>OX422207.1:826059738-828725572 GCA_949130495.1 Sambucus nigra
AGCTCATGTTCGTTTTTGGTAAAAATAAACATCCCAAAATTAATTCTGTGAATTAATTTAAACTCTAAATTTCTTTATACCTTTATAGGATGTCGCAAAGTGTTCAAACTTGGGGATTCTCGAGTTCGATTCGTCGTGACGGTTCCTGACGATTTGTAACGGGATATGCCAAACTAGCCTAAAATATAAAAAGTCTTATACTATGAACAATAATAGAAAAAATATTTTTACATTATGATATCTTCACGTACACTAAAAGTTTCTACATTCAAATTAAGTTCTCAATTCAAAATTTAGTATTTATGTTCACCACGCAAATAGTTGATAAAAATAAATTGATATTAAATTGAAAATGTTTCTACAAAAAAAACTTCGCGTGAATTTTAACATGCATACATACATTATATATATATATATGTTCATACTCACACATACTAAAAAATTAAAAAGGATTTTATGACACTAATGTGACCCATGGTTAATACATATGACTTAGATAAATAACCATGTAATATTTATTAAAAGAAAAATAGATGAATGTGAATACATTTTCGACATTCACATACCTTATCATAGATCATATAATTTGTATTTTGCATACCAGATACTATAATTATATAATAGCGAGATTTGATAGAAGAATTAATATTTTAGATTTTTGAGATAAATCATTTTAAAATTTTCTAATATCTCATTGATAAAAATAATCCAAGAATTTGTTACCACACGGTATGCGAGTGATTTAAAAAATTAAAAAATAAATAATATTTATCATATAATGCACTTAAACCATTGGCAGATTTTGAACTCATCCATTCACAAAACACACTTACAATAAATAGTATTTATGAATTCAAATCAACTTAATAATACATTCACTTATCATAACTTTTATGAAGTTCTAAAGAAGAACATATAATAAGAAAGGAAAAAAAGAATATAAGCTATCAAATAATAGAAGTGGATTTAAGATAACAAATGAGTATCAACTGTTTTGACTATTTAAACCCCATTGCCCTTATTTCACACACCTTATATTTGTCTTAACAACATGCCAAACTTAGAAGTATTTCCTTTTACTGGAGATGTATAGTTCTTATATACAATGCAGTGCAGTGATGAAGAATACAAAAAGTGTATTTGGATAAAATTCAATTGTTTACAATTATTAAATAATTTCTTATTCAAATACCATTGTTTAGTATAGTAATAAATTTGACAAAAAATAAGAAAGGGAAAATAGAATCATAACCTTACATTGCTTCCAACTTGGACAAGAAAATTCCGCACCCCAATCTTTATTTTTTCCTGTCAACTTTTTTTACAAACATGTAAATAAATAAATTTCTATAAAATTAATTACAATATGAATAAATAATATGAACGAAATAATATAATCAAAATTTTAATGATTCAAAATAATACTCAGTACCATCAACGCCAATATACCAAAGTATATACAACCTCTAGTTTTTAAATGACCAATCCATTCTCAATCATATGCAAACCTTGAGGCCAAAATATTTTCCCTCTTTCTCAACATATACTAACAATTAAGAGTTGATATACTACTTAAATTAATCTTAACAAAACAAAACTTGAACTCGTGTAAAAATATAGACAAAAATATTAACAACCATATTGTGCTAAAAAACAGGTTTTTAAGCATAACTGAAGTAAATGGTTTCCAATAAAGTTTTACACGTGTGTAGATATAAATAATAACATATCAAATCTTGGATAACCAAAATCTTAACAATGCAAAGCGTAATTATTTGTTTGATTCATAAGAAATATCAAATAAATAAATAAATTATTGAAAGATCGGAGGCTAAGAACAAAATCAAAAATCAATCATTTCAAAATTTAAACAACAACATACAACCAAAATAACATACATTAAGAAAGACAATTTTTTCGAATAGTGATTTAGAATCTGAAAGAGCACTCAAGTAAAAACTAAAAAAGAAGGGGCCGAAAATTTTAAAATATCATTTTAGATTCGAAGAAAACCTAGGTTTTGTAGCAAAAAATACTAACCCCAAAATGAAAACGAAAAGGGTGGGAGATTACTTAGGATATCAAAGAACCTATGTCAAATTATTTTTTTAGAGTCCATATTCAATCCATGGTCACTGCATGCAGAAATGGAAAGAAAATTAGGTAAGAAGAGAGAGAGAAAGAAAGAAAGTAAGTAATGAGAAATACAAATAGTAGAGGGATGTATAAGAGTAACGGAGAGAGTTGAAAGGGAAGGTTGGGGAGGTAAAAATATTATCATCTCGAGAGATTTGAAAGAGAAATGACCGAGGAAAGAGGAAATAGCCTTAAAAGTAGAGTGCCACATGGACACCCTAAATGAAGAGGGGTATTTAACTCATGTATAGATTTTTATAATATATAAAAGATTACTTAGGAGATTGTTAATTTTCATAATAATCTTTTTTTACAAATAATAACAAGCATGAAACCAAACAAAAATCACATCACATGTATGTCTTTTTCATCACTAGAAATGAGATCTAGAATAAAGAGGTGGAGGGAAATAGTATTTTAATATTTAAAAACTTGATACTTTTGTCATTTTGTTCAAAGGTGGTTTGACTGTGATTATAGAGAGAAGAATTTAGCTTAAGCTATTGGGAAGGAAGATTAAAATAAACCTACCATTTTATCACAATGTAAATATCACCCTTATTTTTAACTCTCCCAAACCTCCCCCAAAAAAAATATAAAAAAAATTTCACACTATTTTCATTGTTTGCAATTTTGGTAATTGAGATTTTAGTCACTTTTTTGGCAACACTTATGTCAATATTATTACTTTTGCATAATTTTTAGATTATTTGCAACAGTAAAGAGTATTTTCAAGAAGATGAATAATTTAGAGAGTTTTACGTTATAAGAAACACCATGTGACATAATTTTACAACAAATGGGAAACATGCATATAGGTTAGCTAGAGAAGGAAGGGGCTAGTTAAGTTAGGAAAAACAAACATGAATACAAAATATATGATTGCTCTCTTATGAAATGATATCCAAATGTTAAATGCATTATAAATTTTTACGTAATACAAAAAATTTCCAAATTTTATTTTGTTGCTTGCAGCCTACCACATCACTTGAATACCTTTGGGACGATGCTTATACACCAATGATTTACCCCTTTTAATGACCGTAATATTTTATCTAAAATACATATGTTTAAACAATTTGTGCCATGAAATGTCAACCCGGTCTGTCCCAGACGTTAGGTGTGAAGTGTAATGAGATAATCTAAATAATGTTGCTAGTCCAGTTTTATTTAATTAATATTTCACTTGTTTAGGATGCGATTCAAATTTATATCAAGCCACGTGTGGGACTCGTGGGAAGCATCCTCAGAATCAAAGCATTCATAGCTATTAATGTAAAATAAAATAATACTTATCTGTATAATGATCTCAAAGTATGTAATCACGTATAACCAACCATAAAAAGGAAAGGGAATGAGTTGAATGCCCAGTGGGAAATACAAAAATGCAACATAGAATTGAAAGATAGAAAAGAGACTCTATAACGTACCTCCAACGTGCATATGCAAATATCATATGTATATATACACGTATATATACTAACGCATGGATCATTTTATTCCAAAACGTTACTTGAGTTGATAAAATCACACTAATCTTATTAAAGACCCCTTTTTGCCCCTATTACTTGACTTAATATTGATTTTTCGATTTAACGCACCCGGATAAATACTCGAACAAAATAGTTTTTGTTTATAAACAACACTTCACTTACCGGAATTTTCTATTTACTCATACCAAATCCACTTTAGAAACCACCTTTCAACACATGCATACTCGGTGTTAGAAAATACTCGTTTTTCCTTTTAAAATAGCTCACAACACACACTTGTGTTAATTATGGGTTAAACCACCTAAGGTTTCATAACTACCCATACCTTAGGTTGCTTAACTATCCATTAGTACCATTCTTTTCACTTCACATAGACATTAGTCAATTTCTCACATTTCTTGTCCACATTATCTTTTTAACAGGAACATTTACCAATTTCATTACACATCATGTTTCCTTTTGTTATATTCTCATCATAAACGATTTTTTTTATCATGTTCACTTTTCTCATTATTTTTTTCTAGGAATTTATCACATAACCGTGTACTTTAATGGCCTCCATTCCACCGGGTACTCTACCAAATGCTTTGGCAAGTGATTTTGGGTCTTTTACCCCATGGCTCTAGGCCTTTCTCAATTATTCTCGATCACATCCGAGTTCTTTTTTAATATTTTTAAATATTTTGAAAATATCCACAGTATTCCACTTTTATCGGTCGAAGTCAAAATTTCGGGAACTACGCCCCGTATTTGTGTTACACTTGAAAATTACCATTTCTTGTCCTAAATTTATGTTAATTTCATTCCGAAAATCACTTTCTTTTAGGACCATTTAGTGTAACACTTTTTTCAACATTCATAAAAATGTTCCACTTTATGCAAAATTACAATTTTACCCATTTGTTTCCAAACTTGCATATTCCTCCATTTTCACGAGCGTTATCTTTCCAAAAATATTATTAAGTTACACACACTAACTTCTTAAATAATTTTAACTCATTAACACTTCTTTAATACGTTGGGGTAACGAACTTCTCAACTGAAAGATCTCTTTATTTCATTACTTTCTTTATTAAATAAATCATTTGATATTTTGGAGACTACTTTACAAGACAAACACCATTTTTCTTGATTAACACATGTTGTCATGAATACATACACTTATCACATTTTTCATATTTATTAATAGACTTTAAGGGTTGTAATATTATTTGCTTCATTTCATATTAAAACTTATTAAAACCTTTACTAAACTTGTTCATATGCTAATTGCCACATTACTACAAGTTTAACATGGAAATAGGGATTTTAAGTTCAAAAACCCAATAAAATGAGTCTAACACATGATTTATTCAAAAAAATTTATAATAATTGCAAAAACATGCTTTTTAAGACTAAAAAATATTTTTGTTCTTCAAAACTTGAATAAAAGCTTAAATTAATAAAATTTCATTTTTATAAGAAAACTTTAGGATTTTGTGCATAAATATATCTTAACAAGATAAATATCCTTTTAAAAGATTTTATCTCATAAAATATTTAATACCAAGTCTTATTGAAACCTATGGTTTTTCCAAAACTTTGAAATTAATTGTAGAACCAATTTACATAGCCATGAGAAAATAACTTTCTACAACATACATGCATTTTACGTTTAAATCTCTATATACAAGACCAAATACTAATGAAATAGAGTTCTTAAACTTAAAGAGCAGAATTTCCCACCTCAATGAAGCTCTAAAAATGGTTAGAAGAGGAGTAAGATGATGGAAACCCCCACCTCCTAAGGTGTACTTGAAGAGGTTGCCAAGATCATCTAGCTTTCTACTTGGAGGAGCCATGAAAACCTCCTTTAAACTCCATAGTTTATTCTTCTTTTCTTTTCCGAAAATTCCCAATAAGATCTTCATAAATTTATATCTTGCCTAACATGTGGTGAGTATGGGTTTTATAGGCTTAAATGTGGTAGAATATAAGGTAAATATGGTGGTTTAGGGTGGAGGAGTGGTTGTGCTTTGGTGGTGGAGGGTGTTTTGGGTGGTAGAGAAGCTCCAAGAGATAGAGAGAGAAAGAGAAAAAATATGATGGAAAATGGTTATGGATGGACCCCCAGCCCCTTATCTCCATTCTCTATATAAAAAACCCTTAAAACCCATTACCCAAAGGTCCCCCCCAAAGCCCCCCATGATCTGATCTACTCCACTGAGAGCTTGACAACTCAAATGATCCAAGGTTCATGATTTTAATAACATTTTCCGAATCTAAAAATTTTAATTTTTGTTATCTCGTTCAAACGAGAATGGACCTTGTTCGAACGATAACACAATCTCGTTCGAATGAGGTTCAAGCGAGAATTTAACGAGGCTGAAAATGCAAACAAGTGATTTTTATTTGATGGTCATTTGAAGCATTGTTTCAACGAGAATGGGATCTCATCCGAACGACCAAAGGTCTTATTCGAACAATCCTGACTTTTATCCAAATTAAATATAAGACCACTATAATACAATTAATTACACCAAGGCCACTATATTACCCAAATTTGACTCATATTCATCTTCCAAAGTCTAAAGCCTAATTGGATCACATAAAGTCACCAATTTATATGGATACAACCAAAATCGCAAGGGCGGTTGTTACATTCTTCCCTCCTTAGAAAATTTCATCCTCAAAATTCTCAATCGATCAATTACCTAAGTGCCTAGAGGTTAACAATTATTACTCTAATTCATAGGGATCTTTCGAGGCTAGGTCATCAAAATCCTCAATCACTAATAAGTCATCGTACGCCCTTTCAAAAGGGCATCTCACCAAAAATCTCAACAAGTAACATATTATAACACTCATCATCAGGCTTGCCATGAAAGTATCATAATAGTCTTTGAGTCTCCACTTACCCTATGATCATAGTCAATCAAGTCCTAAGGCTTCTTTTCTAACACCCAAGGCATACCGATAGATCTACCGGGGCAACACTCTCTAGTGATTAACACTCACCTAAGAGTAATATAACATACAACTAACACCTAATTAATTATCATAAATTATTTCAATACTTAAGATTACATATCCGAAGTCTCCTAAAATGCTCGGGTCATCCTTACCACACAAATTCACTTAAACTTGGTACTAACCTTGCATCTCTAGTCACTCACTCCGAGGAGCGACATAACAACTAAGTCACAACTCCTGCATCTAACTAACACCTTCCATAAGATCCTTCTATTAACCTAGGATCACTCTAGGCATCCAACTATGGAACACACCCCCGAGTATTACACTCATCTAGTCACTGTGGCAGAACAACACTTCGTGTTATATTTCCTTGATTTCTAACACTTTATGATATCCTTAAATTATAATCCCGCTCTTTACAACTAGATCCGTTAATTGCCACGTTGACTAATCTATAAGATTGCTAATCCTAAGGAAAACAGATACTACAAGATAACCGTGAGACAGAATGTGCAACCACGCATATACAGAACTTGTGGAAAATAAAATGATACTTCTAATAAGGTACACCTTATTACTGAGCAACATTGACCATATACCATACTAGGTCTAGCCTCACTCTCACTAAGACAAAACACGCCGTAATAATAACACGATACAATCCTAGGTTACGACAACCGAGGGTACATAATACTCGACTATTGAAACTAAATGAACACAATCCTTTATTATCGAGACTGGAGGAACACAATCCTTGAATGCTGGGACTGAAAGTACACAACGAATCAGAATGAATGAATAACCGCTTTGAGAGAATCCCATTCGTATGTAACAAACTGTGGTTCACAAAGTCAAGACTTGTGCCATATGACTTGAAGTCTACGACTCCTCCTAGAAGTTCTCATAAGATCTTATTCTACCCATACCCCCTAGATTGAGTCACTAACCATGATGAATCGGATCAAAAACCATCTATCTTTGCTAGACAAACATAAAACCCCTACTATTGTGCTTTATAAAGTAAACGTTATACTTCCCTCCTTAGGAGTAACGATTCCTCTTTTTATTTTCAACAAATATGAATCACTCCAGTCGATGAATGCTAAATACCTTTGTCAACTCCGACCTTGTCCTTACTTTTATTCAACATGATGTCATGGCTCATTTAATGTACCTAAGCCACTGTTCACCTTATTATACGATGATCGTATCCTGACATCTCCTTAGGCAATGACCAACTGGGAGAAACACTCACCTTCTTATAACCTCTAATGACATAAAGTTGTCATTGTGCGTATCTCCAAATTCTACCCAAACCGAATCTACGTGATGGCCACACCGATCATCATTAGCATTATAAGGATAACAAGATCTACACATGGCTACACCTCCTACTTCGTATCGATTTGGAAAGAGGTTCCAAGAACTAGTCATTTACCTGCTAGGATTATTTTATCTTATATCGATGGCACATGTCGATACCTTACTCTTACCTCGATATCCCATCTGGACTGCTATTCTCAAGACCTCAATCATGACATCATTAATCTAAGTCTCTTATGCATTTCCTAGTACTCGTCAAATATAAGTACAACACTTTTTACATTATTCATCTTATGACAAATGAGAATCATGTTCAATCATGACACTAATCTCTAATTACCCTTTGAAGGTTACATCACCTATCCGTACCAATTTTGATGACGTCACCAAGGACTACACGATTCGACTCCTTTGAACTTGAACAATGAACTAAGATCGTCACCTGACCCTCAATACAACCATAATTAGAACTCTTTCATTCCATAATACTGAACTTAATTGGCTCCTTAAGGACACTCATCATGCCTCAATGTAAAAGTCACCAAAAACCTGATAAGATTTTATCACCTATGATCCCCTCATAATAGGTACTCTCTATCGATTTCTTAATATCCATCCCACGGCTATTAGATACTCACAAGGATATTAGCCTACAAGTCTCCACACGTGGCGAACTATAATCATTGAACATCTCAAAGCGTCACAATAAGTAAATTTCTATTCCCAAATATGAAACATGAAATTAATCTCATGGGTCAGATAGAGTAGACAAATTCCTTATTAAATAGGTAAACCCCTCCCTTTCCAAGGGATCCCACCCAGAATGGATATAGGATAGGGCCCGAAAAGGTTACTCATCATAGAACACTAACGAGGTTCTGTTAAAGTTAATTACTCATATCGAACCGTTTAACTTTCATTCGTCACTTAGGCAATTGAAAATTGGCTACGATATTTAGATGAAAATCTTATTTCCCTTTCGTTTGAAACATTAGTGTGGATCTAGCCTACGAACCTCTCCTCACTACCTAATGGAAAGTCAAAAAACTTTCTTTCAAGTGAAGGACGACATATACTATGTATTAGACCACAAGCTCACACTAGAGAATGCGGTATTGCCATTAATGTTCTACATAGACACTCACAAGTTGCTAACACCTCTAAATCATAAACGTCGAGAACTATTAATGGAAACTAACTCAGTCACCTACTACCTGGCAATGAATTGTCCATTGTGCTAATATCTTTGACTCTATAGTCGAGAACACGAACCAAAATGATCACCTGTCTAGCATAATCGACCCAAAATGAAGACCAACATCAAAGATCCACTGCCAGTCTCACAATGTCACTCTCGAAAGGAACCTTGAACCTAGTTCTCTAATACGAATTGTAATGCCGCGATTCGAATTTATGGGTTACTCGTGGTCAACCCGGTCTGTCCCAGACATTAGGTGTGAAGTGCAATAAGACAACCTCAATAATGTTTCTAGTCCAGTTTTATTTAATTAACATTTCACCTATTAAGCATGCGATTCTAATTTATATCAAGCTACGTGTGGGACCCATGGAAAGCATTCCCAGAATCCAAGCATTCAGAGTTATTAACATAAAATAAAGGAATACTTACCTGTATAATGATCTCAAAGTATGGAATCACGTACAAGCTGTCGTAACAAAGGAAAGGAAATGAGCTGAATGACCAGTGGGAAATACAAAAATGCAATAAAGAATCGAACGGCAGAAAAAGGACTCTATAATGTATCACCAACATGCACATGCAAATACGGTATGTATATAAACATGTACATATACTAATGCATGTATCCATTTATTCCAAAACATTACTTGAGTTGATGAAATCAAACTAGTCTTATTAAAAAAAACCTTTTGCCCTTATTACTTGACTTAACATTGATTTCCTGATTTAATGCACCTAGTTAAATACTTGAACAAAATACCGTTTGTTTAGAAAAAACACATCAAATTTTGAAAATTTCCATTTACTCACACAAAATCCACTTTAGTATTTTCCATTAAAATCCTTTCAACACACGCACACTTGGTGTTAGAAAATACATATTTTCCCTTTTAAAACTGCTCACAGCACACACTTGTGTTAAGTTTGGGTTAAACAACCTTAGTTTGCTTAACTACACATTAGTCACCTCACTTTACCATTCCTTTCACTTCACATGGACATTAATCAATTTATCACATTTCTAGTCCACATTATCTTTTTAACCGGAACATTTACTAATTTCATGTAATACCCCGCATTTCTATCGATATTTATTTATGGGATTAATTAAATTAAATGTGAATTAATTGAGAATTAATCTGGATAAAATACTAACGAGATGTGAGTTGGTATTTGATTATAATGTGTATATATGTCAATATATGAATATTGAAATGATTGAATTTGTCGTGAGATTGATATACGACAATTTGGGAAATTTTGTTGAGACGCGTGTGACAGTCGCATCAGGAAAGTAATTATTTAATTAAAAAGAGAATTTTATTTTTATTAACCGTATGGTCATTTTGAGTGCGCCAACATGTCCGGAAGGGTCGAAATAGTCAGAAAACACTAGCCGGGGGTTAACTTTGGGTCCCGAGGTATTATTGGGCCATACCGGTAACTTAAAAGGGCATTTTGGTAATTTCGGAAATTTGGGAATTAAAACCCACGAAAATTAGAAATAAAATCTGACTTATTCTTTATCCACTAAACCCACTAACTACACTAAAGGACTTAATGGGATATGGGAGTAATTGGAAGAAATAGAAAAGAAGTTCCTAAGGCAACCTCTAAACCTCCATTGTCATCATCCTTAGAGAAGAGCTTGTAGAGAGAGAGAGAGAGGAGAATTCTGCAGAGAGAGAGAGAGAACAATTCAACCTTCAAGATTCAACATCAAATTCAGAGAAAGAGTAGAGGCAAGTGATTTAATTACAATTGATTCAATGTTATGCTTTTCCATGTTTAGGAAAATTATCGAATTTATCTTGGAAGATTGATATAGACCCATGAATTTGAAGATTAAAACTATGAACTATGTTAGGTATTGCATGTAGAAACATTCTGGACGATTTATGAATTCAAAATACAACCCTTGATGATCTAAAAACGGATTTAAGAAGAAGTTTATTAATGTTCTTGAAAGAAATAGAAAACAGGGATTCTTGATGAAGTTTTGATCCAAACAAAGCCCTTGGATGATGAATTATTGGTTTTAGAACGTTAACAATGTTGTAGGATGGTTGTATGATGATATTATAATGTTATCTTAGAGTTTCATGCTTATTAATGGAGTTTTGGGATGTTTTGAGTACTGCAAAACGAAGCAGTCTGTAGCCTACCTGGTGTGTTCGATCGATCGACATTCATCAGTCGATCGATCGACCACCATCGATCGATCGAAGGTCAAGGTCGATCGATCGACCTTCCCAGAAAGAGTAAAAATTTTCCTAGTTAAATTTTAATGATGTTAACCCTTAGAAATTATTATGGGAGACTTGATGAATATCCTTAGACTTAAGGAAGACCAATAGGTATGATTACAAAATTTGGACCTTAATTAGAATTCAAATTGAGGAATTATTCTAAAAGATAATGAAGCTCGATGAGTGAGATAATATTAGGGTTAAAAGAGTAATTCTGAATAATTTGTTGAAATGAGGTTTGGGGCAGAAGTAAGGACCTTAAGCATTATGATGTTATATGTGAGAATAAAAGGAAACTTAATAACCCCTTTGAGATAGGTTTTAAGTATAAGAATCTATGACGTGAGATGTGTCGACAGTCTACATTATGTATTATCGGAAGACTTAAAATGTATAAAATTGGAATAATAGTATAAGGATGTAGAAAATACCTTTATTAATATTGAGATATCTAAGATGTGTGCATGCTTAGTATATGATCTTATGTGTATGACATACCTACCATACTTGCTATCACGGGAGGTTTACGTTCGCCTAGGTCCATCTAATCCTTGTGTGCCCAGATTTAGTTTGGTACCTAGAGGACATAGTTCAAGGGAATGAATTAATTGTAAGTTATTAATCCAGCTGACTATGGAGAGTAGGTATGTACGTGACCATGGATATGTTGAATTATGTTCGCCTCCATTTTTGTGTGTGGTGTTTATTCTAACAATTCCTGAGAGATTCGGAATTTGTAATCCTTATGTACGTGATGTACCGGGATGGATAGCTGAGTATGTGTGCACCGTAGCTTAGCCTCGGGGTGCTTGTATTGTATATTTATGATGTGAAAAATATACGGTTAAATGAAAAGGAATTGTTATGTTTATAGTAACTCCTTGAGAAGATAAATAAGGGGATAACCTCCAGTAAACGGAAATGCTAATAATTGAAAATTCGAATTTAAGTAAAGCTATTTATTTAAGTGATAACTTCAGGAATTCATATTGTGAATCGAGTAGTTGGGTTAGAACTTATGATGGTTTAGTTAGATATAAATAACACATGAATGGGTACAGGAACGTTAGGAGTGCACAGTTAGACGAGAGGTGAGTATTTCATGTGAGATCACATATTAACATGTATCTTGCATTCATTGTTTTAATTGTTATTAAAGCACTTGCTGTTTTTAAAATACTCTCCACATTCGGGCTCTGACCCGTTTGCTTTCAAATCTATCTTTTTGTAAAAACCATTTTTAGGTGCCCAGCCACAAGGACACCATCATAGGAATTCTATACATGTGACGAGCTATAGCTGTTGTGGAAGTTACAAGGCCTTGATAGTAGAGGCCTCCTTTTTGTCTTAACTCCATATTCAGTTTCATCATTGTAGGGCATGTCGCCCCTTTCTTTAGAGACATTTTAGATTTCAATTATTCAGACTTTGGTTTGTAATTTAATTCAGGATGCAGACTTGTTTTATTTATTTCCTTAATGGGATTGTTGTGAGGAGTATTTCCTCTATACTCTTTATTACTTGTTGATTACACTATTGGGACTTTATTGTGAATGGTTATGTTATTCTTTCACAATTCATTTATTGCATGTTAATCAGATTCAATTTAAAATTTGACATCTTACTTTTAAAATACTAGGTGGTTAGTAATCATTAAATGTTTTCGACAGTGATGCCATTAACTGAACCAACTTGGCATTTTTGTATTGATTTAATAAAGGAGTAGCTACCCGGTATTTAATTAGTCGGGGTGTCACAGGTGGTATCAGAGCATCAGGTTCTAGTGTCCTTTAGGTTCTGTACGGCTTGTTATGTTTTCGCTGAGCTTTCTTTGATGTAGAGCCCTATGTTTAGGATTGTTGATATCTTTGGTGAAATTTCGTTCTCCTACTTTAATACATATGGTAGTGAATCTTATTTACGATCGGGTGTATTCATGTGCTGAACAATTTAATGCGTCAGGCGAAGACAGTTGAGTGAACAGCAGGAGGCAAATATATATAATGAGGTTAATTGATTTATTTAAAGAAGGACGACCGTAGTTGAAGTCACCGATATTATGGCACGGAAGTCCTGGATGATATAGAAGGCTAAGGCGCAGCTTGAGACTTTCGGGTACGAATGGGGTCAAATTAGACACATCCAACAAGGTTGGAATGGGAGAGAAAGAGTTAGGTGTAATATTGAAGAGAACCAGTAGTAGCAATACTCGAAAGGCGAAGACGGCATGTGCTAGCCAAACGAACTCAATGTATCTAAAGGCTTGGACTTGTGTCGGAGTATGGCCAATCGAGAGTGAAAATTTGGGGAATTTCTTTTTCTTGTCTTATGAGAGCGTAGTTTCAATGGGGAGAAACAATCACCACACTTATAAGTGGAATGGGACGTCGAGAGAAGGCGTGCACGAATGGTCTGACCATAAGTTCCTTCATCAGACGTTCAGGTTGAAAGGCGAATGTTATTCTGAACTCACATAAGAGGACAAGCAGGGGTCAACTTGTGAGGAGAGATTTAATGTTGTAGCGAACCTTACACCGGGTGGAGAAGGAGGTATGGAGAAGAGAATGTTAAAGGGATAATCTACATACAAGAAGAATTGTTAGCTCTTATGGGAAATTCTGCTTGGATGATAAATACAGATAGTAATTATATCGTGTGGTGTAAATTTGGAGGTAAATGTTCCCTTGGGCAGGGAGATACAAAAATCGAATTTTTTTTTATAGAATAAGACTAGGAAAATGGTGTTGGAGAGACACCACAAGGAGAAAGACCCAATGGAGAAACCGTTAAAATAATTCGATAGCGAAATTACTACCGAGCGATGGTAATTTTAGTAAGAGAGGTGGAAAACTACTAGTGTGTTCCTTAGGTACATCAAGCTAAGGGAACAATGGAGATAGTCTTCACAACTGAAACTACCAACGTCCGAGGAAAGGACCACTTTAACATGGTCAGGGTGATCGGAAATAAGTGGAGTATGTGTAGAGGTACTTTGTGGGAGTCAAACCCGTGCATTGTAAGTATTTTCTGGTACAAGATTAGGGATCAAGGTATTGTGCCTGGCGAGGGCAACAGTTATTGAAATATTCGGTTTGGGACGGACATGCGTAGTAAAGTTTAGGAACCATTTAAGCAGCCGGGACGATTGTTAGGATAGAAGTATGCGTTATATCCTCAAATGAGGATGCATGTTATTTGTGGCCCGAATGAGTTGCTACATTCGTTATAATTGTTATTCTCACTTGAAAGTCGAGTTTAGTGAGTATACCAGTAATTCTATTATTTATAAGAACATTTTCCCTGATAGTGTGGGGGTTACTTTTATTGTCATCCGCGGAGGATGAATGGGTATGTTGATAGCGGTTTATACTTTATTGAAATTACTCGTTTTATTGCTGTATTATACGAGTATGATATGATATTATTTATGGTTTTATATATATGATTATACCGATAGTGTGCTGGTATCATAAGTTTATTGGGATTGCTACCTTGGGGTAGAATGTTTTGGTTCTGGAGAGGCCCCATTTGTCAGAGGGCCGGGCTCAGAATTGTACTATTGTATTATGTATATATATATATAAATATTGCTGTGATTTCAAAGGCATAATGGTCTCGGATATTTAATCCCAGTATGCGTAGGGATTTCATTATTATGAGTCGTATATAATTGATTTACCAGCCAACAAAGAGTTAGTTGTTTTTTATAATTAACGATAGAGATGTCGTAACAAAAAGAGTGCATTGTTTTATCACCCGTTAGAGATTTGGAAGTTTATACTCATAGTTGTGTGTCTGGGGACGGGAATTTGAGAGTCTCGATTTTATTCGCATGTATATATGAAATGTGATTTCCACCACGGACAAGAGAAAGTGTCTTTCGGAAGGAGTTCCTTGTTTATGTATGATTGCGATCGGAGATGAAACTTTGTTGTTAGGAGACGGGAACATAGGGGTACGTGTTATGGACTGAGGGCTTAATAAATCTCGATAACCGACAAGGTTAGGTAGTTGTGTATCGGGTGGGTTACTTGTTTGGATTTCTCTTTGCGAGACACCCCACGCATGAAACTTAACGTAAGGTTGGTAGTAAGGGAATGACTGGCCCTTCTTTCATGACTTGGATACCTCTATCATTATGGGAGTACGTAGTTATAACGGGAAGTTACAAGGAGTAAATTATGATGTACGGCCATTAGAGCCAGTTGTTAGAAAATTACGAGATAAGTATTAATAATGTTGGTTTTGTCACGGCATGTTGAAGGACGCATTGAGGATAAGGAGGATTTAAGATTTCTAATTCAGAAGCAATTGAGAACGCCCAAGTGGTATAGCACCTTTGTATTTACAGTGACAATAAAGAGTTTGGGATTTGTATGAAGCGTATATAATGTTTAAAAACCATATGGTTGGGTTATAAGGGGCGTAGACATCTTGATTTGCAAAAGTGTAAATCAAAGGAAGAGGGAACATAGACGGGTGAGATTATTACTTATGAGATTAAACGTCATAAGAAAAGGTGTAAGTAAATATCATGTGTAGTAAGTGTAGCACGTTCAAATTTGGAGAAAAGGCAGTAGAAAGCCATTTAATAAAAGGATATCTCGTGAGAAGGAGAATAAATTATTATGAGCAATTTGGACTAGAGTTCCGAACAATCGAACATTGAGGGTGACTCAAGAGTAAATAGAATGAGGATGTCAATCAGGTATAAAGTCTAGATATGCACAAAATGGTGAAGAGTGTAAAGGTCCAAACTTTTGGCATTCGTCGGGAGAATAAGATCATTAAGTATCATTTAACGAGGAAAATTTTATGTGAATATCGGCATTGAAAGACGTATAGTAAATAGTAGAACAGTTGGGGTTGGATAATCAACCAAATAATTTTGTATCAAGACGATAATTCCAAGAATGGGAGGGTCAAGTTGCAGAATTTTATTGAGAGGTAGCCAACTTATTGATAAGTAATGAGTTCCTTCGATTATGTGGGACATTTTGTCTAGAAGGAGAGAAATTGTTATATATTTTGGGTGATTTACACTATTAGATAGTGAACACGCCGGTACGTGGTTCGACGTAGTATTATTTAGAACTGGGATGAAATCCCCGAAATCCACATTTAGGTGGGGTGACAATAAGTTGTGGGAAATAACGATTCAAACTGAGGGTTGTATCACCTATAACCCGAGGTGCAGGCGCAAGGTGACTAACGACTGATGGATTGTATGAAAGAAATTTGGATTCATTGCGATATTTTCAATTCCAAATCGGGTATAACTAGTGAGGTATATTGTAGTCATGAGGAGGAGATATTACCTAATCGTAGAGTTGGGGGAAAAGCACCCGTATGTATTTATGGTGGACAAGGTGCTTACAAAGGTTTGTGTGACACCAACAGGCTGAAGTGGTTTTCCCTTATGTAAAAGTCACAGTTCGGGATATTTCAAGGAATGGACAAGCGTGGTGAAACGTGTTATTGATTCATCCCAGGATGGGAGTTTGGAGTGTGGATAAACGCGAGAGTTAGTATTGAGGTGCAGACTCACAAACTAATAAAAAAATTAATGCGGCTAATAATGTATGGGCTATTTTAGTCGAAGGTTGTTTAATAAGAGCACAACGTGAGGTGCATTTATCGAAGATTATTCTCAAAAGGTATCAAGTAGGTTAAACAAGCATATTGTGAAGCGAGGGTTTTAGTAATTTGGGCTTTTATTTATAATTGTTTTGAATACTGGAGGATACCTAATTTTTCCAGGCGTGCCTTAGTTTTTCCGAATTTCGGGACGAAATTCTACTATTAGGGGGGAAGTATGTAATACCCCGCATTTCTATCGATATTTATTTATGGGATTAATTAAATTAAATGTGAATTAATTGAGAATTAATCCGGATAAAATACTAACGAGATGTGAGTTGGTATTTGATTATAATGTGTATATATGGCAATATATGAATATTGAAATGATTGAATTTTTCGTGAGATTGATATACGACAATTTGGGAAATTTTTTTGAGACGCGTGTGACAGACACGTCAGGAAAGTAATTATTTAATTAAAAAGTGAATTTTATTTTTATTAACCGTATGGTCATTTTGAGTGCGCCAACATGTCCGGAAGGGTCAAAATAGTCAGAAAACACTAGCCGGGGGTTAAGTTTGGGTCCCGGGGTATTATTGGGCCATACCGGTAACTTAAAAGGGCATTTTGGTAATTTCGGAAATTTGGGAATTAAAACCCACGAAAATTAGAAATAAAATCTGACTTATTCTTTATCCACTAAACCCACTAACTACACTAAAGGACTTAATGGGCTACGGGAGTTATTAGAAGAAATAGAAAAGAAGTTCCTAAGGCAACCTCTAAACCTCCATTGTCATCATCCTTAGAGAAGAGCTTGTAGAGAGAGAAGAGAATTCTGCAGAGAGAGAGAGAGAACAATTCAACCTTCAAGATTCAACATCAAATTCAGAGAAAGAGTAGAGGCAAGTGATTTAATTACAATTGATTCAATGTTATGTTTTTCCATGTTTAGGAAAATTATCGAATTTATCTTGGAAGATTGATATAGACCCATGAATTTGAAGATTAAAACTATGAACTATGTTAGGTATTGCATGTAGAAACATTCTGCCGAATTATGAATTCAAAATACAACCCTTGATGATCTAAAAACGGATTTAAGAAGAAGTTTATTAATGTTCTTGAAAGAAATAGAAAACAGGGATTCTTGATGAAGTTTTGATCCAAACAAAGCCCTTGGATGATGAATTATTGGTTTTAGAACGTTAACAATGTTGTAGGATGGTTGTATGATGATATTATAACGTTATCTTAGAGTTTCATGCTTATTAATGGAGTTTTGGGACGTTTTGAGGTCTGCAAAACGAAGCAGTTCGTAGCCTACCTGGTGTGTTCGATCGATCGACATTCATCAGTCGATCGATCGACCACTATCGATCGATCGAAGGTCAAGGTCGATCGATCGACCTTCCCAGAAAGAGTAAAAATTTTCCTAGTTAAATTTTAATGATGCTAACCCTTAGAAATTATTATGGGAGACTTTATGAATATCCTTAGACTTAAGGAAGACGAGTAGGTATGATTACAAAATTTGGACCTTAATTAGAATTCAAATTGAGGAATTATTCTAAAAGCTAATGAAGCTCGATGAGTGAGATAATATTAGGGTTAAAAGAGTAATTTTGAATAATTTGGTGAAATGAGGTTTGGGGCAGAAGTAAGGACCTTAAGCATTATGATGTTATATGTGAGAATAATAGGAAACTTAATAACCCCTTTGAGATAGGTTTTAAGTATAAGAATCTATGACGTGAGATGTGTCGACAGTCTACATTATATATTATCGGAAGACTTAAAATGTATAAAATTAGAATAATAGTATAAGGATGTAGAAAATACCTTTATTAATATTGAGATATCTAAGATGTGTGCATGCTTAGTATATGATCTTATGTGTATGACATACCTACCATACTTGCTATCACGGGAGGTTTACGTTCGCCTAGGGCCATCTAATCCTTGTGTGCCCGGATTTAGTTTGGTACCTAGAGGACATAGTTCAAGGGAATGAATTAATTGTGAGTTATTAAGCCAGCTAACTATGGAGCGTAGGTATGTACGTGACCATGGATATGTTGAATTATGTTCGCCTCCATTTTTGTGTGTGGTGTTTATTCTAACAATTCTTGAGAGATTCGGAATTTGTAATCCTTATGTACGTGATGTACCGGGATGGATAGAAGAGTATGTGTGCACCGCATCTTAGCCTCGGGGTGCTTGTATTGTATATTTATGATGTGAAAAATATACGGTTAAATGAAAAGGAATTGTTATGTTTATAGTAACTCCTTGAGAAGATAAATAAGGGGATAACCTCCAGTAAACGGAAATGCTAATAATTGAAAATTCGAATTTAAGTAAAGCTATTTATTTAAGTGATAACTTCAGGAATTCATATTGTGAATCGAGTAGTTGGGTTAGAACTTATGATGGTTTAGTTAGATATAAATAACACATGAATGGGTACAGGAACGTTAGGAGTGCATAGTTAGACGAGAGGTGAGTATTTCATGTGAGAGCACGTCCTAACATGTATCTTGCATTCATTGTTTTAATTGTTATTAAAGCACTTGCTGTTTTTAAAATACTCTCCACATTCGGGCTCTGACCCGTTTGCTTTCAAATCTATCTTTTTGTAAAAATCATTTTTAGGTGCCCAGCCACAAGGACACCATGCATAGGAATTCTATACAGGTGACGAGCTGTAGCTGTTGTGGAAGTTACAGGGCCTTGACAGTAGACACCTCTTTTTTGTCTTGACTCCATATTCAGTTTCATCATTGTAGGGCATGTCGCCCCTTTCTTTAGAGACATTTTATATTTCAGTTATTCAGACTTTGGTTTGTAATTTAATTCAGGATGCAGACTTGTTTTATTTATTTCCTTAATGGGATTGTTGTGAGGAGTATTTCCTCTAGACTCTTTATTACTTGTTGATTACACTATTGGGACTTTGTTGTGAATGGTTATGTTATTCTTTCATAATTCATTTATTGCATGTTAATCAGATTCAATTTAAAATTTGACATCTTACTTTTTAAATACTAGGTGGTTAGTAATCATTAAATGTTTTCGACAGTGATGCTATTAACTGAACCAACTTGGCATTTTTGTATTGATTTAATAAAAGGAGTAGCTACCCGGTATTTAATTAGTCGGGGTGTCACATTTCATTACACATTAGATTATCTTTTTTTGTATTCTCAGTGCACCTGATTTCCTTACCATATTCCACTTTTCTCATTATCTTTTTCTTGGAATTTACCACATAACCACATATTATAATGGGAGGCTCCACACAACTGGCTATGTTACCCTATGCTCTAGCTAGTGATTTTGGATCTTTCATTTAAGGGCTCCGGGCCCTTCTTAATTATTTTTGATCATAGACGAGTTCCTTTTCATTGTGTTTAAACATTTTGCAAATGTCCTCATTATTCCACTTTTAGCATACAAAGCCAAAATCTCGGGAAATATGCCCTATACTTATTGTACATTTGAAAATCACCTTTTCGTGTCCTTTATACATTTATGGTTGATATGCCCAAAGTGCACCCTCTTACTTAGAGTAATTAACCTCGACCAGTCTCACAATCGAGGTAACAGAATCTTATGGCAACCATTAACAAGTCCGTCTCTCATAAGGTCGTCCCCTCATACATCAACCTCGGTTGGGGATCAGCCGAGGTCAGCAAGGACTCATGGTTTCAATCGTCTGCCAACATCGTCATCAGCCCCAGCCGATGTTGCATCCGTCAGCCGAAGTCAGCAATGCCCCATGAGCTCAATCATCTATCAACGTCATCATTGGCCCTAGCCGACGTTACAACTACTCCATACCTAACCACGGCCAGCCCTCTTGGTCGAGGTCATCATGGATATTGACCTCAGACAAAGCAACAGTCGGACTTCACCAACCTCGTACTCTTCCAGGCCGAGGTTACACCAATCAAAGACAGGGCTGAGCATTTACAGGCACATGTATGGTTTGGAACACGTGGACAAATCTGTTATAACTGCATCATTCCCTCCACGTGAGGGAATATTGAGGTCATCATTACTTACTCAGGATGAGCCAGGTGTCATTATCATACTGGTTCGATCCTCATGCACATGCTCATTGCATGCTTGGGGGTACATTACACCCCCCAAACACTACATATAGTGGTCATCCTCTACCTTGTAAAGGGATCGATAATTGAAACCCTAGCTAAAACTCTGTCATTTTACACAGTAGAGATAGAAAGATTGAGAGGTTGTATCTATGGCCATTAGCGCCTTCATTTAGTGAGATTACTCACACAGTCACAGTGGACGTAGGCCAGATTGGCTGAACCACTTACATTCAAGTGTTCATGCTCTTCTTCTCATCTCATTCTATCATATATGCATATGCTCTTGTGATGCCATCATTATCACTTGCTTGAGCTTGTCAAACCTTACCTAGTGGTGCTATTTATGGCATCATCATTTTGGCACCGTATGTGGGAACAAGAAGATTCATCTCTTCCTTTATGCAGCTTGACCTCACCAGGGACTCTGGTGGTGAACCGGGCCTCACCCCTCGTGTGAAGTTGTGTCAGCATTAAAAGAGGTCCTTTAAGGTATCAATATCTATAACACTCTCATTACAAGCTCTCTAGTCTAATCATATGGTACTGGAGTTACCACCACCTCATCCACAATTTGGTGTTGGAAGATCCAGTTCCAGCCAAGCACCACCCCAGTCCGAGATGTCTGAGGTGGCGGCAACATTGAAGTCCTTGGCCACAACTCAGCAAATTGTGCAGGATTAATTTGCCCAGCTAATCCAGAACATAATAAGACCACCTGGAGTCTCACCAGAGATGATCACTTCGGAAGCTGCTCAACCACATTCTGAGGCCAGGGGACCACCCCAGGCACCACGAAAAGACCAACCTTCCCCTCAACAGAGGAGGGATGTTGCTGACCCTAGGCGTTGAGGACTCAGATGATGCCCCTTCCAGAAGAGTTGAGGACTAAGATGATGATGACGATGACCCTGACCTCCCACCAGAAGACGACAATGTCCTAGTAAAGAGGGTTGGTATGATCTCTTTTAGTGTAAACACCATCTGTGGAGGACTAGCAGGGGGTGACTCAGAGGTAGTCGATCGCAAGGCTCACGTTGTGGAGGCCAAGTCAGTGACCAAAGACGAGGTTATGAACTTGGCATCTTCAGAGGTTAAGCATGAGAAGAGAAAGAAGGTAGGTATGGATACCCTCATAGTTGTCTTCTCAAGACTTGATTTTAAAGGTATCTTAGCTCCTCACGATGACCCTCTGGTGATCACCATGAGGGTCCATGGGTGTGAGGTTCAGAGAATCCTTGTCGATGGGGGTAGTTTAGCGAACGTGATGTTTTGGCCCTGTTTTAAGAGCCTAGGCTTCATCAGAGCTAGGCTTGTCCCTTATCATCATCCTTTGATTGGCTTCAGTGGCGAAAAGGTTTATCCATTGGGCATGTATGAGATAGATGTAAGAATGGGCGATGAGTGGCCTAAGAGGTTGACCAGAAAAATTAATTTCTTTATGATGGATGAAAACGTCTTCTCAGCATACAACCTCATTATAGGATGAGTATCCCTCAAGGAATTTGAGGTCGTGCCTTCGACGGTCCACCAAATGCTTACATTCCTGGCTCCCTATGGGGTAGGGGAAGTGCAAGGTGACCAAACATAGGCACGTGAATGCTACTTTAACTCTGTAAAAGAGAGGGAAGCTCATAAGAAGGTAACAACCACGTACAACATCGATACACTTGATCCTAGAGATGAAATAAAGATCAAGCAAGGAGAGGCTGTAGAAGAGGTAGAATCCATCGTCCTCAATGAGGATGAGTCGTAAAAAACCATCTAAATCGGTAAAGCCCTAAGACCTGAGATCAAGGAAGAGCTAGTGAAGTTTTTGAGGAAGAGACAAAGTGTGTTTGCCTGGAGCCACACAGATATGCCAGGTATTGATCCTGAGGTCATGTGCCACAAACTCAATGTTATAGAATACGCTAAGACCGTTAAGAAAAGAAGAAGAGTATGCTCAAAAGGGAAGTATGATGTCATCATAGAAGAGGTGAGAAATCTTGAAGAGGCCAAGTTCATCAGAGAGGTCATATACTCCGATTGGTTATCTAATGCCATCATCGTGGCAAAAGCTAACGAAAAATAGAGGATGTGCATAGATTTTACTGATTTGAACAAGTATTGTCCAAAAGATAGTTTCCCCCTACCGCGTATCGATCAGATGGTGGATGCCACAGCAGGACATGAGCTCATGAATTTCATGGATACCTATTTCGGGTATAATTAGATCTTCATGAACCCGGAAGACTTAGAGAAGACAACGTTTATCACAGATAAGGGGACCGATTTCCACAAGGTCATGCCTTTCGACTTGAAGAATGCAGGGGTTACCTATCAACGTCTTGTAAATAAGATGTTTGAAGATCAGATAGGTAGGTTCATGGAAGTATATGTGGATGACATGTTGACGAAGAGCCAAAAGGCCATCACTCACGTGGCCGACCTTGAAAAAACTTTTGACACAATGGACAGATACATGATGAAACTCAACCCAGCCAAGTGTGTCTTCAGAGTAAGAGCAGTAAATTTTCTGGGGTTCATCGTCAATTAGAGTGGAATAGAGTCAAACCCTGAGAAGATCAAGGATCTACTGGAAATGTGGACACTCAGAACTATTAAAGACATTTAGAGGTTAACCGGAAGATTTAACGCCCTTAATAGGTTCGTCTCAAGAGCTACAGACAAGTGTCTTCCTTTTTTCAAAGTGATTAGAAAATCCTTCGAATGGGATGAGGATTACGACAAAGATTTTAAGGAGCTCAAGTCCTACCTCGAATCTCCCCTACTCTTATCTCGGCCCATTCTGGGGGAGAAGCTGTACGTATATCTAGCTGTTTCAGAATTAACCATTAGTGCAGCCATATTAAGAGAAGATGATGGAGTGCAGAGGCTAGTATACTTTAATAGTAAAGCTCTTCAAGGGTCTGAACAGAAGTACCTCGGATGGAAAAACTAGCCTATACTCTGATACACGCTTCTACGAAGATGAAGCCATACTTCCAAGCCCACTCTATGGTCATCCTCATTGATTTCCCGCTCAGACAGGTCCTACATAAGCCTGAGAAGCCAGGCAGGCTGATGACCTGGGCTATTGAGTTGGGAGAATATGACATTATTTATCAAGCCAGGGTTTCCATAAAAGGGCAGGCACTTGTAGACTTTGTAGCTAAGTTTGCCTGAAAAGATGATGAGGTTGAAAATAGTCAAAAGGCTACTGATGAACCAGACCAAAATGTCTTCCAAGATATGGACGAGGGTGATTCTAGCCAAGCCAGAAAAAGGGTAATTGATAATAAGGAAGACAGGTACCTCATCAGGCAAAGGACGTTATCAGAGGGAAACTTATCTTCAAATGAAGATGTTTGGAACCTCTTCGTTGATGGGTCCTCATATGAAAGTGGAAATAGAGCGGGCCTGATTATGTCAGCACCAGATGGTACCGACATCGAATATGCACTAAGGTTCTACTTCAAATCTTCGAATGATGAGTCAGAGTATGAGGCATTGATAGCATGTCTCTCCTTAGCAAAAGCCCTTGGTGTTGGCCAACTCCTAGTCCACAGTGACTCAAGGTTGGTCGTCAACCAAATCCTGGGAGTGTATGAGGCTAAAGATTAATGGATGGCCAAATACCTAAAGAAGGTAAGAGTGATGCTAGGAAGCTTCAAGGAAGTTAATATGAAGAGGGTACCTCGACTAGATCACAGTCGAGTCGATGCACTAGCAATGTTGGCCTCAGCAACAAGGACAAACATAAGGACTGTACCAGTTAAGATTATGCTCAAGCCAACCATTGTATAAGAAGAGGTTGCCAGAACTTGCCTCAATTTGAATATGGGAGCCTCATGGATGGACCCTCGTATCAGATACATCAGATAGGGAGAGCTGCCAGAATAAAAGTTGGAAAGGAGAAAGCTGAGGTTCAGGGCTACCAAGTTCTCAATTGTAGGAGATGTTTTGTATAAAAAGGGGTTCCTACTCCCTCTCCTCAGATATGTCCATCCCTCAGAGGTTCCATGCATCTTGCAAGATGTTCATGAGGGCTCTTGTTCAAGTCACATAGGAGGAAGACCTTTAGCTAAGAGGGTAATCACCTAGGGGTACTGATGGCAGTCCTTGGGCAAATATGCAGCAGCTTATGTGAAGAAGTTTGATAAGTGTAAAAAATTCTCGACCATCCCTCATCAGCCACACCAACCTCTTACTTCTATCAGCTCACCTTGGCCATTTGCAGTGTGAGACATTGACTTGGTAGGACCCTTACCAAGAGTTGTGAACAACTATCGATTCTTAATAGTGGCAATTGATTACTTCTCCAAATGGGTAAAGCCTGAGCCAATGATCACAATTACAAAAAAAAAGACTTTTCAGTTCATCTGAAAGAACATCATATGTTGATATGGTCTTCCAAACACCCTCATCTCAGACAATGAAACCCAGTTCAAGAATACTTCCTTAGAAAAATACTCCGAAAGAGTAGGGATCAAGCAGTTCTTCTCTTCTCCTGGCCGACCCCGGGGAAATAGTCAGATCGAGGTCACGAACTGAACAATCCTCGATGGGATAAAGAAGAGGTTGGAAGAGGCCAAAGGAGGTATATGAAGTTTTATGGGCCTACAGGATGACATCAAGGACACAAATGGGAGAAACCCCATTTATGTTATTCCATGGCTCAGAAGTTATCATCCTTACAGAGGTAGGACTTCTCACTCATAAAGTTCAGATCTATGACCCTCAGAGGAATAGGGAAGAGAGAAGACTTGATCTTGATTTAATCGAGGAAAGAAGAGAGGATGCAGAGATTAGACATGCAGCCTACCAGCAGAGAACTGTAAGGTTTTAAAACCAAAGGGTAAAATCAAGGCCTATAGCTGTGGGAGACCTGGTCCTAAAGAAGACGTTACAAAAGGTAAATAAGCTACACCCAAACTAGCATGGTCACTATAGAGTAGTTGACGAGGTTGTGCCTATTACCTACAGTCTAGAAAATATCTAAGGAGAACCTTTCTCCAATCCTTGGAATGCCGAGCACTTGAAGAAATATTACATATGATGTTACCAAGAAGTTTCTTTGTAATACATGTATCACTTTATGAAGAGAATTTTAATGAAAAGAGCATTGTTGCGCTGATACTTTTGTTATATGCTTTAAACATAATTAATTATGAGGTCAAACATCATAATATGGTGACCTCAGACCTTAGACATCATTAATTTGGTGAAAATTATGAGGTAAACATCATAATTTGGTGACCTCAGACCTTAAAACATCATTAGTTTAGTGAAATTATGAGGTAAACATCATAAGTTGGTGACCTTAGACATTAAAACATCATTAGTTTGGTGAAATTATGAGGTAAACATCATAATTTAGTGACCTCGGACCGTAAAACATCATTAGTTTGGTCAAATTATGAGTTAAACATCATAATTTGGTGACCTCAAACCTTAAAACATCGTTAGTTTGGTGAATTATGAGGTAAACATCATAATTTGGTGACCTCAGACCTTAAAACATTATTAGTTTGGTGAAATCATGAGGTAAACATCATAATTTGGTTACCTCACACCTTGAACATCATTAATTATGAGGTGAAACATCATAATGTGGTGACCTCAGACCTTAAACATCATTAATTTGGTGAAAATTATGAGGTGAAACATCATAATATGGTGACCTCAGACCATAAACATCATTAATTTGGTGAAAATTATGAGATAAACATCATGATTTGGTGACCTCAGACCTTAAAACATCATTAGTTTGGTGATATTATGAGGTAAACATCATAATCTGGTGACCTGAGACCTTAAACATCATTATTTTGGGGAAAATTATGAGATAAACATCATAAGAGGGTAACCAAAGACCTTAAACAACATTTAAGAGGAAAAACATTCAAGCATAACATTGAAAGAAATAATAGAATCTGAAGAAGATGGGATTAACGATTATCATTAAATAACATTCAAGAGAGTTACAAATCAGAAAAAATCAAGATTCCATCAGAGTTCACAAAAGCTAAGAGGTATATACAACAAAGGAAATCAAAATCATAACTTTTAAAGCTTCACAAAGAAAAGGGCCTAAGTCTTTGCAACTGCAGTGGTGTCATCATGTCCGACATTTATCACCTCAGCCCCATCATCTGAATGATTAACATCTGCAGTCTGAGTGACCTCAAGGGGAGCAGTCTCAGCTGGAGCAGCATCGGCCTCCTCAACTTCTTGCAAGGCCTGAGGAAATTGGGGGTAACCAAAGATAAAACCCTCAAAGTCTGAGGTAGTTAGACTCCCTGACTCTTTCTCCTTAGAGGCTGCCCATTTTCCAGTTGCTTTGATACCTCTTTTAAGGTATTCAAAGCCAAAACTGACAAACTCATCAGAGACTTTATAGGCTTCAATGGTCTTCTCTGCATCATCCTCTAAGGCAGCCTTGCCTGTAGCAGCCACCTTAGCCTGAAGGGCATCATCTTTAGCTTTCAGAGCTATGTTGTGGTCCTTATTGAGCTTTTCCACATCCCTATCACTATACTTGACAATGTCCTTCAACTTATTAACCTCCTTCAGCTCTTTTTTCAGACGTTCAACCTCTTCATTCAAAGAGGCTTGGACCTTTTGAGCTTCTTGACCCTTATTTATGAGGGGCATCTTCTTCAGGGTCCAATCAACAAAACTATGCATGGAAAAGATACCCTGCAGTAGAAGGTCAGACGTATGGGAATGAGAAATAACTTGTAAAACAGCCGAGGTTACACTTGAGAAGAATAAATAAGCAGAAACTAGTACCTGAATTGATCTGTGAAGGGTAAACTCGGCCAGCAATAGGACATCTAAAGAGCGTAGGAAACGCTTATCCTCTTCAGTTATTACTACGCCGATAACATAAAAAACCTTTAGACTGTGGCCAATGATACTATCACTGATCTTCAACTGAGCAAGAAGATCATCCAGGGCATCGTCTGAAGAGATAGCAATGTCACGATCCCCTTTTTGAGTCTTGCCCGACCTCTGATGCTCCGGGTCCATTGTGATCTTCCTCTTCTTGGTAATATCGGCCTTGGATGTGCCTACGTTCTTTTAGGTGGTAGGAGGGGGTATATTTTTTCCAACCTTCTTATTCATCAACTTTACAAGACTGGGAGCAGATATTTCCCAAAGGTTATCCGATATACCTTCAGGGCGCTCTGTAAAAGACATATATGAGTTAGTAAGTCACAGGAATAAAAAGTAAGAGTCGTAACTTATGAAAAATTAAGACTTACGAAACTCTTTCAAAGGACCACCCCCTAGGCCTATCTGAGAGAGGTAATAGGGGGTCATCAGATGTTCATAATTTACAAGATGACCCTGCTCGCCCTGATTGTGAAGATCCTCACCCTTTTGGCAGTTGTCCTGGCTAAGTCCAGGGTTGGCTTTAGCAGCAAGGGAGACTTTCCCCCATCTCAGAGGAGTCCTCGAAATCGACATTCTAGAAGCCTCATGGGGACCAAATTCCCATACTTCGGATGCAAAGAAATACCGAGGTTTCCAGTTACTGTTTGAATTTTGGGTAACCAATAACATTTTCTTCTCTGACTTCCTAGCTAAGAAGAGGTAATAACTAGGGTGGTTTTGGCAGAGGAGGGCACATAACACCCAGTGAAAACACTGATTGAAAGGTCTGAGTGGTGGACAACCCTCCAAAGGACCATGGCCCCAATCTTAACCCTTCAAGCATTAGGGGATAATTGGGAAGGTGCTAGATTAATAGGGGAAAGTATAGCTCTGATTGAAGGGTGGAACGGAAGATGGAAACCCAACTTGAACATCTATTCATAGACGCAGATTTCTCCATCTCTTCCATCAAAATCCCTCTCATCCCTCATAGGTTTCCTAAAGGTGATGGAAGAGTTTATGGAGTAGAGGTGACTAAAAGTAAGAAAGTCATACTCGCTGATGGAGCTCTCAATATCGACCTCCTCAGACGTGTTAACATCACTCTCCTCTCCATCATCACCATCCTCACCAACATCAGTATGGGCAGGTGTAGGGGCACCATTAGGAAACCTCTGAGAAAATTCATCCTCGGTGGAAGCCGACAGAGGAATGGTAATGGTCACACTTGGCCCTATGATTTCAACATCTGAATACCTATGTGAGGTGCTAGCACCCTGATGAGACGAGGCACGACTCGAAACCTCGGCCTCCTCAGGGACCTCACCCTGCCTGGGAGAGTAATCCATAGCCTTTTGAAAAGAGTCCACATACATAGGGTCTGAGGACTCAGACTCAGACTCAGACATTGGTGATGGTTCCACAAGAACATCTGCAGGCTCAGCAGGATCGGCTGGCTCAGGGTAGATAACTTTCAGAGGTGGAGTAAATATGGGTCTTAAAGGGAAGGCCTCAGCCTTATGAGCTTCCTCTTGGGCTAGCTCTATTTGCCTAATTTTGTCAAAGGTCTTCTCACGAAGATATGGGAACTCTTTTATGATTTGGTACAAGGGTTTGAGCACAAAGGAGATAATACAACACTTGGACTCAAAACCACAAATAGGCAAACAACTTATTCAACCTAAGCTAAGGATCAAACTGGGAATTTGAAAGGTTTTCAAGTGAAGAACACTAAGAACACTCAAGAACCAGGTCACCGGAGAAGATGACCGAAGGTTAACCGAAGACCTAAAGAAGGGATTTTTTAACAGAAATAACCTCTGAGTTACCTATAAATGACCCTAAATCACTCACCCATAACTGTCCTAGCCTCATAACCACCAATACTGGTGGAAACCACTTGTCGAAAAACACAAAGGCTCATCGGAGATTCAGAAATGACTATGCAGTAACCATAAATGGAAAAGAAAGGTTGAAAATGATACCTGACTAGTCGTGAGTGAAGGAGGAGGATAAAAGAAAGCAAAGGAAACCCTCAAATGGAAGCCAACTATGGACGCTTGAAGTTGTAGCTGTAGAGAGAGCTCAAGCGGGAAAAAAATGGAGAAGAAAGAGAATGAGGAGATAGAGAAGGGTTTTTAAACCCTTATAATGATGGGGTGTGAGTCCCAAGTCCCATCATTACCCTAGGGAACCTAAAGGTAAATTAGAATTATTATGCCTTGATAGGCACGCCACTCACTTCAGCAAGTGATATGTGGCAAGTAAATATTGGCACCCAGAGAGATCCATCCTCGGCCTTTATTGCATACCCCTCAGTCATCTAATTACATATAAGACTAAGGCCTAGGGTGATTGATATGCCCAAAGTGCACCATCTTACTTAGAGTAACTAACCTCGGTCAGTCTCACAGCCGAGGTAACAGAAGCTTATGACAACCATCAGCAAGGCCGTCTCTCATAAGGTCGACCCCTCATACATCAACCTCGGTTGGGGATCAGCCAAGGTCAGCAAGGACTCATGGGTTCAATCATCTGCGAACATCGTCATCGACCCCAGCCGACGTTGCATTCGTCAGCCAAAGTCAACAATGCCTCATGAGCTCAATCATTTGTCAACATCATCATCGGCCCTGGCCGACATTACAACTACTCCATACGTAACCTCGACCAGCCCTCTTGGAAGATGTCAACATGGATATTGACCTCGAACAAAGCAACAATCGGACTTCACCAACCTCGTACTCTTCCAGGCCGAGGTTGCACCAATCAAAGATAGGTCCGAGCATTTACAAGCACATGTATGGTTTGGAACACGTGGACAAATATGTTATAACTAAATCCTTCCCTCCCTGTGAGGGAATATTGAGGTCATCATTACTTACTTAGGATCAGCCAGGTATCATTATCATACTTGTTCGATCCTCGTGCACATGCTCATTGCATGCTTGGGGTTTACATTACACCCCCTAACACTATATATAGAGGTGATCCTCTACCTTGTAAAGGAATTGATAATTGCAACCCTAGCTAAAACTCTGTCATTTCACACAGTAGAGAGAGAAAGCTTGAGAGGTTGTATCTATGGTTGTTAGTGCCTTCATCTAGTGATATTACTCACACACTCACATTGGACGTAGGCCAGATTGGCTAAACCACTTACATTTAAGTGTTCATCCTCTTCTCCTCACCTCATTCTATCATATATACATATGCTCTTCTGCTGTCATTGTTATCACTTGCTTAAGCTTGTCAATACCTTACCTGGTGGTGCTATTTACGACATCATCCATGGTGATTTCATTTCAAAAATCAGTTTCTTTTAGGAACATTTAGCATAATACCCTTTTCAACATTTTTATTTCTTAAAAATATTCCACTCTACGTAAAATTACCATTTTACCCATTTGTTTCCAAACTTGCATATTCCTCCATTTCTACAAGTGTTGTCTTTCCGCTAACATTGATAAGTTACACACACTAACTTTTTAAATGCTTCTAACTCATTAACACTTCTTTAACACTTTGTGGGTAACACACTTCATAAGTGAGAAATCTCTTTATTTCATTACTTTCTTTATTAAAGAAATAATTTGGTATTTTGAAGAATACTTTACAAGAAAAACACCATTTCCTTTATTCACACATGTAGTCTTGAAAACTTACACTAATCACATTTTCACATTTATTAACACACTTTAAGGACTAAAATTTCTTTTTTCTTTATTTCATGTTAAAATTCATTAAAGCCTTTACTAAACTTATTCATATGCTCATTGCCACATTACTATAAGTTTATATACATGGGAAGAGATATTTTAAGTCCAAAAATTCAATAAAATGAGTCTAACACATAATTTATTCAAGAAATTTTATAATACTTGCAAAAATATGCTTTTCAATATTAAAAGACATTTTTGTTCTTCAAAACTTGAATAAATATCTAAATTCATAAAATTCCATTTTTACAAGAAAACTTTAGGATTTTGTGAATATATATATCTTAATAATTTCCCGCCTTCCTAACCCTAGGTTGGTGGGTAAGTGACATTTTCAAAGGTAATATAACTTCACCAATTTCTTATTTCCTTTCTCTGGTCATTGAGTGATATGATTCTGTGAGCAGTCAGTTGTTTAGATTTTACAGATGGTTTCTAATAGGGGTTGGTTAGTGCTCAGGGGTTATGTTGGTTGTTGCCATAATGGGTGTCTTCGTGTCTTTGAGGTGGGTGTGGGGGATTTTTGTTCTTGTTTAGGTTTTCTTATTGTTGGAATTCATGGTTGGGGAAATGTGGCAATCTAATGGTTGGGTTTGGGGTTTATGGATTTCCTTGGTTGTGGGTTTTCATTGGTTATTGGGTCATAACTTTGTTTAAAAAAAGGAACCACTTGTAGAACTAGGACATATGGTTTTTTATTGTTTCGATTTAGCCTCTGAGGTTTGATTGCTTTGGTTAGTGTCTAAGGTCTGAGTTTTTGGGTTTCAGTTGTTCAGAATGATATTTTTTTGGGTGGGGGGGAGGGGGGGGAGGAGGGGGAACAGGCTTTGAAAATGGGCTGGTTAAGTTTGGTTTTGGGGGAAATTATTTTTATTGGGCTAGGTGATAAATGAGGTAATGTTTTTGTTAATTGGGTACTTGAGTAAATGGTGAGGGGTGTGATATGTGGATTGGTTGTGTCAACCAAATAAAATCTCAAAGATATGTTAATGATATGGGTATCAATTTCTACATAACTAGGTAATGGTGTGGTGTTGATTAGGGTATGTTTTGGCGTGAAATAACGTGAGGGTAAAGTATCATGAGTAATGGAAATATAACATTCACTTTCCATTACCCGTGCTTCATCAGGTATAGTAGGTGGCAGTTGTACTAGGCAATAATTGGACTCTCTTTATTTTCAAATAAAGTACACAAATGAATTGAATTGAGATGACCTTTGATGGAATTTAGTGGGCACACAAGGACTTCATTGGCAATAGTGACTTGAGTGGGATTTATACCAAAGATGTGTGTTGGTTGGGTGGAGTTAATGCTTGGATCATGTGGCTTGTTGCACAGTTAGGATGTGAGGCAAGGAAGCTTAAGGATTAAGTTCTCCATGGAGCCCTTGAATAAAGATGAAGCAGTCTTCCAAGCTTCAAAGGCAATTTTTTTTTCAACTGTTGTGAGGGATAAGTGCAGTCTTCCATGATATAATCAATAGACCCTTAATTAAAATAAAATCTCTTATTTTTCTCATGAGAGAAATATATCCACTTTTATATTTTTTTGTTTTGTAAGTTGGAACCTATAAAGAGAGGTTTGGATATGGGTGTTACCCAAAATGTTGTGTAATTAAATTACACAATATATAAACTGTGAAAAAAATAGAAACAGTAATATGAAGACAACAAGAATAAACTCATGGTGAAATGAAGTGCAGATTAACTGACTGAGGCAAGTGTTTGACAGTGTATCCTTATGACGAAATTCACCCCATAGTAATGCTCAACAGACTCAATGGCAATCATCTCACTCGCAATAGTATCACTCCAAATTTCAAGCCCTTTCGAACCAACAGTGAAGAAAACTCTCAAAGATATGACTAAATGGACATACAAATGGACATGGTTTTGTTTCTATTTTATTTCTTTTAAAAACGTTTTTAAGACATACCCATCCCACTTATTTATAATAAATAAAACCAAAACTATCTAAAAAACCAAATAGATAAAACAAAAATAAAAAAATGATATAAAAATTAGGCCGAAATAAATAAAACAAACCCGAAAAACAAATAAAAAGGCCCATTAAATTGGGCCCAAAAAGTTTATACTTTTGGCTAAGTTAAAGTCCAAGGCCCACGAGCCGAGCCGACTATGATTCGGTCAGGTTAGGTGATGATGTGCGTGCACGCGCATGGGCTTGGAAGTCGACCCAAGCCCTTATAAGTACTCCCTCCTTCAAAGAGTTGGAATACCCTAAAGGCATCAAGATTTTAAGGCAAATTTGGTGATATTATACTACACTCATTTCTCTTAATCTTCCTATGTGGGATAAGAGCTTTAATATAACACTTCAACCAATTCCTAGTTCAAAGTGGGTACTTTGAGCTACAATTCCTCATTCATGAATTTATGTTTTTATGTATGTGAGTACACCACGTTATAGCCCTCACGAAGGAGAACACGTTAGCACTTTGAATCGTCTCAAAAGATATGTGAGTCTCATATTAAATTGACCCAAAACTTAACCAAGATCTGATTTTGTCAACTTAAATAATCCCATAAATTCTAACAATCCCCCATATAAATGAAAATTGGTTGGATCAACATAAATGACTATGCAGACACTAAGAGAGTTCTATAGAAAAATTCATGCATAGAGAGATATTACTTTTGGCCTTTTCTTAGTGAGAGACTATCGGATTTTCTTATTGATCAGTGAATGCGACGTGTTTAACTATTTAGTGTTTTGTGTCAATCAAGTCAATAGACTTCACAGAGTAATTTTTACAAACAAAGTTAGTTCTTTAAGTTGTGTTCAGTTCGGCTCTAAACAATTCCTAGTTTCATGAGTGCTTCAGAGAATTTAACCTTTTGAATTTCTCATAGGATCGGCCCCTTTACACTCACATAGGTGACTTCCCATTTAGAGTATGCTAAGATTATCCTTCTTAGTTTGTAGGAAACACTATTTTATCGTAGGAATAGGTATGCGTTTTAAACTCATCAGTGCTCTTTTCAGACAAGATTCAGTTGTCCCTTTGAACCTAGATATTTGGATCTCGAGTCATCTAAGTAGGGTTTCCATCAAGACACCTCTTTATTTTGTAGGATTTAGCCCCATTACTTTCGATAAATTATACACTTGCTCTCTATTTAACCCCTTGGTTAACGGATCCGCTTCATTTTCCTTAGACTTAATATAATCAATGGAAATTATTACATGAGAGAGAAACTATTTAACAGTATTACATGTTCGACATATATGTCAAGACTTACCATTATACATATAACTCTATGATCTGCTAATTGCCTATTGACTATCACAACGTATGCAAATTGCAGGTACAGGTTGGCCACTTTGGAATATCCTCTAAAAAGTTTCGAAGCCATTTTTCTTTTTTTTTTCCAGCTTTATCTAGAGCTATAAATTAAGACTCCATAGTTGATCTATCAATGAAAGTATGTTTTGAGGATTTCCAAGACACCGGTGCACTACATAGTGTAAATATATAACCACTTGTGGATTTACAATCCTTTTAATTAGATATCCAATTAGCATCACTGTATCCTTTAAGTATAAATGTGATATTTAATGTAGTGAAATCCATGATTAAGAGTATATCTTAAATATCTAAGAACCCTTATTATGGCGTTCCAATGGTCTTCACCGAATTACTAGTATACTGACTCAATTAACTAATTGAGTAAGCAATATCTGGACGAATGCAATTCACGATATACATTAAACTGCCTATGATGCAAGAATATTCTAATTGAAATATACCATTTCCAGTATTTTTATATAAATAAAGATTTGGGTTAATAGGTGTTTTAGCGAGGCTAGCCCTAGCTTTATTGAACTTATCGAGTATCTTCTTAATATAATGAGATTAGGACAACACAAGACCTTTCGATATTTTAGAAAATTTAATTCCTAATATAACATCGGTAATACCCATATCTTTCATATCATATTTACTAGATAAGATTTAATGATACATTTATTATTTCCAACAATAAGCATATCATTTACATAGAGAAAAACATTGACATAGCCACCTATAGTGGTTTTAATGTGTACACATTTATCACACGCATTTATATTAAATCCATTTGACATCATTACATTTTCAAATTTCTCATGCCATTATTTAGGTGCATGTTTTAATTCGTAAAGGGATTTAATAAGTTTACACACCTTCTTTTTCTTTTTATGGAACTTTAAACACTTTTATTTGTTCCATGTATATATCATCAATTAATTCTCCATTTAAGAAGACAATTTTTACATCCATTTGACATATCTCAAGACTATATAACATTGCACTGGCTATTAACATTCGAATGTATGTTATTCTCGTAACAGGAGAGTAAGTGTCAAAGTAATCTAATCATTCCTTTTGTCTATAGCCTTTGACTACAAGTATATCTTGGTATTTATCATTTGATCCATAAACTTTTAATTGTCTCTTGAATATCCAATTACATCTAAGAGGTTTACATCCTGGTGGAAGGTCAACCAGTTCCCATGTATGATTTTGCATGATGGATTCAATTTCTCTATTGACAGCCTCTTTCCAAAAAATGGTTTATGGAGTTGACATCGCTTTTGCAAAGTTTCTAGGATCACTTTTAAACATATATGTTAAAAAATTTGGACCAAAAGACGTTGACGTCTTTGTCCTTCAGTTGCGTCTAGGTTCGCGGTCATCATCTTTCTTAATATATTCATTTTCTATATTATTTTGATGACTACTAGATGTAGTATCATAAGTTATTTTACAAGGACTTAAATCAACCACTTTATTATTATTAGGAAATATATCTTCAAATAAATATGCATTCCTTGATTCAATTATAGTATTTACATGTATATCAGTAAGCTCAAATTTATGTACAAGAAATTTATATACACTACTATTAATTGCATAACCAATAAATACGCAATAAACGATTTTTGGTCCTATCTTCATCCTTTTAGGAACAGGAACCACTTCCTTTGTTAGACACCCCCACACTTTTGAGGTATTTATAGGAAGGTGTTAGATCTTTCCAAAATTCATACGGTTTATTTTGTAATTTCTTATAAGGCATTTTGTTAGGAAGGTAGTTTGCAAAAAGCAAAGCTTCTCCCCACAAGGTTTGAGGTAAAATCGAACTTATCAACATAGCATTCATCATCTCTTTTAGATTTCGATTTTTGCGTTTCGTAATCCCGTTAGATTGTGGTGAGTATGGAGCATTAGTTTGATGAATAATTTCGTGTTTTGAACAAAAAATTTCAAAAGGGGAATCATATTCACCTCCTCTATCATTCCAAACTACTTTAATCCTTTTGCTAAGTTGATCCTCAACTTCATTTTTATAATAGGAAAACACATTTACCTCATCGTCCTTGCTTCTAAACAAATACACATAACAATATCTTGTGCAATCATCAATAAAATTAATAAAATACTTTTTTCCACCTCATATTTGTACAGATTTTAAATAACATATATCACTATGATTTAACTCAATAGGGTTTGTACTTCTTTCAACATTTTTAAAAGGAGTTTTAGTTAACTTTGATTCCACACACGTTTCACACTTGTGACTTGATTCAATACTAAATTTTGGTATTAAGTCTAAATTAATTAATCTACGAACAATATCATAATTAATATGGCTTAATCTATTATGCCAAACATTACAAGTCTTAAGCAAATAAGCAGAAGACACATTCTTATTATTATTAATAGGCATTACAGTCATTACATTGAGTTTAAAGAACCCATCGCTCAAATATCCTTTACCCACATGTATACCACTCTTAGTGAGTAATATTTATCAGATTAAAATACAAGTTTAAATCCCTTTTTGCTAAGTAGTGATGCTAAAAACAAGTTCTTTCGAATAACTGGGACATGAGACACGTTGTTGAAAGTAAGTTCCTTTCCTGAAGTCATCTTGAGTATAACTTTCAATTTTCCTTCAACGTTTGAAGTAAAATAATTTCCCATGAAAATTTGCTCCTCATAATCAAATTGTTGGAAGGAAGTAAACATATTATTGTCAGAACATATGTGACGAGTGGCCCCAGTGTCCAACCACCATTCCTTTATGTTTCGCACCATGTTGACTTCAGAAACCACAACCAAGAGTCTCAAATCATTAATATTATCAGAAATTTTCTCCACTTCAGTTACATTGTCTTGTGCTTTCTTATGTTTCTTATTCCCTTGATTTTTTCGATTATGTCATTCTTTAGCATGATGTCTCGGTTTATTACACACAAAGCATTTGCCATCAAACTTTTTAAAGTTTCCAATTTTAGTACCTTTGTTTGTCCCACCTTGACTCATACGCTTCCCTTTCTTGTTCTTGCTACTTTGCTCTTCTTCCACTACATGCGCTTTGGATTCCATAGGATTCATAGATTTCTTCTGTGACACCCTATTATACTCTCCAATCCTTTATATCACAATCAATTCCTCAATGCGTTGTGTAATTAAATTTACAGAATATATAAGCTAGGAAAAAATACATAAATAGTAATATGAAAACAACAAGAAGTAAACTCACACTGAAATGAGACGCAGATTAAATGACTAAAGTTGGTGTTTGACACTCTGTCCTTAAGAGGATATTTTCCCCATAACAGTGCTCAATGGGCTCAGCGAAAATCGTCTCATACGATATAAATGTCTCACTTGCAATAGTAGCACTTTGAATTACAAGCCCTTTTAAACCAATAATGTTGAAAACTCTCAAATATATAATTGAATGGACTGACAAATGGACATGGTTTTGTTTATATTTTATCTCTTGTAAAAACATTTTTAAGATAGACCCAAGACACTTATTTATAATAAATAAGTGGCAATTAAAAACGGATGGAAATCCCAACCGTCACTTGCTGGGATAAATTGAAATTAACTAACAAACCAAACAGATAAAATCAAAAATGAAATAAAAACCAGGATGAAAAAAAAGCCCATTAAATTTGGCCCAAAAGGTTTTATACTTTTGGCCCAGTTAAAGCCCAATGCCCAAGGGCCACGACCCACAACCACGAACCGAGCCGAGCCAAGCCGGACGAGACCAGGTCTGGTCAGGCAGGAGGGAGCAGCAGCGTGCGCATGTGCGTGGGCTTGGAATTCAACCCAAACCCATGTAAGTCTTTAATTCTTCAAAGAGTTGGGATACCCCAAGGGCACCAAGCCTTTAAGCCAAATTGGATTAAATTATACTACAACCATTTCTCTTAATCTTCCAATGTGGGATAAAAGGTTTAACATAGCACTTTAACCAATTCCTAGTTCAAAGTGGGTACTTTGAGCTATAATTTCTCATTCATTAATTTATAGTTTTACGCATGTGAGTATACCACGGCATACTCCTCACACAGGAAAACATGTTACCACTTCAAACCGTCTCAAAAGACATGTGGGTTCCATATTAAATTTACCCTAATATTGATAAAAATATGATTTTATCAATTTAAATAAACCCATTAATTCTAACAATCCCTCACATGAATGAAAATTGGTTGGATAAACATAAACGACTATACAGATAATAACAGAGTTCTGTAGAAAAATTCCTGTATCGGGAGATATATATTTTTTCCCCGATTCTTCCTTAGTGAAAGACTATCGGATTTACTTATAGGTCAGTGCACGCGATGTCTTGAACTGTTTAGTGTTTTGTGTAAATCAACTCAATAGACTTGACAGAGTAATGTTTCAAACAAAGTTGTTTTATCAGTTGTGTTAATTTTGGCCCTGAACAATTCCTAGTTTCGTGAGTGCTTTAGAGAGTTTTAGCCTTTCGAATTTCTCAGGGAAGCGGTCCATTCACACTCACATAAATGACTTCCCATTAAGAGTATCCTAGGCATATCATTCCTTACTTATTAAGAAGCTATATTTTTTCATAAGAATATATATGAGTTTGAAACTCATCAGGTCCCTTTTCAAAGAGTCAGTTAAGATTCAGTTGTCCCTTTGAACCTAGATATTGGTATCTCTAGTCATCAAGGTAGGGTTTCCATCAAGATAACTATTTATTTTGTAAGCTTTAGTCATATTCCCCGTGATAAATTATACACTTTCTCTCTATTGAACCAGTTGGTTAATGGATCCTCTATATTGTCCTTAGACTTAATATAATCAATGGAAGTTATTCCACTAGAGATAATTTGTTTAACGATATTATGTCTTTGACGTATATATCGAGACTTACCATTATATATGACTCTATGCTCTCCCAATTACCGATAGACTATCACAATATATGCAAATTGCAGGCACATGTTTTAGCCACATTGGAATATCCTCTTAAAAATTTCAAAGCCATTCTGCTTCTTCTCCAGCATTATCTAGAGCTATAAATTTAGACTCCATAGTTAACCTAGTAATACAAGTCTGTTTGAGGATTTCCAAGATACCGTTGCGCTACCAACTGTAAATAAATAACCACTTGTGGATTTAGAATCCTTTGAATCGAATATCTAATTAGCATCATTGTATCCTTTAAGTACAACTATATATTTAGTGTAGTGCAATCCATTGTTAAACGTATATCTTAAATATCTAAGAACCCTTATTATGGCATTCCAATGGTCTTCACCTGTGTTACTAGTATACCGACTAAATTTACTAACTGAGTAAGAAATATCTGGGCGAATGATTTCATGACATACATTAAACTATCTATGATTCGAGAATATTCTAATTGAGATATACCATTTCCAGTTCTTTTATATAAACGAAGATTTGGGTCAATAGGTGCTTTAGCGATGTTATCAATACATATATCGAACTTATCGAGTATCTTCTCAATATAATGAGATTGAGACAAGACAAGTCCTTTCTATATTTTAAAAATTTTAGTTCCTAATATAATATTGGCAATACCCATATCTTTCATATCAAATTTACGGGACTAGATTTTCTTAGTAGATTTAATGATATCCTTATTATTTACAATAATAAGCATATCATCTACATAGAGACAAACAATGACATAGATAATTTTAGTGTTTTTAATGTATACACATTTATCACAGTCAATTTATTATAAATACATTTGACATCATTACATTGTAAAATTTATCAAGCCATTATTTAGGTTCTTATTTTAATATGTAAAGCGATTTAGCATGTTTACACACCTTCTTTTCTTTTCTTGGAACTTTAAACCCTTCTAGTGGTTCCACCTATATATCTTCATTTAATTATCCATTTAAAAAGATAGTTTTTACATCCATTTGATGTATCTCAAGATTATATAATGTTTCAATGGATATTAACATTCAAATGGATGTTATTCTTGTGATTGGTGAGTATGTTTCAAACTAATCCAATCCTTCCTTTTGTCTATAGACTTTACCTACAAGTCTAGCTCTATATTTATCAATTGATCCATCAACTTTTAATTTTATTTTGAATATCCAATTGCATGTAAGAGGTTTACATCCTGCTGGAAGGTAAACCAGTTCCCACGTATGATTTTGCATGATGGATTCAATTTCACTATCGACAGCCTCTTTCCAAAAAGGGGATTCTCGAGTTGATATCGCTTTTGTGAAATTTCTGGGCTCACTTTGTAAAATAAATGTTTGAAAATTTAAACCAAAAGACTTCGAAGTGTTTTTCCTTTTTCTCCATCTAGGTTCGAGGTCATCATCTTTCTCAATATATTCGTTTTTTGTATTATTTTGATGACTACTAAATGGAGTATCATAAGTTCTTTTTACAAGAACTTGAGTCAACCACTTTATTTTTATTAGGAAATATATCTTCAAAGAAATATGTATTGTTAGACTTAATTAGAGTATTTACGTGTATATCAGTAATCTTAGATTTATGTACAAGAAATCTATATGCACTACTATTAATTGCATTATCAATAAATACACAATCAATAGTTTTTGGTCCTATCTTAATCCTTTTAGGCTTAGGAACCACTACCTTTCCTAGGCACCCCCACACTTTGAGGTATTTTTAGGAAGGTGTTCGACCTTTCCACAATTCGTATGGTGTCTTTTGTGATTTCTTATGAGGCATTTTGTTAAGAAGGTAGTTTGCAGAAAGCAAAGATTCTCCCCACAAGTTCTGAGGTAAAACCGAACTTATCAACATAGAATTCATCATGTCTTTTAGAGTTTAGTTTTTAAGTTCTGTAATCCCGTTAGATTAAGGTGAGTAGGGAGCGGTAGTTTGATGAATAATTCCGTGTATTGAACAAAATTTTTCAAAGGGGAAATCATATTCACCTCCTCTATCACTCGTAACTACTTTAATCTTTTTGCAAAGTTGATTCTCAACTTTATTTTTATAATGTTCAAAGTAACTTACCACCTCATCCTTGCTTCTAAGCAAATACTTTTAATAATATCTTGTGGAATCATCAATAAAAGTAATAAAATACTTTTTTTCACTTCTTGTTTATGCAAATTTTAAATCACATATATCACTATGAATTAACTCAAGAGGGCTTGTACTTCTTTCAACATTTTTAAAAGGAGTTTTAGTTAACTTTGATTCCACACACGTTCACACTTGTGGCTTGAATCAATAATAAATTTTGGTATTATTTCTAAATTAATTAATCTACGAATAGTATCATAACATGACCTAATCTACCACACCAAACATTATAAGACTCAAAAAAATAAGCAGAAGATACGTTCTTCTTCTTCTTCTTCTTCTTCTTCTTCTTCTTCTTCTTCTTCTTCTTCTTCTTCTTCTTCTTATTATTATTATTATTATTATTATTATTATTATTATTATTATTATTATTATTATTATTATTATTATTATTATTATTATTATTATTATTATTATTATTATTATTATTATTATTATTATTATTATTATTAGGCATTACAATCATTACATTGCGTTTGAAGAGCCCATCGCTCAAATATCCCTTACCCACATACATATAACTCTTAGTGAGTACAAATTTATCAAATTAAATTACAAGTTTGAATAAACCCATGAATTCTAACAATTCCCCACATGAATGAAAATTGGTTAGATCAATATAAACGACTATGCAGACACTAAGAGAGTTCTATAGAAAGGTTTTTGTATCAGGAGAGATAGCTTTTTTCCTTGAATCTTCCTTAGCGAGAGATTATCGAATTTACTTACTGATCAGTGAACGCGATGTCTTGAACTGTTAGTGTTTTGTGTAAATCAAGTCAATAGACTTCATATAGTAACTTTTCAAACAAAGTTAGTTCTTTCAGTTATGTTCATTTTGGACCTGAACAATTCCTGATTTCATGAGTGCTTTAGATAATTTCATCCTTTTGAATTTCTTATAGAATCACACCTTTCAGACACGCATAGGTGACATCCCATTAAGAGTATCCTAAGCTTATCCTTCCTTACTTTGTAGGCAGCATTGTTTTATCATAGGAATAGGTATGAGTTTGAAATTCATCAGTGTTCTTTTCAAAGAGTCAGTCAATATTAGGTTGTCCCTTTGAACCTAGTTCTTGGGATCTCTAGTCATCTAGGTTGGGTTTCCATCAAGACAATTCATTACTTTGGATGCTTTAGTCCCCTTACTCTTGATAATTATAAACTTCCTCTCTATTTAACCCTTTGGTTAACGGATCTGCCATATTGTCCTTAGACTTAATACTAGGGTACCCCTATTTTTTTTCCCGATTGGCACAAGATTGCTAGATGTGGGAGTTAAGCAAAGTATCCCCTACCTATAGGCAAGGGTTGAATGGTGCCTATAGGCTGTCCAAAAGTGGATTTCTCGAAAAAAGTCTGTAAAATACAAATTATAAGTCAGAATTTTTAATGGTATGGACCAACGAAAAAGGGATTCAGAGATCTATAGAAGTGAGTTGAGATACTCTCAGGTCCAAGATTTGAACTAAGTTAAACGAATATTAAAAGAGTCCGATGGCCTTCGATTTACGGGTTTAGAGCAAAAAGGAAACTTAATACTAATCGTAAGTTCAATTCATGCATGGTATGGACCGCTGGAAAGGGTATTAAGAGATTTATGAAATTGCTTGAAATAATCTCGAGTTTTAGACTTTACCAAAGTTAAATGGAACTCGGGAGCGTTCGGTGACCTCCGATTTAAGGGTGCTAAATGCGATCCTAAGTTTGATTCACAGATGGTATGGACCGCTGAAAAGAAAATTCAGAACCCTATAAAAATGCCTTGAGATACTCTCGGGTCCAAATATTGACCAAAGTCAAATGGAGCTCAAGAGAGTCAAGTAAACTCCGATTTAAAGGTGTTAAATGCGAACCATAAATTCGATTTATGGACAGTATGATAGTTATAAAGGTGATTCAAAGCCTTGTAAAAGCATGTTGGGATACTCTTGGGTTTGAGAGTTGTGCAAAGTCAAAGGGATCTCAAGAACTGTTCGGTGAACTTTTTGGTCTAGGGTTTGAAGGCAAACCATGGATCCGAGGTTTGAAGGGACTTGCAAAGGTATACGCGGGGTACCAAAATAGTATGTTAACACATGGGTATGATATGAAATCAAAACTGCTGGCAAAGAAAATTTTAAACTCCTTCACATAAAAATTAGGACCTTTACCTAAGCGTAAAAGCCTTAAAGAGATATCACCTCTTTTTGAAATTTATATTTTTTTGGATTTCTATTATGGCATGTTTTAAAACACATACATAAGTAAACCGCAATAATAGAGGTTATAATTACCTCTTTTGACACCCATGCTTCAAAATCATTCATCAGATCCGTTAAACATTTATTGCTTTTGATTTTGGGCAATTTCTCTCTCATACTTCCCATTCGTGTTCATGAAATTACAGAATTTAGATTGTAATAAAGAATACAAATAATCAAACAAAAATGCATTATATATGTATGTAATAACTCTCTCCAATCTTCAACTTCATCTTGTGATTTGAATAAATAACGATATACTTAATCGTATTGTAAATTGGCGAGTGTCATCTTTTTAGGGTTCCCAAAAGGCAATTCATCCTCAAATTCATCAAGTTCCTTGAAAACTCATTCATCATAAGGACTGAACCTTCTAAGATCTTATTTTAACATATGTTTTTGAGCATATAAGAATGATTCTTCTATTATGCATTCCTTCACAATTGAGCTTCTAATGTACCGTGTATTAATAACGTAATCTTTTTATGGCTTTCATCAAGGGATACCTGGTGGGACCGCATAATAAACCCTCAAGCATAGATGCAAAAATAGGTGGACGCTGATGTCAAAAAATGACGGACGGAAAATTTTCTCTAAGACACAAGTTTACTCAGCTAAAGTTGATTCCACGGGCTTAATATGCTTCATTTTTAGTAGTTTTACACATAGTAAGCATAAACTAATCTGCATAATTTACTTGTGATGATCTTTATGCTAGAAAGACATTTCCTAAATAACAAAAGAATTAATTTAATGATAATATGTTAGTCGTGAGACTTGCACCATTTTAGGTAATTTGTTTGGTAGTTATAACCCTGAATAAATTATCAGAATAAACATCCAGAGTCTTCAAGTTGAACAATGTATATAGACGGATATTTTTCCCACTAGTAGTCAAAGTGAAAGCAACCGCGGTAATTATATTTCTTCCTGGTGTAGGATTAGTTTTTAACCATAGATTATATTCGAAGGAACAATATGGAAACATATTTGATGGGATGGTTTAAATGCACACAAACCAATTTATATTTAGAATTTTTCAAAATTAAATTTTTATTAAACTAAATTAATTCAAATTAATAAAGTACCAATTAACAGTGGAGGTTAATCAATCTTATCTTAAACCTAAGCATGCATCTAAGTGGGTAGCAAGATAAAATAAACCACAACTCCCGATGTACGAGGAAAACCCAAATGGTAAAAACCTCGGACAGGCGAGCCAAAAAACATATACCAAGTACTAAATTACAAAAGAACATGACATGAGACATATATTACAGACTCGAAATGCTCACAAGCTTTTACGCTCTTCGTTCCTTCATCCTCTTCTAGGTGACGCCCATGAGTCCACCCGTGTAGCTACAACAACATGTGATTCCACACATGCCTTGCAATCTAACAATAAGGCTCAGTAACCATTATGCACACGTAGTCCACCGTATATAAACTAACTGGCATTAAATTCACAGCATGAAAAAATTCTCAATAAGATGTGGAGAATAAAAACTGGTGCCTAAGAACAATATCAAAGCATATATAAGATTAATCTTGGATTTTAAACTAGTTAGGTGTAAACTAGGGTTTGTGTTTGGAACACTTAATCATGAATTATTAAGGAAAACTTGAAGATCATGTTGGAAGAGTTTTAGCACTCAAAAGAGTGGAAAAAGTCTCTCCCATGACTCTTGACTCGTATTCCTTAAAAGGATGGGAATTATGAGAACATAGGGTAGTAAGAGTGAAGGGAAAAAACTATTATTTTTTTGACAAACATATTGGGTCGTTCGGACCACATGGTACCTCGTTCGGATGACATACCCTATCTCGTTCGAGTAAAAAACAAACAAGATATCAAATGAGTTTGAAAATGTTCGATGTACCTCGTTTGAAGTTCGTTCAAATAAGGGTACCAACCTCATTTGAACGACCTTCAAACGAGATATCGAACGAGCTTCTAGAGAGGGAAAATCTTTCAAAAATTAACCTCATTTGATATCTCGTTCGAACACGATAGGAACTTCATTCGAATGACATATGAAAGGTTGTTCTAACAACCTTGTGAAAATATATATTTTTCTCTAAAAAATTTAGACTAGTTTTAATTTTTTTTTTTAAATAAGCCTAACACCCAACAATAAAATATCCAAAGCTCAACATAAATATGCATTCATACCTTAGAGATCCTTGGAACTTTGATGATGAAACGATGCATGAAATAAGGCTTGATGATGTGTTCTCTTTAGCTTGGTCATTAGGTCTTCAAAAAATATGCCATAGGCTTGAGAGATAACTAACTCAAGTCTTAGCCTATAACTCAAATTGTTTTGTCTGGAATTAAGTCAATACATACAAATTGACTCTATTGCAATTTTTCATTGTTTTTGGGCGATAAAATAAAATTATTTTTAAACAAATAGGAGAAATAGCCTCGTTACAGTTTCTGATATTCATATAATTTAGATCGCGAAGATCTCTCTCTCTATCTTTCGTATGAGATTCACCAAAACATGTTCCAATTAAATGTTTCGCAAATTGTTTCTAATTGTGCATCACATCAACTACATAACTTATACGATGATCTTTCCAATACGGGAAGTTGTGGATACCTCGATCGATAATCCAGGTTTAAGGACTCTTCATCCTATCGCAAATAAGCCATAGACATGAAACCAGAAAGAACTCGTAACCTTTATAAACCTATACTAAAGTTCAAAGTGTCAAAGACACCAAGAACCAAAGTATATAGGGCCAAAGTGAAAGTAGCAGAAAGTCAAATAACTTGTTAAAATAATAAGAAAACAAGCCCTCTAGGACCGTTAGCCGACCAGCAAATGCACCCAAAAATGTTAATCGGTCGATTATCCGTCCTAGATTGTAATCATTAAAAGATATTTAAACATCTAATACCATCCTTACATGTGTCTATTGCCCAAAATCAAGGGTCCTAAATGGTTAACCATCTGGCCAGACCCCTATAAATAAAGGTCCCCGGCCCTATTTCAAAGCATCCCAAAACCTGACCACGATTCGTTTTTTTTTTTACTTTCTTCTTCCCTGAGCATAAGAGATACTTGATCTCATTCTGAAAGTACCAAGGAAGCTCGTACTTTAGAAAAATCATTTTCCACGAAGTCACTTTTGAGTCCAAAAAAAGGCTCATACTTTTGAAAAGTCTCCTTTGTCAAATAAACCAAATCGAATCCCTGCATAAATTTATCCAATGTAAGACCTTCTAGACGAAGCTCTACCTGACTGAAAAATACCAAATAAAGGGGCATGTCCTTAGAAAAAAGTAGCTTTATCCACAAGGGTAAAGAACCCCTGCACAAATTGAGACAATACCCCACATATATAGACTTTGATAAACTCGTTACACTCCATGATTTTGGACCGTAGAATATTTTAAATAACTTGGAAATTGGGAAAATATTATAATTGGGCATAATTATCTTTTAGCATTGAAAAATGTTATGTTTTGATATAAAATAATAGGGTTTTAATCGGTTTTGAAGACGGGAGAAAAATTGAAGTTTACTAACTTTTATTTTAATATGGCAGAACTGGGCCCCTCTTATGTGCTGAATCTATTCGGCCCTAGGGGAAAATTGATTCACACCGGGGCAAAAGTTGTGAGATGGTTTATTTGTGAGTGTTTGTGTTGGTTTCAAATTTTACAAATTTTCCTTTATTAAAAGACTCAAGGATTAGACTTGTTAAACACATTTAACGCTTTTTCAAAGGTAGTAATATCTCAAAAACATTCCGGCCATATTCTACAAAACCTAAATCTCCATTAAAACAAAGCTTTAACCCAGTTTTTGAAGGACCAAATCAAGTTTTCTCAAGATCAACTGAGAATGAAATGTTATTATTTTCACACGACGATCGTCATCGCATAATCATATTTTTAAGATGACTTATTTTCAAGCATGAATATCTCTATTATTTGACTTAAGTATTATGTGTTTTAAATGTTACCTAGACCTAAATTAATCATGTTTTCTTAAAATAACTAGGTAAAGTGAATTGATTTGGGGATACTTTTACTGATTTTGTAGATACGATTTAAGATTTGAAACATCTCATTCTTAGATTAGAAAGAGACGAGAAGACTTCGTTACAAAGAGGTCCAGTTCATCATGGATAAGGGAGTGGTGAATAAAAAAGGTTTTTCAGTCTCAATGATGAGATGTATTCACCCCATGGAAGCGCCAAACATAGTTAAAGAAATACACGAGGGATCATGTGGTGCCCACATAGTAGGGTGAATATTGATAAAGGGAATAGCCATCTAAGGATATTATTATCCAGTAATGAGAAATGATTATGAAGAATACACGCGGAAGTGAGACAAGTGCTAGACATACAGAGTGATACATAGGAGACTCGAAGCCAAGCTAGTGCTGATCACATCACCTTCGGCTTTTGCCATTTGGGGTATGGATTTGGTCAGCCCACTGCCAAAGACCAAAGGAAGATTCAAGTATCTGGTGGTGGCAGTGGAATACATTACAAAATGGGTGGAGGCCAAATCTCTCTTGACCGATGAAAAATTCTCCCAATTTATATGGAAAAATGTGATAAGTAGGTATGAGATTCCTTACACCTTCATTATCGACCACGACACCCAATTTGATAATGATGAATTTTAAGAGTATTACGACAAGGCCAATATCTAAAATTTGCACTCATCACTAGCTTATCCATAATATAATGGGTAGATGGAGGACTTAAACCGAACTTTGCTAGATGTGATAAAGAAGAGGCTTGAGTTTGCTAAGGGTAATAGGATAAATGAGTTAGAAATCATGTTGTGGGCCTACATAACAACACTATGAACAACAACAGGAGAAAGACCTTACATGTTGACCTTTGGCAGTGAACCCATGGTCCCAGTTGAGGTTGGACTCCCAAGACATAGATTCCACAACTTAGATTCTCCCAAGAGTGATTTTGTAAGAATATTAGATCTAGACCTAATTGATGAAGTTAAGGAGGCATTAACACTCAGGGTAGTAGCCTATCAATAATTTACATCAACATTCTGTAATAAAAGAGTCAATCCTGGTACACTTAAAGAAGGGGGCTACATCTTGAAGAAGGTTACATAGAAGTTCAATAAATTAAAATTAAATTGGCACGGTCCATACTCCATGGTCGAAGTCATACGACCCAAATCTTATCGAATTAAAACTATAGAAGGATACCTATTAAAAAATCCTTGGAACAGTTAGCACCTCAATAGGTATTATCAATGAATAAATATTTTCATTATAGAAATGTAGCTGAGAGTTACAGTATTTATATGAGAAGAATTACTTCTATGAAGATACCTTTTACCACAGTTTCAGTTTTTATCCAATTCTTCTTATCATTCATTTAAAGAGATGGGCAAGAAGCTTCAACTAGAGATATCTCAAGGTATATAAAAAAAATCACGTATTTGACTGAACAAAATGTTTGGAAGAGGATGTGACGACAAGATCTGATCACATAACTTTCCTAATTTAATAAATCACGTCATTGACTCCTAAAAACGTAGGTCAAGTTGTCTCAAGACAACCTAATTGACCAAAATCACGTCTTTGATTGCTAAAAAATGAAAGATCGGGTCGGTTGAGGCCCACCTAATTGATCAATGCACGTCTTTGACTACACAAAACTTTTGGAAGAGGATGTGATAACAAGATCCAATCACATACCTTTCCTAATTAGACAACTAAAATAATTTGTCCTTAGGGATCAAGTAAGCCTAAACTTTGATGACAAGATTCTACAACATATTAAAAAACCTAAGAAATACTGGTAAAATCGAAATAAAAATTTGATGCAGGTAGATAAATATCACGAGCAACATAATCATAGTGCCAATAAGCATACATAATGATTTTAAAAAATGCATCGTGGATAATTTTCTTAGTATATTTACAAAGTTCAAAAGACAAAAAATAAACAATCAAGATGAATAGATAAGCTTAAGCTTCAAAAGCATGGCCATCACGAGCTTCATCCATTAGAATATATTTAGGAGCGATGAAGACGACATAAATGGTAGTGAGTTGGTCAACTATTGCCTCAGTCTAGTCATCCATAGCTTCATCTTTTGCGACATCAACCTCCATCATCTCCCATTTTGTAACCAAGGCTTTAGCCTCTTCATCGTCCCCCTCACAAGCCTGAACAAATTCAATGATATTCGGGTAATTTTTGACCTCTTCTTTAGCTCATCATAGCCTTCCATGAATATAGTCACCAAAGCAATGTTGTGCTCGGCTCCTGTTTTATACTTTTGGACACCCTCTTCTTCAGCCTGGGCAAGGGCTCCGTTGGCCTTCTCAATGACTTAATTAATTTCCTTAAGAGCATCATTAGCCTATTAAAAATTAACAACCCCATAATAAGTGCTTCATCCAAACTCTTGAGCTTCGTAGAGTCGGTATTAATTTTTTCCTTCACCTTTGTATTTTCTGACTCAGTCTGGCTTAAAGCTTCAGCATTCGCTGCGAGATGATCATCCTTCTCCTTAAGCTTAACATAGACCTTATTATAGTCAACCTTGGCGGTTTTTAACTCCTATAACAAGGTTTCTTACTGATTAAGGAGCTCTGAGTTATCTTCTTTAACCTTATCGTATGCATTTTGGTAGGAGGCCACTTGGTCTCTTAGAACGATGGCACTTATCGCAACCTGAAGGCAATAAAGAGTTCGAAACATTATGAAGCATATTTAGGAAAAAAATTAGAAAGTACAAGTCCATTAGAGAATTTACCACTAGCATTCGGTGTTGCACCATGTTCTGCATAAGCATTGAAATCCCTCAAAAACATAAAATTAGGAGCATAACCTTAGTAGATGACCACATTCGCAGCGTTGTCTGCATGACAAAAGATAAAGTTTATATCAGTCTTCAACTTTTTTGATGTGATCGGATGGTTAAGGTCAAAAGTGAAGGAATCCATTTCACTATAAGGAGTGGACGACCCCAAACACTGGACTAAGCGCCAGGCAGATGCCCTAAGGATTCGGAAGCTTTCACATTAGGATTTGGTTTTTTATTATTTGGGAGTAGGCTGAGGTGTGGGAGGATCTACTGGAATCTTAATACAGGCTGGTGGCATGTCATCAAAAACTGCTGCTTTCCCTTTGCCACTGGTTTTGACAGCCGTAGCAGCGTCATCATTAATTTGCCTCTTGATAGCATACTTGACATTCTTTTAGGCCTAAGTATTAGCCATTTTCTCGGAATCAAGTGACTTATTTTCCCTATCATCATAATTGGACTTTTTCTTTTGGGTCTCATTATCAATCTTCCTCTTGCTGGCAATCCCTATGATAGTACGATCAAGTTCATGAGGGTACATGCCTAACGAAGTTTCAATCAAGAAAGCTGATGAGCTGGGAGTGGAAAGTTTATAGAAACACACTGTTCGACAAAAAAGTGTTAAATCAAAATGCTAAGTAATATACGAGTTAATAAAGAGCCTAATTTCAGAATGACGAATAATTTGGGAGCGCTCTTGACTTTAGAAAGGCTAAGCAAAACCAAAATCAGTACATAGTAAGTCCGAACAAAATTATTAAGTATCAGTAGATAGTAATATATATACCAATGTGATATGTCCCAATCCAGTCACGAGGGGAACTATAAGATCTATTCCTCTCATTAGAGAGAAATTCCCAATCGCCCTCAATGAAGATGAACTGGTTCTTCCAACTATAGTTGCTCATCTTAACAATCTTGACCATTTTCTGATCACACTTTTATGGAAAAAAATAATAATACTCATTGTCCTTGGCATTATCCTTCATTCCATACAAAAACCTAAAAATATCCCTCGCCAGGTCAAAACTAGTAGGGGACTATTAATAGACCATCAACCCCAAAATAGATCTGTAGGAATTAGACGGAAGCGGGGTTGGAGCCACTCCATAAACTCTCAAAATAGAACTTATGATCGGGCGAAGAGGAAGGTGAACTCCTACTTGCAGGTAATAAAATGTGAAATAGATCTCATCGGCATTAAGATGATCATAAACACTCTCATCACAGTTGGGAAGTCTTAAGGAAATTTTAATGAGGATATCATATCTATCCCTTAGCTCGACTTCGGTGATATCACAACCATGATTACGAGCATAGATAGTGACTGGGTCCCAAGAGTCAGAGAATCTTGAAGTGATCTCTTCGGTAGGGTGAACAACCACAGGATATGTAGAGTCTCTGGGCCTTATAGGTAAAGTTCTCTCTAAAGAGGCGTCCAAGTTAACGATTGAAACATCAGCCACTGTGTTTGAAAGATTCTCACCTTCCACATGGTGGTTCACTTTAGCAACACCCATAGTTTTAAAGAACTCAGGATAGCTACTGATGCAACATGTGTGTGTTATATTTATACATAAGACTCTAGTGTAAGTCAGTCGCTCAAGTAATACCCGATAAGTCAGGGTTGAATCCTCATGGAATAGGATCTCGAACGTTTTGATAATATTAGGGTTGGGTTCTAAGACCTAGGTATCGACTCACTAAATAAAGAAAAGGTGATTTTGCTTTAGGATAATTGTATTTCACTATGAAAATTAAACTAGAATGCGCAATTTAAACTAAGAGAAAGCAAAAAATTCCAATTTGGGTTTTGAATTTTTTTTAGGAAAAATGAAGTTGAGGTTCAATCCCTCGAACCGTAGTTATTTCTACTAGATATAAATTCTCGAAAGAAGTATAATTAATTAAAAGAAAAACATTAAGTAATCTGAAGTAGTAAATATGTGTGGGTGTTAATCCGCATAATATTTATTCAATAATTTAATTAACGCGAATGATAAGATTGTTGGCACGTTTATCTCATTCTCAAACACTTCGGTTAATTTGGTCAAATGGATTTAGGAGATCTACTATATTAGTCCCAATGAAAATATCAAACTCTACAAGCTTTTAATTATGTCGAATTTTTATCTAACTTCAAAAACCTAGTTTGGGTTCATATTCCCCAACTCGCGATGAGTTTAGCCATACATCATATTAATCTCTACGCAATTAAAAATTAATGTGTAATAAATCATAATGAAATAATGATAATGATGAGAAGAATAAATGCTATCAATATTGAAGAATATAAAAGTATGCAAGAGAGATCAATACTTGAAGGAAATCAGAAAAAGCCACGATCTTGTATTCCCTACAACATTCTTGCCCCTTAATCTAGTAAAGCTCTCTCTATTTTGTTCTCTCCAATGATGCACTAAATGGTGGGGGAACCCGAATCTTTATACTAGGGTGGTAGGTCGCTCAATAGTATCGAACTCACATTTTGTGCTATTAAAACCTTCTTCTTTACCTTTAATTTACGTATCACCATAAGAAAGTCCTTTAAGAACTTATCATATGCAGGAATTTGCTTTTATAGACTCAAGAAAAGGTAAGTTTAGCTTCATGTGCTTTATCACATCTAGAATTCCATCGCGGGAGGCCCCTTTAGGAGGAGGGACCACTGTTAAGTGTATGTTGTGGTTATATGGGTTTAACTACCAGCTCGGGCCTTACCGTCTCTTCTTTTTCACTCTCTTCTAAAGGGGTATCTTCAACCTCTTTTGTGCCAGGTGAAACCTCCTTATCTTTGTGCACGTCTTATAGAGGAGGTGCCAAGTCAACACCTTTTCCACTACATAGAATGGTTTTTGCTTGACATTGCTCTTGATTTTCATCGAGAGTGGAGCTCACACAATTTTGACCTTGAGGTGGTTGCTAGCCTTGGGCGGGAAACTTACCCTTCTCTTGGACACTTGAAGAGGATTGCAACTTAGAAAGTGATGCCTTTAAGTCGACAAAAGTTTGAGCATTTTGAGCATTTATTACTGACTGAGTTTATATGAATTGAGTAAGAGTGTCCTCGAGACTCTTTCATTGTGGAATCCATAAGGCATAGGAGGAGGCGCTTTTATTAGTGGAACAAGTTAATAAAGTGGGAGTGGGGGAGGTTGTTAGGAAACGTGTTGATTGGGATTCAACGATGCATTCGGTTGCCCATAATTAAATCTAGGATGATTTTGTCACTAGGGATTAAAAGAATTCTCGTGAGGGGCATTAAAATTCTCTTTATAAGTTCCCGCGGTCTCAACTTGATCTTGGAGCATAACGTTGTAGGTGGTTATAGTTGGACATACCTTCGTTAAATGTCCCTCCTCACAAGTCACACAAATATCCTCCTTGATAGCTCGAGATGGGTCTGATATATATATCTTTTCCTAGACTCTAGCATATCCTCTAGCCGCTTGGCTAATTGATTAATTTTGAGCATTAACTCGTCTTCCTTATCCAAGTGTTAATGTCCAAACATGAAAGGAGATATGGTCATGATTTTAGGTTTGATATTGGGTGTTCAGATCTGTTGTGTCCCAAGATTGAGTAGTCTCGGCGGCATACTTAAAGTGGGCCTCCGCATCATTCGTAGCTAACCCAAAGAACTCTTCCGAATACATTGTTTCAATGAGTTGCTTTGATCTTAGACTAAGTCCATGATGGAAGTAGGAGATGGGTCTCCACTTCTCAAAACCATGATGTGTGCACATATGTACTAACTCATTAAACTTCTCCCAATACTTATCAAAGGGCGCATTATCATTTTTCTTCAAAGTCTGGATTTGAGCCCGAATAGAATTGCTCCTGTGAGCAGGAAAGAATTTTTGGAGAAATTTAATCTGCATGTCTCTCCACATACTAATAGAGTTTGGTTCTAAAGTACAAAGCCAAGTTTTGGCCTTATCCTTAAGTGAGAAAGGGAAAATCTTTAGGCGTACGACATCTTGGGCGCAAGCTTGATCATTAAATGTCTCGTACGCCTCCTCAAAGTCTATAATGTGGAGATTCTCAGACTCCATACCATGAAAAGCGGGGAGAATTTGAATAATTTTTGTTTCTAAAGTGAAATAGCCCTATATTGTATGGGAATATAATGCATCCCGGAGTGATGGTTCGCTTCGAGTATAAGAGGTTTCCTATAGGGTGGTACGACATCACACCCTCTCCTGTTATGGCACTAGCGTGATATGACATCGCACTCACACTTATCGAATCACTTTTCTTAACAAAGTTCCTAGACGTTCGACTCGTGGTATGATTACTCGGTGTAGGAGGTAGTACCCAAAAATTTGGAGTGTTTGGAGTGTTATTGCTAGAAGGAAGGAGTTATACTTTGGCTCGGGATTTGGATTGGGCTGAGTATTTTGCATTTAAGAACTCTATATAATATTGTTATTTTTCTGATTTTTTTGGATATGTTGGATCTTTTTATTTATTTTTTGAATTTTTGGGATTTATGATTTTTTTTATCATTTTAGGAATTAGAGTCAAATTTTAGATCAATTCGACATAACCTATGTGTCTACCTATTCCCTGGAAATGATGCCAAAAAATTTACGCGACACATAATGTGTGTGATATGTGTGTATCTACGGATCAAGTTCAAGCCTGTCACTCAAGTAATACACAGTAAGTTAGGGTCGAATCCTCAGGGAATAGGATGTAGAACGTTTTGACGATAGTAGGGTTGGCTTCTAAGATATAGGTATCGACTCACGAAATAAATAAAAGGTGATTTTTCTTCAAGAGAATTTTATTTGACTGTGAAATTAAACTAGCAAGTGCAATTTAAACAAAAAGAAAGCAAGAAATTTAAATTTGGGTTTTGAAAACAATGTAAGAAAAATGGAGTCAGGATTCAATTCCTCGAATCGTAGGTATTTTTGCTAGATATAAATTCTCGAAAGATATATAATTAATTAGAAGAAAAATGCTGACTAATCTGAAGCACTAATTATGTGTCGGTGTTAATCCACACAATATTTAGTCAACAATTTAATTAACGCAAATAATAAGATTATTGACATGTATATTGTATTCTCAAACACTCCGATTGCTTTCGAAAAACAGAGTTAAGAGATATACTCTATTTGTCGTAATGAAAATATAAAACTCTACAAATTAGGCTTTTCATTATGTCAAATTTTATATCTAACTTCAAAAACCTAGGTTGGGTTCACGTTACCCAACTTGCGATGAGTTTAGCTGGGCATCATATTAATATCTACGCAATTAAGCAATGATATGTGAGCAATCATAATGAAATAATGAGAAATATGAGATGAATAAATGTTACCAATATGGAAGAATATAAAAACATCCAAGAGAAATCAATACTTGATGAAAAACCAGAAAACGTTATGATCTTGTATTGAATTCTTGATGAAAAGCATATAAATTATTCTCCAAGATTTTCTCAATCTTATGTTGCCTTACAATGATGCATAATTGGTTTAAAAGACTCCTAATTTCCTTATATAATTACAAAAATTAATGTAAAGAGGTTGGGATATACTGAAACTACTTCTCCTAAAAGCTAGAAAAAATTAAAAATCCCATCTTGGATCGAACCGTTTGACTAAACCAAACCCATGAAATGAATCGGTTTGCCTGACCGAGCTACTTCAGTCAGGACATTCGCCAAGCCTTGCCTTCTTTACCTTATTTGTTCTTATTTTCAGTTTTTCCATCGGACTTTGTTTTCAACTTCAAATGAATCTAACTCTATAACCGTAGCTCGAATTGGGGTGTTGTTGCTTCTAGTATTATCGTGACTTTAATATCTTCGACTTTTTAGTTGACTCCTCCTCCGAGTTCTGGTTGGAAAATTACTGAAACGCCCATAAATTTCCTTCCTCGCAATTCTGTTACTGTTTCATCTTTTCTCTTCCATCTAATTGAATGATTTACCTGTAAAACATATGAAAAATACAAAAAACACAAAATACTTGGCAAAAAAGGTTAATAGAATAAATATGAGATAAATCCATGATACATGCAAAGTTTAGGACCATAAAAATACTGAAATTAAGGCGATAAATATGGAATATTTATGCCTAATTAGCTGCGCTCCATAGCTGAGGATTGTAGGGCCAAATCACCAAAAAGAGGCTACTGTTGCGGTCTATTAGAAATGACCAAGTTCATCCTCAAGTTGAATAACCTAAAGAGGCTTGAGGAACCTCCTAGCAATAGTAAAAGGGCAAGTTTGTTGTGATTCAGATAAATACGCCAACCACCTCTCGATGTGAGGTTTGTTTCTCATCAAAGGAATGAATTTGGGATAAAAAAACAAGGTCTATTGGAGGTAAAAAATGTTTTGGGGTTGTTTGATTTTAGAAATCAAAGGTTTTGACAAAATGAAACTAGAGAACAGCTTAAAAATCCCAAAGACCTAAAATTAAAAAAACCAAACCTAACTAACTCAATGGCCACCAAAAGTTACCAAATCCAATAATCAAATGTGAATCAGCAGCCATAACCATACTACTACAATCTAAGGGTAGCACAAGAGGTCGAGAATAAGAAAATCATAGATTAAAACCCTTGAAAACTAGATGAGAATGAAAGGTTTACCTGAAACCCTTGATTATGAAAGAAAACTCAAGAGACTTCTCAAAATCAATTAACAAACAACTGGAAAAATTACTCGTCGAAATAAATCTTTAAAGCAACAAAATAATCGATAATTATAGAAAGTGAAGATCAGAGTAACCGGAGAAGAATAAGGTTGAAGTAAAAGGTCGTGGTATCTCTTTCTAAAGCATGCAAATCGTTGTGAATATGAAAGTATTAAATGAGTTAAATCAAGCTTTCATACTTTTTTAGAATTATCATTACCCTTGTGAAATTTGGCACCTAATGTTATATATGGGAAAACACACTGACGCGATGAAGACAGACGCACACTGTCCTAGAAATGCGCACGATAATTATGCTAGACATAATCCTAAGCATTTGACAAGTGGAAAATTCATTTCTAAGAAAAAATTTCCCAAGTTTTTACACTCGGAGCGTGTAGAGGATATCCAAGGATGACCAGAACTACAAACACTACAAGAAAACAACTTTTTTACGGCATTTATTTTGTGGCATTTTTAAAAAAGTGTTGAGAAAATATAGTTTTATTGGCACTTTTGAATAAGTGTGGAAGATTTACCCTTTTTATTTTAAAATAAGCGCCCTTATTTATTTTCGATCTCGCACTTTTTCCTGCCCCCGAAATATTCCCCACACCAAAACAACACAGGCGCCAAAATTATCACATACCAAATCCTTCTCAAACAATAAAAACCCTAGAACTCATCCTCGTCTCACTCTCCCTCACCCCAAATCAATCGATCGGGAGAATATACTTCAAATTCTCGTCGTCGGCAGAGCATTGAAGCTCGCTGCAAGTAGAACACTCACGTTTCAGGTTTTTCGCTCCCCCCCCCCCCCCCCCTCTTTATTGATTGGTTTTTACCAAATAAATGATATTGAGCAAAAACATAAAAGGTTTGATTTACATTTGGCATCATTCTTGTTTGTAATTATTTTATGCTTATGATTAAATCTATTTATATATTTCGACCACTACACAAATTGATTCGAGTTTTACACAATTTGTGCTCGTTTTTACGTGGGGGATTTTCGATTTTACATGGAGGTGGTTTACGATTTTAGTTTATTTGTTTAAAAGTAGGACTTTTGTTTATTGGGTTTAAAATTTCAATATATATGTGTGTGAGTTTAAAAGTAAGAGTTTATTTTAAAGTAGGAGGTTTGTTTACGATTTCAGTACCTGATTGAGATTTATAAGGTTTGGGTTACAAGGTTGTATTTGTTAAAATGTTTTAGATTTATATCTCACAATTTTGTATTCATTGTTACAGGTTTATTTTAGATCAAATACCCAGTTCATCTGTGGGCTAACATGCATTGAGGTTAGTTATTTACTTTGATGTTTTTTCTTCTATTGTCTAACATATATTGATGTCTATATCTACATATGTGCTTTATCACCAATTTACAAATCATTACAAATCAGTAATCTTATTTTGAAATCATGTTCTCTAATATATTTGTTTTTTCAGCTTAGTATAAACTAAAATAGTTCCTTTGCTAGCTAGATTCTTTGGATTGTCATATTTATGAAGCCTCTAAGATAAATGACGTGTTTATTTTCTTTGATTTGCATTGATTTATTTAAAATTTGCACCAGTTTAACTTTGTTTTCAAGGTGCTTATTTTATTTCACTATATGCTTGACAAAAAGCTTGATAGAGTAAAACATATAATATTCTGAGTGATATATGCATTTAGATTAGTTTGTCTCTTATGGTGTGTGCATCTAGAATTTTTGAGATTCCATAGTATCTGGGCATCACAAGAGACAGGTTCAATTTAAGCTTAGATAAATATGAGGTGCAAACATGAATTATTTGATATGTTAGTGTTTTGTGGAGAAGGGAGCTACATTAGTTATAATCATCATGTTTATTTTCGAAACGTATGGTTCTTATATCTGTAATATTAGACCTATATAGAAGTATGCTTATAAAAATGAGAATCTACTAAAGTTCTATACCGGATCAAATGTGAATATGTATAATATATATTGAAAATCTACACCGACTCAATTGTAAAAATCTATGTTGGCATTTCCCATACAGAGTTTAAGTCAAATGTTAAATGACGATTATCTTTTATTATACAATGCTGACAATGGGGTTTCAATATTGTTATAATAGAGGGTTAAAAAGTACTTTATGTGCGACACAACTCTATGAATAGATATTATGGTGACCTCATACATGGCTTCATTCCTATCAATCCACATTCCCCAAATGCTAAAGGCATGTATAATGGTTTTAAAGGAGTCTTTAATAAGACTAGTCCGTCAACTAATCAGTCTGCCCCTGATGGAAGTATTTATGGTATAGACAACATAAAGAAAATTAAAATGATGCCAAACTTCTTTGGCTATATCACTCCCTCCGAATAGGTGATTCGAGTCTTCTTCATTATGTTCTTTGCAACAACAGCGCATAAATGGACCTCTGATCCCCAATTTCCTAATAGCTACATCAAGTGGAAGTTTGTCTCTCAAAAGTCTCCAAAGGAGAATAGAGATTTTAATTGGAATACCTTTGTTCCAAATTAGAGAGTTGGTCCACGATCTCACCCTGTTTGTTCTAATGGATTGCCAAGAAGTTTTCATAGAGAATGTACCTGACTGCTCTTTAGTCCAAACAAAAGTGTCGTCCAATTTCATACTCAAGGTCTGCATATATACTATTTTGTACATTGTTTGCTGAGGCAGGCTAATGGGTAATTTGAAAATATTCCATTCCCCATTGTCTTCCAACATCTCCTTAACTAAATAATTAACATGTCACCCTTCTAGAGCTAAAGGACCATCACCCATCCAGTTATCCCAACAGAAATGAATATTTCATATGTTAATAAGCCACCGCGAGTGATATTCATCTTCTTCTCTGTTCTTTATCATTCTTCTCCAAATGGTAGACCCCCCTTTAGCAATATTTAGATTCATTTTAGGTTTGATTTTAGGTTATATATCCTTTTTCTATTTTCGTTTATCATTTTTCATTGTGGGATTGAAGTGATTTTGAATCATTCAATTTAATGTACCTTATTTGTTTCTGGGAAACTTTGATGAAATCAAATGTTATAGTTGGTTTCTCTGCTATCTTTCATGAATCAATTTCTTGTTTAATTCCAATCACCTGAAATTTTTGGACTGGCATCTCAAACTAAGGAGGTAGACTACAATTTAGGGTTTAACACTACTTTATAGTTATAGGCGTGATATTCTTCCTCTTTTATACACATTAGGGATTAATTTGATTGTGTATAAAATGTTTGGGTTTTCTTTTGATTTTTCATTTTTAAGTTTCATCATGTTAAAATTTTATTTCACACTAGATTGTTAGACCCCGTAATACTCCTTTTACTTGTGTATGGTTTAGAAATTTCAGATCTTCTTTGAGACTTTGAGGTAGTTTGGATAATTTGTTTAATCATGAAAATTGTAGTATTTTAGATAAGGTTTCTTGTCGAAGATTGACTTAATAGATTTAGACTTGGTTCATTTAGGTTTTGTATTTCTAGTATAAGTTTGTTAAAATTAATATTAGTTTGATATATATATATATAGACACACACACACACACATACACGTGAAGTTGAGGAGGAGTCACTTGATGTTGATGCACATAATGTGTTTGATTATGAGAATGACTTGTACACTACAATGATTTGGTACCTACTTGAGGTTCTTACTATTTTTATATTGTGTTGATGGATATGGTTAGTCGGATAAACCCTTTTTATGGGAAGCACATATAAACTAGGATTTTTAATCTCATGACCTCCACTCGTATGAGAAATCTCAATGCATCTCGTTAGCTTCATAGTTCATCTACTTTTATGTATTTTTTTATTTTATGTGATTTGTTGAGTGGCAATTTGTTTTTTTTATTAGATATTGAGAAAATGGTGTCGACAAAAAGGATTATTGTTCGAAGTATTTTGATTATACCTGAAATTAGGTAAGCCGTGTTTCGGTAATTTGTGTGTGGATACTACTCTGACCCCATTATTGTCGATAGAGGCAATTTATTTTGACTATCCTATTTTTTATTTTCTATTTTTTAGTATATGTTGTTTTATATAAGAATATGTTGGTAACCTCTTTTTTAATTGACGAATTATGGAGCCTACGTTGTATTGCAAGCAAGAATACCTTACTAAGAACTCAATAACCTTGGTTCACTAATGTTGAGGTAATATATGAATCCAACTACATCTTTTATTGCATTATAACTGATCATTCATTAATAATTGTTGTAAATTAATTAATTCATTAATGAGTGTCAAAATGCATACATGTTTAGCTTAATAAAGAGAATTGAAAATTAAGATGATGTCAATTAGCAAAGGTGCCAATGTGCCATAGTTTGTCTCTCGACTAGCACCTGTATATCGTTCAAAACTAAGTAAAAAGGTAGAAATTCACCGTCGTGGACATAAACATTCTTGTCTACCACGTAAATCCATGTATACTTTTTCTTTTCAATAGTCCTTATCTTTCTTTAAATTAGATTTATTCTTTGTTTTATAAGGATTTCCTCCATAATTTTGTTTGTTTTGAATGGTTGTGTTTCCATGATTAAAAGAGGCATTTGATTTCAAGAAGATAAAACTTATTCGGGGTCCGTTACGATATGTTAATGTTTGCTTGTCTCAACGATTTCAGTACCATATGATGGTCATAACATTTTCTCTAGCTTCAACTTAAGGTACTATATATACTAATATTTTCTTATAAATGGTTATTACTTATACGATTAGTAATGCTTTATGGCTTTAAGGTGGTGGAAAAGTAAGAAACATTAACTCGGATATAAAATGAAAACATAATTAATGTGGTAGAACATATAAGTAGAACACGGAATGTTATGATGATATATGTTTGTTATTGGAACAAAAGAGTCTATATGTATAACTGAAGCTACATTATCTACCAAATCTAAAATGAAAGGGAACATTACAATAACTCTATATAACTCTAATCGACCTCCAAGTTATTCCTATATTTTATTTGTAATAGTCTATTATTCGTTATTTTTACTTTAAAGGGAATGTTTTTGGCCCCTCGTCACGTTTCTGTGAGGAGAGCCAAAACAAATGTTGAAGGCAGAGTTAGTATCATGTTTCCTAAACCATTAAAAGATACAACACAACATAGTTACAATCAGTTTGATAAATGTTTTGACCAACCTTGAGTAGTTCGAGGGTCTTGTTGTAACACACCTGACATTAAGTACTAGTTGTCACCATGGAATATCTCCCTGTCTAATTATGTAACATTAAGTACTAGTTTTCAATACTCCCTCAACTTTGGAATTTTAATACATCTCTCAATATCAATACTTCATCAACTTGAGGAGAATGTGTATCTACATCATAACTATAGAGAATAATGGTTTGCATATAACTATGATGCCTTCAGCAAGAACTCCGTAATACTGAAATAACTTCTGAAGGGTAGGAAGCATATAACTGAACACATTTCTTTAATATCTTGATGATTTATTTCTTAGAACTGGCATGTTTAGTAGATTGTAACTTAATAACCAAAAGCGAGAGAAACTTATTATACCACACCATAGTTGTTAAAGGCATGCCTAGGAGCACATAGGCGTAACTATAGCGCCCCGAACAAGTCCAAACACAACCTCTTGAAACAGGGGAATCTAGGGACATCAAGCGCAAGGTGAGGGCCTAGGTACGCATTACTATATCTCTCAAACTTTCTGTTAATTTTTTTGTTGTAATGATTATCCTCTTTTTATAAACTACATGTTCTTTGTTTAATGACATTTTCAATGTTGGAGTGGTTCTCCCATGCCCATTAATATAACATTAGTTATGGATCCAACATCAGTTATAAGGAGGCGTTGAGAAAACATAGCATGTTGCACTGTTTTAGCAGTAGTTAGATTTCTCTGCAGCCTTCTGATTATTTGAAGTCAGTGAGAAGATTCTCACAAAGAACAACTCAACTTCCTACTTCCATCAGATGTCGTAACAATATCTATCACACGCACTGCCTTGATTATAGAGGAATTGTATTGTTTTCACATGCACTGCCAGCAGTAGTTAGTCAATGTATGTTTTTGTGTGACTTTTTAAGATGCTGATTGTTGTGGAATTGTATTGTTTTCATTACATAATGTGTTTGAATCCCCTCAACCAAATTTTCTAGTTAAAACGAGGAACCATTTCTAGCCAAAAAAAGCTAACATTTGTTTTAATTTCTTATTTTTTCCCACAAACCTAGTGATAAAATGATAATTGATCTTTTTATTGTTTATTTCGTTATGCAAATTGTAACTTGCATTTGATTACAGCGTTTGTGCATTATTACTGTATCTATAATGAGGGCTGCTTTGGAGTGTCGTCACACGATAAGTCTCTCCTGAATTGGTGTCTAAAATTGTGTGAGATAAATTAATAAATAAGGGTAATGTGAAAAAAATACAAGCATGGCTCATTTTCTTATTTTTGGTCTAAATATTTGAATATATATCTATGTTTTATGGTTTGATTTCTACTCAAACAAGTATAAGCAGGGCTCATCTGCCTATGGATCTCAAACCCGTAGAAGAATTCAAGAAATTTATGACATTTCTGAGCAGTTAACTACTGAAATTTGTGGTTTTATATGTGGTTTCAATTTGCTGGTAACATTTGGTTTCCTACTAGTTGCTGAAACTTACATTTACGCATGCCCTATTTGCTCAAAGTCACTGTGACATGTCTAGCGCGTGGGAACAACTGGACAGAAAGGTACAATATTGAAGCTTTACTGAAAGAAACCAGTAATAAACTTTATATAGTTTTATTTACTATTTTAACGGTTGGAAATTTGGGATTTTATTCTTTAGCTAATCCATTTTGAAAATGTAAATCCAGTTTGCTTGTCGTCAATCCCTCAATTGTACCCAAATAAGAAGGTAAGAAAGATCAATATACTAGCCAATTTATGATTTCCTATAACTTGGTAATTCAGCTATTTACTAACAATTCACTATTGTAATCATCTAGGTTTGGATAATTTGCAATGATCGGGGGAAACATCTGAGGTAATTTCCCACATTGTTGCACTCAAGTGCATAAAATGCAATTCCTAGAAACTCTAGGCAAACACTGCATGTACTTGATCCTGAGTGGATCTACTGTTGTTTTGTGATATATGTAGCAAAATATTATCATGTTATATTATGAGACACTGATATAAAGTGAAAAAGTTACTTGTATTCGCCAATATTGACCACAGGGGTCCTACTTCAATATCGAGATACAACTTTCTTTTAGTACATGACAAAAGTATAATCTATAGAAAAACAGAAAAGAGTTTTAGTATAAGAAATAAGACGATAAAATAGTCTTTAAGGCTTGGACATGAGAAGTAGTGAGTAATTAACATAATTATAAAATGTAGTCTCTATTTATCGATTTTTGCTTGGTGTCCTACTTATAGGATATCCCGTGTCAGTCTCTCCGTGTCATTGCAATTAATTTAAATAACACCTATATAACTATGCCTTCATTTTTTTCAGCTACGGGTGTGGTTTTCATGTCTGTTCACCGAATTCATCTCCTAATGGGTGGATTAGTCACCATGAAGGCTCTCAACCTCATATGTGTCACCGAGGACAAACATTACGTTAAGGTCACTGGTACGCCCCACGACTGGGATATTTTGTTCTACATTTTTCAGTTTGTTAGGGTTATCTTGTTGTTCACTATTACTATCTTCATTGGGACTGGATGGTCATTTTTGAAACCTTTTCTATAAGAGAAGGATAAGAAGGTGTTGATGATCGTGATCCTTCTACAGGTCTTGGATAATGTGGCCTCCGTTGTCATTGGGGAGACCGGGCCTTTTATTAAGGACTGGGTGACCTGGAATCAGGTATTTTTATGGGTGGATATTGTGTGTTATTGTGCTATTATTTTCCCCATTGTGTGGTCAATTAGGTCATTGAGGGAGACATCCAAGACGAATGGGAAGGCGACAAGGAATTTGGCGAAATTGACACTGTTTAGGCAGTTTTATATTGTGGTGATTGGGTACTTGTATGACACCAAAATTTTTGTTTTTGCGCTTAAAACAATTGCAGCGTATAAGTACCAGTGGGTGGCTAGTGGGGCCGAGGAGATCGCGAGCCTTGATTTTTATGTGGTGATGTTTTAGATGTTTAGCCAGGTTGAGAAGAACGAGTACTTTGTTCTTAACGAGGAGGACGAAGACGATGAAAAGATGGCACTTCGGGATGAAGAATTTGAACTTTAAGTTGATAGTTAAGAGAGCTCGTGTTTGGTTGGTTCTCCTTTTGAATTATATTGTTCAACATTGTGAGTTATTTAGTGAAGTTACAAGTAGATTTCTTGGAACATTCTGTTTTCATTTATTGTTCTGTTTTCATGTTCTAATAACTCTTTCTTATAATGAAATAGTTATTGTATTTTATATATATGGTTGATAATGTATGTTTTGTTGTTTTATTAATCATATTGATGCATTTCCTCAGGTCTCACCACAAAAGTTTGAACAAGAGTCATCCATTGAGTCAGAAAAATCTATGGCGGAATCAGCATTTGAGAAACTTCAGGTTTGCATTTCTTACTTCCTCTTATTCTGACGGGGTAATCAATTTAATATTCGGTTTGTAATTTCTATATCCCTCACCAAGAAAAAAGACCAAAAAAATGAAAAACACACATTCAGTAGAGACTAAGTCGTGACAAACAAGGATGGCAAATTATTAAATAAAGTAACTAAAAATAAAGTAGAGGTGGAACATGAAAGCTTTGAGCCGGAATTCATCTACTGGCATTTGTACAACCCACTCAAAAAATTAAAAAATAAAAATAATAATTTATAGCAAAAACTAACAATTGTATTATTTGTTGTGCAGAAAGAATGGTGTTGAGCTTTTGCAGTGGTGGTGTTGCTTCGACAACACACACGTGGACGGCATTTTCAGGACGTGGTTCTCATGATGTGTGCGAGTCATAAATAAAAATAGTATGCATGATCTGGGCAGGCCTCCTGGTATTGTACTGAGCGCCGCAACTTCATTTTGGATTATAGCTCAGATAAAAAACTAAGTGAATTGTACAAACAAATCAACATAGATCCTTCTCGTGGTGTTTTGCTCTATGGTCCTCCTGGCACTAGTAAAACTGTGCTTTCTAAGGCTGTTGAAATCATACTATTGCCATCTTCATTAGACTAGTTGGATCTGAATTTGTACAGAAGTATTTGGATGAGAGTCCCTGAATGGTTCGTGATGTATTTTTCCTTGCGACAGAACATGCTCCTGCAATTATTTTCATTGACGAGGTAGATGAAATTACTACTTCTAGGTTTGATCCTCAGACAGGAGCTGATAGAGAAGTTCAACGGATACTCACGGAACTCTTAAATCAGATAGACGAATTTGACGAGATAGTGAATGTGAAGGTTATAATGGCCATAAATAGAGCTGTTAAATTCTTATTTCTACAAATGAATTTGTGGATTATAGTTAGCTTGGGCAGTTTTGGGGTTGTGGGTGTTATTTAATTTTTGGATATTATGATCTAGCTAGATACATATTGTATTAGAATTTTGGTTGTGGATATGTAACGAGTTAGTGATATTATGAGTTTTTGACTATGGATATTTTCTATTTGTAATATAAAAGGTTTGCATTACAAGTGTCGATTTTGTACCATTCAAATATATATATGTGGTATTTTTTTTTTAATTTTTTATATTTAATTGTGTGTTTTTGAAAAACTCATATAAATGAAATTTCTTTTATTGAAGTTTTACGAACATTTATGTCATCACTTGTTATGATAGTTTTGGAAATTGTAAAAACTGACATAAATGACTTTTTTTTTGTAGTGAAATACAACACTTGTTATAAATAATTTTTTTAACAATTGTTCCCAGTCAATGTTTCTAAATAATATTAACATTTTGTTTAATGCCACTACCATCATTCTCGGTATTTTTTTAGTGCCGCCAAAAGCGTTTTGAACATTTAATAGGTGTTGCAAAAGGTTATTCTCAACATTTTTTAATGCTGCGAAAAGATTATTACCAGCATTAATATAAATGCCCCTACAAGTTTTATTGTAGCAATTTAAATAATGCTGCTAAAAAATGCCGCTAACTTTTTGTGGTATTTTTTAAAATGCCGTTGTTTTTTACCACATTGGCTATTACCGCACTTGTGGAAATGCCGCCAAAAGTGTTCCCAGCATTTTTAGTACTTTTCTCGTCATTTAATTTGTGCCGGGAAAAATCAATATTCCTGTAAATGACTAGAATAATTTTCAATGAACACTTCACTCACTCAATGTGATCGGCACATACCCAAAAGACATAATACTTTAGAGAATCTTCTATACACTTCAATTGAAAGAAAAGTATTTGGGTATTATTGAACCATGAATATGGTACGTCCCAGAAACTAGTTAGAAAGGTAAACAAATAAAATTGATATTAACCAGAATGAGGTCAGTTTGAATAATAAAGAGATCGACTCAGACATGATTAAGGTCATCTTTAATAATTTTGGTCAGCCTTGTCCTCCCAGATAACCTATATGCGATTTTATGTCCAATACTAAGGAATCAGATAGTGGGGTGATGTCATTAGGGCATTCATGCACTAGAAACAAAGGAACATTTCTCCCACTCAGACATGACCTTGCTAATGTTGTAATTATTTTCCACTATCTTGTAATGTGGGCATTTATTTATTCTATACAAATAAAACCACTGACATATCCTAGTGGATTATCTTGATATATCCATTAACGAATTCTCCTATACTAGTATTTAGGGTGAGCAACTTAAAAAGGGGGGAAAAACAACCAACCAACCATTCTACGGAGATAAAGAGAGATACTTTGACATTCTTATTGTCTCGATAGGGAGACAACACATTTGTATTATGCCAATACTAGTGTAAAAAGACTACTTGTGAACATTGGCTCATTCTCGAGGGCTGAACCACATAATTCTTTATGTTAATCTTCTTATCCCCATCTCCTTTCTAATAAGTTGCATATACAACTTATTTATTATTTATTATCTCTGATTGGATTTCATCTAGATAAGACTAAACCTTGGATACATTTTTAGACAATAATATTATTTATCTTTGCAAGTCTATATATATGGTGTGTTTTGCATTTTGAGTCTTTGCATTCACATTTAACCCATGTGTGCCATTTTTTTCATTGCTATATAAAAATTGGAACCTCAGTTTCATGATTATACTGATATCTTATGCTTTATTTTGCATCTATATTGGTATCTTGTGATTATTTGGATTATATGTTATTTTTATTGCATAAATGTCCATTGTTGCATGTTTCACTTCACACCATAGCATGATATTATTCTTCGTCTATAATTACAATTGGTATCACATGTTCTCAAATTTTGAGAGAGAAATGGTTTATAAGGCATAAATCCATTATTATGCATTATGGCTTTATCTATTCCTGAACAAAAAAGGGGAGAAATGGTATCTTTCTCTTTAATTTAAGGAGGAGATCTTTATCTTAGTGGGATACATCTTACCTAGGTAGGGATCATTAGAGATACGAGAGTTTTTTTGCAGTCTTGCGACATAGTTTACAAGCCTGTAAAGGCACTCAAGGTTTATGAGTAGATCAAGTTGTACCTTTTCCTTCTGGCGGTTAGGGATTGAGTCTTAGATTAACTTGGCGGTCCATAGGAGTTTTTATTTTTGGTTTTTTCCGAGAATAGACAATGGGGATAATTTTAAGGATAAATGTCTGATAGAGTAAATTTATATGCATTTTGGCTTATTCTGTGTTTGGACAAAACCTTTGTGTCATAGGCTAGGACTTTATTATGCTTACCTTTCAAGCCTATGATGTGGTTTGTTAAAGAGGTAGTGGTAAAGTTAGAAAATCTAGATCATTGTGGTGACAATTATGTTCAACATGAAATTAATAAGAAAAGGCAATCACCAAAGTAAATAAAGAATATGCAGAATGCCAATCACACGACACAATATTTACGTGGTTCAACAAGAATGCCTACGTTCACGGTGGTGCTCTCAATATTATTTCCCTTTACTCCGGGGAGTCTTTTACAGGAAATACAATGCGTACCTTTTGCCTCAGGCTTAGGGTTTGTTATATACAGGGTTGTTTCCAGGGAGTGGGGGTGTTTGACTCCCCTATGCCCATTCCTAGAATATCTCCTTACGAGATTTTAGGAATAGACTAAGTCGTAACTGGGTGATTTGAGATGGTGGGCTCCCAGACTTAGGGCTATAATTTACTAGGCTACTCGTCTGGGCCCGTGGTGACAAATCACAAATTGGGGTACCCACAATTTCCCCTAAAATTGTTGGTCCATAATTTGGACTCAATCATTTTAAATGATTTGTCATAATGGTTATATTTTAAATTGTGCAACACTCTCCAAGATAGGAGCACCTTTTCTAAACTGATTTAGGCGGCAACCCGCTTTGTTTCCCTTGTGTTACGATTGGAAACGTTTAAAAATCCGTCAGATCAGTGTTTATTTGTTGTCGTTTTAAGTTTCTTCATACTTTTTACCCTTCTCCAAGCTCCCGCTGTTGCGCTTCTCATTCTCAAGTCTTCGTCTTTCAACTTGACTGTTCTTCATCGTCTTTGCTTGTAACTTTACATTGTCCCAAGCTAAGTTTTCACTTCGTAAGTCCCTCTTGATCTTCTCTTTTCTTTTTCTGTTGACATTTCTTCGCATTTGTAGTTAGGGTTTGTAAATGGCAAAAATAAGCAATAGATCGGTAACTGAATTTAGGAAGTATTATAACATCCCAGATTGGATAGACATTGAGTGTGCCCCCGCGCCTAAAAATGTTAGAGAAATAGAGGACGCTCACTGGATTCACATTCTCTTACTGTCCCAAGGGGGTCTTACTTTCCCTCCAAGCAATTTATTTTTGCACTTCTTTTGTTATTTCAATATTATCCCTGCACAGTGTTCGCCAAATGTCTGGAAGATTGTTAATGGTGTCCATAGAATAAATCAGCTCTATGGAACCAATCTAGGGCTTACTTACATTTGATTTTGTTATTCTTTCTTGCAAATAAGTTCTGGTCTTCTTTACCTCAAGGCCAGGAGTCCTGATAGGGTATTAGTAGTAAATCTACCTGATTCCCACAAGGATTACTGAGAAGAGGGTTTTCTTACTAGAAATTGGCAATTTCCTCCCCATACTGAGGGGTCGAGGTCTGCCATGTTTATGGTCCCCTTTTATGGGGAGGAGTTCATAGATATGCTTAATTTTTGCTTTGCTCTTTGATCTTCTTATTAATGTATGATTTCTCTAATATTCTTCTCTCTTTCCTTTCAGCGAGGACAAAGAACTTGGAACTTGCTATCAGCGAGGTTCGAGATGCTGAGTTGGTCAAGGCCTAGAATATCAGGGATTTCTTAGCTGACGGTGAACATCCTCGATCAGAGGATTTCCTCTTGGAGTACAAGAACATTGGGTGTAGCTTTATTGCGTGACCTGTAAACAGCATCCTTGAGCTAGACATCACTGAAGAAGTTGCTGCAGATCCTATCCAATTGGACGAGGAAGAGAGCAGCTCTAGTGAGGATAACGAAGGTGATAACAGGGATAGTGTTGAAGGTGGTTACAGTGAGGATAGCTCTAGTGGTGAAGGATCTTCTAGCTCAGAAGAGGTTTTAGAAGATCGAAAGTCTTCAAGTGAATCAAGCAGTTTTAGCAAAGAGGATATGGATCCTCCCAGGAAGAATCTGATTTGAGATGATGATGATGATGATGTGCTTCTTTCTCGGCGGTCAAAGAAGCAGAAGTTTGGTAGTGGGGAAGTTGCCACTGGTTCTCAGCCTGCTTCCAATGAGCAGGAAAATAAGAAGAGGGAGGAAGAGCAGTTAAGGGAGAGAGAGAGAGAGAAAGAAGGAAGAGGAGAAGAAAAAGCTGGAAGAGAGGCAGAAGGTAGAGGAGAGGAAAATGGATGAGAGGGAGAAGAAGGAGAGGGAAGACGAGAGAAGGATAGAGGAGAGTAATACGAAGGCAATGCAACCTTTGGTGACTGTGTCTGTATTGCCCGAGGGGGACTCTGTTGCTATCTCTCCTCAGTTGGTTCCTGCGTTGCTCGAAAGAGCAATTTTGCCTGCAGATCGTTAAAAGGCAATGGGGACCGACCAGTTAGACCTATAGGAGAGTCAGAAGCTAGCCTTGGTAAGTCTATTTCCGCTTCTAATGCTTGTGATATTCTATTCAATGCTTCTCTTTCTTAATGTTCTCTCTTTTTTATAGTTCGTGACTAACTTTGTCATCCTCTATCGCAGCCGCAACGAGATGGTGAAGAGGAATGCTGATTTAGAGAAGCAAAATGTTGAGCTAAAGGGGAAGGGTGCCGACCTGGAGGCCAGTTTAAAGAGTGCCAATGATGCTCAGAGATCTTCCGATCTCACCTTCACTGACGCCAATCGGGTGAAGAAGGCGATGGTCAAAGAGCTTAGCTATGACTTGGTCTGCACGAGTAAGTTAGCTGTGGTAGAGGAGAACAGGGTGTTATTAGAGAAGGTGAATAAGGTGGAGCAAGGCTCGTATAATACCGGGTGGGCTACTACGTACGAGGATGTTGAGATTCAGATATGCTACATGAGTCGACTGAACTTTAAGAAGGGATGAAATAAGGCTCTTCTAGCTGCTGGAGTGGACATTGACTCTCCACTATTCGATGAGCATGATCCAAGATCAAAGCCTATTGTGGATGAGGCACCTTCCCCATCCATTGATTGTTGTGTCCCTATTTCTCAGACTGTTTTGGCTAGTGCCCCTTCTAAGGGAGGTGTTACTGCTGCGGTAAATAAGGGAAAGGGACCAACGACCTCAGAGTCAACCGAGGTTTCCAACTAGCTTGATTTGAAGACTTCTTTTGTATTTTTTCTTTGTACTGTTCTTTTGATTATCGATGTATTTGAAAACTTCTATTTTAATGAAATGAAATCCTTTCCCTTTCTGCTTGATGATTCCTCTGCTCTTTAATTCTTTTTATGTTTTGTAGTTGATTGATTTGGATGAATATATACCTACTACCTCTCAATTAGGAAGGATCCTCAGACCTAATGTGAGGACTCAAGTTCGCCAAGCCTTGGTAAGGATTTGTAAGTCTCTCAGGTCAAGGAATAAGAGCTCCAAATACCAGTTTGAGATCGTCGCCAAACTGAAGGATAGACTTTAGAAGATAGAAGAAGTTAGTGCCTCTGTCCAAGAAGAAGTGAATACTCTGAGAGTTAAACTTTTGGATGCCTCCGAAATCAATCAAGTTGGAGAAGTTATTCAACAGGAGAATGAGACTCTGAGGAGGGAGGTGTCGCAACTAAGGGAGCATGCACTGAGCATTGCACCTCGAGTTTTGTCAGGTTCCTCTTCATCGGTTGGTCCACGAGCTGGCACAGGGCTGAGCGCTACCCCTCAAGTTTTGCAAGGTTTCGCTTTATTCGCAGATCAGAGAGCTGGTACAGATGTAGGGGGTCCATCTAGGGAGATGAACGAGCTTCGAGAAGATGTTCGTCTAGCATATGTAATTGTTGCTGGGCTTCAAAGAGATGTCACGCGACTGAGGCATTTGTTCAAGAAAGGACCTCGACGAGTGTGGGCTAATGGTTATGACCAAGGTTGGACAGATGCTCCGACGAGGTTGGAAAAGTTTGAAGAGCTATCCTTTATTAGGGGATGGCTGAGTGCTCTTGGGAGCTGTAATTTCCAGGAACTCAGTGCTCTGGTACCGCCATGGGATCTCTCCCTCAACTATAAGGCCTAATCCTTTTAGGAGGGATGACCAGTGGATCCCTATAGATGCTATCCCCAGGCAGCTATTGGAGTCAGATGCGAATGGAGTTGAGGAATAATTAACTCCTCATTCGTATGACGATCGAAGATCGCAAGTGGTTGATTATCTTACTCAGAGGCCTAATCCTCATTAATATTTTCTTAATTCAATGTAACTTTTTGTAAATGTAATGAAGTAATAAAATATTTATGTTTTGGGTGTTTTGTCGACTAAACTTGTGTTTCGTATTTTTTACTTCATTAATTTTTCATTTGATTATCTTGGGCTCTTCTTAGCCGATTAAATTTGATGTGGGTAGAGTTTTTTTTTCGTGTGAGCATCCTCCCAGTCCAGTATCCTTATGAGATACCATTCTGTCCTACTTTATCTTTTAGGTCGTGTCGTCACACTCCCTTAGGCCTAAGTGTGGCAATGGCGAGGACACACCTGGTGTTGGATGTTCTATCCGATCAGGGTTTCTGAGCCAAACATTGTTTGGTGACCAATTCGATTTGGCCGAACTGCCTCGTGTTTCATAATGAAAACCTGAGGAGGGTGACTCCCTACTTTTATATATCGAGCAATGTGCCTGTCTCTTGGAAAAGGTGTGCAAGTTATAAAGTCCAAAAAATAAAATTAACACTTCATACAATGCCACTTTCGAACAATCTTTTATTAAAAATAATAATAAATGAGTTGCTAATTCCAATAATGTGATAAAAGATGAATGAAAAAACTAGAAATAGAATTTTTTCAGTTTGGCTGCATTCCAAGCCTGGGGTATCTCTCTACCCTCCAGCGTTTCTAAGTGATAGGCTCCTTGTAGTTCGTCTCTTATCACCTCGAATGGTCCCTCCCAGTTTGGACCTAGCTTGCTATCGGATGGTTTTACTGCACTGCTAAGGACTTTCCTTAGGACGTAGTCTCTAACCTGGATTGCCCTTGGATTGACCTTCTTGTTATAGTGCCTTGCGAGCTGTTACTGATAGCTCGCTAGTCTTACTAGGGCTAGCTCTCTGCGTTCGTCGTCTAGGTCAAGTTCATCGAGTAATGCTGCATCATTCTGGCCTTAGTCAACCAGGGTGGACTTCATGGTTGGGAGGCCAGTCTCTAAAGGGATGATCGCTTCCATTCCATATGTTAGTACGAATGGGGTTTCACCAGTTTCTCACCGTGGGGTAGTGATATAGGCCCACATGATATGTGGTAGCTCGCTCACCCATACACCTTTGGCTTGCTCTAGTCATTTCTTCAATCCATCGATCACTATTTTATTAGAAGCTTCAGCTTGGCTGTTGCTCTGGGGGTAGGCTACCGAGCTAAAATGGAGCATGATCCCGTGGTTATTGCAAAAACTCTGGAAGGGGCCGCTCTCGAACTGCGGTCCATTGTCAGTGATGATGGTTCTAGGGATCCCAAAGCGGGTAATTATGTTCTTCCATACGAATCTCATCATATCTGTGTCTCTAATGTTTTCCAGTGGCTCTGCCTCAATCCATTTGGTGAAGTAGTCTGTCGCGACCAACAGGTACTTGCGATTGTTGGTAGTGGTAGGAAGAGGTCCCATGATGTCCATTCCCTATTGGGTGAAAGGCCAAGGGTTGTTAAGTGATCTTAGGTCGCTGACAGGTTGGTGGACCATAGGAGCATGTAACTGACATTTTTTGCACTTGCGAGCATATACTCCAGAATCTCTCTACATGTATGGCCACTAGTATCCTTCCTTTATTGATTGAAAAGCTAGCAATCTCCCTCCAATATGGCTCCCGTAGATTCTTTCGTGAAGCTCTAGCAGCACTTGCTCGATGTCCTTTGGGTGAACACATTGGAGGTAAGGGTCGGTGAATGATCTCTTATATAGCTTTACCTTAGAAGATAAGTGAAAGCGGACAGCTTTGACTCTTATATGATGAGCGACCTTCTTATCGTCTGGTAGTACACCATCCTTCAAATATTCCCTTAGGGGGTCCATCCAACTGGGTGCTGATTTAATCTGGAGAATATGGCACATGTTTGGAAGCTCTTTGCTTTGGTTGATGTTCGGTTGGGAGAGGAAGTCTATAGCGATTGTTCTCTTTAAGTCGGAGTCGATTGCTGAACTCAAGGCTTCTAAGGCATAGGCATGACTGCTTTGTCCTCTGGGAAACTGTTAGACACTGACTTCCTCAAAGTTGTACATTAACTTTTTTTCTAAGGTGAGGTAGGCTTCTATTCTTTCGTCCCTCGCGTTGAATTCCCCACTTATCTGATTGGAGACCAATTGTGAGTCGCTGAACACTTGTAGTTATTTTGCACCCAATGCATGTGCCTTTTACAGGCCTACTATTAAAGTCTCGTATTCTGCCTCGTTATTGGAGGCTTCAAATCCAAGTCTGATCCCCTGCTCGAGAATTATGACCTCTGGGGTAACAAGCACAATGCCTACTCCTGCCCCCTTTAAGTTGGAGGATCCATCAACAAATAGTCGCCAAACACCTCCTGTTGAGTGATCTTCCCTCTGATCCATGGACTGAGGTTGGTCGCACGGTTGTCCGCCTGTGAACTCCGCGATGAAGTCAATAAGTACCTGTCCCTTGATTGCATTCTTTGGATGAAATTGGATGTCTAATCTATGGAGCTCGACTGACCATTTTGACAGTCTGCTGGACAGATCCGCTTTCTGCAGTACTTCTTTAAAGGGGTGTGACGTGATGACGATGATAGAATGATCTTCGAAGTAGTGCTTCAGTTTCCTCGAGGCTACCACTAGTGCAAAGACGAGCTTCTCCAGTGGTAGGTATCATTGCTCGGCGTTCAATAGGGTCTTCCTCGCATAGTAGACTGGGTGCTGGATTTGTGTTTTTTCGCATACTAGTGCAGAACTGATAGCGTGGCTGGAAACAGCAAGGTATAGGTATAGGGAATCATTCTATGAGGTATTACAAGAAAGGGTGGTGTGATGAGATAAGCTTTGAGCCCTTCTAATGCTTTCAATCAATCTTGATTCCACTCCACTGTTTTGCTCTTCTTCAATAGAGGGAAGAATGGCTGGCACTTTTCAAATGACTTCGAGATGAATCGGTTCAAGGCGGCGAGCATGCCCGTGAGCTTTTTCATGTCTCTTACCGTGTGGGGAGGCTTTACCTTTCTAATTACATCAATATGGTCTGGGTTGGCTTCAATGCCTCTCTCGCTAACCAAGTACCCGAGAAATTTTCCTGATTGGACACCAAAGGAACATTTTCTCGCATTGAGTTTCATTCGGTATTTCCTGAGGATTTTGTAGGTCCTTGATATGTCTGAGAGGTGGTCTTCTTTGTGCCTACTTTTGATGAGAATATCGTCGATGTAGACTTCCATGGTATCTCCCATTTGGTCTTTAAACATCTTGGTGACCAGCCGCTGGTAGGTTGCTCCTGTATTTCTGAGGCCAAAGGGCATAACTTTCTAGCAGTATAACCCGACGGTGGTGATGAACGCTATCTTGTCTTGGTCTGGTGCATACAGAAGAATCTGGTGATACCCCTATTATGCGTACAGAAAACTCATTCTTTCATGAGTTGCTGTGTCATCCACCAACTGGTCGGTCTTTGGGAGGGGGAAACTTTCCTTAGGACATGCCCTATTAAGGTCAGTGAAGTCGATAGAGACTCTCCATTTTCCATTGTTCTTTGGAACCACTACTAGGTTGAACAACCATTTAGGGAACTGAACTTCCCGTATGGATCCTGTATCCAACAACTTCTCTACTTCCTTTTTTACAGCCTTGGCCTTCTTGGGCGTAGTTCACCGTGCCTTCTACACGATAGTCCTAAAGGTGGGGTCGACGTGCAATCGATGACAAACCATATTGGGGTTAATTCCAGGCAGCTCGTACGGTTCCCACACGAAAACATCTAGATTGCTCCTCAATAGCACCATCAATTCTTTCTTTTCTTTATCTGTGAGGGAGGTCCCGATCAAGAAACTCCTATTTTTTTTGCTACCACCGGCTACGACTTCTTCCAGGTTTTCAATGACCCGCTGAGAGGGGAGGAGCCTGGTCTCCTCCACTCCGGGTCTTCATACTTTAACTAGTATTTTGAAGGTATCAAACCTTCCTCTACTTCAACCTTACCTTTAGCCTTCTCGACCTTCTTCTCTAGTTTTGGGTGAACGGCTGCTATGAAGCACCTTCTTGCCATCGCTTGATCCCCGTGGATCTCCATTACTCCTCGCTCAGTCACGTACTTGAGTTTCTGATGGTAGGTCGAGGGGACTGCCTTCATTATGTGTAACCACCCTTTGCCGAGGATAGCTTGGTATGGTGAGTCTATGTCGACTACCAGAAAGTCGATCATCTTGGATACACTTCCTTTCCTCACTGGTAGTATCATCTTTCCTAAAGGGATACTTCCCTTCTCAGCTAAGCCAACTAGAGGGACGGTGGCTTCCTTCAAGTCGACAATGCTTAACTTTAATTTCCTGAATAAGTAGAGATACATTACCTCGGATGAGCTTCCCTGGTCGATAAGCAACTTGTCGACGTCGTAGTTCGCTATCCGGAGGGTAATGATCAAAGCGTCATAATGTGGGGTTCTTACTCCCACTAGGTCTTCGTCTGTGAACATGATGTGTCTTTGCTGGATCGATTTGAAAAGATTGCATTATTGCTGTAAGCTTTTTCACTTCCATCCGAGCTGAGTTTCCCTAAATCTGCTTTAGATCAGATGCCCCATGAATCAGTACGAGCTCATGGCCAGCATCGTCCTCGAGTACGTTGTCGGGCCTTGCATCTCCGTTAGTAATAACTTTCTATGCCTTCTTTTTTACAAACTCGTTCATGTTCCCGGTCTGGGCCAACTCTTCAAGGTGAGACTTAAGAGCCTTGTAGTTCTCAGTCTTAAGTCCTCCTTCCTTGTTAAAACGCATCTCAATGCGTTGTTTCTTTTTTATGGATCTCCTCCCATCTTTCGGGGCCACTTAACAAATAGCTCATCCTTGATCTTTGACCTGAACGTCGAACTTCAGATTTGATCCTGTGAGGGGCAGGGTGTTCATGGATATCCCTTTCTTGAGGGTTGCTATTGTGACCATACATTCCGAATTCTTTATTTGTGAGGGATTTCTAAAAAGGAAGACAAACGTTTCCCACAGATGGCGCCAATTGTGGTGATAATTATGTTCAACACAAAATTAATAAGAAAAGGAGATCACCAAAGCAAATAAAGAATATGCAGAACGTGAATCACACGACACAATATTTACGTGGTTCAGTAAGAATGCCTATGTCCACGGTGGTGCTCTCAATATTATTTCTCTTTACTCCGGGGAGTCTTTTACAGGAAATACAATGCGTTGCTTTTGCACCAGGCTTAGGGTTTGTTATATACAGGGTTGTTTTCGGGGAGTGGGGGTGTTGGAATCCCCCATGCCAATCCACAATTCCTTGAATATCTCCTTACGATATTTTAGGAATAGACTAAGTCGTAACTGAGTGATTTGAGATGGTGGGCTCCCATACTTTGGGCTATAATTTACTGGGGTACTCTTCTGGGCCCGTGGTGATAAATCACAAATCGGGGTACCCACAATCATCGTATCATGTTTCATCCTCATTTCCATCTTCATGTTTCTAGGATCTCTCAATTATGAATGAACATGTATTTTGATCCTTGGAAATTAAATATTTGGTCTTGTTTTGATAATGGGCTCAAAATGTTTTAGAATAATTTTTAAATGTATTTTAAAAATTTTGCTAGGCTGTTAGAACGACATTATTGATGCCATTCGAACAAGATTCGTTAACTTGTTAGAATCGGGTTCCAACGAACTTCAGATGAGGCAATTTCTAGTTGACCTGGTTTCATGTTAGATGGGTCGCCAAAAGAAGGTTCAAACGGGATAGAGTGCGTTGTTCGAATAATGTCCACCTCGTTCAAATTAGCCGATGAGTTTTTCAAGATTTTAATATTTTCATCAAGCTTTGTCATCTTTATATCGATTTTGGAAAACCTTCTATAAATAGTATTGTGGAGAAACAGTTTTCTTAAAGATTTTTTCATGGTTTATTAATTCCCAACCTCTTCCAAAAATATCTCTATTTTTATATGATCTCTTATGATCAAGTTTTCTAACCCAAAACCCTAATTTACACCTACGTTGTTTCAGGATCCAAGTTTCATCTTATATGCTTCCAGATATTGGTTTGTGTGGGATTCAAAGGTTTATTATCTACATCTATAGAAAATAATTTCATTGCCACAGACTCCATTCATTTGTTGATGTGTTTGCACACGATGGACTTCATGTGTGATGGTTGTTGAGCCAAATCAATAGATACTGAGGCGTGTATGGACTTACAAGTTGTGGAAGTGTGTGAGTGGACTCTTGAATGACACTAGGCTAAGGTTGATGGAATGAAGATAGTCAAGTCTTGCGAGGGAATCAAGTTTGAGTTATAAGTATTATGTCACGTCCTTTATAATTCCATAGTTACTGGACTTTGCGTGGTTAGGTCATCCGAGGGTTTTTCCCTTGTGGGTTTTCCTCGTACATCGTCATGCTTTTGATTGACTTTATTTTACTTGTTATCATCTATATGCATACTTTAGGGTAAAATTTAATTGGTTAATTGTTTACACAACAAAATTTTATAACTAGTTCTTAGTTTAATTGGGTTGATTTAATTTGTTTAATTTAGTATTTCTAAAAAATAAAAAAGAGTACGTTATTTATTACCCTTCCATAGTTTCTCGAAGATTTAAATTTCAAGTAGGAAATTGACACAACCCAATATTTATAAATGTGAGGAAATTGTTTTATAGTTTTTCTACAAAATTTTAAAGAGGCAAGTTTTTTTTCAATTTGTAATTTGAATAAGAGACCCCTCATGCGAAAGGATCTTTACACGAGAAACCAACTTTCTAAGAAGAATTCCTCGTAAGATAGAAATATCAGATGAGAGACACCCTTATAAGTGACCTCGATCTAATAAGGTAACCCTAGCTCATACAGGGGGATATTTTCTTGAAACACATGTTTGTGTTGATTAGTTGCAGAGTGTAAATAACAACATAATTTCATCTTTCAAAATATGCATCCCAGTTTTCTCAAAACTTAAATTTTTTTATTGGAGTTTTATTATGAGAATGAGATATTATTAAAATTAATTCTTTTGAGGTAATGTTAATACTTATAATCCCCTCGTTCGTATATATCAACAAAATGTATTAACATGAGAAATTGTGCCAGTGATTAGTATTTAGCGTATGTGTGGATTCATAATCGATAACAAAAATAGATTTATACTGAGGTCTACAATTGTGCAAGTTGAGTGCAGTTCTGAACGAGTTGATTTCTAGTACGAGAAGAGGCATCAAGTTAGAATGCAATGTAGATATTTTATGGAGATAATAGTTGTCTTATATGTAAGTCGTGTATGTTCACCGTAACATCTGAAATTCATAGTACTAGTGTACTTGTTGAGATGGAGCAATATTAGTTTTACTTGTGAGGATTTCCACTCTAAAATCTTTGTGCATTGTGTGTGATTGTTTTCATATATCCGATTTATATTTTGAATCAACCACATGCAAATTGAACTAATTAATTATATTCGGTAGAATTAAAATATGGTTCAGTGTAAAAAGGGATTCATTTTGACTGGGCATGGTGATTAATCAAGATATTAATTAATTTGACTAAATACCTAGAGAATATATGTTTTTAAATTAGTATGAGAACGGATTATGATAATGGATCCCAGGGTTATGTTTGTTGAGGGTCAGTCCATTTTTCATCCACCTATATTTGTTGATAGAAGCTATGCGTATTGGAAAGTGAATATAACTGTTTTCTGAAATCCAAGTATAAAAGGGCGTGGCTAAGCATAGTTACGGGGTGCAAACACCCAATGACCAATGTAGGGGAAGATGATGTTTATAAACCCGAGATAACTCATTCTACCGTATGTAACTGATACATTGTCTTTTAATTTGGATGGGATTATTATATATGATAAAATACATAATTATCAGTGGTAAGGTCATGTCCCTTGAGGTCTCTTTCAGAATTGTAACCTTATGAAATCAATTCTGAACAATTGAAGTGTAATAAAATTACAAAAAATTATGAGTTGTTGCTAATAGAGATAAAACACCTAACCCCTAATTTTATATCATTCAAATTCGTTTGGTCCGTTTGCTCCACATATCTAAATAAGATATCGATTTGTAAAACAAATATGATAGCGTGGAGTTGATCAAGAACATCTAAGGAAAAATTTAACTTATAGTCAATTTGTATTGTTTATTGGTTTTAATATGTTTGGACAAAACCGTTTGAGTCATATTTTTGGATTTGAGTCAGTTTGTTATTTAAGCCTATGATGCTCATTGACGACCATAGCAACTAAGTAAACCGATAACCCCATCATTATAAGTTTCATGATGAATTTCGTATTCAACATCCATGGGATCTCATAAAGACATGAAGGCATATTATGTGTGTTCCTTGGATATACTTTGAGGTATTAGTGTTTTAAAATATTTCTTGAGGCCATTTTTTGTAAATAAGTTTTGTTTTCAAAGTTGTTTGAATGAGTTTTGTGTTTCATTCGTACGAGTTTGTATGCCTCGTTCGAATGAGTTAATGTTTCATTCAAACATTGTTTAGGGTTTTGTTCGAAGTAGCTTTTAACAAGCTTCAAGCAAAAAGTTTTTGCTTGTAATACAGCGTATTTTTATGGCTTTTACATTATGGGATTAATTAAATTGAATTGGGATATATTAATTTAATATTAATCTGAATTTTAAAATAAATATTTACTAGCGTGACGAGAGTTAGTAATTATTGGAAAGAATTACGTTGAATATTACTAGACGAGTAAAAGTAATATACTAGATTGAATTTATTAAAATTTTCACGAGTGAATAATACGACAAGTACAAAACTTGAGTCGGGACGCGCATGGGTCATGTCAGGACTAAATTAATGAAATAAAAGTGAATTAATTTTTTGTCGCTCGTATAGTCATTTCAAGTGCGCCATTGTGTCCGAAAGGGTTGAGTTAGTGAGAGAAGTGTACCTGGGGGTTTAGTTTGGGTCCCTAGACTATTTTAGGCATAACTGGCATCCCGGGAGGGTATTGTGGTCATTCTGTATTTTTGAGTGATTAAACCCACAAATTTCCCCAAGTTATATCATCTTTTAGAGTTAATCTTTTAGGGTTATCATTCACGGAAACATAGAACGACCATTAGAGAATAAAGGAAGAGAGCTCTTCAAGACTAGATCATAATCCATAACACCTTTTTCAAGAATAACACCACCGGGGCATAGATCGTAAGACGAGGAACACAGCCATACAACAGATCAGACCTTTGATTCCCAAGTAAGTAACTATCTTGCTGATTTCTAGTTGATATCCCTTCCTTGTTATCCTAGTAATGAAAATCACATGTTTTATTTAAAGAATTATATGTTTTGGAAGAGAATTTATATGTTGTGGTTAGAATCCATGTAGTCTGAAATATTAATCATATGTGGAGGCTTACCCACGAACTTATAATGATATTTGGGAAGTAAATCTGGATTAAAATAGAGATTCTCGATTATTCATGCATAATTAGGTTTTATAAAGAAATCTGGAATTAAACCCCTTTTTGATTGATTCGTTGAGGATTTATTGATGTTGTTACGTTAGAACTTGTTTATATACATTTCTTATACATTATGATTACTTGGTTGGGAGTTTGGGATGAAATTATAGAGGTTTTGAGGAGTTGTAATGATTGAACCTGTAGCTGTCGTAAGAAAATCTGGGCTGAGACCTGAAGGGTCGAACGATCGAACTATGAATGTCGATCGATCGACTCCTGTTGATTTTTGGAAATTTTCATCTTTTTTAATGATGATATAACACCGCTTCGAGGGGACTATGCTTGTGATGATATTATTATAATATAAATTATGAGGGACCATTAGGGTTGTGATTTAGGTTCGGATAATATGGATTAATACGAGACTTACCCATAGTGTCACGAGGGCTATAGAATAATAAAATATGTTTGTATGTGCCACACGTTAGGTTGAGTGAGCATGATTTATGACTTAGGCCAGTAGGATAGAGAGTGTTAAACTACTTAAATTATGGTTATAAAATGATACACTTAGGGGGTTCGGAAGTAATTGGGAACGTGTGGTAAACGAGAAAAAGGATAAGCTAATAATACGTAGGTTTTGAGAGTGAGCACCACGTATGTTTAGTATAAAAATATTATGGGTCGTGCGGGTACTGATATGCCCCAAGTGTGACCTCGTCTCTGAGACACCAACCTCGACCGAGATTATGGCCGACACTGGACAAGCCTTGGGCATGCGACATCAGCCCTCGGCCATAGCAAGGTCGGCCCAGGCCGACACTACCACCAGCCTCTCCAAAGGACATTGCACGCATCATAAGGATCAGCAACACTCTCGTACACCTGGGAATGGCAACCTCGGCCAGATATAGGCCAAGCTCGCAAGAAGCTTTTCTACCAACAACCTCATCAAGACATCAATCGATGCTCCAAGCATAAGCCAGCTCAACCTCAGCCCAAACTGACCCCTATCCATTGTCTCGGCTTAATATAAGCCGAGACCTTCATGGCCACCTCGGACTGAACGAGCGACTGGACTTTACCAACCTCGGCTTGTACCATCATACAGTGATACACATCATACACTTACGCAGTGGACGTAGGCCTGATTGGCTGAACCACTTATATTCCGGTGTTAATTCCTCTTCTCCTCTCCTCCTTCTACTATACATATACCTTTATACTACCCTTGTTGACATTGAATTGAGCTTACAAACACCTTGAAGGGTGGTACTGTTTCCAGCATCATCACCAGAGACTCTGGTGGTGAACCAGGCACCAACCCTTGTGTGGAGCCGTTTCACCATTGAAAGAGGTCCTTAAAGGTATTAAGCTCACCTAATACTTAAGATCTTTACTAAGCAACATATGGCGCCAGAGTTACCGCCGCCTCTTCCGCCACCCGGAGGTGGGGGACTGGTTCCAGTCAGGCGTCGCCCCAGTCCGAAATGGTAGAGGTAGCTACAGCCTTGAGGTCTCTGGCTGCAACACAACAAGCTATGCAGGAGCAATTTGCACAGCTCAGCCAAACTATGATGAGGCCACCTGGAGTCTCACCGGATATGATCACTCCGGCGGCTGTTCAGCCTCATCCTGACGCCAGAGGACCACCCCAGGCACCAATGAAGGACCAACCTGCACCCCAACGGAGGAGGGACGTTGCTGACCCTAGGCGCTTACGCCTGGGGAGGCAAGGAAACCCTTGCCCGGAGGACAGGTATGATGATATAGAGGCGGAAGAGGCCCCGGAAAATTGTTGGGAGCCATATGAGGTTTCGAACAATACGGTTCATTCTCTTCAGCAGAGCCGAGGATGTACTGGATGAAGAGCTGAAGAGGCCCAATAATGAGGATCAGCCTTTGATTGATTGAGCAGAGGGTCGGCCTTTGAGAGGTTGGGTCCAGCGAATGACCTAAGACAGAGATTATCGAGATCTAGGAGCATAGCGGGCTCTCAGAGAGTAAACAGACAGGGTTGGCAAGACCAAGGCCGACACTCTGAAAGAAGGGGCAGGGACCAGGAAGAGGTCAACAGCCGACGATGTGCTGTGGTAGGGGAACCCTCAGTCCACCCTATGGAGGCGGCTGGGGACAACCTCGGCCAAGCCGATGGTAGAAGACCGTGGAATAACTCTATCTAGCGCCTTGAAGAGAAGATAGGAGACCTCATCAAAAGTAGGGACCCTTTGCAAAGGGGTTACTCAGAGGGCTCTCCGTTTGTGGCTAGGATAGTGAGCTTCCCAACTCCCGCTAAATTCAAACCTCCCGTGGTGTCTCCCAAGTATTATGGCAGCACTAACCCTGTACATCACATCGAGATGTATCAGTCGGTAGCAGACATCTATTCGATACCCGATGAAATGAAGTGTAGGTCCTTCTTGGGAACCTTGACAGGGGCAGCACACAGCTGGTTTACCTCCCTTTTGAAGAGCTCAATTGAGAACTTCAAAGGCTTGGCTGAATGATTTATCCACAACTTCTTCTTTGGGGTGAGACCTCAAAAGAACACTACTCACCTGTTGTATGTCAAGCAGGGAAATGAAGAGAGCCTAAGAGACTACATAGCCAGGTTCAACAAAGAGAAGTTGGAGGTCAAAGATTATGAAGAGAATATAGCCATGACCACCCTCATAGGGGGTCTGCAGAAAGGGAAGCTGTTGTGGAAACTCGCAGAAGACCCTCCTAGATCTATGGCGGAGCTCCTTGCAACCGCAGGAAAAGTCATGAACGTAGAAGAGGCAATGGCCGCCAAGTATGAGGAGGAGAACCGCGGTAGTAGTGGGAAGTTCCAAAAAAAGAAAGATGGGAAGAAGAGGTCGGGTGATGACAAGTTCGCCCATTATACTCCTCTAACTGTGAGATGTGTGCACATCCTCAATGAGATCAAGAACGACAGGACTCTGAGATGGCCAGAGAAACTCAAAGCCCCACCACATAAGAGGAACAAAAACCTATGGTGCGAGTTCCACCAGGACCATAGCCACGTCACGGACAGATGCTTCGCCTTGAAAGATGAGATTGAAAAGATGTTAAAATCTGGAAAGTTGAGGAAGTATGTGGACGGTAAGGCTCCTAAAGGTGGAAGAGATGACCCTAAGAAAAGGAGAAATGACAGATGCCATGACAATGTCCTAGCCAAAAGAGACGATGATTCAGAAGGTGATGATGAAGACGATCCGGATCTTTAGTCGAAAAATGACAACACCCCGATGAAGAGGGTTGGTATGATCGCATTTGGTTTTGACACCATATGCGGAGGATTTACAGGAGGTGGCTCTGAAGTAGCTGATAGGAAGGCTCACGTGGCAGAGGCCAGGTCAGTGGCCAAGCTTGAAGTTGTGAATCTAACGTCTTCCGATACAGTACAGAAGAGGAAGAAAGTGGACATGGACACCCTTATAGTTGGGTTCTCCAGACTCAACTTCAAAGGTATCTTAGCCCCCCATGATGACCCTTTGGTAATAACGACAAGGGTGCATGGGTGCGAGGTGCAGAGGATCCTCGTAGATGGGGGGAGCTTGGCAGACATGATGTTTTGGCCTTGCTTCAAGAGCCTAGGTCTTAGTGGAGCAAGACTGGTACCTTATCACCACCCCTTGATAGGCTTCAGTGGAGAAAAGGTCCACCCCTTGGGCATGTATGAGATGGACGTACGGATGGGTGATGAGTGGCCTAAGAGGTTGACTAAGAAGATAAAGTTTTTCGTGATGGACGAGAACGTATTCTCGGCCTAGAACCTCATCATAAGAAGAGTGGCCCTTAAAGAGTTTGAAGTTGTGCCATCGACGGTCCATCAGATGCTAAAATTCCTGACTCCCTATGGGGTAGGGGAAGTGCAAGGTGACCAGACCATAGCGCGAGAAGGTTACTTCAACTCGACCGAAGAGAGAGAGGCCCATAGGAGGGCAACCACCACTTATAGCATTGATACGCTTGACCCAAGAGATGAGACAAAGTTAAAGAAGGGAGAGGCCGCAGAAGAGGTAGAATCCATCGTCCTCAATGAGGACGAGTCAGAAAAAACTATCCAGGTCGGCAAAGCCCTAAAGATAGAAATCAAGGAAGAGCTGATAAACTTCCTCAGGAGGAGACAGAGTGTCTTCGCATGGAGTCACGCAGACATGCCCGGCATCGACCCTGAGGTTATGAGTCATAAGCTCAAAGTGACCAAAGATGCCAGGACTATCAAACAGATATGAAGAGTCTACTCCAGGGAGAAGTACGACGTCATCCGAGAAGAGATCAAAAAATTAGAAGAGACTGAGTTTATAAGAGAAGTTACATACCCGGAGTGGTTATCGAACGCGGTCATTGTGCCCAAGGCCAATGGGGAGTGGAGAATGTGTGTTGATTTCACTGACCTGAACAGGTCTTGTCCAAAAGACAGCTATCCCTTACCTCGGATAGATCAAATAGTGGATGCTACAGCAGGACATGAGCTTCATGGACACGTATTCAGGCTACAACCAGATCTTCATGGATGCTGAAGACTCTGAGAAGACAGCCTTCATTATCGACAAAGGGACGTACTGCTACAAAGTGATGCCCTTTGGTCTGAAAAATGTAAGGGAAATATACCAACGTCTTGTGAATAAGATGTTCGAAGAGAAAATAGGTAAGACTATGGAGGTGTATGTAGACGATATGCTAACAAAGAGCTTGAAAGCTTGCACTCATGTAGCAAATCTCAAAAAGACCTTCGATATTATGGACTCATACAAAATGAAACTCAACCCCGCGAAATGTGTCTTCGGAGTAAAAGTTGGTAAGTTCCTAGGATTTATCGTCAACCAGAGAGGGATTGAAGAGAACCCTGAAAAAAATCAGGGCTTTGCTTGACATGAAGACAACGAGGAGTATCAAATATGTCCAAAGACTTACGGGGAGAGTGGTTGCACTTAACAGATTTGTTTCTAGGGCAACGAACAAGTGCCTTCCATTCTTTAAGGTACTGAGAAAGGCCTTCCAGTGGGATGAAGAGTGCGAAAAATCCTTCAACCAGCTCAAGTATTATTTGGGGTCTCCCTTATTGCTATCTCGGCCTATTGCAAGAGAAAAATTATATGTGTATCTGGCAGTCTCCGAATCAGCCATCAACGCAGCCATAATACGGGAAGACGTTGGGATCCAAAGGCCCGTGTATTTCAACAGTAAGGCCCTTCAAGGGGCTGAACAAAATTACCCACGTATGGAAAAGTTAGCTTACGCCCTGATACACGCTTCGAGGAAGATGAAGCCTTACTTCCAAGCCCACTCCATGGTTATCCTTACCAACTCCCCACTAAGACATGTTCTACATAAACCTGAGAAGTCTGGGAGATTGATGACCTGGGCCATTGAGTTGGGGGAGTATGATCTTACCTACCAACCCAGGAAGGCCATCAAAGGGCAAGACCTCGCAGACTTTGTCGCTGAGTTCACATGGGAAGAGGCCGAGGTAGAGAATGGCCTAGAGGGTGTTGAAAAGACAAACTGTAATGTCTTTCAAAATCCAGAAGAGATGACACTAAACATCTTCCAAGATCAGGAAGAGATCGCATCCAACAGGGCCAGGAGCAGAGTTGTGGAGAACGAGGAAGATCGGTACCTCTTCAAATAAGGAGTCATGTCAGAAGGGGCCTTCTCGTCAGATACAGACATTTGGAGCCTCTTCGTTGATGGATCTTCCTGCGACAGTGAAAGCAGTGCAGGGTTGATACTTTCAGCTCCAGATGGTGCCAACATTGAATACGCTTTGAGATTCAACTTCTAGGCTTCTAACAACGAGTCCGAGTATGAGGCCATGATAGCAGGTCTCTCATTGGTAAAGACTCTTCGCGTAAAGCGACTACTACTCCACAGCGACTCAAGGTTAGTCGGCAATCAAGTATTGGGGGTCTACGAGGCTAAAGATGAAAGCATGGTCAAATATTTGAAGAGAGTGAGAACGATGTTAGAGTATTTCGAAGAGGCAAAATTGAAGAGAGTGCCACGACAAAGTAACAACCACGCAGACACATTAGCAAGGTTGGCCTCAGCAACAAAGACAGACGTCAGAAGGACCATTCTGATCAAGGTCTTAGGGAAGACAACCATCGAGGGAGAAGAGGTATGTAACCCTTGTCACAATCTGAACCTAGAAGACTCATGAATGGATCCTCTCGTCAGATATATCAGAGAGGGAGAGCTACCTGAGTCCAAGCTAGAGAGGAGGAAATTAAGATATAAGGCTGCCAAGTTCTCGATAGTAGGAGACATCTTGTACAAAAAGGGATTTGTGCTGCCTCTCCTTAGATGTGTGCATCCCACAGAAGTTCCCCTGGTCTTACAGGAAGTTCACGAGGGTTCCTGCTCTAGTCACATAGGGGGAAGACCCTTGGCCAAGAGAATCATCACACAAGGATACTAGTGGCCAACTTTTTCCAAAGACGCCGCAACCTACGTGAAGAGGTGTGACAAGTGTCAAAGATTCGCCACTATTCCTCATCAACCTCATCAACCTATGACGTCAATAACCTCTCCATGGCCATTTGCAGTATGGGGGATTGATTTAGTAGGACCCCTACCAAGAGCTGCCAATAGTTATCGATTCTTGATAGTAGCCATTGACTACTTCTCAAAGTGGGTGGAGGCAGAACCAATGATAACAATCACAGAGCAGAAGACCTTCCAATTTATTTGGAGGAACATCGTATGAAGATACGGCCTCCCAAAAACTCTCATCTCGGATAATGGGACACATTTCAAGAACTCCTCTTTAGAAAAGTACTGCCTAGGAGTTAGGATAAAGCGGTTCTTCTCATTTCCTGGCCGACCTCAGGCAAACGGTCAGATCGAGGTCACAAACAGAACAATCCTCGATGGAATCAAGAAGAGGTTAGAAGATGCGAAGGGAAGATTGAATGAAGAGGTCTACACTATGTTATGGGCCTACAGAACCACGACAAGGACACCGACAGGAGAAACCCCATTCATGCTGGCACATGGCTCAGAGGCCGTCATACCAACGAAAGTAGGGCTCCTAACTCATAGGGTTCAGACCTATGACCCTGATAAAAATGGGGAAGAGAGGAGGCTAGACCTAGATCTAATTGAATAAAGAAGAGAAGACGCAGAGGTCAGACAAGCAGCCTACCAACAGAGGGCAGCGAAATTCTACAACCAGAGGGTGAAGTCAAGACCCATCACAGTGGGAGACCTAGTGTTAAAGAAGACCTTATAGAAAGCGAACAAACTCCACCCAAACTGGCACGGTCCCTACAGAGTGACATAAGAGGTTGTCCCTGGCACCTACAGTCTAGAAAACCTAGAAGGGGAACCTTTCGCTAATCCATGGAATGCTGATCACCTAAAGAAGTATTACATATGATGTTTAAAAGAGTTATGTAAATGTACCATCTTTTTATAAAGAGGTTATCAATAAAAGATCAGTTCCCATGACGATTCTTACTACATTGTGTACTTATGACAGAAATTATGAGGATAACATCTTAGGTGATGACCTCAGACCCTCATAACACCATTCAGTGGTGACGAGGCCTGGGCTCAGACACCATAATGGGATGACCTCAGACCCATAACATCATTAGGTTGGTGAGATTAATTATGAGGATAACATCTTAGGTGATGACCTCAGACCCGCATAACACCATTTAGTGGTGACGAGGCCTGAGCTCAGACACCATAATGGGATGACTTCAGACCCATAACATCATTAGTTTGGTGAGATTAATTATGAGGATAACATCTTAGGTGATGACCTCAGACCTTCATAACACCATTCAGTGGTGACAAGGTCTGAGCTCAGACACCATAATGGGATGACCTCAGACCCATAACATCATTAGGTTGGTGAGATTAATTATGAGGATAACATCTGAGGTGATGACCTCAGACCCTCATAACACCATTCAGTGGTGACGAGGTCTGAGCTCAGGCACCATAATGGGATGACCTCAGACCCATAACATCATTAGGTTGGTGAGATTAATTATGAGGATAACATCTTAGGTGATGACCTCAGACCCTCATAACACCATTCAGTGGTGACGAGGTCTGAGCTCAGACACCATAATGAGATGACTTCATACCCTTGACATAATTAAGTTGGTGAGATTAATTATAAGGATAACATCTTAGGTGATGACCTCAGACCCTCATAACACCATTCAGTGGTGACGAGGTCTGAGGTCAGACACCATAATGGGATGACCTCAGACCCTTAACATCATTAATTTGGTGAGATTCATTATGAGGATAACATCTTAGGTGATGACCTCAGACCCTTATAACATCATTCAGTGGTGACAAGGTCTGAGGTCAGACACCATAATGGGATGACCTCAGACCCTTAACATCATTATGTTGGTGAGATTAATTATGAGGATAAAATCTTAGGTGATGACCTCAGACCCTCATAACACCATTCAGTGGTGACGTGGTCTGAGCTCAGACACCATAATGGGATGACCTCAGACTCTTAACATCATTAATTTGTTGAGATTCATTATGAGGATAGCATCTTAGGTGATGATCTCAGACCCTCATAACACCATTCAGTGGTGACGAGGTCTGAGCTCAGACACCATAATGGGATGACCTCAGACCCATAACATCATTAAGTTGGTGAGATTAATTATGAGGATAACATCTTAGGTGATGACCTCAGACCCTCATAACACCATTCAGTGGTGACGAGGTCTGAGGTCAGACACCATAATGGGATGACCTCAGACCCTTAACATCATTAATTTGGTGAGATTCATTATGAGGATAACATCTTAGGTGATGACCTCAGACCCTTATAACGTCATTCAGTGGTGACAAGGTCTGAGGTCAGACACCATAATGGGATGACCTCAGACCCTTAACATAATTAAGTTGGTGATATTAATTATAAGGATAACATCTTAGGTGATGACCTCAGACCCTCATAACACCATTCAGTGGTGACGAGGTCTGAGGTCAGACACCATAATGGGATGACCTCAGACCCTTAACATCATTAATTTGGTAAGATTCATTATGAGGATAGCATCTTAGGTGATGACCTCAGACCCTTATAACATCATTCAGTGGTGACAAGGCCTGAGGTCAGACACCATAATGGGATGACCTCAGACCCTTAACATCATTAAGTTGGTGAGATTAATTATGAGGATAACATATTAGGTGATGACCTCAGACCCTCATAACACCATTCAGTGGTGACATGGTCTGAGGTCAGACTACTAATTTGGTTTAAGAAGACACCATTGCAACAAGACCAAGACTTAAAATATCACGACATTCAATAAAGAAAATGAAGATGATCCTCCTCAGAGATTGACACATTCAGGGATTATAAATATTCAGAGGTTACAAAGATTCAAAAATTAAGAACCATGTTCATTCAGAAATTACAAATGTTCAGGGGTTACAAACAAGCTTCACAATTGAAATTTAAGGATTTGAGGGGGGAATGTTGGTGTCTTCGTCTTGGTTAAGCTGGATAATGTTGGTCACCTCGGCAACGTCACCATGGTGGTTTGCCCCTCTAACCTCTGTGCCGTCCAACGTTGTAGTCTCGGCAGGCGCAGCAACCTCCTCCTCAACCTCCTGAAGAGACTGGGCAAGCTGAGGATTAGCAAAGCCAAGGCCTCTGAAATCAGAGGCTTTCAAAGTGTCAGCCTCCTTCTCCTTGGCAGCTACCCACCTGGAAGTAGCTTTGATACCTATCTCGAGGTATTCAAAGACAAAGCCCATAAACTCATCAGAAGTTTTGTACTCAGCTATTATCCCCTTAGAGGGGTCATCGAGGGCTGCCTTCACGGCCGAGCTGACCTTCTTCTACAGACTATCGTCCTTGGCCTTCAGAGCCGCAACATGGTCCTTCTTAAGCTGAGAGACCTCCTTCTCTAGCCCCTTTACCTTCTTCTCAGACTCACCCAGCTCGGACTTCAGGCGGTCAATTTCTGAGTTCAGAGTGCTTTGGACCTTCTCGGCCTCTTGACCCTTCTGGATGAGGGGCAACTTCCTCAGAGTCCAGTTGGAGAGGTGGTGCACAGCTGCCAGGCCCTAAAAATTTTGTGATCATGAAGTAAGTCAGAAATAAATCAGATGTTACACTTGGAAATTACAAAGAAATATGACGTCATACCTGAATAGATCTGTGGATGCCAAACTCAATCAGCAAGGTAGTATCCAATGACCGAAAGAAACGCTTATCAGCATCGGTCATCATAGAGCCGAAGGCATCCCAAGCATGCAGACTGTGGCCGACGATGCTGTCAGTAATCTTCAGTTGCTCTAGACGTGCCGACAAAGCGTCTGCTAAAGAGATGGGGATGGCAGAATCAACACTCTTTTTCTTCTGCCTCTGATCCTCAGGGGCATGTTCAGTTGAAGCCCTCTTCTTCGTGGCTTGGGGCTTTGAGGCAGAGGGAGCTGGAGGAGGAGCATTAAGAACTGCTTTCTTTGCAAGCCTCGTCAAGCTAGGCGCAGCCATTTCCCAGATCTCATCTGAGATATCCTTTGGGTGCTCTGCAAAATTGAAAGGTCTGAGTTAGAAGATCAGACATGAATAAACTCAAAGGTTCAACTTGGAATAAAAACGCTTACCAAGCTCAGCAAGAGGACTTCCACCTAGACCTGTCTCAGAGAGGTAGTGGGGGGTCATCAAGTGTTCAAACTTAACGAACAGACCATGTATCCCCTGATCTTAAAGGGCTTTCACCTTCTGAAGGTTTTGCAGGCTCAGGCCAGGGTCGGCCCTCGCAGACATTGTGACCTTACCCCATCTCAGGGGAATCCTCGGCTCTAGAATGGACGAGGGAGCACATGGGCTAAATTCCCATGGCCCAGAAGCAAAAAAGTATCGAGGCTTCCAGTTATGGTTGGAAGTCTGAGTTATTTGAAGAATCATTTTTTTAGGCTTCCAAGCTATAAAATGATAGTAGCTCGGATGATTTTTGGTTGAGGAAGGGACATAACAACCAACAAAGACCTGAACTGGAAGGTCTGAGTGGTGGACAGCCCTCCATAAGACTATGGATCCTATTATGACCCTCCAGGCAATAGGGGATAGTTGAGAGGTGGGAAAATTGATATAGGAAAGGATGGACTTGATAATGGGATGGATGGGCAAACGAAATCCTAACTTGAACATCTGCTCGTACAAGTAGATCTCACCATCTCGGCCATTGTAGGCCCTCTCTTCCCTCAGAGGTCTCATAAGCTTTATTGAGGGACTGATAGAGTACAGATATCTGAAGCAAAGAAGGTATACCTCAGTAACATTACTCTCGATCTCGACCGCTTCAGAGACGTCGACATCGCTTTTAACCTCATCATCATCTAGCTCAACGTCGGCCGGAGCAGACGTTGATGGGTTACTTGGGAACCTCTGAGCGAACTCGGCACCGGTGACGGCCGACAGAGGAATGGCATCAAGAATGGGTGGAATCACCACACTCGGCTTGACAATCTCAACCTCTGAGGAAGAGGACGAGGTTCTCGAGTTATTATGGGATGAGACCCGACTAGCGACCTCGGCCTGATCAGGGGCCTGATCTTCCCGAGTTGTGAAGTCCATGGCCTCCTGAAAGGAATCCACAGACATGGGGTCTGAGGTGGAAGACTCAGACTCGGACATCGGTATTGGATCGGAAGGAACCTCTACCTGATTAAAAGGTTTCGAGGGATCAGGATATATCACCTTCAGGGGTGGTGGAAAGATGGGTCTAACAGGGAATTCTTGTGACCTACGAGCCTCCTCCTGTGCTCTCTCTATTTGCCTAATTTTTTCTAAAGTCTTCTCTCTGAGAGAAGGGAATTCCTCAAGAAGTTGATAGAGGGGTATGAGCATCAGAGGAAGACACTACACTTCAAAGATCAAGTGACAAACAAGATTGACCAAGGAAAAAAAGCTATTTGAAGATCAAACTACCCTAACCTAGCAAGAACAGTTCGCCTGAAACTATGGTGGTCTCACCGGAAAGCTCAGAAAGTCATCGGAAAATACAAATAAAAAGGAAAAAAGCAGAGAAAATGAAGGCAAATGAAGGGAGGAAGATACCTGAGAATGAAACAATAAGGGAAAGCGAAGAATATTCGAGAAAATCACCACCAAGGACCTCTGCAGTGAAATCGTGAAGAGAACGCCTTTAGAGAGAGAACCTGTTGGAATGCAATCGTGCAGGAGAGAGAATTGAGGAAGGAGGGAAAAATGAGGGTTCAAAACCCTTAAATATACAGGCGCGATTCCCAAGGCCCATCATTGCCTTGGGAGCCCCAAAAGGCGGCAGATAACACACGCTTGCCAAGCAACCACACTTAAACATTGGACATGTGTCAAACAAATATTTGCTCATATTAGAAAGGCCTCAGAGATGTGAAAATCTCACAGTCACCTGCTCTCACATGTAACTAAGGGCTGGGGGGTGATTTATATGCCCCAAGTGTGACCTCGGCTCAGAGACACCAACCTCGGCCGAGATTATGGCCGACACTAGACAAGCCTTGGGCATGCGACATCAGCTTTAGGCCATAGCAAGGTCGGCTCAGGCCGACACTACCACCAGCCTCTCCAAAGGACATTGCACGCATCATAAGGATCAACAACACTCTCGTACACCTGGGAATGGCAACCTCGTCCAGATACAGGCCGAGCTCGTAAGAAGCCTTTCTACCAACAACCTCATCAAGACATCAGTCGATGATCCAAGCATAAGCCAGATCAACCTCGGCCCAAACTGACCCCTATCCATTGTCTCGGCTTAATATAAGCCGAGACCTTCATGGCCACCTTGGACTGAACGAGCGACTGGACTTTACCAACCTCGACTTGTACCAGGCCGAGGTCATGACCAAGCACGATAGACAAGCACCTATTGACATGGATAAGGACACGTGGACACAAGTCAGTTATAACAAATCATTCTCCACACGTGGGGAGAATATTTCGTCATCATTCTCTACATGTGACAGTGACAGATTCCTTCTCCACATTGGTTAGATCAACACGCACATGCTCATTGCATACATGGGGGAACATTACACCCCCTAAGGACTATATATAGAGGTCATCCTCTGCCTTGCAAAGGATCCTTGGAGGAGCAACCCTAGCTGAAACTCTGTCTAAATGTACAGTAGAGAGATAGAGCTTGAGAGATTGTATCCATGGCCATTAGAGCCATCATACAGTGATACACATCATACACTTACACAGTGGACGTAGGCCTGATTGGCTGAACCACTTATATTCCGGTGATGATTCCTCTTCTCCTTTCCTCCTTCTACTATACATATACCTTTATACTGCCATTGTTGACATTGAATTGAGCTTACAAACACCTTGAAGAGTGGTGCTATTTCCAACATCATCAGGTACCTATATGAAATATGGAAATACATATTTGTGTGTATGTATGCTTGTCATATTATTATGTGTAGTTAATCATACCCGCGCTACTTTCTATCACGGAGGTTTTCGCATTGGGACAGTCTTATCTCGATACGACCTTTATAAGGGTACGTGCTGACCTCTTAGTGGCTTGGAACTATAGTTTGCCTCCAATATGTGTATTTTGTGTTAATACAGTTTGAGAATGTTTCTGAACTAGTATTTCCCTTATTTGTACGAGAGGTACAGGGACTTGATAGCAGAGTATGCCATCACCATAGATCTTACGTGGGGTGTCGATTATTATATATATTATATGGGTGATTAATATATATATACATATACCTATAATTATTTTACTGTGTGTGTATGTAAATCAAATGGTGACCGTAGATCTTATGGGCGGAGTGCTGGAGGTAGAGCTCAGCTGAGGTTGGAGGGTATAATAAAGAATAATGACCGTAGTTAAGGTCCCCCCTATTATGGCATGAGAAGCCAGGACTATAAAGATGTCTAGGGTGCAACCTATGATTTTTAAGTTCCGCTATAGTCGAAAGTGGTGAAACAGTAGACTCACCCAACGTGGTATGACTAGGAAAGAGTCAGATGAAGCATTTAGGAGAACCGTTGGTGGAAATTCTAGAAACGAGGGGATTGTGTGCAGTTAGCCAAAGGAGGTAAAATATCCAAAGGCTTGGGCATATGACGGAGTGTGGCTAACTGAAAGTGAAAATTTGGGGTAAAAATTTTCTTTGCTCGTCGGAACGAAGTTATAAAGGTGGGAGTTCGCCACCACTTTTAGAAGTGGAATGCTATGTCTATAGAAGGATCTTAGGTATAGTTTGACCGTAGGTTCCTTCATCAGATGTTCAGGATAAGATGTGAACGTTGTTCTGAACTCATCACAGGAGGTCCGAACAGAGGTCCATTTGTGAATATGAATCTAAACTGTTAACGAATCTTATATCGGAGGATGTAGATAGAAATGGAGGAGAGGATTTCAAGTGGGAGATCGGCTCGTAAGAAAAGTTAACAACACGTAAAGGTAATTCTTCTGGACGGCCGATCCAGATGGAGACAATGTCGCATATGGTCAATGGAGATGTTTACGCTTCTTTGTATGGGAAGCTAAAAGAATCGCGGAATTTAGTCATAGAATAAGACTGGGTGAAACAATGTTAGTAAAATACCACAAGGGGTAGACCCATCAGAGGACCCATTTAAATGATTCGGATTGATGAATTTTTACCAAGCGATGGTGAATTCAGTAAGGGCTATTGAAGCAAGTAGCATGTTCCTAAGGGCCAATAAATCTAAGGGAACAATGGGGGCATCCATCAGGATTAAGACTATTAAAGTTCGAGAGAAGGACAACCCAAACATGGTCAGTATAATAGGAGATAAATGGATTATGTTTTGAGGTATTTTGTGGAGAGTAAAACCACATGCATTATTTTTTCCCCGAAGCGAGTAAAGGGACGAGGCTATGGTCCTAGCAAGGGCAATGGTTAATGTAGTTTTCGATTTGGTTCGAACAGATGTTTTATGTTCGGGAAACCATTTGAGCAGCCATGGCGATTGGCAAGGTAGAAGTGTGAGTTTTATCCTCAAAGGATGAGGCGTATTTTGTGTGACACGAGCAAATCACTACATTTTGATTATTGAGAAATTATCATGCGAGACGAGTATAGGGAGTACATCGACAACATTATTATTATGTGTAAGTTTTCCCTGGTATGGCGGGTTATCTTTAGTATTCTCCGCGGAGGATAAATAGGTGCATTTTTAGTGGTATATACTTTATTGAAATTAATCGTTTTAGTGATGTGATATACGAGTATGATATTATCTCGATTATGGATTATTAGTAATAGTTATAACGATAGTGGGAGGTTATTGCAAGGCTATCGGGGTGGTTGCCCTAGTGCAGCATCTTTTGTTCTGGCGACACTGCACCTACGAGAGCATCGGGATCGCACTTATATTATATATTATAGAGACTTCGGAGGGTATAGTGGTCTCGAGATATTCGATCTCGGTGTGTGTAGGGAATTCATTGATATAATTCGGAGTGTATTGGGTTTAATGTTGAGCAGAAAAAATTATCTCGTTATTATGTTTAACACTCCAGACTTAGTAATAAGAGAGTGCATTATTATATCACTCCTTTAGAGGCGTGGGAGTTAAGAGTTGAAGATATATGTCTGGGGACGGGACTTCGAGAGTCCCGATTGGACGTTTATTGGGTTTATAGAATATGATTACCAACATTGTTGAGTGATAGTGTCTCTGGGAAGGTAAGTTTCCCATTTAAATGTAATTACAGAAGGGGATATAGCTTTTAGGCCAAGAAATGGGAATATAGGGGTACATGTTATGGACTCAGAGCCTAACGGATTTGGATGATCGATAATGCTAGGTAGTAGTGTATCGGGGGGTTCCTTATTTGGATTTTTCTTTATGAGACATCCCACGCATGAAACTTAGCATAAGGTTGGAAGTAGGGAGATGTTTGGCCATTCGTCCATAGGTCCGATACCTCGGTCATTATAGAAGCATGTAGTTATAACTGTAAGTTAAAAGTTAAATTTCGATATAAGGCCAGTGGAGCTGGTTATACGGTCAGGATGGATTGAAAATTTTGGTTTTATCACCACGAGTTGAAGGGTGGAGCGATGTTAAGGAGGATTTAAAAATTTCAAATTCTGGGGTGATTGAGAATGCCCAAGTGTTATAGCCACGTTGTGAATACAAGGGCAATAAAGAATTGGGTGTTATGTGGGAAGCTTATGTGATGCTTACGCCAGTATGAACGACTTATATGATGTGTGGACACCTTGGTTAAATGACATTAGAATCGTCCAGGTTGAAGGGACGTGGGGATAGATGTGTGAAATATATGTTTGTGGGACTAATATAATGAAGTGGAAGTGGTAGAGGGGATTAACCGTCGTGTGAGAGGGATGATAATCCATATGTACGTGTGCGATTAGAGTAGCACACCCGAACTCGGTGGAAAGTCTGTGGGAAGTCATTTAAAAAGGGGTATCCCTTAAGAAGACTCAAATTTAACTATTATGGAAAATTTGGAGCGACATTCAACCTAGTCAAATATTGAGAGTGACTTGCGCGAAAATGGAAAGCTGATGTCAATACGGTATAAGGAGACCAGAAGTTCACATCATGGCAAAAAGTGCAGGGGTCGAAACTTTTGGTATATGCCGAGGGAAGAAGAGAATTATTAAGTACCACTTAATTAGAGGCGTTATAAGTAGAAGTCGATGTTGAGCGGGACATAATGAGTAGTCACGATGTGCACCTTTCATAGGTAGAAACTGGTTGGTGTAAGATGATCAATTAAAAAAATTTGTATCAAGACGACGATTCCGATAGTGGAAGAGGTCAGTTAAGTCGATAAAGTTTCTTTGATTGGTTACCAACCTCAAGGTAAGATCAAGAGTTCCTTCGAACATGTGGAACAAGTTTCCCAAGAAGCAAGTGATTGATATTCCTTTGGGGTGATTTACAATATTAGCTAGTGTCCCCCAGTCTTCCTTTGAAAGAAGAATCACGCCGGTACATGGTCCTACACGGTATTGTTCTGAAATAGGATGAGATTTTTGAATCCCACCTTCAATATGGAATTTCAGGAAGTAGAGGGGATAATGTTTTGTTTTGAGCAGGTTGTATCACCGATAGCCCGGGGAGTAGGCGAACGGTGTTTAACGATTAGTGGAGCCGTGTGAAAGTAATTTTGGATTCATTATGATCATTTCATTTCCACAATGGATATAGCTAGCAAGTGAAGTATAGTACAGTAATTGGGATAGGATATTACCTAATGGTAGGGTTTCGTGGAAGCACTCGTACCTGTTTGTTGTGAATAAGGTTCTTATTGAGGTTTTGGTGTGGAAAAGCCTTAACTTTTCTCACTCTAGATGTTAAGAGGTGGGCGGATAATACGAACTTTGGATTGGTCGAGAGTTAGAATCCGATGACTAAAGTGGAATAACCACATACTGTCCTGATACCTTTTTGTTATCGTAAGAGTTATGTTGCCAAGAATTATGATTTGAAGAACTGACATGAGAAGTCAAATGTTCATATGGTTTCAACCAGGATGAGAGTTTTGTGTTCAGATAAATACGGGAGTTGATACGAGGTGAGGTGCGGCCTCCCAATAATATTGAGACAATGGGGACAATGATGTATAGGCTAGTCTTATTCGAATGTTGTTTGGTAAAAGAACAATTGAGGTGTCGTTATTGAGGTGTGACCTTATAACTGATAAAGTTTCGAGAGTGTTAAAAAATCTTGTTGTGAAGCGGGGGCTATTGTGATTGAGCCTTACTTTGAAGTTGGTTTTGAGTACTAGACGAAACCTATTTTTATCAGGCATGCCTTACTTTTCCGAATTTCAGGATGAAATTACATTATTAGGGGGGAAGTGTGTAATACCCCGTATTTTTATGGCTTTTAAATTATGGGATTAATTAAATTAATTGGGATATATTAATTTAATATTAATTCGGATTTTAAAATAAATATTTACTAGAGTGACGATAGTTAGTAATTATTGGTAAGAATTATGTTGAATATTACTAGATGAGTAAAAGTAATATATGAGATTGAATTTATTAAAATTGTTGCGAGTGAATAATACGACAATTACATAAATTGAGTCGGGACGCGCATGTGTTGTGTCGGTACTAAATTAATGAAATAAAAGTGAATTAATTGTATGCCACTCGAATAGTCATTTCGAGTGCTCTATTGTGTCGGAAAGGGTCGAGTTAGTTAGAAAAGTGTACCCGGGGGTTTAGTTTGGGTCCCGGGACTATTTTAGGCCTAACTGGCATCCCAGAAGGGTATTATGGTCATTCTGTATTATTGAGTGATTGAACCCACGAATTTACCTAATTTATATCAGCTATTAGAGTTAATCTTTTAGTGTTATCAATCACAAAAACATAGAATGACCATTAGAGAAGAAAGGAAGAGAGCTCTTCAAGACTAGATCACAATCCATAACACCTTTTTCAAGAATAACACCACCGGGGCATAAAGCGTAAGACAACCAACAGATTAGACCTTCAATTCCCAGGAAAGTATCTAACTTGCTAAATTCTAGTTGATATCCCCTCCATGTTAGCCTAGGAATGAAAATCACTTGTTTTTTTAAAAAGAATTATATGTTTTGGAAGAGAATTTGTATCTTGTAGTTAGAATCCATGTAGTCTAAAATCTTGATCATATGTAGAGGATTACCATCGAACTTATAATGATATCTGGGAAGGAAATCTAGATTAAAATATATATTCTTGATTATTCATGCATAATTAGGTTTTATAAAGAAATCTGGAATTAAACCCCCTTTTTGATTGATTCGTTGAGGATTTATTGATGTTGTTATGCAAGAACTTATTTATATATATTGCTTATACATTTGGATTACTTGGTTGGGAGTTTGGGATGAAATTATAGAGGTTTTGAGGAGTTATAATGATTGAGCCTGTAGTTGTCATAAGAAAATCTGAGTTGAGACTTGAAGGGTCGATCGATCGACCTATGAATGTCGATCGATCTAGTCCTGTTCATTTTTGAAAATTTTCATCTTCTTTAATGATGATATAACACCGCTTTGAGGGGACTTTTCATGTGATTAGATTATTATAATTGGACTAATGAGGGACTAGTAGGGTTATGATTTAGGTCCGGATAATATTGATTAACACGAGACTTACCCGTAGTGTCATGAGGGCTATAACATAATAAAATATGTTTGTATGTGCCACACGTTAGGTTGAGTGAGCGTGATTTATGACTTATCCCAGTAGGATAGAGAGTGTTAACCTACTGACATTATGGTTATAAAAATGATACACTTAGGGGGATTAGAAGTAATTGGGAACATGTGGTAAACGAGAAAAAGGATAAGCTAATAATATGTAGGTTTTGAGAGTGAGCACCACGTATGTTTAGTATAAAAATATTATGGGTCGTGAGGGTACCTATATGAAATATGGAAATACATATTTATGTGTATGTATGCTTGTCATATTATTATGTGTAGTTAACCATACCCGCGCTACGTGCTATCAAGGAGGTTTCCACGTCGGGAGAGTCTTATCTCGATGTGACCTTTATGGGGGATATTGACTTGTACCCTAGAATATAGGATCCTTGGTACCGGCTATCTGAGAATGATAGTCAGATGGTCCTAAGAGACGCGAGGGTATGTGCTGACCTCTTAGTGATTTGGAACTATACTTTACCTCAAATATGTGTATTTTGTGTTAATACAATTCGAGAGTGTGTCCGAAGTAGTATTTCCCTCATTTGTACGAGAGGTACAAGGACTTGATAGTAGAGTATGCCAGCACCATAGATCTTATGTGGGGTGCCGATTAGTATATATATTGTATGAGTGATTAATTTATATACATATACCTGGAATTCTTCTACTATGTGTATGTAGATAAATATTGAATAAACACTCCTAATCAGAGTAAATGCTTGAGATTTCATAGCAGTATTGAGATATACATAATTGACTTAAATAATCCTTAATAAGATGTTATTTTAATAAATCATAGACATACGGTCTCGCGAATCAGAATCTATGGAAGGAGAATTAGGTTAGAATTATGAGTCATTTTAGTAGTACGATAGGCGTGCACACTAGATGAGAGGTGAGAATTCTCAAGAGAGTGTCGAGTACTAACATGTATGTACTATCAACTGGTAAGCATTTTAAATACTTACTAAACAATTTCAAAGTTGTTTTACACTCGGGCTCTGACCCGTTTCCTATCACCTTTTCTCTCTTGTATATATATATATATATATATATATATATATATATATATATATATATATGTATGTATGTATTATAGGTGCCCAGCCACAAGGACGTCAGGCTTGGATGTTTGGACTATTGACGTGCTGCAGCTAGTGTGGGAGTTGCAGGTCTTTGCAGCAGAGGACTTCATCCTTGTCTTTTCAGTCTTTCATTTAGTTCTCATTAAATAGGGCATGTGTCGCCCATTTCCAGTTTTTATCTAGTCCAGAGATCTGTACTCTCTATTTATGTCAGTATTCAGTTTAGTTAGGATTACTTTCATTTATTTCATTGTCCTGCGTTTTGGGATATTTTTATTTGGATGATTAAACTAGCATGTTTATTCCACTTGGATGGTTTGATATTCAATAATATTATTTGTGTTCATGAGAATGTTTTCGTATATTGATTCATAACAATGGAACTTAATTTATAAAATTAAATGGTTTTGACACTTAGCTTGATTATTTATTAGGTGATTAATAAAGAAATTTGTTTATTCGACAATGATGCTAAGAATGAACCAACCGAACACTATGATTTAATTTAATAAAGTACTGATCACCCGAGATTTAATTAGGCTGGGTGTTTCTGCCTAATAGAAAGATCTAACACAAAGGTCGCTCAATCCTCATTCCAATGAGTTTATCTAGGTCATTCGATCGAGCTTCCTTTAGTTTGAAATAAAAAGCCATACTCATTAGAATGACATATTTCTTTTCATTTGATTGATTTTACCTCGAGTTTTATGCCACCGTTTGTTTTATTTATTCAATAAATAAAAGGGCTCAACAACTGTTTTTCAGGAGAGCTTTTCGAAAAATGATTTTTAAAGATGACTCTTGAGCCTAATAAACCCTAGTTTACACCCATAACGTTAAGATCCATGTTTTAACATAACATGTATTTGATATCTCGTGGGTTCTGCACCAAGAAAGTTTACTTTTCATTAAGTGCTATTTTGAGTGATAGATTTTTGCATCGGACGATGGCTGGAACCAGTCAAGAAGCATGTAGGATTGGTGGATACCAAGATGTGGGAAGCACATGCATTCCGATTTCCATTAGAAGACTACTAGTGTTGGATGTAAAGAAGGTAACAAGGAGCGAGGAAGTGTGTCATTATTTAATGGCGTCGAGTCTGTGAGTAAGTTTAAATTGTCTTTATATTGATACCTATATCATAGTGGACTTGTGTGGCTAGGTCGTCCGATGTTTTTCCCATAATGGGGTTACCTCGTACATCGCCATGTTGTGGTTTGCTTTATTTTATTCTTGATATATAATTATATGGATAGTTTAGGGTAAGATAAAATTGGTTAAGTTTACACAACTCATGTTTAACCGATCGTTAATTAAAATAAGACTAATTATTCATTAGATTAAATTAATTGAAAATTAAAATTGGTGTTTTTGATAATTCTCTTAATACCCTAGCACTATAGCTTTATTTAAAATTGGTATCAGAGGTGGTGTACGCAGTTATTGTGTCTATCCCTGCTTTAGTGATGTTTTAAGGTTGTTTATATGTTTTTGTCGGTGGGTCCTCAAAGTGTTAAGTCAGTCAATGTTCTCTGTGATGAGGATGCTTTTGATATTCATGAGGAGTTTAATGAGCTTCATAATCACGCTGAAAAGTTAAATTGTTTGAATATGAAATTTGTAAAAAGAGTAAAATTTCTTGAAAAAGATTTTTTTTAAAAATCAATAAGCTTTTCAAAATGATAAATTGATGGATAATTTAAGGGCACATGATAATTCTCTTAGGGATAAGTTTTTTTACAATGAGGGAGAGCGGATAACCTTTCAAGAATAGTTGAAAATTTGAAGAAGGTGTCCAATCTTTATTTGAGTCTAGGATTTTGAATCTTGAGGGTGAACTAAGAGACTCAAGTCGCATCAAATTTAATTTTGAATCTAGGTCAAAAATGTTGGATAATATTTTAGGCACCATCCAAATAAAAAATGACAAGATTGGTATTTTCTATGATAATATGAATACTTCCTCGACTAAAGGCAAGACCATGTGTTTAAGCATGCCAACCACTGCCAAGGAGTTAGAAAACGTTAACCCAAATGCCGTATTCCTCGTGTTTACACTTGATCGCATTACGGTAGCAAAGATCACCTTAGGGAGTTTTGTTAAGATCTTAGAAGATGTCTAAGCAAATCTAGATACTGTGTCACCATTGTTCCCAGAACCCAAAGTGTTAAATATTCATCTATTTGGGTTAGGAAATCGGATTTGGAGACATCGAATGTTAGACTTGTTGATTCTCCCATTTTTTCACATAATTCATCACATGCTATATCTTTTGGTTTATTGCGTTTGCATGTTTTTTCATACACTAATTTTTTATGCTTCATGATATATTTGTTGAAAAGTTGTATGATGTTTGAGTCTTAAGTCTATTTGAGAAAAATACAATATGATTTTATTTGCCTTTTAAGTTGTTTTGAAAAATGTTCAAAAACTCAAAATAATTTTGTCTGTGTGGTTTGGTTTTACACATTTTATGGGGTATGAGTGTGTTTGAAAACCATTCGTTCCATATTTTTCATATGACTAAAATATTTGATTTTGTCTTACAATGCTTTGAATTATTTCTTAATTATGTCTTACATGGAGTTTTTCGAATTTTTTTGCTTAACGGATTCATATTTGCATATTCCTCCTCACATACTTGAACAAGGACTTTCAGAATTTAACTACTTATGTTGCATGATCTAAGTGAGGTGTTCTCCTATAAATATTGTCAAATACATATATTTTTACTGCAGTATATGTGCATGTAAGAACCATTTCCCATGAGATTGTTTTAGTTTAAAAAAATATGAGTGAGCAATGGAAGAGGACTATGAAGGGAGTTAATCTCCTTTGTATGAAAGGAAACCAATGACAAGAGACTTTGAATAGAAAATAGAGGGTAAAAAAAGATAAGAATTTCCAAGGCCAAGCTAAGCACTAAATATCAAAATTTTGATATCTTCAAAAAAAAAAGAGAGGAAAATGATATATATTTATTTTTTATGATGTTATAATCTTAAAATTAATGGGGTTGCACAATGAGTCCTAGTTAATCATTAATGTTTGACACAATTGATTTGAAAATCATCAATATTTTTTAGGCTAGTGTGCATTGTGTATGCTTATTCATTATGAGTTCACATTATTTGTCACTTAAGGCTAAATCTAAGTTTGATAAGTTTTTGCAATCAAATCGAACTCCTTGGACTATCTTAAGTGTTTGGGACATATTTATTTTATTTTATACTTCACGATCCTTCACTCCATACCACAATTGGTTTACACACATTTATGCCATACAAGTGTGGAAAACTTTATTTTCGTGTCTTTTGTGTTTATACCTATATATGTATGTGGGTTCTTATTATATGTGATTATATATATATATATATATATATATATATATATATATCGTGAGAGGATCACAAGTGGACCAAAAAAGCGGACTTTTTAATGGACCTTAACAAAAAACACGTAACAACCTATTAATTTTAATTCCTTTGTTGTAATTGGTCCGCCCCAGCGGCAACAAACGCACGTGTGATCCGAGACCCCCTTACCCCCTACCCCCACCCCCACCCCCACCCCCACCATGGCAGACCACTAGTTAAAAAAAATCCGCTGGCGCGGACCAATTACAACAAAGGAATTAACATTAATGGGTTGTTAAGTATTTTTTCTTAAGGTCCATTAAAAAGTTCGCTTTTTTAGGTCCACTTGGGATCCTCTCCCTATATATATGGTATGTTTTTTTTGTGTCTTTGCATTGTATTTAATCCATGTTTGACATATGCTTCATCTTTGTATCAAATTGTCATCTTATATGATTAAATTTGTATCTTTGATTTCTTCTTTTACATTAGTATAATTTGTTTAATATTTTGGATTATTTGTGCTTGTGTTTATGTGGTAGTTTATCGTTCCCATTTCAGTTCACATTGCATGATATGCTTGTTTTCTTTATGTTCACAGTGCCATTATGGAGGAGAAGTTAATATTCTAACATTTCCTTTGTCTATTCTTGAACAAAAAGGGAAAATACTTAGCTTAGGGGGATATGTCTTACCTTAAGTGGAGATTGTTTAGCAAATGGGAAGGATTTTTTTCATATTAGATATATATGTTATGTTATCTTTGCATTTGAAAGGTGTGTCATGTGTGTAGGTTTAAGCAATGATTCTCCAAACTTTCACGAGATAAAAGGTACTTAAGAGTTTGTGTGGGTCAAGTGTCTACAATTTCTTCTCTTGGGGTTAGGATTAAGTCTTAGAGAGATTGACAACCTAGTAGGTTTTTGTTTTTCGATTTCATCCCAGAATAGCTGAAGGGCGAGATTTGTAAGGAAAACTTTCACATCAAGTTAATTTGTATTATTTATTGCCTTTATTCCATTTAAAAAAAATATATTTTTAGTCATAGCTTAGGATTTGAGTCAGTTTAACCTTCAAACCTATGATGCATATTTAAGACCGTAACGACAAACTAAAGCAACGATCACACAATTTTGTATTTTGTCCTCAACATCTAAGGGATACAGGTAAATTTATGAATTCATATTATGTTTAATCCTAGGATACTGTATATAACCCATCCTAGTACCACATAAGTACCTCCATAGGTCCCTAACACTCTCCCTCTCATACTAAAACCCTAGTTTCCATTCCGAACCCTGATCTAGAGGCCATTGGGCGCTTCAAGACCCCGTTTCACTTTGGTCAAATTTTCAAATTTAGTGAAGCTCAATGAAACTTCATAAGGCTTTGAATCCCCTTTCCAATGGTCCATATCGTGCATGAATCGGCCTCGCGATTTGCACAAACGATTTTTTCTACTCTAAAACTTGATTCTGATGCCACCTAGTGCTTTTGGGCCCCATTTGATTCCAGTAAACTCTTAAAATAGGGAAAATCTAAATTAAATCTCATAAAGCTCTTAGTTCCTTCTCCAATGGTCCATATCGTGTACGAATCGACCTCACGGTTCGCATGGATGACCCTTTTTACTCCAAGAGGTCACCGGGTGCTTTCAATCCCTGTGTTACCCCAATTAACCTCCTAAAATGAGCAAAGCTCAATGAAACCTTGTAGGTCTATGAATCCCCTTTCCAATGATCCATACCATGAGCAAATTGGTCTCACTGTTCGCACGAACGACCCTTTTTACTCTGAAACCCCACGTCTATAGACCATCGGGTGCTTTCAAGCCCTATTTGACTCCAGTTAACTGTTGAACTCAGAAGTGACTCAATGGAATCTTGTAACGATATGAATACCTTTTCCAACGGTCCCAATTATGAGCTATTTAGACTTATGGTTTGCATTTTATGCCCATTTTTCTGAAAAAGTCCGTTCCGAACTGCCTATAGGCATCCCATACCCCTTGCCTATCAGTTGGGTGTACTTTCCTTGGACTTAAAAGAAGAGTTTATAGCAATAGGCAGGCCAGGGTACATACCGATCAACAACCCCTGAACCCTAGTTTGGCACTATTTAAGGAGGCCATGACCTCGTTCCAAAGGACCCATATTTTTAGCTATAAAAAACATTTTCTTCAAATCAGTGTGTCGTCATTCCCCCAAAATACAATTTTCTAACATTCCTTCAATTTCTCTTACCTAACTTTCATACCACTTTTATATACTTACCTCACCTACTTCACCACCATTAGACCATCGTAAAATCAGCCTACTCTCCTTCAAAAATTAGTAGTATAGTCTTCTAGGATGTCTATTCCTACTCCTTTCTAGTCTATCTATTTAGTATTATTTACTCACTATATTTACATTTTTGATATCTTCTTCATTATCTCACATCAACTAATATCCTTTTTTATTACTAGTATTCACGTTATATATTTTCATGAAACCCAAAAGACAAAGAAGAGGGTTTAATGATAAATTCCAAAAGTAAGATTTCCTCACTTTTTCACACTTTTATACTTGAGCAAGATTTATTTAAAAACAATTATAGAGGAATATTAAATTTGGTTCTTTGGGTTAAACCCCACCTTTATGACATATCAAACTATGTGTACTTTAATGCTCTTTGGGATACGTAGGCGTCCCGGGTCAATCTCGAGATTCGAGTCCTATTTTCCCATTTTATGCTTTCCTGTATTTATTAGTATTTATGAGTCACTAAGTCCTAGATATTTGTGTTTCGTTTGACATACACATTAATTTATTCATATTGACGTGTGATTCGATAGACAGGCACATTATATTTATTTTAATGTCATTTCTTTGGTACACTCCTTAGAATTATTCCGCTCAGTCTTTCCCATGACGTGAGTCGGATGATTTTTTTCTTTTGTCATTCACACTACATACATGTACACACATATCAAACTTTGGAGAAAATGGAGAATATTAACATTGCCCATGAGATATCGAAAGGGAAGGATGAGTGATAAACACCTTTACATTCCATAACTTAGTCCTCAGACCCTTGACTCATTTGGTTTTGTATACATCAGTATGATTTTGATATCATTCTATCGATACGATTACATTTCTTTTGTCTTTTTTGAGCAAAATAGTCTGGAGAATCCATTTCTTAGTGTATCCCCTTTTGATGATGATCTATTTATAACTGAGGTGGCCCATGAAGATATCATCGCGAGTAGCAGAAAGAGGATTCCCATATCCTCGAATCACCCGCACGCGAGGGGAAAGAGGAAATTTTCTAGTTTTCCCTCTCATCACAATTTTGGGGTTGGCCCGTACCGGAGGAATTAGACCTGGATGGCCACAGTGGCGACTCCGTTGGGGACTATTGTTAGAGGACCAAACTCCATTTTCACATGGGTGTTATTTCTTCTGTCCCACTTTTGTATATGTGTACATAGGCCTCCACTTGTATGTTCTCCTTAATCCTATACTTATAGCTTGTGTATATATATCTCATTCTTATCACGATGTTTATCTCTACCATGCTCTTTTCTCATCACATGTATATATCATCTCCTTATCACATGCTTTGGTTTTTACTCACTTGTATATGTTTACCATGTTTCACCCTATGTTTACTTATATATATTCACCATCTTCACTTCACAAACACACTCGTATATAGTCTCACTCTTACTTATATATTTTACACACCACTTGTAGAGTATACATGCTTAGCTTCACTAGCACACCCCTCACTTTTTTATCACTTGTATGTATCTTCATGCTCACTTACACATGCTTCACACACCACTTGTAGACTATCCATGATTAGTCTCACTAGCACACACTTACACATTTCTTTTATTTGTATATATTCATATGCTTTTTTCACTCACACTATTCCCATGCCACTCTCTCATGTTGCATATATTTTTCACTCACTTGTACATTCACATGCTTCACACTTTATATCACCTTGCCTTCCATAGTCTTCATGACCACTAAGGATCTGTTAACATACCTAGTTTTTAAATAAAAAGTGGTGTCACTAATGAGCCATTTATAACAAAACACTATTTCAGGAATCCCTAGATGAGTTCCATGTATTTGATACGCCATTAACTACCCTCCATGTATTTGGAGCTACTCTTGCAGGTACAATATCGAAATATTTCCAAAATTCTAAACACAGGGGATTATGAGGGAAAGAAAAACCTCATTCTGCTATAAAAATAGAGGGAAACCAATGTCCCTCAACTAAAGAAAATAAATCACTAGGACAAGCAACACTTCCAAATCAACCCAGGAAGGAATAACAAAATCGGTTCTAAACTTATCTAATGACTCGATAGAGTAAACCATGGTGATTAAAGAAAATAAAGAAGAAGGAAGGAAGAAATTCTTACAGAAGATTAAGGAATCAACTAAGATAGATGACAGAAAGAATGTTCGTAAGGACAAAAATGAGAAACCAAGGACTTTGGAAACAAAGATGGTAAAAGGTAGAAGACAATCAGATTTTGCCATCTTTATAAATACTGCCTCGGGAAATGAGAAAAGTAATGATCAAAAGTGACGACGGTTGCGTTCTTGACGGCTAATCAGAGGACAAAGATGCAAATACCCAAGGGTTCACCAGAGCTTAAAATATTTACAAATTTGCCATTTCGCGTTCAAAATTTTTACGCGAAATGAATTTTTTTTATAAGTGTCGAAGGTCTGTAATTAACCAAGACATGGGAAATATGCCCGAACAACTTTTTGGGTAAAATGTTCCACACTCTCGCATCCAACTTCAACTGTGAAACATTAGGGGCTTCTGTTGATACAAAAATTAGTCAGCTGGCATGGACCAATTATATGAAGAAATGCATCATCTAGCATGGAACAAGTTCAAATGTCGAGCTACTCAATGTACCGAGCTACTCAGCGTACCGAGCAACTTATTGGGAATGCCAAATGACTGGACAGATTCAATGTTTATTGTATTACAGTCATTCCTTACCATGTACAGATGTAAACACCTATTCGATAAAGGTACACTGTCTCTTCATATTGACAACCCAAAGGCTATAAATACATTGTAATACCCTCTTGGCAGGGCAAGCGAGAATAATCGAAACCAAGGCAAGACACCCAGTAATACAAATCAGTGGACGTAGGCCATTTCCTTAAGGCTGAACCACTTTAAAAATCTCTTGTCTTATTTCTTTACTCATATGTATCTGTGATTAATAAATTAGATCAAATCTAGTTTTTTACATCAACACTCATAAAATGCTATTCCTATCCCTTTCTAGAATGACGGTTTCTCTCGCCGTTTAAATGAATAAAAGGATTATGTGTGCCTTAGTGATTGGTATAGACGATTCAAATACGAAATTCATCAAAGATAAAAAAAATATGCCAAATCATTATTTTTTTTATTAAAAATAAAGAATACAACTATTACATGACATATCAACGATGGGAATGAAACAACCCACTCCCTTATAAAACCCATTAAAACATAAAACCCACACCATAAACACTTAAATAAAATCCAAATACATACCCAAGACCAATTTCAGCCTTCTTACAAACTTCTAAAATCTTACACAAATTTCTCAGGCCTTGCTTTCAACTACCTGATAGGAACTGCTTAATCATCATTGATTTGGAGGACCCCAATAATCCTACCCCTGATTGTAGTTCTGAATGCGCTTCATGTGACAATATTCCTTTATAAGCTTTGATGAAACCACGACACCATCTTCCAAGGTGTTGAATATTATAATCCATCTCTACCCAGTCTCCTCATCCAAAATCTTCTCAACTACCCGCTTCCATAACAACTTTAGGTAGTCCCCCGATATGAACCTAAACTCCATAATGAATTGTGACATATGGGTAAATGGCCTATGGCTCTACCATAAGGGCCCCAATATCATGCATAAAGACTCAATCAAGTCCTTCATAGGAAGACAATTAGTTAAGCATGAAGGAACGATTTGCTCTAATCCTACTTGGCACAAAATTTGCCAGGGAAAGTAGAAAGAAGTCTGATAAAGACCCACCGATCATATGTATAGATAGTCCCCTGATTGTAAAATAGGCTGCAAGTTTGCCCACTACAGTACAAACCAGCGAAGACAATAGGCCCCATGCTCTACAAGCTAGTTAACCCAATTCTCCATCGATGGACCAAAGCTAAAGAAATGACTAAAAATGGGAACACTTGACAAAGGGTACGTAGGATGGGCCTCCAGGAGAAGTATCTCGGATAACCACATAAATAGCATGACAGAGCTCCTTCGCAAGAAGTCAACTCAACCCTCCTTCCAGGCATCCATAGCATTCAGAGTCTCCGCCAATAACACCATAGCTAGACTACAGTGGTAGGACATCCACAATACCATTATATCTACCTGAGGGTCAGCCATTAGATTGTCCGTTACCAAAAAAACTTGAGTAATCAAGCCTAGAGCTATAAGTTTAGCAAATCCGTTATTAGTAAAATCCCTTCTACATACAGAATTCATAATTGCCGGGAGAACGATATTCCCCCATGTACCAACAATCGGGTGGATGAAGGGAAAACATGAATCCACTCAGCTAATGACACCCGAGGAGGATGGAATAAATCTAGGATAACTACCACCACACTAAGGCTGACACCTAGCATTACATAAAAATTTTATAGGTGGGACACACTTCATCTAGGCTAAATCTAAAGACACAGTCTTTAGGGTACCAGAACTATATTGATGCTTTTAACATGTTCTTGTCTATAGGATGATTACGGTACAGGGAGACATGGCGCAGATGAAAAGATTCATAATTAATATTGTAGAGGCACATAGCTTATAAACCCTCAAGGTAAGCTCAAAAAGTGTCAGCCATTGTAAGTGCCATTGCATAAGAAGAAGAAGAAAGTTGCGAAGGAAAGAAATTGGGATATGATGATGAAAACCATATCCAAAAGCCTTATTTTATACTACAAAAATCCACAAAGGACGAACCATTTAAGATTCCACATGACTTTTTGCTCCCAAAGTACCCAGAAGTACACAAAGTGAAATCAAAGCTAAGGAAGTGAGTTGGACTTAACCCTCATGCTTATAGGCAGACCAAGGGTATACCGATCGATAACACCCCTTTTTGGGAAATTGTTCACTGTCCCCTTTTGAACATATCATTTCTAAAATAAATATTTGTTTTGCTTATGAAAAATCAACCTTCGAGTTTTCCTTTTTGGAAATTCTTTACTTTTCTCTTTTGTACATAATTTACAAAATATAAAATTCTTTTACTTACAAAAAATCTTTGAGTACCTATTTTATTTGTTTCATTATACCTTATCTTTGAAAATAATAAAAAAACCTCAACAACAAATTAAAGTGCATGTAGAGTAAACCAGTAGATCAAGATAACACAAAAAAATGCATCTCTTATACTTTACATGTTCAGAATATTTACATTTTCTTATAGGAAGAAGTAGAAAAAGGAAAAAGATAAATCGGGACGCAACCTGAACCCTTCAAAACCTCGCACAGCCCCCTGAGAGTCAACCATCTCGGTGAATACATTTTCCTCGATGATGTGCAGTGGACCCCCTATTCTCGGAACCGGAGCTCTACGCAGATGTAGTCGGCATCACCAAGCAAGAACTGGCTACTTCCTCACGTAATTCAACCCCGATACCATCCTATCTCTAATATCTTATAGCCATGATGTTGACAAGTGAATAGACTGCAAAAAGAACCAAATCACCCAAATCAAAGCCAGTCAGTAATGAGAAGAAGAAAAAAGATGAAAGGCAAAAAGAGAAAGAGGGCCATACTTCTCCCTGGAGAGCCTCCTAAGAAAGACTTGCAAACCCATATATCACCGCATGAGGGTAAAGAGGCACTGATATCACATCCCGACATGATTGTGATAAGAAGGGGTGAAAATATAGTGAAATAGTACCTCCTCCTCTACTGTTATCGCATCCCTTGGTACTCCGGGCCGATTCCTCCAGTACATTGGTACCTATCCTCGATCCCGCTGGAGGTGGAGGCATATTCTCCACATCATATATGGATGATGACATCAACCTGTGACACCCCACCTACTAAAATACCGGGTGGCCAACCCGAGATCAAAATAACATGTTGGTCTCATATGGATCATTCTTAGCATCACTCTCAAAAATATTTTTGAAGTTACTAACCATCTAGTAATTTAATTAGACCAGTGCCATTTTTTTTCTATTAATTAACAACATGAGAAAATAAATAATAATTAACCATCAACACAAAATGATAACTGAATCCAACACAAATGAATGATATAAGTAAACATGAACATACAACTATCGATTCAACAATAAAATACAACATTAAACTGACTTAGATACACAAAGTCAAATAAATAACTGAAAATTAAATCTGAGGGCGACATGCCCAAGTGAGTACTAAGGTAGATATCCTACACTAGGAATGAACGAACGAAGTGTCTATAGCGAAGTCCTGCAACTTCCACATAAGCTATAGTTGTGCATCCCTGGATAGAATCCTAAGTTGGGCCTCCCTATGGTTGGGCACTTAAAATGGTTTTTACAAATAGATTTAGAAAAATGGGTCAGAGCCCGAGTAAAATAGTTTAAAAATATTTGCAAGTATTAAAAATTCATGATCAGCATATATTATATACATGATAGTTTAGCGGCTCTCACTTGAGGTACTCACCCATCAACTAGTGTGTACTCCTAACGTATATTCCTAGCTCATCCTAGTTATGATACCCCATCTAAGTAGTTCGAGTTAAATATTTTACCACGTCTTCTAACTCTTTGTGCTCACCCGTATTTCCCATACACAATTATTGAAGCTCAATGTCTATTAGACAATTATGAATTTCTCATTTAGCGTTAAGTTCCCACATATTTAGATTAATTTAGTTATCACTATCTTTCTTATCTACTAAGCACAAAGAGTAGAATTATATCACAAGCATATATATACATCTCTCTCTCTCTCTCTCTCTCTCTCTCTCTCTCTCTCTCTCACACACACACACACACACACACACACACACACACACACACACATATATATATATATATATATATATATATATATATATATATATGTCACCCCTAGGCCGAGCTACGGTGCATGCATACTCTGATATCAAGTCCCGGTACATCACGTACAAATAGAGGACTAATGGTCCAGGATCACTCTCGAACCAGAAATACAAATCACACATACTGGAGGCGAACATAGTCCTAGGCCTTTGGACTATGCACCTAAATGACAAGCACACCCTCATTCATACAAGTGGTGCTCATCTCTAAGTTCTATGTTCTGAAGTACAAGTCAAAATCCCCCAAGATGGCTCATCAATATATGACTGTACCCTTTCCAAACCTCCCACAATAGCAAGTAGCGTAGGTATATCGTACACAAAATAAGCCACACATTAGGTATTCACACAACCTATGTATATACATTAAATTTAGGCAATCCTGTATCCCATAATATAGTCTGTACACAGTCTACATGCTCTCACATAGCCTATGTATTATTAGCGTACCATTAAACTTCGTATTTGCATAAGCCTGAGTGTTTCCCATCACATGGAAGGGTACCAATTGTCCCTTAAGTCTATTCAGTACCTACTGGTCTAGGTAATTGTTCATACTAAATTCCGTGACCCGATACCATTCTATGAATTAGGTTATTATTCCTCAATTAAACCTAATAAATCTTGGCCCTTAAGTTATTCTCATGTGACTAAGTTTCAAACCCAATATAAACCTGTTGGTATCTTAAACTAATTCTCTTAATATTTAAAATTTATCTCAAAGCTTAATTCAATCGTTTGCCGCGAGTTCCTATAAAAAGGGAGAAGATTATAAAAATCTAAGGAGCCGAATCGATCCGACCTTGAGCTGAATTAATTCTCCTACCGAATCGATTCGACCAAGGAGCCGAATCGATTCGCTTCTATAAGTCTCGTCTTCTCCACTTTAGTATTACGGGTTTACACCATTTTTACACAACCAAAACTCCATTAATCAATCCCAAACTCCCAACCAATCATATTAAACATTCTATCAATATATGTAAATAATTTCTAACATGGTGGAATCATTAAATCATCAAAGAATACTCCTAAAATCGAATTAATTCAAGATTAGCCCATAAAAACCCTAGTTCATTATTTTCATTAAGAACCACTATAAAACCCAGATTTTTTCATGTTTGATTTTTCAAAAACTCATAAAAATCGTCATATTCCAAAAGGGATTCCATTCTAACCTTAATTCAATCCAATGCATGATTTAATTTCTTCGTTTAATCATCAAAACATATGAAATCAAGATCGTTAACATCATATTCTAACATGGATGATATATCCTTCATAAATTAAGCAAGATAAATACTTGTCTTTATGTGTAGGTCTAATTTACATGAAATTGATGCTATGATTGTGTTCCTCACCTTCCGATCTACGCAACGGTCGTGTTTTTGGTTCAAAAGGTGCAATAATGGTGGTTCTAACCTTGGGGAGTATCGCTCCTTCCTCCTCTAATGGCCTCTGTGAGTTTTGCAGATTCTCAACCTGATGGCCTTAACCAAATGTTGATATACACCTAGAAAATTCCGTAGGTTTAATACCCTCAAAATTTTAAAAGACTAAAATACCCCTCCGGAATGCCGCTTTGGCCTAAAAATGCCCCGGGACCCAAACTAAACCCCTGGGTACACTTTTCTAACTATCTCACCCCTTTAGGACATATTGGCGCAGTCGAAATGTCCATATGGAATATGAAAAGTAAACCTATATTTTATTTTCAAAATTAAGTCCCGACATGACTGACATGCGCATCCCGACTACATGTATAGTAACTGTCATATTTTTCACTCACGACAATTATAAATCTTTTCATATCATTATTATTACTCATTAACTAAATAATATTCAATATAAATAAATATTAACCCTTATCACGTTAATTAATATTTATTATCCTGAATTAATTTTTCCAATTTAATTTAATTAATCCCAATTTAATTCACAATTAATCCAAATATAGAAATCATTAAAAATACGGTGTGTTACATACTTCCTCCATTATAATGGAATTTCTTCCCAAAATTCGAAAAAAGAAAATACCTGGTATGAACAACTCTAGCTATCTCTCGCGCATCTCATCTCGCGCTCCCACATAGACTCGTCGGCATTATGATGCCCCCGTTAAACACGTACAAGCGACACTACTTTTGACCTCAATCTCCTCTCACTATGGTCTAAGATAGCTATTGGTCTCTCCTCGTATGAAATATCGGGCTGCAAGTTTATATCCTCCAGTGCAATGTGAGTGTAAGACAACTTATTCCATAGGTATCGCTGTAACGAAGAAATATGGAACACATCATGAATACGGTGCAAGTGCTCCGGTAATCTGAGTCTATACGCCATTGGTGCAATCCGCTTGATGATAGGAAATGGCCCAACATACCTTAGCAGCAATTTCCCTTTCTTCCCAAATCTCTTTATTCCCTCCATAGGATACGCACACAGTAGCACCTGATCCCCCACATCAAACTCCAAAAAGGATCGCTTTGTAGTGTCACAACTCGTTTGTCTATCCTAAGCTACTCGTATCCGACTCCGAATCATTTCTATCATGTTTGAAGTATCCTCGATCAACTCTAGCCCAAGTATCTTGTTGTCTCCCACCTCTAACCAACAAGTGGTCCAATGACTCGGTCTCCTATACGGTGCTTCAAATGGATCCCTGAAAATAGTGATCTAATAGTAGTTATTATATGAAAACTCCAGCAGTGGAAGGTACGACTCCTAACCTCCCCCAGAGTCTAGGATGCACATCTATAACATATCTTCTAACATTTAATTAGTTCGCTCAGTCTGCCCATCCGTGTGTGGGTGTTAGGTTGTACTCAATCGCAACTACGTGCCCATGGCCTCCTGAAAGCTCTCCCAAAAGAGAGACACAAAAATCTTGTCCTTGTCAGACACTATATTGAGGGTCACATTGTGTAATCGTAATATCTCAGAAATGAAAATCTGTGCATACTGAGGTGTAGTGTAATCTTTTTGGACTGGCAAGAAGTGGGCTACCCTAGTTAATCGATCCACTATCACCCATATAGAATCATGACCCTTCTGTGAAGTAGAAAATCGAGTAATAAAGTCCATGGAAATTCTCTCCCATTTCCACATAGGAATCTCTAACGGCTGTAGAAATCCTGTTTCTCTCTGGTGGTCCACCTTTACTAGCTGACAGGTGGTACTCCACCTGTATTGCCATTTCATGTCCTGGTATATCTTATCCCCTCCAAGATATACCATAAATCGGGACACGTGTGCTTCTCCCATTATAACGTGTCTTAAGTCCTCCCCTTCAGGAACTATCAACCTCTTGTTGAATCACAAACCTCCCACTAAACTATTGGAGTACGACTCAGCTCCCCCAGCTAATAGTTGTCTACTCCACTCCTGATAAAATGGATCCTTCGCCTGTGCCTGTACCACTCTCCCATACCTAAGGTTTTAAACATTATCACTAAAACAAGGCTTTTCCGTATACATCTTTCCTTAATATATTCTTCTGAATACTAAGTGAATAAAATTTTCCCATCAAGGTTTATAGCTAAGGAAGAGTGGATCAAAATCTCCATCACATCAAACCAAAAAACAAACAAACGACTTGGGCTATTGCAAGCAGCATCACTCAAGCGAGGCTTCCAGTCACTCGAATGATGTTTGTGTTTATTTAAGAGACCCCCTGATCCTTTCCTTGTCGTTGTCTTCCTTGAGACCTATCACCATTAATAATCTACCAAGCTCTTCATTTTCTGAGAATTTAAACTCGACAATACAGATTTCCTACTCATATACTCATTTAACTCATGGCCTTAACCTACAACTTTAATTGATTTTCTTCCATTTTGACCTCAAATTTCTGGATTCGGTTTTTATGGTTTCGTTACTTTTTCATCCCCAAATACAACACAACCAATCGACTAATTCACTTCTTACGACTGGGTTTTCTACACAGTTTAATTTCAAACTATTTTGGGCATCTTTCATATCATCAATTAAACCCTTTAACCAATATCACGTGTAAAGATTCTTCAAAACCCATTTTATAGACTAATCCATCCCAAAATAATATGGTTTACACCCACTATGATATGAATTTAAATACCACAATTTAAATGAAAGCACGTTAAACACTTGCCTGATAGATTCGTAGGGTCTTATTCCTTTGTTGTAGACAATATTTGACAAAGAACATATCAATATCTTCTTAGTTTGGCGTCCAAAAGTTCTCCCACTTGATCCCTCTTTTCTCACATTCTACTAGAGTTTTCTTATTTGAGTTGTGACATCCACAAAATCTCTAACTAGGTTTTATTGGTTGAATCCCAAAATTAAGCTTGTGTGCTAAACACCCCCATGTGGGCCCGGTTATGCCTAAAAATGTCCCAAGACCCATTTCCTACCCTCGAGTACTCTTTTCTGAATATCTCTATCTATTCGGAATCAACCGTGCACTCAGAATTTCCATTCGAGTCACTTTACTAAATTCCCCAACCTCGACCTCAAATTACAACACATGTAATTAAATAAAATGTCTTGAATTAATTAAATCTTAATTCACCAACTTAATTAAACCCTCCAGATCATTTAAATTCTAATTCACCAAATTAAATAAATTCTACATCCTCTAAAATACGAGGTGTTACATACTACCCCCTTACAAAGGAATTTTGTCCTTGAAATTCAGATGAGTCTAATACTCCAAGCCTCGAATGCTTCCTTACTCACATGCCCTTAAGATCGCTACCCATATCTCTACCCCTTGAAATTATGAATTATTTTAGAATTAAATTAATTACCCAGGGCGCCCATACACCCGATACCCATGCTCATCTGCTTGAAAGTCACGAATCTTTACTAGCCTTAAATCGTAATATAAATTTCAACTCATAGTTATAAGAATTTATGTATATAATAACCAAGGTACCAAACCCAAGTCCTAATGACCACACATCTACCCACTTCCAATGTTGCACTAATTTCATGCGTGGGACGTCTCGCAACGATAAATCCTAACTAGGACCCCCTTGTTACACTACTACCTAACATTGTCGGTCGTTGAGATCTAGTAGGCACTCAGTCCATATCACGTACCCCCAAATTATCGTCTCCTAACACAAAAGTATGCTCGTCCATTCTCATGTTGCAAAAGACAATATACAATACTGCTCCCCTTACTATCACTAGTTTCTTAGCATGAATTAATCACGAGCTATATATCTTTGCTCGATAAAAAGCCGTTCCACCCTGAATCCTATAAGTAAACATCCTTACTCCCCGGGAATAAAATAACAAGACAATTATTTTCTTATAAGTCTAAATTGCAACACACTATAACATATATACACGTATATATAGACGGAACATGCTTTCAGGTGATAACTAGAACATGTAAATCATATCTCGGAACAACGAACACAAAATCTCATCATACTATATATTATAGCGCAAACATCCAAGCATAATTATCACTAACGTTTTGTGCATAACATACTTATCTCAAACTCAACTCCGCACTCTCGGTGTGGTTATATCCTATAGGTATTCTCGATTACCCTCAATTTGTAATTTAATTCTTCTTGATACTTTCCCATCCATTAACTTGTGGTACATAAGTTTTCATGGTGCTTCCTTCATAACACTTTTCGGCTCTCCTAGCCATATATCGTAAAAGATCTCAACTTAAAGTGTTTCCTCTACACATTCCATAATTTAACATTTGAAAACCAATGCACTAGCATCCCACAACGTCTCACTACTCCCAATAATTATTAAGGTCCATGCGTGTAACATCCTGCAACAAGTCTTAAAAGAACTTCCCCAATGAACTATTCCCCAGCATTGTCGATCATAAAAAATTTGTTGGTCCAAATCACATAACTTGATATCACAAATTCTGTCTCCGGACACATAAATTAAATTTTCTTTGCCCATGTCTTTCAAGGTGTCACACGATATGATGCTCTCAATATCACTAAGTTTTTAGCACGTAAACAACAATGAACCAAAACTCCTCACTTAATGGTGAACCCGATATTCCCTGAATCACATCGAATAAAGTCCCTACACAATGGGATCCACTATAACTAGACAATTGTACTCTTTGAATTCTACTACCTAAAATATCTCTGCAAGCTCGACCTTCTTTCAAGTAAGACATCGCAAAAATGTACATCATGACCTCAAAATTGTGAACACGGTAGTCTTACTTTTACCGCCCATCATCGTACAACAGTCCGTACCCAGGATAAAACCATACCTCAGATATCACCTTTCAGCACGAGATAACTTTATAATATATATATATATATATATATATATATATATATATATATATATATATATATATATATATATATATATATATATATATATATATATATATATATATATATATATATTCTCAATGTCCACATCCGCTCCCTTGCAGATGGAAGTAAATATACACACACTATATTAATATTATCTATACCTCTATTAAACCAATTCTCATATGAATCTAGTACTAACGAACTACTATGACTCGCTCTGGTCACACAAGCAGACCCCAAATCACTCCGGAATAAAACTCATACTTTCAATTGCCAATATAACTGGCAGTTCAAACGGTTCATGGACATAACACCCTTATCCTAATAGAAATAAAAATTTCATATGACTGTTGCCCCTTTTGGGCATCCCATTCCTGTACCCCATTTCACTACGGACGATATTCACACGTGTAACAACCCAGTTTGTTGAGCGACTATTTGATATCATTTTGCCTGATGGGCTAATTTTATAAAATCGATGAAGTTGGAGTAAATATTATTTCCCATGAGTTAAGGGATAATATTTACCGTGTTTTGCCTATTTATCGTTATGAGAAGGTAAATAGCATTATATTGTGATTTATTGCGTCGTTGTATTTTAAACGACGATTATGACTTATATGTAAGTTGGAGTATAATTAATGAATTAGAATGAATTTGGAACATAAAAATATTTAACTTTACTCCGGATGCCAAAATAGGGGGTGCAGCTGGTTTTAGAATAGTCGAGATAGTCAAGATAAGTGCCAAGTTATATTTTTGAGTTTCGGGCACTTTTGACCGGGTATGACTCAATTATGTGGTTACGAGTCATTTTAATGGTGTATTAATGTTTAAAAGTGGGGAATTTATGTTTTAAGATCCATATAAGTCTCCCACCCCTTTTATTTTTTTTATTTCATGTTATAAGCCAAGAGAGAGAGAGAGAGACAGAGAGAGACAGAGAGAGAGAGAGAGAGAGAGAGAGGGAGAGAGGGAGAGAGAAGAGAGAGTTGGGAGAAATGGAGAAAAAGAGAGAGAAATGAAGATTTGGAGCTGGAATTCGTTGCTATCGGAGGAGAATCCGAGACTACAAACTCTAGGCAAGTTTCTTACTTGCTAGATATTGATTTGATGTGATAATTTGCATGTATAGTTATTTTTTGGGAGATTTAAAACATTTATGGGATTTCGGATTTTTTGGTGTTTAATCCTTTAATCTTGATTTAAACTTGATTTGGGGAATAAATATTAGTCATTAGTTGTGTAGAAGTGATTTGAGAAAATGAGTTATTGTTGATGTTGGATAAAATGGAAGATTTGAGGTTTTGGAAAAATTAGGGTTCTTAAACCCATAGCCCAAATTGGGCAAATCTGTAGGGCCAAATCGATTCGGCCTAAGGGCGAATCGATTTGGGTAAGGGGAAGGTTATAGGTCTGGGAAACTGAATCGATTCGGGTTGGGGCCGAATCGATTCGGCTAAGGCATAATGTGGGTTTTTACTCACCGAATCAATTCGCTTTTGGGAGAATGGATTCGCAACCAGGAACGAATCGATTCGTCCCTAGGGAGAATCGATTCGGCTGCCCTGTTTTTGTGAGATTTTCCTAGTTTTGTTTTAGCTCCTTTTCTTTTTGGGTTCGAGGTTTACGAACCTTCCTTTGGGAAGTAATGAGGAGTCCTAGAGGGTTGTGTTGGGTAGACAAATATCCTAGGCTAGCATGGGGTTATTTGGGCTTATTCTATAGGTTAGATTATGTAGGTTAATGTCCGAATGATATAGGAAGTTAACCTAAAATTTATAGAAGATAAAATGATAATGTTGGTACTTTTGGGAGACAATTATTGAGGGAGATTCATTTTAATAATATATGGTATTGTGTTGGATTCTTGGAGACTAGTTTGAGGATATTATCACTTCGGGTCATAGGTCATTAATAAAATGTGACTTAAGAATAAGAAATACATATTCTAAAATTGACATTTAATCATTGAGAATAAATTGTTTTTGAAAATGTAAAAGTGAATGTTTTCAAAATGGAAAAAGAAAGGATTTTTGTAAATGATAATTTACGTAAACACACCTCTCTATATCGCTATCATAAGGGAAGTTGTGCGCGTAAGGTGAAACCCCCTGACTAATGAATGCAGGGTGGATATAGTCCTAGGCAATATGAGCGATTACTGTATGTTTATGCACTGGTGAGGTAATTCTGGGTGTGGTTATGACTCTCCCGTAGGCATATGTCTGCTTGCCGACGTTTGTGTTAGGATCCCAGGTTCTCTTGATGATAGGCCTTGGAAGATGATAGCCATTTAGGGGCGCGCACAGTGGGGAAACCTGGACGGTCGGTCTTAGATGCGTTATATGATATGCTATATATAACTATTGGTAATAATGTGGGACATTATTGTTATTAAAGCATTTTATGATAATAAAATGGCTTTAAATACATTTCCGGGATGGGAGAAAGGAAATGGGAAGTTAAATACATTTTTCGGATGGAAGAAGGAAAATGGGAAGATGTGAAATGAAAAGGGCATTTTTAAGTTAATAAAATTGGCTTTAAAATATATTTCCTGGATGGAAGAAGGGAAATAGATTTTGAAAAGAAAGATATGAGATAAAATTTATTTGGTAAGCATTTGATAAAATGAATTGCCATTTATATTTCCTAAATTGAAATAGGAACTGTGCATGTAGAGTTGTGAATAATGGATTGAAGTCTCCTTGAGTAGATGTAGATGAGTTCTCCCATGCATATATATGATCTTTGAGCATCATCATTGATATTGCGTTAGGTTGTGCTTTTAGAATGAGAGGTGAGAACCTTTATGTTATATCGCGAGAGTTAATTACGCACTTAACTGTCATGCATTTTAGTCACATGGTAATCATATCAAATCGGGCCATGACCCGTCTATATTTCTTTATTTTGCATGCAACTTTTTATCCGTTCAGGTGCTCCTCCACATGGATGCCCGTATTGATCCCTCCGTTCTAGTTGTCTTGGAGCTATAGCTTTTTGCGGGTGTCGTAGGATAATTATTTTATACACTTCTATCCTCTGACTTGTTTGTAGTAGTCTGTTTACCAACAACTTATTCGGTTATTAATTATTATTATCATTCCTTGATCCGTTGATTTTTGGTATCCACCGTTTTTACAAACGGGATTGTCTAAGTGTTTTTCTTTTACTTGCAAATTTTAAATTTGACAGTCCTTTTTCTAAAATAATTGGTGGTTATCTCGTACTATTATTTTAATCGACAGTGATGTTAAGAATGGACCATCTATGATTCTTATGATTATTGGAGTATCGGGCTGGCCACCTCTTATTTTTGTAGGCGGGCTGTCACAGATGGTATCAGAGCATCAGGTTCTAGTGTCCTTAGGAATCTGTGCAGACGTACTACGTCTTCTGCGTTTCTTTTGATTTGATATAGAGACATAGAATTAAGAACGTTGATTTCTTCTTGTGAGGTTTCGGTCTCCTGCCATAGGGTAGGAATTTAGAAAATCTTTTGCACGCTCGATTGAGATTCGTTGGTCGACTGTAGAAGGGCGTCAGGGAAGGCCGTTGTGAAGGCGTCATGAGACAGGATTACTAAGAACTGTAAGACGTAGTTGGGGATGAGGGTCACTTTGGAGGTCTCTCCCTTCGTAGCATTATCTTATATTTCTACCTCGACTACTAAGTGCAGTAGATATAGTTTTCCCATGTACCAATAGAAGTAGGGAGTGGTACTAAGTTTGTAATTCCTAGCGACATTGATTTGAAGTTGAAAAGTCCTTGATAAGGACCACGTGTTGTGGTTAAGTCAGATGGAGGAAGTGTAACCTCATTCGATAGAAGTATAAGGCCGGGGAGCTTTGGTCTAGAGAGGGTATAGAAGTGCCCAGGTGTGAAAGATTGAGGAAAATCTTTCACCCGTTGGAGTAATGTTGAAATGGCAGAAAAGGTAGTCGCTATATTTTAGTGGAACAGGAGGCGTTGCCCATGGAGAAACCCGTTAGATATTTTGAACAGCGAGTTTCTCTGGGATAGTTGGTATGATGAGAAAGTAAATTCTCCATTATTCATGCGAGGTTCGGTCAGAGGTCGACAGTGAATAAATAGTTACAGGGTTAAGGAAACCTTGTGTCGAAGTGGGTAGATATTGGGGATAAAGAGCCCTTCAGTGGAATGATAGGCTCATGAATAAGTGTCGTTAACACTTCTGAAGGTACGGTGTTCATGAAACCCCGTTGGTGAGGCGGGGGAGGACGGTAGCATGTTCTCTTTTGTTGAGGAACTTAACGGAACTACGTGGGAAATTGTCTGGCGGCTAAGGATGAAACAACGGTTATGACGTGGAATTAGAACCACACCTTTTTATTTTGCTGATTGGGGAACAAGGGCAAGAATAGGGTGACTAGTCGGGGTATTGATGGAAGTAGTTTGGTACAGATAAGACTAAAATATTGTGTCCGGTAACCATTAGTAGTGGCCAGGATGATCGGTAAGAATATTGGCGGGAATTCCACCTTAGTAGAAGGTGGTGCATTCCTTAAGATAAGATGGAGTAGTGTGGTATTAACCCTAGATTCAGGTGTGTAAATAGAGCTTGTGGTATTATCGATATTATTATAGTGAGTGTATTTATATGGCTTCCATGGTAGGGGAGTCCTATATTTTTTCTTCACTCGTTATAAGGAGAGTGATGATATTTTAAAAGAATATGTGTGGTATGTGCTACTTGTATTATATGTATTATACGAGTGGAAATATTCTTGGTTTGGTTGGAGCGATAGCAAGCGAATAAATTGCGAGGCTATCGTATTTGTAGTTCCCGAATGGAACTTGTTATTCTATAATATCTCACCTAGATACAGGATTGAGACTTTATAGAGATCGTTTAAGGTATATAGGAATTTTTCTTTCATTTTATTTCATTCCTTTTGCATGTATGATGTTGCCTTATCTCCACGACCAACAAAGTTCAGTAGTAATGCATAGGAGGGGTTCCTTGTTTGGATTTCGCTTTGTGAGACGCTTCACGCGTGAACCTTAACGACGTTGGGAGTGGAGAGATGTTGCATTTTCTTCTTTTTTTTCTTTTCTTTCTTTCTTTTGTTGTTGGAGATCTGGGTTGGAAGGTTTAGCAGAGAATCACGTGATTGAGTTATTAAAGGGCTATTAAAGTGCGATATAGAAACACTATGAATGGATCTCTCCTCTGATCGATGTGAGGGAGACTGAGATAAGAAAAGTCGGATAGAGACTTATGGTTTTGCCTTGATAAGAAGGCCATTTAAAAGAAACTATATATGTATATTGGGATAGAGTATTTGTAAGACTTTACAGAAAGTAAACGCCCGATTAGTTGAAATTTTCAGTTATTTGAAATGGTAGGACATAGAAGTATAAGTGCATTAGTAGGGTTACAAGTTAGAATTTTAGCAGTCCCGATCATGTGTCTTAGACCGTTATATTTTGATGACCGACGATGCGAGGTAGTAGTGTAACATGAGGGTTCCTTGTTTCGATTTCGCTTTGGCGAGACGTCCCACGCATGAAAACGAGCGAATGTCGGAAGTTGGGAAAGGTCTTGGACAATAGGGATATAATTAGGATAATACTTATACGACTCGATTAGGAGGTATATCGACCTTAATATTATTAGGCGTAAGACCTTTAGGGCATGTGACGTTGTTTGAGGAAAGCGATAGGGAGTTGACCACGAGTAACTTGTGGGTTAACTTTAAGTGGGAGTAGGTCCCTAGAAACAAGAAGTATAGGATCTCGAGTGATTCGGAAGGTTAGGTTAAAGGAGATGAGGCCTCTCTTAGATAGAGCCTTACGTTGGTAATCTAACTTTCGGGGAGTTAAAAGGATGAGTTGACTTTCGATTTAAAGTCCGTAGCGACAGTAGTCGCCTTAATGAAACAGAAGCACTATTTCCTAGGCAGGAAGTTTGGTCTTTTACCGAGCAACAAGTTGTTGCAATGTGTTGCGGGAGGAGCAGAATTGGTGTTTGGAGTTCATAAAGGACTATCAATTGGATATTCCCTTTCGCTAAGGAAGTGCGAATGGGTTAGTTTGTACGCCGAGTAGAAAACTGTGGGGGTGACTAGCGCGGGCATGGAAAGCCAAGTGGAACGAGCTTAACTGAGAGAACGTTATTGCAAGAGCATTTATGTCTGTGATTGACCATTTCACCTACTAGTGTGAAGTGACTAGTGGGGGAACGAGGAAGGGTATATTCATGGACATCTTTATTGAACTGCAGGCACCGTAACGGTCATGATCCTACTTAAGTAACTGTGGATCGTTTGACCAAATAGTTGCTTTTCCAACCGATATGGGCGGACTATATATAGAGGAGTACGCCTCGCTCTTTTTGGAGGAGTTGTGAAATTGTATGAGGTGCCTATCAAAATAGTGATGGACCGAGACTACACTTCCGTGTCAAGGTTTTGGTAAAGTTTCCAAAAATAAATGGAAACTGTGTGGAAATGGGGTGTATCAATGCCGAAAGGCATACTTCGAATGGGCGTGTTTGAGTTAAAGGAAGGATAGGAGTAGTAGCTTTTATGGATCGAAACCGACTCGAATATAGGTCATGTAGTCTTGGAGGTATGGAGTTAGTTTTAACAAGGTATTCCCTAAGAGGGGTATAATGAGATTCAGGAAGAATGGAAAATTATGCCGAGTTATGTAGGCATTTTTCTTTTCATCGTAGGAAGGTAGGATCGACAGTTCTTGAGGAACAATTAGATGCTATATTAGAGCGCGAAATATGTAGACTAAGATCAAATAGTGACGACCTTAGTCCAAGCCCATTGGGGACGCCACATTGTCGGGGAGGTGCTAAGGATGAAAGAATGGTCATTTATAATAGTGAACCCTTTATATGATTATAGGGTACGCCTGAATTTTGAGGGAAAAATTCCCTTTTAAGGGGGGGAGTATGTAACACCCCAGTCTTTTGAGCGACTATTTTATATTATTTTGCCTGATGGGCTAATTTTATAATATGGAGGAAGTTGGAGTAAATATTATTTCCCGTGAGTTAAGGGATAATATTTACCGTGTTTTTCCTATTTACAGTTATGAGAAGGTAAATAGCATTATATTGTGATTTATTGCATCATTGTATTTTAAACGACGGTTATGACTTATATGTAAGTTGGAGTATAATTAATGAATTAAAATGAATTTGGAAGATAAAAATATTTCACTTTACTCCGGATGCCAAAATAGGGGGTCCGGTTTGTTTTAGAAGAGTCGAGATAGTCAAATAAGTGCCAAGTTGTATTTTTGAGTTTCGGGCACTTTTGACCGGGTATGACTCAATTATGTGGTTACGAGTTATTTTAATGGTGTATTAACATTTAAAAGTGGGGAATTTATGTTTTAAGAGCCGTATAAGTCTCCCACCCCTTTTATTTTCTTATTTCATGTTATAAGCCGAGAGAGAGAGAGAGAGAGAGAGAGAGAGAGAGAGAGAGAGAGAGAGAGAGAGAGATAGATAGATAGATAGATAGATAGATAGAGAGAGAGAGAGAGAGAGAGAGAGAGTTGGGAGAAATGGAGAAAAAGAGAGAGAAATGAAGATTTGGAGCTGGAATTCTTTGCTATCGGAGGAGAATCGGAGACTACAAACTCTAGGCAAGTTTCTTACTTGATAGATATTGATTTAATGTGATAATTTGCATGTATAGTTATTTTTTGGGAGATTTAAACCATTTATGGATTTGGGGATTTTTTGGTGTTTAATCCTTTAATCTTGATTTAAACTTGATTTGGGGAATAAATATTAGTCATTAGTTGTGTAGAAGTGATTTGGGAAAATTATTTGTTGTTGATGTTGGATAAAATGGAAGATTTGAGGTTTTGGAAACATTAGGGTTCTTAAACCCGTAGCCCAAATTGGGCAAATCTGCAGGGCCGAATCGATTCGGCCTGAGGGCGAATCGATTCGGGTAAGAGGAAGGTTACAGGTCTGGGAAACTGAATCGATTCAGGTTGGCGCGAAATTGATTCGGCTAAGACATAATGTGGGTTTTTACTCACCGAATTGATTCGCTTTTGGGCGAATGGATTCGCAACCAGGGATGAATCGATTCGGCCCTAGGGAGAATCGATTCGTCAGCCCTGTTTTTGTGAGATTTCTTAGTTTTGTTTTAGCTCCTTTTCTTTTTGGGTTCGAGGTTTAGGAACCTTCCTTTGGGAAGTAATGAGGAGTCCTAGAGGGTTATGTTGGGTAGACAAATATCCTAGGCTAGCATGGGGTTATTTTAGTCACATAGTAATCATATCAAACCGGGCCCTGACCCGTCTATAATTCTTTGTTTTGCATGCAACTCTTTGTCCGTTCAGGTGATCCTCCACATGGACGCCTGTATTGATCCCTCCGTTCCAGTTGTCTAGGAGCTATAGCATTTTGCGGGTGCTGTAGGATAATTGTTTTATACGCTGCTATCCTTTGTACTCTAGTTATGTTCAGTTTATTCATTCGAGCGTGTTGCCCATGTCTTGTATTCATTCATTATAATGTGATATTTAATTTGTAATACTCGGTGTAACCTGTTTGTATTAGTCTGTTAACCGATAGCTTATTCGATTATTAATTGTTATTGTCATTCCTTGATCCGTTGATTTTTGGTATCTACCATTTTTACAAATGGGATTGTCTAAGTATTTTTCTTTTACTTGCAAATTTTGAATTTGACAGTCCGTTTTCTAAAATAATTGGTGGTTATCTCATACCATTATTTTAATCGACAGTGATGCTAAGAATGGACCGTCTATGATTCCTATGATTATTGGAGTATCGGGCTGGCCACCTCTTATTTTAGTAGGTGGGCTGTCACAACATGTATTGCTTCTCTTTAAACATAAGAGACCTCTTTCTGTCATTCCCCTTTCTCTGGCCCCATTGGCCATAAAGAGCCTGAGAAAAATTAAGGCAATCAAGAGAATCGTATGCTAAAATGGGACAATTATTTTAGTTTGATATGTTCATTCAAAAAGAAAAATATGATTATAATGTTGAAAATCATATCATGACGCAATTATTTGTGAATCATCAAAATTCCAAATTTGTCTGCATATTATTTGTTTAGTTCATTAAGCTCATTATATTAATTGCCATATATGGCTAAAACTATGTTTGATGACATTTAGCTATTAATTAGAGCTTTTTTATCGTTTCAATGTGTTCATGTTGTGATTCATTTGTTGTAGTTCGCGCCCATTCACTCCATATCCATGTTTGAGCACATTGATACTATGTTAGCATGAAACTCACGTTGTTTTGTTTGTTTTATTTTTCTATTTTTGGTATGTTTTTTCTAATGTTTCCTGTCTCCACTTATTTTCATGAAATTCTTTCACTAGGAAAGACTTTAACATTTTTGGAACTGGAATATAGAGATTGATGCAATCATTAAAACAACATATGGACTTCGTTCGAACAACATGTCGAAGTCGTTCAAAGTCTGGTACTAACAACACATTTTTTGAGGCGGTAATTTTTTCTGATATGGTTGTTATATGGTCATTTTGAGTTCATTAGATAGGTGCTTTAAATGGCAACTTACTATTTAGGTCATTTTTTACCTTGTTCGAACGACTAAACCATGTCGTTTCTCGTTCACTTGCCAATGTCATTCAAACGACATGGCTTAGTCGTTCGAACGACCTGCCTAGTTTTTTAGCCCTGTTTCTGTTTCAGGACCTGATTCATATATGAGATGAGTTCATTATTTTGTGGTACTTTTGGGTTCATTTTGATAGTTTTCATTAGTTCTTATTCGTGCTTTGATTCTTATTCTACATTGATTCGTTTAGTCACATCTTTTCTTTGATTGATGATTCATTCTATGTGTCACTTTTCTATCTACGAGTTGGTATCTTCTGATTATTATTAGCTGACATTTCATGTTTATCAAGATATACTTCATTGATTATTTCATTCTTCATGTTTGATGATTTTTTTATCTTTTTCACTTATTGTCTATTCGAGAGAAAAAAGGGGGAGAGCTATATGTGATGTGGGGGGGTATTTTTTTATGAGCACGTATTTTTTTGGCTTTACAAATTGGTATCATGTTTTTTATTATGTTCATATTTTATTGGTATCATGTTGTATCGCACAACTTGATATTCAGTTTAAAAATTGGTATCATGATTTGCTCACATGTTTAATAAATGGTTTGTTTTACATAATGGTAATTTTTAAATATCATTTATTCTTCCATACTTCACTGTGTATTTGTCTGTTTAATGTGTGTTGATATTCTTTAGTGGATCGAGATTTCAAGTCTACATCACACTCAGACAATTCATGCTTGTTGAACCTTCATATACTAGTCCTTGTCCTGTATTTTTTATTTTAGATTTTATGGGATGGGATTTAGGTGTCATACAACTTGACAACCAGGCTTAGTAATTTCAGTGTTGGGTTTTGTCCCGAAATAGTCGAAGGCGAAGATTTGTAAGGACCAAATTTTCAATTGAGTCCATATGTATGTAATTGACTTATTCCTGGAAAAAAACTCATTTGAGTCATAGATAGATTTTATATTATCACCATTTCCAAAAAAGTCTATAACGTGATTGTATAGAAGACGTATCGGCCAAGCTTCAAAGATTTATCATGCCGTGTTTCATTAGTACACGTTTCACATCTTCATTATGTTTCGATCTCTCGGGAATAAATGTGAAATGGTTATGAGACTCGAAAAATGTTTTAAAGGATGGATATTTTATTATAAATGATTTTAAAATGTTTAAAATATTTTTAAAAAAGGTTTTATCTTCGTTTATTCTTATATAAGTATGGTTTAGAGTCGTATGAAACACCATCTTTAGTTTATGTGGTTCAAACGACATAAGATGTCATTTGAACGACATCTCACAGTCGTTAGAACGACATGTGGATCTCGTTAGAACAATCTGCTGACTTGATTAGTTAAGGAAGTATTTGCTCAAAATATCATAAGAACAGAATAAATAGTTTCATTTTTCTAAACAAAATTTTTCTAAGTTTTTCAAAGATTAAAACCATCGTTAGAGTTTTCAAGACCCGAACTTTCATATACAATTATTATAGAGATCTTGTTTGGCACCATATGGGGTATGTTCATCACGTTTAACATTATTTGTTGGGCCTTGCGATGAAGAAACATAAGATTCTGTGTTCGAATTGTAGACAATTGCCAAGATATATCGAAGGACATCGAGGCACTCGTGGACATATGTGTTGTGGACGAGAATCGTGGAAGGATTTCTGTGTGGGAACCATGGAGGAGCGGTTAAAGAGAAAAAGAGCTTGTCTTGTGGGGATCGAGTCGTTGTGTAAGTCAGTCTGTCTTCCTTTGTAAACTCGTATCATGGTGATTGTATGGCTTGGGTCGTCTAAGGTTTTTTTCCCTTAGTGGTTTCCTAGTACATCCGACGTTGTGAACTTGTTTATTTTACTTGCTTTAATCACCAAGATGGATATTTAGGATTAAATAAGTAAGATTGGGCTTAATTGAAAATGGTTCACAAACTTTTTGCGTGTTAAATTTTGAAAAAATGTTTTTGACATCCTTAAAGCACATTTGAAAGAAAAAGGTTTTGTCTAAATGTTAAAAATGACTATGGCCAATGAACTCAATGGCCATCTAAATGCTCAAATTCACTAGTCAACAACAATTTAAGAACCCAAAACAATAATTCGAATAACTATACTTGAAAGAAGACAAAGTTTAACGTTATAAGCCCAAGTCGTTATTTTTCAGCATGTAAATGATTTTCATGGTTTCAACATATTAAACACGATCAACGTAATTTCAGCGACTGATTCAACAAAGTTTCAACATGATTTTTTCATCCCCACTCCATACTCACAGTTTCATCCCCTACCCCAACTCCTTGCCCTAACGCCCTGTCCCAACCCCCTGCCCCTGGAATACCCCTTATTTCTGAATATTCTATTTAATCAAATGGGAGAATTATATGAGAAAATATGGCTTAATTTCAATTATGTAAGATGAGTAATTTAATGAGATTTATTAAAAATTGTAATTATGGAATATTAATCGAGAGATAGATACCGATTTATATTGCCTCGTTATATTTACTTAATGCGAGTGGTAAATAGTTACTTAACGCGTGTAGACCGTGTTGGGGTGAGAACGAGTAATATCTTTAAGTGACTCAAATGATAATTTAGAGGTCACAGATGAGTCCGGAAGGGTCAAATTAGTCAAAATAGTATATCCAGGGGTACTAGTTGAGTCTCGGGGTAATTTTAGACTAAACCGAGACCGTTCGGGGGCATTTTGGTCTTTTAACATGAGAGGACATGGAGACCTACGAATTTGAGAGCATTTTATCAGTTGTATGAAAGAGAGGTTAGGGTTAGAAAACCCATGAAAACACACCATAGCCATGAGAGAAGGAGAAAACCATTCTCAAGGCTTAGAAGATGCTTTTTAGGAAGTGGGGTTAGGATCTTGCACCCTAGAAGCCAAAGGAGGAAGGATTGAAGAAGGGAAACATCAATCCATCATCAACTCCACGAAATCAGATTCCCTCTGTCAAGGCAAGTTGTTTATTGCAAAAATTATAAAGTTATAATACCCATGTGTAGGGTTTTTGAATAGTTTTTTCTGAATCAATATCTTGATAGAAGAATAATGATAATTATACATGTTGGAATAGGAATCGCATGTAGAATGATTTAACATATGTAGAGGATTAATATTCAGAGTATTCTTGATGAGTAATTCGGAATAAAATCTGGGTTTTGAATGACTATATGGGAAGCACACCATAACTAGGGTTTTAAGAAATTCTGGGTTTAATTCACTTTTTCTCTAAAGGAATTGAGGTTTTGATGTATTTGGAATGTTAGAAATTGTCCTAGTATATGTGGAAATATGTTAGGATAATTGGGTCGAAGTTTGGTGGACCATAATGAAGTTTAGAGATTTGTTAATGGATGGAGAGGTTAATGAAGAAGACGATTTGCGTCTGTCCCTGTTCGATCGATCGATCGATCTTGAATGTCAATCGATCGACTAGGTCGATCGATCGAGCCCAGTAGTCGATCGATCGATGTAAGCTGTCTTTCCCCGATTTTTTTTTCTTGTTTAAGGTTTCGTTGATTTCCGGGAATGAATGGGTATCCTAGGATCTATATTATACTTATATGGGAGTGAGAATAAGACCAGTAGGTATATTGTTGGGGTCCGACAAGGCCATTGGGTGTAGGGCTTGGGTTATGGACCAACGAGAATAATCCGATTTAGTAGAGTATCGAGGAATTCGGATTGAGTTACGAGGCGAGGTAAAGTCAATTCAAGTAATAGACCAGTAGGGTGATTAATAACTACTAAAATTATATGTGAGGGGTAACTAGGACCCATAGAGTTGTGTGAATACTCAATTAAATGCGATTAATGAGATAAATCATAAAGCGAATATTGTACGAGAGATTAAAATATTATGTACGAACATAATTAATAGGTCGGGCGTGTACCTACTGAATTATATGATCTTTTAGGTTAAGAGAAGTATACCTAAATTAACTATGTTAGGGTCGATGAGATATACCGAACTAACATAGGGTTATTATATGTCTGGGGTCTATGTAAAATGCCGAACCAAACCTTTGAACTGGTGGCGTGATGAAAGAGTCCGAGCCAGAATTTGTGTACATAAATAATTGGGGTCGATGTATCATTCCGAACCAATTCTTACTTGGGGTCGATGAATCATTCCGAACCAAGAGTCCTTTATGTGTGTGATATGGACAAAATAGTAATGACTAATATTTAGTATATATTGTGTGTGAAATATATACTTGATGATATTGTACTTCTGTGTATTAGTAGATTGATATATATTATGTATTTAAAGATACATACTGAACTAGTAAGTTTAGTAGTGAAACTTAATTACGAAACGTAACGTTAGATATAGAATATCTATTTAGTAATTTAAGTAGTGAAACTTAAACACAAAAGTGGGAAGATAGAAATTGTGATAATTGTAGAAATTTAGTAGTGAAACTAATTGAGAAGTTTTTGAAACATAACATAGGTGAAATGTTACTCAAGTATTAATTAACCTTTGCGAGATGTTAATGAAATGGATGTACTGTGTGGGCGATACGAGAACTTAAGTATAGATAAGTTCAGATGATTACTTAGTCCTAGTTAGCTTGGAAGATATGGATAGGTAGGCTAAGTGTAGAACGTTAGGTGTGCAAAAAAGATGAGGGGTGAGTAAACTCAAGAGAGTGTACGAGAACCTAACATTTGTAATCAATAACCGCATTTTATATTGTTATAAATGCTTATTAAATATTTTCCAAATGTTTTGAGTACTAACTCTTGCAATAAAATATTTTCAAAACCTTTTAGGTGTCCATCCACAGGGACGCCATGTATGATGATTTCATTCCAGGGACTCGAAGTTGTAGCACAATGGATGCTTACAGGATTTTGATTAGACGATATCTCCCATTCAGATCTAGTACAGGATATCACACTATTCTATGTATGGATTATAGTCTGGTATCAGTCTGAGATGTTAGTTTCATATTAGTAGTTGTTCTATTGTTTTTTGGTATGTTTAGTCGATGGTTTATTCGGTAATACTCTTGTGATGTTGTACTTATACTTTGTTGATTGAGTTATAGTACACGGTTATTTTTAGTCTTTTTTCCGCATGGTTGATTTATCTATTTTAAGAAAGATAAAATTTGGCACCGGTCTAATTTTTACTTAGGGGATTAGTAATAAAAAAGTTTTCGACAGTGATGCTAAGAATGAACCATTTGAGAAACTTGTTTTAATTTAATAAAGGCCTAATCACCCGATGTTTAATTGGGCGGGGTGTCACAGATGGTATCAGAGCATCAGGTTCTAGTGTCCATAGAATCTGTACGGCTTGCTACGTTTTCAGTGTATCGTGTGATTGATATAGAGCCCTATCTTAGGATTGTTGTACTCCTCTACGTACGTAGTTTACGTTCCCCTGCTATTTTGTAGATGTAGTGTTATATATACGAGTTTGATTGGGCATGGTACATCGAACATGGCGGTAGGACCATCAATGGCGTTGGAAGGACTGAAGGAGGGAGGTGCTCGGCATGAAGTAGGGAGAGTTCAAGGATGGTAATCATAGGAGAGATGACTGTTCTCGAGGTCACTCCTAGTGTGAAATTCTAAGTAGATGCTGTAAGGGCTATTAAGGCATAATAGGCATTTTCCAAGTGTCGCGATGGCAAAGGGGGATGCTAGACTAGACCCGCCTAATGCAGTGATAGTGGGAGGAGGTTTGGGGGATTTTTGATGAGAACGGACCGTGAAAATGTGACAAAAAGGCGACAATGCATGTTGATCCATGGAAGTTGAATGCCTAGAGGTTTTGGCATTTAGGATAGAGTAGAAATACTCAGAAGTGAAAATTTGAGTAAATTTTTAGAGGCAATGTGGTGGGGATACCAATCACCACATCCGGACGGAGGGTCAGTATACAAATAGAGGGACCTTACGTATAGTTTAATCGCAAATTTCTCCAACGATGGTTCAGAAGTGAAGTGAATGGAAATTTCTGAACCCATCATGTGAAAGCCTGGTAGAGGCCAATTGTGAGGAAGAAATTTATCTGTTGAAGTACTTGTACCTGATGAGATAGGTAAGAGCCCTTGAGAGAATGGACTCTCGAGTTGTCGTTCGCAATTTTGGTAAAAATCTGCTTGGACGACCTATGTGTATGAAGGCAGTATGATGATTCTTACAAGGTTGAGGTAAATGCTCCTAGGTGGGCGGAGCTAAAAGAGTTTAAGGATTTAGTCATAGAGTAAGACTGAATGTAATGGGGCTAGTGCAAGCCATAAGTGGAAACCCATTAAAGGATCCATTGATTTGATCCTAAGTCGGGACTGTTAAGTCTAATAGATCGTTCCTTGGTCAGCGAAACTAAGGGAACCATGATGATAGTGTTAAAAATCAAGGTTTCCAAGTCCGAGAGGAGGAATACCCTAAACCAGTCGGTGTGGCCTGGAATAAGGGGGCTTATGACAAAATGTCTTATGTGGGACGTAAGACCACGCATGTTAACCTTGTCCAAAGTTATATAAGGGAATAATAACTTTGATAGGTTTTTCACTTCTTTAAGGACAAGCGTATTATGTCCGGGAACCATTTGAACCACCAGTGCGATGGATTAGAAAGTATATGAGTTTTAGCCTCAAGTGAATGAGGTACTTGATGATGCCTCAACTGGAAGAGGGTGGAGCTCGCTTTATTCATCAGTATGTTGGAGAGTTCAGAGATTACGACTGTCTCATAGTGATTGATCCCAGTGTATAGGGACTTAATGGTGTGATTCAAGGTATATCGTATGACCGTTGAGCGGAGAGATCGAGCTCCTTGTTATGTTTAGTGCTAAGGACTTAGTGATAGTATAAGTGCAGTGCCACTTGACTCCTTTAGAGATATTGGAGTATGGCTGCACATATTATCGAGGAATGGAATTTAAGTATCTCGACTATGTGTTGTTCTGATAATGCTCAGTAAGAATGCATGGGGAGAAGTCCCTTGTTTAAGTTCGATTGCGAAAAGGGGATACGACTGAATTTTTTTGCACATCAGGAGAAGAGACGTTGTGAGATACTAGGACATCAGTGGAACCGGTAGTGTTGTGGATAAACACTGAAAGGATTATTTCACCACGAAGGGATATGTGGGACTTGGTGGGCAAGAATTTGAATCTTGGTCTATAGGGGATTGAGAATACCCGCAAGATTGTAGTCATGCTGTGAAGACAAGGCGAGAGTAGAGGAAAAACGTGTTACGAGAGTGACAATTGCAATGTTTTTGCAAATGTTGACGGAGAAAAAGGTGTATGGGAGTCCTAGTCAATTGGCTTTCTTCATCCCCCGAGAAAGAGGGATGCGTAAAATTATATTTGATAAGTACGTCGGGGGGGGGAAGTTATGAGGCAAATTGTATTGATGAAATGTATTGAAGCTCATGGGATAGACGCTAATCCAAGCTTATATGTGCTTAGAGTGCTAGCACACCCTAAGGGATAAAAGTCGGTGGGAAGCCATTCAAAAATTATCTCTTGATATGGGAGGCCTAATTGTTGTGAAGAAGTGGCTCAAGGTGCCTCTTAACTGAGGGTTGAGAGTTACTTACGCATTACTAAAATGTTTATTCTTATAAGGTAACTAACCTAAAGGTGCACCAATTACGAAGAGCGCACAAACTGTAAAGTATAAAATACCCGTAGAGAACAGGGAATAGAGTACCACTTGAGGAAAGATGACGTAAGTGGGAAGCAGTGTTGAGGAAGAGACATATAGAGATTTTCTCCACACGCACCACTAGTTGTTAGAGAAAGACGGTCTCGAAATGAGCAACCGGAATTTGGTGGTGAACCTACGTTCTTAGTGATGGGATGTGTAGGTAGACTCATAATTTATGGATGGGCTGTGAGCATCATAAATAAGTCAACATTTCGTTGGGTTAGCGAAATGGGTCGACTGCGATGGACTAATATGTCGTTGAAAAGGTAGAGTGCGCAAGTGCAAGGTGCCGCTCTAAATTGTTGTGAAACAGGATGGAATCCTAAAATCCCACCCTGTGATAGATGGTCAGGGAGGAATGGAGATAACATTTTATTTTGGGGTGTGCATGTCACCTATAACCCAATTATTATGAGAAAGGAAGATACTACGCCCTAACGATAGTGGAGTGTTGGAATAAAGCACTGATCAATTCATAGGTTGAATGTATAACCGTATGAGCATATTTCATAGGTAGTGGGTGCCTATATGGACTTTACCTAAGGTTTAGGTTCTTGGATACCTATTATGAACTTATATGTACTTTGAGGGTGGTTCGAGGAGACATCTCCAACTCTTAGTCCTTAACGCGTGATATGAGGGCATTCTATGGGGGTATGACATTTTAGAATATATGAAGTGTTAAATATATGGCTCACAAATTGTATACTCATGTGAGATGAGATATATATACTTATATTGTGCTCGATGTGTGATTCCAAGACAATGTAACCAATCACTATTGGTGATCGAGGTGGAATTCCGAGCCAATAACCCCAACAGTGTTATCAAAGGGGGGTGATTATAAAATAAGTGTTGATAGTATATGTTATGTGTAAGATATATATACCTATTGATTTTCCTACTTATGTGCGATGATAAGTGTGCTTAAATTATGTATTGGGGTCGATGATGTTCCGGACCAATACATGAGGAATCGATTTGGGGTCGATGATTTTTCCGAACCAAATCGATGATAAATATTGGTATCGACGGAAGGTCTGAGCCAACATATACATTACATTTACCTTGGGGTTGAGGGATTTCCGGACCAATGTAAATGATAGGATTATTGGGGCCGATGATTTTTCCAGACCAATTTCCCTTATAGTATATATTGTGTGTGAAATATTTACATTACAATATTCTATTTATGAGTGATAGTAGACACATAGATGTTGTATATTGTGATATACATCAAAAGGGTAAATTAAGTAGGGAGAAACTTAATTTCAAGAGTTAACGTTAGATTGGGAAAGATCTATGGAGAAATTAAGTAGTGAGACTTAATTATGATATATGCGGCATGGGTAACATGCGATAAGAGTTTATAATGAAGAAAGGCATGTACTTGGGCGACCGTTAGGATGGTATGATTTGATTTTGGGTATTAGAGGATGCAGTGATGCCTAAGGTCCTTCGTCTTAATACCAGCCTTATCCTAATTTGGAGGACGAAATTCCTTTGTAAAGGGAGAAGTATGTAATACCCCGCATTTCTGAATATTCGATTTAATTAAATGGGAGAATTAAATGAGAAAATATGGCTTAATTTAAATTACGTAAGAGGAGTAATTTAATGATATTTATTAAAAATTGTAATTATGGAATATTAATCGAGAGATAGATACCGATTTATATGGCCTCATTATATTTACTTAGCGCAAGTGGTAAATAGTTACTTAACACGTGTAGACCGTGTTGAGGTGAGAACGAGTAATATTTTTAAGTGACCCAAATGATAATTTAGAGGTCACAGATGAGTCCGGAAGGGTCAAAATAGTCAAAATAGTATACCCGGGGGTACTAGTTGAGTCTCGGGGTAATTTTGGACTAAATCGAGATCGTTCAGGGGCGTTTTGGTCTTTTAACATGAGAGGATATGGAGACCTACGAATTTGAGAGCCTTTTATCAGCCTTATCAAAAGAGGGGTTCGGGTTAGAAAACCCATGAAAACACACCATAGCCATGAGAGAAGGAGAAAACCATTCCCAACGCTTAGAAGATGCTTTTGAGGAAGTGGGGTTAGGATCTTGCACCCTAGAAGCCAAAGGAGGAAGGATTGAAGAAGGGAAACATCAATCCATCATCAACTCCACGAAATCAGATTCCCTCTATCAAGGCAAGTTGTTTATATAAAAAATTATAAAGTTATAATACCCATGTGTATGGTTTTTGAATAGTTTTTGTTAAATCAATATCTTGATAGAAGAATAATGATAATTATACATGTTGGAATAGGAATCGCATGTAGAATGATTTAACATATGTAGAGGATTAATATTCAGAGTATACTTGATGAGTAATTCGAAATAAAATCTGGGTTTTGAATGAGTATATGGGAAGAACACCATAACTAGGGTTTTAAGAAATTCTGGGTTTAATTCACTTTTTCTCTAAAGGAATTAAGGTTTTGATGTATTTGGAACGTTAGAAATTGTCCTAGTGTATGTGGAAATATGTTAGGATAATTGGGTCGAAGTTTGGTGACCCATAATGAAGTTTAGAGATTTGTTAATGGAAGGAGAGGTTAACAAAGAAGACGATCTGCGTCTGTCCCTATTCGATCGATCGATCGATCTTGAATGTCGATCAATCGACTAGGTCGATCGATCGACGTAAGCCGTCTTTCCTCAAATTTTTTTTTCATGTTTAAGGTTTCGTTGATTTTCGGGAATGAATGGGTATCCTAGGATTTATATTATACTTATATGGGAGTGAGAATAAGACCAGTAGGTATATTCTTGGTGTCCGACAAGGCCATTGGGTGTAGGTCATGGGTTATGGACCGACGAGAATAATCCGATTTAGTAGAGTATCGGGGAATTCGGAATTGAGTTACGAGGCGAGGTAAAGTCAATTCAAGTAATAGACCAGTAGGGTGAGTAATAACTACTGAAATTATATGTGAGGGGTAACTAGGACCCTTAGAGTTATGTGAATACTTAATTAAATGAGATAAATCGTAAAGCGAATATTGTACGATAGATATAAGAGATTAAAATATTACGAACGAACATAAATAATAGGTCGGGCGTGTACCTACTGAATTATATGACCTTTTAGGTTAAGAGAAGTATACCTAAATTAACTATGTTAGGGTCGATGAGATATTCCGAACTAACATAGGGTTATTATATGTTTGGGGTCGATGTAAAATGTCCAACCAAACCTTTGAACTGGTGGCGTGATGAAAGAGTCCGAGCCAGAATTTGTGTATATAAATAATTGGGGTCGATGTATCATTCCGAACCAATTCTTACTTGGGGTCGATGAATCATTCCGAACCAAGAGTCCTTTATGTGTGTGAAAAGGACAAAATAGTAATGACTGATATTTAGTATATATTGTGTGTGAAATATATACTTGATGATATTCTACTTTTGTGTATTAGTATATTGATATATATTATGTATTTAAAGATACATATCAAACTGGTAAGTTAAGTAGTGAAACTTAATTACGAAACGTAACGTTAGATAGAGAATATCTATTTAGTAATTTAAGTAGTGAAACTTAATCACGAAAGTGGGAAGATAGAAATTATGATAATTGTAGAAATGTAGTAGTGAAACTAAATGAGAAGTTTTTGAAACATAACATAGGTGAAATGTTACTTGAGTATTAATTAACCTTCGCGAGATGTTAATGAAATGGATGTACTATGTGGGCGATACGAGAACTTAAGTATAGATAAGTTCAGATGATTACTTAGTCCAAGTTAGCTTGAAAGATATGGCTAGGTAGGCTAAGTGTAGAACGTTAGGTGTGCACAAAATATGAGGGGTGAGTAAACTGAAGAGAGTGTACGAGAACCTAACATGTGTAATCAATAACCGCATTTTATATTATGATAAATGTTTGTTAAATATTTTCCAAATGTTTTTAGTACTAACTCTTGCTATAAAATATTTTCAAAACCTTTTAGGTGTCCAGCCACAGGGATGCCATGTATGATGATTTCATTCCAGGGACTCGAAGCTGTAGCACAATGGATGCTTACAGGATTTTGATTAGATGATATCTCTCATTCAGATCTAGTATAGTATCTCACACCATTCTATGTATGGTATTTTTAGTCGATGGTTTATTCGGTAATACTCTTGTGTTGTTGTACTTATACTTTGTTGATTGAGTTATAGTAAATGGTTATTTTTATTCTTAGTTCCGCATGGTTGATTTATCTATTTTAAGAAAGATAAAATTTGGCACCGGTCTAATTTTTACTTAGGGGATTAGTAATTAAATAGTTTTCGACAGTGATGCTAAGAATGAACCATTAGAGAAACCTATTTTAATTTAATAAGGGCCTGATCACCCGATGTTTAATTAGGCGGGGTGTCACAGATGGTATCAGAGCATTAGGTTCAAGTGTCCATAGGATATGTACGGATTGCTACGTTTTCAGCGTATCGTTTGATTGATATAGAGCCCTATCTTAGGATTAGTGTACTCCTCTACGTACATAGTTTACGTTATCCTGATATTTAGTAGATGCAGTGTTATATATACGAGTTCGATTGGGCATGTTACGTCGAATATGGTGGTAGGACCATCATTGGCATTGGAAGGACTACAGGAGGGAGGAGCTCGGCATGAAGCAGGGAGACTTCGAGGATGGTAATCATAGGAGAGATGACTGTTGTCGAGGTCACTCCTAGTGTGAAATTATAAGTAGCTGTTGTAAGGGTTGTTAAGTCATATTAGGCATTTTCCAAGTGTTGCGATGGCAAAAGGGGATGCTAGACTAGACCCGCCCAATGCAGTGATAGTGGGAGGAGGTCTGGGGCATTTTTTATGAGAACGGACAGTGAAAATGTGATAAAACGGTGACTATGCATATTGATCCATGAAAGTTGAATGCCTAGAGGTTTTGGCATTTAGGATAGAGTAGAAATACTCAGAAGTGAAAATTTGAGTAAATTTTTAGAGGCAACGTGGTGGGGATACCAATCACCACATCCGGACCGATGGTCAGTATACAAATAGAGGGACCTTACGTATAGTTTAATCGAAAATTTCTCCAATGATGGTTCAGAAGTGAAGTGAATGGAAATTTCTGAACTCATCATGTGAAAGCCTGGTAGAGGACAATTGTGAGGAAGAAATTTATCTGTTGAAGTACTTGTACCTGATGAGATAGGTAAGAGCCCTTGAGAGAATGGACTCTCGAGTTGTCATTCGCAATTTTGGTAAAAATTTTCTTGGACGACCTATGTGTATGAAAGCAGTATGGTGCTTCTTACAAGGTTGAGGTAAATGCTCCTAGGTGGGCGGAACTAAAAGAGTTTAAGGATTTATTCATAGAGTAAGACTGAATGTAATGGGGCTAGTGCAAGCCATAAGTGGAAACCCACTAAGGGATTCATTGATTTGATCCTAAGTCGGAACTGTTAAGTCTAATAGAGCGTTCCTTGGTCAGCGAAACTAAGGGAACCATGATGATAGTGTTAAAAATCAAGGTTGCCAAGTCCAAGAGGAGGAATACCCTAAACCAGTCGGTGTGGCCTGGAATAAGGGGGCTTATGACACGATGTCTTATGTGGGACGTAAGACCACACATGTTAACCTTGTCCAAAGTTATTTAAGGGAATAATAACTTTGATAGGTTTTTTACTTCTGTAAGGACAAGCGTATTATATCCGAGAATCATTTGAACCACCAGTGCGTTGGATAAGAAAGTACACGAGTTTTAGCCTCAAGTGAATGAGGTACTTGATGATGCCTCAACTGGAAGAGGGTCGAGCTCGCTTTATTCATCAGTATGTTGGAGACTTCACAGATTATGGATGTCTCATAGTGATTGATCCCGGTGTATATGGACTTTAATGATGTGATTCAAGGTATATCGTATGACCGCTGAGCGGAGAGATGGAGCTCCTTGTTATGTTTAGTTCTAAGGACTTAGTGATAGTATAAGTGCAGTGCCACTTGACTCCTTTAGAGATATTGGAGTATGGTTCCACATATTTTCGAGGAATGGAATTTAAGTATCTCGACTATGTGTTGTTCCGATAATGCTCAGTAATAATGCATGGGGAGAAGTCCCTTGTTTAAGTTCGATTGCAAAAAGGGGATACGACTGTATTTTTTTGCACGTCAGGAGAAGAGACGTTGTTAGATACTAGGACATCAGTGGAACCGATAGTGTTGTGGAGAAACACAGAAAGGCTTATTTCACCACAAAGGGATATGTGGGACTTGGTGGGAAAGAATTTAATTCTTGGTCTATGGGGGATTGAGAATACCCGCAAGATTGTAGTCACGCCGTGAAGACAAGGCGAGAGTAAAGGAAAAATGTGTTATGAGAGCGACAGTTGCAATGTTTTTGCAAATGTTGACGGAGAAAAAGGTGTATGGGCTCCCTAGTCATTTGGCTTTCTTAATCACCCGAGAAAGAGGGATGCGGAAAATTATATTTGATAAGTGCATCGGTGGGGAAGTTATGAGGCAAATTGTATTGATGAAATGGATTGAACGTCATGGGAGATAGACTCTAATCCAAGCTTATATGTGCTGAGAGTTCCAGCACACCCTAAGGGATAAATGTCGGTGGGAAGCCGTTCAAAAATTATCTCTTGATATGGGAGGCCTAATGTGACACCCCACCTAATTAAATTCCGGGCGATCACTCCTTTATTAAATTAAAATCAAGGTGAATAGTTGGTTCATTCTTAGCATCACTGTCGTAAAAATAAACTTTTCCAAATTAACACCCTAATTAATTAAGCTAAGTGTCAAAACCATTTTCATACATACTTTCCAAATTTTATTCAAAGAAAAATCATTTGTTTTATTAACAACATTCAATGAGTATGAATCACACCACATTAAATTCTGCAACATAATACAATTAATTTAATACATTCGTCAATCGAATGTCAACATACAAAATCTAAAGTCACACATCCAAACTGAATAAATCCCATAGTAACAATACTGGAAATAACTGAAATACAAATGTCCAATAACAACGGAATAATGGAAAGAGCTACACATGCTCAACTAGATGAAAGTACTAAGAGTGGATCCGAATGAACGAAGTCGTCTAATCAAGAGACCTGCAACTCCCACCTAAGCTGCAGCGCATTCCTTCCAAGAGATCCTAAGCAAGAGGCCCCTGTGGCTGGGCACCTGTAATACATACATATATATACAAGAGAGAGAGAGAGAGAGAGAGAGAGAGAGAGAGAGAGAGAGAGAGAGAGAGAGAGAGAGAGAGAAAATGGGTCAGAGCCCGATAGTGTATATGATTTTAAAAATTGTTTAGCAAGTATTTAAATTGATACAGGCCAATGCAACAACATATTAGTGCGACACTCCCTTGAGAAATTCTCACCTCTCTTCTAATGTGCACACCTATCGCACTAACCTTCCCAACGGTTTGTCTTATCATTTATCGCACTACTCTTCCCAATGATTTAACTTATCTTAGATTACTCGTAAGATTCAAAATTTAACGATTCCATTGTTTGGAAAGAATATTTCAATCAGTAACCAAAGTTCTCATTTTGACTTTATTAATCAATAAAGTTTTCCAATTTCATATTATACTTTCTCAAAACAAGTATTTAGAATGTGAGCCATCAACCATGTCCTACATATCAAATCACAGTAGGCAGTTCCAGATGTTGATGTAAAAAACTAGATCGCTCTAATTATTCAATCACAGATAAATAAATAAGACAAAGATTTTTAAAGTGGTTCGGCTAGGAATAAAGCCTACGTCCACTATTATGTTATTGCTGAGTGTTTGTGGAATTCTTGATTACAAGTCCTCTCAAGAAAGTCCGGTCCCCTTGAATGAGGATGATACAAGGTATTTATAGCCCTTAGGCTGTACATGAAAGGTCCGATACATTAAATAAAATACATATGAAAGCGTAATACATTTAATGCAGCGTGTGCGTCAAGAACATAAACATTCAATGAACAATTGAACAGTTGTCCGTTTAATGATACGGTCGAGATGCAGCTCGGACCGCCTTAGTTGCTCGTCGTTCAGGAGTTCATCGGAGCGCTGGAGTTCCTCGGAGTGTTGTAGTTCCTCGGGGTATCCTTGTTGCTCGGAGCGAACATGACTTGGTCGGGGGAAATAAACTTCCTCGTTGTTATTGTGCCATGTAGATTGACACGTGTCTTCTTATTATTGGTCCACGTCAGTAGATTAAATTTGGTATCAACAGAAGCCCCCAATGCTTCATGCTTGATGGGTTACTTGAAAGGATGGAGTATTTATTCTGCAATGTTGCTCGGTGCTCGTGAAATTCTTGATCTACCTTCTTGATTTGTTCAACATAAAGTGCATTATCTCCTGGAGGACATATGATGCAGGCTGATCGATGGTTGCTAATCTTTCTTTTGATGAACTCCGTGTGCTATGTATCACCCTTGGGAATTTGGATGCAGCCATGCCATAGTATGCAGCTTGTAGCTTGTCATAATCTTCAAGTATGTTGATCGGTTTGCTAGCCGACCAACTGCCTCATGTGCCGAGCAACTGAATGCTAACTTCACATGCTTGATTTTTCTGATTTATGCTTATCTGACTACTTTGTCGAGTAACATATAGCTTTTGAACCCAACTCTTCAATCTGATTAGTACCAAGCTAGTGGTGGACTTCGAAACATTTTCACATAAATTCTTCTTCATTACTAGTCGAGACAGTATTAGCAAAGATCTCAGTGCTATAGATGCTGATTTTGACTTCTACCTCTGCTCGGGGACGAGCAGGAGTTTCTCGGGGACGAACAAGTGATTCTCAGGGACGAGCAAGTGCTTCTCGGGAATGAGCTAATGCTTCTCGGGTAGATCATCTGTGATGAATATCAGAATGTTGAAAGATCTTAACTTCATAAACTCCCCTTATATTTTGGATGATCCTCCTGCTGGTGAGGAACCTGTTTTAAAAGTAGAAGGAAAAGAAACCAATAGAATATACATTTTCATTCTAAATGTATTTTGTTTTTTATTTTAATGAAAGACTTTCATTTTTGTTCGCAATCTTAATTGCTATTGTCTTGTAAATATCAAACACTTTACATTTATGCATATGTATCTGTTAAAAAGATAACAATATTGTGTTGTTCATCGACCAGCTTAAAAAGTTTACAAGTATTAGTAACGTTGCTCGATCAATTAATAATAAAGTAATGAGTATAAAAATGTTTAGAATTTTTCCAACCAATCAAGGTTGTTAAATTACGCTTGTCGACCAACTACAGTTAGTGGGTTTTTATCCCCGACCAGCCATACTTGGTTCAATTTCAAATATTTTCATAAAATGTGTCCGACCAACTAAGGTCAATAATTTGTCCTCGTCGACCAACTACAGTTAGTGGGTTTTTATCCTCGATCAACTATACTTGGTATATTTTGGAATATTTTGTTCTTCATAGAACTTTTTGTAATAATCTTACCTCCCGACCAACATAAGTTGTAATGTGAGAGTATATTTTTATCTTACCAACCGTAGTTGATCATGCTGGTGTACACCTCCTGACCAAAGGAGTAGTAGTGGTTTTTTCGAACTTTTTGGCTCATTCGAGCTGTCCACTAGATATCTTACCAACCGTAGTTGGTCACACTAGTGTCGCCTCCTAACCAAAGGAGTATTTTTTGGCTCCTTGGAGCTTTTGGCTCCTTAGAGCATTTTTTGGCTCCTTAGAGCATTTTTTGGCTCCTTAGAGCTTTTGGCTCCTTAGAGCACTTTTTGGCTCCTTAGAGCTTTTGGCTCCTTAGAGCACTTTTTGGCTCCTTAGAGTTTTTGGCTCCTTAGAGCACTTTTTGGCTCCTTAGAGCTTTTGGCTCCTTAGAGCGCCTCCTAACCAAAGGAGTATTTTTTTTTCTTGCCCTTTTATCAACCGAAGTTGGTCGTGGGTTTGAACTATCAGGTCCATTAGCTCTGAGGATATCCTGGCGCTGAGTGAACCTTCAAAATGTTTGACTGATGATAATAGGCAGCAAACTCCTCGTTATCAAATTGTGTTCCATGGTCTGTGATGAAGGCATGAGGGAGACCATATCGGCAGATGATGTTCTTCCAAACAAACTGGTACACCTTCCTTCTCGTATGTCATGTCAATAAGTGGCTCAGCTTCTATCCACTAAGTAAAATAATCTACTGCGATGACGAGGTATTTGAATCTTCCTCGAGTCGTCGGCAATGGTCCAACCAAATCAATCCCCACATGGAAAATGGCCAAGGATAAATGATGGGTGTCAACAATGTTTGTGAAGTTCTTCGGATGGAGGAAAAGCGTTGGCACTTGTCACATTTCTTGGCATAAGCTATACAATCAGCTCTCATCGTCGGCCAGTAGTATCTCTGCGTCAACACCTTTTGCAAAAGTGTCCGACCTGCTACATGGGCTCCACAGGACCCTTCATGGATCTCTTTAATAAATTCTTTCACCTCGGAGGGATGTACACATCTTTGCAAACCTGCCATAATTCCTCGTCTATACAAAATACCATTAATTAGTACATACCGAGCAGCTTTAAACTTCTATTTCTTGGCAGCGAGCTTATCCTCCGGTAATTGTTCCTCCTCAATATATGCTTCGATGGGATTCATCCAAGATGGTCCTAAATCAAGGGTAATAATATTCATCGTCAGGTCTTCATCTATGCTCCGACTTTCTAATACTTCAATTGGTATCGTTCTTCGCAGCTCGGTACGAGTAGCTGATGCTAATCGGGCCAAGGCGTATGCTCTTACATTCTCCATTCTTGATATTCTTACCAGTTGAACAGCAATAAACTCTGATACTAACTCCATCACCTTTGCTTAATACTTGATCATCAATTCTCCTTTGGCTGCATATATTCCCAACATTTGGTTTACGATCAATTGAGAATCACTGAAGACAATAACCTACTGTGCCTCCATAGTATTTGACAAATTAAGACCTGCAATCATGGCCTCAAACTCAACCTCATTATTAGAAGCTTTGAATTAGAAAGGTATGGCGTATTCCATGTCGACCTCGTCTGGGCTGTTCAAAATGATCTCTGCCCCACAGCCTGTAGTGCAAGATGAGCCATATACATATAGCCTCCATATAGGCAATTTGTCTTCTAATTTCTGGTCTGACAGAGTTCCTCGGTGGAATACTTGTCTTTTTCTTTCATCATGTCCTGATACTTCTGAATACACCTCTTGAATTTCAATATACTTCCTGAACTTCAATATTCCTCCTGAACTTCAATATACCTCCTGAACTTCAATATTCCTCCTGAACTTCAATATACCTCCTGAACTTCAATATCAAAAGTAATTCCTGAGCAAGAAACAACTCTTGAATGATGATTAGTCGAGGCCCTGACCATGTGAGTTTGTGGATTTAAATTTGATGCTCGATTGCATGATGTTATAAGAATGTGCCATCAAATGAACAAATATATCTGTAATAGAAGCCCCCAACTGTGGAATGTGAACTTTGAATGAGATTTATCAACCAATACCAACCGGAGTTGGACTTTACCAACCGGAGTTGGATTTTATCTACCAATCGGAGTTGGTGGTAATTGATAATAAATGATGAAGACTTCCTCGGAGCTGACCAACAGATTGTTGGGAATAAGATAATATAAATGGTGGAGTCTTCCTCGGCGCTCCTCGGCGATGACCAACAGATTGTTGGGAATAAGATATAATAAATGCAGGATACCTCCTCGGCGATGACCAACAGATTGTTGGGAATAAGATATAATAAATGCAGGATACCTCCTCGGCGATGACCAATAGATTGTTGGGAATAAGATATAATAAATGCAGGATACCTCCTCGGCGATGACCAACAGATTGTTGGGAATAAGATATAATAAATGCAGGATACCTCCTCGGCGATGACCAATAGATTATTGGGAATAAGATATAATAAATGCAGGATCCCTCATCGGCGATGACCAACAGATTGTTGGGAATAAGATATAATAAATGCTGGAGACATCCTTGGAGCTGAATAAGATATAATAAATGTTGTCCTCAACAGATTGTTGGGAATAAGATAATATAAATGTTGGAGATATCCTTGTAGCTGAATATATGATTATAAATATTTGTCGAGCTCCATGCTGAAATGAGAATATAATATGCATCCAAATAGATATAAAGAATAATTAAAAATAATAAAGTGCCTCGCCGATCAGTCGAGGTAGAATCATATAATACCGAACAAGAATAAGATCTTTCAGAACATAAGAATATGGCTGAGAACGTTGTCAGGCCTGAATATAAATAAGAATTATTCGAACGAATGTTGTAATTCTCCTTAAAGATGAATAAGTATCTTGTCGAGGCATAATTGCAGAATGCTGAATAAGAATAATATTTTTCAGAACATAAGAATATGACCGAGAACTTTGCTGGGCCTGCATATAAATAAGAATTACCCCGACCAACTATCCGTTGGGGGTGAAATATAATAACTGTTGTAGCTTTTCCTCGGAGCCGAATATATATAGAGAGAAGAAATTTTTCGAGCTCCATGCTGAGATAAATATAAAATATGAATCCGAACGGATATAGAATAATTTGTGCTTCAGCATTCGTCGGCATTGAATCTTGTGCCTGTAAAAATTAATAATTTGCTCTACCATATGTGTAGGCTGAATTGATTAGTCATGAGAATAATTTACTCATCCAATCAATATATGATATGTATCAGCATAAAAATTTCAAAATATGAAATAATATTTTTGTGCCACACGTGTGTGAGATGTACAAATTTTTATTAGATATGCGCCATAAATAAGACGTAGAGTTTTTTGTAAAGTTATTTAATCTCCAACAACCAATCAGGCATAGTTTGCTGTTTGAAAATTATTTATCACTTGGTTTTTAAAAATATTTTTGGGGTGATCACAAGTTAAAAAGACTTAAGCCCCCTGTTTGTCCCCAAGCTGAACTCGTGTTTAAAGAAATATCTGGGGTGCTTCGCATTTTTTTTAATACCCCAAGATTCTACTGCTGCCGATAAACAACATGGATGTTGCCGACCAACATTTAAGGATATCTCAAGTAATAGAATATATGGTTGGATGACCAGAATATATCGAATCTTTAGATCAAAAACTGACATTCAATGTAAAATTTAAGCCTTAAGAATGTTAATTAAATAAATAGATATATAACCCACTAGATCGTGTGATTTCGACAAAGAAACCTTGTGATGTGATGAACGAGGGGCCAAAATATTAAATTTGTGCCAAGAGTCTTGATATGGTCATGATTATTTTACTGATCCTCTTTTACAAGAGGTGGGTAATGATTTTTCAGGTGAGAGAAAATTATTTTTCATATTGATCCCTTCCTATTCCCAATTTGGACCAAAAATAAAAAATCAATCAATTTGACTTTATTGACATAGGTGGAAGATGAACCAAATTAAGTATATAATTCATAAAAGCGAATGCAAAGAGACTCAAACTTGAAGAGAGAGAGAATATATATGGGTCATGATTTCCATGAGAAGACTTTTCATTGTCTTTAACCTTTTCCCATTCTTTTATTAAAAATATGATGGGAATATGAATAGACATCAAATATCTTACAAAATTTATTTCAAAATCAACAATGAAAATGATCAAATCTTATCATCGTCGTATATATTGGTATATGTAATCATTTAAAATATTTATTCCATGATATAAAATTAAAACTTGAGAATCAAGCAAAGAGTTATGATTTATGAAATCTACTATTTTTCAGATTTCTAAATAAGGATGAATCTAACAGTTATGATTTAAAAATCATGATATGCAACATTTTGCAGATAAAAATTGGACAATTAATTTATGTATATAAACATAAAAATCACGATTCAATCAAAAGATGTATGTATAATTGATTATACGTAGAGAAAATCAAAACTTAGCTTTTGGTGGAGAACAACGCTTGTAACACGTTCCCACAGACGGCGCCAATCTGTTGATGTAAAAAACTAGATCGCTCTAATTATCCAATCACAGATAAATAAATAAGACAAAGATTTTTAAAGTGGTTCGGCTAGGAATAAAGCCTACGTCCACTGTTATGTTATTGCTGAGTGTTTGTGGAATTCTTGATTACAAGTTCTCTCAAGAAAGTCCGGTCCCCTTGAATGAGGATGATACAAGGTATTTATAGCCCTTAGGCTGTACATGAAAGGTCCGATACATTAAATGAAATACATATGAAAGGGTAATACATTTAATGCAGCGTGTGCGTCAAGAACATAAACATTCAATGAACAGTTGTCCGTTTAATGATACGGCCGAGATGCAGCTCGGACCGCCTTAGTTGCTCGTCGTTCAGGAGTTCATCGGAGCGCTGGAGTTCCTCGGAGTGTTGTAGTTCCTCGGGGTATCCTTGTTGCTCGGAGCAAACATGACTTGGTCGGGGGAAATAAACTTCCTCGTTGTTATTGTGCCATGTAGATTGACACGTGTCTTCTTATTATTGGTCCACGTCAGTAGATTAAATTTGGTATCAACACCAGATTTCAGAATTTCATATATATATATATTAACTACTCGAAAATATATATATCAAAACAGCACCCCACATAATAACTATTGTGCGGGCATACTCTACTATCCAAACCCCATATCACTCACATCAAGGGGAATACAAATTCGGAATCACTCTCGAATTGTATTAACACACTCAAATAATATTGAGACGAAGTATAGATTCCAAGTCTCGTAGGACCGTCTGAACTATCACTGCGATAGCCTGTACCAAGGATACCTATACACAAACAATATGAGGCGAAGCATAGATTCCAAGTCTCTAAGAGGAAAGCACATACCCGGATCTGAACTATCATTCCGATAGACTGTACTAAGGATATCTATCTTCTACGGTACAAGTCAATATCCCCTATAAAGGTCCCATCGAGATAAGACTGTCCCAGCACGGAAACCTCAGGGATAGCAAGTAGCGTGGGCATGATTTTCACACATTATTACCATATCAATAATGGGTAAATTCTCAATTCCCATAATTACACCATTCGCATTTATTTCACATTATATAGTTATCACTTATAACCATTCACAATCTTACTTTAATTGGAGGATCTTTTCCGCTTACTACATAACGCTTCATGGATTCCATCCTCCCAATTATAAAATTCAGTAGGTATACACCTTTGTTCCAAAGAAACTCTCTTACGTGTCTCTCTCTCTTTAAATCATAAATTTACCGACCCTTATGTAGTTATCCCAAAATACACTCTTTGCTCGACATCGAGGGTCCCAAAATCTATTCACATGTCCTACTGGTCTCCCCTATCTCCCAAAACATTTCATTAAGGATGCCCAAAAATTTTCTCTCAATAAATTGAATTTAACTCATTTAATAAGGGAAATAGGAGTCTTTCAGGAGGGGTCGATCGATCGAGGTTTGGGGCTCGATCGATCGAGGCTCTAGGCTCGATCGATCGATCAAGCAGGTATTTTGATTCCTGCAGAATTGCAGTTACGGGTTCTACCACTTATCTTCATCCAAATCCATATTTTCCAACCCCAAACGTCCCAAAAATTCTACTACTAACATTATATCAATATACCAGATATTTCTAACGCAATGCATGTGTATTTCTATCATTTAAACACGGATTATCAACCCAAAATTTTATCTAATTATCAAGAACTCTAAAATTTTCTTAAACAGGTTTCTAACACATTTTCTCCAGAATTTCCTTCTTATAATCATCAAATTTTCGTGGTTAAATTCCTCTACATGGCAAGGGTTTCCAGAATCTCATATAAACCAATACTACATGGATTTTCCTATCACAAATTGGGTTTTCTTCCATATATCTCATCCCTAATCATTCCTAAACTAATATGGAAATGGAACCAACAAAATAAGAAAGATAAACACTTGCCTGGGATTTTCTGAAGTCTGGATTGCGACTTATTTTGGTGTGGTTGCGTTCCTCGTCTCGCGATCTACGCGTTGGTGGTGGCGGCGGCGCAAACCGTTGAGTTTTGAGCCTTGAAATTGCTTGAGAGCTCTCTCCTCTCTTCTCCAATGGCCATTCTAGGTTTTGGGTATTCTAACCCTAGGTGAAAACCTCAATATCAGATATAGCCTCTCTAATTTTCGTGGGTTTAATTACCCAAAAATGAGAAATGATCAAAATGCCCTCCCGGGTTACTAATTAGGCCTAAAAACTCCCCGAGACCCAAACTACACCCCCGGGTGCACTTTTCTAACTATCTTGACCCTTCCGGACTCGTTGGCGTACTCAAAATAACCATACGGGAAACTTATAAAATATTCATTTTTTTATTTATCAAAATTTAGTCCCGACGCGACACGAGCACGTCCCGACTTAAATTTCCAAAATTGTCATTTTATTTACACGTGACAATATTATAACAATAAATCTCATATATTACTATACTCATCTAGTAATATTCAACAAATAACAAATTTCCAATAATTACTAACTCTCGTCACGTTAATAATTATAACATAATTAATTTCCGGATTTTTATTAAATAATTAACTCACATTAAATTTAATAAATCCCCAAATTAATATAGCATAAAAATACGGGGTATTACACCTAATTGTTGTGAAGAAGTTATGCAAGGTGCCCCTTAACTGAGGGTTGAGAGTGACTTACGCGTTACTAAAATGTTGATTCTTATATGGTAACCAACCTAAAGGTGCACCAATTACGAAGAGCGCAGAGATTGTAAAGTATAAAATACCCGAAGAGAATGGGGAATAGAGTACCACTTGAGGAAAGATGACGTAAGTGGGAAGCAGTGTTGAGGAAGAGACATAGTGAGATTTTTTCCAGACGCACCACTAGTTGTTAGAGAAAGACGGTCTTGAAATGAGCAACCGGAATTCGGTGGTGAACCTACGTTCCTAGTGATGGGATGCATAGGTAGACTCATAATTTATGGATGGGCTGTGAGCATCATAAATAAGTCAACATTTCGTTGGGTTAGCGAAATGGGTTGACCGCGATGGGTTAATATGACGTTAAAAACGTAGAGTTCACAAATCCAAGGTGTCGCTCTAAATTGTTGTGAAACAGGATGGAATCCTAAAATCCCACCATGTGATAGATGGTCAGGGAGGAATGGAGATAACGTTTTATTTTGGGGTGTGCATGTCGCCTATAACCCAATTCTTGTGAGAAAGGAAGATACTACGCCCTAACGATAGTGGAGTGTTGGAAGAAAGCACTAATCAATTCATAGGTTGAATGTATAACCTTATGAGCATATTTCATAGGTAGTGGGTGCCTATATGCACTTTACCTAAGGTTTAGGTTCTTGGATACCTATTATGAACTTATATGTACTTTGAGGGTGGTTCGAGGAGACATCTCCAACTCTTAGTCCTTAACGCGTGATATGAGGACATTCTATGGGGGTATGACATTTTAGAATATATGAAGTGTGAAATATATGGCTCATAAATTGTATACTCATGTGCGATGAGATATATATACTTATATTGTGCTCGATGTGTGATTCCGAGACAATATAACCAATCACTATTGGTGATCGAGGTGGAATTCCGAGCCAATAACCCCAACAGTGTTATCAAAGGGGGGGTGATTATAAAATAAGTGTTGATAGTATATGTTATGTGTAAGATATATATACCTATTGATTTTCCTACTTATGTGCGATGATAAGTGTGCTTAAATTCTGTATTGGGGTCGATGATGTTCCGGACCAATACATGAGGAATCGATTTGGGATCGATGATTTTTCCGAACCAAATCGATGATAAATATTGGTATCGACGGAAGGTCTGAACCAACATATACATTACATTTACCTTGGGGTTGAGGTATTTTCGGACCAATGTAAATGATAGGATTATTGGGGCCGATGATTTTACCAGACCAATTTCCCTTATATTATATATTGTGTGTGAAATATATACATTACAATATTCTACTTATGAGCGATAGTAGACACATAGATGTTGTATATTGTGATATACATCAAAAGGGTAAATTAAGTAGCGAGAAACTTAATTTCAAGAGTTAACGTTAGATTGGGAAAGATCTATGGAGAAATTAAGTAGTGAGACTTAATTATGATATATGCGGCATGGGTAACATGCGATAAGAGTTTATAATGAAGCAAGGCATGTACTTGGGCGACCGTTAGGATGATATCATTTGATTTTGGGTATTAGAGGATGCAGTGATGTCTAAGGTCCTTCGTCTTAATACCAACCTTATCCTAATTTGGAGGACGAAATTCCTTTGTAAGGGGAGAAGTATGTAATACCCCGTATTTCTGAATATTCGATTTAATTAAATGGGAGAATTAAATGAGAAAATATGGCTTAATTTAAATTACGTAAGAGGAGTAATTTAATGATATTTATTAAAAAATGTAATTATGGAATATTAATCGAGAAATAGATACCGATTTATATGGCCTCATTATATTTACTTAGCGGGAGTGTTAAATAGTTACTGAACACGTGTTGAGGTGAGAACGAGTAATATTTTTAAGTGACTCAAATGATAATTTAGAGGTCACAGATGAGTCCGAAAAGGTCAAATTAGTCAAAATAGTATACCCGGGGGATCCTAGGATTTATATTATACTTATATGGGAGTGAGAATAAGACCAGTAGGTATATTGTTGGGGTCCGACAAGGCCATTGGGTGTAAGGCTTGGGTTATGGACCGACGACAATAATCCGATTTAGTAGAGTATCGGGGAATTCGGAATTGAGTTACGAGGCGAGGTAAAGTCAATTCAAGTAATAGACCCGTAGGGTGAGTAATAACTACTGAAATTATATGTGAGGGGTAACTAGGACCGTTAGAGTTGCGTGAATACTCAATTAAATGCGATTAATGAGATAAATCGTAAAGAGAATATTGTACGATAGATATAAGAGATTAAAATCTTATGTACGAACATAATTAATAGGTCAGGCGTGTACCTACTGAATTATATGATCTTTTAGGTTAAGATAAGTATACCTAAATTAACTATGTTATGGCCGATGAGATATTCCGAACTAACATAGGGTTATTATATGTTTGGGGTCTATGTAAAATGCCGAACCAAACCTTTGAATTGGTGGCGTGATGAAAGAGTCCGACCCAAAATTTGTGTATATAAATAATTGGGGTCGATGTATCATTCGAACCAATTCTTACTTGGGGTCGATGAATCATTCCGAACCAAGAGTCCTTTATGTGTGTGAAAAGGACAAAATAGTAATGACTGATATTTAGTATATATTGTGTGTGAAATAAATACTTGATGATATTCTACTTCTGTGTATTAGTAGATTGATATATATTATGTATTTAAAGATACATACCGAATAAGTAAGTTAAGTAGTGAAACTTAATTACGAAACGTAACGTTAGATAGAGAATATCTATTTAGTAATTTAAGTAGTGAAACTTAATCACAAAAGTGGGAAGATAGAAATTGTGATAATTGTAGAAATTTAGTAGTGAAACTAAATGAGAAGTTTTTGAAACATAACATAGGTGAAATGTTACTTGAGTATTAATTAACCTTCGCGAGATGTTAATGAAATGGATGTACTGTGTGGGCGATACGAGAACTTATGTATAGATAAGTTTAGATGATTACTTAGTCCTAGTTAGCTTGGAAGATATGGATAGGTAGGCTAAGTGTAGAACGATAGGTGTGCACAAAAGATGAGGGCGAGTAAACTCAAGAGAGTGTACGAGAACCTAACATGTGTAATCAATAACCGCATTTTATATTGTTATAAATGCTTATTAAATATTTTCCAAAATTTTTGAGTACTAACTCTTGCTATAAAATATTTTCAAAACCTTTTAGGTGTCCTGTCACAGGGACGCCATGTATGATGATTTCATTCCAGGGACTCGAAGCTGTAGCACAATGGATGCTTACAGGATTTTGATTAGACGATATCTCTCATTCAGATCTAGTACATGATCTCACACTATTCTATGTATGGATTTTAGTCAGGTATTAGTCTGAGATGTTAGTTTCATATTAGTAGTTGTTCTATTGTTGTTTGGTATGTTTAGTCGATGATTTATTCGGTAATACTCTTGTGCTGTTGTACTTATACTTTGTTGATTGAGTTATAGTACATGGTTATTTTTATTCTTTGTTCCGCATGGTTGATTTATCTATTTTAAGAAAGATAAAATTTGGCACCGGTCTAATTTTTACTTAGGGGATTAGTAATTAAAAAGTTCTCGACAGTGATGCTAAGAATGAACCATTTAAGAAACCTGTTTTAATTTAATAAAGGCCTGATCACCCGATGTTTAATTAGGCGTGATGTCACAGCCCCTACCACCCCATTGTTGTGCACCCAACTAATTATCCACTTATAACCATCTCAACAAAATAATAATTTAATATCCCAATTCAAAAATCCCAAAAAATAATAATAATATAAACTCAATTTTGTATAATGCAGTGAGATTGAAATCATATAATGTAGTCCCAAATATGTTCATTTGTTATATACATACACATATAAATTTATACATATAAATTCCTGATATTGAGAGAGGGGAGGAAAAGCGGGTCTCCTGAGATTGAGAGAGGGGACGAACAATAGGTTGCCTGAGAGAGGGAAGTGCGTGGGTCGCCCGAGGAGGGGAGGAAGGGGTGAAGATTGAGTTTGAGAGAGTTAGGTGGAGAGTGAGATTGAGAGAGGAAGGGTTTTTAGTTTGAAATCACCTGAGAGAGAGAGAGAGAGAATTTTTGGTTTATTGAAAATGATTGACAATTGTAATGGGATGGTAGGGTTCTTATTTTTATGGGTTGTCATGATCATGTTAAATATTTAGACCATGATAACATCTTCATGTTGTCATGGTAAAAAACCTTGACATGGTCGTGATTTATTATCACGATCATTGATCATGACACGACCGTGATAACAGCTCGTCACAATCAAGGGTCGTGACAACAAATGTGTGTTTTTTTGTCACGATTTTTGACCATGACAACGCTAGTCCATTGAAGAGTGATATTTTATGTATTTTGGTGTAGTGGCACATTGATTTATTTTCACAAATTTCAAAATGAAGAGGCCAATGAAGTAGCTCAATAGGCGTCGGGTTTTAAAGTTATGACAAAGCTATGCACAAGAAATTAGATAACATAGATGAGTATAGGGTCAGGGCTTTAAATAACATTTTGGTCCAAAAGATTAAAATAACTGATAATTTTAGTAAAAAAGTGTAGAAAGGGACCCTTAAAAAATGAGAATTTTTTTGGAAATCAATTTTTCCTTTATGATCAAGGATCTAGCTTATGAAAAGTGGCCCCCAAAGTGGGTAGGACCATTCATAGTGTATAGAGCATTTAAGGATGGATCATACTATTTTAAGAAACATTTATTTTGATATTCACGTGAGAAAAATAAATGTCAGAACTCTAAAGCCATATTACCCAACCATTTGGGAAGTAAAGGAACAAGAACAAAATACATGATTTCATTAGATATTGGCAAAGATACATATTTATGAAAATGTTTAAATATAAGAGACCTAAATATGGTACAAAAGTTCTCATAAGTAAGATTTTTTATTCTAATTTGAACCTCCCTTGCATCAAATTCAGTTGAATCATTGGTTGAGACTTGTATTTCTCCAACTAATTGGCTAATCCTCTGCTGGAAGTCTACCTCTTCCATGATGGCCACCTTCAGTTCATGATTGACTATTTCCAGTTGTCTCTCTAACTCTCGCATCTCAGAAAGGAGGATAATCTTTCTATTTTGAATGTCTCTTGAGTTCTACAAACCCTTGATGACTTTAACTCGTTGGCTTGAGAAGTGGGCTTTATTTGCAGATAAAGAATTTTCCTTAATTTTTGCTTGACACAGGGTTGTGAGGTGATAAATAAGTGAATGAATCCCAAGGCATATCTCATTTAAAATATCTCCCTCTAAGACTTCAAGTTTGGAGAAACATGATTAAGTTAACCCAAGTCCATTGGTAAAAGTAAAGTTAGTTAACACTTAAAATGGAAATTTGACAAAGCTTTGAAGTAATTCTAAAGGTTATGGAGCTTCTACTTTATAAGAAAGAGAGCTTATCAGAGAGCTCGAATGAAACATTTTAGCTTTCGTTCAACATTACTGAAAAAATTTCCAAAGCTTGAACTGGAGCTTTGGACATAATCTCCTATAGTTGGTCATGAAAGGCAATGACCTCAGTTGGTGTCATCAACCTTGGCACATCCTGAGCTATATGAATTATCATTGCCTCAAGAAAGCCTCCAATCCTTGGTGAAGCCCTTGATCTTGGAACTTCTGAGACAATTAGAGAAAAAAAGTGGAATTGGAGCTTTACTATCAAAATTAGGATCATCCATGGGATATTTTTCTTTATGAATTAGGGTTCTAAATACCTCATCCTGAGAGGAAGAATTGATAATGGAAGTTTTAATAGTCTTTGACAATATCTCTTCCTCTGAAGATGGATTTAGAATATGAGTAGTTGATAAACTCTAAACATCAACTGTCTCATTTATTGTCTTATAGATTGGGGATGTTGGAGGAGGTGTTCTAGGATCTCCAACATAAATTGAATAATCTACGTTAGCTGAAACACTAGTTAAACCTATAAAAAGGGAAAAAAAAATCAAAGTCAAAATCATTGTTTCAAGTGTGGCTTGCCTATTAATTGGGCTTGGTGATGAGGTCTTTTTGCTCTTATTTTTACCCGTCTTTTCTTGCAAATAATTAATGTATAAGATATAAGAAGCTCATTAGACCCAATAGTATCGAAGAAATTCTAATACGATTTCAAAAAGAAAACCTTGACTTAGTTGGTCTAACAAGAGGAGCCTCATCTTCTTCGTTCCCATCTACCTTTAAAAGTTCCTCCTCCAAACCCTACCTTTTGTTCAGAGGTTAATTTCCTCTTAGGTGAAGATTCATAATCTTGAGGGGGTGAAACTCCTAAAAAGGGATCAAATGTCTTAGTAAAGGTCAATACAAATAAGGATAAAACTATAAGATGTTGATGACGGTTTCAAGAAGACTTTAATGTACTTGGACCACCAATCTAAGAAAATTGGGTTCACCACTGCATTGAACTTAGCATCTACAATGTAGAAAGTGATTCAAAGTTTGTGATACTCATCTATGTCATGCAAAATAACTATCTTTAAGAACTCATATGAGGATTGTCTTGGCTCCTTATTAGGACTAGAACAGATTGGTTAAAAATAAATTGCTTGCAAACTAGGAAAGTAAGTATATCTCTCTAAAAGACATATATTTGGGGATAATAGGAGGTGATGTGCCATAATACAATTCCCTAGGGATCAAAAAAATCCCCAACAGGGATCAACCTGTGGTATAGTGCGATAATTCTCCAAACTTTAGGCCAACCAAAGTGGTATTTAATAGGTGCCAATGGGGGTTGCAAATGTATCCTTGGCTTATCAACATGTAGGCTTCTACAAAAGATAATAAGATCTTTTTATTTCTAGGTCTAGAACAGTAATAAGCATTGAAATCGATATATTTATAATCATAGTTAATCTGTTCAATCTCTAAAAAATAAGCATTAAGGCACATTTGGAGAACCCATAATGTCCCATCTTGTTTGGCATTGCAAGCATCCTCAATAATTTCAGAGAGACTCTTATAAAGTGAGCCTAAAATATAGGGAGCAAGAGAAACCTCCTTACCTTTCATAACATTGGCGATCAATTAAGAGTACTCTGGCATTACTCTTTGGGACTCACCACATAAAACATGCCTTTACAACCAAATTATGAGAAAGAAAAAGTACTCCATAGCAGTTACACATAGAGAATTTTTTATATATACACATAAATATGGAGTAGTTCAAGTGAGAATTTGAATGTTTCAATGTCCATGTGGTCTCAACCGATGACATGAATGGGTGGACTTCCTCTCCCAGGGATTTAAACCCCGCGAATTGACAAATATCCAAAATAATGGAACTTGACATCCAAAAATTTAATTCGAATCCATTAAACCCTGAATTCTAAAAACATATGTCACTTGGGATCACAAATGTATCGATTCTAATGTCTTTTAATCAAAGTTTGACAACCAAACATCTCCATATATGATTCTTTAAGAGCTACCATCTTGCTCACCCATGTGGACCAATCATCATCTATCTTTCTAGGCCAAACCCTAAACTTGAATGTAGGGGGTAGTTAGAGTTCAAAAAGTTTTTGGGCAAGAAAGGTATGATCCTCGAACCTAGGATATGTGACACCTCGCTTAATCAAATACCGATTGATGAACCCTTTATTAAATTAAATCAAAATTTCTATTTGGTTCATTCTGAGCATCATTGTCGAAAACTATATTAATTACTAATCACCTAAATGATTAATTAAACTGGAGCCAAATTTAATCTTTCATTAAACAGATAAATAAACATGTGGAATAAAATCATATAATAATCCAAACACACGATCAATGAGTCTGAAAATAATGATGAATAAATAACTAAACGACTTGGCGAATAAACCATCGGCTATAAACTCAAATCCAACAAAATAATCCAATGAATAAATAAATAAAGTCAAAAATGAATCTGAGAGTAAATGGGTAACATGCCCTAAATAGAACTGTAACTGAAATGAGAACCCTAATCTTGGAATGAAGAACAGATGCGTCTAATCCAATCTCCTACAGGCATCCACATATGTCGTAACTGCGTATCTCTGGAATAGAATCTCAAGTTTGTCGTCCTTGTGGCTGAAAACCTAAAAGGTTTTGAAAATATTTTGCGGCAAGGGTTAAAACCCAAAACATTTTGAAAATATTTAGCAAGTGATTAAGATTGCGGTAATTAAAATGCATGAATGCTTTTCATATTTAAGCTAGTGTCTCACTCCCTTGAGATAATACGCACCCCTCAGCTATTGTGCACGCCTACTTATTTTCTTTATAACACTCCTAGCTACACTACCCCATCTAATTAGCCTTGTTATTACCATTATCCGAAACCTTATTCTAGCCCGAGTAACCTTTGCTAAATATTTGTAAGTTGTTTGTCATGCTAACTTAATTTATCATCATTAATTAACTATTTAATAATTTCACTAATTATATAAACAATACCAATACACTCCAGATATTTTACCCATATATAATTATCGACACTATTATATACGTAAAAATATACTACACATCACACACATGTTATATATAGTATCCATCCTCCCAAGTAACAATTCACTCGATGCTTTCTCTAAAATGCTATCACCCCACGTATACTCATCCACCCGGACACCCCGACCTGATTAGCTCCCCAAATAAGTAAAATAAAAATAATGTAGCAGAGGCGACCATTATTCCCCTGGTTGTGAGATAGAATCATACCCAAAGCGTCTTAACCCCCAAAACAATTACAACATATAAATACTGGACTCCTATGACCTGGGGATTATACTCTCCGTGTATTCACTAGCTAGGGGATTCACCCATATTGCGCAACATCTTGTGATAGCACTAGAGGGGTACGTACTTATAAAATATCTACACTGATATTAAGAGCACACAATAATATGTATATATATAATTAATTTAAACCTGGCTAATCTGTGCCCAACTCTCGTAACACTAGCCTAAAATATCTGAGTCAATTTCCCGACTCCAAGTTAATTAGTTTGCACATTAATTAATTCATCAAAATTTTGGCCCTTAACCAAAATGCCTGGACACATTCCCTTGGCCCATAATTTATTATTTAGAATTTATCCCTCTAGATTCCATCCTTTAAGTTTCTCCTCTTTATCTCTACGTAAATTAAATTTAAAATCATCCCCCTTTTTATCTCCCTAAATAGTTAAGGAAATAATTTTCCTAAGAAACCATTTGGGACCATCAATTAAACTCCTCCGGCGTAAATAGAAAATGAACCAAATTGGCCCTGGCCTACCCACGTCGCTCGAACGACTCACTATTCCGTTCGAATGACAGGTGATGTCGCGCGAACGAGGCGCAGGGTCGTTTGAACGATTCCTGGGTTTTTCTCTCTCTTCTCCTTCCTATCTAGTTCGTCCGCCATGGATGAATCTTCCAACTCTGTTACCCTGATTTCTCCTACAGTAAACCTTTTTAAATTTAAAATGATTCCTAATAGTTTTAAATCCCCAAATTTGATTTCAACCATTTACTCAGGTTTCATATATTTATCTTGTTAACAATCCACAACTTTTATCTCAAAATTCATAAATCAAACTACAACAGATTTATAATCTTCCATCTAAGTTTGATTTCACTAGTCATCAATATAAGGAGATAAATTTATGGGTTAAATCACAAACCTTAATTCCCAAAATAGTATACTTTGAGATATCAATTTTTCCTCAAAAACTTATACATGTATCGATCCCTACATTCTGAAATCCAATTTATGTATCAACCCAACCCAAAAATAATGGATTTTATCACACTCGCTATTATATGAATTGAAGACTACAGTTTAAATTAAAAGCAAGTTAACCACTTGCCATTCTAGTTCGTATAGTCTGAATTCCTTTGGTGTAGATAGTGATTCCACGAAGAACACACAAATTCCCTTTTGACTTGGCTCCCCAATTTCTCTTTCTTTTCTTCTATGTAGAACTAGTGTTTTTCCTTTTAAGTTGTGTCTGATAAAATTCCTCTAATTTTGGCTTTATAATATTTTTCTTTTAGAGTTATGTGCTCCCCAAACTCTCAAACTTAGGTTTTAATGTGTTAATCCCGAAATTATGCTCGTGGGCCAAGTTAAAATGGCCCAAATACCCTCGTGTCTGTCTGATCATGATTAAAAATGCCCCGAGGCCCATTTACTACCCTCGGGTACTCTTTTCTGACTATTTTAGCCTATCCAGAATCAATCGTGCACTCAGAATTGTCATCCAAATTGCTTTACTAAAAATACCTATCTCGACCTCAATATAGTCTACGTCCGACTCTGGGTTGAGATAAAATAATACTACGTCACTATCATATGCTATGACGTATAAATTAATTATTACTATTCACTAACAATTTATATTCTATAAATATTGACCATTTACTCTCCCGATTAAAATTTAAATAAATTCACAATAATTAATTCAGTTATACACACAAGTAATTTAAATTAGCCGAATAAATTAAATATATAAAGCTTAAAAATACGAGGTGTTACTGGATAGTAGGGGGACATAAGAAATGTAAGCTCGTGTGTAAAATAGGGACCAACCGTAGTAAGAGATTCCCCACATGATGATTTGACGGGGCAAATAATTCTCTCAACAATAATATATGTGTTGGCTATAAATTGATTGACGGTTTCATCGAACGAAAGGTATTCATTTACCTCTCAAAAGATCCACGCCATAGATGCTGAAATATTTTAGAAAAAACAAGTAAATTTCAGGGGTGAAATGGGTTTCAAAAGAGAAGACAAACAGTAGAAATGGATAATATGCACTTAAATGAGCTTAAGAACCATTTGGAATGCAAAAACGGCCAAGGAAAATGGTTGAAAAGTGTATATGAAAATGTTCCCACCAAAAATCAAAGTTATGGGGAAGTGGAGAGGCAAGTGGAACTTTTGGTGGTTGTAGAAATCCAAACGCCCTTATATGATTAGATTTGCGGTCTATTAAAGACAACCAAGTGAATTGGTTGAATAAAATTATAAAAAGTTTCCCATATTGAATTTATAATCTCAAATGATAACTACAAGTCATCGTTTAGAGGCTTCGATGTTGTGAGATTTAATGGGGCCACCGCCAATAAAAAAGAGAAGCGCACAAAACGGTTCTAGAATTTAGCATTATAGGCCTAAAAATGTAAAATTATTATGAGTACATTTTATACTAAATTTCATTATGAAGCATTTATTTACCAAATAGTTGAACAAAAATAAGATATGAGGGTAATTGGTTAATAAAAAATAATTAAATACAAAAAAATAGAAAATAAAAACATTCAAAACTTTATTGGTTTAATGCAAAACCATCAATAACCATTCAAAATAAAAGATTTTTCCATTTGTTGTCCACAAAAGGAAATTAAAAAAAGGCAATTTACAAATAGGTCCCTTGCTAACAATTTTTAAACATTTGAGGACAATTTACTATTAGGTTCACTTGTTATGCTACTAGCGTGGACTTCTACAAGAAGATAATTAGTGGACATAAGTGTTTAAAATTTGTCAAAATACTTTTATTGTTTAAAATTTGTTTGTGAGGGACCTAAGAGTACTTTGCCCATTAAAAAAACTGGAATAATAGAAGACAATATCCCCTTCGAATAGTATAATAATGGGGGAACGCTTGTGTGATAGACTTACGGAAGATATTCCTAAGAGAAAGAAGTTATTCCTGCTCTGATTCTAAATATGAAAATATGAAAAATCTTAAGTCGTGTTGAGAGACAAGGGGTCATCATGTCAAAGCCTTCGAACTAGATATTTTACGACCTTATATTGTAGACCAATGCGAAAAATAATTTCTCTATGAAAAATATTATCAATATTATGATCATCAAGGGTTTTGACTATCATGATCTTCAAAGTGAGCATATTGTTATCCAAACCACCTAATAAAATAAGGATAAGATTTGAGGAAAAAGAAATTTGATCTTGAGTAATGGGGGAAGTGTATTCGAAGTTCTTAATGGTCATAATGGCCTAGAGAAAATTATCTAGAGCATTACCTCTAAAAAAAACTAATCAAAGAGGTGAGAAAAGGGGTGCATAAGGTGTAATGCTTTACCAACATCAATGGCAGTAGGAACCTGAGAAATGGAGTTATAGCCAATGTGTAGACCATTGTCGACAAGTCTATCCAAGTATTTGATTGGGTCCCTAGATAAGGTGTAGAGGAACATAACCATATTAGAAAGATAAATATTAGAGAAGTCAATATCCACACCTTACCTCTCGAAGCTAAAGGTATCTAAGTTGGCACCGTCCAAGATATAAGGGTTTGAGAGGTCATTGGATAATTGGTAAGAGGTGCAATACATAAAACGATAACATGGTAAATGGGCATATTTAGGCTTGCAAGTTAGTTCATACTTATATGAGTTTTCCCAAGAAGTCAAGAGGTTTAAATATGCACTAATTTTCCTGCCAAACGGGATATAAGATAGAGTTGGTCTTGAACAGACATAAGAACTATGGGGATGAACAATGTAAGCTAGAAAAACTGCTTAAGCATTACAATTTAGTGGGAAATGGGGATGAAAGAAAGATAAATGACAGATAATATCGAAAGCATCATGGTTTCTCCTCGACGACACCTCTCATGAAGGTCCACTAAGAGGATATGTATTGGGGTTATCATTCGTTATGGTGGGATGGTCACCATAAGTATTCGATGACTTTCTAAGCATTTAATTGGGCTCATACTTAGATATCTCAACTAGGACATTATAATTGAGGTCCATAACATCCTTAGGTTCTTCTTCTTTAGGATAAGACACTTTAGCGCCTTATTGAGCGAGACATATATTGGAGACTTCATAAATGGAAGGAGGAAAGTATTCATAAAAATCCCATTTTCGTTAACCCGGAAGTTCATAAAATACTCATTGTTATAAAATCCATTGGAGAGATTAAACCATCATTGGAAGGTTTATAAGAGGATTCGTGGGTACTCTTGGAACCAATATTGTCATTTCTTTGAGAGCCCATTGTCGCACAAATAATAGAGGAAATGAAGAGACAAAGAACTCAGTGTGAAGATCCGAAACAACGGATGATTAAGACAAACAACACTCCCACGTCCCGAATTCGTGTCTTTATATAGAGGAGTAATGATGCTCGAATGTGGAATAATAACACGAGAAATATCAATAGTCAACTGATTAATTTTTCGTAAAAATCCATTAGTGTGGAGGGTATACTTAAAACACATTATCACAATGCAATGACTTGTTGCCACATAAGTCATAAATTTGTAATAATTGCCAAAATATGAGTTAAAAATCAAGGTAACTAGAAACATGCATATGTGATATTCGTCACATCAGGAACGTGGAATTAAAATAGAAAGAGACAATTTGAATAGGAACATTAGTGCACCTAAAGCGAAAAAACTCAATTGGATAAATAGCCACCCAATAGTTACCGAAGTTGTGATGTTTCTTGACAACAAACTCTATAAATAAGCAATGAGCTCATAAAGGAAGAAAAGACTCCATCACCAAAAAATACATTTACATAGTTTTATCCTTTATTTCCTTTCCTTTTTATTTATTTCATTTTCTTTCCATATTTTTATAGAACTTATTTCTTTCAAAGTAGATTTTAATGTAATTTGTAACTTTCTTTCAAGTCTATTAAAAGTTTCTTACCTTTACTTTTTGTTATCTTTAAGTTCTTTCTTTACATACTGTAAAGTAATCATTTACATTATCCTACTTTCTTTTTTTTACAAATCTTTACTTCTATTTCAATTACCATAATTTATAGCTTCTTTTGTCCTTGTTAATTAACATAATGTAACACTTCCACAAAAGTCTTCCCTAAGGAAAGCATAAGTCTTTTTAATTAAAGCATCGAAAGCAACACAATCACCTGGTAATTATCACTAGGCTAAGATCTTTGCTTAACAAGACCACAAATCTTGTTTGTCACGCTCGCATTCCTAATTAACTTTAATTACCAAGCCAAGTTAAACAAAGCCTCAACAATGAGAATGAATTGTTTTATTTACATATCTAAATTATTTTTATTCTTCCCTAAATAGTTTATTTATCCATTGGGCATGATTAAATGGTGTTGAAAATATCTTAAATTGAGTGCATTTTTACTTTATTTTGGTATCACTTCTAAAGGTGTTACACAAGAATTATTGCAGACGGGTTAATTCAGCAAAGGGGATCGACCATGAGGAAACCCTTTCATCTGTAACCATGATAAAGTCTATTCGGATTCTCTAATATATTTTTGCTCATCTTGATTTCGAGACTTGGCTAATGGACATTAAGACTACATTCTTGAATGGTGGTTGTAACGAGTGACTTTATATTATCCAACCCATAGGATTCATAGCAAAGGGTTAAGAAGAAAGATGTGCAAGATTAAGAGGTCGATTTATGTACTTATGGAAGCATTAGGGTCTCGAAACATCTAATTTGATTAAGAAATCAAATCTTTTGGTTTTGATCAATGTTTATTTGAAACTTGTGTATGAGAAGCATGATGATAATGTGGTGATATTCTAGTACTTTATATGGATAATATTCTCATAATCGGGAATGCTATGGGTGTATTGTCTACTATAAGAATGTGGTTTTCTAGTCAATTTGATATGAAGGACTTAGGAGAATCCAATCATCTTTGGGATTAAGATTTTACGTGATCACAAAGTAGGATGTCGGGATTATTTCAAGCACTTATATCGACACATTGCTTATGCAGTTTAACATGCAAGATTCCAAGAAAGGGTTTCTACCTTTTAGTCATCGAATTTCTTTGTATAATTTTTAGTGTCCTAAGACAACTGAGAAAATAACGAGGATGCAGAACATATCTTATTGTTTGACAACGGGTAACTTCATATCCATTGTGGTTTGTACTAAACCGAATATCAATTATGCCATTGTTATGGTTAGCATATTCCAGTCTAATCCAGTGAGTAACACTAGACTGTAGTGAAGCATATTCTAAAGTACCTAAAGTGTACTAGAAATTATGTGATGGTCTACTCAACTGATAGTCTAGTAACCGTTGGTTATACAGACTTAGACTTTGAGTCATATATGGATTCCAGGAGATCGACCTTATGATATGTTCTCAACCTATGAGGTGGAGCAATAAGTCAGAGGTGGATCAAGAAATCCAGTATTATTGATTCGACCATAGAAGTTGAATATATTTCACCTTCAAAGGCAACAAAAGAGGTTATTTGTCTCCTAAAATTTCGAAGTGGCTTAGATGTGGATATTTCAATCCAGACGGCTATTACAATTGTGATAATAGTGATGCAGTTGCAAATTCAAAAGAACTGAGGCTCATAAGAGAGTAAGCATATTAGCGGAAGTACCACTTGATTCAACATATCATGTAGAGGGGCGATGTCATCGTGACCAAAATTGGATTTTAAGACAACATGGCAGATCTTTTTACATAGAGCTTACTAGCTAGGATTTTGACAGTCACATAAAAGGAATGGGATTCAAGTGCATGGCCTCTTGTATTTAAGACTAAGTGGGATATTATTGGGGTTTTATTATTTAAACCATGCATCGACTTTCTATTTTAATTAATAAAGGATTGTATCATTCATTTTGAAATGAGAATCATGTCTATGAGAATTATTCGTACTTGTTTAAATATATTGTTTCATATTTATGTCGATCAATAGAGCCTAGTATGAATTCCGATAAGTTGGGTTCAACTTGATCACAAGGAGATTGTGATTTTAGTTCTAGCACTATTGAAAGGATCACAACCTAGATAGGAGTTGACATCCTATTTAAATGGTTGGGATAAAATCCTAGTAGTATATCTCAAACTACGAGAACCTATATGATGGTTTGAGAACTTGTATGATAATTTAATAGAGGATTATGATATCCCAATAATGTATTAAACATAACCACCCATGAGATTTGAGTTTAAAGGATGTCTTGATTAGACTCAGACACTCTCATACCATTTTCAAAGGGTTCATAATGCTTATATGATTATTGCTTTGATTCATATGGATGCGAGTCTATTTTAGATTAAATCAAATGATCCCCTCATATTGGGTGACAATTATGTGAGTAGGTTTGAGATCTTAATTTGGAGGAATCCATGGTTAGAGATACCTTACATTATGATACCCTCTTGATATATTTATAATATTTATTTCCACCTATAAAACCTGATCAATGGATTATTTCATAATCTGGTGGAGTAGTAAAATAATTTAATCTTGAGAATCAAGGAATTGATTAGATGTTGGTTAAAGTCAATTAGCGACAAATTGATTTGAGCAAGCTGTTATCGAAATCTTAACGCGAGGAATTATATTATGTACCATAACCAACTTTGCAAATCAGGACTCATTATATCCGAATGATTTATGAGATAATTGAATTGGAATGAAGTTATAATTATTTTGTGAAAATAATTAAAATTAAATAAATAAAGAAAATAAATCACAAGATTTATAATTTGGGATTTCCGAATATTTATTTGGAAGATATATTAATTATTTATCTTAGAACCATAATATAATCCACATACCCAAGTAGTTAGGTCATAAACATCTGGGACCTTAATATCTAACTTAACATATCTAAGACACTAATAAATTATTAAATGATCCACTTACCAAGTTTGGCCTTAGAATCAAAATATAAGTTCATTAAGGGGTATTACAATTCCCGATTAATAAGACTAAACACAAATTCCTCCCAATATAACGCTTACAATTCCCTTACAATTATTACTAAATTTATAGTGATTTTTAATATAATAAATTAAATCTCACCCTCAAGCCAATCAACATAATAATTATGTCAACATTTTAGCATTCTATATATTTCGGATTGAGAATTTATATTCCCTTTGCAAACCTGGGAAGTTGTGAAAGTAAATAGCAAATAGTATAAAAACTTGAATTCCTCATGTGGTCATGTTTAATACATTCCCAGTATACGAGTACAGTCTTCTTTGAACTATGGAACAAATTCCTAAACCACCGAAAATATTCCCATAGTTAAGTCCAATCACCAAAATCGTACACACTAATCAATTTATAAGATGCTACTTCCTATCTAGGCTGTGATGATTTAAATATACTAGAATCACAATATTAATCTTTCGTGAGTAAGCGAAACCCTATTCACCAGAATCTTTTCGAGTATAATTTATTGATATAATAATATATTTAATAAGAAAATATAAATCATTCCCACCTTTTGATTCACCTTAAAATTATCTAAAGAAAAGCTATTATTAAATTATGTATATCTTGTTAAAATCATAAGGATTTAATATTAAAACTCTAACACACTCCACTCATTGGTTTCCTCCTCGAATATCCAATTTATGTCCGATAGAAGGCCTGGGGTTATTTAGGGAAAAATAGTTAGTGATGGAAGTGGTACAAGTTTTTTGCATTTAGACGTTGAAGACAACTAGATCACTGAGGTCTAAAGGATGAGTCCCCTCGAGAAAATGAAAAATTATGGGATAACTCGAGCCCTAAATAATTTAATATCTCGATCATTTTAGCTAAATTTTCTTATCTCTATATTGTATACTATAGGTTACTTAAACATTCTATATGGGATTCTCACAGCCTATGATAAAACAGTTGGAGTCAATTGATATATAGAAAAAGGGAGTAATTAACAAAACAAAGTGAAAGAGATAATGAACCGTTGGAACTTAGTGATGTATTCGCAAAACCTAATGAAATAAAGAGAATCGAGACTTTGTAGTGGCAAAATAAAAATGTTAAAAAATTTAGATTAAAAAATCGTGTACTGGAAGATTAAGGTCATGTAATAACGACGATTAAACATCGAAAAGATAGTTCTCAGGTGAGCATAGTGAATCCTAACCATGAACATCACAAAGTGGATGATGATAGGCTATTTCGATTCTCAGAGATGGAAATTATTTCATAGTGAAAAATAATGGTTACCCAACTTTCTGACATAAGTGAAAAACATGAAGTTGTTTGAAATGATTAAACTTAAGTGGATTTAAAATTATCAAAATAGGTTAAATCTAATGGGTAGTTGGATAAGGAGATAGTAAGCAATCACACATGTTTTCAAACTCACACATTATTGGGAAACGATTCACAAACCACATATATAATTAGGCACTAATCCCAACAAGTGTAAATTTGCAACAAACAAGGATACCAACCAAACTAATCCATACCTAAGGATTCACTTGAAGAATTCAAAAAGATAAGGGGACAGTCGATAACGAGAATTTCTACCCCGAGGGGGTCATCGTCATGATTTACCGATTATGAAATTATCCAAGAAAGATTATCAGATTCCTTAAAAGACAACTGATGGCGGATCCATCACGTAGAAGATTGATCCAATCCAAAATAAGAAATGCGACTATAGAGGGATAAGAAAATATCATTATTATTATTAAACACGTTTTTCAGAAGTTAAGGTAAATGATCACAACTCCACTTTCTTAGGAGTGATGAACAATTACTTAGCATCTTTAAGTGACATTTGTTCGACCATATAACGGAAAAGGATAAATACTCTATAAAGGGGTGTTTTGGATTGCTCACTATATGTGGGAGAGGGACCCTCCAGTCCTCTGTAAAAACAATTGTATAAGGGACACCCTCTATCCCTCTTATAAAGAGATTTAGGCGATGGACCCCTCCAGCCCCCTGCAAAGAGATTTGGGGCCAAGGACCCCTCTAGACATCCTATAAAGAGACTTGGTCGAGGGAACCCTCCAGCCCTCCTACAAAGACATTTGGGTGAAGGACCCCTATAGCCCTCTTGCAAAGAGATTTAGGCGAGGGACCCCTCCAGCCCTCCTGCAAAGAGATTTGGATGAGGGATCCATTCATCCTTCCTGCAAAGTCATTTGGGCGAGGGTCCCACCAGCCATTCTGCAAAGAAATTTGGGCAAGGGAGCACTCCAGCCTTCCTGCAAAGAAGTTTTAAAGATATTTTGAGAAGGAACCCCTCCTGGAGGTCCTTTAAGTTCAACATATAGCTGGGTGAGGAACCCCTTTACCCCAAACTAAAATTAGTTAAAATGATAACTCGGAAAGGGAGTCCACAAATGAGGGACCCCTCTACCGAGACCAGTTAAAATTGGAAAACCTAGTGAGTAATCCCACAGTAAAGGACTCCTCTATCAAATATTCAAATAGTATTAATTTTGCAGCAAGAGAATCCAAGAAGTGACCCTTTGAAGAAAATAGGCCAGGATAAAGGGATCCCTCATGAAAAAGTTGTTCTTTGTAAGAACACGAGGCCCCCGATTTTTAAATTTTACCAAAAAGTAATAATCAATTTCCTTCAAAAGATGCGAAAGCGAGATGGTTCAATTAAACACACACAAACACCTAATTTTAATTTCTTTCAAATTAAAATTAAAAAGTTCAAAGTGAAATTAAATTAGACAACAAATACATTTTTAACTTAAACCAAATTAACCCAAGTCCTAGAAATTTGCCTAAGTCATATTTTCAATATTACCAAATTAGGCTAAACCAAATTTTATCCAATAAAATTAATGACTTGAATTAAATTAAAATAACCTTAAATAAATTTGCACCAAATTAAACAAGTAGTGATTTAAACCAAATTTATCTTTTTACCTAAGCATGCATCTAATGTGAATTTTGCAAAATATAAAATAAATAAATAAATCACTACACTGCGATGTACGATGAAAAACTCACAATGGAAGAAAACCTCGGACGGCCCTAGCGTTAAGTCCACTAAGTACGAAATTTACAATTACAAGCAAGGACTTACAACACTCGGCTCGACTTATTCAAGCCCCGATGCGTCTTCTTATAACTACCTCTGCCTAGCCGACAATTCCGGACTCCACTGAAACCATAGAATCCACCAAAGAAGCTGTTGAAACAACCGTCAACCACACTTCACCATGTGAGAATGCCGTAGAAAAACAATGAGACTTCTTCTTTGAGGGATGTAGAAGAAAACCCAAACAAACTCTTCAACTTGGTAGAGTAAACCCGGTGCCAAACTCTCCAAGAAAGATATTTATATGGAAAAATGGAATAAACAATATGGGTGTAAACCAAAAGTGTTTTAGGGTGATATTCTTGGAAAGCAAAACACTTAAACCATGAACCTTTTCACAGAAAAGTTAAACTCTTAAAACTCTCTCTAGAAGATGGAAGAATATGAAAAAGATATTTTGAAAAGGTTGGTTCCCGCACATATTAAGTCTGTCAAAAGTTAGTGGAGAAAAAGTAATGGGATAGAGGTGAAAAACTGCCAAATAATTTTCCCGCCGGAAATATCGTTCGAAGGAGATATTCGTTGGAACGAAGTCTCGTTCGAACGACCCTTCTAATGAAGTTCCAGTGGCCTGTTGGGAAAACTCGTTGGCAAACTAGTTCGAATGACATTCTCGTTCGAACGAAAAACTCGTTCGAACAACAATTTCGAACGAACTTCCAAAAAGCTTAAAATTTAATTTTTAGTCCAGAAACTTTATTTTAAAGTTTTAAAGAAACCTTCAAAAAATAAACCTCAGCTTAAAATAAAAGTACACCCAATAGACATGTTCCAATATCCTATATAAATATGTAAGGCATTCACACCTTAGGAGTAAATGGGACACATGTTGTTGACGTAGAAACGAGGCACAACAAACTCGGCATATGATGAAGCTTTATACTCTTGGCCGCTACGTCTTCAACTAACATGTCATAGGCTTGATTGGATAAACCTGAATGTAAGGACATTTTTGTCCATTATCATTATATGTCCGTTGAAGAAACTCAAGATCGCATCTACAACAACGGATCCGAATATCAAAGTGTCTTCAACATCATAGCCTCTGCGAGAATGAACTTGGGAAATTTTGTTTTTACGTTCCTCTGCGATTATTGTGCTTGTCTTATCACATGTTGGTTAGGTGTTTTCACTTCAATCCTATCCTTAAAACGAACCAAGCGCGATAAATTTTGATAAGGAAATTGTGCATATAAAAACCGTTTTGTGAGTTTGTGTGCTTTGTTTGATAACGGGGAGGGGCTGCGAAAGGTAATTATCTATCCTTTGCGCAAAACACACCGTTAAAAAGGACCTAAAAAATTGAGGAATTTTACTATCCGAGGTCCAAAGAGGTTAAAAGAGCCCGAAAAAATTTAAAGGCAATAAAAAGAAATTCATGCCAGTTATGGGCCATTTAGGTTTTTGCACCAATTCTCCAAAGTTTGAGAATTTAGATTACCTCTAAAAGAATATATATATATATGAGGGAGTTTGGTTGGAGAATTTAAAACGGGTTTGCACGTCCTTGAAATGCTTGAAAATGCGCTACATAGTTTTGGACGTTATTGGTGTGGAAATCATTTAACTTTGATTTGTTGATTTGTATAAGTCGATGTCATCTAAATTCAATATTTTTACACCTAAGGATACTTTTGATGTTCATTCGTTAGGGGTACACATATGCAACGTGCACATATGATTGATTGAGTTGATTTACCTATCGAATGTGTTCACACCCATACATTACGTTCCCATGACTTGGTTGTTTGTGTTTAAGTCAATGGTGTGATTTTTTTTGTATCATGTTTTACATATTTTTCAAATGGTATCAGATTTTTTTGTTCGAAAAAATTGAAAAATCTAAAATAGTTTGTGAAGTTTTTTTTAGCAACTCTTTGCTAGAGCACGTTTGTCATATTGTTTGATGCCTTTTTTTTGTATATCGTGACACCCCGATTTTGCTTATTTGATTCATTCTTCTCTTTTGTCTATTTTGGGGACATCATAAAAAGGGGGGGAAAGAATTATCATAATATGGGGGAGTTTGAATTTTGGGGGAGTTTTTGAGATATAGCTTATGTTTTTATCATATATTGGTATCCATGTTTATCTCATTTCAAACTCGATATGTCACGTGGTATTTGCTTTGTCTCATGTGTGTAGGTATAAAGATTGAAGATCAATATGTTGCACACCCTGATGAGAAAAGCTTTGAGATTTGATGATTGTTGAAGATTGAAGAACAAACGATGAAGATTTATACCTTTGTATCTTTCCATCTTTAGGGTTCATGGGAGGGTAGATTTGTATTGGTCATTAGTTGATAATTCGGATATTTTTTATGTATGTACCGGCATAGACATAGGGGGAGATTTGTAAGGACATTTTTGTCCATTATCAATTTATATGTCGTACGCCGTTACACCGTTGAAGAAACTCAAGATCGCATCTACAACAACGGATCCGAATATCAAAGTGTCTTCAACATCATAGCCTCTGCGAGAATGAACTTGGTAAAATTTTGTTTTTACGTTCCTTAAAGTTCATATTTAGTATTGGGAAATTTTTATAAAATGTTTTCTATAAAAAATTTCAAGCAAAATGAGGCTTTTTAAAGTTTTTATTTTTCTGGGAAAACCGGACCGGACCGGTCCGCCCTCTACCCGGACCGATCCGCCTTGCTCAAGGTCCAGTAGACCCCGGATCGAATGCAAACCGATGAATCAGAAATAACCGAACCGATCCGACCTCATCCGGACCGATCCCCCTCTTAATAAAAGAATCGATCCGGTCAAATCAGACCGATCCGCCACCAAGCCGGACCGATCCGACTGGGATAAATTCGGCCAGATCTGTTAGAGATTTTTTAGGCTCAAAGTTTTCCTATTTAAAACCCACTACGGGAAGTGGTTTTCCAAGACTTTTCAAGACGATTTTCAGAGTCCTAAATACTCTAAGTCTTCACCATTTTGATGTGCCAAACATCTTTTTGATTCACACACAAAAATCCCAATTACTTTTGTGAATCTTTTGGAACCCTAGAACACAAACCTTGTTGTTGTTCATCTTTGTGGAGAGATCTTTGCAACCGGGGGCTACGTGTCATTGTTGAGGGAGTCTCTACAAAGTTTTATGACTGCGAGTCCTTGGAGGGTGCTGCGTGTATTCTCTTGCTGAGTTCAAGATTGCGTGTCTTTGTGGGTTGGCTGCGCGTTAATCCATTGCAGATTTCTCTATGTAATTGTAAGTTGCGGCTTGTATATTCATAGTGAAATAAAGGTTTTACCCGAAAGGGGTTTTTTCCTGAATTCTGTGTCTCAGCATAATTTTTTGTGTCACATGCTTTATTTATTTATGGGTTGACACTTGCACTTTAGATGCATGACTAGGGGCTGAAATTAAATAAGTGTGCTATATTAGAAAGTTGCGAAGTTAATCAATTATCACATAGTCTTGTCTTTTCAAATTGGTATCAGAGCGGGTTGCGCTAATTTATTGCGTATTCCTATTTTCCGCAAAAATCGTGTGATATTGATTTTTTTTTAAAATCAGTTTTGTGAAAAATCGCAATTTTTCCTATGGAGCACTTATATAATCAGATGCCTATTTTTGACGGGTCTAATTATGCCTACTGGAAAGCTCGTATGAAATCGATTTTAAAATCTGTTGATGAGCGTGTTTGGTTGCTTTGCGAAAATGGTTGGACTCCTCCCATGGTCACTGTTAATAACATCACCACTTTAAAACCCGTGTTAGACTGGACTGAAGATGATTATAAATTGTCCAATTTTAATTCCCGTGGTCTGAGTGCTATTTCTGGAGCTGTCTCTCCTGATGAGTTTCGCCGAATTATGATGTGAACCACGTCTAAAGAGGCTTGGGATGTTCTGAAATTGACACATGAAGGTACGAACGCGGTTAAAGAGTCAAAATTACAAAATTTGGCCACCCAATTTGAGACTATCACCATGTCTGAGTCCGAATGCTTTGATGATTTTTATGCACGATTGTCGGACATTGTTAACACATGTTTTAATTTGGGTGAAGTGATTGATAACACGCGCGTCGTTAAAAAGATTTTGAGATCTCTCCCAAAACGCTTTATTCCTAAAGTCACTGTTTTGAACTCTTTGGGAAATTTGAAATCACTTAAGTTGGAAGAACTTGTAGGAGATCTTCAAACCTATGAGATTAACATGTTTCCCAAAACCATTAAGGCTAAGGATAAAGGCATTGCTTCAAAGACTCATTTTAAGAAAAAGAAAGAAACAGTTTGTGAGTTCGATTCTGAGGGAGATTTTGATTTTAATGATATGGCCTTGTTTGCAAAAAATTTTAAAAAATTTCTCAACATGAACAAAAATAATTCTTCCAATAAAAAGAATTTTTTTGAGAAAAATAAAAAGAAAGGAAAGGCCAAAGAAAGTGGTGAGAGGGAAAAAGAGAATAAATCCGATGAGGAGTGTGAGGAAGATTTTGAGAACGTCACTTGTTTTGAATGTGGGGGTAAGGGACATAAGTCGTTTGAGTGTCCTACGTGGCTTAGAAAGAAAGGAAAGAAAGTAGCTATGCCCGCCACACTTAGTGATAGTAGTGAAGGTGAGGGTGATGAGACTAGTGGTGAGAAGTTTGTAGCTTTTTCTAGTCGTGTGAGCACACCCACCTTGTCCCACAATAGTGCACACGAAAGTGATAGTGATGGTTTGAGCGCTTCAAGTGAGGGAGAAAGTGAGAGTGAAAGTGGAGATGAAAGTGAGCTCCAAAAAGCTTTTAGAGAGTTGTACACCGAGACCTTGAAAACAAAAAGGTATAATAGGGATTTAGGTCGTCGGGTTTTAGATTTGGAGAAAGAGAAGGAGGTTTTGAGAAAAGAGAAGTGTGATTTGGCCGACACGTTGTCTAGTCTGACGACACGTGTATCCCAACTCGAGAGTGATCTCGAATATGCCAGGGTGGTAAAAGTCAAGTTTGAGAACGCACCTAAGAAGGTTGAAAAGGTGGTTCTTAAGGGTAAAGGTGAGAAGTTAGGAATAAGTCATGACGGTGCTTCTTCTTCCCAATTAGCACCCGAGCCGGTTCCCACTTTAGTGACAGTTTCACATGTGTCTCACCCTAACCCACCTAGGCGTCCCATTCCTTTTAGGAAAGTGCGTCCTAGAGTTTTTGAGAGAGGTGTTCCTACGCTATTTATGTTTGCTCACATTGCAAGAGGAGAGGACACCTTAGGGAATTTTTCTTTAAGTTGGGGTATGTGTCACGTTTAGCTTCTACACGTGTTTCTGGCACACATGCACCCACACATGATACTTTACATGCTCCCGGAGACTACATGAGAGAGTTTGCACATTTAGGAGAGCAAGTTAAGTTTTTAGTCAAAACTTCACAAGAACTGATGGAGGTTTTTCATAAGTTGTCACCACCTTTGGAAAACCCCTCTGCACCTAATGATTGAGGTTTGACTTGTTTACTAGCATAGGGTGATTTTCATGATGACATTGTTTGCCTATTGCTAGTATGTATCATTTTGTATATATTTTTTTGAAAAATTTTGAAAAATACAAAAAGATTTTTTGTTGCACCGTTTATGGATGAACACTTTGGATGACCGAGTCACAACATCATTCCTTTATTTTCATGTGACTATTTGATAGTGTTTTGAGACAATAGGTCAATTCATCCATGTGCTTTATAATGTTTGGAGTCATTAAGATGTAATTTAGTGTTACTTCCTACATGTTTGACTCATAATTTCCTTTATTGCACACATGCACGGATTTGTTTGATTATTGTGCTTGTCTTATCACATGTTGGTTAGGTGTTTTCACTTCAATCCTATCCTTAAAACGAACCAAGCGCGATAAATTTTGATAAGGAAATTGTGCATATAAAAACCGTTTTGTGAGTTTGTGTGCTTTGTTTGATAACGGGGAGGGGCTGCGAAAGGTAATTATCTATCCTTTGCGCAAAACACACCGTTAAAAAGGACCTAAAAAATTGAGGAATTTTACTATCCGAGGTCCAAAGAGGTTAAAAGAGCCCGAAAAAATTTAAAGGCAATAAAAAGAAATTCATGCCAGTTATGGGCCATTTAGGTTTTTGCACCAATTCTCCAAAGTTTGAGAATTTAGATTACCTCTAAAAGAATATATATATATATGAGGGAGTTTGGTTGGAGAATTTAAAACGGGTTTGCACGTCCTTGAAATGCTTGAAAATGCGCTACATAGTTTTGGACGTTATTGGTGTGGAAATCATTTAACTTTGATTTGTTGATTTGTATAAGTCGATGTCATCTAAATTCAATATTTTTACACCTAAGGATACTTTTGATGTTCATTCGTTAGGGGTACACATATGCAACGTGCACATATAATTGATTGAGTTGATTTACCTATCGAATGTGTTCACACCCATACATTACGTTCCCATGACTTGGTTGTTTGTGTTTAAGTCAATGGTGTGATTTTTTTTGTATCATGTTTTACATATTTTTCAAATGGTATCAGATTTTTTTGTTCGAAAAAATTGAAAAATCTAAAATAGTTTGTGAAATTTTTTTTAGCAACTCTTTGCTAGAGCACGTTTGTCATATTGTTTGATGCCTTTTTTTTGTATATCGTGACACCCCGATTTTTCTTATTTGATTCATTCTTCTCTTTTGTCTATTTTGGGGACATCATAAAAAGGGGGGGAAAGAATTATCATAATATGGGGGAGTTTGAATTTTGGGGGAGTTTTTGAGATATAGCTTATGTTTTTATCATATATTGGTATCCATGTTTATCTCATTTCAAACTCGATATGTCACGTGGTATTTGCTTTGTCTCATGTGTGTAGGTATAAAGATTGAAGATCAATATGTTGCACACCCTGATGAGAAAAGCTTTGAGATTTGATGATTGTTGAAGATTGAAGAACAAACGATGAAGATTTATACCTTTGTATCTTTCCATCTTTAGGGTTCATGGGAGGGTAGATTTGTATTGGTCATTAGTTGATAATTCGGATATTTTTTATGTATGTACCGGCATAGACATAGGGGGAGATTTGTAAGGACATTTTTGTCCATTATCAATTTATATGTCGTACGCCGTTACACCGTTGAAGAAACTCAAGATCGCATCTACAACAACGGATCCGAATATCAAAGTGTCTTCAACATCATAGCCTCTGCGAGAATGAACTTGGTAAAATTTTGTTTTTACGTTCCTTAAAGTTCATATTTAGTATTGGGAGATTTTTATAAAATGTTTTCCATAAAAATAAGAAGTAAGTTTTTTCAAGCAAAATGAGGCTTTTTAAAGTTTTTATTTTTCTGGGAAAACCGGACCGGACCGGTCCGCCCTCTACCCGGACCGATCCGCCTTGCTCAAGGTCCAGTAGACCCCGGATCGAATGCAAACCGATGAATCAGAAATAACCGAACCGATCCGACCTCATCCGGACCGATCCCCCTCTTAATAAAAGAATCGATCCGGTCAAATCGGACCGATCCGCCACCAAGCCGGATCGATCCGACTGGGATAAATTCGGCCAGATCTGTTAGAGATTTTTTAGGCTCAAAGTTTTCCTATTTAAAACCCACTACGGGAAGTGGTTTTCCAAGACTTTTCAAGACGATTTTCAGAGTCCTAAATACTCTAAGTCTTCACCATTTTGATGTGCCAAACATCTTTTTGATTCACACACAAAAATCCCAATTACTTTTGTGAATCTTTTGGAACCCTAGAACACAAACCTTGTTGTTGTTCATCTTTGTGGAGAGATCTTTGCAACCGGGGGCTACGTGTCATTGTTGAGGGAGTCTCTACAAAGTTTTATGACTGCGAGTCCTTGGAGGGTGCTGCGTGTATTCTCTTGCTGAGTTCAAGACTGCGTGTCTTTGTGGGTTGGCTGCGCGTTAATCCATTGCAGATTTCTCTATGTAATTGTAAGTTGCGGCTTGTATATTCATAGTGAAATAAAGGTTTTACCCGAAAGGGGTTTTTTCCTGAATTCTGTGTCTCAGCATAATTTTTTGTGTCACATGCTTTATTTATTTATGGGTTGACACTTGCACTTTAGATGCATGACTAGGGGCTGAAATTAAATAAGTGTGCTATATTAGAAAGTTGCGAAGTTAATCAATTATCACATAGTCTTGTCTTTTCATTGAACAATATCCTATGACTCAAACATTTTTGTCCGGAATTGAGCCAACACAACATTGAGACTCAATCGGAGACTTGTGTCCTTACAAATCTCCCCCTTTGGATATTCCGGTACAAAAACCAACAAAAACTCCTAAAAGGTCGTCAAGCTCTACTAGACTTAAAAAATGTCCTACCCTAAATAAAAAATACATATCTTGACTCAAAGACCCAACGATCAATATCTTTGCCGACGATGAAAGTTGCCATTTAGAAGAATTCCTGCACACTTAAGTAAACTATCAAACGCATAGGGAATATCAAAATATTAAATGCAATTAAAATAAATACTCCCCCTAAATTAATTATCCCCTTAATCAACTGTGATTTACCTAAGAAGGTCGCGACTCCCCCTAAGTGAAATCTCCCAAACTAAGATACGATTACAATAGGATTATATACCATTTCTCCCCCTATCATTCTCCCCCTTTTGTTCAGGAATAGACAAAGGATAAAAGGAATTTTAAAACATGATGCATAAGGTGATAAGAACATGAAAGAATATAGGCAACAAAAGCATAACTAAACCATATAAAGAATAAAGGCTACCAACTAAGATGCACGAAAATGATAGCAATATGATACATAAAGTATTAAGCATGTGATATCAACAAAGAATGCAACAAGATAGATACCAATTATGAAGTAGAAACATAGATGGACTAGAAAGCAATGCAAAGACACATAGAATACCTCGTATATGAGTACATAATAAATATCTTTAACGCACACGCACATATACTATGTATAAACACCAAAATGACACACACAAAATATAATACGAGTCTTCCACACTCTTATAGCATAAATGTGTCATATGGAAACGAAAGTGTTGGGGTGTGAACTAGTAACAATTAAATTTAGACCCAATCACTTAAAACATGTTCACGGAGTTCTCATTTTATTTTCAAGCTTCATCACATTGGAATATAGCCTCATGTGACAATATAAATTGAACTCAATGAACAAACATACACAATGCATACAAGCCTAGAGTTTTGATGATTCTACAAACCAATAGAGTCATGACATTGAAAGTACAACTAGGATAAACGGACATTGTGCAAATCGTTGATATACCATCCAATCTCCCTCAATAAGCATATATATTTCTGAATGAATATATCAATTAAATATAGGCCTTGGCAATGATTTTTTTTTAATGCCATAATTTATTTCAGGCCTTTGGACCACGTATTTCTTTTAGGTCTAAGCAAACGGTGGCTACTCGCAAAGGATGATTTTTCCTTTCGGAGCCCTTCCCCGTGCACTTTTATATACATCATTTTTATATCTCACACAAATCTCACGTGCAATGGATTTTAACATGAACTAGTCCTCCTAGGTCACATAACATGTAGATGACAAGATTGGTAGGAGAACACCTCACAAAGCTCAAATATACATATGAAGTCATAGTTTCAAGTGAGCTCGTGCATGTGTGAATTGAGGAATATAAAAATAGAATCCATTATATCAACACAAAATCCAACTACTCCATGTAAGCATGGTAAAGAACATTTTAAGGATTGATAATCTAAACCAAAATTTTTAGCCATATAGAAGCGAAAAAGAAGGGATTCAAGCACAAGTATATCTCACATGGAGTGTGCCAAACTAAAATACACACAAACTAAAAATCTTTTTGAGTTTTTGAAAATTTTAAACCAAATAACAAAAATATTTAGTCCAAAAGACAAACAAAAATCATTTGTATTTTTCATTATTCTTAAATTACTAAAAAGGTAAAACACAAATGATAAACAAAAATCTTTTTGTATTTTTCATTTAATGCAAACTAAAATGAAAGAAATGGTATACAAAAGATAAACAAGAATCATAATTCTAGCATGTGATGAAGCATGGAGCAAAGACTAGAAAATGATTATGCATACACCTAGAAATGATATATAATATGAAGCACAAAAAAAACTAGAGTATGAAAACAACAAACACATTCAACCTTTAGATTTAGCAAGTGAGGAAGCATGTGAAAGTAAATGAGAATCAAAAATCCTATCTTGTAAAGAAACTAAGTCGGATCTCCTAACCCAAACTAATAATAAATGACTATCTTGGGGTATAGGAATGTTGGTTACCTCGGTTGTCTTACAATGGAATTTTCTAGGACCTCGTTTAAGATCGAAATAAAATTTCCTAAGATGACCTTTTCGACCACAATGTGAGCACCTAAAGACTCGGTGAAAAGACTTACCTAAGGAATGATCTCTAAAGGCTTTCCTAGGCGATTCTCCTAAAACATTGGTTTTGGCTTTATGAGTTGATTCATTACAAGTATTTAAGCCTAAACCACAAGTGTCATTTTTTATTTGGACCGTGCCTAAGATTTTATATAGTTTTTCGAACCTACACTCCAAACCAAATTTGACTTTACTAGAGTCTTTTAATTTATTTTCAAATTCTAAAATTCTAGACTCTAACAAAACATTTCTCTCTTCAAACTCGAGAAGATCCTTTTTCATTGATTCCATTAAACCTCTAAGGCTATCTCTCTCGCCTTCTATATATTCAAGCTTCTCTCGAAGAGTCCTCTCACGTGTCCTAAGGTCTTCAACCAACACACAGTCATCAACAACCTTGACACGCTCTGTTAAACAAGCTTCTAACTTCAAATTAGCTCTTTTTAATTTGAGAGATTCTTCATATAATTCTTGATAAGCATTTTGATGTTCACTCACATTAACCTCAGTTTCACTTTCACTGTCTCTTTCTTTTCCACTCTCACAATCATCATCTTTATAGCTTCACAAACAAGGGCCTCGGAAGTGTTAAGAATTAAGATGTCATCATTGGATAATTCCTCACTGTAACAACCCGAGGTCTTGGAGACGAGAATTTATTTATTTTGGGAAAAATCAATAATATTTTATTGGAGAATAATTAAATTGGCAATTGAGGTTAAAATTTGGAGTCGTTAGAAAGTTGTCGAATGACAATTCTGAGGGTACCATTATTTCCGAAAGGGTCAAGAAAGTCGAAATGACTGTACTTGGGGTCTATTTAGGTTCCAAAATAATTTAGGACCGTTTAACTCGAATTAAAGTTATCGGGTCATTTAAAGTGTGTATTATCATTTAAAGATGTGTGTCTTGGGAGAATAGCCTTAAAAGCCTACGGGAGATTTATTTCTCCAAAGAGAGAAAGAGAAATAGAAAGAAAGAAAGAAAGATAGAAGAATAAGAGAAAGAAGGATAAAAGAGAGAGAAAGATGATTTTTCGGCATCCACGCGATCTCAAGTCGGATTCAGACCCTACGAACCCGAGGCAAGTGATTAAACTTGCTAAATAATTGTTGTGTACCATTTATTGCATGATTTGTGGATTGAATCTTTGGGTTTTAGGTTTAGTTTATCAAAACATAACTTTTGGGTACAATCTTAGATTTAATATGTAGATCTTTGATTTGAAGATAGAAATTAGTTTATATGTATTCTAGGATGAATATTGATGACATATATGTGATTGGGAGGAAGAAAAATGAAGAGAAAATGATTAAAACAAATTTTGGGATTTTGGCTTACTTAAAAAGTATCCATTTTCGAGAGTTATGAAGGGCCGAATCTATTCGGCCTCCTACCGATTCGATTCAGAAAAATGTAGATGCCCAAGTCTGAGTGACCGAATCGATTCGGACCCCAGCCGAATCGATTCGGCCTGAGACAGAGTCCCAGGTCTGATGACCCGAATCGATTCGCCTTCCAGGCCGAATCGATTCGCCTTCTAGGCCGAATCGATTCGTTGGGACGAATCGATTCGCAATAGGCCTGAATCGATTCGGAATCAGGGCTTTTGGGGGAATGTTTTTCTAGGGAGAATTTCATTCCAATTTGTTCGAGGTTAACGATTGGGAACCTCTATAGGAGATATATGGAGTATGTTTTGGAGACTTTTAGCCAGTTTCCCTTATAAGAAATTTTGGAGTCATATTGACTAAATTTAATGAATACCGATTAGAGATTTTGGTAATTTCTAAGTGGGGAAGCCCACCTTGATTTGGAGACTCTATTGGGAGATAATTATTAAATTCATATGAAATAATGAGGATAATTTTAGAGATAATGGATCTTAGGATCCAATCCCGAATGGGATAACTTTAAAGGTTCATAAATAAATTGAACCCTATTATGGATGAAGAATTATAAATGCTATTTGATGTGCATACGGATATAGAAATATCCTTATTGATGATTGATTTGGGAGATAATTCATAAATAGAAGAGACTTGTGAGCTTCAAGCGAGAAATAGTATAATGTATACTAAGTGGGGTTAATGTGTGAGAATTGACGGTTAGTGTATCAAAAAGAGAGTGATATACTAAATAATTATATTAATTCAACTACGCCCAAGTGCGTAATATTGAAAATGTAAATGATGTGGCAGGTATACCTTATATGAAGGTATATCTTTATATGATGTGATGATGTACGTATACCATACATGATGGTATATATATAAATAGTGAAGCATACCCCCTCCTTGCTATCATTGGAAAGTTGCGTGCATTGAGGGTGAGCATCCTGGCTCAAAGAGCAGGGTGTGGATATTCCCCAGGTCATAGTCGTCCATTGTGATTATTATGCGATATATATATATATGCATTATTTTTGGGGTGAGAAGTCGAGGGTATGTGACGTTCTCACTTGTCGATTAGGAGCTATGACCTCTTCCCGGGACGTTGTGTTCGTGAGTTGATCATGAGGTGGGTGCCGTTGAACCCCACCAGGTGGCCCCAGTTTGCTACGTGTATGGGCTGCTGGAAGATGATAGCATGTGAGCCTGCATCCTCGAGCTATAGCTCGGTTGGATGGTTATTGTTGATTGTGCTTGTACTTGGGTATCAAGGGCATAATGTACCTCAAGGACTAACATTGCCAGGACTAGTGTATCGGGGGAGGGTTCCTTGTTTGGATTTCGCCTCGGCGAGACGTCCCAAGCACGAACCGCAGTGTAATGTTGGAAATTGGGGATAAGTTAGTCCTTAATGCTCATACTTATATATATATCACCTATCCCGACGATCGATAGTGCCAAGAGTAGTGTAACGGGGGGTTCCTTGTTTGGATTTCTCTTCGACGAGACGTCCCACGCATGAAACGCCGTGTACTATTGAGAATTGGGAATATTATTTAATTAAAATTGGATAATAAATTGGGTTACATGCATCATGCATTGAGGGCATAATGAGCCTCGAGTATCAATACGGTCAGGAGTAGTGTAACGGGGGGTTCCTTGTTTGGATTTCGCCTCGGCGAGACGTCCCACGCATGAAACGCAGTGCCGTGTTGAGAATCGGGAGGAATTTAGTCCTTAACTCTTGATGCTAGTAACTCATATAAAAATATATATACTGTTTACATGCCAAATGAGGGCATAACTAGAATATATGAAATTCTAATACATGAGAATGTTGATGTATTGTGAATATGTGGTTATGTGGTTGATTATGCAACCTTACTTGTTCAATAAATGAACAAAAATAATGAGAAATATGAGAAATTAAATGTAAAGAAAAGTTTTAAATGAGAATGTAGATAAGTGTAGATTTCGAGATAAGTTAGATAGCATAATCTAATATTTATTTTGGGATCTAGTTACATTTAATTGCCTAATTTGATTTGGTCATACATTTGGATACCACGTGCATACGTTAGGTGTGCGCTCTAGTTGAGAGGTGAGATGGATTTTTATGGAGAGGACGATTCCATTAAATCATGCAATAATGCATTTATAAATATTATGCATTTTAATACACTTGCTATAAAATGTTTTTCAACTCGGGCACTGACCAGTTTATATTTTCTCCCTCCATGTATATATTATATTACTTCAGGTGTTCCTCCTCAAGGACGCCTTTGATGTTCATCCATTCATGATTCGTGGAGTTGTGACAATAGCGGACTGTCGCGGAATTTTGCTTTAGTCGATTCCTATCCTTGTATATCTAGATTAGGATTCAGTTGTATATGGAGTTAGTATGCTCAAGTGTAGTAGATTAACACTTTCTTATTTCATTTCTCAGATTATTGTATTTGAAAGAACGTGCGTTTTTCTAAATCAACGCTCTGATACCAATTTGAAAGAACGTGGGTTTTTCTAAATCAACGCTCTGTTACCAATTTGAAAAACGAGATATTTGGATCCCCGGATTTTTAATTTTATCAATTAAAATCAAACGTATAATTTCCTTTTATATATATTCAAGATGCGGAAGTGTAAAACGTGATGGTTCAACTAAAACAAACAAATACCAAATTTTAATTTTCTTAAAATTAAACACAAGTGAAATTAACTTGACGGAGGGTTCAACAAAACAGGCGAGTTACCAAATTTTAATTTTCTTAAACCAATGTTAATTAATCCAAGTCCTAGAATTTTCCTAAGTCATAATTATCAATATTTCGGAGTTAGGCCAAACCAATTTTAGCAAATGACTTGAATTAAATAAACTTTACCCAATATTTAATTTAGCACCAAATTAAATTAAGTGTGATAATTTAAACCGAATTTTATCTTGAATTATCCTAAGCATGCATTCTAAATTATTTATGCAAGATAAAATAAATCAATCACACTACGCCGTGATGTACGAGGAAAAACCCAAGACGGGAAACAACCTCGGACAGCCCTAGCCACAAATCCACTAGATACGAATTTACAAGTACAAGACAGAAAGACTTACAACACACGACTCGATCCCTCTCAATCCTCGACGCTTCTTCTTGTAGACACCTCTTCCTAGCGGATAACCTTGGAACTCCACCGCGGTCTCGGAATCCACCGATTGGACTTTGTATGGTCACCGTCACCCGTACATGGAGCCTTTCTCCGAGTGGGTAAAATAATGCAAACTCCTCTTCAATTCGGTGTAGAGAAAATCGGTGCCAAACTCCAAGCAATTGATATGTATATAAGAACTTGGAATAAACTCATTTGGGTGTAAACAAGACTGATGTATATTTTTCTCTAAAAATCTCACTCAAAACATGATCTTTTTCCCTCTTTGAATTTTCTCTCAAAACACTCTCTAAGAGTTAGAAGGTTGTGAAAAAGATAGATTATCAAAAGTGATTCCCGCACATATTAAAGTCTGAAAAATTTGGTTAAAAACTAAGTGGGGAAGTGGGTGAAAAACTGCCAAAAAAACTGCCAAAAACTGTTCCCATCTGGCATCTCGTTCGAATGACATTTCGTTCGAACGACATTCTCGTTCGAACGAGTTTTCTAACGAAGCTCCAGTATGGACTCGTTAGAAACTCGTTGGAAATCTCGTCAGAACGACAATCTCATTCGAACGACATTTCGAACGAAGGACCAATATGCCTTAGTGGGAAGTAGTTGGCAAACTCGTTCGAACGACAATCTCGTTCGAACGACATATCGAACGAACTTCCAGAAATTTGGAAAATTCGATTTTAGCCCAGAAAATAGTTTTTATAAAACCTAACACCCAATAAACAAGTTCCAAGCTCCTATATATATATATATATAATTGCATTCGTACCTCGGGAGCATGGAACCATAGTTGATGATGTAGAAACGAGGCACTCAAATCGGCATGATGATGAAGCTTTATAATCTTTGCCGCTACGTCTTCAAACAAACACTTCATAGGCTTGAGAGTATTACACTTAAATACAATCCTATGAATAAATGTTTTTGTCCGGAATTGAGCCAAAACTATATATGGACTCAATTGGAAATTTGTGTCCTTACAAATCTCCCCCTTTGGCTATTCCGGGACAAAAACCAAACAAAAATCCTAAAGGGCCCTCAAGCTCTACTAGACTCGAAACATAACCCACCCAAACTTGACTCAACCCAAGGAACAAATGCTTTGCCATTGAAAGTTGAACGATGTCGCTTTAAAAGAATTCCTGCACACTTAAGCAAACTATCAAACGCATAGGGAATATCAAAATATTAAATGCAATTAATTAATTACTCCCCCTAAATTAATTCTCCCCTTTATCAAACAAATGACATACTTAGAAAGACGTCTCCCCCTAAGATAAATCTCTCCCAAACTAAGATACGATAATAATAGGATTAGATACCATTCTCCCCCTTTTTGTCCAGGAATAGACAAAGGCTAAAGAATCAAAACAGTAACTTAAAGCATAAGGGCATTATAGTGATGAGAACCTTGAAGCATAAGGGCAACAAAAGTTCAACTAATCCAAACAATAACATTGGATACCAACTAGGATGCAATAAAATGATACCAATATGATATATAAATTATTAAGGATTGGATATCAATAAAGAATGCAATAAGATGGATACCAAGTATGAATTAAATCATATATGTATTAGGAAGCAAAGCAAAGACTAAACAAAAGTATCTAATATATGTATACATAATATATATCAAAGAAAATCAAATACACATATATAGATATAAACACACAAATGACACACACAACATATAATATGAGTCTTTCACACTCGTATGGCAAAAATGTGTCATATGGAAACGGAAGTGTAAGGGTGTGAACTAGCAACAATTAAATTTAGACCCAAACACTTAATAAACGTTCACGGAGTTCTCATTTGATTGCAAACTTCATCACATTTAAATATAACCTCATGTGACAATATAGATTGAACTCAATGAACAAACATACACAATGCATACAAGCCTAGAATATTGATGATTCTACAAACCAATAGATTCATGACATTAAATACGCAACTAGGATAAACAGACATTGTGCAAACCGTTGGTATATCATCCAATCTCCCTCAATATGCATTTACATAAATTTGAATGAATATATCAATCAAACATAAGCCTTGGCAAATTATTTTCTTTTTAATGCCATATATTCTGTTTTTAGGCCTTTGGACCACGTATTTCTTTTAGGTCCATTCAAAACGGTGGCTTACTGTCGCAAAGGATCACTTAGTCCTTTCGGAGCCCTTCCCCGTGCACATTTATATTTATCATGTTTTCATTTTTCACACAAATCTCACATGCAACGAATTTTGACATGCACTAGTCCTCCTAAGTCACAAATATGTAGATGACAAGATTGGAAGGAGAACACCTCACATAGCTAAAATATACATATGAAGTTAAAAATTCAAAGGAGCTCGTGCATGTGTGAATAGAGGCATATAAAAATAGAATTCATTTAAACAACACAAAATCCAACTACTCCATACAACTATGGTAAAGAACATAATAAGGATTGATAATCTAAACCAAAAGTTCTAGCCACGTGGGAGCGTAAAAGATGGAATTCAAACACAAGTATATGCCACTTAAAGTGTGTCAAACCAAAGTACACAAAAAAAATCTTTTTGAGTTTTTGACATTTTTAACCAAAAAAATATATACTCAAAAGACAAACACAAATCATTTGAATTTTTCATTAAGCTTAGATTATCGAGAGATAAAACCCAAATGAAGAAATAAAAATCATTTTGTATTTTTCATTTAATGCAAACAAAATGAAGGAAATATAATACAAAATATAAACAAAAATCACAATTCTAGCATGTGATAAGCATGGAGTATAGACTAGAAAATGATGAAACAAGCATACATTTAGCATGTAAATATATCATGAAGTACAAACGCAAAAGTATGCAAACACTAACACATTCATCCTTTAGATTTAGCAAGGGAGGAAGCATGTGAAAGTAAATGAAAATCAAAAACCCTATTTTGCAAGGCAACCAAGTCGGATTTCCTAACCCAAATTAATGAAGAATGATTATCTTGGGGTGTTGGAACTTTAACTACCGTGGTTACTTTACTATGGGATTTTCTAGGAATTCGTTTAAGATCAAAACAAAATTTCCTAAGATGACCTTTTCGACCACAATGAGTACAAGTAAAAATATGTCAAAAAGATTTTCTTAAGGAGTGATCTCTAAAATCTTTCCTAGATGATTCTCCTAAAACGTTGGTTTTGGCTTTGGGGGTAAATTCATTACACGTATTTAAGCCTAAACCACAAGTGCATTTTTAATTTGGACCGTTCCTAATATTTTATCTAGTTTTTCGGAACGACACTCCAAATCAAATTTGACATTACTAGAGTCTTTTAATTTATTTTGCAAATCTAAAATGTTGGACTCTAATAAAGCATTTCGCTCTTCAAAAGCAAGAAGCTCCTTTTTTTCAAGGATTCCATTAAACCCCTAAGGCTATCTCTTTCGCCTTCTACATATTCAAGCTTCTCTTGAAGAGTCCTTTCACGTGTCCTAAGGTCTTCTATTAAAGCATTTTCATCATCGACCTTAACACTCTCTTTTAAACTAGCTTCTAACTTCAAATTAGCTCTTTTCAATTTAATAGATTCTTTATAAAGTTCTTGAAAAGCATTTTGCAGTTCACTCACATTAACCTCTTCTTCATTTTCACTCTCTCTTTCTTCTCCACTCTCACTATCATCAAAAACAAGTGAATCATAAACTTTGACCTTGGAAGTGTCATGTGTTAAATTTTCATCAATCGATGAGTTCTCACTATTACTCACATGACTAGACATAAAAGCCACAAATTTTTTCTTAGTGGGGGAATCGGGTCCCTCTTCTTTATCACTATCACTAAGGGTCGCATTATATGCAGTGGGTGGTTTAACCTCTTTCCTTAGTTTAGTGGGGCACTCATAAGCCCTATGGCCATAACCTTCACAACCAAAATACTTATTAGACTCGCCCCTATCTAAATTTTCATTACTAGGTTTAGGGATCTTCTCGGCTTTAGGAATCTTCTCATTTTTACCATGTTTAGAAGTATCAAATTTCTTAAAATCATTTTTAAGTTTATCTTTGTTAATTTTAAGAAATTTTCTAAATTTACGAGCAAACAAAGTCATGTCTTCCGAGTCACTATCACTCTCGCTCTCTACTACTTGTTTGACCTCTTTTCGGGCTTTTAAAGCAACGCCCTTTTCGATTTTCTTTTCAGTTTTAGAGGGAAACATATCTAGTTCATAGGTTTGTAAATCACCTACAAGCTCTTCTAATTTCGTAGAGGCTAAAGTTGGTAAAGAATTTAAAACGGTCACTTTTGGAATAAATCTATCGGGTAGGGACCTTAAAATTTTCTTTACAACACGGTTGTCAGGTATTTTTTCTCCCAAGTTAAAAGATGAATTAACAATATCAGAAAGTCTAGCATAGAATTCATCAAAAGTTTCTTTTTCATTCATTTTGATAGTTTCAAATTGAGTGGTGAGGTTTTGGAGTTTTGAAGCTTTAACGACACTAGTTCCTTCATGAGTTAATTGTAAAATATCCCAAGCTTCTTTAGCGGTTTCACACGTCAGAATACGTCGGAATTCATCCGGTGTGACAGCGCTAAACAAGGCATTCAAATCACGAGAATTGAAATTAGCAAGTTTAAACTCATTTTCAGTCCAACTATCGGCGGGTTTGGGAACACATTCATTTTCAACTAGATAAGTTGGTGGGGACCACCCGTTAACAACTGACATCCAAACTCTCTCGTCGATAGATTTTAGTGCCGATTTCATTCGCGCTTTCCAATACGCGTAGTTAGAACCATCGAAAATAGGAAATTTTGAAAATGGGAAAAATTCCATTTTAGCCAAAAATTATAAAGGATCGTTAACGAAATAATTTATCTCTTTGGCTCTGATACCAATTTGAAATAACGTGGGTTTTTCTAAATCAACGCTCTGATACCAATTTGAAAGAACGTGGGTTTTTCTAAATCAACGCTCTGATACCAATTTGAAAAACGAGATATTTGGATCCCCGAGTTTTTAATTTTATCAATTAAAATCAAACTTATAATTTCCTTTTATATATATTCAAGATGCGGAAGCGTAAAACGTGATGGTTCAACTAAAACAAACAAATACCAAATTTAATTTTCTTAAAATTAAACATAAGTGAAATTAACTTAACGGAGGGTTCAACAAAACAGACGAGTTACCAAATTTTAATTTTCTTAAACCAATGTTAATTAATCCAAGTCCTAGAATTTGCCTAAGTCATAATTATCAATATTTCGGAGTTAGGCCAAACCAATTTTAGCAAATGACTTGAATTAAATAAACTTTACCCAATATTTAATTTAGCACCAAATTAAATTAAGTGTGATAATTTAAATCGAATTTTATCTTGAATTATCCTAAGCAAGCATTCTAAATTATTTATGCAAGATAAAATAAATCAATCACACTACGCCGCGATGTACGCGGAAAAACCCAAGACGGGAAACAACCTCGGACGGCCCTAGCCGCAAATCCACTAGATACGGATTTACAAGTACAAGACAGAAAGACTTACAACACACGACTCGATCCCTCTCAAGCCTCGATGCTTCTTCTTGTAGACACCTCTTCCTAGTGGATAACCTTGGAACTCCACCGCGGTCTTGGAATCCACCGATTGGACTTTGTATGGTCACCGTCACCCGTACATGGAGCCTTTCTCCGAGTGGGTAAAATAATGCAAACTTCTCTTCAATTCGGTATAGATAAAACCGGTGCCAAACTCCAAGCAATTGATATGTATATAAGAACTTGGAATAAACTCATTTGGGTGTAAACAAGAGTGATGTATATTTTTCTCTAAAAATGTCACTCAAAACATGATCTTTTTCCCTCTTTGAATTTTCTCTCAAAACACTCCCTAAGAGTTAGAAGGTTGTGAAAAAGATAGATTATCAAAAGTGATTCCCGCACATATTAAAGTCTGAAAAAAGTTGGTTAAAAACTAAGTGGGGAAGTGGGTGAAAAACTGCCAAAAACTGTTCCCGCCTGGCATCTCGTTCGAATGACATTTCGTTCGAACGACATTCTCGTTCGAACGAGTTTTCTAACGAAGCTCCAGTATGGACTCGTTAGAAACTCTTTGGAAATCTCATTAGAATGACAATCTCGTTCGAACGACATTTCAAACGAAGGACCAGTATGCCTTAGTGGGAAGTCGTTGGCAAACTCGTTCGAACGACATCTGGTTCGAACGACAATCTCGTTCGAACGACATATCGAACGAACTTCCAGAAATTTGGAAAATTCGATTTTAGCCCAGAAAATAGTTTTTATAAAACCTAACACCCAATAAACAAGTTCCAAGCTCCTATATATATATATATATATATATAATTGCATTCATACCTCGGGAGCATGGAACCATAGTTGATGACGTAGAAACGAGGCACTCAAACCGGCATGATGATGAAGCTTTATACTCTTTGCCGCTATGTCTTCAAACAAACACTTCATAGGCTTGAGAGTATTACACTTAAATACAATCCTATGAATAAATGTTTTTGTTCGAAATTGAGCCAAAACTATATATGGACTCAATTGGAAATTTGTGTCCTTACAGTATTGTCTGTGACTCGACAGCATATTCAGGTATTTCATTGTTGAGATTTTGTTGTACTCTTTTTTATATTGGATTTTGCACATATCACTCATCATAGTTAGATGTGTATTGTTGGTTATGTTGCATTATTGGTTTTGTTGTTGTTGTTAAATAAAAAGTTTTAAAATTTTTGACAATCCACTTTTAATAGTTTCGGGTAGTTAGCCTTATATTATTAGTATTGTCAGTTGATGTTGAGACTGTGCCATTTGAGATACCTGATTTAATGTAGTATAGGTCTAGCCACCCGTTATTATTTTGAGTGGGTTGTCACACTCACTATCACTAACATAGCTAGTAATGAACGCGGTAAAGTTGCGCTCAATGGGGGAATCGGGTCCCTCTTCCTTATCACTATCACTAAGGGTGGCATTATAGGAAATTGATTTCTTACCCTCTCTCCTTAATTTAGTGGGCCACTCAAAAGCTCTATGGACATACCCTTCACAACCAAAACACTTATCTGACTCGTCCCTATTTACATTTTCATTAAAAAAATTTAGGGATCTTCTCGGCTTTGTGATGCTTAGAATTTTCAAATTTCTTAAAATCATTTTTAAATTTATCTTTGTTAAATTTAAGAAATTTTCGAAACTTACTAGCAAACATAGCCATATCTTTCAAGTCAATCTCACTTTCACTCTCTACTACTTGTTTTTCCTCCTTCCGGGCTTTCAAAGCAACGCCCTTTTATACTTTCTTTTTAGTTTTGGAGGGAAACATGTCTAGTTCATAGGTTTTTAAATCACCTACGAGCTCTTCTAATTTTGTAGAGGCTAAAGTGGGTAAAGAATTTAAAACGGTCACCTTTGGAATAAATATATCGGGTAGGGACCTTAAAATTTTCTTTATTACACGGTTTTCAGGTTTTTTTTCTCCCAAATTAAAAGATGAACTAATAGTATCGGAAAGTCTAGCATAAAATTCATCAAAAGTTTCTTGTTCATTCATTTTGATGGTTTCAAATTGAGTGGTGAGGTTTTTGGAGTTTCGAAGCTTTTACGACACTAGTTCCTTCATGAGTGGGTGGTAAAATATCCCAAGCTTCTTTAGTATTGATTTATTTGTAGGTTTTTCCTCGTACATCGCGGCGTAGTGATTTATTTGTTTATTTTATCTGTTGTAAAATTCACATTAGATGCATGCATAGGTAAACAGATAAAATTGGTTTAAATAATTACTTATTTAATTTGGTGCAAATTTAATTCGGGTATATTTTAATTTAATTCAAGTCATTAATTTTATTGGATAAAATTTGGTTTAGCCTAATTTGGTAATATTGAAAATATGACTTAGGCAAATTTCTAGGACTTGGGTTAATTTGGTTTAAGTGAAAAATGTATTTGTTGTCTAATTTAATTTCACTTTGAACTTGCTTAATTTTAATTTGAAAGAAATTAAAATTTGGTGTTTGTGTGTGTTTAATTAAACCATCTCACTTCCGCATCTTTAGCAGGAAATTTATTATTACTTTTTGGTAAAACTTAAAAATCGGGGGCCTCATGTTCTTACATTCTTTTATAGAACAAAAGTACTAACACTTGCTTTCTTGTATGAGTAGACTAGTTGAGCAGGTATGGCTCAAATAGACGAGTTGGGATCTCTTAGGAGTTTTGGCTTGGCGACTGGGGAACAAGGTTTGTTGATCAAGATAAACCGCTTAGACCTTTAAGATTGTGAGAATTCTAGTAGAAAGACCATATGGTATACTCAAAGTCCTTACACAATTCACATAGTCATAATTAAATTGAGCAACCAAGAGGTTCCTCACAAGAAATGAACAATTTATATAAAATTATTTTAAAGAAGGGGGTCCTCAAGCCCCCCCCCCCCCCCCCCCCCCCCAAAGAGAAATGGTTTTAGAGGAGGTGGTCCTCGAGGCCTCCCCTTTCAAGTTTACAAAGTTTGTACCACAAGTTACTTTTTTAAAAGATATTTACCAAATAAGATATTTTGTCTCCATTACCAAAAATATTTGCTTTTTGACTTTGGCTCACACCAGGCACTGTAATAGGGGGGAATATGGCTGCACACATGTAGGAACAAATGGTACATTGTCGACCTTGTCCCTCACCAACCCTCTCAATTTTAACGTCCAAAAGTGTCAACTCAGCCCTAGCGTCCAAGTATAAATAGGACCCCTAGGCAAGGTCAAGTAATAATCAAAACTCAAATCATACCGTTATTTTGTCAAAATCACACCAGACACCTAGTGTTCTATCCTTTTTCTCTCTCTCTTTAGTTCTAAGTTCTTTGTTCCTTCACTGCACACTAACAGCCATCACTCTAAAGAGTTTCTCTAGAGAAAAATTACTATTATTTTTGTGAAGTTCATCTTTTTACAGGGAGTGAGTTGTTGATTTGGTTCTATTTTTACCAAAAGGAGAAGGTTTTATCTGGTGCTGCTCCAGAAGTCATTAAAAACCTTAAAGGCATAGTTCATTGAAGTGGGTCACCCCTCACCCATTTCAACATCTTACTAGACCCTAGTTACACTACCTTCCTATATTTGGCGACTCAGCTAGGGAGGTATCCTCACTTTCATGAACAAATAAGGTATTAAAATTCGTAAGAAACTAGTTTTTGAAGATATTCCATCTGGGAATTGAACTCAAAGTGATTATACCACTCAGGAGGATGTGGTGGTGATGGAAGCTAAAGCATCTGCTCCTCAGGGAGGCCAGACCAATTCACCGGTAGTTGTTCCAATGACAAGTATGAGACTTATGGGCATGGTTTTTGAGTTTTTGAAATAAAACAATGTAGACCTAACAATTTTAGGTCAAGGTTGTGTAACACCAGTTGCTGCCCCCTAGAGGGGCAACCACTTCAACAATAATTCTGGTGAAAGTGGCTCTACCGCAAACGGTGGTGCCGAAGAAAGTTGTGGCACCATCAAGTTCGCTAGCAATAAAGGGAATGAGTTTGTAGGAATCACCCTCCAAAGCTGTTACTATTAAGGAGGTGAGGAAGTTGTTCTCGTCCTATTAGATAGAGGTTCCTAATCTATACGAGGAGTTACAGGACCCCTACCCACAATAGGTGAACGAGAAGCCATACCTAGAGGGGTATATTCCACTAAAATTTATCAAGTTCTGTGGCAAAGGGGAGAATCTAAGAGAGCACGTGAAGAGGTTCATCTATTACCTGGGAGTGAATGGAAATGACAAAAATCTGAGGTTGAGGGAATATTTCACGACCCTTACAAGGAAGGCCTACAAATGGTACTCCCACTTGGCAGCCAATAGTATTCCCACATGGGAGGAGATGCATAGGAAATTCCTCCAAAAGTTCTTTTTAGAAGAGGATTAATTCACGTTGAGACATCTGGCATAGGAGGTTCAGAAGCTTGGTGAGGAGATAATGCAATGTAACAACCGGTAATTTTAATTTTATATTTTTAAATTAATTCGAATTTTTGGGTAACAGTAAAATTTTGGAATTTATTAATTTTTAGTAATTAAAAATATTGAGTTTTACTATTAAAAAGTAGGATTTTAATCGAAATTAAAATCGGAGTCAAATGGGAATTTTAAAAAAAACGTTTGTCACAGTTCTAGGCCTTGACTAATGGGCAAGCCTTTTTTTAGTTTAAATAGAATTCTATTAGCATTAGAACTCCTAATCATTCTAAATTAAAACTAATCTGCGGCTCGGTTCTTAAAATTGTTTTTTTATAACTCTTCCTCCAAAAAGCTTCTCCAAAATTATTCCCTTTCAACCTCTAAACCCTATCACCATTCTTCATAACTTTCAACTCAATATTTGTCAAGATTAATTGAGTTTTCTCAAGATTGTTCAAGAGTGAGTTTTGATTGTTCGTGAGAGAAACACGGTAGTATGATCAAAATTTTGGGCAGAATATTTATGACTTTCATGTGATGATTTTATGGTATGGGAGTTACACAATATGCTCCTAAATTCTTTCGAGAGTATTCCATTTGTTTCATGTGTCATTTGCACTCTTGTTGAATCGTGGAATTCATTGGATTCCTATGAGATCTTTTTGAATCTATAAAAATATTTGATTTGCTGAGATATTGTATTGGTTGATGGGCATGGTGTCATCAAATTTTTATATGGCATGAAGGATGGGCACGTGCCAATAGTCTATTTTATCACATTTGGTTCATTTTAAAGACAAAATTGAGATGAAAATACATCGACCAACATGTGATTCCAAAAAAAATTATCAAAATAAAATCTTTTGGGGTTTTCAAATTTTTCTCAAAAAAATTGAAAATCTTTTTGTATATTTCCAAAAAATTTCACAAACAAATAATCTTTTTAGTTTTTCAAAAAAATATATCAAAAATGGAAAACACAAATACAAAAATGATACACACTAGCAATAGGCATAAAATATCATCATGCAAATCATCATATGCTAGCAAATATGTTTAAACCTCAACTGTTAGGTGAGGTGGAGTTTTCCAAAGGTGATGTCATCCTATGAAAAACTTCCAGCAAATCATGTGAAGTTTTGACCAAAAACTTAACCTGCTCCCTAATATATGAAAACTTTATCACATAGTCATTCGGAGCATTCAAAGTATCATGTGTGGGCGCATGTGTCGTAGAAACACATGTAGTAGCAAAATGTGACGCATTACCCAACTTAAAGTAAAACTCCCTAAGATGTCCTCTCTTCTTGCAATGAGTGCAAACATAAATAGGCCTATGTATATCTCTCTCAAAAATTCTCCTATGCAATATCCTATCAGGTACACGACGCCTAGGTAGGTTAGGTTGACAACCATATGGATCAATCACAAACTCGGGAACCGACTCGGATGCAATGTGAAATGTTGACGCACCGTCATGACCTGTTCCTAGTCTCTCAACATCACCCAAAATGGGATTAAGAACCATATTTACAACCTTCTTAGATGCGTTCTCTAAAGGAAATTTAACCTCTCGAGCACGTTCGAGATCACTCTAGAGTTGGGATACACGTGTCGTCAAACTAGACACCGTATTGGTAAAATTACTCTTTTTTCGATATGAAGTAATCAACTAAAGAAACCTTCACCTTCTCGAGGTGACTTTCTTTTGCCTCCAACACCCTCAAAACCTCTAACTCTCTATCCAAATCTCTCACCCTAAGACCTAACTCCTTATTCAAATTCTTATTCTTTAAGTTCTCGACGTACAAATGTCTAAATGCAATCTGGAGTTCACTCTCACCCTCACTAGCGCACTCACTCTCACCCTCACTAGAAACACTCAAACTATCATCCTCAGGGTTCTCTCATGCACAAGTGTCATCATCGTCGTGGGACAAACTAGGTGTGATCACGTGACTACATAGAAAGGCAACAAGCTTCTTTTGTGAAAACTCATCCCCGAAATCTTTCACATCTTCCTCACTATCGCTAAAATTGGCTTGTCATGACAATCTTTTTGCCCTTTCTCTTTAGCCTAGTGGGATACTCAAATGCTCCATGCCCTCTACCCTAACACTCAAAATACCTTTTCTTCTTCCTCTTTCTCTTTCTCACCCTCTTTCTCACTGCTCTCTTTGGCCTCATCTTTCCTTTTATTTTTCTTAAAAAAAATTATTGGAAGATTTTTTTTTCGAAAACATGAGAAATTTTTTGAATTTTTTTGCAAACATAGCTATATCAAAATCAGACTCGTTCTCACAAACTCTCAATTTATTTTTCTTCTCACTCTTGGACATTTCCTTTTCCTTCCTAGACTGGGCTCTAAGTGTTATCCCTTTATCCTTATATTTGATAGTATCGGGGAATATGTCAATCTCATAGTCTATAGATCTTCTACCGGCTCTTCCAATTTTAAATTGCTCAAATTACCCAAGGAATTCAAAATAGTCACTTTAGGGATGAAACGTTTAGGAAACGATCTCAATATCGTTTTAACAACCCGTGCATCAGGAATGTGTTCACCAAGATTGAAACTATTGTTTATAATATCAGATAAATGTGCATAAAACTCATCAAAACACTCAGTCTCAATCATGGTAATTGCTTTAAATTGAGCAGTTAAATTTTGAATTTTAGAATCTTTGACCGCATTTGTGCCTTCGTGGGTAAGTTGTAAAATGTCCCATGCTTCTTTTGACATAGTGCACGTCATAATACGTCTCCTCAGGAGTGACGACACAAGAAATTGTACTTAGTCCACGTGAATTAAAAGTGCTCCATTTAAATTTGTCCTCAATCCAGTCTGTCATGAGTTTTAAATTTGTGATATTATTTGCAGTGACAGTGGGAGGAGTACAACTTCTTTCACAAACTAACCAAATACACTCATCGATTACTTTAAACTATGATTTTATATGGGCTATTCAGTAGGCATAAAAATTGGCATCCAATTATATAAGTGCTCCACCGAAAAAATTACGATTTTTCACAAAACAAAATTTTCAAAAAAAATGAATATCACACAAATTTGCGAAAATAGAAATACACAATAAATTAGTTCAACTTGCTCTGATACCAATTTGTAAATGAGCGGTGTGATGCTGATTAAATTGAATTCGCAAATTTCCATGTTAACCTTATTTAATTGATGTCAATTTTTAAACTATATTAATTCAGCCCTAAACAAACATCTAGGTGCAGTGAATCATGCCAACATAAATAGCCATAAATTGCAGACTCGCAGATTTCAGAAAAATTCCCGATAAGCAAAACCTTTTATTTCACTCATAATAATCACAACGACTACACGCAAAATCCCCAAAGAATTTACCGCAACAAAGTCTCAAAGGCCGCAACCTAAATTAGTAATGAATCAACCTCAAAATATCCACAAAGACACGCAGTCCCTTCAACCCGGGAACACCCGCGGGTACTCGTTTTGACATGCAATCACGTCAGCCCAACACCTCCCTCAAGTGGCACCTAGATCAGCAGTAGGTATCCTCCCTATAAGAGAAACTCCAAGTAAACCGTATATCGGGTTCCAAAACAATTTACTAAAAGATTGGGATGTTTTCTGAATTGAAAACAAAAGGATTTGAACCTAAAATGAAGAACACAAAGGTAATCTTCTATTAGTAGTTTTTTCAGAAAGAAATTCGTCATATCTTCTTCACGAAAACGGAGTGGTTTAGCATGCTTTATATAAAAAAATTAAGTCGGCGCATCGCTCGAACGAGATGGAAAGCCGCTTGAACGAAACCTCACTATTGCTCGAACGACAACTTCGTGCGACATGTCTTTGTCCCTTGAACGACTAGTGCATAAAAATAATTTTTTATTTCGATAAAAACTTCGCCTCAACACTTAGAAAATTTTCTTTTTGACAAAAAGTAACACCTCAACACTTTGAAAATATTTTAGAAAAATATCTCAGCACTTTTAAATGAACCATAAAGTAAACAAAACACATCTTTACCAAAATTCATCTAGTGGAGGCTTGAATGTTGAAGAATATTGATATTTGGATTCGTCTTAACGCATGATTGAACTTGAATAAGTCTTCGACGGTTGTAGCGGTATACGACATAAAATAATGTAAACATGACTTATAATATATGTCCTTGCATCTTTTGTCTCTAGTTCATTCCCATTCATTCCATCCCATATATTTAGACACATCGATATTATGCTGGTATGTAAAGCTTATGTGTTTTGCGTCATGTTTTGTGGTCTTTTATACCTATATATGTATGTTGAACTTTCATTGATATATTGTGCATATAGTATATATGGTATTATATGTTTTATTTGTGAATTTTGTTTTTTTTAATTAAAAAAGCTCAAAAATAGTTGGTTGTGTTTGCCTTTGAGATTATCATTGCACATGCTTGATTTATATCTTTTGTGATGATATCTTATCTTCTACATGATGCTTCATATTTCATGCCTGTGTTTCTACTTCTTTATTGATTTCAGATAAAAACAAAGGGGGAGAACAAATTAAAATTTGAGTTTTGATGAGTTTGATTTATGGGGGAGAATTTTATGAGTTTTATTTAATTTCAAACTCGATGCGTCACGGGGTATATGTTTTTATCTCATGTGTGTAGGTACTTAAAGCAAAATTCAAGACACACAGATAAAGACAAAATTTTGTTGAAGGGAAGAAGAAGAAGTTTGAAAACAAATAGACTTATGCCATTCCGTTAAAGGGTTAAGAAGGGTGTTAGGATTTTTGTCATATGATATTTTTTATTTTAATTTGGTGTTCATTTATGTTTGTTTATTTTGTACGGAAATAGCCAAAGGGAGATATTTATAAGAACAATTTTTCAAATATTGTTCATAGTATTGGCCTTTTTATATTTTACGCTAGTTTGGTGTATCCTATTACAAATCACCACGCACCGTCACGACGAACTGAAGTCGAGCATCTCCAATTTTGAAAACTTCCTGACATCCTATAAAGGTATAAATCAGTTTAGAGTTTAAATTAATTCATATAATTAATTTTTGGATTTTTATTTTTACCAAAAACGAACCAGAGTTTTTAATTTTTGGAAAGAGTTTTTTTTATTTAAACCTCGTTCAAGCGAGATAGAGTATTTGTTATAAGGGTCGTTCGTAGGTCTATCTAATGAACATTTAATGAGGGCGTACTGTTTTAAATCGTTTGAAGCTCGTTCAAACGAGATTGCTTGGTCGTTTGAACGAGGTATATTCTCATTAGAACGAGACTTCTATTCTCGTTCAGACGAGATTTAAAAATTATTTGAACGAAGCCGCCGCCTCAAAATTTGTGAGCATCCTATAAATACTTATTTCGTGTTCAGTTTTTCTAAGACTTTTTCAAGATTCATTTCTGCATATTTTTTGCGAAAGTTCTTCTTTATTTAATGTTGTAAAAAACTTTTCATTCATAACATACATCCAGAAAATAGTTTTTGTGAATCGGTTTAAACCCTAGAAAGTTTTGTATTCTTTCATACACCTTTGTGGATAAGCTTCTCCATGGCTTACTTGTGAAACCCGAGGGAACTCACTGCTAAAGACAAAGGTTAAGGATGAAGGAGGACTACGGTCTTATGATTCTTGCGAGGATCATAGTTGTTTTTTGGAGACTTACAATGATTAACACCTTATACTTATGGCAGTTATCAAGTAGTATGTAATTCGACATTCTTGTAATATTTCTGAAGTGCTGAAAATAAGATTTTACCCGAAAGAGGTTTTTTTCTTGAAACTTTTCCTTTGTTAAATGCTTGATTTGATTTATGTTTTGAATCACATAGTTGCATGTTCTAGGGCAAAAGGATTAAAATTTGGTGTGGATTGACATCTAAATTTAATTAATTAACACCACTTTGTTGAGTACATTTGTTTTTACATTCTCATAGTAGTATCAGTGCCTTCCACTCTCTCTAAGTGGTGTCAGAGCATTCTTATCCCTACTTTTTCACATAATTATACAAACCATTATTAGTTTTCTTTTTGGTTATTCAAAGTAATATACCTAGAAATAAATATATTGTTTTTACTTTGGTTTAGAGAATGACATGCACGTTAAATCTAACCGTAGAAATCGACTAAATGAACACAACACTTTAAGATAAGACAGGGATGTTGACTTGAAATTCGATGGATTTCATCAAGTGCTCAGTGGTGGGAACCTCTTACGGATGTGGGATCACGAAAGTGGAGAGGAAAGTGGCTTAAAGGAACAGGTCTCCGTTATTGAACAGTAGGATCGACGTTAAGGAATCTCCGGATAGTGATAAAAACTCTCTCATCTAAGTGTTTAATTTCAAAAGTAAGAGGATCATGAGCTAGAATTGGGTTGATGAGGAGCATTCAGCAGTTATACAAAAGTTCTTTCATTTACTAGCAGCCTATCACAAGGCTATACCCAAGTTGGATAAAAAACAGGGAAGGTTTCTTATAAAGCCGAGTCACCGGATGAGCCATCTTTTGTGATTACAACAAGAGAACTAGTCTTTGAATTATTTAAAAGAACACAAACAATAGTCTCATTAAAAGAGTTGGATCTTGTGTTTGGAAACAAAATTGAAACGTTAGTATCAATTATTATGTAAGCATAGTGAATTTTCTTTTGAAGTTAATATTATAGCATATACCTAATCTATGCTCAGCTCAAACAAGTCACCAGGTTATCTGTCATTTCTAATCATACTTACTGATTTTGTAGTGTATATAAACTTTTATATGTTTTGGAATTTAAAATCTCAAGGAAGCGAAAGATTGTGACAATAAAATATGAGGGAAAACTATTGTTACTCAAAAAAGGTGCTGACAGGTTAGCAAATTTTCATCTTCAATAACTTTGAAAATATGTATGCATTTCTTTTTGTTTAACTATTGGTTCTTTTATAAGTGACATAAATTATTTGCATTTCATCTTTGTGTTATTATGCAGTGTCATGTTTAAAATGCTTGCCATAATGGAAGGGGGTTCGAAGAAGAAATGAGGTAACATGTGAATGAGTATGCCGATGAGGACTGAGAACCTTGATACTTGCATATCGAGAACTCAACTAAGAAGAATGCAAGGGAGTTAAATGAAAAATGCACTGAGAGCTCATCATTAAGGTAAAATCTAAATGTTGTTGTCAAATTTAGGTCTACAAACTCTTCCATCCCAATATGTTAAGCCTCATAAAATTTAATTACATTTTCTAACTTCTAAAAAGTTCATTATTTGTTTTAAATGTTTATCATTATGAATATCCTAGCCTGCGCATCGCGCGAGTTTACACCTAGTTATAAATTAAAGTGACAACTTCAAATTTTAGTGTGTATTCCATTGCAAATCTAAGCACATTAGTCTTTAAGTTTTATTTTTTGTTGAGATGGTAATTAAGATATATTGGTACAAAAATACAACAATAATAGAGATAAGAAAGAAATTATTAGAAAAGAGCATTGAAAGAGAGACAAAATGCTAATTAGACAGATTATTATATAAGGACATGTGAAAAGTGTTTGCAATGTTTCAATGATAGTAGCATTCCTTGTGAATAATTATACAAGTATCATATAATGATATTTCATATGGGAATTTTTCATTTTAGTTCTTGTTGGATTTTATTTTTTTGCACTTATTCACTTACATATTTTTGGGGCACTAAGGCTTCTCGTGGCTTAATGTATACGTTATAAGTTTGTATATATATAAACTTGACATGTGTATATTACAAAAAATTGTATATACAATATAAAATTCCACTTACAAATTATAATTTCTTTTTAAAAAAATCATGTATGACTTTAGAAATTTATTGTATACATCACTAAAAATCAGGTATATATTAAAGGAGAGGGGGCCTTAGTGCCCAAAAATTATGTTTTAGACTAAAGCCAAAAAATATTAACAAGGGAGTTGCGCTAAAAAAAAGATTTCATATATTGTTAAAAATATTATGTAACTAGAACCCATTAACGAATTTTTGTAACCCTTATCTTCTGGCATCTACATATGTTACTTTCCATTGATTGAAATTCCTATAGAGATAGATTATATACGAGAAAAATACAAGAAACTCACTAAATTAGTCCTTTTATAGTAAATTGTGGGAATGTTTGACTTGATTTTTATGCGTAACATGGCTCATAAATAATCAAACATTTTTGGCAAACACAACCATAAATATATTTGGTTGGTCTATGTCTTCCTCCCGTTATTTGTTAGGATATATTTCAGTTTTATGGGGAAGTAAATACACCATTAGTGGTTGTTAGTGTGTGTTGGTATTATATATAATAAGGCGAAGCAAAAAAATAATGAGTGTTGTTTAAAAGTTTGAGTTTGAGTATCTTTCTTTTATGATAAAAAATTATGAGCACTTGTAAGTGATTTGTAATCCTCATAGTCTTGATCTTTTAGTGGAAAAAAAGAGACGATCATCATGCATGGATTTAGGGATAATTTGTTGAACCACATATATTATTGTCTTGCATGTTGTGTGATTTTGCTAGATGTTATTTTCTCACTATTGTATATTAATTTACTCCATTCTTCATTAATTATCATGATCCTCATGTAAAGGATTGAACGAGCTTGAGTGTTAAGGTTCTTCCCCCAATATAAATGCCCCCAGTGTTACAAATAAATCACTAAATTATGAAAATGTTACCCATACCCCCTCACGTGCCTCAAATAATAGAATGTATATTATAATAGTTCAAGGAGTTTCTCTTGCTTTGTGAAATTAATAAATTTGATAAGAGAGGTAACTTGCTTACCTTATATATTATTTTCTAATTGTGAGATGAATATGGTTGTGACAGCATCTCCATTCGTCATATTTTTTTGTCCAATTGAACCAAAATTCAATGTTTGTTTAAAATAGGTTTATCTATTTTTCGATCCAATTTGGATCCAATTTGCTCAAAAATTAGAGTTTCATGAGTAGGGCTGTAAACGGATATTCGAAAATCCGCATCCCTCCGATATCCAAATCCGAATTTACGGATATTTATTCGAAAAAATAAAAATGGATACGAATATGGATACTCTATAAAAATATCCGAGAAAATGGATACGGATACGGATAGTATTAGTATCCGACACGGATAATCCGTATCCGATGTTGAGTATCCATTTTATAGGATATCCGTATCTGTCTAACATTAGTTTAAAATATTACTTATATAATATTTTAGGTATAAACTAACACTTAAAATAAAAGTTGGGGTAGAAGTTTAATTATGAAAACTTTAAAATCTAACCTAATAAATTAAAAACACAAACCGTTTTTCCTCATTTGCCCAACACTCACAAATCGTCCAAAACCCCAAATCGGCTCAAACCCTTCCTTGCAGCGGACGACGAAACCCTTCCTGACAGGGCTTCCTTGCAGGGCTCATAACAGCGGACAATGAAACCCCAAGTAATATTTTTATTAGGGTTTTGATTTTCTTTAATGGTATAGATCTTTCTAGTATAAGAGATTATGGGGTTATATATTTTTGGTTCTTTAAATATGTATATGAATTATCAAATCCTATTCAAACTTTAAAAAAACTAACCAGTGTTTGTTTTTACAAAAATTAAAAGGTTATTGACTATTGTTAAATCTGTTTGTTAATGACAATTGTTAAATTGTTAATGAGTTATCAAATCTGTTTGTTTTTAAACTTCAGATTTAGATTTGATATTTCTGGAATAATGATTGTTAAATTTTTCTATAATGTCTATTATAATTTTTCAAATGTATATATGACGGTCCAATTTTTTTATTTATGATTTTTAATTTATTTCTGGATTTTATTAATAAGCAAATACAGAAAAATTGCATTGTCTATTGTCTGTAATGTCTATTGTTGAAAGTTGCATTTACCCTTTAACATCTTAATTCTAATTTTCTGTAATGTCTATTGTTGAAAGTTGCATCTACACGTGAGGCTGTGAAATTTTCTATAATGTCTATTGTTAAATTTGAGAAATTTAATGTATCAATCCGTGTAATTTTGGGGGTATTTTCAAAATGAAGAGGAAAAATAAATTTTAAGATAAAATTATTTTTATTGCTCAAATATGTTGGTTATGATTTTAGAAGAATAAAACTTCAAGCGGAATTGAAATCGGAGTTAAAACGGATTTTATATGAATTTTTTATATTTTCCCTTATGGCATTTTTAAGGGAAACTGTCAGATTTTAGGCATGATCGATCGATCGATGATTTTCATAGATCGATCGATGGTCCCAGAAAACGTGAACAATAAGTATTTTTTAGGAGTTATGATTTGATTCAAACTCTTATATTTTTACCTTATAAAAAGGGATCGTTAGCTATTGTTTTGGAACAGCCTTGGGGCACAAAAATACTCAGAAAATATATTTTTATTTCCTCTCTTTTTATACACAAATATGCCTTTTAATTTATGCATTCAACCTTAGATTTTTGGAGGTGTTTTGGGGGCTGTTTTGAGGTTGTTCTTGGAAGAGTTCTTAGTGATCTTTAATGAATGTTTTTGGTGGCTTAATCTGTGTTTCTAGGCAGACTGTTGTTAGTTCTTTTTGGTGATTTGAGGTATGGAGTTTTACACAATATGCTCCTTAATCTCGCGAGTATTATTCTCGTTGTTTTCTTGTGATTATTGACTCATATTTAAATTGATAAACTCATTTGGAAATCTGGAAATATTTGTTGGAATCTAATTTCGATTGATGAGGTTTTATATTTAGTGTTGAGCATGTTGTCATGAAATTTTAATATGGAACTGAGGTTGGGCACCCGCCAATATTCGTGTTTCCGAATATGCTTATAAATGCATAGGCGCAGTATGGTGGTGAGGCCTGGTGACCCGGTTAATGTGTTGTTGAGAAATTATATGGATATAATTTCTTATGAGATTCACGTTGATTTGAATATTCGTACTCGTATTGTTATGTTTTATTCACCGCTAATATTTATTGAGCATCTTTCCTGTCGTATTGTGTACTTCCCCATATTTTCTTTTAGTAGAAGGTTAGCGCGGATTTTGGGCACTTGGGATTTTTGGAGATTGATTTTAGCGAGGATTGATTTTGGGAAGAATATTCGAGAATACATTTGGAAGATTTGTATTTAGTTTTGATGTATAGAGCATTGGAGATTTATTTTAGTTGTATTTATTTTATTTGAGAGACTAGTTGTATTTGTATTTGAAGAGATTGAGATTAGTAGTTCTCTTTTGTTATTGTGAGATTTAGATGCTCTATACCTTGTTATTTATGGAATTGATTTAGTTTTATCGATAGTAGCGCTCCGTTCGCTCTCCCCGGGCGGGCGAGGTGTTACAGAATAGTATCAGAGCTTAGGTATACGACGACCCTCGGGTCTTGGATTTTGGATCTGTTGCGTTTTTGTGGCACGTATTTTGGAGATAGATATTTTTAGAGAATCATTTCGAGTTAGGCATCTTGATTAGATGTGAGGAATTTATTATTGGTGACGAGATTATTTTTGGAGATTGTTGGCCTGATTTTTTAGAGTTAGGTATTCGACGAATTTCGAGGGCGAAATTCCATTGTTAGTGGGAAAGTGTAACAACTCGCGTAATTTTTGGGGTATTTTCAAAATAAAGAGGAAAACTAAATTTTGAGATAAAATTATTTTTCAAATATGTTGGTTATGATTTTAGAAGAATAAAACTTCAAGCGGAATTGAAATCGGAGTTAAAACGGATTTTATATGAATTTTTTAATATTTTGCCTTATGGCATTTTTAAGGAAAACTGTCAGATTTCAGGCATGATCGATCGATCGATGGTTTTCATAGATCGATCGATGGTCCCAGAAAATGTGAACAATAAGTATTTTTTTGGAGTTGTGGTTTTATTCAAATTTTTATATTTTTACCTTATAAAAAGGGATCGTTGGCTATTGTTTTGGAACAGCCTTAGGGGACAAAAATACTCAGAAAACATATTTTTATTTCCTCTCTTTTTACACACAAGCAAGCCCTTTAATTTATGCATTCAACCTTAGATTTTTGGAGGTGTTTTGGTGGCTGTTTTGAGGTCGTTCTTGGAGGAGTTCTTGGTGATCTTTGAGGGCTATTTTTGGTGGCTTAATCTGTGTTTCTGGGTAGATTGTTGTTGGTTCTTTTTGGTGGTTTGAGGTATGGGGTTTTACACAAAATGCTCCTTAATCTCGTGAGTATTATTCTCCTTATTTTCTTGTGATTATTGACTCATATTTGAATTGATAAATTCATTTGGAGATCTGGAAATTTTTGTTGGAATCTAATTTCGATTCATGTGGTTTTATATTTGGTGTTGAGCATGTTGTCATGAGATTTTAATATGGCACTGAGGTTGGGCCCTCGCCAATATTCCTTTTTCGGATATGCTTAAAAATGCATAGGCGCGGTATGGTGGTGAGGCCTGGTGACTCGGTTAATGTGTTGTTGAGAAATTATATGGATATAATTTCTTATGAGATTCACGTTGAATTAAATATTCGTACTCGTATTGTTACATTTTTTTCACCGCTAATATTTGTTGAGCATCTTTCATGTCGTATTGTGTACTTCCCCATATTTTCTTTTAGTGGCAGGTTAGCACGGATTTTAGGAGCATGGGATTTTCGGAGATTGATTTTAGCGAGGGTTAATTTTGGGAAGAATATTCGAGAATACATTTGGAAAATTTGTATTTAGTTTGGATGTATAGAGCATTGGAGATTTATTTTATTTGTATTTATTTTATTCGAAAGACTAGTTGTATTTGTATTTGAAGAGATTGAGATTAGTAGTTCTCTTTTGTTGTTGTGGGATTTAGATGCTTTATACCTTGTTATTTATGGAATTGATTTAGTTTTATCGATAGTAGCGCTCCGTTCGCTCTCCCCGGGCGGGTGGGGTGTTATTTTTAAATCTAAATCGTTTGACCATTAGAATTGAATTGAAATTGCTAAACAGTTTTTGTACTGAAATTGTTAAATTTATTATTCATGATTATAGGATTATGTCGGAAGAAGAGGCAATCCGAACAAATATTTCAACCAATGCATCTTCCCCTGCTCCTCCCAGTAGTGAGAACCAAATCAGTGATGCATCAAAACAAGTAAACAAGAAGCGCACATCTGAGGCTTTGAATCACTTTTCTCGTGAGATACACCCGGATAATAATGTTACCGCCACTTGTAATTATTGTAAGAGAAAGTTCGATGCTGGAAGTTCAAAGGGTACATCTCATTTAAATAATCATTGGAAATTATGTAAAGAAAAACCAAGAGATGGTGGTAGTGATATTGGACAAAAAATTCTTGGAAGTTTCAAGTCTCCCACCGATCTAATTCCAAAGTTCAAAAATCATAAGTTTGACCCGGAGGTGGAGCGAATGCTATATGCTCAAATGGTTGCACAACACGATTATTCATTTCTTATGGCTGAGCACGAGTATTTCAGGTATTGGTTTTCTTATTGTTTCCCCACATACAAATTTCGTTCAAGAGCTACTGTGAAAAATTATTTGAAAAAACGTTTCAAGATCGAGAAAGAAACACTTTACAAAGTTTTAGAAAATCTTTCTTCAAGAGTTACCCTAATCATTGATATATGGACTCCTAAGCATCAAGGCATCGGTTATTGTTGTTTAACATGTCACTATATTGATGATGAATGTAATTTGCATAAAAAGATAATTTATTTTTGTTGGATTGAATGTCCTCACGATGCGAAAAATGTAGCTGAGTGGGTGAAGACTAGAATCTTGGAGTGGAATATTGATAAGAAACCAATGACTATTGTAGTTGATAATGCTAGCTATAATAAGACAATGGTTGATCATATTAAATTGTGGTTGAATGGTAAAAAAGCCCTTCATAAAAACGGTGATATGTTTCACATTCGTTGCACCGCACATATAATCAATATAATTGTGAAGAATGGGTTGAAAGTAATTGATCGTTTTATTGAAAGGATTAGGAATAGTATTAAGTATGTTGGTTCGTCACTTCCAAGAGGTCACACATGGGCTTTACGACAAACCCAATTGAATTCAAAAAAGAATGTTGAACTTAATTGTCAAACTAGATGGAATGCCACTTACCATATGCTTGAGAGTGTTATAGATGTGAGAGCAGCATTTGAGCGTTTAGCGGAATTAGATAATGAATACCAATGGCTTCCAAGTGAAAAAGATTGGGAGCGTGGTAAACTTATCTGTCAATGTTTGAAAATATTTTATGACATGACAAATCGTCTTTCTAGCACAAAATATCCAACGACAAACTATTACTTTAATGATGTATGCCAAATTAATTTTCAGTTGATGAAGTGGCAACAAAGTAATGTAGATTACATTCGTTTGATGGCATTGAAGATGCAAGTTAAGTTTGAAAAATATTAGGAGGATTGTAGTTTTGTATTGACATTTGGATTAGTTCTTGATCCTAGGTACAAAATGGAGTTTGTTCAATTTGCTTACCATGAGATATATGGTTCTTTGGCCGATAGTTACATACATAGAGTTCGTGCAGCTTTATTTTAAAAGTCTAAATGTTTCATCTTCTTCTCCCACAATATTTGAGCATTCTCGTACAAGTGATAGTGATGGTGAAATAACAAACCAAATGGGGGTTGGATTTACTGAAGGGTTTAAGAGGTACATTAGGGAGCATTCCGACACTTCATTAGTGCAAAAGACGGAGTTGGAGCAATATTTAGAGGAGGCTTTATTTCCTCTTGATGATTCAAATGACCTTTCTTTTGATATATTGAATTGGTGGAAACTTAATGGACCAAAGTATCCAATACTTGAAAGGATAGATTGTGATATTCTAGCTATACCTGTTTCGATCGTAGCGTTAGAGTCCTCTTTTAGTTGGGGACATCGGATTGTGGATGGCTCACGTTCATCGTTGGCTTCATAGACCGCTGAGACTCTTATATGCATAAAAGACTGGTTGCCATCAATTGGCAACAAACTAAGTAACTCAATTAATTATTTATTACATATTAAAAAAATCTAAGTAGTGAATTTATTTTTCATTAATTCATAATTTTTTCTCAGATAATTTGAAGGTCACAAGGGATACTGAATGACGACTACCGAGACGTTGCAAACTTTTTGTTTATGAAGTGATGGTTTTTTTTGGCAAAAACAATCTTTATTGTTATTTCAATTCTTAGTATGTATCGTGGCACCACTTTTTGTTTATGGACATTGCAAACTTGACTATGTACCGTGGCACCACTTTTTGTTATATTGCAAAACTATTTACACTTAGTTCAAATCATTTACTTGTTAGTTATAGTATTTTCATTATTAGTTGATTTTATTATTGTATGCACTTCGTATTCTATCAATTAACGGGTTTTTTTGGAACTTGATTGTCATGCTGATTTAAGAAAACAATGTGGACACACAAATGATCTATGAGTATGGATATTAAAGGTTAGTACTTCATTTATTACTAATTTTCTATAGAGTTTATATTGTAGCTTTTTTAATAGTTATTTTTTTGCGATGGCTAAACAATGTAAATGGATACGAATATTATCCGAATCCGAGGTATCCGAACAGATACGGATACAGATAGTTGTTTTAACTATTCGGGCGAATACGGATACGAATATGGAAAGTGCATCCAGATAGCGGATACGAATATGGAAAACATGGTATCCGATCCGTATCCGTCCGTTTACCACTCATATTCAAGAGTTGAATATAAGTACTTGGGCATCAATTATTTTTAAGAACGAATCTTTAGTTTGAGTGGTATGTGAGTTGTTTATAGTATAGATTTGTTTATAGTATAGATTTGGTGTTAATTTTCTCAAGGTTATATGCACCAAATTTGGTGTCGAAATCATCGTTAATGTAGGACATCAAGTTTCCTTTATTTATAGTACAAATTTGGGGGTAGTGCAAGTCGTGTCGTTTAAAGAATAATATGACCAAATAGCTAGCTTTTCCCACTTTGTAAAATGAGTTAATCTCTTTATTTATTTAAAATGGTAACAATTGAAGATAGTATTAGTTTTTGATTGATTAAACTAACGCTTTAATTATGAAAAATGTTATAATGTCGATTTTTCAAGTATTATTTTCACTTCGGTCGTTACTCTCAATTCCCAATATTTTTTGCTATTCTCACGCACTCTAACTCGTACTTACACTACAATTCACACACATTTTAGTGAATCAAACACTTAGTTGTTAACACATTTCCTTACGCAACGCCATTAGACGTAATTTTAATTTTTATTATTATTTTAGTTTTGTGTCCCAAATGATTTAATTTGTAGATATATTAAATGACATGTCTTTTTGTTAAAGAGGTATAATAAAAGGGTGTGTCTCTCTGATGGAGAAGAGACACACCTCTTGATCAAAGGTTATAAAAAGGCACACACCATTACCATCAAAGGTGTTGAAAATCACAATTACTGTAGAGAATAGAGAACACATTAAAGTGTAAGGCAATTATCAAAAGGGTCAACAGAGAGACACACTAATTTTTATGACTACAAAATTTATAACACATTTAAGAAGACTACACTGAATCAAGCCACTCTTTCGCTTATTATTTATATGATTTTATATAAGAAATACAATGATTCAAGATTGACAGTTTAAGGTTTAATAAATCCATTAAAATTAACGTGTGATATCAGAGCTATAGTTACGAGTCATTGTTTTTTTCTATCATTTTGTGTGTTCTATTGAATTTTCAGTTATATGGTACTGCTCTTCCATTTGTTTTTATTATCCATATGTATATACATACGCATGATGATGGTATAAATTGATGACGGTTTTTGTCACCTTCATCAGAATATCATTATGAAAAGTTTTTGTTGTATAACATATATGTTACTACTGTAGGATATAATGTACGCAGTTTTCTAAAAGGAGCGCCTAGGCTCTGCCTAGACGCGCCTAGGCTTGACGCTTGGGTGAAACGCCACGCCTTAAGCCTTTTATGCCTTATTATTGGTAAAAGGCTTAAGGCGTGCTTTTTTTTAAAACAAAAACGCTTTAGTGAAACGATATCGCCTTTTAAAACTTTTTTTAAAAAAACAAACCAATGTCTCATTCAAAATATTCAAAAGACAAATGGTATCACAAATCTCTCTACCTCTTGTCCAAAACATCGCGTGTTTTTTCTTTTTCTTTTCTGCTTTTTCTTAGTATTTATAAAAATAGTACTTAGTGTGCATAAATTCGGACATATTTTGAGGTATGTACGATTTTAGTATTTTTAATAGTGTTGTTATAGTTAAAAATGTTAAAATATATTAAAAAAAGCCATAAACGCGTTTTCACTCATTTTCACGCCTAAGGCCCGCCTAGGCTCTAAGGGTTAACGCTTGGCGTCCACGCCTCGGTCACGCTCGCGTTTTTTAGAACCTTGAATGTAGGATATGAAGTAATGACAAGCCATCACTTTGACTTTATATTTACCGAAACAGAAAATTTTGAATCCAAGAAAGATAAATATATATACAATACCGCTCTTATACAGACCGATTTGCATTTTAAGAGTGCATATCGGACATGTGTCACCTGACAGTGATCCAAAAAAAAGAGAGAGTGTACTTATAATTTAGCCGATAATTTCTACGCTCAATGCCGGGTGACACAGCGCTGCTCTTGTGAGGAGCAGTCCGCATTTTAAGAGTGCGGATCGGACAAGTAACTTTAATTTTTATTATTTTGTTAGTTTTGTGTCCTAAATGATTTAATTTGTTGATATATTAAATAATGTGTCTTTTGGTTAAAGAGGTATAATAAAGGGTCGTGTCTCTTTGATGGAGAAGAAACCCACCTGTTGATCAAAGGTTGGGCCTCTCTCTACCTATAAAAGGTACACACAAAATCATAATTTTTGTAGAGAATAGAAAAAACATTAAAGAAAATTATCAAAAGAGTCAAGAAAGAGAAACACCATTCTTGTGATTACAAAATTTAGAACACATTTAAGAATATTACAATTAGGGGTGGGCACGGTCCGGTCCGATCCGGGTTTTGCCTATTTTTTGGACCGGACCGAATATTCGGTCCTCAATTTTTTTGGACCGAGACCGGACCGATTAATTCGGTTAACCTACTAATTCGGTCCAGGCTTTTTTCGGTCCGGTCCGGGGTAAAATTCGGTCCTGACCCTATTTTATATATATGTACATTTTATGAATGTTTTTATCTATTTTTCTCACAAATATATATACAAAAATATAATACTCGAAACTCCAAGTGATATTTACATAGGTTTTTTTAACCCAAATTAAAAAAATGTCTATACATATATAAAATGTTCCAAATTAAATTCATAAGTTATATACATTAATTCAAAAACTATACATAAGAAACACAATAACATTATTTTTATTATATATATATGGGAATCGGTTCGGTCCGGTCCAAATCGGTCTTTTAATATAGTGGACCGCGGACCGGACCGGATTAATCGGTTTTTAGTTTTTGTGAACCGATTTTCGGACCGGTTTCAAAATAGCCTTAATTTTCGGTTCGGTCCGGTTCGGTCCAATCGGTCCATTCGGGTCGGTCTTTTTTTTGTCCACCCCTAATTACAATGAACTAAGGTACGCTTCTTCTTATTATTTATATAATTTTATATGAGAAATACAAAGATTGATAGTTTGAGATTTGATAAATCCATTAAAATTTACAAACACAATTCTAATTATGTTTATTTTAAAGGGACATATACCAAATAGTCCCTCAAACATTTTTTAATACTCATTTAGTCCAAGCCTTTTTATTTTGCCTCAAAAAGTCCTTTGCCACATATTTTGGAAAGGGAGTGCCGCTGGCGCGGACCTCTAAAAATAAGAGAATATTGAGTGCTTGAGGGATTAAATGGGTTAAACTAAAAATATGTGTTCTTTTTAAAAAATATATATTTATAGTAGGGACTATTAAATAATTGACCCTATTTTAAAAGTACAAATGATAATTGCAAAACCAACAAAGTGTAATTTTCGACTTACATCAAGTATTATGACTACAAATTCAAAAATAAACAGCAAATCAAAGCTGGAATTAGAAGCAAAAGATGTGAAAATCAACTAAGAAAGCAAATACATATTTCTCAATTGGGATCTTTTTTAAAATGTCAATCGTGTTAACTACACACCTAAGCTATGACCGTCAAACACGCATATCATTTTGGTAGTGAAATATGACAGAGATAGACAAATTAACAAGTTGTGCCAGATTAATTCAGTCATGAATATGAAACCTAAAGCATAACTAGTGTAAGTTTGACTCTAAATTTTTTAAAGTATTCACGTGGTTGGAAGATTAATACTACTCCAAGTTTTTGAATTTATTTCCCCAGATAATCTTATGAATTTTTAATTCATGCAAGTTATTTTAATTAAAAATTTAACGTGAGAGTTATACTTAATGATTTTTTTAATGATTTTGGACAAAGTGTAATTTTTTAATTTAAATAAATAAAACATTATTACTATATCAAATTAAAAAAAAAAACTCTTTATTTATATAAATGCAGATTCTCTAGGAATGTTGGGTTTTGAGTTTTGTTATTGCCATAAACACAAAATATATCCTGTACAGGCAACATCACAAGTGGGTCTAAAAATTTATTGGTCAATTAGTTTTTGTATTAGGGCATTTGAAAATGGTGTACAATCTTATAGGATTTTTTTTTTTTACTTTGATACATTATTAATTCTCGATTTTAGATTTTAATGTAACTATATCAGTTAATTAAACTTTTGTGCATTTTTCTTCGCTAAATGACTTTTTGCATTGCTAAACGTCACTAACAATCACATTTAGTGGCTAAATTGTCACATTTAGAGATGAAAAATGTACTAAAGTCTAATAAACTGATAAAGTTATATCAAAATTTAAAATCAAGAATTAGTAATGTATTAAAGTAAAAAAAAATAATCATATAATAACATTATTGTTTTTTGTGAATAACTAGAGAAGGGATGGTTGTGACAATTTTGGGATGCGAATAAATATTTGAGCCTCGCGTATATATGAGATAATAATTAAACTCCATAACACGTTTAAATGATAAATGACGATAAATAGTCATACCCGAATGTAGTAAAAAATAGTTACTTTGAATTTTGAAAAATAAAATGTGGAATCATATCGTCCAATCAATATCAAAAGATCTCCAAATGGTGGTCACGCCTTCTTTATGGTATAATTTAGACCCCGTAAAATTTTATATTTTCGGCTTTAACTGATAACTGTTATTAACTGATATTATAAATTCGAAATTAAAACAGAATTATTGAATTTAGTAATTACAGAAATTGCAGAAATAAAATGAAATTTAGAAACTTACTTGTGACAAATAGAATTTGCAGAATATATTAACAAATAGAAAGAAATCTAAGCCCTGTTAGAACACTCTCATTAAGACAAATTTATTCCCTCCAATCTGATTCAAGGTTGTTGAATAATTATCTCCCAAGATAGAATGAATTTTTCGAATTAATCAAGTAGCATTATAATGATTAATCCCACCGAACATAGTTTGTGTTTTCTACTCAACTAGAACAGTGATATGCAATAGAAATGAATGCAGTCATGTAGACTGCGACAGCATTTTGGGTTGAAGATAAAAGGAGGGAGAAAATTTTCATAGTCAAAAATGGAAAGGAATAGATGTATATATAGCAAAAGAAATTGACTCATGGAAAAAACTGTAAACAGTTAATTTCGCTTTAACAGTTGACTGCTGGAAAAACAGTCAACTGTTAATTAATTAATTTTGTAATTAATTAATTTTGGACAAAAAGTTAATTAAATTCGGCCCAAAAAATAAATGGATTTTTATAAGCCCGAGCCGGTCGGACGACACGTTCACGTGTAGGCTTTTGATCCAAGCCCAACATTTACATAATGTAGATCATCTCCCCTTTAAAGAGTTGGGATACCGCAAAGATATCCAAGCCTTAGTCCGTATTTGAAGTTTTATTAACTCTTCAAATTCCCACTACTCTTCCAATGTGGGACAAGAGTTAAAACACTCCCAATTCATTAATTTTTATTGCTTTATGAGTTACTTTGGAGACGAATTTATTATTCATAACTTAATGAAATTTGACATTTGAGTATACCACGTTAATCTCCTTACGAATGGGAACGCATTTGTATATGGTACACAAATTTCTTAGTGTGGTTACCATCTAAATTTGAGCTCAAAGTTGCGCAAATTTTGCTCTCTAATACCCATTTTCTAATAATATCTTTCATTATATTGTTGTTACAACATCTTCATTATATCGCTCTTAATAACCTCCTCATTATCTACCTGGTTGTCCAGTTGTAAGGAGCGGACTTGATAGACTCGGATAATACCCGTTGATCTAATGTTCGAAACTCCCTAACGGATACTGGACAATGAGCGGAGCGTGTGGCATTTCCCTTGTTAAGCTCGCTTGGAGGAGTCCAAAGGACTCGTTCGTATGAAAGTTAAAAGTTATATAAAAAAAATAACCTCCTCATTAATTTAAAATTCAAGAACAATACTATAAATGTAATACTATAAAAGAATTTTTTTTAAGCGTAATACTAGCGCTACCCCTTTTGGGTACCCATTTTTGTTACCCCCGGCATGTTAGTGTTGTACCTTGCTTGTCTTTTATGCTCTGACGGGATCCATACAAGTAAAGACAAAGCAAGGTACAACACTTTGAAGTCGAGGGTAACAAAAGGGTAATAAAAAGGGGTAGCCCTAATATTATTCTTTTTTTAAACTTTGGAGTGCTTCCCCATGGGGCCCAAGGTGGACGACTTAGTTGCCTTGGGTCGGGCCCCTACTAAAGTAGAGTGCTCTCTGAGTACAACTTGTACCCCATGTCTACTTATGTTTTCTTAAATTAAATAAAATCAATTCTAATTATGTTTTAAAGGGAGTATGTTAACATGTATTCTAAGAGCACATGTTTTGAACTTCAAAATATTAAATATTAAAATTTCACATTCGTATATGTGTCCCATTAATTGTTTTCACTTTGATCATTACTCTCAATTCTCAATATTTTCAACATTGCTATTCCCACGCACTTTAACTCGTACTTGCACTCCACTCCACAACTTTTTTAGCGAATCGATCTGCTAATACATTCTATTTTCCAAACAACTCTCTCAAATCTTTCTCAAATTCTACGTGGACGCCACGTTATTCTTTTACTTGCGTGTCATCTATTTTCATGTGGTGCGGGTCCCGCTAGGACACCAAATCCAAATCATTTTGGGAGGGATTTGAAAGAATTATTTAAGGGATGTAGCATTACCCTATATTTATTTTAAAACTACAAGTGATAACTGCAAAACCCACAAAAGTGTAATTGTCAACTTACATCAAGTATTATGACTACAAAGTCAAAAATAAACAGCAAACCAAAGCTGGAATTAGAAGCAAAAGATATGAAAATCAGCTAAGCAAACAAATACATGTTTCTCAATTGGGATCTTTTTAAAATCTCAATCGTGTTAATAACTACACACCTAAACTATGACCGTGAAACACGCATATTATTTTGGTAGTGAAATTTGACAGATAGACAAATTGACAAGTTGTGTCAGATTAAATTAGTCATGATTAAGAAACCTAAAGCATAACTAGTGTAAGTTTGACTCTAAATTTTTGAAAGTATTCACTTGTTTGGAGGGTTAATATAAATCCAAGTTTTTGAAAAAAAAAACCACATATTTGTATACATTTTTAAGTCATGCAAGTTATTCGAATTAAAAATGTAATGTGTGAATTATATTTAACGACTTTTTTAATGATTTTGGACAAAGTATAATTTTTAATTTAAATGTATTTAAGTAAAAAAAAATTATTAATATATTTTAAATTCAAAAGAACTCTTCATTTATATAATTGGAGATGCTTTAGGAATGTTGGAATTTGAGTTTTCTTATTGCCATTAACGCAAAATATATATCGCAAGCGGGTTTTATTGGTCAATTAGTTACTGCATTAGGGCATTTGAAATGGTGTACAATCGTATAGGTTTTTTTTTTTACTTTAATACATTACTAACTCTCGATCATAGATTTTAATATAATTTTATCAGTTTATTAGATTTTAGTATATTTTTTATCGCTGAATGACTTTTTCCGTCGCTAAATGTCTCCAACAATCACTTTTAGTGGCTAAAATTTTACATTTAGCGACAAAAAATGTACTTAAGTCTAATAAACAAATAAAGTTGTATTAAAATCTACAATCGAGAATTAGTAATGTATTAAAGCAAACAAAAAACAATCATATAATAATAGCATCGTTCTTTTGTGAATTTCCGTGAGAATTTTGGGAGGTGGATAAACGTTTGGGGCTCGTGTATATACGCAGTGGCGGATCCAGGATTTTTAGTCAACCGGGACTAAAGTTTCGAGTGGTGCCGGGGGTTCGGGGGCAGGAGCCCCCGAGACGATTTTTTTTTGGGTTATTTCGAGTTTTATACAAATTATAACTTTATTTAGAGTTTTATACAAATTATAGTTCATCCAAATAGACTACAAATTATATGTTTCAAGTTTATTTTGAGTTTTTTTTTGGCATAAATGTTTGGGACATAAATTACAGAAATTTGACATTTTTTCCCAAAGTACAGAAATTATAGAGATTATTTGGAGAGATTACAATAATTTGACATTTTTTGGAGAAATTGTATGAAAAATATATACCCTTATTTCTGTACAATTTCTCAAAAAATAATACATACATACATAAAAATCATACATTCAATCAAAACCCTCTATTTTACACAATCAAAATCTTGACATTTTTCCCCAAATTATAGAAATTATAGAGATTATTTGGAGAAATTACATAAATTTGACATTTTTTGGAGAAATTGTATAAAAAGTAAATACACTTATTTCTGTATAATTTCTCAAAAAATAATACATACAAAAAAAATTATGCATTCAATTCAATCAAAACCCTATATTTCACACAATCAAAATCTTACACAAAAATTATACATTCAATCAAAATCATACATACAATCAAAAATATTATACAAAAATCAGATTAAGGGACAAAAAATACCTCAGGCGGGTCAGGCAGCTGGGTGGGTGGTGTGGCTGGTGGTGGCTGGTGGCGTGGCTAGCGTGGCGCGGCAGGTGGTGGTGTGGCTGGTGGTGGCTGAGCTTGAGAGAAGAGAAGAGAAGAAATGAGGTTAGGGAACTTAGGGCCGGCCGTTAAAACTCACAACTTGAGTTTTAAGTAATTACAATTTTATACCCTAAGGTTTGAAAATACTAATAGTTAAACCTTAAAGTATAAACCTTCTCCTAAAAAACCTTTAAAAATTTTTTTTTTTTGGGTAAAAACTGAACCGGGGCTAAAGCCCCCCTTCGTCCTTACCTCCGTCCGCCCCTGTATCTACGATAGATAATAACCAGGCTCCATAAAACATGTTTAAATGATAAATAAAAACAAATAGCCATAATCGATTGTAGAAAAAAATAATTATTTTGAATTTTGGAAAAAAAAGCCCAAAAATATAGAATCATATTGTCTAATCAATATCTAAAAATAGTTTTTGTCACAAATTAGAGATATTTAAAAAAAAAAAAAAGGTATCTCCAAATGGTGGCCACACCTTCTTTAAGGTATAATTTGGGCCCCATAAAATTTTATATGTTTGGGCCCCAACTAATAAAATCTTCTTTATATTACTCCTAATAACCTCCACATTAATTTAAAATTCACGGATTGGAAATATAAAAAATAATAATTTTGCAGCGCCTCCCCATGGGGCCCAAGGCAGACGGCATAGTTGCCTTGGTTCAGGGCCCCTACTCAACAAGAGTACTCTTCGAGTACAACTTGTGTCCGTCGTGTCTAATTATGTTTCCTTAAAGAGTAATACTACGTTATGTTACCCGATTGATGTGTCAAACACCTATTTGTGTGTGCTTTTAATTCACACGACTTCATTACAAACACCTGTCAACGTGTATTTGATACATCAGACGGGTAACAAAAACGAGTCACAAAAAAAGATATACCTAATATTATTTTATCTTAAATTAAATAAACTAAGTCTAATTATGTCTTAAAATATAAAAGATTGTTGCTGAATCAACATATATGTAACTTACAAATCCCATGACTACAAATGCAAAATTAACAGCAAATCAAAGCTGGAAACAGAAGCAAAAGATATTAATATTAAATAAATAAGCAAATACATTTTTCGAAATCAGTTTTTTTTTTTTTTAACTATCAATCATGTTAACTACACGCCTAAGCTCTGACCTTTAAACATGTTTGTCCCTTTTGTAGTGAAACATGACAGATAGATTACAAAATAACAAGTTTGTCTCACCTCACCTATTCACGAGCGTGAAGAAAACGCCTTATTGTCTCTTGAGTCTTTTTTTTAATTGTTTTTGGTCCCTCTTAAGTAGTCATTATTGTGAGCTCATCTTAAAAATAATGGGGTCATATTATTTTCAAACTCTTTTGTTGTATTCTTAAATTATTTAGTCGCGCAATATTTGAAGTATTGCGTTAATGTTACATATTATTATTTTGATAAATGAGTAATGTTACACATTTCAAAACATTTTTCAACACATCTATCATATGTGGAATTCATCATAATATACAATCACTTAATGTATTTTGAAAATGGTTTTGAAAATTGTATTTGGTACTCATATTATTATTCTTGATAAATTGCAAACTGGTTTTATGTGTCATGTGACAAAACAAAATATATGCAAAAGTTAGAGGTGGTCCTAGGTCAAATTAATTAAAGGGTGCTATTAAAGTCATCTATTTTCACACAATGCCTAAAAATAATAAGACAATGGTGTTAGTGAGAAACAATTAGATGCCTTCCACACTCTCAATTGAATGGGAGAAAAAAAAATGAGCACTAAAGTTAATTAAAGGAAGAGGGGAAAATGGTTAGTTTGATTTATTTCTTATATTAATATGGTATTTAGACATACTAGTATTCAGCCCCGCGTGATGCTCAAGCGGATTAAATGACGGGAACAAAAAAATGTGATTAAAAAATTATTTTAAAAAAATTCACCATATATTAATATCAATGAAGGGAAAGTAATCGTGTGAAAGGAGAGATTAATTAAGGGTTGAAAAAAAGAGATAAATAAATGGAGAGTTATAAGTGAATATAATAAAATTGAAAAGAGAAATGAAGGGAGAGAAAAGGGAATATATAAATGAATGGAGAGATATTGGTGAGAGTAATAAAAGTAGATGCTTTGATTGTTGACATGTGGCACAATGAGAGGGTCCTAAAGTATTCCATTTTACTATATTACTAGCTTGTAGGTCATGCGTTGCATGGCCGCAGTTATAGAGATTATGCTTGATCATTTTCATAGTGTTCATAAAAAAGTTATGTTGATTAAGCTACTGCCGATTATGGTAATGTTATTTTAAATAAATGAAAGTTGATATTAAACAAATATATAAATTTTCGTGAACGACAGTATTATAATCTTGGAAAAAAATTCATATTAAAAATAACATTTTGATTATTTGAGTGTCATTGGCATTCAAAGACACCAAGGTATTAACATGTGACATCTATTTGATATTGTATTCAACCTTCTTTTATGATTTAACATGTTAATATATATATATATATATATATATATATATATATATATATATATATATAGAGAGAGAGAGAGAGGGTTATTGGGTGTCATTTTTTTTACTAAACTTAGTTGAAAATAATTTTTTATTTTCTGGAGAAAAATAAACATTGTTGTAATTTCGTTAGTAATGTCATTTGAACGACGTCGTTCGGACGACATTCCTAGGTCGTTCGAATGAGATCTCGTTTGTTTTATCGTTCGAATAACCCCGTTCGCACAAGATGTCGTTCAAACGAGATCTCTCACGAGATATCTCCTTTTAGTTTCTGAATTCTCGTTCGATAAAGTCATTCGAACAACCAACGGTTTTCAGCAGCTTTTTGATAGTGTTTAAACTTTCCCACTATCTTTTTAACCACCATTTATGTAGTGCGGGAAGGACAGTTTTTCATAGACTTTTGGATACCTTGAGTGAGTTTTAACAAGTTTTAGAGAGCACAAATCCAAATCCAAATGTCCTTTAGTTTTTGTGATTCCCAAATGAATTCATCTTCAAACAAAAATTAGTTTACACCCAATAGTTTATTTTGATCCAAGCACCAATATATATATATTTTCTTGGAGATCATCATTTTGGCATCGGGTATCATTCTCTACCCAAAAGGAGAAAGTTTCCTACGGAGGATTTCGTATTGTTGATTCGTGGTGTACATATGTAGGACGACTTTGTGTGTTAAAGGTAGATGTGCCCCAGCGGTGGACTCCGAGACGAAGGTGGATTCTTGAGTTGTCCTAGGCGGAGGTGGAGGAACTAAGAAGCGTCAAGGCTTGTGAGGGAGTCAGGTTGATGAGTAAGTCTTTCTGTCGTGTCTCTTGTAAAATAATTCCTAGTGGACTTGTAGCTAGGTCGTCCGAGGTTTTTCCCATTATGGGTTTTCCTCATACATCAGCGACTTTTGATTGTGTATTTTTATCTTGCAAGTTGGCACCTAGATGCGTGCTTAAGTCTAACAAGATAAAATCAGTTTAACCACATAAAATTTGTGTAATTAGTGCTTAAGTATTTTGGGTAATTGAAATTAATTTATTTCAAGTCGGATTCAATATTTTGGCTAAATACTTGTTTGTGTTGTTTGGGTAATTTATAACTGGAATTGAATTCATTTTTGTTTAAGTGGAAATTCAAATATATTTTTTTATTTAATTTAAATTTAATTTTGAAGAAATTAAAATTTGAGGATCTTACCTGTTAATTTTGAAAGAATTTTAAAATTTGGAATATTGTGTGATTCGTCCCTTTAGAAATCAAAAAATGGTATTTTAGGGGAACCTACGTTCCAACAATTGGTATTAGAGTGGGAACGCTATTTGAATATGGAAAATATATCTTTTTAAAATTTCCTATTTTTTATGGTTCCAAGTATGCGTATTGGAAGGCGCGTATAAGGTCAACACTTAAATAGTTAGATGTGCAAGTTTGGTAATCGATTGTTAGAGGGTGGTCCCCACCAACGTGTCTAGAAGGAGAACTTTGTGTTCCTAAACACGTTGAAACATGGAATGAGGATGAGCTTAAACTACCAAATTTTAATTCTAGAGGTTTAAATGCTCTTTTTAGTGCGTCACACCGGGTGAGTTCCGTCGGATTATATCGTTTGAAACATCTAAGGAGACATGGGACACACTCCAACTCACCCATGAAGCTTCTAGTTCCGTTAAAGCTTCTAAACTCCAAAACCTCACCACTCAATTTTAAACCAATAAGATATTAGAAAGTGAGATTTTGACGAGTTTTATGCAAGATTGTCCGATATTGTGAATTCGTCTTTTAATTTGGGAGAAAAGATACCCGACAGCCGTGTCATAAAGAAGATTTTGAGGTCATTATCCGAAAGTTTTAATTCAAAAATGACAGTGTTAAATTCTTTAGGCACTTTAAACTCTACGAAACTTGAAGAGCTTGTAGGTGACTTAAAAACCTATGAACTTGGCATGTTTACCTCCAAGGATGTGAAGAAGAAGGGTAAAGGCATAGCTTTGAAAGCTCAGGAGGAGGAAACACATGTTTCAGATGATGAGTTTGACATCGACTCCGATGATATGGCTACGTTTGCTAGGAAGTTTTGAAAATTTCTAAAGTTTAATAAAGAGAATCTTAAGGATGATTATTAGAAATTTGAGAAGTCTAAGAATAAAAAAGTCGAGAAACTCCCTAAAAATCGTAGTGATGATCATAATAGGGATGAGTCAAATAGATGTTTTGGTTGTGAGGGGTATGATCACAGGGCATTCGAACGTCCCACTAAACTAAGGAAGGAGGGGAAGTAATCGATTTCATATAATACCACCCTTAGTGATAGTGAACCTGAAGAGGGACCCGATTCCCGAATGAGCATATATTTATCGCGTTCGAGGCTAGTCATGTGAGTGATAATGAAAAATCTTCCCTTGATGATAATTTAACACATGACACTTTCGAGGCCAATGTTTGTGAATCCCATGAGTTCGATTGTAAAGAGAGTGGATAAGAAAGTGAGAATGAAGAAGAGGAGGAGGAGAGTGAACTTCAAGTAGCCTTTCGTGAGTTGTATGCAGAATCATTGAAATTAAAAAGGGCAAACTTGAAGTTGGAAGGTAAAATAAGAGAACCTGCCATACGTAATGATGAAAGTGTTTTAATTGAAGATCTTGAGGAGCATAAGAGAATTATTAGAGAGAAGTTGAGTATGTTGAAGGTGAGAGAGAGAGTCTTCGAGGTGTAATGGAGACTTTGAAGAAAGAGCTTCTTAAGTTCGAAGAGAGTAGGAGTTTAATTGAGTCTAGAATGATGGAGCTTGAAGAGAAATTGAGAGACTTAAGTTGGGTCAAATTTGATTTGGAGTGTAGGTCAGGGAAATTAGATAAAATGTTAGGCACTGTATAAATCAAACATGACATGTGTGGTATTGGCTTTTATGCTCAAAATGCTTCCGCTAATAAAGCCAAAAGCATGGTTTTGAGAGAATTATCTAGGAACACTAGAAAAGATCAATCATTATGTAATAATTCTCGTCGTGTCCTCACTTGCACACATTGTGGTCGGAAGGGTCACCTTAGGAGGTTTTGTTTTGATCTTTAGAAATGGTCCTAGAAAGTTCGAGGGTAAAATCGTCAAGGTCACCAAATCCCGTGAGCATCGTATTTCACTCATATGGGTTAGGAGATCCGATTTGGAAGCTTTACATGATATCCTTTATGATTCTCATTTTCTTGTACATGATTTCTCCCTTGCTAAATCAAAAGGTTGATTGTGTTAGATTTTTTTACATACACCAACTTTTGTGTTTCGTAATAGATTCTTGCTAGTTGTATGTTTGTTTGCCATTTCCTAGTCTATGCTTAATCATATATGTTTTGCAAGAATTATGATATGTTTATCTTTTGTATTTTAATTTTTTTCATTTATTGGGTCTTATTGAAAAATACAAAAAAAATTGTTTGTCTTTTGAGTTGAATTTTTTAATTGTTTAAAAACATTGAAAAACTCAAAAATATTTTTTTTTCCTTTTTGTGTAGTTTAGTTTTACACATTTTATGTGGCATATACTTGTGTTTGAATCCTATATCATTCCATCGCTTCCATATGGCTAGAACTTTTGGTTATGAATTTTAATTCTTAAAATATACTTTATCATGCTTGCATGGAGAAGTTTGACTTTGGCTTGCTTAATGGATTCGCCTTTTATATGCATCTCACACACATGCACGAGCTCTTTTGAACTTTAACTTCACATGTATATTTGAGCTAAGTGGGATGTTCTCCTATCAATTTTGTCACCTACATGTTTTTTTTTACTATGGAGGATTTGTGTGTGTAAGAACTGTTGCCCGTGATATTTATTTGAATTGTATAAAAAAATATACGAGGGTGCATGGAAAGGGCTATGAAAGGAGCAAATATCCTTTGCGTGAAAGTTACCATTGGCAAGGGCATAAAAAAGTGTGGCATTGAAAAAGGTACCCAAGGCCAACATAGTTTAGTTTGATATCATTATCCAAAAGAAAAGAAAATAATGATTATTTATGAGGGAGTTTGGATGAAAATATCAACGGGTTTGCACAATGATAATGTATCCTACTTATACTTATTATGTTATGAATCTATTAGTTTGTAGAATCATCAAAATTCTAGGCTTGTGTTCATTATGCTTGTTTGTTCTTTGAGTTCTCTTTATCTTGTCACATGAGGCTAAATTTATGTTTGATAATGTTTTGGCAATCAAGTAGAACTCCTTGAACTTTTTTAAGTGATTGGGTCATAATTCTTTAGTCTCTAATTCACACCCCTTCACTCTGTTTTTCACATGTTTATTTAGACACATTTATGCCATATGAGTGTGAAAAACTTATTGTGTCCAGTGTCTTGTGTGGTATTTATACCTATATATATGTGCTTGTGCATCATTGGTATATTTTTTAGTATTTATATATATGGTATCATTTGTTTTTTAGTCTTTGACTTGTTATCTAGTCCACGTATGCTTCTTGTTAAAATATGTATCTATTTTGTTCCTTTTTTATTGATATCTCATGTTTATCTTCATATATTCTAGTTGGTATCTTCTAGATATAACATCTTAGTTGGTATCTATTAATCTTTGTGTGGATTCGTTGATCTTTTGTTGCCATGTTCCTTTATTGTACTAGTAACTCTAACACCATTGCAGGATTTACTTGTTTCTCCATTATGCTTATCTCTTGTTTCATTTAGGGGGGAGAATTTGTTTTAATTGGGGAGAAATGAGTTACTATATGCATTTTAACCTTTGTCTATTCTTGAACAAAAAGGGGGAGAAATGGTATCTAAACCTTTTAATTTGGAAAGATCTAACTTAAGGGGATACGTCTTTTTTAGGTAGATCATATTAGACAAAGGGGGAGAATTTAATTATGCAATTTAATATTGTTATATTCAATATGTATTTGATGGTGTATTTAAGTGTACAGGTTTTCATCTTAAGGGTCAACCTTTTAAAGAAAGTAAATCTTCTCGACTATATGTCAGTCAAGCGTCTGTAATTTTTTATTTTGGGGTGGTATTGTGTTTATTTAGATGAGCTTGATAGCCCATAGGATTTTTATTTTGGTTTTGTCTCGAAATAGCCAAAGGGGGAGATTTATAAGGACAAATTTTCAATTGAGTTAATTTGTAAGTGTTAGCTTAATTTCTCACAAAACTATTTGAGTCATAGGATAGAAATTTGTAACCTTCAAGCCTATGACGTTTGAGTTGAAGACATAGAGGCCAAGCATAAATTGAAGATATTATCATTGCCAATTTTCGTGCCATGTTTAACGTCATCAACCTTTCAATTTTTCCATGGTCTCTAACGGTACGAATGCATATGATATATATAGAAACTTGAAATTTTTACTCGGTACCATTTTTTTTACTAAACTTAGTTGAAAATAATTTTTTTATTTTTTGAATAAAAATAAACATTGTTGTAATATCGTCAGTAATGTCGTTTGAATGACCTCGTTCGAACAACATTCCTAGGTCGTTCGAACGAGATCTCTAATAAGTTTTTTCTCTGCTATCTCATTTGTTTTATTGTTCAAATAACCCCGTTCGAACGAAACGTCATTCGAATGAGATCTCTAACGAGATATCTAGTTTTAGTTTCTTAATTCTCGTTTGATAAAGTTGTTCGAACGACTTTCAAATGTCGTTTGAACGACCAATGGTTTTCAGCAGTTTTTTGACAGTTTTTAAACTTTCCCACTATCTTTTTAACCACCATTTATGTAGTGCGGGAATGACAACTTTTTAAAGACTTTTGGATACCTTGAGAGAGTTTTAACAAGTTTTAGATAGCACAAATCCAAATCCAAATCCAAATGTCCTTTAGTTTTTGTGATTCACAAATGAATTATTCTTCAAACAAAAACTAGTTTATTTTGATCCAAGTACCAATATATATATTTTCTTTGAGATCATTATTTTGGCACTGGGTATCATTCTCTACCCAAAAGGAGAAAGTTTTCTATGGAGGATTCCATATTTTTAATCGTGGTGTACATACGCTGGAGGACTTCATGTATTAATGGTAGTTGTGCCCCATCGGGGGACTCCAAGACAAAGGTGGATTCCTAAGTTTTCGACTAGGTGGAGGAATGAAGAATAGTGAAGGATTTCAAGGGATTCAGGTCATTTAGTAAGTCTTTTTGTCGTGTCTTTTGTAAAATCATACCTAGTGGACTTGTGGCTGGACCGTTCGAGATTTTTCCATTGTGGGTTTTCCTCATACTTCGGCGACCTTGTGGTCGGGTATTTTTTTTTATCTTGCAATTTCACACCTAGATGCATGCTTTGGTTTAACAATATAAAATCGGTGTAACCACATAAAAGTTGTATAATTGGTTCTTTAGTATTTTGCATAACTGTAATTAATTTAATTCAAGTCGGATTCAATATTTTGTCTAAATTCTTGTTGGTGTTATTTGGGTAATTTATAACTCGAATTGAATTAATTTTTGTTTAAGTGGAAATTCAAATGTTTGTTTAGTTTAATTTAATTTTAATTTTAACGAGATTAAAATTTGAGGATCTTACTTGTTAATTTTGAAAGAATTTTAAAATTTGGAATATTGTGTGAACCAGCCATTAAAAATCAAAAATTGGTATTTTCTGGGAACCCATGTTCCAACAGTGTTACCTATATATATATATATATATATATATATATATATATAGGTAATAGTATTGGAAGAAGTAACAAAAAAAAGTCTCCAAACACAAATAATCATACCAAATCGAACACATGTCCACACTCAAAAATTTTGAGAGAGCCAAAACGTCAAGCTCCCAAAATCAATAGTCGCAAACATGGAATTCATACGTATGAGAGAAAAAAATTTAAATAGAAAAAAAATATATCAAAAACAATTTATACCTAATAACCAAACACTGCCTAGGTGAGAAGCTAAATATTAAGCTACAACTTCAAGGAATCGAGAATCATTTACATTCACACCTATTATAGTATCATTTACATTCACAATTTAAAATAGGAATGAGTATTTAGAAAATAAATTATTTTAAGTAATTGTTTTCTTTTTTTTTTTGCATTGGAAAAAAATGCAAAGTTGAAATAAAAAATTGAAACATACCTTGTTAAAACTAAAACTCAATATGTTTAACAAAAAAAAGGAACAAAGAATGAATATAAGTATTTTTTATCATAATTAAAGAATCACTTACTTGATGTAACTTGTAATGGATGAATGGAAATGCTTTGAATGTTGAAACTTGTATTGTGAGCAAAAGATACGTGAATGCTAAAATAAAATGTACAATAATATTAGAATAATGAATCAAGAGAGGTCCTGTAACATTTGATAGATATGAAAGATTTTTTTTCTCTATTGAAATGCACAAAGAGAGAGTGAGACGACTACTATTCCGAATCATATATGGCATAAAGTATATCGACTGTGTCTAAGGGGAAAAGGGCAAACAACTTATGCATTACCTTGTTGTAGAGGTCGAGATCAAAGTTACAAACATCAGTCTTTTCCTTGTTGAGAGAACAATTAGATAAATAGAGACAATGGTTTTTTAAAGAATAATTTAAAGATATTTGGATATTTAATGGGTGCTTGTTGAAAACCAAAAAAAATAAGGTTAAGGCAGTGAGAGACATGAGGGTACAAAGTACAACCCATGAAAAGTTTGTCTAGATTCTTGAGAGAGATAAGTAAAGACTTTCATTGAATAAAGGGAGCCAAATGAAAAGATTAGCCATTTATGACCTCCAAGTGTCATATTTAGGGGAGAACTACATTTTTAAGCTATAAGTTTACATATATATATATATATATATATATATATATATATATATATATATATATATATATATATATATGTATATATATATATATATATATATGTATATATATATATATATATATATGTATATATATATATATATATATATATATATATGTATATATATATAGACACACACACACACACATTATAAATTTATAGATTTGATTAGAAGTTAAAACGTTTTACATAAATTTTCATAATTGGGGTGGATGCTAATGATAAGCACCCAAAAGTGTATAATTTATATCCCGAATAAATGCATTTTAGTCTCTCGTTTTAATTAAAATTGGCCTTATGTTCGTATTTTATCATTTTACAGGTCACTACACAATCGCGACATCAAAAGTGCTAAATCAAGTTAATTGCGACTCAATAGCGGTCAAAAGCTTGTAACGAAGTAATCAAGGAGATCGCGAAGTCTGGAGTCCAATCTGACCTTGCCCCGACGTGTTCCAAATACCCCGAACCAGTCCCGAACCAAATCTAAGCCTAAACCGAGCCCAGACCATTCCCCGAGCCCCGTGTGTGTTAGCTTGTACCTTTATTATTTTTCTAAATTTTTATTTTTAGTCATTTTATTTTTAGGATTTATTTAGATTTATTTAGAAATTTCTAGGATTTATTTTCTATGTTTCTATTTCTTTATTTTGATTTTGATTTTTATTAGTTTTTAATTTTTAATCTTTATTTTATTTTATTTTTATCAGGATTAATTTTTAGGAATTTAATTTTTTAGTTTTATTAGATTTTATTTTATATATATATATATATATATATTAATTTTATTTTATTAGGATTATATTTTTTTAGGTTTAATAGAGTTCTATTTTATTTTAGTTTGAGATGTTAGTTTTTTTTTTAGTTTTATTAGATTTTTTTAGGGCTTAAGTTTTATTTTTACTTGATTTTTAGATTTTTAGTTTAATTCTTTTATTATTTGAGTTTTTTTTAGGATGTTATTTTTTTTAGTTTTGTTAATTTTTATTTTTTAGGGGTACAATTTACACACACACCCCCTCACTCGCTACACACTCATCTCACCCCCACACAACTTATCCTACAACACACCAAACACACCCTCACCCCTACTTCCTACACCACACACACACAATCACCTCCCACTTCTTCTTCAACCTCCATCTTTCTCTCTCACCTAAACCACCAACACCAAACCATTCTCTCATAAACCATCTCCACAGTCAGCCTCCCTTCCTAACCCCTCGCATCCACTCCGGCCAGAACCGGGTTCAACCCGGTCCGAAGCTCGATCCACCTGCACCGTCCCGGCCGGACTCAACCGCCAACCGCCCAGCCGGACCCAGCCACGACTCCACCCATTTCCAACCCCAGCGCCCGACCAACCCATATCCGAGACCCTGTGCGACCGCCCCAAATCGGAACCCAACCGGGTTCAACCCGACCGCACCTCCACAACCCACGAAACCGATCCGACCCAAACAATCTCCCACAAACCCATTTCCAATCCACCTACCATTTCAAATCCCCCAAAAAATCGGAGCCAATCATTAGCCATCTCCAAATCCCTTAAATCTCTCAAGGACCAAAACACTTTGTGGACTTTAAAATGAAGGGAAACTCTCATTTAAAAAGACTCTGAACAGCAACAAGGGAAGAAATATACAGATAGAGAGAGACGGCGACACAGAAAAAAAGAGGGTAGAAAAAAGGGACATATACCAAATAGTCCCTCAAACATTTTTTAATACTCATTTAGTCCAAGCCTTTTTATTTTGCCTCAAAAAGTCCTTTGCCACATATTTTGGAAAGGGAGTGCCGCTGGCGCGGACCTCTAAAAATAAGAGAATATTGAGTGCTTGAGGGACTAAATGGGTTAAATTAAAAATATGTGTCCTTTTTAAAAAATATATATTTATAGTAGGGACTATTAAATAATTGACCCTAGAAAAAATAGTTAGAAAAATACAAAAAAAAAATAGTTTTAGGTTTAAAAAATTTATAGGTTCTTTTTCTAAGTTTTGTAATCCAGTCAGATTTTGTGACGCGTATTCATGCACACAATTGACTCAAGAAATTATTGCGTATCGTATTTCTTACTCTTTCTCTTTAATTCTTGTTTCTTAATTGTGTTTGTGCTAAAATTCTAATCATGTGTGGCTAAACACCCCATTTAAGGGGTGGGGTGAAACGCGTATGTTGAGTTATTTTATTTGAACAATGATTCATTGATGTGTTCTAGGCTAATTAAATTGGAAAAAATCATACATTAATTTATGTAACGAGGGTTAATAAATTAATGGTGCAAATTAATATTTGATTTCTGGATTTCACTTAGAGATAAGTATTATTCTTAAATTAAATTATTAATTCTGTGTGCGCAATTCAAAGATTCGTACAAATTTTAATAAATTGATCTTAGCGGATATTTTATTGAAACGAGTGTGAGTCTTAATTTTTTTTATGTTGTGACTATTCCCGATTTAATTGCTGAAAATGATAAAATTGAATTTAGGATGTTAACCAGAGTTAAATTTTAAATTCAATATTATTTCGAACTATTCAATTGAATGATTAGGACTTTAAATTAATTTGACTACGCGGTGTAATCCCACCTCTTGTTTCTTCTTATAAATTCTCAACTATATTACTTTCTATTTTTTTAGTCATTTTAGTTGCATAAATTGTCATTTCCTCCCTTGAAAATTATTTTTAAAATATAATATAAAATATATATATATTAAAGAAAAATTTTAAGAGCACAAAAAGATTTTTAATAAAAAAATTAAAATTGCAAGTTTTCACGCTTACCGTTTCAACGCTAGAAATTGGATTGATACCCAAATTTGCCACGATACTGAATTTTTAACAAGCTTTGTAGGTAATTCCAAGAATTTTGATATTCGAAGTTTGACATCAGCGACATTCCAAATCATATCTGAAGGAACACAAATCAAGAGTTATCACCTAACTTTGTTGAAATTTAGACATGTTATAACCTCTCTTATTTTATGAAAAATATACCCATCCCATTATTCAACAGTTAAAATTCTGCCGAAATCCCAACCCTAATATTTTATCCATTATCAACTAACCTTGCCTCAAAAAAGATTAATTCAACATAGACACTCAATTTTAATTGATTTTGTTAGTTAAAAAAACACAGTTAGTGAGTTAATTTTTTTGTGAAAATCCAAATCTCTCTCTCTCTCTCTCTCTCTCTCTCTCTCTCTCTCTCTCTATCTATCTATCTATCTATCTATCTATCTATCTATCTCTCTCTCTCTCTCTCTCTCTCTCTCTCTCTCTCTCGGGCCATAAATAAGATTCTACAAATCAAAAGCTAAATGAATATTAGTGCAAAAAAGGGATTTTTACCGAATAGTCATACTAATAGACTTATATTCCAATAGGTCCTACTTTTCTTATCTGGTTAAATATATCCTATAAAATTTAAAATATGTAATCACGTGCAATTCAGTTGTTAATATTATATATATGGATCCCTAAACACCATTAATTATTTATTGAAATGCCCTCCACTACTTTGTAATCTTGAGTCTTGCATTTGATGAAGTTTGATTGTGTCAAAGTACCAATAATCGTTTCTCAAACCAGGTATCTCATTCCTGCAATTTAGAAATTTCAAATTATAATTTTTTTTTATTTTCTCGTCAAGATCTGAAGAAGTAATCGGGATATGTAACATTTATAAAAGGAGCGTGTATTTAAAAAAAATAGGGTTTGGTATATTTTCTCCATTGAATCTGAAAATTGATCGTGGTTTGAGCATTGAGGTATGAAAATTTCTATATTTTCCAATTCCATATATATATATTTACACACATAATTTACATTATGTTTAAATTTATTTCTTCGATTAAATGATATATCATTTATTTGAATATATCGTCTATTTGTTTTGAATAATTTCATGATATGGGCCTACTGTTCGTTGTGATAAATTTATTTATGTAAAAAACATTCAAAGTGGTTATATCATTATTTGTCTCTATGTAGACGATATGATTATTATTGAAAGTAATAAGGATATCATTAAATTTACTAAGGGAATTTTGTTGAGTAAATTTGATGGGAAAGGTATGGGTATTGTGAATATTATTTTAGGAATTAAAATTTCGAAAACATTAGATGGACTTGTCTTATCTCAATCTCATTATATTCAAAATATACTTAATAAGTTTGATAAAGGTAGTGATAACATAGCTATAAAACTTATTGACCCAAATCTTCGTTTATATAAAAATAATATTAAAGTACTATCATGCCATAGGTAGTTTATTATATGTCATAAACTACATTCATCCAGATATTGCTTAATTAGTTAGAAAATTGAATTGGTGTACAAGTAATCCTTGGGTAGACCATTGTAAGGTAATTATAAGGGTTTTTAGATATTTAAGATATATCTTTAACCATGGATTGCACTACATAAGATATCTAGCTCTACTTGAAGGATATAGTGATGCTAATTGGATATCTAATTCAAAGGATTCTAAATCCACAAGTGGATATGTATTTACACTTATTAGTACTTTGGTGTCTTGCAAATCCTTAAAATAAAATTGTATTTCCATATCTACCATGGAACCTAAATTTATTGCTTTAGATAAAGCTAGATAAGAAGAAGAATGGCTTCTACACTTTTTAGAGGATATTCCAATGTCGTCAAAACCCGTGCCCACAATTTGCATAATTTCTAATAGACAATTAGCAATTGATAGAGCATAGAATAACATGTAATACTGTAAGTCTGGACGTATACGTCGAAGATATAATAGCGTAAAACGATTTCTCTCTAATGGAATTATTTTCATTGATTATGTTATGTCTAAGGACATTATAGTCCGTTAGCTAATGGTTAAAATAGAGAGCAAGTATATTATTTATCAAGCAGAATAGGATTAAAGATTAAAGGATAAAGAGTTGTCTTGATGGTAACCCTACCTAGGTGACCGTAGATCCCAAGATTTAGGTTCGAAGGAACAAATGAATATTAATCGAATCTTCGAAGTGAGCATGATGAGTTTTCAAATTCGTACATGTTCCTATGATAAAACAGTGTTGCCTACGTTATACTTAGGGATAAGCATAGAGTTTAATGATTCTTATGTCTTGGAAATCTAATTGGAGTATTGTAGGATACTTTAAATGGGAAGTCAACTCTGTGAGTATGAATGGGCCACTTCTAAGAGAACTCAGAAAGGTTGAAATTATCTAAAGCACTCATAAAATCATGAGTTGTTTAGAGCTAAAATGAACATGGACAAAAGAACCAACAATTTTTTTACAATTACGTTTTGAAGTCTGTTATCCTGATTTACACCAAATATTATAAAGTTTAAGACATCGCATTCACTAATTAGTTTGTTAATCATATAGTCTTTTACTATAGAGGATTTAAGTAGAAAAGTTATCTCTCCCGGTGAAGGAATTTTCTAATAAAAACTCTTTTTTGTGTCTTCATACTCTTTTTATGTTGATCCAACAAACTTTCATTCATATAGGGATTATTGGAATTTATGTTATCTAATTGGGTTGAAAAATTCTTAATTTGGTCAAATTTTGGGTCAATTTATTTGGAGCCCATACCTATTTCAACAAGCTTCGAAGTTGTATCATGTTCTCTTCCTCGAGGAGTATAACGTGGTGTACTCACATGTCTAAAATCGTTGAAACATAAATTATTGTTCAAGGAATCCATTTGGAACATGGAATTTGATTGAAATGTTTTGAAAAAGTTAAAGTCCCGCATAGATAAAATATGAGAAATAGGTATAGTATATTGTGACCTTAATTGTGTAAAAGTTATAATAGTCATGAACATGTTTATAAATCGTGGAGTAGGGTATTTTTTATTTAGAATGATTCTCATAAACATTAGGTTGTAACACCCCGCACTTTTGGGGATAATTAAATTTCATAATTGGGTGTAATTTGGAGATTTGAGGAATTTCTCTGAATAAAAATTTTTGGAGTCTAGGAGTGTTAGATGATTTTTGATGTATGTTATAATTACTTTCGGGACCAAGTTGACGATTTGGATTATTTTACTACATGTCGCAGTTGAGTAAAGCGATAGAGGATAATATTTTAATTAGGAAAACCGCATTAAGACGTATGGGGTCAAATTAGTGGATTGCAGTCAAGTGCCTCGGATTGGAGTTTCGAGTGTGAGGTTGGTTTTAAAATGGCCGAGATAGTCAGAAAAGAGTATCCGGGCGTATTATTTAGGCTCCGGCAGTTTTTGGGTTAATAGGGACTCGTAATTAAGTAAATGAGTCATTTTTGGATTTAATAGGGATAAACCCTTTTTTCTTGCCCTATAAGACACGAGAGAGTGGGAGAAAGAAAGGAAAAGAGGGAAAAGGAAGAGGAGAGAAAAGTGAAAAAATGGAGGTTTCGGCCAAACTCAACGGGATTCGGCTCGAGGTCGTCGAATTTTATCCATCAGGTAAGTGTTTACTTGCTTTATTTCCTTTTGAGCATAAATCTTATATCATAATTGGTAATATCAAACCATAAAGATTTTGGGTTGGGTTTTCATAAATCAAACGGGGGTTTCGGAAGATTTAACGGATAAAACTCGGTTAATATCCACTTTGAAAAAGTTAGAAATTTACTAAATTTAATTGTTGATTTTGGTTCTAGGATGTTTAGAACCTATTTTACTTTATGCATAATTGGTTGGTTGTGGTTAGATAAACTTGGGAGAAGGAGTAAAAGGGTTGGAGGTTCATTAATGGCCGAAACAGGGGCGACGAAGAAGCTGCCCTGTTTGATCGATCGATCGATGGCCAAGGGTCGGTCGATCGATCGATCAAACGGAAATTTTGGCAATTTCGGCTTAGTTAATTTCAATGGGATAAATTCCCACATTTATGGTTTTTAGCATATTTATTCGAGGAAATAAATATTCATCTAGGGGAATGTAGTCCTAATCAATTTAGGGAGTTACAATTGGAACTTGGAGAGTGTAAAATTGTGTGTCGCAAAAAGGAATGGTTTTGAGGAAAATAAATTAGGATGTTTAATATTTGGGGTTCCCAAAAATAGAGTGAGGACCTCTAAATTGTTATTTGAGAGTTACGTAGACATTGGGATTGTGGAAAATGATATCCACAACTTATCTAAATTAAGGGTGTTTGGTGACGAATATTTCTTAGGATAATTTCAGTGGGTATTTAGGCATAGAGTTAATTGTCCGCGCAGAAAACATAATTATATCGATTATGGTTGAGTATATCCTACGAGACTACTAGGATGAATTTGGGAATATACTTATTCACTTAATATGAATTGGCATAGTTGGAGAAACTATATAAATCCCTAAATGTGAATAAGGTATAGGTTATTTAGCAAGTGAGGGAATACTTTTGGGTTTAGTATCGTGAGTGTGCGAATACTCGAATGTTGTATGAGTGAGAATCTTTGGGATTTTTGACCATCGTTATGTGCGATTGACAATTATGGCCATTTATATTTGAGGAACGATGTGACTAAAGTATATATATATAATATGATATGAATATGTATATATATATATCTATGTGTGGTTATGTGAAGCATACCCCTTCTATGCTATCATGGGAAGTTGCGTGATGTGGGTGAGGCCCCTGGATTGAGGAGCAGGGAGCGTATAGTCCCCAGGTCATTGCGTCCATTTTATATTGTGTGATTTTAATAGGGGTGAGGCGTGATAGGTATGTTTCGTCTCACTTTCGGGGAGGAACTATGAACGCTTCCCATACGTTGTGATTTGGCTTTTACCAAGGCGGTGTGAGATTCTGACCGTTGGTACCCAGGATGATACGTGAACGATTCCCTGGTAGATGATAGCATTGAGACAGCATTCTCGAGTTATAACTCGTTCGGATGGTTATTATACTGGTGTGTATAGTATATTACTTGTGCATGAGAACAAGATATTATATATCACTAACTAGAGTAAATAGATAAAAGGAATAAAGATTTAATTCTCATCCCGGGAGATTGTATCCGGACTTATGTTGGGATATTTATAATAAATGAGTATGTTATGTTTATGTATTTATATGAGTATATCTATCTATCTATCTATCTATCTATCTATCTATCTATATATATATATATATATATATATATATATATATATATATATATATATATATATATATATATATATATATATATATATATACGTTTTGTACTGGGGGCCTAATGGATCTCGGCGATCGACATTGCCAAGTAGTAGTGTATCGGGGGGGTTCCTTGTTTGGATTTTGCTTCGCGAGACACCCCATGCATGAATATGTTATATTGTTGAGACTGTGGAGAAGTTTACACTACACCAAAATGGGCAAATTGTCACCTTTCAGCTGGCCAGCCTTGTCAAGGTCATTGACCGTGACAAAAAAACACGCGTTTTATGTCACGGTCATTGACCTTGACACGACCGTGACAACTAATTGTCACGGTCATTGACCGTGACAATTCGTGTCACGGTCAATGACCTTGACACGACCGTGACAACTTTTCCAGCAAAAACACTTTCCCCCTTCTTTTTTCCCTCCCACTGTTCCCTCCTCTCTCTCTCTCTCTCTCTCTCTCTCTCTCTCTCTCTCTCTCTCTCTCTCGATTCGACGCTGCTCTCTCTCTCTCTCTCTCTCTCTCAGGTCCAATTTCTCTCTCTCTCTCTCTCTCTTCCATTTATATATATATTTGTTTGTATATTTATGTGTGTATGTGTATATATATGTGTGTGTGTATGTGTGTGCGCGTGTGGGGGGTGGGGCGGGATGGGACAGGGTGGGGGAGGGGGTGGTGGAGGGGGGCAGGGGGTGGGGCGGGGTGGGGGAGGGGGCGGTGGAGGGGGCAGGGGGTGGGGTGGGGTGCGGTGTGTGTGTGTGTGTGGTGGTGTGTTTTGGGGGAGGGGGTGGTGGAGGGGGGCAGGGGGAGGGGGTGGGGTGGAGGGGTGTGTGTGTGTGTGTGTGTGTGGTGGTGTGTGTGGTGGTGTGTGGTGGGGGTGGGGCGGGATGGGGCAGGGTGGGGGAGGGGGTAGTGGAGGGGGGGAGGGGGTGGGGTGGGGTGGGCACACCTACGCACACACGCACACCTACGCCACACACACGCACACCTACGCACCTACGGACACACACACACCCCACCCCACCCCACCCCCTGCCCCCCTCCACCACCCCCTCCCCCATCATTGTGTGAATAGGTATGAGATCATAATTTGGAGGAATTCACGTCCAAGAAATAATTTGGATTCCCTTTAGGGTCTTATGTCTTGAATTAATCTGAGGGGGTGGGGGTGGGGGCGGGGGTGGGTGGGGTTTTGAATATTATTTACATTCAAAATAAATAATTGATAATAGTTGGATAATAATTGGATAATAATTGTTTTTATACCTATAGAACAGCTTAGATAGTGTGTGTGTGTGTGTGTATGTGGTCAATACATGAATTTATTTTTGTATTTGAATTATCCCATGAATTTATTTTTGTATTTGAATTATCCCATGAATTTATTTGTGTATTTGAATTAACCCATTATATGAAACATACTTGAAATTAAATATAGTGCGCATAGATACTAGCATTCTAGTTCTTATGCGTACGCATTCAATAATCCTTAGACCCGTTCGAGAGTCATTACCCCTGTAATGAGATCTCTCGAATTGTCCCGTTTGGACAGTTTGAGACTGTATAATTTTTGTATAATATTCTTATTGGCTTAAAGTTGTTACTTTTGGAGGAAGTTCTGCAGTCGTATCTTAATGTTCTCTGGGTACATACTAGATTGATAAGTGTGACTGTTATTTTAATTAACCAATTGAAATAACACTCACACCTGCCAATCTACGTCGTGTACTTGGAGAACTAAGGGGATATGCAGTCGAATTTTTTTCAAATCGTAACAATGTGCATGAGCTGTTAAGTATATTACAGAAAAATGCATTCTTTAATGGGATAGGACCACATACCCTTTAATAGGATAATTAAATGATGGGATAATTAAAAAAAAACATACTATAAATCTAAGTTTTGTTTACCTTTAATAGGTGTTTAGTTGTGGTAGCTGTGATGGGATATCCGAAATACAAAGAGTGGATGGGTGAGACTAATAGAATGGGGGATGTGTTTCGCAGAGGTGCTAACGAATTTGTGAAATATGCAAAGAGATGTCGTAATGATGAAGAGTTTCCGTGTCCGTGTGCTAGGTGTAAGAATGGTAAGGTGTTTGAGTGGAAAACAGTTGAACTACATTTGTTAAGATCGGGTATGCAAGATAGTTATCGATTTTGGAGTTTTCACTTTGAATTGAAAGTTCCTTTTGTCCCTGACCAACCTTCACAACATCCTTCAACAAGTAGAATAGATGAAGAAGGGGACGACGTAGATCATAATATGTTAGAGGATTTAGTTGATGATGCGTACGGAGTTTATGAAGCTGAGGAGAATGAGGTTACTGATGATGTAGAAGATTCAAGTGCTCGTGAAGATAACACGATAAAACTTGACGATAACTACCAAAGTTTAAAATTTAAGGCGACCCAACCATTATACTCTGGCTGTGAGAAAGATCAAACAACTTTACATGCCATGGTTGGTTTGCACAGTTTGAAGACGCAGTACGGTTTGTTTGGCAATAGCGTGACGGGAATTCTGAAATGGGTGAAGGGCTTATTACCCAAGGTGAATACACTTCCAAATAGCTATCCTGTTATGAAGAACAGTTTGAAAGGTTTGGGAATGAAGTATAAATCGATTCATGCTTGTGTGTATGACTGCATACTATACCGAAAGGTGTATGAAAATCTCGATCGTTGTCCGGTATGCGATGAACCTAGATATGTCCAATCTACTAGTAAGGAAGGTACAAGCTCAAAAGTGCCTCAAAAAGTATTGAAATATTTTCCCGTTGGGCCTAGATTAAAGCGATTTTTCACAGTACCATGGATTGCAGAGGCAATGACTTGGCATGCTAGGGCAGAAGTAGGGGGTAATATCATGCGTCATCCTATTGATTCTACTGCCTGGCGGAGGATGAATTATGAGTATCCCGATTTTGCTCGAGAACAACGCAACATTCGTTTGGCTATATCAACAGATGGTTTCAATCCATTTGGAAATCTAAGCACCAATCAGAGTGTATGGCCAGTGATCCTAGCCCCACTCAACCTCCCTCCTTCACAGTGTATGAGACCTGAATTTTTGATGATGGCTTTATTGATACCTGGGCCAAAGGCACCAAGTGAAGACATTGATATCTACCTGGCTCCTTTGGTAGAAGAATTAAATGAGTTGTGGAAAGATGGTGTGCAATCATTTGACTCTTTTAGAAAAGAAGAGTTTACGCTGAAAGCTATGTTGATGTGGGCAATTCATGATTTTCCAGCTTATGGGACATTATCCGGATGTGTAGTACATGGTTATTTGGGGTGTCCTATTTGTGGAGAGGAGACTGAATCTCTTCGTCTATCCTCCAGCTTAAAAAATGTATACCATTGCCACAGGAGGTTTTTACCCCCAGCTCATAGTTTCAGATTTGAGAAAGCTTCCAATTTTTTATTGGGCGGAGTTGAACATAGCCTACCGCCGAGACAACTTTCGGGTTCAGAAATTGAAAGTAAATCTTCTAAATGTGGCCCAAATATGCCAGGTAAGAATCCCAAATTTAAGAATGTCAAGCATAAGAAGACCCCAATTGGGAATGAAACTGAGATAAGAAAGGCATGGTCTCGGAGGTCAATTTTATTTGACTTGCCTTATTGGAAGAAAAACCCGGTGCGCCATGTATTGGATGTGATGCATGCAGAGAAGAACTTCGCTGAACATATTGTGGGTACTTGCCTTGGGGGGGAGTCATTCGAAGGATGGAGAAAATGCACGAAAAGACCTTAAAACGTTAAAACTTAAACCACAACTATGGTTGAAAGAATATAGTAGGGGAAGGACAATAATTCCCCCTGGTGCGTTTACTTTGACGAGTGAGAAAGGAAGGTGCTTCTAGACACAATATATAATTTGAAGGGCCCATCTACTTTTTCGTCCAACTTGCAAAGGATTGTGAATTATGCTACTCATGATTTACATAAGTGTAAGTCCCACGATTGGCATGTGATCATGCAATTGGTTCCTCTATTGTTTAAGCACTGTTTCTCCAAGCACAAGGATTTGCGTAGGGCTATTATGCAAATTAGTATTACCTTCTCCCTCTTGTGTGAGAAGGTAGTGAATCGAGAACACATAGTGGCCGCAAAATTGGCTGTGAACGAAGCGATTTGTGTATTGGAGAAGTACTTTCCCCCAGCATTCTTTGACATAAGTGTTCACTTGTTGGTACACCTATGCGACGAGGCACTTCTTTGTGGTCCAGTTAGATATCGGTGGATGTATCCGTTTGAAAGATTGATGAAAGTTTTTAAAGATTACGTCAAGAATACGCGATATATTGCAGGATCAATTGCAGAGGAATACATCACCGTGGAGTCATCAATATATACTCGGGAATATATGACTGACTCTACCAGCGTTGATGACACTGATGAATTCCTCGATGATGGTGGTAATGTGATGGGAAAACGAGTGAAATTAACGAGTTTGCAACATGAACAAGTAGCTCGTTATCTATTTGACACACATGAAGATGTCGAAGAATGGAAAAAGTAAGTTTCGAATATTATAATGTTTAACATTATTTTAGATTATTTTATACATGATTAATTTTGTAATATGCAGTAAATATGAAGCCTGTGAGAACAATAAAAGACGAAAAACAGTGGTACAATCAGACAACGAATTTAGGCTATGGTTGACACAAGAGGTAATTACAATGAAAACAGTCGTTATATAACGTTACATTACACTCATATTTTACCACTAATATAATTAATTTATCTATATTCTCAGCTCCTAAAGATGGGTGATGCGACATCAAGGCTTGCTCGTCTAGCCACTGGACCCTTGTTCGTGGCACAAGAGTACAAAAAATATCGATTGAACGGTTACATTTTCGGCGCTAAAGTGTACGAGGAAAGTACAAATGTACAGAACTCGGGTATTTCATACAAGGCTCTTACTTTCTTTCGAGCAAGCGCAAAAGATAAAAACCTCGTTGAAGCTGAAATGACTTACTATGGTGTAATCCAAAATATATTTGAATTGGATTATATAAGCTTCAAAGAGGTTGTATTTTACTGTGAATGGGTAAGAGTTGAGGATAAAAATGCTTCTAAAGTTGATCCTGTCACCAATTTGATCATGGTTGACTTGTCCAAGTTGAAGAGCAACGACCACGTGAGCGATGAGCCGTTTGTTTGTGCATTTCAAAAGGTTAAGCAAGTGTTTTACTCGGAGTATATCAACAACGAGCCGTGGTCAATTGTCCAACACGCGCCAAGGCGTCTAAATAGTAGTGTGGATGACTTGGCTGATCCTACCGAATATCAATCCATTTTTGATGATAACCCGAATTTGAAACAATTTTTCAATTTGTACCGAAACATCCATTTTTAATGCTTTTACTTGATCTGCACTTTATCATTTTCACTCTTGTGTAGTGTGCGTGTGTGGAGAGGAGATTAATACATAAATATTCCAACTACATCTAAGTTTTGTTTATACTAATCCATGAATATACGCTTCTTACCTTTAATAGGTGATTAGTACATAGTTATTTTGGGTGTCCTATTTGTGGAGAGGAGACTGAATCTCTTCGTATATCCGAACACTAAGAAATGCCATAATCCTATGGAGCGATGCTCTGCAAATTCCTCCCAACCGTTATGTAGCCAAACATCACCGGTCGAAGTTGTCAATTCCACTTTCCATACCCCACCACTTTCCATACCCCATTCAAAGGTGGAGTTGACAACTTCAACTGCTGATTTTTGGCTACACAACGGTTGGAAGGAATTTGCAACGCATACCTCCATAGGATTATGGTATTTCTTAGTGTTTAGATATGAAGAGAATTATAATTGACACGATTGCTCGGGGTACATTAGTTGGAAGGAGGTTCCATATGAGCTCAAGTTAGCTGTTTGAGTGACACTACAGGTAATGTATTTATATTTATATGTCAATTTCGATTTCGATTTCAATTACAATTTATATTTATCTATATTTGAGGGGCGGATACTAATTTTACTTTATTTCAATTCAGGGGACAGGGAGTGGCCCTAAGGGTAGGCCACATATGCTCTATACTTATGTCGCTATTCGGACGAGAAGGAAAGGATAAGGAGGTGTTCCCGAGCGTCGCGGTACAAAATCTCTTTTCCATGCAAATAGTTTGTAGATTTGAGATAAAATGATGGTGATGTTGTTTCTTTTTAAATAGTTTCTTATTTGAATATATATTTGCATTATCTTTAGTTTGTCCGGATATATGATGTGTGGAACAGGTACAACGTTGCTATAACAGGTACAAATATACTGCTGGGCAGTGGCAGTGGCCATACTGCCCAACAGTTTTTTTTAATTCTGCCCAGAATTGTCACGGTCATTGGCCGTGACAATTTTTTTTTATTAAGGGTCACGGCTTTGTCACGGTCATTGACCGTGACAAACGTGTCACGGTCATTGACCTTGACACGACCGTGACACAAAACACGAGTTTTGTGTCAAGGTCAATGACCGTGACACGACCGTGACAAAAAAAGTTGTCTTGCCTCGAAATGTCACGGGCATTGACCTTGACAAGGTGAATTTGTCAAGGTCAATGACCTTGACAAATGGGCAGATTTGGTGTAGTGTTAGCCCTCAGTACTCGGGTTAATTAGGATTTTAGAATGGTTGGAACGATTTTAGTTAGGTAGGGTAGCTTGACTAGGTTGTTTAGTGGGATGCGATAGGTGTGCACTATTAGAAGTGGGATGAGGGGTATCTCATGGGAGTGCTATACCAATTTAAATATGAGATAAATCATATTTTTCACAAATAAAGCATTTAGTCACTTGAAAAATATTTTCACAAATCGGGCTCTGACCCGTTTATCTATTTTCCTCTCTTCTGCTATATATATATATATATTTTAGGTGCCCAGACACAGGGACGCCTGGATGATAATTCCTTCGAGTCAGCCGTTCGCTACAGAAAATGTGGATGCGTGATGGTATACTGTAGATGCTTATATCCTTAAAATCTAGATAGGAGGTGTTGTATAAACATTCGGACTAATAACCCAACCGCCTTTATTTATTCTTTTACCGCCTTTTAGTGCGGCCATTCATTTTGATTGTATAATGTTAAACCGAGTGTTCGGTTATTTTATTTCATTCAGTTCTATTCATAACTGTTGTGGATGTGTTATATTAAATGGTTTGGTTAAAAAGATTAGTTACATAAAATTTGGATGCCAGCCTAATAGGTTATTAGTAATTAATTTGGTTTTCGACAGTAATTCTAAGAATGAACCATATGCGACTCCTTTTTTAATTTGGTATAGGAGTGATCGTCGGGTATTTTATTAGGTGGGGTGTCACATACGTGTGACATGATACCTTGACTTTGGATACTTACGAGATCGAGCTAGTATTATATAAATGGCTATAGTAAATTGTGTGTAATAAATTGTAATAAAAGATATTATACGTGTAACCGAATTGTGTGAGTTTTATGATGATGTGTTTGACTTATGTTCAATCATGTTGTGGGTGTGGGTGTACTCTATGGGTTACCTACTTGGAGGGAATTGATAGGGCGCGTACGACATTGTTTGCACAAGGTATTTCTGGTGATAGAGACTGGCTTTACCTAGGTGCTGTTTAGCCCGAACCTATGTGCTGAGGTACCCTTCCTTTGAGTTAGGAAAATGGGTTGGATCTTGTAACACCCCACATAATCTGACAAGCGAGGCGGACAGTCGCTACCGCCGAACTACATCGGGCGTCACTAAATAAGTAATCATTTTTAGCATATGATAGATATGAGACATATCAAAATTTATTCCACGAGATAATGATTAAATTAATCCAATAATAATAACCATTCACACATTCATGCATTCATAAATCCATCACCATGCTAATCTCTAAAATAAATCCAATCTCCAATAAATATAAACTCAATTAAAATGATCAAACTGTAAATATCTTAATAAAATCGTAAATAAGTGTGGAACCGAGTGGCCCACCAAATACATAAATAAAATCTCATTATAAATGTGACAGAAAGGAAAAATAAATCCTAAACTACTACGCATCCAGAATAAATAAGTCTTCAGTTTCACCTCCAAAATATCTCCAATCATTCCTATGCAGCTACTCCAGCGCTATACCTAAAATGTTAGTCAACGCAATGGGTCAGAGCCCACCGCATGAATACAAGCTACTCTCCCCACTTAGGGACCGTGAACCCAGACAGTAGCATTATACATAATAGACACCATAATAAAGTATTTTAAATGAGATAATTTTTAATCTGCGAATAAACGTAAACTACTGCTACCTACCATAACACTAATCCATCCTAAAATGTAAGTCCAATTATTCCATTAACATCTTTATTTAAAAATTTGCTCTTTTCCTTACTCATTTTAGTTAATCAATTATTTTAATTCATACGACACCAATATGGCCCGTCGACCCCTTATGGGTCCTGCACATGCTTTTGGCACGCTTAAAGTTTTATACATCACACCCATTCCCCTCACTATATCCAGTTAACCCGTATTCTGTCAGTTATGCACATACACGTGAGGTTCCACGCACGACATATCACTATAGCCAATTGACCCGTATTTTATTAGCCCTGCACATACTCGTGATGCCAACACACACCCACGTCGCTATAGCTAGTCGGCCCGTATTCTGTCAACCCTTCCCATAATCATGCCGCAAATCCATTTTAATACTCGTTTATTATCTTAGGTATTAATTATCAAATTCTCATGATCTCATTTCCTCATTATTTTTTATTTGCCCCACCCTATTATAGAGTGTAATGCCTCAAGTCCACCCCTAGTCCCATACCTAGAGGTCTCCAAAATTCAAACAGGTCCTATCCTATTGTGTAGGATGAATTTCTACAATTATCTCTTCCTAGTCTTGCGCCTAGACTATCAAATCAACGGAATGACAGCAAAATCATCCCCACCCAGGAATATCCCATCCGTAAAAATCCACACTAACTAGTTTGATACCTAGAAAGTGTTAACCACAACCAAGTCTTGCCCACTAGTCCCATACATAGCAAGTACTCCTAAAATTTAGGTGAGAGCATACTACCCAAAAAAAATTTCGTCCCCGTAATGATAACTATAATCAAAACAATACTTGCACATTCCAATTTATCAACAATTACACAAATTTCTCATGCGTTCATAATTAACTTTAATTAAATTCATTTAATCCATCGTCGTAATTAACATAATTTATTTTATTCCAGAATTAGAATCTCAACATCATGCGAATTTATGAAGCACACAATAATAATTCACTTTGATCATACCTACATAATTTCATATAATTGCATAAGTCCCTTTTTAATTTAAATAACGCAACTATGGTTTCTACATGTAAACCTATCCCCGTATTAACCAAAAGTCCAATTTCTACCTTAGGCACATATGGGTTATAAGTCTGATTTCATATTAAGGTTTTTCATAAAAACACTACCAAATTAATTTCTCTTTCCCTATTTAAGGTTGCTAATTTATTTTAAGAAAAAACGTAAATTAATGTCTAGGCGGTATTTAAAACGCATAATACTAAAGAGAGAGAATAGAAGTATTCATGCCTGATGAAAAATCGATTGAAAATTCTGATTAGATGGTTGCGTTCCTCTCAAAAAATTAAGAAATATTTGTTCTTGAACAATCTTGAGAAAACACCAATTAAACCTTCAAAACTTGAGTTGAATTTTGATTAAATTTAGGCTAGGGTTTATAGATGAAAAGTGGTAAAGATGTAGAAGTCTTCTCATTGAAAACTTGGTGGAAAAGTGTTTAGAAAATTCTAACCCCGAGTTATTTTAATGTGGGAAAAGATTAAGAGTTTAAGTGAAATTAGAATTATACTAAAACTAAAATAGTGCCAGATCAGACCATTTCAAATCGATTCACCCTCTAGGCCGAATCGATTCGGTCTGGATGAGGTTGGAAGTTCGCCCAAGATTATATATATATATATATATATATATATAAATTCAATTTCTACCCCGATTTTAATTTTGATTAAAATCCTACTTTCCATAGATAAAATCCAACATTTTAAATTGCTAAAAATAATTAGATCCAAAATTTTTATTTTCTTAATTCTGGATTAATTTAAATTATTACCGGTTTAAAATCTACGGGGTGTTACATACTTCCCTACTAACCCAAGAATTTCGTCCTCAAAATTTGACGAAGCGTAAATGCGCAAAATAAAATAAGGCTCGCATATGTCTACCCATAAAATACCCTGATTAGGCATCCATACACCCAATCCTACCTGTACATACCTCACGATCAAAATACAATATATATATATATAAGTAAATAATGCGTACCGTGCTACTCCACTAGCCACGTCGTAGCTCCTGCGATGCATGTCCTGCCTGAGGCTCCCGAGTCAGAAGCGTATCACACCTACCCCTTATGGTCACTACTGGTGCTGCTGAAACTCCCTATACACTTGGTGTTGCCGGTGCTGGAGGCCCTTAGACCTACTGGCTCGGTGCGCCTTGACCCTACTGGTCCTGATTCTTCGACACCTAGAAGCTCGGTGTCATACTTCTCCACGACAAAAAGGAGAGTCCCCTAAAAGGTCCATACTACCTGTTTGGCGCTTGTTCACCTTACTATCCTTGCCCCATCCCCAGAGGGCCCTGCGAAACACTATTGCCCTGCTGCTCCTAACTTGTTCATTGTCTTTTCCACTGCTGGTCAGTTCGATCCTTGTTCTCTCCTCCTTGACCATTTGACTATTTCATGTTTCCCAATTTCTTTTAGTATTTCATTTTTTCCTGCCATGTGTGACATCCACCACCTGAGTGTAGGTAGTATATACCGAATTTCCCAACACTATTTGCTTGATCGACCAAGATAATCCTTTAAGGAAGCACTCCACCTCATCTGGTACAAACATTAACAGATTTGTAAATTCCTGCTCATACTCAGCAACTGATTTCAAACCCTGCTCTAAGTCCAAAATCTCCCTCTTCTTCACTCTCCTAATATCATATAGGCAATACTTATCATTAAACTTTATCAAACAATCTCCATAGTTCAAGCGATCCTTGTGCTCCATTGTGGTGACACTCTCCCACTGCTATAATGCATCTCCAGTCAGCTTGAACGTAGCCAACATTTGCTTCTACACATCAGTGCAGTCCGCGATCTTTAAGTGCCTCTCCATGTCCCTCCTCCACTGGTGAGAAACCATTGGGTTATATCCTCCTGCGAAGGTGGGAGGATTGCCCTTATGGAAACTAGCTCTCACCCTATTCTAAACTGAAGAAGGTGTACCCTGCTGTTGCGCCTCTAAATTCACCCACTTTTGCCTCTCTACTTCAATGTCGGTTGTCGTGGACTCACGCACAATAGCCACTAACTCTTTGGACTCGAAAACAATCTGCCTCGACCTCTCCTCACTTGCGAAACCCAAAACCGAACCCTCTCTCCTACCTCCAATCCTCCTAGTATTTGCCATCTGAAAAGATAAGAACAAAAACAACATTAGACTCAGAATAACAAAGAGTATAAATCATCAAAAGGAATCAAAGATAAGCACCGCGAAATCTAAAATGGACTCACAAGCTACGAGACCTAAAACCATGCTCGGATACCATCTATAACACCCCGCCAATCTGACAAGTGAGGTGGCCAGCCGCCGCCATCGAATTACGCCGAGAATCACTAAATATAATCACTACACCAAATCTGTCGAATTTTCATGGTCATTGACGTTGAAAACTTCATCTTGTCAAGGTCAATGACCGTGACAATTCTAGGCGAGATAACTTTTTTTGTCACGGTCATTGATCGTGATAAGTTCGTTAGAATTGTCACTGTCGTGTCACGATCCTTGACCGCGATAAGATTTGTCACGGTCAAGGACCGTGACAAGCCCGTGACATTCTTTAAAAAATTGTCACCGTCATTGATCGTGACAAGTCCGTGACAAGTTTCTTTGTTAAGGACTTGTCACGGTCAATGATCGGGCATAATTGAAAAAAATGCTGCTGGGCAGTATGGCCACTGCCACTGCCCAGTAGTATATTTGTACCTGTTATAGCAACGTTGTACCTGTTCAAACATCATATATCCAAATAAAATAGAGATAATGCAAATATACATTCAAAATAGAGAGAATATGCATCACGATATAATCCAAATATAAGTCAAATGTAATAATTTAAAACTATTCAATTCAAACTTAAATCAATGTCACTAAATGTCTGGGGTATGGTTAACGCTGAGGAGGTGAGTAGGCCACACGATATACGAATTATCACATCCACTAATATACACCATGACGCATTGTTCGCACAACCACAATTGGGAGTTCTCCTTCCCGGGCATCACATGCGTGACGAGCACCCTGGACTCGATGTCTTGAAGCTCATGTCCATGAACTAGTGCACCCTGGACGATATTCGGGTCCCTCAACCCCCGCCCTATCTGCTTGCCATCAAATATATCCAGTATAGATATGCTCGGTCAACCAAGTGTCGACATCAGTCTCTTGAAGGGAGCCAAATAGGGAAGTGGATCATTAAAGTCTACACATCTCGGCGATGAAGAAGCGAGGCCACATCCTCGTCCTCCCACACCTCCTACTCCCGCACCTCCTCTCGCACCGCCTTATCCATCCCTTTACCCTTACGATTTATGCCCAACGAACGCTTCACAAATGAGTACATATCCTGGTCCGTCGCCTCCAAACGGGACAACTTTACGTCATGTGAATCCACCATTCTAGCCAACTCGGTGTCGATCCTCTCTAATCCGATGATCCTAGATTTGGCCACCCGCAAGCTCACCCCCTTGTCCTCCCCTTGCGATCAGAGCCAAGCACTTGGCTGAGTGCGTCTGTGGACAAAGATGCCTTGTCAGCATCGAACTATGACTAATGCACTTCCTTAAGCTTTGCTTGAAACGACAAAAAGCACATGATTAGTAAAATAAGTAAATTAAAAAATTATAACGTAATTAATAAAAAGTAAATTGTCGGATTACTTACAATCGTGGCCGCGACGCTTTGGGACACCTCCTTTCCTTCTCCTTCTTCGTTTGAAGAGCCACATAAGTATCGAGCCTATGTGGCCTACCCCCAGGGTCACTCCCTGTCCCCTGAAATAAAATAAAATAACATTAATATCGATCCGCAAAGTAAAATAATGCAGAATAATATATTTTATGTAGTTATAGAAAAATTAAATCTTACCATCATCCTATGCTCCACTTCGGTGTAAGACGTCTGACCGGAGTAGTGCACGTCCATCTTTTTTTCCCGGTTTTCCCTTCCCGATTAGCGAGATGCTAATTGTCTCTCCCCGATCTCATTGTCAATGAACCTTTGCCATTGTGCCAATGAAATCGGCTCCTTAGGCGGGACGGATTCATGCCTTTGGATAATGGACTCTCGTGTCTTCCCGAAGTACCGGGTCTGCATATTTTTCTTCCACGTCTTGTGTTGCTCCCTTAACTGCTCCAAGACAGAATCGTGTAGCTTTGGATCCAGGTTGAATTGTTCCTGTCCAACAAATAAAATGTTAGTTGCAAATAAATATAAATATAAATATAAAATGAAATTGAAATTGAAATTGAAGTATTCATATAAATATAAATATAAATATAAATATAAATATAAATATGAATATAAATATATTACCTGTAGTGCCACCCAAACAGCTACCTTGAGCTCATATGGCACCTCCTTCCAACTAATGTACCTGGGGCCGATGATCGTCTTTACCAGCTCGAGGGATCTCGCTAATAGCCCCGACTTGTTCTCGATGGGTATCCCCAATTTGCCATATTTGGGGAGACTAGGGGCCGAGGAGCCCTCGTCGCCTCCGCTGCCACCGTGCCCAGGCGACATCATCATCCTCGCCTTAATATCTGAAAGAGACATTTGCTGTAAAAAAAAATTATTAGTACATATCAAAATGAATTAAAAGAAGACATGCAAATATGTACAATTACTACAAATAAAAATGAATTGTTACTGTTACGTATAAGAGTGAAAATGATAAAGTTCAAGAGTATAAATATGGATTCCAAAACAACAGCATCTAGCTCATAATATGTACAAGAGTGAAACATCCCCACCCCCACCCCTACTGCCCACACACACGCACACTACACAAAAGTGAAAATGATAAAGTGCAAATCAATTAAAAACATTAATTTCATTTATGCATATTAAGTATGTTTCATTTAATTATCATACTATATATATATATTGTTTGATATACAAAGTAATTTTCAAAAAAATTTAAAAAAACCCACCCAACATCGATCCACTATAATCCAACAACAATGTCAACTATTATATATGCTATGATTCAATGTATTTATCCAGTTCCAATGAGATAAATATTATTACATATTTTGACATAATTGAAGTTTTGTGAATTAATAAACTTATTAACCTTAACATGCCAAGTTTTTCAGTTTTAATACATCATAATATTTTGTGTACCTGTATATAGAAATTTGTGGATTTAATAGTTATAAGAATCAATTTATGTAAGTTTTCATACACCAGTTTGTTTTGAAAGAGCCAAACTTTTTAAAATAATTTTAATATAGTATAAGGTTGTAAATTTGAGTCCTGATTGTAATTTAATTAAACAAAAATTAAATAACACAAATATATAGTATAGGCATCCACTTTGTGAACTTCCCATTTGAGTGGATTAATTTATTAATTATATTTTAGTGGATGTAATTATAGAATCTATGGATGGATTCAATTTAATCTTACTATGTGAATGTTTTTATCCACAACGAGTTAACCTTGAAACAATATATATTATCTCATAGAATCATCAAAACACGATATTAAGGGAATTACAATGGGACCTGCACCCCCCCCCCCCCACCCCCCACCCACGCACACACACACACACACAACAACCCTGCCCCTCCCCCTCCCACCACACACACACACACACACACACAATAGCCCCCCAACCCTGCCCCACCCCCTCCCCACCCACCACACACATACACACACAATAACCCCCTCCCCACCCCTACCCCCACCCTGCCCCACCCCCAGCCACCACACACGTACACACACACAACATCCCCCCACCATGCCCCACCCCCTACCCCCACCCTGCCCCACCTCACTCCCAACCACCACACATGCACACACACATATACACACACACGCACATATATACACACACACACACATATATATATATATATATATATACACAAACATATATATAAGTGGAAGAGAGAGAGAAATTAACCTGAAAGTAGAGAGAGAGAGAGAGAGAGAGAGAGAGAGAGAGAGAGAGAGAGAGAGAGAAGGAGGGAAATGGCGGGGGGAAAAATAAGGGAAAATGGTTTTTTACTGAGCAATCTGTCACGGTCGTGTGACGGTCATTGACCGTGACAATATTATAAGGATTGTTACGGTCATTGACCGTGACAAGGCCGTGATAATTCAACTTATCACGGACTTGTCATGGTCATTGACCATGATAATACTTTGTCCCGGTTGTGTCACTGTCAATGACCGTGATACAAAATGCGTGTTTGTTGTCACTGTCAATGATCGTGACAAGGCTAAGCGCTGGAAGGGTGACAATTTACCCATTTTGGTGCAGTGAATCATTCTTAGCATGTGATAGATATGAGACATATATAAAATTTATTCCACAAGTTAATATTAAATTGATCCAATAATAATAACCATTCATGTAATAATAAAGCCATCACTACGCTAATCTGCGAAATAAATTAAATCTCCAATAAATATAAACTCAATTAAAATGACCCAACTGTAAATTTCTGAATAAAACCGTAAACAACCGTGGAGCCGAGTGGCCCACCAAATCCGTAAATAAAATCTCATAATATTTGTGATGGAAAGGAAAAATAAATTCTAAACTACTAAGCATATATAATAAATAAGTCTCCAGATGCACCTCCAAAATATCACCAATCATTCATTTGCAGATACTTTAGCGCTATACCTGATATGTTAGTCAACACAATGGGCTAGAGCCCATCGCATGAATACAAGCTACTCTCCCTAATTAGGGTCCGTGAACCCAGATGGGAGACAGATTATGATGAGTTTATTAAAGCACGATAAAGGTGGGGTAGTGAGGAACTTACTCATGTGCACAAATAAGATAAACATTTTAATTGATATTCCTCCACGTGTACAAGCTCACATGAGGTGGGAATTGAGGAGTAAGTTCAAATTGTTGATTGATGTTGTATTAACAATAACGCAGTGCTTAATGAATTGGTAGGGCCGAGCACAATATTACCTAAGATGACCTAAATCCCTTTAGCCAATCAGATTGTATATCAGGATGACCTCTCTTTCTGCCCTTAATGAGGATCACCTCCTGAGTGGGCCATATGGTGCTTTATATTTATGGTATAAAAAAAGCTCCTACGACTTCATGCATGACTGGAATTTGTTGAAGTTTCTCTAAAATAATGACCTTTCGAAGTGGTTGGTAGGTGAAACGAATAAATGAAGTGTTAATTATTGGTCGGCTTAAGTAGATTTGATCATCTTAATTTCTCCTCGGCCCATGCCGAGCATATTGACTTCTGAAATTTTTTAATGGTATGGACATGTGTCAGATGATTGGAACCAGCATCAGGAGTAATCATTACGCATGCTTAGGATGATGCACGTGCTTGTGCAGTGTACCCATATCTTCTTTTTCTTTTCAAAGATGATGTAATTATGACAAATTATGTTTTACAGCCAAACTTAAAATATTTAAAGGATCAAGCCCCCATCACTAAAGCTCCAAAACATTTGAACTTTCTAAGTGCCTTTCTAGAAAGAGAATGAGACTACTTCATCTCGTAGTTCCATAATCTTCTTCGTTCATCTCCATTTCCTGGTGAAGTTCTTAATTTCTCCTGTTTGCTTTCAACACCCTTTTTTATTCGAAGGTGTGTGATCATTCATCATCTCAGTCTTTTAGGGGTTATGCCCATCTTTTTTGGATATTTCATGATTATCACCATTTAATATTCTATTGTTCTTGGATTATTTGGTGTTTGTTATTTGATAATTGGAGGTTTAACCATTTAGGTGGCCATTGAGCTAGTTGGCATAGGATTTTACCATGTTTAGGGTTTCGTTTAGGACTGAAACCCATCATTTGCATTTGGGTAGCCCCCAGGCTTTGTCAACGATCAAAACTCTGTTTTCAATCTTGATGAGCTATTCTCCCCGCATCCAGCATTTATGTGAGATTTTAGCTTAACTAGAACCAACTTGCCCATGTATTATTGCTAGGATGTTTCCAAAACCTTTGCAAGTTATCCACCTAAAAGAGAAACTTGGGCACCCAAATTATACCCCTAAGGCGGCGTCTTTAGGTGGCTCTTCCCATTATTGGCTGAAGCGCCATTTGAAGGGCTTGACCTTATGGGTTAAGAGGTAGCTAGCCCATTTTTATGAAAAGTTGGTTTTGATAATTTTGGTTACACTGTGTCAATGTCTGCCATAAACTTGGACTCTTCTTCTAAGGAGGTTATATCAGACATAGATGAGGATGTGAGGCGTGATGATGTGAGGGCAATCCCTTCCATTTCTTCCGTAGAAGGGTAATGACCACTCTATTACTGAAACAAGATGGTATGCTTGAGATATTTTAGAGGATGAATAGGATAATCTTAGGGAAAAATATAATATCCCTATTAGTATTCAAAGTAGGTTGCCTACCAGTGAGGAAATGGTATATGATATCTTCAATGCAGATGAGATTTGCCTTCCTTTTTAGGACCTTCAAGTGGGACATCGCCTACCCTTAAATCCTATCATAAAATCAATTCTTAGTGGATATGGTGTCACTCTTACTTAGTTTCCCCCAGTACACATAGGACTATCTTGGGGTCCATGATGTTCTAGAAGCCCCGGACTAGTTGATTTTATTAGTGACATCTTCAGATATATACATGGATTGAAGGATAATGTAAAGTCTCATAGATAATACTATTTCCCCCCAGGAGGAAGCATTTAAGAATGGTTAATGTCATCTAGACCAGTATCCACAGTTGGAAAGGACGATTTGTATTTATAAGGGGAGAAAGTGAATTCAAGTTTTATGAAAATGATAGGTCGTGTAAGGTTCCACGCGAGTGTAATAAGTTGAACAGAATAGGTAAATTTTTATACTTTCACACATATTTCTTTTCTTTTAACTACCTTGTTCTATTATTTCTGCCATTTGTTTCAGTGAAGAAGGCCCTAAGACATCAAGCTGTTGTTCAGAACTTGGTGGAGGCTTACGGCATACCAAATCCCCCCACATTTAAAGATCTATTTTTATTGCTAAGTTCATAGCTGCAGGGTACCATACTCCTCTTGACAGGGTTCCTCCGATTAAGGTTGATATTCCTTTGGAAGAGGGAGTACTTTTTAAATAAACCTGAGGAGAGAGGACGATTTAGAAGTTGAGGCCGAAGCTAAGATATGTAGCCATGTTCTCTTTTTTTTGCTCATACTTATCATATTTTTATGGTACTACTAACTTATTCATTGGCATAGTTCCTTCCCCTGCTGTTTCACAACCACCTTCAGAATCCATACTCGGAATGGACCCTAAATAACTCCACTAGATCTAGATAGATACGGCTCATCGTAAGAAAATAAAAGGGGAGCAGAAGAGGAAGGACAATGTTGAGGCCAGGGCAAAGAAGAAGGTTGAGGCCTAGAAAAGGTTGGGTGCAGGTGAAAGAAATCAAGAAGAGGTCAATTCCTGCAAAATGGTTGAGGATGAGGTAGTCACGAGGGTAAAAACAAATGGTAAAGCCCCCATGCTCCCTATCTCCATTACTATTAGAGAAAAAAAATACATTTGAAGATGCTAGACCTCATAATGATCCTAAGGTTTCAAGGATAGGTGTTACTGTGGACAGGGTACATATTGAAGGGATATTTATTCTTCATCTTTTATGAGTGCAAGTATCACCTTCTAGTTATGGGGAAGTCGAAAACTATAAGTTTGATACTTCTCTTCTAATGACTTTGGATGATCCTAATTAAATTTTCCAGCATATGAATAATGCAACTGACCTCTATGGCTATTATGGTCACAACAAGGACTTCGCGTTCTTGAGGGCTTATGACCCTGACACTCTGAAGAAGTTGGCTCAACATTGCTTAGCACTATAAGTATGTTAAGAATGTTTTCATTTATTAATTTATATATTCATTATTATTTTTGACTTCGTATTTTATTGACAGTGTTCCTTTGTTATGACCATTTTGAGGGAGAAAGTTGTTACAAACTATGTGGCCTACGAGAAGCAAAGGACCACCATTGATACTCTCACCAAAGAGAATATCGAACTTAAGGATAGCTTTTAGAAGACAGTCAATAATATAAAGAAGGCATGTACTAAGCTTGAACAAAAGGATATCCCTCAGTCAGGCTCAAGCAGAGGTCACCAAGTTAATGGATCAGGCCACCACAAATTCTCTTAAGTTAAAGAACTTGGAAGAGGCCTTGAAGAAGGCTAATGATGATCTGAGTGTGTATAATCAGAGACTTGTGTTGGATGAGGAATCTTTGGTAAAGAAAGAGGATATGGCATTAGAGAAATATAAGTCTTTAAGAAATTACAATGTCAACCGTCTGGCTTTCTTTCGAAATGGTTATAAGGAGTTGAAGAAGAGGGTGATGAAATATTACCCTGATATAGCTGTTGAGTTGAAACAGTGAGAACGTGATGATATTGAAGATACAACTCTTGCTTCTGGTCATATGGAAAATTATTATGATTCTAAGGATGAGCAAGATGATGAGACTGGTCAAGTCCCGCTATTGAGGCTTCACTTCTTCCTGTTGAAGATGTTATCATTACTGATGCCTCCATCCCTGCTTCTACTATTGACGATGATCCTTTAGTTTAATCCTATGTGTCCTAATAATGTGTTATTACTAAGCTCTCATCTTCCCTTTTTTGTCATGAATAGTTTGTAATTTGTGATGAAAACCTTTAAGCTTCTTCTTTTTTGCTGCGATGATACAATGCCTCATGTTTTGTGGTTTGAAGAAATTCATTTTCATTTGATCATATCTCTAAAAATTTTGTGCAAGTGAATGTGATCGGGTACCCAATATTCAGTTAGTCTTACACTTATGGGTTCTTTGTAGTGTACTTCTTTTGTTTGTTATGTCATCTTACTAACTGCTTTAATGTTTGGAATATGCCAACTAATAGTTTTGTCTATTAATCATATGGTCGATTATTAGACAACTTAATCTGCCTTATTAGCTACCTATATTTGGACAAACTGAAGTTTTCTTGACCTAGGTTTTACCAGTGTTTGTGATAGCTTACTTGTCTTATGAACGAAGCTAGTCCTTCTAAATATATATCAACATTGAATACCTGAGTTGAATAAAGTTTATTAAGAGTTATCCTTACATTGGGTTATGGTCGGATATGGTCGTCCATAAATAATCAATTCCCTTTAATTGGCAAGACTACTTCTTGTTCAAGATTTGTCCTAGGAAGAGATCCTACATGAAGTTGAGCTTCTTGTTCGTGACTTGTTTGTAAACAAAGTTATACATGAAGTTTATTCATGATGTCATGTTGATTATTCTTATTCGTAATTTATCTTGTGACGAGACTGTACATGAGATTAATGAGTTACTAATGAGCGTTGCTGGGGATATGTACATATCCCATGCTCGCAAAATAAAGAAATAAAAAAAAAAGACTGTATCGTAGAAGAAAAATGGAACTTTTATTCATAGAAAATGAAAATTACGTACGACATTAAAACTTGTCATTACATCACTAATAGTACTTTCTTAAGTGCTCAGTATTCAATGGATTTTTGAACTACTTTCTTTCCAAGGTTTCAATCAGGTAGGTTCCTATCCTGATGACACTGGAGATATTATAAGGGTCGTGCCAGTTAGGTTCCAATTTGTTTCCTTTTTTGATGACCATTTTAAGAACATAGTCGCATTCTTTTAAACTTCTCGGCCTCACTATTTGATTATAGAATCGAGCAGTTCTTTATTAGTAGTTGCTACTATTAATACGGAATTTTATCTCACTTCCTCCACTAGGTCGAGATGAAATATCCTCATCAGGTTACTTCGTGGTGAGTTGAAGTTGAGGACACAGTCACTAGGTTGGCCAATTTCAGTTGGTACCACTGCCTCTATACTAAATGCAAGCATGTAGGGGGTTCAACCGTCACCATACTTAGAGTCATTCTATAAGCCCAGAGGACACTCTCAACTCATTAATAAAGTTCCCCTTTGCATTATCCAGCTCTTGTTCATTCCATCCAGCAAAGTTTTATTGGTTACCTCAATTTGACCATTGCACTACAGATGGCCTGGCGCATAATGCAACTTCTGTATCTTATAGCAGGGTAATAGTCCTCGAATTCCGGATTATCAAACTGAGTGTTATGGACCATGATGAAAGCATAGAGAATTCTATATCAGAAGAAAATTTTATTTTAGCTGAATTGGAAGATCCTCTCATATAGCATCTCTACAAGAGGTTCAACCTCCACCCATTTAGTGAAATAATTCGTTGACCAAATACTTGAACCTTCCTTTCGTTTTTGGTAATGGGCCAACCAGATCTATGTCCAAAATTACGAAAGACGAAGATGAAGTGATCATTATGGGTGAGGCTCCTAGAGTTCAGTGGATATGGGCATATTTCTGGCACTTATCGCAGTTCCTAACATAATCGGTGGAATCTGCCTTCATGGTGGGCCAATAAAAGCCAATTGTAGCTACTCTATTTACTATTGAACTTCCTACTGAATATGCTCCGCAAAATTCTTTATGTACTTATTTGATCAAATCATTCACTTTGACTGGATGAATACATCACAACAATGAGATGATGTATCCTTTTTAGAATGGAATTCCCCTTCCAAGACATAGCTTTGCTGCCTTGTAATGGAGTTTCCTTACTTCTTTGGGGTTTGTTAGTACAACGCATGTTTTTATATAAGCCCGTATCGAATCCATCCACGACGTTTCAAGGTTTATCTCCAAGATATTGATCACCTCTTCATCAATGCTACAATGCATGGTAATCTCCACATAAATAGTTCTTTGTCGTTATTGTAACAAACCGGATTTTTGAAGAGGAAATTTTAAATTAATTCTGGAAATCTGAGAAAAATATTTTTTTTGGATTTAATAATTAAATATGTTGAGTTTTATATTTGAAAATTGGATTTTCAATTGGATTGTAATCGAAATTAAAATCGGAGTCTAATGGGGATTTTTAAAAAAATTGTCACGGATTTAGGCCGTGACTAATGGAAAATTTGATTTTTGGTTAAATGGAATTAAACGAAGGGTAATGGAAGTGGCCGCATACCTAATTGATCGATCGATCGACTTAGGGAGTCAATCGATCGACTATGCCAGATTTGAGGCGGTTTGGTGATTTTATTTGTAGTGTTAGAGTGGAATTAGGATTCCTAATTAGTATATAAGACTAATAATCCATATGGGGACTTCTTATAATCACTTTTTTATAAGTTTTTCTCTAGAGAACACTTCTAAATATTTTTCCTCTCAACCATAATCATCAACCTCCAACATAATCAAATATTTGTCACAAGTTTTGGAAGGTTTAATTGGGGTTTAATAAATTTTGTTCAAGAACACTTCTTTACTAATTTTTCGAGAGAAATACAGATTTCTAATCACATTTTCAAATCGATCTTCACTCAGGCATGAAAACTCTATTCATTTCCTTTGCTTTATGCGTTTTAAGTATTAACCAAATTGTGGTGACAATTATATTCAACACAAATTAATAAGAAATCGCAATCACCAAAGATAATAAAGAATGAAAAAAATGCTAATCACACAACACAGTATGTACGTGGTTCAGCAAGAATGCCTACGTCCACAGTGGTGCAGTTAATATTATTTCTATATACTCCGAGGAGCATTTTACAGAGAATATAGTGCGTGCCTTTTGCCCCAGGCTTAGGGTTCATTATATACATGTTTGTTCTCGGGGAGTGGGGGTGTTGGACTCCCCCACGTCCGTCTGTTACTTCTAGAATATCTCCCTACGATATTTCAGGAGTGGACTAGGTCTTACCTGAATTCGGTTGAGGTTCGAGGGGCCCAGACTTTGGGCTTTTTCTGTTGGGCTACTCGTCTAGGCCTGTAATGTCAAATTCGGGTACCCACAATTGCCCCTAAAGTTATTGGGCCACAATTTGGGCTCAATAAATTTAAATGATTTGTCATAATGGCTCTCTTGTAATTTGTGTAACTCTTCCCAAGGGGGTCTGACTTTTTCTCCGAACAATTTGTTTTTACATTTCTTTGGTTACTTCAATATCGTCCCTACGCAGTGCTCGCCAAACGTTTGGAAGATAGTTAATGGTGTTCATAGGATAAACCAACTTTATGGCACTAATCTGGGACTTGCTTAAATATATTTCTGCTACTCTTCCTCACGAACGAGCTCTAGTCTTCTTTACCTCAAGGCCAGGAGTCCTGATAGGGTATTAGTAGTAAATCTACCTGATTCCCATAAGGATTACTGGCAAGAGGGCTTTCTTGATAGGAATTGGCAGTTCTCCCCCCCAGACTGAGGGGGCGAGGTCTGATAGATTCACGGTCCCCTTTTATGGGGAAGAGTACATAAGTAATCTTTGCTTTGCTCTTTCGATCTTCTTGTTAATGTGTGATTTTTCTGATACTTTCTTGTTTTCTTTTCAGTGAGGACAAAGAACTTGGAACCTGCCCTCAGCGAGGTTCGAGCTTCCTAGTTGATTAAAGATTGGAATATCACGAAGTCTTTGGCTGACGATGAACATCCCCGATCGGCTGCTTTCCTGTTGGAGTACAAGAACATCGGGTCCAGTTTCATTACGAGGCCTGTGGACAACATTCCTGACTTAGATATCTCCGAAGAAGCTGATGCTGATCCTATCCAGTTGGATGAGAAAGAGAGTATCTCTAAAAGTGGTATCAGAGGAGGTGCTGAAGGTGGTTCCAGCGAGGTGAGTTCTAGCAGTGAAGAATCTGCTAGCTCGAACGAGGTCTCTGATCCTCGGGAGTCTTCAAGTACATCTAACAGTTCTAGTGAGGAAATGGCTCCCCCTAGGAGGAACCTGATTCGTGATGATGATGATGAGGATGATGTGCTTCTTTCTCAGCGGCCTAAGAAGCAAAAATCCAGTAGTGGGGATGTTTCCACTGGTTCTCAGTCTGCTGCTCATGAGCAGGAGAAGAAGAGAAAAGAAGAAGAACAGTTGAGAGAGAGAGAGAGAGAGAAAGAAAGAAGAGGAGAGGAAGAAGGCAGAGGAGAAAAAGAAGGTGGAGGAGAGGAAGAGAGCAGAGAGGGGGAAGGAGAGAGGAGAGTAGGGGAGGAGAGTGGAAGCGAGGACGAAGGCCGGGCAAGCTTTAGTGCCCGTGTCTGTGACACCCCGCCTAATTAAATACCGGGCGATCACTCCTTTATTAAATTAAATCAAGGTAAACAATTGGTTCATTCTCAGCATCACTATCGATAAAAATAAATTTTTCCAATTTAACACCCTAAATAATTAAGCTAACTGTCAAAACCATTTTCATACATAACTTTCCAAATTTTATTTAAAGAAAAATTATTTATTTATTTATTTTATTTAACCACATTCAATGAGTAAGAATCACACCACATTTAAATTCTCCAACATAGTCCAATTAATTTAATACATTCGTCAATCGAATGTCAACATACGAAATCTAAAGTCACACATCCAAACTGAATAAATCCCATAATAACAATACTGGAAATAACTGAAATACAAATGTTTAATAACAACGGAATAATGGAAAGACCTACACATGCCCAACTAGATGAAAGTACTAAGAGTGGATCCGAATGAACGAAGTCGTCTAATCAAGAGACCTGCAACTCCCACCTAAGCTGCAGCGCGTTCCTTCCAAGAGATCCTAAGCAAGATGCCCCTGTGGCTGGGCACCTGTAATACATACATATATATATACAAGAGAGAGAGATAAAAAGGAACGGGTCAGAGCCCGATAGTGTGTATGATTTAAAATTCGTTTAGAAAGTATTTAAATTGATACAGGCCAATGCAACAACATATTAGTACGACACTCTCTTGAGAAATTATCACCTCTCTTCTAATGTGCACACCTATCGCACTAACATTCCCAACGGTTTATCCTATCATTTTATCACACTAACCTTCCCACAATTTAGTTTATCTCGAATTACTCATAAGATTTCAAAATCAAATAATATCATTGTTTAAAAAGATACTTCCAATTAGTAGCACAACTCCCGTTTTAGCTTCATTAATTTATAAAGTTTCCCTGTGTCATATTATACTTTTCAAACAAGTATTTCCGATTTATAGTCCAGAATTATTTCTCACTTACCATATCACAGCAACAGTTTAAATTTCACAAATTTCAGATATATATATTAAGCACTCGTATAATATATACATTCTAACGGCACCAACATACAAACTATGGTGCATGCATACTCTGCTATCCAATCCCCGCATCGTTCACACTAAGGGATATACAAGTTCGGAATCACTCTCGAACTGTATCAACATATATAAACAAACAAGATTGAGGCGAAGCATAGATTCCAAGTCTCTAAGAGGTCAGTACATACCCTCACGTCTCTTAGGACCGTCTGAACTATCGGTCCAATAGCCTGTACCAAGGATATCTATCTTCTAGGGTACAAGTCAATATTCCCCATAAAGGTCCCATCGAGATAAGACTGTCCCAGTGCGGTAACCTCAGGGATAGCAAGTAGCGCGGGTACGTTTTTCATACGTATATAATATATGCATACACAACCATATAAATATACCACTTATTATTATATCAATATAGGTTTCTCTCATCACCCATAATTACAATATTTATCCTTAATTTTCATATTAAGTATTCTTATAAGGGTTCGTCACTAACCTTAACTCGAAGGGTTTCTCCAACTCATATCGCGACACTCGTGAACTCTATCCTCACATGTATAAAATTCAGTAGGTGTCCTTATTATGTTCCAACGTAACTCTCTTACGCACCTTACCCTTCAATACATAAATTAATCGATTTATAAGTAATTATCCCAAAATGTAATTCTTAGTCCACATTAAGTATCTCCAAAATTCATTCGTATAACCTACTGGTCTCCCCTATCTCCCAAAACATTATATTAAGGATGCCCAAGAATTATTTCATGATACATTAAATTTAACTCATTTAATAGGGGAAATAGGAGTCTGCCAGGAGGGGTCGATCGATCGATCAAGCAGGTATTTCGATTTTCTGCAGAATTGCAGTTACGGGTTCTACCACTTTTCTTCATCCAAATCCATATTTTCCAAACCCAAACGTCCCAAAAATTCTACTACTAACATTATATCAATATACCAGACATTTTTAACGTAAGGCATGTGTATTTCTATCATTTAAACATGGATTATCAACCCAAAATTTTATCTAATTATCAAGAACCCTAAAATTTTCTTAAACAGGTTTCTAACAAATTTTCTCCAGAATTTCCTTCTTATAATCATCAAAATTTCGTGGTTAAAGTCCTCTACATGGCAAGGATTTCCAGAATCATCATATAAACCAATACTACATGGATTTTCCTATCACAAATTGGGTTTTCTTCCATTAAAACTCAACCTAATTACTCCTAAACTAATATGAACGATGCATTAACGAAATAAGCAAGATAAACACTTGCCTGGGATTTTTGGTATTCTGATTTATGGCTGATTTTGGTGTGGTTGCGTTCCTCGTCTCGCGATCTACGCGTTGGTGGTGGCGGCGGCGCAAACCGTTGAGTTTCGGGCCTTGAAATTGCTTGAGAGCTCTCTGCTCTCTTCTCCAATGGCCGTTCTAGGTTTTGGGAATTCTAACCCTAGGTGACAACCTCAATATCAGATATAGCCCCTCTAATTTTTGTGGGTATAATTACCCATAAATGTAAAATGACCAAAATGCCCTCCCGGGTTACTAATTAGGCCTAAAAACACCCCGAGACCCAAACTACACCCCCGGGTACACTTTTCTGACTATCTCGACCCTTCCGGATGCGTTGGCGCACTCAAAACGACCATACGGACAACTTATAAAATATTCACTTTTTATTTATCAAAATTTAGTCCCGACGCGACACGAGCACGTCCCGATTTAAATTTCCGAAATTGTCATTTAACTCACTCATGACATTCAATATAACCAATATAATATATTACTTTGCTCATTAGTAATATTCAACAAATTTCCCATAATTACTAACTCTCGTCACGTTAATAATTATAACATAATTAATTTCCGGTTTTTTATTAAATAATTCACTCACATTAAATTTAATAAATCCCCAAATTATTATAGCATAAAAATACGGGGTATTACATACTTCTCCCCTAATAACGGAATTTCGTCCCGAAATTCGGAAAATAAGGCATACCTGGTAAAAACAACTCTGGATATCTCTCGCGCATATCTGCCTCGCGCTCCCAAGTGGATTCCTCCACATTGTGGTGTTCCCACTGGACCTGTACAAGTGGAACTATCTTTGACCTCAATCTCCTCTCACTATAGTCTAGGATAGCCACCGGTCTCTCCTCGTAAGAGCTATCAGGCTGTAAGTCGATCTCATCTATCGCGATGTGAGTATGGACCATATCATCCCGAAGATACCGTCTCAACGACGAGATGTGGAATACATCGTGAATGCGATGTAAATGCTCTGGCAGTCCCAACCTGTATGCAACCGGCCCAATCCTCTCGATGATGGGAAATGGTCCCACGTACCTCGGAGCCAACTTCCCCTTCTTCCTGAACCTCATCACTCCCTTCATAGGAGATACACGCAATAACACTTGGTCCCCCACACTAAACTCTCGGAAGAACCGTTTCGCATCGGCGTAGCTCTTCTGCCTGTCCTGGGCTACTCGAATGCGACTCCTGATCATCTCAATACTCGTGGAGGTCTCCTGAATCACCTCTGGTCCTAGCAACTTGTTATTCCCCACTTCGAGCCAACAAGCTGGGGAATGACAAGGCCTGCCATACAAAGCCTCAAATGGAGCCATACCAATCGTAAACTGATAAGAGTTATTATAAGCAAACTCAACCAGTGGAAGATGTGGCTCCCAACCTCCTCCAAAATCGAGAACACACATGCGTAGCATATCCTCTAACATCTGATTAGTACGCTTTGTCTGTCCATCTGTCTGTGGGTCATAAGCTGAACTCAACCTCAACTCAGTACCCATAGCCTCCTGAAAGCTTTCCCAGAAACGTGAGACGAAAATCTTTTCTCTATCTGACACAATATTCAGGGGCACCCCATGTAATCTGACAACCACAGCAATGAACAACTGAGCATACTGACCCGTGGTATAGTCTGTCCGCAGCGGCAGAAAATGAGCCACCTTGGTCAAACGGTTTACAATCACCCAGATAGAATCGTGGCCCCGCTATGATGTAGGCAACCCTGTAATAAAATCCATGGAAATACTCTCCCACTTCCACGCGGGTACTTCCAATGGCTGAAGCAACCCTGACGGTTTCTGATGGTCTACCTTCACCAGCTGGCAGGTAGAACACTTGGACACGAACTCAACAATTTCCTTCTTCATCCCATTCCACCAGTATTGCCTCCTCATATCCTGGTACATCTTATCCCCTCCAGGATGCACCGCAAATCGGGACCCATGAGATTGGGTCATCACTGCATGACGTAATTCATCCCCTTCAGGAACTACCAACCTCCCATTAAACCGTAAAGCTCCATCGGAACTAACAGAATAGGACTCAGCGCCCTCGGCTAGAAGTCGCACAATCTGCTCTTGGCAAAATAGGACTGTGGTCTGTGCCTATATCACCCGCATAATAATCTCGGGTGTGACTGACATCACGGATATGAAAGAACGTGCTACTGCGTCCTGGTGACCTAACTCCTTCCATTTTGCTTTCCAGACGTCTACTACTTCGTCTACCGGTCTACGACTCAACGCATCAGCAACTACGTTGGCCTTTACCGTATGATACTGTATATCGAACTAGTAGTCCTTCACAAACTCTAGCCATCTGCGCTGACGCATATTCAGCTCTCGCTGAGTGAACAAGTACTGCAACGACTTGTGGTCTGTGAACAAATGGAATTTCTCTCCCAACAAATAGTGCCTCCATATCCTCAATGCAAAGACGACCGCTGCTAACTCCAGGTCGTGGGTGGGGTAATTCTTCTCATGCGGCTTAAGCTTGCGGGAGGCAAAAGCTATAGCCTTCTCCTCCTGCTGAAGTACTCCCCCAAGTCCCCGTAAAGAGGCATCGGTGTAAACCAGGTACTCCGCACCCGGCTTCGGTAAAGCAAGGACTGGTGCTGAAGTAAGCTTGTCTTTCAGCTCATCGAAAGCCAACTAACAAGCATCATCCCAAACATATGGTACCCCCTTGCGAGTCAGATTGGTCAATGGACCCGCTATTGCAGAGAATCCCCGAATGAATCTCCTGTAGTATCCGGCTAATCCCAAGAAACTACGCACTTCCGTCGGTGCTGTGGGTTATCCCCACTCCCTCACCGCTGATACTTTACTTGGGTCAACTGCTATCCCTTGCTCAGAAACAACATGCCCCAAGAACTGTACCTCTCGCAACCAGAATCCACATTTCTCGTACTTAGCATACAACTGATTCTCTCGTAGAGTCTGAAGGACCTGCCTCAAGTGTTCGGCATGCTCCTCCTCGGAGTGTGAATATATCAAGATGTCATCTATGAAGACGATGACAAACTGATCCAAGAACTCTCTGAATACTCGGTTCATCAAGTCCATGAAAATTACTGGAGCATTTGTGAGTCCGAACGGCATCACCCTGAACTCATAGGACCCATATCTCGTCAAGAAGGTAGTCTTTGAAACATCCTGCTCTCTAATACGTAACTGATGGTACCCCGACCTCAGATCTATCTTCGAAAAGAAAGTTGCTCCCCTCAACTGGTCGAACAGATCATCGATTCGAGGCAACGGATACTTATTCCGTATCGTGACCTTGTTCAGCTCCCGGTAGTCCACACACAATCTCCGTGAACCATCTCTCTTCTTCACAAACAAAACTGGAGCGCCCCAAGGTGAGGTACTCCTACGAATGAAGCCCTGACCTAACAGCTGCTCTATCTGATCTCGTAGCTCTCGCATCTCTGCCAGATCCATACGGTACGGTGCGCGTGCTATAGGTCTCGTATCTGGCAATAAATCTATAACAAAGTCTATCTCTCGACTGGGGGGTAAGCCTGGTATCTCCAGAAACACATCGGAATACTCCCTGGCAACTGGGATCGAATCTAAGGGAATCAAAACCTCCTTAGAGGTATCCTCCTCTATGTAATACAAATGAACGGTCGAACCTCCCTCTGGGCGAGGCATCGCCACTACAAACATCTCTTGCCCGGGAATGGCAAAAACAATGCTCCCACCGAAGCAATCAATCATGGCTCTATAAGCTGCGAGCCAATCCATACAAATAATCACATCATGCTCGTGCATGTCTAAAACTAACATGTCTACAGGTAATACCAAGCTACCAATATCTACCCCCACTCCACGGCATATAAAGAAAATAAGGGACCCACTCCCCAGTGGTGAGTCTACACACGTCACTGTGCTCTCTGCTGTGGCTAACAACCCTAAGGCCTTCGCAAAATGCGTAGCTATAAAATAATGCGTTGCCCCCGTATCAAACAAAACTCGACCCATAGTACCATGGATAAGAAACATACCCTCAATCGCGGGTGGTGCCTTTGGAGCTGCTGCCTGGTGGACGTTATAGACACGTCTGTACTGCAACTGCCCCTGCTGCACTGGAGCTGCTGGAACGGTTGGTAGGGCTGGCACCTAGGCTGGAGCTGGGAGGGCAGGTGGAAAAAATGGTCTCTGTGGCTCATTACGGGTACCCTGCTGCTGTGGGGCCCTCTCTCCCTCTGGACATTCTTGGCGCCTATGGCCGTGCTTACCACACCCAAAACATCGGCCTCTGAAATTACCTCCCCTCTGTCCCTGTTGACCACGGCCCTGATGGCCGTTGCCTCCCCGCCACTGGCCCTGTTGGCCCTGATTAGCACGCTGCTGGCCCTGCTGTCGGCCCTGCTGCCGGTGTTGGCCCTGCTGGCCCTGCTGATTAGGCTGGCCCTGCCTATAGCCCCCATATCCCTGCCTAGAATCACCTGAATGGAATCTCTTAGCAGGGTCCCCCTGATGGGAACTCTGCTCGTGCTGACGAGTCTGTCCATGAGATGGTGCCCCACTAGCACTATTACCCCCGGCCCTGCCCTGCTGGCTGGACTCTCCTGCTCTCTTGCTTCCCTGAAGATGGAAACGGTGATCCTGGCAATGTAGCAACGCGGCATTGAGTACATCAGTGAAAGTACTCAGGGATAAATTCCCAATAAGGTGCTGACGGATCCTCCAAGCTAACCCGTCGACAAACATCATAATCTTCTTGCTCTCAGTAGGTGCCTCATCTGGCACAATGGTGAGAAGTCTCGTGAACTCCTCCTCATACTCCGCTACGGTAAGACTCTCCTGCTTCAGATTCAGTAATCTCCGCCTCATCTCAGTCTGCACGGCGGGTAGAAAATACTTGCGGTCAAACCGCTCCCAAAATGACTGAATAGGGATCGTGTCCCTCTCCTCCAATGTGGTAGTGGACTCCCACCACTGCAAAGCGGCTCCCACCAGCTTAAAGGAAGCAAATAACTGCTTCTGCACGTCGGTGCACTCATACATACGGAGATGCCACTGGATGTCTTTCTTTCATTGGCTAACTGTGACAATATCGGAGCTACCAGAGAACTCAGGGGGATGCGCTTTACGAAAAGCATCCCGAACCCTCTCCCATACAGAAGAAAGTTGTGATGGTACTGGCGCCACTGCCAGAACCTGGGGTGGAGCCTGCTGAGTCACCGCTAGTGCGGCATTCACCGCCTGAGCAACAATGGCGGCTACTTCATTTGCATTCATTGTGCCTTGTGCCAGAACTGCTGGCTGCTCGGCCTGGGCACGCCTATCTTTTGGAGCACGTCTCGGACGCATCAAAAATGTGAACAAGTTTATTAGTCTACAGTTATTATCAAATCTCAAATAGCTGAAGACTTAAACATAAAAGCAAGAGTACAACAATCCTAAAAATAGGGCTCTATAGCAACAACGTTAAGCTGAAAGCGAAATAAGCCGTACAGATCCTATGGACACTAGAACCTGATGCTCTGATACCACCTGTGACACCCCGCCTAATTAAATACCGAGCGATCACTCCTTTATTAAATTAAATCAAGGTAAACAGTTGGTTCATTCTCAGCATCACTGTCGATAAAAATAAATTTTTCCAATTTAACACCCTAAATAATTAAGCTAAGTGTCAAAACCATTTTCATACATAACTTTCCAAATTTTATTTAAAGAAAAATTATTTATTTATTTATTTTATTTAACCACATTTAAATTTTGCAACATAGTCCAATTAATTTAATACATTCGTCAATCGAATGTCAACATACGAATCTAAAGTCACACATCCAAACTGAATAAATCCCATAGTAACAATATTGGAAATAACTGAAATACAAATGTCCAATAACAACGGAATAATGGAAAGAGCTACACATGCCCAACTAGATGAAAGTACTAAGAGTGGATCCGAATGAACGAAGTCGTCTAATCAAGAGACCTGCAACTCCCACCTAAGCTGCAGCGCATTCCTTCCAAGAGATCCTAAGCAAGACGCCCCTGTGGCTGGGCACCTGTAATACATACATATATATACAAGAGAGAGAGAGAAAAAGGAACGGGTCAGAGCCCGATAGTGTGTATGATTTAAAATTCGTTTAGCAAGTATTTAAATTAATACATGCCAATGCAACAACATATTAGTACGACACTCTCTTGAGAAATTCTCACCTCTCTTCTAATGTGCACACCTATCGCACTAACATTCCCAACGGTTTATCCTATCATTTTATCACACTAACCTTCCAACAATTTAGTTTATCTCGAATTACTCATAAGATTTCAAAACCAAATAATATCATTGTTTAAAAAGATACTTCCAATTAGTAGCACAACTCCCGTTTTAGCTTCATTAATTTATAAAGTTTCCCTGTGTCATATTATACTTTTCAAACAAGTATTTCCGATTTATAGTCCAGAATTATTTCTCACTTACCATATCACCACAACAGTTTAAATTTCCCAAATTTCAGATATATATATTAAGCACTCGTATAATATATACATTCTAACGGCACCAACATACAAACTATGGTGCATGCATACTCTGCTATCCAATCCCCGCATCGCTCACACTAAGGGATATACAAGTTCGGAATCACTCTCGAACTGTATCAACATATATACACAAACAAGATTGAGGCGAAGCATAGATTCCAAGTCTCTAAGAGGTCAGTACATACCCTCACGTCTCTTAGGACCGTCTGAACTATCGGTCCGATAGCCTGTACCAAGGATATATATCTTCTAGGGTACAAGTCAATATCCCCCATAAAGGTCCCATCGAGATAAGACTGTCCCAGCGCGGTAACCTCAGGGATAGCAAGAAGCGCAAGTAAGTTTTTCACACGTATATAATATATGCATACACAACCATATAAATATACCACTTATTATTATATCAATATAGGTTTCTCTCATCACCCATAATTACAATATTTATCCTTAAATTTCACATTAAGTATTCTTATAAGGGTTCGTCACTAACCTTAACTCGAAGGGTTTCTCCAACTAATATCGCGACACTCGTGAACTCTATCCTCACATGTATAAAATTCAGTAGGTGTCCTTATTATGTTCCAACGTAACTCTCTTACGCACCTTACCCTTCAATACATAAATTAATCGATTTATAAGTAATTATCCCAAAATGTAATTCTTAGTCCACATTAAGTATCTCCAAAATTCATTCGTATAACCTACTGGTCTCCCCTATCTCCCAAAACATTATATTAAGGATGCCCAAGAATTATTTCATGATACATTAAATTTAACTCATTTAATAGGGGAAATAGGAGTCTTCCAGGAGGGGTCGATCGATCGATCAAGCAGGTATTTCGATTTTCTGCAGAATTGCAGTTACGGGTTCTACCACTTTTCTTCATCCAAATCCATATTTTCCAAACCCAAACGTCCCAAAAATTCTACTACTAACATTATATCAATATACCAGACATTTTTAACGTAAGGCATGTGTATTTCTATCATTTAAACATGGATTATCAACCCAAAATTTTATCTAATTATCAAGAACCCTAAAATTTTCTTAAACATGTTTCTAACAAATTTTCTCCAGAATTTCCTTCTTATAATCATCAAAATTTCGTGGTTAAAGTCCTCTACATGGCAAGGATTTCCAGAATCATCATATAAACCAATACTACATGGATTTTCCTATCACAAATTGGGTTTTCTTCCATTAAAACTCAACCTAATTACTCCTAAACTAATATGAACGATGCATTAACGAAATAAGCAAGATAAACACTTGCCTGGGATTTTTGGTATTCTGATTTATGGCTGATTTTGGTGTGGTTGCGTTCCTCGTCTCGCGATCTACGCGTTGGTGGTGGCGGCGGCGCAAACCGTTGAGTTTCGGGCCTTGAAATTGCTTGAGAGCTCTCTGCTCTCTTCTCCAATGGCCGTTCTAGGTTTTGGGAATTCTAACCCTAGGTGACAACCTCAATATCAGATATAGCCCCTCTAATTTTTGTGGGTATAATTACCCATAAATGTAAAATGACCAAAATGCCCTCCCGGGTTACTAATTAGGCCTAAAAACACCCCGAGACCCAAACTACACCCCCGGGTACACTTTTCTGACTATCTCGACCCTATCGGATGCGTTGGCGCACTCAAAACGACCATACGGACAACTTATAAAATATTCACTTTTTATTTATCAAAATTTAGTCCCGACGTGACACGAGCACGTCCCGATTTAAATTTCCGAAATTGTCATTTAACTCACTCATGACATTCAATATAACCAATATATTATATTACTTTGCTCATTAGTAATATTCAACAAATTTACCATAATTACTAACTCTCGTCACGTTAATAATTATAACATAATTAATTTACGAATTTTTATTAAATAATTCACTCACATTAAATTAAATAAATCCCCAAATTAATATAGCATAAAAATACGGGGTATTACAGTGTCTATGTTGCCCAAGGGGGTCTCCGTTTCCACCTCTCCCCAACTGGCCCCTGCGCTGCTCGAGAGAGCAGTTCTGCCTGCTGATCGTCAAAGGGTAATGGGGACTGACCAGTTAGCCCTACAAGCGAGTCAGAGGCTAGCCTTGGTAAGTCTGTTTCTTTTCTTTGACACTTATAATACTCTGTTTGCTACTCTCTTTTAATGCTTTCTTTTTATTTGCAGTTCGCGATTGAGTTCGCCGTGCTCTATCGTTCTCGCGACGAACTGGTGAATAATAATATTTAATTGGAGAATTAGAACGCTGCTCTAAAGGGGAAGAAAATCGAGATCGAGGACATCTTGAAGATTGCTGATACTGCGTGGATGTCCTCTGATCTTGCCCTTATTAAAGCCAATCAAGTAAGGGAGGCAGCGATCAAGGGTCTGAACGAGCTGCAGTAGGCCTATGATTTAGTCTGCTCGAGCAAGCTAGCGGTGGTGGAGGAGAATAAGGTGCTGGTGGAGAAGCTGAAGGAGAAGGAGTCCGAGGCATCCACCATTAAGGAAGGTTCATATAATTTCGAGTGGGCTACCGTATATTGTAACACCCCGCCTAATTAAATATCGGGTGACCAGTCCCATACCAAATTAAAACAGAATATACAGTTGGCTCATTCTTAGCATCACTGTCGAAAAAATTTACAACTCACCCAATACTCAATTAAGACGGTGTTAAAAACTTTTCAAATTTTAATTTGACAAAATCCATTTCCAGTTTAAGAATAACACAACACATTTTATTCTACAACACTGATAACCAATTAGATACACAAAATAATTTGAATGCAATTGGAATAAACATTCCCAAATAATATTAATCCATTACAGTAATCCCAACAATGTTAAATGTATTAAAAGACACGAATACAATAGTATTTGACCCCGATAGAAAAGAGATAACTGAATCCTTTGGGCGACATGCCCTGACTAAGAATACTGTGAATCAAATGATGATAGGCGTCTAAGCAAAACTCCATAAATCCATATCCTGTCATAATCCGCTAAGGTTGGCATCCCTGTTGCTGGACACCTGATATAGAAGATACAATAGAAAAGAAAATATGCAAGGAAACGGGTCAAAGCCCGATTGTGAAAATGATTTTTAAAACAGCAAGTATTTAATAAGTGCGTTAAATATTTTATTATGTACATGTTAGACCCAACTCTCACTTGCCATTCTCACCTCTCAACTAGAGTGCACACTTAACGTTTCCTATTAACCTCCTAGTTAATGGTTCCTCTTTTATAGTCTCCATATTATAATTCCATCCCAATATCATAATCCCCGTATGTCCCATACCATACGTCACATTATTATTCATTTACATTTCTCATCGTTTCTCATTAACATGAATTATTTCTCATTAATATGAATTAAGTTTTTCAATAAACATTCATTAACTTAATTCAATTATCTTTCTTTATTCACCGTTATCTACAATTATCACACAGTAGATGATTTAACCATAATAAATCCAATCATTCATTTAATCCATTATATATATATTCATATATAATACGGCACCCCGAGTCACAGCTGCGGTGCAATGCATTACTCTGCTATCATGTCCCAATATCGCTTGTCGCCGAATAAGGGACTAGAGGTTCGTTAAGATTCCTCGAACCACAAATAACAACACAATCATTGGAGGCGAACATAGTTCTCATACCCATGGGTCACGCACATACCTACGTACCCATAGTCAGCGGACTTATCAACTCCCCGATAAATCTTTCATAGACCTATGTTCTCGAGCGACAAATCAAAGATCCCATGGATTCATCAGGATATGACTGCCCTCACGCGCAAACCTCCCTCCGATAGCAAGTAAGCTAGGTATGTCATACACATAAATCATCAATCAATCAAATAGGTATTATCATACCTATAGTATACTAACAACAAGGTACTCACATTAACCTTAGATTATTCCCTTACATAACATTATATCTCTTTAAATCCCACGTATTAAAATGTCATATCTTTACTTCATAATTTAATTATCCTCGCATCCTATAACATCTCTCCACTCCCGACGTCGTTAAGGTTCATGCGTGGAGCGTCTCGCAAAGCGAAATCCAAACAAGGAACCCCTCCAATACACTACTACTTAACTTTGTCGATCGAGGAGGTTCGTCAACTTCAAATACGTGATTGGGATAACCTCATACCCTCTTTCAACAAAATGTGTTCTAAACTCCCATCTCTATCCAGGAGTCATACTGCTAAGCGCTCGTATTACACTTAGTCCTTGCACAATCAATAATGAGCTTAAACTCAGTCCTTGATGTTCATATTGTAATCCTAAGGCTACCCAGGTGTTACATTCAATCACCACTACTGGACCTATCCTTAATCCTCAAGCAAACCAATTATAATCCAACAAATGAATCTAGCAACCGAAATTTCTTTAACTTTAATTATCATAAGTTTAATCAATTAAATCCCAATCAAATTAATTCAAATCTTAACTAGGGCTTACTGATCTTCTCTAAGTCCCATAATATCCAATTAATAATCACCAAAGATCCACAAAAGTTTTGGGATAAGAACCAACATTAAAAAGAAACAACATCATGAATTCTCATATTTTAAATACTCAAAAAAATCAGATCCAAAATTTATTCAAATCATCAATCCGACTTCAGATTTGGATTCTACACGAAAAATTGAGTCAAGTATGTGTTTTGAGTTTTTTCTTAAATCTCATCCAAATGCACTCAAAAAGAAGATCTAAACATTCCAAATTGGCTCTTCTCATTCCACTCGTTTTTGCCTCTTTTTCCAGAAAATTATCAACATATTATCTTCAAGAACACTAAATTATTTTCATAATTTCTTCCACAGATTGATGAATATTTATTGGATTACTAACTACCTACAACATGAGTTTAATTCCTATATAGTTTTAGATTGCAAAAATCCATTAACAACTATATCCTTTCATCTTCCAAGCATGAAAATCATTTCTTTTTATAACTATCCTAACATGGAAAATATACGAACTTAAATTGCAAATATCAAACACTTGCCTCTAATGAAGATCTGATCCTTTGGAGTTGAATAACATAGGTGGTGATGGTGGTGGTGACCTTTGACCTTTGGTTCTCCTCCTTCCCAAGCAAACTTCTTTTTCTTTCCAAGCAACCTTTCACTCTCTCTAAGAAGATGACTTTTCAATTTTGTGTAGAAGAGATGAAATGAACCTACATACACTAATCTCCAAATACTTATAATAAGACAAAACCCGAAATCACTATTCATCCCCCTTGTAAAAATAACCAAAATGCCCTTTTGGGTTGTCTTTTCATTTCCAAATGACCCGAGACTCAAAATTAACATCCAAATAGACTTTTCTGACTATTTCGAACCTTCCGGACGCAAGGACGCAGTCGAAATGACTATAAGGTCGATAGAAAATAAATTTTCTTTTTAATTTAATAAATTAGCCCCGACACGTCCCATACCGCGTTTGACTAAAAATCCAATTTACCGAGAAATTATATCATACCGTCATATCAATGACATCACATTCATATATTACCTAAATATCTTTAAGTAATATTCAGAATCATCCATTTTAATAACCACAATTCGGATAAAACCCAAATGAATTAATTTATAATAAGATCCAATTAATCCATTAATTTAAAATATAACCCATTTTAAAAGTCATTAAAATTACGGGGTATTACATACTTCCCCCCTTATAACAGAATTTCGTCCCGAAATTCAGAAAAATGAACCATACTGATAAGGTCAACTCCGATTATAAATCTCACATCGCAAGAAATCTAAGTAGTACCGCCCATACAGTACATTAACGAAAATCCCCATCGATGTTACACTAAGTATCATCATATAGTTCCAACTAAATCAAATTTAAATTATACCCAATCTTCCCTATACCGTCCTCGTGACAATCTTTGGGAAAAATGATCCTCGCGTATTGAACAAATAAATCCTAAAGTCACAACTACTTACTGTTTCACAATTATGAAAACTACTACCATTCAACCATCCAGGGCGCCCATACACCCTATCGTACCACTTTCATTATAATATTTGTCGCAAAGGTTACAAACTCATATACTAAGGACCTAACTTATTTCGACTCCCAACGGTTATTAGTTTCATGCGTGGGGTGTCTCGCAAGCGAAATCCAAACAAGGAACCACCCCGATACACTACTTCCTAAAGTAATCGGTCATCGAAACTCCTAAGGTCCTTATTCAATAGTATATAAAAATTTGGTTTAACGAAAAAAATATCAGCTTTATCGATTTAAACAAAAATTTTGGTTTTATTGATTTCAAATAGAGTCTACTCATCTACTCTTCTCTAGAAGACAAGATGCTAGCTAATAGTAGTACATACGCTCTCGTATACCACAAGTCAATGCATGCCGATAGTCACATCATGCTTGGACATGCTGAAAGGATGTAATCCCATGATAAAAATCAAACCCACGTGATAACATGTAAAACATAGGTGTCCCACACCCCTTGGTGAGTCTACGTAAATAACAGTGTTATAGGCTAAGTTTAGCAATCCTTTTTGCCCACACAATATTAATCGCTACAAAAATCAATATACGCCTCATAATTCCTTAAATAGAGAACATACCCTCATTCGTGGGTGGTGGTTGTTGAATCCCACTATTATAACTTTGCTCCGATAAGTCAAGAAAAATTTTACCCCAAATTTTCAGTTCTAGTTAACCACACTCCACTATATGCCCAAGCCTTTGAATATATTGCCTTCGTTAGGTAACACACACAATTCCCGCATTTTAAGAACTTCTACTGATGTCTCTCCTCAATTTTCCATAATATGGGTGACCTCGACTACGGTCATCATACTCGAACATACTTCATAACCTCCTAAGTACGATCTATACTATCCGTCCAATGGCCCTCATCTGCCATACTTCTCGTACGAACCCGTTCGAACGCAAATAATATTCATTAATATCTACGTTATAGCAGGAGAACGAAATCCCACCAAGGAAATAAACAATCCTAAACATAGGGCTCTACATCAAAGAACGCAAAGCTGAAAACACAGTAAGTCGTACAGACCCTAAAGGACACTAGAACCTGATGCTCTAATACCACCTGTAACACCCCGCCTAATTAAATACCGGGTGGCCAGTCCCATACCAAATTAAAACAAAATATACAGTTGGCTCATTTTTAGCATCACTGTCGAAAACATTTACAACTCACCCAATACTCAATTAAGCTGGTGTTAAAAACTTTTCAAATTTTAATTTAACAAAATTCATTTCAAGTTTAAGAATAACATAACACATTTTATTCTACAAAACTGATAACCAATTAGATACACAAAATAATTTGAATGCAATTGGAATAAACATTCCCAAATAATATTAATCCATTACAGTAATCCCAACAATGTTAAATGTATTAAAAGACACGAATACAATAGTATTTGACCCCGATAGAAAAGAGATAACTGAATCCTTTGGGCAACATGCCCTGACTAAGAATACTGTGAATCAAATGATGATAGGCGTCTAAGCAAAACTCCATAAATCCATATCCTGTCATAATCCGCTAAGGTTGGCGTCCCTGTTGCTAGACACCTGATATAGAAGATACAATAGAAAAGAAAATATGCAAGGAAACGGGTCAGAGCCCGATTGTGAAAATGATTTTTAAAACATCAAGTATTTAACAAGTGCAATAAATATTTTATTATGTACATGTTAGACCCAACTCTCACTTGCCATTCTCACCTCTCAACTAGAGTGCACACTTAACGTTTCCTATTAACCTCCTAGTTAATGGTTCCTCTTTTCTAGTCTCCATATTATAATTCCATCCCAATATCATAATCCCCGTATGTCCCATACTATACGTCACATTATTATTCATTTACATTTCTCATCGTTTCTCATTAACATGAAGTGTTCCTCATTAATATGAATTAAGTTTTTCAATAAACATTCATTAACTTAATTCAATTATCTTTCTTTATTCACTGTTATCTACAATTATCACACAGTAGATGATTTAACCACAATAAATCCAATCATTCATTTAATCCATTATATATATATATATATATTCATATATAATACGGCATCCCGAGTCACAGCTGCGGTGCAATGCATTACTCTGCTATCATGTCCCAATATCGCTTGTCGCCGAATAAGGGACTAGAGGTTCGTTAAGATTCCTCGAACCACAAATAACAACACAATCATTGGAGGCGAACATAGTTCTCATACCCATGGGTCACGCACATACCTACGTACCCATAGTCAACGGACTTATCAACTCCCCGATAAGTCTTTCATAGACCTATGTTCTCGAGCGACAAATCAAAGATCCCATGGATTCATCAGGATATGACTGCCCTCACACGCAAACCTCCCACCGATAGCAAGTAAGCTAGGTATGTCATACACATAAATCATCAATCAATCAAATAGGTATTATCATACCTATAGTATACTAACAACAAGGTACTCACATTAACCTTAGATTATTCCCTTACGTAGCATTATATCTCTTTAAATCCCACGTATTAAAATGTCATATCTTTACTTCATAATTTAATTATCCTCGCATCCTATAACATCTCTCCACTCCCGACGTCGTTAAGGTTCATGCGCGAAGCATCTCGCAAAGCGAAATCCAAACAAGGAACCCCTCCAATACACTACTACTTAACTTTGTCGATCGAGAAGGTTCGTCAACTTCAAATACGTGATTGGGATAACCTCATACCCTCTTTCAACCAAATGTGTTCTAAACTCCCATCTCTATCCAGGAGTCATACTGCTAAGCGCTCGTATTACACTTAGTCCTTGCACAATCAATAATGAGCTTAAACTCAGTCCTTGATGTTCATATTGTAATCCTAAGGCTACCCAGGTGTTACATTCAATCACCACTACTGGACCTATCCTTAATCCTCAAGCAAACCAATTATAATCCAACAAATGAATCTAGCAACCGAAATTTCTTTAACTTTAATTATCATAATTCTAATCAATTAAATCCCAATCAAATTAATTCAAATCTTAACTAGGGCTTAATGATCTTCTCTAAGTCCCATAATATCCAATTAATAATCACCAAAGATCCACAAAAGTTTTGGGATAAGAACCAACATTAAAAGGAAACAACATTATGAATTCTCATATTTTAAATACTCAGAAAAATCAGATCCAAAAATTATTCAAATCATCAATCCGACTTCAGATTTGGATTCTACACGAAAAATTGAGTCAGGTATGTGTTTTGAGTTTTTTCTTAAATCTCATCCAAATGCACTCAAAAAGAAGATCTAAACATTCCAAATTGGCTCTTCTCATTCCACTCGTTTTTGCTTCTTTTTCCAAAAAATTATCAACATATTATCTTCAAGAACACTAAATTATTTTCAGAATTTCTTCCACAGATTGATGAATATTTATTGGATTACTAACTACCTACAACATGAGTTTAATTCCTATATATTTTTAGATTCCAAAAATCCATTAACAACTATATCCTTTCATCTTCCAAGCATGAAAATCATCTCTTTTTATAACTATCCTAACATGGACAATATACGAACATAAATTGCAAATATCAAACACTTGCCTCTAATGAAGATCTGATCCTTTGGAGTTGAATAACATAGGTGGTGATGGTGGTGGTGACCTTTGACCATTGGTTCTCCTCCTTCCCAAGCAAACTTCTTTTTCTTTCCAAGCAACCTTCCACTCTCTCTAAGAAGATGACTTTTCAATTTGTGTAGAAGAGATGAAATGAACCTACATACACTAATCTCCAAATACTTATAATAAGACAAAACCCGAAATCACTATTCATCCCCCTTGTAAAAATAACCAAAATGTCCTTTTGGGTTGTCTTTTCATTTCCAAATGACCCGAGACTCAAAATTAACATCCAAATAGACTTTTCTGACTATTTTGAACGCAAGGACGTAGTCGAAATGACTATAAGGTCGATAGAAAATAAATTTCCTTTTTAATTTAATAAATTAGTCCCGACACGTCCCATACCGCGTCTGACTAAAAATCCAATTTACCGAGAAATTATATCATACTGTCATATCAATGACATCACATTCATATATTACCTAAATATCTTTAAGTAATATTCAAAATCATCCATTTTAATATCCACAATTCGGATAAAACCCAAATGAATTAATTTATAATAAGATCCAATTAATCCATTAATTTAAAATATAACCCATTTTAAAAGTCATTAAAATTACGCGGTGTTACATATATGAGGATGATGAGGTTCAGATAGGCTACATCTGTCGTCTGAACTTCAAGAAGGGCTAGAACAAGGTTGTTCTGGTTGCCGAGGTAGATGTTGATTCTCCTTTATTCGATGAGCATGATCCATGCCCAAAGCCTGTCGTAGATAAAGCTTCTGCCCCAGCCGTCGAAGGTATTGACTCCGCCTCCCAGTCAGTTCCTATTGATGCCATTCCTACTCGGGGATAGAAGTTGTCCCTTCTGAGGGAGATGCTCCTACTACTGCTGATAAGGGGAAGAAGCCAGCTGCTTCTGAACAAGCCGAGGTCGCTAGCTAATCTGCTCTTAGGACTTCTCTGTATTTTTACTTGTACTTCTCTCGAACAAGTCGATGTAATTGTACCCTTTTATTTCAATGAAGTGAAAGTTCTTTCCTTTCTATACATTGATTCTTCTACTTTTTACAACTTATTGTATGGCTTGTAGTTGATTGATGTAGACGAGTATATACCTGCCACTTATCAACTAGGAAGGATCTTTGGACCTAACGCGAGCACCCAGGTTCATCAGGCCTTTGTTAGGATTTGCAAGTCTCTCAGGCCGAGAAATAAGAGATTTAAGGACCAGTCTGAGATCGTCGCCAAACTGAAGGACAGACTTTAAGAGATGGAAGAAGTTGGTTCCTCAGTCCGAGAAGAAGTGAACACTCTGAGGGTTAAACTTCTAGATGCTTCTGAGATCAATCAGGTCGGAGAAATTATTTAACAAGAGAACGAGACTCTGAGGAAGGAGGTGTCACGACTCAGGGAGCACGCACCGAGAATCACCCCTCATGTACTACGAGGTTCCACTTCATCAGCTATTCCGTGAGCTGGCATGGAGCCGAGTGGTGCTCCTTCAATCTTATGAGGCTCTACTTCATCGGCTGCTCCGTGAGCTAGTCCAAACGTAAGTGGTCCAACTAGGGAAATAGACGAGCTCCGAGAAGATGATCGTTGAGCATACGTGATTGCTATTGGGCTTCAAAAGAATGTCACACAGCTGAGACATCTGTTCAAGAAAGGACCCCGGTGAGTGTGGGCTGATGGTTACGACCAAGGTTGGACAGATGCTCGGACAAGGCTGACAGAGTTTGAAGAGCTCGCCTTTATTAGGGGATGGTTGAGTGCCCTCAGGGAGCTGCAAGTTTTGAGGAACTCAGTACTCTGGTACCGTCACGAGATCTCCCCTTCAACTTTAAGGCCTAACCCTTTCAGGATGGATGATCAATGAATCCCTATAGATGCTATCCCCAGGCAACTGTTAGAGCCAAACGTGAATGAGGTCGAGGAGGAATTGGCTCCTCATCCGAATGACGGCCGAAGAGCACAAGTGGCTGATTATCTTGTTCAGAGGCCTCAACCTCATTAAGATTTTACCAGATGTACCTCTTTTTATATATTTAATGAAGTAATGTAATATTGATGTTTTGGGCGATCTTGCCGACTAAACACAGGTTGTATATTCTCATTATAACTGTGATGAAGTAATATAATATCTATGTTTTGGGCAATCTCGCCGACTGAACATGTGTTCTATAATTTTTACATTAATTATCTTGGGCCCCTTGCGGCCGACTAGATTAGTGGGGTTGCATTGTTGAGTAAGTGTCCTCCCAGTCCAGTTTGCTTATAAGATACCATTTTCCCTCACTTTACCTTTTAGGTCGTGTCATCACACTCCCTTAGGCCCAAGTGTGGTAATGGCGAGGACACACCTGGCGTTGGATGTTCTATCCAAGCAAGGTTTTTTATCCAAACATAGTTTGGTGACCAATTTGTTTTAGGTCAAATTTCCTAAGGATCCCTTATAGGGCTTCATATATTGTCGGGGCAATGCTAGGAGGTTGTTCGTGTTTCATAACGAGTACCTGAGGAGGGTGATACCCTGCTTTTATGCTTTGAATAAGGTGCATATTACTTGGAAAGGGTGTGCAAGTTATAAAATACAGAATTAACACTTCATAGACTCCCACTGCCAAACATTTTTCATTAATTCATAAGTAAATAAAAAATGAGTTGCCAATTCCAAAAATTTGATAGAAGAGCCAAGAAAAAAGAAAATTTAGAAATAGAATTTATTTAGGTTGGCCGCGTTCCATGCTCGGGGTATTTCTCTTCCCTCCAGCGTTTCCAAGTTATAGGCTCCTTGTAGATCATCTCTTATTATCTTGAATGGACCCTCCCAATTTGGACCCAGCTTGCCATCTGATGGTTTTACTGCGCTGCCAAGGACTTTCCTTAGGACGTAGTCCCCAACCTGGAATGCCCTCGAATTGACCTTCTTATTATATTGTTTCGCGAGCTGTTGTTGATAGCTCGCAAGCCTTACTAGGGCTAATTCTCTGCATTCGTCAGCTAGGTCAAGTTCAGCGAGTAATGATGCATCGTTCTGGCCTTGGTCGACAAGGGTGGTTCTCATGGCTGGTAGACCAGCTTCCAAGGGGATGATTTCTTCCATTCCATATGTTAGTGAGAATGGGGTTTCCCCAGTTGCTCGTCGTGGGGTAGTGCGGTAAGCCCACAAAATATGCGACAGCTCACTCACCAATGCACCTTCGGCTCGCTCTAGTCATTTCTTCAGTCCATCGATTACTATTTTATTGGAAGCCTCGGCTTGACCGTTGCTCTGGGGTATGCCACCGAGCTGAAATAGTATCTGATCCCGTGTTTATTGCAGAAGTTTTAGAAAGGGCCACTCTTGAACTGTGTTCCGTTGTCAGTGATGATGATTTTGGGGATTCCAAAATGGGTAATTATGTTTTTCCATATGAATCTCATCATATCTGTAACTCGGATGTTTGCTAGTGGCTCGTCCTCGATCCATTTGGTGAAGTAATTTGTAGTGACCAATAGATACTTGTGGTTGCCAGCGGCGGTAGGAAGGGGTCCTACGATGTCCATCCCCCATTGGGCAAAAGGCCATGGGCTGGTGAGTGATTTTAGTTCACTGGTAGGCTGGTGAACCATAGGAACATGTAGTTGATATTTTTTGCATTTATGAGCGTATACTGTCGAATATTTTTGCATATATGGCCACCAGTAGCCTTACTTCATTGCTCGAAAAGCTAGTGATCTTCCTCCAATATGGCTTCCACAGATTCCTTCGTGAAGCTCGTATAGAACTTGCTCGACGTCCTTAGGGTGAACGCATTGAAGATAAGGGTCGGTGAATGATCTCTTGTACAGTTTTCCTTCCGGAGATAAGTGAAAGCGAGCAGCTTTGACCCTTATTTGATGAGTGGCCTTCTTATCGTTAGGAAGTTTGCCATCTTTCAAATAGTCCCTCAAAGGGTCCATCCAATTGGGCGCTGAATCGATCTGGAGCATGTGTTCTAGTTTTGGAAACTTATCACTCTAGTTGATGCTCAAATGGGCGAGGAAGTCGATGGGGATCGTCCTCTTCAAGTCGGAATCTATCGCTAAACTTAGGGCTGTCAGGGCGTCGGTATGGTTGTTCTGTCCTCTGGGAAATTATTGGACATTAACTTTCTCAAAGCTGGACATTAGCTCCTTTGCTAAGGCAAGGTAGGCTTCCATTCTTTCATCTCTTGCGTTGAAGTCCGCACTTATCTGATTGGAGACTAATTATGAGTCACCAAAAACCTATAGTTGCTTTGCCCCCAGTGCCTGTGCCTGTGCCTTCTGCAGGACGACTATCAAAGCTTCGTATATTGCCTCGTTGTTGGAGGCTTCAAATCCAAGCCTAATCCCTTGTTCGAGGATTGTGTCCTATGGAGTGACGAGTACAATGCCTACTCCTTCCCCCTTTGAGTTGGAGGCTCCATCGATAAACAGTCGCCAGACCCCTACTGATGGGTGTTTTTCCATTTGCTTCATGGGTTGAAGTTGGCTGTAAGGATGTTCGCCAGTGAATTCTGCGATGAAATCTGCGAGAACCTACCCTTTAATTGCATTCCTGGGCTGAAATTGGATATCAAATCATTCGAGCTCGACTGACCACTTGGATAGTCTGCCAGACAAATTTGCTTTCTGCAGGGCTTCTTTAGGGGGGGTGATGTGAGGGCGGTGATAGTGTGAGCTTCGAAGTAGTGTTTCAGCTTCCTCGAAGTTATTACTAGCGCGAAGGTGAGCTTTTCCAGTGGTAGGTAATAATGCTCGGCGTCCAATAAGGTCTTGCTCGTGTAGTAAACTGGATGCTGGATTCCTGCTTTCTCATACACCAGTGCAGAACTGACGGCGTGGCTGGAGACAGCGAGGTATAAGTAGAGGGGATCATCTTCTTGAGGGATAACGAGCAAGGGCGGTGAGCTAAGGTAAGCCTTGAGTTCTTCCAACGCCTTCAAGCAATCTTGATTCCATTCTACTGTCTTGCTTCCTCTTAAGAGCAGGAAGAAGGGCTTGCACTTCTCAGAGGACTTCGAGATGAAACGATTCAATGCAGCGAGCATGCCTGTGAGTTTCTGGACGTCCCGTATCGTGCGAGGGGGTTGTACACTGTTGATCGCATCGATCTGGTCTGGGTTGGTCTCAATGCCTCTCTTGCTAACCAAATACCTGAGGAATTTTCTTGACTGGACACCAAAAGAACATTTTCTCGCGTTGAATTTCATTCGGTATTTCCTAAGGATCTCGAAGGTATTTGATAGATCTGAGAGATGGTCCTCTTTGCGCTTACTCTTGACGAGCATATCGTCGATGTAGACCTCCATGGTATCTCCCATTTGATCTTTAAACATCTTGGTGACTAGCCTCTGGTAAGTCTCTCCTGCATTCTTGAGCCCAAAGGCCATAACTTTGTAGTAGTATAACCCGATAGTAGTGATGAATGTTGTCTTGTGTTGATCTGGTGCATGCAGGGGGATCTGGTGATACCCCTAATATGCCTCCAGAAAACTCATTCTCTCGTGAGCTGCTATAGTATCCACCAACTGGTCGATTTTTGGAAGAGGGAAACTGTCCTTAGGGCATGACCTGTTAAGGTCAGTGAAGTTAATGCAGACTCTCCATTTCCCATTGCTCTTTGGAACTACTACTGGGTTGGATAACCATTTAGGGAATTGAACTTCCCTTATGGATCCAACATCTAACAGTTTTTCGACTTCTTTCTCTACGGCTTTAACCTTCTCTGGCACGGTTCACCATGCTTTATGCATGATAGGTCTGAAAGTGGGGTTAATGTGTAACCGATGGCAAGCCACATTGGGATCGATGCCAGGCAGCTCGTATGGTTCCCACATAAAAACATCGACCTTACCTCTCAACAGTACTGTCAGTTCCTTTTTTTCTTGATCTGTGAAAGAACTCCAATTAAGAACATACTATCATTCTTGTCCCCACCAGCTGTAATTTTTTTTAGGTTTTCAATGACCCATTCAGAGGGGGGAGCCTGGTCTCCTCCACTCTGAGCCCTCCATATTTTAATTGCTAATTTGAAGGTACCAAACCTTCTTGCTCCTCGACCTTCTCCTTGGCCTTCTCGACCTTTTTCTTTGGTTTCGAGCGGATGGATGCTATGAAGCACCTTCTTGACATCGCCTGATCCCCGTGAATCTCCATTACTCCTCGCTCAGTTACGTATTTGAGTTTCTGATGGTAGGTCGAAGGGACAACCTTCATTACATGTAGCCATCCCCTGCCGAGGATATCTTGATATGGTGAGTCGATGTCGACTACCAGGAACTCGATCATCTTAGAGACATTTCCTGCCCTTACTGGAAGCGCGATCTTTCCCAATGGAATAGTCACTTTTCCAGCGAAGTCGACTAAAGGGACATTGGCTTCCTTCAGGTCGGCGACGCTTAGCTTCAATTTTCTGAAGAGGTCGAGATACATTACCTTGGATGATCTTCCCTGGTCGACGAGCAACTTGTCGACGTCTTAGTTGGCTATCCTGAGCGTAATGATCAAAGCATCATGATGTGGGGTTCTTACTCCCAACAGATCTTCATCTGTGAACACGATATGTTTGCTACAGTCGACATCATCTGCTCGCTGACGATTTCCTGATTATGTCTTTGCTGGATCGATTTGAAAATCTTGCATTACTGTTGTAAGCTTTTTTACCTCCATCCAAGCTGAATTCCCTTGAATCTACTTCATATCAAATGCCCCATGAATTACTGTGAATTCATGGCCAGCATCATCCTCGAGTACGTTGTCAGGTCTTGTTTCCCCATTGGCAGTAACTTTCTCTGCCTTCTTCTCCACAAACTCATTCAGGTGCCCGAACTGGGCTAGTTCTTTGAGGTGATACTTAAGAGCTTTGCAGTGCTCAGTCTTATGTCCTCCTTCTTTATGAAAACCTCATCTCAGCGCATTATTTTTTTAGGGATCTCCTCCCATCTTTCTGGGCCACTTAACAAATGGCTTGTCTTTGATCTTCACCAGGATCTTGTAGATTGGTTCTTTGAAGACAGTGTTGACTGCCTGGAATGCTTTCGAAGCATCGTTCTTTCCTCCGTTCTTGGAGCTATTTTTGCCCGCATTCTTTCCCCCTTTCTTCTGGTTTTCAACCTTATTATTTCCCTTGGCAGTGAGCTTAGTTCGATCGTTCTCCCCTATACTGAGGCAGGTCACATCCTCCACTTAGGCGTACTTCTCGATGCGAGCCATCAGGACATCGATGGTCATGGCCTCCTTCTTCGTCAGGGATTGGTGCAGAAGGAAGGAGCTTGGTAAACCAACCTTGAAAGAAGATACTGCTACCTGTTCCGAGCAGTCCTCGACCTCGTTGAATAACTCCCAGTACCTCTTCGCGTAGTCCCAGAGGCTCTCTTGAGGCGTTTTTTCATTGTTAGTAAAGCATCCATCCTTTAGGGATGGGAGCTGTTAGTAATGAAGCGAGTTGTAAAGAGTTCGGCCAGGGACTCAAAACTCCTGATAGACCTATGAGGGAGCCTCTCGAACCATTTATGCGCCACATCATGCAGACTCGAGGGGAAAATTTGGCACATCAGTGCATCCCAGTGGTTCCAGAGAGTCATGGATTGACTGTAATGCCTAACGTGATCAATAGGGTCAGTTTTTCCGTCATAGATATTGAATCTTAAAATAGCAAATTTCTTGGGGTCTTTCTCTTCTTTTATCTCCCTTGAGAAAGAGGATTTCATCTGGGTCTTGAGAGCTCTTCTAGCAAGCTCCCTGGTCGATTTGGCACCGCGATGTGCTGAGTGTTGGTCCATCTCCCTTCGGACCAAATTTCGTATGTTCTCATTGCTGCGAGCTGGGCTCCTGTAATGGCGAGCCGGTCGCTGGTGCTCGAGCGAGTCATCGCTTGATTCGTTCTTCTCACTCTTCTGGGATCCACGTCTAGGGCTCCTTCCTCGGCTGCGAGACTTGCTCACCTGAGGTCTAGGAGTGCGGTATGGACGTCCCCTAGTGCTGCGATGGAGCTCTTTCTCCATCTTCTCTAATTTCCTTTTGAGGCGAGCATTCTCAGCCTCTTGCTTGCGAGCGGACTCCCTCTTCTCTTGGAGCCTTACCTCATAGGCATTAATTAATCTGGAGATTTGTGTGGACCTTGCTAGTTCGTGTCTCTCCTCTAAGGCTGGCCTCTCCGGGGGAGCCCTCTGATCTGAACGCCGAACTTCAGATCTGATCCTGCGAGGGGCAGGTTGTTCTTGAATATCCCCCACCTGAGGGGCGTTGCTATTGTGACCAGACATTTTAGTTTCTTTGTTGGTGAGAGCTTTCTTAAGGGAGACAAATGTTTCCCACAGATGGCGCCAATTGTGGTGACAATTATATTCAACACAAATTAATAACAAATCGCAATCACCAAAGATAATAAAGAATGAAAAATGCTAATCACACAACACAGTTTGTACGTGGTTCATCAAGAATTCCTACGTCCACGGTGGTGCAGTTAATATTATTTCTATATAATTTGGGGAGCGTTTTACAGAGAATACAGTGCGTGCCTTTTGCCCTAGGCTTAGGGTTCATCATATACATGTTTGTTCTCAGGGAGTGGGGGTGTTGGACTCTCCCACGTCCGTCTGATACTCCTAGAATATCTCCCTACGAGATTTCAGGAGTGGACTAGGTCTTAACTGAATTATGTTGAGGTTCGAGGGGCCCAGACTTGGGGCCTTTTTTGTTGGGCTACTCGTCTAGGCCTATAATGGCAAATTCGGGTACCCACACAAATATTTAATCATATTTTTCTCAATAGAATGTAGTGACTTAATTAGGAAAAGTGGACACTAATTATGGGACTATTTTTATTAAATCTTTTAATCTGAATAATATTCATAACCCTTGGGTACGTAGGATTGATGAGTGGATTTTGGATTTTATTAGTATAGGTTGCATGTAAAAGAACCTTGGTTTTGAATTAAATGAATTTGGGGACGTATAACTCATGTAAATTGTGTAAAGATAATGAGATTGGAAATATCATGTATTTATGGTGAAAGCTCAGTGTATTTAATTTAAAATAATTAAATAGGATTAATTGGGTGTTTATGACGATGTGATAATTAAATTAAGATTTAATTGAATTGGACTACTATTCTTAGTTTTATACGTTTATTAATTATGCTTGTTTGTGTGACTTGTTGGTATTATTAAATTGCCATTGTGACGACGGGTTGTTAGGTATATTTTCTCTCCCTATATTTTAGGATGCCTTCTAGGTATGGTACTAGTGGGTAGGAATTTTGATGATTTACGCCTTCTAAGTATGGGAATAGTGAGGGTAGATTATTACGACTTTATTATGTCGGGGGTGGGCTGATTTTTGATACTTTATCTTCGTTACGCTAGCCTAGGCATGAGACTAGGTTGAGGTTTATGTTAGAAATTCATCATATACATAGGGTAGGACGTATCGATAACTTGGGGACCCTTAGGTATGGGACTAAGGGCTATTTTTAGGATCTCACATCGATTAAAGGGTGGGGTAAATTTATAAATTATGAAATTGAAAATTTGAGAATTAATGCCTAAGATAAAAAGTATTAAAATTGGTGGCGACATAATGTGTCAGGGATCGAAAGTTTAAACGGGTCAGCTTGGGCGATTTATGTCGTGTCGTGTGTTGGAACCTTGTGGGATCGACAGTTTAAACGGATTCGGCTGGCTATTGACAAGGGGAAGTGTTACATTTTGGTGGATTACCACCCGGGGCGAGAGGACCGCCATAATAAAAAGTGAGAACAAAAATAAAATTTGGGCTAATTTAATTAAATTAACATCGTGGGACTTGGGAATTTGAAATCGTATTGGTGTGCTTTTTGAAATGGGGCTCTCTGCGGGTAGTTAGTAATTTATATTTATCGCGTTTAATTACTCGTTAAATTAAAATACTCTATTGTGATATTTATTGCGTATAATGCTACTGTTTGGGTTCACAAACCCTATTTAAGGGGAGTAGTGTGTATTCACGCTCGGGGCTCTGACCTCGTGCATTGACTAACTTTTTTGGGTACTAGCACTGGAGTAGTTGCACAAGACTTTTGAAAATTATCTTGGAGGCGAAGTTGGAGTTATTTTGGTTATGCTTAGTAGTTAGATTTGTTTTCCATTCCTTTGCATTTGTATTGAGACTCAGTTTATGGTTTTGGTGGGCCATTCCGTTCCAAAATTGTTTGAGGATTTTAGTAGGAATATTTACAGTTGGTTATTATTCAGATTTTTAAATAAATTCATATTTTGGAGATTGGTTTAAATTGGAGTTTAGCATGTGATAGTTTATATATTATAATTATTCATTGGGATTGGTTATTATTCACCTAGTTGATTGATTTTATATGTCTCATATTTGTCGCATGCTAAGAATGGTATTTTATTTACTCGCACCCGACTTTGCTTTGGTGGAGGCCGACACTGGAATTAAGCGGGGTGTGACAGTTATGTTCTTGTAGATGATGCTAATAGGGTAACGACATATGCTCGAGCGTTTTTTATTCTTAGGATTCTGAGCATCCTAGCTCGTGGAAATTTTATCTGGCACCATTTGTCTTAGTCAGGTACTTGATCATAGATTTCCCTCTTACCTTATATATCCCTAACTACTGATTGACTACCATCTGTGAATCACTGTCGCCAAAATATGCTCAGAGCCTAGTGATTAAGCTAGCTCAAAATCCTTCTATGAGTGCCTCATATTTAGCCTCTTTGTTAGGCTTTAAATTGGAACCAAAGAGCATATTCCACATCTATCTCATCTGGCGTTGTAATTATCAGACCTGCTCTACTCCCAATGGTGTAGGACTAGACATCTACAAATAGTTTTCATATAGGGAGATACTGTTCGATCTCCCCAAAATCATTTCTTCATGTCTAAATAGTTTTTTGCTTACTCCAGTTCGTGATCAAGTTCTTTTTGTTTAGTCGACAATCCTGGAACATCCTTACTCTTATCAGATAATCGAGTGACCGAGCTATCTCCTGCAGGAGTTTGCTCGTTAGGCTGGATTGGTGAGCTATCTTATAAATAAGCCTGCTCAGTTTGATTTATGGTTGAGCTCTCTTTCATAGAAATCTTCTTTGCCATGATTGTTGAGATTTTTTATGAAGAAGTCTACTCGGTGTGTTATTCCTCATAGGTATACTTGAGAATAAAATATGCCACAGCTTGTCCTTGATCCCTATCCTAGATTCCTACTAAATCTAATATTCTCTAAGGTCTACTGCCCAAGCCATCAGTCTACCTGATTTATCAGGATTATCTATAACTTTACATACATGAAGGTTTGTGTAGATGAAGATTATGTGGGCACCTCATTGTCCTAAACACCTTCTATTAACACAAGAGATATTTTCTATAATCTAGAATACCGAATTTTTTCTCCTCGGTATGCTTTGCTAGTGTAGTAAACAGGTCTATATACTCCTTCCTATCGTACCAGAGCCGAACTGACTGCATATTTTGATACGGCTATATACAAATAGAGTTTCTCCTAAAAATTAACCTTGATAGTAGGGGCAGGGTCCAAAATATCGCTTTAATTCTAGGAATGTAGTTTTTCATTCATCATTCCACTCAAAAGTTTTTCTTAACACTTTAAAGAAGGGAAGATATTTATCAGTTTCTCTATAAATGAATATGTTAACTACTACCATGCATCTCGTCAGTCTCTTCACTTCCTTCATGGTTATTGGGGATCGCATATTAATCAATGCTGGGATTTTCTCGAGATTAGGCTCAATTTCTCTGTGGTTGACGATGAAGCCGAGGAACATCCCTTCATTCACCTCAAATACACATTTCGTTGGGTTAAGCTTCATCTAATGTTTCTCTAATTGATTGAAGGTTCACTGCAAGTCTTTGATGTGGTCGTTTGTCTTTTTAATCTTCATGAAAATGTCATCAATATACACCTCCATGTTCTTTCCGACCTGCTCTTCGAACACTTTGCTCACCACCCTCTGATAGGTTGAACAAACATTTTTTAGTATAAACGGCATGACGTTGCAGCAATAAGTACCTGTATGGGTGATGAATAATGCTTTCTCCCGATCTTTTGGCTTCATTTTGTTCTGATTATTCCCAGATATGGTTATCCCGTGGTTTCGAATTCCCTTCGATGCACGCGCGGGGTGCGCCCTTTTTGGGAGCACATCGGTCGTCGTCATTTGGGGGGGATAATGTGTAAAGATAGAATAGCTAGCATATTTTTCTCAAAATAGGAAAATAAATGTTTCCACCTCAAGAGAACTATATCAAGGTAAACTTGATGTTTGTGAAATCAAGTAGTTTGAAGGTCTGGGGTCTAAGTTGAAGAATGGGAAGGTGTTAGGCACCCATCTTTCCCTTTCGGTCTCTCATGGGAAAATGTTAATCTTTTTCCTTTAGACTCTATGATGTGTGTGCAGATGTGTATAATACAAATGGTGGAGAGTGGAATCATGTAACCCGCGTCATGGAAAGAGATGGAGTGAATTCATCCATAGGAGTGTTCCTAAAAATAATAATTCATAATATTATGTAAGGGTTCGTCGAATTACAAGTCATTATGGAAGAGCGAATGTGTTCATTGTACGAAACATAAGCATGTAAGAATATGAACTCATAAATAATATATAAGACATGAAAGAAATATATAAACATGAATAGGGAGGACTCGAATCTCAGGATTGGCCAAAGGCGCCTACGCAACCCACGGGTCATCAAAGTCCCCGTAATTTGAAAATAGCATAGGGTTGGGTTTTAGTCCATAAATCCAAATGGGGGATTTCTCTTGTGTGTGTGTAGAAAAAAATGTGTTTTAAGAGTGGGAGTGTGAAATGGAAATCCCGCTTTTGGAATTTATAGGTAACCCCTCTTTTTTTTTGGTGAAAATAGATTATGTGAAAATACTATTAATAATGAGTAGATATTAATGGATGTGATGTAATAAAATAAAAATACTAAAGTAGAAATAATGTAAATAACACTAAAATGGAAGAATTAGAGAAAGGGATGGAGAATTTGACCTCCTTATGAATGTTTGATGTTGACCTTGAGATGTAGATATGTTGATCTTGCAATGGTATGAAAGTGGTATGGAGAGGTTAGGGTGGGGTAATTACCAAGTGAGGTAAGAAAGTGATGGAAGGGAATGTGGAAGAATGGGTTTTTTAGGATCGGGAACAACTCTGAATTCGAGAGAATGTTATCTAACTTGATGAGAGGGGTGTTCATGGGTACTTTTTAAAGTAAGATCATGGACTCTAATTATAGGGCCAAGGGGTGCCAATTAACATTGTCCTAGACCTGCCTATCGGCACAGTTACTGAGGCACACTGCTGATAGGCAAGGTCCCTGGGGTGCCCCTATAGGCAATCAGGAACAGTTTTTTGGGGAAAACGAGAATAAAATCCAAAATGTAAGTCGTAATCGTGCATGGGGTGGACCATTGAAAAGGGTATTTTGTGAATGTCGTCACTACACCAAATCTGCCCATTTGTCAAGGTCATTGACCTTGACAAATCCACCTTGTCAAGGTCAATGACCGTGACATTTCGAGGCGAGACAACTTTTTTTGTCACGGTCGTGTCACGGTCATTGACCTTGACACAAAACTCGCGTTTTGTGTCACGGTCGTGTCAAGGTCAATGACCGTGACACGTTTGTCACGGTTTATAACCGTGACAAAGCCGTGACCCTTTGTAAAAAAATTGTCACGGCCATTGACCGTGACAAGTCTGTGACAAAATTGTCACGGACGTGTCACGGTCAATGACCGTGACAATTCTGGGCAGAATTTAAAAAAAAACTGCTGGGCAGTATGGCAACTGCCACTGCCCAGCAGTATATTTGTACCTGTTATAGCAACGTTGTACCTGTTCCAAACATCATATATCCGAACAAACTAAAGATAATGCAAATATATATTCAAATAAGAAACTATTTAAAAAGAAACAACATCACCATCATTTTATCTCAAATCTACAAACTATTTGCATGGAAAAGAGATTTTGTACCGCGACGCTCGGGAACACCTCCTTATCCTTCCCTTCTCGTCCGAATAGCCACATAAGATAAAGCATATGTGGCCTACCCTTAGGGCCACTCCCTGTCCCCTGAATTGAAATAAAGTAAAATTAGTATCCGCCCCTCAAATATAGATAAATATAAATCGTAATTGAAATCGAAATCAAAATTGACATATAAATATAAATACATTACCTGTAGTGTCACTCAAACAGCTAACTTGAGCTCATATGGCACCTCCTTCCAACTAATGTACCCCGGGCAATCGTGTCAATTATAATTCTCTTCATATCTAAACACTAAGAAATACCATAATCCTATGGAGGTATGCATTGCAAATTCCTTCCAACCGTTGTGTAGCCAAAAATCAGCAGTTGAAGTTGTCAACTCCACCTTTGAATGGTCTCCCATGTTTTGCTAGAAGTTCCAAGTGGTGGGGTATGGAAAGTGGAATTGACAACTTCAACCGGTGATGTTTGGCTACATAACGGTTGGGAGGAATTTGCAGAGCATCGCTCCATAGGATTATGGCATTTCTTAGTGTTCGGATAGACGAAGAGATTCAGTCTCCTCTCCACAAATAGGACACCCCAAATAATTATGTACTAATCACCTATTAAAGGTAAGAAGCGTATATTCATGGATTAGTATAAACAAAACTTAGATGTAGTTGGAATATTTATGTATTAATCTCCTCTCCACACACGCACACTACACAAGAGTGAAAATGATAAAGGGCAGATCAAGTAAAAGCATTAAAAATGGATGTTTCGGTACAAATTGAAATATTTATTACAAATTGAAAAATTGTTTCAAATTCGGGTTATCATAAAAAATGGATTGATATTCGGTAGGAGAAGCCAAGTCATCCACACTACTATTTAGACGCCTTGGCGCGTGTTGGACAATTGACCACGGCTCGTTGTTGATATACTCCGAGTAAAACACTTGCTTAACCTTTTGAAATGCAGAAACAAACGGCTCATCGCTCACGTGGTCGTTGCTCTTCAACTTGGACAAGTCAACCATGATCAAATTGGTGACAGGATCAACTTTACAAGCATTTTTATCCTCAACTCTTACCCATTCACAGTAAAATACAACCTCTTTGAAGCTTATATAATCCAATTCAAATATATTTTGGATTACACCATAGTAAGTCATTTCAGCTTCAACGAGGTTTTTATCTTTTGCGCTCGCTCGAAAGAAAGTAAGAGCCTTGTATGAAATTCCCGAGTTCTGTACATTTGTACTTTCCTCGTACACTTTAGCGCCGAAAATGTAACCGTTCAATCGATATTTTTTGTACTCTTGTGCCACGAACAAGGGTCCAGTGGCTAGACGAGCAAGCCTTGATGTCGCATCACCCATCTTTAGGAGCTGAGAATATAGATAAATTAATTATATTAGTGGTAAAATTTGAGTGTAATGTAACGTTATATAACGACTGTTTTCATTGTAATTACCTCTTGTGTCAACCATAGCCTAAATTCGCTACCTGATTGTACCACTGTTTTTCGTCTTTTATTGTTCTCACAGGCTTCATATTTACTGCATATTACAAAATTAATCATGTATAAAATAATCTAAAATAATGTTAAACATTATAATATTCGAAACTTACTTTTTCCATTCTTCGACATCTTCATGTGTGTCAAATAGATAACGAGCTACTTGTTCATGTTGCAAACTCGTTAATTTCACTCGTTTTCCCATCACATTACCACCATCATCGAGGAATTCATCAGTGTCATCAACGCTGGTAGAGTCAGTCATATATTCCCGAGTATATATTGATGACTCCACGGTGATGTATTCCTCTGCAATTGATCCTGGAATATATCACGTATTCTTGACGTAATCTTTAAAAACTTTCATCAATCTTTCAAACGGATACATCCACCGATATCTAACTGGACCACAAAGAAGTGCCTCGTCGCATAGGTGTACCAACAAGTGAACACTTATGTCAAAGAATGCTGGGGGAAAGTACTTCTCCAATACACAAATCGCTTCTTTCACAGCCAATTTTGCGGCCACTATGTGTTCTCGATTCACTACCTTCTAACACAAGAGGGAGAAGGTAATACTAATTTGCATAATAGCCCTACGCAAATCCTTGTGCTTGGAGAAACAGTGCTTAAACAATAGAGGAACCAATTGCATGATCACATGCCAATCGTGGGACTTACACTTATGTAAATCATGAGTAACATAATTCACAATCCTTTGCAAGTTGGAAGAAAAAGTAGATGGGCCCTTCAAATTATATATTGTGTCTAGAAGCACCTTCCTTTCCTCACTCGTCAAAGTAAACTCATCAGGGGAATTATTGTCCTTCCCCTACTATCTTCTTTCAACCATAGTTGTGGTTTAAGTTTTAACGTGTTAAGGTCTTTTCGTGAATTTTCTCCATCCTTCGAATGACTCCCCCAAGGCAAGTACCCACAATATGTTCAGCGAAGTTCTTCTCTGCATGCATCACATCCAATACATGGCGCACCGGGTTTTTCTTCCAATAAGGCAAGTCAAATAAAATTGACCTCCGAGACCATGCCTTTCTTATCTCAGTTTCATTCCCAGTTGGGGTCTTCTTATGCTTGACATTCTTAAATTTGGGATTCTTACCTGGCATATTTGGGCCACATTCAGAAGATTTACTTTCAATTTCTGAACCCGAAAGTTGTCTCGGCGGTAGCCTATGTTCAACTCCGCCCAATAAAAAATTGGAAGCTTTCTCAAATCTGAAACTATGAGCTGGGGGTAAAAACCTCCTGTGGCAATGGTATACATTTTTTAAGCTGGAGGATAGACGAAGAGATTCAGTCTCCTCTCCACAAATAGGACACCCCAAATAACCATGTACTACACATCCGGATAATGTCCCATAAGCTGGAAAATCATGAATTGCCCACATCAACATAGCTTTCAGCGTAAACTCTTCTTTTCTAAAAGAGTCAAATGATTGCACACCCTCTTCCCACAACTCATTTAATTCTTCTACCAAAGGAGCCAGGTAGATATCAATGTCTTCACTTGGTGCCTTTGGCCCAGGTATCAATAAAGCCATGATCGAAAATTCAGGTCTCATAAACTGTGAAGGAGGGAGGTTGAGTGGGGCTAGGATCACTGGCCATACACTCTGATTGGTTCTTAGATTTCCAAATGGATTGAAACCATCTGTTGATATAGCCAAACGAATGTTGCGTTGTTCTCGAGCAAAATCGGGATACTCATAATTCATCCTCCGCCAGGCAGTAGAATCAATCGGATGACGCATGATATTACCCCCTACTTCTGCCCTAGCATGCCAAGTCATTGCCTCTGCAATCCATGGTACTGTGAAAAATCGCTTTAATCTAGGCCCAACGGGAAAATATTTCAATACTTTTTGAGGCACTTTTGAGCTTGTGCCTTCCTTACTAGTAGATTGGACATATCTAGGTTCATCGCATACCGGACAACGATCGAGATTTTCATACTCCTTTCGGTATAGTATGCAGTCATACACACAAGCATGAATCGATTTATACTTCATTCCCAAACCTTTCAAACTGTTCTTCATAACAGGATAGCTATTTGGAAGTGTATTCACCTTGGGTAATAAGCCCTTCACCCATTTCAGAATTCCCGTCACGCTATTGCCAGACAAACCGTACTGCGTCTTCAAACTGTGCAAACCAACCATGGCATGTAAAGTTGTTTGATCTTTATCACAGCCAGAGTATAACGGTTGGGTCGCCTTAAATTTTAAACTTTGGTAGTCATCGTCAAGTTTTATCGTGTTATCTTCACGAGCACTTGAATCTTCTACATCATCAGTAACCTCATTCTCCTCAGCTTCATAAACTCCGTACGCATCATCAACTAAATCCTCTAACATATTATGATCTACGTCGTCCCCTTCTTCATCTATTCTACTTGTTGAAGGATGTTGTGAAGGTTGGTCAGGGACAAAAGGAACTTTCAATTCACCGTGAAAACTCCAAAATCGATAACTATCTTGCATACCCGATCTTAACAAATGTAGTTCAACTGTTTTCCACTCAAACACCTTACCATTCTTACACCTAGCACACGGACACGGAAACTCTTCATCATTACGACATCTCTTTTCATATTTCACAAATTCGTTAGCACCTCTGCGAAACACATCCCCCATTCTATTAGTCTCACCCATCCACTCTTTGTATTTCGGATATCCCATCACAGCTACCACAACTAAACACCTATTAAAGGTAAACAAAACTTAGATTTATAGTATGTTTTATTTAATTATCCCATTATTTAATTATCCTATTAAAGGGTAAGTGGTCCTATCCCATTCAAGAATGCATTTTTCTGTAATATACTTAACAGCTCATGCACATTGTTACGATTTGAAAAAAATTCGATAGCATATTCCCTTAGTTCTCCAAGTACACGACATAGATTGGCAGGTGTGAGTGTTATTTCAATTAGTCAATTAAAATAACAGTCACACTTGTCAATCTAGTATGTACCCAGAGAACATTAAGATACGACTGCAGAACTTCCTCCAAAAGTAACAACTTTAAGCCAATAAGAATATTATACAGAAATTATACAGTCTCAAACTGTCCAAACAGGACAATTCGAGAGATCTCATTACAGGGGTAATGACTCTCGAACGGGTCTAAGGGTTATTGAATGTGTACGCATAAGAACTAGAATGCTAGTATCTATGCGCACTATATTTAATTTCAAGTATGTTTCATATAATGGGTTAATTCAAATACAAAAATAAATTCATGGGATAATTCAAATACAAAAATAAATTCATGTATTGACCACATACACACACACACACACACACACACACACACACTATCTAAGCTGTTCTATAGGTATAAAAACAATTATTATCCAATTATTATCCAACTATTATCAATTATTTATTTTGAATGTAAATAATATTCAAAACCCCACCCACCCCCACCCCCACCCCCACCCCCTCCCGATGTTTATTATCCAATTATTATCCAACTATTATCAATTATTTATAAAATTGATGTTTACTTTTAGTGTTGTGTATATATGTTAGTTTTTATGATCAGATGTGGAATTTTAAATATAATTATTTGGTACTGGGTTTATCAAATTATACTCTGTTTATTTTAGTTTTAAGGTTAACCATTGTTCAATGCTTATGTGTAGATAAATAAAGAGATCAGTTGTTTGGAGTATATATATCATGCTTATGTGTAGATAAAGCAAGTCCTCGGCTTTTTTATTGAACTTTTAGTTATGTAGTGTATTGTAGATTGATGAGGCCACACAATGAGCACACAATGAACATCTATTTCGCCTTTTACTAAAGAATATCATATGCTCACAAATAGGCGGCATACGCCCATTTTTTTAATTGTTTATACCCCCTCCCCCACCACACACACACACACACCCCACCCCACCCACCCCCTACAAGTCTAAGGATGCTCACAATAGATCCTCGCAAGTTGGTCAATCATTGTGTGAATAGGTATGAGATCATAATTTGGAGGAATTCACGTCCAAGAAATAATTTGGATTGTGATACCCCTTGATAGACTTATATGTTTTGTTTACCCGACCAATGAACTATTTTATAATCCTATAGAATTAAGTTTTAGAATCAAGGAATTGATCAGATATTCATTAAAATCGGTTAGTAGAAAATTTATTTAACCAAGAGGGTATCGAAAACATAACGTGGGGAATCATAATATACCGTAATCAACATTAATAATAATAACACATTCTTTCGAGTGATTTATAAATAATTAAATTTGAGTGCAATCATGATTATTTAGTGGAATGAATCGTGATTAAATAAATAAAGGATATAAATTAGACGGTTATAAATTGGGATTTCCTAGTATTTACTTTGAATCCAGTTTATTTATTTATCTTTGGTCCCTAGTATAGTCATTGCCCAAGTAGTAGGAGCGAAACTCTATAAAACCCTAGTTTAGCTAAAGCCCGTGAATTATACCTATATATATTGTGTAAGCGAGGATTTTAGCATAAGAATCATTTGTGGAGGGTTAGAGAGGGAGTGAAAAAAATTATACCTATTCACACACACACACACACCCCACCCCACCCCACCCCCTGCCCCCCTCCACCACCCCCTCCCCCACCACACACCACCACACACACACACACACCCCACCCCACCCCCTGCCCCCCTCCACCACCCCCTCCCCCCCCCCTCCACCACCCCCTCCCCCAAAACACACCACCACACACACACACACACCGCACCCCACCTCACCCCACCCCCTGCCCCCTCCACCACCCCCTCCCCCACCCTGCCCCACCCCGCCCCACCCTTCCCCACCCCCCACACACGCACACACATACACACATATATATATACACATACACACATAAATATACACACAAATATATATATAAATGGAAGAGAGGGAGAGAGAGAAATTGGACCTGAAAGTAGAGAGAGAGAGAGAGAGAGAGAGAGAGAGCAGCGGAGAGAGAGAGAGAGAGAGAGAGAGAGAGAGAGAGAGAGAGAGGGAACGGTGGGAGGGAAAAAAGAAGGGGGAAAGGGTTTTTGCTGGAAAAGTTGTCACGGTCGTGTCAAGGTCATTGACCGTGACAAGAATTGTCACGGTCGATGACCATGACAATTAGTTGTCACGATCGTGTCAAGTTCAATGACCGTGACATAAAACGCGTGTTTTTTTGTCACGGTCAATGACCTTGACAAGGCTGGCCGGCTGAAAGGTGACAATTTGCCCATTTTGGTGTAGTGCGTGTGATATCGATTTAAATAGATTCGCAAATTTTCAAGTTAACCTTATTTAATCAGTGTCAATTTTTAGTCCAATTTTATTCAACCCTTAAAATATGCAACTATGTGTGTGTCTGTCAAACCATCACAAATAAAATTGCTAACTCACAGATTTTAGGGAAAAAAACCTTTCGGGTAAAACATTTATTTCACTATAATACTTACAATGATTACAATGAAATCCACAACGAGTTAACCGTGGAAAACTTACATAGACGGCAACCTAGAGTCAGTAAGAATTGCAGATCCAATGCAGCCCAGGAATACCCACAAGCACTCCCTATCGACACGCAGTCGTCTTCAGCCTAGTACTCCCCTCAAGAGCACCTAGATCAGCAGTAAAGATCTTCTCTACAAGAGAAACTTCAACAAAGATGTGTTCTTGGGTTCCAAAACAACTCACATAAACTATTGGGATGATTTGTGAATTGAAAATAAAGGATTAAAACACTAAAGGTGAGAAGACAAAGTATTATGCCAAAGCAGTTTCGTCTATTGAAAATTCTCAGGTCTTCTGATCAAAAATGATTTTGGAAAAACCAATTTATAGAAAATCTATGGCAGCGTGTCGCTCGGACAATGACACGTGTCGTTCAATCGACATAAGGATTTCTCTCTAACGAGATCTTTTGTCGCTCAAACGAAATTAAATAAAAATTTATTTTTTATTTTTCCCATAATATATTCCGCCTCAAAACTACGAAAAATAATTTTTGACAAAAAAACTCTGCTCCAACACTTCGAAAATATTTTGTAAAAAATATTCCAACACTCTAAGTGAAATGCTAAGGAATTAAAACACAACCTTTACCAAATTTATCTGGCGGAGGCTTGAATGTTAAAGAACTTTTATATTCAAATCCGTCCTGATGCATATGTGATCTTGAACATTCTATGACGTTTGTAGCAGTATACGACATACTCCATTGTTAACGAACAATAAAAAATAATGTCCTTATAAATCTCCCCCTATGTCTATGCCGGTACAAAATAAAAATATCTGAATTATCAAATCAAAAAGCCTATACAAATCTAATACCCACCCATGAACCCAAAGCTGAAAAGATACTAAACATGTAAGACTTTTCTTCAAAAATACTCAACATCAAAAACTTCAAATCTTTAAGCTTTTCTCATCAGGGTGTGCAACATATGATCTTCAATCTTTGTACCTACACACATCAGACAAAGCAAATACCTTCATGATGCATCGAGTTGAAATGATATAAGAATAAATCAATCAATAATCAAATCTCCCCTATAATGCAAAAACTCCCCCATAATTCGTTCTTCCCTCTTTTTATTTGATCAAAATAGACAAGGAAACGAATAAACAAAGATAAACATAGAGTTGTCACGATAAACATGCATAGCAAAAATTAATCAAACTACGCTCTTGCAAAGAGTAACTCAAAATCTTCCACAAACTATTTTTTATTTTTCATACAAAAATACAAAAATAATTTTCAAAACTCACGCACCATGAGTTTACACTAAGACAACCAAATCATGGAAATGGAATGAATGGGTATGAGCATATTCGATAAGAAAATCAAAGCAATCAAACATAACATATGTGCACGATGAATACGTGTACTCCTAACGAATGAATCTCTAAATCGTACTTCGGAGTCGAAAAGTGTTGAATTTAAATGACATCCACTCAATCCATCAACACATCAAAGTGAAGAATGATTCCCACACCAATAACGTCTAAAACTATGTAAATGCTTTTTCATGACGCTGTCAGGATATGCAAAACCGTTTTTCATTTCTTTCCATCCAAACTCTCTCATAAATAATAATCATTTATTTTTTTTCTTTTTGAGGTGGCCCCTTTTTGGCATATTTTTCTTTTTATTTCCATTAAATTTTTTCAGGGTTTTTTCAAATGATGGATTTTACGACGAGTTAATTTTGTACTCTCATAGCCCTTTCCCGTGATTCACTCATCATATTTTGTTGCAATTAAATCCTTACGATAAACGGTTATATGCACTACTTCCATTGTCAAGTTTTATCACATATGGTTGATTTTAAAGACAGAATTGAGATGACAACACTTCGATTAATATGTGATAAACAAGTAAAATAATCAAAAAAATTCGTACAAGTGTGCATTAAAGGAACTCATGAGTAAAAAATGTAGGCAGTAACAACTAATCACATCTCAATGACTCCAAATAATCTAAAGCACAAAAATGAATGATGACGCATATCAAAATACTATCAAATCATCACACGCATATGGAATGAAATTGTGACTCGGTCATCTTAAATGTCCATCCATATATGGCGTAAACAAAATAGAAAAACACTTTTTGTATTTTTCCAAAAATTTTATAAAAATAAAATATTTTTGGCTTTTTCAAAATTTTCAAAAGAATGAAAATCTTTTTGAATTTTTCAAAATATATCAAAAGGAAAAACATAACTACAAAAATGGTACACACTAGCAATAGGCAAATATATCATCATGCAAATCATCCTATGCTAGCAAACAAGTCTAAACCTCAACCGTTGGGTGCAGTGGAGTTTTCCAAAGGTGGTGACATCCTATGAAAAACCTCCATCAAATCATGTGAAGTTTTGACCAAAAACTTTACCCGCTCCCTAATATGTTCAAACTGTATTGTGTAATCATCTGGAGCATCATGTGTGGGTATGTGTGTGTGAACACGTGTAGTAACAAAGCGTGACACATAACCCAACTTAAAATAAAACTCTTTAAGGTGTCCTCTCTTCTTGTGATGTGTGTAAACATAAATAAACCTTGGTACACCTCTCTCGAAACGTCTCCTACGCACTCTCCTATTAGGTACAGGATGCCTAGGTGGGTTGGTTGGGATCCATATGGATCTATTATAAACTCAGGAACCGGCTCGGGTGAAACATGTGAAGTGGACGCACCATCATGACCTATATCTCGACTCTCAACATCATCCAAAATGGTATTGAGAACCATCTTTCCAACCTTCTTAGATGTGTTCTCTAAAGGTACTTTAACCTCCCAGGTACGTTCGAGATCACTCTCGAGTTGGGATACACGTGTCGTCATACTAGACACCGTGTTGGTCAAATCACTCTTTTCTCAATATAAAGCAATCAACTGTCCACTCAAAGAAACTTTCACTTTTTTGAGTTGACTTTCTTGCACTTCAAACACCCTCAAACTCTCTCAACCTCTCTCTAAATCTCTCACCCTAAGAGTTATGTATTTGTTTAACTTTTTGGTCATTAGGTTCTCGGCATATAAATCTCTAAATGCAATCTGGAGCTCACTATCATCCTCACCAGCGCACTCATTCTCAGTCTCGGTAGAAACACTTAAATCATCCTTGGGGGTTTCACGCACACAAGTATCCTCATCGTCGTGGGACAAATTGGGTATGCTCACATGACTAGCTAAAAGGGTGACAAACTTTCCATGTGAAGACTCATCCCCGGAATATTTCACCACTTCCTCACAATTGCTAAGAGTTGTTGGCATGGCAATTTTTTTATCCTTTTCTCCTTATCCTAGTGAGACACTCAAAATCTCTATGGCCTCTCCCCTCACACTCAAAACACTTCTCTTCTTCCTCTTTCTCACCTTCTTTCTCACCGCTCTCTTTGGTCTCATTTTTATCCTTCTCAAAAAATCTTTTATCGGAAGAATTTTGTTTTGAAATCTTGAGAAACTTTTTAAAAAAATTCGCAAGCATGGCCATATCAAAATTAGACTCGGACTCGGACTCACAAAAACTCACTTTATTTTTCTTCTTAGACTGGGCTTTAAGTGTTATCCCTATATCCTTAAGATTGATAGTTTCAAAAAACATGTCAATCTCATATGTCTGGAGGTCTCCTACCAGCTCTTCTAATTCCAGACGACTCAAATTACCTTAAGGTATTCAAAATAATCACTTTAGGGATAAAACATTTTAACAACAATCTTAAAATATATTTAACCACTCGTGCATCAGGTATAGGCTCATCAATATTGAAACTAGTGTTGACAATGTCAGAAAAACGTGCATAAAAGTCATCAAAACACTCAGTCTCAAGCATAGTTATCATTTCAAATTGAGTAGTTAAATTTTGAATTTTAGATTCTTAGACCGCGTTAGTGCCTTCGTGGGTGAGTTGTAAAATATCCCACGCTTCTTTAGACGTGGTGCACATCATAATACATCAGAACTCGTTGGGGGTGACATGTCCAGAAATTGCACTAAGCCCGCGTGAATTAAAAGTGCTCCATCTAAGCTCATCCTCAGTCCAATCTGACACGAGTTTTAAATTCGTGACATTATTTGCGGTGACAGTGGGAGGAGTCCAGCCTCTTTCACAAATTACCCAAACTCGCTCATCAATTGCTTTTAAATGTGATTTCATGCGGGCTTTTCAGTAAACATAATTAGACCCGCCAAAAATTGGCAAACGATTATATAAGTTTTCATTCAGAAAATTGCGATAATTTTTAAAAATTATATTTTTCATAAAAAAATAATATCACACAAATTTTGCGAAAAACAAGAATCACTCGATAAATTAGAGAAACCCGCTTTTATACCAATTTGTGAATGCCGTGTGATATCGATTTAAATAAATTTTCAAATTTTCAATTTAACCTTATTTAATCAGTGTCAATTTTTAATCCAATTTTATTCAGCCCTTAAAACATGCAACTACGTACGTGTGTGTGTGTGTGTGTGTGTGTGTGTGTGTGTCAAACCATCACAAATAAAATTACTAACTCACAGATTTAAGGAAAAATAACCTTTCGGGTAAAACCTTTATTTCACTATAATACTTAAAATGATTACAATGAAATTCGCAATGAGTTAACCACAGAAAACCCACATAAACCACAGCCTAAAGTCAACAAGAACCGCAACTCCAATTCAGCCCAAGAATACCCACGAGCACTCCCTATCCAAATGTTGTCGTCTTCATCCCAGTACTCCCCTCAAGACCACCTAGATCAGTAGTAGAGATCTTCTCTACAAGAGAAACTTCAACAAAGATGTGTTCTTGGGTTCCAAAATAATTCACATAAACTATTGGGATGATTTGTGATTTGAAACCAAAGGACTAAAACCCTAAAAGTGAGAAGACAAAGTATTCTGCCAAAGCAGTTTCGTCTATTGAAAATTCTCAGGACTTCTGATAAAAATCGAAGTTGGAAAAACCAATTTATAGAAAATCTAAGGCGGAGCGTAGCTCGAACTTGGTATCAGAGTCGCTCGAACAATGACACGTGTCGTTCAATCGACTTTGCGCAACATAGTCGCTCGAACGAAATTAAATAAAAATTAATTTTTTATTTTTTCCCAAAAAATATTCCGCCTCATGAAAAACTCCGCTCCAATACTTAGAAAATATTTTGTAAAAAATATTCCAACACTCTAAGTGAAATGATAAGGAATTAAGACACAACATTTACAAAATTTATCTCACGGAGGGTTGAATGTTGAAGAACTTTGATATTCGGATCCGTCTTGATGCATATGTGATCTTGAACATTCTATGACGTTTGTAGCGATATACGACATACTCACTTGTTAACAGAAAATAAAAATAATGTCCTTACATATTAAGATCCCTTTAATAATATATTGAGCCACTCTCGGGTTCGAGAGTTGATCCTGGTCAAACGAGGGTCGAAAGTGCTTGCTGGTCTCTAGACGGGAAGTTTTTAGAGGAAAACAGATCTTTCATCTGAACTGTAAGGCCGTATCATACACAGGACGGATCATTGGAAAGGTTGTTCAATACCGTTAGAGATTTCATTCAGCTTCGTTTGGTTTGGAGAGTTGACCAAGATTAAACAGTGCCCAGAAATGCCCAATGATATTTTAGAGTAAAATGGGTCGTTCATCTGAAATAAGGGTGATTCGCTCACATGATGGACCATTGGAAAGGGGATTCAAAATTCTTTAAAGATTCATTAAGCTTTGCTCAAGTCGGAGAGTTGACCAGAGTCAAACGGGGCCCGAGAGTGCCCGATGGCCTCTAGATTAGTTTTCGAAGTAAAAAAAATCATTCATCCAAACCGTAAGGTCAATTCGCACCCGAGACAGATTGTTGGAAAGTGGATTTAGATCCCTTCAAAGATTCATTGAGCTTTAGCTTACATGAGAAATTTGATCGGAGTTAAAAGGGGCTCGAAAGCCCCCAGTGGCCTCTAGATTAGTACTCGGAGTATGGCCTAGGGTTTGTGGTCGATGGATGAGTTCTAGGGACCTAAAGATATGCTTAGGTGGTCCTAGTATGGTCTCTCTATTGAGCCTCTAGAGGGGAAATCTTGGAATAAGTGAATTTCTTTGAATAATAGACACCACATCAATGTTAGAGAAGAGGACTTTTATGTCAATTCTACGAACCTAGATGATGAGGATGAGGATGAGGATGAGGATAACTTACTCAGAGGGTCGAGGTCAGTTCTGTGGACCTACAGGAAGAGGGTGACAGATTTGGATAGTTGAGGACTGTTTTACAAACTTAAGGAGTTTAGCGATCGATTCAATGGGTCTAAGAGGTTTTGAAGTTGATTTTACAAACTTAAAGGGCTAGGGTGACCGATTCAGATGGTCAAGGTCAATTCTGAGGACCATGAGTTGGGGTGACTAATTCTTTTAGACGAGGTCAATTCTGAGGATCTAAAGTTATGACGAACAATTTTTTGAAACGAGGTCAATTGTGAGGACCTAAAGTTATGACGATTGATTCTGCGGGTCGAAGTCAATTCCAAGAACTTAAAGTTGTGACGAACAATTTTGTGGGTCGAGGTCAATTCTAAGGACATAAAGTTAGGACGACTAATTATGTTGTTCGAGATCAATTCTGAGGACTTAAAGTTGTAACGATCAATTTTAGGGGCCGAGGTCAACTCCGAGGACCGAAAGTAGGGACGATCGATTCTGAGGGCCGCGGTCAATTCTAAGGACCTAAAGTTATGACGACCAATTCTGGGGGCCGAAGTCAATTCTAAGGACCTAAAGTACGGATGATCGATTCTCCGAACCAAGGTCAATTTTGAGGACCTAAAGTAGGGACAATCGATTCTGAGGGCCAAGGTCTATTCTCAGGACCTAAAGTTGTGACGACCAATTTTGTGGGCCGAGGTCAATTCTAAAAACCTAAATTAAGGATGTCGATTCTGAGGGTTAAGGTCAATTCTGAGGACCGAAACTGGTGGCGACCAATTCTGAAGGTCGAGGTCAATTCTGAAGACGTTAAGTAGGGACGATCAATTTTGGGGATCTAGGTTAATTCTGAGGACCTTACGATTATGATGACCGATTCAACGTGTCAAGGTCACTTTTAAGGACTTGGGTTAGGGTGAACAATTCTATTGGTCGAGGTCAATTCTGAGGACCTAAAGTTATGGTATGGGTGATAGCTACGTTAGGGAAGGCGTGAATGATTTTGGGTGCCTGCACACTTTTGATTCCACTGGGGAATATGTTATTTTGAAATTCCACTCGGTATTATGTAGGTTTATGGTTCCTATTAGGGAATTGTAGTAAACTTAGATGCGGGCGCATTATTGGCTCCGTTGGGTATATGCTGATGATAAGAGTGTAAGGTTAATCCAGCTGGGGATTATGGGAGTTTTTAAGGGGCTTAATGTTCCAAAAAATGATTTTTTTTAGAGGAAATAATGTTCTATATTTTCTAGGGATTTTTTGGGATTTTTTTTGGGCAATTTTTGGATTTTTTCAGCATTTTCTGGAAGGAAAATAAAGCGGACTGCCGATAGGCAAGCTTGGGGAGGTGCCTGTCGGTATGGGACATGGACTCCTGGACTTGTCCGATAAGAGGAAAAGGTACTTGCCAACGGACATAGGCAGGGTTTTGTCGATCGGCAGGCCCCTTACCTTCTATATAAAGAGGACGACCCCTCTTCATTTTTCACACCTTCAAGTGTTTAAATCTCTACCTTTCTCTCTCTAAGAGTTATTCCTAAGTCCTTGTTTCTTCGAGACTTTAAATAGATGGTGCTTCAGGCGATGTTTACAACAATGGGTGGCTAGCTGTTGATGCTTGGGTTGGCCTAAAGTGGTGGACTGTGGTGCTCCTTGCGCTGGGCAATGAGAATATCTATGAATCATTCAAGCCAGTTGCTGATGAGAGTACTTTACTGCACGATCCTACACACCATAGTTCGTTTAGGGTGAAGAACCCTAATGGCTATGTAAGTATGGTGACTTTTGGTTTTCTAATTCATTTTATCTTTTCTTTTTGTGCACTAATGAATTTTTTTTTCCGTAGACTGACATAGCTCCTTCGAGCATTCGATCCCAGGGGACGATCGAGTTGAAGGATGGCTGGGACAAAATCCCAGGAGCAGTGCATTGGATGGTATCGTATGTCGGGTTTGTCCTGTTAGCGAAGGATTTGGATGAGACATTGCCTTCTACTACAGTGTTGTGCGCTCTTGGGGAGAGATGGTGGGACACTACGCACAAATTCCATTTGGGGTTTGAAAAGTTGACCGTTACTCCCATTAATGTCTAGAAGATAACGGGATGGGATTATGAGAGGTTTCAGATCGTGGTGGATCGTACTCTGAGGGTTACGCCGGAAATGATAAAGGCTACTTTCGAATACATGGGTAGAATCGTGTCGGGAGATTCTATCCAGATCTATGCTTTGAATGAGGTGTTGTTGAGGGCATGGGCGGATGTGACGGACGAGTTTTAAGTGAGACAAACAGCCCATCTGTTAATTTAGCTTTTGGGTGGGGGGGATTCTTGGTGGTGACAAGAGGCGACATCATCCATATTTTGTTTCGTCGTATTTGAGGTCCATATAGGACGTGCTTATGTATGATTAGGGAGCATCACTTTGGCGTCCCTTTATTCTTACCTGGATGCATTTAGCCAATGCTGTTGGCAGACTTTTACAGGAGCCATGTACCTTCTTGAGGTAATTCTAAGTTTATTTTCTTTTGCATTTTCTTGCAATCTTTTTTTATTCTCTTTATTGATTTCTATCTTCTTACAGACGTGGTTCTATAAGGTTATTGGTCATAACGGGGGTTGATAACCCTGAAGGATAATGCTTTGGGGGATTTCTACCGGATGTTTCGGTGGAAGAAGTCCAACCAAAATTCGAACAAGTCCTTGTCCCTAAAGGACGTGTGAAGGGTCTTGAATGACCTGATGAGCGATTAGGTTAAGTTTCGTCCTTTTTGGCATTTTTCAAGCTTTTTATTTCTTGAATAGATACTGATTTTTTACTGGGGATGCATGTGACCTTTTACCCTTAGGGGGTATCTTCGCGGGACACGGGGGTTACGGGCATGCATGTACAAATGCAACGATTACTAGCACACGTGTTTCGATACTTCTGGCATCTAGGAGAGAGGGTGGTGATGCCAGTAGTTGAGGAGGACTTGGCACTGCCACCATCGGTGCCCCCAATGTATATGAGGCAGCAAAGGGAGATGTCAGATGAGGCTAGGGTGACAGTGATGGTAGGCGAGCCTTACAGGCATTATATGGATACAGCGGTGAATTATGATTATTTGGACTTTGTGACCATATGGTTGATTTCCTCCTGTATTTCTGATGTGGAGAACATGCCTCCACCCACCACTCCTTCAGATAGGGTTACCACCGTACCAATGGGATCAACTCATAGCATGAGTGATGGTGTGGTGGCACCGGCATAGGAAGCTTCATCATTCAGGTTACTCCTCTACTTATAATTTCCAGTTGAGCAATGAGGGGTCATTGAGTGTGCCACATCGTCCCCATGCATCAATGTCCAGGTTGACGGGGCATACGGATGAGGCCCTCTGACCCAAGTTATACTCTTTATTTTCTCTTTTTCATTTCTTATTACAGGACATCAAGGCGAGGATGGCCTTTATGTCTGCCTATGTGAAGAAATCTGACCCTTCTTATTTGGTGTCGTTTGTCACCTCAATTGAAGGTTCTGGCTTTGGGACTGGAGGGTCCATCGCTCGTCGCAGAGGAATCCTTGTGCACCACGGAGGCTTAGGGTTTGAGGAGAAGGTTATGGTTTGAGGGTTCGGGTGAGGTTCTCTTGTATTTTCTCCTTTTTTTCTTTTTTCTTATTTTTTTGTTCCTAAAAAATATAGCCATGCCAAGCAAGAATATATATATATATATATACGGAAAGGATCAAGTGAGGTCCCAGTTTGAGGACCCTGAATGAGGAGCATTTTTTTAAAATAGTAAAAAAAATAATTTTGGGTTGATTTTTTTTATGATTTTTAAACATTTCAATAGGACCATAAAAAAATAATCACCTCAAAATGATTTTTTTTGCTATTTTAAAAAAATCTATCAAACTTTGTTAGTTTTTAAGTTGTTTTTAAGTTGTTAAAAACTGACAAAGTTTGACCAATTTTTTTAAAATAGTAAAAAAATTCATTTTGAGGTGATTTTTTTATATAACCCTACTAAAATGTTTAAAAACTATATAAAAAAATTGCTCAAAGATATTTTTTTTACTATTTTATCAAAATTGGTTCGCGCTAGCGGTATGCAAACAGAGGTCCTCATGAGATCCTCTGTGTGTGTGTGTGTGTGTGTGTGTGTGTGTGTGTGTCTGTATATATATATATATATATATATATATATATATATATATATATATATATATATATGTGTGTGTGTGTGTGAAACGATATGCTTTTCATTTTTTGGTACTTTCTTGATTTAGTGACCTATCCTACATGCACTTTAATTTTCTACCGAGATTATTTTAGTTATGCAAAGATAAAGATGTTTATGAAAATGAAAATGTTTATCTTTATGGAAAGGAGAGTAAAAATAATTAACTCGGGGTTTAATACTTTTCGAAGCAAGAATTTTGAGTTTTGAGTAAAAGAGTAAAAAGGATTTTTTTTCCCCTAAAAAGCGATTTGTCGATAGGTATACCCCTTGACCTGCCTATCGGCATGGGGGTCAAGTCAAATCACTCCTTGGCTTTGATTTTATTTCTGCATACTTATGGTACTCTGTAGGATAGAGAGTAAAATGGATTTCAAGATGTTTTTTTACGAGGGTTTTTAGGTATAAAAAGAAAGTTAGAGGATGTGTTATTTTCACCACCAATCTTATTTCTTCCTTTGTGTCTTTATTTTCCTTCTTAAACGGCTCTTCAAATGTCCGAGGAATTCTATTATTACCTTAAGGTTTTAGAGGACATGTGCCTCTATCATGTTAAAAACAGAACTTTCATCTTGCATCGGGTTTCTTTATGGCGAATCGGGCCATAGACTTGAATTTAACTGTAGTGGCGGTACAATTCTGGTACCCTGAGGATCATGTATTTTGGTTTATCCTGGATGAGGCCTGCCCTACCTATGAGTAATTCTATGCAGTGTTGGGGATTAACATCAGTTTTGCGACGGTTATGCCTGATTTTTCCCGTTCTCCCTGGGTGTCTCTAACAGAGTTGTTCCATATTTCCCCCTCGACAACTCGATCATTGGTTCATGGAGGGACTATTTCTCTTCTGGGGGTTCTGCACTCGGTGCAGTAGAGGGACTTTGTTGATGTTGGCTTTGTCGGAGTTGTTGCCTTGGACCTGACTACGAGTCTGTTATTGATGATAGAAGACTTGACGACGAATCCCCAAGTGGCCACAATAGTGATGTGGATGTCTTACCATTGTAGTCCTGCTGCGGTACTACTAGAGAAAATCCTGAACCGTCAGGTATTTTTTGTTGAGATTCTGAATGTTTAAACACAACGGACATTTTTCTTATTATATCATTTTATGATCTCGACAAATTCTTTCAAAAGAGGTCCATGAAGGGTAGGTAATTTTGAAGGTATGGAAATTTCATTTTCCAACCCAACGATTTGAATTGTGAAATCTTTTAAAACAGATATCTTATAAAATAGAAATCGTATTTGCAATATTTTTTGTGAAATGATGTTGGTGGGATATTTTAAGGGGAATATACCAAATAGTCTCTCGATTTTTTTTAATACACATTTAGTCCAAGCCTTTTTACTTTGCACCAAAAAGTCCTTCACCATGTCAAAAAGGCTTTACCATGCCGCTAGCACGAACCTTTAGAGATAAGAGAATAAGGAATTTTTTGGTACAAAATAAAAGGGTTGGACTAAATGTGTATTAAAAAATGTTTAAGGAATTTTTTGGTATTTCATCCATGTTTTAAAATGGATTTTGAAATCATGGTACTTTCATATACACAATGTGATATATACGATGATTATGAACATCACGAGTGGTCATGATGTTTACTAATCATAGTATTCCAAAAAGTAGTTTGAATTGTAATTTGAATGTTTTGTGAGTTGTTAGTGTAATATAAAGGAGAAGTGTTGTAAATATAAACATGTTGATGTGTGTGAAGTCGGAGTGTGAATGTTTATGTCTTCTTGGTGAAGTACATGAAAATTATAAGTTTTATTTTATAAGCTTATACTTTTTAATTTCATGTGTGTACTAATGTTAACTTAAAATGGATATGTATTTCATTTGAATGACGTATGCAATTTGTTAACTTATTGTGTATTTTCATTAATGTAGTGTTATTATGATTGGTAATTAAATTCTAGTTATTAATTATATTTTGTTAAAATATAAATTGTTTATCTGTTAACTTATTATGCATGTAATTTCAATTACTTATTAATGTTGGGTACATGCATGCACTTTATTTGTTGTTTATATACTTATTGTTGAATTAATGAGTAATAATGGAGTATATGTATTGGAGTTGATTATGCATCTACTTAATGAATTTATGGTTGTACCTTTGATATTTGTATGCATGTACTTATGTTTATATGCGCATGTTAATATGTTGAATAATGTTTGGCTACCCGGGTTTTAACCTCGGGCTAGCACAGGGATGCCATTTTCTTTTTCTTTTTTTTTTTTGATTTTTCATATAAAATGAGTTAAAAACAATTATAAAAAATAATTTTTTATTAGAATAGTTTATTTGTTTTTTCAATTATTTTTTTTAAAATTCATTTTATCTCTCAGACACCCATTTACTCAATATTCTTTTATTTTTAAAGGTCTGCGCTAGCGGCACCCGTTATTTTTAAACTTTTTTTTTTATTATTTTACAACATTTGAAATAATTTTTATATTTCTGCATTAAAAAACTAATCTAATAATTTTTTTAACTCACGTAGTCCCTCAAACACCCATTTACCCAATATTCTCTTATTTTTAAAGGTCCGCGCCAGCGGCACTCGTTATTTTTAAACCTTTTTTTTTAATTTTACAACATTTAAAATAATTGTTGTATTTTTGCATTAAAAATCTAATCTAATAAAAAAATATGTTTTTAATTATTTACAAACTATTTAGTCCCTCAAACACCCATTTACCCAATATTCTCTTATTTTTAAAGGTCCCCGCCAACGGCACTCGTTATTTTTAACCTTTTTTTTTTAATTTTACAACATTTAAAATAATTGTTGTATTTTTGCATTAAAAAACTAATCTAATAAAAAATTATGTTTTTAATTATTTACAACTTATTTAGTCCCTCAAACACCCATTTACCCAATATTCTCTTATTTTTAAAGGTCCGCGCTAGCGGCACTCGTTATTTTTAAACTTTTTTTTTAATTTTACAACATTTAAAATAATTGTTGTATTTTTGCATTAAAAAACTAATCTAATAAAAAATTATGTTTTTAATTATTTTCAACCTATTTAGTCCCTCAAACACCCATTTACCAAATATTCTCTTATTTTTAAAGCTCCGCGCCAGCGACACTCATTATTTTTAGCTTTTTTTTTTTAATTTTACAACATTTGAAATATTTTTTGTATTTTTGCGTTAAAAAACTAATCTAATAAAAAATTATGTTTTTAATTATTTTCAACTTATTTAGTCCCTCAAACACCCATTTATCCAATATTCTCTTATTTTTAAAGGTCCGCGCCAGCGGCACTCGTTATTTTTAACCTTTTTTTTTATTATTTTACAACATTTAAAATAATTTTTGTATTTTTGCATTAAAAAACTAATTTAATAAAAAAATATGTTTTTTATTATTTTCAACTTATTTAGTCCCTCAAACACCCATTTACCCAATATTCTCTTATTTTTAACGGTCCGCGCCAGCGGCACTCGTTATTTTTGAACTTTTTTTTAATTTTACAACATTTAAAATAATTTTTGTATTCCTTAAAACTGTTTCAAAATGTAAAAAAAAAAATATTTATATTAAACAACTTTTCTTTTTGGAAACAGTTTTTTTCAGAATATTTTTTTTAATATTAAAATAGTGTTTTTAAACAATACATTTTTTTTTGTTTATAAAAAATATTATTTTTTAATAAAACAGTTTTTTTAAATAATTAAAAAAGGCAAATAATGCTAATAAATTACATAAAAAATAAAACAAAAAAAGAAAAAAAGAAAAAATTATCTCCATGTACTAACCCGGGGTTAACACCCGGGTAGTATATCATTACTCTAATATGTTAGTGCATGATGAATAATATGACATGATTGACTCGTGTATTCATTAGGAGATGGTGACATTTCAATTAGTAAATATTTCCTAAGTGGTAATGGTGAGTTGTCAATGAAATCAGATTAATTAATGTCAAGTTCTAAGGATAAGGATACACAAATTATGGCGGATGTTAATATCGTATAAAAGTGTTTGTAGAGAATGTTTTTGGCTTTTCAATTATGCAAACATATTTACAATTGTGTGGGTATAAGACTTATCTTATTTTCTATCTATTTTCCTCTCTCATTCTCAACGCTTTGGTCCAAAATATTCATTTATTCCCTTAGAAAAAAAAAGAGAATTTTTGGTCAAAATGGCGTGTTTATTAAAACAGTTGCGGTCCTTTTTGGAACTTGATAATTATTATAGATCATAATTGTATCAAAATTAGACAAATGTTCATCAATATTGGTCTTCAGATGTAGATTTCATTATCTATATAACCTAAGGTTGTAATGCATTGCCACATATCCTTGAAGAACAGATGATGCAAACTCCTAATAGTATTGAGAACAACTTCAAAAATTCTATTTGTACAGAAGAATCTGTACAGAATCGTTTATACAAACTGATGTGTCGTATTTGTATTGATCCGTACTTTAAGTGGGTCCAGACACGAACCATTACAAACACGACACGTCAATTTATAGAGACGATTCTATACAGATTCCTCTGTACGTGTAGAATCACTCGAACAACTTTCCTCCAGCTAGAATTCAAACTTTGAGATTATAATTCCATATTATGAGGATCTATAGGAAACGAGGAATGTTTGTAAAAATAGTTTGAACACCTGAATCCCAGAACGTGTCAACCATGTTAAGAACACTATATACAAATATGTGTGCCAATTCGTAGAAGGGGGTTGAATAGGACTAAACAAAGTCAATCACAATTATGACCATTTTTTAATCAAGCCGCCAAATTCACAATTAGTAGAATTAAATATGAATTTAACACCATATGAACATATTCCAATTCAATTAAACACATATTGCTAAAGACACGCATGATTAAACAATTAAGTAGGTTCAATAGAGGTGAATTCAGAAAATTCAATTAACCATGCAAATTAATATCTCATGCCACATTTGTCGATCACACACAATATCAAGAGCAATTAGTACTAAGAAAGGTATAGTTATCACTTTTATTGTGTTTTGAAGAAATAGGTGAACACTTTAAAAGAGGAAAATAAATATTTTTAAAAAATTGAAATTTTAAAATGATGGTGTTTTTAAAAAGTTTAATTTTGTATAATAGAGAAAGATGATTTATTTTTGGAACATTGTAACGTGAAGAAGGAACTTCATAGGTATAAAGTGCCCAAATGTGATTTTGAGAAGAAAAAATACTTCACTTGAAGATGACTTAGCCTTGTCAAAGGAAGTAAATTTGATCTTGATGCCCGCTCGAAGAGGTTTGACAAAATCCTTTTGAAATGACTCATGTTGAAAATTACAAGTGTGGAATAGGATTTAAAATTTTGTGGCTTCTTCTCTATCTAACCTAATTTTGTGAAAGGTGTTTCAATACATGAACCAATAATAATGGCTCAATCCTCTTTGAATGTGTATGAGAAAAATAAATGTTTGAGAAAAAATGTGATTGTTGTCCCAAGTATTTTGAACAAAAATGGAAATGGCCAAAATATTTTCAAGGGTAATTATTTTGAAAAAGGTCAAGAAAGTGTTAAAAGACCTCTCGAGACCTAAACTTCACATATGGTCCCAGAAAGGGTTATTTGAAGAAATTTTGTTACAAGTTTCTTAAGAAAAATAAAAATCTCTAATGTGTTCAATTTAATGACAGCGAGTGCACACATAAGGTTCACTGTGAACCAACTTATGATGCCTTTTAGAGATAATTCAATGATTTTACAATGGAAAATGGTCCATATTTATCTACGAAAACACTTTGGAGAAAAATGGGCTGGGCTTTTGTGAAAATGGAAGGATGTAAAAAATGAGGCACTGTAACTTTAAGCCTCAATTTGTTTAAAGGGTCCTCATCAAACCCAAGAATACCTTTTCAAAGAATGTGTGGAGAAAGAAAAGTGATTTAGTAGATAATATATTTTTCTGACCGTCTAAGCTGAGTCGTCCTTGAGAGTTCCACCACCTCTCATTCATCCGGGAGAGGTTCTTTCACCCGTTTGAATTGTTATATGCTTGTACATCTAGGATTGTATTGCCTCATATTCCATATCTTGTCATAGGGTATGTTTTGCTAGGTGGTTATGTGTGAGGATTTGTTTTTTGTATCTTGTTTGTTCTTACTCATTTGCGACTCTCAAAGTTCCTAGTTGGAGGAGGATTTTTATTTATCTTTGGAGATTTTTTATGTGAAAGGTTGCATTCATTTGACGAGTTCTTATATATTGCATCTCTTAATTTATTTCTTGTCTCTTTAGTTTGAGAAAAATCCAAAATAATTTTGTGTTCATTTGTTTTTGTGTGAGAATATGTTTTGTTATCCTTATATGATTTACTTATCTCATACTTTTGCAAGTATATTCTTTTGTACATACTTTGGATTATTTTGGTTAATATAAATACAAAAGTGTTATAAAATAAAGGGACTTGAAGAGAATTTAGAGGGAGTATAAACTTTTCTTTTTATTGTTATTGTCTACTTAAGGGGTATCACCCTTATTTATAGTACAAATTATGATATCCCAAAAGACTCTTTAAAAATGAGGGATAACAGTGAACATCCATAAAAATACATATTTTACAACACTCCCCCTCCAATGTACACTATTTCCACCATTCGATGGTTATTTCCTAATTAAAATCTTACTTTGAAAAAACCCCATAGGAAAAAAATCAAAGTGAAGGAAAAAGGTACAACTTTATAACCAATGGATTGGTATTGAATGCGTTTAGTGCTACCTCGCTAAACCCTTTAATAGAAAAATCTAATGAGAGCAAATATAATTAAAAGAAAAAGAGTACAATGTGTATATGTCCAAAATATCATGTTCTTTGATTCTCCCCTGATCAAATGCCCCCTATGATTGGATACTCCCACTGATTATGGCATTTATTTAATGGTTAAATTGATGCATTCCTATCTCATACACAACCTTTTGAATTTTTTTCGACTTGGTGAATAGATTTTATAGGTTTTTACTTCAATATCATTTTTCTTTTGAAGTTGGACTTTGGTAAAGAATGATGAACATTTCACTTTGTCAGATCTATTTGACTTCAAATAATTCCATGGATTTTTTAGACTTCATATATGTGAAAAAAGATCAAAATTTCTCATTCATATTTTTCATGATGTGAACTCTTTGAATTTAAGATATACATGCACATTTTCATTCATAAGTAGTGATAGTAAAATATGTTAATGAGGGTGAATCATAAGTGATATGATTGTTCTTTGTGATGATCACAGATATAACCTGCATCTATCTAACTAACTAGACACGGATGGTTAGATATAAAAATATCAAATTATATGATTGATATTAGTCCCACACCTTTCAAGTCAATGGTAAGTGTTTCCTGCAAGGAGATCGACTGCAATTATTGTGTTCAGGATCATGTTATATATAACAAAAAACTAACAATATAAAAATAATGCAATAACAACTTGCTCATATGGTACTTTTGGACTAAATATAAATTTATCATTGTATTTAGGATGGTATGGATATTATAATATCCAAATATCGGAGACCATGATATACAAAATGGCGTTCTTAATATATATTGAAGTATTACAGAACTTTTCAATCTATTTAATTTATGAATCAGTATTCAGTCAAAATTATTCTCAATCTACAAGCGGAGACAATAACTAATTACCCTAAGGTCATTCATTTTTTAATTATATGGGTATTTTTTTATTTCAATTGAGATCTTTATGATCACATCTTTTTAAGGATAATTTTATAATGGCACATTGGAATATATGATTATTTTCATACCTTTTCTTAGATAAATATTTACTAAGACGGTTGTATCTATATCCTTCCGTATAGTGTGTTGTACAGTGAATGCCTTAGTTTATTTGAGTACGTACTCCTTATCTTTGCTTCAGCCAAAGAAAATTCTTTTAGGATTTTTATATATGTTCTTGGTCTAAGTCCCGTATAAATAGGCAGTTATAAAATTCACGAGTCTCATATATAATATATTTTAAAAACTACTAAGCTAGTCAAACATCTTAAAAGCAACTAGGTCCGTAACCGAATAGTATCTTCATATATAATAATCTTTTTATTTCTTCAGGAAACCTTGTGCCATAGGTCACTCACTTTTTAGCGAGTTTATGAATTCGCTATCTTATAAGCACCCATTCGTAACCTTGAGGGTTAAAACTTATGGATTTTTACTATAGGTCTGAATACACCACGTTTATTTAGAAATTCAAATTATGACATCATGGCATTTTCCCATTTTGGCCAATATATTCTTTATCTACATTTATTTATATTACGTGGATCTCTAGTATCATTGTCCTTTATTTTTGTGTAGCTACAATATATATAATTATATCATCGATGATCATCATTGTCTATCCCACTTTTCTCATTCATATGTATAAAACATAGAGATCTCATTAATATTAGGTACCTTTGCCATTATAGTCAATTCGGGGGCTTGTGCATTTTCATATATAATAACTTCTTCTAGGATTTTAGAGAAAATGGATATTTTTTTCATAACCTCTTCTTGAGCGTTATGTATAACCTCTTCTGGGATGTCATTCAGGCATAATTTTATTTGACCACCAGTGCTAGGAGTCAAGCACTTGGCACCTATAAGTTTTCTATGTTTGTACTATGAAAACTATTTTGAAACCATTTTTCACTTTATTTTCGTATTTAACAATGTGGTCATCCTGGATCTCTCCTTTTTTCACCCGTTTGTGCCCGCTTTCTCTAAGAGCGCTTCAGTCGTCGTCGATGTGGGGTGAATGTAAAGAGATGGAGTCGTCAACCTATTTTGCACAAAATAGGCAAAAGAATATGTCTCCGCCTCGAGAGAGCGGCATTAAAGACAAACTGATTCTTACGAAACTAATAGTTCGAAGGTTCGGGGGCTAAGTTACGGAATGGGAAGGTGTTAGGCACCCATCCCGCCCTTTTAGTCTCTCATGGGCTTGTGTTAATATTTTTCTTAATTTCTCCGTGAAGAGTGTGTGAGTGTATATGTAAATGGAGATCGAAATCGCCCAACTCATATCATCGAAAAGATAGAGTGAGTTCTTCCAAAGGAATGTTCCCTAAAATAATATTTAGAAAATAAGATGTATGGTTTATCGAGACATTGATCGTTATGATGAAATGATAATATATGTTAGGTAAAATGCCAATATGGAGAACAAATATAATATATATTAAAATAATATATAGATGAAATGGATGCAAATGCGAAAAATGGATAATTGATAAATTGGAAAATTGGACTCGAGTCTCGAGCTTTAGCTCGAGATGCCTACGTAGCCTATAAAGGCATCAAAGTCCACGTAGTTCGTATGTGGCGTAAGGGTGGGGCTTATCCCATAGATTCGAATGGGAATTTATTATGTGTGTGTGTAGAAATTTTATCTTAGTTTTGAGAAATCGTAGTGGATAATCCCGTTGGAATCTATAGGTGCAACCCTCTTTTCTTTGTTTTGGTTTTTTTATAGAACATAAATTATGTGCAGTATAACTAATAAAGGATGAGATATTAATGTGTATGAACTAAAGTAAAAACTAGATTAAGAATTTATATAACTAATGCGAAAATAAATAATTTAAAGAGAGAAGGATTTTTGGATATTCTTTGGAGAATATAAAGAGAGAAGAATTTATATAACTAGTTTCTTTCATACTATGGCTAAGGCGAAAAAATCCAAGCTTCTTATTCGTAGTGTTAAAAATGACAGGGGGGAAGATATTACTCGACAAACCAATATCGAGGAGGAATTGGTTAATCACTTTGAAGCTATTCTTACTAATAAGTCCAATATACCTGTGGACTTTAATCTTTTAAATGTCATTCCTTCAATAATTTCTCAAGAAGAAAATGATACTTTCACAAGGTTGCCGGAGATGGAAGAAGTTAAAGCTACAGTTTTTGGAATGGATAAAAATAGGGCGGCAGGCCCAGATGGTTATAATGGATTGTTTTCCAACATTGTTGGGAAACTATTAAACTTGATTTACATAATGCTATTTTATCTTTCTTTGCAGGAACGAAGCTTCCAAGAAGTTGGACATCGACCAACATTGTTCTCATCGGAAAAATTTCAAATCCAAAATTTTGTAGCAACTATAGGCCTATTAGTATATGTAATTTTTGTAATAAATAAATACAAAAATTATGAATAATAGGCTTGGTCTGTTACTTCCAAAAATAATTTTAAATTCACAAGCGGGATTCATCAAAGGTCGTAATATCATGGATAACATTTTTGATGGCACGGGAACTTATGACAACATGCAACAAAAAAGTTCGAAGATCCAATGTTGTGACAACCCGCGATCCGAGATAAGGGGTGGCCAACCCGATACCCAAACGTAACAGGAATCATGGATGGATATCATCCTCAGCATCAACAAAAATAAACTGAGTATACGGGAAAACCACCCAATAAATCATAAAACGGGTTGCCAAAAAGTTTAAAAATTTTAAAGCAGTTAAGAAAATTTAATTTAAACAACCCAATCTGATAAGCAAGTGGAATTCCACAAGAATATATATAATACAACTAAGATGAATATACACAAAAGGACCGAATAAGCTATCGGTCCACAGCTACATACAAAGTATTACAACAGTTTAATATCTTACTTAATACATTCATTAAACAAGTACAAAAGTTTGGGCCACACGCCCGATGAAAAGACCCGAACATATCTAGAATACCAAAATGGAGGCGTCTAAAACAACGTCCTGTAATATCCACAAAATCTTACAGCCAGTCAAAGTAACTGGAATGGAAACATCAATACTGGCGTCCTCGTGGGGGAGAACCTGAGCGGATACAATCATATATACAACAAGGAAAGTAAACCGGTCAGGGTCGAGTTCTATATGATCACCAAAAGAAATAAAAAGCATGATAGGAATGAACAGTTATGCATGAATGACTAGGATGATAATATGACATGTTATCTAAAATACAATTTAAGACAATTTAACTAATTATGAAATGTAACACAATTACAAAAGATAATTTAAAAGTAAATAAATTTAATTTAAAACCTTTGCTCATTCTGAAAAGGTGGAACCCCGAATTTTAATAATTATCTCGATTAAAATATAATTTCCTTTTTATTGCGGAAGCGTTATAAAGAGATGGTCCAACAAGAACAACAATAACAAGTTTTAATTTATTAAAACAAATTAAAATCTAACTCAAGTCCTAGAATTTGCCTAAGTCATAATTATCAATTATCCAAAGTTAGGCGAAACCAATTTTAGCAAATGACTTGAATAAACCAAATTTACCCAATATTTAATCTAGTCCCAAATTAAAATGAGTGTGATAATTTAAACCAAATTTTATCTTTAAATTATCCTAAGCATGTGTTCTAGATTATGATGCAAGATAAAATAAACAATATCACACTACGCCGCGATGTACGAGGAAAAACCCAACACGGGAAAAAACCTCGGACGGCCCTAGCCATAAGTCCACTAGATATGGAATTACAATTACAAGACAGATAGACTTACAACGACTGACTCGATCCCTCTCAAGCCTCGACGCTTCTTCTCGTAGAAACCTCTTCCTAGCGAACAACCTCGGAACTCCACCGCGGTCTCGGAATCCACCGATGGGGCTTTCTATGGTCACCGTCACCCGAGCAAGGAGCCTTTCTCCAAGTGGGTAGAACCGCAACAAAAGTCTTCTTCTTTGTGATGGGATTTAGAAGGAAACCCGAAACGTCTCTTTTTCAATTCGGTAGAGAAAACCGGTGCCAAAACTCCAAGTAAAGATATGTATATAGAACTTGGATAAACAACTATTGGGTGTAAACACTAGAGTGTGTAGGATTTTTCATTAAAGAATAACACTCAAAACTTGATCTTTTTCCTTAAACAAATTTTCTATCAAAACACTCTCTAGGAGTTTGTATGGTATGAAAAAGATACACCTTCAAAAATGATTCCCGTCCTTAATAAAGCCTTAAAAAATCAGTTAAGAAACAAGTGGGGAAATGGGGTGAAAACTGCCAAAAACTGCTCAAAACTGTTCCCGCCTGGCATCTCGTTCGAACGAACTTGACTCTCGTTCGAACGAGACTTCTAACGAGCGACCAGACTGGGCTCGTTAGAAACTCGTTAGATATCTCGTTAGAACGACCAAACTCGTTCGAACGACATATCGAACGACTGACCAGTTTAGGTTCGTTGGCAAACTCGTTCGAACGAAACCTGGTTCGAACGAAAAACTCGTTCGAACGAGACTTCGAACGACTTCCAGAAATTTTTGATAAATTCAATTTTTGTCCCAGAAACTTTATGTACTTTATTTTAAAGTTTCAATTAAATTATTCTGAAAGTAAAACATGGTTTTTTATTAAACCTAACACCCAAATAAAATTTTGTTCCAAGCTCCTATATAAATATAATTACATTCATACCTTGGGAGCATGGAACCTTAGTTGATGACGTAGAAACGAGGCACGCAAACCGGCATTTTGATGAAGCTTTAAATTCTTTGCCGCTACGTCTTCAACACATACTTCATAGGCTTGAGAGTATTACAATAAAACACTAACCTATGAATAAATGTTTTTGTCCGGAATTGAGCCAACATAATACATGGACTCAATTGGAAATTTGTGTCCTCACAAATCTCTCCCTTTGGCTATTCCGGGACAAAAACCAAAACAAAAATCCTAAAGGGCCGTCAAGCTCACTAGACTCAAAACATAACCCGCCCAATCTTGACTCAACCCAAGGATTAAACACGTTGCCTTTTAAAGTTTTCGCTTTAGTAGAATACCTGCACACTTAAGCAAACTCATCAAATGCATAGAGAATATCAAAATATATTAATCGCAATTAATTAATTACTCCCCCTAAAATAATTCTCCCCTTTATCAAACAATGACATTTACTTAGAAAGACGTCTCCCCCTAAGATAAATCTCCCCCAAACTAAGATGCGATAATAATAGGATTAGATACCATTTCTCCCCCTATCATCATTCTCCCCCTTTTTGTTCGGGAATAGGCAAAGGATAAAGAACTAATAAACACGTTGAAGCTTAAAGTGTTAAGACATGAAAGCATATGGGCAATTAAAAGCAAGGCAAAGACAAACAAATATCATATATATATGAACTAGAAATATATCAATGAAGCACTTGCATATATATATAGATATAAACACACATATAACACAAAATACAATAAGTTTGCACACTCGTATGGCGAAAATGTGTCATATGGAAACGGAAGTGTAGGAGTGTGAACTAGCAACAATTAAATTTAGACCCAAACACTTAAGAAACGTTCACGGAGTTCTCATTTGAATGCAAACTTCAACACAGTTAAATATAACCTCATTATAATATAAAGATTGAACTCAATGAACAAACATACACAATGCATACAAGCCTAGCATGATGATGATTCTACAAACCAAATCGAGTCATGACATTAAAGACAACTAGGATAAACGGACATTGTGCAAACCGTTGATATACCATCCAATTCTCCCTCAATGAGCATATATATTCTTTTGTTTTTGAATGAATATATGAAACAAACATAGGCCTTGGCAATTGCTTTCTGTTTAATGCCAAATATTCTGTTTTTAGGCCTTTGGATCACGTATTTCTTTTAGATCCAATCAACGGTGGCTTACTATCGCAAAGGATTTAATTCATCCTTTCGGAGCCCTTCCCCGTGCATATATTAATTTATCATGTTTTCATTTTTCACACAAATCTCACATGCAACGGATTTTGACATGCACTAGTCCTCCTAGGTCAAAGATATGTAGATGACTAGATTGGTAGGAGAACACCTCAAAAAGCTCAAATATAACATGTGACATTAAGATTTCAAAAGAGCTCGTGCATGTGTGAATAGAGGCATATAGAAATAGAATCCATTTAAACAACACAAAATCCAACTTCTCCATATAAAGCATGGTAAAGAACATTTTAAGGATTGAAAATCTAAACCAAAAGTTCTAGCCACATGGGAGAGTTAAAGGAGGGATTCAAACACAAGTATATGCCACATAAAGTGTGTCAAACTAAAATACACACAAAATAAAATCTTTTGAGTTTTTAACATTTTTCACCAAAAAAATAAGGATATATACTCAAACGACTAAACACACATCATTTGTATTTTTCATTAAGCTTAAATGAAATAATAAAACACAAATGATAAACAAAAATCTTTTTATATTTTTCAATTAATTCAAACACAAAATATAATACAAAAAGATAAACATGTCATAATTTCTAGCATATGATATGAAATGCGGCAATGACTAGAAAATGACTAAACATGCATACATCTAGCAATGATATATAATATGAAGCACAAAAAGCTAGAGTATGCATAAAACACTAACACATTCAGCCTTTAAATTTAGCAAGGGAGGTTTCATGTGATAGTAAATGAGAATCAACAAATCTTGTATCTAGCGCATTTAAAAGAGATTTCCTAACCCATATAGATTTATATTTAAAATGATGGGGATTGGGAAATAATGAAATGCTAGATAAATATTTCCTTGGACTTCTTTTAAGATCAAAACAATATGACCTAAGGTGACCTTTCCTACCACAATGCAAGCATGTGTAAACACGAGGAATGTTACCTAAGGTGTGACCCTTTTTAAAGACCTTAGACAAAGTTGACCCTCTAAAACAAACAATGGTTTTAGCTTTAGCAAAGGAAGAATCTGAACATGATGTCCTAGAACCATTAGAACAACTACTAGAGTCTTGAAAGTCATTTTTCAATTTTAAAAATTCGGACTCAAGTAATAAATTAGACTCCTCAAAATTATGGGACTCCTTCTTTAAATTTTCAATAATTCCTAGAAGGTTAACACGCTCTCCCTCAATATGAGCAAACTTTTCCCTAAGAGTCTTTTCATGGTTTTCACTCTCTTTCTTGGACTTTTCTAAAATATCAAAATTTGAATGTAAGTCCATGAGCTTTTCACGAAAAATATCTTTTTGAGATAAGGAGATTTGCAAAGACTCAATGTGAGCTTTAAAACAAGAATTTTCATTTTCAAGAAATTTAATTCTTTTTACAAATCTCAAATTTAATTCCTTTAAATTTTCGTTACATTTGTTAAGCCCATTTAATTCCTCTCGAAAATCAAAAAATTTATTTTCATTAAAATTGGACAAATTTTCATTAAGACGTCCCATTGAGAGAAAAAAAATATGAGAGTGATAAAAAATTGAACCACCTAAAAAGGTAAGGAAATACAAACATCCGAAAAACGGATCTTTAACGCGATAACTTAGCGCTCCGGCTCTGATACCAATTTGAAAAGGTGGAACTCCGGATTTTAATAATTATCTCGATTAAAATATAATTTCCTTTTTATTGCGGAAGCGTTATAAAGAGATGGTCCAACAAGAACAACAACAACAAGTTTTAATTTATTAAAACAAATTAAAATCTAACTCAAGTCCTAGAATTTGCCTAAGTCATAATTATCAATTATCCAAAGTTAGGCGAAACCAATTTTAGCAAATGACTTGAATAAACCAAATTTACCCAATATTTAATTTAGTCCCAAATTAAAATGAGTGTGATAATTTAAACCAAATTTTATCTTCAAATTATCCTAAGCATGTGTTCTAGATTATGATGCAAGATAAAATAAACAATCTCACACTACGCCGCGATGTACGAGGAAAAACCCAAGACGGGAAAAAACCTCGGACGGCCCTAGCCACAAGTCCACTAGATATGGAATTACAATTACAAGACAGATAGACTTACAACGACTGACTCGATCCCTCTCAAGCCTCGACGCTTCTTCTCGTAGAAACCTCTTCCTAGCGAACAACCTCGGAACTCCACCGCGGTCTCGGAATCCACCGATGGGGCTTTCTATGGTCACCGTCACCCGAGCAAGGAGCCTTTCTCCAAGTGGGTAGAACCGCAACAAAAGTCTTCTTCTTTGTGATGGGATTTAGAAGGAAACCCGAAACGTCTCTTTTTCAATTCGGTAGAGAAAACCGGTGCCAAAACTCCAAGTAAAGATATGTATATAGAACTTGGATAAACAACTATTGGGTGTAAACACTAGAGTGTGTAGGATTTTTCATTAAAGAATAACACTCAAAACTTGATCTTTTTCCTTAAACAAATTTTCTATCAAAACACTCTCTAGGAGTTTGTATGGTATGAAAAAGATACACCTTCAAAAATGATTCCCGTCCTTAATAAAGCCTTAAAAAATCAGTTAAGAAACAAGTGGGGAAATGGGGTGAAAACTGCCAAAAACTGCTCAAAACTGTTCCCGCCTGGCATCTCGTTCGAACGAACTTGACTCTCGTTCGAACGAGACTTCTAACGAGCGACCAGACTGGGCTCGTTAGAAACTCGTTAGATATCTCGTTAGAACGACCAAACTCGTTCGAACGACATATCGAACGACTGACCAGTTTAGGTTCGTTGGCAAACTCGTTCGAACGAAACCTGGTTCGAACGAAAAACTCGTTCGAACGAGACTTCGAACGACTTCCAGAAATTTTTGATAAATTCAATTTTTGTCCCAGAAACTTTATGTACTTTATTTTAAAGTTTCAATTAAATTATTCTGAAAGTAAAACATGGTTTTTTATTAAACCTAACACCCAAATAAAATTTTGTTCCAAGCTCCTATATAAATATAATTACATTCATACCTTGGGAGCATGGAACCTTAGTTGATGACGTAGAAACGAGGCACGCAAACCGGCATTTTGATGAAGCTTTAAATTCTTTGCCGCTACGTCTTCAACACATACTTCATAGGCTTGAGAGTATTACAATAAAACACTAACCTATGAATAAATGTTTTTGTCCGGAATTGAGCCAACATAATACATGGACTCAATTGGAAATTTGTGTCCTCACAAATCTCTCCCTTTGGCTATTCCGGGACAAAAACCAAAACAAAAATCCTAAAGGGCCGTCAAGCTCACTAGACTCAAAACATAACCCGCCCAATCTTGACTCAACCCAAGGATTAAACACGTTGCCTTTTAAAGTTTTCGCTTTAGTAGAATACCTGCACACTTAAGCAAACTCATCAAATGCATAGAGAATATCAAAATATATTAATCGCAATTAATTAATTACTCCCCCTAAAATAATTCTCCCCTTTATCAAACAATGACATTTACTTAGAAAGACGTCTCCCCCTAAGATAAATCTCCCCCAAACTAAGATGCGATAATAATAGGATTAGATACCATTTCTCCCCCTATCATCATTCTCCCCCTTTTTGTTCGGGAATAGGCAAAGGATAAAGAACTAATAAACACGTTGAAGCTTAAAGTGTTAAGACATGAAAGCATATGGGCAATTAAAAGCAAGGCAAAGACAAACAAATATCATATATATATGAACTAGAAATATATCAATGAAGCACTTGCATATATATATAGATATAAACACACATATAACACAAAATACAATAAGTTTGCACACTCGTATGGCGAAAATGTGTCATATGGAAACGGAAGTGTAGGAGTGTGAACTAGCAACAATTAAATTTAGACCCAAACACTTAAGAAACGTTCACGGAGTTCTCATTTGAATGCAAACTTCAACACAGTTAAATATAACCTCATGTGATAATATAAAGATTGAACTCAATGAACAAACATACACAATGCATACAAGCCTAGCATGATGATGATTCTACAAACCAAATCGAGTCATGACATTAAAGACAACTAGGATAAACGGACATTGTGCAAACCGTTGATATACCATCCAATTCTCCCTCAATGAGCATATATATTCTTTTGTTTTTGAATGAATATATGAAACAAACATAGGCCTTGGCAATTGCTTTCTGTTTAATGCCAAATATTCTGTTTTTAGGCCTTTGGATCACGTATTTCTTTTAGATCCAATCAACGGTGGCTTACTATCGCAAAGGATTTAATTCATCCTTTCGGAGCCCTTCCCCGTGCATATATTAATTTATCATGTTTTCATTTTTCACACAAATCTCACATGCAACGGATTTTGACATGCACTAGTCCTCCTAGGTCAAAGATATGTAGATGACTAGATTGGTAGGAGAACACCTCAAAAAGCTCAAATATAACATGTGACATTAAGATTTCAAAAGAGCTCGTGCATGTGTGAATAGAGGCATATAGAAATAGAATCCATTTAAACAACACAAAATCCAACTTCTCCATATAAAGCATGGTAAAGAACATTTTAAGGATTGAAAATCTAAACCAAAAGTTCTAGCCACATGGGAGAGTTAAAGGAGGGATTCAAACACAAGTATATGCCACATAAAGTGTGTCAAACTAAAATACACACAAAATAAAATCTTTTGAGTTTTTAACATTTTTCACCAAAAAAATAAGGATATATACTCAAACGACTAAACACACATCATTTGTATTTTTCATTAAGCTTAAATGAAATAATAAAACACAAATGATAAACAAAAATCTTTTTATATTTTTCAATTAATTCAAACACAAAATATAATACAAAAAGATAAACATGTCATAATTTCTAGCATATGATATGAAATGCGGCAATGACTAGAAAATGACTAAACATGCATACATCTAGCAATGATATATAATATGAAGCACAAAAAGCTAGAGTATGCATAAAACACTAACACATTCAGCCTTTAAATTTAGCAAGGGAGGTTTCATGTGATAGTAAATGAGAATCAACAAATCTTGTATCTAGCGCATTTAAAAGAGATTTCCTAACCCATATAGATTTATATTTAAAATGATGGGGATTGGGAAATAATGAAATGCTAGATAAATATTTCCTTGGACTTCTTTTAAGATCAAAACAATATGACCTAAGGTGACCTTTCCTACCACAATGCAAGCATGTGTAAACACGAGGAATGTTACCTAAGGTGTGACCCTTTTTAAAGACCTTAGACAAAGTTGACCCTCTAAAACAAACAATGGTTTTAGCTTTAGCAAAGGAAGAATCTGAACATGATGTCCTAGAACCATTAGAACAACTACTAGAGTCTTGAAAGTCATTTTTCAATTTTAAAAATTCGGACTCAAGTAATAAATTAGACTCCTCAAAATTATGGGACTCCTTCTTTAAATTTTCAATAATTCCTAGAAGGTTAACACGCTCTCCCTCAATATGAGCAAACTTTTCCCTAAGAGTCTTTTCATGGTTTTCACTCTCTTTCTTGGACTTTTCTAAAATATCAAAATTTGAATGTAAGTCCATGAGCTTTTCACGAAAAATATCTTTTTGAGATAAGGAGATTTGCAAAGACTCAATGTGAGCTTTAAAACAAGAATTTTCATTTTCAAGAAATTTAATTCTTTTTACAAATCTCAAATTTAATTCCTTTAAATTTTCGTTACATTTGTTAAGCCCATTTAATTCCTCTCGAAAATCAAAAAATTTATTTTCATTAAAATTGGACAAATTTTCATTAAGACGTCCCATTGAGAGAAAAAAATTATGAGAGTGATAAAAAATTGAACCACCTAAAAAGGTAAGGAAATACAAACATCCGAAAAACGGATCTTTAACGCGATAACTTAGCGCTCCGGCTCTGATACCAATTTGAAAAGGTGGAACTCCGGATTTTAATAATTATCTCGATTAAAATATAATTTCCTTTTTATTGCGGAAGCGTTATAAAGAGATGGTCCAACAAGAACAACAACAACAAGTTTTAATTTATTAAAACAAATTAAAATCTAACTCAAGTCCTAGAATTTGCCTAAGTCATAATTATCAATTATCCAAAGTTAGGCGAAACCAATTTTAGCAAATGACTTGAATAAACCAAATTTACCCAATATTTAATTTAGTCCCAAATTAAAATGAGTGTGATAATTTAAACCAAATTTTATCTTCAAATTATCCTAAGCATGTGTTCTAGATTATGATGCAAGATAAAATAAACAATCTCACACTACGCCGCGATGTACGAGGAAAAACCCAAGACGGGAAAAAACCTCGGACGGCCCTAGCCACAAGTCCACTAGATATGGAATTACAATTACAAGACAGATAGACTTACAACGACTGACTCGATCCCTCTCAAGCCTCGACGCTTCTTCTCGTAGAAACCTCTTCCTAGCGAACAACCTCGGAACTCCACCGCGGTCTCGGAATCCACCGATGGGGCTTTCTATGGTCACCGTCACCCGAGCAAGGAGCCTTTCTCCAAGTGGGTAGAACCGCAACAAAAGTCTTCTTCTTTGTGATGGGATTTAGAAGGAAACCCGAAACGTCTCTTTTTCAATTCGGTAGAGAAAACCGGTGCCAAAACTCCAAGTAAAGATATGTATATAGAACTTGGATAAACAACTATTGGGTGTAAACACTAGAGTGTGTAGGATTTTTCATTAAAGAATAACACTCAAAACTTGATCTTTTTCCTTAAACAAATTTTCTATCAAAACACTCTCTAGGAGTTTGTATGGTATGAAAAAGATACACCTTCAAAAATGATTCCCGTCCTTAATAAAGCCTTAAAAAATCAGTTAAGAAACAAGTGGGGAAATGGGGTGAAAACTGCCAAAAACTGCTCAAAACTGTTCCCGCCTGGCATCTCGTTCGAACGAACTTGACTCTCGTTCGAACGAGACTTCTAACGAGCGACCAGACTGGGCTCGTTAGAAACTCGTTAGATATCTCGTTAGAACGACCAAACTCGTTCGAACGACATATCGAACGACTGACCAGTTTAGGTTCGTTGGCAAACTCGTTCGAACGAAACCTGGTTCGAACGAAAAACTCGTTCGAACGAGACTTCGAACGACTTCCAGAAATTTTTGATAAATTCAATTTTTGTCCCAGAAACTTTATGTACTTTATTTTAAAGTTTCAATTAAATTATTCTGAAAGTAAAACATGGTTTTTTATTAAACCTAACACCCAAATAAAATTTTGTTCCAAGCTCCTATATAAATATAATTACATTCATACCTTGGGAGCATGGAACCTTAGTTGATGACGTAGAAACGAGGCACGCAAACCGGCATTTTGATGAAGCTTTAAATTCTTTGCCGCTACGTCTTCAACACATACTTCATAGGCTTGAGAGTATTACAATAAAACACTAACCTATGAATAAATGTTTTTGTCCGGAATTGAGCCAACATAATACATGGACTCAATTGGAAATTTGTGTCCTCACAAATCTCTCCCTTTGGCTATTCCGGGACAAAAACCAAAACAAAAATCCTAAAGGGCCGTCAAGCTCACTAGACTCAAAACATAACCCGCCCAATCTTGACTCAACCCAAGGATTAAACACGTTGCCTTTTAAAGTTTTCGCTTTAGTAGAATACCTGCACACTTAAGCAAACTCATCAAATGCATAGAGAATATCAAAATATATTAATCGCAATTAATTAATTACTCCCCCCAAAATAATTCTCCCCTTTATCAAACAATGACATTTACTTAGAAAGACGTCTCCCCCTAAGATAAATCTCCCCCAAACTAAGATGCGATAATAATAGGATTAGATACCATTTCTCCCCCTATCATCATTCTCCCCCTTTTTGTTCGGGAATAGGCAAAGGATAAAGAACTAATAAACACGTTGAAGCTTAAAGTGTTAAGACATGAAAGCATATGGGCAATTAAAAGCAAGGCAAAGACAAACAAATATCATATATATATGAACTAGAAATATATCAATGAAGCACTTGCATATATATATAGATATAAACACACATATAACACAAAATACAATAAGTTTGCACACTCGTATGGCGAAAATGTGTCATATGGAAACGGAAGTGTAGGAGTGTGAACTAGCAACAATTAAATTTAGACCCAAACACTTAAGAAACGTTCACGGAGTTCTCATTTGAATGCAAACTTCAACACAGTTAAATATAACCTCATGTGATAATATAAAGATTGAACTCAATGAACAAACATACACAATGCATACAAGCCTAGCATGATGATGATTCTACAAACCAAATCGAGTCATGACATTAAAGACAACTAGGATAAACGGACATTGTGCAAACCGTTGATATACCATCCAATTCTCCCTCAATGAGCATATATATTCTTTTGTTTTTGAATGAATATATGAAACAAACATAGGCCTTGGCAATTGCTTTCTGTTTAATGCCAAATATTCTGTTTTTAGGCCTTTGGATCACGTATTTCTTTTAGATCCAATCAACGGTGGCTTACTATCGCAAAGGATTTAATTCATCCTTTCGGAGCCCTTCCCCGTGCATATATTAATTTATCATGTTTTCATTTTTCACACAAATCTCACATGCAACGGATTTTGACATGCACTAGTCCTCCTAGGTCAAAGATATGTAGATGACTAGATTGGTAGGAGAACACCTCAAAAAGCTCAAATATAACATGTGACATTAAGATTTCAAAAGAGCTCGTGCATGTGTGAATAGAGGCATATAGAAATAGAATCCATTTAAACAACACAAAATCCAACTTCTCCATATAAAGCATGGTAAAGAACATTTTAAGGATTGAAAATCTAAACCAAAAGTTCTAGCCACATGGGAGAGTTAAAGGAGGGATTCAAACACAAGTATATGCCACATAAAGTGTGTCAAACTAAAATACACACAAAATAAAATCTTTTGAGTTTTTAACATTTTTCACCAAAAAAATAAGGATATATACTCAAACGACTAAACACACATCATTTGTATTTTTCATTAAGCTTAAATGAAATAATAAAACACAAATGATAAACAAAAATCTTTTTATATTTTTCAATTAATTCAAACACAAAATATAATACAAAAAGATAAACATGTCATAATTTCTAGCATATGATATGAAATGCGGCAATGACTAGAAAATGACTAAACATGCATACATCTAGCAATGATATATAATATGAAGCACAAAAAGCTAGAGTATGCATAAAACACTAACACATTCAGCCTTTAAATTTAGCAAGGGAGGTTTCATGTGATAGTAAATGAGAATCAACAAATCTTGTATCTAGCGCATTTAAAAGAGATTTCCTAACCCATATAGATTTATATTTAAAATGATGGGGATTGGGAAATAATGAAATGCTAGATAAATATTTCCTTGGACTTCTTTTAAGATCAAAACAATATGACCTAAGGTGACCTTTCCTACCACAATGCAAGCATGTGTAAACACGAGGAATGTTACCTAAGGTGTGACCCTTTTTAAAGACCTTGGACAAAGTTGACCCTTTAAAACAAACAATGGTTTTAGCTTTAGCAAAGGAAGAATCTGAACATGATGTCCTAGAACCATTAGAACAAATACTAGAGTCTTGAAAGTCATTTTTCAATTTTAAAAATTCGGACTCAAGTAATAAATTAGACTCCTCAAAATTATGGGACTCCTTCTTTAAATTTTCAATAATTCCTAGAAGGTTAACACGCTCTCCCTCAATATGAGCAAACTTTTCCCTAAGAGTCTTTTCACGGTTTTCACTCTCTTTCTTGGACTTTTCTAAAATATCAAAATTTGAATGTAAGTCCATGAGCTTTTCACGAAAAATATCTTTTTGAGATAAGGAGATTTGCAAAGACTCAATGTGAGCTTTAAAACAAGAATTTTCATTTTCAAGAAATTTAATTCTTTTTACAAATCTCAAATTTAATTCCTTTAAATTTTCGTTACATTTGTTAAGCCCATTTAATTCCTCTCGAAAATCAAAAAATTTATTTTCATTAAAATTGGACAAATTTTCATTAAGACGTCCCATTGAGAGAAAAAAAATATGAGAGTGATAAAAAATTGAACCACCTAAAAAGGTAAGGAAATACAAACATCCGAAAAACGGATCTTTAACGCGATAACTTAGCGCTCCGGCTCTGATACCAATTTGAAAAGGTGGAACTCCGGATTTTAATAATTATCTCGATTAAAATATAATTTCCTTTTTATTGCGGAAGCGTTATAAAGAGATGGTCCAACAAGAACAACAACAACAAGTTTTAATTTATTAAAACAAATTAAAATCTAACTCAAGTCCTAGAATTTTGCCTAAGTCATAATTATCAATTATCCAAAGTTAGGCGAAACCAATTTTAGCAAATGACTTGAATAAACCAAATTTACCCAATATTTAATTTAGTCCCAAATTAAAATGAGTGTGATAATTTAAACCAAATTTTATCTTCAAATTATCCTAAGCATGTGTTCTAGATTATGATGCAAGATAAAATAAACAATCTCACACTACGCCGCGATGTACGAGGAAAAACCCAAGACGGGAAAAAACCTCGGACGGCCCTAGCCACAAGTCCACTAGATATGGAATTACAATTACAAGACAGATAGACTTACAACGACTGACTCGATCCCTCTCAAGCCTCGACGCTTCTTCTCGTAGAAACCTCTTCCTAACGAACAACCTCGGAACTCCACCGCGGTCTCGGAATCCACCGATGGGGCTTTCTATGGTCACCGTCACCCGAGCAAGGAGCCTTTCTCCAAGTGGGTAGAACCGCAACAAAAGTCTTCTTCTTTGTGATGGGATTTAGAAGGAAACCCGAAACGTCTCTTTTTCAATTCGGTAGAGAAAACCGGTGCCAAAACTCCAAGTAAAGATATGTATATAGAACTTGGATAAACAACTATTGGGTGTAAACACTAGAGTGTGTAGGATTTTTCATTAAAGAATAACACTCAAAACTTGATCTTTTTCCTTAAACAAATTTTCTATCAAAACACTCTCTAGGAGTTTGTATGGTATGAAAAAGATACACCTTCAAAAATGATTTCCGTCCTTAATAAAGCCTTAAAAAATCAGTTAAGAAACAAGTGGGGAAATGAGGTGAAAACTGCCAAAAACTGCTCAAAACTGTTCCCGCCTGGCATCTCGTTCGAACGAACTTGACTCTCGTTCGAACGAGACTTCTAACGAGCGACCAGACTGGGCTCGTTAGAAACTCGTTAGATATCTCGTTAGAACGACCAAACTCGTTCGAACGACATATCGAACGACTGACCAGTTTAGGTTCGTTGGCAAACTCGTTCGAACGAAATCTGGTTCGAACGAAAAACTCGTTCGAACGAGACTTCGAACGACTTCCAGAAATTTTTGATAAATTCAATTTTTGTCCCAGAAACTTTATGTACTTTATTTTAAAGTTTCAATTAAATTATTCTGAAAGTAAAATATGGTTTTTTATTAAACCTAACACCCAAATAAAATTTTGTTCCAAGCTCCTATATAAATATAATTACATTCATACCTTGGGAGCATGGAACCTTAGTTGATGACGTAGAAACGAGGCACGCAAACCGGCATTTTGATGAAGCTTTAAATTCTTTGCCGCTACGTCTTCAACACATACTTCATAGGCTTGAGAGTATTACAATAAAACACTAACCTATGAATAAATGTTTTTGTCCGGAATTGAGCCAACATAATACATGGACTCAATTGGAAATTTGTGTCCTCACAAATCTCTCCCTTTGGCTATTCCGGGACAAAAACCAAAACAAAAATCCTAAAGGGCCGTCAAGCTCACTAGACTCAAAACATAACCCGCCCAATCTTGACTCAACCCAAGGATTAAACACGTTGCCTTTTAAAGTTTTCGCTTTAGTAGAATACCTGCACACTTAAGCAAACTCATCAAATGCATAGAGAATATCAAAATATATTAATCGCAATTAATTAATTACTCCCCCTAAAATAATTCTCCCCTTTATCAAACAATGACATTTACTTAGAAAGACGTCTCCCCCTAAGATAAATCTCCCCCAAACTAAGATGCGATAATAATAGGATTAGATACCATTTCTCCCCCTATCATCATTCTCCCCCTTTTTGTTCGGGAATAGGCAAAGGATAAAGAACTAATAAACACGTTGAAGCTTAAAGTGTTAAGACATGAAAGCATATGGGCAATTAAAAGCAAGGCAAAGACAAACAAATATCATATATATATGAACTAGAAATATATCAATGAAGCACTTGCATATATATATAGATATAAACACACATATAACACAAAATACAATAAGTTTGCACACTCGTATGGCGAAAATGTGTCATATGGAAACGGAAGTGTAGGAGTGTGAACTAGCAACAATTAAATTTAGACCCAAACACTTAAGAAACGTTCACGGAGTTCTCATTTGAATGCAAACTTCAACACAGTTAAATATAACCTCATGTGATAATATAAAGATTGAACTCAATGAACAAACATACACAATGCATACAAGCCTAGCATGATGATGATTCTACAAACCAAATCGAGTCATGACATTAAAGACAACTAGGATAAACGGACATTGTGCAAACCGTTGATATACCATCCAATTCTCCCTCAATGAGCATATATATTCTTTTGTTTTTGAATGAATATATGAAACAAACATAGGCCTTGGCAATTGCTTTCTGTTTAATGCCAAATATTCTGTTTTTAGGCCTTTGGATCACGTATTTCTTTTAGATCCAATCAACGGTGGCTTACTATCGCAAAGGATTTAATTCATCCTTTCGGAGCCCTTCCCCGTGCATATATTAATTTATCATGTTTTCATTTTTCACACAAATCTCACATGCAACGGATTTTGACATGCACTAGTCCTCCTAGGTCAAAGATATGTAGATGACTAGATTGGTAGGAGAACACCTCAAAAAGCTCAAATATAACATGTGACATTAAGATTTCAAAAGAGCTCGTGCATGTGTGAATAGAGGCATATAGAAATAGAATCCATTTAAACAACACAAAATCCAACTTCTCCATATAAAGCATGGTAAAGAACATTTTAAGGATTGAAAATCTAAACCAAAAGTTCTAGCCACATGGGAGAGTTAAAGGAGGGATTCAAACACAAGTATATGCCACATAAAGTGTGTCAAACTAAAATACACACAAAATAAAATCTTTTGAGTTTTTAACATTTTTCACCAAAAAAATAAGGATATATACTCAAACGACTAAACACACATCATTTGTATTTTTCATTAAGCTTAAATGAAATAATAAAACACAAATGATAAACAAAAATCTTTTTATATTTTTCAATTAATTCAAACACAAAATATAATACAAAAAGATAAACATGTCATAATTTCTAGCATATGATATGAAATGCGGCAATGACTAGAAAATGACTAAACATGCATACATCTAGCAATGATATATAATATGAAGCACAAAAAGCTAGAGTATGCATAAAACACTAACACATTCAGCCTTTAAATTTAGCAAGGGAGGTTTCATGTGATAGTAAATGAGAATCAACAAATCTTGTATCTAGCGCATTTAAAAGAGATTTCCTAACCCATATAGATTTATATTTAAAATGATGGGGATTGGGAAATAATGAAATGCTAGATAAATATTTCCTTGGACTTCTTTTAAGATCAAAACAATATGACCTAAGGTGACCTTTCCTACCACAATGCAAGCATGTGTAAACACGAGGAATGTTACCTAAGGTGTGACCCTTTTTAAAGACCTTGGACAAAGTTGACCCTCTAAAACAAACAATGGTTTTAGCTTTAGCAAAGGAAGAATCTGAACATGATGTCCTAGAACCATTACAACAACGACTAGAGTCTTGAAAGTCATTTTTCAATTTTAAAAATTCGGACTCAAGTAATAAATTAGACTCCTCAAAATTATGGGACTCCTTCTTTAAATTTTCAATAATTCCTAGAAGGTTAACACGCTCTCCCTCAATATGAGCAAACTTGTCCCTAAGAGTCTTTTCACGATTTTCACTCTCTCTCTTGGACTTTTCTAAAATATCAAAATTTGAATGTAAGTTCATGAGCTTTTCACGAAAAATATCTTTTTGAGATAAGGAGATTTGCAAAGACTCAATGTGAGCTTTAAAACAAGAATTTTCATTTTCAAGAAATTTAATTCTTTTTACAAATCTCAAATTTAATTCCTTTAAATTTTCGTTACATTTGTTAAGCCCATTTAATTCCTCTCGAAAATCAAAAATTTTATTTTCATTAAAATTGGACAAATTTTCATTAAGACGTCCCATTGAGAGAAAAAAATATGAGAGTGATAAAAAATTGAACCACCTAAAAAGGTAAGGAAATACAAACATCCGAAAAACGGATCTTTAACGCGATAACTTAGCGCTCCGGCTCTGATACCAATTTGAAAAGGTGGAACTCCGTATTTTAATAATTATCTCGATTAAAATATAATTTCCTTTTTATTGCGGAAGCGTTATAAAGAGATGGTCCAACAAGAACAACAACAACAAGTTTTAATTTATTAAAACAAATTAAAATCTAACTCAAGTCCTAGAATTTGCCTAAGTCATAATTATCAATTATCCAAAGTTAGGCGAAACCAATTTTAGCAAATGACTTGAATAAACCAAATTTACCCAATATTTAATTTAGTCCCAAATTAAAATGAGTGTGATAATTTAAACCAAATTTTATCTTCAAATTATCCTAAGCATGTGTTCTAGATTATGATGCAAGATAAAATAAACAATCTCACACTACGCCGCGATGTACGAGGAAAAACCCAACACGGGAAAAAACCTCGGACGGCCCTAGCCATAAGTCCACTAGATATGGAATTACAATTACAAGACAGATAGACTTACAACGACTGACTCGATCCCTCTCAAGCCTCGACGCTTCTTCTCGTAGAAACCTCTTCCTAACGAACAACCTCGGAACTCCACCGCGGTCTCGGAATCCACCGATGGGGCTTTCTATGGTCACCGTCACCCGAGCAAGGAGCCTTTCTCCAAGTGGGTAGAACCGCAACAAAAGTCTTCTTCTTTGTGATGGGATTTAGAAGGAAATCCGAAACGTCTCTTTTTCAATTCGGTAGAGAAAACCGGTGCCAAAACTCCAAGTAAAGATATGAATATAGAACTTGGATAAACAACTATTGGGTGTAAACACTAGAGTGTGTAGGATTTTTCATTAAAGAATAACACTCAAAACTTGATCTTTTTCCTTAAACAAATTTTCTATCAAAACACTCTCTAGGAGTTTGTATGGTATGAAAAAGATACACCTTCAAAAATGATTTCCGTCCTTAATAAAGCCTTAAAAAATCAGTTAAGAAACAAGTGGGGAAATGGGGTGAAAACTGCCAAAAACTGCTCAAAACTGTTCCCGCCTGGCATCTCGTTCGAACGAACTTGACTCTCGTTCGAACGAGACTTCTAACGAGCGACCAGACTGGGCTCGTTAGAAACTCGTTAGATATCTCGTTAGAACGACCAAACTCGTTTGAACGACATATCGAACGACTGACCAGTTTAGGTTCGTTGGCAAACTCGTTCGAACGAAATCTGGTTCGAACGAAAAACTCGTTCGAACGAGACTTCGAACGACTTCCAGAAATTTTTGATAAATTCAATTTTTGTCCCAGAAACTTTATGTACTTTATTTTAAAGTTTCAATTAAATTATTCTGAAAGTAAAATATGGTTTTTTATTAAACCTAACACCCAAATAAAAAAAAATTCCAAGCTCCTATATAAATATAATTACATTCATACCTTGGGAGCATGGAACCTTAGTTGATGACGTAGAAACGAGGCACGCAAACCGGCATTTTGATGAAGCTTTAAATTCTTTGCCGCTACGTCTTCAACACATACTTCATAGGCTTGAGAGTATTACAATAAAACACTAACCTATGAATAAATGTTTTTGTCCGGAATTGAGCCAACATAATACATGGACTCAATTGGAAATTTGTGTCCTTACACATTCATCCCATTACCATTTTCTTCTTACATTCCTTAATAGGAATAGAACCATTTATGTAGTTTAATCAAGAAGATATAATTTCCATATAATTTCCCTTCTTTTATTAACTTCCATAGTTAATTACCTTTACATTCCTTAATAGGAATACCATTAGTATCAAGTGCTCTTTATGGCACATAAATCTCAATCCCATGCTCTTTATGGCACGTATCCATGCTCTTTATGGCATATATCCATCAAGTCCCACTTGATGCAGAAAAGTTATATTCATATACATATAACGATTATAAGACCGCCCCTCCGAGTTTTCCCACTATGCGCGCCCCTAAATTACCATCATCTTCCAGGGCCTATCTATACAAGGCAACCTGGGCACCTATCGCGATACATCGGGAAGCGGTCATATGCTTTCGGGAGAGTCAATACCACACCCAGAATCCCCTCACCAGCGCAGAAAACATATAAAAACCCCGCATATGGCCTAGGACTATATCCACCCTGCATTCACTAGCCAGGTGGCATCACCAAGTGTGCGAACTTCCCTTATGATGTCATATAGAGAGGTGTGTATCAGTAAATTAACATTTACCCTTTTAAATCTCCTTTTCATTTTCAATTGCCATACCAAGATTCCATTTCCATTATTTATGTGTTTGGTTCTTTTTATTCGAACCTATCATCATTAAACAACCGGGTTCATTTTATTTGAACCAATCATCTTTAACACCGTTTGGGTTCATTTTAGTTGAACCTATTCCCATCGAATATTGTCATTAATATTCCTCAAATCACAAATTCTCGGCTAAATCTCCAAATGGACATTATGATCCTACAATTCCCAAAGTTCATAGGATTCTAATAAGCCCCTAAGTCTCCAAACATGGGCATTTAACTTCCTAACTTCAAAAAGTTTGAATAAAAGAAGAAATGCCTTACCATTTCTTTAAAAACCCCGGGAAATAAACCCCAGATGACCCAATTCCAATCTAGGGTGGCGACCAAACTCAACGAATACTCTAGGACTATAAGTTTACTTCATTCAAGAAGGTTCCTAGGTCCTAAGCCTGAAGAAAAAGAATAAAAATTTAAAAAGGAAAATGACTCAAAACAGCAGGACCCGAATCGATTCGCCCTAAGGGCCGAATCGATTCGCCCCAGCGAATCGATTCGCTCTGAAAGCGAATCGGTTCAAAAAACAAACCCAGGTTTCTGCAAAAGAGAAATCGATTCAGCCTTAACCCGAATCGATTCGGGTACCAAGACCTGGGATTCTGCAACTATGCGAATCGATTCGCCCTAGGGGCCGAATCGATTCGCCCCTGCGAAAAGGCCAAGAATGGCTATGGAGTCTTGAACTCCAAATTTCTCCCAAACTCAAAACCAACCTAACCAAGCTTATATAATGGAACTAAAACTCCATAAATACACCCAACTACCATCATTTACAATATTTATCATCCAAATCCATTTCCAAGGGTTAATACCCATAAATCCAACAAAAACCCTAAAATGTTAAACCATAACAATTCAATAACTATCAAAACTAATTAATCCACTTAAATCATATAATAGCAAGTGGGTAACTTGCCTTGATCATGCAAATGCAGATTTGATTTGGTGTAGATAACCATCCAAGCTCCAATCTCTCTTTTCTCCAAAGTTCTCTTCCTCTCTCTACTCTCTCTAGGGCTCAATTTGTGTGTTAAGAGAAAATGAGGAAAATAATAAGGCTAGCAAGACTTAATCGGGACTTAAGTCTAAAATGCCCAACTCTAATGGCTAATACGCAATAAAATAAATCGCAACTACACATTTAAGCTATAACCAGTCAAAAGTGCCCAAAATACCAAAATGCAATATGACACTTATTTTTACTGTCTCGCACCTACTGGAACTAACTACACCCTCCAAATTATCATTTGGGAATTTATAAATCATTTTAAGTTCCGGTTTCATATTAAACCAAATGTCATTTTAATTTTTATGACACAACAAGTCACCACATGGATATTTTTACCTACTCATTAGGAAATCATACAACATTTCAGTAAATATTAACCTTTTCCATATAAAATTAATATTTACTCAACCTCCATCATTTTATAATTAATTACTACACATAGTAAATAAATATAAAATAGGCTATCAACAGTGAGGGTTATCCGCATTTCTTCTTGTGAGGTATGCCAGAATTTTGGGGGCAAAATTCCCTCAAAAGGGGGGGAGTATGTCATCCTTGTGATCCCATGTCGATTCCTCGACACTAAGATGATTACAATACACCCTAACCAAGGTACTACCCGTGGTATCAATCGCCACTCTCCCTGCTCTAAAATAGCAACCGACTACTCCTCATAAGGAACGTCTAGTTGCATGTACTTCAAAAGAAATGTGCCTAAGGGCACTTATCACATCTCTTGTACTACTTTACATGAGAGATATGGAACACGTCATGAATTTGCTGTAATTTTTTCGGTAAAGCAAGTTTATAGGCTACCGGACCCACCTTAACATTTATAGGAAAGGTCCAACATAACGTGGTGCAAGTTTTCCATTTACTCAAAATTCTTAATGCCCTTCATAGGCGACACTCGCACCAACACTTGGTCCACCAAACTAAAACTCCACATACCTTCTCTCTGCATCGACATAACTCTTTTGTCGATCTTGGTTATATAAACGCGATTTCAAATGAGCTCAATTTTCAAAGAAGTATCTCGGATCATTCCAGGTCCGAGAGACTTATCATCTCGCACCTCTAACCAACCAGAGGGAGATCCACAAGGCCTACCATACAAGGCTTTATAAAGCTCCATCCCAACAGTGAATCGATACAAATCATTACAAGAGAATCCAACTAGTGGGAGACACTGTTCCCGACTACTCTTGAAGTCAAGCACGCACATAAGGAGCATATCCTCCAACATGCGGTTTACCCTTTTTTGGTCTAGCTGTCTGTTTGAGGATGATAAGAAATGCTTAAGCACAATTTGATTTCCATGGATTTTTGGAAACTTTCCCAAAATGATAAACGAAAATCCTGTTTCAGTCGGAACTATAATCAAGGACACCCCATGCAATACAACAACCTCTCCATGCCCGGCCACTACTGTTGGCGGCGCATAACTTGGCACATTAAGTCGTTACCCGGATGTAACAAAACTTAGAACCATGAGATTCCTCCATATCTTCCCTTCTTAAGTCCTTCTCATCTAGGACAAAAATCTTCTGTGGAAACACACCCTGCCCTCGGAGTCAATAGAGAAGGATACTGTTCCCTCAATCAACAGCTTGTGTATGTGGCTTTAACCACCATTGTCTCTCCTTCGAGATCTTGCAACAAAATGTTGCTTGCACGAAGGATTAAATTCTTCCCAGGAAGTAGTACCTTCTTTCCCATACGGCGATCACCCCCACGACGAATTTTAATTCAAGCATGGGATAATACTTCCCACAAGTTTAAACTTATGAGGCGCATAGACAATAAGTCGATGATTCAGTATTATTACTTCCCATTTTGGCAGAGACTTGTTAATGGAATTTACCCTCGAGCTTAACAACATGAGCTCAGGAGTGAAAATCAATTCACCCTTTTCTTTCCAAAAGCTGAATTGCCAACGTAACATTCTAACTACAAGAGGCCTCATCTCCTTTGGCTTAACCAACCAAACTTCTCAAAATCTCCCACTTCTCATTACTAGGGAACCAATCCCTCTTAGAGTTAACACACAACTTATTCGTGGTCAACTCCCGACAACCTTCCTAAACTAACGCCACATAGCTAAAGGCCTTATGTCCAAGTGATCCTAAGGCTTACCTACCTATTTCCTATCTAAGTCGTATATGCATAATACTAAGTATATCCCTAGTGCCCAAAACCTTTCTCAACTTCCGACATTTGCTCGGTTTCGTGCGTGGGACGTCTCGCCGAAGCGAAATCCAAACAAGGAACCCTCCCGTTACACTACTACCTCGCGTTGTCGGTCATCAAGATATACAGGTCTAAGACACATGTTCGGGACCTAAAAGATTCTACTTATATACATTACCATTTAAATAACTGAAGATTTAACAAATCAAACATTCACTTTTCATAAAGCCTTATAATTATATACCCCACAATATATATATATATATATATATATATCTTTTCAAATAGCCTTCTTATCAAGGCATAACCCTAAGTCTTAATTCGACTTCGCATCTCAGTCTCCCTCGCATCGTTCAGAGGAGAGAACTATATACAGTGCTTTTCTTTCGCACTCTAATAGACACTAATCACTCTACTACGTGATTCTCGGCTAAACCTTTCCACCCATCTCTTAACCAACAAAAAATAAAATAAAATAAAATGGAATTAACTAAAAGAAGAAAGAACAACATCTCTCCACTTACAACGTCGTCGAGGTTCACGCGTGGAGCGTCCCGCAAAAGCGAAATCCAAACAAGGAACCCCTCCTATACGCTACTACTCAACTTTATCGGTCGTGGAGATAAGGCATACCAATCACATCATACCCGACCATGTCAAGGATGAGTAAATCGTCCTCAAAGCACAAAGTACCATAAGAAATCCCTATATGTTTACAAACAAGGAATTGAGCGAAACATCACTCGTAAAAACTCAACGCTAGTAAAAATACTCTCAGCAGATCTTATCAAATCTGTAGCCTGAGAAGAGCTCATAAAATGAATGAGTGCGTAACATCTGCATCGAATAACACATAACTCAAATACCTCCAAAATAAAAACTTACCCTTAATAGCGGGCGGTGCCAACGGATCTGGAGGAAGTATAGCCTTCTGAATTTGATAAACTCTCCCAATCAATCGAGGACACTCCATCTAAGTGACCTGCCTCCCCACATAGGAAGCACCGTTCCTTCATATCCTCTAGACCCCCGTTATTTCTAAACTAGGAAGTGACTTGGCCCAGATGGACTTTTCTTTCATGACCACCCCGACCTACATATTGCGAAGCACCTTTATTGTGCCTAATGTTATTGCCACCTGCAATAAACTCTTCGAAACGTTGTCTCTTAGACGAAACCCCTTGTCGAGGGTCCCTCTCTTTCTGCTTACTACCCGAAGATTGGGATGAGGGAAATACTCCTCCTCCAATCCCATGTTACTCTAGGCTTTCCTGCTTGCCCCACGACAGTAGCTTTCTTGCTACCCGGTGTATATAATCGATGCTCATGGCAATGGGGTGAGGCTGTATTCATAATTCCACCAAAAGTTCACAGAGCTGGATTTAATTTATGTCGGATTCTCCAACTTAGACCTCAAATAAACTTTGAGATCTTCCTATCTTCCGGAGCCACTTCATCCGGGACAAAACTCACCAACTGTGTAAACTCTTCTACATATTCCGCCATAGATCTCTCTCCTTGAACAACATCTTGGTGCTTCTTTCTCATCTCGCTATATACTGCGGGAGGAACGTACTCACAATAGAACAAAGTCCAGAACTCAGTGATCGTCATTGTGTCTCTCTGCTCTGGTGTGGTTATTGTCTCCCACCAGTATAACGCAGATCCGACAAGCTTAAAAGTGGTAAGGACTTATTTCTTCCCCTCACTACATTATATCATTCGAAGGTGGCATTGTCTGTTATCTTTCCATGTAATGGCTTTAATAACATCCGTGCCTCCCTCGAATTCTGGGGGACTGTCCTTTAGAAAGGACTCTCTAACCCTTTCCCACGGAGTAAGTCCCGTAGGATCTTGAACATCATTAGCCCATTGTTGAGCCTGTGGCAATTGTTGGACCACTGCGGTCATGGAAGTGTTAACCGCTTGAGCTACTATGTTTGCTACATTCGCAGCGTTAATGGTCCCTTGTGGCGGCGGTGGAGAATCTACCTCCTCTTCTATAACCCTATTTCGTCTCGTTGGGCGACCTCTCAGGGCGGCATTCGAGATGAAGAAATAATAGAGTTAAAATACTATTTGAAACTATCTATCTTGCAGAAGATCGCAAACATAGACAACTACACAGTCCTAACATTAGGATCTATATCAAAGAACGCTACGGTAGAACGTGACGAATCCACATAGATCCTAAAGACTCTGGAACCTGATGCTCTGATACCATCTGTGACAACCCGCGATCCGAGATAAGGGGTGGCCATCTCGATATCCAAACGTAACAGGAATCATGGATGGATATCATCCTCAGCATCAACAAAAATCAACTGAGTATACGGGAAAACCACCCAATAAATCAAAAAATGGGTTGCCAAAAAGTTTAGAAATTTAAAAGCAGTTAAGAAAATTTAATTTAAACAACCCAATCTGATAAGCAAGTGGAATTCCACAAGAATATATATAATACAACTAAGACGAATATACACAAAAGGACCGAATAAGCTGTCGGTCCACAACTACATACAAAGTATTACAACAGTTTAATATCTTACTTAATACATTCATTAAACAAGTACAAAAGTTTGGGCCACACGCCCGATGAAAAGACCCGAACATATCTAGAATACCAAAATGGAGGCGTCTAAAACAACGTCCTGTAATATCCACAAAATCTTACAGCCCGTCAAAGTAACTGGAATGGAAACATCAAAACGGACGTCCTTGTGGGGGAGCACCTGAGCGGATACAATCATATATACAACAAGGAAAGTAAATCGGTTAGGGCCGGGTTCTATATGATCACCAGAAGAAATAAAAAGCATGATAGGAATGAATAGTTATGCATGAATGACTAGGATGATAATATGACATGTTATCTACAATACAATTTAAGACAATTTAACTAATTATGAAATGTAACACAATTACAAAAGAGAATTTAAAAGTAAATAACTTTAATTTAAAACCTTTGCTCATTCATCCCATTACCATTTTCTTCTTACATTCCTTAATAGGAATATAACCATTTATGTGGTTTAATCAAGAAGATATAATTTCCATATAATTTCCCTTCTTTTATTAACTTCCATTGTTAATTATCTTTCCATTCCTTAATAGGAATACCATTAGTATCAAGTGCTCTTTATGGCACATAAATCTCAATCCCGTGCTCTTTATGGCACGTACCCATGCTCTTTATGGCATATATCCATCAAGCCCCACTTGATGCAGAAAAGTTATATTCATATACATATAACGATTATAAGACCTCCCCTCTGAGTATCCCCACTATGCGCGCTCCTAAATGACCATCATCTTCCAGGGCCTATCTATACAAGGCAACCTGGGCACCTATCGCGATACGTCGGGAAGCGACCATATGCCTGCGGGAGAGTCAGGACCACACCCAGAATCCCCTCACCAGCACAAAAAACATATAAAAACCCCGTATATGGCCTAGGATTATATCCACCCTGCATTCACTAGCCAGGGGGGCATCACCAAGTGCGCGAACTTCCCTTATGATGTCATTTAGAGAGGTGTGTATCAGTAAATTAACATTTACCATTTTAAATCTCATTTTCATTTTCAATTACCATACCAAGATTCCATTTCCATTATCCATGTGTTTGGTTAATTTTATTCGAACCTATCATCATTAAACAACCGTGTTCATTTTATTTGAACCAATCATCTTTAACACAGTTTGGGTTCATTTTAGTTGAACCTATTCCCATCGAATATTGTCATTAATACTCCTCAAATCACAAATTCCCGGCTAAATCTCCAAATGGACATTATGATCCTACAATTTTCGAAGTTCATAGGATTCTGATAAGCCCCTAAGTCTCCAAACATGGGCATTTAACTTCCAAACTTCAAAAAGTTTGAATAAAAGAAGAAATGCCTTAACATTTCTTTAAACAGCCCGGGAAATAAACCCCATATGACCCAATTCCAATCTAGGGTGGCGACCAAACTCAACTAATACTCTAGGACTATAAGTTTACTTCATTCAAGAAGGTTCCTAGGTCCTAAGCCTAAAGAAAAAGAATAAAAATTTAAAAAGTAAAATGACTCAAAACAGCAGGACCCGAATCGATTCGCCCCAGCGAATCGGTTCGAAAAACAAACCCAGGTTTTCGTAAAAGCGAAATCGATTCGTCCTTAACCCGAATCGATTCGGGTACCAAGACCTGGGATTCTGAAACTATGTGAATCGATTCGCCCTAGGGGCCGAATCGATTCGCCCCTACGAAAAGGCCAAGAATGGCTATGGAGTCTTGAACTCCAAATTTCTCCCAAACTCAAAACCAACCCAACCAAGCTTATATAATGGAACTAAAACTCCATAAATACACTCAACTACCATCATTTACAATATTTATCATCCAAATCCATTTCCAAGGGTTAATACCCATAAATCCAACAAAAACCCTAAAATGTTAAACCATAACAATTCAATAACTATCAAAACTAATTAATCCACTTAAATCATATAATAGCAAGTGGGTAACTTGCCTTGATCATGCAAATGCAGATTTGCTTTGGTGTAGATAACCATCCAAGCTCCAATCTCTCTTTTCTCCAAAGTTCTCTTCCTCTCTCTAGGGCTCAATTTGTGTGTTAAGAGAAAATGAGGAAAATAATAAGGCAAGCAAGACTTAATCGGGCCTTAAGTCTAAAATGCCCAACTCTAATGGCTAATACGTGATAAAATAAATCGCAACTACACATTTAAGCTATAACCAGTCAAAAGTGCCCAAAATACCAAAATGCAATATGGCACTCATTTTGACTGTCTCGCACCTACTGGGACTAACTACACCCTCCAAATTATCATTTGGGAATTTATAAATCATTTTAAGTTCCGGTTTCATATTAAACCAAATGTCATTTTAATTTTTATGACACAACAAGTCACCACATGGATATTTTTACCCACTCATCAGGAAATCATACAACATTTCAGTAAATATTAACCTTTTCCATAGTAAATTAATATTTACTCAACATCCATCATTTTATAATTAATTACTACGCATAGTAAATAAATATAAAATAGGCTATCAAAAGTGAGGGTTGTTACAAATGTTTTAATTAAATTGGATATATCAAAAGCTTATGACAGGGTTTCTTGGCTATGTATCTCCCAAGTCCTTTTTGCTTTTGGATTTTCAAAATTTTGGATTGACATGGTGTGTCGTACAATTTCAAATTGTTGGTACTCCATTTGTGTTAATGGGAAATCATGTGGGTTTTTCAAATCAAAATGCGAAGTGCGGCAAGGAGATCCACTGTCATCGAGCCTTTTTATCATAGTCACTGAAATTCTGACAAGAGGAATACTTCAACTTTTTCTTCAACGGAGGGTGAAAATCTTTTCAACTCCTAAAGGATGCGAAATAATTCCGTCATTGTCTTTTGCTGATGACTGTCTCATTTTCACAAATGGTGACAAAAAGAGCCTCACCCGCCTAAGGGTATTTTCGAAGGACTATGAAACTACTGCTGGCCAGCTCATCAACAATATAAAATCATCATTTGCATGCCCAGGAATTACATCCACTGCTCAAAGTACCATCATCAAGACCGCTATTGGTTTTGTGGAAAAAAAAGCTTCCAATGAAATACCTGGGAGTTCCACTGTTTAGCGAATGAAAATCAACAACTCTTTTTGGTCAGTTGGAAACGTCACTTACTCATAAGGTCATGCAATGGGCTAGAAAAATGCTTTCTCATACAGGCAGGCTAACACTTCTCAGATAAGCAATGCAATCCATGTGTTTCCATACGTTATGTGTCCTAGACCCACCGATTTCGGTTATTTAACGTTTAGAACGGAATTTTACGACATTCATATGGGGAGCTAAAGGAGATATACTGAGACATAAATGGGTTCAATGGTAACATTTGTGTCTTCCATATTCAGAAGGTGGTGTAGCTGTTAAAAACTTAACTGATATTATCAAAGCATACTCATGTAAACTTTGGGCTTCATTTTATAAAGGAGGCAATATGTGGGCAGATTTCACGCATCGAAGATACAAGTCCTTGGCGGAGAAATTTTTTTACAAATCACCTTCATTTGCAAGCCTAATATGGAGACGAATGCAGAAAGTGTGGGACACCTATCATGATAATTCGGAGTTGAACAATCCAAGTGTTTGGAAGCTAAATATAAATGGTGTTTTTACCTTAAAATATTCTTGGGACCTTGTGCGAAATAGAGATTGTAATATTTTTTCATTTTCAATTGTTTGGAATCCCATAGTGCTTCCTAAAGTATCATTCTTTATAAGGCGTCTACTTCGTAAGTCCTTTCCGTTGGATCTGTGTCTAAAGAGTCTACACATTTTTCTTGCTTCGAAATGCAGATGTTGCACATTTTCGGTTGAAGAAGATTTTGATCACCTTTTTGGGTCTAATCGACTTGCTCAAGAAATCTGGAAATATTTTTTAGGCATTATGGGATATAAATTTCACTTCTCCTCTCTCAAAAGGTTCCTCATGTCTTGGTGGTTACATTCAAAGGTAACAATATAAAAGCTTTGCTATCCGTCATTCTACCTTGCTACATCTGCTGGAGGATTTGGTGTGCGAGAAATAACAAAGAATATGACCGAGTTGAGATGAAATCTTCTAAGATTATTGATCTAGTCCATGAAGATGTCATAATTTCATTTCAAGCTAGACCTTACAAAGGTCTTAAATCTAGGTTTTTGATGGGGTTCATAAATACAGACTTGTTCCACTTCGAAAGGTTGACTGGTCATAGTGGCTGCTTTCTCTCTCCACCTTATTACGAAGTTACTGACAAATTCCTAAAGATTCTATTTAAGAAGTTCTAAATCAAGGAGGGTTACCTCTAACACTTTGTTATACTTGTATTGTGACAAGAATTCACGGGCAACATCCTCCCAACTGCGAATCCTGGACTCTTTGAGAGATAAGAACTAGCGAATAGTGTTGTCCTTCAAAGTTTGTTGGAACATTTGGGCTATCATTTCCTCAGAGGCACCTAGGAGAGTCATGGATCAGTGGTAACTTTGAAGATGAACAGTTGGGGGTCCACTGCCCTCGAACTTCTCCAAGGTAGGCATCTTGAACTTTTCCTATAGACTTGCTTTAGGATAGGGAGACATATGGGTGAGGCTTAAATTGTGATAATCAGTTGATATTGTAGTGGGTGAATCTAAAAACCGTTTTTGGGTAAGAATACAAATGAAATTGGGTTTTCGGTGTTTGAAACACTTTGATGGAATTAAAAGTGGGATTAATTGTGTTATCTAGTTCTGGAATTAGAAATCTGATTCGTATAATAAACCAGTAGGAATTGGTGACTAAATTCTAAATATGGAATGGTAATTAGAATTTACCGATTTAAACCCTGAGAAACCCCAAATCTGGAAAACGTTAAAATTCATGGAAATTGGTTATTGATTTAAGGTCTCTAGGGTGATTAGAAACTTTTTCCATGTAATAATATTGTTGGTTGTGATGGCATAACAGTGGAATAATAAATAAAAATCTTGGTTGTGCGTTAATGGAGAAAACAGAAAATTAGAGAAGATGGTAATCTGAACTATCGATTGATCGACCCTAGGAGTCGGTCGATCGATGGTCCCAGTTTTTTTACAGTTCGCCCAGTTTTATATATAAGGGGGGAATTAATTTTTAATATAATTCCTATGAATTATTTAGTGATAAATAAATATGAGTAACAATTATGGAAAAGAGTAATTGGGATTAAGTAGCATTTTATGGGGTGTACTTTATAAATTAATTTGAGGAAATAAATTCCAAAATAATTAGATACGAATCGAGTGAACGAGTCCGGGTATATGGGTTGAGCGACGCCAAGGTGGTGAATTAATTATGGAGAAAAACTAATTAATCTAGAGTCGAAATATAGACTCGAAAAATATTTAATTTTGGGCCAAGCGAGCGTGTCCGGGTACGTTGGTTGAACGACACCAAAGTGTTAAAGTAATTAATGTGCAAATTAATTAAAAGTTAGAGTCGGACCATAGACTCGGGATCTATATATATAGGCTTGTGTTACAGACTTATACACAATAAAGCTAGGATTTAAATAATTATATATACGATGCGTGATAGTATATATATATATATATATATTATGTGTGCTTATAAATATCACTGATTAGATATTTATTTAAATTCATATACTCTACTGCTATCGGGAGAGGTTACGCGATGTGGGTGAATCCCCTAGCTTGAGGAGTAGGGTGAGTATATCCCCAGGTCATAGCGTCTGTATTATGGGTCAGGAGCTTATATCACTTTCAGGAAGGAAATATGACCGCCTCCACAACATTTATATTTTTGGCTAAGTACGTGAGAGATTCTGACTTGGGTTGACTACGTTAAGTGAGAACACCTGGTACAATGGCACTTTAGAGAATACATCTGGTGAGTTATTACTCGGGAGGATGGGCTATTATATATATTCAACATATGTGCGAATGTTGTAATATGGTTTTTCGTATATAATGAGATAAGTAGTTATATACGGGTAATTAAATACATGAAGTGACTTGTATTGTTTATATAATGGGTATGAATGTTATACGGATTTAAAAAGAAAAAAAATATTTAAGTTAATGGCTTAATTAACTTATAAATCATATTAAATATACTCAGGCTAGAGTAGGGTGTCAGAATTAAGTTATATCAAGAACTAGTTACGGGATAGATAACTAGGTATGGTTATAAAAGGGGCGTTAGGTGTGCACATTAGTTGAGGGGTGAGTATGTCCTCAAGGGAGTGCGACACTAACTTAAATATCAAGCGCATTCATGCATTTTAGATTACTGTAATGTTAATCACTTATTAAATATTTTCAAAATATTTTGGGTTCTAACACTTGCTATCAAATATTTTCAAAACCTTTTAGGTGTCTAGCCACAGGGACGCCAGGCCAAAATTCATTCCAGGGCTTCGCAGCTACAGCACATGTGGATGTTGCAGGAGTTGGATAGGTGCTTGTGTCTTTTTTATTCCTAGTGTAGGGATTCACATCAGTTACTTCGAGCATGTTACTCCTAGTTTTATCTAGTTATTTTCCTTTCAGATTGTATGGCATTTATTATTATCTGCTATTTACGTTGGATTGAATTTAGTCGATGCTTTATTCGGCAAGACTTTTTATTACATGTGATGTTGGATTCTATTAGATGTGGATGTTTTTATTCTTTTTGCAATTATATTTTTATTGGATTAATAAAGATAAAATTTGGCACCAGCTTTTGAATACTAGGTGGTTAGTAAGTTTTAAAAAGTTTTTCGACAATGATGCTAAGAATGAACCAAATGAGACTCCTGTTTTTAATTTGATATATGACTAATCACCCGGTATTTTATTAGGTGGGGTGTCACAGATGTCAAAAATCTGGGACCATCAATCGATCGACTTCCAAGGTCGATCGATCGATCAGATACCCATTCTCTGATTTTCTGTTTTCTCCATTAACGCACAACCAAGCTTTTTATTTACTCTTCCAATATTATGCCATCACCACCAACAATATTATTACATGGAAAAAGTTTCTAATCACCCTAGAGACCTTAAATCAACAACCAATTTCCATGAATTTCAACGTTTTCCAGATTTGGGTTTTCTCTGAGTTTAAATCGATAAATTCTAATTACCATTCCAATATTAGAATTTAGTCAACAATTCCTACTGGTTTATTATACGAATTAGATTTCTAATTCTAGAACTATTTAACACAACTAATCCCACTTTTAATTCCATCAAAGGGTTTCAAACACCGAAAACCCAATTTCATATGTATTCTTACCCAAAAATGGATTTTAGATTCACCCACTACAATATGAAATGATTATCACAATTTAAACATCATAGCTAGTTAACCACTTACCTTTTGGGGTTCGTAGAGTCTGATCCATTGAGGTAGAGAAAGGTTTAGCGAAGAACACTCAATTTACTCCTTGATTTGTCTCGAAAAGATCCCCAATTGCTCTCCCAATTGATCCCTCTCAAACTCTTTGATTTAGTTTTGTGTTTCTATCGTTCAACACTTCTTAGATTTAGGTTTAATATGTTAATCCCATTTTTACTCTAATGGGCCAAGCCCAATTCCCGGAGATTCTAACTTGGTCAAACTTCTTGGTCAACATCTTAAGGTCCTCCTTGACCTTGTTCAATTCTTCATCCTTCGGATCAACGATCACGGGTAGGTTAGACCCTGGCTAGGCAAGATTCGGCATAGGGAGCTGAGCTAACAGTGGCCTATTAGCAGGATGGGCACATGGAGCGTGTTGATATTCCTCGGGGATCCAAATAGGCTCAAGTGTGGGCGGGCCAATAGCGCGAAAGAAGAGGGCCTTAGTCTCTTTGGTAGCAGGGACCTGGTTTCGTTGCATCTCATGAACCTAGATTTTAAGGTTGTCAATCTTGGCAGTCAGTTGGGTTAAGACCGTCATTAAATCTGGCTGAACATTCAGTACTTGGTCTATGTTTTCCATGGAAAGCGGGGGAAAATGGATTTTGAACTCGGAGGAAGTAGCGAGGGAACTAACGGAGCCTCAGGGTAGTTCGACGGAAGACCAAAGCCATTAGGGAGCCAGGCCAAGGGTTGAGTATGCGATCGGCCTGAGAAGGAGAAAGATTCGAATTTATTTTTGAAAGAGAGGAAGGAAAGACTTTTATTATAGGAGCAAAATATTTTTGACAATTTTAGAAAAGGGGAGGACAAAATATTTTTGGGTAAAAAGGAGGAAAAACAATTTTTGACGTTTATGATAAAAGGAAAGAAAATGCTTTTGGTATTTTGATAAAGAGGGAAAAATATTTTTAACACTTTTGGTAAAGAAAGAGGAAAAACAAGAAAACGGGTCTCAGCATTATTATTATTATTTTATAATTATTATTATGTTCTCACTTGTATTAGGTTACCCATTGTTCTAAAAGGCTCTGCCTAGGCTTAAGGCTTGGGAGAAACACCCCGCCTTAAGCCTTCTATGCCTTATTCTTGGTAAAAGACTTAAGGGGCACTTTTTTTAATACAAAAATGCTTTAATGAAATGATATCGCCTTTTAAAGACCTTTTAAAAAAAATGGACCAATATCTCATTCAAAACAATCAAAAGACAAATGGTATCCCAAACCTCTCTACCTCTCGTCTAGTAAAATGCGCGTTTTTTTGTTTTTTTTTTGTTTTTTTCTTAGTATTTTAAAAAAATAGTATATTAGGTTGCATATATTGAGACATATTTTAAGGAATGTAACATTTAGTATTTTTAATAGCCTTATTATAGTTTAAAATATTAAAATATATTTAAAAAGGCCTAAAAACCTTTTCACGCCTATGGCCCACCTAGGCTTCTAAGGCTTAGGGCTTGGCCTCCACGCCTCGGTCACCCCCCGCATTTTTTAGAACCTTGGGTTTACCTAAATGTAAAAATAAATGTCGGACGGGACCCGAGCCTGGGAGAATTGAGTTTGAAAAATATGTAAAAACATGGTTCGACTTGTTGCCAGGTTTATGGACAAGGTTTCGTTTTAAAAAAGACGAAATTGAGTAAAAATTTGGTCGGCATGCCGACCCATCATCTCGGCAAAGTTTCGGGTAGTAACCGACAAACTAAATTTGAGTGCCCTAGGTTTGTTGACTATAAGAGGGTAGGCCTGTAAACAGATCGGATTCCGACCGGATCAGGAAAATCCAATTCCATATCCGTTTATGTTCAACGGATTCGAATTCGATCCGTTTATTAATCGGATCGGATCAGGCAAATCCAAATTCATATCCGTTTATGTTAATCGGATTTGGATCCGATCCAATTATCCGATTATCCGTTTACGTTAAACTTGATTTGCAAAATTTTTATTTTCACCTCTTATTTCATAAATTTATTTTGCAAATTTTCCACAAAAACAGATAATGAAATAAAGAGCTACTATAATAAATATTTAAAATATTATTAAATAAAATATATATAAATTAAAAATATATTATATATAAGTTATATACATATATTAAAAATATATTATATATAAGTTATATACATATATTAAAAATATTAATCGGATCGGATTATTAACAGATCGGAGTATATGAATCCAAATCCGCTCCATTTAATAAACGGGTAATCGGGTAATTGGATAAACGAATTTAGGCATGATCCATATCCACTTAAATGGATCTGATTCGGATTTGGATAAAATCCGATCCATTGATAGGCCTATATGAGGGTATGTAGTTATTGGGTTAATTGGAAGGGTTCCCCCCTTTGGCATGACTTCCATGATATGCGTCTTATTTTTATGGCAATCGATACGTGTGGACCATCCATTTGATATACCGGAGTGTAAATGAATTTCCTCACTATGTACTTTATGGGAATAGTACGTGTGAGATCGAATTTGATATACTCAACATACGTGAACGAGTTCCTTATGATATACCTCCCGTCATAACTTTGGTCAAATGGTACAATGCGTAGGGAACCGTTCGATATACTTCGAAGGTACTTGGAAAATGTAAGGTGAGAGTCATATTGCTTAGGCTAACTGCGACCTGTCAGACCAGCGCCCATCACAAAGTGACCCCCCAGTTACGGGACAAAATTTGGTCAATAGCCATGCCCTTTGGTTATGTAGTGTGCAAAATGCATGATTCTTGATTAGCATGTTATGGAGAGAGTATTTTATTTAGCATGATGAGAACTATACTAATAAGGAAGAATGTACAAGTATAAAAAGTAAATCTAACATGGAGCATAAAGATTACACTAAGCATGGATATGTCAGGGTGAGTGATGTGTGAATATCTACAAGTGAGTGTTAGGTAGTGAACCTAAGCATGGATCAACTACAATTGGTGTGTGACACGTGTGAGTGAGCATGGATATATATAAGTGTGATAAGTGGATGTCTCGGATCTCTCCCTTTTCGCCCGGTGAGGGGAAAAAAAGTGGGATAAAAGATATCGCACCCTCTTTCTCTAAGAGAACTTCGGTCGTCGTCTATGTGGGGTGAATGTAAAGAGATGGAGTCGTCAGCCTATTTTGTACAAAACAGACAAAAGAACATGTCGTCGCCTCAAAATAGCTGCATCAAAGAGAAACTCATGCTAACAAAACCAATAGTTCGAAGGTTCGGGGGCTAAGTTACGGAATGAGAAGGTGTTAGGCACCCATTCCGCCCTTTCAGTCTCTCATGGGCTTGTGTTAATATTTTCCTTAATTTCTCCGTGAAGTGTATGTGCGTGTATATATAAATGGAGATCAGAAATGCCCAACACAAAAGCATGAAAAAGAAAGAGTGAGGTCATCCAAAGAAATGTTCCCCAAATAATATTTAGAAAATACGATGTATGCATTTATCGAGATATTGATCGTTATGATGAAACGATAATATGTGTTAGATAAAACGCCAATATGAAGCACAAATATAATATATATTAAAATAATATACAGATGAAAAGGATGCAAATGCAAAAAATGGAGAATTGAGAAATTGGAAAATTGGACTTGAGTCTTGGGCTTTAGCCTGAAATGCCTATGTAGCCTATAAAGGCATCACAGTCCACATAGATCGCATGCGGAATAAGGCTGGGGTTTATCCCCTAGATTCAAAAGGAAATTTATTATATGTGAGTGTGTAGAAAATGTATTTAATTTTGAGAAATCGTGGTGGATAATCCCGTTGGAATATATAGGTGTAACCCTTTTTTCTTTGTTTTGTTTTTTTATAGAAAATAAAGTATGTGAAATATAACTAATAAATAAAGAGATATTAATGTGTATCAAATAAAGTAAAATCTAGATAAATAATTTATATAAATAATGCGAAATAAAGAATTTAAAGAGAGAGAAGGATTTTTGGACCTTCTTTGGAGAATTGAGGCTTGATCTTAATCCTTGAATTTTGAGATGAAAGTCGGATGAGGGAGAATGATATTTTGCTAAATTGGGTATGAAAATTATGGGAATGGAAGGTGGAAAGGAATTTCACACAAGGAAATTTCGTTGAATGCAAGCGAATGTTATAGAGATCACTGATATTGGTGGATCTAAGGTCTACTTTGGGAGTGAGGTCATGCCTACTATTTATAGTGTAAGGAGGTGCCGATCATCATAGCCTTAGACCTGCCAATCGGATAGTAACCTTAGTCACATTGTCGATAGGCGGGGAAACGGACCTGCCAATCGGCAGTCTCGTGCAGATTTTATTGGAAAAATGATCGTAGAACGCAATCCATAAATCCAAATCGTACATGGGGCATACCGTTAAAAAGGTAATTCAGATAAATTCAATATTATTTTGGGCCTCTCCCAGATTTCGGAGTTGACTCTGGATTCCAAATAGCTTCACTCAGTTCGAAAAGTTGACTTTGGTCAAATAGGGCTCGAAAGAGTCCGATGACCTTTCGGAGTAAAACGGGTCGTTCTTTTGTATCGAACGGTTGATTCATGCACGGGGTGGACTGTTGGAAAGGGTATTCTGTGCCCTTCCAATTTCCATTCAGTATCGTTCGTGCTGAAGAGTTGTCCTTGGTCAAATGGAACCCGGGAAGGCCCGATGGCCTCCGGGTCAATTTTGGGGGGAAAATGGATCGTTTGTTTGAACGGGTATGTTGTTTCACGCATTGGGTGGATTTTTGGAAAGGGTTTTTAGTACCCTTAGAAGATTCAAAGAGATTTCTCCTTGACGATGAAGTTTACTGGGGTCCAATCTGGGTCCAGGGCCTACAGATCGATTTTCAGTAGTAAAATGGTTTGTTCGTCTAAACCATTATGCCGATTGGTGCATGGAGTGGACCTTTGGAAAGGGGATTCAGATTCCTTCAAAGATTCATTGAGATTTTTCTATAACGATAGAGTTAACGGAGTCAAACGGGGCCTGGGAGCTCTCGATGACCTCTAGGTCGGTACTCGGAGTATGACCTCAGGTGTGTAGTGAAATGGGAGGTTCGAGGGACCTAAGACGAGACTTAGGGGGTCCTAGAATATGGTTTATACAAGAAATATGGGTGATTAGATTTAAGTGGAAGTATTCCATGATGGTTCTCGACGTTTTTCAAGAACGAACCATTCTTCACGAACAATTTGCACTATAGGTATGTTATATCCTCCACCTAATGGTGTGACGAGTTCCTCATCAAAATAAAATTGCACATATACCAAAAAATAATATATTTATCAATAGAAAGTTAATCATAAGCATTATATATACTATTGTGATCACAATAGTAAATATAAACATCAATTAAAATCGTAAATATTTTTTAAAAAATATCTCAAGATATCATTTGCAATTTTAAAGGCTTATGATAAATAAATGAGGTGATCAAAATAGTCATTTTATAATACCACATAATTAAACCATGGAGGTTCAGGCTCATAACAAAGTGAAATTTTACAACAATAAATGTTATATAATATCACTTTGTAAATAATGAAATGATTATTTTTTAATGTAAGCTCTTGGCTTTCAACACTTAAAGTAATACAAAATTACTTTTAATTATTTTTTAATATGGTACGTTGTATTTCTATGGCCATAAAATGAAGCAAATTTGTTCAAGAATTTCTTTCATATAATTCATCGCATATGAATAGGAGGGTACCATAAAAATAGCATCGCATAGGCTCTTTAGAAGCCTTAGGTTCGAATATGGTTGAAACCTTTAATATATTACATACCAAGTTTGAAAAAACTTTGTCTTTGATAATAGTGTGTGTCTTTCATAATAATCTAAGTTATTCATTATCTGCTAGACAAATGTCATTAGATAATCACAGTTCAAAATTGTCAATTACAACATTCAAAAGAGATTATGAAGTGTCTGTGAGTCCAAATATATATAAATAACGTTATTTTATGTTACGGTCAAGCGTATGGTAACCAAACTTTTACAACAATTAGCTTATGCCGAGAATTTTCACCATATTCGAAGCGTTACGGTCAAGCCTTAGGTTCAATTATGAGATTATCAGGATAGTTTATTTGGTGATGCCGAGAATAAAAGTAGGCACACTAATGTTTTCATAGATGTTCATCTGATAGATCACAAACCATCATAAATGAATATTAGGGAGATCCGTATAAGAGAAAATAAAATAATAGAGGACTGTGTTGATAATGTGTTGTAAAACAAGGGGACACAAAGAGAATTTAGAGGAGTATAAACTTTTCCTTTCATTTCTATTGTATACTCAAGGGGTATCACCCTTATATATGGTACAAATTATGGTATCCCAAGAGGCCCTTTAATAATGAGGGATACCAATGGACATCCATAAAAATACGTATTTTATAAAAAAATATTTACTTGATTTTTAATTTGAGTTTAAATATACTTAATGTCAATGGATAAATTTTATTTATCAATGAGAATCGAATAGTTTGATTTTCATGTTTATATATATATATATATATAACAATTAGCTTAAACATATGGTGAAAATTAATTTTTCCAAGTATATAGTGGATTTTTATCTTGTATATCACTTACAACACATTATCACACTTTTTATGGTAGTTTATACAAATTTATTATGATACTTGTTCAGTAATTCTTTATTATTATCATAGTATGGCTTGATAGTTAAGTTTCCCTAGTCCACTTTTGTGAGTGAGGGACACATTTTAATGGAATTAAAAATAACTTTTTGAATGTCATGATAAGGATTACCATTTGATTGATAAGTTATAATTTGAATTTTAATATTAATAGGAGAGGTTCCATACAAGGAATGCATGAAAAGTCAATATTTGGAAAAATACTATGTTGAGAAAAAGTCAAAAGCCAATTGCTAACAAAATCAAAGGTGATAAAAATGATATAGTTAGCATATTTCAAATGAATTTACTATCTTAGTTCTAGCATATAATATTCTTACAATATTTTCTTAATGGAGTTTTAAAGTTTACTGAAACTTCTTGCATATGTTGTAATATGATTTTATGCTTTTGATGTCTAGTTTTCACATAATTAAAACCATGATATTTTAAACCCTTGCGATTCATTCTATTCTCTTGTACATATATGATAATATGACTAACACCACTTTCTATGTTGAGTTTTATGTGAATTAAGATGATTGTCACATGTTCTTATATAAATTATACATTTGTAATCAATTTTCTGGTTCTTATTGTTAATAAAAGTTAGAAAATTAAATTTGTTTTTATGAGAACAAATCTTGCGTTTTCTTATATATATATAATACCCTATATGTATTACTATTTACCAAGTATGATGTCTTTTTGTTCATGTCCAATGGTCTTCCATGTTATGCTAGATCGTTTGAGTTCATTTATATATCTTGTTTAGGTTTAATGCCGTCTGTCATTCATGTAAGATTTTTTTTGGTATTTGGGAGTATTAAGTTAGTTTAGAGGTTTTGATTTTTTTGGTATTTGGTTTTCGTGATTTCATAGTCTCTATATTAATATCTTGTGTATGTCCTTTTGTGAATCTATATGGTGTTGGGGATTATATATTTTACTAGTAAATCTCTATTTGTGATCCTTATAAATCTTATCAACTGTTATTTTATGAGTTTCTTATGCCCTGGGTAGTTTTATTTTGAGATTACTACATTCATTGAGTATATATATTATCTCTTGGTGTACTTGGATGAGAGTTTCACATTTTCACTATCTTTTAGGTCTTGATCTGATCTATTTATGATCTTTTCTTATTTTTCAATGGTTTTGTGATTATCTAGTTAGTACCCCGCTATAGTTCAACCTTAGACACGCTTTAGCTATGTGTAACTTTTTTGTCATTTATGACGATTTTGTGTTCATCTAACAAGTGTTGTATGCTCTATCTTGGTGACTATTTATGTGAGATTATATTTGACTTGAGACTTTTTTTATACTCCATGTTTTTTATTAGAGATGTTTCTCTTGATGATGTATATAATTGCCTAGTCATCTTATACCATGTTTCTTGGGTATTCAGTCTCAATTTTTTAGGATATTTGACCTTCATTAGTTTTATATAATTCATCTGCCTATATAGATTGTATTGATCATGCATGTGTGTTATTGTCATATTACTTTTGGACATATGTGGTTCTTGTCATTGATTCTTATGTTTTATCATACATGACTTGTCTATTCCCACATGCTTGCATTATATCTCTTTGGGATCTTGCCTAGTCCTATAATTTCACATTATCCACATGATTCTTTAGATTTTTTCATGATTTTCACCTTACATGCATCCCTTATGGGGTATTTGTTTTAGGGGGAGTAATGTTTAGTTTAGGGGGACTATTTTATTTTATCAATCATTTGTCTCATGTTTGTGGTTTTCATCATGCTACACTTGTAGTATTCATGATATATATCCTTTAATGTTACATGTGTTATGTGGTGTCTTATTACTTAATATCATATGATACGCATGATTCATCATTGTTTATACCTCTTTACTTGTGATTTGTTTTTGTGGTTATCCTGCATGTGATTCTCATAATCATTCTTATGTTATATATGTTATATATCTCGCATATTTTGTCCTTTGTATGTTTGTGTCAAAAAAAGGGACAAAATATTACATATGATATGGGGAGTGAATTCAAGGGGAGTTCATATAAATGGGGAGTTTTGCCTTGATTGTTGGGTTACCTTTTTGATGGTTTTATATTGTTTGAGTCTTACAGGTTTCCCATCTTTAGTTCATAATTTTGAGTTTCTTAGTTGATATCATACCTCGAGTATCTATATTTATTTTCCTTGAGTCAAAGAATTATCTTGTATTATTTTATGTTATCCTTTCTAGGTTATGGTTGATGTAGATTAAGGTTGGGTAATCGATTGTATTTGGTTGGATCTTTAGGGGGTTTGCCACAGAAAATACAAAGGGGGAAAATGAAAATATAAAGAATTCTTTCTTGGCTTTTTTCATGTCAAAATATTTTATTTGTCATTTGAGAACATATCCTTGACAATCCTAGTGTGTCTAGATGTTTGATTTCCTTACATACCTCCATTTACATCCAGGTAGGCTTGCCTTATATTTCTTCATCAGATTTAGAGACTTCGATTGGACTTTTAGTTTACTTTTGGACCTTTTCAAATGTGGTATATAACCTAAAAATACTTTAGGTTTCCCAAATTTTTCCACTTTTTCCCACATTTTATGCACTTGTTTTTATCCTTAAAATGTTACGTCTTTAATACACGTGCAGAACGAGACTTTAAGGATTGGTATATTTTTAGAGTTGTATCTATCTGCCAAAAACTGTGTGCACAAAAAGTATCTAGCACTATGCACACAACGCTATAAGGACAAATTTCTAAATCGAATTAATTTGTATATTTTGGATTATTATGTATTTGTACAAAATGTTTGAGTCGTAGATTAGGACTTAAGTTTGTTTACCTATGATGTGTTTGTATGAAGACCGTAGAGGTCCGGTTAGAGCACATATATCATCGTGTCGTATTTCGTGACACATTTCATCCTCAACATTCAAGGATCTCTCATGTGTGTGTGTGTGTGTGTGTGTGTGTGTGTATATATATATATATATATATATATATATATATATATATATATATATGTGTGTGTGTGTGTGTGTATATATATATATATATATATATATATATATATATATATATATATATATATATATATGTGTGTGTGTGTGTGTGTGTGTGTGTGTGTGTGTGTGTGTAGAGAGAGAGAGAGAGAGAGAGAGAGAGTCAGGCTCATGTGCACACTAAGTTTGCACATGTACTGGCGCACACCTATTTTTTTTAAATATTAAAAAAAATGAGTTGATTTTTTTATGTGATATTTAAACATTTCAACGGACCCATATAAAAAAATCATCTCAAAAAAAGTTTTTTTGCTATTTTAAAAAAATCCATCAAACTTTTGCAGGTTTTAAGTGTTTTAAAAACTGCGAAAGTTTGACGGATTTTTTTAAAATAGCAAAAAAATGCTTTTTGAGCTGATTTTTTTATATAGGTTCCTTGAAATGTTTAAATATCACAAGAAAAAAACCAACTCAATTTTTTTTTTTTTTACTATTTAAAAAAAATAATGTGCAAACTTAGTGTGCACAGGAGTCTGTCTCTCTCTCTCTCTCTCTCTATATATATATATATATATATATATATATATATTTTAGAAAAGATTTTAAACGAAAAATATTTTTTGGTTTTATGTCTTTCCCACGACTTTATATTGATTGTTCGAATGAGATGCTTATGTTATTTGAACGACATTCAAACGAGGATCAAACAAGGAGTTTTTGTCTAACGATGAAAATGTCATTTGAGGCTCGTTCGAAGTCTGATCAAACAAGATTAGCATGCTCATTAGAATGAGGTTTGATTTTGTTCGAACGAGATATGCACTTTCATTTAAACGACCTCTTGCTTCATTCGAACAAACCCTCAAAAAATATGTCACCTTAGAAAATGTATTTTCTATGTAAAAGGGTTGTGGCATCTACTTTTAAAGAGAGTTTTTGATGAAATTGAATTCCTTTACATATCCAACGACTTTCAAACCCAATTTTTACACCCCAAGTGCTTTAGATCCAAGTTTTATAGTTACATATGCGTTGAGATCTAGTTTGTGGGCACCAAGAAGGTTTATACATGGATTTCGTACCTTGTTTGTTACTTACACACAGTGGACTCTATGTTGTAGTGTTACAGTGAAGAAGCAGTGAACTCCGTGTTCAAATTCGTTGATCGTTGTTGAGCCTGTTCAATGGATATCAAGGCGTGTGTGGACTCACGTGTTATGGTAGCTTTTCGGGTGGACTCATGCATGTCACCATGGTAAAGGTTGTGTAAGTCTAATATTGTGTCCTTTATAATAACATGCATACAAAAATTGGTGTGGCTAGGTCGTCCGAGGTTTTTTCTGTTGTTGACGCAAAAATTCTCAGTACTCGAGGTGTGGCTAGGTCGTCCGAGGTTTTTTCTGTTGTTGACGCAAAAATTCTCCATCTACAAGGACCAATCAGAAAAGGACACATGTCATCCTACGTGGCAATATTCGGCACCCAAGGAGAGTTGATCGACACCCGAGGAGAGTTGGTCAGTACCCGAGGAGAGTTGGTCGGCACCCGAGGAGAGATAGTCGGCACCCGAGGAGAGTTGGTCGGCATACCAACCAGGAAGATCAAAGGATAACTATGAATTTAATGTGCATTAATGAAGATGACAACGTATTTAATGAGCCTTAATGTACATTTCAACTATATTAATAGATGACAACACATAGCATACCAAGAAATTCAAGGAAGACCAACCATCATAGAAGGCCAACAATTAGATTCATTGTATGTAGACATAAATGTTTGAATGTATACAGACATTGTATCTATTTATCTCCCATCACTATAAATACATGTATTCCCTTAGCCAAAGAGGAGGGGGGAGACAACTAAGAAACACCATACACGAGATACACATCCTTTCTCTCTCTACACCACATTGTGCTATTATAAACTCCTGGGAATAAAATAACAGTGGACGTAGGCTTTATTCATAACCGAACCACTTTAAAAACCTTTGTCTCTTATATGTTTGATGTGAATTTTTATCTTCATCTTCAATCTCATCCACATCATTTAGCCATTTTAGTAGCGTCAACATCTGTTGTTGGTTTTTCTCGTACATCGGTGTGTTTTGGATTGATTTATTTTATCTTTCTAAACTCACTTAGATGCCTGTTTTAGGGAACGATAAAATTGGTTAATCGATTAACACAACTATATAGTTAACTGGTGCTAACTTTAATTGGGTTTATTTGTTTAATTAAACTTAAGTTTGAAAAATTAAAAATACTTCGTTTGTTTATTTTTTAACCCTATCCATATAGAATTTTTTGCACATACTGGCACTTTTAAGAGGTGTCAGAGGGGGTGTCTATAATTTTTTTAGGAATGAATCTGGGTTATTTTTATATGGAGATCTAGTCACTTTCTAGGCCACCAATGTCTGATAGATCTAATTACACATACTCAAAAGTGCATATGAAATCAACACTTAAGGCTATAAATGGGCGGGACTATTTATTTGTTATTCAGAGGTGGACCCCAACCAAATATAAAAGTATTGCTTTGAAAGCCTAGAAAGAGGAAACATGTATTTTGGATTACGAGTCTCAGATCCATTCTAATGATATGGATACATTTGCTAAGAAGTTTTGAAAATTTTTTAAATTTAACAAAGAGAAATCTATGTATGATGAAAAGAAATTTGATAAGTCTAAGTTTAACAAGGATGTAAAATTCCCTAAAAACGTGATGATAATTTTAAAAGGCACGATTTGAATAGATGCTTTGAGTGTGAGGGTTGTAGCCATAGGGAAGCTGAGTGCCCCACTAAGATAAGGAAGGAGGGAAAGAAATCAAAGGTCTACCATACCACCCTCAGTGATAGTGAATTGGAAGATGAACTCAATTCCCTTATTGAGTACAATTACATCGCGCTCATGGATAGTTATGTGATCCTTGATGAAAAGTCTTATGATGAAGATAATTTTGTGAATGATGTTTTTGAGGCCAAGTGTAAATACCAAGTGAGTGGTGAAAAAGAAGAAGCTAGTTATGTGAGCCTTGATGAAAAGTATTATGATGAAGATAATTTTGTCAATGATGTTTCTGAGGCCAAGTGTGAATCCCAAGTGATTGGTGAAGAAGAAGAAGAAGAAGAAGAAGAAGAAGAAGAAGAAGAAGAAGAAGAAGAAGAAGAAGAAGAAGAAGAAGAAGAAGAAGAAGAAGAAGAGCAACAACAACAACAACAACAACAACAAGGAGGAGGAGGAGGAGGAGGAGGAGGAGGAGGAGGAGGAGGTGGGAGGAGGAGATGATGATGAAATTAAAAAGTCTAATTTAAAATTAGAAGTTAGGATGAAAGATCGTTTCATAAGTAATGATCAGAGTATTTTAATTGAGGATCTTAGGCACGTGAGGAGACTCTTAGGTAGAAGCTCACATTTATTGACGAGGGAGCGAGATAACCTTTGTGGTTTGATGGAGATTTTGAATAAGGACTCACAAGTATTTCATAAGTCTCATCATTTGTTCGAGTCTAAGGTTATGGAGTTATAGGAAAGATTGAGAGGCTCGATCCATGTCAAATTTGATTTGGAATCTAGGTCAAAAATTTTGGATAAAATGTTAGGCAGGTTATGAATTAAATATGACAATTATGGGACTGGGTTGGATGATCCAAATACTTCTGCTACTAAAGTCAAGACCATGCTTTTGACAGAGTCGGCCATGGCCAAATGCGTCAGAAAATTTCAACCCTTACATAACATTCCTCGTCGTGTCTACACGTGCACACATTGCAGTAGTAAAGGTCACCTTAGGCTCTGTTGCTTCGATCTTATAAAAGACCTTAGGAAGTCTAAGAGTATAATCACCAAGGTTGTAAAAATCCAAAAGTATCATGTCATACCTATTTGAGATTAAAAATCATATTTGGAGGCTTGAAGTGTTAGACTTGTTGATTTTTGAATTCTTACACATGATACTTATTATCCCAAATCTAATGGTTGATTGTGTTTTCATGTTTTCATACACTAAATTTTGTGATTCATGATATATGTATTTGCTAGTTGTATGTTGATTGATTCTTTGGCATTTTGATTTTTCTTTTCTACGGTCTTATTAAAAAAATACAAAAAGTTTTTTGTTTCTTGAGTCTTGTTTTCATGTGGTGTCATGTTTTAAAAATGTATAAAAACACATGTTTATGCGTAGTTTAGTTTTACAAATTTTGTGTGGAATGTCAATGTGTTTGAATCTACTTCATTCTATGTTTCCATGTGCCTGGAACTTTTAATTAGGATTTTAAATACTCAAATTGTTCTTAATCATGCTTGCATAGAGTTGTTTGACTTTGGTCTTCTTAATGGCTTCACTTAGCATATGCCTCCGCACACACATGCTCGAACTTTTTGGATTTTAACTTCATTAGTTACGTGAGGAAAGCAAGGAGTTATCTCATCAATCTTATCATTATACATATCTTTTTACTATGGGGGATTCTTTCATGAAAAAACATTTCCCGTGAGCCTATTACTTTATTGAAAATATGAGTGTGCATAAGAAAAGGCAGTGAAGGGAGAAATCTTCCTTGCGTGAAAGGAAACCATTAGAAATAGACTAAAAATTATAGACAAAAGAGAAAAAATTACCAAGGCCAAAATTAATTGCATTGATTCTTCAAATTTGATAACTTCAAAAAATGAGTGTAAAAATGATATTTCTATAATTTTAAGGATGTTATAAGTTGAAGATCAATGGGTTTTCACAATGAGTCTTATTTAATTCATGTTTGATGCTATTTATTTGAAAATTATCTGTATTTCTAGTTTAATGTACAATGTGCATGTTTGTCCATTTATGAGTTCACTTTAACGTCACTATGAAGCTAAATATTTATTTGATAACATTAATGAAGTCAAAAATAACTCCTTAGACATTTTGAGTGATTGGGTCATATTTTACTTAATACTGGTTCACACCCCTTCACTCCGTTTATCACATATTTTTATGCCATACGAGTGTGGAAATATTAATATGTTTTAGTTTCTTTTGTGGTGATATATATATTTGTTTTTGTGTGTGTGTGTGTGTGTGTCAAAAATAACTCCTTAGCTATATATTTAATTTGGATCATATACCATCGACACAAGAATTCTTTCCTTTTTACAAGAGATGAAGATCATCATCAAAAGCAAAAGTCTTTCTGTATTTTTATGGGAACAATCACACTTTATACACATATCGTTTCAATCAACAAGTATCTTGTGTGTCTACATTCACGAACAATATATTTTTGAATCCGCATAATATTATTCTGTATGTGCAATCTGAGATTCAATCGTTTTATTTATTTATTTGTATTAGTGAATTATACATTGAATTGTTTCACCTATAGATCTGCACAACTCTGTCAATTTTCATTGTTGAGTCACTTCTTGATCTGCATAACCTTATCAAATTCTTAATTGTTTATTTTGAGATGTCTCTCATGACAACTGAATATCTGATATTACGTGATCGTATTTATATATGATATTTTCTGCAATCAAAGAAAAGTAGATAATTATCTCTCCTGATCACCAAAAAGAACTGCCCAGATATGAATCTTAGTGCATAAATTTTGGATAGAAATTTCTTTGATTCAACAATCAGTGTTGAATGCAATCAAATAATATAAATTCGTGGTTCTAATCTGCGATGTGATACACGGCACCATCACAGTCAAATAGATGGGAATTTCTATTCGAATCGTCAATGGATTCACAACATGTCGCATCAGATATGTTGGGTCGGCTGACAAATAAGAATATGACATTGACATCCAGAGGTGCAAGGAGGTTGGCTTCGAAATCAGCAACACCATCACCAACTCATCTTCTAGTAGTCGACAACTCCACCGGACGATTTTTATTAGACGCGGGCAAGGTGCGAAGACCCATTAACAAACAGATTAGATCAACGGACCCATCAAATATCTCTATAATAGGTTGAAGATCATCTATTTCTGGTTGGAATCAAACCACTATGTGGTCGGCATCAATTTGTAGTTGGCAAACATCTTTGTTAGCACGAACAAATCTGGTCGGCGAAATTGCTTTGATGGTCGGTGAAATAACTATGCTGGTCGGGGACCACTTGATTCTTGGTCGGCACCATGTATTCTATAACCATAAAACTCCCAAATATTGGTCGGAGGGATCAATTGTTGGTCGAAGATGCTCACGTCAGGTCTGAGACATTTTTGTTGGTCCGAAAGATTTTTCTATTGGTCGTAGACATTTTTATGTACCAGAGTTCCCTGAAAATAAAAATTATACAAGAAGAGGGTTTCCTCGATTGCTGGTCGGAGGCGTGAAAGACATTATTAGTAGACAACAAGTGTTATACAAAACAAAGGTTTCCTGACCATCTACTTTTGGTCAACATTGATCGGCTACACCTAATGTTGGTCGGCTCTACCTCATGTTGATCGGAGACATCTGATACTGATCGGCAGTATTCATTGGTCGGAAGGTTGGTCGATAATATATGTTCTTGGTCGACAACTCCATTGGACTTGATCGGAGAATTGTTGTTGGTCGGCAGGACCTGCTGTTGGTCGGCGATGTCGAGTTGACAGCTTATGTATGTTGCAACAGGGAGGAGGTCCCTATCATATAATTATAGGTTGAAAAAATATACTCTTGGTCGATGGGTTCACTTGTTGGTCGGAGGAATCAAATGTTGGTCGTCAGTTGCTTTGCAACAGGTTGGCGATAGGTTTTCCTGGATCGAAGAAGATCATCGTCAACGTCTCACTGGTCGACGTCAACTCATCGTTGGTCGGCGACAGCTATTGTTGGTAAGCGATAGTTCGCTCACAACAAATGGAAGAATGAAGGAGTGGAAATTGTGTTCCCCTAGATTTCTCATTTTGGCTTTGTCCAAATCATCACCATGGTGTTAAAAAGACAAATTCACCCCCTACCATTTCTTAATTCATACTTTTCTAACACAATAAAATTTTTAAATCTACATAAGTTATACTTCAAAATAAATATTTTAAAAATCAACTTATATTTGGTATTTTACTTAAAATTAAAATGTCTAGCATTTTTTATAAAAATTTGCTCATACCAACACCAAAGCCATATGTTGCACAATCGTGAGAATAAATTTAAAACCAACTTAAATTTAGGCATTTGCTTAAAATTGAAATTATTTTGAAAAAGTCCAAATCAAACCTCATGTCTTGCATATTTGATAAAAAAAATATATGCCCACATGACACACGTGTGGCACAAACATATTTTTCATATTTTGAAATTTTTTATTGCTTTGTGTTAATACACATTATATATTGATTGGATCACTAAATTATTCTCATGACTAACTATTTGAACTAGTCTCAACAGGAGTTCGAGCAACTTATTAAAATTCCTTAGGTACAAGATTCAATCCCGACGAAACCTCGATCACAATCTTAAACTTAGGAAAATTGTTATTGCTCGGCACCAGGCAATTTTGCCTCGACATATCAGCCAACATATATTATTTCATTTTTTGAAATTAATATTTTTATTGCCCAAGCATATACATATCATATATATTAGATGACTAAATTATTCTTATGACTAATTTGGTAGGGCAAGTTATTAATTTTTACAGGTACAAGATTCAACGCCGACGAATGCTCGAAAATAATCTTAAACAATCTGGAAACTATTATCATTGCTCAGCATTATGAAATTTCACCTCAGCGAGGCATTATATATTTTATTATTGCTCGGAGATATCGGCTCAAGTACAAATTATTCTATATATCCCTTGGGATTCATATAATATATTCATCTCAACAAGGAACTCGGCGAGATACTCATTATCATATTCAGCTCCGAGGAAGAACAATAACATTTATTATATTTCACCACCAACGGATAGTTGGTCAGGGTAATTCGTATTTATATTCAGCATGGAGCTCGAAAAATTTCTTCTCTCTCTATATATTCAGCTTCAAGGAGGTCTCCAGCATTTATATTATCTTATTCCCAACAATCTGTTGAGGAGGTCTCCAGCATTTATATTCCCAATAATCTGTTGGTCAGCTCCAAGAAACTCTCTAGCATTTATATTATCTTATTCCCAACAATCTGTTGAGGATGTCTCCAGCATTTATTATATCTTATTACCAATAATCCGTTGGTCAGCTTCGAGGAAGTCTCCATCATTTATTATCAATTACCACCAACTCCGGTTGGTCGGTAATAAATCTCTTCCAACTCCGGTTGGTCGGGAAATAAATCTCTTCCAACTCCGGTTGGTCGGGAACCAAATCCAACTCCGATTGGTCAAAAAAATCCAACTCCGGTTGGTCGATAAAACCAAACTCCGGTTGGTCGATAAAATCCAACTCCGGTTGGTCGATAAATCTCTTCCAACTCCGGTTGGTCGGGAAATAAATCTCTTCCAACTCCGGTGACACGACTCAGAATGTGTCTCTAAAGTGTGTACTCTATAGGCTCAAGTGCAAGCCTGTCGCTCAAGTAATAATCCGACAAGTCGGGTATCGATCCTCGGGGAAAAAGGACAACGGAGTTGTGACGACGGGATAAGACGGAGGAATCCTAATGATGACTCTAAAAAGAAAGGAAAAGATTTGATTTTTGGTTTTTGGGATTGATTACACTAAATGCAATTATGAAACTATGATAAAATATGCAACTAACTAAATTATCTAAATGAAGAATGAAAGAGTAAATTGAAATTGCTAAACTTAAATGATGAGAAAAGAGGATGGGAATACAATCCCCCAACCCTAGTGTAATGCAGTGACAACGTCAATCATAAATTTATCCGATTAATTCAAACCCGGAATTTAGTACTCCCAAGCATTATGTATACGAGGTTCAAGCCCGCGTCATACTTAATCTGAGGATGAGTAAATCAGTATCGCGGTAATTACATTCAAATTGTACTCTAAATCATCACGAGTACCCATAGGCAAACGAGATATAAAGATCTACAATTCTTAAGAAATTACGCGATACGATTTAAATTAATCATTAAATTCAGCGGATCGACGTTATACACATGCATTAACACATCAGGTTGGGTTCATGCATCCCAACCTTGAAAAAACCTAGCCGGACATGTTAAATGGACTAATGCATGAAATAATGACGTTGCATGTGTAGGAATTCATAATGAAACTGACTAGAAACATGTAACTACGTATTATGAATGCGAAAACAAGTTGAATCTAATGGGAAAACAAAGCATGCAAGAACAATAATAAAGAACAAGAATTTTGAATTAAAACTTGCAAAAACAAACCCGAAACAATGAATTCTTGAAGTACTTTGTGCCCTTGATGTTCCTAGATATTCCTCTACTTTTTCTCTATCAGAAACTCTCTGAAAATACCCCTAAAAGCTGCTCCTAGGTTAATGCCTACGTTCCCCACAAGTTTTGGAGTCTTTTAAACCTCATAGGAGACTTGGAGATTAATCAGAATAAAATACAAAATTCGCGTGTCAGGTACAGCGAACCGGTTCGGAGGTACAGCGAACCGGTTCGCCCCTCCGAACCGGTTCGGGGTGGGGTTCGCATGTACCAGCCTGGCCTTGCTCTCAACACTTAGATTTTTTTCTGGTTTCTCTTCTTTTCTTGGATTTTTCTTCAACTTCAACTGAGCATAACTTTTCAACCGTAGCTCGGATTTGGGTGCCGTTTCTTCCAGTGTTCTCGTTGTTCCGAGCTATTCAACTTCCCAGTTGACTTCTTCTTCCGGATCGGGCTGCAAAATTACCGACATGCCCTTGAACTTGCCTTCTCAGCTTTTCTTGCACAGTCTTGTTTCCTCCTTTGCACTGCTTGCATAATTAACCTGTAAAACCAATAGGAGAAGCACGAAACACGCAATACTCGCCAAGAAGGTTAAAATCATAAAAGTGAATCAAATCCATATATGTTACATCATTCGGGTTCACAAAAGTACTGAAATTAGGGGGATAAATATACAATATTTATGCCCAATCATCCGGTTGGTCGAGAATAAATCTCTTCTAACTCCGGTTGTTCGGGAATCAATCTCCACCAACTCCGGTTGGTCGACAAATCAATTTACAATCAACTCCGGTTGGTTAAAATAAGCAAGATCATGGGATGAAAGTTGTTTCATTGCTTAGGCCCAAAGAGTGACAAGTCACTATAATTATACAGCAGGTGGAGCAAGTTTCATTGTTTATGCAAAACAGGACAATTTGTCTTTCTACATATGTATATTCATCAGCAAACAACAAAGAAAGCATTCAAAGTTTATACTCCATACTTGGGGGCTTCTATTACAGATTTAGTTATTCATTCGGTGGCACATTCTTAAAACATCATGAAGTCGAGCATCAAATTCAACTCCACAAACTCACGCAGTCGGGGACCCGACCAATCATCATTCAGGAGTTATTTTTCTTGCTCAATAATTATTTTTGATATTGAAGTTCAGGAGGTATATTGAAGTTCAGGAGGCGTATTCAGAAGTTCAGGAGGTGTACTCAGAAGTTCAGGAGGCATATTCAGGAGTTATTATGCACATGCTATTGAAGTTCAGGAGTCAAATTCAGCATCTACAGCACTGAGATCTTTACTACTACTTTCCCGACCAATAATGAAGAAGAAGTTGTATGAAAATGTTTCGAAGTCAACCACTAGCTTGGTACATTGAAGAATTGGGTTCAAAATCTAGAATGTTACTCGACAAACTATTTAGAGGAGTATAAATAAGAAAAATCAAGCACGTGAAGTTAGCACTCAGTTGCTCGGCACAGGAGGCAGTTGGTCGGCTAGCAAACCAATCAACATACTTGAAGATTATGACAAGCTACAAGCTGCATACTATGGCATGGCTGAATCCAAATTCCCAGGGGTGATACATAGCACACGTTCACTTGACGAACGGAGTTCCTCAAAAGAGATATTAGAAACCATCGATCAGCCTGCATCATATGTCATCCAGGAGGTAGTACACTTTATATTGAACAAATTAAGAAGGTAGATCAGGAATTTCATGAGCACCGAGCAACACTGCAGAATAAATACTCCATCCTTTCAGTAAACCATCGAGCATGGAGCATTGGGGGCTTCTGTTGACGCAAAAAATCTCCATCTACGAGGACCAATCAGAAAAGGACACATGTCATCCTACGTGGCAATATTTGGCACCCGATGAGAGTTGATCGACACCTGAGGAGAGTTGGTCGGTACCTGAGGAGAGTTAGTCGACACCCGCGGAGAGATAGTCGGCACCCGAGGAGAGTTGGTCGTCATACCAACCAGGAAGATCAAAGGATAACTATGCATTTAATGTGCATTAATGAAGATGACAACGCATTTAATGAGCCTTAATGTACATTTCTACTGTATTAATAGATGACAACACATAGCATACCAAGCAATTTAAGGAAGACCAACCATCATAGAAGGCCAATAATTAGATTCAATGTATGTAGACATAAATGTCTGAATGTATAAAGACATTGTATCTCTTTATCTCCCATCACTATAAATACATGTATTCCCTTAGACAAAGAGGAGGGGGGGAGACAACTAAGAAACACCATACACAAGATACACATCCTTTCTCTCTCTACACCATATTGTGCTATTATAAACCCCTGGAATAAAATAATAGTGGACGTAGGCTTTATTCATAGCCGAACCACTTTAAAAACCTTTGTCTCTTATATGTTTAATGTGAATGTTTATCCTTATCTTCAATCTCGTCCTCATCATTTAGCCATTTTAGTGGCGTCAACATCTGTTGTGGCTTTTTCTCGTACATCGGTGTGTTGTGGATTGATTTATTTTATCTTTCTAAACTCACTTAGATGCCTGTTTTAGGGAATGATAAAATTGGTTAATCGATTAACACAACTATATGGTTAACTGATGCTAACTTTAATTGGGTTAATTTGTTTAATTAAACTTAAGTTTGAAAAATTAAAAATACCTCGTTTGTTTGTTTTTTAACCCTATCCATATAGAATTTTTTGCACATACTGGCACTTTTAAGAGGTGTCTGAGGGGGTGTCTATAATTTTTATAGGAATGAATCTGGGTTATTTTTATATGGAGATCCAGTCACTTTCTAGGCCACCAATGTCTGATAGATCTAATTACACATACTCAAAAGTGCATATGAAATCAACACTTAAGGCTCTATATGGGCGGGATTATTTATTTGTTATTCAGAGGTGGACCCCAACAAAATATAAAAGTATTGCTTTGAAAGCCTAGAAAGAGGAAACATGTATTTTGGATTACGAGTCTCAGATCAATTCTAATGATATGGATACATGTGCTAAGAAGTTTTGAAAATTTCTTAAATTTAACAAAGAGAAATATATGTATGATGAAAAGAAATTTGATAAGTCTAAGTTTAACAAGGTTGTAAAATTCCCTAAAAACATAATGATAATTTTAAGAGGGATGATTTGAATAGATGCTTTGAGTGTGAGGGTTCTATCCATAGGGAAGCTGAGTGCCCCACTAAGATAAGGAAGGAGGGAAAGAAATCAAAGGTCTACACTACCACCCTCAGTGATAGTGAATTGGAAGATGAACTCAATTCCCTTATTGAGTGTAATTACATCGCGCTCATGGATAGTTATGTGAGCCTTGATGAAAAGTCTTATGATGAAGATAATTTTGTGAATGATGTTTTTGAGGCCAAGTGTAAATCCCAAGTTAGTGGTGAAAAAGAAGAAGCTAGTTATGTGAGCCTTGATGAAAAGTATTATGATGAAGATAATTATGTCAATGATGTTTCTGAGGCCAAGTGTGAATCCCAAGTGAGTGGTGAAGAAGAAGAAGAAGAAGAAGAAGAAGAAGAAGAAGAAGAAGAAGAAGAAGAAGAAGAAGAAGAAGAAGAAGAAGAAGAAGAATAACAACAACAACAACAACAACAACAACAACAACAACAACAACAACAACAACAACAACAACAACAACAACAACAACAACAACAACAACAACAACAACAACAACAGCAACAACAACAAGGAAGAGGAGGAGGAGGAGGAGGAGGAGGAGGAAGAGGAGGTAGGAGGAGGAGATGATGATGAAATTAAAAAGGCTAATTTAAAATTAGAAGTTAGGATGAAAGATCATTTCATAAGTAATTATCAGAGTATTTTAATTGAGGATCTTAGGCACGTGAAGAGACTCTTAGGTGGAATCTCACATTTATTGACAGGGGAGCGAGATAACCTTTGTGGTTTGATGGAGATTTTGAATAAGGACTCACAAGTCTTTCATAAGTCTCATCATTTGTTCGAGTCGAGGGTTATGGAGTTATAGGAAATATTGAGAGGCTCGATCCATGTCAAATTTGATTTGGAATCTAGGTCAAAAATTTTGAATAAAATGTTAGGCACGTTATGAATTAAAGATGAAAATTATGGGACTGGGTTGGATGATCTAAATACTTCTACTACTAAAGCCAAGACCATGCTTTTCACAGAGTTGGCCATAGCCAAATGCGTCTAAAAATTTCAACCCTAAGATAACATTCCTCGTCGTATCTACACGTGCACACATTGCAGTAGTAAAGGTCACCTTAGGCTCTGTTGCTTCGATCTTATAAAAGACCTTAGGAAGTCTAAGAGTATAATCACCAAGGTTTTAAAAATCCAAAAGTATCATGTCATACCTATTTGAGATTGAAAATCAGATTTGGAGGCTTGAAGTGTTAGACTTGTTGATTTTGAATTCTTACACATGATACTTATTATCCCAAATCTAATGGTTGATTGTGTTTGCATGTTTTCATACACTAACTTTTGTGATTCATGATATATGTATTTTCTAGTTGTATGTTGATTGATTCTTTGGCATTTTTGATTTTTCTTTTCTACGGTCTTATTAAAAAATACAAAAAGATTTTTGTTTCTTGAGTCCTGTTTTCATGTGGTGTCATGTTTTAAAAATATATATAAACACATGTTTATGCGTAGTTTAGTTTTACAAATTTTGTGTGGAATGTCAATGTGTTTAAATCTACTTCATTCTATGTTTCCATGTGCCTGGAACTTTTAATTAGGATTTTAAATACTCGAATTGTTCGTAATCATGCTTGCATAGAGTTGTTTGACTTTGGTCTTCTTAATGGCTTCACTTGGCATATGCCTCCGCACACACATGCTCGAGCTTTTTGGATTTTAACTTCATTTGTTACGTGAGGAAAGCAAGGAGTTATCTCATCAATCTTATCATTATACATATCTTTTTACTATGGGGGATTCTTTCATGTAAAAACCATTTCCCGTGAGCCTATTACTTTATTGAAAATATGAGTGTGCATGAGAAAAGGCAGTGAAGGGAGAAATCTTCCTTGCGTGAAAGGAAACCATTGGAAATAGACTAAAAATTATAGACAGAAGGGAAAAAATTACCAAGGCCAAAATTAATTGCATTGATTCTTCAAATTTATAACTTCAAAAAATGAGTGTAAAAATGATATATCTATAATTTTAAGGATGTTATAAGTTGAAGATCAATGGGTTTGCACAATGAGTCTTATATATGTCATGTTTGATGCTATTTATTTGAAAATTATCATTATTTCTAGTTTAATGTACGATGTGCATGTTTGTCCATCTATGAGTTCACTTTAACGTCACTATGAAGCTAAATATTTATCTGATAACGTTAATGAAGTCAAAAATAACTCCTTAGACATTTTGAGTGATTGGGTCATTTTATATGTTCTTCCTAAGTTTCAAGTAATTCAAATTGGTATGCTTGATGATCATATTGATATCTCATGCTTTAGTTTTTACATCAAAATTGGTATCATTTGTTCATTATTTGGATGAATTGTTCTTGTGTTGCCAAGTAGTATTTGTCGTTGCTTGTTACACATTACACCTTTGCATGATATACTTGTTTTTCTGTTACTCTTACCCGTGTTTCATTTAGGGAGAGAAATGTTTTTGTTGGGAAGAAATGTTTTATTATGCACATTTATCTTTGTTTATTCCTGAACAAAAGGGGGAAGAAATAGTATCTCAATCTTTATAGTTCGGTAGAGATTTTTACTTTAGGGGGATACATCCCAACCTAGGTGGAGATATTTAGACAAAGGGGGAGGTTTTATTCGTATGTGAATTTATATTGTGAAGCCCCCAAATTTTAAAATAAAATATGAATTTCCTTTAAGTACGAAAAAGCATGGTTCAACACAACACACACAACCTTCAAATTTTAATTTCTTTCAAATTAACATTAAACTCAACTAAAGTGAAATAAAATTAATCCAACATAAATATTTAGTAAAACAAATTAGTTCAACCCAAGTCCTAGAAATTTGCCTAACAAGATTAATTCATTTTTTTATTTAGGCCAAACCAAATTTTATCAAATTAAAATTAATGACTTGGATTAAATTAATTAAACATTATCCAAATTAATTTTAGCACCAAATTAATCATAAGTACTGATTTAAACCTTATTTTATCTTTTAGTCCTAAGCATGCATCTAGGTGATATAGCAAGATAAAATAAATCACAAACCACTACGTGTCGATGTACGAGGAAAACCCAAATGGGAAAAACCTCGGACGGCCCTAGCCTTAAGTCCACTAAGTATGGATTTATCATTACAAGATAGATGACTTACTACACACGACTCGATTCTGTCCAAGCCTTGACGCGTCTTCTTGTAACTACCTCCACCTAGTCGACAATCCCGAACTCCAACGGAATCTTGTAATCCACCAATGAGGCTTTTGGTCTCCGTCAACCCGCACCCGAAGCCTTTCTTCAAGTGGGAACACCATAGCACGCAAATAAACTCCTTTTGGGTAGAGAAGAACCCAAACTCTCTTCTTTAATGGTGTAGAGATGAACCAAAGGTGCCACACCAAACTCCAAGCAAAATATATACATATATATATATATATATGGAAACTTGGAATTTAAACAAAACTCAATGGGTGTAAGTGTTTTTGGAAGATATTAAGTCATCGAAATCAAAACACTCAAACATGAACTTTTTGGCTAAACATTTCGCTCTCTAGAGAATGAAAAAATCTCAAAAAGTTACATAGAAACGTCTTGTTCCCGCACATAAAATGGTTGGTAAAAGATAGTGGGAAACATGGGTGGTTAAAAATGAAAACTGCCAAAAATTTGCATTCCCGCCAAAGTCGTTCGAGCAACTTTCCCAGATCGTTCGAACGACATCGTTCGAACGAGATTTTAGAAGAAAATAAGGCCAAAATCTCATTGGAAAAACTCGTTCGAACGAGTTTGTTAGAATGAAACTTCGAACGAAAAAATAGAAAATAATTAGCAAATCTCGTTCGAAATCTCGTTCGAAATCTCGTTCGAACGAAAAAACATAATTTCAAAAAATTTCAATAGTAAGCCCAAAAACTTTTAAACAAAGTTCTAAAATATTTTCTGAAAAGTAAAAGTCATTTTAAATTAAATTACACCCAAGTCTCCTATATATATTAAATGCATTCATACCTTTTGGAGACAATGGAATCCAATAGTTGTTGACGTAGAAACGAGGCACTAAACTCGGCAATGACGAAGCTTTAATTTCTGGGCCGCTACATCTTCAACCCAAATTCGTCATAGGCTTGGATGGATATACAAGATATTTATTCCTATGACTCAAAATGTTTTGTCTAGAATTAATCCAACACTACATAAGACTCAATTTAAAATTTGTGTCCTTACATATTGTTATGTATTCTCTCTAAATTTTAAGGTGTGCAAGTTTGCAATGATGCATCAAAGATTATATAAGAGCAAAGCAACTCAACGTGAGTTTGTTAAGTGTTTGTACTTTTTTCTTTTGAGTTCGGGATTGAGTATTTAAGAGAGCTTAATGGCACAGCTCATATGATTTTATTTTTTGTTGTATCCCGATATATCTAATGGGGGGTATTTGTGAGGAAAAATTTTCTAATCCAGTAAATTTGTACATTTTGTCTTATTCTGTATTTTGACAAAACCTTTAAGTCATAGGTCAGTATTTGAATGTTTTTACCTGTCATGCCTATGATGTGTTTGTTCCAAGACCGTAGTGGCCTAGTTAGAGTGTCTACATCATCTTGTCATCATTTGTGCCACATTTTATCTTCAATGTTCAAGTATCTCTTAGGCATAAATGTATATATATTTTGATCCTTGGATTCTATTTTGGGTGTTTATTTTTCTAAAATTATTTGAGTGTTGTTTGAAAAGATTTTAAAAGAAAATTATTTTTGGGTTTTAAGTTGTTCAAACGACTTTATAATGTTCGTTCAACAAGATTCTTATGTCGTTTGAACGATATTTAACTCATTTAAATGACATTTAAATAAGGATCTTTTGTCTAACGGAGCAAATTTCATTTGAAGCTTGTTCAAAGGTTGATCGAACGAGATAAGCGTGTTCGTTCGAACGATGTTGAGTTTGGCTTGGTTCAAACGACATTTTATTTTAGCTCGAACAAACCTTAAAAAATGTGCCACCTCAGAAAACATGTTTTCTGCATATAAGGGTTCTGATATCTATTTTTAAAGAGAGTTTTTGGTGAAGTTGAATTTTTTTTTTACATATTTAAAAACTTACAAACCCTAGTTTTATACCCCAAGTGTTTGAGATCCAAGTTTCATAGTTATATATGCATTTAGATCTCATTTTAGGCACCAAGAGGGTTTTATTCTTTATATTGTTAAGGATTGTTTCATGAGATGGAATTCATACCCTATTTTACTATTTAAACTTGGTGGACTCTATGTTATGGTGCTGCAGTGAAGAAGTGGTGGAGTTCGTTTTCATATCTATAGATGGTTGCTAAACCAGTTCAGTGGATATCGAGGTATGTGGAATCACACGTCGTATCAGCTTCACGAATGGACTCTAGCATGTCACTGTGATTAAGGTTGAGGAATAAAGAACATCAAGGCTTGAGAGGGCGTCAAGGTCATTGTGTAAGTCTATTGTTGTGTCCTTTGTAATTCCGTACATAGTGAAATTTGCGTGGTTCGGATGTCAGATGTTTTTCCCGTTGTGGATTTCCTCTTACATCGGCATGTTGTGGATTGATTTATTTTCTCTTTTTATATCACATAGATGCATGCTTGAGGGAAAGATAAAATTGGTTAATCGATTAACATAACTATCTGGTTAATTAGTGTTAAGTTTAATTGAGTTAATTTATTTATTTGAACTTAAATTTGAACAAATTTAAAAATATATTTTTTTCTTTTTTTTAAACCCTATTCATATAGAATTCCTTGCACGTAATTTCACTTTCAAACACATGTCTACAAAAGGGTAAATTTTATTTTTTAGCTTATTTTTTAAGGATGTTCACACGATATCAGATTTAGTCTGTATGCATGGTTTATTGGGAGTATGGAAAATGATTTTTTACTCTAAAACACCATCTTAGATACATCTTCAATTAGAACTCTCCTTTTGAATACAAAAATTTCAAACCTAGGAGATTCTCTTTCCCTCTTAACACCCTAGATGATATTTATTTTTTTCTCACTTTGATTGAAATATTTTGTGTGATATTTTTTATTGATTCATCAAGTCAACCTTAGAAAATCTATCTTTCATCATTTGACATTGAATATCTTTAATTAAAAGGCTAATAAAGATGAAGATCTGGAGAATCCAGTTGGAGTTTGATGATGCTGAAATCTAGCACCACCAGATAAGTGATGATGAGCTCAAACAGTAGTAACCATGGCATCCTTAGAGATGTAAGTGTATAAGTATATAGAAGGTGGTGAGTATAAGAGGAATAAGATAATGATGTATAGTGGTTCAGCCAATTTGACCTACATCCACTGTGAGTGTGTGATCCACTAAGTATGGGCACTAATGGCCTTGGATATAATGCACATAAGCTCACTTTCTCTCTCTACTGTGTGTACAAGCAGAGTTTTTGCTAGGGTTACAATTATCAATACCCCCATATAGGGTTGTAGGTGACAAGTATATATAGGTCTTAGGGGGTGTAGTGTACCCCCAAAGTATGCATGGTGCATGTGAATAAGGATCTAGCCAATCTCCTGTTGACACCTGTAGATGCCAAATTATGACATAATATTCCCTCACGTGAGGAGGTGATATTGTTATAACGGCCTTCCATGTGCCATGTGAGCCTCACGCGCACTATTCCACGCGTTTCCCAAACCACGCACCGTGATGATGTCACCCTTGGCCTATGATACGAGGCCGAGGGCAAAGTTCCTTCTGGTGGTGAGTCTGGCCTAATTTAGGCCTCGTACTGTCGTACCCTCGGAGGGTCGTCTGAGCCTGGTGAGGGGTCGTCCCCTTGAAGGGTCGTCTGAGCCTGGTGCAGGGTCGGCCCCTTGAAGGGTCGTCTGGTCCTGATGGGGGGGTCGGCCCTTGAAGGGGCGTCTGGGCTTGATGAGGGGTCGGCCCCTTGAAGGGTCGCCTGGACCATGATGAGGGGTCAGCCCCTTGGAGGGTCGTCTGGGCCTGATGAGGGTTCGGCCCCTTGGAAGGTCTCCTGGACCATGATGAGGGGTAGGCCCCTTGAAGGGTCGTCTGGACCATGATGAGGGGTCACGAGACCATCTTGGGTGTGCCTATGTTGGAGGGCGCCCTCGGCCTAGCCGAGGGTATATATGGGTATATCAGAGTTCTTCAAATTGAATGTATGGAAACTAATTGGAGTTGATTCTCCTCTCTCAACAAAGGATCTTTATTGAAAGATATTAAATAGGGTGGAATTTTAAGGATTGAATCATAATGAGATCTTATAATGGAACTCAAGCTGGGTATATATCTTATCTCCTGTAATATATTCATTTTTTAGTGTATTAGTTGTAGCGTCCTTAGGGGGTTTTTCCATGTGGGGTTTTTCCTCATTTATCTTAGTGTTATGATCAATTTTCATTTAATATTTTTCACAACGCATAACTTCACATAATTTCAGATCTATAATTTATTTAGGTATCTAGATTGTTACATCTCACATAATTACAATTTGATAAATCTAATTTGAAGAAATCCCACCTAATCACAAATTAATTGAAATTGGATCTAATTATATTTAGTGTAGACTTTTCGTCATGGTGCATTGTAATTGAACTAAAATAATTTTGAATCTTGATTTGGTTGGTTTCATATCACTTGCCCAAACTAAAATTAGGTCTCGTCATTTAAAGGATCAGTGTTTGATAATTATCCTAAGTGGGTGTGTCTTTAAATATCATTGTCCAAATCGATCATCATTAATGAAATTCATTTTTAGATTTGTTTTGATTTCATAAGTTCTATTATTCAAATAAATTTTTTGATGTTTGTACAAGTGTTTGAATGGTTTTTAAATAATTTGGATTTTAATAAGCAAAATTTAATTGCGTATGTCCTTTTCACCTCTTTTTTGAAATTAGATCACCGAATTTTGCATTTTTTTCACATCATCAACAACTCACAATGAGTTGATGATGCAGAGGATATTTTCAAAGATTAGACGATATCATGCGAGTATAATGGTACTTAAAGGCGGCTCATTTGTCGCAAAGTTTAACCAATGACACATTACTTTGGGAAGAGAAAACTGAGGGTATCGATCTTAGTTCTATAAGGAGTCTATTGAAAAGGCTCGAATACACAATCTTAGACCTGAACGGAATGGCGGGCTCACCATTTCTTTTCATTTCCTTTCCTTTTCGAGCAACGGGACATTGGGAATAACCACAACGTTACATCACAAAAGAAAACTATGATTGATCCATTTTTTGTTTTTTATATATTTTTCTTCTGTTAGAGTTAAATATGTAAACATTAGTCAATTAGGTAAAAGTTTGTTATAATGTTAACACGGTATATAAAGCATTGATAATGTAAAGTTTGTGTGTGTTAAAATAAATATATCAATTGGTTTTATACTGAATAAATCTCTAAAATATTTTTTTCCTTGATATATTTTGTGTGTACTTTATAATGGATGCGTATAATATTGTAAAGATGCATATACATTGATGATTAATGTGTGTCATATGGTCAGTCTATAATTTTTGTGTACCTTGATGATTAATGTGTGTCATATGTTGATATATGCATGTAAGTTGTTGATTTATACATATTATTTGTTTTGTTATAAGTTTTTATAATATGAACAAGGATACCATATCAACAATGGGTATGATGTGGTTTAGTTAAGTTGTTATTACAATATAAATTTGTCAAATTGGTGACGGATGTGGGAAATACTTTTCATTTATGAGTGCAGGCTTTTTCGTTGTGTGAAGTTTGACATGTATGCATATGAATCTGGTTCCTAAACTCATTTTTTGTTTATTCGTTTTATTATTATTTTTTATTTGTAATTTATTGATTTAATATATGTATTCTTATGATTTATGTGTATATTATAAAAAAATTTGTTTACTATTATGATTTATATGTGTACTATTATAGTTCATGCATAGACTTTGGCTACTAGTGTGTGTACTTTATTGAGTCTCACCTTATGTATAATTATTGATCTATGGGTATAATATACTTTATTATTTAAAGGAAAGCAATAAACTTTACGAAATTTTCTTTGCTTATTCCTCCACACATATGTTGGGAGTTACGGAAGGCAAGAACTAAACACATAATTGAATCTCTCGTTACTCCAACATATATGTGGAACTTGTTATAAGCTTGAAGACTAAATTACAAACATTGTCTCATGATAAGGAGTTGGTTCATACTTTTGATATCAAACTAATTGAGCCAAAAGATTTTAAATATATCCCAATTAGATGGGAGAAACTGAATATCAAAGTGAACGTTGATGGTTTTTCTAGAGAAAATTCAGTATTTATGAGTGGTGGAGACATATGTAGGAATGAATAAATTCATTCATTGTGGAATTAAATTCTCTAACTTTTATTAATCTTAATAAATGAATATAAGCCACCACAGATGATATGCCCTTAATGTACCCCTCGTCTCAGAGACATCGACCTCGGCCATGGAGATGGCCGAGGTTGGAAGGGACCCAGATCAACAACCAGCGTTCTCGTCCCAAACAAGGTCGGCTAGGGATCGACCGACGTTCCTGCTACCTCAGCTAGTGAGATCTTCATGATCCACAAGGGCAGATTATTCACCAAGTCATCCGTCTAAGCATTCAAGGCTTGCAACCTCAGCTGGGAACAGGCCGAGGTGGCCATACCATCACCGGAACCAATCTCGGCTGAGGATCAGCCGATGTTCCTATTACACCACCATTACCTCGGCCCAGACCGATGTCACAGCTCAACACAGTTTACCTCAGCTCTCCCACTGAGCCAAGGTCACCACCTCATCCTCTTCTAGGCCGAGGTTGCGACCAGTCACAGATGGCCGAGCTCTTATGATCATATGTGTGGCTAGGAACACGTGTACACAAATCAGTTATAATAAATCATTCCCCTCACATGGGGGGAATATTTCATCATCACTCTCTACATGTGACAGTGACAGATGTCTTCATTCGATTGGCTAGATCAACACACACATGCTCATTGCATGCATGGGGGGTGCATTACACCCCCCAGGTATTATATATAGTTGTCTTCTCCTTCTTGGAGAGGGATCCAAAATTAGCAACCCTAGCTAAAACTCTGTCTAAATACACAGTAGAGAGAGAATGCTTGAGAGATTGTATCTATGGCCATTAGAGCCCTCATACAGTGATACATATCATAAACTTTCACAGTGGATGTAGGCCTAATTGGCTGAACCACTTATATTCTGGTGTGAATCCTCTTATCCTCATCTCCCTCTATTATATGTGTATATACCCTTATGCTGCCATTATTAGCATTGAATTGAGCTCACAAACACCTTGAAGGGTGGTGTTGTTTCTAGCATCACCATTTTGGTGCGTCTGTGGAAACGAGAAGTTATCTCTTCCTCTTTATTCATTTAACCTCACCGGAGACTCTGGTGGTGAACCAGGCCTCCCCCCTTGTATGGAGCTGTTTCACCATTGAAAGAGGTCCTGTAAGGTATTAAGCTCATTTACTACACCAGCTCTTTTGTGTTAACACATGGCACCGGAATTACCACCACCTCTTTCGCCGCCTGGTGCGGGAGGACCCAGCTCCAGTCAGGCACCACCCCAATCCGAAATGGCGGAGGTGTCCGCAGCCTTGAGGTCTTGGGCTGCAATGCGACAACTAATGCAGGAGCAATTTTCACAGCTCAGCCAAAATATGATGAGGCCACCTGGAGTCTCACCGGAGATGATCACCCCGGCGGCTATTTAGTCCCATCCTGATGCCAGGGGACCACCCCAGGCACCACAGAAAGAGCAACCTACACCCCAGCGGAGGAGGGACATTGCTGACCCTAGGCGCTTGCGCCTGGGGAGGCAAGGAAACCCTTTCATTGTGGACAGGTATGATGATCTAGAGGCAGAAGACGTCCCAGAAGACTGTTGGGAGCCATATGAAGTTTCGAACAACACAGTTCGTCCTGCCAACCGGAGCCAAGGTTATGGAGGCTAAAGGGGTGACGAAGACCAACAACGAGGATCAGCTTTTGATCGACTGAGCAGAGGGTCAGCCTTTGAAAGGCTCGGCCCAGTAAACGACCTAAGACAAAGGTTGTCAAGGTCGAGAAGTGTAGCAGGCTCACAAAGGGAAGAGAGACAACGTCAGCCCCCACCGAGACGAGGAAGAGACCAAGAACAGGTCAATAGCAGGCGTTGTACCGTGGCTGGGGAACCCTAGGTCCACCCCTTGGAGGTAGCTGGGGATAACCTCGTCCAGGCCGACGTTGCAAGACCATGTAATGACTCCATCCAACATCTTGAGGACAAGATAGGAGACCTCATCAAAAGTCGGGATCCATTGCAAAGAGGTTTCTCAGAGGGCTCTCCTTTCGTGGCTAAGATAGTAAGCTTCCCTACCCCAGCTAAGTTCAAGCCACCTGCAGTAACTCCCAAGTATGACGGTAGCACCAATCCTGTACATCATATTGAGATGTTCCAGTCAGCGACAGACATCTACTCGATACCAAATGAGATAAAGTGCCGAGCCTTCTTTGGGACTTTGACGGGAGCTGTGCACATATGGTTTACATCTCTTCCGAAGAAATCAATTGAGAACTATAAGGGCTTGGCTGAATGGTTCATTCATAATTTCTGCTTTGGGGTAGGACCTCAAAAGAAGACCACCCGTCTGTTGTACGTCAAGCAAGGCAAGCATGAGAGCCAAAGAGACTACATCTTCAGATTCAACAAAGAAAAACTAGAGGTTGAAGACTACGAAGAGAATATTGCCATGACAGCCCTCATTGGAGGTCTTCAGAAGGGGAAGTTGTTGTGGAAACTTGTAGAAGACCCTCCAAAGTCCATGGCGGAGCTATTGGCAACTGCGGGGAAGGTCATGAACGCTGAAGAGGCCACGGCCGCTAAGTATGAAGACGATAACAGTGGTAGCAGTAGAAAGTTCCAAAGAAAGAAGGATGGAAAGAAGAGGTCGGTTGATGATAAGTTTGCGCGTTATACCCTTCTTACGGTTAGCTACGAACACATCCTTAATGAGATCAAGAATGACCAATCCCTAAGATGGCCAAAGAAGTTGAAGGCTCCTCCACATAAGAGGAACCAGAACTTATGGTGTGAATTCCACCTAGACCATGTCCATATAACAGACAAGTGCTTCGCCTTGAAGAATGAGATCGAGAAGATGTTGAAGTCAGGAAAGTTAAGGAAATATGTCGATGGTAAAGCTCCCAAAAGGGGAAGGGAAGACCCCAAAAAGAAGAGACACGATAAGTGTCGTGAGGATACCACTACAAGAAGAGATGGTAACTCAGACGGAGATGAAGAAGACGATCCAGACCACCCGCCAAAAGATGACAACACCCCAATGAAGAGGGTTGGTATGATCTCCTTTGGAATTAGCACCATATGCGGAGGACTTGTGGGGGGTGGATCTTAGGTTGCTGACAGAAAAGCTCATGTGGCAGAGGCCAAATCAGTGGCCAAACTTGAAGTGGTAAACCTGACGTCTTCCGAGACTATGTAAAAGAGAAAGAAGGTAGACATGGACACTCTCATAGTTGGGTTCTCCCGACTCGACTTCAAAGGCATCCTAGCTCCACATGATGACCCTTTGGTGATCACAAAAAGAGTTCATGGATGTGAGGTGCAGAGAATTCTTATAGATGAAGGAAGTTCAGCAGATGTGATGTTCTGGCCCTGATTTAAAAGCCTAGGCCTTAGCAGAGCTAGGCTGGTACCCTATCATTATATGTTAATGGGGTTCAGCGGTGAAAAGGTCCATCCACTTGGCATGTATGAGATGGGCGTGCGAATGGGCGATGAGTGGCCTAAGAGGTTAACCCGAAAGATCAATTTTTTTGCTATGGATGAAAATGTCTACTCGACCTATAACCTCATCATAGGAAGAGTAGACCTTAAGAAGTTTGAAGTCGTGCCGTCAATGGTCCACTAGATGCTAAAATTCCTGACCCCCTATTGGGTAGGGGAAGTGCAGGGTGACCAGACCATAGCACGAGAATGCTACTTCAACTCAACTGAAGAGAGAGAGGCGCATAAGAGAGCAACTACCACTTATAACATCGATACACTTGACCCTAGAGATGAAACAAAGTTGAAGAAAGGAGAGGCCGCGGAAGAGGTAGAATCCATCGTCCTCAATAAGGACGTGCCGGAAAAAACCATCCAGGTCGGCAAAGCCTTAAAAGCAGAGATCAAGGAAGAGCTGATAAACTTTCTGAGGAAGAGGGAGAGTGTCTTTGCTTGGAGTCACGCAGACATGCTTGACATCAACCCCGAGGTCATGTGCCATAAACTCAGCGTATCTAAGGATGCAAAACCAATAAAGTAAAGACGAATAGTCTACTCTAGGGAGAAGTACGACGTCATTCGGGAAGAGGTCAGAAAGTTGGAAGAGGTTAAATTCATCAGGGAAGTTATATATCCGGAGTGGCCATCAAATGCAGTCATTGTGCCCAAGGCCAATGGAAAGTGGAGAATGTGCGTAGATTTTACTCACCGTAAAAAGTCTTGCCCGAAAGACAGTTATCCCCTACCCTATATTGACCAGATGGTAGATGCAACTGTAGGACATGAGCTCATGAGCTTCATGGATGCGTATTCAGGCTATAATCAGATCTTCATAGATGCTGAAGACTCAGAAAAGACAGCCTTCATTACTGACAAAGGGACGTATTGCTACAAGGTGATGCCCTTTGGATTGAAAAATGCAGGGGCAATATATCAATGTCTTATGAATAAGATGTTCGAAGACCAAACAGGCAAGACTATGGAGGTGTATGTAGACGATATGTTGACGAAAATCTTAAAAGCCTGCACTCATGTGGCAGACCTGGAAAAGACCTTCAATACCATGGACCTGTACAAGATGAAACTCAACTCGGCAAAGTGTGTCTTTGGTGTAGGAGGTGGGAAGTTTCTTGGATTCATCATCAATCGAAGAGGAATAGAGGCGAACCCTGAGAAAATCAAGGCTTTGCTCGACATGAAGACACCTAGGAGTATCAAGGACGTTCAGAGGCTCACTGAAAGAGTGGCTGCGCTCAACAAATTTGTTTCCAGGGCGACCGACAAGTGTCTTCCGTTCTTCAAGGTGCTTAGTAAGGCCTTAGAGTGGGACAAAGAGTGTGATGAGGCTTTTGATCAATTCAAGATATACCTTGGATCTCCCTTTCTCTTATCTCGACCAATAGCGGGAGAGAGGCTGTTTGTTTATCTAGCGATCTCTGAATCGAATATAAGTGCGGCCATTGTACGGGAGGACGTTGGGGTTTAAAGTCTCGTATACTTCAATAGTAAGGCCCTTCAGGGATCTGAACAGAATTACCCTCGTATGGAAAAGTTAGCCTATGCCTTGATACATTCCTCTAGGAAGATGAAACCTTACTTTCAATCCCATTCTATGGTCATCCTCACTGACTCCCCACTAAGACAGGTCCTCCATAAACCTAAGAAGTCGAGAAGATTGATGGAATGGGCCATTGAACTAGGGGAGTATGACCTTACCTATCAGCCTAGGATGGCCATCAAAGGGAAGGCACTTGCAGATTTTGTTGCCGAGTTCACACGAGAAGAGGCTGAGGTTGAGAATAATCTAAAGATTGTAGAAGGGACAAACAGTAACGTCTTTCGACACTCAGAAGAGGTTATGCCCAAGAGAGTCAGAGATGGAATAGCCGAGAATGAGGAAGACAGGTACCTCTTCAGGCAGGGAACCATATTGGAAGAGGGTTTCTCATCGGATAAAGACATTTGGAACCTCTTCGTCGACGGGTCTTCTTGAAAAAGTGGAAGCGGTGTGGGCCTGATACTTTTAGACCCGGATGGAACCAACATCAAATATGACCTTAGATTTTACTTTAAGGCATCAAACAACGAGTCAGAATACGAGGCCATAATTGCAGGCCTCTCCTTGGCAAGGACCGTTGCTATAAAATGACTCATCCTTCATAGTGACTCAAGGTTGGTTGTTAATCAAGTATTATGAGGCCAAGGACGAAAGGATGGCCAAATACATGAAGAGGGTGAGAACGATACTCGAAGGCTTCGAAGAGGTAAAAATGAAGAGGATACCTCGGCAAAATAACAGTCATGCAGATGCATTACCAAGGCTAGCTTCGGTAATAAGGACAGATATCAGAAGGATAGTCCCTGTTAATATCTTACCCAGAGCAACCATTGAAGAAGAAGAGGTCAGTAACCCTTTCCTCAATTTAAACCTAGGGAACTCATGGATGGATCCCCTTGTCAGATATATCAGAGAGGGGGTGCTACCAGAGTCAAAGTTAGAAAGGAGGAAATTGAGATACAGAACCACAAAGTTCTCAATAGTAGGAGATATCCTGTATAGGAAGGGATTCCTATTACCTCTCCTCAGATGCGTTCATCCCATAGAAGTTCCCCATATCCTACAGGAGGTACACGAGGGATCTTGCACCAGTCACATAGGAGGGAGACCTTTGGCGAAGAGAATTATCACGCAAGGATATTGGTGGCTGACCTTGGCCAAAAATGCTGCAGCCTACGTAAAATGGTGCGACAAGTGTCACAGATTCTCCACTGTTCCCCATAAACCTCATCATCCTATGACGTCTATCAGTTCCCCTTGGTCATTCGCAGTATGGGGAATTGACTTAGTGGGTCCCCTGCTGAGGGCTGCAAATAATTATTAATTTCTGATAATTTCCATTGATTACTTCTCCAAGTGGGTAGAGGCAGAGCCGATGATCACGATTACAGAGCATAAGACCTTCCAATTTATTTGTAAGAACATCATATGCAGACATGGCCTCCCAAATACCCTCATTTCGGATAACGGAACCCAGTTCAAGAATTATTCCCTACAAAAATACAACGAAAGAGTTGGGATAAAGCATTTTTTCTCTTCTCTTGACCGACCTCAGGCAAACAGTCAGACCGAAGTCACCAACAGAACAATCCTCGACGGGATCAAGAAGAGGTTGGAAGAGGCTAAGGGAAGATGGACTGAAGAGCTTTATGTTGTGCTGTGGGCCTATAGAATGACGACCAGGACACCAACGGGGGAGACCCCATTTATGTTATCACATGGCTCAGAGGCCGTCATACCCACAGAGGTAGGACTCCCTACTCATAGGGTTCAGACCTATGACCTCGAGAATAATGGAGAGAAAATAAGACTCGACCTAGACTTGATTGAAGAGAAAAGGGAAGATGCAGAAATCAGGCAAGTAGCTTACCAACAGAGAACAGTAAAGTTCTATAACCAAAGGGTAAAATCAAGTCCCATAGCTGTAGGGGACCTGGTGCTGAAGAAGACGTTACAGAAGGCAAACAAGCTTCACCCAAATTAGCATGGTCCTTACAAAGTGATTGAGGAGGTTGTACCCGGAACCTACAGGCTAGAAAATCTCGAAGGGGTACCTTTCTCCAACCCATGGAATGCTGATCATCTAAAAAAGTATTACATATTATTTTGCAAGAGTTTTTGTGTAAATGTATCATCTTATGAAGGGATTGTTAATGAGAAGATCAATTTCCATGTCAATTCTTGGTTCATTGTTCTCTTTGGTGAAAATTATTTATGAGGGTAACATCTTGGTTGATGACCTCAGACCTTATAACATCATGATTTGGTGACAAGGTCAGACATCACACTTGGATGACCCCAGACCCTTAACATCATTAATTTAGTGCAAATTATTTGTGGGGATAACATATTAGTTGATGACGGAGGTTAGGGGTGGTAAACGGACAGATACAGATCAGATACCATATTTCCATATCCGTATCCGCTATCTAGATGCACTATCCATATCCATATCCATATCCGTATCCATATCCATATTCGTATCCATATCCATATCCATATTCGCCCGAATAGTTAAACAACTATCCATATCCGTATCTGCTCGAATACCTCGGATTCGGATGATATTCGTATCCGTTGACATTGTTTAACCATCACAAAAAATAACTATTATAATATCCAATCCAATGAAATCCAATCCAATCCAAATAACTATATAACAAAATTACTACGTCCTAACATTAACAATTACTCCATAATGATAATATGGCTTAAATCCATCCATACTTTATAACCATATAAGCTTAAAGCCATTCGAAAAAAAATAACAGTAGGATTTCATAACAGTAGAAATAAATAAGCACCTTTTAGATTAAATCAAATTTATTGAAAATGATAACCACATGGACATTTTAGTCTTCAAAACATACTAACATTTTTATTTTAATAAGTATACATTTTTATTTTGTATATAATATACCAGTTGTTAACTTCAATTCTCATCACAATCGAAACCATCTCTTTAATTTTTTATTTCTCTCTTACATTTATTTATAATTAAGGAAACTAATGAACAACCACATGAATAATATATAAATACAATTATATATTTTTATTTTTATTTTTATTTTTATTTTATATGCACTTGTTGTTGCTAACTTTATGTTGCAGGAGGAAGGGATACGCAGCGACGGAGTTGATGCGGAGGGGTTGATGAGAAGTGGTTGTGGGGTTGATGAGCAGAGGCAGGCTGATGCAGCGGAGGGGGAGGTGGTGGAATGAAGGTTTTTTGTGGAGTGAAATGTGGATTTCATTTCTCTTGTTTTGTATGGAAGAGAATGAAATGAAATTAGTTGTTTTTTAGTGGAGTATATGTTCTTTAGTGGTTATATGTTGTGTGTGATAGGTTGTATTGTAACTTTAGTGTAACTCCATGATAATATACCCAATAAAATAATAATACATGACATTTTATAATATACCCAATAAAATAATAACTTTAGGGTGTTTTTGTTTTGAGTGGAGTATGTGTTTGTTTTGTTTTAGGGAATAAACAATTAAGGTTTTTTTTAATATTATTTTATTAGTAATACTAATACTAATATTTTAAACATATGTTTGACGGATACGAATCTCCAGTAAAAAAGATACTCCAAATTGGATACGGATTATTTGTGTCAGATACTAGTACAATTCGTATCTGTTTTCTCGAATATTTTTATAGAGTATCCATATTCGTATCCATTTCCATTTTTTTGGATAAATATTCGCAAATTCGGATTCAGATATTGGATGGATGCAGATTTTTGAATTTTTGTTTACAGCCCTAGTAGCGGTACAATTCTGGTACCCCAAGGACCATGTCTTTCTCTTTGGTTGTTCGACTTATGAAGAGTTCTCTTTCATGCTAAGGGTAAATCACAGTGTTGCGAAGGCCATGCCTGAATTCTCTGGGTCTCCTCGGGAGCTGTTTGCAGGACTTCTCTATATATCACCCTTGGCGGCACGATCATTGGTTACGAGAGGAATGATCTCTCTCCCGATCGTATTGCATTATGTGCATCTGCAAGATGTTGGTGATGCGGGATATGCCGAAGCCGTCATTCTTAGCTTAACTTCAAAATTATTGATGGTGAGCGACGACCTGTTAGTGGACCCACAACTTACAACCATCACTTCGTGGATGTCATACCATCGCAATCTTGCAGTGGTAATACGGGCGAGAAACTCTGATTGGTCTAGATGATTGGAGGGAAGGACGTTCTGACTTCCTAAGGGGTAGCCCAGTTATGCTTCTTATGTGGTCGTCAAAGAGATTCCGTATGGCGGTCCCTCCTGAATATCCCTTGGCAACTGTGCCAAACTTCTTTACTCACTACTTTATTAGTTTGGTCCTGAATATCGAGAGTTAGGAGAATTGGCTTGTGGAGCACAGGGCTCGAGGCTTTCATTTGTCAGTGCCTTGGTGGGGAGAGTTGTAGCCCATTCTAGAACTGGGGGAATACCAGTATGTTTGGTTGGTTGGCCTCCGGTAGACTTCTTTCTACTTTCCCTCGAGGCTCTTGCGTCAATTTGAATGGGAGCAGATTATGCCACCTCGAACACTAGACTTCTTTCATGTGGAGGATTTGAAAAAATGTATGCGCATGCGGCTAGGCTCTCTGTGGGAGAATCGTCGACCATCGACCCATCCTTCCCAATCTATTGGCAGAGTTTGGCATGTTTCTAGAGATTACATCAAGTGGCTATGGAAGATGGAAGTGGCTCAAATAATGACTGAAGAGACTGGACAAAGATGGCTCATCATGTTTGACACCATGGAGTTATAGTTTTCCCTAGGCTGGTCAAGGCTTACTGTTCCATGGAGCGCCTTCGGTATTCCATCCAAGAAGGGGAAGTTTGGTGACCCCAAGATGTAGATGATGATGGGGATAGTTCTTCTGGCAGTTGCGGGTAGGATCCCTTGGGAGTTTTATTTGTGAATCTTTTGTAATGGTGTTTGGTTATGTACGAGAATAAATTATGAAGGTCTTGTTTTAGGAGTAGATTGGCTTATTTGTCTTTAGGAAAATGTTAGGTTGGCGAGGGAAGTTATTTGACTCCTTACGCTGACGTAATTGTACCGAAAATTTTCATTTATGGAATAAAGAAAATTTTAATTATATTTTTGTGCCTCTTAATGAGCTTTTGCATTTGAATTATCTATACCAATCGCTAAGGCATACATAATCCTTTGGTTCATGTAAATGATAAAAATGAACCTTCGTTCTCAAAGATAAGAAAAGAATAGCATTTTGTGAAAAAAAGAGGGTCGTGCTCATGTGAAATGTATGAGCTGCCTACGTACATCTGGAGGTTTTGAAAAGTTTCTAAATTTCATTTTTTAAAGTAAAGAGGATCAGGCCACATATAGTTCTAAGTAGAGGGAAATGGAGAATTTTTCTTAGAATAGAAGGGAGATGAGAAGAGTCATAGCTCGTTGAGATTTCGGACTAAGGATAGAATTTCTTAATATGTTCTAAGTTGACTGGATGGGTCATCTCTTCCCCATCGAGGTCAGTGAGCATAGCGACGCCACCGGATAGGATATTCTTCACATTATAGGGGCCACTCCAATTAGGCTTGAATTTCCCTCTAGAATCCTAGAAGGGATTTACGACTTCTTTAAATGCTAAATCCCCTTCTCAAACACCACGGTCCTTGACTATCTCTTTATATGATCATGCTATTCGACGATAATACCCTTGTATATAATATAGAGCCTTTAGCCTTCTATCGTCCAAAAGTGATAACTCGTCAAGACGGCTTTGATGCTAGGCTTCCTCACTGACTTTGCTTTCAAGCATGACGTGTAGTGAAGGAATTTCTAGCTCAAAGGGTAGGACTGTAATGACCCCACTTTTATGTGCTCATATGTATATAGTTTGTTTTTACACTCATGTGTTACTTACTATCTTATAAATATTATATTATTAGATATGTGATGTTATTGGCTATCAATATAACAAACCCCATTTTTAAATATGAAGAATCAATCGTAAATAGGATGAAGTCGAAGTCTTATGACATATCTTAAGGTATATAATAAGTTTTGGGGTAGAAAATATAATTTTATGAAACTTTAAGGACTAAAATAAAAATATATAATGGGCCATTTTGTAAATAAAATATTTTCAAGGACCTCTAAGAAATATTCAAAATATATAGTGTGAAATTACCAAAATACCCTTCATGTGTGAAATGACCCTTATACCCTTAATACCTATCCTCGACACCTCGTGCTCGGTTTTTGAACATATCCACTGCACACGTGTCACCTTTATAGGAAAGGATAAAACTCATGTAAATCCTCTAGAAAAAGGAAAAAAACACGTGTCGTCGTTTGGTAAACCAAGACTGCAAGGCTGATCCGTTGCACGACACGTGAACGACGACTCACCAAAGTGAACCTTATCATCCAGACACGTGTCAACACCGTAATACTTTTGAAAACCTATAAATAGGGCCTTAGGGTTCATTTGAAACTCACACCAATTCCTTGAGAATTATAGTAAGAAAGAGTGATAGAAAGCTTGGGAAATATCTTAAGAAGGAGTTCTATTATTTCGAAGAAAGAATTCATTTCGTAGGTATGATTTTATTTAAATGTTATAATTCATTTTTGTAGTTTTAATTTCGTATTTTATAGCTTTACTTAGTAGTTATGCTGGTAAAATACACTAAAGACTTTACTAATCAAAACTTAAAATTTGGAAACAATCTAAATTGATTTTATTTTCAAAATATGTCAACTTGTTTGAAAAATATATACACTCTTTTTAAAATGATTTTTGTAAGCAATTGCTCGTATTATGGAATCTCATTTAAGTAATTCCAAAGTCAGTCCCGGTGAAATTCTGTCTAGTTGAGATGGTATTTAAGTGGTGCCCCTGTGACCCTCCATCTCTACTGGGAATAAATCCGGAAATGTTTTGTCTAGATGAGATGGTATTTAAGTGGTGCCCCTGTGACCCTCCATCTCTACTGGGAACCGACTGATTAGGAAGAACTATGAATTGAAATTCTTTAAATACGATATATGAATATTAAAAAAATAGAGAAAATGGTTTTAGTAACCTTTTTCAGCAAGATATTTTAGGATTAAAACACAATATTTAGAATTGGGATTTATTTAGAATACATAATTAAACCGTTATTGTATTTATTAGATTAACGTGTGATCCAAGACTCAATATCTATATTTTCGAGCCTCTATTTTAGGTGAGTACTCTGACATTCCTTGTGCATTTTAATTATATGATATTATGCAAACTATGTATTTTGTGAAATGCTTTTATTCTCAAAATGCATCTGATACCGATGATTGATTCATTTGTGATATGTTTATATCTCTCCATATAGACATACTGATTGAAATGAGTATTGAAAATGAGATTGATTATTGAAAATATGATTCGGCCTAAGGGACCTCTTTACTGACTGACCTTCCCAGCTGGGTTATCGCTGGTGTGCCCTAAATAAGGCGTTGTGACGAACTAGTTCGATTGACCCTCAACTACCGGGGTATAATACGGTAGAAGAATACGGTATTAGAGTGTACTTGGCCATTAAAATGATATGATTTAAAGAAAAAGATATCACATTTGAATTGTTGCATTCGTTTTATTCTGAGCTATCCAATTGTGATATATATACTATCATTTCAAAATATATATCTATTTACTACAAGTTCATATCCATATATGTATATGCCTTCTCTTCTGACTTGAATAGGTATCTATTTTCTGAAAAACCTTGGAATGTCGGGACATTAAATCTCATTCAGCTTTTAGCTGACGTTGTATAAATAACGATTTTTCAGGAAATAATTAGACGGGAGGATGGAGTGTAGAAGGACTATGTTGAAGATCTAGCTTGAGGAGCTCTTTTGTTATAATTTTAAATATAACGTTTGTTTTTAGGAGATAGAGCATGTTTGGCTCTTTAGTAATAAGTTTTTAAATTTGGCATAAGTTGTAATCCGTTCATACTTTAATATATACGAAGTTCCCTTTTAGAAAGATCTGATGACGTAATTCCATTTTTTCAATAGTTTACGATTCATGACCATGTGAATGTATTTCCGTTGCATTTATTTTAAGAAATATTTTAAGTCCATAACATTGAATTCCTTGGTGGCATGTCAAGACACTCATTACCTACTACTATTGGGTTGGGGTCGTGACAAGGACTGCTTCCATGTAAAATACCAAAGAGTAAGGGGTAGCCCCAGTAGATGCTTGAACTAAATTTTGGTAACCCCAGAGGGCATAAGGGATCCGATCGGCCTAATCTCGATAACTCTCGATAATTTTACTGATGATTGTTTTGAGGTTCTTATTAACGGCTTCGACTGTACCATTGGTTTGAGGTCGGTGGGTAGAATATTTGTGATTATGAATCCCATACTTTTCCACCAATTATGTGACTTCTATCTCGAAATGTAACCCGTTGTCTGATATTAGCTCGTGTGGGACCCCAAATCGACAAATTATATTTTTTCGAATGAACTTGGCCACCTTTTTGGCATTTAGAACTGTGTATAACTCAGCTTCAACCCATTTAGTGAAGTAATCTATGGCAACCAAGATGAATTCATGTCCAACTTTCCCTATGATTTTGATGTCCCATGTAGAGAACGGCCAGGGAGAAGTCATGTTGTACGATTCCCGTGGAGGCAAGTGCCGGAGGCTAGAAAACTATTGGAATTTAAGGCATCTTCGAACATAGGCAGTGCAATTCTGGACCATGGTAGTCTAATAGTATCCTTGTCGGATGATTTTCTTGACTAGCATATGGCCCTTCATATGGGGTCCGCACTCCCCGCTGTGAATTTTCTGCATCATCTCTTCAATGTCATCCCCTACGATGCAGTGTGAATGGGATTCATTAAAGTTTCTCTTGAATAATGCTTTATCACAAATAATATACTAGGAGGCCAGTTTGTGGAGGATTGCTCGGTCTTTCTTGTTTGACACTTTGGGATACCTACCGTTCTTGAGGAGGAGCCAAATATCATAGTACCAGCAATCGGCTATATCGGGATCATCAACTGTAACGATCTCAATATGGTAGCAGAGGGTAGGTTTAGATTGTTTTTGGACTAGTAAGGGGGCCATTGTTATTCCTTTAGGCATGTCGACTATAAAGGTTAAGGTAGCAAGGGCATCGGTTAAGTTGTTCTTTGCTCGGGGCAGGTAGTGGAAGGTGATATCTTAGAATTGGGAGGCCAACTCTTCTAAGTGGGCATGGTAGGTAAGAGTTTCTCATCCTTGACTTTCCATTTTCTCAGTACTTGAACTATGATGAGGGTTGAATCCCCCTAGACATCTAGGCATTAAATTCCTTTCTTGAGAGTGACTTTGAGGCCTACCGTGCATGCCTCATATTCGGTCATGTTGTTGGATCGGGAAAAATCTAACTTGATAACAATGGGAGTGTGAGAGTCATCAGGGTCAATTAAAAGTATCCCAATGCCATATTATTTCTTGTTGGTTCACCATCAAAGAATATTTTCCACCAGAGGTCTTCTTAGGAGGTACAAGGGATATTCTCATTCGAGAATTCAAAGATCCAAACATCGGCTTCCTTCATAGGGTAGTCTGCAAGGTAGTCAGAGATGGATCTTACTTTTATGACTTTCTGCGTGACACACACAATATCAAATTCGGCTAGCAACATCAACCATCGGGCCATTAGGCTAGACAAGGCAAGTTTCTTGAGTAGTTATTTAATAGGATCCGTTCGGGACACAAGTTTAATGGGAAAGGTAAGCATGTAGTGTCGTAATTTTTGGGTGAACCAGACAAGGGATACACATGCTTTATCCAAGGTAGTGTAGTTAACTTCGTACCCGGTCAACTTATGACTGGCATAATATATGGATCTCTCTTTATGAGACCCTTTAAAGTATTGGTCCAATAAAACCTAAGTTGCGGTGTCTGTTACGGTCAGGTGTAGGAGTAGGGGTAGACCAGGTTTTGGTGGCAAGCCTGGTTAGATATTACTTGATTCGTTTGAAGGCTCCTAAAAAACTTCATTCCAAACCTTAGTTGAATCCTTACGGAGGAGTTTGAAGATGGGTTTACAGATAGAAGTCAACTGGCTGATGAATTGGCTGATATACAGCAATTTTTTAAGGAATCCCCTAATTTCCTTCTCCATTTGGGGTGGAAAAATTTCGAGTATGGCTTTCAGTTTGATAGGATCATCTTCTATCCCTTTCTCACTAACCATGAATCCCAAGATCTTTCCTCTAGTAACTTCAAAAACACATTTCTATGGGTTAAGTCACATTTGGTATCGTCGTAATCGCTCGAAGAACTTTCGGAGAGCGGGAACATGACCTTACCAATTCTTAGACTTGATAATCATATCATTCACATAAACCTTGACTTCTTTGTGTATCAGATCATGCAAGATAGTTGTGGAAGCCCTCTGACAGGTAGCCCTACGTTTATGAGACCAAATGGCATAACGGTGTAATAGAATGTTCCCCAAGGGGTGAAAATGCGGTTTTCTCTAAATTATCTGGGTGCATCTTGATCTCGTTGTATTCAAAAAAACTATCAATAATTGACTTGAGAGCTTGACTGGTCGTATTATCCACAACCAGGCCGATATTGGGTAGTGAGTAATCATCTTTCAGAGAGGCATTATTCAAATCTCGATAGTCAACACACATATGAACCTTTCCTCTAGATTTTGGCACGAGTATGATGTTGTCTATCCACGTGGGATATTCGATCACACGAATGAAACCCATATTCAACTATTTGATCATTTCTTCCTTAACCTTGAGTGACCATTCGGTGTGGAGCTTTCCCAGTTTATGTTTAACCGATTTGCATTAAGGGAGTGTTATAATCTCATGATGAGATATCTCGGGATCAATGTCAGGCATGTCATCGTAGGACCATGTTAAGACATCCACATATTCCTTCAGTAGTTCCTCAAGTTTCCCGCGCTCTTGCTTATCATGGGTAGACCCTATCCTAATCTCGCGTAGTTGGCCACTAAAATCGAGATTAATAACAATAGTTTCATCTTCATTAACTTGAATGCGGTTATGTTGTTTGTTATTAACCTTATTAAGATCAGTTAAGAATTGTTCATTCACAAAATCATCATCATCAAGAGTTTAATTAGAATCAAGACAATTAATGTAAGGCACAACAAGATACCCAAAATCTGTATTTATTTTATTGTTAGGAAAAATATAGTTGAGAACCTCATCGAAGGAAGTCTCGATTACATCAGAATAAGGAGGAACAATAAAAGAAGAGGAAATGGTATAAACATTTGGATTGGGTTGCATTTTCGCGGGTGGAACTGGTATAGCATGTCAGTTGAGAAGAGGTGCATCAGCAACTTTGATCAGGCGGTATGGATCTGATGATGTAGCTCTTGAGTGGACCATAAAGAGTGTCAGCCCCAGTATCTGCAAGTTGAATGAATCCTCAGAGTCACTTCCCTCAAAATATCTGGTAGCATTCATAGTCTTCTCAATGAGTGGTTGCTTATGATGTTGGGATCTTTCACCCCATGAGTAGTTGTCTTAAAAAAATATATCCATTCCTGGTTTCATCTTCTTATCCACATGATCATACCACGATTCGGGAAATCCACAAAAGGGTAAATCTTCACCTTTTTTAATAAATCTTCCATTCAAGGAATACCCTGAGGTAGTCTTGGTATTTTCTATCCTTCTCTTTATCCGAGGTTGGTGGAGCATTTTGAGTTCCTCTATTGATGGATGATAAACCAATCCAGAAGGAGGAAAGGCTTTCTTCAGCACTATGGGTTCAAGTATCCCATGTTGTCGTCATCCTAACCCCAGTCCGGGCATAAAGTGCATATTTTTAAACATATGTATCACATTGACATTGTCCTGAGGGCTATGCGCTGGACAGAATCTATCTTTGAGATCATCCCCTACTGGGAATGGAAGTGATTTGACTTTAAAAACCATATCATTTTCCCCATGATGTATCTATAATACCGAATTACTGGTGCTTGCATTCTTAATGTTATCATCGTCGCCCAAGATGGTGCGAACAACTTCACTCATGGAGGGAAGAAGACACACCCTTGATACCATGGAGCCATTGTCATCCGAGTAACAAATTGAAATAAGTTGGGATATCAATGACTTCGAACTCAATAATAGAATTTATAGGGACAGCCCCTAGTGTAAGCTTTGTGGATCCCATTACTTCCCGATGGGTATTTTCATAAGCACGCACTGAGGCAGAAATTAGAGCAAGGTCGCTCACTTTTAGTCCCAGGCAATTAAGGGTTCTCAATGGGCAAACATTAAGGTTGATCCATTATCGACAAGCGAAAGTGGGACGATCTTTCCATGACTTCGACAGAGATATTGAGAACATAGTTATGAATTGGTCCAAACTTAGGGATTTCTTCTTCAAAAAATGAGAGCATTCTAGTAGAGGTTAGAGATTCGACTAGATTCACTGCTTCTTCTAGCATGGTGGAAGGAGGGATTGTGGGCCCGGTGAGTAGTTTGATCAAGGCATTCTGGTGTAGCTGGGAAGACATAAAGAATCCCCACAGAGAGATGTTAGGTTAGGTTTTCATAAACTGATCAAGGATCTTTCTCTCTTCGAGGATTATTTCAGGCATGGGAAGTTCCTCAACACCTTTTCCCTTATCGATCACTGATGACTATGGGTTTAGAACTTGGTAATGCCTCCCTGATCTAGTCATATGGTTCATAGAAGATTGGAAAAATAGAAACCCCATTTCCTTATCTATCTCGGGTTATTCGACTACCTTGTTGATTTCTCGTATCAGCTCCTCAAATGATATCATTCCACATATACTAACTATTAGGCTCGTCTTGTCTAGGCTTCACTTTTTATCTAAACTATCAAATTCATCTCACCATCCGGTGTCAGCGACATTATCTTTCCATGAAAAGTCAATACACTCCACAACCATAATTGCCTCTTCATATATATCCTCCCACTCAACGAGGAGATGTAGAAGCGAAGGGATAAGGCGCCCTTGTATTTTCAAAGCATCAAGTAGCTCGAACATACTCCAGATTTCATTAGTCTGTCAGAATACATTTGCCATGATATGGACGACATCATCGAGTTGACTTCATTGGTAAGTACTACACAATTGTCTGACTCTCGAGCCCATTTTCATGATTCCAAGAACGGTGTACTGAATCTCTGGCAGTCAATAGTCATATCTGAGGGAAATTTTAACTCGAAGTCTATAAGTTGGTTCAATAATGCTGATAATTCTATAAATTTCCCTCCGAAATGGGTACGAACAGCAATGCATACTCTTGTAAGGAGTGACAGGGTTGCCCTGATCGATAAAATAGGTAGGATGCAGGAGAAAATATGGGCAAACTTGGAAGGGTTTAGGGGAATATATGGGTAGGATGGGTGATTTACTGGGTACAATCCGGGTAGAGGGATCAAACTCTGGGTCTTATTCTAGGAATATGGATTTTGCATGATTTGGGAGTGGATTGTGGGTAGTGTTTGGTTTAGGATTGTCTGGTGGGGTGATAATACCCCGGTTAATCAGAACTTGTATTACATTTAAAATATGGAAACACTGATCAGTGGTGTGGCCGACATTTTGGTAAAAATCACAATGGGCATCTGGTTTGAAATTTTTAAAAGGTGTGTTTGGTAATGGAGGGTCCAACGGCTTGATAAGATTTTGGCTTAAAAGTGCTTGGCAAAATTTGGAAAGGGGAGCGTGAAGCTCGATATATTCCTTTTTGACTGGGTTAGGGTGGCTTTCTAGTGCCCATGAATTAGTAGGCTGAGAGATGTTATTGATGGTTGAAATTACGGTATTAGCAGATTTTTTATACTTTCGAGGAGTGAATTGTCTGGATACTTTCTTCTTCTTAACTTCTGTCTTTGTAAGACTTTCTTCAATCTCCACTCCTGCTTTCCAAAGGGATAAAAAATGGGGGTAATAATGTCCTCCCATCATTGCTCGAACATGGGGCAAGAAGCTCTTCTTCACAATACAGACTTTTTCCTCTTCGAAAGGTTGACTGGTCATGGTGGTTGCTTTCTCTCTCCACTTTATTATGAATTTACTGACAAATTCCTCAAGATTCCATTTGAGAAGTTCTAAATCAAGGAGGGTTACCTCTAACTCTTTGTTATACTTGTATTGTGACATGAATTCACGGGCAACATCCTCCCAACTGCGAATCCTGGACTCTTTGAGAGATAAGAACTAGAGAATAGCGTTGTCCTTCAAAGTTTGTTGGAACATTTGGGCTATTATTTCCTAAGAGGCACCTAGGAGAGTCGTGGCTCGGTGGTAACTTTGAAGATGAACAATTGGGGGTCCACTGCCCTCGAACTTCTCAAAGGTAGGTATCTTGAACTTTTCCTATAGACTTGCTTTAGGATAGGGATACATATGGGTGAGGCTTAAATTGTGATAATCAGTTGATATTGTAGTGGGTGAATCTAAAAACCGTTTTTGGGTAAGAATACAAATGAAATTGGGTCTTCGGTGTTTGAAACACTTTGATGGAATTAAAAGTGTGATTAATTGTGTTATCTAGTTCTTGAATTAGAAATCTGATTCGTATAATAAACCAGTAGGAATTGGTGACTAAATTCTAAAATTGGAATGGTAATTAGAATTTACTGATTTAAACCCTGAGAAAACCCGAATCTGGAAAACGTTGAAATTCATGGAAATTGGTTATTGATTTAAGGTCTCTAGGGTGATTAGAAACTTTTTCCATGTAATAATATTTTTGGTTGTGATGGCATAACAGTGGAATAGTAAATAAAAATCTTGGTTGTGCGTTAATGGAGAAAACAGAAAATCGGAGAAGATGGTTATCTGATCTATCGATCGATCGACCCTAGGAGTCGATCGATCGATGGTCCCATATTTTTGACAGTTCGCCCAGTTTTATATATAAAGGGGGAATTAATTTTTAATATAATTCCTATGCATTATTTAGTCATAAATAAATACGAGTAACAATTATGGAAAAGAGTAATTGGGATTAAGTAGCATTTTATGGGGTGTACTTTATAAATTAATTTGAGGAAATAAATTCCAAAATAATTAGATACGGATCGAGTGAACAAGTCCAGGTATATGGGTTGAGCGATGTCAAGGTGGTGAATTAATTATGGAGAAAAACTAATTAATTTAGAGTCGAAATATAGACTCGGAAAATATTTAATTTCGGGTCAAGCGAGCGAGTCCGGGTACATTGGTTGAACGACACCAAAGTGTTAAAGTAATTAATGTGCAAATTAATTAAAAGTTAGAGTCGGACCATAGACTCGGGATCTGTATATATAGGCTAGTGTTACAGGCTTATACACAATAAAGTCGTGATTTAAATAATTATATATACGATGCGTGACAGTATATATATATATATATATATATATATATATATATATATATATATATATATATATATATATATATATATATATATATTGTGTGTGCTTATAAATATCACTGATTAGATATTTATTTAAATTCATATACTCTACTGCTATCGGGAGAGGTTACGCGATGTGGGTGAATCCCCTAGCTTGAGGAGTAGGGTGAGTATATCCCCAGGTCATAGCGTCAGTATTATGGGTGAGGAGCTTATATCACTTTCAGGAAGGAAATATGACCGCCTCCACAACATTTATATTTTTGGCTAAGTACGTGAGAGATTCTGACTTGGGTTGACTAGGTTAAGTGAGCACACCTGGTACAATGGCACTTTAGAGAATACATCTGGTGAGTTATTACTCGGGAGGATGGGCTATTATATATATTCAACATATGTGTGAATGTTGTAATATGGTTTTTCGTATATAATGAGATAAGTAGTTATATACGGGTAATTAAATACATGAAGTGACTTATATTGTTTATATAAAGGGTATGAATGTCATATGGATTTAAAAAGTAAAAAAAAATATTTAAGTTAATGGATTAATTAACTTATAAATCATATTAACTATACTCAGGCAAGAGTAGGGTGTCTGAATTAAGTTATATCAGGAACTAGTTACGGGATAGGTAATTAGGTATGGTTATAAATGGGGCGTTAGGTGTGCACATTAGTTGAGGGGTGAGTATGTCCTCAAGGGAGTGCGACACTAACTTAAATATGAAGCGCATTCATGCATTGTAGATTACTGCAATGTTAATCACTTGCTAAATATTTTTAAAATATTTTGGGTTCTAACACTTGCTATCAAATATTTTCAAAACCTTTTAGGTGTCCAGCCACAGGGACGCCAGGCCTAAATTCATTCCAGGGCTTCGCAGCTACAGCACATGTGGATGTTGCACGAGTTGGATAGGCGCTTCTGTCTTTTTTATTCCTAGTGTAGGGATTCACATCAATTAATTCGAGCATGTTGCTCCTAGTTTTATCTATTTATTTTCCTTTCAGATTGTATGGGATTTATTATTATATGCTATTTACATTGGTTTGGATTTAGCCGATCCTTTATTCGGCAAGACTTTTTATTACATGTGATGTTGGATTCTATCAGCTGTGGGTGTTTTTATTCTTTTTGCAATTATTTTTTTATTGGATTAATAAAAATAAAATTTGGCACCAGCTTTTGAATACTAGCTGGTTAGTAAGTTTTAAAAAGTTTTTCGACAGTGATGCTAAGAATGAACCAAATGAGACTCCTGTTTTTAATTTGATATAGGACTAATCACCCGGTATTTTATTAGGTGGGGTGTCACAGATGTCAAAAATCTGGGACCATCAATCGATCGACTCCCAGGGTCGATCGATCGATCGATCAGATACCCATTCTCTGATTTTCTGTTTTCTGTTTTCTCCATTAACGCACAACCAAGCTTTTTATTTACTCTTCCAATGTTATGCCATCACCACCAACAATATTATTACATGGAAAAAGTTTCTAATCACCCTAGAGACCTTAAATCAACAACCAATTTCCATTCATTTCAACGTTTCCCAGATTTGGGTTTTCTCCGAGTTTAAATCGATAAATTCTAATTACCATTCCAATATTAGAATTTAGTCAACAACTTCTACTTGTTTATTATACGAATTATATTTCTAATTCCAGAACTATATAACACAACTAATCCCACTTTTAATTCCATCAAAGTGTTTCAAACACCGAAAACCCAATTTCATATGTATTCTTACCCAAAAACGGATTTTAGATTCACCCACTACAATATATGAAATGATTATCACAATTTAATCATCACAGCAAGTTAACCACTTACCTTTTTGGGTTCGTAGAGTCTGATCCATTGAGATAGAGAAAGGTTTAGCGAAGAACACTCAATTTACTCCTTGATTTGTCTCGAAAAGATCCCCAATTGCTCTCCCAATTGATCCCTCTCCAACTCTTTGATTTAGTTTTGTGTTTCTATCGTTCAACACTTCTTAGATTTAGGTTTAATATGTTAATCCCATTTTTACTCTAATGGGCCAAGCCCAATTCCTCGAGATTCTAAATTGGTCAAACTTCTTGGTCAACATCTTAAGGTCCTCCTTGACCTTGTTCAATTCTTCATCCTTCAGATCAACGGTCACGGGTAGGTTAGACCCTGGCTAGGCAAGATTCGGCATAGGGTGCTGAGCTAACAGTGGCTTATTAGCAGGATGGGCACGTGGAGCGTGCTGATATTCCTCGGGGATCCAAATAGGCTCAAGTGTGGGCGGTCCCATAGCGCGAAAGAAGAGGGCCTTAGGCTCTTTGAGAACAGGGACCTGGTTTTGTTGCATCTCATGAACCTAGATTTGAAGGTTGTCAATCTTGGCAGTGAGTTGGGCTAAGACCGTTATCAAATCTGGCTGAACATTCAGTACTTGGTCTATGTTTTCCATGGAAATCCGGGGAAAATGGATTTCGGACTCGGAGGAAGTAGCGAGGGAACTAACAGAGCCTCGGGGAGATTCGACGGAAGACTAAAGCCAATAGGGATCCAGGCCAAGGGTCGAGTATGCGATTGATCTGAGAAGGAGAAAGATTCGAACTTATTTTTGAAAGAGAGGAAGGAAAGACTTTTATTATAGGAGCAAAATATTTTTGACAATTTTGGAAAAGGGGAGGACAAAATATTTTTGGGTAAAAAGTAGGAAAAACAATTTTTGCGTTTATGATAAAAGGAAAGAAAATGCTTTTGGTATTTTGATAAAGAGGGAAAAATATTATTGACACTTTTGGTAAAGAAAGAGGAAAAACGAGAAAAAGGGTCTCAGCATTATTATTATTATTATTATTATTATTATTATTATTATTATTATTATTATTATTATTATGTTCTCACTTGTATTAGGTTACCCATTGTTCTAAAAGGCTCGCCAAGGCTCCGCCTAGGCTTAAGGCTTGGGAGAAACACCCCGCCTTCAGCCTTCTACGCCTTATTTTTGGTAAAAGACTTAAGGGACACTTTTTTTAATACAAAAATGCTTTAGTGAAATGATATCGCCTTTTAAAGATCTTTTTAAAAAAACAGACCAATATCTCATTCAAAACAATCAAAAGACAAATGGTATCCCAAAACTCTCTACCTCTCGTCCAATAAAATGCGCGTTTTTTGTTTTTGTTTTTCGTTTTTTTCTTAGTATTTTAAAAAAATAGTATATTAGGTTGCATATATTCAGACATATTTTAAGGAATGTAACATTTTAGTATTTTTAATAGCATTATTATAGTTTAAAATGTTAAAATATATTTAAAAAGGCCTAAAAACCTTTTCACGCCTATGGCCCGTCTAGGCTTAAGGCTTGGCCTCCACGCCTCGGTCACCCCTCGCATTTTTTAGAACCTTGGGTTTACCTAAATGTAAAAATAAATGTCGGACGGGACCCGAGCCTGGGAGAATTGAGTTTGAAAAATATGTAAAAACATGGTTGGACTTGTTGCCAGGCTCATGGACAAGGTTCCGTTTTAAAAAAGATGAAATTTAGCGAAAATTTGGGCGGCATGCCGACCCATCATCTCGGCAAAGTTTCGGGTAGTAATCGACAAACTAAATATGAGTGCCCTAGGTTTGTTGAGTATATGAGGGTAGGCCTGTAAACGGATCGGATTCGGACCGGATCAGGCAAATCTAATTCCATATCCGTTTATGTTCAATGGATTCGAATCCGATCCGTTTATTAATCGGATCGGATCAGGCAAATCCAAATTCATATCCGTTTATGTTAATCGGATTTGGATCCGATCCAATTATTCGGTTATCCTTTTACGTTAAACTTGATTTGCAAAATTTTTATTTTCACCTCTTATTTCATAAATTTATTTTGCAAATTTTCCTCAAAAACAGATAATGAAATAAAGAGCTACTATAATAAATATTTAAAATATTATGAAATAAAATATATATTAATTAAAAATATATTATATATAATTTATATACATATATTAAAAATATTAATCGGATCGGAGTATATGAATCCAAATCCGTTCCATTTAATAAACGGGTAATCGGATAATTGGATAATCGAATTTTATACATGATCCATATCCGCTTAAATGGATCTGATTCGGAATTGGATAAAATCCTATCCATTGATAGGCCTATATGAGGGTATGTAGTTATTGGGTTAATTGGAAGGGTTCCCCCCTTTGGCATGACTTCCATGATATACATCTTATTTTTTAGGGCAACCGATATGTGTGGACCACCCATTTGATATACCCGAGTGTACATGAATTTCCTCACTATGTACTTTATGGGAATAGTACATGTGAGATCGAATTTGATATACTCAACAAACGTGAACGAGTTCCTTATGATATACCTCCCGTCATAACTTTGGTCAAATGGTACAATGCGAAGGGAACCATTCGATATACTTCGAAGGTACTTGAAAAATGTAAGGTGAGAGTCATTTGCTTAGGCTAGCTGCGACCTGTCGGACCAGCGCCCATCACAAAGTGACCCCCCAGTTACGGGACAAAATTTGGTCAATAGCCATGCTCTTTGGTTATGTAGTGTGCAAAATGCATGATTCTTGATTAGCATGATGAGAACTATACTAATAAGGAAGAATGTACAAGTATAAAAAGTAAATCTAACATGGAGCATAAAGATTACACTAAGCATGGATATGTGAGGGTGAGTGATGTGTGAATATCTACAAGTGAGTGTGAGGTAGTGAACCTAAGCATGGATCAACTACAATTGGTGTGTGACACGTGTGAGTGAGCATGGATATATATAAGTGTGATAAGTGGATGTGTGTGTTAGTGACACCTAAACATGGATACATGTGAATATAAGTGATCCTACGTGTAATTAGTGTGAGGTGTAAGTGTGTAAGTGAGTAGTGATATAAGCATGAGGTAGATATATGCAAGAAATAATAGAGAAGAAAAAAGGAAACATACAGGTAGGTGTATATGCATACAAGTAGAAAATCATAACTACAAAATGAGTCTATCCCTCTTAAGAAAATCCCCAGCGGAGTCGCCACTGTGGCTATCCCGGATCTCTCCCTTTTCGCCCGGTGAGGGGAAAAAGTGGGATAAAAGATATCGCGCCCTCTTTCTCTAAGAGAACTTCGGTCATCTTCGATGTGGGGTGAATGTAAAGAGATGGAGTCGTCAGCCTATTTTGTACAAAACAGGAAAAAGAATATGTCGTCGCCTCAAGATAGCTGCATCAAAGAGAAACTCATGCTAACAAAACCAATAGTTCGAAGGTTCGGGGGCTAAGTTACGGAATGAGAAGGTGTTAGGCACCCATTTCGCCCTTTCGATCTCTCATGGGCTTGTGTTAATATTTTCCTTAATTTCTCCGTGAAGTGTATGTGCGTGTATATATAAATGGAGATCAGAAACGCCCAACACATATCATGAAAAAGAAAGACTGAGGTCATCCAAAGAAATGTTCCCCAAATAATATTTAGAAAATACGATGTATGCATTTATCCAGATATTGATCGTTATGATGAAAAGATAATATGTGTTAGATAAAACGCCAATATGAAGCACAAATATAATATATATTAAAATAATATACAGATGAGAAGGATGCAAATGCAAAAAATGGAGAATTGAGAAATTGGAAAATTGGACTCGAGTCTTGGGCTTTAGCCTGAAATGCCTACGTAGCCTATAAAGGCATCAAAGTCCACATAGATCGCATGCGGAATAAGGCTGGGGTTTATCCCATTGATTCAAAAGGAAATTTATTATATGTGAGTGTGTAGAAAATGTATTTAATTTTGAGAAATCGTGGTGGATAATCCCGTTGGAATCTATAGGTGTAACCCTTTTTTCTTTGTTTTGTTTTTTATAGAAAATAAAGTATGTGCAATATAACTAATAAATAAAGAGATATTAATGTGTATGAAAAAAAGTAAAATCGAGATAAATAATTTATATAAATAATGCGAAATAAAGAATTTAAAGAGAGAGAAGGATTTTTGGACCTTCTTTGGAGAATTGAGACTTGATCTTAATCCTTGAATTTTGAGATGAAAGTCGGATGAGAGAGAATGAGATTTTACTAAATTGGGTATGAAAATGATGGGAATGGAAGGTGGAAAGGAATTTTACACAAGGAAATTTCGCTGAATGCAAGCGAATGTTATAGAGATCACTGATATTGGTGGATCTAAGGTCTACTTTGGGAGTGAGGTCATGCCCACTATTTATAGTGTAAGGGGGTGCTGATCATCATAGTCTTAGCCCTGCCAATGGGCTAGTAACCTTAGTCACATTGTTGATATGCAGGGAAACGAACCTGCCAATCGGCAGTCTCGTGCAGATTTTATTGGAAAAGGGATCGTAGAACGCAATCCGTAAATCCAAATCGTACATGGGGCATACCGTTCAAAAGGTAATTCAGATAAATTCAATATTATTTTGGGCCTCTCCCAGATTTGGGAGTTGACTGTGGATTCCAAATAGCTTCACTCAGTTCAAAAAGTTGACTTTGGTCAAACAGGGCTCGAAAGAGTCTGATGACCTTTCGGAGTAAAACGGGTCATTCTTTCATACCGAACGGCTGATTCATGCACGGGGTGGACTGTTGGAAAGGATATTTTGTTCCCTTCCAAATTCCATTCAGTATCGTTCGTGCTGAAGAGTTGACCTTGGTCAAATGGAACCCGGGAACGCCCGATGGCCTCCGGATCAATTTGGGGGGGGGGGGGGGGGAATGGATCGTTCGTTTGAATGGGTATGCTGTTTCACGCATTGGGTGGATTGTTGGAAAGGGGTTTTAGTACCCTTAGAAGATTCAAAGAGATTTCTCCTTGACGATGAAGTTTACTGGGGTCCAATCTGGGCCCAGGGCCTACAGATCGATTTTCAGTAGTAAAATGGTTTGTTCGTCTGAACCATTATGTCGATTGGCACACGGGGTGGACCTTTGGAAAGGGGATTCAGATTCCTTCAAAGATTCATTGAGATTTTTCTATAACGATAAAGTTGACGGACTCAAACGGGGCCCGGGAGCTCCAAATGACCTCTAGGTCGGTACTCGGAGTATGACCTCAGGTGTGTAGTGAAATGGGAAGGTGCTAGGAACCTAAGGTGAGACTTAGGGGGTCCTAGAATATGGTTTACACAAGAAATATGGGTGATTAGATTTAAGTGTAAGTATTCCATGATAGTTCTCGACGTTTTTCAAGAACGAACCATTCTTCACGAACAATTTGCACTATAGGTATGTTATATCCTCCACCTAACGGTGTGACGAGTTCCTCATCAAAATAAAATTGCACATATACCAAAATATAATATATTTATCAATCATTCAATAGAAAGTTAATCATAAGCATTATATATACTATTGTGATCATAATAGTAAATATAAACATCCATTAAAATCGTAAATATTTTTTAAAAAATATCTCAAGATATCATTTGCAATTTTAAAGGCTTGTGATAAATAAATGAGGTGATCAAAATAGTCATTTTATAATACCACATAATTAAACCGTGGAGGTTCAGGCTCATAACAAAGTGAAATTTTACAACAATAAATGTTATATAATATCACTTTGTAAATAATGAAATGATTATTTTTTAATGTAAGCTCTTGGCTTTCAACACTTAAAGTAATACAAAATTACTTTTAATTATTTTTAATATGGTACGTTGTATTTCTATGGCCATAAAATGAAGCAAATTTGTTTGGGAATTTCTTTCATATAATTCATCTCATATGAATAGGAGGGTACCATAAAAATAGCATCGCATAGGCTCTTTAGAAGCCTTAGGTTCGAATATGGTTGAAACCTTTAATATATTACATACCAAGTTTGAAAAAACTGTCTTTCATAATAGTGTGTGTCTTTCATAATAATCTAAGTTATTCATTGTCTGCTAGACAAATGTCATTAGATAATGACAGTTCAAAATTATCAATTACAACATTCAAAAGAGATTATGAAGTGTCTGTGAGTCCAAATATATATAAATAACGTTATTTTATGTTACGGTCAAGCGTTTGGTAACCAAACTTAAACAAATGGATGTAATTTTAAAAAAAAACTCGTATCAAATAATTATTAAAGATTGAAAAAATGGGATGGATAATAAAAACTTTAAATATGGTAACAATGAATCTCTAAATACTTAATAATATAGAATATTATATTTTGGATTATATGTCATTTATAAAAAATTATCTAAAGAAATATATCTAGAAATCATGCATTTTGATGACTTTGGATTATCACAAATCATAATTTAATCATTATGCTTTAAGCATAAAAAAAATCTTAACTTTACATGGATATCAAATCGGGATGTATATTTAAAGTAGAAAAATGGAACAATTTAATTTTAGAACTCTGAGTCCACTACTGATGAATCAAAATTTATATTCTTATCATATGTAAGAGACTTCAAGTTCAAAAGTAAGAAACTTTTTATTTCTAATATAAAAATAGAGAATAAATCTTTAGATCCTCCCAAAACTTCGAGCTAGGCCGAATATTGATCCATATTTTTTTTAAAGTATGATAAACAAAATAAATAAATCGTTGATGATATGTTATGGATCACTAAAATAATTGTGAATTATATTTCATTTGAAAAGTAAAGATAACATCAAGTTCTCCATTTAAGCACCACTTTATTGACATAATAAATAAGACTTCACGTTTTGAATATATGGTGATAGAGAACTTCTTGTTCTTTGGATATGATAAAATAATTTTTCTTTTAAAAATGAGGGGCTTATTTTTCACATTTTTTATACATTCTCAAGACACTAATGTATAATGAATGATTGGGATGTGAAGAGTAGTTAAAATTAAATACCATTAGAAGTATAATTTACTACTCAGTAGAAGCTAAATAAATGGACAGAGAGAAAATTGAGAGGGATGGAGTTGTTCATTTAATGTTTACTCCACCTTATTTCAAAATTAACAAAAATACTTATGTTACATTATATACAAAACAAATATTTTGCCTTCTGTAAGACCGGTACATTCAGTATTAGGCCTTACTATCTAGCCTTGTTCACATATTTTAAGAGTTTGAGTTTCAATGTGTGAATGTAAATAGATGTGAGAAGATTAAAAACATATCAGCTTTCGATTTTAAACAATGTTGAAGTGAATAAAATTTTCACAGTGGTGGTGGAATAATATTTTCCTTATGGGGGTCTTAAAAAAAACTTCAATATTATTTATTTTGGTGACACCATCAGCATTGAAATTAACAGGTTCTTGTAAAGAACTTTCTCAATTATGAGATTATCTGGATAGTTTGTTTGGTGATGTCGAGAATACAATTAGGCACACTATTTTTTTCATAGATGTTCATCTGATAGATCACAAATCATCATAAATGAATATTATGGAGATCCGTATAAGAGAAAATAAAATAATAGAGGATTGTGTTGATAATGTGTCGTAAAATAAGGGGACACAAAGAGAATTTAGAGGAGTATAAACTTTTCCTTTCATTTCTATTGTATACTCTCAAGGGGTATCACCCTTATATATGGTACAAATTATGGTATCCCAAGAGGCCCTTTAATAATGAGGGATACCAATGGACATCCATAAAAATACATATTTTATAAAAAAATATTTGCTTGATTTTTAATTTGAGTTTAAATATACTTAATGTCAATGGATAAATTTTATTTATCAATGAGAATCGAATAGTTTGATTTTCATGTATATATATATATATATATATATAAAACAATTAGCTTAAACATAGGGTGAAAATTAATTTTTCCAAGTATATAGTGGATTCGTATCTTGTATATCACTTACAACACATTATCACACTTTATATGGTAGTTTATATAGATTTATTATGATACTTGTTCAGTAATTCTTTATTATTATCATAGTATGGCTTGATAGTTAAGTTTCCCTGGTCCACTTTTGTGAGTGAGGGACACATTTTAATGGAATTAAAAATAACTTTTTGTATGTCATGATAAGGATTACCATTTGATTGATAAGTTCTAATTTGAATTTCAATATTAATAAGAGAGGTTCCATACAAGGAATGCATGAAAATTCAATCTTTGGTAAAATACTATGTTGAGAAAAAGTCAAAAGCCAATTGCTAACAAAATCAAAGGTGATAAAAATGATATAGTTAGCATATTTCAAATGAATTTCCTATCTTAGTTCTGGCATAGAATATTCTTACAATATTTTCTTGATGGAGTTTTAAAGTTTACTGAAACTTCTTGCATATGTTGTAATATGATTTTATGCTTTTGATGTTTAGTTTTCACATAATTAAAACCATGTTATTTTAAACACTTGCGATTCATTCTATTCTCTTGTACATATATGATAATATGACTGACACCACTTTCGATGTTGAGTTTTATGTGAATTAAGATGATTGTCACATGTGCTTGGATAATTTATACATTTTTAATCAATTTTATGGTTCTTATTGTTAATAAAAGTTAGAAATTGATATTTGTTTTTATGAGAACAAATCTTGCGTTTTCTTATATATAAATACCCTATATGTATTACTATTTACCAAGTATGATGTCTTTTTGTTCATGTTCAATGGTCTTTCATGTTATGCTATATCATTTGAGTTCATTTATATATCTTGTTTAGGTTTAATGTGGTCTGTCATTCATGTAAGAGTTTTTTGGTATTTGGGAGTATTAAGTTAGTTTAGAGGTTTTGATTTTTTTGGTATTTGGTTTTCGTGATTTCATAGTCTCTATATTAATATCTTGTGTATGTCCTTTTGTGAATCTATATGGTGTTGGGGATTATATATTTTACTAGTAAATCTCTATTTGTGATCCTTATAAATCTTATCAACTGTTATTTTATGAGTTTCTTATGCCCTGGGTAGTTTTATTTTGAGATTACTACATTCATTGAGTATATATATTATCTCTTGGTGTACTTGGATGAGAGTTTCACATTTTCACTATCTTTTAGGTCTTGATCTGATCTATTTATGATCTTTTCTTATTTTTCAATGGTTTTGTGATTATCTAGTTAGTACCCCGCTATAGTTCAACCTTAGACACGCTTTAGCTATGTGTAACTTTTTTGTCATTTATGACGATTTTGTGTTCATCTAACAAGTGTTGTATGCTCTATCTTGGTGACTATTTATGTGAGATTATATTTGACTTGAGACTTTTTTTATACTCCATGTTTTTTAGTAGAGATGTTTCTATTGATGATGTATATAATTGCCTAGTCATCTTATACCATGTTTCTTGGGTATTCAGTCTCAATTTTTTAGGATATTTGACCTTCATTAGTTTTATATAATTCATCTCCCTATATAGATTGTACTGATCATGCATGTGTGTTATTGTCATATTACTTTTGGACATATGTGGTTCTTGTCATTGATTCTTATGTTTTATCATACATGACTTGTCTATTCCCACATGCTTGCATTATATCTCTTTGGGATCTTGCCTAGTCCTATAATTTCACATTATCCACATGATTCTTTAGATTTTTTCATGATTTTCACCTTACATGCATCCCTTATGGGGTATTTGTTTTAGGGGGAGTAATGTTTAGTTTAGGGGGACTATTTTATTTTATCAATCATTTGTCTCATGTTTGTGGTTTGCATCATGCTACACTTGTAGTATTCATGATATATATCCTTTAATGTTACATGTGTTACGTGGTGTCTTATTACTTAATATCATATGATACGCATGATTCATCATTGTTTATACCTCTTTACTTGTGATTTGTTTTTGTGGTTATCCTGCATGTGATTCTCATAATCATTCTTATGTTATATATGTTATATATCTCGCATATTTTGTCCTTTGTATGTTTGTGTCAAAAAAAGGGACAAAATATTACATATGATATGGGGAGTGAATTCAAGGGGAGTTCATATAAATGGGGAGTTTTGCCTTGATTGTTGGGTTACCTTTTTGATGGTTTTATATTGTTTGAGTCTTACAGGTTTCCCATCTTTAGTTCATACTTTTGAGTTTCTTAGTTGATATCATACCTCGAGTATCTATATTTATTTTCCTTGAGTCAAAGAATTATCTTGTATTATTTTATGTTATCCTTTATAGGTTATGGTTGATGTAGATTAAGGTTGGGTAATCGATTGTATTTGGTTGGATCTTTAGGGGGTTTGCCACAGAAAATACAAAGGGGGAGAATGAAAATATAAAGAATTCTTTCTTGGCTTTTTTCATGTCAAAATATTTTATTTGTCATTTGAGAACATATCCTTGACAATCCTAGTGTGTCTAGATGTTTGATTTCCTTACATACCTCCATTTACATCCAGGTAGGCTTGCCTTATATTTCTTCATCAGATTTAGAGACTTCGATTGGACATTTAGTTTACTTTTGGACCTTTTCAAATGTGGTATATAACCTAAAAATACTTTAGGTTTCCCAAATTTTTCCACTTTTTCCCACATTTTATGCACTTGTTTTTATCCTTAAAATGTTACGTCTTTAATACACGTGCAGAACGAGACTTTAAGGATTGGTATATTTTTAGAGTTGTATCTATCTGCCAAAAACTGTGTGCACAAAAAGTATCTAGCACTATGCACACAACGCTATAAGGACAAATTTCTAAATCGAATTAATTTGTATATTTTGGATTATTATGTATTTGTACAAAATGTTTGAGTCGTAGATTAGGACTTAAGTTTGTTTACCTATGATGTGTTTGTATGAAGACCGTAGAGGTCCTGTTAGAGCACCTATATCATCGTGTCATATTTCGTGACACATTTCATCCTCAACATTCAAGGATCTCTCATGTGTGTGTGTGTGTGTATATATATATATATATAGAGAGAGAGAGAGGCGCAGGTGCACACTAAGTTTGCACATGTACTGGCGCACACCTATTTTTTTAAATATTAAAATAAATGAGTTGATTTTTTTATGTGATATTTAAACATTTCAACGGACCCTTATAAAAAAATCATCTCAAAAAAGTTTTTTTGCTATTTTAAAAAAATCGGTCAAACTTTTGCAGCTTTTAAGTGTTTTAAAAACTTCGAAAGTTTGACGGATTTTTTTAAAATAGCAAAAAAATGTTTTTTGAGCTGATTTTTTTATATAGGTTCCTTGAAATGTTTAAATATCACAAGAAAAAAAACAACTCAAAATTTTTTTTTTACAATTTAAAAAAAATAATGTGCAAACTTAGTGTGCACGGGAGTCTGGCTCTCTCTCTCTCTCTCTCTCTCTCTCTCTCTCTCTCTCTCTATATATATATATATATATATATATATATATATATATATATATGTGTGTGTGTGTGTGTGTGTGTGTATATATATATATATATATATTGATATGTGGATTTTTTTTTTATGTAATTTTTTTAGGGTTGTTTAGAAAAGACTTTAAACGAAAAATATTTTTTGGTTTTATGTCTTTCCCACGACTTTATATTGTTTGTTCGAATGAGATGCTTATGTTGTTGGAACGACATTCAAATGAGGATCAAACAAGGAGTTTTTGTCTAACAGAGAAAATGTCATTTGAGGCTAGTTCGAAGTCTGATCAAACAAGATTAGCATGCTCATTAGAATGAGGTTTGATTTTGTCCGAACGAGATATGCACTATCATTTAAACGACATCTTGCTTCATTCGAACGAACCCCCAAAAAATATGTCACCCTAGAAAACGTATTTTCTATATAAAAGGGTTGTGGCATCTACTTTTAAAGAGAGTTTTTGATGAAATTGAATTCCTTTACATATCCAAAGACTTTCAAACCCAATTTTTACACCCCAAGTGATTTAGATCCAAGTTTTATAGTAAATATGCTTTGAGATCTAGTTTGTGGGCACCAAGAAGGTTTATACATGGATTTCGTGCCTTGTTTGGTACTTACACACAGTGGACTCTATGTTGTAGTGTTACAGTGAAGAAGTAGTGAACTCCGTGTTCAAATTCGTAGATCGTTGTTGAGTCGGTTCAATGGATATCAAGGCGTGTGTGGACTCACGTGTTATGGTAGCTTTTCGGGTGGACTCATGCATGTCACCATGGTAAAGGTTGTGTAAGTCTAATATAGTGTCCTTTATAATTGCATGCATACTGAAATTGGTGTGGCTAGGTCGTCTGAGGTTTTTTCTGTTGTGGGTTTTTCTCGTACATCGGTGTGTTGTGGATTGATTTATTTTAACTTTCTAAACTCACTTAGATGCCTGTTTTAGGGAACGATAAAATTGGTTAATCGATTAACACAACTATATGGTTAACTGGTGCTAACTTTAATTGGGTTAATTTGTTTAATTAAACTTAAGTTTGAAAAATTAAAAATACTTCGTTTGTTTGTTTTTTAACCCTATCCATATAGAAATTTTTGCACATACTGGCAATTTTAAGAGGTGTCAGAGGGGGTGTCTATAATTTTTTTAAGAATGAATCTGGGTTATTTTTATATGGAGATCCAGTCACTTTCTAGGCCACCAATGTCTGATAGATCTAATTACACGTACTCAAAAGTGCATATGAAATCAACACTTAAGACTATATATAGGCGGGATTGTTTATTTGTTATTTAGAGGTGGACCCCAACCAAATATAAAAATATTGCTTTGAAAGCCTAGAAAGAGGAAACATGTATTTTGGATTACGAGTCTCAAATCGATTCTAATGATATGGATACATTTGCTAAGAAGTTTTGAAAATTTCTTAAATTTAACAAAGAGAAATCTATGTATGATGAAAAGAAATTTGATAAGTCTAAGTTTAACAAGGTTGTAAAATTCCCTAAAAATGTAATGATAATTTTAAGAGGGATGATTTGAATAGATGCTTTGAGTGTGAGGGTTGTAGCCATAGGGAAGCTGAGTGCCCCACTAAGATAAGGAAGGAGGGAAAGAAATCAAAGGTCTACACTACCACCCTCAGTGATAGTGAATTGGAAGATGAACTCAATTCCTTTATTGAGTACAATTACACCGCGTTCATGGATAGTTATGTGAGCCTTGATGAAAAGTCATATGATGAAGATAATTTTGTGAATGATGTTTTCGAGGCCAAATGTAAATCCCAAGTGAGTGGTGAAAAAGAAGAAGCTAGTTATGTGAGCCTTGATGAAAAGTATTATGATGAAGATAATTTTATCAATGATGTTTCTGAGGCCAAGTGTGAATCCCAAGTGAGTGGTGAAGAAGAAGAAGAAGAAGAAGAAGAAGAAGAAGAAGAAGAAGAAGAAGAAGAAGAAGAAGAAGAAGAAGAAGAAGAAGAAGAAGAAGAACAACAACAACAACAACAACAACAACAACAACAACAACAACAACAACAACAACAACAACAACAACAACAACAACAACAACAACAACAACAACAACAACAACAACAACAACGAGGAGGAGGAGGAGGAGGAGATGGAGGAGGAGGAGGAGGAGGAGGAGGAGGACGAGGGGAGGAGATGGTGATGAAATTAAAAAGGCTAATTTAAAATTAGAAGTTAAGATGAAAGATAGTTTCATAAGTAATGATCAGAGTATTTTAATTGAGGATCTTAGGCACGTGAGAAGATTCTTAGGTAGAAGCTCACATTTATTGACGGGGGAGCGAGATAACCTTTGTGGTTTGATGGAGATTTTGAATAAGGACTTACAAGTCTTTCGTAAGTCTCATCATTTGTTCGAGTCTAGGGTTATGGAGTTATAGGAAAGATTGAGAGGCTCGATCCATGTCAAATTTGATTTGGAAACATTTTTGGATAAAATGTTAGGCACATTATGAATTAAAGATGACAATTATGGGACTGGGTTGGATGATCCAAATACTTCTGCTACTAAAGCCAATACCATGCTTTTGATAGAGTCGGCCATAGCCAAAAGCGTCAGAAAATTTCAATCCTTAGATAACATTCCTTGTCGTGTCTACACGTGCACACATTGCAGTAGTAAAGCACTACACCAAAATGGCCAAATTGTCACCTTTCAGCCGGCCACCCTTGTCAAGGTCATTGACCGTGACACAAATCTCGCGTTTTGTGTCACGGTCATTGACCTTGACACGACTGTGACAAATAATTGTCACAGTCATTGACCGTGACAAGGGCGTGACAAATTTACTTGTCACGGTCATTGACCGTGACAATTATTTGTCACGATCGTGTCAAGGTCAATGACCGTGACACATAACGCGAGATTTGTGTCACGGTCAATGACCTTGACACGACCGTGACAACTTTTGCAGTAAAAAAAGCTCTAGGATTCTTTTTTCTCACCTTTTTTGGTTTTCCCCCTCTCTCTCTCTCTCCGCGATTTCTGCTCTCTCTCTCTCTCTAAGGTATTTTTTTCCCTCTCTTTCTCTTTCATTTCTATATGTATGTGTATGTGTATGTGTGTATATATATGTGTGTATATGTATACGTGTATGTGTGTGTATATGTGTGTATATGTGTATGTGTGTGTATATGTGTATGTGGTGGTGTGTGGTGGGGGAGGGGGGAAGGGGGTAATGGGGGTGGGGTGGTGCAGGTGTGGTCGGGGGAGGGGGTGGGGTATGTGTATATGTGTGTGTATGGTGGTGTGTGGTGGGGGAGGGGGGTAGTGGGGGTGGGGTGTGGTGGGGAGAGGGGGTGGGGGTGGGGGTGGAATTTTCTAACTAAAAATATGATAATATTTTGTTATAATTTGTTAAAACTATGTAAACCTTAGTATGAATGTAAGGTTAGTGATAGTTAGAATTGTGTAAATGTTAGAAAAGTTCTAGAATTCATATGTTAAATTTAATTATATAAATATTTAAATTGATAATAATTTCATTCATGAAATTAATTCAATTAGGTAAAACCCTAGATAATTTTTTAACAGAATTTGATAATATTATATAAAGTTTAGTAAATTCACAAAATCTTGCCAATTGTATGTTTTTAGGAATATCATTAGTTACTTTCGTGCCCAACTATGTAGAATCCATACACATGCATGTTGTTAGAAAGTCTTAAATTTAATTCTCACTTTAATTTGTAGAATCTCTGTAGTTGGTTGGATTTATCCCTTTATGATAATGAAATTTATGCTCCAATTATAATTATCTCATGTCATAATTTTATTGATAAACAATAAATGTAGTTGTCACGGTCGTGGTGGGGGGAGGGGGTGGGGGTGTGTGCGTAGGTGTGTGCGTGGCGGGGGGAGGGGGCAATGGGTGTGGTGGGGGTGGGGGTGGGGTGTGTGGGGTGTGGAGGGGCAATTTTAACAATTGTATATCTTTAATTAAGAAATTGTATAGCTTTAATTGTAATTTTAATTATATAGTTTTAGATGAAAGTAAATTAATAATTAGTGCCAATTTTATATGAAAGTAGGATTGTCCCTCATTGTAAATTAGTAAATTAATAATTGTATACTTTAATTGTTAGTTTAATTGATGAAATGTTGAGTTGGTTAGTTTTAAAAGTGGCATGACGTGTGCGTGTGTGTGGTGGGGGTGGGGTAGGGGTAGGGGGGTGTGTATGTGTACTATTAACATTTTTTTTTTATCTGTACTAATAACATTTTTTTATAGCAAATGTCTTCTTCAGATATTAATGCGAAGATGATGATGCTGTTTATGATGATGTCGTCTGGGCTCGGTGGTAGCGGAGGCGACGAGGGCTCCTCCGCCCCTAGGCTCCCCAAATATGGAAAATTTGGGATTACCGTCGAGAACAAATCGGAGCTATTAGTGAGATCCCTCGAGCTGCTAAAGACGGTCATCGGCCCGGGGTTTATGAGTTGGAAGGAGGTGCCATATGAGCTCAAGTTAGCTGTTTGGGCGGCACTACAGGTAATATATTTATATTTATATTTATATTTATATTTATATTTATATTTATATGAATATTTATATTTATATTTATTCGCAACTAACATTGTATTTGTTGGACAGGAACAATTCAACATGGATCCAAAGCTACGCGATCCCGTGTTGGAGCAGATTAGGGAGCAACTCAAGTCGTGAAAAAAAAATATGCGGGCACGGTACTTTGGGAAAACACGAAAGTCGATTATCCAATGGTGTGAATCTGTCCCTCCCAAGGAGCCGATCTCATTGGCACAATGGCAGAAGTTCATTGACAATGAGATCGAGGATCGACAATTGGCATCTCGCCAATCGGGGAGGGAAAATCGGGCAAAAAAGACGGACGTGCACTACTCCGGTCGGACCTCTTACGCCGAGGTGGAGCATAGGATGCAGGTAAGATTTAATTTTTCTATAACTACAGAAATATATTATTCTTCATTATTTTACTTTGCGGGGCCGATACTAATTTTACTTTACTTTATTTTATTTCAGGGGGTAAGGAGTGGGCCAGGGGGTAAGCCACATAGGCTCGATACTTATGTGGCTCTTCGGACGAAGAAGGGGAAGGACAAGGAGGTGTCCCCGAGCGTCGCGGCCACGATTGTAAGTAATCCGAGAGTTTAATTTTTGTTAATTACGTTATAATTTTTTAGTTTACTTATTTTACTAATCATGTGCTTTTTGTCGTTTCAGGCAAAGCTTAAGGAAGTGCATGAGTCGCAGTCTGATGCCGACAAGGCATCTTTGTCCACAGATGCACTCAGCCAAGTGCTTGGCTCTGATCGCAAGGGGAGGACAAGGGGGGTGAGCTCGTGGGTGACCAAATCTAGGATCATCGGATTTGAGACGAGCGACACCGGGTTAGCTCAAACGGTGGATTCACACAACGTGAAGCTGTCCCGTTTGGAGGCGATGGTCCAAGATATGTACGCATTCATGAAGCGTACGTTGGGAGGAGACCGTAAAGGTAAAGGGAAAGGGAAAGGGAAGGAGAAGGCGGTGGAGGAGGAGGTGGACGAGGCGCGGGATGACGAGGATGTGGACCTCGATGCTTCATCACCGATACGTTCGTACTTCGATGATCAACTTCCCTATTTGGAGCCTTAAACAGACCAATGTTGACACTTGGTTGGCCGAGCGTGTTCATATTGGACGTATTTGATGGCCAGCGGATAGGGCGGGGGTTGAGGGACCCGAATATCGTGGAGGGTGGAATAATTCATGGACGTGCGCTTCAAGAGATGGATTCCAGGGTGCTCGTGACGTATGTCATACCCGGGAAGGAGAACTCCCTATTGTGGTTGCGCGAACAAGGCGGCACGACGTATATTAGTGGGTGCGTCAATTCGTATGTTGTGTGGCCTACTCACCTCCTCACATTTACCCAAGACATGTAGTAACATTATTTTTAAGTTTGTCCATTTTAATTATATTTGGATTATATCGTCATGTATATTATTTTTATTTTGAATATTTGGATTATATCGTCATGAATATATATTTGCATTATCTTTAGTTTGTTTGGATATATGATGTTTGGAACAGGTACAACGTTGCTATAACAGGTACAAATATACTGCTGGGCAGTGGCAGTGGCCATACTGCCCAGCAGATTTTTTTTAAATTCTGCCCAGAATTGTCACAGTCATTGACCATGACACGCCTGCGACAAAAAGTTGTCACGGGAGTGTCACGGTCAATGGCTGTGACAATTTTTTTAAAAAGGGTCACAGCTTTGTCACGGTTTATAACCGTGACAAACGTGTCACGGTCATTGACCGCGACACGACCGTGACACAAAATGCGAGTTTTGTGTCAAGGTCAATGACCGTGACACGACCGTGACAAAAAAAGTTGTCTCGCCTCGAAAGGTCACGGTCATTGACCTTGACAAGTTGGATTTGTCAAGGTCAATGACCTTGACAATTCGGCAGATTTGGTGTAGTGAAGGTCACCTTAGGCCCTGTTGCTTCGATCTTATAAAAGACCTTAGGAAGTCTAAGAGTAGAATCACCAAGGTTTTAAAAATCCAAAAGTATCATGTCATACCTATTTGAGATTGAAAATCAGATTTGGCGGCTTGAAGTGTTAGACTTGTTAATTTTTGAATTCTTACACATGATACTTATTATCCCAAATCGAATGGTTGATTGTGTTTGCATGTTTTCATACACTAGCTTTTGTGATTCATGATATATGTATTTGCTAATTGTATGTTGATTGAGTCTTTGGCATTTTGATTTTCCTTTTCTACGGTCTTATTAAAAAATACAAAAAGATTTTTGTTTCTTGAGTCTTGTTTTCATGTGGTGTCATGTTTTAAAAATGTATAAAAACACATGTTAATGCGTAGTTTAGTTTTACAAATTTTGTGTGGAATGTCAATGTGTTTGAATCTACTTCATTCTATGTTTCCATGTGCCTGGAACTTTTAATTAAGATTTTAAGTACTCGAATTGTTCTTAATCATGCTTGCATAGAGTTGTTTGACTTTGGTCTTCTTAATGGCTTCACTTGGCATATGCCTTCGCACACACATGCTCGAGCTTTTTGGATTTTAACTTCATTTTTTACGCGAGGAAAGCAAGAAGTTATCTCATCAATCTTATCATTATACATATCTTTTTACTATGGCGGATTCTTTCATGTAAAAACCATTTCTCGTGAGCCTATTACTTTATTGAAAATATGAGTGTGCATGAGAAAAGGCAGTGAAGGGAGAAATCTTCCTTGCGTGAAAGGAAACCATTGGAAATAGACTAAAAATTATAGACAAAAGAGAAAAAATTATAGACAAAAGAGAAAAGGCAGTGAAGGGAGAAAAAATTACTTGTTTTTCTGTTACTCTTACCCGTGTTTCATTTAGGGAGAGAAATGTTTTTGTTGGGAAGAAATGTTTTATTATGCACATTTATCTTTGTTTATTCCTGAACAAAAGGGGGAAGAAATAGTATCTCAATCTTTATAGTTCGGTAGAGATTTTTACTTTAGGGGGATACATCCCAACCTAGGTGGAGATATTTAGACAAAGGGGGAGGTTTTATTCGTATGTGAATTTATATTGTGAAGCCCCCAAATTTTAAAATAAAATATGAATTTCCTTTAAGTACGAAAAAGCATGGTTCAACACAACACACACAACCTTCAAATTTTAATTTCTTTCAAATTAACATTAAACTCAACTAAAGTGAAATAAAATTAATCCAACATAAATATTTAGTAAAACAAATTAGTTCAACCCAAGTCCTAGAAATTTGCCTAACAAGATTAATTCATTTTTTTATTTAGGCCAAACCAAATTTTATCAAATTAAAATTAATGACTTGGATTAAATTAATTAAACATTATCCAAATTAATTTTAGCACCAAATTAATCATAAGTACTGATTTAAACCTTATTTTATCTTTTAGTCCTAAGCATGCATCTAGGTGATATAGCAAGATAAAATAAATCACAAACCACTACGTGTCGATGTACGAGGAAAACCCAAATGGGAAAAAACTCGGACGGCCCTAGCCTTAAGTCCACTAAGTATGGATTTATCATTACAAGATAGATGACTTACTACACACGACTCGATTCTGTCCAAGCCTTGACGCGTCTTCTTGTAACTACCTCCACCTAGTCGACAATCCCGAACTCCAACGGAATCTTGTAATCCACCAATGAGGCTTTTGGTCTCCGTCAACCCGCACCCGAAGCCTTTCTTCAAGTGGGAACACCATAGCACGCAAATAAACTCCTTTTGGGTAGAGAAGAACCCAAACTCTCTTCTTTAATGGTGTAGAGATGAACCAAAGGTGCCACACCAAACTCCAAGCAAAATATATACATATATATATATATATATATATATATATGGAAACTTGGAATTTAAACAAAACTCAATGGGTGTAAGTGTTTTTGGAAGATATTAAGTCATCGAAATCAAAACACTCAAACATGAACTTTTTGGGTAAACATTTCGCTATCTAGAGAATGAAAAAATCTCAAAAAGTTACATAGAAACGTCTTGTTCCCGCACATAAAATGGTTGGTAAAAGATAGTGGGAAACATGGGTGGTTAAAAATGAAAACTGCCAAAAATTTGCATTCCCGCCAAAGTCGTTCGAGCAACTTTCCCAGATCGTTCGAACGACATCGTTCGAACGAGATTTTAGAAGAAAATAAGGCCAAAATCTCATTGGAAAAACTCGTTCGAACGAGTTCGTTAGAATGAAACTTCGAACAAAAAAATAGAAAATAATTAGCAAATCTCGTTCGAAATCTCGTTCGAAATCTCGTTCGAACGAAAAAACATAATTTCATATTTTTTCAATTGTAAGCCCAAAAAATTTTAAACAAAGTTCTAAAATATTTTCTGAAAAGTAAAAGTCATTTTAAATTAAATTACACCAAAGTCTCCTATATATATTAAATGCATTCATACCTTTTGGAGACAATGGAATCCAATAGTTGTTGACGTAGAAATGAGGCACTAAACTCTGCAATGATGAAGCTTTAATTTCTGGGCCGCTACATCTTCAACCCAAATTCGTCATAGGCTTGGATGGATACACAAGATATTTATTCCTATGACTCAAAATGTTTTGTCTGGAATTAAGCCAATACTACATAAGACTCAATTGAAAATTTATGTCCTTACATATTGTTATGTATTCTCTCTACATTTTAAGGTATGCAAGTTTGCAATGTGCAGCAAAGATTATATAAGAGCAAAGCAACTCAACGTGAGTTTGTCAAGTGTCTATACTTTTTTCTTTTGAGTTCGGGATTGAGTATTTAATAGAGCTTAACGGCACAGCCCATGTGATTTTATTTTTTGTTTTATCCCGATATATCCAATGGGGGGTATTTGTGAGGAAAAATTTTCTAATCGAGTAAATTTTTATGTTTTGTCTTACTCTGTATTTCGACAGAACCTTTAAGTCATAGGTCAGTATTTGAATGTTTTTACCTGTCATGCCTATGATGTGTTTGTTTGAAGACCGTAGTGGCCTAGTTAGAGTGTCTACGTCATCTTGTCATCATTTGTTCCACATTTTATCTCCAACGTTCAAGTATCTCTTAGGTATAAATGTATATATATGTTGATCCTTGGATTCTATTTTGGGTGTTTATTTTTCTAAAACTATTTGAGTGTTGTTTTGAAAAGATTTTAAAAGAAAATTATTTTTGGGTTTTAAGTTGTTCAAACGACTTTATAATGTTCGTTCAACAAGATTCTTATGTCGTTTGAACGATATTCAACTCATTTAAATGACATTTAAATAAGGATCTTTTGTCTAACGGAGCAAATTTCATTTGAAGCTTGTTCAAAGGCTGATCAAACGAGATAAGCGTGTTCGTTCGAACGATGTTGAGTTTGGCTTGGTTCAAACGACATTTTATTTTAGCTCGAACAAACCTTAAAAAATGTGCCACCTCAGAAAACATGTTTTCTGAAAATGTGCCACCTCAGAAAACATGTTTTCTGCATATAAGGGTTCTGATATCTATTTTTAAAAAGAGTTTTTGGTGAAGCTGAATTTTTTTTTACATATATAAAGACTTACAAACCCTAGTTTTATACCCCCAGTGTTTGATATCCAAGTTTCATAGTTATATATGCATTTAGATCTCATTTTAGGCACCAAGAGGGTTTTATTCTCTTTATATTGTTAAGGATTGTTTCATGTGATGGAATTCGTACCCTATTTTGTTGTTTAAACTTGGTGGACTCTATGGTATGGTGTTGCAGTGAAGAAGTGGTGGAGTTCGTTTTCATATCTATAGATGGTTGGTAAGCCTGTTCAGTGGTTATCGAGGTATGTGTGGAATCACACGTCGTATCAGCTTCACGAATGGACTCTAGCACGTCACTGTGATTAAGGTTGAGGAATGAAGAACATCAAGGCTTGAGAGGGCGTCAAGGTCATTGTGTAAGTCTATTATCGTGTCCTTTGTAATTCCGTACATAGTGAAATTTGCGTGGTTAGGATGTCAGATTTTTTCCCGTTGTGGATTTCCTCTTACATCGGCATGTTGTGGATTGATTTATTTTATCTTGTTATATCACATAGATGCATGCTTCAGGGAAAGATAAAATTGGTTAATCGATTAACATAACTATCTGTTTAATTGATGTTAAGTTTAATTGGGTTAATTTATTTATTTGAACTTAAATTTGAACAAATTTAAAAATATATTGTTTTCTTGTTTTTAAACCCTATTCATATAGAATTCCTTGCACGTAATTTCACTTTCAAACACATGTCTACAAAAGGGTAAATTTTATTTTTTTGCTTATTTTTTAAGGATGTTCACAAGATATCAGATTTAGTCCGTACGCATGGTTTATTGGGAGTATGGAAAATGATTTCTTACTCTAAAACCCCATCTTAGATCCATCTTCAATTAGAACTCTCATTTTGAATACAAAAATTTCAAACCTAGGAGATTCTCATTCCCTCTTAAAACCCTAGATGATATTTATTTTTTTCTCACTTTGAATAAAATATTTTGTGTGATATTTTTTATTGATTCATCAAGTCAACCTTAGAAAATTTATCTTTCATCATTTGCCATTGAATATCTTCAATTGAAAGGTTAATAAAGATGACGATCTGGAGAATCCAGTTGGAGTTCTTCAAATTGAATGTATGGAAACTAATTGGAGTTGATTCTCCTCTCTCAACAAAGGATCTTTATTGAAAGCTATTAAATAGGGTGGAATTTTGAGGATTGAATCATAATGAGATCTTATAATGGAACTCAAGCTAGGTATATATCTTATCTCTTGTAATATATTCATTTTTTAGTGTATTAGTTGTAGCGTCCTGAGGGGTTTTTTCCGTGTGGGGTTTTTCCTCATTTATCTTAGTGTTATGATCAATTTTCATTTAATCTTTTTCACAACGCATAACTTCACATAATTTCAGATCTATAATTTATTTAGGTCTCTAGATTTTTACATACCACATAATTACAATTTGATAAATCTAATTTGAAGAAATCCCACCTAATCACAAATTAATTGGATCTAATTATATTTAGTGTAGACTTTCCGTCATGGTGCATTGTAATTGAACTAAAATATTTTTGAATCTTGATTTGGTTAGTTTCATATCACTTGCCCAAACTAAAATTAGGTCTCATCATTTAAAGGATCAGTGTTTGATAATTATCCTAAGTGAGTGTGTCTTTAAATATCATTGTCCAAATCGATCGTCATTAATGAAATTCATTTTGAGATTTGTTTTGCTTTCATAAGTTCTATCATACAAATAAATTTTTTGAAGTTTGTACAAGTGTTTGAATGGTTTTTAAATAATTTGGATTTTTACAAGAAAAATTTAATTGCGTATGTCCTTTTCACCTCTTTTTTGAAATTAGATCACCGAATTTTGCATTTTTTCACATCATCAACAACTTACAACGAGTTGATGATGCAGAGGATATTTTCAAAGATTAGACGATATCATGTGAGTATAATGGTACTTAAAGGCGGCTCATTTGTCGCAAAGTTTAACCAACAACACATGCCTTTGGGAAGAGAAAACTGAGGGTATCGATCTTAGTTCTATAAGGAGTGTATTGAAAAGGCTCGAATACACAAGCTTAGACCTGAACGGAATGACGGGCTCACCATTTCTTTTCATTTCATTTCCTTTTCGATCAACGGGACGTTGGGAATAACCACAATGTTACATCACAAAAGAAAACTATGATTGATCCATTTTTTGTTTTTTATATATTTTTCTTCTGTTAGAGTTAAATATGTAAACATTAGTCAAATAGGTCAAAGTTTGTTATAATGTTAACACGGTATATAAAGCATTAATAATGTAAAGTTTGTGTGTGTTAAAATAAATATATCAATTGGTTTTATACTGAACAAATCTCTAAAATATTTTTTTACTTGATATATTTTGTGTGTACTTTATAATGGATGTGTATAATATTGTAAAGATGCATATACATTGATGATTAATGTGTGTCATATGGTCAGTCTATAATTTTTGTGTACCTTGATGATTAATGTGTGTCATATGTTGATATATGCATGTAAGTTGTTGATTTATACATATTATTTGTTTTGTTATAAGTTTTTATAATATGAACAAGGATACCATATCAACAATGGGTATGATGTTGTTTAGTTAAGTTGTTATTACAATATAAATTTTTCTAATTGGTGACGGATGTGGGAAATACTTTTCATTTATGAGTGAAGGCTTTTTCGTTGTGTGCAGTTTGACATATATGCATATGAATCTGGTTCCCAAACTCATTTTTTGTTTATTTATTTTATTATTTTTTTTAGATTTGTAATTTATTGATTTTATGTATGTATTCTTATGATTTATGTGTATATTATAAACTTTTTTTTTACTATTATGATTCATATGTGTACTATTATAGTTCATGCATAGACTTTGGCTACTAGTGTGTGTACTTTATTGAGTCTCACCCCATGTATAATTATTGATCTATGGGTATAATATATTTTATTATTTAAAGGAAAGCAATAAACTTTACAAAATTTTCTTTGCTTAGTCCTCCACACATATGTTGGGAGTTATGGAAGGCAAGAAATAAACACATAATTGAATCTCTCGCTACTCCAACATATATGTGGAACTTATTATAAGCTTGAAGACTAAATTACAAACATTGTCTCATGATAAGGAGTTGGCTCATACTTTTGATATCAAACTAGTTGAGCCAAAAATTTTTAAATATATCCCAATTAGATGGGAGAAATTGAATATCAAAGTGAGCGTTGATGGTTTTTCTAGAGAAAATTCAGTATTTATGAGTGGTGGAGACATATGTAGGAATGAATAAATTCATTCATTGTGGAATTAAATTTTCTAACTTTTATTAATCTTAATAAATGAATATAAGCCACCACGGATGATATGCCCTGAATGTACCCCTTGTCTCAGAGACATCGACCTCGTCCATGGAGATGATCGAGGTTGGAAGGGCCCCAGATCAACAACCAGCGTTCTCGTCCCAAACAAGGTCGGATAGGGATCGTCCGACGTTCCTGCTACCTCGGCTAGTGAGATCTTCATGATCCACAAGGGCAGATTATTCACCAAGTCATCCATCTGAGCATTCAAGGCTTTCAACCTCGGCTGGGAACAGGCCGAGGTGGCCATCCCATCACCGGAACCAATCTCGATTGAGGATCAGCCGATGTTCCTGTTACACCACCATTACCTCGGCCCAGACCGACGTCACAGCTCAACACAGTTTACCTCAGCTCTCCTACTGAGCCAAGGTCACCACCTCGTCCTCTTCCAGGCCGAGGTTGCGACCAGTCACAGATGGCCGAGCTCTTATACACATATGTGTGGCTAGGAAGACGTGTACACAAATCAGTTATAGCAAATCATTCCCCTCACATGGGGGGAATATTTCATCATCATTCTCTACATGTGACAGTGGCAAATGTCTTCATCCGATTGGCTAGATCAACACACACATGCTCATTGCATGCATGGGGGGTGCATTACACCCCCAGGTATTATATATAGTTGTCTTCTCCTTCTTGGAGAAGGATCCAAATTTCGCAACCCTAGTTGAAACTCTGTCTAAATACACAGTAGAGAGAAAGCTTAAGAGATTGTGTCTATGGCCATTAGAGCCCTCATACATTGATACATATCATACACTTGCACAGTGGATGTAGGCCTAATTGACTGAACCACTTATATTTCGGTGTGAATCCTCTTCTCCTCATCTCCCTCTACTATATGTGTAATTACCCTTATGCTGCCATCGTTAACATTGAATTGAGCTCACAAACACCTTTAAGGGTGGTGTTGTTTATAGCACCATCATTTTGGCGCCGTCTGTGGGAACGAGAAGCTGTCTCTTCCTCTTTATTCTCTTAACCTCACCGGAGACTCTGGTGGTGAACCAGGCCTCCCCCCTTGCACTGAGCTGTTTCACCATTGAAAGAGGTACTGTAAGGTATTAAGCTCATTTACTACACCAGCTCTTTTGTATTAACACATGGCACCGGAATTACCACCACCTCTTCCGTCGCCTGGTGTGGGAGGACCCAGCTCCAGCCAGGCACCGCCCCAATCCAAAATGGCGGAGGTGGCCGCAGTCTTGAGGTCTTTGACTGCAACGCAACAAGCAATGCAGGAGCAATTTTCACAGCTCAGCCAAAATATGATGAGGCCACCTAGAGTCTCACCGGAGATGATCACCCCGGTGGCTGTTCAGCCCCATCCTGATGCCAGGGGACCACCCCAGGCACCGCAGAAAGAGCAACCTACACCCCAGCGGAGGAGGGACGTTGCTGACCCTAGGCGCTTGCGCCTGGGGAGGCAAGGAAACCCTTACCCTGTGGACAGGTATGATGATCTAGAGGCGGAAGACGTCCCATAAGACTGTTGGGAGCCATATGAAGTTTCGAACAACACAGTTCATCCTGCCAATCGGAGCCAAGGTTGTGGAGGCTAAAGGGGTGACAAAGCCCTATAACGAGGATCAACTTTTGATCGACTGAGCAGAGGGTCAGCCTTTGAAAGGCTCGGCCCAGTAAATGACCTAAGATAAAGGTTGTCAAGGTCGAGAAGTGCAACAGGCTCACAAAGGGAAGAGAGACAATGTCAGCCCCAACCGGGACGAGGAAGAGACCAAGAACAGGTCAATAGCAGGCGTTGTGCCGTGGCTGGGGAACCCTAGGTCCACCCCTTGGAGGTAGCTGGGGATAACCCCGGCCAGGACGATGTTGCAAGACCATGTAATGACTCCATCCAACGTCTTGAGGACAAGATAGGAGACCTCATCAAAAGTCGGGATCCATTGCAAAGAGGTTTCTCAGAGGGCTCTCCTTTCATAGCTAAGATAGTAAGCTTCCCTACCCCAGCTAAGTTCAAGACACCTGTAGTAACTCCCAAGTATGACGGTAGCACCAATCCTGTACATCATATTGAGATGTTCCAGTAAGCGGCGGACATCTACTCGATATCAGATGAGATGAAGTGCCGAGCCTTCTCAGGGACCTTGACGGGAGCTGCAGACATATGGTTTACATCTCTTCCGAAGAATTTAATTGAGAACTTTAAGGGCTTGGCTGAATGGTTCATTCATAATTTCTACTTTGGGGTAAGACCTCAAAACAAGACCACCCATCTGTTGTACGTCAAGCAAGGCAAGCATGAGAGCCTAAGAGACTACATCGCCAGGTTCAACAAAGAAAAACTTGAGGTTGAAGACTACGAAGAGAATATTGCCATGACCGCCCTCATAGGAGGTATTCAGAAGGGGAAGTTATTATGGAAACTTGCAGAAGACCCTCCAAAGTCCATGGCGGAGCTATTGGCAACTGCAGGGAAGGTCATGAACGCTGAAGAGGCCATGGCCGCTAAGTATGAAGACGAGAACGACGGTAGCAGCAGAAAGTTCCAAAGAAAGAATGATGGAAAGAAGAGGTCAGCTGATGATAAGTCTGCGCATTATACCCCTCTTACGGTTAGCTGCGAACACATCCTCAATGACATCAAGAATGACCGATCCCTAAGATGGACAGAGAAGTTGAAGGCTCCTCCACATAAGAGGAACCAGAACTTATGGTGTGAATTCCACCAAGACCATGGCCATATAACAGATAAGTGCTTCGCCTTGAAGGATGAGATCGAGAAGATGTTGAAGTCAGGAAAGTTGAGGAAATATGTCGATGGTAAAGCTCCCAAAAGGGGAAAGGAAGACCACAAAAAGAAGAGACACGATAAGTGTCGTGAGGATACCACAGCAAGAAGAGATGGTGACTCAGACGGAGATGACGAAGACGATCCAGACCTCCCTCCAAAAGATGACAACACCCCAGTGAAGAGGGTTGGTATGATCTCCTTTGGCATTAGCACCATATGCGAAGGACTTGCGGGGGGTGGATCTGAGGTTGCTGACAGAAAAGCTCATGTGGAAGAGGCCAAATCAGTGGCCAAACTTGAAATGGTAAACATGTGGTCTTTCGAGACTACGCAAAAGAGAAAGAAAGTAGACATGGACACTCTCGTAGTTGGGTTCTCCCGACTTTACTTCAAAGGAATCCTAGCTCCACATGATGACCCTTTGGTGATCACAACAAGAGTTCATGGATGTGAGGTGCAGAGAATTCTTGTAGAAGGAGGAAGTTCAGTAGATGTGATGTTCTGGCCCTGCTTTAAAAGCCTAGGCCTTAGCAGATCCAGGCTGGTACCCTATCATCATCTGTTAATGGGGTTCAGCGGTGAAAAGGTCCATCCATTGGGCATGTATGAGATGGACGTGCGAATGGGCGATGAGTGGCCTTAAAGGTTAACCCGAAAGATTAATTTTTTTGCTGTGGATAAAAATGTCTTCTCGGCCTATAACCTCATCATAGGAAGAGTAGGCCTTAAGGAGTTTGAAGTCGTGTCGTCAAAATTCCACCAGATGCTAAAATTCTCGACCCCCTATGGGGTAGGGGAAGTGCAGGGTGACCAGACCATAGCACGAGAATGCTACTTCAACTTAGCTGAAGAGAGAGAGGCTCATAAGAGAGCAACTACCACTTATAACATCGATACACTTGACCCTAGAGATGAAACAAAGTTGAAGAAAGGAGAGGCCGCGAAAGAGGTAGAATCCATCATCCTCAATGAGGACGAGCCAGAAAAAACCGTCCAGGTCGACGAAGCCTCAAAAGCGGAGATCAAGGAAGAGATGATAAATTCCTGAGGAAGAGGCAGAGTGTCTTCGCTTGGAGTCACGCAGACATGCCTGGCATCAACCCCGAGGTCATGTGCCATAAACTCAATGTATCTAAGGATGCAAAACCAATAAAGCAAAGACGAAGAGTCTACTCTAGGGAGAAGTACGACATCATTCGAGAAGAGGTCAGAAAGTTAGAAGAGGCTGAATTCATCAGGGAAGTGATATATTCAGAGTGACTATCAAATGCAGTCAGTGTGCCCAAGGCCAATGGAAAGTGGAGAATGTGCGTAGATTTTATTAACCTGGACAAGTCTTGCCCAAAAGACAGTTATCCCCTACCCCGGATCGACCAGATGGTAGATGCAACTGAAAGACATGAGCTCATGAGCTTTATGGACGTGTATTCAGGCTATAATCAGATCTTAATGGATGCTGAAGACTCAGAAAAGACAGCCTTCATTACTGACAAAGGGACGTATTGCTACAAGGTGATGCCCTTCAGATTGAAAAATGCAGGGGCAACATATTAACGCCTTGTGAATAAGATGTTCAAAGACCAAATAGGCAAGACTGTGGAGGTATGTAGACGATATATTGACAAAAAGCTTAAAGGCATGCACTCATGTGGAAGACCTGGAAAAGACCTTCAATACTATGGACCTGTACAGGATGAAACTTAACCCGGCAAAGTGTGTCTTCGGTGTAGGAGCTGGGAAGTTTCTTGGATTCATCATCAATCAAAGAGGAATAGAGGCGAACCCTGACAAAATCAAGGCTTTGCTTGACATTAAGACACCTAGGAGTATCAAGGATGTTCAGAGGCTCACTGGAAGAGTGGTTGCGCTCAACAAATTTGTTTCCAGGGAGACCGACAAGTGTCTTCCGTTTTTCAAGGTGCTTAGAAAGGCCTTCGAGTGGGACAAAGAGTGTGATGAGGATTTTGATCAACTCAAGTCATACCTTGGATCTCCCTTGCTCTTATCTCGGTCAATAGCGGGAGAGAGGTTGTTTGTTTATCTAGCGATCTCTGAATTGGCTATAAGTGTGGCCATTGTATGGGAGGACGTTGGGGTTCAAAGTCCCGTATACTTCAATAGTAAGGCCCTTTAGAGATCTAAACAGAATTACCCTCACATGGAAAAGTTAGCCTACGCCTTGATGCATGCCTCTAGGAAGATGAAGCCCCACTTTCAACCCATTCTATGGTCGTCCTCACTGACTCCCCACTAAGACAGGTCCTCCATAAACTTGAGAAGTCGAGAATATTGATGGCATGGGCTACTGAACTAGGTGAGTATGACCTTACCTATCAGCTTAGGACGGCCATCAAAGGGCAGGCACCTGTAGATTTTATTGCCGAGTTCACACGGGAAGAGGCTGAGGTTGAGAATAATCTAGAGACTGGAGAAGATACAAACAGCAACGTCTTTCGACCCCCGGAAGAGGTTATGCCCTAGAGAGTCAGAGATGGAATAGCCGAGAATGAGGAAGACAGGTACCTCTTCAGGCAGGGAACCATATTGGAAGAGGGTTTCTCATCGGATAAAGACATTTGGAACCACTTCGTCGACGGGTCTTCTTGCGAAAGTGGAAGCGGTGTGGGCCTGATACTTTTAGACTCGGATGGTACCAACATCAAATATGACATTAGATTTAACTTTAAGGCGTCAAACAACGAGTCAGAATACGAGGCCATGATTGCAGGCCTCTCCTTGGCAAGGACTGTTGGTATAAGACGACTCATCCTTCACAGTGACTCAAGGTTGGTTGTTAATCAAGTATTAAGAATTTATGAGGCCAAGGACGAAAGGATGGCCAAATACCTAAAAAGGGTAAGAACGATACTCGAAGGCTTCGAAGAGGTAAAAATGAAGAGAATACCTCGGCAAAACAACATTCATGCAGACGCATTAGCAAGGCTAGCTTCGATAACAAGGACAGATATCAGAAGGACAATCTCTGTTGAGATCTTGCCCAGAGCAACCATTGAAGAAAAAGAGGTCAGTAACCCTTGCCTCAATTTAAACCTAGGGGACTCATGGATGGATCCCCTTATCTGATATATCAGAGAGGGGGTGCTACCAGAGTCAAAGTTAGAAAGGAGGAAATTGAGGTACAGAGCCACAAAGTTCTCAATAGTAGGAGATGTCTCGTATAGGTAGGGATTCCTATTACCTCTCCTCAGATGCGTTCATCCCACAGAAGTTCCCCACGTCCTACAGGAGGTACACGAGGGATCTTTCTCCAGTCACATAGGAGGGAGACCTTTGGCGAAGAGGATTATCATGCAAGGATATTGGTGGCCGACCTTGGCCAAAGGTGCTGCAGCCTACGTAAAGAGGTGCGATAAGTGTCAGAGATTCTCCACTATTCCCCATCAACCTCATCAGCCTATGACGTCTATCAGTTCCCCTTGGCCATTCGCAGTATGGAGAATTGACTTAGTGGGTCCCCTGCCAAGGGCTGCAAATAATTACCAATTTTTTATAATTGCCATTGATTATTTCTCCAAGTGGGTAGAGGCAGAGCCGATGATCTCCATTACAGAGCAGAAGACCTTCAAATTTATTTGGAAGAACATCATATGCAGACATGGCCTCCCAAATACCCTCATTTCGGACAATGGAACCCAGTTCAAGAATTCTTCCCTAGAAAAATACTGCGAAAGAGTTGGGATAAAGCATTTTTTCTCTTCTCATAGCTGACCTCAGGCAAACGGTCAGAACGAAGTCACCCACAGAACAATCCTCGACGGGATCAAGAAGAGGTTGGAAGAGAATAAGGGAAGATGGACTGAAGAGCTTAATGTTGTGCTGTGGGCCTATAGAACGATGGCTAGGACACAAACGGAGGAGACCCCATTTATGTTATCACATGGCTTAGAGGCCGTCATACCCACAGAGGTAGGACTCCCTACTCATAAGGTTCAAACCTATGACCCCGAGAAGAATGAAGAGGAAAGAAGACTCGGCCTAGACTTGATTGAAGAGAAAAGGGAAAACGCAGAAATCAGGCAAGCAGCTTACCAACAGAGAACAGCAAAGTTCTACAATCAAAGGGTAAAATCAAGGCCCATAGCTGCAGGGGGTCTGGTGCTGAAGAAGGCGTTACAAAAGGCAAATAAGCTTCACCTAAATTGGCATGGTCCTTATAAAGTGATTGAGGAGGTTGTACCCGGAACCTACAGGCTAGAAAACCTCAAAGGGGAACCTTTATCCAACCCATGGAATGCTTATCATCTAAAAAATTATTACATATGATGTTGCAAGAGTTTTAGTGTAAATGTATTATCTTATAAAGGGATTGTTAATGAGAAGATCAATTTCCATGTCAATTCTTGGTTCATTGTGCTCTTTGGTGAAAATTATTTATGAGGGTAACATCTTGGTTGATGACCTCAGACCTTATAACATCATGATTTGGTGATAAGGTCTGAGGTCAGACATCACACTTGGATGACCTCAAACCCTTAACATCATTAATTTGGTGCAAATTATTTATGGGGATAACATCTTAGTTGATGACCTCAGACCTTATAACATCATGATTTGGTGACAAGGTCTAAGGTCAGACATCGTACTTGGGTGACCTCATACCCCTAACATCATTAATTTAGTGACAAATTATTTATGAAGGTAACATCTTAGTTGATGACCTCAGACCTTATAACATCATTATTTGGTGACAAGGTCTGAGGTCAGACATCACACTTGGATGACCTCAGACCCTTATCATCATTAATTTGGTGCAAATTATTTATGGGGATAACATCTTAGTTGATGACCTCAGACCTTATAACATCATGATTTGGTGACAAGGTCTGAGGTCAGACATCACACTTGGATGACCTCAGACCCTTAACATTATTAATTTGGTGCAAATTATTTATGGGGATAACATCTTAGTTGATGACCTCAGACCTTATAACATCATGATTTGGTGACAAGGTCTGAGGTCAGACATCGTACTTGGGTGACCTCAGACCCCTAACATCATTAATTTGGTGACAAATTATTTATGGGGATAACATCTTAGTTGATGACCTCAGACCTTATAACATCATGATTTGATGACAAGATCTGAGGTCAGACATCGTACTTAGGTGACCTCAGACCTCTAACATCATTAATTTGGTGACAAATTATTTATGAGGGTAACATCCTAGCTGATGACCTCAGACCTTATAACATCATAATGTGGTGACAAGGTCTGAGGTAAGACATCATACTTGGGTGACCTCAGACCCTTAACATCATTAATTTGGTGAAAATTATTTACGAGGGTAACATCTTAGTTGATAACCTCAGACCCTATAACATCATAATGTGGTGACAATGTCTGAGGTAAGACATCATACTTGGGTGACCTTAGACCTTAAAAACCATTCATTTGGCTCAACAAATATATCATTGTACCGAGACTTCAGAACTGAACACCACACCGAGACTTCAGAACTGAGCATACATTGCATGGCAAAGAAAATCATTCAATAAAAAATTCAGTAAGTGAAGAAATAAAAGCCCTCCTCAGAGGTTGGCAGATTAAGTTGGGAGTTACAAAAATGCAAAGATATAAAGTAGCAATGTTTATCAGAGGTTACAAAAAATCAAGAGTTACAAAAGATTGCTTAAAGCTTCACAAGAATTAAGTGTTTGCAGCCTCAGGGTTAGTGGAAATTTCTACATGTCCCTGGCCGAGGGTGGTTACCTCCACCCCGTCATCTTGGGCACCAGCATCTTCACTCATGGTGTCTCCTTGGGGGGCAGTCTCGGTAGGGGTGGCACCTCCCTCCTCCTCAACTTCTTGCAGAGCCTGAGCAAATTTAGGGTCGGCATAACCCAAGCCGACGAAGTCAGCGGCCATAAGGCTCCCTGATTCCTTCTCCTTCATAGTAGCCCATTTGCCGGTAGCCTTGACCCCTCTCTCCAGATATTCGAAGTCGAAGCTGACAAACTCATCAGAGTCCTTATACTCCTCTAAGATCTTCTCGGAGGCATCATCCAAGGCAGCCTTGACAGCCATATCGACCTTACGCTGGAGAGAGTTAGCCTGAGTCTTCAGAGCAGCGTTATGATCTTCCCTCTTCTTGTCCATATCCTTCTGCAGTCCCTTCATGTCGTTCTCAGCCTTTTTTAGAGCGGCCTTCAGACGTTCCACTTCAGTGTTTAAAGTGGTCTCGGTCTTCTCGGCCTCTTGGCCTTTCTCGATCAGAGGAAGTTTTCCCAAGGTCCAGTTGACATAGTGATGCATGGTGAGAAGACCCTACAAAACATGTGCAAAGACGTCAGTCTAAGATCTGATATGGTTCGATGCCGATGTTACACTTGAATAATTCATAAGCAAGAGTTAAAGGTCTTACTTGGATGGAACGGTGGAGGGAGAATTCAACCAGCAGAGGCTTATCCAGTGAGCGACAGAAGCGCTTGTCAGACTCGGTCATGACATCGCCAATAGCATCAAGGGCCTTCAGACTTTGGCCAATGACACTGTCACCAATATTTAACTGCTTAAGACGAGCAATCAGCGCATCCTCAGAAGAAATGGGGATGGCACGATCCCCTCCTTTTTTCTTCTGCCTCTGATCCTCAGAGCCAGGGTCGACAGGCTTTCTCTTCTTGCTGGCTGCATCCCTTGAGGTAGATAGAGGGGGAGGAGGAGCATTCAGACCAGCTTTCTTGACGAGCTTCGTTAGACTTGGGACTGCCATCTCCCACAGTTCGTCAGATATTCCTTTTGGGCGCTCTGCAAAATAGAAAGGTCTGAGTTAGAAAATCAGATATACAAAAATTCAGAGGTATAACTTGTTGAAATAAAAAGAACTTACGAATCTCTGTCAGAGGACTTCCCCCAAGACCAGTCTCAGAGAGATAGTAAGGGGTCATCAGGTGTTCGAATTTGACAAGCAGAATATGCTCCCCCTGATCCTGAAGGTCTTTGACCTTCTGAAGATTATTTAGGCTTAGCCCAGGGTCGACCCTGGCAGCCATTGTTACCTTTCCCCATCTCAGGGGTATTCTCGGCTCTAATGAGGAAGAGGGGGCACATGGACCAAATTCCCATGGCCCTGATGCAAAGAAGTAACGAGCCTTTCAATTATGGTTTGAGGTTTGGGTGATCTGTAGCATCTTTTTGTTTGACTTTCGAGCTAAAAAAATGATAATATCTCGGATGATTTTTGGTAGATGAGGGGACATAGCACCCTGTGAAGACTTAGACTGGAAGGTCTGAGTGATGGACAGCCCTCCATAAGACAATAGCTCCAATTATCACCCTCCAGGCGTTGGGTGACAACTGGGAAGGATCCAAGTTGATGTAGGATAATATAGCCCTGATGATGGGATGAATGGGAAGACGAAACCCTAACTTGAACATCTTCTCGTAAAGTAGATCTCACCATCTCGACCGCCGAAAGCCCTTTCTTCCCTCAGAGGTCTCCTGAGTTTTATGGAGGAACTTATAGAATATAGATGTCTGAAGGCTAGAAGGTCGACCTCGCTGACAGTACTCTCTATCTCGGCTGCCTCAGAGGTGTCAACATCACTCTCAGTACCATCATCATCATCAGGCTCAACGTCGGCCTGAGCAGACGATGGGGCACCACTTGGAAACCTCTGAGCGAACGTAGCTCCTGTGACGGCCGACAAGGGAATGGCTTCAATGATCGGTGGAGCATCCACACTTGGTCCTACAATTTCAACCTCTGAGGAAGAGGTTGAGGTGCTTTCACTCTTATGAGCCGAGGCCCGTCTGGAAACCTCGGCTTGATCAGGGACCTGATCCTGCTGAATGGAAAAGTCCATAGCCTCTTGGAAGGAGTCCACATACATAGATTCTGAGGTGGATGACTCAGACTCAGACATGGGAGTAGGGACTTCTGTTGACTTGGCTGGCTCAGGATATATGACCTTTAAGGGGTGGAAAGATAGGTCTGAGGGGGAATGCCTCTGCCCTACGAGATTCCTCTTAGGCTCTTTCTATTTGCCTAATTTTTTCTAAGGTCTTTTCCCTAAGAGAGGGGAATTCCTCTAAGAGTTGGTAAAGGGGTCTGAGCATATGAGGCAGACGCTAGACTTGTGTGACTCTCCTAAATAACAAATAGGATTGGAAAATGGAATTAAGGATCAAACTATTAAACTTCGAACAAAAACAACCAAGAACAACAAGAACACTGTCACCGAAAAACACAAGCAGTCGTCGAAAAACTCAGAAACCTCGCCGAAAATTATAGAGACAAGAATAGAAGGGGCTAAAAAAGGGCAGAGCAAGGTGAAGACGATACCTGAAGACTTGTGGAATGAAGAGAGGTTGAAGAAATGCAGAAATCCCAAACAACGAAGCAGCCAAGCTTTGTAGAGAGAGAAAGTTGCAGAAATAGCCAATTCAGGAGAAGGGGAGAAATGAGGAAGAAAGAGAAGAAAAATGGGGTTTAAACCCTTAAGTATGAGTGCACACGTCCCAAGTCCCATCATTGCCTTGGGATCCCAAAAGACAACCAACATCATCACACTTGTCAGGCACGCTTCCTACTCCAGTAGCTGACACTTGTCAAGAAAGTATTCAACACCAAAAGAAATTCAACCTCGGACAAGAATACCCCTTAGGCACCTGATCTCACAGGTAACTAAGGGCTAGGGGTAATTGATATTCCCTGAATGTACCCCTCGTCTCAGAGACATCGACCTCGGCCATGGAGATGGTCGAGGTTAGAAGGGCCCTAGATCAACAACCAGCATTCTCGTCCCAAACAAGGTCGGCTAGGGATCGGTCGGCGTTCCTTCTACCTCTGCTAGTGAGATCTTCATGATCCACAAGGGTAGATTATTCACCAGGTCATACGTCTGAGCATTCAAGGCTTGCAACCTCGGCTGGGAACAGGCCGAGGTGGACATCCCATCACCGAAACCAATCTCGACTGAGGATCAGCCGACGTTCCTGTTACACCACCATTACCTCGGCCCAGGCTGACGTCACAGCTCAACACAGTTTACCTCAGCTCTCCCACTGAGCCAAGGTCACCACCTCGTCCTCTTCCACGCCGAGGTTGCGACCAGTCACAGATGGCCGAGCTCTTTTGCGCATATGTGTGGCTAGGAACACGTGTACACAAATCAGTTATAACAAATCATTCCCCTCACGTGGGGGAAATATTTCATCATCATTCTCTACATGTGACAGTGACATATGTCTTCATCCAATTGGCTAAATCAACACACACATACTCATTGCATGCATGGGGGGTGCATTACACCCCCCGGGTATTATATATAGTTGTCTTCTCCTTCTTGGAGAAGGATCCAAAATTAGCAACCCTAGTTGAAACTCTGTCTAAATACACAATAGAGAGAGAAAGCTTGAGAGATTGTATATATGGCCATTAGAGCCCTTATACAGTGATAAATGCCATACACTTGCACAGTGGACGTAGGCCTAATTGGATGAACCACTTATATTTCGGTGTGAATCCTCTTCTCCTCATCTCCCTCTACTATATGTGTATATACCCTTATGCTGCAATTGTTAACATTGAATTGAGCTCACAAACACCTTGAAGGGTGGTGCTGTTTCTAGCATCATCAACAGAAAACAACGGAAGAAATGGAAGCAATTCGTATAGCTTCAAGCAAGGGGCGGATGCACTTGGGGCCCAAGAGGGGCCAAGGCTCCCCCTGATTTTTCCAAATAAAATAGGATTCTATATGTAAAGTTAGAAAGTTAAAGACAAAAATAAATTTTTGCAACGTGAAATTATAGATATAATTTGTAAAAAACTCGAATTAACCAAAATAAATTCGCCCCGGGTCCTTCCACCCCTAAACCACCGATATTTGGATCCCCCGACCATAAATCCTGAACCCGCCAATACTTCAAGCACTCGAGATATTAATTTTTCTTCATTGTTTTGTGAGGCTAATTTCGATGTGAATTCTTTAAGGAATAAAGGGTGTAACTCTCAATTAGAAAAAAAAAATTACAAGTGTTTAAGAACTTCCTCATATAGCTAGAAGGATTTTTTAAGAGTAGTGATAAACTTAGCCCAAATTGCTCCAAAATTACCGAAAATATGCTTTAAGCAGGGTCGGCTAAGAGGGGAGGCCGGAGAGGCAGCCGCCTTGGGCCCCCAAATTTTTTACGATTTTTAGGGCCCCCAAATATATATATATATATATATATATATATATATATATATATATAGAGAGAGAGAGAGAGAGAGAGAGAGAGAGAGAGAGGCGGGATTCAGAAGTGAACCTAAAATATGAACATTTTAATCCCCCCCCCCCTCCCACCACTCCTCATCAGTTGAGGTGTGATATTAAACAGTAATCTGAATTTCAGGAGTATTAATTTGCAATAATGTTAATTTCATCGAGAGCAACAACGAGGCTGACTTTCACAACCATTTTGGCGTGAAACCCAAACTGATTGTAGTGTTTTTTTCATGGTTTAAACTTTAGAAAAATTTATGTGGACATTATAATGAATTTACTTCATGTGTCTTATTTGATGTTTAAGATTTCTCAGTCCTCCAAACCTTCTTGATTCATTTATAATGCCAATCATGAAGCACCTAGAAAAAATAGCAAATAAAGAAGAGGGCAGAAAAATAGCAGATAAAGAAAAGGGGATCAACCTGTGGTCGCACTAAGTACTAACCTTGCATGATAAGGTTGGGGTAAGGGGGTCTCGTGTCACACCCATGTCCGTTGCTACTGACGTGGACCAATTACAACATAGGAATCAAAATTAATGGGTTGTTAGGTGTTTTTTGTTAAGATTCATTAAAATGTTCATCTTTTACGTTCATTTGTGAACCTCTCTCTCTCTCTCTCTCTCTCTCTCTCTCTCTCTCTATATATATATATATATATATATATATATATATATATATATATATATATGAGTGTTTTGGGAACAATTAATTTCAAAAGTTTGTTTTGGGGAAAGGAAAACATCTCGAAAGTTGAAAGCCAACATCGGTTAAGGTGAAAAAAAGAATAAAAAAATACTTGAGATAGAAACCCAAAAGCCACCAAATTAACTCATAAAACCTTCATCTTCATCTCTTCTATCTTCATTCTTTACTTCACCAAACCAAAATAACAAACAGTGAAGGTGGAACAAAAATATTAAACAAATAATGAAGGCTCCACTCCACCGTCATCATTAGATATGAAGCTTTATGGTTCTTTTATATATGTAAGTAAAGTTAATATATATATATATATATATATATATATATATTAACTTTACTTACATATATAAAAGAACCATAAAGCTTCATATCTATACACACACACACACACACACAAAATAATGTAATTTTTTGATTAAGTGTAATAATAAGTGTTTTGACTATTATATTTTATTTAGTTTTATTTAATTTTTAAATTAATATTTAGTTTACAAGAATATATTTAGTATCCTGATTTACTTTTTACATTTTAGGAATACCAACTTATCAAATATATATTTAGTATTTTTCTTTGATTTTTAATTTTAAGATCTATTTAATTCGGTGTTTTTTCCATATGAAACATGTGTTTTTTCCGATATGGAATTATTGATTATGCATTTTATTTGGACTCATGGGCAACAACTCATATGACAAACTCTTCAGCTAATTTGAATTTTTTAAAGATTTATGAAGGAAGTGATAAAGTGTGGCGATGGAGATAAACTCCAAATTATACTTAAAGCCTATGGCAAAACAAGTTAAAAATTGGATCTATAAAATATGTTTTTTAGTTCCTGATCTACTTTGGCTAGAGAGATTTCAACAGATGAACAAGTTCGAATTAAGTTTTTTACCCTTTTTCTTAATGTGTGTGTGTGTGTGTGTGTGTGTGTGTGTGTGTGTGTGAGAGAGAGAGAGAGAGAATCAAGCATTTTGGGAAAGCAAATATGCAATGCACATATAATTATTCTCCAAACCCATTGATTTCTCAAAACTCTAATACATATGCCATAAATCTAAACCCACCAAATTTCCACCTATATCTACCTTTCCTTTTCCTTTCTCAGCATTCACCCACCGATCTAAAGAGGAAAATTTATAAAGAAGAATTAGAATATTACTTTGATGAAAAGAGACGAGGAACAATTGTTTATTTAAGATTTAGTATCTTTTGTTTTTTAAATTTACTCAGTTTTGTGGGTAACCAAATAGGTTAATGGATATTTGTAATTTTGGCAATTTTGGCAATAATAGTTTTAATTGTATATCTTCTTTTGTACATCAATGTTGATAGTTATACAATATTTTAAATTTAATTCCTCCTGAGCTGAGTAAAATTAAGATGAAATGTTTTTTCTTTAAATTTTATTCACTATCGTGAAAAAACATATAAATTAATGGATCTTTGTAATTTTGCCATGAAATATTTATATATGTTTATTCTTTTTTTTGCAGGCCTACGGTTTGGTTTTGATTTTGATTGAAGGCGGAGAATTCAAAAGAAGGTGAGCACATGTTGTCGGTCACCACGTCGCCATCTGCCGCTCTAATTTCAACCGACGATAATTTCCTCAATGTATTCTTTCATTCTTCCATTACTCATTACCTAAATCCATATTTGTACATATATTTTGTATGTTGTTGTCTTTACCAATTTGTGTTGAAAATTGAGATGTATATATTTGGAAATTAAATTGTAGGTCGTTTAAGAGAATGCATCTCTCTTTCTATAAAGTTTAATTTTCTATGATAATTTTAGAGTAAACTACTCCATTACTCCTCCATCTTTCCACTTATCTAAATTTCATCCCTATCCTCTTTTTTTCAATTTCATCATCAACCTTTCAATTTATTTGTCAACTGATGATTTAAAGTGATTGAATTGGTAAGCTACTCTTCATCATTACACTTTTCCTCATATATGTACCGGAGGTGAAACCACGCATTTAAGCTTAGGGACATTGTGATAATATATTTCCTTTCAACAATATTTGTAATACACATTTAAGCTAAAGTGCAATCTGGATAGACTTATATATTTCCTTTCAACAATATTCGTAATATACAATTGCCCCTGTGCATCGCGCGAGTTACATGCTAGTATATTTTAATTTGTGTCTTTAATACACTTAACTTGACCCATATCCCTTATCAATCTATCTCTATTCTTTGTCAATTAATATATTTCCTTTTTCACCTTCCTTGGTACCTAATTTATTGTAAAGATTATCCAGTGCGTTTTGTTGCGCATTTCTAATAATATTTTTTACTTCACTTTTTAACTTCTTATACTTTTCAAAATCTTCTTGATTTTTACTCTTTTGTCATATCTTTAAAACTTACTCATTTCTTTTGTATGTAGGGCCTTAATTCAAAAGTTTGCCTCTGATCCCTAAAACATGGGAGCCGGTCCTGACTTTAAGTGTTTATACTCTAACGGGATCCACAACAAAGTACTAACTCTTAAAACACATTTTCGATAATTTTGGAGTAAGTCTAACATTTTTATTTTTTAATAAGATTTGAAGAACTTCCTCGTATAGCTAGAGACACAGCTAGCAAGCTTGGCTTTCCAAACTTGAGGGTTTTCAAGGTAATGAAAACTGAGTCGACTAATGTGGCATCATAGTGAACTGCCCTATCTTGTTTAGATTTTCTTGTTTTCTTGCTAGTTGCGGCTCGAAACTTATCACATGATAATTCATGTTTTCTTGGGCTCCACAGTCGAACACACCCAAAGATTTAACACACGATTTGTGTTACAGCTCCACAATGATTGCTCTACTTTTTCTGTAATAAAAAATTAAATGAATTTTGGCTTGTAGATATATGTTTGGGTGAAACTAGTGGTCATTTTTATCCACGCAAAATTTTTATAAGACTATAAAACATCAAAAACTTTCTCCAATTAAGATTGTTATCTCCATCTCCATATGATATAGTGGGTTTAAGGGATAGAAATTTCTACATGTAAATTTTTAATAAGTATTTTTATATGACATGCACAAATATAATTTGGTCAACACATTAACTAGAGATACTCTATTATAGGAATTTTTTTAGAAATTGAATCATTAGAGATATTTTTTTAAATTAAAAAAAAAAAAACATAATTATGAGTTACACCCATTTATTTGGTCAAATACGCATAAAATTCTATTAATTTTTCCTAAATATACCGAGTCTGCTTTTATATAAAACACACACGTCTAGATAATTGTATTCCTCACATATACTCATTATAAGCCCACTTACTCTCTATAAAATCAAACATACATGCCACTCTCTCTAGCAGCTCCACCTCATCCCCACCAGAGCAACCCCCCCACCCCACCCCACCCCTCGAGACTTGCTGGAGTAGCCCCATGGGAACTCTCTCTCTCTCTCTCTCTCTCTCTCTCTCTCTCTCTCTCTCCTCCCTTTTCTAACATTAATTGGTCTACGTCAGCGGCATCGTCGTCGAAGCCGGAGAATAAGGTGTATCGCCCAAAAAATTGAGTTTTTACTGGTCCATTTTTTTCATCAAAACATAACAAATTTTGGTCTTGTTTGATAGACCTTAAAGAGTAGATTTCAAATATGTAAAATTTGTGAATATGAAGATTTAAAGTTATGGACTTTTAAAAATTGTATGGATTTTTTTACAAAAGATGAGGTAATTTCGGAAAACACACGAATTGAGATATTTTGGGGGTATCTTAATCATTTTAATCCCTTGAGTTGTCAAAACAAGACATTTGACAACATTTATCAAGTCAAAGATTCTTTTCCATCATCAACCAAATTAAATGGACTTGTCATATCATCCAATACCCTTAAAAAAAATTATTAAGATAAAACAATTCTCAAATCATATAGACATTTTTTAAAATAAATTGATACATATGATAAAAAGATATCGCCATGGGAGATGGCCTAAGGTGCTCCACTTTGTTCCCAAATTTAGAAATTATCACAAAAATCTAGCATCATCATACTTTTGTCATTTCTCCCTTTCAAAACAAAAGGACCTCCCCCTTCCTTTTTATTTTTTTGGGTAACAAGGACATTTGGATCATGATGGGTGAAAAAGCCTCGCCATTAAGCCATCATGGCAAGGCTTGTAAACCATTTGGACAGTAGCAACTTGCGACCGTCCACCTTCGAGGTGGTAAAATTGGGTGTAGTTGCAAATTCTTGAATTTTAGGTTCGAAATTTGACAGTCGGGTCCTGGGATCACGGGCAGTAGGAATTAAATATATGTTTCACAAATCTTATTCAGAGGGTAGAAATTAATCCGAGGTGGGCATAAATCTTATCTGTTCATACTAAAAAAATCATCGTAACATTGCGACCTGCTGACAAATCTACTCAATTCATACTAAGAGGGAAAAATAGAAAGAAAAAAAAAAGCATTGCGACCTTCTGACTTACAACACGCTAGTCCAGGTATCCGTTTTCATGGCCAATAAAAATAATATCAATATTTCTAGCACTCACAATAATGATAGGTAATATTGTCTTCTCAAGACTATTGATTCTGAAGAAAATTTCCAAATTGATATGACAATGGTCTGTTAAATGGCCAAAAAAATTCCTTCCGAATTATCATTTGAGCAAATCTCAAAAACAGGTTATAAAAAAAAATTAAGTCGAGATGGATATTCTTTTAATTGCATATACTAAATCCAATCAAGAATTTGGGAAAGAAGAAATTGATAAAATCTATAATAATTGTGAGTCACAATTGAAGAAGGCATTGCTCAATTTGAAGTTGAAGACCAAAAACAATGTACTGCTGAGCCCATTAAAATTGTGGCAAATGAGGCTCTTAGAGATGTCAACATTGATCAAATGAAAGCTTATATTTAGGTTTCTTTTGATTTTGCTCACTTTTGGCATTTATTTTATTACCGTTGTTGTGGACCTAATGTCCAATCTTTATTCATTTTTTTAGGCAAAAGGATATTTTATGTTTTGTTTTAGTCATGCTGTACATGCTTGGGTCCGTCCCTTAAGGCGCTCCGTTTATTTGCAAGCGCTCAGTCATCCTCCATTTTTTTCTTCGTTTTATACATTTAGCTCTTCGAGAGCTTTGCTTAAAAATTAGTCGCAATATATGGTAGACCTTCAATGGCTCATCTTAGGTTCATGTAAACATTTACACATTCGAGTTAGGGTCACTTTTCTAAAAATGTCATACCCGGTGCACAAGGCTCCTGTTAAACTACCTGGTCTGGAATCATGTTAATTGGTTGTGTAAAAAGTCGACGGGTCTCCAAGGCAACTTTGGGCATTTTAAGACAAATTTTGAAAGCTTCTATATTTGTGATGGCAAATTTAGCGTGCCTATCAAACAAGCCCTTATAGTAGCACGGTAGAGAACATCCAACATTTCCTTGGTATGAAAAAAGTGTGAGCCACAATTGTTACTAACATCTTATGGACTCAAAAGTAGGCATCATATCAGGATAAACTCAACAGAATTTACATTAACATATTTGTTCAGAGTTTAGATGTGTTAAATGGTGTTGTGTTTTTAAAATTTTAGGAGGGTAATATTTATACTGTACTGTATCTGAAATGAGCAAGAGCCTAAGAGGGAATATTGCTTTTGAATCCCATTGAGAGGTAATGTTACTCTACAAATACATATCCAATTATAAACTAAACAAAATTTTCAGCTTAGAATACAAACACACCTGAAGTCAAAAGATCAACTCAAGTGTAAATCTACTCAGCTAAACAGAATTCTGAATTATACAATAATTAAATTAAAAAAAAGGTCTCCGTTGGTTAAATAACCAATTTAAGTCATTTTCTCCGAGTAACATGTAATTTCAAGATAACAATGAATGTACCAAAAAATTTCTAAGAGCAATTTTTTTTCCAGAGGTGTATATGAACTTATGGACAACCAACCACCTCCAACTTTCTCAAAAGCTTTTCCGTAATCATCAATCGCATTCTCGTGCCTGCAGGTCCTCCCTTGAAGCCATGCTAATAGGCCGAATAGCCAAGATAACAAAGTCAAACCCCGCACTAAGTTTTATCAAGTTAGTTTTAATTATTCACAAGCTCCAAACTTCCCCAAGTTTCCGCCCGAGTCAAAAAGTCAAATCCAGCGCGAGTTTTCCTTTTTTTTCCCCTTTCCTCAATTTTTTTCTCCCATCCAACTAATTTACTAAAGTTATGCAATTTCTCGAAACGGATGAAGGGCAAAATTGTCATTAGTCAACAGACTTTATTTTTCGACAAAGATATGTAGCAGATAATATAATCAAACCTTCCCCAAGTGTGCCTCGGCTAGAGAAGAACTAAGGTCTTCTCGAGATTGCGATCTCCTGCTTTGCAGGTGCATTTGACTTCGGTGAGGGGACCGAAATGAACCCATTACACTACTATTATTGTTGTCGAATTGCATTTGACCCAACAAGCTATCTGAAGAATAGCTGTGTAAAACACTACTCGAAGATGAGTATAATGAAGATGACTCGGTGAGTTGGATCCCGAATGGTCTATTTTGGCCACTAGCAACTGGACTAAGTGGCATCTTAACTCTTCCATCCCCTACAATTCACATTAACCAAGAATGGGTTATATAAAGAAGCAAGGAGTTTTGCAACACATTGAATCGTAAAAGGGTAGACAAATTAACCAATTAACAACCCCACTTAGACTCGTTCATTCATTAATATTAAAACTCTCATTTAGTAAAATTCACTATAAGCAAATGAACAAAAAACTGACATCTATTATTTACTCAAGTAATTGATCTTAATGGAGCTTAACCATTTTTAACGGGTGAAGTGAGTTCACACCAAACCCACTAGTTAACAACTATCGTGTCTTATCAGGTTGGCACTGATATAATCTAAGACCATTCCTGTCTTGTCTCATTTTACCACGCCTAGTTGTAATATAACTCAATTACATTGTTATATTTGGTAAAAGTATATGATAATATACCTGTATTTAATAGTATTTTCGTAATATAATAGCCTAACATTCATATATTGGGTCAAGTGAGGGACAACATCCTTAAAATATTCTCAAGGAGAGGGACCACAACCTAAACCCAAAGAAGTGTTGGACTGCATAAAAGAGTTAGGGACTAATAGCTAAAGGCCCCAAATATAAATAGGGTTGCTTCAATGTTGGCTCTAATTTAGTAATTCTAAATTTTTCGCTTCCTGGCCCTTGGACCCCAAAATGACTTTTTGCGACACTGATAAGATTTTCCGCGACAACGCAGATATACCAAAAATGCATTTGGTGGCCAAAGGGTGAGAAATGAAATATATAGTGATGTTATTCATGTTTCCATGTTTATATGTCACTTATCTCGTTGAGCACGTGTTATCATCATATGATTATTTTTCTTGCTTAATTTGATTGATTCATGATATATTGTCCAGTCCTGTCGACAAAAAGGGCAAGAGATTTGAGATTTTAGATTCAGGGAGAGCATATAGTGCATGCATTGCATTTTTCAATTCCTATAGATTTTATATTACTCTCTTTGTACGTTCACGGGATATTTGTTTTAAGTGTGCAAGACTTACAGGGCCCGTGATGCTGATTTACTATGGATTGGAAAATCGTACATCGGAATCAAGTATGTCTCGCGAGAATTGGGGATGGGTAAATTGATGTATACCTATTTGAACCGGGTTTTTTTTTTATCTTTTCCATTTTTTATTTTGCCTCGGAATAGCCAAATGGGGAGATTTATGACATGTTTTACACTCCCTAGGTTTAGTTTATATTGGCTTTATTCCGGAACAAACTCTTTCGTGTCATAGTATCTTTGTACCGAGTCTAGTTGCAAAAAGCATATCACTGAAGACAAATAAACAGCATTGTGACATAGACTATCGGGCATTTAGACGAAAGAAGATTTGAGGTTGGGAAAGGTTTTCAAGTTTTGTATTTCCTTTAAAGTACGGAATTGACAAGACAAAACTTGTTTTTGAAAAACAACAGAAATGGTTTTTTAAATATTTTTTATTTTACAAAGACCTTGGAAAATGAGGACCCCGTTCCTTGATCAATATCATTTTTTCAAAATGGCAGATCTCCTAAGATACATTGCTTCAAACGAGGACACTTGGTAAGAAGCAGGTTTCAAACAAGGACCCTGATTTTCATTCAAGGATCTTTCGTAAGATAAGAACTTCGTTCAAGAGGACCTCAATTGAAAGGGTCCTCGTTCGAATGAGGGCAACTGGTTCGAACGAGAGTCATATTTTTGGGAAACATGTTTTAGTCAAGTTCTTCGACTACTAAAGTAAAAAGAAATTCGCAAACGCGTCCTTCAATATACGAAGCCCAATGTTTATAAAACTTTTTTCTTGGTTTTGACAGAGATCTTAAGGAGTGTGGGTCGGGGCAATAGTAGTTTTTCTCGCGAGGATGTCCACTCTAAATCCTTGTGTGCTGGTGTGATTACTTTTATTTATTCGCTTCCGCTAATAATCACTTGCATGCAAATTTGACCGAATTAATTTTATTCGGTAAAATTAAAACTAGTTCAAATTAAAAAAGGATTTAATTTGTTCGACGCGATAATTCATTAAGTAATTAATTGAACATAGACCCTTAGACGCATACCTATTTCACATATTGTACTCTCACTCTCTCTCACACACACACACACATTTCTTTCTTTCCATGAACTTATTTATGGTTAATGAAACAAATGATCTCAATAAGTTGAGATGTCATTCTACTTAAGGATCTCATGTATACAATCTTCATAAGTTGTAGCAAAAACACGCCTGAATTTTATGTGTATGAGTAGATGGATGGACCCTTTGGGAATCTTGGAAAGGCCCTGGAAGATCTTTTGTAATTTTTAATAATTAGTAATATTATTAGCTTATATTATTTAGGATGTATTTTAGGGATTAGAGTTAGGATAAGATGTATCTTTTATTCGTTTCCTAGTTTATTAATGCTTATCTTTTAGCTATTTGGTAAAACTAGGACCGGCTAGTTTTGTTTATAAATAAGAGCCCAAAGTTCCCTCTTGTAATCACTTCTTTGTTGATGTATAAGAGAAAGGCTGATGAGTAAGAGTGTTTCTCTCGAGTACAATATTGAGATTTATTTCTTCAATAGATAGTAAGATTGATATTTTTGTGGGTGTATCACTTAGTTGTTGAGATTTATTTGATTAAGCGGTAGTAAGATTAATAATTGTGGTTGTGTTGTTTATGCTTCTGCAACCCGTGATATCAGGCGATACTCTTGGATGCAATGCTTTTAATCGCGGTCGCGCAAGGTGTCGCGTTTTGAGTCATGGGTCGCGTCGCGCATCGCGCAAGCAATTCTTGCATTTCAATTTTTTAATTTGAAAAATAAATAAAAAATATTAATTAACAAGGTTCTAAAAAACGCGGGGCGTGATCGAGGCGTGGAGGCCAAGGCCTTAAGCCTTAGAAGTCTAGGCGGGGCTAAGGCGTGAAAAGGCGTTTAGGCCTTTTTAAATATATTTTAACATTTTTAAATATAACAACGCTATTAAAAATATTAAAATGGTACATACCTTAAAATATGTCTGAATATATGCAAACTAAAATACTATTTTTTTTAAGTACTAAGAAAAAACAAAAAAGAAAAAAAGAATAAAACGCCATTTTTTTTAACGAGAGGCAGAGAGGTTTGAGATACCATTTGTCTTTTGATTGTTTTGAATGAAATATTGATCTATTTTTAAAAAAAAAGTCTTTAAAAGGCGATATCGTTTCACTAAAGTGTTTTTGTTTTAAAAAAAAAAAAGTGCGCCTTAAGCCTTTTACAAAGAATAAGGCGTGAAAGGCTTAAGACGGGACGCTTCTCCTAAGCCTCAAGCCTGGGCGGAGCCTAAGTGCGCCTTTTAGAACACTGTTAATTAATAAATAAGTTGAAACAATCACTCCAAATAGTACTACATTATTTCAAATAAAGCCATAAGGCCATAAATACAATTTAAACCCCAAAAAAACATTTTAAACTAAAACTCATTAAAAAACGAACATTGAAACTGAAATTTGAAAAGAAAAAAAAAACATTTTTGAAAGTTGCAGTATGAATATCTTTTGAAACTGAAATTTATAATAAAAGTAACATTGTAAACTGATTTTTTTTTAAAGTAACATTTTAAACTGAAATTTGAAAAAAAGAATTTAACATTTTTAACTGAAATTTGTAAAAAAAATAAAATAAATTAACATTTCAAATTTAAATTTGTAAAATAAATAGCATTTTAAACTGTAATTTGTAGAATAAAATCATAAATAAGTAACTATTTTAACTGAAACTCGTAAATAAAGAAGTTAAAGAGAATTAAAGCATAAATAAGTAACTTTTTTAAATTAGAAATGTAAAACTTTATAGACTTATCATAAATAAACAAATAAACTTATAAATTTAGGTAGCACAGTAGATAAATAGGTAAACTTATTACCACTGTAGACATAATTGACCTAACTTCCAGCCCCTGATCCCGTAATCGACCTCGGATTTGAAGTCGGCTTGTTCCGGCAACCTCGTCTTGGGTCGGCGACCTCAACTTGGCCGAATATTTGGTTGTAGAAGAGAAAATGGTGTCGGAGAGAGAGAATTTTGGTTTCTACTGCAAGCTAAGTTTGTTCCCTTAAAAAAAGAGACAGTTTTGCGTTGATGCTGGGAAAAAAAGACCCAAATAGCGCACTGGTTGCGCAAAATAGCGTGGAAAAGCCTGAAATAGTGTGAAAAAGCATGGAATAGTGTGCCACGTCAGCCATTTGCCTCGCGCAACCCTTTATACGCTATATAGCATTTTTCCCCGCAAAACGCAATAGCATGCATTTGAAAACACTGCTTCGAGGGTAAGATTTGATGAGAATAGTTGAAATAGGTTTATAGGTTAGGGCTAATTTTTTATAAAGGAATTTATCATCAATGAATGTTTTAAAACAAGCCAACAAAAGTGGAAACTCTGCCTCTCAATTTTCAGATTCATCGTCAAAAAAGGAACCATCCTTGAATTCACTATTTGCAAAGTTCAACTCGACCCACTACAAGAGATATGTGGTCATCCTCTAAATCTCATTAGAAGAGAGATGCGGCCATTACTCACTGTCCCAGGAATCAATGGCAGGCCTCTATACGAAGCGATTCTGATGATCCATTAATGCCAAAGTTGAAACACGCCAATAAGGTCGCACGGCCCCGACATCTGCAATTTCAGAAATTGTTGGCAAAATCAATTTTGATAGCGGGGACAACAGTGGGGCAAACTTCACCAAACAAGACGTCTTCATGAAGAATGTCGTGATTTAGCAATGAAGAGATGAAGAAGAAAGGACAAAAGAAGCCTACGGTTTCTGTACTCCCCGGCGATGCCGCACAGGGATGGTGAAAATGGACAAAGCCATCGGCAACACTAGTCATGAGTTCCTGTATAAATTGATCACAGTGCAATGCAGTCGTCAAGCAAGGGCAAGCAAGCCTTGGCGCCTGCGTTCATTGTACACTGGGATTGGGAGTTCTAGGAGCCATAACCTTCTGCAGTGCAGGTCTACGGGTTGCCCAGCACCTCCCACTGCCATGTCGGATGAACTAGTGCCAGGTTGTGAAAATGGGTTGGACTTCAACTTTAAAATGGATGAGGATGGCTGGGAGATGTGTTCTTAAACAAATCTTCAGTCCACAAATTCAATGGGTTGCAACTTTAGTTTATAGGCCAAAAAATTTGGTGCAACACAAATTGGTCCAAAATCAAAGTGCGCCCCCGAAAGCTCGTGACCAAGCTTTTTCGAAGGAGGGGAGAGTGACGTGTATTAATAAACGGATGGGACTTTGGGAATGTCAGGAGATGGTGGAAGATATTTTGTAATTTTTAATTATTAGTAACTATTAATCTATTATTAAGATATATTTTAGGGATTAGAGTTACGAGAAGATTATCTTTTATATGTTTCCTAGTTTATCAATGTTTATCTTTTAACTATTTAATTAGGACTCTAGCTAGTTTTCTCCATGTATAATAGCCCAAGGCTCCCTCTTGTAATTAGTTATCGGTTGATGGATAAGAGTGATTCTCTCGAGTACTAAAAGTATTATGAATGTTTTGGCTAATCAATAGTATGATTGATATTTATTGTGTGTTATTTAAGCCTCCACAAACGTTTACTTTAATCAAAATTACTCCAAAGATGATCACGCCATTAACATTAAATATTCAGAATCAAGAAGAAAAATAAAAGGCCTGTAAATCAAAATTGCATACATGTATGTATACAGATAGGGATTGAGTTTACTTCATGAGATTGGTATATGAATGAAGATTTATATACAAACATTTACGTGCATGATAAAATCCATCAGAACGAAATATATATAGAAGGTTTTAGGTTTGTTAGTCTTTCAAATTACAATAATAAGCTGATATATTTATCCTCGACGAATCTGGTATATACTAGGATGGCGGCCTTCATTTTCCAGGAATTCTTAATTATGATTTTTGGGCTTCTTTTACTTTGCCCCCTGGGATAGGAAAAACTATACAGAAACCCCTGCTTTAAAAAAAAATAGACATACCCCCCACCCCACCCCATGCATTTAGAAAAAAATAGACATACCCTCCCACTCCCCGCTTTTAAAAAATTTAGACATACCCCCCGACATATAACAGATGACTAACACCATTAACAAACTCCAGTAATTAATAATTAGCATTAACCCCCTAACAGTTTAAAGACAAAAATACCCCTCATCTTTTTCTCTACTTCATCTTGTTTCCCAAAACCTTAAACCTAATTGTAAGAACCCTAATCAATTGCTAAAAGCCATAAATACAAACATAAAAATTGAAATTGTTGTCACACGGTCAATTTGGTAAACCGACTGTTTCCGTTTAGATTGGGTGTCAATGTCCAAATACAATAACCATCATGTGTCAATGTCCAATACACCATATTGTTTGTTTCTACTATGTTTTTAGGTTACCTAATTGGGTATCTCTCTAAGTCTGAGAAGCCTACAAGTAAACGCCCCATCCTTCCCTTGTACTAACTTTTACTTATCTTATGAATGAGAATAAAAGATTAAATAGAGCCTTTTAGGTTCATAATTTTTTGTTTGTGAATGTGTATCGAGTCTTTCAGTGTTTTTTCGTCATACTGTGTAAGGCCTGACATCATTGACTGCAACAAAGATATTTCCTTCATAATATTTGAAGGACAAGATTTGGTCGCCACACTAAAATAATATACAGGTTATGACAATAACAACCAAAATTTTATTTCCTACAGGATATACTGAAGTACAAGAAAAAATGAGTTCATGCAACATTAAAAGGTACAACCCAAATTAGCATGATGAAAAATGATAATCATAACAGATGCAATTGAAGGTGTTGAATTACAAAAGATAACAAGAAGTTTTCAATTAATGATGAAGAAAAAAATCCTCCAAAGCAACAAGGAAAAATAGGAAATAGGCACTAAAGAAGATAGAAGATCCAGGGTCCCAAGAAGAAGAAGAAAAAAAGATTAAACATGTGACATCGAAGCAAATTTATTTTTATTTTCTCATATATTTACCTTTAGTCTTTTCTGCTCTAGCATTGTACATTTTTAAATTATATATATTCAAATAAAAAACTAGATTTTGATGAAAAATATTTGTTTATATGTTCTATTCACTGTGCATAATTAGTATTATCTTGATTTATTCAAAGGTTGTGCCTAAAGCACAATGCACCCGATCATGGCAACGTTTTGGAGCAATAAAGATGGTTGACTACTTTACCCCCAATTTTATGATGTTGTCCTCAAGACTCGAACCCGTGCCAAGGATAACGAGACCTAGTCATCATTCCAAATGACAACCTCTTATTGTGAACTTCAAATTGGATCTTATCTTTCGTTGTCAGCATGTGTCAATTATTTGTGCCTCGTATAAGAATTCACTCCCCTTCCCCAAGTCTCAAGAACATTAGAACATGACTGCTATCCTTTGTAAAAGAATATTTAGAACGTATGCAAGAATGAAAGTTCCAAAATGAATTCCACATAAAGGTTTACCTGGATTGATTGGACTCCATCGCTGAAACCGGAAAGGAGATGGAATATTGAGAACAGAAGTGCTTGGGCCACTGTTACGCCTGAAAAGGGGGAGATATGGCCTGGGGAAGAATCTAGGCATCCAATTGCGAACACACGATAATGCACAAACTAGGAAAAACAACGAAACAAACAAAACGGCTAAAAGAACAACCGGATTAATCTTCATCCAAAATATTTCATAACGGTGAAGCTCCACTTTAGTTGAAGAATATGTCTTCCCAGCTTCCAACAAGGCAACCCCAAGGGTCCAAGTAATGCTTCCAGAACCAATTATAACATGGCTATCTGTGATGTGCAAGCCTTCTCTCAATAAGTATACAATGTACGGTGCCCTAAAGCAATATTGTTCTATGAAAGGCTGAGGTGGAACACTGCTTTTCGCAATGTCCCAAGCTTTTTCACAAAATTCCCGACCCTTCTCCAACACATCGTCTAGTGCAGCGTCTGAAGTCAAGTTAAAAAACCTATACACAACAAAAAAGCCAGACATCCCATAAAATTGGCCGTAAGGACGGGGCAGATTATCTGGAAGAGCACAAGGTTGCAACTCACAATCCATTCCTGGATTTCTATCGGACCATTCGGACAAATTTACAGCAACTTTTGCGAGTGCATTGCATTCGTCCCATTTGGGTGCACCAATAAGCTGAATGGGAATCCCCTGTTTTCTTCCTTTACCCGTTTTTGCCCTTCCAATTAGAGGGGCCCCACCATCTTGGTACACAGAAGTACATTGAGAACAAATGTAATTCTCTTTGTATCCAGATTGCAAACAAGGGTGTTTAACTACAAGACGTCCACTAGCTAGATCTGCTTTAGTAATCCGAGGGCGCTGAATCTTGAGAAGACGAACCACAGATTTGTCAAAAGCGTCATTGAGACCATAGCCTGATAGAGAATAGGCACTTAGATGATGGTTAACAGGGCCAATGCTCAGCTTTAAGCTAGTTTCATTGTTGACAGGTTGGTCCTTGTTCTCAAAAGTAACCTGCAGTGACGAGCCACCCAAGTCGAGCGCACCAAATGTTTCTTTCTGGGGTATAGCTCCCAACACTTCAGTATGATAGTTTAAAGCTATCCATCCATAATATGCTTCTTCCATGCCACTGATAATCTTAATCCACTCTCTCTTGCACAAGAATGAAGAATTCTTCAAAACTGACCAAGCATGGTTAAGAAGCCATTCCGAGTCCGAACTTGGCAACCTGCGCACCCCAGCTGTAGCATAAAGGAAGAGAGAAGTAGACTTATGTGCATGTTTAGGGATTTGCTTCTCTGCCCATCGAAGAAGTGGTTTTATTGCTCCTCTCAAGCCAGAGATATTATGAACCAATTTGTCAAACCCAGGCTCAGTTTCCATTCGATTGTAAGCGCGGCCACTCTGGGAACTAGGCTTACTCCGAGAACCACCTTCTGGTAGTGATCTCAACAAAATTGGGAGATTGCCATCTTTTTTGTTGCGATTAACAGAAGACTGATATAAATAAACCCGAGTTCCCGTGCTACCACAATCAAGTACAACATAGAACTTGGATGCTCCTTGAGACCAATTAGAATAAAAAAACTGTAATGTGTACAGAAAAAAAGCAAGCAACAGTAGGCAAAAAAGAACCATGATCACTCGAACCCACTTTTTTCGTACAAAAGGGGTTCCAGGTAATGCTTTCTCCTTCGAAAAACTTGACCCACCATTTTCTCTTAGTGACGGGTGAGGTTTTGCTTGGATCGAACCACTCTCAATTCCAGGATTAAGGTGGTAGCCTTCTTCTGGATCAAGCCGGCTATATGCAGAAAAATCTTGAAGGGATGATGACAGTCTCAAACTATTCTTCCTCCCTGAGCTGGAAAACCCATTACCATGAACAGAACCAGCGAGAGGTGGCAATCCTGGTGATACATACGGAACAGTAGACTTTGGGGCTGACAAACGACTAGTTGCAGCAGAAAAAAATTCTGCAAGTTCACTAAACACCATAATTGCAGAAATTTACAACTAGCCGGTTAAATAATATTACATCCTCGCTGTTATGATACCTAAAAATTTCAACAGACCACCTCCTCTTCTCATAAAATAGCTCCACGTATAATAATCTCGTTTTCTGTGCACTGCATCAACGTAACTAGCAGCAGTGACATGTAACTAGAGCGAATCCTGCAGAAACCGCATGAGTAGTACATACTAGTTAGCCATTTGATATCAAACCGGTAACAAAAACACATTGAGCTTATTAGAGGAAGTCAAAAATCACCAATCATATTAGATGACCAGGCAAATGAGAGAGGAATAATAAATAACAAGCAATGTTGATTATAATTAAATTCTCTACAAAATTATAACTCATCAAAGTCTTAACTGTATAAGCAAATGTTCAAATGTTGATAATAAGGCGGAAATGACAACAAACTGCTACACATTCATTCCAGAAGTGTCAACTAGACAAACTCCCTACGGCTACAGTGCTACTCAATTACATCTGCTTTATATGACAACTATCTAATTGCTACACAAATTAAGGTATAGTTAAATTTTGCATACAATGAACCAACACATAATCTGACCTTTGCTTTTTTAACTCAAGTTTTTAGTCTGCGTAAGAATTTTACAGTTGTTTTTGCAGGTGTAGGCAATTTTTGCATACGAAGAACCAAAATATAATCCGACCTTCTCTTTTTCACTCAAGTGTTTAGTCTAGATTATGACTGCAAGTACCCACATTCAATTAATGAGCGACTTAAGCGTCAACAGTCCTTTAAGAAGCAAAAGGGGACAAGTACCACAAAAAGCTTCGGTCAGAATAATGTTTAATTAATTACCCTGCTCAACGCAACGAAATTTGACCAATTGGCATTCATTTAATTATGTGGTAGGGTGGTTTGAGATGGGCAGCTGAAAATGATATCAGTAAATAGCGAAAATCAAAGGGGAGCTGGGGATTCAAGTAGAGTATGTACAAAAAATAACTCCAACCATGTTTCTTATAAAATAAAAATCCCTCCGAAGACATCATCCATGATGGTCAGCAATCAGAAATAAGAAGAAAGGAACAAACGGAACTCAGAATATAGTAACACCGAAATTTTAACGGGGCTTTAGTCGGTGTTCTACAAGTCGCGCCTAGATGTGAGGCATTTTAGAAACGCCCTGCATAAGGCATAGGCGTGCAAAAGGCGTGGTCAAGGCGCGTTTAAGGCGGTCAAAGGCCCGCACATGCAAGACGGGTAAAAAGCGCGTAAAAGGCGGGTAAAGGGCGTGTAAAAGGCGAGTAAAAGGAGTGTAAAAGGCGCGTAAAAGGAGTGCCTTTTTCTTCTTTTTTTCATTTAAGGAAACAGCATCATTAAGAAATTCTTTTTTTCTTATCAAAACCCACTTAAGCAACATAAAGAAAACTCCCAAACCAAACCCCCCACCCACCCCGCGATCAGACTCTCTTTTCGTCAAAACCAAACCCCCAACAAGGGTGATATGGACTTATGGAGCATGTGTATGGGAAAAAGGACTGCCACGCATACGGATATATTTTCAAATTTCAAGGTATGTATTATTTAATTGTTTTACTAGCCTTAGTCTACTTAAAAAAATATTAAAAAGGATGTGAATTGAGGGCATAATTGCCATTTTTGGGTTATTTTTGGAAATAATAGTATTTTATTTTCTTTTATTATTTTTGTTTGAACATTTCTTTTTGTTTTGTTTTAGTATTTAAAGACTAGGAGTAGTAATGGCATTTTTGTAATTAGTGCCTTAGCTTGGAGCCTAAGCTACTCCTCTCTTTAAATACCTCCTTTAGCCTCGTTTGAGGTAGACTTGAATTTTGAAATAGATAAGAGTGTTTCTCTCTCTTAAGTGATGTTTGGATATTTTTAGGAGCCTTTTGACGGGTGGTTTACGTCAAATTGGTATCAGGGCGAATGAAACGCTACATTGGTGCTAGTTTATTGGTGATTTTTTTTTCTTTTTCAAAAATCATTCTCTACTCTCCAATGGCTCCCAAGAAATTCAAACAACAAGAAGATGAAAATCTCGATTTGAGGCAACAAATGGAAGAGATGAAAAATCAAATGGCACAACTTATGATTCAAATGGCCCAACTCACACCCCAAACCCTAGCCACCACGCATCAAACCCTAGTTCTTCCCTAACCAAAACCCTACCATGTACCGACAGCCCCTGCTATCACCCCCTACCCCTGCTGCCTTGTCCAACCTTCCCCAGACGCCGCCCGCCACTACAAAACCCTCTCCCGCCACCACCGCGGGCCACCCCTCTGCACCTACAGCAGGCCCCAACTCCCTCGCCCCACCCAGCCGCCCCTGTTCAGTCCTGATCCAACCCCTTCTTCACCACGCTGCCACGACACCCTCCACCTCCCCACTCACGTCCCATCCGACCCCTCCCCCCTCCACCGCCCCCCTTCTGGGACCTCCAGCCATCTGCCGCCTTCTTTTATCCCCAAACCCGATACCACGGAACCCCTTGACCCACTTCTATCCCAACCCAACACTTACCCAATCCAAAAAAAACCACCCCACTATGCCGACCCCAGTCTTACCCCATTTTCGGGGCAACCCTTTTCATATTTACTCCAACCTACACTGTACCCTACCCGACCCTTAATTTTTTCCCTCCCTAACCAAACCAACTCAATAAATACCCTCCCGGGCCCCGATCCAGCCTTGTATTCCCAACCCCACGGTTTATTCGACCTACTCAGGGATCCCAACCAATATTTGAGACCACCCGATCACCCATTGCCCCCACCTTCACATATGCCCTCCCACCACGCCCTTTCGCTACTCCATTATGATTCTTCCTCGTCCTCCTTCGAGTTTGGGGAAAGTCACCCCAGTGTTCTAGAGTAAGTACCTTCACCCCCACCCGATGTTAACCGCCATGCTCCACCTAGAGGCCGGCACTGTTTCTATTGCAGCGAGCTTGGCCATTTGTTAGGCGCTTGCCCGCACTATCCCCGCGTTCCTCCAGCACCTCCAGTGCCTCAGCATGGTCAGCCTCTTCATCCACCTCCTGCACAGATGTCAGCCCCTCCTGTTGATGTTGTTCCACCTGTGCGAGGTGACGTGATGGCTCCAGATGCTCATCAGGACAAGGGTCCTCTATCTACGACCCTTCAGCTGCTTTCTCGGAGTCTCGACAGGGATATCCGCATAGACGTGCCAATGTTTGAAGGGCGATTCTCTCCAGATGCCGTGGTCGATTGGTTAGCTTCAATGGAGATAGTTTTTTAGTACAAATGGGTTCAAGGTCGTTCCTGTGTCCTCTTTGCTGCCACCATATTCCAGGGATTTGCCCGGGTTTGGTGGAATGACCTTTGCTACCGTCGCACGGCGGACGGATTACCTCCTATTCAGTCTTGACCGGAGTTAAAGGCTGCTCTCTGGGCGTCCTTCATCCCACCTACCTACGAGCGCAATCTCTTTGCTCGCGTTCAGTCTCTCAAACAAGACATCTTATCGGTAGTGGAGTACACGGAGCAGTTTCAACTTCTATTCACGAGCTCGACTTCCCGAGATGGAGGATCAGCGGATCAGCCGTTATATATTGGGATTGCAGCCACACATTCGGCCCGATCTTGGCCTGAGAGAGATACCGGCCTCTCTGAAGGCGGTCGAGTACGCGGCCAAGGTCGAGGCTTACCACACAGCGTCTGCGGCTCTCCCGAACTCTCGGACTCTGCCTACTCCGATTTTTGCCTCAGCTCCTCCTGCAGCAACATCTTCAGCTCCTACATCCGCTACTCCCACTGCCCCTCCCCCAGGACCTCCTACCTTCCGGTGCTACAGCTGTGGCAATATTGGGCACCGAGCTTCTGATTGCTCTCCCCCGCGACGCCGCGCATTATTGGCAATGGATCATCCACCAGACTATTTGGACGCGTCCGAGGAGCTTCCTCAACATGCCCTGATCACAGTTTTGGAGGGTGATTCAATTGGTCTTCCCTTTTAAATTCGAGGATGAATTCTTTTCAAGGAGGGGAGATTGATGTGAATTGAGGGCATAATTGCCATTTTTGGGTTATTTTTGGAAATAATTGTATTTTATTTTATTTTATTATTTTTGTTTGAACATTTCTTTTTTTTTTGTTTTAGTATTCAAAGGCTAAGAGTAGTAATGGCATTTTTGTAATTAGTGCCTTAGCTTGGAGTCTAGGCTACTCCTTGTAGCCTCATTTGTGGTAGACTTGAATTTTGAAATAGATAAGACTGTTTCTCTCTCTTAAGTGGTGTTTAGATATTTTTAGGAGCCTTTTGACCATGGTTCAAAGTCTCGGTATCGGTCCCGGTATCGGACACCCAATTTTCAACTCGGTCGCAGTATCGGGTGATACGCAAAGATACGCTATTTAGAGAGCGCAAAAAATTTCGGAAAAAATATAGAAAATTTTAAAAAAATAAGATTAACAATGTGGACCAGTCAAATAAATTTAAAATCATCTTTTAATGTGCATAACTTTGTACAATTGTTTATACTGATGCGCGACGGCATTGTCAGATTCAATATTCCATAATAAATCAAACAACACACATATAACTTGATAAATAAGTTGCTATAAAGATAAATAGAAATGATTGCATTGTTTTCATCATCTTCATCTCCCTATCTAGTTGGAGATTGATCATAGTAAGGACGCGAGTAAGGGTAATTTTTGAAAAAGGGGATACAGATATTATTTTTTTACAAATATTTTTTTTAAAAGAGGGTAAGAATGTTATTTTTTTACAAATGTTATTTAAAAAAAGAGAGGATACAAACGTTATTTTTTTTAAAAGAGGATACGAAATTTATTTTTGTACAAATATATATTTTTAAAAGAGGATACGCATGATATTATTTTTACAAATGTTCATTAACTTTTTTTTGCAACAAATTTTTTACAACTTTCCCTTTTTTTTAAATATAAAAAATTTTAAAAAAATAAGATTAATAATGTCGACCAATCAGACATATTCAAAACAATATTTTAACATGCATTGCATTGTATAATTTGTTGTATTGAAGATATTCCATAATAAACCAATATTAATATAGAAAAACAATCTAATGACATGTATAACTTATTTAAAAAATTACATTGAAGATAAATATAAATGATTACAATGTTTCCTCTGGTAGGGTAAGAAAGAAATACGAACCAGCTCAAAAAAGAGGCAAATGCTATTTCTTTAATAGATTGTTATTTTACAAAAAAATGATACAAATGTTTTTAATAGGTTATTTTTTCTACAAAAAGGATGAAATTTATTTTCATCATTTTTGTAAAAAAAATAACCTACTAAAAAATAACATTTGTATCCTGTTTGAGTTGGTTGTATTTTATAAAAAAGGATACAAATGTTATTTTTTTTTACAAAAAAGGTACAAATGTTATTTTTTTACAAAAAGAATATTCATCCTTTTTGTAAAAAAATAACCTACAAAAAAATAACATTTATGTATTTTTTGAGTTGGTTGTTTTTTTTAGAAAAATGATGTGAATGTTATTTTTTCACAAAAAAAAGATACAAGTGTTATTTTTTCAGAAATTTAGTATGTTATTTTTTTATATTATATAGACATGTTTTTCTAGGACTACTTTTTGTTAATCTTCTTTTAACAGAACAAGATACAAATGTTAGTTTTTTATATATTACTATATAAAAATAGGATACGTAACCTTACGGTCCTTTTTTTAATTTGAGGTAACACATGTTACTTTTTTAATCTGCTTTTATATTAATTTTTTTAACAAAACAAGATACAATATGAGGTAACGTATGTTACTTTTTTTAAACAAATACAAATGTTATTTTTTTTTTTTAAATTTGTACCCTCCTTTCAATAACCAAAAAAAAAAAAAAAAGGGATAACGAAAGATATGGTCTGTCATTATTTGAACACTACCTTCTTTTAAAAAAGAGACATTATTTGTATATTAAAAAATGAAAACGCATCAGTAGACCAACACAAATCAGCCGACACTAAACAGCTTAAACAAAACAAATCGGCCTCTTTACTTTCATTTCATTAGGGTTTTCAACCAAGATAAACAGCAAAAAAGACTCTGCTTCCTGATGATTCTATAGGGGATTTCGGCTTCTTTAAAGATGGCGAGTATGTTGAGTGAAAAAGGTAAGGTTTCTTCAATTATTTCTTTCTTCTCTCTTTTCTTTGGACAAAACATCATCTAACTCGGGGAGATACCATTGAATCGGCCGAGATATCTCGGGATCGGCGCTATAGCGGCGCTTTTTTGTGATTTCTTACGATACATATATATTTTTGAAACGTGACTCGTAATCGGTGCGGTGCCCTGCGATTCCGAGTCAACTCGGCCGATTCCGAGTTGACTCGGGGATTACTTTGAACCATGCTTTTGACGAGTGGTTTACGTCAAAAGGAGAAACACCTTTTTACGCCTAGGCTCCTATGTTTTAAGTCTCGACCTCCACATCTCGCGCCTTGTAGAACCTTGGCTTTAGTGAGCTCCTAACACTTAAAAACTCGCATGTTGTCCAGAACTTTGTCTTTAAGATGTGGACCTTCACTTAACAAGACATAAAAATTCTATGACTGTTGGGTAATTCCACACCAACACACGACAAAATGACATGACATGTCGTGTGTGCATTGTTTGTTGTCAAGAGTCCATCCAATGATTATTTTCCGACTCCAACTCAGCCTGTTGCGCAAAATGTGTCGAAATCCTGGTCAGCCTAAAACTACTCGAGACACTATTTGGTGCGTCATCACACAATTTGCTAAATATAACAATGTGACTTCTATTAGAACATGATAGAGACATATTATGAATATAACTAGTAACTGGACTTTTAGAGGCAATCAAATTATCACACATTTGAGGTGTATACGATTACAAAGTCGAAAAATGATCGTAAAATAGTTCAGTTTTTTGAGAAATTCAAAAATTAGTGGAAATAGAGTAATTCTACACATACTCCGGATTCAAACTCATTTTTTGTAACACATTGACGTGTCATGTCTATATTGGTTAGTCTCCGAGGTATACTGGATATCATTCAAAACATGAACCAATGCAGACACAACACGTCAGTGTATCGCACGAAATGACTCAGAATCTTAAGTTCGCCTAGACTTACTCGTGGAAAAAAATAGGAAGTGATTTGTTCTTACATTTGTATTATTAGAATGAAATCAATTCATAGGGTGTGGGAAAGAATCGTTTTCCATGAAAAATAATTTTAAAAAAATATGCATCACTTTTCATATTTATAATTATTGTTTCGTAGAATGCATTTGAAATCAAGTACATCGAAATTAAATAAGTATTTTCCATAAAATTAAATCGAAACCAATCAAACATACCCTAAAATTTTAAGGTTTTTTTTTTCTACTTTCCTCCATGAGATACTGTCATAACTAGACATAACCCCCCATTTTCAGATAGCTAGACTTAACTCCACTCCCCCCGCAGTGCATACGATTAAAGTCCAATTATTTGAAAATCGTGGGGCTATGTCCAAATTTGTAGTGGAAAAAGTATGGATTGGGCCTAAATATGGGTTGGGTTAAATATGGGTTGGGCCAACTATGGTTAGGGCCAACCCATTTTTTTCTAACCAAGTATTACAATTCCAAGTATATGTAAAAAAAAATTGTATTTTACACAACTTTTAAAATTGGGTTTTATATTTTACTCGTAAATTTTGAAAATGGACTCCATATTTGATTCGTAACTTTCAAATAAGGGCCCTATATTTGACTCATAGCTTTTAAATATTGGCTTCATAATTAAATGACGGAGCTAATATGGAATGTTCCATTATTTGTTACTCAATTTACCATCACTAATCTAAATACAGCATTATCTCGGGGACAAACTCAAAAAAACTCAAATTCTAATTCCAATCACATAAATGCAAGTTTACACACCATCAGTCCCAAATTATCACATAATACTCAAAGTTCGTTCAACATAAAAATTAAAAAACAACTTTAATTTTTGTTATCAACCAACTCAAATTCAACATATCTAATAAAAAAACATATTTTACTCATAACTTTTAAAAATGGGTTATTTGATTCATAGCATTCAAATATGAGCCCATATTTGGCTCAAAGCTTTTAAATATTGCCTTCATATTTAAATGACCGAGCTAATATGGATTGTTTTATTATTTGTTACTCATTTTGCCATTACTAATCTAAATACAGCATTATCTCGGGGGACAAACTCAAACAAACTCAAATTCTAATCCGAGTCTCGCAAATGCAAGTTTACGCACCATCACTCTCAAATTATCACATAATACTCAAAGATCATTAAACATAAAAATTAAAAAAAAAACTTCAATTTTTGTTATCAACCAATCTCAAATTCAACATATCTAATAAAAAAAATCCATATTTTACTCATAACTTTTAAAAATGGGTTTTATATATGATTGGTAAATTTTTAAAATGTGCTCCATATTTGTTCATAGCGTTCAAATATGATCCCATATTTGACTCAAAGCTTTTAAATATTTCCTTCATATTTAAATGACCGAGCTAATATGGATTGTTTTAATATATGTTACTCATTTTGCCATTACTAATCTAAATATAGCATTATCTCGGGGGACAAACTCAAAAAAACTCAAATTCTAATCCGAGTCTCGCAAATGCAAGTTTACGCACCATCACTCTCAAATTATCACATAATACTCAAAGATCATTAAGATAAAAATTAAAAAACCTCAATTTTTGTTATCAACCAATCTCAAATTCAACATATCCAATACAAAAAAATCCATATTTTACTCTTAACTTTTAAAAATGGGTTTTATATATGATTCGTAAATTTTGAAAATGTGCTCCATATTTGTTCATAGCTTTCAAATATGAGCCCACATTTGACTCAAAGCTTTTAAATATTGGATTCATATTTAAATGACCGAGCTAATATGGGTTGTTCCATTATTTGTTACTCATTTTACCATCACTAATCTAAATACAGCATTATCTCGAGGACAAACTCAAAAAAACTCAAATTCTAATTCCAGCCACATAAATGCAAGTTTGCACACCATCAGCCTCAAATTACCACATAATACTCAAAGATCATTGAACATAAAAATTAAAAAACAAGTTCAATTTTTGTGATCAACCAATCTCAAATTCAACATATCCAATAAAAAAAATCCATATTTTACTCATAACTTTTAAAAATAGATTTTATATTTGGCTCGTAAATTTTGAATATAGGCTCCATATTTGATTCATAGCTTTCAAATATAAACCCCGTATTTGACTCATAGCTTTTAAATATTGGCTTCATATTTAAATGACCGAGCTAATATGGATTGTTTTATTATTTGTTACACATTTTGCCATTACTAATCTAAATACAGCATTATCTCGGGGGGGCAAACTCAAAAAAACTCAAATTCCAATCCGAGTCTCACAAATGCAAGTTTACACACCATCAGTCTCAAATTACCACATAATCACATACTATCAACAATCAACAAAACCTTAAAAGATCATTTAACATGAGAATTGAAAAACAAGTTCAATTTGTGTTGCCAACCAATCTCAAATTCAACATATCCAATCAACAAAAACAAATGCAGATTATGCAATACCTTCCAAAACAAAGACCAAAATTCAGCGATCACAGTAGATCTGAAATTAGAAACCGGCGTAGATCTGAAAAATTGAAATTGAGAATCTGAATCAAAATACAGAGCAAATTTATTGCAAACATGAAGTTGTATAATAATATTTATGTATATATATAATATAAGATTAAGATAAAGATGGTTGAGAATTTAAGGGACAAAACCTTAAAGAGGAGAGAGAGAGGGTAGGTTAGGAAGCGTCGGTAGTGTGTAGAGTAGAAGAGAGAGAGAGAGCATTTAGTTGAGTTTAATATTTGAGCATTTGATGGTGGTTTGAAAGTTAAATATCACAAGTTTGTGTAAATGGTAGGGCCTTGTATTTTTTTGAACTTTCGAATTTTTTTATTTTTGATTCGAATTTTTTTTAATTGGTAATGAAATTTTAGTTTATTGATCTTTTATTTTTCAATTTTTTCGAAAAACAGATCAAAAATGGAACTATTTTGAAAATTCGATTTTTCATTTTTTTCGAAACTATGCCAATCAGATTTTTTCGAATTATTTTTTGATTTTCAATTTTTTTGATTTTTTAAAATTTTCTCATATGCCACATTGGTTGGGAGAGGGTGAGGGCTCAAAAGTGGGGAGATAATTTGTTGTACCCATTACTCTGTCTCCTTCCTTGTCCCCCAATCTATTTTCGTCACGTGTGCTGATTTGCACAGTGAGCACTCATTTATTGGATAACATTTTGTGAGGTTGTTGCCAATCAACACACGTGGCAAAAATTGATTGGGGGGACAGAGAAGGGGACAGGGTAATAGGGACAGCAGATTATCTCCCTCCAAAATGTGCTCTATAAACGAAGATTATCCTTCTAACTTCTGCACAAATAAAAAAATGGGTGGTTAAATCCTTATGTATTTACATGTTGGAATAAACTTTTTTTTTGTTTCTTTAAAATGATAATTTTGTGTAATCGAAAATTCTAAATTTATTTTTTTAAATTTTGGAATTTTGAGAATTTCTAAATACTTAATATATTTTGTGAATTTTTAATTGTTACCGATTTATCGATTTTTTCGAATTCGGAATTTTTTTCTATTTTTCAAAAATATTTGAATCGAAATTCGGAATAATTATTTTACTTTCGAAAAAATCAGATTTTTTTCCGAAGAGACATTTTCCGATCCGATCAGTCGAAACACCGGCCTAGTAAATACCATAAAATGTTTTTCTCTTTTAATATATATACTAGGTCGCGCGGATGCTTTATAGATATTGTTATGCATATTATATATTATTCGCATTCAAGATTTCTTGCTCGAACACGTGTGCCGTCATTATTGGTATAAGAAATTATACCAATAATGAAAATGGGCTCTTAAGTATTTAGTCCCATTTGTAAAGATTTATTTGTATCTACTTTCATATTCTTATGTTTTTTAGTTGTTAGTCATATTATAACAAATATGGGACAAATGTCATTCTCTGCAAAATGAAATATGGGTGGTTACAGAGAAGTGATAGGGGATCTTGGATGGTTATGAGACTTTTTACAATTTTAAAAACACATGGGAGTGGAGCCTAACAAATCTTTGTACATGGAACTAAAGCTAAAAAAACTATAAGAAAAAAAAAAGAATTTGGTCCAAGGTCATGTTTCATCCTATATTTGCATTTACAAGACACTTATTTTCACGTTTATAAATATAATTTCTATAGTACAATAACATTCATCTGTGTTGTCCCTTTAGAGATAAGAGTATATAAAATAGGTAAATTGTTATTTGTTTTAGTTAAAAAAAATATTTATACTCTTACTCATACCCATTTTAAAACCACTCACTCTCTTTCTAAAATTAAACTTTTCTTTCTTAGCAGGAATGAGTTATGATATAATACGTTGTGTTTATCTCGACGAAATGGGCGGAATAGCTATCCCAATGCCAAAAATATTCACGATGTTCAATACATTTTCAATGGCTTCCCTTGCATTGCCGGGTATGAGTGGTTTTATTGCGGAATTGATAATATTTTTTGGCGTAATTACCAGCCAAAACTATCTTTTAATGCCAAAACCCCACCTTCACCATATCCCACCCACCGAAATTCTCGCTTCAACAGTCCGCCAGAATCGCCGCAATTCTCACCGGATACTGTCAAAATTCGCATCGGATTGTTTCTCTCTCCCTTGTTTTTCTCTTTTCGTCTATTTCTTTTCTTTTTCTGGTCTGCGCCAGCGGAACCATTATTAGAGCTGGATAATGAGGTTTTTTGCAAGAAAAGAAGATTTTTTCATCGAAAAAAATGAAGATTTTAGTGAAATTGTAATTTTATCCGTTTGATTTTTTGTCAAAAAATATTGAATATCGGTATTGTTTGATAGATTTCGACAAGTAGATTTCAGATATATAAATTTTGTGAATTTGGAATTTGTAGATTTGAAGTTATGGACTTTTAAAGATTTGATGGGTGTTTTCTTGTATGGGTTGTCAAATGGTATATTAGTCATTTTAATGGTCATTTAGTGCATAGACTAAATTTATAAAATTGTGTGGATTGTCCTATTTTCATACACTTTTTAGTTGGGTTGGACATTTTTCCAAAAGCCCCTAAGAAAAAATGCATTGCTTGTAAAGACCCATACTTATATTTTCAACACAATTGTTTTTTTACACTTAAGTTTCCAATTATAAGAAACAAACTCAATTCCTTTACACATATTAGTAATGCCACGGGTTCTTAGAAACTCATGAAAATCTTTTACACTAAAAATAATTTTAGTTTTGAATTCCTTAAAAACACATTGAATATGAATAAATATAACCATAATTGATAAGCGATAATTGTTTTAGAATAATTGTGGAGTCAAACTAAATAATATATATGGTATTTCTAGCCCAATATTGTTTATTTGTAATAACATTATACATTGATATATCTATCTATATCTATAAATACAATTGAAACTACAAAAAAGGAAAAAGAAATATTTGTTTAGATGTCTACATCGATTCTATCTCTAAAATAAATGGAGACAATATGGACTATATTAAGCCAAAAAAAAGTAATGGACTTATATATATATATATATATATATATATATAGGTAGAGTATCACAAGTGGACCTAAAAAGTGAATCTTTTAATGGACTTTAACAAAAAATATTTAAAAAACCATTAATTTTAATTCCTATAGTGTAATTGTTTCGCGCCAGCGGCAACGGACACGCGTGTGACCTGAATATTTTTTTTACAACCCCCCAACACACACACACCCACCCACACCCACTACCACCACCACGGCAGCGCTTACCCATGAGTAAACATTCCAGCAACTTAATTTTCTTAACTCTTGTCTGCCTTAGCGTGTGGGGAGGGGGGATAAGGGGGTCTCGGGTCACACGCTTGTTGGTTGTCGCTGGCGTGGACCAATTACACTATATGAATTAAAATTAATGAGTTATTAAGTGTTTTTTGTTAAGAGCCATTAAAAAAATTTCTTTTTAAATCCACTTGTGATCCTTCCTTATATATGTGTGTGTATAGTGGAAAAAGTACCCATTCTAAAGTTCATTTACATTTCCTCTCTACGCCAAATGGAATAACCAAAAAAGGTACTCATTTTTAAACTCCATTGCCATTTGCTCTCCATAGTAAATGGACAAATAAAAAACAATGATAAATAAAATGTACCGCTTTTGGAGTCCATTGGTACTCCCTCTCCATAATAATTGTATCTACTTAAATTGATAAGTGTACCTTTTGGGAAAAAAATGATATTCATTTAGTAACTTCATTAACAATGAATAATGAAAGTGCTTTTTTTGATATATTGAAATCAATAGAGTATGAAATTTATAATTTCAATAACTATCAAATTTAATTAAGCAATTTTGGAAGTGATTATCGAAAATTAAGTCTTAAATTTGGATTTCCTTCACCTTTTTCTAAAGAAAATGAAATACGTTTTGATTTTTTAGCACAATCTATCTATTTGGAATCGGAATAGATCCATAACTAAATTTAATGTGTCTAGGGATAATTCACTTGGAAATGACTATTCCTTAAACACATCTTGATGTTTTATTTTACAACTGGATCAATTTCAACTTTATAGACATCATTATGAACGGTTGAAATTAGTCTAATATCCTCCAAAAACCAACATAACAAATAACACAAAATTGTTATTTCACAGACATCACCGTGAACAGCTGGAGTTGGTTTGATGTGCTCCTAAAACCAGCATAACGAATAACATCAAATTGCTATAAAAATAAACAAATAAATTAGAAGCAAAAGTTTTGAGAATGTTGTTTTTTTAAATTTTGAGAATACATAAAGGTGTACAAAAGTTTTGTTCTCACAGTCTCATGGTTTGTATACTTATGAGGAAATGTTTTATTTTCTAATTGAATGTGAGAAGTTCAATGGTTCGTTGAATATAATAGCATAATAAGTGCAATTGAAAAATTGAAGAGACAAATAGGTGAAGTAAAAGATGAGGAATAGAAATGTAACGATTGAGAGAATATGAGAGATATTATTTGAAATTGTTTTAATAAAGGCACGTGGCAAATCTACAATTGGGGACACCATTTTTTAATATATATATATATATATATATATATATATATATATATATATATATATATATATATATATATATGTGTGTGTGTGTGTGTGTGTGTGTGTGTGAGGGAGAGAGACCCTCTCGTGTGCGGGATGAAAATTCGAGGCTCCTGTGCAGGTTCATTTTTAAAAAAATTAAAAAAATTATTTTTTTGTGTGTGCTATTTAAACATTTCGGGTAAATTCTGACAAATATGACCCCCTTTTTTTAACTAGCAAAGCAATCATTTTGAGCTTATTTTTTTTTACAAGTCCCCTAAAATTTTTAAACACCACACAAAAAAATTAAAACTAAAAAATATTTTTTGGATTTTTTAAAGAGATCTCACATGGGAGTATATATATAGCGTGGATCCAACGCGGATCAACTTTAAGGATCGCTCCATGCAGACCAATTTTTTTAAATAGTAAAAAATTATTTTGAAAGCTGCTTTTTTGGGAGGGGGAGTATTTATACATTTCAGGACCCGAGAACAACTTCACCTCAAAATAAAAAAATTTACCATTTAAAAAAAATCAGTAAAAACAGACATATTTTGAATAATGTTTTTAAAAAACATCTTATAAACATACCTCCATACAAACCATTTTTGAAAATAGTAAAATATTATTTTTCTTAGGAAACCTTTTGTCAATGATGTTCTCATTATGGAGATCATCTATACAAATAAATAATAATAAAATATTTTTTATGCTATTTTAAAAAAATAATATGCAAAAATGGTAAATATGTGCATTTTTTATCGTTAAAAATTTGAATGAAAATCTCACCCACTTTTGGGTCGAATGTTTTGATGAAATTTTGTGGAGATGATCTCCTCATTAAGTAAATCATCTCCAAAGTATTCATTTTTTAATATTTAAAAAAAATGGTCTAATTGGGAGTCTGCACCGTCTCAGGTTCGCACTTGAGACAGTCTGTGTGTGTGGGTGTGTATGTTGTTATAAAATTAGACTTAATCCATACATGTGCATCATCTCACTTCGTACCTTATGTGTAGGGGGTTAAATCTAACTTATTAAATGGGGTAAAGTAAAAAAAACTCTTAAAAATTATTTGGGACTAATTGTTTTATACGGTATCCGTTGAATGTTTAGACGTTATGTAAAACAAATGTCTAAGATTATTCTCTCTTAGTTTTTTCAACAATGGGCAAATATATGTCAATTTTAAACAGTAAAAAATTTTATTTGGGGATGATTTTTTTTAGGGTACCCATAGAATGTTTGGACAACCTTTAAAAAAATCAGCCCAAAATAAATTTTCTTTTACTATATCTAAACATATAACCTCATTTAAGGACCTCGGTGAACACTGTAGATAGATAGATAGATAGATAGATAGATAGATAGATAGATATATGTAAACTTAAAACACTCCTATACGGTGTGTGCTTAGGAAATGATGGTATTGAAAAATAAAAATTCAATTTTTATAATTTTTCAATTTTAAAAATCAAAATTTTAAACAGATTAACCCAATAAAAACTTGTTCACCAATTTTTAATCGAGCTTCGATAAACCAATCTATCCAATTTTATCTTTTTAACCTAAAGTATGCATCTAGGTGATAGAAGATAAAATAAACAAATCAATCGCACAACACGCTGATGTGTGAGGAAAACCCTCGACAGAAAAAATCTCGGAAGGCCCAACCACACAATTCACTATAATACTGAATTACACAAGATGCCAGATGACTTACTCAATGACTCGATCCCCACAATCCTTGACGGATCAACCGATCCTCTGCAATGACAACGTAGGAATCCACCCACGCAAGTGCCACAACATGTGAGTCCACACATGCTTCGGTATACATCGATCCAGGATCAACAACCGTCTGTGGATTGGAACACGAAATCCACTGCTTATTCACCGCAACACAGCAAATACAAAATCCACCACAGCGAAACAATTCTCTCAAAGATATGGAGAATAAACTTGGTGCCCAAACAAGATCTTTAAAGCATATATAAGATGAATCTTGGATCCTACTAGGAACCTTGAAAAGTTTTTGAAAGAATTTTATCACAAAAAGAACTCTCAAAAGGCTCTTCTAAAAGCCTAATACCGCATCTCTACGTATAGGGAAAGTTGTTGCAAAAGGATATGGATTAAAGATTTGGAAAGATATATTTTAAAAATTAAAAACATGCATACTCATTCGAACGAACTATCTTCTCGTGTGAACGAAGTACCCATTCTCGTTCGAATGGCTTCCAACTAAACTTCGAACGCCATTCCAGAGCGTACCCAAAAGGCGACATTCCAGATCTCGTTCGAACGAATCTATCTCGTTCTAACGACCAATGAAAATTCGTTCTAACGATATTTCATTTCGTTCTAAAGAAACAATGATATTTTCAAAAAAATATTTGAAAAAACATTTAATAAAATGCCAACCCCCAATAATAAAATATCCAAGGCTCGAAATAAATTCGCATTCAAACCTGAGAGATCCTTGGAACTTGAAGGCGAAAATGAGCACGAAACACGACACGATGATATAATCTCCGAAGCTTTATCGTTACGTCTTCACCCAAACACGTCAAAGGCTTGAAGGTAATACACCAACCCTAGCATATGACTCAATTTTTTTTTCTGGAATTAAGCCAATTACAAATAAATTGAGTTGATTGGAAACTTTTCCTTACAAATACCCCCCTTTGGCTATTCCGGGATAAAACCAAAATAAAATCCCCATGGGCCATAAAAATCTATAAAAAATCTATAAAAAGACTCAATCTCCAACCTTAAAAGGAAAAAGAGTATATAAACACAAACTCTTAGTAGCTTTACTCGCTTGAACACTTTGTAGTATGATGTAAACCTATAAACTTGTACACTTGAACGTACATTCAAATGCAAAGAGAATATAACAAGTATAAATCGGCATAAGAATAAAATTTTAACAATGGCTAAAACAATCTCAACCTAGGTATGGAGTCTTCCCCTAATATAAATCTATCCTAATTTTGAAAGGAAAGATGTCATTTCTCCTCATCTTTGTTCAGGAATAGATAAAGGAAGAAGGCATAAAACTATTACTCCCCCTCCCCAACCCACAAAAAAAAACAAATCTCTCCTTAAATGTTTGAACACGAGATACCAATTTTAAAATAGGGAAGATGGAATAAAGTCATGCAATGGTGTGAAGTGTAGCAAACACACAACATGGCAATTCAAGCACAAATAATCCAAACTATGATCAAAGAATGTCAATATCGATGCAAAATGATACCACTATGAATAATCAATGAAGTGTGATACCAATTTGAAATTACGAAGTCTAAGTATGGAATTTCAATGCACCCAATAAGATATATAGCATGCCAAATAAAATCCAAAGATAAAGCATATGGCAAACATAGAATAAATACAAACTGCAAATACTCAAAACGATACCATATATACTATATGTAAAATATACTAGTGAAATATCAACACACATATATATGGGTATAAATGACCACAAAAAACGGACACAAACACATAAACCTTACACACTAGCATAGTATTGATGTATTTAAACATGTGAAATGGAATGAATAGGTGTGAACTAGATACAAATGATTTATGACCCAAACACTCAAATATGTTCAAGGAGTTCTATTTAACCGCAAAAATTTATCTAACTAAGATTTATCCTCAAGTGACAAGATAAAGTGAACTTTATGAACAAACAAGCACAATGTACACAAGCCTAGAATATTAATGATTCTACAAATTAATAGCGTCATGATAAAATAAGCATAACTAGGATTCATTATGCAAACCCGTTGATCGTTAACTATACACCCTCAAAAGATAAAATATATATCATATTTTCTTTTCTCTCTTCTTTTGAAGTTATCACTTTTGAAAATCAATCAAACTAAACATGTTGACTTTGGCAATTTTTATGTTTTCAATCTTTTAATTAGGCTATTGCCAATGTTGGCTTTATCGCAAAGGAGATTTGCTCCTTTAATAGCCATTTCCCGTTATGGGTACCTCGATTTGTCACCACGGGCCCAGACGAGTAGCCCAGTAGAAACGGCCCAAAGTCTGGGAACCTTGCATCTCAACCAAAATCAGTTACGACTTAGTATATTCCTAAAATCTCGTAAGGAGATATTCTAGGAAGATGGATTGACGTGGGGAAGTCCAACATCCCCACTCCCCCAAAACAGAGATGTATATAACAAACCCTAGGCCTGGGGCAAAAGGCATGCATTGTATTTTTCTGTAAAACACTCCCCGGAGTATAGAGAAATAAATAGTGAGAGCACCACCGTAGACGTAAGCATTCTTGCTGAACCACATACATACTGTGTTGTGTGATTGGCATTCTTTACATTCTTTATCTGCTTTGGTGATTGTATTTTCTTGTTAACTTGTGTTAAACATAATTGTCACCACAATTGGCGCCGTCTGTGGAAAATATTTGTCTTCCTTAAGAAAGCCCTCACCAACAAAGAAGCTAGAATGTCTGGTCATAGTAGCAATGCCCCTCAGGCAGGGAATATCCAAGAACAGCCTGACCCTCGCAAGATCAGATCTGAAGTTCGGCGTTCAGATCAGAGGGCTTGCCCAGAGCGGTAAGCCTCAGAGGAAAGTCAGGGACCAACGAACTCCGCACAAATCTCCAGGTTGATCAATTCCTATGAGGCAAGGCTCCAAGGGCAAGGAGAGGCCGCTCGCAAGAAAGAGGCTAAGAATGCTCGCCTCAAAAGGAGATTAGAGAGGATGGAGAAAGAACTCCATCGCAGCACTAGGCGACGTCCATATCGCACTCCTAGCCCTCAGGCTAGCAAGTCTCGCAGTCTCGCAGTCGAGGAAGGAGCCCCAGACGCGAATCTTATAGAAGTGAGAAGCACGAGTCAGATGATGACTTGCTCGAGCAATAGCGACCAGCTCGTCGTTACAGGAGCGTAACTCGAGGTGATGAGGATATACGAAATTTGGTTCGAAGATAAATGGACCAGCACATCGGGGTGCCAAATCGACCAGAGAGCTTGCTCGATGAGCTCTCAGGACCCAGATGAAATCCCCTTTCTCAAGGGAGATAGAAGAAGAAGAAGCCCCCAAGAAGGTCATAATTTCGAGATTCAAGATTTATAACGAAAAGACTGACCCTATCGATCACGTTAGGCAGTATAGGCAGGCCATGACTCTCTAGAACCACAGGGTTGCACTAATGTGCCAAATTTTTCCCTCGAGTCTACATGATGTGGCCTAGAAGTAGTTCTAGAGGCTCCCTCATAGTTCCATCAGGAGTTTTGAGTCCCTGGCCGAGCTCTTCACGGCTCGTTTTATTACTAACAGCTCCCATCCAAAGAGGATGAATGATTTACTAACAATAAAGAAGATGCCTCAAAAGAGCCTCCAAGACTACGCAAAGAGGTACTGGGAGTTGTTCAATGAGGTCGAGGACTGCTCGAAACAGGTAGCGATGGACTCTTTCAAGATTGGCCTACCCAGCTCTTACCTTCTGCACCAATCCCTGACAAAGAAGGAGGCCACAATCATCGATAACCTGATGGCTCGCATTAAAAAGTATGCCAAAGTGGAAGATGTGACCCGCCTTAGTACAGGAGATAATGGTCGAACTAAGCTCGCTGCCAAGGGTAACGATAAGGCCGAAAACCAGAAGAAAGGAGGCAAGAATATGGGAAAGGGTGTCTCTAAGAATGGAGGAAAGAACGGTATTTCAAAAGCATTTCAGGCAGTAAACGCTGTCTTTAAAGAACCAATCTACAAGATCCTAGATAATATCAAAGACAAGCCATGTGTTAAGTGGCCCAGAAAGATGGGGGGAGATCCCTCAAAGAGAAATAATGCACTGAGATGCGCTTTTCACAAGGAGGGTGGACATAAGACTGAGCACTGCAATGCTCTTAAGTCTCACCTTGAAGAGTTTGCCCATACTGGGCATTTGAACGAGTTTGTGGAGAAGAAGACAGAGAAGGTTGATGTTAATGGAGATACAAGGCCTGATAACGTACTCGAGGATGATGCTGGCCATGAATTTGCAGTAATTCATGGGGTATCTGATATGAAACAGATTCAAGGAATTCAGCTCAGATGGAAGTGAAAAAGCTTACAGCAGTAATGCAAGCTTTTCAGATCGATCCAGCGAAGACGCAATCAGGAAAGCATCGGCGAGCAGATAATGTCGATTACAGCAAACACAATCCTGTAAGGGAATGTCTGTTGGCCAGTATAGTCCAGGTTAGGGTATCTTGTTAATGAAGTGCTCATGAATAGTTTAATATTTCACCCATTAAGGGAAGAGTCTACACATGCTGGCTATCTAACATGACACACACATGTTGTTGATCTGTCACTAACATTACATACTACGTTTTACCTTGCTGGCATCCACCCAATCCACCCAGGTGAAAGAGTGGACGAGCTCCTTGCTTTAGACTTATTTGGATGGCGCTAAGGTCATTCCTTGGGATCTATTCGGATAAGGCCGAGGTTTGAGTGATTTTATATAATTCTCTTTGAATCGAGATTTTTTCTACACATATAGTCTAAAAAAAATACCCAAAGACTTTGCTCATGACTGTCAAGAAGTGAGTGAAGTTTATTATAAATAGTTCTAAATTAACATCTTCTAGTCCATTGGTGGACAATTATTCAATTCGTCTAGACGAATTAATTACCTTATATGCTTCCTTGATGAAATTTTAAACTTACTTAAGTTCACCACGTGTTCGCAATCCAACGGGCCTACATTTTAAAGCGAGTCTAGTGCACGTGATTTCATCCTTTATAAAAGCGGGGGAAAATTTTATTTTCATCAACTCAGTTCCAGGTTTTTATAGAGAGAGAAATACAAACAATCACCATAGTCTTCTCATAGAGAGAAGGATAAACATTTCCAAACCGAATTTCCTTTGAAAATATTTTGTATTCTTCGCGCAATTCTTTTTTTCTTTCACCGTTCATTCGTTTTTATTTTTTCGTGTTGGGTTTAAGGGTACCACAATCTAGTTTTTTTTATTTCTAGGATTTGAGTATTATTTCTTCGATTTATTTAGGGTTATATTGAGGGCCCATTCATAAGTGATTCATCAAAGATTTAGAAACACATCTTCCATTTATAAAAGCTTTACCCTGGTGTTTTTTCGATAGATTTCCCACTCCTCTTCGAGTTCTTAACCCAGAGGACAATCCAAAACATCCTATTTTTTTTCCCCAAATTACCTTCATATATTGCTTAAGCTTCAATCCTCTCCATATTCCTTACAATATTTTGGAGTTTCATAGCTATGAGAGTTTTGACATTGTAAATACAAGAGTTAGAGGGAGAAATTATGCTGATATAAGTAATTCCATTTCCTCTCATCATCTGAATTCTAAAGAGAAAATCTTAATGGCTAAATAATCCCCTTCCACCAAACCATTAGAGGTCCCTCTAATAGGTGAAGAGGTGTACGTAGGAGAGATTTCTACCACTTTTTATGATCCTACCACCTCTGATGCTAAGTGTTACAAAAATGATGTCAGACCCGAAGACCTCGCAGACCTGAGAGTACTTATTCCATTTCTAATGATGTAACCATTAGGATTCCTGACCCAGAGGAGATAACTTATGACATGAAAAAATCCAATGAGGTATGTTTCCCTCTTTGGGCTCTTAAAGCTAGAGTTTATCTTCCTCTCCATCCTTCAATAAAATCCTTCTTAAAAGGGCATGGATTGAACCTTACTCAGCTTCCTTCTAATGCCTACAGGTATATTGTTAGAACAATGATCTATTAGAAAAAGTATGAGGGGTTTGATGTAACTGAGGATATATTTAGGTTCGTGTATAGTTTAAAGGATAATAATAAAACCCCAAACTGTTACTATTTTTCTCCCAATAAGTCTAACACCAAAATGGTCCATATTTCCCAAACCAGGAACCATAATTAAAAGACTAAGTTCTTCTATATTTTCGGTGCATGGGAGTTCTTTCCCAATGACCCTGAAAGATGGACTAGAATTCTCAGGGATTGGAGTCCCTCATAACGGATTACCAAAAAGGCCCCCTTATTGGACAAGAGGTTGGTGAGGCTAATTAGATGATTATGCACCTTGGATCCTATATACTATACCCCCAAGAGGTTTGGGAGGATAAAGAACTATTTGTGTATTAGAATTATCGATCTTGACAAATATAAGCCACCCAAGCCTGCTGATGATAATGGAGAGAGTCCTGAGGAAGAGGAAATGAATGAGGTGGAGGTTCGCTAAGTAGGAGGTGACTGCGATGAGGCCAACCAAGAGGTCGCAGAATGTTAAATATTGTTGCAAATGTTAGTTCGTTCTTATTATCTTTTTCCATGCTCGTGTACTTTATATCTTACTTGATTACTAAATGAGTTTTATGCATATTTTGGTGCAACTTCAACTCCAGATTCTATCTTATTTATTATGGCTCCCACAAACATTTCAAGGGACAAGTTGAAGGATATAAGATCTAAATAGCTCCAAGAATTGGTTGAAAGAGTAGTTAATAAAAAGGCCAAAGAAGAGGCTCTTACCAAGAAACATTAAGATGAGTGAGAGACTAAATGATAGTGGATTTCGTAGGTTTATAACATTAACAACTGACAATAACACAGTATGAAGTTAGCTTCACAGAATTTTCTCGTTATGCCCAAGATTACATGGATAAAGAAGGAAAAAAGTGTAAACACTTTAAGTGTGGGTTATGAACCAATGTTAAATCTTTTACTATACCAAGTATCCCCCTTTATCGAATAAAATTCAGCATTTGGAGGATTTACTCCACCACAACCCCAACTCTTAAAAACCCATATGTAACAAGAAACCAACACAATCAGAGGAACTGCCCTTATTTGAATCCAAATGATGGTAGGGTCTTTAGACAAAGAAATCATGGTAGATGTGGATCCATTATACGATGTCATGAGTGTGAGGGACTAGGTAACATAAGATCACAATGCCCAAAGTTGCGATAATATTATCTTTGGAATTCTCCCTTCTAACCCTAAAAACTGATAAATCCACCAACTTTATCAAACCCATTTTTTCTACACAAAATGGTAATTATCACCCCCATTCATCTCAAAATTGTTTTATGGAAAGAGATAAGAATAGGTGAATAGGACTCAAAGCCAAAAAATTTCAATTATGTCAAATACAAATCCGAATAATTATGATGTGGTAGAAGGTAATATATATTTCCAAAATTTTTTACTCATATATTATTTGATTATGGATCAACGCATCCTTTTACTAAATGCGAATTCATAACTATATTGAAAATATCAACTAGTCCCTTAGATTATTTGTAATCTGATACGACGCAAATATTGCGTATTTCACCCGTTAACCTATGCGTTATTAGCCCCCTCGGGTATCTTAATCCCTATACTTATGCTCGTTAACCAGACAACCTCGTATTTCTGTATATACATATTTTGCAGGGGTTAATTGAGATTTTCTAGGTATTCGGATGCTTAGTATGAAGTTTGGATGCATTTCGACGAAGTTCCGTACACAATCGCACGCGAAAGGGCATTTTAGTCATCTCACAATTTGGGCAACTGGCCCAATGTCTTCATGGAAGTTGAATCCCTCTGAACAAGCCTCGCGTGGCCACAAACGGTGCACGAATCGGAGCTATATCGAAGAAGTTACGGGCTTTAGTGCGGAAGAGAAAGACATCTCAACCAAAACAGGGGAAGGGATCAAAATCCTATAAGTACGAATCGATTCGGACCCTCCGAATGGATTCGCTAGGAGACAGTGGCAAAAATTCACATTTGGGAATCGATTCGGACAAGCCGAATCGATTCGCCCCATTTCAGTATGCCAGTTACTCTGCTTTCAAATCGATTCGGGCCCCTTTAGCAGCCTTCGAGGAACCTCCTTACCGAATCGATTCGGACCATCCAAATCGATTCGATCCTGCAGATATTTGTTTCTTCTTTTTATTACAAGTTTTCCATTGGGATATTTTTGTATAAATACTCTCTTCTCTCATTTTAGAGAGATATCTTCATTTTGTCTTAGATTTTGGGGTTTGTAATCTTGGGAGATTGGCCCTACTCCTCTCTTGTACGCTTTGTTTTGTAAGTTGTACCTTAACTTTAATTACATTAATTTAGTTTTCTTCCTTAATTTCCATTCTTTCATTTACTTGCTTTCTCTACTTTCTTGTCTAGATTAATTTATTTCTTGTTGTAATTAGTTTAGTTATAGTTTAATTTAGTTTATTTCCATGTCTTGCCCTTAGATAAATAGGGTCGGGGTTATGTTCCTCCATGTACGGGTTTGGTCCTCAAAAGTTAGGGTTTCGTGTAAAATTGCATTTAATTAAAACCGCGCGTATTAAAGTCGGATTATTATGCGTTTAACTTTCTTTGTCATGCAATGTTAGTGTTTATAGCGACAATCCGAATTTAATCCGCGTGTGATCATTTTTCGTTAAATGTTTAATCTCGCAACTTTGAGTTAAATTCCTTATTGTGTGATGTTTATGCTTAATTGAAAATGCTCAATTAAATTGCTTTCTAGCCTTAACTCTGATTAGTAGTTGTTTCGATCCGTGTGGTAGAATGCGATCCCGATCCTCGCTTTACTTTTGTGTAGTGTAACTTATTCTTTTCTTTTTCCACCATTCCCAACCATCACCTTTTCTTTTATTTATTTTACACTTTTATTCCTGAAGTAATTAAAGCAATTAAAATTTAAAATTTAATCACTCCCTGTGGATTTCTTACGATACCCGACTTACCGTTGTGCTTACCTCGCAAGTGTAGTAGTAGCTCAGGTTTTTGCATTGTGTCGTCGAGCCGATAACAACGATTTGCATATTACACGACGCACGGTTCGCGCCTCATCATAATCTAAAGGAATGCTAATAGGGGAAACAAGTATAACTAGGCCAAATTTGCAAACAGTGCATCATGAGAATGGAGATTGGATTTATTATAGTATATCTAGTAGTTTTGGACATATAATAATTCGATTTGATTATAGGGATTGGCATTTTATCATCAAACTTTGCTCATATCGACTATTATAAGAAGTTAGTAAGTTTAGAAATCCCTAAAAAACTCCATTCCATTTTCAAGAAAAGAATAGTTCCAGTTCAATGTTTTCCCAAGTTCAAGAAAAATTTCTCTTGTTATCCCTTGCTATTTTTTATAAATATGATGATGTATTTCCTTAAGAATTGCTTGGTATACCCCAATAGCGAGAACTAGAGTTTACTAAAAATTGTTACCAAATACCTCCTATATACCTCCTTACCATATGGTACCCTTAAAATTGCAAGAACTTATAGTTCAACTTAATTATTTGTTAGAGAAAGGTTTTATTGGACTCAGTACATCCCCTTGGGGAACACCAGTACTATTCATGAAAAAAAGGATGGAATATTTCGTTTCTTCTTCGATAATCGAAAACTAAATTCAGTGACCATCAAGAATAAATTTCCCTTGCCTAGGATATGAGATCTGTTTGATCAATTATGAGGGTTTCGGATAATTTTAAAATGTAATTCACGGTTCGATTATTAACAACTTCATGTTAAGGATGAAGAAATACCAAAAACTGCTTTTCAAACCCTGTACAACCATTTCAAATTTATGGTAATGTCCTTTGGATTAAGAAATGCACCTGCACCTTTCATGGATTTAATTAATGCATCAAGTGTTTTGACGTTTCTTAGATCAAATTTTAATTTACTTTATAAACGATGTTTTGATATTCTCTAAGAATAGATAAGAATATGAAGGAAATTTGTGCCTAGTGTCAGAAATTTTATGACAACACCGACTTTACGAAAATAAAATCAAATGCGATTTTCTCATGAGAGAACTGAAGTTTCTAAGGCATGTGATTACCGAGATAGGTATATAATTAGATCCAACAAAACCATGGAAGTGATGAAATGGAAGTAACCGACACGTGTTACAAAATTCGAAGATCTAATTTATATAGAGAAAAATTCAAAGTGTTCTCAGATCGTAAGAGTCATGAATGTATTTTTACCCAAAAAGATTTAAATTTTCAAGAACGATGATAGAATGAATTTTTGAAAGATTGTAAATTTAACATGCAATACCACGCAGGGAAAGGATATGTAGTTACTGATTCTTTAAGTTGGAAATAATGAGGGAGACTTAATGGTATGTTTACATTTATAAAAACTACGGGAGAGTATGGCTTATATAGATAAACTTTGGAGATTTTTATTATTTATTGAAATATTATTGCTTATCCAACCCTTCAAAAAGAATTTTGGAACAATAATTGAAGTAAGTTTTTTCTAAAAATGTCAACAATAAAGATTTAATGATGACAACTAGGAGAAAGATTGGTCCTATACCCTAGAAAGAGAATTTAGATTTAAAAATCAATTGTGCATACCCTCATAACCCTCTTTACAAAATGATGTGTTGAGATAATCTCATCATTAAAAATTTATGATTCATCGAGGAAGTACCAAAATAGTCAGCGATCTTAAAAGGAAATATTGGTAACAAGGCATGAAGCAAGATGTAGCCGATTTTGTGGCAAAATGTCTTATATTGCATCAAGTAAAAATTGGACATCAACATACCTAAGGATTATTTCAACCGTTTCCTATTCCATAACGGGAATAGGATGATATCACGATAGATTTTTTCAGTGGATTACCCAAAACATCTCACGGTTACAATTAAATATAGGCAATTATCGATCGACTTACCAAATCAACACATTTTTTGTGAATGAAAACTACTGAATATTTTTGAAGACTCGGTGAGTGTTATATTTAAGAGATTATTAGACTCCACATAATATCCTTATCCATTGTATCTGATTGATACCCTCGATTCATTGGAAGAATTTAGCAAGCATTGCAGAAAGCCATGTGAATGAAACCTCACTTGAGTACAACCTTTCACCCACAAATGTATGAACAATCTAAAAGATCACTTCAAACTCTTGATGATATGTTAAGATCAAATGCCTTAATTGGAGTACTTATTTAGCTTTAACTGAGTTCTCAACAATAGTTGTTATCAAACTAGCATTAAGGAAACCCCTTATGAAACCTCATATGTAGACAATGTCATTTACAATAAGATTGGAATGAATTAGGAGAGAATAGTACTTTGGACCTTAAATCAGAGAAAAAATCACGAAAAAGATAGGATTAATAAGAGAAAGATTACGTAATACAAAGAGTCGACAAACGAGTTATGCCGGTAATAAAAAAGCTTTGACCAAATGTTTTTGAAGGTATCCCCAAGAAAAAGAATTATTCTGTTTGGAAGGAAAGGGAAATTTGCACCTCGTGACATTGGAACTTTTAAAATCACTGAACGTATAGGAACGGTAATCTACTGTTTAGAGCTACCATTCAATTTACCCAACATACACGATGTTTTCCATGTATGATAATTACAGAAATATAGAACCATATCATTACATGGGAAGGTTTATCAGTACATCCTAATCATGATTTTTAAGAAAAACCTATTAATATTCTTGATTTTCAAAACAAGGTTCTTTGACGAAAAACCATTCCTCTAATGATGATTCCTTTGAAAGATTCCACACATATGAGACACGCAAAAGGTATGGGATGACTAGCTCACCACAAAATATAACTAATAAATTCATATTCCCCCTCTAATGGGTTAGTTAGATTTTCCTTCAACCCACTACTAAACCATCTATCCTTCCTATCATTCCCATAAACCTAGTTGTATATCAGATAATAAATCCATTGATAATCACAAAATCCCTCTCCTCTTCCATCCCTTTCTCATCTATAATCATCCAAAGATCTTGTAAAAAGATAATATACAAAAACATAATGTCTAGCTCCCCCCCCCCCCCTCTAACATTCTATATGATTCAAACATTTGATTAAGCCTATTTTAAATTTTAGTTTCTATTTTTTACGTGAATTGTTAAGTGTCATTTTTTTGTAATTGTTATTCTTTTTGAACGAATTTTTATGGTTGGACATCGTGTAATTTGTGGGGAAATTATCGAACCTTGCATGAGGAAGTGACACGTGTCTGCCATATTTGATGGAGATCACAACTCAAAGAGATAAGGATGGATTCAGGTTGATCAAGAGGAAATCTCAAAATTAAATTCAATGATTAAAGAAAGAAAACTATCTAAGGTCATAGATTCCTACATGAATTGATCTATTAAAATGGGCGTGTAATCTTTATCATCAAGAATTGATCGGTAAAATTGAGAAAAAATCTGTGGATGTAGTCACATTCTCGAACCATATACATATTGTGTTCTTTTGTGATTGTGATAATTTATCTAGATCGACTTGATTGTGTGGATTCCATTACAATGGGAAATGGTTTATTTTTCTCCACAAAAAAAGTCATGGATGTAGGCACATTATCGAACCGCATAAAAAATCAATCATCTACAGGAAATAAATCCTTTTATAAATAAGTAAAAGATAACGAGAAGCTATGTATCATTAACACATTCATCACTTGTCATCTCTCGATAACCCTCAAAATAATTAGAATGGACTTGGAGCACCTATATTAGGGTCGGAGGTCCATCTTAACAGGAGTCGCAATACTCATAGCTTGTGTTATCGCCCCAGTAAATAATAAACAATGCATAGGACTAAGCCGCCAATATCCAACCATATCTTATGGCTTGTGGATACCTATGAACGATGAATTCATCAATATGAGCATACCATGTGTCTCAAATAGGTGAAGAACACTCGTCTTCAATATTGCATGGGAATAGATAAGGAGCACCATGAGGACAAACACAAATGTTATGCCCATACCCTTTGACCTATGGAGAGCTAACATTAGAGCCGAGAAAGGAGTTCATGGTGAGACTAGGATCACACCAAGCACGGTTGCTCACCAGATAGGAGAAATCATGAAGGCGGTCGCTGTAACAAGAAGGATCTCTGGAATATCATCTAATAGGGGATAAATAAAAACCTTGCTCATCGGGGGGGGGGGGGGGATAGTTCTATAAAAGAACTGTCCGAGAGGGATCTCATAATCTAAATGAAGTCTTCGTTTTCGAGATTAATCGAAGACTATAAAGAGCCAAATAAATTCATTATTCTCTGATTCACAATCAACAATGTGAAAGCTGATCCCATCGATAATGTTCACTAATGCCGGCTAATCGTGACCCTTTAGATTTATTTTTCATATTCCCATCCATTCTGGGGTATGTAGTACAAAAATGGTTTCAAAGTTACCACATAGGTCGATCATGAGTTTCAAAAAGCTTGTGGAGGCCTTTACTGACAGATTTATTACTATAATTTCCTATCCAAAGAGGATGGACTCACTCCCATTTATACAGAAAAAAACCCAAGAAACCTTATGTGAGTACGCTCGGTGCTACTAGTAAACTTATAACAAAATGGAGGATTGCTCGGAGAAAGTGGTTGTGGCCTCGTTAAAAAATATTCTATCGGGCAGTTTCATGCTGCACCAATCAGTTACTAAGAAGGATGGCAGCACCGTTGACGAGCTCATGTCAAGAAATGAGAAAGTAAATCAACAATGAAGGTAAAGAGAATCTACAAAAAAGGGTAAACGATATAATGGGGGGTCCAAGGGTGATGATAAGGTAGACCCCACAAAAGCATACCGTGCTATCAAATAATTGATTTATAATATATTAAACATATTTATGGATCAATAATATTTCAAGTGTCCGAGAAAGATGGCAGAGGAACAATAAAAGAGAAACATCATCCTGAGATGTTCATATCACAAGGAACATGGGCTCAAGATAGAAAACTGCAAGGCACCTAAGTCCCACGTAGAGGATGTTTCCCATGCAGTTCACTTATACAACTTTGAGGAAAATAAGAACATAAAAACCCACATGGAGCATGACTAAAAACCCGATAATGTCCTAGACGGTGATGGTATAGGGCATGGGTTCACTATTATCCATGGAGCCTTAAATTGAAACTAGATTTAAGGAAATACTGTTTGGATGGAATTGAAGAAAGTTACTGTAGTTATAGAGACTTTCTAAATGCTAAGACCTCATCTCAAAATTGTCGATGACCAAAGGATGTTGACTATGTTAATCATAGAGTATTCACTGATGAATCCCAAGTCGGATTAAAAACTCTATATCACGATGCACTAGTTATCACACTCAGGATTACCAACGTAGATGTGGACAAAATACTAGTAAAACAGGGGAGCTCCTCGAAAGTCATGTATCTTAATAGATTCAACAAGCGCAACCTAAGGTGGAGCTGAAAGAAGCGACCATTCTTTTGTTCAGCTTCCCTAAAAAGATAACCATTCCCCTAGGTAAGATGTTACTTCCAGTTTGAACTAGAAATATCTCAAAGATGATTGGGTTTCTAGTGGTGGTAAGACAAATTAAATATTAGTTGCAAAGTAGTCATTATGTTGTGGCGGGGGTAAGACACGGTGACTTCACCGCCAGTGTTTATTTTGGGTGAGCAGGTATATAATCCCTTTTAATTGGTATGAACTTGCCTCCAAGAGGTTGAGAGGGCTTCAGGTCATCCTTTAGGACTAGGTTGTAATGTCATATGTCTAATGGATTTTTGTTCATAGGTTAATGAAAAGCGCCATTAGTTGGGGAATTGTTCCAAACATATATATTTAGGGTACTCGATGTTTACCAAGTTACTCATTATTTCACCTCTCTCGATAGGAGTTATAGAGTTATTTGGGTTTTTGTTAAGCTTTTTGAGGTACTTTAAGTATATTTGATCTACATAGTGTCATTATTGGTCTTATAAGGACATAATCTTATAAATGTTCGGGGGTAGAATCTAGGAATTTTCAATGTTCCCTAGATCACATGTGTGTATGCCGTATGTCGCTATATTTGGCATGCCACTTCACGATATCACATGATGGCTTCTATTAGAATTCTAAGAATCATGCATTCAACATCTCCATTAAGTGTCCCACATCTGCCTCAACGACTTCACGTTCCACGATTTTAGGGATTTTATGCAAGTGGTACGCAATAGAAGTCAAAACAATGAAAGAAAGGCAAGATAAAAAAGTTCAAGGGCATTTTAGTAATTTTATAATCATAGTCTAGAGGTCTGTTTAGCTAGAAATTTAAAGAGATCGACGCCACAAAGATACTAGAAGAAATGTCATATCAATTCGAGCTACGACGAAGGAGTTATGACCTTTTGAAGATGGAGAAAAGTCCATAGAAGAATGCTGATTTTTTATCCCCAAACCAGCGAGGTACCACGAACCACACAGTGAACCGGTTCGGGGGACGAACCGGTTCGGGGTACACACTCAGCAAAAGTCCCACCGACTCAAAACTCTTTTGGTTTTCCTATAAAAGCCAAATTTGGGGGAGTTATTTTTCAAGACTTAGAGAAACGTTTTTTAGAGTTCTATTAGCTCAAGTCGTCATATTTTTTAGCCCCAAAAATCATTTTTTGATTCACACATCAGTCCCATACTTTTGTGAATCCTTTTGAAACTCAAGAACACTACGTAGCTTTTGTTCATACTTGTGGAGAAGTCGTTCTCTTCTTCATTGCTGCCCACCTGGAGTTCCTGTGGGAGATTCCAGCTGACGACATCAGAACCGACACCTGTGGGTATTTCTGTGTCACACTTATGTTCATTGTAATCCATGTAACCCTATATTACAAATTATAGTGAAAATAAAAAGGTTTTCCCCCTTTGGGGAATTTTTCCTCACTTGCGTGTGTTTGAATGTTCTTGCATGATTTCATCATCTTCAACCACACCTAGATGCATGTTTAGGATTTAATTGAAAAAAACTGAGTTTAATTAAATAATTTCTTTATTTGAACAAACGCGCACTCGTCAAATTGGTATCAGAGCTAATTACACAATTCTACCGTGTAATTTTCCGCAAAATTTTTCTAAGATATCAATTTTCTAAAAAAATGGTTTTTTGAAAAAAAGGGAGTTTCAATGGAGAAATTATATAATAAATGCCAGTTTTTGATTGGACAAACTATGCTTACTGGAAAGCCCGCATGAAATCTTCTTTAAAAGCTATTGATGAACGTGTCTGGATTTTGGTTGAAAGAGGGTGGACACCTCCCTCCATCACTATTGATAACGTGACTAATTTAAAATCTATCACTGCATGGACTGAAGAAGAATTTAAATGGTCATCTTTTAATTCTAAGGGGTTAAGTTCTATTTCCAGATCCGTCACACCTGACGAGTTCCAACGGATAATGATGTGCACCACGTCAAAAGAGGCATGAGATGTTTTACAACTTACCCATGAAGGAACTAATGCCGTGAAAGAGTCTAAACTGCAAAATTTAACAACTCAATTTGAGACCGTGACCATGCTTGAGACTGAATGTTTTGATGAATTTTATGCTAGGTTATTTGATATTGTTAATACTAGCTTCAATCTTGGTGAACACATTCCTAATGCCAGAGTCGTTAAAAAGATTCTAAGATCACTGCCTAAGCGTTTTATCCCTAAAGTCACTGTGCTAAATTCTATGGATAATTTAAACACGCTTAAATTGGAGGAACTTGTAGGAGACTTACAAACGTATGAAATTGATATGTTTCCTAAATCTGTCAAGCCTAAAGATATGGGAATTGCATTTAATGCCCAGGAGAGAAAGAGTGAGGGTCGGCAAGAAAGAGAGTTGATTCATTAAGAAAAAGAGAGATAGAAACGTCTGATTCTGAGTGTGACTTTGATTTAGATGATTTGGCTCTGTTTGTTAAAAATTTCAAGAAAATTCTCAAATTCAAGAAAAATAGTAATTTTAAAGATAATAAAATTTTTGAGAAAAATAAGAAAAATGAAAAGAATTTTAAAGACCCTCCTAAGAAAGACAGTGAAAGATGCTATGAGTGCGACGGTAGGGGTCATAGAGCTTTTGAGTGTGCTACTCGGCTGAACAGAGAAAAGGGAAAAGCTGTCCTTAATGCTATCCTTAGTGACGACAGTGAGGTCGAGTCGGTGGACTCTGGAGATGAGTCACCGCATGAGTGTAACTTCACCGCATTCATGGCTAGTCATATGAGTACCTCTTGTGTTCCTCACGTCCATGAGTATTCTGCTTCACAGGAACACCTCGACAGTGAGAACGATGAGAGTGAGGGGAAGGATGATGTAAGTGAGAGCGAGAGTAATCTTCAACGCGCCTACGACGAGTTATATAATGAGTCATTTAAAACCAAAAAGCGTTAGTTCTTAGGATCACCGCGCTAGAAGAAGAGAGAGAGAGAGAGAGAGAGAGAGAGAGAGAGAGAGAGAGTCTGCCTGTGTTGAGAAAGAGAGTTTGTTTAGAGAGAGAGAGTTGTTTTGAGAAAGAGAAAGAGGATTTGATTAAACAAGTGGCTAGTCTTACGGGTGAGCTCCATTCCTCTCTGGAGACTCAAAAGAAACTTGAAGCTCTTGTAGCCCAGCTTACTCGTGATCTTGAGAAAGCTCGAAAAGTCAAGGTTCAAATCGAGGACAGATCTGGAAAGATGCTCCTCAGCCCCTCTTTAGGTTTTGGTGATAGGAATGGAATACCTTATGATGGTTCCTACACGTCCCAAATTGCACCTGGACCAGTTCCTGAGTTTACTATAACTCCATATGGCCATCGTAAAAAACCACGAAGGAGAGTTCGGCCAAGAAAAGCAAACCATGGTCCACCTAAGACTGTGTTATTTTGTACATATTATAAAAGAAAAGGCCACCTCAGGGAGTTTTGCTATAGTTTGGGTCGGACACGACGTACTACTGCTCCACCACATCATACTGATGATTTTGCTAGTCTGATAGAGCGTGTTAAGTTTTTAGCTGACACATCACACAGTTTGATGGAGGAATTCCAACGAATGTCTTTGCCATCAATGAATGCTTCTCGCATCCCGGCTAAAACCAACAATAACAAGGGTAAACAAAAGGTTACCACTTCTTGAGTACCTAAGAAAGATAAAAAGGCCCTTGTTGTTCATGTCGCTCTCAAAGCACATAATATCTCACAGTGGTAATTTGATAGTGGGTGCTCCAGACATATGATAGGTGATGTCTCATTGTTTACCTATCTTGAGGATTATAAGGAAGGTAGAGTCACCTATGGAGACAGGAGCAAGTCTAGCATTGTAGGATGAGGTACAATAGAGTTACCAGGATTTCCTAAGCTAGAGAATATTTTGTACGTCAAAGGTTTGAAAGCAAACCTTCTCAGCATTAGCCAGTTGTGCGACGCCGACTTCACCGTAAAGTTTAATCGGGATGCATGTAATGTCTATAATCAAGCCAGTAAACTTTTAGTGCGAGGGGTGAGGACAAAAGATAATTGCTATGGGACTGTGCCCACATCCTCACTTGTCTACAACAGCGCCACGATCACTGCTATGGATCTGTGGCATTAACGTCTAGGTCATCTGAACGTTAGATATTTATCTCGATTAGTTACAAAGGACCTAGTACGTGGCTTACCATCTCTTGGAAAGCCAACTTCCATAATTTGTGGACCCTGTCATTTGGAAAAGAAAATTCGTAGCCTCCATAGGAAGTTGCATTCCATTAACACCTCCCGTGTACTTGAGCTGATTCACATGGATCTTATGGGTCCTACTCGTACTGAAATTTTGGGTGGTAAAAGGTATATCCTCGTGATGGTAGATGATTTCTCTGAATATTCGATTGTAGGTTTTCTAAGAGAGAAATCCGATGATGTAGAGTTTTTAACGACCAAGTACCGTGTCCTATAAAATCAACATGGAGTCACTATTAATAGAATACCTAGTGACAACGACACGTAATTTAAAGAAGCAAAGGTAGATCTTTACTGTGATAGCCTTGGAATCAAACATGAGTTTTCTGCTGTGAAGACTCCTCAGTAAAATGGGATTGTTGAGAGAAAGAACAGGACGATTCAGGAAATGGCGAGATCTATGCTTATAGGTCGTAAAGTTTCTAGGAGATTTTGGGCAGAGGCAGTGTCTACTGCATGCCATATGGTGAATAGGGTTTACCTGCGCCCACACACGCTTAAAACGCCTTATGAATTGTGGACTGGAAAGAAACCCAACCTTATATATTTCCGTGTCTTCGGGAGTAAATGCTACATCCTACGAGATAGAGAGCAATTAGGAAAGTTTGACTCCCGAAGCGACGAGGGAATATTGCTAGGATATTCATCAAATAGTAGAGAGTACCGGGTTTTTAACCTGAAGAGCTCTAAGGTTATGGAGTCAATAAACGTCACCGTGCAAGATGATGAACCTTCGACGTTTATTGATCCCAGGCTTCAGTGTGAGGATGAGGACTTTTCTGGCAGTGATTTACTTATCCCTCACCCACACCCTGTGGACCCTACTCCTGTGTTAGGGGACACCCCTTCTTGGGTTCGCAAGAGTCATGATCCTTCTGCCATTATTGGCGATCCCACTTTAGGGGTCTAGACTCGTGCTCATCTAGAGAACGTTGTTAGTCATTTATATTACACATCCACAGTCAAGCCCAAGAATCACAAAGAAGCACTTAAGTATGAACACTGGATATCTAGCATGCAGGATGAGTTGCTTTAGTTTAAAAAGAATAATGTCTGGAAACTTATCCCTCGACCTAGTGAAACTAATGTGATTGGTACCAGGTGGATTTTTAAGAATAAAATGGATGAAAATGGTACCATAATCAGAAATAAGTCTAGGTTGGTCGCTCAAGGCTACACACAGATTGAGGGTGTAGACTTTAGGGAGACATTTGCTCCTGTTGCGAGGCTTTAGTTCGTCCGCTTACTACTCGCCATCGCATGTCATCTGCGCTTCAAGTTATATCAGATGGATGTCAAGAGTGCCTTTCTAAATGGAATTCTACAAGAGGAAATTTACATGGAATAACCAAAAGGGTTTGAAGACCCTAAGCACCCAGAGCACGTCTACTATCTGAGGAAAGCCTTGTATGGTTTGAAGCAAGCACCCCGTGCTTGGTACGAGAGGCTTACTTCCAATCTCTTAGCCCGTGGCTTCAAGAGAGGGAGAGTTAATATGACGTTGTTTGTCAGGAGAGATGACAGTGCTATTTTGGTTGCCTAGGTCTATGTGGACGATATAGTCTTTGGATCCACGTTCTCCCAGCATGCTCACCACTTTAAGGAGGAGATGAAAAGTGAGTTTGAGATGAGCATGGTAGGAGAGCTTAATTTCTTCCTTAGTCTCCAGGTTCGTCAGCTAGAGAATGGGATGTTCATCTCCCAATCCGAGTATGCTAGAGACCTAGTGAAAAAATTTGGTTTTGACTCTACTAAGCATGCACGTACACCTATGAGTACATCTATCAAGTTTAGTAAGGACACTTCAGGTAAGGACGTAGAGAAAACCTTGTATCGAAGTATGATAGGTAGTCTTCTCTACTTAACTGCCAGTCGTCCCGACATAGCCTTTAGTGTTGGAGTCCGTGAACGATATCAGGCATCCCCGAAAGAGTCACACTTACTCGTTCTAAAACGTATTATCAAATACGTGAGTGGGACTCTCTTATACGATATTTGGTATTCCTTTGATACCAATGACCGTTTGTCCGCCTATTCGGATATCGATTGGGCCGGGGATGGAAATGGTTGTAGGAGCACTTTTAGTGGGTGTTTCTATTTTGGTTCTGCTCTTGTCTCTTGGTTGAGCAAGAAGTAAAACTTCATCTCTTTGTCCACTGCGGAGGCTGAGTACATCGCCACCGGGAGTTATTGCACACAACTCTTGTGGATGAAGCAAATGTTGGAGGATTATGGGATTTCATAGGACACCATAACCATTCTTGTGATAACACGAGCGCGATACACATATCCCATAATCTAGTCCAGCATTCGCACACAAAGTACATCAGGATACGCGAGCAGTTTATACGACAGTTAGTTGAGGAAAAAGTCGTATCCCTGAGTTTCGTACCCATCGACCGTCAGTTATCCGATATCTTCACGAAATCTTTAGATGCCCTTAGATTTGAGAGTCTTATGAAGTCTTTAGGGATTTGCACAGTCTACTAAGGGGTTGGTTCATGTCTAGAATAGGATGCATTGTCTATTAATGCCATATGATTCCTATTGCTAGTTTGTATAATTTGTATTATTATTTTTTGCTTTTTTATATTTTTGAAGAAATCCAAAAAGATTTTCTTTTTAGCAAAATTTTAGAAAAAGCATAAAAATATTTTTGTATTTTATTTGCACCATCTTATGGATGAGCATTTAAGATAGTCGAGTCACAAACTCCATTCCATCTATCCATGTGACTGTTTGATAGTGATTTGAGACGCTACATCATTACATCCATGTGATTTACATTGTTTGGACTCTTTCAGATGTGCTTCGTGATATCTTTCTACATGTTTGGCTCCTTATCTCCTTTATTGCACACATGCATGGGTTTATTTGATTATTGTACTTCTCTATCACATATTGGCTTGAGTGTTTCCATCTCAATTCTGTCTATACAATGACCCATATGCGATAAAACTTGTCATAGATTGGAATACATGTAACAATAAAACCGTTTTGGTGAGATTGTTTTTAAAAAAAAATGGTGAAGGGCTACGAAAGGTAATTATCTATCCTTTACGATTAAGCCACCGTTAAATCGGACCTAAAAAATTGAAGAATTTTATTATTCGGGGTCCAAAGAGGTTAAAAGAGCCCGAAAAATTTAAAGGCAATAAAAAGCAATACATACCAAATATGGGCCATTAGGTTTCACCATTAATTCTCCAAAGTTTGAGAATTTAGATCATCTCTATTCAAAATATAAATCTTAGGGAGTTTGACTGGAGAATTTAAACGGGTTTGCACTTCCTTGAAAGTCCTGAAAAAACATTAAATCGTTTTGGACGTTATTAGTGTGGAAATCATTTTGAGCTTTGATTTGTTGATTTGATTGAGTCAATGTATCATATTTCCATCTTTTCACACCTAAGGACGATGTTGAGTTCATTCGTTAGGAGTATTCGATATTCATCATGCACATATGTCATGTTTGTATGCATTGATTTTCATCTCCAAGGAAAAACACTCTTATCTCCTATCAGAAAAATTCCCAATTCTCCTTTTGGGGCTTCGACTCTCACATAAAGTTCTTGCTTCGACAATATTTTCCTATCGAATTACTTCGCACCCCCTTCATTTACGCTATCATCGACTTGGTTGTTTTTTTGTTCTTTCATGGTGTGATTCTTTATTGTATATTTTGTGTAAAAATTTTTTTTGAAAAATTCAAAAATATAAGTTTTTTTACCTTATGACATTCTCCATTTCCATTTATTATTTATTCTCATATCTGTCTATTTGGGGACATCATAAAAAGGGGGAGAAGAATTATGGGGGAGAATAGAATTGTTTGTTGTTTGGTTTTGGTTGATTTATGAATGATTTGCTTAAGCTTAATTGATCTTTGATTTTTTGCATTTCATTATATTTCAAACTGTTTCTTGTCATAGGTATTTGCTTTATCTCATGTGTGAAGGTACAAAATTGATTATTATTGGATTGAACACCCTCATGAGAAAAGTTTTGGGAGTTTTCGGGGAGTTTTCGAAAGAGATGAATATTTGAAAACATGTCATTTAGTATCCTCAGTTTGAGGGTTTAATGGGGATATTATCTTGTATGTCATTGCATTGCATAATTCAAATTTTTTATGTATGTACCAGCATAGACATAGGGAGAGATTTGTAAGGACATAATCTTATAAATGTCTATGGTAGAATCTAGAAATTTTTTGTTTTCCCTAGATCATATTTGCGTATGTTGTACACCGCTACATTTGGCACGTCACTTCACGATCTCACATGACGGCTTCTATTCGAATTCTAAGAATTATGCATTCAACATCTCCATCAAGTGTCCCACATCTGCCTCAATGACTTTACGTTCCATGATTTTAGGTATTTTATGCAAGTGGTACGCAATAGAAGTCAAAACAATGAAATAAAGGCAAGATAGGAAAGTTCAAAGGAATTTTGGTAATTTTATAGTCATAGTCCATAGGTCTGGTCAACTAGAAATTGAAGATCTCGACACCACGAAGATACTGGAAGAAATGGCATCTCAATCCGAGCTACGGTGAAGGAGCTATAACCTTTTGAAGATGGAGAAAAGTCCATAGAAGAATGCTGATTTTTTATCCCCAAACCAGTGAGGTACCGCGAACCACACAGTGAACCGATTCGGGGGGCGAACCGGTTCAGGCTACATAGGCGAACCGGTTCAGGCTACATAGGCGAACCGGTTCGGGGTATACGCTCATCAAAAGTCCCACCGACTCAAAACTCTTGGTTTTCCTATAAAAGCCAACTTCGGGGGAGTTATTTTTCATGACTTAGAGAGACGTTTTTGAGAGTTCTATTAGCTCAAGTCTTCAAAATTTTGAGCCCCAAATATCATGTTTTGATTCACACATTATTCCCATACTTTTGTGAATCAGTTTGAAACCCAAGAAAACTACCTATCTTTTGTTCATACTTATGGAGAAGCCGTTCTCTTCTTCATTCCTGCCCACCTGGAGTTCCTGCGGGAGATTCCAACCGACGACATCAGAACCGACACCTGTGGGTATTTCTGTGTCACACTTATTTTCATTGTAATCCGTGTAACCGTATATTACAAATTATAGTGAAAAAAAAGGTTTTTCCCCTTTGGGGGATTTTTCCTCACTTTTGTGTGTTTGAATGTTCTTGCACGATTTCATCATCTTCAATTACACCTAGATGCATGTTTAGGATTTAATTGAAAAAAAAACGAGTTTAATTAAATAATTTCATTATTTGAACAAACGCGCACTCTTCAGGTCTCATTTGATTCATTTGGAATTTTCAATTAAACACAGACAATACACAAATTAATGTTAAGTACTTAGAACCAGTACTTATCATTCCATCAAATGGAGGAAATCCAACTTCATGGAGCTCAGAGATGTTCGACTCTTAGGGAGACATAGGGAGACTTAATTTCCAATTGAGTAATCATAAGAGGTTATTGATTACTTAAATATGATAGTCTCGATGGTGATAAGTTAGGATATTTATAGGTGGTCTTGTCGACGGGATCCATTGAGGCGAGGGTAAGGAGGATTGGGTTATTTTTTCAAATCCATTTTCATTTTCATTAAGCAAAAATTTTGTTTTCAAAATTTTAACTATAATGTAAGAATACTTTCCTTTTTTAGTATTTGCTTGTTGAGTGGAGGCTTTACTGTTTTGACATGCGGGGTATGTTTTGAGAATTATTATGAAATTGGAAGTATATGGACAAGGTCGATTTAGACCTATGAAGTCTCCGAGTAGAGATTTTGAATGAAATAAAAAAAATAGGGTGTTTGAATTGATTATTTGAACTTCAAAGAAATGTGATGAGTTCAAATTAGAGTTGATAAAAGATATGGACGGATTTTTTTCTAACTCCAAAATGTTGTAAGTGACCGTTTATCCCGTTTTTCTTCTTTTCATTCTTTTTTTCTCCTTTTAAAGCATAAATGGCCGATTGGATTCTGTGAATACATGTAGGTTTAGGGTAAGTCCTAAAAAGGATGATGGTTTTATGAAATCCCTTGGATGGGAAAAGGTAAAGAAATCCTTGAGGCTTTGGATGCAAATTTGGAGAAGGCTCCTAAAATGGTGGTGGGTTGGGAATTTTTTTTTATTAGGCATAACAAGTCGGGCAGGTTAAGTGTGTTTAATGTCATTCAATAGAATGGTGGTGGGTTTAGAAGTCCCTTTCTTAGATTGGGAAAAATAGGACATATGTGAATATAGGCATCTGGAAATCACATGAAGAGAGGATGAGGGCCTCAAAGTGGCGGTCTTTCTTGTAAGATGAGGTGTAAGAGTAAACATAGATAATTCATTTGGGTAAAAATAATTACTCGAAGGATTCTTGTGCGATAACATGTCTAGCCCCATAGAGATGTGGGGTGGATGTTATATTCGGAATCCGCAATTTGGATCTTTTGACCATATTTTTATGATTTGTAACTGTCTCTTATGAAAAGACATACATATGATTTTTATAGTCCTGTGGGGGACTTTGGAAGGCTATGAGTGGGTACTCGGGGTACTGATGGTAGGGTTAACATTGCCCATGTGGGACAAGTTGTATTTGAAATTCGGGGGCATCAACATTAGTAAGGGGAAACCTGTATTGGAGAAAGGGGAGCCGAATCCTGGGGTTTAATCAGTACTATCTCAATAACCATTGCAATTGGTGTACTAGTTTTGAGGACAGGGGGATGTAGTATGTTGTTTCCTGTAGTGGTTGTAGCATTGGCCTCATATGGTCATACTTGTGCTCGACTCAGTGCCCTGATTTATGATTGCATGGTATTCTGAGAAGTGCTGATCTTCTTAAGTTATCTCAAAATTTGATCCATTATGTATGGGCCTTGGTATTCCTCAATAGATATAGAGTGACTGTGGAGAAAACTTTTAAGTCATGCCTGGGGAATTTGCTGATGAATAGACAACTTTACGGAGCTTGTATCGGGTTTCCAGGGTAAGAACTTAGTGCGAATACTGATACCCTCAGAAAACATCGAGACGCTTTCATTCAGGATTTTTTTAAAGAGAAGGACAATACATAAGGGAGAATGTCTCCCATATGTATGATTTTTTTGGTGCAGTTCTTTTATTTTTGTTTAACGATATGTGGATGGTATTTCGTTTTATGTATTTTTTCATTTGGTAGAGGATCCACTGACAACATTCTATGTATCCATTATCTACATGACTAAAATCTCAAAGGTGTCATTGTCCTCAGGCTGGTTACTCCATATTTAACTAGAGATGGAGGCATCCCTAATAGATAATATGTTAAAAGACGTATTATAAGGCTTGGAATTCACGAGTTTAGTTCGGTATAACACCTACGTACCCAAAGATACTTCGGATTAAAGTGAACGTTCTTCTAGCAAACGGGACATATTTGCGGGTGTAGTCAGCGAGATACTAGGTATACTATGTACAACATAACAATATTTATGGATCCTAGTCCTCAATATAACATTTTTCTTTTGTTGCATTGATATATTTATAGGTTATGAATAATATAATCAAAGACCAACTCTTGACAAGTATTATATGAAAACATATATTCGGGGGGTGCTGTCGTTGCTATGGGTTTTGTTTGCTCAGATAAGCGATTAGACTAATCGGATTTCAGACTTTGTCTTGTGCAAAGTTATTGGTTGAGTCGACTCAGTGATACTTTCTTGAGAATGGTTTTGAAAATTATATTTTCATGTTTATATTTAGTCGTTGTGGCATATGATTAGAATTTATTTAACCTATACGCATGAGAATTCGATAAACAAAGGTGCTAGATTAGAAACCAAGCTTTAAGTTATAAATTCTATAAAGTGCATACCTGGTGCCTTAAATGGGGTCCGAGATAAACAAGATAAATAGATATGTACTGTTTATGGGGTATTTTACCCAAGATTTGTGTGAACTTTATTTACCCTTATAACGTGAGTCAAATTTTTCCCGAGGTAGTATCCCCACTTGAGTTTCCCAGTTAGGCAGACCTCCATTTAGTCGAGCAAAGCTTCGTTTAGATGTGATAACTTTTGTGTAATGCACATATGTGCTTGCCTTTATTTTTGGAGGAAACATTTTTTAGAAGTACGAGCTTCACTCGGAGGTAAGTGAGTTCGTAGAAGTATGAGCTTTTCTTAAGGGGAAAGTGACTTTTTAGAAGTATGAACTTCTTTGGGACTTTTTAGAATGAGTTCGAGTATCTCGAGTGCTCAAGATCGAAGATATTTTTAAAACCAAATCAATGTTGGGTTTTAGGGTAATTTTCAAGTTTGGTGGGGACCTCTATTTATAGAGTATGATTTGAGTTGTTTGACCGATCATTCATCCGTGGTCTTTGACCGATCGTTAATCCAAAATGACATGTGTAGTGTGGATGGGGGCAGAGGAACATATTTATGTATAAAAAATATCTCCAAATATCTTTTAATGATTTCTAGGGGAAGAATGATCGATTAGTCAAAGCTCGACTGGGGGCCTTAAGTCGATCGGTTTAAGGACCACCCAAAGTGTATTGTTTGCTCTTTTTTATTTTTTCTCTTATTTGTTTTTTGTCCCCTAATACTTTTTTTATTAGGGTTTTTTGTTAAGGTATTTAATGAATGGGACAAAATAACACACACCCTGATTGTAAATATCTTTTAATGATTTCTAGGGGAAGAATGACCGATTAGTCAAAGCTCGACTAGGGCCTTAAGTCGGTCGGTTTAAGGACCACCCAAAGTGTATTGTTTGCTCTTTTTTGTTTTTTCTCTTATTTTTTTTTGTCCCCTAATACTTTTTTTATTAGGCTTTTTTGTTAAGGTATTTAATGAATGGAATAAAATAACACACACCCTGATTGCAAATCGAGGTGTCCATACCTTCAAACTTATACAAGAAAGGAGAAAAAGTGGTCATGAAAGAGATGACGACAGAGGGGGTTGCCCCTCCAAACCACTGCCTAAGTATGGAATATTTGGGGTGGAAAAGGGTGTCACCCGTAGATAGAGTCATGGAACCATTGTGAGAAGTAATGTTCAACGACTCTCAGTCGGAGAAAAAATTTCGAATCAACAACTGACTTACCTATGTTGAAAAAGAAGAACTGATTTCCTTACTGAAAGAAAACCAAGATGTATTTGACTGGAAACCTTATTATATGCCTGGGGTTAATCTCGAAGTCATGTTTCATCGACTTTATATGGGCGAGCATTCCCACCGATCATACAGACGACATAATAAACAACCCCTAGAAAAGAAAATTCAGTGGAAGAAGAATTAAGGAAACTTCTGGAGGCATTATCCATTAAATTAGTTCAATTCTCTTAGTGTATTTCAAACCTATTCATTGTCAAGAAGAGCAATGGGAAGTAAAAGGTCTTCATAGATAAATAGTGTCCCTAATATAACTTTCCTATGCTAAAGATCAATCAGTTGGTTGTTGTTTTAACTAACCATGAATAAATAACTTTCCTGGAGTCTTACGTAGGGTATCATCAAATCCCTTTTTCAAGCCCGGCCAAAAAAATAATTCACTCATCACACCCCATGGCTCATATTTTTACACATTTATGTCATTTAGGATCAATAACGCATGAGAAACCAACCAATGGTTTCTCACCAAGATGTCTAAACCTTAACTTGGTAACACCATGGCAGTTTATATAGACAATATGATCGTAAAGAGAAGATAAAAATATGATCAGTTCAGAGATCAAACAAAGACATTCGATGTCCTAAGACACTACATGAGAAGCTAAAAGCGGCCAAGTACTCTTTAGGGGTCAAGTTTTGAAAGTTCTTGGGCTTCTTAGTCAGCCAATGGGAAATTGAAGCTAGTCCCAATAATATTAAAGAAATAAATAGTATCTAGCCACCTAAAATAGTCAAAGACGTACATAAACTTACTGGAATGCTTGCAACCCTTAACTACTTCATTTTACATATTATGAAAAGTACCGGACATTATTTCATCTCTTAAAGAAGGAAAAGTATCAACTTAGAATGAGTAATGTTGAAGGGGATTTGAAGAAATCAAGTTATACCTGAGCTGACCACCTCTGGTCTTGGTTTCAAATTAGGGTGATTAAGTCTACATGTATCTTATAGTGTCTGACTATGCAATTATCTCTGCCTTGGTATACAAAAAGGATGGTAACTAATCCCCTATGTATTATGTTACCAAGAGATTTCTAGACATCGAGATATGTTACCTTCCTATGGAGAAGTTGGTTTCTCACTAGAAATTGCTTCATAAAAATTAAAACACTACTATGTCATCATTATCACCACATTTCCACTCAAGACAATCCTTAGAAATGCTGACCTTTTTGAACGGATGTCCAAGTGGTTAGTAGAACTAGAGAGTCTCGATATCCATTATTAACCTAAAATTTCTATAAGGTATATGTGTTAGTGTATTTCATCACCGAGTTCACTGGAGGACATGAGCCTAGTAAAAAGGAACTTATTGACCAAGCGACCACTAAGGAGTTTTATTAACTCAGTAGACACTTTACATTGATGGGGCTTCTAACTCAAATGGGAAGGAGTGGGTATTGTCATGGAAACTCTAGACCTCACTATACTTGATAAGGGAATTAAACTTAGCTTTAAATCATAAAAAAATAAGGAAAAATATGAGGCCCTCATTGTCATATTAAAGAAGTCTCTATCTCTTGCTGCATGCCACCTTAAAATTTTATATGATTCATGGATGTTATGAAACTAGATATCAAGAGAATATAACGCTAGGGATGAATGTATGTGAACATACTTATAAGTCACTCAGGACCCAGTCATCGTGTTTAAGAACATCTAAGCCCAAAATTTTCTTCGAGGAAACAATAACCAAACATGTTCTTTAACCACTTTACCTCTTTCCATTTACTCTAACCTCAAGAGAAAAATTGTGGTAAAATACCTGGACCAACTAAGCATTACAAAGAAAAAACTAATTGAACAAGTTCTCATTATCCGAAAGGATCCAAGCTAGATGGATTTAATCACGACTTACTTATGAGAAGGCATACTACCTACTAACAAGAAGTAGACCCATTATATTAATGCTAAGGTTGCTCAGTTTTACCCATGGAGGGAAAGCTATATACTTTATGTTTCATTGAGACATACATATAATGTGTACATCTCAATGGCATTGATCAAATTATAAATAAGCTGCATGAACGGATATATGGAACTACACTAGAGGAAAGTCTTTAGAATTCAGGGACATAAAATAGTGATGCTTGTCCTAATATATAGAAAGGCGCAGTCTCATATGTAAGGAAGGGTGAAAAGTGTCAAGTGTTCTCGCCCATGCATCACTATGTAGCTGACAACCTCAAATCCTTGAACACTCCACGACCTTTATCATAGTGGGGGTTGGACAATATGGGCCCACTACCTTTAACACTAGGAACTCGAAAGTATCTCGTAGTTTGCATGAATTACTTCACCAAGTGGATTAAAATCGAGCCTTTGGCGAATATAAGGTATACTAACATGATTCGATTCATCTGGAGAAATATCGTGACCCATTTTGGCATGCCAAAGATGACCATCATTGATAATGGGATTCAATTCAAAAGTGGACCATTCCAAAGATTCTATATTAGACATAACATCAGGCATTACTACAGTTCAATTGAATATCCCCAAAGCAAAAGACAATCGGAGGCCTCTAATAAGAAAGTCCTAGAGGGTATGAAGAAGATGCTGGAGAAAGACAAAAGCACTTGGGTTGATTATATTCCTAATGTCATTCGGCAATATCGAACAACACCCATGAGGTTGATCGGGGAAATGCCCTTTGCCTTGCCTTATGAAATGTAGGTATAATTCCACATGAAGTGGTCTTGCATATCATGAAAAGCACCATTATTAATCTATCCATGAACACTGAAATCGAAAGGATTGGGAAAAACTTGTTTACTAAGTTGATAACTAAAAGTTATGATTTAACTAAACTCTGAATATAGACTCCTTGAATGAAACTCTTTTCGAAATAAAACACAAGGTGTGTAAAGTATATTCTAAATATGAATGACAAATTCGGTAGTTTGGTTTCCTTAGGTTTTTAGAATAAAACCCAAACTATGTCTTTAGTATGAAACCAAGCATAAACAATTAAGAACAATAAAGTAAATTAAGATAAGATTTTAACATAGTAAAACCCCAAATTAGGGGAAACCTCCATGGTGACTTCTACACCTCAAAATAAAGTCCACTAAAAAAATTACAATATACAAGTTGCAACACTAAGCATGCGTATCAAGATACTAAAATAAGTTTAGATATTATACCGACACGAGTTACTCCACTCTCAAAGGCTTCTGACCAGCTTTGATCTCCTTGCAGCAGTTTCCTTACTTTATCCTTGCTTTCTGATTCCAGAGGCTCTACTAACACAAGATCTCTCAAAAGAACCTAATTCTAAGTGTTCGTGTGAAGGTGTATGTGATGTGAACTAAATGCAAGAATGCATATCACATCGCTAAAAAATTATACAAAACAGTCCTATGAAAATTTTGAGATTCTATATGACATGCAAGCAGATATCAAATATGTTTTGAAAATCAACCTTCAAAATTTTTAGATTTGAAAGAACTCTTTTTTGAAAATTAGATTTAATTTGTTTAATGATCTTATTTACGTACGTCCTGATTTCACAAACTGTCAAATATGAATTTGAAACAAATACTTTCAGATCTATAACTATAGAGAGTTGAAAGTAATTTTTTCAAACCATTTTTGAAAACGGATTGGATCTAAACAACATATACAGAAAATATAAAAGATCCAACGAAAGACCAATAGAAAACCTAAAATACTAACTATGAATGTCCCCTTTTGTAGATCTCACACTTTCTAAAAGAAATATCATATAAACTACAAGGGTGGTTCCTAAGAGAGGCGCAGGTTGAAGATTTCTTCAAATAGCACAACCCAACATCTCAACAACACCACAAAACCTCAACATATTTTCTCTTAACTTTGGGTTTGTATATGGGAAAGGTTTGGTGTTTGGTTGGAAAGAAAAATGTTTATATTTTTCAATATATGAACTGGTTTCTCTCTCTGATCTATCTTCCTTTTCTCTTAATTTTTTTTAAATTGAGACGAAGTCTAAAAACTCTCTAAAGGCTGACCTTAAGACTCCTTATATTGCAGGTTGATAAGGATCCAGAAGGTCGAACGAAAGGAACGGTTGAGATCAAGTCTGACCAATTGACTTTCAATCTAAAGGCTATAAAGGCACCAAATCTATTCTCTCATTGATTGGTTGTTTCGAGTTATACAATGATTGGGTTTAAGGGCATGGAGATCATCGATAGAGTTTGATCCAAGGGCTGTGAATGAAACACTTAACAGAGACACATACGAAACACATAATTGACTAGTTGAGTGCGCATACGCGTAGAGATATTATTGCATAACACATGTGTGTTTTTAGTGTTTTAACAATACAAATTGAACCCACAGATTTATCTGCCAATTTTGGTTTCTGCCCAAACACTATTTTTAGGATAAAAGGAATTTATGTTTTAACCCCAAACATTAAAAATCACATTTTAATTAATTTCAAAATTCATTTTAAATGATTTAAACATGTTTTAAGTGATTCAAAAAGGTTAGAAAAATTCCTAAAAATCACATGACCCTTTTGCACACATAATAACACATATATGAAGTGATTGTGTCCTATTTGTGGGGTCATGAAAGTAATACTTCCCTTTATGGTAGATCATTACGACTGGATTTTCATCTTGTAGCTTAGAATCTTTGAGAGAGGGTAACTCTTTAAAGTCTAATCCTATTTTATCTCAATATCGAAACTAGTTGGAACTCCTATATGGTACAAACTCAAGTGATTCAACCATGTAGTGTGTTCCCAATCTCCCCCTTTGGGTAATAGAGATAAATTCCCTTGAGCAACCTATAATCATGGGTAAAAAAAATAAAAATCCTAGATTTCTTATACAAAGAATCTTACTACTCATTCTCATCCTAAAACCGTAAATTAGAGGAAATAAAATATATTACTCAACTAGAATACAAACCAATACCCTAAATAATTACAACAAGCTATACCGTTAGGTCTGAAATAATGTTTTAAAAATATGATTAATTCAAAATGGCCTATTAGTTAAGTTAGTCATGAGATAAAATATGAAATTGAACATCAGGTACTCAAGTTCCTCTCCGCTAATTTTTCGTAAATATACAATAGTTTAAAAAAACCCGAATGAAGTAAATAATGAATGCAACACAAATAATATCATACGTAAGGTCAGAGTCAAGGGTCTCCTACATTAAACATATTTTAGGAGGCATCTTTTGTCATTTGAGGAATGTCCATACCCTAAATCCTCAGAAACCAATTATTTGAGAGAAACTACCGAGGTTATGACAGTTTGTGTAGAAGGAAATTATGTAAGAACTATCATTCCTATGGATTTCTGAAGAAACTCAAATATGATATTGTCTAAAGGTTTCATAAACAGGCATTCAAATTTAATTCTTTGGAGTCTACAAGTTCATGAATAAAATAATGTCTTATCTTTACGTGCTTAGTTCGTGAGCGCTGGACATGAATTTTAAATATAAACACTCTGGTTATCGAAATACATAGTCAATTGTTTTTCGACGATACTTTAATCACTAAGCATCTGCTTTATCCATAACAGTTGGGCTCAATAACTACCTGCTGTAATGTATTCGAACTCTGTCTTAGATAGTGATATGAAATTTTATTTCTTACTACTCCATCGGAGGAGGTTATTGCCTATATAATAATAGGCGCCAGACGTGCTTGTGCTATCGTCTTAGCATCCTGCCCAATCGGCATTCGTGTATCCTATAATGAAACTAGTAGTGTCCTTTGTATACCAAATACTGAAGTTTAATGTACCCTTAACATATTTAGTAATTCTTTTAAAACATAATAAGTGGGTTTCTTTATGTGTACATTGGTATCTATTACAAATACACACGACGAAGAAAATATCGGGTCTAGGAACAGTAAGGTATACCAAACTTCCTATCATACTTCTATATAGAGTCGAGTTGACGTCTTTCCCATGTTCTTCTTTAGATAATTTAATTGACGTGATCATGGGTGTAAGTACTGGCTTAAAGTTATCTAGGCTAAATTTTTTATCTAGATTAGAAGCATATTTCGATTGAGTGATAAATAGCCCATCATTAAATTATTTTACTTTTAATCCTAAGAAATATTGTAATTCGCCCATTAAAGACATCTGAAACTCAGCGTGCATGATATTGGAAAAATCGTTTACTTGATTGGAATAAGTCGATCCAAAAATTATGTCATCAATGTAAACTTGGTCAATTAAGATATGTTTATCTGTGTTCCTAACGAATAAGGCGTGATCGTTTCCTCTACGAATAAATCCATTTGAGACTAGAAAGGTGGATAAATGCTCATACCAAGATCTAGGAGCTTGTTTCAAACCGTATAAGGCTTTCTTAAGTTTAAAGACATGATCAGGATAGGTGGGATTTATAAAGCCTTTAGGTTGTTTTACGTATACTTCCTCAGTTAAAATTCCATTTAAGAAGGTGAACTTTACATCCATCTAGAAAAGTTTAAAATTTAAAAGGCACGATATGGCAAGGAGGAGACGAACTGACTCAAGACGCATAACGGGGGAAAAGTTTCATTAAAGTCAATCCCCTCTAACTGAGGATAACCTTGTGCTACCATCCTAGCTTTTTTTTAATGACCTACCCATTTTCACCAGTTTTATTCTTGAAAATCCAACCTATACCAATAACCTTATTATCTTTTGGTCCAGGAACAAGATACCACACATCATGACTCTAAAACTTGACAAGCTCTTATTGCATAGCATTGATACATAATGAGTCACAAAGATAATCTTTTATATTTTTTGGTTCTTCAAGAGAAACGAAACATTTAAATTTTGCCACTTTTGGATGTTCGGATCTTGTTCTGACTGGTTCAAAAGGATTACCAACAATCTTTTCAATATGATGGTCTTTAGAAACCCAAGTTGGTATAGAAGGACTCTCAGGTGGCAGTGAATCAGTTAACTCTGGAGAGTCAGGAATTAAACAAGTTTCTTCCTCATCCAGGACCACTGTTTGACTGGCACTACTCTCAGTACTAGTTGATACATTACGAATATTTCATATTTGTACCCTCTATCTTTATGCATCCTAGAACTTTTATGTTCTTAATGCCTATATTTATGATTTTTAATCAAACAACCTCGGATTTGGACATATATATGTTTTGTAAGGGTTAATTGTGCTTCTGTAGGTATTGAAATGCTAAAAGTGAGGTTCAGTTGTATTTTGGAGAAGTTTCGTCGTCGAAAACTAGTTGAAGGGAAATATGATCTTTCCAAACTCACTATTTTGTATGGAATGAAGTTACCAACATGTAGATCATCAAATTATCTTTCCTTGGCCAATGACCGTGCGTCATTCTGACTCCGAATGAGGAAGTTATGGCCATTTCTGGAAGGTTTCAGTATTTTCTTCTATTTCAAGGGCATTTTGTTAATTTTATACTGAATAATTTGGAGGGTTTCAAAACATAATAATTGGCCATTAAGGGCATCGTTTTGATTCCGTATGAGGGAGTTATGGTCATTTTCGTGCAACGCGTCAAAATTGGTTCGAAGAGGAAAATGGGGCAGTCAAAAGCGAGGTCGACTGGCCCCAAACACGAGGTCGACCGAGTCTATCAGATATGGACAAAAAATGACTTATTTTGGGTTTTTGACTTGTTTTTTTGGGGGTTTATTTTGGGGTATTAATAGAATGTTGTAAGCTTTTATTTGAGAAATTTCTTTCATTTTTAGTTTAGTTTTTGGGGATTCTTTATGGAGCTTCCCTCTCCTCTTTTCTCTTTGGGTTTACACCCATTTGTGTATGTAAGTATCATTATTCATGTTCTTCTCCATTAATGTAATTTCCATTTTTGTTCTCAAGCTTTGTAACCTAGATATATTTGCTTTCCTTACTTCCTTGCATTTAATTAATGTCTTTCATTATGTTGTGTAGCTAATTTAGCCTTGGTTGTGATGGATTGAACTCACCTAGGGTTGACATGTTGCTTTGATTTGGATGGAGTTTTACAAGTCTATTTCAAATGGGTTATCCTAGTCATTACGCCTAGGATATTTGACGGGGCATATCATGTATGCTCCGTGCTTACGACCTTGCGTGCGTAATTTCTGGGGTATTTGTTGACGCCAAAATCTTATTAGACTTTTATGCGAATTTAGGAGTGTGACAACTCTTGATTTAATTAACTGTCAAAACGAGACTCAATCTTAATAACTCGTCGACCCATGTAATCACTCGTGTGAGGGATATTCGATGCAACCTATAGTTTTTACTCGCTTTATTAGTATAGCTTTATTTTTCCTCGCCTAGATTGAATATTTCTCTTTTTGCATCTTTTCCTTTTTGTTCATATTCATCTTTTACACTTTTATTTTAGGAGTATTAAATCCTATAAATTCTAGCAACTCGTCTCTGTGGATTTTCGATACCCGGACTTGGCCGCTATACTCACCCGTTGAGGGTAGTCATAAGTTTAGGTTTTTGTATAGTTCAGGTGAGCCGAATTCAAAATGACCAGCGCATAGGTGACTCTCGTGCTGCGGTAAAACCCTGTATATCAAATGGTGCTGTTGCCGTTGATGAGTTTGTTTTAGAATTTATTTGATTTAGTATTTCATAGTATTTTTTTTCTATTTATATTTTTTGCCTAACATTTTTGCAGGATTTCTACATTTGAGCGCCAAGAACCGCTCGAATTTTTCGCGCGCGCATCACTTTGTGGATTTCGCCACTTCGATCCATCTTTGGGGTAAGAATGCCTTATTCCAATACTTTTGGTAATCATTATAATAATTCTCAAAATCCTCACAAACCTATGACTTTTGGTCAATACTTAGAGTCCCAAAAAATTGCAAATTCAAAAATGACTTTGGGCGAGTATTACGAAAGTCGTGCTTTGGAGTGCATGTATTTTGAGGATGATGATAACGATTTCGGACCTCTAATTCCTTATAATAGGAATTTTAAAACTAAAAGATATAGCTTTCAAAATTCTTATGATAATGAGTTTGAGTATAGTTCCGTTAATAATTTTCAAACTTCTCATTTCCAAGAATCCGCACTTCGGCCTATGACTTTCGGCGAGGGTTTTCTCATGCTTGATAATGAGAGGTATGAAGACCGTTCTCGGGAAGAAAATTGTTTGTGGGAACATGAATTGGATTTATTATTTGAATTCGACGAAGATTTTTCTTCCGAAACTTTTGAAGTCGAGGAATGTTTTGAACCAAATGAGAAATTTTTGCCTACTTTGGAACAAACTACTCTTGACTTGTCCCATGGATTAATAGAGAATGGAAGTGAGGATGAAATGGATGTAGTATCCATTTGCAATGAAATGATTTCGTCTTTGGATCCCAAAGAAGAAAGTTTCATTGAAAATGATCCTATCTCCTTCGAAATTCCAACTTTGAGTGATGATAACTCATCTCTTGAGTTTGAATTTCTTTCCTCCTTATCATTCTCCGTTATCACATCGTCACAAGTACCCGATGAATTGGTGACGAAATTTAAAACGTTTAACCCATTCATCAACGAGGAGTACTTGCTCGCGTTACTTTCCATGAAGGCATCTTTGCCTCCTTGTGCGCACCCTCCCATTCCAATTTCAAAATATTTGGGAGAAAATTTAGTTTTTTTTGGACCTCTTGTGTTTTTGTCACCCGTTTTATCCAAATCCCCCATCGTCCCCCAAAAACCTTCAATTGGCGATGGTTCCTTTCTTACGCCGTACACATGCCTTCCGTTGTTCAAACGGAATTCTTATTTTTTGGGAGGCATGCATGAGAGGGTGGGTCCGCCGTGGATCTTTCAAAGCCAAATCATGTTTTGGGTTGACCCTAAAAAATTTCAGCATCTAGTGTATAGTTAGTTAGAAGTTAAATTTGTAGGTTGTAAATAGTTAGTTTTGTTTGTTCTTACTTTTTTTTAGTGTAATTAGTTAAGTTTTTTGTTATTTGTTTTTGTTATGCTTTGGTACTAACATGTTTTGTAGAATCTTTGGCATCGTACTTTCCGAAAATTTCTCCATTGTGGGTAATATCGTTATTTTCCTCTATTTAACTTGGTTCTTGATTTACATTGAGGACAATGTCAGGTTTTAAGTTAGGGGGTATGGGATATTCTATCCATTCATTGGTAGTTTCTTTGATTTGATTACATGTTAGTTACTAAGTATGCTTTCTTAGAAAAAATTTAAAAATTTCAAAAAGATTTTCTTTCTTTTTTTCTCCTTTTTTGGGCATTTTGCCTTTATTTTCGATGATAAATTTCAATAATTGCTCGATCCAATAAACAACTCAATGATGCATGTTCTCGATTTTAGAAGTTATTAGACTTTAGTCCTCAATCATTGATATTATGAATAACTTCATGAATTAAACTTTAATCCCATTGGCACATGCACTTTTCTTGCTTTATTGATTTGGTTTAAGATTTTTTTAACTCGGTAATCTTTTGTTGCATTGTATATACTTACACCTAGTGAGCTTTGGGATTTCTTCGTTTGTGAGTGTATACACTATTCTTTCCTCCTTGAAAACGTGGGTAATCTCACTATTCTACTTGAGCATGATTTTCATATATTATTTTGATGCGAGAATTGCGTAAACTTTAAGAAATGATCATAGGCTGTGTTTGTTATATCACCCATATTAGCCTTGACTTCACCCTTATATGTTTACCCTCGTCAACCCCTTTGAGCCTAAATAGTAGCCTTTTGTTTCATAACCCCAAAATCCCATAACCAACTCCACATTGGAGTTATAAGCCATAAATATTACCTTCCATACCTTTGTTTGGAATGATACTTGGGATTGAATGATGTTGCGTTGTGGTTGCAATTTAGGTATGAAAAGATGAGAAAAGAAAAGAAAGAGATGTGAAAAAAGATAAAAAGAGAAAGCAGAAAACAAAAGAAAAAGTGAGAAAAAGAAGAAAAGAAAAATAAAGAGAAATTCGTATATGTTGTGTATATAGTTCAATAAGCTTTGATTACTCTCCCCATTGTTATATTCAATGACTTTTATGGAACTTGTTTTCTAATTTTTGATATTGCCCGCATTTTCCCATTATCCCGAGTTTTCTTCTCCGAACACTTTGAATTCGTATATACATATCCTTCGTTTCGTACACTTAACCCCAAACCTACATTATAACCCCATAAAGTACTATGTGATCTTAGGGTGCATTTAATTCAAATATCATAATAGTTTTGATAATTTGTGAAAATGCATTTTTAATGTGCGGTATATTTCATTGAGATTACAATTTTTAATTTCCTATATAGCGTTCTTCATTTGTGACATGTGTGCGACCTAGTTTCCACTTACAATTACTCTTTATGCCCGCATGTTCCGTGTGCTAACTCCCTGTTTCGACTGAATTCACTTGATGAGTGTAATGCCCGTGAGGATTGAATATATGATTGTTTTATTTAGTATCCGATTTATTTAAGTTTTTACCAAATCACCATTTTCATGTGCTCTCTCCCATCCCACATTTTAAGGTTTCAATTCTATGAGGTGCATTCTATAATGTTAATAATACAGACTTTTATGTGAATTCAATCACCGTGCTAATAATGTGTATGAAATCTTTTTCACTATTGTTGGGCTAGTCTCATGTGATTGGGCATATTTTGAGCAAACCATATGATGTTTGTGGGTTTCATCCTTAAAAACCCTCACGAGACGACACTTGTCTACTAGGATAACCTAGGGGTTTAACGACTTATTGCATATACTAAATGCAATAGTGCTCCCTACGAAAGTGGAAATTATATTTCGATGCATATATACATTTTGTATTTCCTTCTATGGACTGGTTTTGATTGTTTCATCAGTAGGGACTAGCAATGTCTAAGTTAGGGGGTGTGATACATCACGAATATTGTATATTTGCGCCTTTTATCTTTATGCATTCTAGCACTTTTACGCTCTTAATTCCTATATTTATGCTTGTTAACCAAAGAACCTCAGATTTGGACATATATATATATATATATGTTTTTCTTGGGTTCATTGTGCTTTTGTAGGTATTGGAATGCTAAAAGTGACGTTCGGTTGTATTTCAGAGAAGTTCCATCGTCGAAAGCTACTTCAATGGACTTTGTATGGAATGAAGTTACCAACATATAGATCATCAAATTCTCTTTTTGTGGCCACTAACCGTGCATCATTCTGACTCCGAATGAGGAAGTTATGGCCATTTTCGAAAGGTTTCGGTATTTTCTTCTACTTCAAGGGAATTTTGATAATTTCATACTACATAATTTGGAGGGTTTCAAAATATAATCATGTAGATAATTTCATTATCTTCGTGTACGTTTCGACCACGCATCATTTCGATTCCGTATGAGGGAGTTATAGCCATTTCCGTGCAACACATCAAAATTGGTTCGGAGAGGAAAATGGGGCTGTCAAAAGCGAGTTCGACTGGCCCCAAACACGAGGTCGACCGGGCCCATCAGATATGGACAAAAAGTTACTTATTTTGGGTTTTTTGACTTGGTTTTTTTAGAGGTATTAATAGAATGTTGTAGGTTTTTATTTGAGAGATTTTTTTCATTCTCAGGTTAGCTTTTGGGGATTCTTTATGGAGCTTCCCTCTCCTCTCTTCTCTTTGGGTTTACACCCATTTGTGTATGTAAGTATCACTATTCATGTTTTTCTCCATTAATGTAATTTCCATTTTTGTTCTCAAGCTTTGTAACCTAGGTTTATTTGCTTTCCTTACTTCCTTGCATTTAATTTATGTCTTTCATTATGTTGTGTAGCTAATTTAGCCTAGGTTGTGATGGATTGAACTCATCTAGGGTTGACATGTTGCTTTGCTTTGGTGATGTAGTTTTACGTGTCTATTTCGAGTGGGTTGTCCTAGTCATTACGCTTAGGAGATTTGACGGGGCATATCATGTATGCTCCGTGCTACGACCTTGCGTGCGTAAGTTCTAGGATATTTGTTGATGCCAAAATCTTATTAGACTTTTATGCGAATTTAGGGGTGTGACAACTCTTGATTTAATTAACTGTCGAAACGAGACTCAATCTTAATTACTCGTCGACCCATGTAATCACTCGGGTGAAGGATATTCGACGCAACCTATAGTTTTTACTCGCTTTATTAGTCTAGCTTTATTTTCCCTTGCCTAGATTAAATATTTCCCTTTTTGCATCTTTTCCTTTTTGTTCATATTCATCTTTTACACTTTTATTTTAGGAGTATTAAATCCTATAAATTCTAGCAACTCGTCTTTGTGGATTTTCGATACCTGGACTTGGCCTCTATACTCACCCATTGAGTGTAGTCATAAGTTTAGATTTTTGTATAGTTCAGGTGAGCCGAATTCAAAATGACCGGCGCGTAGGTGACTCTCGGGATGCGACGAAACCCTGTCTATCACTAATATCATCTACAATTACATTGAATGACTCCATTATTACTTTGGTACGATAATTAAAAACTCAGTACGCCCTACTTGTTTCAGAGTAACCGAGAAAAATTTTGTTCTCTCCTCGAGGGTCAAATTTCGAAAGATTTTATTTGTCCTTGCAGACATAGCAGACACTTCCAAAGGTTTTAAAATATTTCAAGTTAGGCCTTTTGTGGTACCAAAGTTCATATGTAGTCTGTTTAGAATTTTTCCTGAGGTATACACAATTAATGATATAACAAGCAGTTTGCACGAATTCAGCCAAAAAATATTTAGGTAAAATTTTTGCATGTAACATCAACCTAGCCATATCTTGTAAGGTCTTATTATTACGTTCAACAGTTTCCTTCTGTTGTGGTGTTTTTGGAGAACTAAATTCGTGTTTATATCCATTTCCTACACAGTATTTTATAGCACCTGAGTCTTTGAACTCTCCACCTCTGTCACTTCTGATGCGACATACTTAGGTATCCTTCTCATTCTCATTTTTAAAAGAATTTTTAAGAACTCACGGAAGATATCAGATTTATTTTTCATGAATGTGAACCAAGTATATCACGTGAAATCATCCATAATAACTAATATATAACTGTTACCACAGAAGCTGACAGTCCTAGAAGGACCCGTAAGGTCCATCTGTATAAGTTCCAAAGGCTTTGAAGCTAAAATATCTTTAACCTTTTTGTGAGCAGATTTACTTATCTTCCCTTATTGGCAAGGACCACACACAGTATTAAAAGAAGTTTTAATTTTTTGCAGTAATCTAACAATTTCTTGGGAACTTAACCTACGAAGATTATCGAAATTTGTGTTTCCCAATCGATTGTTCCATAGATCAACATCATCTAATCTTGCAAATTAACAAGATTTAGATTTCGGAATCACTGTATAACAGTTATCCTCATTTTTTGTTTCCTGTTAAAATACAATTTCCATTTTCATTAATAATTTTACAACTAGTTTTTGAAAAGGTAACTATGTGATTAGAATCACAAAACTGAGATATGCTTAGTAGGTTAGCTTTAAGACCTTTAACTAGAAGATCATCATTTAGATTGGGAATCCCATCTTCGCGCAGTGTTTATTTACCTATAATCTGGGATGAAATACGATCTCCAAACAGGACACTATCGTTAAGGAAGTCTGTCTTGTTTGTCAATTTGGTTTCATCTCCAATCATATGTTTAGAACATCCGGAGTCTAAGTACCATCCAGATGAAGTGCATTGTGCCTTAAAAGAAAACATAACAATATTGCAGTTGAGTTGGGGTAACGAATCATCTTTTCTCATCCAAAAAGGTCTGTTTTTTTAATTTTTATTGGCCTTGGATTTGAAAAAGGTTTGATGGGTTTTTCTAATTGATTTTTTCTTCGATTTAGATCCTCCCTTATTTTTATGGTTAGAGTTATGAGTGGTCTGCTTTGGGAGAACGTAAGTGTTCCTACTCTTCCTAGAATAGTTAAAGTTTTGAAAAGTAGGTGTGCACAACCTCTTTTGAAAACATTTGTCAATGGTGTGTCCATAAACATCACAGTACAAATAGTACTGGTGGGTGGAAGGTATGACTTTATTACTAAGGTCTTTCAAGATAGGTTTGGCCATATTCGGTATAGTTGTCCAAGTGTTATTAGTCTTGAGTTTTTGACATTTATTTCTAACAGGTGGACAGACATACTTGGATGGATTCTTACGTTGTTGATTATTCAGACCTTGCATTGCTGTATAGACATTTATCTTAAAATTTTATTTCCTAGTGTTCTAAAGATTCTGGCCTTGTTTAATGAAAATGACATTTTTAGGTAACACGTTCGTTTTACTGGTAATAAATTTTTCTCCAAAACCTAGACCAAACTTATCTTCAGAATCAAACTTACTTCCTACAACCATTTCTTCATAGGACTTAGCCTGGGTTTCAAAGTGTTAGCATTTTTAATCACATATGATACCTTTTTCTTCCATTCTTCTAATTCAACAAGAGTTTCCTTATATCTTTCTTCCAAAACATGATTTTTTTTTCCAGAAAAATCTTTTATTTTGAAAGGTAAACTCTTAAATTCAGTCTCATGGGAAACACATTGATCTGTATAATCTTCAGCATTATTTCTAATGGTATGATTAATTAAGTCTATTCGTTCAGTTAACAACTTCACCATTTTATCAAGACAGGATCTTTTCTTAAGCATTTTCATGTATAGCTCTTGAATATCTCGAAGATCATCATCGGACTCACTAAGTGCGTCGTGTGTAGTGTCCCCTATAACATTTAATTTTTCTGTGGAACTCACACACATGTTCAGTTCGTCGATAATGTTCTTACTCTGACACATCCGTATATTAACATTAGCAAGTTTATTTTTATCATGAACAAACACAATATTATCACTAGTAGGTAGAACAACAATATCAAGAGGTATAACAGAATCATGAGTAGGAAAGCATGTAAAATCATCATTGTATATAATTTTAGCAAAGAAGGACATACATGTCTTATTATTTTAGGTTGACTGGGTTTCATCTTCATCAGAATCAATAGAGTCATCCTATGTTTTGCACATGTTAGCTCTATTATTGTTGTTCAGTTTAATTTTGCATTTATTAGCATAATGTCCCATTTTTCCACATATATGGCTCTTCACATCTTTTATTCTAGTCATGGGTCTATTGTTGTTATTGGACTGTTGTCACAGTGTCTTTCATGAGGTCTGTGATTTTGATGACCTTGATAACCTTGTCTGCCTTGTTTAGCGGCAACTGCATTTCTAAAGTTGATTATCTTTTTGAATTGTTTGCTCATGAGAACTATTTGGTTATGAAGACGATCCAAATAACAGCCATCATGTAGGTCAAGGTCAAAGTCTAATGGACTTATTTTGGGAACAAACAATTGTGATGAAAACACAACACTAAAACTAGTAGGTATCTTATTTTGTGTTGTCAGTGGCTTCTTATATTCCAATTCCATTTCGATAGTCCGTAATTTACTGCTAAGCAGCTCAGGAGTCAAATTTAGGTCATCCATTTCTTCTATAGCATATCTCTTATTTTCAAATTTGTCAAGTAACAACCCAAGGATCTTTTGGATTTTCTACTATAATTTATACCATTAGCATGCAGTTTTGTGAAAATGTTAGTGAACTTTATATAAAAGTAATCAAAATATTCACTATCATCCATAATCAGTGTGTTATACTGCTAGATTAACATTTGGGTTTTTTCATCCTTAACACGTTCATCATCCTCACGGGCGGTGACTAGCATGTCCCAGGCTTCCTTAGAAGTAGAGCATATAGATATTCTTTTAAATTCATACTCGTTAAGGGAGATAAAGATAGCATTCTTTCCCTTACTATTATCCAGAGATAATTTTTTCTTATCTTTAGTGAATTCGCTAAGACTTTTTTTTAACTCTTATAGGATTGGTCTCAGATAAAGGCTTAGTGGGATGTGTGTAACCATTTTCAATCATTTCCCAAACGTCATCACCAATAGTTCCTTGAATGAACGTAACCATGCGTACTTTCCAGTATGGGAAGCCGTGTCCATCAAAGAGAGGCAAACGTGAGAGGTTACCTAGCTTCTGAAATCTTTCATCCATTTTCAGAACCATGATTTCAAAAAGAGTTTCTAGAGTATTAGGATAAAGAAATTTAATAAATCCGCTTTGATACCACTTGAAAAACTTGTTTACTAAGTTTATAACTAAAAGCTATGATTTAAATAAGCTCCGAATGTAGACTCCTTGAACGAAACTCTTTTCAAAATAAAACACAAGGCGTGTAAAGTATATTATGAATATGAATGAAAAATTTGGTAGTTTGGTTTCCGTAGGTTTTTATAATAAAACCCAAACTATGTCTTTAGTATGAAACCAAGAATAAATAGTTAAGTAAATTGACACCAGATTTTAACGTGGTAAAAACCAAAATTAGGGGAAACCTCCACGGTGACCTCTTTGCCACAAAATAAAAAGTCCACTAAAAGATCACAATATACAAGTTACAACACTAAGCATGCGTTATCAAGATCCTAAACTAAGTTTAGACATTATACCTACACGAGTTACTCCACTCTCAAAGGCCTCTGACCAGCTTTGATCTTCCCCCAACAGCTTCCTTGCTTTGTCCTTGCTTTCTGATTCCAATGGCTCTACCAACACACGATCTCTCAAAAGAACCACTAATTCTAAGTATTCATGTGAGAGTTAAGGTATATGTGATGTGAACTAAATGCAATAATGCATCTCACATCGCTCAAAATTTATACAAACCAGTCCTATGAATTTACAGAGATTCTATATGACATGCAAGAAGATATCAAATATGTTTTGAAAATCAACCTTCAAAAATTTTAAATCTGAAAGAACTCTTTTTAAAAATTAGATTTAATTTGTTTTAAGATATTATTTATGTACGTCCTGATTTCACAAACTGTGAAATATGTTTTTGAAACAAATATTTTCAGATCTATAACTATAGAGAGTTGAAAGTGTCTTTTTCAAACCATTTTTGAAAATGAGTTGGATCTAAACACCGTATACCGAAAATAAAAGATCCAATGAAAGAATAGTAGGAAACCTAAAATACTGAGTGTGAATGTCCCTTTTTTAGGTCTCACACTTTCTAAAAGAAAGATGAGATAAACTACAAGGGTGATTCCTAAGATAGACATTGGTTCAAGATTTCTTCAAATAGCACAACCCAGCACCTCTACAACACCACAAAACCTCAACATATTTTCTCTCAACTTTAGGTTTGTATAAGGGAAAGGTTTGGTGTTTGGTTGGAAAGAAATACGAATTGTTTTCTTTCTCGGCTCTCTCTCTTCCTTCTCTCGTATTTTTTTGAATTGAGACGAAGTCTAAAAACTCTCTAAAGGCTGAACCTAAGGCTCCTTATATAGTAGGTTAAGAAGAATCCAGAAGGTGGAACGAAAGGAACGGTTGGGATCAAGTCTGAACAATTGACTTTCGATCTAAAGGTTATAAAGGCACCGATTCTATTCTCTCATTGATTGGTTGTTTCGAGTTACACAAGGATTGGTTTTAAGGGAATTCATATCGTTGATAGAGTTTGATCCAAGGGCTTTGAATCCCTTAACAAAGACACATAAGAAACACACAATCAACCAGCAGAGTGCACACATGTGTAGAGATATTATTGCATAACACACGCATGTTTTTAGTGTTCTAACAATATGAATTGAACCCATAAATTTATCTGCCGATTTTGGTTTCTACCCAAACACTATTTTTTGGATAAAAGGAATTTTTGTTTTCACCCCAAACTTTTAAAATCATATTTTAATTAATTTCAAAAATCATTTTAAATGATTTAAATAAGTTTTAAGTGATTTAAAAAGGTTAGAAAAATTCCTAAAAATCATAAGACCCTTGTGCACACATAATAACACATATATGAAGTGATTGTGTCCTTTTTGTGGGTTCATGAGAGTAATACTTCCCTTTATGGTAGATCATTGAGGTTCGTGGACCGGATTTCCATCTTGTAGCTTGGAATCTTTGAGAGGGGGTAACTCTTAAAAGTCTAATCCTATTTTATCTCAATATCCAAACTAGTTGGAACTCCTATATGGCACATACTCAAGTGAGTCAATCATATAGTGTGCTCTTAGATTGAGCTCGACCTAGTTGTGGAGAGAATAGAACAAGCCTTGAACAATATTACATCATACCGAAAATAATTATTAAGTACTATAAGAAAGGTATCTGACCAAGGAACTTCCAAGTGGGAGATTATGTACTAAGGAAGGTCATTGGCAACACGAGGAAACGATAAAATGGAAAATTACGCCTTAACTAGGAGGGGCCATTAAATGCCATTAGATATGACTTATAAGGAGCCTACCATTTGGAATAAATTGAGGCTAGGAAGATATATAGGGCCTTTAATGTGGAAAACCTTTGGAGATTTTGATTTGAAAATCATTTTGCAAGTTTTAATTATTTTGTCACCCTAACTTCTTGGGTATTTAAAGATTTAATTAATGTAATTAGTTTTCTTATTGTTCTAAATAGCCGATCAATAATGATCAAATTATTAACATCATTATAACAAGACCATTATTATCGCAAATTTGTTAAAATTTGTCCGGTCAGATTTTGTTCGTCCTTTTGATGTCGCAATAAGATTGCACATAACATATCCTAAGGCTATATGTTTTATCACTAGCACGAATGACATCAAGAATTCCCAGGTAAGAAAAATACCTATAGGGGATCCCTAGGCACTAAATGTTTCGACTTTAGTTGGCTAGAATCCTGAATAGAAGGATGGACCTGTGACTAGGTGCATTTTCTCCATAGTTTATTCTTGGCCTAAGGGGTGTGATGACACTGTCCTAAAGGTAAACATTAAAGATATGCTCGATATAAAAATGGGAAAATGCAAGACATGGAATGAACTAATAATGTCATTCATTAATATTCATTTAATTATAGAAAGTATCCGATTGGTTAAATCACAAAGTGAATATATAAAAGGAATAACATAAGTATCTATTAACTTCGATAAGTTACTAGCTTTGTTGTAGCTATTCGATGACTATCGTTAGGGTTAGGCTAAGACCCATTTTCATTGTCATGGGACATAAGAAACTTCTTCGCCAGTTGAAGAGGATTGGCATCAGTAGATATCCAACTCTCATCACTCCCAAAAGGAGGAAGCCAGTTTAAGGAATAATATTCTTGGTACTGGTACCAAAATTGAGAATCCTTGGGAATTTTGTAAATGTATAAAAACTTGATCCATAAATTCTTATAATCCACATGCTTGACTTCATCAAAATGTAAGGGGGATCCATATAACATTCGTCATAACCATTGACCCAAACTGCACAAGGACCCTTCCTAAAGTGATACCTTCATGATCAAGATTTAAAAACCATATCTGATCACATAATTCTCCTCAAAATGGTTTTAGTCCTTATCGATATAACTTTTATAGACTTGTTCTCACTTGGTGGCAGACTAACATTATTTTTTTTATGTCTCTAATCTCGACCTAAAGTCAAGATACCACGCCTGCCGAATCGTTGAAAGAACTTATCATCATCTGAAGCACTAACCGATGAGAAGAAAAAGCTGCTCGAGCTCTTTCAAAATCATTTTCATTATATTGGGATATTTCCATTAAGGCCAGATTTTTGTCAGGATACAAAAATTAACAATATAAAAACATTTAGAAATCAAAATAAATCAAGCCATAGCCCGGGAAACAGGAATTTTGGCGGGTGTCCAACATCCGTGCCATATTAAAATCTCATGACAACGTGCTCATAAAAAATATAATGATACCACGTGAATCAAAATAATTTCAACAATTATTTTCCAGATTTCAATGAATTTATCAATTCAAATATGAGTTCAATTAAACAAGAATTCAAAGAGAATGACAATCGCGAGATTTAAGGAGCATATTGTGTAAAACCCCATACCTCAAACCATGATGAGAAACCAATGATCACATCCTCAAGATCAACACAAAAGATCTACAAAATCTCCTCCAAGAACCTCCAACAAAAATAGCTCCAAGAACACCTCTAATCTAAGGTTGGAGCTCACAAATCTCAAGGGCCAATGTATATATAAAAAGAAGAGTAATATAAAATATATTTGCTGCCAAAAAAGTTGTGCCAAAAATAGGTTAAAAAGTCTTGCCCACGACTTCCTTTTATAATGCAAAGAAATGAAAAGTTGGAATGCAAAAGGCTCCTTTAAATAAGGCAAAGAAATGAAGAGTTGGAAGTTAAAATAACTCCAAGAGTTAAAAACATTTAAAAATTATTTTAAAATCTGTTTTAACTCCGTTTTCGAAACCGTTTGAAATTCTCGCCTTTAAAAATAATAACCAACATATTTGAGCAATAAAAATAATTTTATCAAAAACTTTATTTTTCCTCTTTATTTTGAAAATACCCCAAAAATTACGCGGGTCTCTATACCTTGTCACTTGTGGAGTTTAGTTTTATTTTATCGCATTAGCGCTCTGTTCGCTCTCCCCGGGCGGGCGGGGTGTTACAAGAATTAGTTGTTAGAGACACACCTCTAAATTCTATCAATCCATAATTTAAAGAAGCCAAAATTTCTAAGTGTTTGGATGAGAAAAACCCAAGATACTCTGTCATAGGCTTTAAACATTTCCAGCTTAATAATCACGTTGGATCCTTGAGCTTTCTTCCCAATACTATGCATGAGTTCTTGAGACAAGAGAATATTATATGTGATCTTCTTTCCCTTTATGAAGCCTGCTTGAGAGCTTCATTTGATTTAAGGAAGAACCATTACCAGTACAGTTGCAAGAGCCTTAGTGATGATCTTGAAGAAAAAGTAACAAAGGCTGATGGGCCTGTAATCTGAACAAAGCCTAGTATTGATTGATTTGGGAATTATTGTGATGTTGGTACTAGTCCAACTCTTAGGGAGTTCTCCACCTATAAAAAAGAAGTGAATATCATTTATAATATCAGTTTTGATAATATCCCATTTGTTTTATAAAAATCTCCATGGAATCAATTTGGGCTTACATATCCATCTTCAATAAGATTTTGGATTGCCTCCCATATCTCATATTCATCGAGAAAGACATCCAATTTTATGGATTGATTAGGAGATATTTGATGATCAATGACATCTATAATTTCATAATTTCCATCAATAACACCTTCTTGAAAAATTCTCTCATAATAGTTTACAGAAGCAGAGTTAATATCACCTATATTCTCCACCCATCTACCATCTTTAGTTTTAACTTTATAGATAATTCCATGCAACCTTTTAGCCTTGATAGAAGCGTGAAAAAGTTTGGTATTTGAATCTCCCTTAATTAATCATTTACCTCTTAATTTTTTATTATAATTTTTTTTTTCATTTTTCAAAGCTTCAAGCAACTTATCTTTAGATTTGTTCATGATTTATTTATTAAACTGTAGAAGGATCTTCCTCATAGATATTTTCTTTAATCAAGACCTCATCTTTGAAAACCCCTATCTGTGAAAAGATATTTTTGAAAGTAACTTTATTCCAAGAACTAAGAGCTGCCTTCAATCTCCGTAACTTTGTGGATAAACACCTCATAGGGTTTCCTTGAGTAGGGAGATTACAAGGTTCCTCAATTATACATTTGGCATCCTTGTGGTTACACCACATATGTGGGAATTTGAATGGTTTAGGATTAGGGTTTTAGTGGCGTTTAATATATAATAGTAGAGGGCAGTGGTTTGAGCAAGTTTTTTTTAAGGAGAGTGAGTTGGAAACTGGGGAAATATTGAATAATTCAATAGAAGCTAAACCCCTATCTAGCTTAGCCCAGATTTTCCCATTGTCTCTAAAATTGTGCCAAGTGAATTTAGAGCCAATTGTGTTAACCTCCATCAGAGAGGCATTGACGATGAATGATGATGCTGGAAACAGCACCACCAAATAAGGTGTTGACAATCTCAAGCTAGTGAAAATAATGGCAGCACAAGAGTCTATATATATAGTAGAAGGAGGTGAGGAGAATTGGATGAACACTTGTATGTAAGTGGTTCAGCCAATCTGGCCTACGTCCACTGTGAGTGTATGAGTAATATCACTAGATGAAGGCACTAACGTCCATAGATACAATCTCTCATGCTTTCTCTCTCTACTGTGTAAACCAACAGAATTTTATCTAGGGTTACAATTATGGATCCTTTTACAAGGTAGAGGATGACCTCTCTATATAGTGCTTGGGGGGTGTAATTTCCCCCCCAAGCATGCAATGATCATGTGCATGAGAATCGAACCAGTATGAGATTGACACTGGCTGATCTTATGTAGATAATGATGACCTCAATATTCCCTCACGTGAGGGGAATGAGTTCGATTATAACTGATTTACCCATGTGTTCCAAACCTTAAATGTGCTTGTAAATGCTCAGCCCTGGGTCCTTGACTGATGTAACCTTGGCCTAGACGAGTACGAGGTTGGTGGAGTCAGATGTAGTTGCTTTGTCTTATCTCTAATCGTGATGACCTCGTCCAGGAGGGCTGACCGAAGTTAGGTATAAGGTAGCTGTAATATCGATTGAGGCCGATGATGATGTTGGCCGTTGCTTGAGCCCATAAGATGTTAGTGACCTCGGCTGATAAAGAGCCGAGGTTGGTGTGAGGGGACGACCTCATGAGAGATGACCTTACTGATAGTTGTCATAAGCTTCTTGTCAACTCGACTGTGAGACTGGCCGAGGTTAGTGTCTCTGAGTACGAGGGTGCACTTTGGGTATATCAATCACCCTAGCCCTTAGTCTTCAATGTAATTAGATGACTGAGGGGTATGTAGTTAAGGCCGAGGTTGAGTCTCTTTGGGTGATAATATTTTCTTGACACATGTCACTTATTGAAGTGAGTAGCGTGCTTATCAAGGTGTGATGATTCTGATTTGCCCTTTAGGTTCCCTAGGGAAATGATCGGGCATTGGGACTCGCGCCTTATCATTGGATAGGTTTAAAAACCTTTTTCTCTTTCTTCTTCCAAATTTCTCCCGCCTAGGTTCTGCAACTTCTTCTCTCTCTCCAAGAGTTCCATTGCTGCGGTGATTCAGAGTTTTCTTTCCCTCCAAACCTCTTCTTCTCTATTTTGTGATTAGCTAGGTATTAATTTCCACCTTTCTTTTCCATTTTTAGTTACAACATCATGATTTCTGAGTTTCCGGTAACCCTTTACATTTTTCGATGAGGGTTTCCACTAGTATTGGTAGTTGTAGGGGCAAGGATCGCAGTGGTTGAGTGGTTTAGGGACAGTGTTAGGTAGCTCCGAGGTTATTTCAGCCAGAAATAACCTTTCTTTAGATTTTAGGTGAACCTCTGATCACCTTCTCCGGTGACCCTGTTCTTGAATGTTCTTGAAGTTCTTCATTTGAAACTTTCTAACTTTCTCTTTTTGATCTTGAGTTTGAGTTCTTTTAAGTTGTTTACCTGTTTGTGGTCTGAGAACTTAAGTGTAGTGTCATCCCACTTATGCTAAGACCCTTGTACCAACTCATAGAAAAGTTCCCATATCTCCGTGAGAAGACCTTCGAGAAAAATAAGCAAATAGAGATAGTCCAAGAGGAAGCTCGTAGGGCTGAGGCCTTTCCTCTTAGACCCATCTTTCCTCCACCCCTGAAAGTTATCTACCCTGAGCCAACCGAGCCTGCTGAGCCTGTAGAGGTTCTAAGGGATCCCATACTAATGTCTGAGTCTGAATCATCTTCCTCAGACCCCATGTCTGTAGACTCTTTTCAAGAGTCTATGGATTACTCTCCTAGGCAGGGTGAGGTACCTGAGGAAGCTGATATTTCTAGCCGTGCCTCGTCTTACCAAGGTGATAGTACCTCACATAGGTCTTCTGATGTTGAAATTATAGGGCTAAGTGTGGACATTCCCCCCATCATTGATGCCATTCCTCTGTCGGCTGCCACCTGGGTTGAATTTGCTCAGAGGTTTCCTGGTTGTGCCCCAACCTATGCCCGGGCTGATGTTGCTGGGGTGGTGATGATGGTGAGGAGAGTGATCTTGATACATCTGAGGCGGTTGAGTATGAGAGTACCGCACTGAGTACGATCTTCTTACTTTTAGGTACCTCTATTCCATAAATTCTTCCATTATCCTTAGGAAACCTCTGAGGGATGAGAGGGCCTTTGATGGTCGAGATGGAGAGATCTGCGTTCATGAGCATATGTTCTAACTAGGCTTTCTTCTTCTTATCCTCCCTTCCATCAGAGCTATACTATCCCATATAAATCTTGCCCCTTTCCAACTATCCCCTAATGCCTGGAGGGTTATGATTAGGGCCATCATCCTTTTGAGGGCTGTCCACCACTCTGACCTTCCAGTTAGGGTTTTCACTGGTTGTTATGTGCCCTACTCTGCCAAAAATCACCCTAGTTATTACCACTTCTTAGCTAGGAAATAAGAGAAGAAAATGTTGTTGGTTACCCAAACTTCAAACCATAATTGGAAACCTTGGTATTTATTTTCTTCTGGGGCATGGGAATTTGGTCCAAATGAGGCCTCTGGAACGTCGGTTATAAGGACCCCTCTGAGATGGGAGAAGGTCTCCCTTGCTGCTAAAGTCGGCTCTGGACTTAGCCAGGAAAATTGCCAAAAAGTTGAGGATCTTCGCAATCAAGGGGAGCAGGATTGTCTTATAAAATATGAACATCTGATGACCCCCTATTACCTCTCTCAGATAGGCTTGGGTGGTGGTCCTTTGGGAGAGCTTCGTAAGTCTTATTTTTGTTTATAAGTTATACCTCTTACTTTTTATATCACTGACTGACTAACTAAGAGACTTGCCTTTTGCAAAGCGCCCTGAAGGCATATCAGATGACCTTTGGGAAATGTCTGCTCCAGGTCTTGTGAATCTGATGCAAAAGAGGGGTGGAAAAAATGTACCCCCTCCTACCACTAAGAAGAACGTCGGCACATCCCAAGCCGATGTTACCAAAAAGAGGAAGACGATAACTGACCCAGAGCATCTGAGGTCGGGTAAGACTCAGAAAGGGGATCGAGCCATTCCCATCTCTACAGACGATGCCTTAGCTGCTCGCCTAGCTCAGCTAAAAATTAGTGATAGCCTCATTGGCCACAGTCTAAAGGCTGCCAATGCTATCGGCATAATAATGACTGAATAGGATACGTGTTTCTTACGCTCTTTGGATGTCCCATTATTGGCCGAGTTCACTCTCCATAAATTAATTCAGGTATTAGTTTTTTTTCATGTGCTCTCCTCAAGTGAAACCTTCGCTCTTTTATAAATTATAGCTTATATGTTCATACGTCCGACCTTCTACTGCAGGGTGTCTTGTCCTTGCATCGTCTTATTGATTGCCTGAAGAAGATGCCCCTTATAGAGAAGGGTAAAGATGCTGAGAAGGTTCAAGCCTCTTTGAATGCAGAGGCTGAAAAGCTGAAGAAAGTTGTCAAGCAGAGACACAACGACATATCCAAGCTCAAGAAGGACCATAACATAGCTATTAAGGCTAAGGATGATGCCTTTCAGACTAAGGTGAATGATATAGTCAAGGCTACTTTAGAGGATGATGTAGAGAAGACCATTGAAGACTATAAGGTCTTTGATGAATTTATCAGCTTTAGCTTTGAATACCTTGAAAGAGGTATCAAAGAAACTGGCAAATGGCCAGCCACTGAGGAGAAAGAGTCAAGGATCCTGATTGCCTCAGACTTTCTGGGTCTTGGCTTTGGTGATCCCCTGTTTGCTTAGGCCTTGCAAGAAGTTGAGGAGGCTGATGCTGCTCCAGTTGAGACTGCTCCCCTTGAGGTCACTAAGACTGAAGATGCTAATCATCAGGATGATGAAGCTGAGGTGACAAACGTCGTCCGTGATGACACTACTGCAGCTGCAGAGACTTAGGTCATTTCTTGTGAAGCTTTTAAGGGTTGTAATTTTAATTTCCCTTGTCTGTATCTGTTATTTTTGTGAACTTCTGATGGCCTCTTGATTCCTCGAATTTGTAATTCATCTTTTTCATTCTAATCATCAGTCCAATCTTCTTCAGATTCTATTACTTCTTACGATGTTAAGTTTGAATGTATTACCTCTTGAATGTTTGTTTAAGGTCTGAGGTCACCATACTATGATGTTTGACCTCAAATTATCACCAAACTAATGATGTTTAAGGTCCGAGGTCACCAAATTATGATGTTTCACCTCATATTTTCACCAAACTAAGGATGTTTAAGGTCCGAGGTCAGGATATTATGATGTTTCACCTCTTAGTTCACCAAATTAATAATGCTCAAGGTCTGAGGTCACTAAATTATGATGTTTATCCTCATAAATTCACCAAACTATGATGTTAAAGGTCTGAGGTCACCATATAATGATGTTTCACCTCTTAGTTCACCAAATTAATGATGTTTAAGGTCTGAGGTCACCATATAATAATGTTTACGCTCATAAATTATCACCAAACTAATGATGTTCAAAGTCTGAGGTCACCATATTATGATGTTTCACCTCATATTTTCACCAAAATAATGATGTTCAAGGCCTGAGGTCACCATATTATGATGTTTATCCTTATCAATTCACCAAACTAATGATTTTCAAGGTCTGAGGTCACCATATTATGATGTTTATCCTCATAAATCACCAAACTATGATGTTTAAGGTCCTAGGTCACCATATAATGGCGTTTCGCCTCTTAGTTCACCAAATTAATGATGTTTAAGGTCTGAGATCACCATATAATGATGTTTACCCTCATAAATTATCTCCAAATTAATGATGTTCAAAGTCTGAGGTCACCATATTATGATGTTTCACCTCATATTTTCATCAAACTAATTATGTTCAAGGTTTGAGGTCACCATATTATGATGTTTACCCTCATAAATTATCACCAAACTAATGATGTTCAAAGTCTGAGGTCACCATATTATGATGTTTCACCTCATATTTTCACCAAACTAATGATGTTCAAGGTCTGAAGTCACCATATTATGATGTTTATCCTCATAAATTCACCAAACTATGATGTTTAAGGTCTGAAGTCACCATATAATGATGTTCCGCCTCTTAATTCACCAAATTAATGATGTTTAAGGTCTGAGGTCTCCATAAAATGATGTTTACCCTCATAAATTATCACCAAACTAATGATGTTCAAAGTCTGAGGTCATCATATTATGATGTTTCACCTCATATTTTCACCAAACTAATGATGTTCAAGGTTTGAGGTCACCATATTATGATATTTGACCTCTTAGTTCACCAAATTAATAATGTTTAAAGCATATAACAAGAGTACTAGCACAACCTTGCTATCTTTTCATTAACATTTTCTGTCTAAACTGATACACGTACTACAAAGAGACAAACAACTGTAACATTATATGTAATATTTCTTCAAATGATCGGTATTCCAAGGGTTGGAGAAGGGTTCTCCTTCAAGATTTTCTAGTCGGTATGTACCAGGCACAATCTCATCAACTACTCTGTAAGGACCATTCCAGTTTGGATGGAGCTTATTTTCCTTTTGCAACGTCTTCTTTAGGACTAGGTCTCCCACAACTATAGGCCTTGATTTCACCCTTTGATTATAGAATCTCGCAGTTCTCTGCTGGTAAGATGCATGTATTATCTATGCATCCTCTTTTCTTTCCTCTATCAAATCAAGATCAAGTCTTCTCTCTTCCCTATTCCTCTGAAGGTCATAGGTCTAAACTCTATGATTGGGAAATCCTACCTCTGTAGGGATGACAACTTCTGAACCGTGGGCTAACATAAATAGAGTCTCTCCCATTGGTGTTCTTATTATCGTCCTGTAGGCCCATAACACAACATATACCTCCTCTGTCCATCTTCCTTTGGACTCTTCCAACCTCTTTTTTATCCCATCAAGAATTGTTCGATTTGTAACCTTGGTCTGACCGTTTGCCTGGGGTCATCCAGGAGAAGAGAAGAACTGCTTGATCCCTACTCTTTCGTAGTATTTCTGTAAGGAAACGTTCTTGAACTGGGTTCCATTATCTGAGATGAGGGTGTTTGGAAGACCATACCATCAAATAATGTTCTTCTAGATGAACTGGAAGGTCTTATGCTCAGTGATTGTGATCATTGGCTCAGCCTCTACCCATTTGGAGAAATAATAAATTGCCACGATCAAGAATCGATAATTATTCACAGCTCTTGGTAAGGGTCCTACCAAATCAATGCCCCATATTACAAATGCCCAAGGTGAGCTGATTAACGTCATAGGTTGATGAGATTAATGAGGTTGATGAGGGATAATGGAGAACCTTTGGCACTTATCACACTTCTTTATATACGTAGTAGCATCTTGGCCAAGGTCAGCCACCAGTACTCCTGAGTGATTACCCTCTTAGATAAATGTCTTACTTCTATATGACTGGAATAAGATCCCTCATGCACATCTTGCAAGATGTGTTGAACCTCTGAAGGTACAAGACATCTCCCATAATTGAGAATTTGGCAGCTCTGAACCTCAGCTTTCTCCTTTCTAACTTTAACTCTGGTAGGTCTCCTTCTCTAATGTATTTGATAAAAGGATCCATCCATGAGGGTCCCATATTCAAGTTGAGGCAAGGTGTGACAAACTCTTCTTATTTTATGGTTGGCTTGAGCAGAATCTCAACCGGTACTATTCTTCTTATGTCTGTCCTTGTTACTGAGGCCAACCTCATGAGTGCATCGGTTCGACTGCTGTCTTACCGAGGTATCCTCTTCATCTTCACTTCCTTGAAGCTTTATAGCATCATTCTCACCCTCTTTAGGTATTTGGCCATCCTTTTATCTTTGGCCTTATACACTCCCAGGATTTGGTTGACAACCAACCTTGAGTCACTGTGGACTAGGAGTTGGACAACACTAAGGGTTTTTGCTAAGGAGAGACCTGCTATTAATGCCTCATACTCTAGCTTGTTGTTCGAAGCTTTGAAGTTGAACCTCATCGCATATTCAATATTGATACTATCTGGTGCTGACACTATCATCCCCGCTCCACTTTCTCTTTCGCAAGATGACCCATCAACAAAGCAGTTCCAAACATCTTCATTTGAAGAGAAGTTCCCCTCTGATAGGGTCCCTTTCTTGAAGAGGTACCTATCTTCCTCATTCTCAACTATTATTTTTTTAGATTTGCTTGACTCAACCTCGTCCATATCTTGGAAGACATTTCTGTTTGGTTCATCTCCAGATTTTTAACTATTTTCGACCTCATCCTCTTCCTCGGCTACAAAGTCTGCGAGTGCCTACCCCTTGATGGAAACTCTGGGTTGATAAACAATGTCATATTCCCCCAACTCGATGGCCCAGGTATTCAGCCTGCCTGACTTCTCAGGCTTATGTAGGACCTGTCTGAGGAATCAGTGAGGATGACCATAGAGCGGGCTTGGAAGTATGGCTTCATCTTCCTAGATCATGTATTAGAGCATAGGCTAATTTTTCAATCTAAGGGTACTTCTGTTCACACCCTTGAAGAGCTTTACTATTGAAATATATTGGCCTCTGCACTCCATCATATTCTCTTACTATGGCTGCACTAATGGCTGATTCTGAAACAGCTAGGTATACATATAACTTCTCACCCAAAATGGGCCGAGATAGGAGCAGGGGGGACCCGAGGTAGGACTTGAGCTACTTAAAAGCTTTGTTGCATTCCTCATCCCATTGTAAGGCCTTTATAAGCACTTTGAAAAAAGGAAGACACTTGTCTGTAGCTCTTGAGACGAACCTGTTAAGTGAAGCAACTCTTCCAATTAACCTCTGAACGTCTTTGATGGTTCTGGGTGTCTTCATCTCTAGCAAGGCGTTGATCTTCTCAGGGTTAGCCTCTATTCCCCTTTTATTGACAATGAATCCCAAAAAATTTCTTTCTCCTACTTTAAAGACACATTTGGCCAGGTTGAGCTTCATTCTATACTTGTCCATGGTGTCAAAAGTTCTTTTAAGGTCAGCCACATGAGTGTCGGCCCTCAGACTCTTCGTCAACATATCATCCACATATACCTACATGGACCTGCCTATATGATCTTCGAATATCTTATTTATGAGGCATTGGTAGGTAGCTCCTGCATTCTTCAAGCCAAAGGAAATGACCTTATAATAATAGGTCCCATTATATGTAATGAAGGTTGTCTTCTCAGAGTCTGCCGAGTCCATAAAGATATGGTTATACCCTGAATATGCATCCATAAAGCTCATGAGCTCATGTCCTGCTGTGGTACCTACCATCTAATCTATACGAGGTAGGGGAAACTATCTTTTGGGCAAGACTTGTTTAAATAAGTGAAATCTACGCACATCCTCCATTTCCCATTTGCTTTAGTCACTATGATAGCGTTGGACAACCACTCAGGGTATATGACCTCTCTGATGAACTTGACCTCTTCAAGATTTATATCCTCTTCTATGATGACATCATACTTCTCTCTTGAGTATACTCTTTTTCTCTGTTTGATGGGCTTAGCATCTTCTACACTAGTAAGTTTATGGCACATAATCTTAGGGTCAATAACTGGCATGTCTGCATGGCTTCAGGAAAAGACACTTTGTCTCCTCCTGAAGAGCTTCACCAGTTATTCCTTGATCTCAAGTTTTAGGGCTTTGCCAATTTGGATTGTTTTTTTTGGCTCGTTCTCATTGAGGACGATGGATTCTACCTCTTTCGCGGCCTCTCCCTTCTTGAGCTTTATTTTATCTCTAGGATTAAGTGTATCGATATTGTATGTGGTTGTTACCCGCTTATAAGCCTCTCTCTCTCTCTTCTGCAGAGTTAAAGTAGCATTCACGTGCCGATGTTTGGTCACCTTGCACTTCCCCTACTCCATAGGGAGTCAAGAATTTTAGTATTTGGTGAACTGTTAAAGGCACGACCTCAAATTCCTTGAGGGCTACTCGTCCTATGACGAGGTGTTAAGCTGAGAAGATATTTTCATCCATCACAAAGAAATTAATTTTTCTGGTCAACCTCTTAGGCCACTCATCTCCCATTCTCACATCCATCTCATACATACACAATAGATGAACCTTTTTACCGCTAAAGCCAATCAAGGGATGGTGATAAGGGACAATCCTAGCTCTATTGAGGCCTAGGTTCTTAAAATATGGCCAAAACATAATGTCTGCAGAACTACTCCCATAACCTAGTATCCTCTGAACTTCACACCCATGCACCCTTGTGGTGATTACTAGAGGGTCATCATGTGGAGCTAAGATACCTTTGGAATCAAGTTGTGAGAAGCCAACTATGAAGGTATCCATATATACCTTCTTTCTCTTCTCGTGTTTAACCTCTGAAGATGCCAAGTTCACAACCTCAGCTTTGGTCTCTAATTTGGCCTCTGCCACGTGAGCTTTGCGATTGGCTACCTCTGAGCCACCCCCTGCTAGTCCCCCACAGATGGTGTTCACACCAAAATATATCATACCAACCCTCTTCACTGGGATATTGTCATCTTTTGGTGGGAGGTAAGGGTCATCGCCATCATCATCCGAGTCCTTAGCTCTTCTAGTAGGGGCATCTTCCTGGAACCTATCATTTCTCTTATTTTTAGGGTCATCTCTCCCCCCTTTAGGATCTCTACCATTAATGTACTTTCTGAGCTTTCTATACTTTAACATTTTCTCAATCTCGTTCTTCAGGGTGAAACACTTGTCAGTTAGATGGCTATGATCTTGGTGGAAGTCACACCATAGGTTCTTGTTCCTCTTATGTGGAGGAGCCTTTAGCTTCTCCGACTATCTCAAGGACCTGCCATTATTTATTTCATTGAGGATGTGTTCGCAGCTCACATTTAGAGGAGTATAGTGTGCAAACTTGTCATCTACAGCCCTGTTCTTTTCGTCTTTTTTCCCTTAAAATTTCCTACTGCTACTTCCATTTTCATCCTCATATTTTACAGCCATTGCTTTTTCTGCATTTATGACCTTTCCAGTTATTACTAATAGCTCGACCATGGACTTAGGAGGGTCTTCAGCAAGCTTCCAGAGTAGCTTTTCCTTCTGAAGTCCTCCAATGAGGGCTGTCATGGCTATATTCTCTTCATAATCTTCAACCTCCAACTTTTCCTTATTGAACCTCGCGATGTAATATCGGAGTCTCTCATTCTTGCCTTGCTTTACATAGAGCAGATGGGTTGCCTTCTTCTGAGGTCTTACCCCAAAACAAAAGTTGTGTATAAAACGCTCAACTAAACTCTTAAAGTTCTCAACGGAATTTTTAGGGAGACAAGTGAACCAGATATGTGCAGCTCCCGTTAAAGTGCTTAAGAAGGCTCGGCATCTCATCTCATCTGGGATTGAATAAATGTCTGCTGCAGACTAATACATATTAATGTGATGCACTAGGTTAATACTACCATCGTACTTGGGAGACACCATCGATGGTTTAAATTTGGCAGGGGTTGGGAAGTTGACAATCCTTGCCACAAATGGGGATCCCTCTTAAAATCTCCTTTGTAGTGGGTCTCGGCTTTTTATGAGTTTCCTTATCTTCTCTTCCAGCTGTTGAATGGAGTCATTCTAAGGTTTAGCAACGTCGGCCTGGCCGAGGTTATCCCCATCCACCTGCAAGGGATGGATCGAGGGTTCCCTAACTGCTGCACAACGTCGGCTGTTGACCTCCTGGCCACAGTCTTATCTATGTTGGGGTCGGCCATAATGAGACCAATGTTCACGACCTTCCCTTTGTGAGCCAACTGCACTTCTTAACCTAGATAACCTCTGCCTTAGATCATTAACTGGGCCAAGCGTTTCAAAGGTCGACCCTCTACTCAAGAGATCAAAAGTTGATCCTCTTTGTCGGGCGTCATCATGTCGTCTTGCTACACAACCTCAGCTCTGTCGTATAGGACGCATTATGTTGTTTAAAACCTCATATGGCTCCCAGCAGTCAGCTGGAGCATCCTATGCCTCAATGTTTTCGTACCTGTCCTCAGGGCAAGGGTTTCCTGGCCTCCCTAATCTTAAATGCCTAGGGTCGGTAACGTACCTCCTTCGCTGAGGTGTAGGTTGGTCCTTTCGCGGTGCCTGGGGTGGTTCCCTGGCCTCAGGATGCGATTGAACAGCAGTCATAGTAATCATCTCTGATGAGACCCCAGGTGGTCTTATTATATTCTGGCTTAGTTGGGAAAATTGCTCCTTCATCGTTTACTGCGTTGCAGCCAAGGACTTGAAAGCTACTGCCACCTCAGCCATTTCAGACTGGGGTGGTACCTAGCTGGAACTAGGCCCTCCAACACCAGATGGTGGAGGAGGTGGTGGTAATTTTGGTGCCATATGATGAGACTAGAGAGATTGTAATGAAAATATTAGAGAGCTTGATACTCTAAAGGACCTCTTTCAATGGTGACACAACTTCACACGTGGGGTAAGGCTTGGTTCACCACCAGAGTCTCCGATGAGGTTAAGCTGTAAAAAGGAAGAGATGAATCTTCTCGTTCCCATAGATGGCGCTAAAATAATGATGCTGGAAATAGCACCACAAGATAAGGTGTTGACAAGATCAAGCTAGTGAAAATAATGGCAGCAGAAGAGTGTATATATATAGTAAAAGGAGGTGAGGATAAGTGGATGAACACTTGTATATAAGTGGTTCAGCCAATCTGTCATATGTCCACTGTGAGTGTATGAGTAATATCACTAGATGAAGGAACTAACGGCCATAGATACAATCTCTCAAGCTTTATCTCTCTACTGTGTAAACCAACCGAGTTTTATCTAGGGTTGCAATTATGGATCCTTTTGGATGACCTCTATATATAGTGCTAGGGGGTGTAATGTACCCCTCAAGCATGCAATGAGGATGTGCATGAGAATCAAACCAGTATGAGAATAACACCTGGCTGATCTTATGTAGATAATGATGACCTCAATATTCCCTCATGTGAGGGGAATGATTCTGTTATAACTGATTTGCCCACGTGTTCCAAACCTTACATGTGCTTGTAAGTGCTCGGCCCTGGGTCCTTGACTAATGTAACCTTGGCCTGGATGAGTACAAGGTTGGTGGAGTCAGATGTAGTTGCTTTGTCTTGTCTCTAATCGTGATGACCTCGGCCAGGAGGGTTGGCCGATGTTAGGTGTGAGGTAGTTGTAATGTCGGCTGAGGCCGATGATGATGTTGGACGTTGCTTGAGCCCACGAGACTTTTCTAACCTCACCTAATGAAGAACTGAGGTTGGTGTGAGGGGCCGGCCTTATGAGAGATGACCTTGCAGATGGTTGTCATAAGATTCTTGTCAACTCAGTTGTGAGACTGGCCGAGGTTAGTGTCTCTGAGTACGAGGTTGCACTTTGGGTATATCAATAAAGTTGTTGAAATCTAAAGAATTAAAATCTACATCATTACCACCTAATTTTCATTACTATTTGACACACCATTTAAGTCCCCCAACACAAGCCATGGTTTAGAGTCTGCCAAAACTTTATATTGGTTGAGGCTATCCCAAAGAGGAACCCTTTCATACCTTGTACATTTAACATAGACAATATAAAGATATACCTCAGTAGTCAAATGAGGGTGGGATATTTGTAGCAGTATAGATTGATACCCAGATGTAATAGTAGCACATGTTACTCCATATATCCATAAAAACCAAATCTTATTACTAGAATTCAATGTGAAACCCTCAAAGTTGATGATTCTTCCTATATCTTCAATCTTCTCTGCATTAGATTTTGGTTATAGAAAGGCTACGAATGAGAGGTTATGCATCTAATAAAGATTTTTAATTCTTCTTTTTGAGGGTTTATTTGCTAACCCTCTAAAGTTCCACAATATTAAGTTAATCATTAAGAAGTATTAAAAGATAAATCTTTTGAGAATTTGAGAGATGGTCTTGTGATTCTCTTGAACATGGGGTCTGCGTTTATATTTATTACTACTCTAGGAAATATAGTTGCCATATCTTTTTGAAATTTTCTTGTTTGAGGATGAGAGGCCTTTGGATTTGTGGAACTATCCTCCACCATAGGTTGATTGTAGAATTAAAGGGATTCTAATTTTTTGGCAATAATTTGAGAGAATAATAATAATTCCTCAATAAGTGGAGTTCCCTCAACACTATCTTCTTTTCCATCAGAGCTTGATATTGGCTTATGGAGATCAATTTTGTTTTTGACTAGAATCCCAGTACCTTTAGGGGACAACATAAGGATATCCATCAGTTCCATATCTTGTCATCAAGCTCCTCATTCTGTATCTTCTGAATAAAATCTTAGATATGAACTGACATTTTGGGTGGCTTGGAATAATTTTTGGAAGGTTTTATGTTTGGAAGGCTTTTAAAATTGACTTTTGGGGTTAGGGTTAGGGTTAGGGTTAGGTGAGTGACATGATTACGTTAGGAAATTAATTGGGAAGGCATAACGAAGTTATTTTTTTTGGATATTCAAGGTTCAAATTAGGATGGCCCTGAAGGTTTTCTAGATCTAAAGAACATTGATCTTGAGATTGATTTAGGGGATGATTTTGGTTAAGTTTATGAGTGAACTGAGTTTTTGAGGATTATCCTGACTTGGTTTGAATAGTAAAAGACATTGGATTGGCTTCTTTATAGTGAATTGTTATTTAGGCTCAAGGGATTTAGTTTGTTGAGGATTAGGTTTAGTTATAGGTATGATTGGTATTTAGTTATTGGGTTGGATAACGTCTTTGGAAGTGTTTGATTTGGTCAGGATGCATTTGATTTTGGGCTATCTTCATACAAGATTTTTTGCCAAAATCCTTCCTCCCCCCAAGCAATCCAGACTCTATCAGTTCCGGGCTTAAGAAGATCAAACTCAATATAGAACCTAGCAATACTAGGCGTGTTAATTGATACAATGGAGCTTTCAAATTTTAAGGGCTTACCAATTACTTAGATAATAGAGAATAGTGAAGATTTGGAGAAAAAATCAACGGGTAGAGATGAAAAGGAGATCCATATCAGCACAATAGGACTTTCTTTTTCAAGTCTAAAATTAGAATAAATCTTGAATGTTATCATAGGAAACCTTCTTATAAACCATTGGTTACAAATCCAAAGTCTAGAGAAGTCTTCTTCATTCAATAATCTGATGATGCTGTATTTTTTACCCAATAAACTAATAGAGAATGAAGCTTTGAGATTAATAGAATGGATTGTCTTTCTAATTGAATCAAGGGAAGGACGACCATGAGAGAATTTTCCCACAATGGAATATTTATAGGGTTATTAAAGTTTCAGAATATTTTCATTGGAGAAATGAATAGTAGGCTCCCCTTTAAAAGACGAGATAGTTTTAAGAGGGATTTGATTAGGTTCTTGAGAAGATTTCAGAACATCAACAAAGGATTTAGTCCATGTAGACGTTGGATTAGGAGGTTTAAGTTCAGCAGGGTTAGGGTTAGAGTATGTGGCTGCCATGCAACCCTAATTAGGGTTACGATAGAGAGAGAGAGAGAGAATCGTGCATAAATGTTTCAAGAAATATTATGTGCTATTTCTTTTTTACATTCTAAGTGTTTCTTATATTCTATTATTGGTTGTTTTTTAGCTACCAACTAACAAAGGCTTCAATCCCTCTCCTACCAAGAAAACCAAGGAATGTATTATGGTCGATCACAAACATTAATAAGAAAAGATTCAATCTTTGTGGGAGGTGCGGACCACTTTGCTATTAAAGATAACATCGATCGGATAGTATTGTGACTATGTTGTTGTACTTTAGCTTTTGTACGCTAGATTGAAACATTTTAAATATGTTGTAACTTATAAGATAACATATTTTGAATGCTAGGTTTGATTTTTCATTGCCATTTTCCCTGAATTTTGTTAATTTTTGCAAAAATGATCACATTTTAAATTGTTATAGTAACATTGATTACTTTGTTTTTTTTCTTTTTTTATTAATAAAAAGTTTTAAATGTTTTTGAATTATTTGTAGCCCTCCTTTTTTTTATAATATCATGATTTTTGTGTGAATTTCATATTTTGAAATATAAGGGTAATGCTAAAAAATCTTAAATGGTGAATCTCCAATTTTTGGGGGAAAATATTTGACGTTTAAATAGTAAAATTTGATTAGACAAGATGAAAATTCAAAAATTCTAAAAAACTTGAATATTTCCATTTGACTGAACGTTTATGAAGCATAATAATTCTCTAATTGAGTCTATCTTGGTTAATTTTGTGTTTTGATTGTGTGCGAGCGGGCCAAATAAGATTATGATCTTGCCAACCATTTGATTATCCTAGACTTTCTCTCAAACGATTGTGTACCGTTCGATGTTTAAACTAAGAAGACGTATCCTCCAATTATGGAGACTTTTCTGAGTGTTAAGCGAGTTGATAAACTAAATTAACTAAAAATCAAATAAGAAGGTGTATAGTTCGAAAATAAAGAAAATGAACTAAATAAAAGATCGAGGTAAGATAAATGAACTTAAAAGAAAACAATTTACACGAGAAAATGTAAAGACAATTTAAACGTAAAGGCCAACGAACTTTTCATAACATGTAAAGAGAATTACAATAAATATAACTTAGAAAATACTTCGAAGAAGAAGAAAAACTGTAAATAAACTAAAAGAAAAGTTAAAAAAAGGAATAAAGGTTGAAACGAGTAAATGCAGTTATTTATTAAGGGAGTCCTCTATTCCCTCATCCTTGAGTTACCTATTTACAATCCTTTACCGTATAACTACTGGGTGGTTACCCATTTGAATATACCCTTCTAGGTGCACTCCCGCCCCTATAACCATCTTTAAGTAATCACCCCACGTTCAAGGTCTTGATAAGTGAAATTGTTTATTTAGCCAATACTTTAACTTAGATCTTTAGTTTCTCGGTAATATCAACCATTTTGCATTTCACTTGGCAACACTTTGCTGGTTAGTAATAATATGGTTGAAACATACCCCCACACTAATTAATTTTTGAGAAAAATTAATTAGAGGATTGTTAGACTTCACATTCCATATTCCCACATTTAGTTATCATTACTATGTCATTAATGCTGCTTCAATAGATGTCTTTTGACGGTGAAAGGATCTTAACTATTAGTTTATCACCCTTTTGGCTTTCATCGAAGCTTCTTGTCTTTTCTTCTTCCATATTGTTTGCATTGACAATGGCTTCCCATAGTAAAAATAATGCCAACTCCAATACAAACGTAGAACTGGGGTCATCATCAAACCCAATAGGCAACAGTGAAGGATCTTGGTTTATTGATGTTATCCCTTTATATAAATTCATTGATTATGAATGGGGTTGCACTGATTCTTGGAACACTCAACGTACAAATAGTGATACTAGTAATGACCCAGTTTTATGTACTCACCAACATGTTCAACCATTTTTAGATGGAATTTATTCCGGTTCTGTCAGTAGACCTGTTGTTATGGTTAGTGCACCTCAATATGAGGATGGTCTGTGTGTGTGTGGGGGGGGGGGGGGCGTGTGTGTGAGTGTGTGTGTTATGGAAAGACCATGGGTGTTGAGGTTTGTGATGATTATGTGGCTGATGTTAAACGATAAACACCCAACTTCCACATGTAAATTAAGTCAAATGACTATGGTCACCATCCCACTATGGTTCATACTGGTCCCTTTTTGGCTCCTCCTCTTCGACCTTTATACGAAGCACCAATTAAACATCCTTTTTGACAAAATAAATTATGGTTATGACAATAATCGCTCTCTTCCATGCATTCCACTTGAATATCAGACGCATGTGACCAATCCCAAATTCACTTGTCACCCTTAGAGGGATTTTTTCTGGTTAAAATCATAGAAACCCTTTCCCCTTTTGTAATACCCCGCCATAATATTATATTTATTTCCCCACATGAGTTGTAATAATATAAATACACTGAGATTTGGATCATTATAAATGGGTTTATATCCTTATTTGACTATTTTTGAGGCTTGATGAGAATTATTGGAAGTTTGTGGGTCAAAATTGGAGATTGGATAAACTTAGAGAAACGATCATTCGAACAAGTTTAGGTCGTTCGAATGAGAAACAAAGGTCGTTTGAAGTGGGGATCTCACCAGTTTCGAATGAGAACCCACTGAATAACAGGTATAGGTCGTTTAAGCACAGTTCGAATGAGAAGCCATTGTCGTTCGAATGAGTGGAGAAATTTGTTCGAATGAGGTTACGCATAATTTTTTTAATCGAGTTGACCTTGTGCGCTGTCATGTTTTTGGCCCTTGGATTATTGACTCGTCGAAATATGGTAAATCCATATGGGAAAAAATGGGATTGTTAAGGTTTGGGGTGTTTTATAAGGTTTTTTTGGGCTCATTTAAGTTTATTTAAGTTGGAAGAAGAGACAAATGAGTGGATCTTGCACCATTTCTATGCATTTCTTCACCGCTCTCTACCACCAACCACCATGCCACCATTATCCTTCCACTACATATCACCACATTTTCCATGTATTCCACAATATTTGGACAAAAAATACCCATTTCCATCGTTATTGGACATAACTATGAATTTTGGAGGTGTTTTTGGTGGTTTTGGAGAAGATGAAAATGGAAGATTCATGAAACTTGAAGAGGATTTTTTATGGTGGTTTTATGGAAGCAAGCTTGGTGGAGAAAGAAACCCTCTCTAAGGCCACCTTAGGAGCTTAGAGGTCGTCATCTTCTTAGACATTCCATGCCTACTATTTTTGGAGGCACATTTAAGGTGGGAAAATTCTACTCTTAGTATTACGGCTCTAGGTTGCATATTAGTAGTCTAGTTGCTAGGTTATGAGAGTAAAATGCATATGAATAATATAATAAGTTTCAAATAGTCCCGTATTTAATATTTTATGGAATAAAAATGTTGCCAAAAATATTATTTTGATTTGAAGTGAATTATGATGACTATTCAAAGTTTTCTTGAAAAGAAACTAAGTTTGGGCTTTTTGTAAAAATGGTATTTCTAGAAGTTTGAAGTAAATATTTTATGAAATAAAATGTTTTAAATTGATATATATCTTCCTAGAATATTTGGTGACATAATATTCCAAGAATTTTTGCAAAATAAAGATTTGATAAAGGTTGGACATTGTTTGGATTTGAAGAAATAAAAATGTCCCTAATGTCTTGAAAAGTATATTTTGCAAGTATTATGAATTTCTAAAATGAAATGTATGTTTGACTCATTTACTAGGATTTTGGAAGTTGAAATCCACATTCTCTTGCATATAGACTTGTAGTACCTTAATGATGAACATATAAACATATTTTAAGAAGGTTTGGTTGTATTTAAACATGAAATAAGAAAAATGGAAATTTTAGTCTCCAAAGTGTGTGAAAAGGGGGTTAAAAGTGTGATAAGTGTAAGGTTGTAAAACTACATATGTTAATAAAAAGGAAATGGCAATTTTCTTATAAAAGTAGTCTTTAAGTGTAATTAGATTTCTTGGATAAAGAAAGTCAAGAAATGTCTAACTGTGAAAAGTGGTTAGTAAAAGTGTTGAATAAGTGTTTATGGTGAAAACATTGGGAAGTAGTGCGTAACTTAACGATATTTTACAAGAATAACACTTATTAAATGGTAAAAGAAGTAATAAAATATAGATGCTTTCCAACTTGAAAGAATGATACTCGAAAAGGTTAAAAGGGCGTAAAGGTTTTAAAGCACTTAATAAGTTAGCGTGGATAACTTAATAGTGTTTGGAAAATTAACACTTGTGAAAATAGAGTAAATATGAGTTTGGAAAAAAAGGGTAAAATGATAATTCTACGTAAAGTGGAACATTTATGAAATAAAAATGTTGAAAAATGTGTTACACGAATTGGTCCTAAATGAACATGATTTTGGAATAAAATCAAAGTTAAAATGTAAAGGACAGGAAATAATAATTTTCAAAGTGCAACACAAATTGGTAGAAACACCGGGTTTTTGCTTTGACCGGGTAAAAAGGAAAAGTCTCCCTTCTCATCTTTTATTGGAAAGATGTGTAGTAATAACAAAGAAAGGCCTCTTCTTGCGTTCTCTTTCCTGAACTTTCCAAATTAGGTGAGGAATAACAACAAAAGAAAACTTCTTGCCTTCTCCTTCCTTCTCTTTCGAATCAAAGGTGAGGATCACATAATAAATGTAACATTATCTCGCTCGTTCTCTTTCATTTGAGTTTGATGATGTCAGTTATAGTTAGCAGACTCACTCTAGGCAACGAGAAGAAGATAAGAACTCAGGAGGGGGTCAGATGAGTGCATGGTTTTGATTCCTATCCGTTATGGACATTTGTAAAATGTTAAAATAAATTAAAAAAAACTTGGATGACACCGAGATAATTAAGAAGGGCCTGGAGCCTTGGCGTGAAAGACCTAAAATAACTGGCCATAGCATATGGTAGTGTCAGTGGCGATGTGGAGTCCGTTAAAGTATGCGATTTATTTGAATATTTTGAGAAAACGATAAAGGACTAAGAAACATGGTATAGACTGTGTAGTGTAAATGTGTTAATATAACCTAACTTGAATGAATTAATAAATTTTCCGGCAATGGTTAACGTGGACAAGTAACATGTGAATTGATTAATGTCCATAATGTAAGGAAAAGGTAAAGTATAGTGATTAAATGGGTAAGTTAAGAAACATAACAAGATTTAACCCATAATGGTGTGTGGTGAAAGGTTTTAAAGATAAATAAGAATTTTTTAATATGGTCTTTGCGTGTGTTGAAAGGATGATTTTTAATGAAAATACTAACGTAGATTGGTTTAAGAAAAAGGGCAATTTCGGTAAAAAAATTATTTTCGATTAAATAAAGTGTATTCGTTTGAGTATTTAATAGTGTCAAGTTAAGAAGGAAGGAGTTCTCTATGAGATTAAGGTTAACTAATGGGGCTAAATCACATTTACGAAAGTAAAACGGTTTAATGCATTATATATATAATAAATTAGAAAACCTATGTATGTCATAAGCTTAGTTGATGATGTCATCAATATGCATTTTTTCCTGCAATACCCATTTTATCCATGAATTTTTTTGATTCACTCTCTTTTCAAACTCTCTAACGTACTTACCCCTTCTTTTCAAAATTAAAAAAATGGGGATAGATTAGTAAAATTACTTAAGATTGAATGAGTTTTGTATCTTATGGTTGAGAATGCTCTTCAGACGCTACTATGTCCTTCTCATCAGAGCACAAGGCTCAAGGGGGACCTTCTAAAATGGTCATAACCTCTCTCTTCACACATTTTCTCCTCATTCTTTACTTCATGTTTAGATCTGTGTTGCATTTTCTCCCCTCTTTACTTTTAGTTTATATATGAGTTTTGATCGCACTTTCCTCGAACCTCCGTGTTAGATTAAAAAGTTAAGGAATATGGGCTTGATGATACAAACCTTTTGTTGTTTTTTTGTTTCTAACGATTTGTGTCTATTTTTTCTTACGGATCTAATTTGTTTTAACATATTCTGTTTTCATTATTTTATTTATCATTTGATGGGTTTTCAGCGTGTTGTCCCCTTTCAGCTGTGAGGGATTGCAAAGTGAAGGAATCTGGGTTTGATGATACAAACCTTTTGTTCTTTTTCTATTTCTAAGGATTTGTGTCTCTTTTTTTTACTGATCTAATTTATTTTAACATATTCTGTTTTCATTATTTTATTTCTCATTTGATGGGTTTTCAGCGCTGTCCCCATTCGGCGGTGAGCGGGCGTAGTTACCATTACCACATCCATTTTGCTAAGACTGCTTTCGTCAAGGTTTGATCGTCATTTGGAGGGTTGGGGTACGTGAAGACTATGTCATGGTTTGATCGTCATTTGGAGGGTTGGGATATATGATTTCGTCAGGGTTTGATCCAAGGTTTCATCTGAATTTTTTTTTCTGAACTCAGATGTGCTGATTATTCTTAGTTCTTTCGGATCAGCTGAGATTTAGATCGATGGGTTGCAGATTTCATTAACCGCTATGGTGTTTATTTTTATTTTTCATATTTGACCACATTTAATTTTATCCCACTTTAGAAGCAGTTGTTCTCCATTTTTTGATGCTTCTCGAACCTAAATAAGTTTGTTGTCTCATAATTTCTGTACTTTTATGTGTGTATTCGAAAGTTCTAGGATAGGAGATTGAAAGTGATGGAATGTAAGTTTTTTTTTTTGTATCTCCAACATGATATTATGAATATAACATGATTCCAAATGGTTTGGTTTTGTTATTGACAATATAATTTTGTTATTTGTTTGGCATTGTTCTTTAAAGAGATTTTGTTATACGTGGCTGAAATTAAGTAATTTTGGGTTTTTGATATAATGTTGTTTCTATTTATGAGATTAGTTTTTTAGTTTTGAAATGAACTTTCTCATACATTGTACCCATCTGCTTTGGGGGAAACAACATTTCATTTTCTTTACTACAGTTACATTGTTCCCATCTGCTTTGGGGGAAACAACATGATATTAAATGAAACCTATAAGTTTCATTTAATGCTCTAGCATTGGTTTAAGATCATCCTAATGTTAAGTTCCTTACATGATTTTGTCATCTTTAATTCATTTGGTTAGATTTTTATACCTCTTAGGACCTAACATCAAAACTGTTTTTGTAAGAAGCAATAATGGATGTACATTATCGTGAGTGGACAGAAATATAATATAAAAACTATTTATATACATAAGTTGTAAAAACTTTTTGTGGTAAAAAGAACCAAAAAAATGTATAGAATCAAATAAAAAAATATTCGGCAAAAAAATAAATACATTATATATAATATGATTTAAAACGTTTAAATAAAAAAAAACATTTTAGTGCTCAATGAAGTAGGCATGTGTACAAAGTAGATAAAAAAAACTGATTAAAAAATGTTTATAAAAACTTTATCATAACATATTATATTATATAATACATATATGTACATATAGATATGAATATAGTACATATTAGACTGTGTCACATGCAAACTTTAGCTCCTATGCAAGGTTATAGGTTTTGTGACTTAGCTGTAAGGTCACATCTGTTGGCTTTGCTTTTAGGCACCAACAACCAGGTGATTGAATAGGCCTAAGATCTATGTATTTTCACTCAATCATAGAAGGGTTATTAGTGTTGTTGGAGTATATTTTTTCTTTTACATGATGGATGGTCCTACTAATAGAAGAAACTAAGCATAAATTTTCTAATTTATTTAAACCTATAGTATATAAAAAATTTATTAATTACATTATGTATTATTTTATAATTTTTAAAATTACACTTTATTTTGTTGGGGAATGAAATTTTTTCCATTTTTAAATTACGTATTTTGAATTTTTTTGTTGTTTTGCGATTACGCGCTTTAAATTTTTTTGATGTGCCTTCAGGCATGGGCATACCCTAGTATGTATATATATATATATATATATATATATGAGGTAGTTGCATATGCATGTAGGTATAACGTGTTAGAGTCTTTTTTTGCCGTTCAATTCTATACTGGATTGTTTTATATTTCCCATAGGGCATTTGGCTCACACGCTCAACTTTGTTACGACAAGTTGGGTGCGGGTTTATATTTTGAAAGCATTACACATATAAATACTTTCTTTTATTTACATTAGTAGCATATGCTTGGGCCCCGGGATGCTTCCCACGGCTCCCTCACATAGTGTGACTTGAAATTGGAATCGCATGCTAAGCAAGTGAAACATTAACTAAAATAAAATAAAATTAGATTAAAAACATTATATAGGTTATTTCATTGCACTTCACACCTAACGCTTAGGTCGGACCAGGTTGACTACGAGTAACTCATAAGTTTGTGCCGCAAAGTTATAAATGGTATTAGAGATCTAGGTTCAAGGTTCCTTTTGGGAATGATGTCATGAGGTTAGTGGTGGATCTTTCAATGTTGCTGTTGGTATGGGATGGTCACGCTAGTTTTGGTGACGATTTGGTTCGTGTCCTCGACGGTGAAGTCAAAGACGTTAGCACGACGGGTGAATTATTGCCAAGTGGCATACAACTAAGTTTGTTGTTATTAATCACTTTCACACTCCTGATTTGATATGTTAGTAATTTGCAGGTGTCCGTACAAGCTAATAGTAGTGACACCGTGGTTTTAGTGTGAGGTGCTTGTATTCTAGCCTTTGATGACGTAGAGTCTTTTGAGATGTTAATAAAGCGTGATGACGCCCATTGAGCAAGAGGCACAAATTGTGTATAGTTAACTGGAAAGGTTGATAGTTAGGGTGTCGTGATTAAGCAAGGATGATTGGTGATTAAAATGCATATAGCCCCTAGGTGCGACACTTATGAAAGGTTAACGCCGATAATGCAGTTTGGAAAATTTGATCCTTGAGGTAATACCGTGATTGATGGGTTGTTCAACGAGCATGTAAATTTACGTGGGTCAATGCTTGAGGATATGTACACTCAGCTTTAGTTGATAGGATGTTATCCTTGTGGGTGAGTGTCTTAGTTATTGTTGGATAATGAATATATCTCATAATCTATGATTAGATTTACGGGCCATTTATGGGAAAGGCGTCACATGGGTGACAATGATGAATTTTAGTGACAGGGGAGTGAGCCCTAGCTAGCCCTTGTGGGGTAGTCTTGGAAAGAGTGATACAATGTCTGATGAACAAGATCTTTAGAAAAATTAATAGTGTAGACCTAGAGATTTGATGGTTATACATAGTGTTTTGTATCCTACCAAAATCCTTAGTACTGTTAGCTTGTGGTTTAACGCGTTGTGCATAACATTAGCTATTATAAGGAGGTCCTTGGAATATACTTAGACGAAAGGTCAACTTGTTATGATGCCTTGAGGTGTCCGACAGTTATGACCTACCATGATATAGAATTACTGATCAATATTTGGATGAGTGTTTAGCAATTGATGCAATGAATATCGAGAAGTCTTAGGGCATAATAACTTTGTGGGAATTATGGTCGATGAATTCTTATCTAGTATTTAGTGACAAATGCTTGGGTATATTTGGTGTCCTTAAGGAACTAGTCAAGTTCGCTTTTGCAGAATTTGTTGCATTCGATGATAGGATACGAAAAAATTTGGTGATGACCTTGGTTTGCCGAATAATTTCAAAAGAATCGCTTCATATAGCCTTGGGTAAGGCTGCCAAAATTTAATATAGACCGGTACTGCGATCTTATGAGGTGAAATTAAAGTTTCATATCATGATTGGGAGTAATACTCATTTCCTTGAGGAGACCGTTGTAGAGAGGGTCGTGCTAGATTTGACGAGTACCAATAATGCATTAGAGATTTACACCAACGATGTTATGATTGAGGCCGTGCGTATAGAAATTTTGATGGGTGTTAAAGCATTATCAGTATATGTTAGGATGACACTAGTAGGGAAACGTGTATACTTTGGGTCGTCTTTTTAGACTCCTTTGTGAGGTTATACGTTTGATAGGTACTTGTTATCCTTATAGTGTTAGTAATGGGAGGTTGGCCACCACAACGAGCCGATTGAATTGAACTTTTGGATAGGCGACCGTAACCATCTCATGACAATAGTCGTGATGGGATAAGTGTTTCGCTGAATCGGGTAGTACCTAATGAGACGTTGGGTACGACTATTGTAGGGTAAAGTAAGGTAGTAATCTAGGTGATATATCGACACCCTAGTGATCTTATGATAGGCGTGGATGAACCTTTTCATTTATCTCATAGGATATGAGTATGGACTAATTGGATATAAACATAATTTAACGATACAAATGAAAGGTGACTCCATGCTACCTTGAATTCCAAGGGCAGAAATTTCGTTATAAGGGGGTAGAATGTAATTCCCCCTATATTTTTGGGAATAAAATAAAAATTAAATAGTGATTAATTTAATTCGGTGAAATTTATTTATCCATGTTATGAGCAATTAAACTCAGTATTAATTATAAATTTTAGAGATCAACTTTATTGATTTGGAATAAATCAAAAGGAATTTATATCAAATGAAAAGTATTTACACATGTCGCATCACAATTAAAATATTTTATTTATAAAAATATTTGGGACACACTTTGAGAGGTATTGCGGGCTCGTTCGGGAATTTTAGACCCTTAGAAATGGTCCCGGGGTATATGTATATGAGTTAGGTAGTTATTGGGCTAATTAGATTATGTGTTTGGGCTCATTCGTGGGTCCAAAGTTGTGGCCTAAGACCCAACAATGGATTTGGAGATTAAAACTGCTTATTAAGGGATAATCCATCCAAGGGGAGTTACATCGAGGAACCATAGACATAGCCACCCAAGAGGAGGAGAAAGAACATCCTAGGAGGAGGAATATAGGCTTCTCTACACAATTCTAGGCAAGGATTCTCTTGCCATTCTTATTCAATTTGTGCTATTCTTATATAAATATTAACTCCATGCTTAGATTTAAAGTTGAATCATGTTTTGAGAATGCACAATTAAAGATCTTTGAATTAGTGTAAAATTTGATGATTATTACGTGATCCATGCATAGATCCATAATCCTTTGTATCGAATCTATATATATGTGATTTAAATTGTGGAATTATTTGGAAGGCATGTTGTAAGAATCTTTCAACAAATCTGAAAGTTAATGGAGTAAAACAAAAAGAAATCGTGAAAATCGGACTAGATGTTTACTGTTATGATTATTAATCGTTGGTATTTAGGGATAAATCCATGAATTAAATGTGTTAAAGGGAGAGATTTTGGTTGGGACTGCTGAACAGAGTTCTGGGTATTAAAAGCTTAAAGAAGGTTGTCAATGGCGAAAACAGTAGGAGAAGGGCGAAGGGTTGGAAAACGAAGAATGTCGTTCGAATGACACTCAAAGTTGTTCAAACGAGATTAGTATCTCGTTTAAACAACCATGGCTTTGGACATGGAGATAGATATTTTCATTACGAACGCGTGACCACCAATTTCATATTTTCTGATTTTTTTTTAATGAGTTATGAATTTATTATAAAACGGTGTCGGAAATCAAAATCCTTTATGAGAAATCAAATCCAGATTACTTTGGGATATTCGTAGATGAGTGTAGGACTCAGTAAAATGTTAAGGAACATTATTTTTACCTTGGAATTGGATGGGAAGGAATTTAGGGTATGGAATTATAGTGTTTAGGATTAACAACACTCGAATATATATGAACGAATTTGAATACAAATTTCGAAGGAAATTAGTATACGGGATGGATTGAGATGTGCTTAGTATCTTGAATAAAAATATGAATGTAAGTTAATACTTACGAAATTAAGAGTCGGGGTTGTGACTCGGATATTTTTAGGCGGAGTGCTAAGGGAGTTAGGCACGGGTAGCCGATTTAATTTATTATAGAGATATATAATAAATTATTGAATATTAAAATTAATGAGGAGTGTTAAATTTGATAGTGGGACTTTGTGTTACAAATTCTGAAGGGTGAAGGTACGAACCGAATGAGTGAGTATGGGCATTGTAATTGGGTAATACTACTTAACTATATTAAAGGATTTTTTTTATATATGTACATATAACCCTTTTCACATTAGTTGACTCCTTATATATGTACATATAAACCTTATCGAAAAGGTTTCAATAAGTGAATAATTATTAATAATCTGGAATGATTGGAGTTTGAGTCAAGAGGACAACATGCTAAGATTATTAAATGTATGGATAATGGTAGTTGGGGATTATTATACCTACAATCATGTTGGTAAGGTTAGTTTGGAAATAACTATGCCTATAGTGTTTTGGGAAAGGTTAGTTGGGAATAACGGTACCAATACCTTTAAAGAATTAATAAATTATGAAGAAAATGTGATTTAAGTCCAAAAAGAATTTCACGAGACTTAATATTTAATCGGGAAGTAGTCGTAAGATAACGGCTTAAAATGAGTTATAAAATATTGATTAAAATGTTATAGTTAAGCCAAGAAGGCTACATTTTATATGAATTGAGGTTTCCTTGGGATTAAAGTAGTTATATAGTAACTACTTATACATATTGGATAATAATATGTATTTATATGTATTTGTGTGGACATACCAATGTTCGTGGGCCATCCTATCATCTTGGGGGTTCGTGCATTCGGACCAGGTATCACACGTCGACACAGGTGGACTTGGGGATTGTGTAGGTCATATAGGTACTACGTGGAGGCGCCATGTACGAGGAGGTAGGTATTGACACTGACCCATCCCGTGTCACAGCTGGGTATGGGCCGTTAACGGGTTTCTTATGCAGGGACCTCTCCCAACTTATGTGTAATTTGTGATGTCCGCTTTGGATAAAAGATTCCTCCGAACTTGCCAATAGAGCACGAAAGAGACATCAACGGTAGATGCATTTGTGTGTCGCATATATATGGACATATATAAATATTTATCCATTTGCACATTGTGGTGTATTTTATATGGGAATGTTCCCTCTTAGTCTAAAGATGTAGACAATGCTTATTGATAATAAAGTCGGGTTAATAAAATGATGTGAATAATGAAGGACGAAGATGAGTCCTAATGATTAACGTGGTAGACAATTATTAACGAGAAGAATAATTTAGTAGTCTAACGTAGTAGAGAAAAACATTAAAGAGAATGAGTAATGGAGTAGCCAATTATTAATGAGAATAATAATTTGGTAATCTAAGAGAATAAAACTTATAGTATAACGGGGTGAACGATAAGGAATATAAATTAATCTTTAAATGATCTGAAAAGATAGACAAGGGTTACTTAATATTATGATGTAAGAATATGCACCTAGTTTATGTAAATTGTGAAATTAATATTATGAAATCTATTCGGGGATTGGGGTGTCAGACATGAGTACCCACTTTTAGTTATTGCATAGCTGAATTGATTATTTTTTACATTACTGATTAATTATCAAATTTACTATTGGAATTTTGGATACGAGTAAGACTTCTTATAGATGAGAGGTGAGGTACTCATTACATGTGAGCGTCGATGGGGAGACATGAAATATGAGCTAGTAACAAATTTCATATTTATTGGTGAAGAATCCTTGCACACCACGGGCTCTAACCCAAATTATAAATGTTATTCCACCATAGATATTCTTAATGATAGGGATGGTAGGACTCATGATGGACCAGACTTGCAGTTGCATTAGATGTATTTGATTTCACTGCATTGATTCTAGTGTAGGTTGTACTTTAGCATTTTGTTATTTTACTTCACAATGGGATTTGTACGGGCATAAGCCCAAGGGTTTATTTATATCAGTTGTACTTAGCTTTATAATATGGACATTGTTTGATGACTTATGATTCACATATTAAATTAGTTTTACTCAGATATTTTTATTCATTGTGGATTTTGATATTAAATAAAGAAAAATTGTATTTCTTCAGTGTCGAGAATGGTATAAATTGTCGATAAGCCCCATCTTCGACATATCAATCCTGGTCAGCCTTTACGTGAGAAAATGAGGGCTATTACTTTAAGTTTACATTGACGACATAGTTTTTGGGTCCACCTCTTCCTAGAAGGACAAAAACTTTTTTAATATTATGAAATTTGAATTTGAATTTCTTTAATGAGTGAATTGCAATTCTTTTTAGGCCTCTAAGTTGTCCAAAAACCCGATCATATTTTCATCCCCCAATCTAAATATGCTTCGAATTTAATTAAATATTTTGGTTTGACTTAGGTACAACCTACTAGAACTCCGATGAGTTCTTCTATCAAACTTTCTAAAGATCCATCCGGAAAAAATATCGATGTTACATTATATCGTAATATGATAGGTAGTCTCGTTTATTTAACATTTAGTATACCCGGTATTATGCATAGCGTGTGTATTTATGCTGGACACCAATGCGAACCTAATAAGTCCCGCTTAAATGCAGTTAAATGCATTTTTAGATATGTTATCAGAATAATAAACTATGGTATTTTGTACACTTTTGACACGAACTCCAAAACTATCATTGGTTGCACCGATGATAGTGAAAGAACTTCAGGTGGTTATTTTTTACTTGAACACAACTTGGTCTCTTGGTCCTCTAAAAAGTAGAATTTTGTGTTGCTTTCATCAGTGGAAGTCGAGTAAATTGTCACTGGCAACTGTTGTACTCAGCTTCTATTGATGAAACAAACGTTAAATGACTATAGTTTAAATGAATCTTCTGCTCTAATGCTCTACAATAATCAAACTGCAATAAGAATTTCTAAAATTACGATTTTTCATTAAAAAAAACATATTATAATAAGAGAACACTTTGTTCGTGAACTAGTCAAGAAAAAGGAAATAAGTATTGAATATCTTAACAAGAAAGACCAATTAGCAGATTTATTTACAAAACCTTTAAAAAATTACAGATTTGAAAATCTTCGTTTGTTTATTGCGGTTTATGCCTACCCAACTTAAAATTCCTTATGCTTATCTGCTTGTATCTTTATCTCTATATCTCGTGACACTAACATTTATTTTTGTAAGATTCTTCCCTACGTTTTTTTCTTTTGAGACAAATAGTGGGAGAATTTGAGAGTCTTTGCTTTGTGATTCCTCTATTTTTTGTATGTTTTTTACTCTCTTAGGACTCATGTTGTTAATTGAGTTTGCACTCATCTCTTTTAGGACACATATTGTTAGTTGAGTTGTGTATTTACTTGTGTATATTTCTTTTAGAATCTCAGTTTATTTTGTCTTAAATTGGCCAAAGGGGGAGATTGAAAATACCCCTATTTTAGTTTGACTCAATTTTGTGGCAAACCCTTATCATTTTCTTGTTTCTTATCCAGCCTTTTATTCTTGGATAAAAATAATTTTTATAATTTTAAAATGTAATACAATATTCTTGATTTAATTAGTTTAATATTTAAATTATTTTTGCAATTATACATTTAATATGCATTTTAACTTAAATATGTTCTATATTATAATTTACTGGTGCTATTATTCTTTTCATAATTTATACAATATTTTTCTTCTTTTTATAAATTTTCTTGAATTTTTAAAATGTTAAATTAAATATTTTTGTTGTTTAATTAACAAAATTTAGCATATATTAAAACGACAATGTTTTAATTATTTAGGGGTCATTTTGGGCTTATCCCAGTGATTCGATTTTGGCTAATGGGATTCATGCACTCAACTAACGCGGCTTAACCACACATGATCTGGCAAGGTTGTATGCACACGCCTGTTTAGTCCTAGTTTATTTGACTTTTTTGCCCTCACTTTTGGGTTAGAAAATTATGCATGTAACCCCACCGAACGTTATTTATTGCATTCCCATTTTGCCCTTTATCCTATGTGGTCTTTTACCCTTATGCTCTTTTAGTCGCTAGAATTATGGTAAAACCAGGGTCCTTCAATCCAATAAATAAGAGGCTTGGGGTTTTGTTTCTGGTGAGCTATCTTTTTATTTCGAAACCCAACTGTTATGCTGCAAAATTATTTTCCATTTTCCCTCTCTAAATATTTCCTAAGTGTTCTGCCATTTCTGAGAGTTTGCCTCCGTAATCTCTACACCTAAACTCCTTCTCTGTTTGTCATTAAAAAGACACTATGAGTTTTGAGTGTTTACTTTCATGTGTAAGGTTTGAGAGGTTATTTGGATTTCGGGCTTTGATGTTTTGGAGCTATTTCATGTGGCTTATTACGGTTATCTGATGTAAATTTGTTTGGATCTCTAAAGTTTACCTTCATAATTTTTGAGATCTTTAAGAGTTTATTTCTTGGGTAACTTTTCTCTACTAATTCTCTTCTCTATCTCTCTCTCTCTCTCTCTCTCTCTCTCTCTCTCTCTCTCTCAATATATATATATATATATAAAATAAAGTATAAAACTTATGTGTGTCATAAGATCAAAAGATGATGTCATCTATGTGATTTTTTCATGCAATGCCTCTTTTGCCCCTCACATCTTTGATTTCCCCCTCTTTTTCTACTTACCAAAATTGCACTTTAATTCAAAATTTGAGGTATTTTGGTCATAACCCCTTCATTCTCTTCTTCTCTTTTTCTACTTACCAAAACCTACCTCGACTCCCTCATTTTATCCCTCTCAGCCGATGTTGTCCCCAAAACCCTACCCTCTTCTTATTTTCTCCCTCTCACAAATCAGCCTCTCAGCTGCCGCCCCCTCCATGTCACACCTTCCTCCTTTCCACCTAACCCCTAGAGGTAATATCCCTATCACTTACACACGCATAAACATAATCGTCCTTAGTTCCATAATCTCCAATTTTTTTGTTCCATGGTGCGATTTATTTTTAGATCTGATGGTGCGATTTATTTTCGGATCTCATGATGCGATTCTTCAACTCTTTTAGGTACTAACTTTCTTTGTGCAATTTTTTACTAACTTTTTATAACTGTTTTAAAAAATAAAAGACCATTTCCAGTGTTTAAAGATCCGTATGCAAGAGAAAATGTGAAAGTATAAACCTAGGATCTTTGTTCTGAGTTTATTAGTTTTGTATTTGTGTATCATTCATTAAGATGTCTTTTTACTTCATTTCTTTAGATTTTATGTTTCTTGAGAATTCACCACTCAGTAAAATACATTTGAGCCTTTTTATGTGTTTGCATTCTAGGTGTTTGGCTAAAAGCCTTTTCATTCTGGACTAGAATCTTGACGGAGCATTAAAATTTAAAGGGTAAACAAAGTCTGTTGGTTGTCAATAAATGCAGTTGTGTTCTTTTTGTCTTATGAAAGTGATAAACTAACAAACTAACTTTTAGTGGAGGTAAAATATGCCAACATGTATCAATTTCTGGCATATAGGTTTTATAAGATCATAGATTGAATGTCAGTTAGTGCCATATATTTTTTCACAATTTTGGGCATATGTGTTGTCACATGTTATTTTGAAACTTGAATGTGTCATAATTTCTTGGTGATGAAATAATTGTTCTATCTTAGTGATGAAACTTGAATGTGTTGGATTATTTTTTCTATATCACTGTTATTTTTTCTATAGGCGTTGATTTATAAGTTGTGGGACTCTCACACTTATTCTATTCCTGTTTTCAGTAGGTTGTCCACGTTTTTGAATGTGTTGCATTATTTCACGTTTTTGTTTTTAACTCTGTTAATCCCATATTTACATCATTCCCTTTTATTGCATTGTGTTGAAAGTCATAAGAATAAAAAAAAAGTAGGATCACTATTTTTTTGTTTCTATTCAAATTTTCCTATAGTGCCACTACACTGGCACACGCCCCTTGAACCAATATACAGTGCATATGTTACAACTTGCTTGCCTACCTGAGTTTTTTCGTAATAATGTTGACAAATAGCCATAAACTATTGTTAGCATTTGGAAAAATGGTTTCTCAACCAATATGTTTCATTTATTTTCATTCACTAAAACTAGACCAGGTCATTATAAACCCTATCTTAGGACCTTGAATTGAATGAAATGAAGTTGTATTTTATGATTCTTAGTTGTCTATAATCGAATGTATTTTATATTCAGTTTTAGATTTCTATCTTATATGAGTCAGCAGGTGTCGCGAATTTATTTATGTTTTCTATCTTATTTGGGATTGGTATTCATGTAGATATTTAGTGATGTTTTCCTTTTTGGTCTTTTTGATTCATTTTCCACAGGGCATATAAAGTGTTTGATGCAATAACTCTATGAACCTTGTTATCTTCACAGGTTTAAAGATAGTGTTTAGAAAATGTCGGTGTAACACCCCGCCTAATTAAATACCGGATGGCCAGTCCCATACCAAATTAAAATAGAATATACAGTTGGCTTATTCTTAGCATCACTATCGAAACATTAACTAATCACCCAATACCCAATTAAGCTGGTGTTAAAAACTTTCCAAATTTTAATTCAATAAAATTCATTTTTAGTTTACGAATAACACTACACATTTTATTCTATCACAATAGTAACTGAACAGATAACTCAAAACAATTTAAATACAATTGGAATAAACATTCCCACATAATAATCCAATACAGTAATCCCAACAATAACAGAAGTATTAAAATGACACGAGTACAAGACTATATGACTCAGATAGAAAGATGATAACTGAATTCCTCTGGGCGACATGCCCTAAATAAAAGATCACTATGAATCAAATGAAGATAGGCGTCTAAGCAATACTCCATAGCTCCATAGCTCGTCATAATCCCCTAAGGTTGGCGTCCCTGCTGCTGGACACCTGATATAGAAGGTACAATAAAAAAGAGAATATGCAAGGAAATGGGTCAGTGCCCGATGGTAAAAATAATTTTAAAAACAGCAAGTATTTAATAAGTTCAATTAAGCATTTATTATGTACATGTTAGTATCCAAACACTCACTTGATATTCTCACCTCTCATCTAGAGTGCACGCTTAACGTTTCCTATTAAGCTCCTAGTTAATGGTTCCTCCTAACTAGTTTCCATAGTATGATTCTATCCCATATCATAACCCTGTATGTCCCATACCATACGTAGTATAATCATTCATATACGTTTCTCAATAATATAAGTTAAGCTTTTCAAGTCTCTAAGAATAAATATTCATTAACTTAATTCAATTCTTTTTCTCTATTCATCGTTATCTACAATTATCACATAGTAGATTAATCAAACCACTGCATATACATACATTTAATTCATTATATATATACATATATAATACGACACCCTTAGACACAGATGCGGTGCATGCATTACTCTGCTATCACGTCCCGGTATCGCAGGTCGCCGAATAGGGGACTAAAGGTTCGGTAAGGATTCCTCGAACCACAAACAACAACAGAAATATTGGAGGCGAACATAGTTCTTGTATCCATGGGTCACACACATACCTACGTACCCATAGTCATCGGACTTATCAACTCCCCGATAAGTCTTTCATAGACCTATGTTCTCGAGCGACAAATCAAAAATCCCATGGATTCATCAGGATATGACTGCCCTCACACGCAAACCTCCCGTCAATAGAAAGTAAGCTAGGTATGTTATACACATAAATGATCAATTAATCAAATAGTCATTATCATTTACCTATAGATATAATATCAACAAGGTAATCACACTAACATAAGATAATTCCCATACGTAGCATTATATCTCTTAAATCCTACGTATTAAAATATTATGACTTTACTTCTTTAATTTAATTATTCCAGAGTCTCACTCATTACTCAAGGTTTAAATAGGTTTTCCTCAATATATGTATTCAGTAAGACATCACTAATATCCTACTGGTCCATATCATCTTATCTCCCGAATTACTACGAATTAAACTTTCCTTTAATTAGAGTTATAACCGATAGTTTCTAATCTCTTATAAACACCTCTTCTATCACCTAGGATTAAACCTTCTTGTAACCCTAAGGCTACCCAGATGATTTATTAAATTTCTCTTACTGGACCTATCCTTAATCCTCATGCATAAAAATTCGAATCCACACATGAAAGCAACCAAAATTTCTTCCAAATTTAATTATCATAATTCTCATCAATTAAATTCCAATCACATTAACTCGGTTCTTATCTAGGCTTACTGATCTTCCCTAAGTACCATTATATCCAATTAATAATAACCAAAGACTTACAAAAGATTTGGGATACGATCAAGGATTAAAAAGAAACAACTTCATAAATTTTGGGGAGGTCGATCGATCGAAGGTAGGGGGTCGATCGATCGATCTCCCAGATATCAGCCCAGGTTTCTGCATTTCTTTTACTATGGGTTTCATAACTTTTGATCATTCAAACCTTCATATTAACAAACCAAATTCCTTGTAATCCTTACTACATGATATAGAAATATATGTAAATAATTTCTAATGCTCTAAACATCCTAGAATCATTAAGAGTTTGAATTAAAAGCATATATTTATCCTATTTTTCTAGAAAATTATAAACATGATATCTTTAATAACAAACCAATGATTCTCAGAATTTCTTCAACAACTTAATGATTATTTCATGGATTACTATCTACCTACCACATGAGTTTGATTCCTATATATATCCATTTTCCAAAAATCCATTAACAACTCTAACTTTATCTTCCAAACATGAAAAATCTCATCTTTTCATAACTATCCTAACATGGACAATATACTAACTAGATTGTAATTTTAAAATACTTGCCTCTAATGAAGATCTGATCCTTTGGGGTTGTATATCACTAATGGTTCTCCCCTTCTCCGGTCAACTTTCGGTGGTGGTTGGTGGTGGTGACCTTTGGCTCTTGGTTCTCCTCCTTTCCAAGCAAGCTTCCCTTCTCCCAAGCACCCTTTCACTATTTCTTAAAAGGTGACCTCTCAATTTTTGTGTAGAAGAGAAAATGAACCTACGTACAACTAATCTCCAAATATTTATAATAAGATAAAATCCAAAATCACTATTCACCCCCTGTAAAAATGACCAAAATGCCCTTTTTGGGTGTCTTTTCCTTTCCAAATGACCCGAAACCCAAAACCAACATCCAAATAGACTTTTCTGACTATTTCAACCCTTTCGGATGCAACGACGCAATCAAAACGACCATAAGGTTGATGTAAAAATAAGTTTCCTTTTTCATTTAACAAATTTGTCCCGACACGTCTCATACCGTGTCCGACTAAAAATTCAAATTACTGAATTAATAACTCACAACAATATCAATAATATCATATTCATATATTATCTAAATATCTTTAATTAATATTCAGAATCATTCAATTTAATATCCTCAATTCGGATAAAACCCAAATGAATTAATTTATAATAAAATCCAATTAATCCATTAATTTAAAATATAACACATCTTTAAAGTCATTAAAATTACGGGGTATTACATACTCCCCCCTTATAACAAAATTTCATCCCAAAATTCGGAAAGACAAATAATACTGGTAAGTTCAACTCTGAGTATAAATCTCACATCGCAAGTAATCTATGTCGTACCGCCCATACAATACATTAATGAAAATCTCCATTGATGTTATACGCCAAGCCTCACCATATAGTTTCAATTGAATCGAATTTAAACTTTACCCAATCTTCCCTATACCATCCTCGTGACAAAGTTTGGGAAAAAGTGATCATTAATAATTTAGTAAAAAAATCCTGAAGTCACAACTACTTACTGTTTCACAATTATGAAAAATACTACAATCCAACCATCCAGGGCGCCCATACACCATTCCATTATAAAATGGATATGGTTACCCGCATAATACTCTGATTTATCGCAAAGGTGGTAAACTCATATCCTAAAGACCTAACTTACTTCGACTCCCAACGTTTGTTAGTTTCATGCGTGGGGTGTCTCACAAGCGAAATCTAAACAAGGAACCCCCCGATACACTACTACTTAAAGTAATCGGTCATCGAAACTCCTCAGGTCCTTAGTCAATAGTATATAACTTCTCTACGGGTTTATCGATTTCAAATAAAAGTCTACTCATCTATTCTCTTGGTAAAGACAAAACGGTAGCTACAGTAGTTCAGACTCTCTCATATACCACAAGTCAATCCACGCCAATAGTCACATCATGTTCGGACATGCCTAATGTAAATGACTCCGTGATAAAATCTGACCCACGTGATGACATGTAAAACTATAAGTTTCCCACGACCCTTCGGTGAGTCTACGTAAATAAAAGTGCTAAAGGCTAAGTTTAGTAAGCCTATTGCCCACACAATCTTATAATTCAACCCATCAGTGAACATTAGAATTCTCCTCTCCTCAGCGGGTACCTCTGCTGGTAACAAATTAGTTAGTCGCATAAATTCTTCCTCGTATTCTGCCACTGTTTTCTCTCCCTGTTTCAAATCAAGTTATTTTCACCTTATCTCTGTCTGGATGGAGGAAGGAAAGTACTTCTGATCAAATCGTATCCAAAAGTCTTGGATAGTCACTGTGTCTCTCTCCTCGATAGTGGTCGTAGCCTCCCACCACTACAAAGCTACCCCTACTAGCTTGAATGTGGTTAGTATTTGACATTGAACCTCAGTACATTCGAGCATTCTCAAGTGCCTTTGGATATCTCTCTTCCATTGGCTAATAGTCACGACATCTGATAATAGAGTAGCTAAAGAACATGAGCGTAACCAGAAAAGCAATAATCCTACTCATAGGGCTCTACATCAAAGAACACTAAGCTGAAAACACAATAAGCCGTACAGACCCTAAAGGACACTAGAACCTGATACTCTGATACCACCTTTAACACCCCGCCTAATTAAATACCGGCTGGCCAGTCCCATACCAAATTAAAACAAAATATACAGTTGGATCATTCTTAGCATCACTGTCGAAAACATTAACTAATCACCCAATACCCAATTAAGCTGGTGTTAAAAACTTTCCAAATTTTAATTCAATAAAATTCATTTTTAGTTTACGAATAACACTACACATATTATTCTATCACAATAGTAACTGAACAGATAACTCAAAAGAATTTAAATGCAATTGGAATAAACATTCCCACATAATAATCCAATACAGTAATCCTAACAATAACAAAAGTATTAAAATGACATGAGTACAAGACTATATGACTCAGATATAAAGATGATAACTGAATTCCTCTAGGCTACATGCCCTAAATAATAGATCACTATGAATCAAATGAAGATAGGCGTCTAAGAAATACTCCATAGCTCCATAGCTCGTCATAATCCCCTAAGGTTGGCGTCCCTGCTGCTGGACACCTGATATAGAAGGTACAATAGAAAAGAGAATATGCAAGGAAATGGGTCAGTGCCCGACGGTAAAGATAATTTTAAAAGCAGCAAGTATTTAACAAGTGCAATTAAGTTCTCACCTCTCATCTAGAGTGCACGCTTAATGTTTCCTATTAACCTCCTAGTTAATGGTTCCTCCTAACTAGATTCCATAGTATGATTCTATCCCAAATCATAACCCCGTATGTCCCATACCATACGTAATATAATCATTTATATACGTTTCTCAATAATATGAATTAAGCTTTTCAAGTCTCTAAGAATAAATATTCATTAACTTAATTCAATTCTTTTTCTCTATTCACCGTCATCCACAATTATCGCATAGTAGATTAATCAAACCACTATATATACATACATTTAATTCATTATATATATACATATATAATACGGCACCCTTAGACACAGCTGCGGTGCACCCATTACTCTGCTATCACGTCCCGGTATCGCAGGTAGCCGAATAGGGGACTAAAGGTTCGATAAGGATTTCTCGAACCACAAACAACAACACAAATATTGGAGGCGAACATAGTTCTCGTATCCATGGGTCACACACATACCTACGTATCCATAGTCAGCGGACTTATCAACTCCCCGATAAGTCTTTCATAGACCTATGTTCTCGAGTGACAAATAAAAAATCCCATGGATTCATCAGTATATGACCGGCCTCACACGCAAACCTCCCAAATATGCATTATCATCTACCTATAGATATAATATCAACAAGGTAATCACACTAACATAAGATAATTCCCATACGTAGCATTATATCTCTTAAATCCTACGTATTAAAATATTTTGACTTTACTTCTTTAATTTAATTATTGTAGAGTTTCACTCATTACTCAAGGTTTAAATAGGTTTTCCTCAATATATGTATTCAGTAAGACATCACTAATATCCTACTGGTCCATATCATCTTATCTCCCGAATTACTACGAATTAAACTTTCCTTTAATTAGGGTTATAACCGATAGTTTCAAATATCTTATAAACACCTCTTCTATCACCTAGGATTAAAGCTTCTTGTAACCCTAAGGCTGCCCAGATGATTTATTAAATTTCCCCTACTGGACCTATCCTTAATCCTCATGCATACAAATTCGAATCCACACATGAATCTAGCAACCAAAATTTCTTCCAAATTTAATTATCATAATTCTCATCAATTAAATTCCAATCAGATTAATTAGGTTCTTATCTAGGCTTACTGATCTTCCCTAAGTCCCATTATATCCAATGAATAATCACCAAAGACTTACAAAATATTTGGGATAAGGTCAAGGATTAAAAAGAAACAACTTCATAAATTTTGGGGAGGTCGATCGATCGAAGGTAGGGGGTCGATCGATCGATCGCCCAAATATCATCCAAGATTTTTGCATTTCTTATACTACGGGTTTCATAACTTTTGATCATTCAAGCCTTCATATTAACAACCCAAATTCCTTATAATCCTTACTACATGATATAGCAACATATGTAAATAATTTCTAATGCTCTAAACACCCTAGAATCATCAAGCGTTTGAACTAAAAGCATATATTTATCCTATTTTTCCAGAAAACTATAAACATGATATCTTCAAGAACAAACCAATGATTCTCAGAATTTCTTCAACAACTTAATGATTATTTTGTGGATTACTATCTACCTACCATATGAGTTTGATTCCTATATATATCCATTTTCCAGAAATTCGTTAACCACTCTAACTTTATCTTCCAAACATGAAAAATCTCATCTTTTCATAACTATCCTAACATGGACAATATACTAACTAGATTGTAATTTTCAAATACTTGTCTCTAATGAAGATCTGATCCTTTGGGGTTGTATATCACTAATGGTTCTCCCCTTCTCCTATCAACTTCCGATGGTGGTTGGTGGTGGTGACCTTTGGCCCTTGGTTCTCCTCCTTTCCAAGCAAGCTTCTCTTCTCCCAAGCACCCTTTCACTCTCTCTTAAAAGGTCTTAATTTTTGTGTAGAAGAGAACATGAACCTCGGTACAACTAATCTCCAAATATTTATAATAAGACAAAATCCAAAATCACTATTCATCCCCCCTGTAAAAATGACCAAAATGCCCTTTTTCGGTGTCTTTTCATTTCCAAATGACCCGAGACCCAAAACCAACATCCAAATAGAGTTTTTTGACTATTTCAGCCCTCTCGGATGCAACGATCCAGTCGAAACAACCATATGGTTGATGTAAAAATAAGTTTCCTTTTTAATTTAACAAATTTGTCCCAGCACGTCTCATACCGCGTCCGACTAAAAATTTAAATTACTGAATTAATAACTCACCGCAATATCAATAATATCATATTCATATATTACCTAAATATCTTTAAGTATTATTTAGAATCATTCATTTTAATATCCACAATTCGGATAAAACCCAAATGAATTAATTTATAATAAAATCCAATTAATCCATTAATTTAAAATATAACACATTTTTAAAGTCATTTAAATTACGGGGTATTACAATCGGGGACTCCAATCTCGGAGTTGTATTCTAATATAAGGTTAGTATTTTAGAAATAACCCTTTGATTTTGTTTGTTTTCTTCTTGGCCAAGCTTCTGCCCTCTGGTATTTTGCCACGCCGCTAAAAAATACACTTATTGTTTTGTTTTGGAGATTTTTATTTGTAAATCTAGGTATATTATAAACATATATTTGTGTTTTGTATTGTGTATTATTTTTGTAGGTTTTTGTGCATTCCATTTTTATCCAATAGGTTTATTGAATCTGAAAGTTTTGTATTGTTGATTGATCTCTGATTTGTTTCATTCAAGAATAGTTATTCATCATGCTAAGCATTATTTGGTGAAAGCATTATTTATTCAAATTTCTGCCATTTTAGGCTTAGATCTGTAACGTACTAAGTTCTCTCTCTCTCTCTCAGTTGCGTATCAAAGTATCATGGCTTATTTTTGTGTTTATATTTGTTGTGCAAGATATTTCATGAGTTATATTTAATTTGAACTGATTTTGGGACTTAATTGTGATTATATTTATTGTGGGAAAAAAGATTAAATTGACAAACTAAATAGCATAACGCTTAGTTGGTTTGTTGTTTTGGGGTCAAAAGTGCATTTATAGGCCTTTGTAATAGTAGTTTTTGTTTTTCTGCTGTCGCTTTGGGTTGATGAAGTTGTTAGTTTGCCAAATACCATTTGTATTTTGTTTCCTATTTGATCAATTTCATTTATATTATGCAATTAGTGACTTTTTATTTGTTATATATTTGTTGGAAGCTAATTTGTTTATCTTTATTGCGAAATATGATTTTTTTTATTTTTGATGATTTCAGGAATTTAAAGAATTCCATCTCCGTCAATCTCAAAGACCCTGAGTTGTAATCGCGTTGAAGTGTATGGTTTGTTTGTATGTTTCTCAATTTTTACTCAGATATGAGCTGCTTTCATAGCATCATAGCCACACCAAGTTGGTGAATGGTATGATATTTAGTATCTTTATGTGTTCAATAATAATCGAAGAGATGGTGTCCATCTAAATGACTACTTCAAGCATTTGATACTTTTTACCTTCATGAGTGTTCAACTTAGGAAAGCAATCAACGTTAATTTCCTACTTCATTCATGAAATCATGTCCATTATAAAGCACTAACGTAATCTTGATAAAATTCATTCATGTCCATGAAATCTGTTGGTTAATGTAACATGATTGAATTTTTGTAATATGTTGTAGTCTTTCATTAGTAAGATCCGAATCAAATAAAATTTGAATTCGAAATTACGTTTGGGTTTCACACACTCATTTTATCATATGCTGCCGTTTGTTCATGTATTATAATGTAGTATGACCGAGCCTTAGCATTATTCCTGCTATTTAGTTCATGTTTCTTCTAAATGACTTATTACTATTGTTAACTGTTCTTTTTTACTGTCTTTAATATATTAGTGTTCTTTTTTTAATTTAAAATTGGGTTTTAATCTGAAATGTATAATTTTGCTACTCTTGAAAAAGGAAAAATGATTTTAATGGTTTCTTCTCAATTTTTTGTGTTCATAGGTATGCCAATATCTATGTTTTATCCTTATCTAAATAACTATGTACCCAAAGAGAGAGAAAAAGAACAACGCCAACTACAAAAGATAAGTCTCCTCAATTTCATTCTCAAAGATTGCAATAACAACAACTGATGAAGAAAATCAAAATGAAATGAAGGAAGAGTTGAAGGAAGAAAGGGAAAATACTGCTCCATTTGATCCTATTAAGAAGAAGAAAAAGAATAATGTTTTAATTCAAGATCCCACAGATGATTCTGTTGATAAGTTGGCTGAGAAAACTGAAAGTTTATCAGTTGCTAATAATCTTGAGACTGCCTTTTCGGGTTTAAAAAAGAAGAAGAAATTGACGCAGATTGATCTCTTGGATGAGGAGACAGAAAATGTGGGTGATGATTTGGATGAGCACTTTGGAGAGTATAAAGAAGTGGAAAGAATAGTCCTCCAAGAACGATTTGCATGGGAGGGGACTGATAGAGACAATGAATATAAGGAGCTTCTAGGCAGAGTGTTTACTATTCTTCATGAAAATAATCCTGAACATGCTGGATATAGGCATAGGACAGTTATGAGGCCTCCATCAGTTATTCATGAAGGGATAAAGAAAACATTTTTTGTGAATTTTATCGACCTTTCTAGAACTATGCATAGGCAGCCAGAGCATGTCATCACCTTCTTGCTGGCTGAATTAGGGACAAGTGGTTCCATTGATGGACAACATAGATTAGTAGTACAAGGAAGATTTAATGTGCTTGTAGGAAAGTTGACCAAGGAAGAATTGCAGCTGTTGTTTCATTGCCAACGATGAGCATAGTCATCAGGTCAGCCTTTAGTTATCGATCATTGTGAAAACCCGCCATCCGAAATAGGGGTGGCCAGCCCAATACTCCAATATAACAGGAATCATTCTCAGCATCACAATGAAATATAGAGTATCTAGGATAACCACCCAATATTTCAGAAAACGGGTTGCCAAAAATTTTGTTCTAAAGTTAAAGAAAGAATTTAAATAACCCAATACTGAAAAGAAAGTGGGAACCCCAAGAATATATATATACTATAATAACGAGTATACTGAAAAAGGACCGAATATGCTGTCGGTCAACAGTCTCATACAACAATATTAAACAAGTTCAATAATTTACATAATACATTACATTAATCAATTACAAAAACTTGGGCCTCACGCCTGAATAAAAGACTTGATCTTATCTAGAGTACAAAAATGAATGCGTCTATACAATATAACCCGTAATACCCGTAAAGCGTCACGGCTCGTCAATATCACCGGAATAGGAAAGTCAGAATAGGCGTCCTTGCGGTGGGGTACCTGAGCGGATACAAGATGCATACACAACAAGAAATATGAACGGGTCAGGGCCCGATTCTATATGATTACGAGATAAATAAAAAGTATGACAGTTATGAATGATGAATCCTGATAAACAGAAATAAGAATCTACCTACACAATATGCATAAGCTAAGACAATTTAATTAATCATGAATCTAATTTAATTATGCAAGAGAATAAAAATAATTAACATTTAATTAAAAGCTTCCATCTTATATACCGTTTCATTTCACATTTCTATTCCTTATCAGGAAAACATAAAGATAATTATAAGCTCTTTGTGATTTTTATTTCAATTACATGCCCTTCCTAGCATTCCATTCCTTATCAGGAATATAATCATTATCAAATGCTCTTTGTGGCATTTTATTGTCCTCTTTCTGGAACTTATAATCCATCAAGTCCCACTTGATTAAGAATTGTTATAATTATATACATATAACGATTCTAAGACCGCCCATCCGGGTTTCCCCACTGTGCGCACCCCTAAATGACCATAATTTTTTAGGGCCTGTCATCAAGACAACGTGGGCACCTATAACGCAAGACGTCGGGAAGCAGCCATGTGCCTGAGGGGCAGTCATAACCACACCCGGAATTACCTACCCATCGCAGAAAAATATACAACAACAAACGCTCACATGGCCTATGACTATATCCACCCTGCATTCATTAGCCAGGGGGCTTCACCTTACGCGCGAACTTCCCTTATGATGGAATTTAGAGAGGATGTGTTTAACCAAATTATCATTTACCAAATTCATAATTATGTGAATTATCATTTACCATAATTATTACCATTTCCATTTCATTTTCAACTCCAATTTACGTTGTACGTTTCTTTTTATTCGAAACCATAGTCATTTACATTTTTGTAAATAATTCACCTTATCATCCGGAGCCAATACGTTAAATTATATTGTTACTACCACCTCAAAGGAGTAAATAAACACTTAATTATCTCCCAACATTATAGGGTGTTATTTTAAAACCCCAAGACTAACATCCTTCAAATAAATGAATAAACTTCCAATTTATTCTCCCAACACACTTTTATGGGGCTATTATAAACCATCAAGATTAACATAGCTCAATTGAGCTTCTAAAGTCTCCCAAACATAATACTATAACCCTCAGTTTTATAGTAATCAACTAGAAGAAAAGAATGCCCCATCATCAATAGGCATAACCCCGAAAAACCCCATATAAACCATTACTAATCTAGAGTAGTTACCCAACTCATCTAGAACTCTAGGACACTAATTTTACTTCATATAAGAAGGTTCCTAGGTCCTAAGCCTAAAGAAAGGGTTGAAAATAAACTAAGAAAAATCACTCAAAAGTGCAGGGTTTCCGAATCGATTCGGCCTAGCCGAATCGATTCGGTCAGAAAAGAGAATCGATTCGAACCATCCGAATCGATTCGATCAGGAAAACCTGACTTCTGCATAATTTCCGAATCGATTCGGACAACCCGAATCGATTCGGTCCACTCAGACCTGGACACTGCCCCTCTACTGGCCGAATCGATTCGCCCCTACGAATTTGCCAAGTATGGGTTTAAGGGTTATGGACCCTAAATTCCCCAAACCTCATGTCTCTTCCATTTCAAACACATACAACCACAATTTTCTACCCAAAAATAATCCTATATGATTTATAACCACTATAGCCCACAATTTCATCCTCAAAAACTAAGATTAGGGTTCAATTCCCATAAATTCCATTTTTTTATCCATAAATGCAAATACACAACTATCCCACAAATTATCCATCTTAAATAACATATTAGCAAGTAGAAAACTTTCCTTGAAGTTGAAATCTCAAGTTTCTTTGTGTAGTAGCAACAATCCATCTTCAAACTTTATTTTCTCTCTTCTTTCTCCACTTTTCTCTTCTCCTCTCTTTCTCTCCTTTTCTCTCTATGTTCAAGACATAAAATAGGGAAATTAGGGGATTTAGAAGAATAAAAATCGGGGCTTAACACAAGTCTCCCAAATACGCATATAAGTTAAAACGAGGTAAAAGTGCCCGAAACCCAAAAATACAGTGTGGCACTTATTTTGACTGTCTCGCACATTCCGGGACTAATTACGCCCTCTAAACTGGCATCCGGAAATTTTATAAATTATTTCAAGTTTCAGTTTCATTTAAACCATAATGTCATTTAAATCATATGACACCATAAAACATACAACCGAATAATATTTACTTCCTCATACAATAAATATGCAGCAATCTAGTAAATGTTAACCTTCAACTTACTTAATTAGTGTTTACTCTAGTTACAACCTTTTATATAATTACCTTATGAGGTAAAATAATATAAAATTAGCCTCCTAAAAGCGAGGGTTGTTACATACTCCCCCCCTTATGAGGAAATTTTGTCCTCAAAATTCAGGCGTACCCTCATCATATAAAAGGGTATACTATCTGAAACTATCATTCTATCACCCTTAACAAACCCCTCCTCATAGTGGCGCACCAAATGGACTCGAACTAAGGTCGTCCATATCGATCTCAGTCTACAATCTTTGTGCTTTGGCATCGCACAAAGCGTTCCTCACAGACTAACAATTCCACCTTCCTTCGGCGGAATACGATACCCACATGACTTGGCATAAATAGTCTTACATCCTGAATCGCATTACATCGCTGCTCGGGGATGCTTACCCCAATGCTAAATGGCTTAACCCCAACACTACTCAACTTCTCCTCGCATAGACGTGGCCCTTTAAGGCATATGGCTCAAAATCCCAATCCTTAAAGAAATGTTCCGGAACCATTCCAAGTCCAAGGAATATATTGTTCACTGGTCTCATCCAACGAGTATGTGAATTACTCACCCGGCTAAAAAAGGCCACTCACTGTACTACACCGTAGAAAATGATCTGAATTATTGTATGGAAATTTCCATCCATACAAGCTACTTCCCCCGTCCATCTATTTAGCCTAAGGCGCATCTTTAAGGTATGCCTTTCGGCCTTACGTTAACCTCCTCCATTCATCCATCAACTTTAGGGTGGTAAGATATATGCCATTTTCATACAGTTCCCATTACTTCCTGGAAAATTTACCAAACCTTCGATACAAATATCCAGTCTCAGTCCACCACCAGTGATAGGCACTTTACACGGTTTTACCACTCCTCCATAAAAAGCGGGGCATACTCCTCTACTTATCGTCCACCCGCAATGTTCGAAAAAGCAACGGTTTGGTCAAACGATCAACAATTTTCTCAGATAGGATCATGACCAGTTTGGTGCCGATAATTCAATAAAGTCGTCTATAAATATACCCTTCTTCGTTCCACCGCTACTCTTCTTCACACGAGTAGGTGAAATGGTCAATCATAGATCAGAATGCTATTGCTACAAAGTCTTCCTAGTCATGCTCGTTTCATTTGGCTTTGTATGCCATCACAATTATCTCCGACGGGATTCTTACTCGACGCATCTGCTACCCCAATCGTATTCCCTTAGCGAACGGGAATATCTTTTCGATAGTCCTTTATAAACTTCGTACACCAACTCGATTCATTCTACAACATATTTCAACAACTTGTTGCTCGCGAGAAAGACCAAATTTCCTGCCCAGGAAGTGGTGCCTCATTCCTTTAAGGTGATCACTACTGCAATGAATTCAAGCGTGGAGAAATACTTCCCACCAAGTTTTAAGCTTGTGAGACGCACAAAACAATAGTTCCACGCTTCAGTAACATTACTCCCCATTCCTGGCAGAGACTTGACCATTAAATTCACTATCGAGCTTAACAACATGAGCTCAGGTGTAAAAATTAACTCTTCCTTTTAACTCCCCGTAAATTAATTTACCAATATAATTCTCTATCTCGGAGAGGCCTCATCTCCTTTGGCCTACCCTTCCAAATCACTTAAATTTCCATACCTCTTGTTTTTAGGGACCTAATCCCTCTGAAAGTTAACCCACAACCTATTCGGGGTCAACCTCCTACAGCCCGCCTACATAAACGTCATATGCCCTAAAGGCCTTACATCCTAATAAACCTAAGGTCGATCTGTATGTATCCTATCTAAGTCGTATGCGTATAATACTAAATATATCCCTAGTGCCCCAGACCTATCTCAATTCCCAACATTCGCTCGGTTTCATGCGTGGGACGTCTCGTCAAAGCGAAATCCAAATAAGGAACCCTCCCGTTACACTACTACCTCGCATCGTCGGTCATCAAGATATGACAGTCTAAGACACATGATTGGGACCGGTAACGTTCTAATTTACAACCCTACTAATAAGATTTTACTTCTATGTTTTACCTTTCAAATAATCAAAGATTTCAATCAATCGTACATTTACTTTCTATAAAGTCTTACCAATATTTATCCCAACATATACACAACTTTTTAAGTGGCCTTCTCATCAAGGCATAACCAGAAGTCTAAATTCGACTTCATATCTCAGTCTCCCTCGCATCGATCAGAGGAGAGAACTATATACAATGATTTTATCTCGCACTTTAGTAGCCCTTAATCACTCAACTTTTAATCAACAAAATAAAATAAACTAAAAGAAAGGAAAAGTAGCATCTCTCCACTCCCAACGCCGTTAAGGTTCACGCGTGGAGCGTCCCGCAAAAGCGGAATCCAAACAAGGAACCCCTCCTATGCATTACTACTTAACCTTGTTGGTCGTGGAGATAAGGCATAAAAACCACATACAATGTAACCAAACAACCAAACACTCAAACAAGGTAACACTTAATGCAAGTAACATATATTACACATATACATTTAAAATATTATCACTCGCCTCATAACGAGTGAAGAAAACATAAAACTTCCCTACCACGGAGGTCATATAATTCTATAACAGTGTCGTTACTATTACAAGCTCGATATACACCCGAATCTAGAGTAAACACAATACTACTCTATCTTACCATGGGGGGATGCACCACCCCCTACTAAGGTGGAATTCCTACCAACATTCTTGCTAAACACCCCGGGTTAAATACCAATGGTTCTTAGACACCGCACTCGAGTCTTATTCGAACCAATATTACTTCCATCAATTCCCCAACTAGGCACTTTATCTTTTCCCTTGAACCCCGATCAACAGAATTTAAAATGAGTGGTTCTACATTCCAAGTCATAGCCATTGTTCCGACCCTGGCGGTTAAATAATTTCCCACGCAGTCCCCTTATCTTCTTCGACAAAAGAGAGCACGCTACCGGCCTCCCCTTCTTTTGTTCAATGAATCCTCCCCGAGCGGATATCCACCAATGGGGTTTCATGAACACAATTCCTTCAGAAGTGTTAATGACACTTATTTTGGAGCCTATCGATCCATTGAAGGGCCTTTCCGCCATTATACCTATCATATTTTGGCGCACGGCCTCCCTAACCGTACAACTCTTTATTCACTGTCGGCCTTTGACCGAACCTCGTGTGAACACTTGAGAATCCCCCTTCTCATCAGTCCAGTTATCCCAGAGAAACTCGCTGTTGCAAGTGTCCACCGGGCTTCTCCATGGGCAAAACTTCCTGTACCCACATTTATTGTGACTACGTTCCCACCATTTCGACACTACTCCTATGGGTGAAAGATTTTCCCCCATTCTTTTCATCTGGGAACTTATATATCCTTTCCTTAGGGCCAAAACTCCTGGGCCTTATGCATCCACCGAACGCGGATGCATCTCCTCCACTTACTTCAATATGTGGCCCTCGTCAGGGGTTCCTCTCCACTTACATAGCTTGGAATCCCAATCTCAGTACAACTCTCCATTTCTAGCGGTACTAGAAAAACTACATCCACTGTAATTGGTAGTCGCAGTAGCAAGATAAGGAAGTACTGCAAAAGGGAGCGACCACCAAAGCAGTCCTCATCCCCGACCACAAATTACAGTTCTAATACTTTCATCTAATGACGCCTTCACAACGACCTTCCCTGGAGCCCTTCTTCAACTGACCTACGAGTCTCACACGAATACGTAAAAGATTTTACGGGTTCTACCTCATGGCAGGAGAAACAAAATCTCACAAAAGGAATCAATGATCTTAATCCTAAGGCTCTATGTTAAATCAAAAGCAACGCTGAAAACATAAGGCGTCCACACAGATTCCTAAGGACTCTAGAACCTGATGCTCTGATACCATCTGTGACAACCCCCCTTCCGAAATAGGGGTGGCCAGCCCAATACTCCAATATAACAGGAATCATGGATGGAATCATTCTCAGCATCATAATAAAATATAGAGTATCCAGGATAACCACCCAATATTTCAGAAAATGGGTTGCTAAAAATTTTGTTTTAAAGTTAAAGAAAGAATTTAAACAACCCAATACTGAAAAGAAAGTGGGAACCCCAAGAATATATATATACTATAATAACAACGAGTATACAGAAAAATGACCGAATATGCTATCGGTCAACAGTCTCATATAACAACATTAAACAAGTTCAATAATTTACATAATACATTACATTAATCAATTACAAAAACTTGAGCCTCACGCTCGAATAAAAGACTTGATCTTATCTAGAGTGCAAAAATGAATGCGTTTATACAATATAACCCGTAATACCCGTAAAGCATCACGGCTCGTCAATACCACCGAAATAGGAAAGTCAGAACAGGCGTCCATGCGGCGGGGTACCTGAGCGGATACAAGATGCATACACAACAAGAAATATGAACGGGTCAGGGCCCGATTCTATATGATTACCAGATGAATAAAAAGTATGACAGTTATGAATGATGAATCCTGATAAACAGAAATAAGAATCTACCGACACAATATGCATAAGCTAAGACAGTTTAATTAATCATGAATCTAATTTAATTATGCAAGAGAATAAAAATAATTAACATTTAATTAAAAGCTTCCATCTTACATACCATTTCATTTCACATTTCTATTCCTTATCAGGAAAACATAAAGATAATTATAAGCTCTTTGTGACTTTTATTTCAATTACATGCCCTTCCTGGCATTCCATTCCTTATCAGGAATATAATCATTATCAAATGCTCTTTGTGGCATTTTATTGTGCTCTTTGTGGAACTTATAATCCATCAAGTCCCACTTGATTAAGAATTGTTATAATTATATACATATAACGATTTTAAGACCGCTCGTCCGGGTTTCCCCACCGTGCGCACCCCTAAATGACCATCATTTTCCAGGGCCTTTCATCAAGACAACTTGGGCACCTATAACGCAAGACGTCGGGAAGCGGCCATGTGCCTGCGGGGTAGTTATAACCACACCCGGAATTACCTACCCATCGCAAAAAAATATACAACAACAAACGCTCACATGGCCTAGGACTATATCCACCCTGCATTCATTATCCAGGGGGCTTCACCTTACGCGCGAACTTCCCTTATGATGGCATTTAGAGAGGATGTGTTTAACCAAATTATCATTTACCAAATTCATAATTATGTGAATTATCATTTACCATAATTATTACCATTTCCATTTCATTTTCAACTCCAATTTACGTTGTACGTTTCTTTTTATTCGAAACCATAGTCATTTACATTTTTGTAAATAATTCACCTTATCATCCGGAGCCAATACGTTAAATTATATTGTTACTACCACCTCAAAGGAGTAAATAAACTCTTAATTATCTCCAAACATTATAGGGTGTTATTTTAAAACCCCAAGACTAACATCCTTCAAATAAATGAATAAACTTCCAATTTATTCTCCCAACACACTTTTATGGGGTTATTATAAACCATTAAGATTAACATAGCTCAATTGAGCTTCTAAAGTCTCCCAAACATAATACTATAACTCTTAGTTTTATAGTAATCAACTAGAAGAAAAGAATGCCATATCATCAATAGGCATAACCCCGAAAAACCCCATATAAACCATTACTACTCTAGAGTAGTTACCCAACTCATCTAGAACTCTTGGACACTAATTTTACTTCATATAAGAAGGTTCCTAGGTCCTAATCCTAAAGAAAGGGTTGAAAATAAACTAAGAAAAATCACTCAAAAGTGCAGGGTTTCCGAATCGATTCGGCCTGGCCGAATCGATTCGGTTAGAAAAGCGAATCGATTCGGACCATCCGAATCGGTTCAGTCAGGAAAACCTGACTTCTGCATAATTTCCGAATCGATTCGGACAGCCCGAATCGATTCGGTCCACTCAGACCTGGACACTGCCCCTCTAGTGGCCGAATCGATTCGCCCCTGCGAATTTGCCAAGTATGGGTTTAAGGGTTATGAACCCTAAATTCCCCAAACCTCATGTCTCTTCCATTTCAAACACATCCAACCACAATTTTCTACCCAAAATTCATCCTATATGATTTATAACCACTATAGCCCACAATTTCATCCTCAAAAACTAAGATTAGGGTTCAATTCCCATAAATTCCATTTTTTTTATCCATAAATGCAAATACACAACTATCCCACAAATTATCCATCTTAAATCACATATTAGCAAGTAGAAAACTTGCCTTAAAGTTGAAATCTCAAGTTTCCGTGTGTAGTAGCAACAATCCATCTTCAATCTTCATTTTCTCTCTTCTTTCTCCACTTTTCTCTTCTTCTCTCTTTCTCTCGTTTTCTCTCTATGTTCAAGACATAAAATAGGCAAATTAGGGGATTTAGAAGACTAAAAATCGGGGCTTAACACAAGTCTGCCAAATACGCATATAAGTTAAATCCAGGTAAAAGTGCCCGAAACCCAAAAATACAATATGGCCCTTATTTTGACTGTCTCGCACATTCCGGGACTAATTACGCCCTCTAAACTGGCATCCGAAAATTTAATAAATTATTTCAAGTTCCAGTTTCATTTAAACCATAATGTCATTTAAATCATATGACACCATAAAACATACAACCGAATAATATTTACTTCCTCATACAATAAATATGCAGCAATCCAGTAAATGTTAACCTTCAACTTACTTAATTAGTGTTTACTCTAGTTCCAACCTTTTATATAATTACCTTATGTGATAAAATAATATTAAATTAGCCTCCTAAATGAGAGGGTTGGTACAATCATCAACATCTATTCCCCTCATATCTACTAGAAACTGCAAAAGACTTGCATCCTTAAGATTTACATAGTCCCTTTAGTGCAACCTGTTAATATTAACTCCCCTCTTCAAAAGACTTGCACCATCAACATCAACTCCCCTATGCCCTTGAATGATCGACTCCTGTATCTTACATGTGCAGTATAAGATGCAAAAGTGTCTTACATTTCAATTCTTCTATTAAACAGATAACTTAGCTAACTGACACATTATTAAACACTTAGGTATGCTCTATGGGCTTTTTTGTATTAATGAAATTGGAATTTTAAGTAATATTAGCTCATTAATAATGCGCTTTATGTAAGAAAAAAAGCATTCTAGTACTAGATTTTTTTAATCCAATAAAGTGTGTTTAATTCGGCAAACATAAAGTATTAACATATGAAAATTGGGAGAACAGAGACTGAAATTACTACAGCAAGATCACTGAGTTATTTGGGAATTTCACAGTTGAGTTTGTAAAGATAGAGTAGGGGGAGGAGGAGGGACCTGTTGCAGGTACTGATATTTAATTAACTTATTTATGTCGGTATGAATGTATGAAATTATTTTGGTGATAACTTGGTTATATTCATAAATATATTGGTTATCCACTCTTTTATGTGATTTCTGTAATCTATTTGTTTCATATGAAATTTGAAATACTTCTTTTCGCAGAGGGTCATTATGTGCCTAAAGAATTAAGCTATCTTCATTTTGTAAATTTTCACATAGATCTTTTTTGCAGAGGGTAATTGTGTGCCTAAATATTGCTTTATTTCTACTTTATCTCGGTGGCAGAATTTTCACATAGATCACAACCAACTCTGCTATTGAATTCATGTTTATTGCAGTTCAATTCTGTCTGGATCCGGTTTCTATTTTTAGTTGACAGTGATGGTCATTTCAGTGAGCCCAAAACCGTTAATGATTTTATCGGATCAATGGGTGGGATCAAGCAAAAGATGACACACATCATTTGGTTGTTAAAAAATGAAATGTGTTTACTTTATTATTGACTACATCCGCAATTCTATGTTCAAAAAGAGTTATTTTTTTATTTGATCAATTTGCGTTGTATTATTCATATGGGTTTTTAAATGTCATTTTTCAATGATAATCGATTCTCATAGGGTGATTGATTCAATTACATTTTCTAATGGGATTAGTACATTGTTGGCTTTTGACGTGTGTTACAAATCTGGAGATGGGATGCCAATTTTGAGAGGTTTTGTGGTGCCATATGCTCTGTTTTGAGGTGCCATATGTTCACAATATATATATAACTAAATGGTGAGTGTTTGATAACAATAATTAAATTTGTTCAGAGTATAACTACTAATAATTTGCAAAAGTTAATTAAATTCTATACGTAAGCACTCGGTGGGTGTTTTATTACAAAGTTGATTTTTTTAAAAAACAATTCATTTTCATTAAAAAAACGGGGTAGGAATCAAATCATATGTTTCCATTCACGACTTTTAGTATAAAATTTATTTTTACAACACTATTTAGACCCACTATTGTTTTAATTCTTCACTCATTGGTTTAATCGTGTCATGATGGGTTAGTTCTTATTGTATCATATCAAATCGTATTTACTTATCATGTCATGTCCGGGTCAAGAAAAAAATGCTAGCGTGTCATGTCAGGTCGTGTGAAAAATGACCCATTGACCCGTTCTGCCAGTCCTAACATACACATGAAAAAACTTACTAAAATTTTCCAATTTTTTTAATCGTACAATAGGTTACTTCAAAAATTGTTTATCTATTGCCAACTAAATGACGTATGGTCCAATCAACGGCGTACACTTTTGACTTAACGCTTCGTTTTGTTGGGGGAACGAAATTGTTTTCGTTTCGCAATTACGTATGAAATTTTTTGCCATTTTGCGATTACGTACTTTTTGAAATTTTTTGTCGTGCCTTCAGGAAAATTTACCACAATTGATACTTTCAAAAATTGTTAGTGTGCCTTCAGGCACGAGCATAACCTAGTGTTTATATATATATATATATATATATATATATATATATATATATATACATAAAATCATAGTTTACGGATGTTTGGGTTGCATTTTTTTAATATTTACTTTTCTTTGATCTAAACTGTCCTAACATTTTTATCATAAACTAGTTTGTCTCGATTTGATTGATCTTGTCTATTTTAAACTGAAATCATGTTCATTTATGATCTAAACTATTTTTTGTTATGTAGACCTTGTTATGAGAAATTTTGGGGCATGCACATGTTATTTTTGCCCCAAAATTTTGGTATAACAAAACCACCTTTTTAGAATCATAAACTGAAGTTTTTGATTCTCTCCTAGATCTGACTATATATGTTGATTTAGAATACAATTCTCTTTGAATTTTAATCTAGATTTATTTACCGATCTAATATTTATGTTTAACTTCTTGTGGACTGTTGTAAGTTATTTTTTAGTTGTTTGTGTTGAATCCCTTGTAAATCTTTTAATTCACACAAACTTCGTAAGAGTAAGCTTGAAATCATAATTTTTATAGAAACTCACTGAGTGAAATGTCCTTAAAATTGATGGTTTAAACTTCTATGTATTCCACCTCTTGTTATTTCTTGTTGTTCCCTATTCACTGGATACATTGGTCTATTGTGTGAATTGCTTTTATTTGCTCAATTACTATACTGTCTTTGTTACATTTAAGTTACTTGTGGAATTGTTTTGTATTGGCCTTGGTACACTGGTTGAATTGGGAGTATTAGTTCATTTACACTATTGTAATTATAAATTATACCTAGATTGTTGTTATAGTGGATTTGGGTGTGTGTATGGTCCTAGAACTAAGGGACTCGGGACTATCCAGTTAGCTAGTTTCCTCGTGACCAAATACTATGTCTCTACCACTTCTCCTCATCCCATTCTTTTCCAAAGTTTTTTATTCGCTAAAGGACATCACAATGACTCATAAATTTTTTGCGTCTATTTGTTTTCCACTGTTAACATTTGAAAAGTTTTTTTTTTATCAAAGAGTTAAAATAGTTTTTATTAATATCGACACTATTGTATATTAGGTTATTTTCAAAGGTATGTCAATTTGAATTTGTGAGGCTCCACGACTATGGGAGCCTTCATAGTGCTCACCTGCAAACAAGGAAATAAGATGAGTAACTATTTACACTTGAAAAATAAACATAAGTTTGGTATACTAGTGTAATGCTTAAGGTTCCGCGGCTATAGGAAATCTTATAGCATTAACCTGCAAACAAGGAAACATGACAAATAACTGCGTAAAATGCTTATAAAGCTAAAAGAAAATGATTAAAACTTATATGAAAGCTCAACACTTAAGACTTCATACATAATGGAGCACTTAAAATACTTTCCCAAAACTGCTCATAAGAGAGTACTTATGCGAGCATTGGCATGAGTTGATAAAAAATGTAGGTATGAACAAAAATACTTGCAGCCCACAGATACAGTAATGCTTGAACCAAAGGGGTGAATAATATGAAAATAAAAAATAAGTTATCGCTAAATAACATAACTCATCAAAGAAAAAAAGCATGTCAAGTACTTGGGCTCTCACGAAGGAGAAATTCTCGAGATAATACTAATGACAGGCATTGTGGGTTGAGTGGAAATGAATTGTATAGAACTTGCACCCACCTAACAATAAAGAAATCAAAGCATCTAAGGTCACAATTCAAAATGATAAAGACAATAAAAGATTGTGTTAAATCCCGAACACTAGGTTACCTTCTCTAAAGAGATAATAGGTATCTTAGGATCACTCGCAGTAACACTAAAGATTGGCCGAGATGGAAGAGTTTGGATCCGAGGTTTGTTGTCAATTGAAAGATGTATGTGGGGGATACATATCCTACCGGAGAGAGGTAACTATGGGATGATTACCCTCATGGAATGAGAATACCCTCGAATTAAGTGGAACCAACGGTTAATAATCCTTAAAAAGAGTAAAAAGTGGTAAGATGCCATTTTCTTATCCAACAAAGGGGAGAACAAAAAACAAATATTCGACGTATACCCCCATAGAGCTAACTAATACAATGGCTAAGGGGTGGCTTGCTGCCGGAGGAATTATTACATCACAAGAAGATGTTGAAGGTGAAAATAACATTTGTTTATATAAAAAAAGAGAATAAATATTCTAGTTCAAATCCTCATTGGGTATGGGTAAAAGTAAAGGACCCTTTCAAGTACATGGAGAGTGCTCAATGTAAGACTAGTCGCATGAGTAGTCATAGATGAATTCTCAACATTAATGGGCAATACAGTTAAGAGCTTCAAATAAAAAGTATAAAGTGAACACAAACACTCATATTAGATTCTTTCTTTAGTAGTTAAAAATAAAAGAGGGTTAGAGAATACAACACTCTTGTGCTAAGATCAAAGAAGATACCAACATGGAGTTACTCTTGCATGGAAATGGAGCACGAGGGGGATGGATAGGAGAAGAAGAAGAAGGCAAAAGTACAATACTCACCATTGGTGCCTCACTTTTTCCCACGAATGAAACTTTTTCAAAAAGAGGGCAACCAATTAGTTATAAAGTAAAATTTAATAAAAAAATCCTAGAAAAAATATACGATGGAAAATACTTACAGATCCCGAATGAGGGGTTTTCCCATATGGAAATGGTTAAGTTATGGGGGTAGTTGAGGAAGGTGAATATATTAATAACTCATCATGATAATTGACGAACTATTCCAAGTCCCATATAACATTCCTAGTGGCTGATTAAAAAAGATGAAGAATCAAAAGAATGACCTTAATTGATGCCAAGTGTCTCAATATCATTTGAAGACGAATTGTGGTAATCAATGAAAGGAGTACCTCATAATCAATAAGTTCCTTTTCAGATGATCTGGGTTTAAACTGAGCCCTCATATATCCATTGCTTTTATTTTTATTAAATGAGAGAGGAATAGTTAGAGTACCTTCCACTGATTGAGTAGGAAGTGGAGAATATGATTGAGGAAAGGATGCTTCGAGGGATTCATAACCATGCTCGTGAACATTTTCAAAAGTTTCTTTAATACCACAAGTATCTGATATTAACAAAGATAGTAGAGTCTATGGATTTGTTAGCTCATTTCTTTCCCTTAGCTGCTCGAGTCTTAACTCGAGATGGATGCAAGAAATCCCCACAAAGTTCAGTAGGGACGAAGTTAAAAACATATGTATTTAGGTGCTTCCTTTTAAGAATTTTGGCCTTTCCTTTGCCATTAACTTTTGATTGCTTCACCCCTAGATGCATTGAGTATACAGTCTCTTCCTATATTAGATTCATCAACATGGGAGTAAATTAATCCAAAGGAGACTTTATTATTTGACTATAATGCCATGTCTATTTAAGTTCTTGCTTCGTCAGAAATTTATCATATGAGTGAATGCCCACAATGAATGATTCGTGAGGCATACCTTGAACACATGACTTGATAAGTTGAACTTGACATTGCGAGAGCATAAACCACGAACAACTAATAAAAGGAAAGTAATCACGAGTAGATTTAAGAAAATTAAGAAATTGAGCAATACGATGGACCATGCCTCCAAAAGTTAAATTTGATTAAGATTCCAAGTATAACTCCTCATAGGAAAGAAATAAAGGAAAATCAGGAGCAAAAGTTCCGTGATCGTACCCAAAATGTCTCATCACTCGGTTAGAATAATAGAACTCCACTCCTTGCCCCAATTTAGTTTAGGAAGGGAGAGTAAAAGATAAAACAAAAGCCATGGTGGATATGTGGGAACAACCACTCGCAGAGTTAGCATCAATAAGAGGATTAAAAACTTGCGAAGTAGATGGAATGAAACACTAAGAAAATATATCTCCCAATCTATTTGAGTAAGTTCTAAAGGAGAATTCATCAATATAATCAAAAAATGGAATTAACGAGTGCTTAGGAATCTTCATATGCGATCTTGCAAGAAGGGTAGTGCTACCTGGTAACGAGCGAGGTTTTGGAGCCCAACTTGGGAATCGCTCGAATAAAGACCCCGTAAGAATAAAATAGTTAGAACAATTGAAAATGTCATACTGTTTATGAGATCTCTTCGTATGAGCATGTGTTTTATGCAACCAAGTATATATAGATCCAAGTGTTAAGGTAGTAAGAAGTACATATCTACCATATACAAGCCATGAAACACCAAGAAAATATATCTCCCAATCTATTTGAGTAAATTCTAAAGGAGAATTCATCAATATAATAAAAAAATGGAATTAAAGAGTGCTTAGGAATCTTCATATGCAATCTTGCAAGAAGAGCAGTGCTACCTGGTAACGAGCGAGGTTTTGGAGCCCAACTTTGGAATCACTCGAATAAAGACCCTGTAAGAATAAAATAATTAGCAAAATTGAAAATGTCATAATTTCTATGAGATCTCTTCGTATTAGCATGTGTTTTATGCAACCAAGTATATATAGATCCAAGTGTTAAGGTAGCAAGAATTACATATCTACCACAGACAAGCCTCACTGCTAGACAAAATAACAATTCTCGAGGAGAGTCTTTGGGTATTCCTTGAAATAGAAATCTTGATAGAATAGTCACAAAAGGCATCCAAATGACTCTTTGACTTCAACTTGGGATCGTATGGACTTTTTGGGGATTTTTTTAAGCCTCATCCTTGGAAAAGGATTTGAAATCCCTAAACCAATATCTTTACCACTTAGAAAATGAGTCTTTTCTCACACATGTATTAGTGAGTGCTACGTAACGAGTGCATTCTCCTACAACCTTTTTTAACTCCTCGAAAATTTTGTCCTCCTTAATATCCTCATAACCATTTGTAAAAGTGTGATTACCCAAGACAAACATTCCTATAAGTTTAGAAATATTCTCTGGAATGATCATAAACTCTCCCCAGCCGTCACAAAAGTATGTGTATCTATGCTCTGACGAGAGGCCATGATGTTTAAGCACTCGAGTTTTTACTAATTGTATAACTATTGTAGTTGTTAAGAGTTCTTTCCAAGCCATGATCATCAATGATTTTGCGATAACATTCAATAATAAGACATACTCAACCCAAGACTCCCTCTCCTCGGAGGCACGACCAAAGACCTTAAAATTAATGTTTAAAAATGGAAATTCCCCTCTATCCACTTGATTTTGCAATATGCTATCAGGTAGTATGACCGAGACATCCTCGCACTCTATAAATTCTAAAAGTGGGTTCTTGGCTATCATAGCTTCAAATAATTCCTCAAATCCCTCTAAAAAGGTCAAAAAATAATCATCACTCCCAAATAATGGGGCACACCTAGACCCAATTAAATCCTTTTTAACATGTACCTGTAGATATTCTATTTTGTTGGGTTAACAAAGGAAAAATCGTTGGCTTTGTTTTGAAAAAAACCACTAGTAACAATGGAGATGTTTGAATAAACGATAAGCATGGTCGGGGAAATGGTTAATATTCTAGAAATCATTGAAGTAGTGATGGAATTAATAAAGACCCCACCACTACCTTAGTAAAGAGAGTGGAAATGGAGGTTGAAGTTATATTGGGCAAAGAAACCATTAAACTAAAGAAGGTTTCCAAAAATGATAGAATCAAAGCTTGAAGAAAATTGCAAATAGATGAAAATGGTGAAACTCCCTCTCTAGAATTTTCAAATGAATGTAAAAAATGCCAAAAGAAGAGAAAAGGAGTATCTATACACCAAGATTGTAAAAGGGGCTTGTGGTTTGAAAGAAGGATCAATGATTACCCAAATCATGAGTAGTCCTCCCCAACACAACAAATGTCTCCACGAAATACTAAAATATCATCTTATATGCAAGGGAAATTTTTTTGTTATTGCCTCTAGCATCTAGGACATGTCCATAGAGTCTAGTTTAAATTGAGTATGGCATATCATGTTACATCTGTCATGGAAATTCAAGTTCATAAGTTCAAGAAGATGGATCCGAATATCAGGCGCCTTCAACACGATATACGACAGTACATAACGTATATTTGGTATGGATGTTACATTTTTTTACTAAGTATTGGAAATTTTTTATAAACTGGTTTTTATCAAAACGAGGCATTTTCAAATAGTTTTTCGAACATAAAATAATTTTTTAATTTTTGATAATCTCATTCAAACGAGATTGAAATATCATTAGAACGACATTCCTATGTCGTTAGAAGGTCATTTGATGGCTTCCTTCAATTGTGCTTCGAACGCTGGCTTACTATTTTACCTTTCATTATCTCGTTGGAAACAAGTCACATGTTGTTCTAACGATGTCCCTATGTCGTTAGAACAATTGCTGATTCTCGCTCGAACAACATTGTGCCACCTCAATTTTTGTGTTCACCTCTAAGCAAAACACTTTTAATTCACAAAATCCTTTCTTAAATACTTTTTTGAATCATGTTTGAAATCCAAAGAACTTCTATGTCAATGTTACTCTTGTTTAGAATGAGCCTCTACTACTACTCTTGTGGTTCTCGAGGGAATCATTGTTGATGACTGTGATCATTGTCGGTTCTCAAGGGAATTTACTGCTAAAGGAAGATTACGAACTTTGTAGTTCTCGTGGGAACTATTGCTGAAGAAGAAGACACTCACATGTGGGAGATTGGTTGGGCAGATTTCATTAATTATCTTTGGAAGTTGCGATTTGCAAAACCATTAGTGAAATAAATGATTTTTCTTTCCTGAAATTACATTTTCTTTACATGCTTAATTTGAATAACATAGTTGCATGTTTAGGATTTAATAAAAATTAGAATTTGTTGGTGGGATCGACATCTAATTAAATAAGTTTGCTCCATTAGAGAATCATGAAATCTCAAATTGGTATCAGTGCTTCTTACAAAAATTTACTGTGTGATCCTTTTTTCACAAAATTTTTCTGAGATATCAAATGTTTTGAAACATTGAATTTGAAAAATCGCAAATTTTTTAATGGATAACTTATATAATCGGATGCCTATCTTTGATGGCACAAATTATGCATAATGGAAAGCCCGTATGAGATCTTGTTTAAAAGCTATTGATGAAAGTGTTTGGCTTGTGTGTGAAGGAGGGTGGAATCCTCCAACTGTCATGATTAGGAATGACATTAATCCCAAATGCATTTCTTATTAGACTGATGATGAGTTTAAGTAGAGTATCTAAAACTTCCACGGACTTAGTGTTATTACTAGAGCCGTCACCACTAACGAGTTCCGCTGCATCATGACGTGCACTACGTCTAAAGAGGCATGGGATACTCTCCAACTCACTCATAAGGATAATAACGCTATCAATGCATCTATGCTTCAAAATTTGACCACCCAATTTGAGACCATCACTATGTTAGAGTCCAAGAGTTTTGATGAGTTTAATGCTAGGTTGTCAGACATTGTTCTAGTTTTAATTTGGGTGAGAAAATTGAGGAGTCGAGAGTCGTGAAAAAGATTTTTAGGTCACTTCCTTGTCGATTTATTCCTAAGGTAACTTCCTTACCAATTTATTCCTAAAGTCCCGTGCTTAACTCTCTAGGGTTTTTAGATTCTTTTAGGTTAGAAGAACTAATATAAGACCTTTAAACTTATGAGATCGACATGTTTCCTAAAACCACTAAGACTAAGGATAGATGGATAGCTTTAAAGACTCAAATTAAGAAAAAGAAAAAAGAGAGAGTTTGTGAGTCTGATTCTAAGGACGAGGTTGATTTGGGTGACTTGGATTTATTTGTGAAAATTTGTAAAACATTTCTCAAAATTTCCAAAAATAATTCTTCCAATGAAAAGATTTTTGAGAAAAATAAAAAAGAAAGTTGAGGTCAAGGATAGAAGTGAGAAAGAGGAAGATATAAGGTGTTATGAGTGAGAGGGAAAAGGTCACAAAGCTTTTGAGTGTCTAACTATGCTAAAGATAAAGGGCAAAGAGATTGATAATAAAGACACTTATAGCGATAGTGTCATCGGGTCGGATGATTCAGGGGGAGAATCACCACATGAAAAATGTGTTGCTTTCTACATGAGAACACCTAGAGTAACCCACAAAGATGAGGACACATGTAAATGTGAGAGCCTCTATGATGTTTTGAGCCATTCGAGTGAGTGTGAGGAGGAGTTTCAAAGTGAGGGTGAAGGTAATCTCCAAAAAGCGTTTAGTGATTTATACACCGAGACATTGAAAACCAAAAATTTGAATAAAGATTTAAATCTTAGGGTGTTAGATTTGGAAAGAGATGTGAAAATTTTGAGGGTGAGAGGTATCAGTGAGTCAACTCAAGAAGGTGAAGTTTTTTTTTTTTGTGAACAATTGATTGTCTTAGGCCTGTAAAAGAGTGATTTGACCAACATTATGGCTAGTCTTACGGGAGATCTTCAATCTTCATTAAAGACTTACGAGCAACTTGAAGCCCGTGTATCCCATCTTAAATTGATCTCGAACGTGTCCGGGAGGAAAATTTACTTTAGAGGAGACATCTAAGAAGGTATTAAAGATGTTCCTCGATCCCGCTTTGGGTAATGTTGAGAGACTAGGAATAGGTTATGATGGATTGCCCACTTCCCATGTTGCATCCTAACCAGTTCTCGAGTTTGTGATGGTCCATATGGCTTTCAACCAAACCCACTTAGGCATCCATTTCCCCATAAGAGAGATCATCCTAGTCATTTTGAGAGATCCATTCATAAGCCCATTTATGTTTGTTCCTATTGAAAGAAAAGAGGACAACTTAAGGAATTTTGTTTTAAGTTGGGTAGTGTGTCACATAGGTATCTTTCACGATATGATACTACACGTGTTCCCACACGCACTTCCACACATGTTACTCTGTATGCTCCCACATATCACATGAGATATTTTGAGCATTTTTGAGAAAAGGTTGAGTCAACACTTCACATGATTTTATGGATGTTATTCATAGGATGTCACCACCTTTGAAGTACTCTTGCGGACATAGTGATTGAGGTTTAGACTTGTTTGCTAGCAAATGATGTTTTTCATGTTTATATTATTCATGCCCATTACTAGTACGTACTACCATTGTATTTAGATTTTTCCATTTTGATATATTTTTCAAAAAATCCAAAAAGAATTTTGTTCTTCCTGAAAAGTTTTGGAAAAATACAAAAATATTTTTGGTTTCTTTTTAGAAAAAGTGAAAAAGACAAAATGATTTTATTTTGATAAAAAAAAATAAAAATCCAAAAAGATTTTTGTAGTTGTTTTGTACCATTTGTGGATGGACATTTAGGATTGCCAATTCACAATATCATTCCATTATGCACATGACTTTTTGACAGCGTTTTGAGATGCAACATCGGTTAATTTATTGGGTTTATAGTGTGTTGAAGTCATTAAGATGTGATTAAGGATTACTTTCTACATGTTTGACTCATTGTCTCCATTAATGCACACATGCATGAATTTATTTGTGTATTGCACTTATCTATCACATGTTGATCAAAATGTTTTCATCTTAATCCTTCTTTTAAAATGAATGAAATGCGATAAAATGAGATAATGGAATTAGTGCTTGTAAGAACCATTTCCTGGATTGGAAAAATTAAAATTTATATCTTCAATAAATGTGTTAATTTAAAACCAATGGCTCGGGCTGCGAAAGTAAAATGATCTTTGCATAAATAGCCACCATTTGAAAAAAAAGATCCTAAGATATTAAAAGCACTCAAAAGAAAAAATATAATGTGCTAGGCCAAATTTCAAGAACATTGTTGCTTCACTACATATGAGAATTGATTTCTCCAAAACAAAAAGTTGAGAGAAATATTACAAATGTGAGTTTTGAGGGAGTTAAGTTGAAGATCAATGAGTTTGCACGTCCAGAAAAATTCTCGTAAAAGCATTATATAGTTTTGGGAATTATTGGTGTGAAAATCATTATAGACAATGTTTTGTTGGTTAAATTGAGTTGATATCATATCAATTTAATATTTTTACACATCAGGATGATTTTGAGTTCATTTGTTAGTATCCAAAATTCATCGTACACATATATTATGATTGTTTGAGTTGATTTTCCTATCAAATTTGTTCGCACCCATTCATTCCGTTTCCACGACTTGGTTATCTTAGTGTTAGTTGATGGTGTGTTGTATTTGTAAATTTTTTTCTCTTAACAAATTTGAAATTTTTAAAAAATAGTATTTAGAGCCTTTGAGAATATCCTTGCATGAGCTTGATTGATATTTGTTTGTGATGATATACTATGCTTGTTCTGACCCACTCTGGTTTATTACTTTTTTTTTATTTCTTTTCCTTATCTATTTCGGATAAATAAAAAGGGGGAGAACAAATTATGAATTATGGGGGAGTGAGATGAGAGTTTGATTTATGGGGGATAATTGATTTGATTTATGACTATTATCTTATTTTAAACTCGATACTTCACGAAGATATATTTTTTTTCTATTACGTGTAGGTACACTTTGATGAGCATATGAAAAGTATACATTTGACAAAGCTCTCAAAAGATGATTAAGAGAATGCAAGAGATTTGAAGATCTGAAAAAGTTTAAGATTTTGAAAGACTTATACATGTTTAGTATCTTTCCATTTTTTGGGTTTCTGGGAGGGTATTATATTCGTATAAGATTTGTTGAATAATTTAGATTTTTTATGTTGTACTGGAATAGCCATAGAGGGAGATTTGGAAGGGAAAAATTTATGTTATTTCCCCTAGAATCTAGGCCTTGTCCATAGAGTCTAGTTTACATTGAGTATGGCGTATCCCATTACATCTATCATGGCAATTTAAGTTCATAAGGTCATGAAGATGGATTCGAATATCAAGCATCTTCAACATGATCTACAACTTTGTGTATATTTGGTATGAATTTTGTTTTGTGTCTCGTAATTTCTTACTATGTATTGGAAATTTTTTATAAATTGATTTTTGTCAATACGAAGCGTTTTCAACTAGTTTTTCGAACGTAAAATAATATTTTATTTTTGACAGTCTCGCTCAAACGAGATTGACATATCGTTAGAATGACATGCCTGTGTCATTAGAAAGTTTTTTGATGGGTTTCTTCAAACGTGCTTCGAACGATGGCTTCTTATTTGCCTTTCATCATCTCCTTGGAAACGACTAACCTATCGTTAGAACAATTATTGATTCTTGTTTGAACGAGATTACATCACCTCGATTTTTATGTCCACCTATAAATACCTTCTTCGTGAAGATTTTTCTTTAAGACTTTTGATTTACAAAAACTATAGACCTGTTCCATTGAGTCTTCACTTTTTATAGGGCAAAACACTTTTAATTCACACAATCCTTTCCAAATACTTGTGTGAATCATCTTTAAAATACAAAGCACTTCTATGTCAAAGTTACTCTTGTAAAGAATGAGCATCTACTGCTTCTCTTGTGTTTATCTAGGGAATCGTTACCGACGACTGCGATAATTGTGGGTTTTCATGGGAATTCATTACTAAAGGAAGATTGCGATCTTTGTAGTTCTCATGAGAACTATTGCTGAAGAAGAAGGCAGTCACCTATGGGAGATTGGTCGGGAAGATTTCTCTAATTCTATGTGCAGGTTGTGATTTTCAAAACCATTAGCAAAATCAAAGGTTTTTCCCTTTGGTATTTTTTTTCTTGAAATTATGTTTTCGTTACATACTTGATTTGAACCACATAGTTTCATTTTTAGGGTTTAATAAAAATTGGAATTTTTTTGTGGGATTGACATTTAACTAAATAAGTTGACTCCATCAAAGAATAATCTCATTATGTACCCAAACATGTAAAAGAATTTAATACGGAATAAAAGTAATGATGATAACTATACTCTTAAAATTCCTAGAAAAATAACTTCTCATGCACAACTCTTCCTCTTCAAGCCAAAGAAGAATTTTGCAGGAGTGGGCTAATGTTGAGGGGTATACAAATAACCCTCTAATTAAAGAAGAGTTTTGCGAGGAGTACTTAGTCAAAGGGATGCGAAAGAAACCCGCAAGTCATAGAGAAGAGAAGACAAAATATTAGTACTCAAACGATCCCATGTAAGCTACAAAAATAAGGCAAGTAAGGCCAACAAAATAGGGTGCTCGAGCAACCCAAAGCTCTAAAAGTCAAGCAAGTTGTACTAGTAAAAGAGAGTGCTCAAGCAACCCAAGTCAGTTCCAAAAATTCCATAATTTCCAGCACCCTTGATGCAACAAAATCCTGTAGTAAACCAAGTAACTTCTATACAAATTAGATAACTACCCGGGGGAGTTGGAGGAATGAGGCTGTAGACTTGATACATGGAATATGGGGCCAATTGCTAGGGGAGTACAAACCTCAATTTATAGAATTCCATATCTGGAATAGATAAATAGGATTAAACTTCCTAAAGACTTCAAATTTCCAATCTTAACCTTTTTCTCAGGGTATGAGAGTCAGTACACATTAGAACACATTGCTAGGTTCACTAGTCAATGTTTCGAGGATGGAACCAATGCTTACTTAAGGCTACATTGTTCTCTATATTCCCATACAGATGCAACCTTTACCTGGTTCATAATTTTTCCACTAAATTCAATTAAGAATTAGTATTAAATGGAATATATTCTCCATTCACAGTTCTTCCAAAATAAACTAGAGGTTTATGTGGATGATTTGGCTTGGTTAACACAAAATATGGATAAAAAATCAATTGCATCCATAAACAGATTCAAAAGGATTAGGAATAAATGAAAAATAGTCTTACCTGAGTTAGAATTTGAGAAATTATCTTAAAATGGTTTAGAATCTAGGATTTAAAAGAAGTAGAATTAACTACTACAGTATCCAGATATGAAGCTCTTCTTGGAGGGGAGCATAAGAGAAAGACGTATTCTTTCCAAACATATTATAAGTATCCATAACTTTGAAATTATTGCTGTTAAACTTATGGGAACTGAGAGTATAATTTGTGAAGATTTAGTTCTAAAGTATACCGCACATGGAATGATGAAAAAGTACACTTTTGACATTAATAAGGCTGGTAGGATATTTTACTTTCTCTTAAAGGCCAGAATGTTAAAAGCACTTGATGATGCTAAAAAGACACATGAAATTAAAGGAAACAAATTATTGTTAATGACATAATGTATTTTCTCACTAACTAATGCCTAGTTTGTATTTCTCGACATGGTTCAAGAGTTGATTAGGTGTGGAAAGATCAAATTCCACGCAAAAGAGGAGAGTACAATGGGGGTAGATGAAGACCTTTCCCCAAAGTCAAAAAAATTTGGGATCAATATGCTGTCAATTCAAATTACTAGAAATAAAGCTCATGTGGAATTAAGAATTAAGACTAATGATGAACCAAAAGCTTCGTAGCCTGAAACACTAAAGATCTTGAGTAAAAGGTAATGAAATACATGTGTATCATATGTGGGGGATACTGTAACACCACTCCTGATATTTTAGTCTTTCCCCGTGTAAATTGTAATCACATGAAATTCTTAGGATTTGGATTATATATATGTGGGCTTTTATCTCTATTTTTGATTAGTTTTGTTGGCCTTAATTGTAATTGTGAAAGTTATTGGAAGAAAATTGGATTTTAGGAAAAATTTGTAGTTCAAACGAAACTAGAGATCGTTCACATGAGGATTCCATCTCATTCGAACGAGAATGCTAATGGGTCAAACAAGAAGCCTTGTCATTGAAAGTTGACTTCTAACAATGATCCGACGACCCACCCATGTATTAGATTTCCCAACTTCATTAGAAGGTCGCTTGAATGATTATCGAACGAGGGATCAATCTCTTTCGAATGAGGGCCTAATCTCGTTCGAATAACCTGCCTAGAAATCAGTCTACTCGACTTAGCTTGGTGTACTGCCGAATTTTAACCCTTGATCTAATGACGTGTCAATTTTTGATGGGTTGGATGAGCATAACTGTTTTTGGTGTGTTTGGATGAGTTTTTAAATGGTTTTAAGTGGGTTTTGTGAGGGTTATGAGAAAAGAGGGTGAGGGTGGTTTCCCCCACCATTTTTTTAGCACATCTCCCTCTCTTTAAGACACTCCATACACCATCTTATTCTTCCCCAACAATTTCTCCACCATAGACAAACCTTTCCACCACCTCCAAACAATTATTTACATCATTTCCAAGCCCTTTTCTACCATCTTCCAGCTTGCATCAAGGAAGAAAGGGGTGTAATAAAGCTTGTAGAGAAGATTTGTTGGAGTCATTGAAGGAGCTTTTGGAGTCTTGGATCTTAAGAGTTTTTAGGAGATTTCAACTATTTCCTTTTGTGTTTCTCCTCTTATAATCTAATGTAGGACTTTCATAGTCTAAATTTTTAAGGTTTCTAGCTACGAAAAATATGTAGGATGAATGCTAGATGATTTTTAATGCCTAAAATAAAGTTATTTGATGAAACATTGTACCCTTGAAAAAATGGAGTTTTTAACAAGAGAAAACCATAGAAGAGTCTTTTTATAAATATTAGTCATTTTACCTTGAAAATGGAAGAAAGCATGTAAAATATATCAACCCGTGATTTTTATTTGTCTAAGTATATTTTGAGCTATTTCTAGGCTTGAAATCCTCTTTCACATATGTAAAATCTTGTAGTTAGGTAGATGAGGATATCTTAGACTTTTTAAAGTATGTTATAATGGATTTTATGGAAAAATGAATAAATATAGAAAAAGATCCCTAAAACGTGTTGAATATTATTGGAATGAGTAAAAATAATATTTGATGTCACATGTGATGATGGGGCAAAGTTATGGACTTCTGTTGAAAATGGTCTTGAATGAGTAAATGTATTTTATGTGGCAAAACATAAAATGATAATATGATTTTAAACACAAAATCATGAAAAGGACGTTTTGAAAGAAAAAGGTTAAGTTCTAGTGCCAAAATGAAATTAAATATATTTTTTCACAAAATTATGATGAAAGGGAAAAATGGTGATTTGGCAAAAATAAGGGTCCTAGTGGTTGGAATACATCTGAGAGCTTATCGGTCGAATTTTTGGTGAAAATGAATAAAGCGGGTAAGTGGAAAGTTGATGAAATGAAGGAATGACTTAAATAGTCGAACGAGAAAAATGGTAAAAAGGTGGAATAATGTGGACAACAAATAGAAATCTTCACATACATTAAATTGGACTCAAATGGCACCAGAATAATTAAGGAGGTGAAAGATCGAAAATCATTGGCTAGAGCATATTGTAGCATAGCCGACGATATGGAGCCCTCTAAAGTATTCGGATATTGAAAGATTTCGACAAAAGATGTATAATGTAATTGACAATGGTTGTGCTTAGAAATGTATAAGTGAGACAGCCTATTGATATGTGATAAATGAGACTAAAGAATAAAACATGATTAATTAGTCTCTAGACCAGGTAAAGGGTGATAAAATTGGTTAAGTGTGAATATGAGCTCATCGCTCGGGTACATTGCATGGTAATTGCATTAATACTAGATAAATTGTTAAAAGTTTTTGAAATTGATTAAAATACATGTTATATATATATATATATATATATATATATATATATAGTATTTTTGTAAAAAAATGTATAGACTAGTATTACCCACCATGTTGAGCATTCGCTAACCCCTGCTTTTTATGTTAAACCCACCACCCCACCCCACCCCACCCCACCCCACCCCACCCCAGGTGCATTGACTAGGGACATCAAAAAGGACACGGGTAAGGCCCAAGAGGGAAACTAACGCCGTTAGTGCTATGTAATTTTAGTAAAATCATGGTTTTGAACTTTGACAAATTTGAGATTTTTGAATATTTTATTTGGGCCTTTGGTCATGGCTTGTAATAATATAGGGATGCATGTGGTTTATTTACTATTTAATTAGCATTGTTGACTAAATTAGATTTTTATAAATAAATCTTGTCAATTGACTAATTATTTAAAGTGATCATTCCTTTTATCAAGTTAATATTGGTAAAGTTAGTTCTTAATTATGGACCAAATCAAGGGATTTTCTTAAATAAAGTAAAATGGACTTCACCCCTACCCTTTTAACTCCTTGACTCAGTGCGGGTTGAACTAACAGTGACCCAAATTCGGGTCAGTCCATTACAAATGGTATCAAAACAATAGGATCCACGAGTGTGACGGAATGTTTACGCTTTCTTAGTGCATTTTCCCTTTATGTTTCCTCATAGTTAATGATTTAGTCACTATTTAGTAAATCGCTTCCACTACTGCTTTCTATCCTATCATTGTGTATTGAACTCTCCATTCTTGTGTAGATGCCTCCACGCTATGACATAGCAAGTGAGTCTGGCACCAATGAGCTTTGATGCATGGATCTAGTCATAAGCCAGCTAGACGACTCTCTAACACAGTAGCAGAAGGCCAATCGTTGTGGGACTGTCGAGATCACCAACTCTGCCTCTATCCTTAAGGAGTTTAGTTGGATCCACCCGCCCACCTTTAATATGATAGTTGGCCCCGATGCTACAGAAGAGTGGATCGATGAATTCACTAGGATAATGGACATTCTTGACATGACAGCTGAGCACAAAGTTAAGATTTTTATGTTCCATCTCACGAAACTAGCCCAGCGCTGGTGGAGCACCCATTCCTCCAGTGCTATGGAGACCATTAATTAGGACGGCCTCAGAACGGACTTCTTTGATCGGTACTTTCCCCAGGCTTTCAAGGACGCCAAGAAGGATAAGTTTGCCCAGGTAATTCATGGCAAGACTTCAGTTAATCAGTATCTGGTGAAGTTTGAAAGTTTGTGCAAGTATGATGATGCCATACAGAAAGAGGAGGCATAGAAAATGAGGCTATTTATTAAGGGCTTGTAATTGGGTATTCAGCAAAATCCTGACAGGCGTGGATCTGCCTAATTTTAAGGCTGCAGTGAACAAGGCATTTTGGTTGGACCTTGATGTTGAGGATAACAAGGCCGCTCGGGAGATGATGAGGGAGACCAGCAGGTCCTAGGGTGGCGATCATAAGAAGTCCTAGAACGGGGTTCGAGGCTTCTTTACGAAGATAATAGTTCCCATGGGGGTTGTTTCTTTATCAGCCCAGTGCACTAGTGATTAGAATCATATAGACCCCACAGAGAGGACTTATTTTGCTTGTGGAGTTCTAGGTCATTTTAAGAGGGATTGCCCTCAACGAGCTTTAGGTAGTCATCAGACTGTTAATTTTATGCCAGGTCAAAGTTCCAGTTATACAGGCACTACTCAATAGCAGCAGCATCAGTTACCTTTAGGTTATCAGTAGCCGTGAGGTATAGCATGGAAGGTTCACGTCTGAGCCAGGGTCAGGGTAACTGTGGGCTAGGTCAGGTGTCTAGTTTCCAGACTAGCAAGTTTAACCTCAGGCAAGCATACGCCATGTCACAACGAGCTCAACCTCCAAGCGATCCTTCGGTGATCGAAGGAATGATTCTTCTGTAAAGGCATTGTTTGATTCTAATGCATTGAATTTTTTCATATCGAGTTCCTTGGGTTTCGATTTAGGATTAGAGGTGCGCGGACTTCATCCTCCTATCTTTATTGGGCTTCTTGTGGATAGTGGTATAGTTCTTGATAGGGTCTGCTATAGATATGTGATAATGGCTGGATATTTTTTTAGAGTATAATTTGATCCTTATGGACATGTATGGGTTCGAGGTGATCCTTGGAATGGATAGGCTATTATGTTTCGAAGCCACCATCGAATGCCATCAACACAGAGTCCTGGTTTCACTTTCGAATGGGTCTCACCATCTCTTTAGCAGCAACCAAGGCATTGATTTCCATTGCAAGTCTTTTTACAATTCGAAAGCAAAAACGGTATTTTGGTCGATTGAGCATCTTTGTGGCTCTGGATGAGCAAGACGGTATAGTTTTATACTACCCCGTGGTGTGAGAATTTCCCAATGAATTCTAAGATGATATCCTGGATTACCACCATGATGGGAGGGATTTCGCTACAGAGGTGCATCAGGGTGTCTCACCCATCTCAATTCCACCTCACCGAATGGCCCTAAAAAAATTGCAGGACCTGAGGGTTAGTTAGAGGAGTTGATCAATAAGGGCTTTCATTCTCCCTAGTGTATTCCCGTGGGGAGCCCCAGTACTCTTTGCAAAGAAAGAGGATAATTATTTTCGGCTTTGTATTGACTACATGCAACTGAATAGGGTAACAGTAAAGAATAAGTACCCCATACCTCGTATTGACGATCTTTTTGACCAGTTGCATAGGGCAGGTGGTTTTTCTAAAATTCACCTTCGATTTGAGTACCATGAATTGCGCATCAGGGAGGAGGATATTCCTAAGACTTCATTTTGAACATACTATGGGCAATACGGGTTTTTGGTGATTCCTTTCGATTTGACCAATGCCCTAGCAAAATTTATGGATTTGATGAACCACATTTACCGTCCTTACCTAGATCGATTTCTGGTGGTCTTCGTGGACAACATATTGGGCTATTTGGCGTCAGATGTATACCATGAGGAGCAACTCCACATGATGTTGCAAGTGCTCCGGGAGAACCAATTGTACGCCAAATTTAGCAAGTGAAAATTACTTATGGAGGAGGTCAAATTACTTAGCCATGTGGTTTCTAGTGAGAGAGTTTTAGTCGAACCCTCCAAGGTAGAACCCGAATTGAGTTGGAGTCAGTTATGAACAGTCACATATGTGCGTACTTTATTGTGTCTGGCTGATTACTACCGTATATTTGTGCAAGATTTCTCAAGGGTCATTTTTCCCCTTATGATGCTAACTCGAAAGGGCGTGAAATTTTAATCGTTGGATGATTAGGAGTTGGCCTTAAGGAGCTAAAGCTGAGGTTGACCTCTATGCCTGTTCTCATCGTCCCAGAGCATGGCAGGGATTGCATTGTGTATTGTGATGCCTCGGAGTCAGGGCTTAGTGCTATTTTAATGTCGTATGGGCAGGTAGTTGCTTATGTATCCCGTCAGTTGAAAGTGCATGAAAGGAACTACCCCACCCATGATCTATAGCTAGTCGTTGTGGTTTTTGCACTCAATCCCTAGAAATATTATCTGTATGGGGAATGGTTTAAGGTGTTTTCTAATCATAAGAATCTTCAGTACATTTTCACACATCATGACCTTAATCTATGTCAAAGGCGATGGATGGAACTGATGGGGGACTACGATTTCTCATTGGAGTATCATCCTAGTAAGGCTAATATTGTGGCCGATGATCTTAACAGTATGTCTAGTATATCCTTGCAGCGATGAGATGTCATTGATTGAAAATGTTTGAGGAATTGCAGAAGTTTTATATGCACGTTTAATATGGTTACGACATGGCATACCTGGGGGTGTGGTAGCTAGGCCACTCATTCATTAGAAAGTACTTGATGCCCAATCATACAATCTTGAGTTTGTTCAGTATTGGGATAATATTCTGAATGGGGAAGTGTTCGACACCTTTACCACGGATATAGACGATGGGGTGTAACACGAGGGTCGGTTGACTGTCCCTATTATCGATAAACTTCAGGATGAAGTAATGGGAAAGGCCCATCACTCTCACTTCAGAATGCATCCGGTGACACCAAGATGTATAAGGATCTGTGTACGGATTTTTGGTGGTCCGGAATGAAGAGAGATGTGGTGATGTATGTAGCCAAGTGCTACACTTGTCAGCAGCTAAATGTTGAGCATAAGAAGCCAGCGGGGCTATTACAACAACTACCCATGGAAGAATGGAAGTGGGAGCAAGTTATGATGGATTTTGTCATGGATTTACCACGGTCCAAGCATGGTCATGATGAAGTATGGGTTATAGTGGATCGAATAACAAAGTCTTCACACTTCTTATCGATCAAGGTCACGTACAACGTGGCTAAGTTGGCGAGGTTGTATATATCAGAAATAGTTAAGCTTCATGGCGTCCCTCTTTCAATTGTCTCAGGCAGGGATCCTTAATTTTTGTCCCAGTTTTGAAAGAAGTTCTAATAAGAGTTGGGTGCCAAGCTAATTATGAATATTACATATCATCCTGAGACTAACGAACACTCGGAATGAACCATCAAAATTCTGAAGGATACATTGAGAGCGTGTGTGGGCTGTTAGGCAACGAAATTCTCGTACAACAGTAGTTATCAGGTGAGCATTGAGATGGACCCCTTTGAGGCCCTTTATGGAGGCCATGCCATTATCTAATTTGTTGGGCAGAGATGGGTGAGAATCATCTCACCAATTCAAAATTAATACAAGAGACGACTGAGAAGGTTTAGGTGATTCGGTAAAGAATCATGATGATGTAAATCCGGTTAAGAATTATGCCAATAATCTTCAGGGGACCCGGAGTATTGGGTAGGTGACTATGTTATGTTGAAGGTTATATCAAGAAAAAATAGTCAAAGATTCGGGTAGAAGAGGAAGCTAGCCCCATGATATATCGGTCCTTTTCAGATCTTAGAGCGACTTGGGGATGTGTTGTACTGCTTAGTGCTGCCACCACAGTTGTCCCAAGTATGTAATGTTTTCCATGTCTCTATGATGAATAAGTATCTTTAGGATCCATGACATGTCAGCGATTGGAACCTTATCGAGTTAGAGGAGGGTTTCACGTTTCCCACGCGACCTATATCCATTCTAGATCATGAGGAGAGAGTCCTATGCAATAAGATTTTTTCATTACTGAAGGTACTTTAGGAATTTCAAGGCGTGGAAGGTGCAACTTCGGTGAGGACGTAAGTGAAAGATGCGGAAGAAGCCCCCAAAACTCTTCCCTTAGTCGAATGTTCATATTTAGAGGATGAAATCTCCTAAGGACGAGAGAATGTAATATATGCTCCCGATATTTTAGTCTTTCCTCGTGTAAATTGTAATCACATGAAATTATTTAGATTTGAATTATATATATGGTATTTTATCTCTACTTTTGAATAGTTTTTTGGCCTTGATGGTAATTGTGGAACTTATTAGGAGAAATTGGGATTTTAGGATTTTTTTTAGTTCAAATGAAACCGAGGATCATTTGAACAAGGTGCCTATCTCATTCGAACGAGAATGTTGATGGCTCAAAAGCGAAATCCATAGCATTCAAAGTTGACTTACAACAATGATCTAATGATGCACCCCAGTAGTAGATTTCTCAACCTCGTTAGTAGGTCATTCGAAGGCTAATCGAATGAGGTAGAAATCTCATTCCAGTGAGGTCCTAATCTCGTTTGAACAACTTGCCCAGAAATTAGCCTGCTCAACTTAGAATTGTCGCATTTTTAACCCTTGATATAATAATTTGTCAATGTCTGGTGGTTTAGATGAGAAGAAACGTGTTTAGTGTGCTTGGATGAGTTTTCAAATGGTTCTACATGGGTTTCATAGGGGTTATAAGAGGATACGATAATGGTGGTTTCCCTCACTATTTTTAGCATATTTATCTCTCTAATATTCCATTCACGATCTTCTTCCTCTCCAGCTATTTCTCCACCATAACCAAACCTTTCCACCACCTGCAAATAATTATTTGCACCATTTTCAAGCCTTTTCTACCATCTTCCAGCTTGGGTCAAGGAAGAAAGTGGTGGAGAAAAGCTTGTAGAGAAATTTTTTGGAGTCATTGAACGAGTTTTTGGAGCTTAGGAATTTTTAGGGGCTTTCAAATAATTCCTTTTGTATTTCTCCTTTTCTAATCCAAGGTAGGCTTTTCATCTTCCAAAGTTTTCAAGGTTTGTATTAATGAAAAACATGTATGATGAATGCTAGATGATTTTTGTTACCTAAAATGAAGTTATTTGATGAAATATTTTAGCACTGCAAATATAGAGCCTTTAACAAGACAAACCCCTAGAAGGATATTTTTACAAATACTTGACATTTTACTTTGAAAATGGAAGAAAGCATGTGAAATATATAGACCCATGATTATTGTTTATTTTAGTGCATTTTGAGGTATTTCTTGGCTTGAAATCCTCTCTCGTATATGTAGAATCATGTAGTAAGGCAGATGATGATATCTTAGACTTGTTAAAGCATGTTATAATGGATTTTATGAAAAATGACTAAATCTAGAAAAGCAATCCTAAAACGTGTTAAATATTATTGGAATGAGTAAAAATAATATTTGGGGTCACATATGATAATGGGGCAAAATTATGGACATTTGGTTAAAAGGCATTGAATGAGTAAATGCATTTTGTGTGGAAAAACATAAAATGATAATGTGATTTTTGAGATAAATTCATGGAAAGTATGTTTTGAAAGAAAAAGGTTCAGTTTTAGTGGCAAATGAAATGATATATGTTTTTCACAAAAATTATGATGATTTTAGCAAAAGTGAGGGTCCTAATGGTTGGACAACCTTTAGACCTTATCGGTCAGATTTTCGATGAAAATATATAAAGTGAATCCAATATCATATCCGCTTCCACGTGGATAGAACTTTTGATTAAGATTTTCAATCCTTAAAGTGTTATCTATCATACTTGCATTGAGTAGTTTGATTTTGTGTTGCTTAATGGATTCTATTTTTATATGCCTTGATTCACACATGCACGAGCTCATCTGAAACTTAACTTCACATGTATATTTGAGCTAAGTGAGAGTTTCTTCTATCAATTTAGTCATGTACAAGTTTCTATGATTATGGAGGATTTGTGCATGTAAGAACCGTTTCCCGGATTTAAAAAATAGAAAAATATTTATCCGGTGTTGTAGTTATTTATCAATGGAATCGGGTTGTGAAAGACAAAATTACTTTGCATAAAAAGTCACCATTGAAATTTGGCCTAAAAAAATATGGTGATAAAATATTAGCCAAGGCCTTCTTTGTTTAGTTGGTATGTTCATAAAGAAAAGAAAAAAATATTAATGATAAAGTTTGGTTAGATATATCAACGGGTTTGCACAATGACTTTGTATCCTAGTTATGCTATTCTTGTCATGACTCTATTGATTTGTAAAATCAATGATAATCTAGGCTTGTGTACATTATGTATGTTTGTTCATTGAGTTCACTTTATATTATCACATGAGGCTATATTTTTTTGGTAGCATACCATGAGGTGTCCGGGCCAGCTTACGGGCACCTCGACTAATCTCCATTCGCGGTTCGGGCTTCTGCTGGCCAAGCATTATTTTGACGGTACCAGGGATCGAACTGGGGACTAAACCCAATCCACCCCCAAGACTGTCCCAATAGCAGCCTTATAAGTGATATAAAGTTTTGCAATCAAATGAGAACTCTATGAACATGTTTACGTGATTGGTTCAGTATTCCTTTAGTCTCTAGTTCACACCCCTTCACTTTCTTTACCACATGTATTTAGACACATTTTTGCCATAAGAGTGTGGAAATCTTAAATATATTTTGTGTCATGTGTGGTGTAATACCTATGTATATGTTCGTGAACATTATTGATATATTTGTGTGCGTGTGTGTGTGTATATATATATATATTGATTAGGCATAAATTCTTCCAATTTATCCCCTTAATTTAGAGGTTTTTGTCGCTTCGCAAAGTGTAATTCGAGTGGATTTATCTCATATCATTGCTATTGACATTTTCTAATTAGTACGCTGAGTTTCGTGTATCTCCTATCTATTTTACAGGTATTCAGTGCACACAAGGAAGGAGAAAACTGGAAGGAAGAACGAAGATAGATACCGGAAAGTAAAAAGAAAAGAGAGTAATATGAATCAAGAATCCAGACCAAAAATAAAAATGAAAGTCGAAGACCTTGTGCCTACAAGTGCTTAGGAATAATCGGCATACTAATCCGAGTTCCAGATCAAAAGTTACAAGTCTTCAAAATTACAAGGAAGAAAAGTTTCCTCGAGAGATAGAACTGAACCACAAGGCTGGAAAAATGAACCGGTCCTAGCCTGGGAAAACTTCCTCTGAAACACAACATGATGGAACCGAACCAAAGAAGAAATAAACGAACCGAACTGGTTCAGACGAAAATTTTTATCAAAGGAAAACCGAACCGAATCTCCTTAACAGGATCGGTTCGGGTATCTAAAATTTGGGATTTATCCACTTGTAAAATAAGAACCTTGTATGGTTGAAACTCTTAGAAATTCGTAGAGTATAAATTTAAAACACCTCCCAAGCATAAGGAGGTTTCTGATCCGTTTAGAGAAGGTCTCTAATTAGCTTAGAGGAGAGAACAACAAGAAACCCTAGTTTTTTTATATCTTTGATTCTAATTCTACAATTCAAGTAATTTTATTCCAATACTTGCTTTCATCATTGCAGTAGTTGCTTCTTTTGTTAGTAATTTCATTCTTCTTCACCTTCAGTTGTTAGTAAAAATGTTTTCTTTCATTCAAACACATGTTTTGTTCTAGTTTTAATATGTCCGGCTAAGTTTTCAAGGGTCGAGGTGCATGAACCCCACCCGATGTACCACCATTGGGTGGTGCATTTTCATTGATTACCAAAAACTCAATACAGGAACTAGGAAAGACCATTTCCCTTACCATTTATTGATCAAATGCTTGAAAGAGTAGGGGTCCACCCTTATTATTTCTTCCTAGATGGTTATTCCTGATATAACCAAATTGAGGTCGATGTACTTGATCAAGAGAAAACAACCTTCATTTTCCCCTTTGGAACGTTTGCCTACAAATGTATGCCATTTGTCTTGTGTAATGCACCGACGACCTTTCAAAGGTGCATGTTGAGCTTATTCACTGACATGGTTGAGAGAGGGCTCGAGGTGTTTATGGACGACTTTAGTGTTTTTGGCACCTCTTTCGACCTATGTTTAGCCAATCTTGGGAAAGTACTAGCCCGATGTGTGGAAAAGAACTTAGGGCTGAATTGGGAAAAATGCCATTTCATGGTCACCAAGGGTATAGTTCTTGGCCACATCGTGTCATCCAAAGGGATCGAGGTTGATAGAGCAAAGATAGATGTCATAGCTGACCTACCCCCACCTAAATCGCTAAAATATGTGCGCTCCTTCTTGGGCCACGCAGGGTTTTATCGAAGGTTCATTAAAGGCTTTAGCTCCATCGCTAGACCCTTAAGCAATCTTCTTATGAAGGACACCCCATTCGAGTGGACGGAAGCATGCCAAAGTTGTTTTGAAAAACTGAAAAACATGCTTGTGTCCGCTCCCATCATGCAAGATTTAGATTGGTCCTTACCATTCGAGCTTATGTGTGATGCTAGCGATTATGCGAAAGGGGTTATTTTGGGCCAAAGAAAAGACAACAAAGCGCATGCCATCTACTACGCTAGCCGGACCATTACCGGACCACAACTCAATTACTCCACTACAGATAAAGAGCTTCTAGTGGTAGTATTTTCTCTTGACAACTTTTAGTCCTATCTTATCGGTTACCCCATCACTTATTTCACCGACCACGCGGCTTTAAATTATCTACTTGTGAAGAAAGACGCAAGGCCGCACCTCATAAGGTGGATCCTACTCCTACAAGAGTTTAATCTCTCCATTAAAGATAAAAAGGAGTAGAAAACATCGTTGCCGATCACTTATCACGGATTTCGTCCAACGTACCTAGTGATCCTACATCTATAGACGAGTATTTTCTGGATGACCAACTCTTTGCCACTTCTTCTTTGCCCTGGTTTACGGATATAGTGAACTATCTTATCACGGGAGCAGTCCCTCCCGATTGGACACTGCAAGATAAGAAGAGGTTCATCACTTGGTCGCGCATGTTTTTTTACGATGATCCATTCCTTTTTAAATATTGCGCCGATCAAATCATCCGACGATGCATACCGAATGACGAAATTTCAAAAGTCATCTAATTCTGTCATTCGGAAGCATGTGGAGGCCACTTTTTCGTGAAAAAGATAGCCGCTAAAATTCTCCAATGCGATTTGTACTGGACCACAATATTCCGGTATGTTAACAATTATTGCAGATCTTTCGACAAGTGTCAACGAATGGGGGCGATTACCCGATGATGCTATTAACCCCAATTCTCATCATTCAGGCTTTCGATTGCTAGGGTATTGACTTCATGGGACCTTTTCCCCCATCCTTTGGGTACCTATACATCCTAGTCGCGGTGGACTATGTTTCTAAATGGGTGGAAGCTATAGCTACCAAGACTAATGACAATAAATTAGTGATAAAGTTCCTGCACGAACATATACTTTCTTCCTTTGGTGCACCTAAAGCGGTAATCAGTGATAACGGCACACACTTTTGCAATAATCCGTTTGAAAAACTTATGAAAGAGTATGGTGTCATTCAGAAGGTGGGAATGACATATCACCCATAAACGAATGGACATGCCAAATTGGCAAATAGCGAAATCAAGCACATACTAGAGAAGACCGTCAATCCCGGCCAGAAAGATTGGTCCCTTCGATTGAACGATTCACTATGGGCCTACCGTACCGCATACAAGAACCCACTCATAATGACCCCATTCCGATTTGTGTATGGCAAACCCTGTCATCTTCCAGTTGAGGTGGAGCACAAAGCATATTGGGCAATCAAGAGGTTAAATTACGATATGGACAAAGCCGGTGTAGCTCGCAAGCTTCAACTAAATGAGTTAGAGGAGATACGCAATGATGCATATGAGAATGCCAAGATTTCAAAAGCCCGGATGAAACTAGGACATGATAAGATTATTCGATGAAAAGAGTTTCAACCGGGACAAAAGGTACTCCTCTATAACTCCCGACTTCATCTATTTGCCTGGTAAATTGTGGTCCCGATGGACTGGTCCATTCATTATGAAAGCGTATTCCCCCATAGAGCAGTAGAATTGGAAGGTCCAAAAGGGTGGAACGCATTCAAAGTCAATGGACAGTGCCTAAAGCTATATGTTAAGGCATGCGTAGAAGATATCGACACCATTTGGTTGTTGGACCCCGTTTAAGGGGTAAAGTGAGCTTGAATTAAGAAGTCCTCGCACCCCCGACGCGTATGGGGTGAATTCTTGTGTATAAAAGTTGTGCGTAGGTAGGTTAGTTAGAGTCTGTAGGTACGTTACGAGAGGTTAGGTTTAGGATTAGGCACACCAACACGCACTTTGTGATGGAGTCGAGGAAGTCCAAGGTGAGAATAAGTAAGAGAATGGTCGGAAATTCGAGGGTGCTATAATTTATTTCTAGCATTTTGAGTGGAGAGTTTATTTTATGAGGAGAACCGAACTGAATCCCCTGTACCGGATCGGTTCGGTTGAGATAAATTGAAAAAAAATCCCAGACCCGGATCGGTTCTCCTCTGCATAGGATCAGTTCGATTTTTGCAGCATTTTCCTCTTCCCGAGATACCTCCCTCCTTCCCCAGTCCCTTTATTTCCCTCCAATCGCCCCCTCCCTCATTTCCCTCAAAATTCTTCCCCAAACCCACCCCCAACCTATAAATTCTACCTCTACCCTACCATTCCTCCACACCTTCATCACATATTCCCTCTCTTACCCTAGCTCTCCCATTTCAACCACCCCCAGAATTTCCCATGGGAAATCCCGATCTACCCCAAAATACATGTCCACCGAGGTCCTTCTTAACGGTAATGGGGAATACCACTCTCACATGGAGTGCCTTTAGCGTGAGAAAATTTTTAGCATATCCTGCCAGCTTCACATTGAGCGCGTCGTTAAATGGGATGAGCTGCCTCGCTCGGTCACCACCCTTTTCAGTCGGCAGGGGTGGATGCAATATCTCGCAGAACCCCACAATGTAGTGTGGGTAGATGGGGTCCGATCATTTTATGGCTCTCTCGTCCACACGGGCGAGTATGAGAGCCAAGCTTTTGTAGGCAGCCGCACCATCCTTTTCTCCCTAGCTATTGTGTCCCGAAAACTTTCTTCTAAGGGAGTCCCAAACCCTGACGACTATGACTACCCCTTTAATGCCCCCACCATCCCGAAACCGACATGCATCAATCGTCTCGCACCCAATGAGATTTGGGAAAGGGGAACCTTCCCAGTGGGATTCCTCAATGATAAGGTGCGCATTACATTTCATACCGTTTGCGCAAACCTAATTTAAACCACTAACGACTCGGCGATGCTTCCTCGCCAAGTCACCCTCGTCTACTACCTTTATAATCATAACTTAATTATCAATCTTTCCCGCATTTTTTACACCGATATTTTTTATGCGGCCCTGGAGAAAAAAGGTGCGATGCCCCTCCCATATGCACGTCTCATCACCTCCATTCTTGCCGATGCCGGTATCCAGTAGCCTCAAGCCTCTCCACGCCTCTCAGAGCCTATTGGGCAATCATCTCGCAATAGTAGCACCCAACAAAGGGCAGCACGGGAAGTGGTTGATGTTAGTGAAGACGAAGATGAGGATATCGCTGTTGAAGAGCACGAGGCTGAGGATGTCGTGATGGGCGGGGCAGAGGACGAAGAGTATGACGAGGACAACGATTCAGATTTTGAGCCACCAGGTGCAGAATTTGATAGGTGCCTTCGGCGGTGGAAACCCGGTTTGACAGATTCCTCACACAATATTAACGGGATCAAGAGGCCTACCGAAGGGATACGTGCGTGATGCATCGTCTCCAAACTCACTTGTACGAGATCAACTTTGGTATACCCACTCCAAGCTTCTTTTATGATCACCCCAGTGCGCCCGAAACCTCCAATCCCCTTTCCCTGTGAAGTCCATTTCTGTTGTTTGCTGTTTGTGTTTTGCTGGCTGTTTGCAAATGTTGGTTGTGTGTTTCTCCCCTCTCCCTTGTAACACATGTTCTCCTTATCTACAAAAATCTGCATTTCTGTTTTGTTTGTTCGTTTTATTTATTTGCGCTTTTCATTCGCTTTGAGTTAGATTTTAGTCCTTTTTGCTTGAGGACAATGCAAAAGTCTAAGTTGGGGGGGGGGGGGGGGGGGTTCACAAGTGCGTCTTTCTAAAACTTCACAAATTTTCAAAAATGCCCAGAAATTTCAAAAAAATTGTAAAATTTTGAAAAATCCAAGAATATTTTTTTCTTCAAAATAAAAAAAAATTGGAATTCAAAATTTTTAAAAATATCATTAAAAATTTGGTTTAAAGTCTCAAATTGTAAAAACATTGTACACACAACCGAAATTACCAAAAAATGGAAATTGAGTGAACGTAGATGACTTAACGAATAAATGTGGAGATTAACAAACCTGGTGAGATTCGTGCCTTTCATTATTGTGAGTTTATTAATCAATCCGAGTTAAATTGTTAACTCAAAGTTCGTCTCAGCGTTTTAATAAGTCGTCGAGGATCTCAATCCTTTCACTTTGATCAGTTATGGGAAATGGAATGTTCTCTTGAAAAACGTTCTACAATATCTAAATTAAATTAATCTCGAAATGCATATGGTAACGCAATTAGTATTTCGGACAATGAAGTAGGCCCTCGTTTGTCACCCAAAAATATTGGCCATAAAAAGTATCGAAAAATTATCCCTTTTGTAAACCAAAATTTGAGCCAAAGAAAATTTTTCCTTTCGTTTGACAACCCGAAAAATCCCAAATTGGTCCGAAATTGTGAAAGTTGATTATCCCCGAAATTAGGTCCGAAAAGTGCATAAAAAGAGGCAAGAAAAGAATAGATATACTCAACAAAAATAGCAAGAAAAGAAAAGCGTGAAAAACAAAAAAAAAAAAAATAGAAAAAGAAGAAAAAAATGAGCAAAAGCCCGGAAAAGCACAAATCAACATCACTAATGAATTTTTCAATTAAGACCTTCCCTAACATTCCCATTTTACCCAATATACCTTTAACCCGAAAAAGTCCTAACCGAGTCCAAATTGCGTAATTGGTTACCTCATAGAGAGATAAAACACAAAAAGATAAGAAAATAGATTGAAAGTGTGAATTAGAGGCGATGTTCCCATTTCCTTATAAGCGTAATCCGCTGATGAGATCCATTTACCATAAAACTCTGTCTTTCTATTTTGTGTGCGTGAACTTGGTTCCAATACATTTACTCGTATAAATCATGCATACCGAGATAACATAGCCACATTTCGAGTGATTCGTTTGTGAGAGCATCCCATGCGATTTTAAAATCAAAACGAATTTTCGGATAAGTAACGTAATGATCAATCGGTGAAAATTCGCGGTTAAATTTCTGGCTTCGCACACACACACTATGATTTGAGACTCTTGAACATGAATTGGCGATGACTAGAAAAGTTTGAACTATACAATTTTTAAATATTTTGATGTTTCTTTGAGTTTAGAAAATGAATTTTGTGGGTAAACTCACTTCAAACCCTCACAAGACACAACTCGTCCTACTAGGGTAACCTAGGGGCTTAAAGGCTTGTTGCATGTGCTAAATGCAATCGCTCGCCCACGAAAGAGGTATTCAATCCCATTTTAGAGTTGGACCATGTTTTGATTCTTTTACATTGCTCAGGACGAGCAAAGTTCTAAGTCAGGGGGGTTTGATTAGGCACAAATTCTTTCCATTTATCCCCTGAATTTAGAGGTTTTTATCGCTTCACAAAGTGTAATTCTAGTGGATTTATCTCATATCATTTATATTGACATTTTTTTAATTAGTACACCAAGTTTCGTGTATCTCCTATCTATTTTGCAGGTATTCAGTGCACACAAGGATGGAGAAAATCGAAAGGAAGAACGAAGATAAATACATGAAAGTAAACAGGAAAAAGAGTAACCTGAATCAAGAATCAGGACCAAAAACCAAAATGAAAGTCGAAGACCTCGCGCCTATAAGTGCTTAGGAAGAATCGACATCCCAATCCGAGTTCCGGATCAAAAGTTACAAGTATTCAAAATTACAAGGAAGAAAAGTTTCCTAAAGAGATCGAATCGAACCGCTGGGCTGGAAAAACGAACCAATCCTATCCTGGGAAAACTTCCTATGAAACAAAACATGATGGAACCGAACCGAAGAAGAAATAAACGAACCGAATCGGTTCAGACGAAAATTTCGGTCAAAGGCAAACCAAACCGAATCTCCTTAACACGATCAGATCGGGTATCAAAAATTTGGGATTTATCCACTTGTAAAATAAGACTCTCGTATGGTTAAAACTTTTAAAAATTCGTAGAGTATAAATTTAAAACACCTCCCAGACACAAGGAGGCTTCTGATCCATTTAGAGAAGCTTTATAATTAGCTTAGAGGAGAGAACAACAAGAAACCCTAGTTTTTTCTATCTTTGATTCCAGTTCTGTAATTCAAGTAATTTTATTTCAATTCTTGCTTTCATTATTGTAGTAGTTGCTTATTTAGTTAGTAATTTCATTCTTCTTCACCTTCAGTTGTTAGTAAAAATATTTTCTTTCATTCAAAACATTTTTTCTTCTAATTTTAGTATGTTTGGCTAAATTTTCAAAGGTCGGGGTGCATGAACCCCACCCAATGTAATTCATGATAGTGGAAATAGAAGTTGGAATTAAAATCTTAGAGGAATTGTGTCGTATAACTGGTATGATCATTGTGGACTTTTGATCTCCTTTGCCCTAGGTAACTGGGATACTTAAGAAAGCGACGCGAGTATTGGTTAATATGATAGTGCTTTAATCCATCCTTTGCTTACATACTATGCTGGCTACGATCCCTCATATATGTAATACGTAGGAGTGTTAAAGCCTGGGATTTAATTCATCCTTTGCTTACACAATGTGCGGGCTACGATACCTCATATATGTGATACTTAAGAGCGTTAAAAACCGAATTGATTTGAAGCTTTAATTCTGAATCTAGTATCCTACGAAGTGAATTACTAGGGTGTGGGGGAGTGTAATGTGACCTATCGTTCTCATTAGTCAAATCGTCATCAGTTTTTCACTCAATTAGCATAATTTCATTTTATTCATTATTAGTTTCAGTAATTAATTATTTTCATAATTGCATATATTTGTAGTTGTTTCGAAATCCAAATCACCTTTTCCTCCTTTTTAGAGTCAAAGTTGGGTTACCTTCGTCTTTCCAACGTCGTTAGGACTTCATTCGTCCTGTTTCCCTGAGGATTAATACCCGACTTATCGGATTATTACTTGAGTGACAGGCTTGCACTCGAGCCTAAATAACATGCATACTAGACACATTTGTGGCCGCGTCAAGTTTTTGGCGCCGTTTCTAGGGAATTTAAGTAGACTTAGGTTAGATCAAGTCAATCTAAAACGTTGACCAAAAAAATCCAAAAACAAAAAAAATTAAATTTTTTTTATCATCTCTCAAAAGTCTTTAATGCTAAATCTTGAACCTACACAGACTTCTCATAATACTCCAACCAGAATCCACGAAAACCCGATAGTTGAGTACAACTCTGAAAGCCCCCACACACCTCGCGTTCCACAATTCTGGTTTCCAATTCCTACTCCTCAGCTTTCTATCAGTAGCTACACCCTTAGTCCAACCTCGAGTCACTCATCTAGGACACCGAGTGATTACACAGAGCCATTTGAAGAGAGTGTGAGAGAGATGTCTGATGCAACAAGTTTCAATACTGGAGAGGGGGATCTCCCCTATCGTCCCATGAAAGACTTACTATTTCTCGAGCGGACTGTCACCCCTTGTTGAATTTTACTTCCTTATAATGCAGGGCAGTTTCACTTTCACAATGGGATGATACATATTCTCCCCACGTTTCATGGCATGGATTCGAAAAAACCATATCTGCATATTCGTGAGTTCGACGAGGCATGTGACATATTTAGTGATCAAGCTTGCACGCAAGATGTCATTCGCCTAAAGCTTTTTCCTTTTTACTTAAAGGATAAAGCCAAGACCTGGCTATGGTCTCTACCCCTAAACTCTGTCACTTCCTGGAGAGATATGCAATTAAGTTTATCTTAAAATTCTTTCCACAACATAAGACCAACTCTGCTAAGACTCAAATCCAAGCTTTCTGAAAATAAGATACTGAGTCTTTTGACAGATGTTGGGAACATTTCAAAGAGTTAGTAAGCGCGTGCCCCTATCATGGTTTTGACAAACACCTCGTGATATCTTTCTTCCATAATGGGTTGACAGTAGCTTCCAAATAACTTGTACAGACAATGTATGAAAGACCCTTTTGGGATTTAAACTCATGCGATGCCGAGGCCTATCTTAAGTATGTCGCAGACACTACTCAAGCATGGGACACATCTGAGACACCCCACTTAATTAAATACCGCCTAAATAATTAAGCTAAGTGTTAAAACCATTTAAAAATCTATTCTCATTTTATTAAATCCGGTTATAAAACCTTAAACCATTTACATCTAAAGAGTCACACATTAAGAATAAAAATAGAATTTAACATACACGAATTTATTCGTCAATAATAAATCCCAACATTTACAACACTAAAGGAAAACATACTGACAGTAATAAATCCCGAAATAAAGGCACTGAAAGTAAAAAGTTCAATCTCTGACAATACCAACTAAATAATAGAAAGAGGGCGACACATTCCCTGGCTGGATAAAACTGAACTAGGAGTAGAATCAAATGGATAAAGTCGTCTAAACAACAGCCCTGCAACTCCCACCTAAGCTGCATCACGTTCCTTCCAAAAGATCCTAAGTACGACGCCCCTGTGGCTGGGCACCTGTAATATATACATATATATACAAGAGAGAAAAGGAAATAGAAACGGGTCAGAGCCCGATAGTGTATATGATTTAAAAATTCGTTAAGCAAGTATTTAAATTGATTACAGGCTAATGCAACAACATATTAGTGCGACACTCTCTTGAAAAATTCTCACCTCTCTTCTAATGTGCACACCTATCACACTAACCTTCCCATTGGTCTATCTCGTCATATACCACACTATCTTTCCCCAATGATTTAACTTATCTTAGGTTATTCGCAGGATTTACAACTGAACAACACAAGTATTAAAACGTAAGATTTCAATTTGTAACCAAGGTTCTCCTTTTAACTTTATTAATCAATAAATTTTTCCAGTGTCATTTATACTTTCTCAAAACAATTATTTATAATTTGAGTCATCAACCATGTCCTACATATCAAATCACAGTAGGCAGTTCCAGATTTCAGAATTTCATATATATATTAACTACTCGTATAATATATATATCATAACAGCACCCCACATAAAAACTATGGTGTGGGCATACTCTGCTATCCAATCCCCGTATCAATCGTACTAAAGGGAATACAAGTTCGGAATCATTCTCGAACTGTATAAATACATACACAAACAATATTGAGGCGAAGCATAGTTTCCAAGTCCAAGAGGTCAGTACATACCCTCACGTCTCTTAGGCCCATGACTACCGATTCGATAGCCTGTACCTAGGATTCCTATCTTCTAGGGTACGAGTCAATATCCCACATAAGGCACACGGGATAAGATCGTCCCAGCGCGGTAACCTCGCGGATAGCAAGTAGCGCGGGCATGATTTTCACAAGTATATAATATATGCATACACAATCATATAAATATACCACTTTTATTATATCAATTTAGGTTTATCCAATAACCCACATTCACAACATTTATCCTTATTTTCCCATTATTATTTATCAAGTATAATGGATCGTTTCTAACTTTAATTCGAAGTATAATGGTTCATTTCTAACTTTAATTCGAAGGGTTTTTCAACCTTACTATGTAACCCTCATGGACTCTATTCTTCCAAATGTACAATTCAGCAGATATCCATTTATGTTCCAACGTAACTCTCTCTTACGTGTCTCTCCCCTTTAATATGTACTTACATTATCCCTTATGCAAAATATCCCCAAAATATAGATTTCGCCTTACATTAAAGGATTTTGAATTTTATTTTCAAAGATGAGAATTTCAAACGGTTTCGAAATCGGAATTAAAATGGAGTTTTAATTGAATTTTTTATTTACTTAGAAGAGTCCTCAAAATATAAAACTCTCTAAGAGTCCTCAAAACATAAAACTTTCTGGTAAAAATAATAGTTTTAGAAATCCGACCGTCTGATCAAGTTGAATTTTTGTCAGCAGTCCTGTCTCGCCGTTCGCTATAATATACTAAAATTTCAAGCGATTCCAATGGTCCGATCATCCGAAATAATTTTTTTAGTGTTTGTATCTGATTAGAACTCTTTTCTTCATCAAACTCTTAATCCTTTACATGACAAAGGGTTTCCAGAATATCATATAAATCATCACTACATGCAATTTTCTATCTCAAATTGGGTTTTTCTTCCATACAATTCATCCCAATCATTCCTAAACCAATATGAAAGGTGCGTCAACGAAATAAGAAAGATAAACACTTGCCTGGGATTTTCAGAAATCTAGTTTGGTGTTGAATTTGGTGTGGTTACGTTCCCCGTCTCGCGATCTACTCGTTGGCGGTGGCGGCGGTGCAAACGGTTGAGTTTTGAGCCTTGGAATGCCTTGAGAGCTCTCTCCTCTCCTCTCCAATGGCCGTTCTAGTGTTTTGAGTTATCTAACCCTAGGAGATAACCTAAACATCTGATATAACCCCTTTAATTTTCGTGGGTTTAATTACCCAAAAATACAAAATGACTAAAATGCCCTCCCGGGGTACTAATTAGGCCTAAAAATGCCCCGAGATCCAAATCAAACCCCCGGGTATACTTTTCTGACTATCTCGACCCTTTCGGACGCGTTGGCACACTCAAAACGACCATACAAACAACCTATAAAATATTCACTTTTATTAATCCACATTTAGTCCCGACACGACACAGGCGCGTTCGGACTTAAATTTCCACAATTGTCATTTTATTCACACGTGACAATATTATAAAAATAAATCTCATATATCACTATACTCATCCAGTAATATGCAACAAATAATATATTCCCAATAATTACTAATTCTTGCCAGGCTAGTAAATATTTAAAACAACATTTCGGATTAAAATTAAATTAATTTTTCTCAATTAAATTTAATAAATCCTTAAATTTAAAAGCCATGAAAATACGGGGTATTACATACTCCCCCCCTAATAACGAAATTTCGTCCCGAAATTTGGAAAATAAGGCCTACCAGGTAGCACAATTCTGGATATCCTTATCAGTACGCAAACTATCTACATAGTACGACGCTCAATCACTATAGCTTTTTCCTCACAACAACATTGTTTTACATTCTCATTGGAGACATTTCACATTGCACTCCCAACTGACAACATTTGAATAGGTTACGTCTATACGTTATAAATTCCATTATCTCACTATCATTAGGAGGCCGCACCTCACTACATGAAAACTATTCGGATTTATTCATACACAAAATTCCCATTCTGAGAAGATCATACGAACATTTGACCACTATTGATTGCCTAAAACAGTCGTGGAATTCCACCATAGTTATCGGATATTTTCTCGACCGATCCAAAAAATCTGGTTATCTACTCTCCTCTAAACATACGGAAGGAGAATAGTCGAGGTTCTTCCATAACAAAACCTTAATAAGTACCTCGTACGCGACAAACAGGTACGTGTGCTTCTACAGAGCATTCTTGAAATCATCGTACCAAGATTCCAAAATCTCCTTCACGTGGCTCCACTAATCTTTAATCACCATGCGCTTATTCCCTGGCTAAGGGTGATACATCCTACTCGAAACGAAATCTTATCTCCGCTGGTTCCTGAAATCCCATATCAAAGGTGGGATTCATCAATCTCATCCTGATTCAGAAATTTATACTGTGCCGGACCATGCACTGGCGCGATCCTTCCTTTCAAAGGAAGTCTGGGGCATACTAGTTAATATTGTAATCCAGCCCAAAGGAATATCAATCACTTCCTTCTCGGTGACTTAATTCACATGTTCGGGATAAACCCTTGATCTTGTTTTGAGGATGGCAACCCATCCAAGAACTTTACCGACTTTACCAACCTCTTCCAATTTCAGGAATTTTCGATAAACACAAAATTCTTTGGTTGATTCTCCTCTTTCAACCAAACCTTACCTATGGGCAGTGCATGTAGAGACTACTCACTACGTCTCGCTAAACATCGATTCATCCCTTGAAATGTCTCACATTAAGTGACACGTAATACTCCCCTTCCTTCCTTGGAGTATGCCTAAAGTTCTGACCCGTGCTCTTCTCTCCACAAAGCGCACTTATGGATCTCTTATACTATACTAACATCATTACTCTTTGTATGCGCAAGTCGCTCTCACACTTGACTAATAACAACTCCGCTCCGGGTGTGCTTCATAACAATTAAATTCTACTTTATTCAAGGAATACCAATTCTTGAATGGCTTCCCACAACCTTCCAATCAAGTTAGGGCGTGCTATTCTAATTGCACACTTATGTATGGATTATCGCCCCTCATGTGACGTTTAATCCACTCTATCACTTCCACTTCGTTATACTGGTCCCACAAACATATATTTCACACATCTATTACCACGTCCCTTCGACTCAGACTATTTTAACTGTAGTTAACCAAGATGCCCACATTTTTGCAACACTCCGACCACCCTGGGAGAGCGAACGGTGTGCTACTCATCTGTAGGACTAACTAAATTCAACAGAATAGAAGGAATAAGGCATTCAAATTCCATGATAATAAAAGAGGAATAATAATTCTCAACCTTCCTCAGATAAGTACAACAATTTTCCCAAATAGGTACAATAACCAAAATAAATCACTAACGCTCTATTCATCAAAATAATTACAGGTCATCTCTCTTGTATAATATAAAGTTCTTTCCAGATAATCCATGCTAAAAATCATTCCAACTCTTTATTCACCTTGTGTTCTGTACGCGGTTATGACATTTGGGTACTCTCAATCACCCTAAAAATCAAAATTTTTAAATTATCCTTATCATCGTTCCATCCCTCAACTCGTGGGGATAACTTTCAATGCTTTCCAACCACAAAAATCCGACTCCAATGACCTTAAAACAAAATTCAACTTCCAACTTACATACATAATTACTTGATCCCATTTCGACCAGGGTACCGAACTCATGGAATAGTGACCAAACGTCTCCCTATTTCCAACCTTACGCTAAGTTTCATGCGTGGGATGTCTCGCAAAGCGAAATCCAAACAAGGAACCCCCCCGATACACTACTACCTAGCATTATTGGTTATTGAAATCCGTTAGGTCCTCCGTCTATAGTATATACCCCTTTATTCCGTCCCTTGACAAAAAAGTTACAATTTCTCCCGTAATTATGCTTAACAAAGAACGTTTCACCAATTTCACTATCGTCTCGTATTGGTTGATGGTAATTACATTCTATAAACCTCGGATACATACGATCGAAATTTTCTAAATTTCCTTTTTCTAACATTAGGGGTATAACTCTTAACTCCCACATCCCTTAAGGATAAATATAACACTGCACTCTTCCTATCACTAAGTCCGGAGTGCTAAACATAATACCGAGTCAAGTCTTTTCGCTCAACGGTAAATCTCGGTACATACTGAATCATACTGACAAAGTCTATACATACATTGGTATCGAATATCTCGAGCCCACTATCTCCTATGAAGTCTCTAGGATATATAATATAAGTGCGAGTCCAACCTTCTTACAGGTAAAGCCTCGCCAAAACAAAACGTGTTGCACTAATGTAACTACTCCGATAGCCTTGCAATAAATGCCCACTATCATACTACCCATTTTTATAACATTTTAACAATGATAATATCATACTCGTGTATCGCATCACTACAACGAGTAACCTCAATAAAGTATAAAACACTGTTAATATACTCATTCATCCCCCGCGGATAGCACCAAAGAAAAATCCCGCTATACTAAGGAAAAATATTCACATAATGGTAACATTTATAATGATATGCATTAAACTCGTCTCACATGTTAATCTAGCAATGAACAAAATATGGTGACTCGCTCGTGTCACATAAACACGCCGCATCCTCTAAGGATACAACTTATACTTCCATCCTGCCAATCGTTTTGACTGCACAAATGGTTTTCGGACGTAACACGTCTGCCCAAACCAAAACAAAGTTATTTTTAATAGTCGTCCTTTACTAGGAACCGTATTCTTGTCCCTTTTTCTCACTTTGGAACATATTATCGCGAGTAATTTCACTCCGCACCAAAATACCTCAACACATAATCCACTTATCACCTGTCCTACTAACCAGGTTAGGATTGTCCTTCTCTCGGACTTTAGTAAACTCGATTCCTGTTAGCCATCCCGGTTGTTCCCTTAGCTTTTTAGGCCATAAAGATCATGTTACTATCTATAATAGTACTTACTGAATTTACCATCACTTGGTAAGAATTTAACAATCTGAAGCATTTAAATGGTTTTCCTGATGTGTATCCACATCCTTTTGTGGTGCTATACCACCACCGTCATATTCAGTCTTATTCTCGACTAAATTCTTCGATTCCTTTAACTTCCCCCACAAAGAAGCGTTATCATCTATATTGACAAAATATGACATTATCAACCTCTGAATCGGTCGTCCATCAGAATTTCCTCCTCGAGTATTATCAACTATTATTACAAGTTGGTCTCCCACTTAGAGTCGTTTCCTCAACTAGTATCTACCTCTATCGATACAAAATTTGCTAACGATTAGGATTCATATCCACAATTGGACTTCTGTCATGCCCTCCTGCGATGAGTTCAGAACCACGTTTTCTTCTCATCCTGAACAGTTGAGGAAGGAACATACGGTCAACACTGTACCTAAGGTTCTCTTATAGGCATAGCATTCCACTTCTAAAATTGGTGGTTGACTCCAACCATTATAATTTCATCCCGAAAGCCAAGAAAATTTTCTCTAAATTTTCACTTTCAGTTTGCCACACTCCGTCCTATATTTAAGCCTTTGGATACTTTACCTCCTTTGGTAAACACATACAATTTTTGCGTTTCTAAAATTTCCCACTGACAGTCTCCACACATTTTTGTAATACGTTGGATAATTTTACCCTCGCACCTCATTTGACTGTAATAACATTTGAAAATCATTGCTGCACCTTAGTCTCCTTTCTAGTCGTGGCTTCTCGTGCCATAATGGAGGTGACCTCGACTACGGTCATCATCCTCGGATATATTTCATAATCTCAACTGAGCCCTGCCTCCTGATGTACGCTTAACGGTCCTCTTATGACATCAGTCATCTCTCGGCACACGCACACATCCGAACGAAATTAGAATTCACTAGTGTATACACATTATAGCAGGAGAACGAAATCTCGTCAAAGTAATCGACAATCCTAAACATAGGGCTCTATAACAAACAAAGCAACGCTGAAAGCATAATAAGACGTACAGATCCTAAGGACACTAGAACCTGATGCTCTGATACCACCTGAGACACCCCGCCTAATTAAATACCGGGCGATCACTCCTTTATTAAATTAAAATCAAGGTGAACAGTTGGTTCATTCTTAGCATCACTATCGTAAAAATACTTTTCCAATTTAAACACCTTAAATAATTAAGCTAAGTGTCAAAACCATTTAAAACCTTATTCTCATTTTATTAAATCCGGTTATAAAACCTTAAACAATTTACATCTAAAGAGTAACACATTAAGAATAAAAATAGAATTTAATATACACGAATTTAATCATCAATAATAAATCCCAACATTTACAACACTAAAGGAAAACATCCTGACAGTAATAAATCCCGAAATAAAGGCACTGAAAGTAAAAATTTCAATCTCTGACAATACCAACTAAATAATAGAAAGAGGGCGACACATGCCCCTGCTGGATAAAACTGAACTAGGAGTAGAATCAAATGGATGAAGTCGTCTAAACAACAGGCTTGCAACTCCCACCTAAGCTGCAGCACGTTCCTTCCAAAAGATCCTAAGTAAGACGCCCCTGTGGCTGGGCACCTGTAATACATACATATATATACAAGAGAGAAAAGGAAATAGAAACGGGTCAGAGCCCGATAGTGTATATGATTTAAAAATTCGTTTAGCAAGTATTTAAATTGATTACAGGCTAATGCAACAACATATTAGTGCGACACTCTCTTGAGAAATTCTCACCTCTCTTCTAATGTGCACCCCTATCGCACTAACCTTCCCAATGGTCTATCTCGTCATATACCACACTATCTTTCCCCAATGATTTAACTTATCTTAGGTTATTCGCAGGATTTACAACTGAACAACACAAGTATTTAAAACGTAAGATTTCAATTTGTAACCAAGGTTCTCCTTTTAACTTTATTTATCAATAAAGTTTTCCAGTGTCATATTATACTTTCTCAAAACAATTATTTATAATTTGAGTCATCAACCATGTCCTACATATCAAATCACAGTAGGCAGTTCCAGATTTCAGAATTTCATATATATATTAACTACTCGTATAATATATATATCATAACAGCACCCCACATAAAAACTATGGTGCGGGCATACTCTGCTATCCAATCCTCGTATCAATCGTACTAAAGGGAATACAAGTTCAGAATCACTCTCGAACTGTATAAATACATACACAAACAATATTGAGGCGAAGCATAGTTTCCAAGAGGTCAGTACATACCCTCATGTCTCTTAGGACCGTGACTACCGATTCGATAGCCTGTACCTAGGATTCCTATCTTCTAGGGTACGAGTCAATATCCCCCATAAGGAACACGAGATAAGATCATCCCAGCGCGGTAACCTCAGGGATAGCAAGTAGCGTGGGCATGATTTTCACAAGTATATAATATATGCATACACAATCATATAAATATACCACTTTTATTATATCAATTTAGGTTTATCCAATAACCCACATTCACAACATTTATCCTTATTTTCCCATTATTATTTATCAAGTATAATGGTTCGTTTCTAACTTTAATTCGAAGTATAATGGTTCGTTTCTAACTTTAATTCGAAGGGTTTTTCCAACTTACTATGTAACCCTCATGGACTCTATTCTTCCAAATGTACAATTCAGTAAATATCCATTTATGTTCCAACGTAACTCTCTCTTACGTGTCGCTCCCCTTTAATATATACTTACATTATCCCTTATGCAAAATATCCCAAAAATATAGATTTTGCCTTACATTAAAGGATTTTGAATTTTATTTTCAAAGATGAGAATTTCAAACGATTTCGAAATCGGAATTAAAATGGAGTTTTAATTGAATTTTTTTATTACTTAGAAGAGTCCTCAAAATATAAAACTCTCTAAGAGTCCTCAAAACATAAAAATTTCTAGTAAAAATAATAGTTTTAGCAATCCGATCGTCTGATCAAGCTGAATTTTTGTCAGCAGTCTTGTCTCGCCGTTCGCTACAACATACTAAAATTTCAAGCGATTCCAATGGTCCGATCATCCGAAATAATTTTTTTAGTGTTTGTATCTGATTAGAACTCTTTTCTTAATCAAACTCTTAATCCTTTACATGACAAAGGTTTCTAGAATATCATATAAATCATCACTACATGCAATTTCCTATCTCAAATTGGGGTTTTCTTCCATACAATTCATCCTAATCATTCCTAAACCAATATGAAAGATGCATCGACGAAATAAGCAAGATAAACACTTGCCTGGGATTTTCAGAAATCTGGTTTGGTGTTGAATTTAGTGTGGTTGCGTTCCCCGTCTCGCGATCTACGCGTTGGCGGTGGCGGCGGTGCAAACGTTTGAGTTTTGAGCCTTGGAATGCCTTGAGAGCTCTCTCCTCTCCTCTCCTCTCCAATGGCCGTTCTAGTGTTTTGAGTTATCTAACCATAGGGGATAACCTAAACATCTGATATAACCCCTTTAATTTCGTGGGTTTAATTACCCAAAAATACAAAATGACTAAAATGCCCTCCCGGGGTACTAATTAGGCCTAAAAATGCCCCGAGACCCAAATCAAACCCCCGGGTATACTTTTCTGACTATCTCGACCCTTCCGAACGCGTTGGAGAACTCAAAATGACCATACGAACAACCTATAAAACATTCACTTTTATTAATCCACATTTAGTCCCGACACGACACAGGCGCGTCCCGACTTAAATTTCCACAATTGTCATTTTATTCACACGTGACAATATTATAAAAATAAATCTCATATATTACTATACTCATCCAGTAATATGAAACAAATAATATATTCCCAATAATTACTAACTCTTGTCATGCTAGTAAATATTTAAAACAACATTTCGGATTAAAATTAAATTAATTTTTCTCAATTAAATTTAATAAATCCTTAAATTTAAAGCCATGAAAATACGGGGTATTACAACATCTGACCTAAACCAAGCCCGACCTAGACAACCATCTATTAATTAGAATGCATCCGGTCTATATCAATTGGATATCAATAGCTCAATAGACCTTCGATTCGATCAGTTTGAGAGAGATATGAAAGAGTGGTTTGATGGTTAGTTGAGAAATATCTCCGGATCAAGCCGTGTTTCGAAAGAAAAAGTGTTTGCTATCTGTGAGGCGGGCCACTCCACAAAGGCATGCCCGATGATTTCCGCCTATAAGGCGATGCACACCAAGCAAGTGGATGCTGTAGGAGGATTTAAGGGGAATTTTAATTCCCCGCATAGGAACTCATACAACCCATTATGGAAAAACCATACGAGTTTCAACTATGGACAACCCAAGCGGGGATGAATCCACATTCATAGGTTATCCCACCTCCTCAATACCAACCACCACCACCACCACCACCACCTCCATCTCCACCGTGGAGGAGCCTCGAGGATACAATGAACCAATTCATAAATTGTCAAGGTGAAAACAATGCTAGATATGAATGCCTGTTCGCTAAAATAAATGCAAACATCATATAGATGCAATCCGCATTGAGCATCCAAGAAAAAGGAAAATTTCCTGCCTAAGGACAAATACCTCCCCAAGGTCAACCTAGTGTTAGCTCCACCTCTACAGAACAACAGGAGAACTTCCAAGCTGTAACCACTCTTTGTAGCGGGTGAGTTGTTGATTTATCACCTCCCCCACACGACAGTTTAAAAGATGAGGAGAATTCGCCTAAAACGAAAGAGACTGAATATATCTCCTTGAACGAGAGTGAAAAGGAAAACACCAGTGAGCCTCAGGTAGTTGTAAAACCACCCCCCGCTGCTCCATTTCCTCAAAGATTGGTTCATGCCCATAAAAGGACCATAAGTGACGAAGTGCTAGAAGTCCTTAAGAACGTAAAGTTGAACTTACCTTTCTTCGATGCAATAAGGAAAACTCCATCCTATACAAAAGTCATAAAATACTTATTGAAAGTCAAAAGGAGGACGAAGGTAAAGTAGAACGTGTTTCTAGCACAAAACGTGAGCTCAGTCCTTCTTAATGATCTCCCACCTGAATATAAAGATCCTGGAGCACCCACCATTTCCTGCACCATTAGAGAAAATAAATTCGAAAAAGCCTTACTCGATTTGGGGGCTAGTGTAAATATCCTCCCCTATTTGATTTGCAGGAAACTTGATCTGGGTCAATATTCCTTTAGTCTCTAGTTCACACCCCTTCGCTTCCTTTACCACATGTATTTAGACACATTTTGCCATAAGAGTGTGGAAATCTTAATATATTTTGTGTTGTGTGTGGTGTTATACCTATGTATATGTTAGTGCACATTATTGATATATTTGTGTGTATGTGTGTGTGTGTGTGTATATATATATTGATTAGGCATAAATTATTCCAATTTATCCCCTTAATTTAGAGGTTTTTATTGCTTCGCAAAGTGTAATTCGGGTGGATTTATCTCATATCATTGCTATTGACATTTTCTAATCAGTACGCCGAGTTCCGTGTATCTGCTATCTATTTTACAGGTATTTAGTGCACACAAGGAAGGAGAAAACCGAAAGGAAGAATGAAGATAAATGGAGGAAAGTAAAAAGGAAAAAGAGTAATATGAATTAGGAATCCAGACCAAAAATCAAAATGAAAGTCGAAGCCCTTGTGCCTACAAGTGCTTAGGAATAATCGGCCAAATCAAAAGTTACAAGTCTTCAAAATTACAAGGAAGAAAAGTTTCCTCGAGAGATAGAACTGAACCACAGGGCTGGAAAAATGAACCGGTCCTATCCTGGGAAAACTTCCTCTAAAACACAACATGAGGGAACCGAACCAAAGAGGAAATAAACGAACCGAACTGGTTCAGACAAAAAATTCTGTCAAAGGAAAACCGAACCGAATCTCCTTAACAGGATCGGTTCGGGTATCGAAAATTTGGGATTTATCCACTTGTATAATAAGAGCCTTGTATGGTTGAAAATCTTAGAAATTCGTAGAGTATAAATTTAAAACACCTCCCAGACATAAGGAGGTTTCCGATCCGTTTAGAGAAGGTTTTTAATTATCTTAGAGGAGAGAACAACAAGAAACCCTAGTTCTTTTATATCTTTGATTCCAATTCTGCAATTTAAGTAATTTTATTCCAATTATTGCTTTCATTATTGTAGTAGTTGCTTCTTTAGTTAGTAATTTCATTCTTCTTCACCTTTAGTTGTTAGTAAAAATGTTTTCTTTCATTCAAAACATGTTTTCTTCTAGTTTTAATATGTCCGGCTAAGTTTTCAAGGTTCGAGGTGCATGAACCCCACCCAATCTAATTCATGATTGTGGAAATAGAAGTTGGAATTAAAATCTTAGAGGAATTGTGTCGTACAACTGGTATGACCGTTGTGGACTTTTGATCTCGTTTGCCCTAGGTAACTGGGATACTTAAGAAAGCAACGTGAGTATTGGTTAATAAGATACTACTTTAATTCATCCTTTGCTTACATAATGTGCGGGCTACGATCTCTCATATATGTAATACTTAGGAGTGTTAAATAACGGACTTTAATTCATCCTTTTCTTACACACTGTGCGGGCTGCGATCCCTCATATATGTAATACTTAGGAGCATTAAAAACCGGATTCATTTAAAGCTTTAATTCTTAATCTCGTATCCTATGAAGTGAATTACTAGGGTGTGGGGGAGTGTAATCCGAACTATCAATATCATTTAATAGTTAAGGTCTTAGTCAAATTGTCATTAATTTTTTACTCAATTAGCATAATTACATTTTATTCATTATTAGTTTCAGTAATTAATCATTTTCATAATTGCATCTACTTGTAGTTGTTTCGCAATCCAAATCACCCTTTCCTCCTTTTTAGAGTCAAAGTTAGGTTACCTTCATCTTTCCAACGTAGTTACGACTTCATTCGCCCTATTTCCCTAAGGATCGATACCCGAGTTATTTGATTATTACTTGAGCGACAGGCTTGCACTTGAGACTAAATAGCACGCATACTAGACACATTTGTGGTCACTATATATATATATATATATATATATATATATATATATATATATATATATATATATATATATTCTAGTCCATGTACGCTTTGAATTCAAAATTGGTATCTATCTTGTTGCAAATTGTGTTTGATATCCTATCCTTAGCATAATACATGTTAATGATATCTTTTGTTATCACATCATAATTGATTCCTATTAATATTTTTATGGATTAGTTTCACTTCATTGTTGCCCATATGCCTTAATGCTTTTGTCACTTTTTGCACCATTGCATGTTTAACTTATTTTTATTTATTCGTATCCCTTGTTTAATTTAGGGGGAGTATTTGATTTAATTATGGAGAAATAAGTTATTTAATGATTCTTTAACATTTGTCTAATCCTGAACAAAAAGTGGTAGATATATTATCTAATCCTTTAAAAATTTGGGGAGATCTAACTTAGGTGGAAACGTCTTTCTAAGAAGATCATTATTAGATATAGGGTGGGAATTAATTAAGGGGGAGAATTTATTTTTAGCATTTAATCTTTTGATATTCCCTAGGCGTTTAATGGTTTGTTTAAGTGTGCAGAATTTTATCTTTAGTGGTAAATTGGTTAAAGCGGCAAAGCATCCTTAAGTTGAGTCAAGCGTCTTTTTTTTTGGGTGGGATTGTGTCTAGGCGTGCTTGATGGCCCATAGGATTTTTTTGTTTGGTTTTGTCCTGGAATAGCCAAAAGGGGGAGATTTTAAGGGAAAATTTCCAATTGAGTCAATTTGTATTGGCTTAATTTCAAATAAAACAATTTAAGTCACATGATATATGTTCATGTTGTATCCTTCAAGCCTATGGCATTAGAAGAGTTGAAGTTGTGCGGCCAAGAATTTTAAGTTTCATCATTATCGAGTTTCAAGAGCCATGTTTCATGTCATCAACTTTATATCAATCCAAGCTCTTAAAGGTATGAATGCAATTATATATATTTAGGACCTTGGATATTTTAATTGGGTGTATTTTTAATAAAACATTTTTAAAGACTTTAGTTTTTCTCAGAAAATCATTTTAGTACTTTGTATAAAGGTTTTGGACTTAAAATAAAAATTTTGGTTTTCTGTAAAGTCATTTCAACGAACTGGGCATCTCGTTCGAACGAGTTTGCCAGGTCGTTCAAATGAACTTCTAATGAGGATGTGCGATCTTTTTACTGTTTTCTTGTTAGAAGTTTGGTTCGAATGAAAATTCCAATGAAAAATGCTTTTGAAATTTCGTTCTTAAATTTTGTTCGAAAAGGGTCGTTCGAATGACTTTGAAATGTTGTTCGAATGACCTTAGAAGTTTTTGACAGTTTCTTTAAAAACCACCCACTTCCCCTCTACTTTTTGTCAGATTTAATATGTGCGGGAACAACTTTTAAAAAATAATTTTTGGGATTTTTTCACATACTTTGAGAGAATATATTACCAAACCAAAAGTTCTTTTATGTGTTTACATTTTTCAATGATTTAATCTCTACAAAACACACGTTTACACCCATTTAGTTTGTTCTATGATCCAAGTCTTCATATATATATATATTGAGATATCATTATTGGCACTGGGTTTTGTCTCTACCCATCAAAGGAGACTATTTGGGTTCTTTCTCTACCCAAAAAGGATATCGTTTTCTTTGTTCGTGGTGTGCATACATTGGAAAGGCCATCGTATGTTTTGATGATAGGTGTGCCCCATTGGTGGACTCCAAGATTTTGGTGGACTCCGGAGCTATCAACTAGGCGGAGGATGAATCAAGAAGGAGCGTCAAGGTTTGGATGGAGTCAAGTCGTTGTTGTAAGTCTGTTGTCTTGTTTTTGTAAATATACCATACCTAGTGGATTTGTAGGCAGGGTCGTTCGAGGTTTTTCCCATTGTGGGTTTTCCTCGTACATCGCGACATAGCGTCATTGTGTTTATTTTATCTTACAAACTCACATAGATGCATGCTTAGGTCTAATCAAGATAAAAATTGGTTTAAACACAATTAGTTTGGTTTTCATTTAGTTTGGGTTAAGTTTAAGTTTAATTTAATTCAAGTCGGGGTTAATTTAAATTGATAATATTCATGCTTAGTTTGTATAACTTGGATTGGATTGAATTTTGTTTAAGTGAAAATTAAAATGTTTGTGTAGTTTAATTTCACTTTAAGTTTAATTTAATTTTCCATGTATTTGATTGTGCTTTTAAAGTAAAGAAAATTAAATAATATTTGAAAAATTAAAATTTGGTATATCATTGAGTCATCTCATAATTTGAGTTTAAAATTTGGGGGCATTCGCTCCAACAACTAAACATTAGGAAATCATCTAGTCTGGTTATCTACCTCAACAAATGTCAATTAATATAGTTGTGATCCTCCGTAATAGGTTTGGAGCTTAAGAAGGTCAAGAAGCACCTGCCATGAAAGTGAATAGAGAAGTAGAGCTAGAGGTAGATAGCTTTGATCTCTTTATCTCTACACTTGATATTGTATATGGGTTCGAATAACCTACTAAACATTTTAATAACCATTTAAATCCTTTGTTTATAATAACTTAGATAAATGAAGTCCTTATTAATAAAATATTGGCATATAACGATAAAATTGTCAATTTAATGTCATTTTTCATGTTGTTAAAATTTAATAAACAAAATGCTAAATTGGTCCAAACTCATATTATTAGCTTTAGTTTTGTTGGAGATAAGAAGTATACCAAAGGTATACGAAATATATTGAAGTAGGCCATAACACGTGGCTTGACGAAAGTTCCCTAGAGTTATGGGCAAGTGGAGAGACATACAACACTTCTAGTGGCTATGTATTGTAAAAATATCTCATAACTATTCTATTACAATAATGACTAAGAATAACTCAAAGATGAAATACTCATAGTTTCTAGACAAGCCAAGTACATTGGTTGAAACAAAATTAGAAAAGTTACCCAAATTTAAATTAAATATCCCATTTGGTAACTAAAAGTCGTCATTTGAATGATTCTATAATTGGTATGAGATTTGGTTGGATCAATAATAATAAAAAGACATGCATGTAAATAAACCTTGAATTTTAATAGCTTAAGGATTTTTAAAGTCTCAAAAGGTTATAACAAATTAATGTACCATATTTGCTTCCAAGTTCGAACTAGATGAAATTCACATTATGCCAAAATTGAGTAAAATTGGTTAATTGCACAATTATACCAGTGAAAATTTTAAAATCACAATGCAGTTAGTTTAATCAACAACCTTAAACAATTAACCAAAGTTTTCTTCCATTAATTAACTAAAAAGATGAACATAATAAAAGTTGGAAGAACAAAACAAGAAGTCAACATCATCCCCTTCGAACTGTGTAATAATAAGGAAATGCTTAGGTGACAATTTTGTGGAAAGTGTTCTATGGGCTAAGAATTTATTTTTGATATGCATCCAAGTATGCAAGATCTTGAGCCAAATTTAAAAGTAAGGGATTATCCGTCTTAAACCTTCGAACCAGATCCTCTGCATCCGTATACTATAAATCAGATCAAAGGACTATTTTCCTATGATAAAGTATATTAAAACCAAGGTCTTCAGGGGTACTCACTTGGAGAATGTAAACAAAGGAAAAATTCTTCCAATCCTCCGGAGCAGAGTTGGAATTTATAAAACTAGTTGCTTGTATGTCCATCTGACGATTATGATCCTCAAAATCATCCTTATACTATCTTAGTCTCCTAACAAAGAAGGATGGGTTTTAAGAAGAAAATGAAATTTTTCCTTGAGGAATGGAGAGAACATACTCCATTCGTGAGATATTGGAGCAGATCCAGGATTCTACTAACATCATTGGTAGAGGAAACTTGAGAAATTGAGTTACAACCAATGTCCCAAAAATACTGGAAAAGTCTCTCCAAATATCTGAAAGCATCTTTTGATAGGGTATAAGGGTAGACAACCATCTGGGAAAGAACAACATTGGATAATTAAGTCTCCAAAATGTGCCTTTCTAACTCAAGGCTATCAAATAGACCCAGACAATACGGAAGAAGAATGTATATCATTGAAAAAAATCGTAATTTGTGTCATGCATTATAATGGGGACAATGAGCCCTCTCAGATGGTAGAGAATAACCCCAATCAGCCAACAGGTTCATAGATTACCTCCTCTCTTTATCAAAAAGGTTGTAAAGTTGGGAAAGCCATGAGGGTGAGTAGTAAAAGTTTAGATTACCTCCTCTCCTTATCAAAAAGGTTGTAAAGTTGGGCAAGTCATGAGGGTGAGTAGTAAAAGTGGGTAAAACCACTTGAGCATGACAATCAAGTGGAAAAAGGGGACGAACAAGAGATAACTCAAAACCAAAGCCTATTTTATCATACTTACATTTCATAAGGGATTTCCACAAAGAACTATGAGGTGGATATGGATTAGAACTATCGCAAATTGTGGTAGGAAGAACAAGTATTGGATCAAATGGGGATGATATAGTCAGGCTCATAATCATACCTCTCATTAGAAGCATCGAGTCCAAGGTCCATTATCTCCTCAGGCATCATTTACTCTTCTTTAGATCTAGGTGATTGAGAACCATGTTAAGTAATAGATGAGTTATATCAACCATAAGTTGAGGGGAAGAGATTTCTTAGAAATCCCACTTTACCCTACCATTGGAAGTAACATAAATATCATCACAGCAACCAAGATCATATGTACTGCTACTAGAGGGTGTAAAGTAAGATTCAGGGGTGATTTTAGAACCAATATTGTTACTTCTAAAAAGATAAAATGGTGTAAGAAAATATAGAAAATGAAGAAGACAAAGAGATCAGATCAAGTTACCAAAATGGCAATTGATTAACAACAGTGACAACCCCATAACCACAAATCACATATTTATGCAGATGGGTAATCATGGCTAGACATGGGACGATAGCATGAGATAATGGTTTGGAGAAAATCAGTATTACGTATATAATTTTCTTCAAAACTAAATTAGTGAGGGGTAATGTTTACACGATGTTTACACGAAAAAATAAGATGTTCCCACGTAATATTTAAGAGAAAAAAAAACTAAATTATAAGATGAATATAAAAAAATAATAAGCAGCGTGCATAGTGACACTTGTCACAAAGTGAATCATGTTATTTAAAATTAGAACATGCCATAATTCAAATTGTGGCATTAGTGCACCAAAGCAGGAAAAATTCAAATGGGTGAGTAACCACCCAACAGTTACCAAAGAAAAGTTATGTCGCATGTAAACAAACACTAGAAACAAACAACGAACACAACAAGAAAGAGAGGAGTCCCTTACCAAAAATGCATCTGCATTACTTTTATTCTCCTTTTCTTTTCTTTTCCTTTTATTTCGATTTCTTTCTTTTATTTACAACATTTATTTCATTCCGCGGTAGATTACAATGTAGTTTGTAACCTTTTCTTTCAAAGTTAATATAAAGTTTCTTGCATTTACATTCGTTGTAATTTACTTATTTGCTTTACATTTTCTTAATATAATTTTTTACTTTACCCGCACTTCACTTTCTTGTAATCCTTTACTCTAATCGCATTTTAGTTCCTCTTAATTACAAAGATTTAATTTTCTTTCAATTCTTTCAATTTACTTTTTGTTCTAGTTATTTAGCCCAAATTAATACTTGCATCAAAGTTTTCACTAAGGGATGCATAAGTCCTCTTAATTGAGTCATCAAACGTAACGCAGTAGTTTGATATTATCACTAGGCTAAGAATTTTATTTGGCAAGACCACAAATCTTACCTGCCATGCTGGTAACCCTAATTGATCAACATGCCAAGTGAAAAATTAACCCAAATAAGACCAATTTGGTGGCCTCGTTATGGATTGAGATAAAGGATGTCAAATATATTATTGGCATGCTTCAAGATGAGAACAATTCTCCACGGGACAAGATTGATGGAGTCAAGTAAACCTTTATTGAAGACCAAGAAACCAGGTATAACCTTTAGCAAAAATAATGAGGTTGAGATATCAGTTTCGTCATGGTCCCCACATTTCTTCGTCGAAGTGCTATGATGAATTATTAATGGATGATATTTCCAACTTGGATGAAGCCAAGAAGTTTTCATAAAAGCATGGGTGGTTGAATGCCTTAGGCATTACGAAGGATCCTCGTGAATCCCAATTCTGACATTGGTACGGAGTCGACTGCCCATTTTTTCATCTTCCCCCTCTTGAAAGTGAGGAATCATGGATTCCTGCAAATACCATCCCAATCGAACTGATTAGGGACCATTTTATTGATTATGATAGTGATGACGAATTATGTCATACTCTAGATGATGATCTTTGTGCTAGAATGACTGTTGGGCAGGAGTGTTGATGGTAAAAAAAATTATTTGCTCAATTTTTATTTTAGGTTCTTTTTGCCGATCTAACTACTTGTAATTTAACTCGATATGAACAAAATTGCTTAGTTAATTTCATGCCTTGAATTTTCCTATATGCTACACTGAGCATATTTTATCAGGTACCTTACCTTTTAGGATAAGTGTCGTCACACCACCTTAGGTCTAGGACCAACTATGGAAAAATAAATAATCCACCCGTTTAGGATTTTGTTTGACCAAAGTAGGTAGGATTAATGTCTAGGGATCCCCCGTAGGTCTTTTTGTTATCTAGGAAATTATTGATGTTTTCATGTTTATTAGTGACAAAAACATGTGATCTAAGTGTAATATTATTAAGGCATTCAGACTGGTGATCAGAACTTGATCGAATAAATTTGAAGAAATTTGGGCTATTATCTTTGCCATAATAATAATTTGGAATTAACAAGGTTGGCCTACCATTTGGAATATTAAGAAAGATAATTGCATTAATTGAACATCAAATCATCCAAGAAACAAGAAATAAAAACTTTAAATGAAAGATTGAAATAGATTTAGATATAATATTTTCTATGATTGGTCGCATTATAGGCCCTAAGATTCTCCATGCCCCCTTTGTTTCAAGATGGTTGGCTCCTTTGAGGTTGTCTCTAGTGACTTTGGATGGTCCTTCCCAGATAGGACCTAATTTTTCATCTGATGGCTTCCTCGCTTCGTCGATAACTTTTTCAAGGAAATAATCTTCGACTAGGAACTTCCTCGGATTGACGCCTTTGTTGTACTATTGGCATATTTTTGTTGGTAAAAGTCTAGTTTGATAAAGGCTTTCTCCCTTCTTTCCTCGGACAGGCCGACCTCAGTCTGAGGAAGTGCCCAATAAATTCCACCTCCCTTGATGTAACAAACTCACTTGGTAAACAAAGTAACCGGCCCACAAAATAGCAATTGACTGAGGGAGTTAGGAGGAATGAGATTGTAGACATGATACACGAAATATGTGGACCAATAGCTCGAGAAGTGCAGACCCTAGTTTATATAAATCCATATCCACAATGGATAAACATCATTGAACTTCCTATAACCATTACGTTCTTCTCAGGGACATGATTCAGTATGAAGTGGAACACATTACTAGGTTCACTAGTCAACATTTCAATGTTGGAGCCAATGATTATTTAAGTCTACGTTTGTTTTCCAGTTCTCTTACAGATACAGCCTTTATATGGATCATAATTTTTCCACGAAATTTAGTTAAAAATTAGCAACAAATGGAAGACATGTCTAATTCATAATTATTCCACACTAAACCAGAGTTTTCCATAGATGATTTGGCTAGGTTAACACAAAATCTAGATAAAAAGGCTATTACATTCATAAATAGATTCAAAAGGATTAGGAGTAATTGCAAAATAGTCTTGCCTGAGTTCGAATTTTAAAAATTCTCACAAAATGGTTTAGAATGTAGTCTTCGAAAGAAGTTTGATGTCACTGAATTTATAAATTTGGTAGAACTAACTAATGTTGTCCTAAAACTATCGAAATTGAGATTATAGTTTGTTAAGATTTATTATGAAAGGATACTATTTTTATATTACTAAGGCTGACAAGATTTTTGACTTCTTCTTGATGGCCAGAGTGTCAAAGCAACCTCATGATGCTAAAAATACACATAGAATCAAAGGAATTTTTTTATTGTAAATGGCATAATGTATTTTCTCACTCAATTACTGCCTGATAAGTATTTCATGACATCGTGTAAGAGTTAATCAGGTGAGGGAAGATTAAATTCCCTATAAAAGAGGAGAGTACGATGGGGGTATATGAATACCCTTTCCACAAAGTCAAAGAATTGAGGTCCAATGCGCTATCAATTCAACTACCTAGAAACAAAGGGCATGTGGGGTTTAGAATAAAGACTAATGCTACACCTAACGCTTCGAATCCTGAAATCACTAAAGATTCTGATTAAAAGGTGATTAAATACATGTGTATCACATGTGGGGAATACTACGCGAAAATGTTCCAATTGGTGGATTCAAAGGGAAAGCATCATCAGAAAAAGAAGAATAAAAATCATAATAATGGAAAATAGGCAAATCCAATTACAAGTTTTTTGGATATCCTTCTTCATGGTCAGGAGTGAATCCATTCTCTTTTGATAGAATTTGTTGGTGATGAACTTAGCAGTAAAGGCCTCCGCGATCCTCTTGAAACTTGTGACTAACCTTTGTGGTAATCTTTCAAACTACTTTTATGATATATTCGCCAAACTATAAGTGAAGATACGACACATAAGGGCATCCTTATTGATCCAAAGGTTCATGGCTTGCCAGTATTGGCGAACATGATCGATGAATTAGTTTTTCCATCATAGATTTTGAATCGAGGGATAATAAATTTCTTTAGTGATTTAGAGTCTTCGATCAGTCTTGAAAAGGGGTGACTTCATTTGGGTGATGAGGGACCTCCTGGCCAGTTCCTTAGCAGACCTGGCCCCCAAATGGGTAGGGTATTCATCCATCTCCCATCGGATGAGATTTCAGAGATCCTTCTTATTACAACGATTGACTTGTGATTTCTCCTGATTGGTGAGCATCCATGCTTGGGGTGATATTGGTCGCATCGTGAACTCCTTCACCAGATGTGAGTTTTTCTCACATAAGGGCTATGGGTGCGGGCGTGGAATTTGTGTTTGTCTCCATATATCTCCTAGTGCATTATTTCCATACGATTTTGTAGACAAATGTTAGCCTCCTATTGGAAGCATGTGACATCCTTCTATTGATGAATTTTTTGTTCATAGGCATCCACGAGTCATGAGATCTAGTTGGATCTCGGTGGCTCATTTTACTCCACTATCTGTTCTTCCTGGGGTGATAAAGCAAGCTAGGATTGTTGCAACTCCTATTAGGATAGACCTCACACCTGACTCTAGATGCTTCAAGTATGTCTTTATTATCTTAAAGGATGTCATGAGATGGCATGCGATGACTATGTGAATGGGACATATTTGGTCGTCAATTTTTCTTTGCAGAGAAAAGGAACCATTTTCCAGAGATGGCATAAATTGTAGGTAAAAAAATGCTATTATTATAGAATCAACACAATCAAGCCGAGCAAGATAAATATTCACAATCACACAAGAACATAGTATGTACGTGGTTTGACAATGCGCCTATGACTCTATGGTGTTTATCTCTCTTTTATTAATTAGTCTATGATAAAGATTACATTCTTTTTTTCCAGGGGTGTCGATTACATTTATAGATAACGAAAAGAGGTTGAGTCGTATAGGATTCTATCATAATCTATTTGAATTATGATCACAATCAAATCTGGAAGACACGTATCAGTTCCTCATGCTTGTTCGGATTATTCCCTCATAACTTGCACGATGTCCATCCACAAAAATTCGTTCAACAGCAACAGCATTGGCAAAAAAAAATACATTTAACCATTCGCTCAAATAATAGAAGCCAAAATTTAAAAGCGCTTAATCAATTGTTTAAATCATATATAAGGTTGGGGTGGGGTGGGGTGGGGTGGAAGGGAATAGGCTTATGTTGTATTTTATCTTTCTATAGGCTCTTTCGATGATTATAAATGAGAAGGGAACAAGAGCGAAAAGCGATTTTGTGATGATTGATGGATTTATAATCTGATATATAATTAGGTTTATGGGAAAGGTTGGAAGGTTTGAAAGTTTAGTAGTGAGTTGAAGGAAAACCAAACTGACTGATTAGGCTATATAGTTATATATAATGTTGAATTTATTTAATGAAAAAACTACTTATAATCTTACCTTGTTTGGGGGTGAGGTGGGTGGGGTGTCAAACCAGATATATCAAATTATGATATTGTAATAAAAAGAACTAATTTGTGCAAATATCTTTAAATCTCCGTTCGCATGTAGACATGATCGGTTACGTCCATAAAACCCCTATAAGATAGTTGCATGCAATACTCTCCCCTTATTTATTTACATGTGTGCATGTTCCATATAACACCACTAGATTTTCTTTTATTTTGGAACTGACAATGCAGTTAGTTGAAACAGTAGTGACACAATTTAGGAAAAAGATTATAATGAAGGATGAACTAAATTTCTTCCCACTTGCGTTCTTTTGCTCATCATCATTAAATGATAGTCTGGGAACTCGCATTACATTACCTGAAATTTATATGGATTTTTTTATTACACTAAGATCATCTCTAATCCAGACTTATATTATCGATGACTCTACATACGAAAAAAATGAGTTTTGATAAATAAATTATACATAAAATGTCGGGAAAGAAGTTACTTGCACCATACTTATAATGTCAAGTAACTAATACAAAAAAAAATGTTAAAAAACATAAGTAACTCAAAATAAAGTAGGAAAATGCTTGACATGGTAAGTTTAGAGTTGCAAATAATAATTATGTCAAAGTTGAACTTACTTTTTTAATTTTTTGTATCCAATGTAATCTTATTAGCGCACTACATTGACCAATATCTTAGTGTTCCCACCTTTTACAAATTCATGATTGCCAAATTACATGTACACGTGTGCCCTAAGCTCTTGCCCCCAGTTTAAAAAGTGGTGAGTGGTCCCTTCTGCCTTTTCTTTCTCTACAACAAAACCTGCTGCTTGGGCTTTCAGTACTACAAAACCTTCTTCTTGGGCTTGTCATCTGGGAGTTTTTCGGCGGATAAAAGTACGACCTTTAAAACCCTTTGAGTTTTCTTGATATTTTATGGTTAGATAAAAACTAGAAACCAGATGTTTTTCTATCAATCTATCTATCTATGTATGAGGTATAGTGTAATGCATGTTTTTTGAGTAAACTTGAAACCATATGTTTTTGGGAGCTAGAAAAGAATTGTTTATAAAATTTGTTCTGCCGGTCTTTTTTGTAGGTTGACTAGAGGTACAACTTAGAGGAGCTAAACCAGTAAGACCCTCGAGGGCTGCTTGAAAAATGGTATAGTCTATAACTTTGATCTAATGGTTTTTTTGTTTGTTTGTTTTATATCACATGTAGCTTTGTGTTGGTTGCTTTCTTTTTTTTTTTTTTTTAATCTTTGATCGTGATTTTATGGTCAATTGAATGGGATGAAGATTTTTTCTGGCCTTTATCTGCATAGAATTTTGATATCTTATGTTGGTGAGTTAGTTGGAACTTGGAACTATTTGGGTTGAATTTTCATTTAGTAATTAAATTGACTGTTTCATAATTATGGGGTGATTTTTTGGAAAATTCAATCATTATCTGTATATGTTCTGTACATTAATTTGTGCATAACCTACCATTTTAACTGATGAAATGCGTACTCAGACATTAACTCATGTAGAAGGCTTACAAGGCAATTCATGCTTGAGAGTTTCTTGCAAAGGTTGGTGAGTATGTTGTTTAATGGTGGTAGGTTGATGATGAAAATATAGCGCGGGAACCCCCATAAACAATGACAAAGCGATATGGGGTGAGAACCGGGAGTGAACGAGAGTTTCATAACTAGTATAGTTATTGAATTCAATGTTGTTGCGAAGAGGAATATTAGTTGTAACTCGCCGTGTATCATTTCATTGTAATGTAATATACATTAATTGGTATTAGAGCAACAGTAATCATAGTGCCTCACGAGTAAATTTTTTCCTCATTGGCGAAGCTAATATTCAGGCGGATGCAAAGATTGACCATATCCGAAAATATTATCATGTAACCACATAGTCTCTTTCTCTTGTAGTGGGCGTAAAGTTCAAATTTCTTTCAATTGTTAGAATTTTAGGCACAATTTTTTCTTTGTGATGTTTTCATTTTAGTATTTGGGTGCGCACACTTATAAGGTCTTCCCCACTAGGATCTTCATTTTGTTTTCTCCCTTGGGTTGTATGCCTTAGAGGTGGGCTCATTCATCATTTGCTTGTTTTTTACTTTAATCAATTTAGTTCCTTAATTACATTTCTTTAATAAAATAATTAAAAAAAGAAATAGAACGTCCCCGAGATGTAAATCCTGGCATTTTCATTACCATTTCCAACTTGGAAGAAGCTAGTAACTAATATGGAATTTGAGCATCCACAGTGGACACTTCACCACGGTTGTACAAAGACATAATTTTAGTGCTTCAACCACCGACGACCCAACTAGCCCTTTCTCACCTAAATAGTTTTCTTGATCATTTTCACACCCTGTTGCAAACCCTTCTTTAGACCTCTTGCAATTTCAAAAACCGATCAGCACGAATAGCCACCCTAAGCCTTAGCCTATTCCTAATCATCTCGCAGTGTGCCTGTGTGGTCGATAACCTTCACAATTAGGTATGAGGTTGTAATCATGGGGAAAATAGCATGGGAACCCAAACACCAGAAGAGTATTTCTTACCCGGAGACGTGAGGCCAAGAAGGAGAATGGGGTATAGGAGAGAGAAAAGAAAACGATAATTTTGACAGAATTGTTAATAATTATTGATATCTAATATAAAATCTTCTTCATTTAGTGGGAATGGGTGAATTTAATTGGTTAACATTTGATTGACTAACCAAATTCCCAGGTCCTTTTTAAGTCAATAGTAGATATGCATGGAAAAACTGTTTTGATACTCTAAAAACAAGAAGCTTAGAAGTAGTGTAGAAGAGAGAGCTTGTCTCTCTAGATTACGGAGAGAGAAAAAGTTTCAATATTTTCCTCGACTATCTTCCATTTTCTTAATGTAAAATCCAATTTGTTGTATACGGACGCACAAAATTGTCACATAGAATATTGATGAACTGTTACAGAAAAAATAGTGAACTTAATGTTTCCACTTTTTTTTGGGTTTTGTTTTCCTTTTTTCCTTTATTCATTGTATTTTTTTTCAATTTGAACTCTAGTTTAGTTTGTCTTGAAGAAAAATAATTCCTATTTGTGGCTATTTGCACTCTTATAGAATGAAAATCAGCTGTATAACTGGAAATATCCCTCATTTTAGATGCGCACAAGATGCTTTAGGACTCATTTCTGTTGGGGTTGAAAATATAATTATGCAGAATTTAATAAGTATGAAGACAAATGAAGAAGATGTAGGATGAATTGCATATGTATTTTTTTTCTCCTTTTTACAAACTAGTATGAAAGCTTACTTATATACGGAATACAACATTTGGTGTAATTCTCCCGTTAGACCACTAAGACACAAGATAGAACATGGTGGATTTCTCTACTATACCACTAAGACAAAAGATAGAACATGGTGGATTTCTCTACTATACCACTAAGACAAAAGCTAAACATTTTATCTCCTTAGTTGAGAGATGATGATACCTCCACTTAGACATGAATTATTCATCCACTAGTTGGTAACACAATTGCACATTACTTTTGACACCCTTTCTTAATTTGCAATTTTTTTGAACTTTTTGAATTGCTCCAATTTTTCGGAAGAGACTAGTTTCGTGAATCTATCTGCCAATTGCTCGTTGGTGTTGATAAAAGTCATTTGAATTTCTTTTTTGTTAACCAAACTTCTGATAAAATGATGACGGAGTTCAACATGTTTCATTCTAGCATGAAAAACTGGATTTTCTGTCATGACAATAGCAGGCATGTTATCATAGTAGATAATTGTGGGCTTCTTTTGTTCTTGTTTGAGATCCGAAAAAATTCTTCTTAACCAGACTGCTTCACAAGATGCATCAGTAGCTGCAATATACTCTGCTTTAGCTGACGAGAGGGTAACAGTCCTTTGCTTTTTGGAGGACCAAGCAATTGGTTTTGTGCCCATGCAGAATAAATAAGCCGATGTGCTTTTTCTATTATCAATGGATCCTGTCCAATCACTGTCGGTATATCTAACTAGATTGCAATTAATTTGTTTGACATATTTAATTCCAAAAAATTTCGAACCTTGCAAATACCATAGTATTCGCTTTGCCGCTGAATAATGAACTAGGCTCGGCTCATTCATAAATCGGGAGATCATGCTGACAGGATGAACAATATCAGGCCTTGTGTTGGTGAGATATATCAATGAGCCGACTAGGCTGCGGTAAAGTGATGCTTGGACTTTCTGTGCACCATCTTTTTATTGGAGCTTTTTATTCACCGCCATTGGAGTTGTTACTGGCTTGCACTTTGACATGTTGAATTTTTTTAACAAATCTTCAGTGTATTTTTCTTGTGAAATAAATATTTTGCCTTTTGATTGTCACACTTAGATGCCAAGAAAATATTTCATGAGACCTAGATCTGTCATCTCATATTCGTTCATCATGGCCTTTTTAAATTCTTCCATTATCATTGGATTAGTACCAGTATATATCAAATCATCTACATAAAGGTAGACAATAATTAAATCTCCTGTACCTCTCGTTTTGACATATAAGGACGGCTCATTTGGGCTTCTTTAAAAGCCATTTTGTAGGAAGTACTTGTCAGTTTTGCTATTTCAGGCTCGTGGTGCTTTCTTTAGGCCATACAGTGCTATTTTTAGTTGATACACCTTATTTTCTTTTCCTTCCATTACGTAGCCTTGAGGTTGCTCCACGTAGACTTCTTCTTCAAGTTCACCATTTAGGAAAGCTGATTTTACATCTAGCTGAAAGACTTGCAATTCTTGTTGTGCTGCTAATGCCAAAACTGTGCGAATTGTTTCCATGCGAGCAACTGGTGCAAAGGTTTCATTGAAGTCTATTACAGGCTGTTGTGAATAGCCTTTTGCTACAAGACGGGCTTTTTTCTTCTGAACTAAGCCATCTTCGTTGAAATTTGTTTTGTAGATCCACTTTAGTCCAACAACATCTTTTTGTTTGGGTTGATCTACAAGTTCGCAAGTATGATTTTTCTCGATTGTTTCAATTTCTTCATTCATTGCTTTTTGCCTTACTTGGTTTTTAACCGCTTCTTCAAATTTCTGCGACTCACAAGATTAAAGTGCAACGTTACATGAATCGTAAACATCTCTTAATGAGCGTACCTTTCAAAATGATGACTCAAATTCTGAATCACTTTCTAAATCAGTGCCATCAAAAGTATTTTGATTTGATGGTGGTGAGTCTGAACTTTGCGGTGAAGTTGGCTTGGCTAGTTCTTCTTTTGAATTAGCTTTAAAAGATGTTGCCTCTTGAGACATTTGATTTTCCCATTGCCTGCCTTTCATTTCATCAAATTGGACGTCTCTTGAAATCACCAATTGATTGGATTTTAGATCGAAAAGACGGTAGGCTTTTGATTCTTCACTGTAACCGATGAAGATATATTTCTCTCCCTTTTCATCAAATTTTTCCCTTTTTTACGATGGAATGAGAGAATAGGCGATGCATCCAAAAATTTTGAAGAAGTTAACATCTGGTTTGTGCCTGTGCCAAGCTTCATAAGGAGTTTTGTTGAGAACTGCTTTTGTTGGAGAACGATTGAGGATGTAGACCGCGGTGTTGACTGCTTCTGCCCAGAAACTACTAGGGAGTCTTTTTTCTTTCAATATGCTTCGTGCCATCTCAACAATGGTACGATTTTTTCGTTCCGCTACACCATTTTGCTGAGGAGTATAGCAAACTGTCAGGTGTCGTTTGATCCCTTCATTTTTGCAATGATCCATGAATTCTTTTGATATGAATTCTCCACCACGATCAGTTCAGAGAGTCTTTAATGGGTAGCCACTTTGACTTTCCGCCATTTGCTTGAACTCTAGGAAGGTTGAGAAAGCTTATGACTTTTGCTCAAGGAAGTAAACCTACATCATCTTGCTAAAATCATTAACAAAGAGAAGAAAATATTTTTTTGTTTTGAAATGATGGAGTTTGGGTAGGTCCACATATGTCTGCATCTACCAGTTCAAGAGGATCTTTTTGCTCTCCAGGCAGTTTTAGGGAATGGTAGTCTATGCATTTTACAATATATACACCCTTCACAAATTTTATCTTCTTCTTCTTCAATTTTGGGGAGGCTGAAGACCACATTTTTTTATTTTAACAATTTTAGTCCTTTGTAGTTCAAGTGTCAATATCTCAAATGCCATAGTAGTGAGTCATCAATTTTGTCCGCTTTTAAGACAATCTTTTCATCAAGTGGCATGATAAAGGGAAAAACTTTATTTGGTGCCATTTTTACTTTCATCAAGAAAGTTTTATTATGGTAACTGATTTTGCATTCGTCCCTCTCAAAATTTATTGAGTATCCATTTTGAATTAATTGACCGACACTAAGTAAATTTTGAGTCAAAGCATGAACATATAAAACATTATGAATGAATTTAGTGTTACCTTCCCTTGTCTGAACAACTACAATTCATTTTCCTTCAATGGATTGTAGCTTTCCATCTCCCAATTTTACTTGAAAAGAAATATGGTCTTCCAATTTGACAAAATGCTTTCGGTTCCCGGTCATGTGATTACTACACCCGCTATCCAAGTACCACGTGTTCGGTGAGTCATATTGTGAACTCATGCATGAATAGAATAATTATTTAGTAGTACTTTCTTTAGAAAAGTTTTCTTTCTTTTTATCATCATTTTGTTGAAACCAACAATCTCTTTGTGAGTGGTTTGGAATTTTGCATCTTGTACACTTATATTTGCAATCTCTGGATTCATGTCCAGATTTATGGCAAACAAAGCATGCAGAATCAGATTTGAAATCTCCGCCATTAGTTTGATGGTTGAAGCTTATAGAACTATAACCAATTTGAAATTACCGCCATTATTTCGATTGGTGACAGTATTTCTTCCTCTTCCTCGACCACGATTTACGAAATTTTGGCTTCTTCTTCCTCGTTGTCCTCTTCCTTGTTGCCCGTACTGAAATGAGTTGTTGTCTTGATATTCTGAGGTCCTTCTTTCTGATATGTTGAGTTTTGACTGGAAAGCTTGCTACACATTAGAATATGAAAATCTGGTTATTCTTTTCTCATGGGCTTTAAGTGAACCCATCAACTCAACAGGGCTGAGTGTTGATAAATTTTTTGATTCTTCAATTGCAGCAACAACATGATCATATCTTTTAGGCAAGCTTCTTAAAAAATTTTCAATATTTTTTTTGTCTTCAATTTTATCTCCATAACTTCTTATTTGATTCTTAATTTCTGCAACTCTTGAAGAGAATGCTTTGATATTTTCTTTTTCCTTCATTGCCAGATTATCAAACTCTCGCCAAAGAGATTGAAGTTTAATGGAAATAACTTTTCTGACCCTTGAAACTCAATTTTACAAGTTCTCAAGCGTCCTTTGAATTTTTTGCACCCAAGATTCTAGGAAAAATAGATTTTCTTACCCCCTGCTGAATAAAGAGCAGTGCTTTTGCATCATTCCTCTTGTTTTCTTTATACTCCTTTTGCTTTGCTTGTGTCCATGTTGCAATTTCTTCAAGATTTTAAGTCGGATTAAAACCTTCCTTTATTATTTCCCACAAATCTTGAGAAATAAAGAGGGTCTTCATTTGAATATTCCAGTAGTCATAACTTTCTCCCTCAAATATAGGTATTGGACTGGTTGAAAAATTAAAATTTGAGGATGAAGTCATGGATGAGATTTTGGAATGAATTAAAATTTTTGAAGAGTTAAGACAAGAGTGATGGGTGGCTCCGATACCAAAAATATGTTGGGGTTGGAAATATAATTATGCGAAATTTAATAAGTATGAAGACAAATGAAGAAGATGTAGGATGAATTGCATATGTATTTTTTTCTCTTTTTCACAAACTAGTATGAAAGCTTACTTATATAGAGAATACAACATTTGGTAGAATTCTCCACTTAGACCACTAAGATATAAGATAGAACATGGTGGATTTCTCCACTATACCACTAAGAGAAAAGATAGAACATGGTGGGTTTCTTCACTATACCACTAAGACAAAAGCTAAACATTTTATCTCCTTAGTTGAGAGATGATGATGCCTCCACTTAGATATGAATTATTCATCCACTAGTTGGTAATATAATTGCACATTACTTTTGACAATTTCGACCCTGCCTGTGCCAAAATCGAGGGGCCTCTTGAAAAGCATCTTGCATGAGGCGAGCCGAGCCGAGCTTAAGACTGCTCAAGCATGGTTTGTAAATGTAAATGAGCCTAAAAGTATGTTCAAGCTCGGTTCATTGATCCTACGATCCAAGCTCGAACGAGCTTCTAAGCAAGCGAATACGAGCCGAACTCGAGTAGCTTGGTTATTTTACACTAGTTTAATATGAATATCGATGATCAAGCCGAATCCGAGCCGAGCTCAATAAGATAACGAGCTTAAATTTATATTCAAGCTGGGCTCATTTATTTTACGAGCTAGTCTCGAACGAGCTTTTTTCCGAACAAACACGATCCGAGCTCGAGTAGCTTGGTTCATTTTACCGCCCTATGCATCCCTCACTTATTCCCCAAAGCAGAATAACTTACTACAATCTATATCCAAAGCCGAAAGATCAATTTTTTTTTTGCACAACACGTGTCGATGAAGTCGAGAAAGTGCTATATCATGCACTCATTCCCCTACACTATGCAATGTACACATTGACCATCATCGAGGAAATGGTGGCTCAAATGATATCCTTCTTCACAGTGAAGACTTTTTAGATTGACTATCTTATATCGACTAATTTTTTAATATATGGGAATTCTAGGGAATGAGCAACTCAAGAGGGTGGCTTGCAAGCTTGTATGAAACATTTTTTCTTGGTGTAGTAGACTGTTTAGTACAAAGGTACTAGAAAAAGATTTCTTGGTATCGAATAAAGTAGTTTTCACAAAAATGATTTCTTCCCCCGAATTATGCTCAGATTTTAAAAACACAAATTCATCATTCCTTTCACGTTGAAGACTTAATTGGCAAACAAGAGCTGTTCAGTCTGATTAGATTTCAATGTTCTTGGGGTAAATAGGGTCACATAGGAGGTCTCTGTTCTAGAGATGAGAGTGTAATGGGTTGCTTTGACTTGAACGAATCAGACTTAACTAGTGTTAGTTATTTCACTGTGGTTCTCATAGGATGGACTTGGAATAGGCTTATATTTGGAAAAATATGTATATAATGGTTGTCCTTAAACTGAAACTTATATCATTAAGTTTGACAGCTTAGCCTTTACCATTTCACATGATAAACATAAACTAATTAATCCGACTTGATTAATATCACATGAATAGTTTTGCCAATCTTTAGAAATTTAGTAGGTTCTTTTAATAAACAAAAAGTATATATATTAGAACCCGGACAAAGGGGGCGGAACTCAATATAATATTATTTGCCTTTTTCTGGATTTTTGTTTGGGATAACTTGTTCAGGATTCTAACAGCATTTATTTGTTAAGTTTAGCCTTAGTTTCCAAACGTGAAATAAGGGTGATAAGTGATCTTCAAGGTTAATGGTCACCAAGTTATTTACATATTGGTCATTCGTTCATGTTTTTTATATCGTGATAATAGTTGGGTGTAATGGCATGTGCCATATGGTGGCTTATAAGGGAACCAATTGTTGGTTTATACATTATTTGCAGTGTTCCTTTCTCATTAATGAAATAATTGATAACACGCCATTGCAATGTCATCAATGAACTGATTACTTAATAGAGAAAATAAAATATTACTCAAAAGTTAGTCACATGCACCTAGTCAGTCCATTATTATGTCTTTAACCATTTTAGTAAATTCCTTCCGATTGAAGACTAAACTGATTTGGACAAGTTACAGATTTGAGGAAAGTTCATCATTACCATATCATTATTATGGGGACGAGGCAAAGATCTTTCCCTTTCTGTATAAATTCTTTCAATATCCCTGTGAACCAATTATTCTAGGAAAATATGTTTCATAATTAGACTAAGAAGATTTGGAGAGAGTTATAGGCCTTATAGCTTTAAAGGGAAGTTTCTTATTAGTCATCACATCGGCACTACTACGAGTCCAAAGAATAGAGCTATAAACTCTAGTCAATTCGCTTTGAGCCATTGTGGTTTTTTCAATTTTTTTCATTGAAGTTACAAGTGCTTATACATTTCAGGCCCTAAAGGATTGCTTAGGTATGTGAGGCAGCATTAATAAGATAGTCTAGTCACCATCTCAATCCTCCTTGTATGAGTGTACCTATTACTAATTGGTATTTTCATTTTTGAAAAATTGGATGATGTCTCAAAATTTTCTTATCTGCTATATAATATAAGTACGATGCCTTCTTTCATTTGTAGATTCACTTGTTTACCCATTTATTATATTTTTCCTTTCTGAGTATTGTTTATAGTTTTGAACTTGAAATTAAGGGCATCAAAACTTATTATTTTGGTTACCTTTTTTTGTGATTTTTTCCAAATAAGTGCTTCTCGATGGAAAGAGAAGCCAGCAGTGGCGGATCCAGGATTTTGTGTGAACTGGGGCGAAAGTTTCGATAGTTGCCGGGGGTTCGGGGGCGGGAGCCCCCGAGGCGATTTTTTTTGGGGGGGATCGAGTTTTTTCGAGCATTTTTTGGGTTGTTTTTACTTTTTTGGGCATTATGTTCATTTTCAACACTGATTGAAGTGGGAGATGACTTAACCTCAGCTTCAGATACGGTTGGTGCATTGTCTTCTCTTTTTCGTTTAAAAAATTTCTCTATTGATTCCCAATATTTACAAATTTAATTTAATTTCACATATAAATTTAATTTCATATAAATTTATATAAATTTACACAAAAATAAATAAACAGACACATATAAACAATACACAAAATAAATTTATAAATTCACATTATAAATTTAATTTCATTTTAGTATAAATAATTTTAGTATAATTTCAGTAGTAAAAATATATAGGATTTTTCTTTTACTTTGGTACGAAAGAAGAGAGAGCACCATTTTAAGTTATGTTTTTTTTTGTTTATTACAGATTTTCCTCTGAACTTTTAATATAATTACAAGTCACCTCCAGGTTTAATTTTTTACCAAAAAAAAAAAAAAAAAAAATTTTTTTTTTTTTTTTTTTTTTTGAAAAATGAACTGGGGCGGCCGCCCCGCTTCGGCCAGGGCTGGATCCGCCCCTGGAAGCCAGGTCATCGCGAGTTTTGGTTACTTTTTTAGCTAAACATGGGTAATTTTCTATGAAGCACGGATACTCTCGGGAGGTCGCGAATTTTTGTTGGACACGTATAGGATACGGGATACGTTAGGATACGCTAGGATACGCGAATCCTAGAGTATCCTAATTTTTATTTAATTGTTAAATGGGCAGGATACGTTAGGATACGCTGGGGATACGCTAGGATACGCTGGGGGATACGTTAGGATACGTTTTGGTTACGTTTTTAGGATACGTTTTTTTATTTATTTTATTTTTTTAACTGTGTTTTTTTATTTTATTTTTATTTTTTTTAACTGTTTTTTTTTTATTCTTTAATTATTTTTCTTCCTTTACTATGTTTTTTTTTAACTGTGTTGTTTGTTTTTCATTCTTTGATTGTGCTGTACTGTTTTCCGATTTTTTTCTTAACTTTTTTTATGTTTTCATTCTTTTTTTTATCTATGTTGTTTTTAACTGTATTGTTTTCTTTAACTGTTTTCACTCTTAGCTGTGTTATTTTTAACCTTTACATCTGACTGTTTGAATCCTTTTTTATGGTACCTGTCACCTGATGATGTGGTTGACGGAGATGATGATGTCGTTGATATTGAGTCTACTTAGTGATTGAGATACTACGAAGCCGGGATGCTCTCGGGAGGCTTCTCTCTATCTTATTTTATGCTACGGATATTATCTTTATTTTTGCTTTATGTTTTTGTTGGAACAACCTTTTATGTTAATGATGTTTTATTGTAATGGTGTTTGTTTGGTGACAACAATCAACATATTTGAGCACTTTAATATAATTGTGTTTAATGCTTTAGTTTCATTTTATCAAGTTTATCATTAATATATATAAAATAAATAATAAATATTTAACGTATCCTAGCGTATCCGTATCCTACATTTTGGAAAAATCACGTATCCCGTATCCCGAATCGAGACGTATCCCGTATTACGTGTCGAGTCCGTGCTTCCTAGGTAATTTTTCCTAGGACGCACAGTGAAACTTTTATGTAGAATTTCTTTTAGGAGAATCCAAACTTTAGCTTTTCCTTTCAGAAAAAGATTGAATAGGTAAACATATTTCCTCCAAGGCTTAGTCATATGCAGCCAGTCAGTTTACGACTAAAATTGATTCAGATAAGTTATAGATTTGAAGGAAAGTTGATCATTACCATTTTCCTAGTCAAATAATTGTTTCCATATCCCTATGAATCAATTATTCTAGGAACATTTGCTTCTTATTATACTTTGCAGATTTGGAGAGTGCTATAGCCTTATAGGATTTAAGGGGAAGTTTATTATTAGGCATTAGAATGGCACTATTACGAGGCCAAGGAAAAGAGCTATAAACTCTAGTCAATTCTCTTATAGCCATTGTGGTTTCATGATTTCTTTGTCATGGAACTTATGATTGCATTTGACCATGAAAGTGTATCACAGGTAGTCTTCTTTATAAAGAGCCTCTAAGAGTTACATATATTTTCTTTTTCCTTTTGTTAAATTTTTTTATTGAAGTTACAAATTCTGATTCATTTCGGGCCCGCTGTTCTGTTTTCATCATATTATTTTGTACTTCAACTGTAACAGTGGGTGTGAAAAACACAAGACATACATAATTGTTATAGATTTTTCGATCACCGATCTATTGTAACCTCCCTCACTTGTCTGAAGCCCATTTCAAAAGGACCATTTTCCCTATAGACTCATTAACATGTTCCAGGCCAGGTTTTGGGATCTACGGTCTGTCTCCACCGTCTAATGGTGTACTACCGCAATATAATGGTCGCTTGCATCCTCTCTCATTCAACTTGAACATTCACAATTTCCTAACAAAACCAGAGAGAACTCCATATCCAAGGTTGTTTCAGCTAGGAAAACAACCAATCCAGTAATTGTCATTGATAATAATGACAGCTTTACTTACAACCTTTTTCAGTATATGGGAGAGCTGGGATGTAAATTTGAGGTTTATCGGAGTGACGATCTTATCGTGGATGATGTGAAAAAAAAAATCCAAGAGGAATTTGCCAGGACGAGGTGAACCTCAAGATTCAGGAACATCATTGCAAACAGTATTAGAATTTGGTCCTATTGTACCATTATTTGGTGTATGTATGGGACTGCAGTGTTTTGGTGAGGCTTTTGGAGGGAAAACTGTTCGCTCGCCTTATGGTGCAATGCATGGTAAAAGTTCTCCTGCGTATTATAACGAGGGCGGGGAAGATGGGCTGTTTCCAGGCCTGTAAAACCCTTTTACTGCTGGTAGATATCACAACTTTGTTATTGAAAAGCACAGTTTTCCTAGGGAACAAATTGAGATGACTGTCTGGACAGGTGATGGACTGATAATGTATAGACATCTACAGGGTTTACAGTTCCATCCAGAAAGAATCATTGCCACTGAAGGGAAGACGATTGTTGGTAATTTTATCAAACAAATAGAGAGAATGGAGGCTGAATCTCAAAATTAGAGGCTTAATTATTCTCACCAGCACAACATTTTTTGTCCATTATGGCTATAAAGTGGTGACTAGGTTCAAGCCACTTCCCTTGGTTTCAGTCTTCTTGTCAACGGTCACTGAATAATAGTCTCCAGATTTGTTCAAGGTGGCACGTTACTACCTACTCTGCTTTTAGTTGATATCAGAACAACCCCTTGGTTAAAATAAATAAATAAAAAAACTGTAACAATGGGTGCCCTCAACGATTGTTTAGGGGTATGAGGCAGCATGGATCAGATTGTCTTGTCACCTTCTCAATCTTCCTAGAATGAATGTCAAAATGCTGATTAGTATTATACTAAAGCATTAGATAATGTCAAAAAAAATTCTTTGCTGTATATGATATGCATACGACGTCTTCCTTTGTGCGTAGATTGATTTCTCTACCCCTTTTACTGTTACTTTCTGAGTATTGTTTAGAATTTGGAACATGACTTTTTTGGCATCACAATCTATTATTTCTGTTACTTTTTTTTTGTAGTCTTTTCTGAATAAGAGTTTTCCGATGGAAAAAGAAGCTAATTCATCCGGACATGACCCCAAGCGTGGTCATCATTGGCTTGAAGATTCTTCCCATCCAAACTTATCCACAAATAAGAAGCAAACTCGTGAAGCTTTTACCAACGATCAAAGGCACAGGTTTCCAGATGTCAGTCTTTTTCTCTCGGATTATAACTCGAGAATTCAATCAGGGGTAAGGATGTACTATTGCAGTTCACCTGGATCTCTACCCAAGCCAGCTAAAAATTTATATCCCGCTGCTAAAAATGTCTCAATCAATAATGGTTCAAATGCTGGAAGAGCCAAAGTGGTTCAAGTGAGGGACTTTCCAAAGGAGATACCTGTATCTATGGGACATTCCTATAGTAGAGAAATTGACCTTACACTTTCATTGGGCATGGCCTGTAATGATGGAGCGGGTCCCGTCTTTAATAAGGCTGGTGGAAATTTTATGTCAATGGGTCACACTATAAACAACAGAGATGGAAATTTAGTGTTGACGGGGCTGAATTCTTATACTGAGGTGGGTACCATATCTTCGGGTGAGTCTGCAGCAGGTTTCCCGGAAAATGATCGAGCTCGGAAGAATAAGGAGCAGAAGATGCCTAAAACTAAGAAGCTCCTTCCAAATAGATTTCCTTCAAATGTTAAAGCCTTGTTATCGACTGGTATACTTGATGGAGTTCCTGTGAAGTATGTTTCCTGGTCACGTGATGTGAGTTGTAGATTTTATGTTCAGATCCCTACTAATTGAGTTAATTTAAATCATATTTATTTATTACTTTCTACTTAATATGGTCAATTTGTGGTTGCAGAGGGATCTTCTTGGAATTATAAAAGGGACTGCTTATTTGTGTGGTTGCAAGGAGTGCAACTTCACCAAAGTAAGCAACAATTCTTGTATTTTCCTTTTCCTTTTCTTTTTAATACAATGTGCATCTTATCCCCGTTTGATTAAGGATGAAATATTTGTCACCTCGGTGAAAAGTATATTCACCAGTTTGGGAGTTCATTTTTTTTCCTGTACAAAAATCTAAGTAAGTGTTCACGCTATAACTATGAGAATTTGGAAAAAAATAGTGAACAGATTTTCATTTTCATCATTTTAATTTTGGCTGGCATGAAAAATATTTCACCTAAATTAAACCAATCTTTACTCTGAGTCCGCAAGTGTCAACTCATCCAATTGGTCTCCCATCAATCATTTTCTTTTGAAGGTTGTCAATGCTTTTGAGTTGGAGGGTCATGCTGGAGGCAAGACCAGGCACCCTAACAATCACATTTACTTTCAGAATGGAAAGACAATATTTGCAGCAGTCCAAGAGCTGCAGAGCACTCCTAAGGAGAACCTATTTGATTCAATTCAAACCCTAACAGGATCTCCTATCGATAAGGAAATTTTTTCTACATGGAAAGGTGATTTATAATTTTAGTTTGATTTAAAACAATATTTATATACGAACGTGTGAAATCATTAGGCTGGATCAAAATTTATTTTTCTGTTTCTCACGTGCAAATTTTATTCATTTTGCTCTTCTCAGCATCCTACGAAGTTGCATCTCGTGAGCTCCAGTGCATCTATGGAAAGGTTGATGTGGCCCCACCATTTGATTTGAGAAATCTGTAGCTCTCCCATCTTTATGGGGAGGGTAAATAACTAGTCTGCAGCGCATGTCTGTAATGTTCAGTTATCTTAAGATTGTGAACCTGGTTTAGAACTCTAATTAGTTAGGCTAGCTCTCAAAAGTTTAACCAACCCCTAAATTGTTGGTTTTTTGGGGGATAAAAGTAACTTTGCTAGAAATATAGTGTCATGGCTTTGGATTAATATCATATTATTAGTATTTGGATGAAGCAATCAGGGCCGTGGCATCAATGAGTTAACTTAAGTATCAATGGCCTTATCGTTCTTGTTTTGGTTTAAAATTGAAATCTGTTATCCAGTAATATCTCCCACATAGGGGTGTGAGAGTTTGCTACTTATACCATATTATGTATTTGTAGTATATTTTGTTTGTGAGTGATTATATATACAAGTTCAGTAGTGGAGAGAGGTATATCTATACTATGAGAAAAGGTATGGTGACATGGATCCGATACTTGTCCCACATATCCCCCAATATAAAGGCAATATTTTCACATGCCTTTGCACTATTTCCCATTCTTACCCTTGTTTCCCATAAATAACTACACCAAATAAAAAGAAATAATTGTCACTCCAGTACTTGCTCATCAGGATATTTAGTGCTTTTAATCCAAGAGTGTCAGGCCCAACATAATTTTCATGCACACAGATACAGACACATGTTAAATTTAGCTTCATTTAGAACTTCAATCAAAATCAGATATTATTCTGAATTCAATTGTAATCTGCTAGTATTTTGTACTAATACTCGTATTCCATAATACATGACTATCTATAATCAGTGGATCTTCACACTTCTCAACTATACAAGGTGTTGGCTAGAGTTATTTCATTTGTAATAAAAGAGGTGTTAGAGGAAATTGATACCCAAGGGACGCTTGTAAACTTCATTGATTTATTGCAAGCTCGCTTCAACCATATAAGGAGCCACTCATCACTAGGCTTACCTTGAAGATTCGACTACTCAATGATAAGTTTCTTTGCATGGTCCACGTATCAAATTTTATAATCCAAATCTGTCAAAAGCAGAAACCACTCGAGTTGCTATGTTGTTGGTCCTTGTCCATAATATTTCATTACTTGAGGCTCGAGTAACACACACCAACCTCACATTTCGAAGAACACTGAAAATACCGGTGGTTTATTGAAGACTTGTTGCTTGAAATTATTTACCGAAGGCTTGAGACTGTTTATGTCACGTCCCGAAAAATCAGGAGTGATTAGGGGATTTGGTTTAGAAATGTAACTGGAAAATAAATATATATATTGTGGAAATAAAAAATATTTAAGATGGGGGCATTCTTTAATATTGTATGGTATGGAATTACAAGTTTCTTACATCAGAAAATAAAATAAATCACAAATTTATTACATATTCTCATAAGAGAGGAATGTAAATGTTGTATTTCCTTCTTTAATGTAAATCGAGATGATGCGGAAGCATATAAGGTGATGGTTCAACTTTGAAAACAACGAATTTTAATTTCTTAAACAAATTAAAATTAAACCAAGTGAAGTAAAATTAATCAATTAATATATTCACTTAAACCAATTCAATAATTCAAGTCCTAGAATTTGCCTAAGTCATATTTATCCATATTTCAAAGTTAGGCCAAACCAATTTTAGCAAGAGACTTGAATTAAACAACTTTACCCAAAATTCAATTTAAGTCCAAATTAAATTGAGTGTGATGATTTAAACCAAATTTTATCTTGAATTATCCTAAACATGCGTTTTACGTTATTTTGCAAGATAAAATAAATCAATCACACTACGCCGCGATGTACGAGGAAAAACCCAAGACGGGAAACAACCTCGGACGACCCTAGCCACAAATCCACTAGATACGGAATTACAATTACAAGACAGATAGACTTACAACGCACGACTCGATCCCTCTCAAGCCCCGACGCTTCTTCTTGTAGACACCTCTTCCTAGCGGATAACCTTGGAACACCACCGCGGTCTCGGAATTCACCGATAGGACTTTATATGGTCACCGTCACCCGAGAAAGGATCCTTTCTCCATGTGGGTAAGTCAACATAGAAACACTTCTTCTTTCTTTGTGGGTGGTGGAAGCAAAACCCAAAACTTCTCTTCTTCAAATTCGGTAGAGAAAAACCGGTGCCAAACTCCAAGCAATTTGATATGTATATACGAACTTGGATAAACAATATGGGTGTAAAACACTAGAGTGATAGGTAAATTTCTCTTTGAAAATTTCACTCAAAACTTGATCTTTTTCTCTTTTTAATTTTGCTCTCAAAACACTCTCTAAGACTTTGTATGATATGAAAAAGATGAATTATCAAAAGTGATTCCCGCACATATTAAAGTCTGAAAAAGTTGGTTACCAACTTAGTGGGAAAGTGGGTGCAAAACTGCCAATAACTGTTCTCGCCTGGCATCTCGTTCGAACGACATTTCGTTCGAACGAAATCTCGTTTGAACGAGACTTCTAACGACGTTCCAGATTGAACTCGTTAGAATCTCGTTGGATATCTCGTTCGAACGACATTTCATAGGCCTATACTGGAACCTCGTTGGCAAACTCGTTCGAACGACATCTGGTTCGAACGAAAAAACTCGTTCGAACGACATATCGAACGAACCACCAGAAAGTTTGAAGAATTCATTTTTAGCCCAGAAAACTTTATAAACATTTATTTAAAGTTTTAATTAATTCTTTCTTAAAACAAAACGCAGTTTTTATCAAACCTAACACCCAATAAACTTGTTCCAAGCTCCTATATATATATAATTGCATTCATACCTTGGGAGCATGGAACCGTAGTTGATGACGTAGAAACGAGGCACGCAAACCGACATATTTGATGAGGCTTTATACTCTTTGCCGCTACGTCTTCAACAAACACTTCATAGGCTTGAGAGTATTACAATTACATACTATCCTATGAATAAATGTTTTTGTTCGGAATTGAGCCAACATTATACATGGACTCAATTGGAAATTTGTGTCCTTACAAATCTCCCCCTTTGGCTATTCCGGGACAAAAACCAAACAAAAATCCTAAAGGGCCGTCAAGCTCACTAGACTCAAAACATAACCCACCCAAAAATGACTCAACCCAAGGATCAAACGCTTTGCCATTAAACAATGCCGCTTTAGAAGAAATCCTGCACACTTAAGCAAACTCATCAAATGCATAGGGAATATCAAAGTATTAAATGCAATTTTAATTAATTACTCACCCTAAATTAATTCTCTCCTTTATCAAACACATGACCTACTTAGAAAGACGTCTCCCCCTAAGATAAATCTCCCCCAAACTAAGATATGATAATAATAGTATTAGATACCATTTCTCCCCCTATCATTTTTCTCCCCCTTTTTGTTCAGGAATAGGCAAAGGATAAAGAACTAATAAACAACATATTGAAGCTCAAAGTGATAAGACATGAAAGCCTATGGGCAATAAAAGCAAGGCAAAGACAAACAAATATCATATATATATAAACTAGAAATAAACCAATAGAGTACTTGCATATATATATATATATATATAGATATAAACACACACATGACACAAAATACAATAAGTTTGCACACTCGTATGGCAAAAATGTGTCATATGGAAACGGAAGTGTAGGGGTGTGAACTAGTAACAATTAAATTTAGACCCAAACACTTAAGAAACGTTCACGGAGTTCTCATTTGATTGCAAACTTCATCACAGTTAAATATAACCTCATGTGACAATATAGATTGAACTCAATGAACAAACATACACAATGCATACAAGCCTAGCATGATGATGATTCTACAAACCAAATAGAGTCATGACATTAAAGACAACTAGGATAGACGGACATTGTGCAAACCATTGATATACCATCCAATTCTCCCTCAATAAGCATATATATTCTTTTGTTTTTGAATGAATATATCAAACAAACATAGGCCTTGGCAATTGTTTTCTTTTTAATGCCAAATATTCTGTTTTTAGGCCTTTGGATCACGTATTTCTTTTAGATCCAATAAACGGCGGCTTATTATCGCAAATGATTTAATTCATCCTTTCGGAGCCCTTCCCCGTGCACATTTAGATATATAATTTTTTATCTCACAAAGCTCACGTGCAACGGATTTTGACATGCACTAGTCCTCCTAGGTCATAGATATGTAGATGACTAGATTGGTAGGAGAACACCTCAAAAAGCTCAAATATAACATGTGACATTGAGATTTCAAAAGAGCTCGTGCATGTGTGAAAAGAGGCATATAGAAATATAATCCATTTAAACAACACAAAATCCAACTACTCCATAAAATATGGTAAAGAACATTTTAAGGATTGACAATCTAAACCAAAAGTTCTAGCCACATGGGAGCGTAAAAGATGGGATTCAAACACAAGTATATGCCACTTAAAGTGTGTCAAACCAAAATACACACAAAAAAAATCTTTTTGAGTTTTTGACATTTTTATCCAAAAATAAAGATATGTACTCAAAAGAATAAACAAAAATCATTTGTATTTTTCATTAAGCTTAAATAAAATAAATAAAACACAAATGATAAACAAAAATCTTTTTATATTATTCAGTTAATTCAAACAAAAGAAATATAATACAAAAAGATAAACAAGTCATAATTTCTAGCATGTGATATGAAATAAGGCAATGACTAAAAAATGACTAAACATACATACATCTAGCAATGATATATAATATGAAGCACAAAAAGCTAGAGTATGCAAAAGACTAACACAATCATCCTTTAGATTTAGCAAGGGAGGTTTCATGTGATAAGTAAATGAGAATCAAAAACCCTATTTTGCAAGGCAACCAAGTCGGATTTCCTAACCCAAATTAATGAAGAATGAATATCTTGGGGTGTAGGAACTTTAACTACCGGGGTTACTTTACTATGGAATTTTCTAGGAATTCGTTTAAGATTAAAACAAAATTTCATAAGATGACCTTTTCGACCACAATGGGTACAAGTAAAAACATGTCGAAAAGATTTACCTAAGGAGTGATCTTTAAATGCATGCCTAGTAGATTCTCCTAAAACGTTGGTTTTGGCTTTAGGGATAAATTCATTGCACGTATTGAAGCCTAAACCACAAGTGTCATTTTTAATTTGGACCGTTCCTAATATTTTATCTAGTTTTTCCGAACGACACTCCAAATCAAATTTGACATTACTAGAGTCTTTTAATTTATCTTGTAATTTTAAAAAGTTAGACTCTAATAAAGCATTTCGCTCTTCAAGAGCAAGAAGCTCCTTTTTCAAGGATTCCATTAAACCTCTAAGGCTATCTCTCTCGCCTTCTACATATTCAAGCTTCTCTTGAAGAGTCTTCACATGTGTCCTAAGGCCTTCTATTAAATCATTGTCGACCTTGACACTCTCTCTTAAACTAGCTTCTAACTTCAAATTAGCTCTTTTCAATTTAATAGATTCTTTATAAAGTTCTTGAAAAGCGTTTTGAAGTTCACTCACATTAACCTCTTCTTCATTTTCACTCTCTCTTTCTTCTCCACTCTCACTATCATAAAAAATAAGAGAATCATAAACTATGACCTTGGAAGTGTCATGAGTTAAAGTTTCATCAATCGATGAATTCTCACTATCACTCACATGACTAGCCATAAAAGCCACAAAATTTTTCTTAGTGGGGGAATCGGGCTTCTCTTCCTTATCACTATCACTAAGGGTCGCATTATATGAAATGGGTCGCTTACCCTCTTTCCTTAGTTTAGTGGGGCACTCATAAGCCCTATGGCCATAACCTTCACAACCAAAACACTTATTAGACTCGTCCCTATCTAAATGTTCATTACTAGATTTAGGGATCTTTTCGGCTTTAAGAATCTTCTCCACTTTAGAAATCTTCTCGTTCTTGTCATTCTTAGAAGATTCAAATTTCTTAAAATCATTTTTAAATTTATCTTTGTTAATTTTAAGAAATTTTCTAAATTTACGTGCAAACAAAGCCATGTCTTCCGAGTCACTATCACTCTCGCTCTCTACTACTTGTTTGACCTCTTTTCGGGCTTTTAAAACAACGCCCTTTTCAATTTTCTTTTCATTTTTAGAGGGAAACATATCTAGTTCATAGGTTTGTAAATCACCTACAAGCTCTTCTAATTTCGTAGAGGTTAAAGTGGGTAAAGAATTTAAAACAGTCACCTTTAGAATAAATCTATCGGGTAGGGACCTTAAAATTTTCTTTACAACACGGTCGTCAGGTATTTTCTCTCCCAAGTTAAAAGATGAATTAACAATATCATAAAGTCTAGCATAAAATTCATCAAAAGTTTCTTTTTCATTCATTTTGATAGTTTCAAATTGAGTGGTGAGGTTTTGGAGTTTTGAAGCTTTAACGACACTAGTTCCTTCATGAGTTAATTGTAAAATATCCCAAGCTTCTTTAGCGGTTTCACACATCATAATACGTCGGAATTCATCCGGTGTGACAGCGCTAAACAAGGCATTTAAACCACGGGAATTGAAATTAGCAAGTTTAAACTCATTTTCAGTCCATCTATCGGCGAATTTGATAACACGTTCATTTTCAACTAAATAAGTTGGTGGGGACCACCCTGTAACAACCCAGGTTTTCGAGCGACTATTTTATACTATTTTGCCTAATGGGATAATTTTATAAAATAGGGAATGTTGGAGTAAATATTATTTCCCGTGATACTTAGGGATAATATTTACTATGTTCTGACTATTTACCGTTATAAGAAGGTAAATAGTGTTATATTGTGTATTTTGCGTCGTTATATGTAAAACGACGGTTATGACCTATATTTAAATCGGGTATAATTAATGAATTTAAGATGGAATTGGAACATAAAAATAGTTCACACTTTCCCGAATGCCAAAATAGGGGGTGCAGTTGTTTTTAGAATAGTCGAGATAGTCGAAATAAGTGCCCAGTTGTAATTTTTGAAATTTAGGCATTTTAAGGGGGTTATGACTCAATTAAGTGGTTACGAGTCATTTTAGTGGTGTATTAACAATTAAAAGTGGGGATTCATGTTTTGAGACCCGTATAAGTCCCCCCACCCCTTTTTCTTTCTTCATTTGTGTTATAAGCCAAAGGAGAGAGAGAGAGAGGAGAGGGTTGGGAGAAATGGAGAGATAGAGAGAGAAATGAAGATTTGGACCGGATTTCCGTTGCTACAGGGAAAGGATCAGAGACTACGAACCCTGAGGCAAGTTTCTTACTTGCTAGATGTGATTTAATGTGATAAATTGCATGTATAGTTAGGTTTTGGAGATTTAACCCTTAAATGGGTATTTGTTGATTTTGATGTTTAAACCTTTAAATCTTAGTTTTAATTGGATTTGAGGAGTATATATTAGTTATAAATGGTGTAGGATTGATTTAGGTCGAATTGTTGTTGTTGAAGTTGGGAGAAATCAAGTTTTGGGGTTTTTGGGATTTTAGGGTTCTTACACCCCGTAGCCCAAATTGGGCAAAATCTCAGGACCGAATCGATTCGGTCCCAAGGGCGAATCGATTCGGATAAGGAGAGGGTTACAGATCTTGCAGACCGAATCGATTCGGTTTTAAAACGAATCGATTCGGCAATTGCAGAAGGTCAGTTTTTGCTCACCGAATCGATTCGGCTGTCTAGCGAATCGATTCGCAAGGGCGAATCGATTCGGCCCAAGGGGAGAATCGATTCGGTTCCCCTGTTTTTGTGAGATTTTCTTATTTTTATTTTTAGCCCTTTTTCTTTTAGGTCCAAGGCTTAGGAACCTTCCTTTGGGAAGTAATTAAGAGTCCTAGAGGGTGGTTTTGGGTAGACGAATGCCCTAGGATGATAAGGGGATATTTAGGCTTACCGAGGGCTAAGTTGCGTAGGTTGATATCCGAATGATTTAGGAGATTAACCTAGAAATGAAATTTGAAGTTAAAATATTAAAGTTGAGCTTTTGAGAGACACTCCATTTTGGAGACTCACTTTGAGGGTTTATGAATTATATAAACTATTTGGGGATATTTTGATGGTTAGTGGCACTTTGGGGTCTTAGGTCCTTAATAAAATATGACTTAATAAGGAAACAATGCACCTTCTAAAAGCTGGTGCTTAATGACTAAATGGATGATTTTTGGAAATATAAAATATGAGTTTTCAAAAATGGAAAAAGTAATGTTTTTCATAAATGATAATTTATGGATACACACCTCTCTAAATCGCTATCATAAGGGAAGTCGCGCGCGTTGTGGTGAAGCCCCCTGGCTAATGATGTAGGGTGGATATAGTCCCTAGGCCATGGGAGCGCTTATGGTTGTATATTTTCTGCGGGGGTAGGGAGATTTCGGGTGTGGTCTTGGCTACCACGCAGGCTCATGGCCGCTTCCCGACGTTTCGATAGGATCCCAGGTTGTCTTGGAGGCCCTGGAAGATGATAGCCATTTAGGGGCGCGCACAGTGGGGAAACCCGGACGGGCGGTCTTAGAATCATTATATATATATATGTATGAATATAACTATTCTAAATCAAGTTGGACTTGATGTATGTAAATGCCATATAGAGCGTGATGAAGTGCCATGAAGAGCACGATGTAAGGCCGTAAAGAGCCTATGATGATGATCATATTCCTGATAAGGAAGATATTTTTATAAAGCGAACAATTGAGAGAAATGTCTCTAGATTATAAAAAGTATGATTATATTTCCTGATAAGGAGCAAATTCATGAAATGAATTAGTATATGATGAAATTGATTTGGTAAACACTTGATAAAGTGTTGTACCATTAATATGTATATTCCTAAAGATACAATTAGGAATTGTGCCAATAGATGATGGATGGGTTTTACTTTTATAGTTTCTTTGTGTAGCTGTAGACGTGACCTCCCACACTTATGCACACACTTGTATTTATTTATTATTTCGTGCTTAGGGTCTAATGTATCTCGAAGATCAACCTTGCCTAAGTAGTAGTGTATCGGGGGGGTTCCTTGTTTGGATTTCGCTTTGCGAGACACCCCACGCACGAATAGGGCATAGTGTTGAGACTGGGGAGAAGTTAACCTTTAGTACTTAAATTAATTAGGACAGGGTCTAATGTATCTCGACGATCAACCTTGCCTAAGTAGTAGTGTATCGGGGGGGGGGGGTTCTTTGTTTGGATTTCGCTTTGCGAGACACCCCACGCACGAATAGGGCATAGTGTTGAGACTGGGGAGAAGTTAGCCTTCTGTTCTTTCTATTAACCTGAGCATCATTTATATTGCGCTAGGTTGCTGCTAGATTGAGAGGTGAGGAATATTATTGTTATCTGCGAGAGATTTACGCACTTACCTGCCATGCATTTTAGTCACATGGTAATCATATCGAACCCGGCCCTGACCGGTTTCTATATTTCCTTGTTTCTGCATTTCTTTGCCGTTACAGGTGCGCTTCCGCATGGACATCTGTATTTACATATTCCATTCCAGTTGTCATGGAGCTACAGCATGTTGCGGATGTTGTAGGATACTTGTAGTAGACGCTCCTTTCTTCTGTACTCTAGTCATGTTCAGTACTTTTATTCGGGCATGTTTGCCCAAGGTTTTGCACTCATTTATAATATTGTAAATATTGATTGTAATATTTATTATATCGTTTGTATTGGTCTGTGCACCGACAGCTTATTCGATGATTATTTATGTTGTTGTCATACTATATTCATCGATTTTTGATACCCACCCTTTTTACAAATGGGATTGTCTAAGTGTTTCTCTTTTACTTTTAAATTTTTTGTTTATGACAATCCGTTTTCTAAAATGATTGGTGGTTATCTCATACTATTATGTTAATCGACAGTGATGCTAAGAATGAACCATCTATGATTCCTGTGATTATTGGAGTATTGGGCTGGCCACCTATTATTTTAGTAGCCGGGTTGTCACACACCCGTTAACAACAGACATCCAAACTCTCTCGTCGATAGATTTTAGTGTCGATCTCATACGCGTAGTTTGAACCATCGAAAATAGGAAATTTTGAAAATGGGGAAAAATCCTTTTTAGCCAAAAATTATTTAAAAGATCGTTAACGAAATAATTTATCGCTTTGGCTCTGATACCAATTTGTAAATGTTGTATTTCCTTATTTAATGTAAATCGAGATGATGCGAAAGCGTATAAGGTGATGGTTCAACTTTGAAAACAACGAATTTTAATTTCTTAAACAAATTAAAATTAAACCAAGTGAAGTAAAATTAATCAATTAATATATTCACTTAAACCAATTCAATAATCCAAGTCTTAGAATTTGCCTAAGTCATATTTATCCATATTTCAAAGTTAGGCCAAACCAATTTTAGCAAGAGACTTGAATTAAACAACTTTACCCAAAATTCAATTTTAGTCCAAATTAAATTGAGTGTGATGATTTAAACCAAATTTTATCTTGAATTATCCTAAACATGCGTTCTATGTTATTTTGCAAGATAAAATAAATCAATCACACTACGCCGCGATGTACGAGGAAAAACCCAAGACGGGAAACAACCACGGACGGCCCTAGCCACAAATCCACTAGATACGAAATTACAATTACAAGACAGATAGACTTACAACGCACGACTCGATCCCTCTCAAGCCCCGACGCTTCTTCTTGTAGACACCTCTTCCTAGCGGATAACCTTGGAACACCACCGCGGTCTCGGAATCCAACGATAGGACTTTATATGGTCACCGTCACCCGAGCAAGGAGCCTTTCTCCATGTGGGTAAGTCAACATAGACACACTTCTTCTTTCTTTGTGGGTGGTGGAAGCAAAACCCAAAACTTCTCTTCTTCAAATTCGGTAGAGAAAAACCGGTGCCACACTCCAAGCAATTTGATATGTATATACGAACTTGGATAAACAATATGGGTGTAAAACACTAGAGTGATAGGTAAATTTCTCTTTGAAAATTTCACTCAAAACTTGATCTTTTTCTCTTTTTAATTTTGCTCTCAAAACACTCTCTAAGACTTTGTATGATATGAAAAAGATGAATTATCAAAAGTGATTCCCGCACATATTAAAGTCTGAAAAAGTTGATTACAAACTTAGTGGAAAAGTGGGTGCAAAACTTCCAAAAAACTGCCAATAACTGTTCCCGCCTGGCATCTCGTTCGAACGACATTTCGTTCGAACGAGACTTCTAACGACGTTCCAGATTGAACTCGTTAGAATCTCGTTGGATATCTCGTTCGCACGACATATCGAACGACATTTCATAGGCCTATACTGGAACCTCGTTGGCAAACTCGTTCGAACGAAAAAACTCGTTCGAACGACATATCTAACGAACCACCAGAAAGTTTGAAGAATTCATTTTTAGCCCAGAAAACTTTATAAACATTTATTTAAAGTTTTAATTAATTCTTTCTTAAAACAAAACACAGTTTTTATTAAACCTAACACCCAATAAACTTGTTCCAAGCTCCTATATATATATAATTGCATTCATTCCTTTAGAGCATGGAACCGTAGTTGATCACGTAGAAACGAGGCACGCAAACCGGCATATTTGATGAGGCTTTATACTCTTTGTCGCTACGTCTTCAACAAACACTTCATAGGCTTGAGAGTATTACAATTACATACTATCCTATGAATAAATGTTTTTATCCGGAATTGAGCCAACACTATACATGGACTCAATTGGAAATTTGTGTCCTTACAAGGAAATGTAAAACTCGAAAAGAAAATTCGATATAAGTTTAGGACTACACATAATATGTCCACTTATACGTAGTAACACAAAATATTAAAACAAAACATAATACTTAAGGTAATGCGAGAAGAAGCATTATTATTATACGAAGTAGTATCGTCTCCTATATCCCTCGGATCCATCTGGAATTTGAAAAACATAAGCAAATTTGCCAAGTATATAATTCTCATTCTAAACAATTCAAATATGATTTGAGAGTTAGTATAAGAGTTTCAATAAGAAAAAGATTCAATTAAACTGATATAACAATATGTTTCAGGAACCAAATATAACATAGTCAGGATAGAGCTGATAAAGGTTATGGATGGTTTCTAAACAAATATCCCATACTATCTGTTTAGAGGCTTTAGAGTGATAGCAAAAACATACAACTAAAATCAATCCAATTAAATTGGAGATAATCAATCCAAATAACTGGAGATAAAAGTAACCGTGCAAAATCATATGTTAAGCAATAACCAAGCCCTTAAACATCTGAGTCCTTCAGGCCAAATAATACAGTCGTGGGTATAACGAAAGATTATTCCTTGATTGTAATGCATGCTATAAATAAGTAACCGGGTTAAAAAGCATCATATGAAATAATATGATCGCATAATCATTCAAATAAATGAATCAATTGTACGTTAAAAGTTGAACTACTCAAATGAGTTCCTCAATGAGAATATAATATACTGGGTCTATCACAAAGTGATATCAACGATTGGCGTAAATCAATAGGATTGCGAGAAAATAATATCGAATAAGAAATCACCTACTTAGTGTTTTGAAATAGGTCGTCGAGTTCTTAGTAAACAATAAGGTATTCCGTGCAAGTTTGTTTAGAATGACAATATATATAGTGTAAGCATGAAATGTATGACATGTGTTTAAAATATGAATTAACTTATAGTTGCGAAGAAATAAGTTTTCGGGTTTAATACATAAATAAACTTAAATTGTTGTTTCACTAAGTTCCTTAGCTTATTTAGGCATGTGCGATGTTGATGTAAAAAACTAGATCGCTCTAATTATTCAATCACAGATAAATAAATAAGACAAAGATTTTTAAAGTGGTTCGTCTAGGAATAAAGCCTACGTCCACTGTTATGTTATTGCTGAGTGTTTGTGGAATTCTTGATTACAAGTTCTCTCAAGAAATTCCCCTCCCCTTGACTGAGGATGATACAAGGTATTTATAGCCCTTAGGCTGTACATGAAAGGTCCGATACATTAAATGAAATACTTATGAAAGGGTAATACATTTAATGCAGCGTGTGCGTCAAGAATATAAACATTCAATGAATAGTTGAGCTGTTGATTATCTGGCAATTAATGATATGATCGAGGTGCAGCTCGGACCGCCATAGTTGCTCGTTGCTCAGGAGTTCATCGGAGCGCTGGAGTTCCTCGGAGTGTTGTAGTTCCTCGGGGTATCCTTGTTGCTCGGAGCAAACATGACTTGGTCGGGGGAAATAAACTTCCTCGTTGTTATTGTTCCATGTAGATTGACACGTGTCTTCTTATTATTGGTCCACGTCAGCATATTAAATTTGGTATCAACAGAAGCCCCCAATGCTTCATGCTTGATGGGTTACTTGAAAGGATGGAGTATTTATTCTGCAATGTTGCTCGGTGCTCGTGAAATTCTTGATCTACCTTCTTGATTTGTTCAACATAAAGTTCATTATCTCCTGGACGAAGTATGATGCAGGCTGATCGATGGTTGCTAATCTTTCTTTAGAGGAACTCCGTGTGCTATGTATCACCCCTGGGAATTTGGATGCAGCCATGCCATAGTATGAAACTTGTAGCTTGTCATAATCTTCAAGTATGTTGATTGGTTTGCCATCCGACCAACTGCTTCCTGTGTCGAGCAACTGAGTGCTAACTTCACGTGCTTGATTTTTCTGATTTATGCTTATCTGAATACTTTGTCGAGTAACATATAGCTTTTGAACCCAACTCTTCAATCTGATTAGTACCAAGCTACTGGTAGACTTCGAAACATTTTCACATAAATTCTTCTTCATTATTGGTCGAGACAGTATTAGCAAAGATCTCAGTGCTATAGATGATGATTTTGACTTCTACCTCTTCTCGGGGACGAACAAGAGGTTCTCGGGGACTAACAAGTGATTCTCAGGGACGAGAAAGTGCTTCTCGGGAATGAGCTAATGCTTCTCAGATAGATCATCTATGATGAATATCAGAATGTTGAAAGGTCTTAACTTCATAAACTCCCCTTATATTTTAGATGATCCTCCTGCTGGCGAGGAACCTGTTTCAAAAGTAGAAGGAAAAGAAACCAATAGAATTGGAATCTCAATGTAATAGTTAGTATACATTTTCATTCTAAATGTATTTTGTTTTTTATTTTAATGAAAGACTTTCATTTTTGTTCGCAATCTTAATTGCTATTGTCTTGTAAATATCAAACACTTTACATTTACGCATATCTGTTAAAAATAACAATATTGTGTTGTTCATCGACCAACTTAGTAATAAAAAAAATTACAAGTATTAGTAACGTTTCTCGATCACTTAATAATAAAGTAATGAGTATAAAAATGTTTAAAATTTTTCCAACCAACCAAGGTTGTTAAATTATGCTTGTCGACCAACTATAGTTAGTGGGCTTTTATCCTCGACTAGCCATACTTGGTAGACTTTTGTTTTTTTCATAAAATGTGTCCGACCAACTAAGGTCAATAATTTGTCCTCGTCGACCAACTATAGTTAGTGGGTCTTTATCCCCGACCAACTATACTTGGTGTATTTTGGAATATTTTGTTCTTCAAAGAACTTTTTGTAATAATCTTACCTCCCGACCAACATAAGTTGTAATGTGAGAGTATATTTTTATCTTACCAACCGTAATTGATCATGCTGGTGTACACCTCTTAACCAAAGGAGTAGTTTTTTGGCTCCTTAGAGCGCTTTTTGGCTCCTTAGAGCACTTTTTGGCTCCTTAGAGCGCCTCCTAACCAAAGGAGTATTTTTTGGCTCCTTAGAGATTTTGGCTCCTTATAGCGCCTCCTAACCCAAGGAGTATTTTTTGTCTCCTTAGAGCGCCTCCTAACCAAAGGAGTATTTTTTGGCTCCTTAGAGCACTTTTGGCTCCTTAGAGCACTTTTTGGCTCCTTAGAGCTTTTGGTCCATTAGCTCTGAGGATATCCTGGCGCTGAATGAACCTTCAAAATGTTTGACTGATGATAATAGGCAGCAAACTCCTCGTTTTTAAATTGTGTTCCATGGTCTGTGATGAAGGCATGAGGGAGACCATATCGGCAGATGATGTTCTTCCAAACAAATTGGTACACCTTCCTTCTCGTATGTCATGTCAATAAGTGGCTCAGCTTCTATCCACTAAGTAAAATAATCTACTGCGATGACGAGGTATTTGGATCTTCCTCGAGTCGTCGGCAATGGTCCAACCAAATCAATCCCCACATGGAAAATGGCCAAGGATAAATGATGGGTGTCAACAATGTTTGTGAAGTTCTTCGGATGGAGGAAAAGCATTGGTACTTGTCACATTTCTTGGCATAAGCTATACAATCAGCTCTCATCGTCGGCCAGTAGTATCCCTGCGTCATCACCTTTTGCAAAAGTGTTCGTCCTGCTACATGGGTTCCACAGGACCCTTCATGGATCTCTTTAATCAATTCACCTCGGAGGGATGTACACATCTTTGCAAACCTGCCATAATTCCTCGTCGAGCAGCTTTAAACTTCCATTTCTTGGCAGCGAGCTTATCTTCCGAATAGCATTATACCGAGCAGCTTTAAACTTCCATTTCTTGGCGGCGAACTTATCCTCCGAATACCATTAATTAGTACATACCGAGCAACTTTAAACTTCCATTTCTTGGCAGCGAGCTTATCCCCCGGTAATTGTTCCTCCTTAATATATGCTCTGATAGGATCCATCCAAGATGTTCCTAAATCAAGGGTAATAATATTCATCGTCAGGTCTTCATCTATGCTCCGACTTTCTAATGCTTCAATTGGTATCGTTCTTCGCAGCTCGGTACGAGTAGCTGATGCTAATCGGGCCAAGGCGTATGCTCTCACATTCTCCGTTCTTGATATTCTTACCAGTTGAACAGCAACAAACTCTGATACCAACTCCATCACCTTTGCTTGATACTTGATCATCAATTCTCCTTTGGTTGCATATATTCCCAACATTTGATTTACGATCAATTGAGAATCACTGAAGACAATAACCTGCTGTGCCTCCATAGTATTTGACAAATTAAGACTTGCTATCATGTCCTCATACTCAATCTCATTATTAGAAGCTTTGAATTAGAAACGTAGGGCGTATTCCCTGTCGACCTCATCTGGGCTGTTCAAAACGATCCTTGCCCCACAGCCTGTAGTGAAAGATGATCCATCTACATATAGCCTCCATATAGGCAACTTGTCTTCTAATTTCTGGTCTGACAGAGTTCCTCGGTGGAATACTTTTCACTTTCTTTCATCATGTCCTGATACTTCTGAATACACCTCCTGAACTTCAATATTCCTCCTGAACTTCAATATACCTCCTGAACTTCAATATACCTCCTGAACTTCAATATTCCTCCTGAACTTCAATATACCTCCTGAACTTCAATATTCCTCCTGAACTTCAATATTCCTCCTGAACTTCAATATACCTCCTGAACTTCAATATTCCTCCTGAACTTCAATATTCCTGTTGAACTTCAATATACCTCCTGAACTTCAATATACCTCCTGAACTTCAATATTCCTCCTGAACTTCAATATACCTCCTGAACTTCAATATACCTCCTGAACTTCAATATTCCTCCTGAACTTCAATATACCTCCTGAGAAAGTGATTAGTCGGGGTTGAATTTGATGCTCGACTGCATGATGATATAAGAATGTGCCACCAAATGAACAAATATATCTGTAATAGAAGCCCCCAACTGTGGAATGTGAACTTTGAATGAGATTTATCGACCAATACCAACCGGAGTTGGATTTTATCTACCAATCGGAGTTGGTGGTAATTGATAATGAATGATGAAGACTTCCTCGGAGCTGACCAACAGATTGTTGGGAATAAGATAATATAAATGCTGGAGACCTCCTCGGCGCTGACCAACAGATTTGTTGGGAATAAGATAATATAAATGCAGGATACCTCCTCGGCGATGACCAACAGATTGTTGGGAATAAGATAATATAAATGCAGGATACCTCCTCGGCGATGACCAACAGATTATTGGGAATAAGATAATATAAATGCAGGATACCTCCTCGGCGATGACCAACAGATTGCTGGGAATAAGATATAATAAATTCCGGAGATATCCTTGGAGCTGAATAAGATATAATAAATGCTAGAGACATCCTTGCTGAAATGAGAATAGAATATGCATCCAAATAGATATAAAGAATAATTAAAAATAATAAAGTGCCTCGCCGATCCGTCGAGGTAGAATCATATAATGCCGAACAAGAATAAGATCTTTCAGAACATAAGAATATGGCCGAGAACGTTGTCAGGCCTGAATATAAATAAGAATTATCCGAACAAATGTTGTAATTCTCCTTAAAGCTGAATAAGTATCTTGTCGAGGCATAATTGCAGAATGTCGAATAAGAATAATATTTTCCAGAACATAAGAATATGGCCGAGAACTTTGCTGGGCCTGCATATAAATAAGAATTACCCCGACCAACTATCCGTTGGGGGTGAAATATAATAACTATTGTAGCTTTTCCTCGGAGCCGAATATATATAGAGAGAAGAAATTTTTCGAGCTCCATGCTGAGATAAATATAAAATATGAATCCGAACGGATATAGAATAATTTGTGCTTCAGCACTCGTCGGCATTGAATCTTGTGCCTGTAAAAATTAATAATTTGCTCTACCATATGTGTAGGCTGAATTGATTAGTCATGAGAATAATTTACTCATCCAATCAATATATGATATGTAACAGCATAAAAATTTCAAAATATGAAATAATATTTTTGTGCCACACGTGTGTGAGATGTACAAATTTTTATCAAATATGCATCATAAATAAGACGTAAAGTTTTTTGTAAATTTATTTAATCTCCAACAACCAATCAGGTATTAGTTGCTGTTTAAAAATATTTTTGGGGTGATTATAAGTTAAAAAAGACTTAAGCCCCTTGCTTGTCCCCAAGCCGAACTCGTGTTTAAAGAAATATCAGGGGTGCTTATCATTTTTTAATACCCCAAGATTCTACTGCTGCCGACAAACGACATGGATGTTGCCGACCAACATTTAAGGATATCTCAAATTATAGAATATATGGTTGGATGACCAGAATATATCGAATCTTTAGATAAAAAATAACATTCAATGTAAAATTTAAGCCTTGAGACTGTTAATTAAATGAATAAATATATAACCCACTAGATCGTGTGATTTCGTCAAAGAAACCTTGTGATGTGATGAACGAGGGGCCAACATATCAAATTTGTTCCCAGAGTCTTGATATGGTCATGATTATTTTACTGATCCTCTTTTACAAGAGGTGGGTAATGATTTTTCAGGTGAGAGAAAATTATTTTTTTTATATTGATCCCTTCCTATTCCCAATTTGGAGAGATAAAAATATGGTGAATGATCGAAATTATTACCAAATTTATATAAAAAATCAATCAATTTGACTTTATTGACATAGATGGAAGATGAACCAAATTAATTATATAGTTCATAAAAAATGAATGCAAAGAGTCTCAAACTTGTGGAGAGAGAAAATAGATCTGGGTCATGATTTTCATGAAAAGACTTTTCATTGTCTTTAACCTTTTCCCATTCTTTTATTAAAAATATGATGGGAATTTGAATAGACATCAAATATCTTACAAAATTTATTTCAAAATCAACAATGAAAATGATCAAATCTTATCATCGTAGTATATATTGGCATATGTAATCATTTAAAATATTTATTCCATGATATAAAATTAAAACTTGAGAATCAAGCAAAGAGTTATGATTTATGAAATCTACTATTTTTAAGCTTTCTAAATAAGGATGAATCTAACAGATATGATTTAAAAATCATGAGATGCAACATTTTGCAGATAAAAATTGGACAATTAATTTATGTATATAAACATAAAAATCACGATTCAATCAAAAGATGTATGTATAATTGATTATACGTAGAGAAAATAAAAACTTAGCTTTTGGTGGAGAACAACGCTTGTAACACGTTCCCACAGACGACGCCAATCTATTGATGTAAAAAACTAGATCGCTCTAATTATTCAATCACAGATAAATAAATAAGACAAAGATTTTTAAAGTGGTTCGGCTAGGAATAAAGCCTACGTCCACTGTTATGTTATTGCTGAGTGTTTGTTGAATTCTTGATTACAAGTTCTCTCAAGAAATTCCCCTCCCCTTGACTGAGGATGATACAAGGTATTTATAGCCCTTAGGCTGTACATGAAAGGTCCGATACATTAAATGAAATACATATGAAAGGGTAATACGTTTAATGCAGCGTGTGCGTCAAGAATATAAACATTCAATGAATAGTTGAGCTGTTGATTATCTGGCAATTAATGATATGACCGAGGTGCAGCTCGGACCGCCATAGTTGCTCGTTGATCAGGAGTTCATCGGAGCGCTGGAGTTCCTCGGAGTGTTGTAGTTCCTCGGGGTATCCTTATTGCTCGAAGCAAACATGACTTGGTCGAGGGAAATAAACTTCCTCGTTGTTATTGTGCCATGTAGATTGACACGTGTCTTCTTATTATTGGTCCACGTCATCATATTAAATTTGGTATCAACATGCGAGAAGACCTTTTTTTTGCAAATAATGTCTAAAAGTTGTAAAAAAAGTTTGGGGTAAAATTATAGAGGTTAGAAATTTAAGGGGTTTAAGTGTAAATATTCAAAATTAAAAATTTAAAGGTTAAACTAAGGCCTAAGTCGTTTTTGAGTTTTGGACATCCAAACATGGTGTTACAATATACCATTTTGACCAGAAAAATAAAATAGAATTTTTGGAATATTTTTCAGAATTTTTTAACTGGTCACGTGCTCACACACGCCAGGTCAAAGATCTCACGCGCTGGATTTGACCTCAGTTGCGCGCGTGGCCTTCACGCGTCTTCAACCTCTCGACATTTGACCTAGGGTTTCAAAAACTTTGACTTCAAATTAGTCCTTCAATATGGAACCATTTTACTTCATTCAAAAGCCATTTTCTCTAAATTTTTACAAGGATTCCAAATATATACTTTTTAGGTATCGAAAGTTGCTAAAGAGTATACTTCTATGAACTGGAAAAATATAAAAAATTCAGAAGAACATTGATGGATTTTGGTTCAAATTCGAACAATGACAGTAATAAGGTTTGGTTTTTGGGTTGTTTTTGAACCAATTGGTTTTGGTTTGAAGGATTAATTCATCATGAGTAAAAAGAATTTTGTTTCTGAAAATTTTTGTGGCCGAAGTTGAAAATCTTTGATTTTGAATAGTTAAGGATAATATACTGGAATTAAGTTCGGGGTTTGGATACTATGATCAGAAGGAGACAGTTTCTTACTTTAAAACATGTTGAAAGTCCAAATTTTGAATTTCACCATGGGAGCTCAAGCTTTCACGGTGATTTTCGGATTTTGGTTCTTAACTCAAGGTTTTCACGTGCAAAAAAAGCATGAGAGAGTTGATTCTAACTCTAAACTACTGCAGAAATGTAATCAAAGCAATAAAAATGAAATTTAAACATAAAATTATAGAATACCAGAAATGGACGAAATTTAAAACTTGATTTTGCTAACTGTATTGTGTTTTCTTCTTCCTCCTAACGTGGGACTTTTATAGGGTGGTTACCAAGGGGTTGATTGGTTAATACAAGAGGTGAGTTTGGGTGGTCTAATGAGAAGAAACTTGGTATGACCTATATGAGAAAAAGAAGCTTAAGGTTGCAAGGCCTTGTATTGGCTATTTTGGAGGTGGTTTGGAGCAATTCTTATTAGTTTATCTGATAGAGAAGATAGGTTTACCCTTAGTTTTGGTCCTTGTGGAGTTTTTATCTAGTTTTAAGGGTTTTATACTATACTTTCAAAATTTGAGGGGTTTTTGTGGAATTTTTGAAAGTTATAAAATGTAAGTTTGGGCTGATATATAATTTCAGAAAGTAAGAAAGTTTTTTCAATGAAATATAGGTTTAAGTTGGATTTCTACTTGGCTAAAAAAAGCTATGCAAATCTTTAGGGGGTGTTTTTATAATTATGCAAACTTTCAGGAAAATTTTGAAATTTAACATATACTATCATTTATGTTAATGATCCTATGTAACTACTTTTTTATGTTATAACATAGCTCGTTCCTCATTTATGTAGGTGAATGGAATAAATTTAAATATGCTTATTCTTTTCTCGGACCTTATAATTCTCCTTATCAAAAAAAAATTCGACCTCGAAATTACCTTTAAAATAATTCTGGATATTGTTAGATATGGCGTCTCCTAGTACCCACGTGGCATCTTCTTGTCCACGGGGTTGCCAAATAAATTTAACTAATGAAATGATATTTGTACGAAGTATGCGATCCTGGGTATCTAAAATTTGAATTGGCCTTTCTTCAAAATCATGGTTGGTTTGGATTGCTATGCCTTCCCATGAAATAACATGATTTGGATCTGAAATGTATTTCCTTAACTCAGATGCGTGAAATGCATGGTGTAATTGAGCTAAATCAGGGGGTAATATTAGTTGGTATGCGACTGGTCCGATACAGTTAGAAATAACAAAAGGTCCAATGTACCGTGGTGCCAGTTTTTCCTTTCGTTTAATTCTAATAATTCCCTTTCTAGGTGATAGCTTCAAAAAAACTTGATCTCCCTTTTGAAATTCCAAGGGGCATTTGCGATTATCAGCATAACTTTTTTGTCGAATTTGGGCTTCTTTCAATCTCTCTTTGATTAAGAGTACTTTCTTAGTAGTTTCGGCTATAATCTATGCCCCAAAAATATGACTTTCCCCGGACTCCTTCCAGCAAAGGGGAGAACGACAAGGTCTTCCATAAAGTGCTTCATATGGAGCGGTTTGAATGCTAACTTGATAGATATTATTATAGGAAAATTCTATTAGCGCCAAATGATCACTCCAGTTCCCTACTAAATCTAAAGTACATGTTCTCAACATATCTTCTAGAGTTTGTATCAATCGTTCTGACTGACCACCTGTTTGAGGATGATATGTGGTACTTAAAAGGAGTTTTGTTGTAATGCTTGCCAAAAATGTCCCGCAAACCTAGGGTCACGGTCAGATACAATAGATAAAGCGATTCCATGTAATCTAACAGTCTCTTAAAGATATAAGTTGTTGAGTCGGTGTAAGGAATCAATAGTACGTACTTTAAGAAGATGAGATGATTTGGTTAATCGATCTATAATTACCCAAATTGAATTATAGCCCTGAACTGTAGGGGTAATCCACTAACAAAGTCCATAGTAATATGATCCCATTTCCAGTCTGGTCTAGGACGAAGTTGTAAGATTCCATCGGGTTATTGGTGTTGAATTTTGATTTGTTGGCACGTTAGACACATAGCAATAAAAGTTTGAATTTCCTGCTTCATTCCTGCCCACCAAAATTGCTTTTTAAGGGTTTGGTACATTTTGGTGTTAGCTGGATGAATTATAAATTTGGAATGATGACCTTCTCGAAAAACGTTCCTCCTTTAGTTTGGTGTCTGCTGGTACGCATATGCGATTTTGAAACCATATTCCTTTAGAAGGGTGGTATGTCCATTCTGGCTTAGCTTTCCCACATTCGATCTTCCGTTGTTGGTTGGTAAGAAATTTATCCGTAGCTTGTTGACCAATGATTCTGTCTTGAAGAGATGGATAAGCTATGATATTTTGAAAAATAGCAGAATATTTATATTGCAAGTCGTAGTTAGTCAATATGAGCACGAGCTGATAAGCAAGTAGTCCTATTAATCTTTCATTAGTTTTACGACTTAAAGCATCATCTACTTTGTTGCGTTTTCGTAGATGATAGTGTAGTTGGAAATCATAATCTTCTAAGTAATCCATCCATCTACGCTGACGTAGGTTTAGATCTTTTTGAGTAAAAATATACTTTAAGCTTTTATGGTCGAAAAATAGTTGAAATTCCACTCCATACAAGTAGCATCGCCAAATCTTTAAAGAAAAGACAATAGCGGCTAGTTCAAGATCATGTGTTAGATAATTTCATTCGTGACCCTTCAATTGATGTGATCCGTATTCAGTGACCTTTCCGGTCTATATAAGTACACATCCTAGTCCTTGTAAAGAGGCATCTGTGTACACGTCATAACCTACATCACTAGAAGGTATGGTAAGTAGAGGTGTAGTGGTTAAGCGTTCTTTTAATTTTTGGAGTGCTTTGGTACATTCTGGAGTCCATTCGAAGCATGTGTCATTTTGAGTTAATTTCATAAGAGGTAGAGCGATAGTAGAAAATCCTCTCGAAATATTCGACAATATCCAGCTAATCCCAAAAAGATGCGGTCTTCAGTTATTGTTGTAGGTTGTGACCATTCTATGGTAATTACGTGTCCTAAAAAATTCACCTCTTTCATAATAAAATCACATTTTCTTTTCTTAGAATACAAGTGATGACATCGTAACGTATTTAGGATGATTTGTAAATGATGTTTGTGTTCTTTTATATTTTGTGAGTATATTAGGATATCATCGATGAATATTATCACAAATTGATCCAACAAAACACTCGATGCATTAAGTCCATAAAAGCGACTGGAGCATTAGTAAGTCCAAATGACATTACTAAAAATTCAAAATGTCCCTATCGGGTTCTAAAAGCTGTTTTAGGAATATCTTCTTCTCTCACCTTTAATTGGTGGTATCCTGAACGTAAATCAATTTTTGAAGATACTCTAGCTCCCCGTAATTAGTCAAATAAATCACCGATTCTAGGTAATGAATATTTATTTTTAATCATGACTTGATTCCATCTACGATAATCTATACATAATTGAAATGACCCGCCTTTTTTATTTGCAAACAAAACTGGAGCACCCCACGGAGATGAACTAGGTCTAATAAATCCTTTATCCAATAAATCATTCAGCTGAATTCGAAGTTCTCAAAATTCCAAAGGTTCCATACGATAAGGTGGTACATAAATAAGGGTAGTATTGGGGAATACATTTATTACTAATGCAATTTCTCGAGATGGGGGAATTCCAGGTAGATCTTCAGGAAATACGTTATGGTAATTATCAAGAATTTTTAATTCATAAGAAGATACGTTATAGGGAGTCCTGAAATATTGACTTTGAAATTTACCATCTTCAGTAACAATATTTTAAAATATAATTTTTCGTGATGCACAATCAATAAAGGCATTATTGGTAGTTAAAGAGTCTATTCTAATAATTAGGTTGAACACTATTACATCTAAAACTACCAGATCAATGATGATGTTTCCAACATCAAGTTTGATTACACAATTTTTACAAATCTGCCATGTTCTAGCGATAGTACCGTTAGGCATACTTATGGAAATTGGGTGATCCAAAGTAACAGGAAAAAGACCTAGTAAAGTCATAAACCTTGTACTAACAAAAGAATGAGATGACCCTGAATCAATTAATACATGTGCTTTAAGATTACCAAGGAAAATAGTACCTTCGATCACTTCGTGGCTGTCTGTTTGAGTTAACAGTGCAAAAGATCGGCCCTACGTGGGCAGATTAGATGTAGATCCTTATTTAAAATTCCCTCGAGGAGTTCTTGGATTAGTTGTAGGGATTACCGTTGGAGATTTTCCCATGTTTCATCGTGGGTCCTGATTTTTCCCAGTATTGGTAGGGGTTCGAAGATTGGACTTACGAATTTTTGGACATTGGGGCCTAATATGACCAGGAACATCACATTCATGGCATCGAACAATGGAACAGTGTTCAATTTGATTCAAAGATTGTCCTTCATTCTTAAAATTAGGGCGATTCTGAACGAAAATATTTAGTGTATGCCGATTTGAATTGTTCCAAAAAGAGGTGTTACCGTGGTTTATCCCACTAGGAGTCGGATTCTTCTCAATAAGGCTGGCTATATCAATCATTTTTCCAAAATCACGAATCTGTAAGGGGATGAGAAAAAACTTAATACTAGCTTTAAGACCTCATTCAAAATGCTTGCATTTCTTAACATCGTTGCCGACATATTACTGAGCGTGATGAGAAAGTTCTGTAAATCGTGCCTCATATTGTGCTACGGTCATACTATTCTGTTGAAGTCCTAAAAAATCCACTGCCAATTGGTCGCGTAATGCCTCTGAAAAATATTTTCTCAAATTGTAGCCAGGTACAATTTTCCACATTCGGGGTACGTTTTACCTCTTGCCACCAGTAATCTTCCTCACCTTCACATAAATATGTTGCCAAATCTACTCGAAGTTAAGGTATAATACCTACTCCGTTCAAAACTTTCAAAATTTGCTGAAACCAGCATTCTTCTTCTATAGCCCTAGGTTTTCCATAACGTAACACTCTTCTTAAACCCTCTAGCGCACACAAATTTATTTATTTTACAACAGTGCTAGTCTTTTTAGGTAGTAATAAGACATCCTTCTTCTTCCCCTCCTTTCTCGTCAAAGTTTCTTGAACTTGAACTTGTCGAGGTAGTAGCATCAAAAACTGGTAAATCGGGAACGTAATCTTCTGGTGATTCTGGATGAGTATTGCGAAGTTCATTTATTGGGGTGACAACCCATGCAAAACTAATTGCAGTCTGAAGGATCTCGTTGTCCTCTGTGAATCTTCGATCTTGTTTTGTGACTTGTTCGTCCTCGAGTAAGCGATATGTCACTAAATGATGTTTAATATTTGGAGTAGCAATAGTCCATTCTCGGTCAATGTCCCGAATAACCGTACATAACTTATTGAATCCCTCCTCTCGAACAGTAATACTGAACTGATCCTGATTGGTACCCTCCAAGTTCAAATAGATATTATCCCACACGTTCATGGTTGCAAGACAGGCAATTAGTATGGAACGTAATATAAAGAAGTCACGAAAATTGTAAAATAGTTACACACACACACACACACACACACACACACACACACACATATATATATATATATATATATATATTATGGAAATAAAACATATTTAAGATAATGGCATTCTTTAATATTGTATCGTATAAAATTACATGTTTCTTACATCAGAAAATAAAACAGATCACCACTTTATTACATATTCTCACAAGAGATCAAATGTAAAATTGGGAAAGAAAAGTGTGACATAAGTTTAGGACTACACATTATATGTCCACTTATATGTAGTAACACAAGATATTAAAACGGGAGATTCATTTCCTCAACTGATTTTCTGGGTGAACATAATTCTTAAGGTAATCCGAGAAGAAGCATTATTATTGTGCGGAGTAATATTGTCTGCTCTATCCTCCAGATCCATCTGGAATTTGAAAAACATAAGAAGTTTTGCCAAGTAGATAATTATCATTCTATACAATTCAAATATGATTTGAGAAAGTTAATATAAGAGTTTCAATAAGAAAAAGATTCAATTAAACTGATATAATAATATGTTTTCGGAACCAAATATAACAACATCGGGATAGAGTTGGTAAAGGTTATGGATGGTTTCTAAACAAATATTCCATACTATCTGTTTAGAGGCTTTGGGGTAATAGCAAAAACATACAACTAAAATCAATCCAATTAAATTGGAGATAATCAATCCGGATAACTGGAGATCAAAGTAAACGTGCAAAACCATATGTTAAGCAATAACCAGGCCCTCAAACATCTGAGTCCTTCAGGAAAAATAATACAGTCGTCGGTATAACGAAAGATTGTTCCCTGATTGTAATGCATACTACAAATAAGTAACCGAGTTAAAAATAATCATTTGAAATAATATAATCGCATAATCATTCAAATAAATAAATAAATAAATCGTACATAAAAAGTTGAACTACTCAAATGAGTTCCTCAATGAGAATATAGTATACTGGGTCTATCAAAAAGTGATATCAACGATAGGTGTAAATCAATAGCATTGAGAGAAAATAATATCGAATAAGAAATCACCTACTTAGTGTTTTGAAATAGGCCGTAGAATTCTTAGTAGACAATAAGGTATTCCGTGCAAGTCTGTTTAGAATGACAATATATATAGTGTAAGCATGAAGTGTATGACTTATGTTTAAAATATGAAATAACTTATAGTTACAAAATAATAAGTTTTCGGGGTTTAATATATAAATAAACTTAAACTGTTATTTCACTAAGTTCCTTAGCTTATTTAGGCATGTGCCAGAAGACTTTTTTTTATTGCCAATAAGGTCTAAAAGTTGTAAAAATAGTTTGGTGTAAAATTGTGGAGGTTAGAAATTTCAGGGGTTTAAGTGTAAACATTCAAAATTAAAAATTTAAAGGTTAAACTAAGGCATAAGTCATTTTTGAATTTTGGACATCCAAACATGGTGTTAAAATATACCATTTTGACCAGAAAAATAAAATAGAATTTTCAGAATATTTTTTCAAAATTTTTTAACTGGTCACGCACTCACACACGCCAGGTAAAAAATCTAACGCGCTAGATTTGACCTCAGTCGCACGCATGGCCTTCACACGTCTTCAACCTCTCGACATTTGACTTAGGGTTTCAAAAACTTTGACTTCAAATTAAACCTTTAATATGGAACCATTTTACTTCATTCAAAAGCCATTTTCTCTGAATTTTTACAAGGATTCCAAATATATACTTTTTAGGCATCGAAAGTTGCTGCAGAGTAAACTTCTGTGAACTGAAAAAATATGAAAATTTTAGAAGAACATTGATGGATTTTGGTTCAAATTCGAACAACGACAATAATAAGGTTTGGTTTTTGGGTTGTTTTTGAACCAATTGGTTTTGGTTTGAAGGATTAATTCATCCATAGTAAAATAATTTTGTTTCTGAAATTTTTTGTGGCCGAAGTTAAAAATCTTTGATTTTGAACAGTTAAGGATAATATATTAGAATTAACTTCAGGGTTTGGATACTATGATCATAAGGAGAAGGTTTCTTGCTTTAAAACAAGTTTAAAGTCCAAATTTCGAATTCCACCACAGGAGCTCAAGCTTTCATGGTGATTTTTGAATTTTGGTTCTTAACTCAAGGTTTTCATGTGTACAGAAAGCATGAGAGAGTTGATTCTAACTTTAAACTACTGCATAAATGTAACAAAGAATGAAATTTAAACATAAAATTATAGAATACCAGAAATGGCCAAAATTTGAAACTTGATTTTGCTAACCATCATTTGAAACATGATTTTTCTAACAGGGCTAGAGCCGGCAATAAAGAGGCCCCACCTTAAATGGTAGCATGATTAGTTCCAATAGGGAAAATTTCCAGGTAAGCATCGATTTCAAGGGAATTGTTACATTTGTGGTGAGAAGGGACATTTCGCAAGGAAGTGCCCTCAGGGAAATTGAGTAGCACAATAACTAGGCGAACAGTGAGAGCACTAAGTACCTTAGGGTCAACGTCAACCATTACTGGCCCAGCCAATGGTGGTAATTCCAGCCTTAACAGCATTACCAGCTCCACCTCAAGACAACAGTCGCAGCTGTTGTACAGGTGTGTGTATCATATAGCACTTGAAGAGAGACCAGTCCCAACATAAGAAGTGGATGGTATGTTCCCTATTCTAGAGCATATAAGGCATAATTAGTTTGATATTAGTGCATATTAATTGATTGTTAATACTACTTTATTGGTACACCGAGGATGGTAGATGTACCATTTGATGTAATGTTTACATTATTTCACCCGTTAGTTGAGGGGCACCAATATTGCTTCGTGTGTATAAATATAGGAATTAACATTAGGGGACTTAGGTTTGTAGCAAACCTATTGCATTAAATATGCCAAAAATATAATATTATCATGTGGATGGAATGACAAACCAACTATACGACATGTATTGGTTTTTATAGGACCATATATGGTTAATGTTCTACTGTAGAATGACTGGTTCGACAATGGTGTTCACCATAGTTGTGAGAAATATTATAAGAATGATATTACTTTAGGTATGGTTATGGTAAAATGATGGCGATGTAAACTTCAGATTTGTACGGTGATTTTTATAAAATTTAGCGAGAACTGCATAGTGATGCAATTATAAGAATTTTGAGCAGAGATTTTGGGGGTGGATAAATTTCAATTAGAGAGCATCAAGTGATGGTGTACTCGGATTTGGAAAGATTTATTATGTTATTAAATAATTTATGATTTTGATGAAAATAATGTGCGAGTGGTTGGACCCAGACGTAGGGTCACGATGTATTTTCGGAATATGAGGGGTGAGGATGGTGTGAATTACGAATCATAGACATGTGTTTTGTGGATGTACTAATGGTGGATAAAGTTTATGGACAAATAAGTGTTTAAATATGAATTACGGAGATACTATCTTAGGACCAATGATGGTTTGAAGGAGTTTATAAACCCTATATAGTGAGAGTTTATACGGGCACTAGGATTTAAGTTGCGAGCTCCGCATGAATCCGAAAGTGTTGCCTTATTGAGAGTAGGCACAACAATGTGAAAATTCTGGGATTGGTTACTAACGTATTTCCTGAGTTAGGAATATAATGAATGTTCGACTCGGGTTACGAACATAAACTAGATGCTAATAAGAGCACACGTTAAAAGGTGAATAAATTCAATAGTTATCGAGAGAGGGATTTATTTTTGTAGGTAAAGATATGCAAAAGTAGAATCATTCATGTTGTAAAAGTATTTGGTTACTTTGGGAACTTTATGACTAGCAATAGTCTCAGTTATAGGAAGATGTATACGATCAGAAATATTGTTATAATACGTATTTAAAAATGGGCGGTAGTAGCCTTTATTAGAATGGGTAGGTCTCCGGAGGCTTAGAAGTGATTAAGCACTTTATTAGGCTGAATAATGGACAAAGGATGTATTGTCGTATGTGTAAAAAATAACATGATGTTCTTGGTATTACCAAATCAATAAGTGATGAGACTTTTATTGAAATGGGAACAAGTTGAAATGTATGAATATAGCGTAATTTGTTTCCGTTCTTTTAGTCTTGGACTGGAGGATAATAATAACTGACGAAGCTATGTAGTAGTGTATCGAGAGGGTTTCTTATTAGATTTCACTTGAGAGACGTCCCACACACGAAATTAGTAAATGTAGGGAGTTGAGAGATGTTGGATTCCAGTATGTTTTGATACTATATTTTACATGTTTGGAGGTATAACACATCGGCCATATATATGAGTTAAGGTCAGGGGGTCCATGAAGTGCATTAATGAGAGAACTTAGAAATATTTGCACCACTAGTGGAATATGTGGGACAATCTTTAGACGTATTGAGTCACGATTAGAAGGTTATTTGAATATACTTTGCTTATTATATATACATGGTGTGTATGGTTCAGGTTGGATGTATAAGTGTCATCCATATTTGATATTTATGCATGTGTGTGCATGTAATATGTGATGTATTTGCATTCCAGTAATATTATGATAGGCATAAATGAGCCTTTTTCTTTTATCTCATAGGATGTGAGTATGGACTACTTGAGCATAAAACTTATGATAATTAACAGATTAAAATACGATGTTATGCTTTAGTGAATTCCGAGGATGAAATTGCGTTATTAGGGGGAAGAATGTAATACCCCGTGTTTTCGAAATAAAATATAATGACAAAATTTAATTAAATAATTCAGAATAAATTCAAAAATATATTAAATAGGTGGGATTTAAATTAAATGGGAATTTTTTTAATTGAGAATAAATGCTTATTCAGGATAACATAATTATTTGACTCAATTGGGCATGATGGGTTCAGTTGTGGAAAATAAATTGAATAGTAATTAACTTATGGTTACGTGTTATTTAAACATGATAAAAATGCGTATCTCAAGTAAAAATGATTTGGGTAGTTATTGGGCTATTCTGGTAATGGTTTGGGCTCATTTAGCGACCAAAAAATGAGGGTTAAAGCCTAACTCGAGATTGGGGAGTTTATAAGTTAATTAGGAAGACTAAAAAATTCATTCCACTCATCTATAGAAACCCTATCATTCCCACCCATAGAGCGGAGATACCAAGGTAAAAAAGAAGGAGGGAATTGGAGATTTAAGAAGAGAACTGAAGAAGAGGGATAAGAACCTTCATCCTAAGGTAAGAATTTTCTTGCTTAAATCGATTTCCAAATTAATTATCAATTTAAATTGTGTGGTTTTCCATGTAGATTTCTAGATTAAATATATAATTGATGATAGAGAATAAATCTCACCAAATGCATGTAGATGATCTTGCCGTGAATGATTACAAAATATTTGAATTGAGAGATTGATAAGAAAATCCAGAAAAAGTAATAATAGTATTAGTTTAGAGACGGATCTTGTGGTAACATGTTGGGATAATATATATCTATATATTATATATCCATGGGAAAGATTATTTCTTAACACAAATTGATAAAAAAGATATGGATCTTGAAAAAATTAGAAATCACCCACTCTATATTTTTTGCATATAATTGTACTCCTATTAATTGATTATTAATTAGGTGTTATTGTAATGCAGAAATTTATTGGTAAATGATATGAAACAATTTAATGATCAAACGTGATGTTGGGATAACTTTTGAGTGATGAATAATGAGTTGTTAGTGAAGAAAAATGGGGAAATTTCGTCCAAATCTATAGCAGCCCCACTTTAATCAGACCGAGGGGGCGAACCAGTTTGGTTGCCTTACACACCCCAGTTTGGTACTTTTTTGTTTTAGGAAAATCATTCGAGGTCCAATTAAATCTTGGTGTTCTATAAAGATAATTCAATACTTTTGAAAAATTTGTAGGATAATATATATCCATTGGTTTAGCCGAGTGTAGGACTCGAGATACAAGAAAATGAGAGTTTACGGTATGACTCGCGAAGGTTGATGACTATCTAAATAAATTATATAAATTCAGTATTATTGAATGACAATTTAAAATAGAGAAATATTTAATTAATGGGATGGTTGACTAAGTGGAAAATTGTTGATGAGCGAATCAACGATATAACGTAGGGTAAGTATAGAGTAATTGTCTATATCTATTAAGTGATATAGATTTGTATAAAATTACTTGTATGAATATACCTATATATGTGGAGGGTCCTATCGGTTGGGGTTATGCGCATTCGAAACCGTAGCACACATCGGCATGGGTGGGCTATGGAGTCATTACTAAGGTACTACGTAGTAGCGCCACTTATGGGAGATAGGTGTGGATGCTTGGATTTATTGTTCCCGATGGGTATGGATTGTGCAACGGTATAGTGTGTAGAGACCGCCCCATTTATGTGTGTTTTGTGATGTACTATTTGGATAAGAGACTCATTCGGACTTATCGACAGAGTACAAACGAGACACAAATGGTAGATGCCATGTAGTGTCATATATATATATCCTGTGAGTTAAATGAAGTCAATTACCTAAGTCTAATGATGTGGAGAATTATTTATACTCAATACTATGTATTACCCATAAGGGATGGTTATGACACTATTGTAGGTAGTATGACTATAGTATTCGGGAAATGGAAACACCAGTGTAGACAATGACATTTCTAAGAAATGAATTATTCTAGATGCATTACATATTTAATAATATTCTTATTATTCATATTTGAATTAATTGTAATCTTCCATTTCAAATTCAGTAAGTTAATTCTTGGATACTCTAGGACGCTGGCCCAAATTATAAATGTTTTATCCCCCTGATTTTTCCAACACAAGGATAGCAGAACTAAAAGAATATTAGACTTTCCGTTACATTTTGCTTCCCAAAGATCGATTTATTGATTCTTTTTTAAGTTGCTACTTCATCTTGTCTTTGTTTATTTTGGATTATTATATTGACATAAGCCCGGAGTCATTTTCTTTTTATTAGTCAAGACAGTTATATTCGTGATGAATTTTATTTTGTTACACATGGATATTAGATTTATTGTTATCTCTTGTTTATTAGTCCAACTCAGTTTTAAATTCAAATGTGGTTTAAAATATAAATTTATTTATGGTCGATGCTGAGAATGATATAAATTGAGAAGCAAGCCCCATCTTTGCATATCGTGTCTTGCCAACCTTTATGTGAGAAAATGGGGGGTTGTTATACTTTATCTAACTTGTCTACATCCGACCTCAACCTGGAGAAAGCCAATTCTTTGGCTCAAGCGACAACCTCAAACTCCTTTTCCTTCTATTGGGCATCATCCAAATCCTTTTAGGATTCGTCCAAAACCTTTCCTAGGTTAGCATTGGATTTATCCTGGTCTTTCCTTATGTCCAAAAGGTCAACAAAGTCCACCAGAAAATTGTATCTCCATCCACACTGAAATTTTTATCCAACTCTTTAATCTTCTCGACCAACATATTTGAAGAAGATTTACTACTTTATAGTTTTATGTGGAATCTTTGATTAGGCTTTGAAGATAAATAAGCAATATATTACCACCCCCTAGGATGAAGAAATTTTGAGGCCTTTTGTCAAAGCTTTTTATTTTTTTGGATTCGTCTTTGGTCGCTATAAGAGATCATAATTTCTGGCTCTCTTATCCAAGTTTGGTGGTTGAACTAAATGCCACATTCCTAGAGCAAACTATTGAGGTTTCATAACCTTTAGGATCCTTATAATTTCATTTAATTTCTAGGAAACCTTTGGGTATTAAGCCATAAACCAATCACTAACACCTTTCACCATCAGAGTTGATTTAAGAATCCTTATGGTCCCCTATATTTCCATAAATTTGCGAGATTTCACTTCAATAAAGCTTGGCCTGATGTATTAGAAATTCCTTGGCATCTTTGTATTTCTTAAAGGATGATATGGGCCACTAATTGGCCTCACGTTTCCTGGGAAAGACCCTTGGAAATCCTTTTTTCAATGAAATATTCGAGTCTTAGTAGAGTAGTCACCATTTGCATTCCTTTTATCACTTTCTTGTTTCTTTTCCTTTAAAGCAATGATTTGGCACATTTTAGTTTATTTATCCCACACCTAAGTTTCAAGATATTTTGATATAGATTAGTAGTTACTTCAGGCTTTGAAGTCTTAGTGTCTACCTTTGTCTTCATTTTGAATTCGACATGGCCTTTATTTCTTGGTAATTATATGTATTGCATGCTGGTTCCCATTTTTGTGACATTGGGAAATGGATCTTTATCACCCCTATGTTACTTATTTCTACACTAAGAAATTTAATCTCCCCTTTCTTAATTAACTTTTGAATCTTGTAACGAAAAGCTAAACAAGCTTTAGTTTAGTGACAAAATACATTATACCTATTATAATAATTTTTTCCTTTCACTTCATTTTGCATTTGGCATTTTAAAACCATCAGGTAATTTTAGCATCTTGACTATTAAAAGATAATCAAAGATTTATTTCTCCTTAGAGATGTCGAAGGAATATTTCTTAATTATTCCCCAAAATTTGGTGCATATGATTCAACTACTATATTTTTTCTGACCAAAGGTTCACGGACCACGAATTCGGTTCCAATAATTTCAGCAGCATCTATTTCTAGATTTAGATTTTTGTAATATATTTTGAAATAAAAACTGTTTATATCATTCTCCTCTTCTTGTAGAGCTTCATATCTAGATACTTTGGCAATTAATTCCACCAAATCTCTAAATTCAGTGGCATCGAACTTCTTTTCAAGCTAAATTCCAGTCCATTTGTGTTAGTTTAACAAATTTAGATTCAGGTAATTCTACCTTACATTTTTCCCAGGCTTTTTAAACCCTATTTATGAAGCCTGAAAATTTTTAATCTAGCTTATGTCTTATCCTAGACAAGTTATCCATAGAAACTTTTGGATAAGTTTAGAAGATTTGGGTATGATATGTATCCTCCATTTGTTGCCAAGTTACAATTGAGTTTGATGGAAAGCTTACAAACCATGAAAAGGTTGCATCAGTGAGGGAACTGGAAAACAAATAGATTTTGCGATATTTATTATTTATTGCATCAATATATTGAGTGGTGAACCATGATATATGTTCAATCGTGGATTGACTTCCATCCTGTAAAAAAAGGGCAAAGGTTGGGATCTTGAATTCCTTTATAAGTTCAATCATATCTACCCACTCAGGGTATGGCTTTTATAAATTGGAGTCTTCATCCTTAATTCATTGGTCCACAAATCTTATGTATGAGATTTACTATTTTATTCCTTCCAACTCCTCCAGGTAATATCCTATTTGGTTGGGAAGTTATTTGGTTTTCCATCGATCTTGGTGGTAGTAATGGAGTAGGAATCTATGAAAATGCATTTTGCTGAGTCTAGAAAGGCATGGGTTGAGATACTTGAGGAATCCTATTGTCTACCCTTTGGAATGGTTCAATACCAGTCCTCCTATTATTTACCCCCTAGTTCATATTCAAACATAGGATTTATGGTCATTACATAGTTCTATGTCCCTGAAATACCTAGATTGGGTTTATTGAGGTATAGTCTAGACTTTCCCACCACTAGGATAAGTATTATATATATTGTGTTATTATACCCCATTTGTTAGTAAGTGTTAGGAATCTTAAACTTTCCATTGGGTTTTTTACACCTAAACCACCAGTGCTTGCATAGTTTCCCATCCTTAGGTTTGTACCAAAGTTGGTTTCACCATTATTGGGCTTGCAATACAAAAGGTGAAAAATATTGGGTTGTGTGGTCATATTCATACCACTTTGTCTTGTGTATAATTTACCGTTAAATAGTGTAACAATAGAAGGATATAACCTACTAGTTACCTTCGTCATCATTGTACTAATATTCTTCATTATATTCCCAAGTTGGTCAAGAACTAGATTTAACTTTTGTATCAGTTGATCTTTTGCATTTGAGGACACACCTACAATAGTTGTTACACTCAAATTTTTGTCCTTTAAAGTCATTGTTAGATTCAACTCCTGGTTCAGATCACTTGGTAGTTTTAACCACTTTTTGATCTTTAGTTGTGACATGTTGGCTAGTTGAACGAATTTTAGCAACATTCTTTATTTGTATTCATGATAAACACGTATAAAACACTTTCCAAAAATATATCCGTACTACCTTGGTTAATTTATGTGTTTTGATTGTGTGCAAGCATGCCAAACAAATTATGATCATGAGGACCAACTGATTATCTTAGCCTTGCAATAATCGGGCGAGTGTGTACCTTTATATGCTTCAATTAAGAAGACTTATGCTCTAATTGTGAAGACTTTTGTGAGTGTTAAATGGGTTGATAAACCAAATTAACTAGAAACTAAAGAAGTTAAATGTAAAGTGCAGAAATGAAGATAATGAACTAAATAAAATAATGAGATAAGATAATTGAACTTAAAAGAAAAAAAAATACACTACGAAATGTAAAGAAAGTTAAATTACGAAATGTAAAGACGGTTTAAATGCAAAGGCAAATGAAATTTTCATAAAATATATAGAGAATTACTGTAAATCTACCTTACAAACTACTTCCAAGAAGAAGAAAAACTGTAAAGACAATAAAAGAAAGGTAAAGTAAAAAGAAAAAAAAGTTTAAACTATTAATGTACCTTTTTGTTGAGGGAGTCCTCTCTTCTTTTGTCTTTGCGATCCTTATTTATAATATTTCGTCATGTAATTGTTGGGTGGCTACCCATTTGAACATTACCACCTAAGTACACTCACGCCCTTACAATCATGTTTTAACTAATCACGCCACGTTCATGGACTTGAAAAGTGTCAATTGTCTAGGGAACCATTTAACTTAACTTGAGCCTTTATTTTCTCATTTATAAGAACCACTTTGTATATCCATGTGGAAACACTTTACTAGTCGGCAATAATATGGTGTAAATAACTCCATGGATTGTTTAGTCAACAATTCTTTCTGATTTCACTATTAATATGATTTTTATACGCATCACAAGTGCACTGAAAACTAGTAAATGCACACACACGTACATACACACATATTTACGTGTGTTTATATGTGTGTGTGTGTGTATGTGGAGTGTAAGTGTGTGTATGAATATATAGGAATGTGTGCATATATGTTATGTGTATTTAGAATGTGTGTGTACTAGATTTTTATAATGCAAGTTTTTGACAATTTGTGCATGATGATGTGTATATATCCTTGTTCTATTGTGTGGGCGTGACATTTTATCTTGTGGATATATATATATATATATATATATATATATATATATAAATAATAAAGGAGGAGGGGTTTCTGGTCTCCCCTAACCAATGGCTGAGATTACATCTTGGAGGGTTTGGTCTTTATCAACTCACGGTTGAGATTCAAAGGGTACAAGATGGTCCACAAGGATGATGCCACTTAGTTGAACTTAGAGGACAATACTATAAGTTGAATCTGATGTCTCAAATTAATGGCGACAAAATGTGCAAGGCTCGAGAACACTTCTGAACGCAGAGCACAAGGCTCAAAGTTAAGAAAGCAGGAAAATATCACTTCTTCTATTTTGAACTGCAGATTTCTATTGCATTCTTTGGGAAGTTCTTTACCCATCACCAACGATACCGTCAACACCCATCACCAACCATACTACACTACCCCATAAGCCACTGCCCAAACCAATCTCTTCACCATCTCAGCCCCTCCCTCAATCCCTGCCAACATCCATCACCAACCATACTACACTACCATGTAAGCCATCGCCCAAACCCATCTCCGCACCATCTCAGCCCCACCCTCAACCTCTTCCAAAACCTAACTCATCGCTCAATCCCTGAACCAACTACATCTTAGCCCCTGAACCATCCCATTTCAGTCCACAGCCCAAACCCCTAACCCAAATTTGCTATTAAGTTTAGATTTTTTTTTATTATTATGCGTATTTTGCAGGTTACTATGAGAAGATGGTGTGATTTTTTTTTAATTTCAAAACAGTTTTTTTATTTCAATCTTTTTTTTAACTCAGACATGGGTGTTGGGTATGAGTATTAGATTTGGATATTAGGTTCAAATTTCATGTTCCATTTCGATAACCTCTAACATCAAGATCTCTTTTTTTTGCAGGAATCGGACTGTGTGTATTAGATTTGTACGAATCGGGTCGGTTCTAAAAGAAGGTATGGACTCAAAGATCATAATAAACACTTCTCTTGATCCTTATCATTTTCATTTTTGATCTTTGGTACTCAGTTCTAAAATTGGGTACGGACTACGTGTACTCAGTGCTAATTATTTTTCTTTTTTTTTATCTTTAGTATTTGCAGGGAAGGTCTGTGAAGACTAAAGTGTGTTTGGGGACTCTAATTATCCTTTTTGAAATATGATGAGGTTCGTATATGATTAATGATTTAGGACCTGAGTGAGTACTTGAGTGAAGAGAAGTCAAAATCTGAGATTTATAACAAGGTTTATGATTAATGATTTATGACCGGTGTAAAACAAATCATAAGGTTTATGATTATTTGATTTGGTATGTTTGTTTGTATACAAATTTGATTGCTCTTGATCAGTCTGTTTTTAGTTTCACAGCTTCATTTATGGATTGGGTCGGTGATTTTGTATTGGATCAGTCGCGCCCTGATGGAAATTGTTTTTATTCAATGATTTGGTTATTTTCCACTGCATTTTGATAATTCAAATAAACTATAGAGAAATGTTATTGAATCAGTTGTGCCCAAAGTCAAACATCAAAAAATTAGTTAAAGCATTATTAATTTTTAAAATTATTTTTCATTTTAAAATTAATTAATATTATAACTTATCATCAAAATTAATAAAAATGATTTATTTGTTCTTTTCAGGTTAAAATTTAATTTTAAATCACATTGTTAATTTATTCATGGACATTGACATATTTTAACCCAAGTTGAATCACTACTTGAGTTGCTTAGTTTTGAGACTCAATGAAATCAATTAAGGGAAACTTGAGTTGCTCAATTTTGAGACACAACGAAAGTAACTACATTGATTTGCTCAATGTTGAGATGCAACAAAACCATCTGAGGGAAACTTCAAAATGTAGTGTTTTGAAATATCATCGAGCCTAATAAACAATTTGAATCCCTCAAATTTACAATACGAGTGTGCGATCCTAAATGAGGGATGAAAAAGTGTTATTTGATTATTGATATGTATGCGTAGTGAATTGGTAAGATCATTGTAAACATATGGGCTTATGATCTATAGGTGTATGGTTAGCCGTTTGTACAAAATATATTTTTTCATTCGGGTTGTATGTTGTGTGGTATTAAACCAAACCACAATAGTACATTGAGCATGAAATTATCACCACACCATTGTGCCATCGCTGACATTATGCAATGTGACAAAAATATGGCGTGTTGTGATATGATAAGTGTGGCATAACGAAAGTACGTGTGGTCACAATTATGAATAAATTTGGGAAGATTAATATTATATTTTCAAATTTATCAAAGACAAATGCATTATAACGAATATGCAACCGTGCCATCGGCATGGGTACACCCTAATATATATAATATTTCAGGAGGGAATTTATGTATAAGCTAACTGGTGGTCGAAAATTAATCGTGGAGAACTTGTATCTTACGATAAAAAAAAACTTTTAAGTAAGAGTTATGTACACACTAATACATGCTAGCTGCTCCCGAGAGTGCATTACTGACACTATATTTTCTCTCTTACTTTAATTTGAACTATACACTCTCACTCGTTCATACCCATTTCTTCTGTACACAAAGTACAAGAGATATATTGAACAAGAAATTCACCCCCTCTTCTCAAGTCCGAAGATTTGTCCCAATCGAAGATCTTACCAAAATCTTTACCTCGAGTCTCTTCGGATATCCCGTCTCTGACCCACTCCCTAACCCACATGCATAATGTACCAATCTCACATTTTCGGAATATATTTCGTCTCTCCCACCTTGGTTCGGGTTGATATATGTGTTTAAGAGAATAATTGTTTCTCACACGCCTCTCGCACAGGTCAGTTTCTCCCCTTTGAATGATACTAGTGTTGGAGGTGTGTATGTGCAACCACCTAAGCTACTATAGGTGTGTATGTGTAACCACCTAAGAAACTATAGGTGTGGATGAATGCATTAAATGGATTTTTAATCTCTACCATCCATCTCATTGTCAATTTCAACATCCAAATTTTGCAAATCAACAATAATTTTGTTAAAATTGTCCTGATGCTCAGACATAGAAATACCTTCTGCGTATTGGAACTGGAAGAGTTTTTTATTCAAATAGAGCCGATTTTCAATGCTCTTCGTCATGTAGTTCTCCTCCATAATTTTTGTGCTGAGGTCTCGCGCATATAAGGATATTTTTTATCCTTGCCAAGATAAAGACAAATATGACCACAAGCCTTGCGATTGATTTTTTTCCAGTCATCTTCCTTTATGTCTTATGGCATATCTCCAAGATCAATTTCCAGCTCTTGTTGGACAAAGACATCCATAACTTCACATTGCCATATGCTAAAATTTCTTTGCCAATCAAATTTTTATACATCAAATTTTGCGGTTGCCATTTTTCAATGATCACAGTCACAAAAAAATACAAATAGAAAAATTCGAAGTTTAAAATTTTTTCCGCCTGTGAATAGTAACTGTATGAATATTACTATACGTATGTGATGCGACCACAAATGTGTCTAAAGTGAGTGATTTATATGCTCAAGTGCAAGCCTGTCGCGTTAGTAATAATCCGATAAGTCGGGATCGTATACACAGGTAGTAGGATTTACAAAATGACGAAGGAGTAATGAATTTTAACCTTAACTCGATTCTTAAAAAGAAAAGAAAAGATGAATATTTGTGATTTTTGAAACTCTTTTATGACTAAATTGCAATGAGATTAAATTCTAAATTAACTATGCTAACAGGAATAGTTACAAAAAATGGAAAGATTCTTGTTATGAATATAAGAGAAATTAGGTTGGAATACAATCCCCCAATCCTTAGTAGTTACTTAGAAGAATACTAAAATTATAAATTAGAAGTTTGAATGAATCCAGTCTTTATAGATCCTAAGCATTACATATATGAGGTTCAAGCCCGCATCATATGAAATCAAAGGTAAATATAAAGCGGTGCTAAACAATTTCACGCACATTATATTCTTAAACATCCCAAGTACCTAGGGCAAGAGAGATTAAAAGACCTATACTGATTGTAGAATTATCTTGCACGACTCTTTCAAAATTTTAATTTAAATTATATTTTTTACATATGTAATTTACATTGGGATGGGTTCATGCATCCCAACCCTAAAAAACTTATCTAGACATGATTTTATTAAATGAAAACAAAATTCTAAATGTGCAAGAAATCACAGGTATATTATGCATTGAAAAGAAACTTGAATTGAGAAATAAAATTAAACTACAAGAGCAATTTAAACTTACAATATGGAAGAAATGGAAAGTAGAAATTAACAATACTTGAATAAAAGAAGGAAATTTGAACTTGAAACTTGAATCTTGAATAGCTCTTGTTCAACTTACAAACTACGGCTTCTAAATCCTTAGAAAATATGAAATTATATGCCAAAATGAATTCTTTCTCTTCCTTTCTTCATTACTCTAGGGCTTGGATTTTTATAATACCCAAATATGACTTTTCCCATGCCTCTCCACATTTTAAAACTAATAAAAAGGAATTATACAAGAAATTTTAAGAGTTGAAACTCTTCAGATTCTAGAATTAATTTCAACTTTGACTTTCTGTCTCCAACTTTGACTTGCCATATCTTTTGATTCAGAGATCCGATTTGACTTTCGCTTCTTCCTACACTCTTATGATCTGATTATCTTCAATTTTCATTAGGCTTCAAATCCGAACTCCGAGTGTAGAGTTATGATTTTTCCCTTTGACTTGTCTTCCTTTGTTCCCTTCCTTTCTTCTGGTTTCTTTCTCTCTTTTCTTTGCACTAAATATCTGTAAAAACAGTAAAAAATACACGAAACTTGGGGTACTTGTTAGAAGAAGTCATTAGCAATGATACGGGATAAAAACAAATCAGTTACGTTGTTTGAGGTACTAAAACTACCAACATAGGAGGATAAATTCGAAAGAATTTATTCTTAGTTAAATCTCCCTAACTTAGAAGTTTGCGCGTCCCGAGTAAGGTAAGGGAAATGAGTTGAATTTTGAAATTCCTTTTATTAAAATAAAATTCCACTTTTGCAGGCAAGCGATTGCATTGAGGAGATGCACTAAGAATTTAAACCCCTAGGCTACCCTAGTAGGGCGAGTTTTGTCTCGTGAGGGTTTGCAGTGAATACACCCACAAAATTCTTTATTGACTCAAATAAATATCAAAATACTTAAAAATTGTACAATTTAAAATTTTAGAAAAATAATCACAATAAATTCATATTCAAATGTATCAAACCATAATGTGTATACAAAGCCAGAAATTAAACCTCAAATTTCCACCGATTGAGCATTACGTTACTTTCCGAAAATTCATTTTGATTCAAATTCTTACGGATGCACTCACAAACGAATCACTCAGATTGCGGTTGTTTTCTCTCGGTATGCATGATATAAAGAGTAAATATAGTGGACACAAATTCACGCATACAAAATTGAAAAGAAGGAATTATATGGTGAAAAGATCTCATCATCGGAATACATTTATTAGAAACGGGAAACATTATTTCTTAATCACACCATTTTAATATTTTTTATTATCTTTTCATGTCTTAGCTCTCCATCCAGTAATTAATTTCTCCATTCGGACTTAGTTAGGACTTTTCGGGTTAAAAAGTGTAAAGGGTAAAAATGGGAATGGACGGAATGTTCGGAATTGGAAAATGTCCTTACGACGTCCATTAGTGCTTTTTCGGGCATTTGCTCATTTTTCTCTTTCTTTTTCTATTTTCATTTTTTCTTGCTATTTTTCTTTTCTTGCCCCCTTTTTTTACACACTTTGGACTTACTTGATGAATTTCCAATTTTTCACTATTCCAGGGTATTTGGGTTTTTCGAGTTATCAAACGAAAGGGAAATATTTTTATTAGGCTCAAAGTGGGTTGCAAAAGGATAATTTTTTCATAACTTTATCATGGCTAATATTTTTGGGTTAAACGAAAGATGGCCTACGTCATTGTCCAAATTCCTAATCACACTACCATATGTATCTCGAGATTAATAAAGTTTAGAGATATATTTAGCATGAATTTCGAGACAACATTTCACATATTTCCTATAACCAATCAAAACAAAGGATTGAGATCATCAACAACTTATTAAAACGCTGAAAAGAGCTTTGAGTTAATCATAAACTCGAATTAATTTAAAAACTCATAAAAAATTGAAAGGCTCAAAATCTCATCGGGTTTGATCAATCTCCACACTTATTCGTTAAGTTGTCAATTTTCTTTCAATTTCCATCTTCGATCAATTTTGGCTTAGTGCATTTTTTATTGTTAACAATTTGAGACTTTAAATAGAATAAAGGTGATATTTTTGAAAAATTTAAATTTAAATTTTTATTCATTTTGAACAAAAATATTTTCGTTTTTCAAAATTTTTTCAATTCTTTTTTGGCATTTTAAAGATTTGTGATGTTTTAGAAAGATGCACTTATCACCCCCCTAACTTAATCTTTTGCATTGTCTTCAATCAAAAGGACTAAAATCTAAAGAAGAAAAATAATAAGAGCGACAAATAAAACAAGCAAATTATCAAAATGCACCAAGACAGTATATAACACTCGTACATGACTAAAAAATACAACAAAAATCAACCCATACGCGTCAGGGTGTGACGACCTCTCGTTTCTCTCCATAAATCACCCAACCCCTTGCACGGGATCCGTTGCTTTGCTAGTCTCTCCCCTCTTCCTGTCATACACCAATAACCAGAATAAGTTGGGCCCTTGCCCATAAATAAAAGAAAGACTGGGAGAATCATCGTGATTAATCGAAATAGGATCCTCATGATGCGTACTACGTGGGTCGGGCTCTGAGTCAGACGAGACTTGAGTCTTACCTTCAATTACCTCCGAGGACTCAAGTTTCATGGGTGGATAGTCATTGCGAATAAACTCATCAATTTTATCTTTCCACTTGCTCTCTCCTAAATGACTTCATGAGTCCAATAGAGATTGGACTTCGTCATTAAGGCTCTCATCCATCTTCCTGAATTCTCTCTCAAATTCCGCTAGGCTCAACTCCTCTAGATCTCTTTCTTTCTTTGGTTCCACATCCTTCTTTCCTCGCTCCATATCAAAATTATTACGTGGTGTGGTTGGGTATAAATCGAGGAGAAAAGTATCTATCGTATCTCTCTATTCGCTCTCCTTTAAGCACTCATACAAACCTCTCCCTATGCCCTCTAAACTTTTGATCTCTCTCACACTCAAGGCTTCACTCACACTCTTCATTTCAGTTACTACGCATACCTCCCCTACCCTTTGCTCCATGTTGCAACCGTCGCTCTCACTTGATGTAACAAGGCATACCCCTATCGGCTCTCACGTGTGGGTCCTCCCATGCTCGTGTGCTTCCTCTAAACGATCCATCTCTCACGGTTGTCCTTCGTCACCCTCGTTCTTGATATAATTAAAAATATTTATCTTGAGGGTCATGTTCCCAAATGTTAATTTCATTTTCTCACTCCGAGTATTGATGAGTGCATTAGCCGTAGCTAAGAATGGGCGACCAAGGATAACAGGAACATGATTGCTCGGGAGAATGGAGGGCTCCTCGTCCCAAATGACAAAATCCACCAGGAAGTAAAAAGTGTCTATTTGGACAATCACATCCTCAACGATTCCCCGAGTCTTCTTCACAGAATGATCTGCGAGCTAGAGAGTCATATTTGTGGCCTTAAAGGCTCACAAATCTAGTTTCTTATAGATGGAATAGGGTAGAATGTTAACACTCGCCCTTAAATATATTAGTGCCCTTCCGATTCGGTTCTTCCCCATGGTGCACGAGATGGTGGGTGCACCCAGATCTTTATAATTTAACGGAAGGTCACTCGATAAAACCGAACTGACATTCTAGGCCAAAAAGATGTTCTTATTTACCTTTAGCTTGCATTTCACTATGAGTAAGTCCTTAATGAACTTAGCGTATGCGGGAATTTTCTCTATAGTCTCGAGAAAATGTAAATTAATATTTACTTGCTTGAGGACATCCAAAACATCATCCAGAGAAGTCTCTTTGGAGTACGGGACCAACCGTTGAGGGTATGGGGAAGTGGTGGTGGGTTTCACCATGACCTTGTGTCTTCCAGTGCTATCTTTTTTATCACTCTCAATTAAAGGGGCATCTTCGGCCTCTTTCGTACCAGGCGAAACCTCTTTATTTTTTGTTACGTTTTGTGGGGGAGGTGACAAGTCAACTACTCTCCCACTACGTAGAGTGGTAATTGCGCTACATTACTCAGGATGGTCATGGGGTGTGGAGATAGCACTAGTTTGACCTTAGAGAGGTCTTTGGACCTGGGTAGGAAACTTGCCCTTTTCCTGGATACTCAACGATGATTGCATCTTTGAAATAGTCGCATTTATGTCATTGATCATGCGATCATGTCTACTAGTGGTTGCATTCTGGGAAGTGATGAATTAGTTTATCGTATCATCGAGATTTCTCTGCGGTGCAGTGATATATGGCCCTGGAGGTGGTGGTCCTTGAACATGTCCCTGTATGTGTGGTGCTTGTTGAAAGTGTGATGGTGGGGGGGGGGGGGGGGGAGCAACATGTGAATTAGGATTCATCACATAATTTTGTTGCCCATAGCTAAAACCAGGATGTTTTCTCCAAGATGGATTATATGCGTTCCCTTGAGGAGTGTTAAAATTTCCTTAAAACCCTCCTATAGCTTCCACTTGCTCAGTGTACATTGCCTTGTAGGCGGGTATAGCAGGACATCCTTTTGTGGAATGATTCGCCGCACAAATATCACACACCTTCTCTTGGATAGGCCCTGTAGCATCTCTCAATCGAACCTCAAGTATGTATTTTAAATTCTTTTCCAACTGGTCAAGTCGATGATCTAACAAAGTGTCCTTGTCCAGTTGATAAATACCAGATGTAGCAGACAAGTTGGACACTTGTCAATGTCTATTTTGGCTATTGGGGTCATAAACGTCCCATGCCTGAGTGGTATCGGCTACATATTTCAAATGAGCCTCAGCTTCACTCGAGTCGATCTCCCAAAATGGTCTTTCACACATTATTTGCACGAGTTGTTTAGACGCTACAGTAAAACCTTAATGAAAGAATGAAATGAGATGGTGTTTTTTAAACCCATGGTGTGGAAAAGTGCTAACTAACTCTTGAAAACGATCCCAACATTTATCAAAGGCTTCATTCTTATTTTAGCCGAAATCTTGGATTTGGGCCTTAACAGAGTTGGTTTTATGCTGTGGAAAGAATTTGGAGAGAAATTTAGTATGTATATCTCTCCATGATAGAACAGAGTTCGCGGGTAAAGACCATAGCCAGGTCTTAGCTTTATCCTTTAAGGAAAAAGGAAAAAGCTTCAAATGGATAACATCTTACGGACATGCTTGATCACCAAATGTTTCATACGCTTCTTCGAATTCCGTAAGATGGAGATATGGCTTTTTAGAATCCATTCCATGGAATGTAGGAAGAATTTGGATCATCCCATTATGAAAGTGGAACTGTCTTGCATTGTGCGGATTTAGTATGCATCCATGAGTGACAGTTCACTCAGGAAATAAGAGATCTTTCATGGGGAGATAGGGCAATTCTCCCTCCCCAGTGACAATACTACCTTGCACAGATATATTGCTATCAAATGATTTTAAATCCGCACTCAGTGTTTGACTCAAAATGTGACTCAGGAGTGAATTATAAGATGAAGAAGGTGGAAACCAAAAGTGTGAACGTTAGGGGTTTGGGAATTATTAAAGTTGGCTTCAGTAATGGGGTTTTCGGGAACTTGGGTTGGAGACGACAGAGGAGTTTGCATGTACAATTTATGTGAGATGAGAAAGAATAAAGTTTTTTTAATCAAATTGGGTTTAAATTTTACTATCGAAATGTAACCTATCTCCCTGACAACGGTGCCAAAAACTTGATGCGACCGCAAATGTGTCAAAAGTGGGTGCTTTAAAGGCTCAAGTGCAAGCGTTACGCGCTAGTAATAATCCAATAAGTCGGGATCGTATCCACAGGGAGTAGGATTTACAAAATGACGGAGGAGTAATGAATTTTAACCTTAATTCGATTCTTAAAAAGAAAAGAAAAGATGAACATTTGTGATTTTGAAACTCTTTTATAACAAAATTGCAATGAAATTAAATTCTAAATTAACTATGCTAACAGGAATAGTTACAAAAAATGGAAAGATGCTTGTTATGAATATAAGAGAAATTAGGTTAGAATACAATCCCCCAATCCTTAGTAGTTACTTAGAAGAATACTAAAATTATAAATTAGAAGTTTGAATGAATCCAGTCTTTATAGATCCTACGCATTACATATATGAGGTTCAAGTCCGCATCATATGAAATCAAAGGTAAATACAAAGCGGGGCTAAAAACTTTTACGCACATTATATACTTAAACATCCCAAGAACATAGGGCAAGAGAGATTAAAAGACCTATAATGATTGTAGAATTATCTTGCACGACTCTTTCAAAATTTTAATTTAAATTCTATTTTTTACATATGTAATTTACATTGGGATGGGTTCATGCATCCCAACCCTAAAAAACTTAGCTAGACATGAAAACAAAATTCTAAATGTGCAAGAAATCAGAACTCTATTATGCATTGGAAAGAAACTTGATTTGAGAAACAAAATTAAACTACAAGAGCAATTTAAACTTACAATATGGAAGAAATGGAAAGTAGAAATTAGCAATACTTGAATAGAAGAAGGAAATATGAACTTGAAACTTAAATCCTGAATAGCTCTTGTTCAACTTACAAACTAGGGTTTCTAAATGTTAAGAAAATATGAAATTATATACCAAAAGGAACTCTCTCTCTTCCTCTCTTCATTACTCTAGGGCTTGGATTTTTATAATACCCAAATATGACTTTTCCCATGCATCTCCACGTTTTACAACTAATAAAAAAGAATTATAAAAGAAATTTCAAGAGTTGAAACTCTTGAACTTCCAGAATTAATTTTAACTTTTACTTTCTATCTCTAACTTTGACTTGCCATATCTTTTGATCTAGAGCTCCGATTTGACTATCGTTTCTTCCTACACTCTTATGATTTGATTATCTTCAACTTTCATTAGGATTCAAGTTGAACTCCAGGTGTAGAGTTATGATTTTCCCTTTGACTTGTCTTCCTTTGTTCTCTTCCTTTCTTTCGGTTTCTTTCTCTCTTTTCTTTGCACTAAATATCTGTAAAAATAGTAAGAAATACACGAAACTCAGAGTACATGTTAAAAGAAGTCATTAGCAATGGTATGGGATAAAAATAAATTAATTACGTTGTTTGAGGTACTAAAACTACCAACTTAGGAGGACAATTCAGAAGAATTTATGCTTAGTCAGTATGGTTATTTCTCCACAAAAAAAATATCCAAAATGCCTAGATGAGAAGACCTTGGCTCTGATACCGATTTGTTGTACGGAAGCGTGTCAACAAATAATTTTGATTATAACCCGAAATAATAATATGGCACACTCACAATAAAAGTATAATGAGTAGAAATACACACTTATAAGGGAACAAAAATATTTAATCTTGATCAATATTCTTCATATTTGAACACCTTCGTGTGTATGGCGCTTATGAGCGCATTTGGAGGCTACTCAGATCATTTTGGATAATATATGGTTACGTGTTTTGGTGGAGCTTTGCATATCTATGCCAAGATGGGATTGTTAATTTTTTGGCTGGCAAAAGTTTGACAAAGCGACGTGTGAATTTTTTGTCAAGGTGGAGATTGTTGGAGGTGTGGATGTACAACCACCTAAGCTACTATAGGTGTGGATGTATGCATTAAATGGATTTTTAATCTCTATCATCCATCTCATTATCAATCCAATGAATGCCAAGAAGCTATAAATAGGACCCTCTTGAGAAGGATTAAACACACCAAAACATAGAAATTAAGAAGAGTTAGAGAGTGAGAAAGAGTTCATTTGGAGTTTTGAGTATACACATTTGTGTAGAAAAATACACATTGTATTTTTCATTTGGAGTGTATTTGTGGGGGTATCTTTTGTAACTCATTTGCAATAATGAATTGATTTGAGAAGAGGACGTAGCCAAATTGGTGAACCACTTAAATATTTTGTCTTCCCTTGTGTCTCTGTCTTTCTAGTCATTATACTTCTATTGTGAGCGTGTCATAATATTATTTGGGATTACAGTCAGTATCATTTGTTGACACGCATCCGTACAACAACTAGATTTACATGGTGACAACCCCAATCACTTCTTATCTCCATCTTTTTTAAACCGTTTACATCTCTCTATTCTTCATAATCTACACATACCTTTACTATTGCTGTGATTGATCGGTACCTTTTCACAATTATGTAACTGGTGTTTCATGTGATTTGGTATTTATTTTAGTAACTCTCCTTTTCATCCGTCTACCTATATATTTTTTGATTTTGAAAGTTTAGGTTAGGTTTTGGGTGTTGTTGCAGGTTTAAGTAAGAAGATTGAAAGTTTGTTAGGTGGGAGTTTCATGTCTACATTTATCTACTATGTTTTCCATTTCTTTTTGAGCATTTAGTTTTAAAGGTACGTTGGTGATTTTCAGGTGTGGGATGATGATTTCGTGATGTTGGATATGTTTATTATGGTCATGGTGGTGTTTGGCAAATTCAATAAAGTCAATAAAGGTGGAGAATTCATTTTATGGTCTGAATTTTCTTTTAACGCTTTTGTTGGATTAATTCCAATATTTATTGATTTTAATTTTTTGTTAATATTTTATTATATTATTTGTGTTTTATTTTAAACATAGTTTGGGTTTTAATTTAGAAAGTGGAAACATGAGCAAATGGGTGTGAAAGATATGGGGAATGCTCAAAATCCCATATTGTCCCACATTGGAAGAATACTACAAAAGGTAGTGGTATATCAACTAAAGGACAACTAAGATTCTTAGTTGACAAGTCAAATAAGAGGCTATGATCCTACGCATCGCGGTGGTGCTTAAGCACCACCAATCGCGACACGCGTAAGCGCGTAAGCGCGACACGCGGCGCGCGAAAGGGTGATTGGGCGACTTAGGGCGCATTGCGCGCTTTGACGCGCACTTGGCACTTCGCACGTGCGCATCGTCGCTTGGAGCGTGGGAGCCTAAAGTTTTGATGAGGTAAAACTGATCAACGGTTGTGATTAAACGATCCGATCAAAGGGTTTAAAATCCGAAACGGCTTGATCTAAACCGTTAGATGAACTCGTAGCGTTTCGTGTAGGGGATGTCCATTCGCTTACGATGGGACGCCTAATCTGAACCGTTAGATCGTAGCTGTTCCAAACAGGCACGATCCAACGGTTGCTGAGTCACTCCATGAAGAGCTGTGACTGTTGAAGAACAGTCACAGAAATGGCTATAAAAAGAGTTCCAGACCTCTGTTTTGGACACTGAAAATTGCTAGTTTCTCCTCTCTCCGTCCTCTATACTTTGGCATTATCAAGTTACAAATTCAGAGTGTTCTCGGGTTTGATCAAACAGTACATAGTTTGAATCAAATAACTGTTCATACTGCATTGTATCCTGAAGGCAGGTTCTACAAAACCCATTGTGTACTCGCGGTTCTGGTTCTGTCTCAACCGGATTGGGAGAAATTTTGCCTAAAAGAAAGCGTTCCAAGAATGTGCCTTGCAGAAATTAATTATTATATTTCGTTCTTTCCATACAAAACTCCAACAGTTTTAGGCAAAAATTTTTATATTCTTATTACTCCACTCAAATGGAAGGAACTGTGGCACAATCTATCCAAGTCATGACTCAAGACTTAATCCGACTCGACCGTTTTGATGGCGGAAATTTCACCCGTTGGCAAGAGAAAGTTATGTTCTTTCTCACATCACTAAAACTTGCATACATTCTAGATGATAACCTTGAACAAATTCCCGAGACCACACCCGAAGACACCGAAGGAATAAAGAAAAAATGTGTGAAGAAGAGGAAAGAAGACGAATTTATGTGTCGAGGACACATCCTCAATGCTTTGTCTCAAACTGTTTATAGCGCTCATAGAATGATTCCGACGGAAAAGGAATTATGGAAGGCTTTGGAGATAAAGTATCAAAACGAGGAAGCGAGCAATCGTAAGTTTCTAATTTCAAACTATATGAATTTTAGAATGAATAATGATAAATCTGTCGTTGCACAAGCCCATGAACTCCAACAAATTGTTGGTGACCTTAAAGCCGCTGGTATTAATCTTCAAGATGAATTTCAAGTAGGGGTTATTGTTTCAAAACTTCCATCCTCTTGGAATGGCTTTAAGAAGAAAATTAATCATGATGAAAAGACTTATACTGTGGAATCCCTTCTTCGTCACCTTCGTATTGAAGATGATACTCGTATTCGAGAAAAGAAGGATGAACAAAGTGAGGGTCATTCAAAAGCTAATATGGTTGAGGATCAAAATTTCAAAATTACCAAAGACTCAAAATTTAAAGAAAAGAATGATTCTAAATTCAAGAACCAAGGTGCAAATAAGAAAAAGAAGGGAAAATGTTTCTTCTGTGACAAACCGGGCCATTATTCTCGAGAATGTCGTCTTAAAAAGAAGGCATTTAAGGAAAAACAAGGGTCGAAGGAAACCAACAATGTTGAAGATCTTATTTCTACTGTTTGCGAAGAAAATTCAATTGATAATGAAAGTGGATGGTGGCTGGATACCGGCGCAACGGTCCACATATGCAAAGACCGCTCTTCATTGAAAACATATCAAGAAATTGATGGAAAAGAAGTGAAGATGGCAAATAATCTTCGCGCCAATGTAGTTGGAAAAGGCACAGTGGAATTGAAGCTAACTTCTGGAAAGACACTTACTCTAATTGATGTACTTCACGTACCTGATATGTGTAAAAATCTTGTGTCTGGGGACCTTCTCAATAAGAGAGGTTTCAAACTAGTGTATGAGTCTGATAAGTTTGTATTGTCTAAAAATGGCCAATTTATTGGCAAAGGGTACTCTTGTAACGACATGATTAAAATTAATGTAATCAATGATATTAGTTCTGCTTATATGGTTGAGTCTATTTCTTTATGGCATAGTAGATTAGGTCATGTGAATTATAGAAGTATAAAAAATATGACTAATCTCGGCTTGATCTCGGATTGTAAATTTGATAGCCTTTCTAAATGTGAAATTTGTGCTCAATCGAAGATAACTAGAAAGTCGTTCAAATCTGTTGAGAGGAAATCCGAAATTCTTGATCTTATTCATAGTGATGTATGTGATATGAAGAGTAATATGACTCGTGGTGGAAATAAATATTTCTTAACTTTCATTGATGATTACTCTAAGTATGCATATACATATTTACTTAAAAGTAAAGATGAAGTTTTCGAGAAATTCCTAATTTTTAAAGCAGAAGTTGAAACTCAACAAAATCGAAAAATTAAAGTCCTACGATCCGATAGGGGTGGTGAATATTACCCGAGTGAGTTTATACAATTTTGTAATACTCATGGGATAATCCATCAAGTTACGGCGCCATATACGCCACAACAAAATGGAACGGCGAAAAGGAAAAATAGGACTTTAGTTGAAATGATAAATTCAATGTTAATTAGTTCTGGTTTACCTTTGTCGATGTGGGGAGAAGCGGTTTTATCCGCATGTTATATTTTAAATAGAGTTCCATTGAAAAACAAGGATATTACACCATATGAATTATGGTTTAATCGTAAGCCTAATCTTAGACGTCTTAAAGTTTGGGGATGTCTTGCTTATGTAAGAAAACCCGAACCTAAAAGACCTAAACTAGGAAATAGGACTTACAAATGTGTTTTTATTGGATACTCTAGTAACAGTACGACTTATAGATTTTTAAACCTTGAAACTCAAGAAATCATTGAGTCGTTAGATGTGAAATTTTTTGAACATCTAACAAAGTTTAGTACTTTGAATCAAGGTTTAGAAAATAATAATTCGACTGTTGACTCCTCAAATTTAGAAGAAAATTCACAACCTATATCTTCTTCAGAAATAACGAATGACGTTGATCCACGAAGGAGTAAAAGACAAAGAACTGAAAAAACATTTGGGCCTGACTTTGTTATTTATTTAGTTGAAGGGGATTTAAATGAGACTAAGAACAAAACTAAATTTGTTCTTAATGTAGAAGATGAACCGACCACATTTCATGAAGCGGTAACATCTAGGGATGCTGTCTTTTGGAAAGAAGCAATAAATGATGAAATGAACTCAATTTTGTCAAATCAAACTTGGGTTATTTCCGATCTTCCCCCCGGGTCTAAACCTATTGGGTGCAAATGGATATTTAAAAGAAAATTAAATCCGGATGGTTCTATAAATAAATTTAAGGCAAGACTAGTTGCTAAAGGCTATAAGCAAAAATATGGAATTGATTACTTTGATACATATGCTCCTGTTGCTCGAATCACTTCCATTAGGATATTAATATCTCTTGCTTCTATTCACAATTTAGTTATTTATCAAATGGATGTTAAAACTGCATTTTTAAATGGTGATTTAGAAGAAGAGATTTATATGGAACAACCCGAAGGGTTTGTATTGCCTGGCCAAGAAAAGAAAGTGTGTAAATTGGTTAAATCTCTTTATGGCCTTAAACAAGTTCCTATGCAATGGCATGAGAAGTTTAATAATATTGTTATATCCCATGGATATAAAGTTAATGATGCCGATAAATGTATATATAGTAAATTTGAAAATGGTGTTGGTGTTATTATATGCTTATATGTGGATGACATGTTAATATTTGGGTCTAATCTCAAATATGTTGAAGAAACCAAAAGGTTTCTTTCATCAAAATTTGATATGAAAGATCTTGGAGAAGCTGATGTGATTTTAGGAATCAAAATTGTGAGAAAGGATAATTCTTTAGCGTTATCTCAATCTCATTATATAGAAAAAGTTCTTAAAAGATATAATCATTTTGAACTTAAGCCAGCTGCTACACCAGTGGATCCTAGCATCAAATTAATGAAAAATACTGGGCGTGCTATGGACCAACTTAAATATGCTAGTATTATTGGGAGTCTAATGTATGCCATGCATTGCACTAGACCAGACATTGCTTATGCAGTGAGTGTATTGTGTAGATTTACAAGTAATCCAGGACAAGAGCACTGGAATGCAATTTTTAGGGTACTTAGATATCTGAAGAGGACTTTGGATTATGGCTTACATTATGTAGGATATCCATCTGTTTTAGAAGGATATAGTGATTCAAGTTGTTATAATCTTGAATCAAAATCCAAGTCAACTACTGGTTGGATTTTTACGCTAGGAGGAGCAACTATCTCTTGGGGATCCAAGAAACAAACATGTGTATCAGATTCAACAATGCAATCTGAATTTATAGCCCTAGAAGATGCATGTAAAGAAGCAGAATGGCTTAGAAATGTGTTGTATGATATTCCTTTATGGAAAAAGCCATCACCTTCTATTATGATAAGTTGTGATAACCAAGCCACAATTTATAAAGTTTCGAACAAAACTTACAACGGAAAATCTAGACACATTAGTCTAAGACATCAAATTATAAGAAAATTACTCAAGGAAGGAGTAATTACAGTCGACTATATTAAAACGAACAAGAATTTAACAGATCCTCTGACTAAAGGTCTTGTAAAAGAGATGATATATATCACCTCAAAAGGAATGGGACTAAGGTCTATTAAATAGCACAACTATATTTAATGGGAACCCAACTCATATCTTGAAAATATAGATAGAGTTCAATGTGGTACAAACAAGTTAAATTATAGTTATGAAACACTAGGAATTTATACAAAAAGTTCCATTCCTATATGCCTAGTGTTGGTTTTCTACATGTTAGAGGATGAAGGTTACTTCTTAATAAATCATATAAGTGTGACTCGCAGAATCACTAAAGTTGATTTACCTATTCGAGTGTCGAAAGTGTGGCCGCTTTCTATGAAATCAAGACCGATCCTAAAGCGCTCGTGAAATCAGGATTAGCACAAGGCCATAAAAGTGCATGCTAGAAGAACACTTATAAACTCAGAAATCGGTATGTGTGATAGTTTCGGCTAGTCTCAAAAGGTCCTTGGTTCAAGATACGTTCACCACAGCACCTTGATGAAGCTTTGAATTATTTTCACTATATGGAAGTTCAAGTCCGAAAGACACTTCTCATTTATGTACTAGATTTTAACGATAATGCCAAAAAGTTATTTATTGTCTTTTTGCTTTGCTCTCTTGTGTATATTGAAATTGGTGGGAGAATGTTGGATTAATTCCAATATTTATTGATTTTAATTTTTTGTTAATATTTTATTATATTATTTGTGTTTTATTTTAAACATAGTTTGGGTTTTAATTTAGAAAGTAGAAACATGAGCAAATGGGTGTGAAAGATATGGGGAATGCTCAAAATCCCATATTGTTCCACATTGGAAGAATACTACAAAAGGTAGTGGTATATCAACTAAAGGACAACTAAGATTCTTAGTTGACAAGTCAAATAAGAGGCTATGATCCTACGCATCGCGGTGGTGCTTAAGCACCACCAATCGCGACACGCGTAAGCGCGTAAGCGCGACACGCGGCGCGCGAAAGGGCAATTGGGCGACTTAGGGCGCATTGCGCGCTTTGACGCGCACTTGGTAGTTCGCACGTGCGCATCGTCGCTTAGAGCGTGGGAGCCTAAAGTTTTGATGAGGTAAAACTGATCAACGGTTGTGATTAAACGATCCGATCAAAGGGTTTAAAATCCGAAACGGCTTGATCTAAACCGTTAGATGAACTCGTAGCGTTTCGTGTAGGGGATGTCCATTCGCTTACGATCGGACGCCTAATCTGAACCGTTAGATCATAGCTGTTCCAAACAGGCACGATCCAACGGTTGCTAAGTCACTCCATGAAGAGCTGTGACTGTTGAAGAACAATCACATAAATGGCTATAAAAAGAGTTCTAGACCTCTCTTTTTGACACTGAAAATTGCTAGTTTCTCCTCTCTCCGTCCTCTATACTTTGGCATTATCAAGTTACAAATTCAGAGTGTTCTCGGGTTTGATCAAACAGTACATAGTTTGAATAAAACAACTGTTCATACTGCATTGTATCCTGAAGGCAGGTTCTACAAAACCCATTGTGTACTCGCGGTTCTGGTTCTGTCTCAACCGAATTGGGAGAAATTTTGCCTAAAAGAAAGCGTTCCAAGAACGTGCCTTGCAGAAATTAATTATTATATTTCGTTCTTTCCATACAAAACTCCAACAGCTTTTAGGTTGTTCGAAACGTTTTTTATGGAACTCCTTTATTGGTTTAAAAGACTCCAAACAAAACCCTAACTTCATTTGTGATTTGAAAATATAATCATTTTCAAAGTTGGATACTTATGTTTGAGGTATTGATGGACTCAAACCTCGATTCAACTCTATTTCAGTTCAATGCCATTTTGTTCCTCTTGCCAATTTTACTTTCTATAAATTTTATTCATATCATCTTATAATTTATTACATCATTTTCTATTTTCACTCGAGATCACCAGGAGATGAGTAATGGGATATTTCTTTTTGCAATACTTTTAATATTTACATTTTTTCAGTAAGTGTAGTTGGCTTTTTCTTCTTGCTATACTTTTGGAAGTTTTGGTACTTTGAAAATAATATTTATTTCTGATTTGGGGTTTTATGTAGTTTTATAGTGTTGAGTTGTGGTTTCTTTGTAATTTTTTAATTTTTTTCTTATATATATTTTATGATTTTTGATACTTCTGTAATTGAAGGTTTAAAGACATATGAGTGAGATGAGGGAAAAAATGAAGAAGAGGAAGAAAATGGTTCAACGAGCTAACACAAAATGCTTCTTAGAGAGAAAGTGAAGTGGGCTTTTGTACCCATCTATTTGGGAAACAACACCCCCATATGATTTAGATATAAAAAGTGTGTATTGTTGGAGTTTTTGTGATTGATCTCATAGTAACCTTGATTATGTTTTACGCAAGTTATTATTTTAGTTTATTTGAATAAACATTCTTTGTGATTGAGCTCAAAGTAACACGTTAAGTACGCAAATGTTTGTCAAGTGAGAGACAGAGAGAAGTGGGCAAATGCAAATGTTTTCAATTGTTATTTTTCCTTCATTGTAACATAACTATTCATGTTTACGTGCTTACATGTGTTTCTTTTATTTAGGATACTATGATATTCTACTATTCATTCAGGTGCACAGTTTATTTTAATGGATTGGAGCTATTTCAATGTATAGATGCCTTCATTTGGAAATAGTTTTTTAATAGTCTCTAAACTATTTTTTTTATTAAATTTAGTTTTTAAACTATTCAATTGCATCCAATCCACCCATTCAGTAAAAATAACATGTTTAAATTGTCAGAAGAAATAATTTAGAGGTCTTAGGGGTAAAATACAATACAACATGACATGATTGACCCAAATAAAACATGATAAGTACACTAACCCATATAAACTGCGCAAGGACTTATCTTCTTTTTTTCACCCAATGAAAAAATGACATGATTAGAATTTTTTTTTTAATAATTAACTTGTCTATGATTCGATTAAAATGCGACATGACACAAAATCGTTATTTATACATAACACATCCACGACCCAAATTATACAATTTTGGGGTTGTGTTGGGAAAAACTGATTTCGTGGCATGTTCTGTTTTAATTGGGTTGTTTTAGTTTTTTAAGTACAAAAAAATATTTCGTTTGGTGTCGTGTTTTAATTTGGTTGCATTCCTGTTGGGTTAAAAATATATTTTTATGTTGGTACGTATTTTAAGTTGATTAAAAAAAGATTTCGTCTTCCATCATATTTAATTGGTCATGTTTATGTTGGGCAAAAATATACTATTTATATGTTTTGAATTTTAATTGGATTGTATGTGTTAGGTACAACAAATATTATGTGTCGTGTTTTATTTAGGTCATGTTCCGCCAGATTGACGAATAAAATGTCAGTATTTAATATTTGGTGTAAAATGTAAATCAACATTTTTTTTTATTTCTTCACAAAAATTAAATTAATAAGTACCGACGATACTTATAAACAAAAGTATGACCTATATGATATAAATAACATTTTTTTCATTAACACCACGTGTTATGTTGTTTTCACACGCATTAAAACCGTGCCATCAGCACGGACATGTGCTAGGCATGGGCGTGAATGGAGATTGAGAAAGAGAGAAAAACACACAGGGAGAGAGGAATCTTTTGTATAGGCATGGGTGTATGTCAAGTCCTTTTTAGTTTAATGTTTTTAATGGTGTTTAATTTTATTTATGTTGTATTATAAAAAGCATTTGTTTGATGTTTGGAATGGAGTTTAATTTAATTTTATTAATTTAGCAAAAATGGTTGAGAGATGCTCATAAAAAATATTATGCTTAGGTTTTTTATGAATAGAATTAAATGTGTCATTTTTATGATTTATTTTTGTTGTAGACAATATCAAATCTAAATATGCAGGGAGATCTTGAACATTATAATACGTTTGAAAGCAAAAATGACTATTTTAATGAATTTTATTTAGAGTTCTATTTTTCACCGTGTCATCGGCACGGGTACACAATTATTATGACCCATGGGCTAGACGGAGTGGGGTGGGGTAGAGTGCAATCGAGTTAAATTATTTTTATGTTGAATTTTTTTATTTCAGTGTATAGATTACACAATTGCTAGTGATAGTTTCTTCACTACACTCTTGTATGAGCATATTGCATAAAGTGATGCATTAATAGGTGCCTTAGCGATAATGTTTTGAAAAACAATCGTCGCTAATTTTTTTATAAATCATTGTTAATGATAAAAATAGACCCCGACGTGTAAATATAAAAACTAGTGTACTCTAATGAAAAAATATTGCAAACTACTGGACTCTAAACAGTAAAAGACCCTTTAATTTTTTGATTTTGCCTTGCAGGACCTTGACATGAAATACTTGAAAATTGAGAATATTTGGTTGTAATACCCCCTAATTTTAAAAGGAATTTATAGTTAATTAATTAGGTTTTGTATTGATTATATCTCCCAAAGTTTTGGATTGATTATTTTCCAAATGTTTTGGATAAATGTTATTAGAAGTGTATAACTACGCAATTGAAGCCTATATAATCGATAATTATGAGTTATCTTGTTATAGAAAAATCTGAACCCTTATCTTGATCACCCCGGTTTAACTTATCTAGTTATAATCACCATACTTTCCTTACAATATCAACTTATTCAATTATACAATTGTTCAATACCGCTGATATTTCATATTTTCTTATATTGATTTACCATCAATTTATTATAAACTGTAACTCATCTTACTATTCTATTAAGCTCTATATTATTAAATCGTTATAGAATTAGAATTATCTACTTAGCAAAGTTATGCTTATTCTTTTCCCTTATAGATGGAAACTGAGTCAAAGAAGTAGAAATACCCCCTGCCCTTATGCATTTTTATTTTGTTATGCCCAAGAAAATATATTCAATTACGTACACGTGAGTGGTGAATAGAAAATGTTATCGTGTAAAAATGTATTCAAGGTTGTCTTATCTAAATAAACAAATCTGAGATAACAACTAATAACTAAGTAATGAATGTAAATGAATATATATGAAGATGAGGGTAAAAATATTAACATCAAGAACAATATGGTTCTAACCTCAAGAATGAGCCTGTGTCCATGGATTGCCATTTTTGCACTAGTATTTAGTACAATGATGTCATCTCTTAGTTTCAAACCATAAGAGTGTCAGAATATATATTTTTTTATCGATGGGAGAGTTTCTTCCTTCCCCTGTCCTTGATTCTAATGGGGGGATCCGTCGTGTTCACAGATGAAGATCAGGTGAGGGTAAGAACCCCACATCATAACTCTTTGATCATTACGCTCAGGATAGACAATTATGAAGTCGATAAGTTACTCATCGACCAGGGAAGCTCATCCGAGGTAATGTGTCTCGACCTATTCAGAAAATTGAAATTAAGCGTTGCCGACTTGAAGGAAGCCACTCTCCCTTTTGTTGGCTTCGCTGGAAAAGTAACTATTCCATTGGGAAAGATCGTGTTTCCAGTAAGAGCAGTAAGTGTCTCTAAGATGATCGAGTTTCTGGTACTCGACATTTACTCGCCATACCAAGATATCCTCGGCAGAGGGTAGCTACATGCAATGAAGGCAGTCCCCTCGACCTAGCATCAGAAACTCAAGTACGTGATTGAGCGAGGAGTGATGGATAACCATGGGGATCAAGCGATGGCAATAAAGTGCTTCATAACAGCCATCCGCCCGAAACAAGAGAAGAAGGTTGAGAAGGCCCAAGAAAAGGTCGAGGAGAAAGAGGGTTTGATACCATCAAAATAGCAGTTAAAGTATGGAAGGCCCGGAGAGGAGGAGACCAGATTCATCCCCTCTGAGAGGATCGTTGAGAACCTGGAAGAAGTCGCAACCGGTGTTAACAAAAAAGACATAAGTTTCTTGATTGGGACATCTCTCACAGATCAAGAGAAGAAAGAATTGACAATGATACTACGGAGAAAACTAGATGTTTTCGCGTGGGAACCATACGAGCTGCCTGGAATTAATCCCAGTGTGGTTTGTCACCGGTTGCACGTTGACCCCACTTTCAGACCTATCGTGCAAAAGGCACGGTGAACTGCGCCACAAAAGGCCAAGGCTATAGAGGAGGAGGTAGAAAAGATGTTGGATGCAGGATCCATACGGGAAGTTCAATTCCCTAAATGGCTATCCAACCTAGTAGTGGTTCTAAAGAATAATGGAAAATGGAGAGTTTGTATCGATTTCACTGACCTTAACAGGGCATGCCCTAAGGACAATTTCCCTCTCCCAAAGATTGACCAGTTGGTGGATGCTACAGCAGTTCATGAGAGAATGAGTTTTCTAGATGCATATTCGGGATATCACCAGATTCCTCTATATGCAGCAAACCAAGATAAGACCGCGTTCATTACCACCGTAGGTTTTTACTATTATAAAGTTATGCCCTTTCGGCTCAAGAATGCAGGAGCTACTTACCATAGGCTAGTGACCATGATGTTCAAAGACCAAATTGGAGATACTATGGAGGTCTACATTGATGATATGCTCGTCAATAGCAAGCGCAAAGAGGACCATCTCTCAGACCTATCAAATACCTTCGATATACTCAGGAAATACCGAATGAAACTCAACGCAAGCAAGTGTTCTTTCAGTGTCCAGTCAGGAAGATTCCTCAAGTATTTGGTTAGCGAGAGAGGCATTGAGGCCAACCCGGACCATATCGATGCGATCAAAAGGGTAGAGCCCCCTCGCACGATGCGAGACGTACAAAAGCTCACGGGCATGCTCGCCACTTTGAATCGTTTCATATCGAAGTCCTCTGAGAAGTGAAAGCCATTCTTCCAGCTCTTGAAAGGAAATAAGACAGTAGAGTGGAATCAAGATTTCTCGAAGGCATTAGAAGAGCTCAAGGCTTATCTCAGCACACCACCTTTTCTCATTATACCTCGCTGTCTCCATCCACGTCGTCAGTTCTGCACTGGTGTGCGAAAAAGCAGGAATCCAGCACCCAGTCTACTACACGAGCAAGACCTTATTGGACACCGACCAACGGTACCTACCACTGGAAAATCTCACCTTTTCACTAGTGGTAGCCTTGAGGAAGCTGAACCACCACTTCGAAGCTCACACTATTATCGTTCTTACATCACACCCCCTTAAAGCAGTCCTGCAGAAAGCAGATTTGTTTGGCAGACTATCCAAGTGGTCAGTCGATCTTGGACAATTTGACATCCAATTTCAACCAAGGAATGCAATCTAGGGGCAGGTCCTCACCGACTTCATCGCGGAGTTCACAGGCGAGTAGCCTTGCGACCAACTTCAACCTATGAAGCAAAGGGAAAATCACTCATCAGAAGGAGTTTGCCTACTATTTGTAGATGGAGCCTCCAACTCAAAGGGGTAAGGAATAGGAATTGTGCTCATTACTCCAGAAGATACAATCCTCGAGGAGGGAATCAGGCTTGGATTCGAAGCCTCCAATAACGAGGCAGAATATGAGTCTTTGATAGCCGGCCTACAGAAGGCACGAGTATTGGGAGCAAAGCATCTGTAGGTTTTCAACGACTTGCAATTGGTCTCCAATCAGATAAGTGGGGACTTCAACATAAGAGACGAAATAATGGCAGCTTACCTTGCCTTAACAAAGAAAGTAATGTCCAACTTTGAGGACGTTAGTGTCCAACAGTTTCCCAGAGGACAGAATAGTCATGCCGATGCCCCAGCAGCCCTGAGTTCAATAATCGACTCCGATTTAAAGAGAACAATCCCTATTGACTTTCTCGCCCAGTCAAGCATCAACCAGAGCGACGAGCTGCCAGAAATGTGATATAAGCTCCAGATTGAATCGGCACCTTGTAAGATGAACCCCTTGATGGACTATTTGAAGGATGGTTCACTTCCAGACGATAAGAAGGTCGCTCATTAGATAAGGGTCAAAGCTGCCCGATTTCACTTTTCTCCTGAGGGAAAACTATACAAGAGATCATTCACTGGCCCTTACCTTCAATGTGTTCACCCGAAGGACGTCGAGCAAGTTCTATGCAAGCTTCATGAAGGAATCTATGGAAGCCATATTAGAGGGAGGTCATTAGCTTTTCGAGCAATGAAGGAAGGCTACTGGTGGCCGTAGATATAGAGAGACTCTGCGGTAGATGCTCACAAATGCCAGAAATGTCAACTACATGCTCCTATGGTCCACCAACCTACCAGCGACCTAAGATCACTTACCAGCCCATGGACTTTCGTCCAATAGAGAATGGACATCATAGCTCCTCTTCCCACTGGCACTGATAATCGCAAGTATCTGTTGGTCACGACAAACTACTTCACTAAATGGATCGAGGCAGAACCACTGACGAACACCTGAGATGCAAATATGATGAGATTCATATTGAAAAACATAATTACCCGCTTTGGAATCCCTATAACCATCATCACTGACAACGGGACACAGTTCGAGAGCGGCCCCTTCCAAAATTTTTACAGCGAACAGAGGATCAAGCACCATTTCAGATCGGTAGCCTACCCCCAAAGCAATAGACAAGCTGAGGCTTCTAACAAAATAGTGATCGATGGGTTGAAGAAACGACTGGAGCGATCCAAGGGCGCATGGGTGAGCGAGCTGGCACATATTCTGTGGGCTTACCGCACTACCCCACGACGAGCAACTAGGGGAACCCCATTTTCACTAAAGTATGGAATGGAAGCAATTATACTTTTAGAAGCTAGCCTACCAACCATGAGGTCCACCCTTATCGACCAGGGCCAGAATGATGAAGCACTACTCGCTGAACTTGACCTAGCTGACGAATGTAGAGAACTAGCCTTAGTGAGACTAGCGAACTATCAACAACAGCTTGCGAAACACTATAACAAGAAGGACAATCCAAGGTCATTCCAGGTTTGGAACTACGTCCTAAGGAAAGTCCTTGGCAGCACAGTAAAACCATCAAACGACAAGCTAGGACCAAACTGGGAGGGATCATTCAAAGTAATAAGAGATGAACTACAAGGAGCCTATTACTTAGAAACGCTGGAGGGCAGAAAGATACCTCGAGCTTGGAACGCTTCCAACCTAAAAAAAATTCTATTTTTAGTTTTTCTTCATCTTCTATCACATTGTTTTGAATTGGAAACTCATTTTTTATTTTGTTTGGAAATGGCATTTTATGAAGTGTTAAATTTTTTATTAGGAACTTTATAACTTGCACATCTTTTCCAAGCGACATGCACCTTATTCAAAGCACGAAACCAGGGTGTCACCCTCCTTAGGTTTTCATTATGAAACACGAACAACCTCCTAGCATTGCCACGGTAATATATGAAGCCCTACAAGGGACCCTTAGGGGGCTCAAACAAATTAAATTGGTCACCAAATAATGTTTGGTTCAGAAAACCTGACCGGATAGAACATCCAACACCAGGTGTGTCCTCACCATTTCCACACTTAGGCCTAAGGTAGTGTGACGACATGACCTAAAAGGTAAAGTGAGGCAAAATGGTATCCCAAAAGCATACTGGACTGGGAGGATACTCACTCAACGAAACAACCCTACAAATCTAGTCGGCTACAAAGGGCCTAAGATAATAAAGTGAGAAATAAATGAAGTAAAAAATATACAACAGATGTTTAGTCGGAAAAATCGCCCAAGACATAAATATTACATTATTTCATTACATGTACAATGAGTTACATTTGGGGAAATCTTAATGAGGATTAGGCCTCTGAGTAAGATAATCATACACTTGTGCTCTTCGGTCGTCGTCTGGATGAGGAGCCAATTCCTCCTCGACCTCATTCGCATCTGGCTCTAATAGCTGCCTGGGGATAACATCTATAGGGAACCACTGGTCGTCCTTCCTGAAAGGATTAGGCCTCAGAGTTGAAGGAGAGATCTCGTGACGGTACCAGAGTACTGAGTTCCTGGGGACCTGTAACTCCTTGAGGGTGCTCAACCATCCCCTAATAAAGGACAACTCTTCAAACTCTGTCAACCTCGTCAGAGCATCTGTCCAACCTTGGTCGTAACCATCAACCAACACTCACCGAGGAACTTTCTTGAACAGATGCCTCAGTCGTGTGATATCTCTTTGAAGCCCAATAACAATCACATATGCTCGATGAACATCCTCTTAAAGCTCGTCCATCTCCCTGGCTGGACCCCCTGCATCTGTACCAGCTCGCGAACCAGCGGATGGGGCAGAACCTCGCAAAACTTGAGGGGCGACACTTTCCATCTCGTGGAACATCCGATGAAGAGGAACCTCGTAAAACTCGGAGTGTGACACTTAGTGCATGCTCCCTGAGGCGCAACACTTCCCTTATGAGATTCTCATTCTCCTGTTGAAGAACTTTTCTGACTTAATTAATCTCATAAGCATCGAGAAGTCTAGCTCTCAGAGTGTTCACTTCTTCTTGGATAGAGGCACCAACCTCTTCCATCTCTTAAATTCGGTCTTTCAGTTTGGCGATGAGATCAGACTGGTCTTTAAATCTCTTATCCCTCGATTGCAGCGACTTGGAAATCCTTACGAAGGCTTGGCAAACTTAATCGCTTGCATTAGGACCAAGAATCCTTCCCAATTGAGAGGTGGTAGGTATATATTCATCCACATCAATCGACTACAAGCCATAAAGTGCAGTAAAGAACAAAAGAATCAGTATGCTAAAGGGAAAGTTTTTTCATTTTATTCAAATAAAGAGGCCCAAGTACATCGAAAGTTAAAAAGGACAGTACAAACAAAGCAAAAATACAAAAGAAGTTCTAAGAGTAGGCTAACTGGAAACCTTAGTTTATTTAGAGGTAGTTGGCTTCTTTCCCTTATTAGTGGCAGTAGCAGCATCTCCCTCAGGGGAACAACTGCTATTACCCTAGCAGGAGGAGCACCAACAAGAACAGTCTGAGAAGTAGGGACTATACCTTCAATGGCTGGGGCAGGCGCATCATCCACAATAGGCTTCGGGCCTAGATCATGCTCGTCGAACGAGGGTGAATCAATACCCACCCCAGCAGCAAGAAGAGCCTTGTTTCAACCCTTTTTGAAGTTCACTCGGCTGATGTAGCCTATCTGAACATCAACATCTTTATATGCGGTAGACCATCTAGAGTTGTACAAACTCTCCTTAATGGTAGCTGCCTCAGACTCCACCTTCTTTACCTTCTCTGCTAGCACCTTATTTTCCTCGACCACGACCAGCTTGCTCATGCAGACCAGATCATAGGATTGCCTCAACTCCTTTAGTTCCTTGATTGCCGCTTCCTTCTCTCTATTTTCTTCAATAAGGGAGAGATTGGAGGACTTCTAGGCCTCGCTGGAGGTCTTCAAATTGGCCTCCAACTTGACGTCTTTCCCCTTAAGCTTAACATTTTGCTTCTCCAAGTTCGCATTCCTACTCACCAGCTCATCGCGAGTACGGTAGAGAACAATAAATTCGATCACAAATTGCAAGTAAAGAGGGAGTATTAGAAGAAAGCATTGAACATAATATTATAAGTATTGAAAAACGTAGACAGACTTACCAAGTCTAGCCTCTGACTCGTTTGTAGAGCTAACTGATCGGTCCCCACTACCTTATGTCGATCAACAGGAAAAATTGCTCTCTCGAGAAGCGCAGGAGCCAACTAAGGAGAGATGGCGACAGAGGCCCCTCGGGCAACGCGTACACAGGCACCAAAGATTGCCCAGCCTTCATCCTCACTTACAATCTCCTTCTCTCCTCTTCCCTCTCATTCTTCTCCCTCTCAGCTCTATTCGTCTCTTCCACCTTCTTTCTCTCTTCAACCTTCTTCCTCTCCTTTCTTTTTTTCTCTCTTTCTCTCTCAACTGATCTTCTTCCCTCCTCTTCTTTTCCTGCTCGATGGTAGTAGGATGAGTACCAGTGGAAACTTCTCCACCGCTAGCCTTTTGCTTCTTTGACCACCTAGAAAGAAGCACATCATCATCATCCCTGATCAGATTCCTCCTGGGAGGATCCATATCTTCCTCAGTGGAACTTCTCGACTCACTGGAAGACTCTTTAGCGTCTAAAACCTCTTTTGAGATGGAAGACCCTTCACCACTAGAGCTTGCCTCGCTGGAACCACCTTCAGTGCCTCCCCTATTATCACCTTCGCCAGAACTTCTCTCTTCCTCGACTAATCGGATAGGATCTGAAATAACTTGTTCAATGATATCAAGCTCGGGGATGCTATCTACAGGTCTCACGATAAGACTAGACCCAATGTTCTTGTACTCCAGAAGAAAATCAGTTGATCGAGGATATTCGTCATTAGCCAAAGGTTCTATAATATTCCAAGCTTTGATCAACTCAGCAGTTCGAACCTCACTGAGAGCAGGTTCCAAGTTCTTTGTCCTCGCTGAAAAAATAAGAGAAGAATATCAAAAAACACAAACATTAACAAGAGGTTCAATGATCAGAGAAAAGATTACCTATGAACTCCTCTCCATAAAAGGGGATCGTGAATCTGTCACACTCGACCCCACAATATGGGGGGGACACTGCCGATTTCTATAAAGAAAACCTTCTTGCCAGTAATCCTTATGCGAATCAGGTAGATTCACTACCAATACCCTATCAGGACTCCTGGACTTGAGGTAAAGAATACCAGAACTGGTTCGCGAGAAATAATAATAAAAGAAAATCTCAGCAAGCCCTATATTGGTGCCATAGAGTTGATTTATTCTATGGACACCATTAATTATCTTCCAAACGTTTGGCTAACACTGTGCAGGGACAATATTGAAGTAACCAAAGAAATGCAAAAACAAATTACTTGGAGGGAAAGTGAGCCCCCCTTGGGACATTAAAATAATGTGAATCCAGTGAGCGCCCTCTATTTCTCTAACATTTTTAGGGATAGGGGCACACTCAATGTCTACCCAATCTGGGATGTTGTAATACTTCCTAAATTTAGTTACCGATCGATTGCCTATTTTTGCCATTTACAAAACCCTAACTAAAAATACGAGGAGGTTGCAATAGAAAAAATTATAGAAAGAGAGCAAGAAGAACTTACGAAATAAAAACTTGGCTTTGGACGACACGAAGTCACAAGCAAAGACGATGGGGGAGATTGAGATTGAAAGATGAAGACCTGCAAACGAGAGCGCAACAGTAGAAGCTTAGAGAAGATGAGAAAATTTAAAGAAGTTTGAAACGACAACAACGAAATGCTGCTCCAAAGTACTTTTAAATGTTTCCAATCATAACGCACAGGACACGAAGCAGGCTGCCGCCTAAATCAGTTTTAATCTTATAAAGAGTTGCAAAATTTACAAGGAAGCCATTATGACAAATCATTTAAATTTATTGAGCCCAAATTGTGGCCCAACAATTTTAGGGGCAATTGTGGGTACCTCGATTTGTCACCACGGGCCCAGACGAGTAGCCCAGTAGAAATGACCCAAAGTCTGGGAACCTTGCGTCTCAACCAAAATCAGTTACGACTAAGTCTATTCCTAAAATCTCGTAAGGAGATATTCTAGGAATATAGATTGACGTGGGGAAGTCCAACATACCCACTCCCCGAAAACAGAGATGTATATAACAAACCCTAGGCGTGGGGCAAAAGGCATGCATTGTATTTTTCTGTAAAACAATCCCCGAAGTATAAAAAATAAATACTGAGAGCACCACCGTGGATGTAGGCATTCTTGCTGAACCACGTACATACTGTGTTATGTGATTGGCATTCTTTAAATTCTTTATCTGCTTTGATGATTGTCTTTTCTTATTAACTTGTAATGAACATAATTGTCACCACACCTGTGCACCTAATATTTTTAATAAACTCAAATAATCTCATTGGCAACAGTTCTTACATGCAAAAATCCCCTATAGTCATAAAATATGTAGATGATAAGATTAATGGGAAAACATCTCATGTAAGTGTAAATATACATGTGAAGTTAACGTTAAAAAATCTCGTGTAAGTGTGTGCAGAGGTGTATACGAAGTTGAATCCATAAAGCAAATCAAAGTCGAAACACCTCCATGCAAGTATGATTAAGAACAATCTAAGTATTACCAATCATAACCAAATATTCTAGTCACATGGGAAGCACGAAATGAGTTGGATTCAAACACATTAATATGCCACACAAAATGTGTAAAACTAAAATACACAAAAATCAAAAATATTTTTGAGCTTTTCTAAAAAATTTCAAAGGAAAATACCAATTTGAAAACAAACTAACTCCAAAGACAAACAAAATATTTTTGTATTTTTCACTATCAAAATACAAAAGACTCAAGTAACAAACAACTAGCAAACATGGATATGATGAAGTATACAAGTTAATGTATGTAAACAAGCGAACACAATCATCTATTGGATATATGATGAGAAGTATCACGTGCAAGAAAACGAGAATCAACAAGCCTAATATGTAAAGCCTCCAAATCCTATTTCTTAACCCTTATAGGTGTAACATGATGCTCTCGAGTTTATGGAACTTGGTGACTCTAGTCTTAGACTTCATAAGAACGTTTATAAGATCTAGGTGTAACAAGACCTTTGGGTTGAACTTTTCTAACACCTGGTATGTGACTGACCCTCTAAAAAATAATGGTCTTGACTTTAGGATCGGAAGAATTACCAACACTACAAACACTACTTGAGTCTCTTAGACCATCTTTAAACTTCAAAATTTTAGACTCAAGTAAATAATTAGACTCTTCAAGTGTTAGGGACTCATTCTTCAAAATTTTAATTATTCCTTGAAGGTTATATGTAATACCCCGTATTTTTTCTGACTTTGAAATTGGATTAAATTATAAGTTAATGGATTAATTTGGAATATTTTTATAAATTAATTCAATTGGGTTTAATCCGAATTGTGGATATTAAAATGAATGATTCTCTATATTACTTAAACATATTTAGGTAATATATGATTATGATGTTATTGATATTGTTGTGTGTTATTAATTCAGCAATTTAAATTTTTAGTCGGGACGCAGTATGGGACATGTCGAGAAAAATTTGTTAGATTAAAAAGGAAACTTATTTTTCATCAACCTTATAGTTATTTTGAGTTAGTCGTTGCATCCGGAAGGGTAGAAATAGTCAAAAAAGTCTATTTGTATGTTGGTTTTGGGTCTCGGGTCATTTGAAAATGAAAAGACACCCAAAAGGGCATAATGGTCATTTTTACAGGGAGATGAATAGTGATTTCGAATTTTGTCTTATTATAAATATTTGGAGATTAGTTGTACGTAGGTTCATTTTCTCTTCTACACAAAATTGATAGGTCACCTTTTGAGAAAGAGTGAAAGGGTGCTTGGGAGAGGGAAGATTGCTTGGAAAGGAGGAGAACCAAGGGCCAAAGGTCACCATCACCAACCACCACCGGAAGTTGACCGGAGAAGGGGAGAACCATCAGTGATACACAACCCCAAGGGATCAGATCTTCATTAGAGGCAAGTTATTTGATAATTGCAATCTAGTTAGTATAATGTCCATGTTAGGATAGTTGTTAAAAATGAGATTTTACATGTTTGGAAGATAAAGATAGAGTTGTTAATTGATTTCTGGAAAATGTAAATATATAGGAATCAAACTCATGTTGTAGGTAGATAGTAATCCACAAAATAATCATCAATTTGTTGAAGAAATTTTGAGAATCATTGGTTTGTTCTTGAAGATATCATGTATATAATTTTCTGGAAAAATAGGATAAATATATGCTTTTAATTCAAACTCTTAATGATTCTAGGATGTTTAGATCATTAGAAATCATTTACATATGTTTCTATATCATGTAGTAAGGATTATAAGGAATTTGGGTTGTTAATATGAAGGTTTGAATGATCAAAAGTTATGAAACCCGTAGTATAAGAATTATCAATTCTGCGCTGATATCTGGGCGATCGATTGATCGACCCCCTACCTTCGATCGATCGACCTCCACAGAAATGATGATTTTGTTTCTTTTTAATTCTTAATATTATCCCAAATCTTTTGTAAATCTTTGGGGATTATTAATTGGATATAATGGGACTTAGGGAAAAAATTGGGGTTGAGAGATTCATGTGTTGGATTCTAATTTGTATGCATGAGGATTAAGGATAGGTCGAGTAGGGGAAATTCAATAAATCACCTGGGCAGCCTTAGGTGAATAAGAAGGTTTAATCCTAGGTGATAGAAGAGGTGTTTATAAGAGATTAGAAAATATCAGTTATAATCCTAATTAAAGGAGAGTTTAATTCGTTGTAATTCGGGAGATAAGATGATATGGACCAGTAGGATATTAGTGATTTTTACTAAATAAATATATTGAGGAAAAACCTATTTAAACCTTGAGTAATGAGTGAGACTCTGGAATAATTAAATTAAAGAAGTAAATTCATAATAGTTTAATACGTAGGATTTAAGAAATATAATGCTACGTATGGGAATTATCTTATGGTAGTGTGATTACCTTGTTAATATTATATCTATAGGTAAATGATAATGCCTATTTGATTAATTGATGATTTATATATATGAAATACCTAGCTTACTTGATATCGACGGGAGGTTTATGCATGAGGGCAGTCATATCCTGATGAATCCATGGGATTTTTGATTTGTCGCTCGAGAACATAGGACTATGAAAGACTTATCGGAAAGTTGATAAGTCCGCTGACTATGGGAACGTAGGTATGTGCGTGACCCGTGGGTATGAGAACTATGTTCGCCTCTAATTTTTGTTTTGATATTTGTGGTTTGAGGAATCTTTACCGAACTGGCAACCAACGATACTAGGACATGATAGCAGAGTGATGCATGCACCGCAACTGTGTCTCTGGGTTCCGTATTATATATGTATATATATAATTAATTACATGAATATATATATATATATATATAGTGGTTAGATCAATCTTCTGTGTGATAATTGTAGTTGACGGTGAATAGAGAAAAAGAATTGAATTAAGTTAACGAATATTTATTCTTATAGATTTGAAAAGCTTAATTCATATTAATGAGAAACGTATATGAATGGTTATACTACGTATGGTATGGGACATACGGGGTTATGATATGGGATAGAATCATATTATGGAAACTAGTTAGGAGGAACCATTAACTAGGAGGTTAATAGGAAACGTTAAGCGTGCACTATAGATGAGAGGTGAGAATATCAAGTGAGAGTCTGGATACTAGCATGTACAAAAAAAATGCTTTACTGCACTTGTAAAATACCTGCTGTTTTCAAATTTATTTTTTTACATCGGGCTCTGACCCGTTTCCTTGCATATTCTCTTTTCTATTGTACCTTCTAAATCAGGTGTCCAACATCAGGGATGCTAACCTTAGAGAATTATGACGAGCTATGGAGCTATGGAGTATTGCTTAGACGCCTATCTTCATTTGATGCACATTATGTAGTGATCTTTTATTTAGGGCATGTCGCTTGGAGGAATTCAGTTATCTCCTTTCTATCTGAGTCAAATAGTCTTGTACTCGTGTCATTTTAATACTTTGTTATTATTGGGATTACTGTATTGGATTATTATTTGGGAATGTTTATTCCAATTGCATTTAAATTCTTTTGAGTTATCTGTTCAGTTATTATTGTGATAGAATAAAATGTGTAGTGTTATTCATAAACTAAAAATGAATTTTGTTGAATTAAAATTTGGAATTTTTTTAACACTAGCTTAATTGGGTATTGGGTGATTAGTTAATGTTTTCAACAGTGATGTTAAGAATGAGCCAACTGTATATTTTGTTTTAATTTGGTATGGGACTGGCCACTCGGTAATTAATTAAGCGGGGTGTTATAGGTGGTATCAGAGCATCAGGTTCTAGAGTCCTTTAGGGTCTGTACGGCTTACTATGTTTTCAGCTTAGCGTTCTTTGATGTAGAGCCCTATGAGTAGGATTATTTCTTTTCTGGTTACGCTTACGTTCTTCAGCTACTCTGTTATACCAATTACTGATAGTATACCCTCGTTTCAGATGCCTCCTCGACGTGTACCTCATCTCGCCCCAGCTCAGGGTACAATGACTGTGGCCAAAGTTTCTATAATTATCACTCAGGTAGTCAATGCAGCTCTAGCTGCTGTTCAGTAGGAACTAGTTGTGCCACCCGCGCAAGGGCAAGTGTTTTGTACTGCATGGGAACGAGTGAGGGATGCCTTTTAGAAGGCACACCCACCTGAGTTTCAGGGAGGATAAGATGTCGTGACTGCTAGCCAATGGAAGAGAGATATCCAAAGGCACTTGAGAATGATCGAATGTACTGAGGTTCAATGTCAAATACTAGCCACATTCAAGGTAGTAGGGACAGCTTTGCGGTGGTGGGAAGCTACGAACACTATCGAGGAGAGAGACACAGTGACTATCCAAGACTTTTGGATACGGTTTGATCAGAAGTACTTTCCTTTAGCCATCCAGACAGAGATGAGGCAAAAATTACTTAATTTGAAACAGGGAGAGAAAACAGTAGCAGAATACAAGGAAGAATTTACGTGACTAACTAATTTGGTACTAGCAGAGGTACCCACTGAGGAGAGGAGAATTCTAATGTTCACTGATGGGCTGAACTATAAGATTCGCCAGCATTTACTGGGAAATCTTTCACTACGAACTTATGCAGATGTTCTAAATGCTGCAATGCTTCACTGCTAGGATAACCTCTTACAAGCTCAGGAGGTCAAGTGGGGGTTTGGGTCAATCCTGCAAGGCAAGACTAATGGGGGCAGTTCTAGTGTCATCGGCATCAGGGTGAGCAGGGTTCCCAGACAGGGAATTATGCTAAGCACTTATGATCTGGATACTCTCGATTTGGGTATAGATTAAATGGGCAAGGACAGCAGGGCCATCAGGGCCAGATGCAGGCTCATCGGGGCTAAGGGAAAAGGGGGTAATGGCCAGCAGGGTCGGGGTCAATAGGGACAAAATGGTGGAAAGTTTTCAGGAAAATGTTTCGTGTGCGGAAATATGGCCACAAACGACAAGATTGTCCTGATTAAAGACAAACTCCATCAGCAACAAAATGCTCGACAGGAGCCACAGATACTAGTGTTTCCACCAGCTGCTCTTCCTGCTCCAGCTTAGGTGCTAGCATTACCTCCCATTCCAGCAGCTCCCGTGCAAATGGGTCAGTATGGGCGTGTATGTAACGTCCATCAGGCAGCGATTCAATAACCACCACCCGCAAATGAGGGTATGTTTTCTATCTAAGGAGTTATGAGGCGCATAATGATTTACATGAGGACCTCATATTTATTGTAGCAATTAATACTGTGTGGGCAATAAGGTTACTAAACTTAAACTTTAGCACTGTCATTTGCGTAGACTCACCGAGGGGTAGTGGGGCACCTATATTTTTACATGTCATCACGTGGGTCTGATTTTATCACGAAGTTATTTACATTAGGCAGGTCCGAACATGATGTGACTATCGATGTGGATTGACTTATGGTATATGAGAGAGTATGGACTACTATAGCCAGCATTTTGTCTTCACCAAGAGAGTAGATGAGTAGACTTTTAGTTGAAATATATAAAACCCCGTAGAGAAGTTATATACTATTGACTAAGGACCTGAGGAGTTTCGATGACTGACTACTTTAGGTAGTAGTGTATCAGGGGGTTCCTTGTTTGGATTTCGCTTGCGAGACACCCCACGCATGAAACTAACAAACATTGGGAGTCGAAGTAAGTTAGGTCTTTAGGATATGAGTTTATAACCTTTGCGATAAATTAGAGTATAATGCGGGTAACCATATCCATTTCATAATGGAAGTTATATAATAGGGTGTAAGATCTCCCTGGATGGTTGGATTGTAGTAGTTTTCATAATTGTGAAAAAATAAGTATTTTTAGGTTAAACAACGTAGAAGTTGTGACTTCAGGATTTATTTACTAAATGATTAAGGATCATTTTTTCCCAAACTTTGTCACGAGGATGGTATAGGGAAGATTGAGTAAAGTTAAAGTTGATTCAGTCGAAATTTTATGTGAGGGTTGGCGTAAAACATCAATGGGGATTTTCGGTGATGTACTGTACGGGCAGTATGACATAGATTACTTGCGATGTGAGATTTATACTCAGAATTGACCTTACCAGTATGTTTTTTTTTTCTGAATTTCAGGACAAAATTCTGTTATAAGGGGGAAGTATGTAATACCCGTATTTTTTATGACTTTTAAATTGGATTAAATTATAAGTTAATGGATTAATTTGGAATATTTTTATAAATTAATTCATTTGGGTTTAATCCGATTGTGGATATTAAAATGAATGATTATGTATATTACTTAAAGATATTTAGGTAATATATGATTATGATGTTATTGATATTGATGTGTGTCATTAATTCAGTAATTTGAATTTTTAGTCGGGATACAGTATGGGACGTGTCGGGACAAATTTGTTAGATTAAAAAGGAAACTTATTTTTTCATCAACCTTATAGTCATTTCGAGTGCGTTTTTGCATTCGGAAGGGTAGAAATAGTCAGAAAAGTCTATTTGTATGTTAGTTTTGGGTCTCGGGTCATTTGAAAATGAAAAGACACCCAAAAAGGGCATAATGGTCATTTTTACAAGGGGATGAATAGTGATTTTGAATTTTGTCTTATTATAAATATTTGGAGATTAGTTGTACGTAGGTTCATTTTCTCTTCTACACAAAATTGAGAGGTCACCTTTTGAGAGAGAGTGAAAGGGTGCTTGGGAGAGAGAAGATTGCTTGGAAAGGAGGAGAACCAAAGGCCAAAGGTCACCACCACCAACCACCACCAGAACTTGATCGGAGAAAAGGAGAACCATCAGTGATACACAACCCCAAAAGATCAGATCTTCATTAGAGGAAATTTATTTGATAATTGCAATCTAGTTAGTATAATGTCCATGTTAGGATAGTTGTTAAAAATGAGATTTTACATGTTTGGAAGATAAAGATAGAGTTGTTAATTGATTTATGGAAAATGGAAATATATAGGAATCAAAATCATGTTGTAGGTATATAGTAATCCATGAAATAATCATCAATTTGTTGAAGAAATTCTGAGAATCATTGGCTTGTTCTTGAAGATATCATGTATATAATTTTCTGGAAAAATAGGATAAATATATGCTTTTAATTTAAACTCTTGATGATTCTAGGATGTTTAGATCATTAGAAATCATTTACATATGTTGCTATAACATGTATTAAGGATTATAAGGAATTTGGGTTGTTAATATGAAGGTTTGAATGATCAAAAGTTATGAAACCCGTAGTATAAGAATTATCAATTCTGCGCTGATATCTGGGCGATCGATCGATCGACCCCCTACCTTCGATCGATCGACCTCCACAGAAATGATGATTTTGTTTCTTTTTAATTCTTGATCTTATCCCAAATCTTTTGTAAATCTTTGGGGATTATTAATTGGATATAATGGGACTTAGGGAATATCAGTAAGCCCTAGATAAGAACCGAATTATTGTGATTGGGATTGCATTAATGAGAATTATGATAATTAAATTTGGAAGAAATTTCGGTTGCTAGATTCATGTGTTGGATTCTAATTTGTATGCATGGGGATTAAGGATAGTTCCAGTAGGGGAAATTTAATAAATCACCTCGACAGCCTTATATTTACAAGAAGTTTTAATCCTAGGCGATAGAAGAGGCATTTATAGGAGACTAGAAAACATCGATTATAACCCTAATTAAAGGAGAGTTTAATTCGTAGTAATTAGGGAGATAAGATGATATGGACCAGTAGGATATTAGTGATTTCTTACCGAATAAATATATTGAGGAAAAACCTATTTAAACCTTGAGTAATGAGTGAGACTCTGGAATAATTAAATTAAAGAAATAAATTCATAATATTTTAATACGTAGGATTTAAGAAATATAATGCTACGTATGGGAATTATCTTATGGTAGTGTGATTACCTTTTTGATATTATATCTATAGGTAAATGATAGTGCCTATTTGATTAATTGATGATTTATATGTATGACATACCTAGCTTACTTGCTATCGACGGGAGGTTTGGGCGTGAGGGCAGTCATATCCTAATGAATCCATGGGATTTTTGATTTGTCGCTCGAGAACATAGGACTATGAAAGACTTATCGGGGAGTTGATAAGTCCGCTGACAATGGGAACGTAGCTATGTGCGTGACCCGTGGATATGAGAACTATGTTCGCCTCTAATTTTTGTGTTGATATTTGTGGTTCAAGGAGTCCTTATCGAACCTTTAGTCCCCTATTCGGCGACCAACGATACTGGGACATGATAGCAGAGTAATGCATGCACCGCAGCTGTGTCTCAGGGTGCCGTATTATATATGTATATATATATATATATAATGAATTACATGAATGTCTATATATAGTGGTTAGATCAATCTTCTGTGTGATAATTGTAGATGACGGTGAATAGAGAAAAAGAATTGAATTAAGTTAATGAATATTTATTCTTATAGATATGAAAAGCTTAATTCATATTAGTCAGAAATGTATATGAATGATTATACTACGTATGGTATGGGACATACGGGGTTACGATATGGGATAGAATCATTTTATGGAAACTAGTTAGGAGGAATCATTTTATGGAAACTTGCATATTCTCTTTTCTATTGTACCTTCTAAATCAGGTGTCCAGCATCAGGGATGCTAACCTTAGAGAATTATGATGAGCTATGGAGCTATGGAGTATTGTTTAGACTCCTATGTTCATTTGATTCACATTATGTAGTGATCTTTTATTTAGGGCATGTCGCACGGAGGAATTCAGTTATCTCCTTTCTATCTGAGTCAAATAGTCTTGTACTCGTGTCATTTTAATACTTTTGTTATTGTTAGGATTACTGTATTGGATTATTATTTGGGAATGTTTATTCCAATTGCATTTAAATTCTTTTGAGTTATCTATTCAGTTATTATTGTGATAGAATAAAATGTGTAGTGTTATTCGTAAACTAAAAATGAATTTTGTTGAATTAAAATTTGGAAAGTTTTTAACACCATCTTAATTGGGTATTGGGTGATTAGTTAATGATTTCGACAGTGATGTTAAGAATGGGCCAACTGTATATTCTATTTTAGTTTGGTATGGGACTGTCCACCCGGTATTTAATTAAACGGGGTGTTACATTATCTAGCTCCCCCTCAATGCAAGAGAACTTATCCTCAGAAGTCTTCTCACATACTTTAAAGTCATTAATCAATTTATCATTATCCTCATTGGCATGTAAACAAACCCTAGAAATTTTAGAGTCCTCTAATTAATTCTCTAAAAGTCGAACTCTATCCTCACTCTCATTCTTGGACACTTCTATATTTTTAAGAATACGGTCCATTTACACAAGCTTCACATATAGGAAATTTCTTTCAATTTGAATATGTTGCAAAAATTTAATTTCAGCTTTAAAATGGGAATTTCCTTTTTTAAAAATTTTAATTTTTTTTGCAAACTTCCAATTCGAATGAGTTAATTTTTCTGCACAGTTATGAAACTCATTAAACTCCTCTCGAATATCAAAGTCGTCATCACTAAATAAATCGGACAACTTGTCACTATGGGGATCCATCGTGGAGAAAATGCACAAAAACAACATGAGAGATAATGATAAACAAACCACCTTACCAGCATGAAAAAAAGGATCTACACCATAATTTGGTGCAACCTGCTTTGATACCAATTTGTAAAATTGGTATCTAAAAAGAACTAAAAAAATCAAGATCACACGATAATATAGTGCAACCTGCTCTAAAACCAATTTGTAAATGTAAAACTCCCCTCTACGTTGTGTGCTTAGGCAGGGATGGTATTGAAAAATATAAAACCAAATTTATAATTTTTCAAATTTTCAAATAAAAACTTTAAACAAATTAACCCAATAAAAACTTGTTCACCAATTTCAAATCGAGTTGTAGCGATAAACCAATTTATCCTGTTTTATCTTTTTAACCTAAATCATGCACCTAAGTGATAGAGAATAAAATAAATAAACCAATCTCATAGCACGCCGATGTACCAGGAAAACCTAGAATGGAAAAAACCTGGATGGCCCAGTCGGCCCAACCATGTATTTCATTGCGATACGATATTACACAAGATGACAGACGACTTACTCAATGACTCGATCCCCACAAGCATTGATGCATCTTCAATCTTTAACCTCTCCTCCACAGTAACAACACAGGAATCCACCAGCGTAAGGGCCACAACATGTGAGTCCACACATGCCTCGGTATCCATCCAATCTAGGCACAACAATCGTCTACGAATTGGAATAGGTAATCCACCACTTCTTCACCGCAAAATAGTAAATGAGGAATCCACCACACTGAAAAAAATTTAACAAAGATATAGAGAATAAACTTGGTGCCCAAAACAGGATCTTTAAATCATATATAAGATGAATCTTGGATCCTAAACTTATGGGGTGCAAATAAGGATTCTTCAAAAGTTTTTGGAACAATTTATCTTAAAAATGTGACACCCCGACTAATTAAATACCAGGTAGCTACTCCTATATTAAATTAAACTAAAATGCCAAGTTGGCTCAGTTAATAGCATCACTGTCGAAAACATGTTATAATTACTAACCACCTAGTATTTAAAAGTAAGTTGTCAAATTTTAAATTAAGTCTGGTTAACATGCAGTAAAAGAATTATGAAAGAATAACATAACCATCCACCATAATGAAGAAATGGAATAACCAACAAATAATAATAAGTCCGGAGGAAAACTCCTCACAACAATCCCACAACTGAAATTAAATGAAACAGTATCCTGAATTAATTACATGCCAAAATCTAAAAATCTGGAATATGAAATGTCTCTAATAGAAATGGGCGACATGCCCTACAACTGGTGAAAACTGGATATAGAGTCAAGACAAATGAAGCGTCTACTAGCAAGGCCCTGTAACTTTCACAACAGCTACAGCTCGTCACCTGAATGGAAATCCTATGCATGGTGTCCTTGTGGCTGGGCACCTAAAAGGTTTTTACAAAAAATAGATTTGAAAGTAAACGGGTCAGAGCCCGAAAGTGGAGAGTATTTTTAAATAACAAGTGTTTTAATATATTAAAATAATGAATGCAAAATACATGTTAGGACGTGCACTCACATGAAATACTCACCTCTCGACTACTTGTGCACTCCTAACGCACCATACCCATCTAAGTGATATACGTATCTAACTAAACCGTCATAAGTTCTAACCGTTCTACTCGATTCATAGTATAAATACCCAATATTATCACTTAAACAGATAGCTTTACTTAAACTCGGATTATCAATTATTTACATTTTCAATGTACTGGAGGTTATCCCCTTATTTATCTTCTCAAGGAGTTACTATAAATTATACTCGCAATTTAACGTAACAATTCTGTTCATTTAACTGTATATTATTCACATCGTAAATATACGATACAAGCACCCCGAGGCTAAGCTGCGGTGCACACATACTCTGCTATCCATCCCGGTACATCACGTACATAAGGATTACAAATTCCGAATCTCTCAGGAATTGTTTGAATAAGCACAACACACAAAAATGGAGGCGAACATAATTCAACATATCCATGGGTCACGTACATACCTACGCTCCACAGTCAGCTGACTTATTAACTCACAAATAATTCATTCTAGCATTATTTTCTTAAGGTACCAATCTAAGTCCGAGAACACAAGGATTAGAGGGCCCTAAGCGAACGTAAACCTCCCGTGATAGCAAGTATGGTAGGTATGTCATACACATAAAATCATATATATATACTAAGCATGCACGCCTCTTAGTAATTACCATAATTTATTAGTGGTATACTTATCATTCTTATACCAATACACGTGTTCCCGGTTTATATATACACATCATTCATTATACTCACGTCGTACTTAGTTATTCGCGTCCTATCCCACAATTACCCTTGGGTTCAAATCATTCTTCTATATTTTACTCCACAATATATCCCGAATATCCCAACTATATTAATTAGTCATCAAGGTAATGTTATATCTACCATTAAATAAGGTTACGGGACACTAGAAATCAAACCAGGCTAAACAGGCCAAACTATCAACTCGTTAGAAGTCTCGTTCGAACGAGGCTGGTTCGAACGAGAGTTCGTTCGAACGAAGTGGGCATCTAACGAGATCTCGTTCGAACGAAAGGCATCGAATGAACATCCCACTCGTTAGAAGGAAAACTGTCACCTCGTTATAAGCTCGTTCAAACGAGCTCGTTTGAACGACCTGGGCAGGTTTTCTAATGAGATGCCAGTTTCGAGCCCAGAATTTCCTATCTCGTTTTTCACCAATTTCCTCTCCTCAAAACTCCTCTAAAAATTATTCCAACAATATTTTAAGGTTCCTCAAGATTCCTAAACATTCCTAGGTCATAATCTAGCACATTCATGGGATCAAATCTTCATATACAACACCCAATTATTAAATCTCCCAAAGTTTCCCCCAAACCTTATGAGTATGAACCCTAGAATTTAAAGTCATCAATTTTCCATAAATAAATTCCGTTTTTACATCATGAAAAGTTGTATTTATTTTAGCACAATCACCCAATAACATTCTACATGCAATCCCTACATCATAACTTGAATTTCTATCTCCAATTTCATGGGTTTTTGTCATTATCCCAAAACAATGCAATTTTTACAAATTTCTACGCGTGGAAGAAGCATTCGAAGTAAATAACATAATTAAACCACTTGCCTCTAATCTTTCTCTGAATTTGATGTTGAATCTTGAATGTTTAATTCTTCTCTCTCTCTCTGCAGAATTCTCTTCTCTCTCTCTCTACAAGTTCTTCTCTAAGGATGACAATGGAGGTGGAGGTTTGTTTGGACCCTTAACTTCTCTTCTAAACTTCTCCCGTAGCCCACTACTTAGTTTAGTGCTGATAATGGGCTGGTGGGTTTATTTAATAATCATAATTAAACTCTAATTTTCGTGGGTTTTTAATTCCCAAAATTCCAAAATTACCAAAATACCCTTTTAAGTTGTCGGTATGGCCTAAAAATTCCCCGGGACCCAAACTAAACCCCCGGCTAGTATTTTCTGACTATTTAGACCCTTCCGGACACGTTGGCACACTCAAAACGACCATACGGTTGATAAAAATAAAATTAACTTTTTAATTACAATAATTATATTCCTGACCCGACTGTCACACGCGTCTCAACAAGATTTCCAAATTGCCGTATTTCAATTTCACGACAAATTCAATATATTCAATATTCATATATTGCCATATATACACATTATAATCAAATACCAACTCACATCTCGTTAGTATTTTATCCGGATTAATTCTCAATTAATTCACATTTAATTTAATTAATCCCATAAATAAATATCGATAAAAATGCGGGGTATTACATACTCCCCCCCTAATAACAAAATTTCATCCCGAAATTTGGAACTAGAAAGTACCTGGTAAGAAAAATTCTGGATAACGTTCGCGCATCTCATCCTCGCGCTCCCATGCGGACTCCTCGACATTATGATGTCGCCACTGAATACGCACTAATGGAACTATCTTTGACCTCAGTTTCCGCTCACTTCGGTCTAAAATAGCAATCGGCCCCTCCTCGTAGGAGCTATCGGGATGGAGATCGATGTCCTCCAAAGAAATGTGAGAATGAGTCAAATCATCTCTAAGATATTTCCTTAGCGAGGAAATATGAAACACATCATGAATCCTGTGCAAAAGCTCCGGTAACCCAAGTTTATACGCAACAGACCCAATCCGCTCGATGATAGGAAATGGTCCCACATATCTCGGTGCCAACTTCCCCTTCTTCCCAAATCGTATAATCCCCTTCATAGGAGATACCCTGAGTAAAACCTGGTCCCCCACTTGGAACTCCTTGAAGAACCTCTTCGCATCAGCATAGCTCTTTTGCCGATCCTGAGCTACCCGAATGCGACTCCGTATCAATTCTATCCTCGCCGAAGTATCCTGAATCACTTCCGGCCCAAGTAGTTTGTTGTCCCCCACCTCCAACCAACATGCTGGGGAACGACAAGGTCTATCGTACAACGCCTCAAATGGAGCCATGCCAATGGTGAACTGGTAGGAGTTGTTGTAAGCAAACTCCATCAGTGGAAGATACTGCTCCCATCCACCCCCGAAATCAATGATGCACATACGCAACATGTCCTCCAACATCTGGTTTGTACGCTCGGTTTGCCCATCAGTCTTCGGATGATAAGCCGTACTCAACCGCAATTCTGTGCCCATGGCCTCCTGAAAACTCTCCCAAAATCGTGAAATAAATATCTTGTCTCTGTCAGACACGATATTTAGGGGCACACCGTGAAGTCTCACTATGTCTGCAATAAAAAGATGGGCATACTGTCCCGTAGTGTAGTCTGTCCTTACGGGTAGAAAATGAGCAACTTTGGTCAACCTGTCCACAATTACCCAAATGGAGTCTTGACCCCTCTGTGACGTAAGTAACCCCGTGATAAAGTCCATGGAGATGCTCTCCCACATCCCCATCGGGACCTCTAATGGCTGTAGCAGTCCTGCCGGTCTCTGATGGTCCACTTTTACCAGCTGACAAGTGGCGCATTTAGAAACAAACACGGCGATATCTCTCTTTATCCCGCTCCACCAATACTGTCGTCTCATGTCTTGGTACATTTTGTCCCCACCGGGATGTACCGCGAACCGTGAGCCGTGCGACTCTGCCATCACCTCGTGTCGCAATTCCTCCCCTTCCAGAACTACTAGTCTGCCATTGAAGCGTAATCCCCCATCTGAGCTAACGGTAAGAATTCGGCTCCCTCTACTAATAATCGAACTATCTGCTCCTGACAGAACGAGTCATCTGCTTGTGCCTTTACCACTCTCGTGACAATCTGCGGTGTAACAGTCATCACCGACATGAATGATCGGGCCACTTCATCCTGGTGTCCCAACTCCTTCCACTTTGCCTTCCACACCCCTGCCACCTCATCTACTGGCCTACGACTCAACGCGTCTACTACCACGTTAGCCTTCCCAGGGTGATATTGGATATCAAACTGATAATCCTTCACAAACTCAAGCCACCTTCTTTGCCGCATATTCAACTCCTTCTGCGTGAATAGGTACTGTAGGGACTTGTGGGCCGTGAACAATCGAAACTTCTCCACCAAAAGGTAGTGTCTCCAAATCCAAAGGGCAAATACCACTGCCGCTAACTCCAAGTCATGGGTGGGGTAATTCTTCTCATGAGGCTTAAGCTTACGGTAAGCATAAGCTATGGCCTGAGTCTCCTGCTGCAATACACCTCCAAGTCCTTGTAAGTACGCATCGGTGTAAACTAGATACTCAACTCCCGGTCTCGGCAATGCTAACACAGGTGCTGAGGTCAATTTGTCCTTCAACTCATCGAATGCCAACTGACAGGCATCACTCCAGATGAATGGCACACCCTTACGAGTCAGATGTGTCATGGGACCCGCTATCTTGGAGAAACCCCGAATAAACCTCTTGTAGTATCCTGCTAAGCCCAAGAAACTACGGATCTCAGTCGGTGTCTTGGGCTGTCCCCACTCCCTCACCGCGGATACCTTTCCCGGATCAACAGATATCCCCCGGTCGAAATAATATACCCCAAAAACTGAACCTCATTCAGCCAAAACCCATACTTCTCATACTTTGCATACAGCTCGTTCTGACATAGCATCTGCAAAACCTGCCTCAAATGCTCGGCGTGCTCCTCCTCTGTCTGGGAGTAAACTAGAATATCATCAATGAAGACAATGACGAATTGGTCTAGGAACTCTCTGAATTCCCTATTCATTAAGTCCATAAACATGGCTAGAGCATTGGTCAAACCAAAAGGCATCACTCATAACTCGTAGGAACCGTATCTCGTTAAGAACGCAGTCTTCGAGACATCCTCTTCCCTGATACGCAACTGATGGTATCCCGATCGCAAATCAATCTTGGAGAAGAAAGAAGCTCCTCTCAGCTGGTCGAATAAGTCATCGATTCGGGGCAACGGATATTTATTCCATATCGTGACCTTATTCAACTCTCGATAATCCACACACAACCTCAACGATCCATCAATCTTCTTTACAAATAACACAGGGGCACCCCACGGCGAAGTACTCCTCTGGATAAACCCCTGACCTAACAACTGCTCAATCTGATCCCGTAACTCTCTCATCTCAGCTGGAGCCATACAGTAAGGTGCGCGGGAAATAGGCCGAGTGCCCGGCATCAAATCGATCACAAAATCTATCTCTCTACTCGGAGGTAGTCCAGGTATATCCTGAAATACATCAGCGAACTCACTAACAACGGGTATCGAATCAAGTTGTATCACCACTTCCTTAGAGGTCTCCTCCTCTATGTAGTACAAATGAGTGGACGATCCTCCCTCAGGACGAGGCATCGCCACTAAAAACATCTCCTGCTCGGGAATGGTAAAGATAATACTCCTACTGAAATAGTCAATCATGGCTCGGTATGCAACTAGCCAATCCATGCCAATAATGGCATCATACTCGGTCATATCTAATACTAGCATATCCGCGGGTAAAGTAAACCTCCCGATCTCTATACCCACGCCTCTACATACAAGTGAAATCACGGAACCCCTACTCAACGGTGAATCTACACATGTAACCGTGCTTTCGGCAGTGTCTAACAACCCAAAGGTGCGTGCAAATCTCATAGCAATAAAACAGTGTGTAGCCCCCGTGTTAAACAAAATACGCCCCATAGTCCCCTAAATAGAGAACATACCCTCAATAGCTGGCGGATTCTGTGGTGCTGCGGCCTGCTGAAGCTGATATACCCTCCCATACTGAAACTGCCCCTGCTGAACTGGGACTGCTGGAATGGGTGGTAATGCTGCCATCTGTGGTGGTGCTGGGAGAGTGACGGGAAACATAGGCCTCTGCAGCTCCTATCGAGCACCCTGCTGCTGCTGCTGCGGGGCCCTACCCCTATCAGGACAATCCTGACATTTGTGGACAATTTTACCACAAATGAAACACTTCCCCTGAAAGTTTCCCCCTCGCTGCCCATACTGACCACGACCCTGGTGACCGTTACCATTTCTGCCCTAGCCTTGCTGGCCCTAGTGAAACTGCTGCTGCTGACCATTTTGACCCTACTGGCCCTGATGGCTGTTCTGACCCTGCTGGCCGTTTCGAAATCCTCCCTAACCATTCCTGAAACCCCCTGATCGGAATCTCTTAGAATCCCCCTGCTGGGAACCTTGATCACCCTGCCTATACTGACCCTGAGCTGATTTTGTCCCGCTGGCACCATTTCCCCCTGTCCTGCCCTGATGGATGGACTCTCCTGTTCGCTTCCCCTCTGTCAAGTGAAAGCGGTGGTCCTGGAAATGGAGCAGTGCTGCGTTAACCACATCAGAATAAGTGGCTAACGAGATATTTCCCAACAAGTGCTGACGGATCCTCCAAGTCAATCCATATGTAAACTTCTGAATCTTCTTCTCCTCTGTCGGTATCTCATCCGAAACAATGTTCAGAAGATTAGTGAATTTGGCCTCATACACGGCCACAATCCTTCCCTCCTACTTGAGGCTCATCAACTTCCTTCTCATCTCCGTGTGAACAGCTGACGAAAAATATTTGCGGTCAAACCGCACTCAGAACTCCTATATCGTGAGAGTATTTCTCTCCTTTGCAGTGGTAATAGACTCCCACCACTGCAATGCAGCTCCCACTAGCTTGAAAGTAGCTAATATCTGCCTCTGAACATCGGTGCACTCATACATCCTCAAGTGTCTCTGAATATCCTTCCTCCACTGACTAGATACCACAACATCGGAGCTACCTGCGAACTCCGGAGGGTGTTCTTTCTGAAAAGCATCTCGAACACGTTCCCAAGCAGACGGGAATGCATGTGCCTGAACTGGCGCGACTACTGGCGCCTGGGGTGGTGGCTGCTGTACAACGGCAAGAGCGACATTTACCGCCTGGGCCACAATGGCTGCAACCTCGACGGCATTCATCGTGCCCTGAACCGGTGCGGGCTGTGGTTCTGGCATTGCATCCCTGGGAACCCTTTGTGTAATTCGTGGAGGCATTCTGAAACAAGAATAAATTCTATAAGTTCGCAGTTATAAACTCGAAATAGCTGAAGAACGAAGCATACATAAAAGAATACAACAGTCCTAAAATATAGGGCTCTACATCAAAGAAAGCTCAGCGGAAACATAATAAACCGTACAGATCCTAAAGGACACTAGAACCTAATGCTCTGATACAACATGTGACACCCCGACTAATTAAATACCGGGTAGCTACTCCTTTATTAAATTAAATCAAAATGCCAAGTTGGCTCAGTTAATAGCATCATTGTCGAAAACATGTTATAATTACTAACCACCTAGTATTTAAAAGTAAGTTGTCAAATTTTAAATTAAGTCTGGTTAACATGCAGTAAAAGAATTATGAAAGAATAACATAACAATCCACCATAATGAAGAAATGGAATAACCAACAAATAATAATAAGTCCGGAGGAAAACTCCTCACAACAATCCCACAACTGAAATTAAATGAAACAGTATCCTGAATTAATTACATGCCAAAAGTCTGAAAATCTGGAATATGAAATGTCTTTAATAGAAATGGGCGACATGCCCTACAACTGGTGAAAACTGGATATAGAGTCAAGACAAATGAAGTGTCTACTAGCAAGGCCCTGTAACTTCCACAACAACTACAGCTCGTCACCTGAATGGAAATCCTATGCATGGTGTCCTTGTGGCTGGGCACCTAAAAGGTTTTTATAAAAAATAGATTTGAAAGCAAACGGGTCAGAGCCCGAAAGTGGAGAGTATTTTAAAATAGCAAGTGTTTTAATACATTAAAACAATGAATGAAAAATACATGTTAGGACGTGCACTCACATGAAATACTCACCTCTCGACTACTTGTGCAGTCCTAACGCACCATACCCATCTAAGTGATATACGTATCTAACTAAACCGTCATAAGTTCTAACCGTTCTACTCGATTCACAGTATAAATACCCAATATTATCACTTAAACAGATAGCTTTACTTAAACTCGGATTATCAATTATTTACATTTTCAATGTACTGGAGGTTATCCCCTTATTTATCTTCTCAAGGAGTTACTATAAATTATACTCGCAATTTAACATAACAATTCTGTTCATTTAACTGTATATTATTCACATCGTAAATATACGATACAAGCACCCCGAGGCTAAGCTGCGGTGCACACATACTCTGCTATCCATCCCGGTACATCACGTACATAAGGATTACAAATTCCGAATCTCTCAGGAATTGTTTGAATAAGCACAACACACAAAAATGGAGGCGAACATAATTCAACATATCCATGGGTCACGTACATACCTACGCTCCATAGTCAGCTGACTTATTAACTCACAAATAATTCATTCTAGCATTATGTTCTTAAGGTACCAATCTAAGTCCGGGCACATAAGGATTAGAGGGTCCTAAGCGAACGTAAACCTCCCGTGATAGCAAGTATGGTAGGTATGTCATACACATAAAATCATATACATATACTAAGCATGCACGCCTCTTAGTAATTACCATAATTTATTAGTGGTATACTTCTCATTCTTATACCAATACATGTGTTCCCGGTTTATATATACACATCATCCATTATACTCACGTCGTACTTAGTTATTCGCGTCCTATCCCACAAGTACCCTTGGGTTCAAATCATTCTTCTATATTTTACTCCCCATATATATCCCGAATATCCCAACTATATTAATTAGTCATCAAGGTAATGTTATCTCTACCATTAAACAAGGTTACGGGACACTAGAAATCAAACTAGGCCAAAAAGGCCAAACTGTCAACTCGTTAGAAGTCTCGTTCGAACGAGGCTGGTTCGAACGAAGTGGGCATCTAACGAGATCTCGTTCGAACGAAAGGCATCGAACGAACATCCCACTCGCTAGAAGGCAAACTGTCACCTCATTAAAAGCTCAAACGAACGAGCTCGTTTGAACGAGCTCGTTCGAACGACCTGGGCAGGTCTTCTAACGAGATGCCAGTTTCGAGCCCAGAATTTCCTATCTCGTTTTTCACCAATTTCCTCTCCTCAAAACTCCTCTAAAAATTATTCCAACAATATTTTAAGGTTCCTCAAGATTCCTAAACATTCCTAGGTCCTAATCTAGCACATTCATGGGATCAAATCTTCATATACAACACCCAATTATTAAATCTCCCAAAGTTTCCCCCAAACCTTATGAGTATGAACCCTAGAATTTAAAGTCATCAATTTTCCATAAATAAATTCCGTTTTTACATCATGAAAAGTTGTATTTCTTTTAGCACAATCACCCAATAACATTCTACATGCAATCCCTACATCATAACTTGAATTTCTATCTCCAATCTCATGGGTTTTTGTCATTATCCCAAAACAATGCAATTTTTACAAATTTCTATGCATGGAAGAAGCATTAGAAGTAAATAACATAATTAAACCACTTGCCTCTAATATTTCTCTGAATTTGATGTTGAATCTTGAAGGTTGAATTGTTCTCTTTCTCTCTGTAGAATTCTCTTCTCTCTCTCTCTACAAGTTCTTCTCTAAGGATGACAATGGAGGTGGAGGTTTGTTTGGACCCTTAACTTCTCTTCTAAACTTCTCCCGTAGCCCACTACTTAGTTTAGTGCTGATAATGGGTTGGTGGGTTTGTTTAATACTCATAATTAAACTCTAATTTTCGTGGGTTTTTAAATCCCAAAATTCCAAAATTACCAAAATACCCTTTTAAGTTGCCGGTATGGCCTAAAAATGCCCCGGGACCCAAACTAAACCCCCGGCTAGTGTTTTCTGACTATTTCGACCCTTTCGGACACGTTGGCGCACTCAAAACTACCATACGGTTGATAGAAATCAAATTCACTTTTTAATTACAATAATTATATTCCTGACGCAACTGTCACACGCGTCTCAACAAGATTTCCAAATTGCCGTATTTCAATTTCACGACAAATTCAATATATTCAATATTCATATATTGCCATATATACACATTATAATCAAATACCAACTCACATCTCGTTAGAATTTTATCCGGATTAATTCTCAATTAATTCACATTTAATTTAATTAATCCCATAAATAAATATCGATAAAAATGCGGGGTATTACAAAATAGAACTCTCAAAAGGCACTTCTAAATGTCTAATTCCGCATCTCTATTTATAGAGAAAGTTATTTTAAAAGGATAGGGATTAAATATTGGGAAAGACATGCTTTGAAAAATAAAAACACACGTACTCGTTTGAACGAGCTGACTTCTTGTCCAAATGAAGTACACATTCTCGTTTAAACGACTTCCAACTAAACTTCGAATGACATTCTAAAACATACCCAAAAGGTGACGTTCTAGATCTCATTCAAACGAAGGAATCTCGTTCTAACGACCAATAAAAACTCATTCGAATGATATTTCATTTCGTTATAACGAAACAATGATATTTTCAAAAAATTATTTTAAATTTTTAAAAAAATGCTAACACTCAATAATAAAATATCCAATGCTCAAAATAAATATGCATTCATACCTAAGAGATCCTTGGAACTTGAATATGAAAATTGGCATGAAACATTGAACGATGATATAATTTCTGAAGCTTTGTCGCTACATTTTCATCTAAACACGTCAAAGGCTTGAAGGGACCAACCCTAATCCATGACTCAAAATATTTTGTCCGGAATTAAGCCATTTACAAACAAATTGACTTGATTGAAAATTTTTCCTTACAATAGATATATAGATAAATAGATACATATATACATACATATGTATATACATACATACATGTGAACATAAAGAATGTTGTAATTAAATAAATAAAGGATATTTTTATAAAAATTAAATTGAAGATTCTGTTGTTGATATATTTAAAGATTTGATATAATTTAGATAACATATTAAAAATTCTCATTTGAACTTTACACCAATTTTCCTATTTTTCAATGACACATTAGCTGTTTTTGTTGTAAATCAATGCTTAAACTAATCAAAAAAAATTAACAACACCTTTTTTTTTGTTTTGGCGTTAACGTTGATGGAAGCAATCCCCTTATCTATATAATAAGTTACAGTGATGTTTTAACTATTCATATGATGGGGAGATACTTCACGGTTCAGATCGAAGCCAACAAGGCAAGGATCCAATGGTTGAGATTAAAATATCCCTCTTACCAGTTTTACCCCTTAAATATTTGAGTTGCCCATCTTTTTAACACTTATTTACTTTCCCCCTCTTCCCCAAAATTCAAAAAAATGGGTAAACAAGTAAATTATATGCTTGGTCCACACAAAGACTCTCTCTCGATCGATCGATCAAACTATCGGTATTAGACTTTCTCTCTGCTCACTCAAATCAACTAGAACACAACTCTGTCTCTTCATCCCTTCATTTGGGAACTTATTACCACTGTCATTTGGGAACTCCATCTTTCTATCTCAAAATGGTGAGTAATTGAGTTTTTTTAATTATTTTGTTCTTAGATCTGTGTATAAGTGACTGCGTAGATTTCAATGTTATAGTAAAATATGTCCCTTTATCTTCAATCGCTCAATCCCATTTTCTATTTCCCAATCTAACTTCGAGCTCACCTTGGTTTGGGTTAAATTCCGTTGGTTTATTTTTCTTTACCTGGTTTAACTTTATTTTGTTGTGTTTTATAGGTGCCCACCATCTTGAGGTATGTTTTAACTCTATCTGTGTTATTGGTACATATTATTTGTTTGTTAAAATGTTTGATAGAACAAAAGTTTTCATTATTCACATTTGGATTGGACTCAATGCAAAAATGGTTTTTGTTTCAGGTTGTGCTGGTAGTGTATTTTGTGTTGAAATCACCGAGGTGGAGTTTCCATCAATGATCACCACATCTATTTTTTCGGAGGTAAGCATTTTGAAATTTAATTTCCCCTGTTTTTCTTATGATTAGGAATGGTAAGTTTTCCCCTTTTTTAGTTTACTCACTCAAATATTTTTTAACTCTTTTTCAGATATTATTTTTTTGAGTGGTAACTCTCAATTGAGCCTTTATGGGTTTTGTATTGGTGATCTAAGTGTATTATTATTTTATGGTGCTGGGGCAAGACATGAATGTTTTGGCTTCAATTTTGAAGATCTAAAGGTATTTTCTGCCTCTTCACTCTTTATATTTAGTTTATCCTTTGATGATATTAGCGCTTTTTTAGGGGTTCAATCTAAGGGTTTCATTTTTAAATAGAGTTAAAATAGGGGTTTTTAAAGTTCCATTATTTTAGTCTAAATTACTACTATTGTTATTAATACGTTAAATATGATCTTCACTCATTATTTTTACATTTACCTTCTTATTTGTTAAATATGATATGTATATTTATCCGTTGACTTATAAACAAAATGAATATGCAAATGCGTTAACTCTTTTAATGTTAATTTTGACTTTCAAAATATGCCCATTAGGTTATTTGTCTTAGCTGGAAAATAAACGAACACGGATTATGTTTCTTTGTTTTTTATCTTTTGAGTACTATATGTTTTCTTTTCCCTAACATTAATATTTGCGACCTTTGAAAATGGATTCAAACAACCAAATTAGAGCCAATGTTCAGAGCATACATATCTTTGTTATCTATTGATCCTCATTTGTTTTTTCCATACTAATTTGATATATTGCACATGTGATAACATGACATTGGAGGGTAATAATTATAATCACATTAACTCTTACCTGAATTTGTAATTCTTTTGAAGTGGGGTGCGATAATTATTTTGACCAATGTTTAGCTTCTTATGGAGTTTTTTACTTTTTATCATGATCAATATTTACTGTAACTTAAAGTTATTCATCAGTCAGTTTCTTCCAAAAATAATTTAGTATATTAGGAAATAGTCTTTGTTAAAGAACAACAAAAAAATGGTGTTTGCAATATTACATTTTTCTTCTTTTTGTACTCATCCCATGTAATTTTATGAGAAGTTTTGAGGCTGGCCAAATAAGCAGCATGCCACTGTAACACCCTGTGTTTTTATTACTTATTTTAATTAATTAATTGGAATTTTTGGAAAAAATAAATTTTTGAATTTAATAATTTTTATTGGCTAAATATGTTGGTCATGATTTTAGAAGAATAGAACTTCAAGCAAAATTGAAATCAGATTTAAAATGGAGTTTTAATTGAATTTTTATTATATAGAAGAATCATCAAAACGTAAAACTCTCTAAGAGTCCTCGGAGCATAAAACTCTTTAGAAAAAAATATTTAAAAATATTTAAAAAATATTTAAAAATATTAAATTTTTTTTTGTAGCTTCCTCTCGTCTTCAGCTAATTCTCTGTAAAATTTCATCTAATTCCAACGGTCCGATCGTCCGGAATAAATTTTTTAGTGTTTGTATCTTATTAAAGTTCTATTAGGATTGGGTTTCCTAATGACTATATAATGACTTTAATTCGTGGGGGGACTTCTCATAATCACTTTTTCTCAATTTTTTTACTAGAGAACTCTTCTAAAAATATTTTCTCTCAACCATAATCATCAACCTCCAACATAATCAAGGTTTTGGCACAAGTTTTTGAAGGCTTAATTGGGGTTTAATCAAGATCGTTCAAGAACACTCTTTTGCTAATTTTTCGAGAGGAATCCAGATTTCTAATCAGACTTTTAACACGAACTTTACAGGCATGAATACTCTATTCTTTTTCTTTAGTATTCTGCGTTTTAAGTGTCGCCTAAACACTCAATTACATGTTTTCTTAAAAATAATTAGTAACTTAATTAGAAAAAGTGAATACTAATTATGGGGCTGTTTTATAAAATATTTTAATCTGAATAATATTCATAACTCTTTGGGTACGTAGGATTCATGAGTGATTTTGGGTTTTATTGTTTTAGGTTGCATGTAGTAAAACCCTAACTTTAAAATAAATGATTTTTGAGTGCGTATAACTCATGTAATACATGTAGAGATAATAAAATTTGGTTTTGATGAATATATGATGAAAACTTGGTATATTTAATTTAAAATAATTAAATGAGATTAATGGAGTATTGTTGACGAGGTGATAATTAAATTAAAGATTTAATTGAATTGGACCATCATGCGTAGTTTTATATATTGATTAATTATGCTTGTTTGTGTGACTTGTTGGTATTATGATGTTGTCTTTATGACGACGGGTTGTTGGGTATTATTGCTCTCCCTATATTTTAGAATGCCTTCTAGGTATGGGACTAGTGGGTATGCCTTTTTGATTATTTATGCCTTCTAGGTATGGGACTAGTGAGGGTAGATTATCGCATTTTTATCATCTTGGGGGTTGGTTGATTTTTAGTACTTTATCTTCGTTACGCTAGGCTAAGCATGAGACTGGGTCGAAATTTAAGTTAGAAATTCATCCTATACATGGGTTAGGACGTATTGATAACTTGGGGACCCTTAGTTATGGGACTAAGGGGTATTTTGAGGATCTCGCATCGATTAAAAGGGTGGGGTGATTATAAATTGAGAAATTGAGAATTAATGCCTAAGATAAAAACGGGTATTAAAATTTGTGGCGACATAATGTGTCGGGGCAGACAGTTTAAACGGGCCAGAGGGAGATTTATTTCGTGTCGTGTGTGGAACCTGTCATGTGTCGGGGCCGATAGTTAAACGGGTCGGAGGGCGATTGACAAGGGTAACCTTGTCATGTGTCGGGGCCGGCGGTTTAAACGGGTCAGAGGGTGGTTGACAAGGGGAAGTGTGACACTTTAGTAAAAAGTGAGAACAATAATAAAAGTTGGTTAATTTAATTAAATTAATATCGTGGGACTTGGGAATTTAAAATCATATTGGTGTGCCTTTATAAATGGGGATTTTTGCGGGTAGTTAGTGGTTTATATTTATCGCGTTTAAATATTTTCGTTTAATTTAAAATACTCGATTGAGATATTTATTGCTTATAATGCTACTGTCTGGATTCAAGGATCCTATTTGAGGAGAGTAGTGTGTATTTTTGCTCAGGGCTTTGGCTCTGACCCATGCGTTGACTAATCTTTTTCAGGATTTGATTTGGAGAAGCTGCATAAGTTTATCGGAGTTATCATTGGAGGTGCAGATGGAGTTATTTACTTTATGGCATAGTTTAGTTCGACTTTCTTTTCCAGTCGTATTATTAGCCTTCATTAGAGTTTTATTGGGCCATTCGGTTCCAAAGTTGTTTAGAGGATTTCTGTTGGGATTATTCAGATTTTATTTAATCATTATTGGAGATTGAATTTTTGGAGTTAGCATGTGATGGATCTTTTATCGCTTAGTTGTTCGTGATCATTTGAGTTTGATTCAATTGTTTATCTTATGGCCTGATTTATTTATGTCTCATATCTGTCTCATGCTAAGAATGGTATTTATTTACTCAATCCCGACTTAGTTTTGGTGGTGGCCGACGCCAGAATTAGGCGGGGTGTGACAGATGGTATCAGAGCATGGCCTTAGGTCTCGTAGTTTATGAGTCCGTTTAGCTTCCGCGTTTTCGATCTTTGATTCCCTTTGTTAAGGTAGAGAGTCTAGCATACATTTTAGATGTGTTTCTTGGCGATGTGAAGTTTTGAGTTAAGGGCGTTGTGGACATTGAGTTTAGAATTAGTAAGCTTGATGTGGGGATCCTTAGAATGGATTTTGGAGACGATAATTATTGTGGAGATTTTAGTACAGATGTTAGGTACCGTATGTATTGATTTTTGATGTTGAGATTTAATTTGAGGAAGTTAGAATTTTGATGACTTTCGGATATAGGATTGAGTGGGGGATTTGTGAGAGCGTGTAGTACGCCGTTATTTTCATAGTTATGCATATGCATATAGGAAATATATATATTATTTTGTTGTTCGTGGGGTAGGTGCGCGTAGGATTGGGTGTATGGGCGCCCAATTATGACATTCTACGGGTAGGCATATATGAGCCATATTTTCTTTTTGCGAGATTTAAGTGTTGATGTGTATGCTTCGTCTAATTTTGAGGACGAAATTCTTTGCCAGTGGGGAAGTATGTAACACCCCGTGTTTTTATTACTTATTTTAATTTATTAATTGGAATTTTCGGGAAAAATAAAATTTTGAATTTAATAATTTTTATTGGCTAAATATATTGGTTATGATTTTAGAAGAATAGAACTTCAAGAGAAATTGAAATCGGATTTAAAATGGAGTTTTAATTGAATTTTTATTATATAGAAGAGTCCTCAAAACATAAAACTCTCTAAGGGTCCGTTTGGTTGTCAATGGGTAAAAGCGTGGCTATGGAAAAATTTGCCTAGGCAAATTTTACCTAGGCAAATTCAGATGATGCTATCAAACAACATTAGACGAAATTAAAGTCAATCCAATTAATTTATTTAAAAATAATTTTTATATTATATTCAAAAATGTTAAAAATAGTTTTTGCAATATTTTTATATTACAGTTTTAAAAAAAATTGTAAAACGTTTTCTTAACAATTTTTTATAATATTAAAATCAATTTTCAAAATATTACAAAACAATTTTTAAATATTCACAACAGTTTTTTTTTAACTATTTAAAATATTTTTTAATTTTCTTTTTAAACTTTAAAACTGTTTTTATATTATGTTAAAAACTGTTTTTAAAATTGTTAAAAATTTGTAAAACATTCTCTTAACAATTTTTTATAATATCAAAAACAGTTTTTAATATATTACAAAACAAATTTGAAACATTCACAACAGTTTTTTTAAACTATTTAAAACTGTTTTAAAAAATGTTTTTTAAAACTTTAAAACAGTTTTTATAATATACCAAAACAATTTTTTAAAATGTTAAAAACTGTTTTACATTATTTTTATATTACAGTTTTTCAAAAAATTTGTAAAACATTCTTTTAACAATTTTTTTATAATATTAAAAGCAGTTTTCAAAACATTACAAAACAATTTTTAAATATTTATAACAGTTTTTTTAAATATTTAAAACAGTCTTTAAAATTATTTTTTAAAACTTTGAAACTGTTTTTATGATATATTCACAACAGTTTTTAAAAATGTTAAAAACAGTTTTTACAATATTTTTGTAAATACGGTTTTTTAAAAAAATTGTAAACATTTTCTTAACAATTTTTTATAATATTAAAAACAGTTTTTGAAACATTACAAAACAATTTTTAAATATTCATAACAGTTTTTTAATTATTTAAAACAGTTTTTAAATTATTTTTTAAAACATTAAAACCGTTTAAGAAGTTGGCAAATTTGTGGGCAAATATTTCCCACTCAAATAGGTAAGCAAAATTTGCCCACAGATTGTGCATAGGAGGTGTTGTACATTGGCAAATAATGCCTAGACAAATTATGCAACCAAACAGCCAAAATATGGGCAAATTTTTATATTTTCCAACTTTTTGGCATTTGCCTAGGCAAATTATGCCAACCAAATGGACCCTTAGTGACGTATTACTCCATATGCGTTAACGTTCCATTATAACGATCAACGAAGGGTAATCGTGTAAATTTTACTTTCTAATATTATTCTTATACCTTCTTACGGATGACTCGCTTTATCTCTTCCATGATATAAGTCGAGGATTCCTATCTCCACTATCTATATACACATGCACACATATCACGGGGAAAAATAAAGTCAAATAGCAAATATCCATGAGAGACCGAAAGGGAGGAATGGGTGCCTAATACCTTCCCATTTCGTAACTAAGCCTCCGAACCCTTCTCGAATCATTTTGGTTTTGCATGCACCAGTATGTCTTTGGATGCCATCCTTCGGGATGGCTTCCCTTTTTTCTTTTATCTGTTTTGAGGCAAATAGACTGGTGACTCTGAATCTCTCTACATTTTTACACCTCATCTAAAATGACGCCGGTCCAAGCGCTCCCGAGAGGCATGCGCAGGACCCGATGATCTTTTCCTCCGCCCGCCCGTGGGCGAGGATCGGGGATGGACACACGCACTTCATGAGGGCATCTAGAAATCCAAGTGGGAGAATAAGTGAGAAAGTGTTCCAAAGTTTAAGGGTGTAGGATTCTAGTGCAACAGTCTAAGAAAGGGGTTTTGCTAAAATGGAACCGAATCAAATCCCCTAACCGAATCGGTTCAGTTTTGAAAAATCGCAAAATAAAAAACCCCAGAATAGAATCGAATCGCTCCTGAACTGGATCGGTTTGGTTTCTGTGATTTTGGTTCGTCCGGAGGTGACCATGCCTCCCCCTATCCCCTCTTTTCCCTCCATTCATCCCCCATTTCCCTCCAAACTTCCCTTATTCCTTTCCCTCCAAATTTCTTCCCCCCAACCCTCCCCACAACCTCTAAAACCAACCCCTACCTTTCCATTTCCCTCACACCTCCTCTCTATCCTCCATCTCTACACCCCTAACTCTCTCATTCCCTATATTCCCCAATCTTTCCATGGAAAATCCCACTCTTCCCCCGAAATATATGTCCACCAAGATTTTGCCCAACGACAATGGGGAATACCATTCCCACATGGAGCACGTATGGCGCGAAAAAAATTCAGCCTATCCCGCCAAATGCACATTGAGCGTATCGTCAATTGGGACGAGTTTTCCTGCTCAGTCGCAAACCTTTTCAGCAGGGGGGGTGGGTGCAATACCTCCAAGAACCCCACAATGTAGTGTGGGGGGACGAAGTTTGATCTTTCTATGGCTCTCTCTTTCGCACGGGAGAGTTCGAGTGCCAAGACTTTGTCGACGGTCGCCCCATCCAGTTTTCAATGACCATTCTCGCTCACAAACTTGCTACCAAGGGCATCCCCTACCCAGAAATCTATGACTGCCCAACCAATGTCCCCACCCTTCCTAAACAGCAATGCATCAATCGTCTCTCTCCCAATGTTATTTGGGAAAGGGGTACCTTCCCCATGGGACGCCTAAACTATAAGGCGCGCATCACCTTCCATATAGTATACGCTAAGTTGCTTCAAACCTCAAATTACTCGGAGATGCGCGCTCGCCAAGCGACCCTCGTGTACCACCTTTTTGACCCAAACTTTAGCCTCAATCTGGTCCGCATGCTTTACGCTGATATTCTTTACGCGGCCTGGGAACAAAAAGGTGTGGTGCCCCTCCTTTATGCACACCTCGTCACCTCCCTCCTTGCCGACGTTGGTATCCAGTCACCTCACGCTTTCCCATGCCTCTCGGAACCCATTGGGAAGGTGTCACGCACTCGGAGTGCCCAATATAGGGTTACCCATCGAGTAGCTCGGGAGGCGATTAATTTATAGGACGAGGAGGAGATCCCTATTAAAGATCCCGTGGCTGAGATGTCGAAATGGGCAGGGCTGAAGAAGAAGAATATGACGAGGAAGATGACTCGGACTTTGAGCCCCGGTGTGGATTTCGATAGGCGTCTTGCAGCGGTGGAGTCCCATTTTGATGGGTTCATCACCCAATACAATCGATACCAAGAGGCCTATCAAAGGGATCAAGACGCCTACTGGAGGGACACGAGCTTGATGCATCAACTCCAAGCCCATCTAAATGAGCTCAACTTCGAGGGACCACCCCCCACCTTCTTCTATGATCCCTAAGATCCCAGTGCACCCTGGCCCTTAAATGCGTCACACCAATGAATCCCTTGTCTTTGTTAGATGTTTTGTGTGTTTGTGGTGGTTGTTTAAACATTGTTGGTTGTGTGTTCTACCCTACCTTTTGTAACACAGTTGTTCATTATCTATAAAAATTCTGCATTTCTGTTTCATTTTTTTGTTTATTTTCTCCCACTTTTAATTCGCTTTGAGTTAGATTTTAGTGCTTTTTGCTTGAGGACAATGCAAAAGTCTAAGTTAAGGAGGGTCACAAGTGCGTCTTTCTAAAACATCACAAATTTTCAAAAATGCCTAGAAATTTCAAAAAATCATAAAATCTTGAAAAACCCAAAAATATTTTTATTCAAAATAAATAAAAATTGGAATTCAAATTTTTCGAAAATATCACTAAAAGTCGGTTTTATGTCTCAAATTGTAAAAACATAATACACAAATCCAAAGTTGATCAAAGATGGAAATTGAGCGCATGTAGGCGACTTAACGAATAAATCTGGAGATTAACAACCCCGGTGAGATTCGAGCCTTTCATTCTTGTGAAACTTTATAAATCAATCCGAGTTAATTGTTAACTCAAAAGTTTATTTCAGCGTCTAATAAGTCGTCGAGGATCTCAATCCTTTCACTTTGATCGGTTATGGAAAATGTGTGTGATATTGCCTTGAAACACGTGTAAAAATATATCTCTAAACTTAACTCACCTCAAAACGCATATGGTAAAGTAATTAGTATTTTGGACAATGAAGTAGGCCCTCGTTTGTCACTCAAAAATATTTGCCAGAAAAAGTAGCGAAAAATTATCCCTTTTTAACCCAAATTGAGCCGAATAAATTTTTTCCTTTCGTTTGACTATCCGAAAAACCCCAATTGGCCCGGAATTGTGAAAAGTGATAATCAGAAATTAAGTCCGGAAAGTGCAGAAAAGGGGAAAGAAAAAAATAGCTATGCTAAAAAAAAATAGCAAGAAAGTAAAAACATGAAAAACAGAAAAAGAAGAAAAAAATGAGCAAAAGCCCAAAAAAGCACTAACAAACATCATAAGAATATTTTCCAATTTCGAAGTTCCCAACCATTCTCATTTTACCCAATACATCTTTAGCCCGAAAAAGTCCTAACCAAATCCAGAATTGCGAAATTGGTTACCAAGTGGAGAGCAAAAACACAAAAAGATAATAAAAGAGATTAAACCCGTTTTCTTATATCCGTAATCCGATGATGAGATCCGGTTACCATAAATTTCCGTTTTTCTACTTGTATGCGTGAACTTGGTTCCAATACATTTACTCTTATAAATCATGCATACCGAGAGAATAGCCACATTCCAAGTGATTCGTTTGTGAGATCATTCCGTGAGATTTTGAAATCAAAACGAATTTTCGGATAAGTAACATAATGGTTAATCGGTAGAAATTTGCGATTAAATTCCCGGCTTCTCACACACACACACACACTATGATTTGAGACTCTTGAACATGAAATGATGATGACTATTTTCTCAAAAAGTTTGAACTATATAATTTTTGCATATTTTGAGTTTTCTTTTAGTCGAACTTTGTGGGTATATTCACTGCAAACCCTCATGAGACACCGCTCGTCCTACTAGGGTAAACCAGGGGTTTAAAGGCTTGTTGCATACGCTAAATGCAATCGCTCGCCCGCGAAAGGGGTATTCTATCCCATTTTTAAGTTAGACCATGTTTTGATTCTTTTTACATTGATCGGGATGATCAAAGTTCTAAGTTAGGGGGGTTTGATTAGGCATAAATTCTTCCCATTTATCCCTTGAATTTAGAGGCTTTTATCCCTCCACAATGTGTAATTCGAGTGGATTTATATCATATCATTCCTCTTGACAAGTTTCTAATGAGTATGCCGAGTTTTTGGTATTTTCCATCTATTTCGTAGGTATTCAGTGTTTAGGAAGGATCGGCATCCCAATCCGAGGTCCGTACCAAAAGCTTCAAGGAAATACAAGGAGGAAAAGTTACTAAAAAAGATGGAACCGAACCTAAGGGAAGGAAAAAGAACCGATCCCATCCTGGGAAAGCTCCTGTAAAGCACTACAAAGATGGAACCGAACCGATGTGGAGGAAAAAGGAACCGAACCTACACCTGAAAAACCTCCTGTAAAACAATGTCAAGATGGAACCGAATCGAAGGAGAGGAAAAATGAACCGATCCTATGCTCGAAGAACTTTCTATAAGTACTTTCAAATATGGAATCGAACCGAACCCCTTAATAGGATTGGTTCTATTTTTGGAAATTCGAACTTATCCAAGTGAAAAATTAGAATCCTCCATGGTTGAAACTCTTTTTATTCGTAGCTTATAAATTGTAAACTCCTCCTAGACACGAGGGAGGCTTCTAGTTCGTGAAGGAAGAAATTGTAATTAGCTTTAGAGGAGAATAACACATAAACCCTAGTTTTGATTCCAGTCGCAATTCAAGTAAATTTCTTCCAATTCCTTCTTTAATTATTACGGTAGTTCTTTTGTTAGTAAGTATTTGTCATTCTTCTTCATCTTCATCTTCATCTTCATCATCATCATCTTCTTCTTCTTCTTCTTCTTCTTCTTCTTCTTCTTCTTCTTCTTCTTCTTCTTCTTCTTCTTCATTCAAAACATGTTTTCATAAATGGTTAGTATGTCCGACTAAGTTTTCAAGGGTTAGGGTGCATGAACCCCACCCGATGTAATTCATAGCAGTGGAAATAGTATTTGGAAATAAACCTAAGATGAATTGTATCATAATTCATATAATACTATTTTATTTTTACCTTTGCTTACATACTGTGCGGGCTACTATCCCTCATGTGTGTAATACTTAGGAGTAATAAAGACCGAATTTTAATTCAACCTTTGCTTACGTATTGTGCGGTCTACGATCCCTCATATATGTAATACTTAGGAGTATTAAAAGGCCGTATTCATTTAAAGTTTTAATTCTAAATCTAGTATCTTATGAAGTGAATTACTAGGGTGTGGGGGATTCCAACCCGACCTATTATTCTCCATTCATAGTTACAGTTTTAGTCAAGAAATTAGAAATTCTGCATTAGAGTAATTGCAATGCATTCTTTTTCATAATCTCATTATTTAATCATTTTTAAAAGTGCATATAGTTGTAGTTATTTCGCAAATCAAATCATCTTTTCCTTTTCTTTAGAGTCAAAGTTAGGATTCCTTGTCTGTCCAACGCCGTTACGACTCGGTTCGTCCTATTTCCCTGAGGATCGATACCTGACTTATCGGATATTACTTGAGCGAAAAGCTTGCACTTGAGCCTAGAGAGTATGCACTTCTGAGACACATTCTTAGTCACGTCAGTTATAAGAGAACATCGCCTCTAAAGTCTCCAGGTAGTTGGCAAACTCAACACTACCAGGGAGAGCCATCTCAAAGAACAAGAAATTCAGGATATGAGGGTGTGATGAAAACACTCCACTCTTACCCCCCTTTTATACTTGAAAACTTCCACAAAATACATAAACTCTGCAGAAATAGGAAGAAATCCTTCCCCACAAGGTACCAAAGGCTGAAGAGGGTACTAATCAAAGCTTTTAATTGATGGGACTGGATTGGCTTACCGATAGGCAGGACAAGGTGCTTTCCGATCAACAACCCCCTGCTTTTGGAAATTTTCCTTTTTCATCTTTTGTCAAAATTCAAAAAACTCAAAATAAACTGATATTCTCAACAGAATTTCAAAAATCCCCTTTTCATCTTTATATAAATTCTCATTTTGAATAAAACTTTCATTCAAAATCCCAAAAGTATTTCTTTTTATGGTCTCAACAGCAAGGTAAAAATCGCATGTGCATGCATTCATTCATCATTAACATAAGATAATAAAAACAAACTTCATTACATTGCATAGATATGTTTCTGTGTTACATCATTTTTGCAGGAAAATAAAGAAAAACAAAAAATAATGGGACTCAGCCTGAACCCACATTCTCCCTCCCTCTCTCTCTCACCTAATCTTCACCTCTCTCTCTTAAGAGCTTCCACCCATGCGATGAGCTCTCTTTCCTCGACAGAAAGATGACGCACCACCACTACCTGGAACTGACTCCTCCCCGGATGAGGCAGACGGCACCAAGTAAGAAGGAACAGTAACCGAGTCCTGAATATGGGCAGTCGCCGAAGATATCCAGTCCCTAATATTCCTCTCCCAAGTGGTGGACACCTGGACGTGCTGCAAGAAAAGGAAGAATTAGTGTCAAGAAGAAAAGATCAAAAGAAACCAAAGGAGAAGAAAAGAAAAGATATACCTCAGGACAAAGAACCTCCTCTGTCAATCCCAACTCCTCCAGGTCCATCGCATGAGGACGATGCGGTATAGGCACCATCCCTCCATCAGCCCACCAAATATTATATGAAGGATTATGCAGCCGCATAAAGGGGACCTCCTAGGTCACCGCCATCGCAAATGTCGAAGGACCACCACCGTTGTGGGAGGACCCCACTGGCCGACTTGAACCCGCAGGAAGGAAGGGTAGTGCATTATATATGCAGGGTGCCATCAGCGAGCTCATCACAAAGTCCATATAATCATACAGCATAGCCTTATCGGTGTACATCAGGTAGGACTAGCCAATCATCACTGTAATCCTCGCATCCTCTGGATGCATCTGCTCCCGCCTCATAGACATATGAGGCCTCGAAGGTGACACCACCACCTCCCCCTCAGCAATCTATCGGACCAACCTCTCCCCGAGATACCAAGAGTGGCCAAACTCATGTGCCAGTAAACTCCTCAACTGCGCATTTACTCCAATCAACCCCGTGTCTTGAAAGGTTATCCCCCAAGGGTAAAAGGTCACCGGAAAAATATCCAACAAAATATAAGGAAACATAGAATTAGAGCACACAAAAGTCTTAGACTGAAGATGAAAAAAGTCTTAGACTGAAGATGAAAAAAGTCTTACCCTATCACTGGTGAGGCCATTCAAGACTTGACTTACCGCCTCTAGAGAGAGAGACCTCCTCAACTGCTGATTGGATTTACGCCATCGATGCAACCGATAAGAGTCCCCAACAGTCTCGTCCTTTAAAGCGATCAGATGGGTATTACACCCAATCACCTCATAGAACCACGTCTGCCAAAGATAAGAATTCACAATAAAAATAGATTCATACGGAAAATGTGAATGCATGAAAGGAAAATGCACAAAATTAAAGAATACCTCAAGAAGATATATGGCTCCAGTGAAAGACTGCCGGCAGCACCAGCTGAATTCATCCAAGGAAAAATAAAGGTTCGCCAAAGTCAGGCTCCCCCAATCATATAGAGGGATGTTCGAAAACATCCTCATATATGGTAAAAATGATAAGTGGACAACGTCGCAGCTCGACGCCACCAGAAATCCACCCAACACCAACAAAATGAATAGCCGGGCCATCTGCCTCACCTATAGCCCATCCTTCATATCGATCACCTTGCCCAATAAAACATCCTTCAGCAGCGACAGACGAATGGAGTCCCCAGACACTATCCTCCCCACATCACCAAGCGCCACGCGCACCGCCTTCGGTCTCACCCGCAAAGAGCGATCCACCTCTATCTGATCTCCATCGCAATCCAGCCCCAGTAGCTGCTGATAACTTGACTTTTGTATATGTTTGTCGTTGTTTGAAGCCAAGTTAGTCAAAACCTCACATACCTACAAATATAATAAACTCAAGTGTAGCGGTAAGTAAGGGTATCAATCCACTTTCTAGGGAGTAAGCTAGAGACAAATTCAATTGTAATTCACTTTTTATTTTCTTTTTGTGCTTTTTCACTTTTCTATTTTTTTTTAGCTTTTTCAATATTAAAACAAAAGGGTGAGGTGAGGTCTAAACTAATCTAAACAACTAACTAAAAAGTGACTAAAATAAAAAAATAGGTCTAACACTAAAATAAAAGATAAAGTGAGGAAAATAATTGTGAGAACAATCAAGGAGTGAGATTACACCACAAATTTTAATTATTCTAATTAATTAATTTAATTATTTGAATTCTCCCAAATTAATATTAAAATTACAAACCAACTCTCGTTGCAAGTGTAATTAGAATAGTAATCTTTTAGAAAGTAAAAATTAACACCTCACAACTCTAGAAAATTAGATCTACACTCCTTTTAATTAATCACCCGCTAGGATCGATCAATTAGAATTTATGTCAATCTTAGAAATTAAATTTAGAGTTGAAATTCAAATGATAATACCCCACTTAAGAAACCCCTATCTCTAGTTCGAATCTAAAATGGGTATTATCAATAGAATTTCGATTTTCTCTCGAAAATCATTTACCCTATCTCGAGGCGTAAATCTAAGGGTGAGGGATCAAAATTAACATTCAAAGGGATAATTCAAGTAAACAAACTAATTAAACTAAAATAATATCAAATAAGGGTTTCACCCCACCCCTTGAAAGGGGTTTTAGCCTAACATGATATGAAATATGACAAATTAATAATCAACGCTATTAAAATAAAAGAGAAGAGAATAGAACAAGCAAACCAAATCTCTTTGAGGAAGTTGAACTCTAGTCTTCCAATTTGAAGCATACACCTCTCAATTTGAATGATCAACAAATACACATGAAGCACTAACACACAAATTGATTCTCACTAGAATTACTTTCACTCAATTTAAATTGAAAAGAAGAAAATAAAAAAACTAATTCTAATCTACTATTTATTTCTAACCCTAAAATTTCTCTCTACAATTTCCTCTCTCTAATCTAGCATTTGCAACAAATGGGTCTTCTTCTTCATTTCATATGCAATGGAGCAAAGGGGTACAATTGGAAATTGGTTAGGGTGTGCACATGAGGGGTGTGAGGTCATGTGGGTGAGGTTGGGGAGGATAAAATCTGATTTGTTAAATGGGGGTATAATGGGTATTGGGGTTAGAAAGGTAGTTGGGGGGTATTTTGGTAAAATGGAGACAAGTTGGTTAAATGGTTTTATGCCACATGGGTTTTTTGGTCTTGCTTTGTTTTGGTATGATTTGTTTTGTGCAGGTGGTAGCATCGTGGGTTGGAGAAATGGGAATGGGGTCTTTGGCCTAGAAATGGGTTTGGGTATGGGTTTTCGGGTGGTGATGAGTTGGGGTCAAGGGGTGAGGGTTGTAGAGAGAGAGACGGAAAGGGTGAGGTCTTGGCTGGCCGGACCTGCTTGGTCGCGGGTTCACGATAATGTGCTAGCTGAGGTGTGAGTCGTCGGGATGGGACTTGGCAGCGGCGTTGCCGCCGGAGTGGTGGCGGGTGCAGGGGTGTGAGATCGAGGAAAGAGAGAGAGAGGCCGAGGTGGGTTCCGTAGAGGGAAGGGGCGGACAGAAGTCCGGCGGGTTGGTAACACTGTTGGTGGTCGCGCTGGTAAGGGGGCTCGCCGGCGGTGGGGGTGTAGAAAGGGCGCCGGAGTGAGCTGGCCGTGGTGCTGGGTGTTCCGGCGACAATAGCTGTCCTGGCATCGTGGCTTAATGGGGCTTGAGGAGAGAAAGTAGGTGGGTTTTAGTTTTATGGTTTAATGGAAATGGTGTTAGGAGAGAGAGAGGGTGAGGGGGTGTTTTCTGTTTTGGAGAGAGGAGAGAGAAGGTGAGAGGTTGAAGAAGGAGAGAGGGGTGTTAGAGTGTGGTGAGGGTGTAGGAAGTAGGGGTGAGGGTGAGGGTGAGGGTGAGGGTAGTTTAATGGGTATTAAGTGTATGTGTGTGGTGTATTAGTTTGGACCCTAATAAAATAAAAATAAAAAATAAAAATAAAATCTAAGTAATCAAATAAAACTTATAAAAACTAAAAATCTAAAAATTAAATTCCTATAAAATAAAGACTCAAAATAAAAAATTAAAACTAAAAAGAAATGAAAAGAAAAATGTAAATCTATTAAACTTAAAACTAAAGTCCTAAAAAAATAAAATCTAATAAAACTAAATTCCTAAAAACTAATCCTAATAAAATAAAATAAAATAAAAACTAAAACTAAAAACTTAATAAAATAAAATTATATTATATTAATAAAAATAGAAATAAAATATAAAAATAGGCAATTAAACCTAAAAAATTCTAAAATAATTCTAAAATAAAATCTAAAAAAAACGACACTAAATAAAAATCTAAAAAATTAAAATAAAATAAAAAAAGGGAACAAACCAACACACACGGGTCTTGGGTGACGGTTTAGGGACAAGTTTAGGATAGGATGGGTTAGGTTAGGGTCAGGGAATTTGGTATTTAGCTCCGTAAAATGTACAATTGCCTTGAAATACGCGTTTGAACACCGCAACGTACATTAAACCTGCATAATAAACATTTACGCGCATAAGACCCATATTGTCAAGAATTAGCAACTAAAGTACGTCTATTTGGGGTATAAATTGTACAGTTTTGGGTGCTTATCACACCACCCCCAAACAGAGCGTTGCTAGTCCTCGAGCAATAAGATAGAGAGAAAGAGAAAGATAAGAAACCAAAAAAGTACCACTTTCGCGGGCACTTGCGATTGCACTTAGCTTGTGCAACAAGCCTTTAAACCTATAGGTTGCCCTACAGGACGAGTTGTGTCTCGTGAGGGTTTGCAGGGAATATACCCACAAAATTCTTATTTTGCAAAAAATTATTGAAGGGAAGTCAATCTCTTATTAGACATAGAATAATCGCACAATCCATCACAAGAAAATATTTTCAGAAATACAAGCTAGAATGTGTAAAAAGTTTAAGCTAAGTAAATACTCAAGGCACATCCTTCCTAGAACTCAACGTGTGTAGTGTGAATCAGTCAAAACGGGTCGAGAATCATAAGAGTAATTCCTAGATTGCCTTGTCGGAATCAACACTTCAACTTCAAATCTCACGGATATATCTCTCTCAAACGAACTCTCGAGATATGGGTAAGTGTATCGCTCTTGTGTGTGAGGAGGTGAGTAAATGTAAGCAAGTTCAAACGTCTCACACACATATAAGAAAGAACGAACAATAAGAAAAAAAATGATCTCATGAAAGAAATGCTAATCACTATAGTGAGAACGTCGAGTTATTCACCACGTCGACTTTCATTTGCCCGAACACCTAGGGGAGATATGGATGTATATGGGTGAGGGTAAATGAAAGTGGGATGGATGGTATGAGGTGTGGTATTTGGATGTGGTATGTAGGTAGGATGGTGATGTATGGATGAATATGGATGGATAATGGATGAAAGTTGGATAAGATATGCGATAGAAGAGTGTATACACTTTAGGCACAAATGTCTTTATCACATAAAAATTAACTACATCTCTCTTTCTTTTCTTTTCTCTTTTTTTTTCTTTTTCTTTTTCTTTTCTCCTTTTTCTCTTTTTTTCTATTTTTGCTATTTTTCTATTTCTTTATTCTTTTTTTTTTCTCTCACTTCAATCTAATAATGAAGACATTTAATATTTGAAATCACACTCTTTTATTTGAAAATGATGATGGATGATATGAATGGAGTGATATATGGATGATGTGGGGAATATATGGGAATATGGAAGAACATGGGTGAAGTGACTGGATGGGAAGGTAATGGGTGATGGGTAAATGAAATGTGATATGGAAAAGTGGTAGGTGTATGGATGAAAATCTAGTATTCTGGACAAATTTCAAGACACGTGTTTCTTACAACTCGAAAAAGATGTCATTCTCAGTGATCAAGCCAAATTTTTATGAAAGAAAATGAGATCATACAACAATTTAAGTGCGGACCCAAAAAAAGTTGAATCAACTTGTGACTCGGAGATTGCGTAAAACACTCTAAAAGGGTGAAAGGCACAAATCTCACGAGCTAAAGTCTCTACTAGTGATCCTTAAGGTTCTCTTGAGAATTGTAGTACTCCTCAACTCTAAATGTAATGACGTGATAAGTGCGCAAATTTTTGTAGAGTCTAGGAATTCATAGTGCAAAATGCCTTGTTATGTATTACATAAGCTATTTAGAAAAAATATTCTCTAGCTTGATTCCTAGACTTGAAAAGACGGATGATTGAAAATTCACATCAATGATTGAGATGAAAGAAACTGCGCGAAATTTTAAAAATCAGGTTCAAAAATCAAAATTTTCCAAAAGAGGCACGATTTTGATAAAATTCTCCACCCCCAAACAAAAAGGAACATCGTCCTCGATGTTAAGTAAAATGATTTTTAAAATTGAGAGCATAAGGTAGGAAAGAGATTACCAGAATGAACCGCTAATGAAGTGGACAGATGTAGCCAAGAATAAACCTGAATAAAAGATGTACAAGTCTATAAGCATGATAAAGCATAGGGTGATGTGAAACACCACCCCCAAACAGGATGAGACTAGTACAAGAAATGCGGGCTGCCTCCCGGTAGCGCTAAGTTTAATGTCTTCATCCAGACCGATGGGATCTCACCCTCAAGATAAGATCTATGAAAGCACGGGGTGGAAGAAAATTGGGGTGATGAAAATCACCCCCAAACAAGACTGAAGCGTCAGTCTTGCTGGATCAGGGCTATAGGGGTCAATGCACTTGTATGGCGAAGTGCATCACACGATGCCAAGCATCGGTGGACCAAGGGTGGGTGGGAATTAAGGTAAGGGTGAAGTGGCATCGGTCACGGGCCTTGTTGAGCGTAAAGGTGAGGGCGACTAGGGCCCTATAAGCATAGTGCTCCAATTGGTGAGGAAGGCAATATGGTTTGGTAAGTGGAATGGGATGTGGCTCATATAAATGACACGACCGTTCTATGAATGGGCGATAATAATGTTCGCGCCGTGACACACCAGGGAGATGTCGAGAAAAATCAATACCACAAGGAAGTGGTGTGCATGGAGGAACAAGCTCGATGTCACGGTGGAGAGTAGAACCACATATACTCTCGTAGGCGGGGGATGGTTTTAGGTTAGGATCTAAAACTGTAGATGGAAACTGGAAATATGCAAAATCAAGATCCAAACCAGGTGGTGGGGTAGAAGGAACAATGGGTGGGTCGGGTGGGGCAAATGGTGTATCGGGTGGGATAAATGGTGGAGGAAGATGATCGAACTCAAGCGTGGGAGACACACACTCATTGGGAGGAGTAAAGGAATACTCACAAGGGAGTGTGGTTTCTAAAGATGGAGTGATCAACTTCTCCACAAGACTAGCATTGGTAAATGGGGTGGGTGGGTAAGACGAGGCACCAAGATCGGAGATAGAGGAATCGATAGAAATATCGGGCTCAACGGAAGCCATGCATGGTGGGACAACATCCAGATCCGAATAGTTAGGAACTATCACAGATTCTATCTCGGGAAAATGGTGAGCACTCCTAGCCGGAGCTAACCTAGGATAAATTGGTTCCTCGGGAACACAATGGTGAAGCTCAATGGGTATAGACTTGGGCATTGTTTTGGATATGACGGGAGTGGGAAGGTGAATGGGAACCGCAATGATGGGTTCATAAGGACAGGGTGGGGTTGGATCAGGCTCACTAATGAAAGGTAAGTCAACACAATTGTCGACTTGGGACCCGGACCATGGAATGGTCTCAACTTCGAGATTCTCGGGGTGGTAGGGTTGGTCACACTCAAAATCTGTGCCACAAGGGGTCATCGTCACACTCGGTGGCAACGATGGGTGGGGTCATGGAAATATCTGACTCTCGCGCACACACCAATTCATTTAACCTTTGTTCAAGCCTTTGGAGAGCTTGAGTTTGAATTGCTTGCTCTTGCTCAAGTATGAACTTTTGCAAGAGGGTTTCGAGAGTGGAGGTGGATGATGGTGGTGGTGGAATGACGGGTGGTGGCGGTGGGTGAGGTGGACACAACACGCTATAATCAGGAGTGTATGGAGAATACTCATATGAAGTGTGTGGGATGGGGCCAACTGCATCATACATGAAAGGACCGCTTTCGTGATGGACAAATGGTTGATGCGCATGGGGTGCGTAGTGAGGGGACTGATCGTGAACATGTGCACAAGGTTGCCATGACGAATGTTGGAACGTGTGAGGATCCACAACATCGGGTTGGGATTCGTATTGCGTGGAAGGGTGATCAGGCCTCCACGAATAGCTCGGGGACTCACACAACTCGGGAGTAGGCATAGCAGGGTAGTAGGCCGAGGTGGGTTCCAAAACAGTGTCATATGGATACACATGTTCCATGGTGGGTGCGTAGGGATATGAAGAGTATGGGCACTCATGGGACATGTGATCGGTATAAGAACAGTGGGTGCACAACAAGGGAGGAGGCACAGTCACACTTGACATCAAGGGTGATGGAATAGGTGGTGAGTGCATAGATGGGTCAAGAGTACCAACGGTACTCGTGAGAGAGGTGAAATCATGAATAATATCATAAAGAGATCGCTCGGGACCACCCTCACACGTGTCACGTGTCAATGGAAAATGACCAAAGTAGTCCCGTAAAGGACGTTCTTCGGCCATGAGGTGAGAAATATTTTTTTGATTTTTTTGAAATTTTTTCAAAAGGAAAGAACATATTTTTGGGATTTTCTAAAAATTAAAGAAAGAAAAATATTTTTGGATTTTTTATAAAAAATCAAGGAAGAAAAATATTTTTGGATTTTTTTTTTTGAAGAAAAGGTGGGGAAAATATGGACTCTTTGAATTGGACGGACTAACTAAAATCGACTACCGAAAAATGAAATTGGACACACACACAAGTCAAGAAAAATTCCTAACTAGCACATAGCCAATTTTTATCTTTAAATTTAGTGAGAGGGTAGTCAAATTTTAATTAAGTCCGTGGGCGAAAATCACGAAATTATCTTAGTGATCGCCTTTGCAAAATGTTCTCCTAGTGGGCTACCTAGTTGGTTGATTTTAAATTTAGTGATGGCTAGGGTAGCACACAATGGTAAGCGAGTGAGTCGGGTGATGAAATCCCGTCTTGTGAGTGACCGGGTGTAGGTCTTAGTAATTTAATTCATCACACCATTCAAAAATAAATGCGAGAATAAAATCAAATAAGAGCACACAAGAGCACACAAAAGAATTGACTCGCTAACAGGAGAGGCGCGAGAGTGTAAGAAATGTACCTCCCATGGTTTTTAGGCCGTGGGGTGCTGAAAAGTTTGAGTCGACCCGGGGGAGATCACGCCTATCTCAGTCGTCCCCGGGAGTCCTACCGACCCAAGGTAGAGAGGCTTCTAAATCCTCGCCAATGGACGCCCTCTCTCTACCTTGTCCCGTTTCCCTATCACGCTTGGCTTCAATTATTACAAATTTAAATGAAAAATAAATGGTGTCTCTAAGCACCGCAATACAAGCCAATGATAAAATAATCCTAAATATAAGCCTTCTAATAAAATGCAAAAATGGTACTAAAATGAAAAAAAAGTACAATACAAGTGAATCACAAAATGGAATCCGCTCCGAGCTTCACAATCCCAAGAATGGCAACGGCGCCATTTGATAACTTGACTTTTGTATATGTTTGTCGTTGTTTGAAGCCAAGTCAGTCAAAACCTCACATACCTACAAATATAATAAACTCAAGTGTAGCGGTAAGTAAGGGTATCAATCCACTTTCTAGGGAGTAAGCTAGAGACAAATTCAATTGTAATTCACTTTTTATTTTCTTTTTGTGCTTTTTCACTTTTCTATTTTTTTTAGCTTTTTCAATATTAAAACAAAAGGGTGAGGTGAGGTCTAAACTAATCTAAACAACTAACTAAAAAGTGACTAAAATAAAAAATAGGTCTAACACTAAAATAAAAGATAAAGTGAGGAAAATAATTGTGAGAACAATCAAGGAGTGAGATTACACCACAAATTTTAATTATTCTAATTAATTAATTTAATTATTTGAATTCTCCCAAATTAATATTAAAATTACAAGCCAACTCTTGTTGCAAGTGTAATTAGAATAGTAATCTTTTAGAAAGTTAAAATTAACACCTCACAACTCTAGAAAATTAGAGTTACACTCCTTTTAATTAATCACCCGCTAGGATCGATCAATTAGAATTTATGTCAATCTTAGAAATTAAATTTAGAGATGAAATTCAAATGATAATACCCCACTTAAGAAACCCCTATCTCTAGTTCGAATCTAAAATGAGTATTATCACTAGAATTTCGATTTTCTCTCGAAAATCATTTACCCTCTCTCGAGGCGTAAATCTAAGGGTGAGGGATCAAAATTAACATTCAAAGGGATAATTCAAGTAAACAAACTAATTAAACTAAAATAATATCAAATAAGGGTTTCACCCCACCCCTTGAAAGGGGTTTTAGCCTAACATGATATGAAATATGACAAATTAATAATCAAGGCTATTAAAATAAAAGAGAAGAGAATAGAACAAGCAAACCAAATCTCTTTGAGAAAGTTGAACTCTAGTCTTCCAATTTGAAGCATACACCTCTCAATTTGAATGATCAACAAATACACATGAAGCACTAACACACAAATTGATTCTCACTAGAATTACTTTCACTCAATTTAAATTGAAAAGAAGAAAATAAAAAACTAATTCTAATCTACTATTTATTTCTAACCCTAAAATTTCTCTCTATAATTTCCTCTCTCTAATCTAGCATTTGCAACAAATGGGTCTTCTTCTTCATTTTATATGCAATGGAGCAAAGGGGTACAATTGGAAATTGGTTAGGGTGTGCACATGAGGGGTGTGAGGACATGTGGGTGAGGTTGGGGAGGATAAAATCTGATTTGTTAAATGGGGGTATAATGGGTATTGGGGTTAGAAAGGTAGTTGGGGGGTATTTTGGTAAAATGGAGACAAGTTGGTTAAATGGTTTTATGCCACATGGGTTTTTTGGTCTTGCTTTGTTTTGGTATGATTTGTTCTGTGCAGGTGGTAGCATCGTGGGTTGGAGAAATGGGAATGGGGTCTTTGGCCTAGAAATGGGTTTGGGTATGGGTTTTCGGGTGGTGATGAGTTGGGATCAAGGGGTGAGGGTTGTAGAGAGAGAGACGGCAAGGGTGAGGTCTTGGCTGGCCGGACCTGCTTGGTCGCGGGTTCACGATAATGGGCTAGCTGAGGTGTGAGTCGCCGGGATGGGACTTGGCAGCGGCGTTGCCGCCGGAGTGGCGGCAGGTGCAGGGGTGTGAGATCGAGGAAAGAGAGAGAGAGGCCGAGGTGGGTTCTGTAGAGGGCAGGGGCGGACAGAAGTCCGGCGGGTTGGTAACACTGTTGGTGGTCGCGCTGGTAAGGGGGCTCGCCGGCGGCGGGGGTGTAGAAAGGGCGCCGGAGTGAGCTGGCCGTGGTGCTGGGTGTTCCGGCGACAGTAGCTGTCCTGGCATCGTGGCTTAAGGGGGCTTGAGGAGAGAAAGTAGGTGGGTTTTAGTTTTATGGTTTAATGGAAATGGTGTTAGGAGAGAGAGAGGGTGAGGGGGTGTTTTCTGTTTTGGAGAGAGGAGAGAGAAGGTGAGAGGTTGAAGAAGGAGAGAGGGGTGTTAAAGTGTGGTGAGGGTGTAGGAAGTAGGGGTGAGGGTAGTTTAATGGGTATTAAGTGTGTGTGTGTGTGTGTATTAGTTTGGACCCTAATAAAATAAAACTAAAAAATAAAAATAAAATCTAAGTAATCAAATAAAACTTATAAAAACTAAAAATCTAAAAATTAAATTCCTATAAAATAAAGACTCAAAATAAAAAATTAAAACTAAAAAGAAATGAAAAGAAAAATGTAAATCTATTAAACTTAAAACTAAAGTCCTAAAAAAATAAAATCTAATAAAACTAAATTCCTAAAAACTAATCCTAATAAAATAAAATAAAATAAAAACTAAAACTAAAAACTTAATAAAATAAAATAAAATTATATTAATAAAAATAGAAATAAAATATAAAAATAGGAAATAAAACCTAAAAAATTCTAAAATAATTCTAAAATAAAATCTAAAAAAAACGACACTAAATAAAAATCTAAAAAATTAAAATAAAATAAAAAAAAGGGAACAAACCAACTCACACGGGTCTTGGGTGACGTTTTAGGGACAAGTTTAGGCTAGGATGGGTTAGGTTAGGGTCAGGAAATTTGGTATTTAGCTCCGTAAAATGCACAATTGCCTTGAAATACGCGTTTGAACACCGCAACGTACATTAAACCTGCATAATAAACATTTACGCGCATAAGACCCATATTGTCAAGAATTAGCAACTGAAGTACGTCTATTTGGGGTATAAATTGTACAGTTTTGGGTGCTTATCAGCTGCTGCACATCTATGGAGGACAGAGTTATCTCCCTAAAACCAAAATCAAAGGTGTGGATAGTGCCCCACCACCTCTCCCCCAGAGTGCATAAGACTGTTATCAAACGAGGCGTCTCATCTAGCATAAACGCCAAACTCCCAAAACCTACTGAAGATACCACCCAACGCACCACAGGTGGAAGATGCTCCCAGACATCTTTAAGCCCCGTCGTCCCGTGGGCACACATGTTCGACAAAGAAACATCAGACTGCCAAAGGAGAAAAACCTTGTCAGAATCCAAGAAAAAAGGAAAACCAAAAAAAAGAGAATGCCAAAAGTCATTTTACTTACATAACTGCTAGGGTTCACCACCCTCGAAGAGCGATGACACGATGGCTCCCGCAACAAGGTCCTCTCATCTGTAACTGGCTCGAATGCGTCAAAAGAGTTCTCGCTCCCCAAAGCAAGAGGCGCCCTGGCCCTCCACTCCACGTTTGCCCAGTCATCAATAGACAACCACTCCCTGTGTGCTACAATGCTCACAAAAGAGGTCATTTTTTAGATTGCGGAATGCTAAGATGATTCGCAAAAGAAAATCGCAGAAAGAAAGAACGCAAGAAATTGTGAAAAATGAGGGGAATTCTCCCCCTTTTTATACGATGCCAAGGGTCATGCCGATCGACATTTCACCCCCACCTACTGATCGGCACTACTCCTTTATCTTCTCAAGGCAGACCAAAAGTTCATGCCACTACCGAATAGCACCCTCCATTCCATGACGACCGGCACCTCCCTTAAATTTTCGTACATAAATTCCTAAAAAAAAATACCAGAAAACCCTGAAAAATCCTCAGAAAATTCCTAAAAATCTTGGAAAGGATTTAGAACATTTTCACTAAGAAAATTTCGCACTTCCTCAAGCGAAACCCTTATTTCCCTAGTGAAACTCTCAAAAGATAAGTGAATCTCTCCCCGAAAATGTCCCAAGAGGACCTCCAAAATATCGAAAACTTCAGGATCACGTCCTATTCCCCAAAGGTCTCAAATCTCCCTGAGAAATACGTCCAAAACCTGGACCACCTAATCACTTCCCCAGCATCAAATTGGCTATTTCCCTAGTAAATTCTCCAAAAGACACAAGGATTTACCCAACAATCAGCTCCCCAGCTCGAATAAAAACCATAAGGTAATTTCCCCGATAGAGTTCCCCGAGAACATCTCAGCTTAAGCTCGCAGAATTGGCTTCGACCCACAGAATTGGTCATCCCAACTTAAGCCGGCAGAATTGGCTTCGACCCGTAGAATTGGTCATCCCAAACTTAAGCCCGCAGAATTGTCTTCGACCAGCAGAATTGGTCATCTCAAACCTAAGCCCTCAGAATTGACTTCGACCCGCAGAATTTGTCATCCCAACTTAAGTCCACAGAATTGGCTTCGACCTGCAGAATTAGTCATCCCCAACTTAAGCCCGCAGAATTGGTCATTTCAAACTTAAGCCCGCAGAATTGGCTTCGACCCACATAATTGGTCATCTCACCTTAAGCCCGCAAAATTAGCTTCGACTCGCAGAATTTGTCATCAAAACCTAAGCCCTTAGAATTGGCTTCGACCCACAGAATTGGTCACCCCCATCATTGTTGTAGGTCCTCAAAATTAACCTAAATCTTTGGTCATCATTTCCTTTAAGACCATCCCCAGCATGCCCCTTTAAGCCCGCAGAATTGGCTTTGACCCACAGAATCGGTCACCCTCATCTCCAAGCCCATAGAATTGGCTTCGACCCGCATAATCGGTCACCCTCATCTTCAAGCCCTTAGAATTGGCTTCAACCCACATAATTGATCATCCTCATCCTTAGGTCCTCAGAATTGACATCGACCCTCTGATCATCCTCTTTCAAAGGCATCATGTGGTGTTTATTCGACGGTTATCGTTTGTTCCAAACTCACCCATCGAGGAGATTTGTAGACACCCCATTCTAATATCCCTTAACCTCTCCTTAGGTCCCTGGAACCTCCCTTCATCATTACAAACCCAAGTCATACCCCGAGTACTGACCCAAAGGCCATCGGGCACTCCCAGGCTATGTTTGACCAAAAGTCAAACTCTTCAACTCAAATGAGACTGAATGAATCTTCGAAGGTCACTGAAACTCCTTTCCAACAGTCCATTCCATGCATGATTCTAACTTACGGTGCAAACGAATGACCCGTTTTCCCTCGAAACTCGATCAGGAGGTCACCGGATGCCCTAGGCTTTGTTTGACCAAAGTCAACTCTTCATCTCCACTGATACTGAATGAATTTTCAAAGGGAACTGAAATCCCTATCCAAAGGTCTACCCCGTGCGTGATTCTGACTTATGGTACGGACGAACGATCCGTTTTACTCCGAAAGGTCACCGAACACTTCCAGGCCCCGGTTGACCAAAGTCAACTCCCCAAACCAAATAAAACTCTTTGTAATGTCTAAGTACATCTCCTAAACTTTCCAACGGTCTTCCCCATGCGTGATTCTGACTAACCATGCGGACCAATGATTCGTTTGCGTCCGAAGTTTCCCCGTCCAAAGGATCGACGAGCGCTTCCGAGCCATATTTGACCAAAAGTCAACCCCTGAACTCGGGAGAAGTCCAGGGAATTTCCAATGTCTCTGAAGTACCTTTGTAATATTTTACCCCGTACGCGATTCGGATCAAATTTTTACACTTTACGATCGATTTTTCAAAGGAACCTGAAAGAGACTGCCAAATGGCAGGTCCAAACCCTACCTATCGGTAGTGTGCCTAAACTCACCTGTCGATCGGTAGGACCAGGTCTATGACCATCGTCAATGCCCTGGGCCTACAAAAAGGAGGGCCTAACCTCATTTCATAAAAAAGAGGAAGATCAGAGATCCATCACTCTCAGCAAACTCAGAAAACCCCTCTTGAAGTCAGTGTGATTTCCACATCCAAATCCCTTTCCAACCTTCACCTTTCATCACCTTCTTCATCAAACTTGGTGAATTAAGTATCCTCCATCGTCACCCAAGTGGAAGGGCTTCTCTCCAATATCCAAGATCAAGCTCAGGATTTTCAAGAAGGTCTAACTTTATCAACTCTTTCTTTAAATTCCACTAAATTCGCATTAATTCATTTTATTACTTAGCACTTTTATTCTCTCATCTTACATATCATAATATACTTTTTATTTAGTATTATTTCTCATGTATTATTGTCATATAAATAAAACCCAAAAAAACAAGAAAAATAAGGTTTGCTCATAAATTCCAAACGGGAATTCTCACACTTTTCTCACAAGTAAAACACTTTTTTACACACATGCATATAAGATAAGTCCCCGATTGGATTAATAAGACAAATCCCACCCCTCATTTTGCATACGAACTACGTGGACTTTGATGCCTCTATAGGCTACATAGGCGTCTCGGGGTAAAACTCGTGACTCGGGTCCTATTCCTACTTTTCTCTCATTTTCTATTTTTTCTAGATTCCTTGAACTCAGTTCTCTTAAATTCTATATATTTACATATACATATATTTGTTCTTAGTGGCGTATTATTCCATGTGTGTTATCATCCCGTTATAACGATCAACGCGAGAATAATCGCGTAAATCCTATTTTCTAATATTATTTTTTAGGAACATTCCTATGGATGGCTTGCTTTATCTCTTCCATGATACAAGTAGATGATTCCTATCTCCACTACATATACACATGCACATATATCACGGGGAAATAAGGGAAAATAGCAACAACCCATGAGAGACTGTAAGGTCGGAATGGGTGCCTAACACCTTCCCATTTCATAACTTAGCATCTGGACCCTTTTCGAATCATTTTGGTTTTGGATGTATCAGTATGTCTTTGGATGCTGTCCTTCGGGATGGCTCCATTTTCTTTTGTGTGTTTTGAGTAAAATAGACTGGCGACTCCATCTCTCTACATTTTTCACCTCATCAATGACGCCAGCCGAAGCGCTCCCGAGAGGGACCTGCTGGACCAGGATCCTCTCCCGTTGTGAGGATCGGGTATGGCCACCGTAGTTCTACCACTATGGCCTTCCATCTTGGTGAAATGGAAAGTCTAACTAATCGGGGCGCCTACTGTATGAAAAATTGTTACAAACGTCATATCCAAAACATATTACCTCCAAAGTTTGTCTTATATCCAAGGCCTGGCTATAAGCCTCAAATCAATTTATAACTCCTGCCTCACCCATATACTTGTAGTGAGAGAACCATTTCAGTGCTTTTTCCATAACAATTCTATCTACATAAGCATGTAATCATCACATGGATCTCATTCCATAGTGTTTTCTCCACACTAAGTGACTTATCATCAAAACCAGCATCCTTGCAGAAGATAACATCTCTCCACTCCCGACATTATTAAGGTTCATACGTGGAGTGTCTCGCAAGAAAAATCCAGACAAGGAACCCCTCCTATACACTACTGCTTAACTTTATCGGTCGTGGAGGTCCGTTAGCTTCAAATATGCAACCGGGATAATTCCATCCCCACCTATCAACAAAATGTTGTCAGAACTCCCACTTCTTTCCAAGAGCCATACCACAAGGCGCCTGTCGGCCTCTGACCGATCCTTATGTGAATAATTCAAAACTGCATTCTTTTCTTTCCTGCTAAATCATGGGAACTCGTGGTTACAACCATCCATAAGATACCTTTATGATCAAAGTATCCTACTTTTTTAAACATGGGGTCTACCGTTCCCAGCATTTCAATATTTCTCCCACGAGTGAAAAACAAATGCCTCAAATTTTCACATTTGGGCATTTCCATACCCTGCTCTAAGCCTAAATCTTTTGAGCCTTTTACTTCCACTGAGTCATGTCACTAACTCCGTATAACCCAAACTTCATCGTATGGTCCTTATCAAAGACCTTTCGAACCTTTTTCTAATTCAACTTCACTTGGCAATTCAACTTTAGCGCCACTCTCTACTATAGCGTTACATAAATAGTTATTACTACTATACCTTAGTAGTTGTTACAAAAATTCTTAGCAAATTCCACAAGGAGTGTGGACTCTACTACGGTCCTAGCCTCCGACTTTAACTAACCATTCCAACTAAGCCCCGCCTCTTGCTGCCCTCATCATGGCCTTCCTAAGTCTCCCTTCCTCGATCAACACATGAATCTCGAATGAGCATGCAAAACATTTACTACAATCTTATATAATAGTGGGAGAATGAAATCTAACAAAAATAAATCAACAATCCTAATCATAAGGCTCTATATCAAATCGAAACCAACACTGAAAGCGTAGTACATCTGCACAGATTCCTAAGGACACTAGAACCTGATGCTCTGATACCATCTATGACACCCCACCTAGTAAAATACCGGGTGATCAATCATGTACTAAATTAAAACAGGAGTCTCATATGGTTCATTCTTAGCATCACTGTCGAAAACCAATTTAATTACTAATAACCTATTAGGTAGGCGTCAAAGTTTTATTTAACTAATCTTTTTAATCAAACCAACTACATAAAACACTCACACAGATTATATAAGCAACAACTGAAATGAAATGAAATAACCGAACACTTGGTTTAACAATAATATAACCAAATCGAATGTCGTGCTAAAAGGCGGTAAAATAATAAATAAATACAATTGGGCTTTCGGCCCGAATGTTTCTACAATACCTCCTATCTAGATCTCAAGGATAGAAGCGTCTACAGTAAACCTACATGTATCCACAGTTACTGCAACTAACGTCCGACTCGAAGGAATCATCATCCAGGCGTCCCTCTGTCTGGAAACCTATATATATATATATATATATATATATATAGCAAGGGAGGAAAAATAGAGAAAACAGGTCTGAGCCCGAGTTTTGAAAATAATTTAGCAAGTGCGTAAATGCTATATTTTAAAATATGATTTATCTCATATATAAATTGGTATCGCACACCTATGAGATACCCCTCACCCCTCTTCTAGTAGTGAACACCTACCTCATTCTTTTTAAACAACCTAGTTAAGCTACCCTGCCTAACTAATCCGTTACACCAAATCTTTAAAAATCCTAATTGATCCGAGTACTAAAGGCTAAACTTCTCCCCATTCCGAACACTGTGCTACGTTCGTGCGTGGGGTGTCTCGCGAAGTGAAATCCAAACAAGGACCCTCCCCCCGATGCACTACTACATGGCAATGTTGATCATCAAGATCCATTGGGACCTCAGTGCACAACGTATATATATAACTCATATATATAAATATATAAACATTTAGTTCTCAATAGAACCTATGATTCATATAAATCCAAATATATATACATTTATCAGAAAGGGAATAATACCATATCATTCTTTTCACCTTATATATAATATCTTAACGAATATAATTATACTTATTACAATCACAATCATAACAAACATCCCGCAGAGCTATAACTCGCGGATACAGTCTCATAGTGCCTATCCGAATCCGGGTTTACTCACTATACCTCGGTACCAAGACAGACTCACTCATGGTCATGGTAAAAATATACACAATGGTGGAGGCGATCATATTCCCTCTGCAAGTGGAGTACACACACATCGCACTTGAACATGGGACGAGATGACCCAGGGATATACTCTCCCTGCTCCTAAGCCAAGGTATTCACCCACATCGTGCAACCTCCCCGGATCTCACTAGAGAAATATATATAATATGGTTGTTCCAACCCTACGCCAAAGGAAAGCCCGTGGAACCAACCTCTAAGATACAAATATACCAATCACACACAGATATATATGTATTCGTATCATAATATATATACAGTAATGACATTGTATATATAATCTATATCATTCCTCAAATGTATATGTGGCTATAATTATCAAGTCTCATATAGCGAGAGCGAATAACCCCGAATGTTCCCATTCGTAATAGTTTCTAAGTATTCGCACACTTATAATACTGATACTTATAAATATTCCCTCACTTGATATATATATATATATATATATATATATATATATATATCGTACCTTAATCACTATTAAGGATTTATATCTATATTCGAATATATAAATTCGTACTAACTAGATAAGTATACTATCGACTTATCTTAATTCCATAGGTATTGCATCACCTATAATAACCGTCCTCAATAGACGTATCGGGTAACCGCTAAATCCTCTTTAGACTATATCCCAAATTTCATCCTAATCGCCTCGTAGGATTTTCTCAATCAATCGGCATATAATTACATTTTCTACGTGCACAATTATCTATGTATAATTACCCGCTGAAATACTCCCTCGGGTGTTACTCATCCCGAACACCCCAAAATAAATAAGTCCTGGATTTTGCTCAATTAACCCAAGGTATACATATCACTCCAATAATAATTTATAAGTCCTCACTCTATTTTTAGGAACCCCTAATATTTAATTTCACAATTTACTTTCCTCAAAACTACACATTAAGTGCCACCCAATTTTGTACCTTCCTAACCCAAATAAATTTCCTTAAATGGATAGGTATTTATTTCCTCTAAATGGATATTTATTTCCTCAATTAAATAGTCTAGAAATCATTAATTTAGAAATTTATCCCATTTAAACTTAACTAGCCGAAATTGTCAAAAATTCTGTAGGGTCGATCGATCGACCCTTGGCCGTCGATTGACCGACCAAACAAGGAATCTTCTTCTTCGGCCCCCATTTAGGCCATTAAATCTTCCCACAAGCTTTTATCTCTTCTATCAACCATATTTAATCCTAACCAACTACATTTATTCAAAGAAAATAGGTTATAATCATCCTAGAACCAAGAATCAACAACTAATTTCAGTAAATTTCTAAACTTCTCAAATTGGATATTAATCGAGTTTTATCCGTTGAATCTTCCGAAACACCCGTTTGATTCATGAAAACCCAATCCCAAAATCATATAGTTTGTTATTACCAATTATGATATGAGATTTATGCTAAAAAAGAATAAAACAAGTAAACACTTGCCTCGTGGATAAAATTCGACGACCTCGAGTTGAATCCCGTGGAGTTTGGCCGGAAATCCCTTTCTTCTTCCTCTTTTCCCTTCTTTCTGTCTTTGTCTTTCTTCTCTCACTCCCTCGTGCCTCTTATAAGAGAAGAAAAGGGTTTATCCCTTATTAAACCCAAAAATGACTCGTTTACTCAATTGTGAGTCCTTATTAGTCCAAAAATCCCCGGAACCTAAACATTACTCCCGAATACTCTATTCTGACTAACTAGGCCTTCCGGAACCAACTGCGCACTCGAAATCTCCATCCGAGTCTCTTAACTAAAATTTATTAATTAAACCCAACACATCATAATACGGGTTTTCCAATTAAAATATTATCCTTTATCGCTTTACCCAACTACGACATGTAATTGAAATAGTCCAACTCTTTTACTTAGTCCCAAAAGTAAATGTAGCATACATAAAAAAATCATCTAACCCGCATAAACTCCAAAAATTATTATTCTCAGAAATTTCTCAAATCTCCAAATTACACCCATTTATTAAATTTAAATTATCCATAAAAGTACGAGGTATTACAACAGGGTCCCATTTAAAAAAAAAGACGAAATCGTGGAAAAATTTCCACAGTATGCCGACCCATCATTTCGATAGAGTTTCGGGTAGCAACCGACAAAATAAATTTGAGTGCCCTAGGTTGGACAATATATGAGGGTATGCAATTCTTGGATTAATTGGAAGGGTTCCCCCATTTTCATTACTTCCACGATATACGTCTTACTTTAGAGGGCAATCGGTACGTGTGGACAAGCCATTTGATATACCTGAGTATACATGAATTGCCTCACTATATACCTCATGGGGACAATACGTGTGAGAGAAAATTCGATATACTCGACGTACTTGAACAAGTTCCCTGAGATATACCTCCCGTCATGACTTTCGCCAAGTAGTATGATGTGGGGGAAACCGTTCGATATACATCGAAGGTACTTGGCCATTGGAAGGCGGGAGTCGTATCACTTAGGATAATTGCAACCTGTCGGACCATCACCCATCACGAAGTGACTCCCCAGTTACGGGACAAAATTTGGTCAATAGCCATGCTCTTTGGTGATGTAGTGTGCAAAATGCATGACTCTTGATTAGTATATTATGGAGAGAGTATCTTCATTTGGCATGATGAGCATTAAGCAATGGATAATGTATTAAAATACATTCTTAAAATATCTCACAACTGGAATCGAGTCTAATGAAATAATTACCTCATGTGAGGTCTCCTCCTCATTATAGTATAGGTGGGTGCGCAACCCTAACTTCGAAAGAGGCATCGCCACCAAGAACATCTCCTGCCCTGAAATGGAGAACACTACGGTCCTCTCGTAATAGTATATCATCGCCCTGTAACTCGCCAACCAATCCATGCCCATAATGACACCATAATCCTCCATATCTAACACAAAAAGGTTTGTTGCTAAGATCAGTCTCCTAATAATGATGTCTACTCCTCTACATACCGAGGGTATAAGTGACCCACTACCCAATGGTGAATCTACACACATAAGGCAATTATCGGCTATCTCTAAAAGGCTGACTACTCGTGCAAATCTAATGGAAATAAAAGAATGCAATTTCCATATAAAAAAGAATACTACCCTCATATCCATGAATAGGAAACATACCCTCAACTGCTGGCGGTGCCTGAGGTGATGGTGGAATGGGCGCATCACACACACCCGTAATGCATCTGTCCCTACTGCTACTGTGGGGCTGGGGGTGTTAGTGCTGGTGCTGAAGGTAATGGAGCTTGCTGCCCCTGCTGGGCACACTACCCTTCTGTGGACAATATATCCTCTTATGACCATATTGGCCACATATAAAGAACTTCCCCAGAAACCCTCTTTGCCTCTGGCCCTATTGATGCTGTCCCTATTAACCCCGAATCTAATGGGAACCTCCATTATTCCCTTGGACCTAACGGTGATAGGGAATCTGCTGCTATTGATTAGGACCTTATTAGACCTGCCTTGAACCCTAACCCTCCGATCAATAGCCACTCGACCTAAACATCTTGGCTTGACCCCCCTGCCGAGAATTATGCCCCTGGTCTTTCACCACCTAGTGTTGAGGTGCCCCACTAGAACTATTCCTTCCTGCCCTACCTGACTGGCTCATCTCCTCTACTATCTTATTTCCCTTCAGATGGAAGGGGTGGTCTTCTCAGTGTAGCAGTGCAGCATTAACGACATATGTATAAGTCTGTAATGTTGAGTTTCCATGTAACTATTTCCCGATCCTCCAGGGTAGCCTATCCATCAACCTGCTCTTCTTCTTTTCTTCGGTGTTCACCTCATTTGACATAAAGTTAGCAAAATGAGTGAACTCTTCCTCGTAATCAGCCACTGATTGGTGCCCCTTTGTAACATCATTAAATTTCCTCCTCATCTCTATTTTAACTGCTGGTAAAAAGTACTTGCGATCAAAACGCTCCAAGAACCCTACTATTGGCATAGTATCCCTCTCCTCTAAGGTGGTAATAGACTCCCACCACTGCAGTGTGGCTCCCATAATTTTGAACGTGGCAAGCATATATTTTTTAGTGTTTTTACACTCAATCATATGTAGGTGATGATTTAGGTCTTTCTTCCACTGACATGCTACTGTAATATCTGAGATCCCCGAAAACTCCGGTGGGTGGCCTTCCTGAAAAGCCTCCCTAACTTTTTACCAAGACAACGTTCTCGATTGGGTATAAATAACTGGTGCCACTAGCGGATCTGGCAGGGCTTATGGGAAATGAATGACCATGGCTTTTATAGTCGCATTAAACACCTGGGCCACTATCTCGTCCACTTGTTCAGTCATCACCATCCCTAGTGGTGGATGTGGCTGAAGTACCTCCTGCTCCTACTAAGCCTCTCTAACCTCATCTCTGGTCGCTGCTCTTTCCTTTTTCTCTCTCCTAGGTGGAATCTGAAAATAGATCAAATTTTATGAGTTCGCATTCAATAAAAAATTAAATAGCAAAAGTACGATATCTCAAACATGTAAAGATAAAAACAACAGTCCTAACTATAGGGCTCTATATTAAAATAACGCTACGCTGAAATCGTAGTAAGCCGTACAAATCCTATGGACACTAGAACTCGATGCACTGATATCATCTGTGACACCCCGCCCAATTAAATACCGGGTGATCAGTCATTTATTGAATTAAACAGGATTTCCATTTGGTTCATTCTTAGCATCACTGTCGAAAACCATTAATTACTAATCACCTATTAGTTAATTATGCCGGTGTCAAAATTTTATCTTTTCATTTAATGGATAATAATATGCGAAAGACTAAATTAAACCATTCACACAATAATAGAGTTTGAACCATCACAAGATATAAATAAATAAATGCCTTGTCGAATAAACCATCGGCTAAAAATCCCAAATTCATTTAATAAATCCAACATGTAATAAATAAAACCCAATACAAGTCTGAACTGAATGATTGAGATAAAGTACAGAGGGAAACATGCCCATAAATGAGATACTGAGATAAGGAGATCCTAATCTAGGAATAAAAAGCCAAGTCATCTAATTAAATCCTGCATGCACCCATATATGTTGCAGCTATGCATCCCTAGAATAGATAATGAAGTCTGGCAACACCTAAAAGGTTTTGAAAATATTTATAGCAAGGGTTAGAGCCTAAAACCTTTGAAAAACATTTAGAAAGTATTAATCACAATTTAAAAATCACTCATTAGATACACATGTCAGGTTCACGTGCACTCTCTTGAGTTTCCTCACTTCTCAAATATTGTGCACTCCTAACATTTTCTACTTAGCCCACCTAGCTATACTACCTAAGCCAATTAGACATAAGTATATATCTGAACTATCGACTCGTTTAAGTCCCCGTACCGTCCATATAGTACACTAACTGATAATTAACATTTCTCATAGATTATTATCATCTTAAGTAACATTTCGCATATGTTATCTTTAAATCATTTAATTAAGTTTCTCTACTCAATTTACTTTCAGATATATACTATCTAACTATCTATTGTCACACGTAAGTAGAATATTCATACATGTATATATTTTACACACCAATATATAAAATTTTGGTGTCCCTTAGGATAACCACCATTAATACGAGAATACTCTGCTATCAAGTCCATGTATCACACCTTTTACATAAAGAACTATTGGTTCGGCATGTTTCCTCGAACCCAAAATGAAATAGTAAGCAATGGAGGCGAACATAATTTTAAGACTTTGGGCTATGCACATACCTAACATACCCAAATGATCCGCCAATATCACTAATACACAGCACATAGTGAGCCACTATAAGTTCTATGTTCTAGTGCACAAATCTATACCTCACTGGAATCGTCAAGGTGGGATCGCCCACTGCGCCGGAACCTCTGTGATAGTAGGTAACGTAGGTATGTTCACATTTAACACAAATAATATAATAGGTATACACACAACCTATATATACATATATACTCAGTAGCTATACTTCCATCCCAACATCAAAGTCCATATGTAGTATGTATCATTCGAAGACTTATAGTACAATCAATTTACGATTTACAACTCACTATCGTATTAATCCAGATATTATTTTCTACTCTCAAGTATTTAGTTACCCCTTACATCACTTAAGTAGTTAACTCATTCATAACCTACTGGTCTTTAAAATAAACTCATTCGAAATCCCAGTAACTCATTCTCGTTCTCTCGAATTAATTACATCCCCATTTAAGCATGTTGAATCCTCGCTTCAATTATCTTATTAAGACTAAGCCATAATCCCATAATAGGCCTACTGTAATATCATAAGTCCCTCATTATATTTTAAAAAAGTCCCAAAAGTTTCCCCGATAAAACTATAGGAGTTCTAGGCTTAAAAAGGGAAGAATAGGAAAATCTAGGAAAACCTAACCGATTCTCCTTAGGGCTAAATCAATTCGCCTTGCCGAATTGATTCGAACATCAGCAGTTCATCTTCTTCATTGGGTTTTAGCATTTTCACCGTTTTTCTTTAACAAAACTCATACGATCCTTCATCAAACTTAAAACCAATTGTCCCATACATTATCTACATGTATTAGGACAATTTCCAACATAATTATAACATCAAATCATCATGATTTCAAATCAAGAACGAAACATAAACTTTATTCATCAAAACCCTAAATTTTCATGTTCTTCATTTATACTCAACATAAAACCCATATTAAATTCGTGATGATTATCACATACCCTCTAATTTCCAATCCTCTACATATGTTAATTCATACTACATGCAAATCCTACCCAAAACATGAGTTCTAATCATTCTTTTCTTCCAACAACATCAATTTAATCAATATATTTTTGAAACCCTAACCACATGGGTATTATATCTTCACAAGAAATTGCAAATAAACACTTGCCTTAGGTAGTAAATCTGATTTCATGATTTGGTGTTGGATTTGTTTCTCTTCCCTCCCAATCCGTAATCCAAGGTTGATGATGGTGCAAGAACAAGGTGGCAAGCTTTAAGTTTCTCTCCTAAGCTTCAACAATGGCTTATCCTTCTTCTCTAATAGCCTCTCTTCTATTTATAACCTATTAACCCTAGACTCTCCCAACTAGAAGTTGATATAAACCTTGGAAATCCATAGCTCTATTAACCCTAGGCTACCAAAGGACTAAAATACCCTTATACGATACCGATTTAGTCAAAAATTTCCCCAGGACCCAAACAGTACCCCCGGGTATACTATTTCAACTATTTCGACCCTTTCAGAACCATATGTGACCTCAAAATAATCATCCAAGTCACTCTAAATATATATCCTATCTCGACCTTAAATTAGTTTGCATGCGACTTGGGGTTGAGATAAAATCCAATTACGCCAATATCACTCGCTTGAGCGGGTAATAATTTAAATAATTTATTTACTATCCACTTAGTAAATTTAACACATAATATTAATCATTATTTTGCCCTCGATTAATATTTAATGCACACATTATTATTTAATTAAATTAAATTATGTTAATCAGGTAATTTAAAATGCAACGAATTAATTAAATTCCAACTACGCAGAAATACGGGGTATTACATACTTCCCCTTTACAAAGGAATTTCGTCCCCAAACTTAGGTCATACCTGCGGTGAATAACTCTGGATACTGCTCTCGCATGTCATCCTACCACTCCCATGTTGACTCGTCATTGTTGTGGTGTCCCCACTGAACTAGGACTAATGGTACCACTTTAGACTGCAGCTTATACTAATTACGATATAGAATAGCCATGGGTCTCTCCTCATATGAGATGCCTGGCTGTAAATAGATCTCCTCAATTGGAACGTGCCAAAAAAATCTCTCGATCCTTCGTTACTATGACACCCCGCCTACTAAAATATCTGGTGGCCAGCTCATGATTAAAATAAAACTTTGGTCTCATATGGCTCATTCTTAGCACCACTGTCAACAACTTTTTAAAGTTACTAACCACCTAGTAATTTAATTAGACTCGTGCCAACTTTTATCTTTCATTAATTAACAACATGCGAAAAATAATAATAATGAAATCATTAACACAAACTGATAATTAAATCCAACACAAATAGATAATATTAATAAAGATAACCTAATCAACTCTCGATTCAAAAATACAATACAACAATAATTAAAACAATAATTTGGATGGACAAATTCCCCTAAATAATCGAATGAGTAGTGAAGTAAAGTCCTTACACTATTAATGAATGAATGAAGCGTCTATAACAAAGTACTGCAACTTCCACATGAGCTGTAGCTGCACATCCCTAGATAGAGTCCCCAAACTGGGTGTCCCTGTGGCTGGACACCTAAAAGGTTTTAGAAAAATATTTTTCACACGGGTCAGATCCCAAGAAAAATATTTTAAAAATATTTAGCAAGCAGTTAAATTGCAATAATTAAATATGCATGCACACTCTTCATATTTATGCTAGTGTTGTTCTCTCTTGAGGTATAGATCACTCCTCATCTAATGTGTACACCTAACGCTTGTCTTCTAGCCTTTTTTGTTAAGCTACCCCACCTAACTAGCCGTATCACACCTCTTCCTACCGCACTACTCTACCCCGACTATTCTTACTGTTGCTTCATACATCATTTATCTTATTAACTTAATTAATCATCTTTAATTAATCCTCCATAACATTCTCAAACTCAAGGCTTTTACCCCAACTAATATTTTATTGTGCCCACCCGTATTGCCCATATAATACGATACCAAATTTCCAAATCCTTAATTATTTATTTAATGTCCCCAACTGATTATAAAGTTTTCACATGGCTAAATGATAGATATCACTATCTACAATGTCTACTAAGGCACCAATAGTAGAATAAATAACATGTATATATATATTCACATCATTATTATAATATATATATATATATATATATATATATATATACGTATATGGCATCTCGAGGTGGTGACATGCAATGCGGGCATACTCTGCTATCAAGTCCTGGTACATCACGTACTAAATGAGGACATCGGTTCAGATATCACCCTCAAACCAACATGTAGATCGGGAATAGGAGAACGCACCAATACCAGTTTCATTCGACGAATCAGACCTTTGTGAAAAGGCAAGTGTTTATCTTGCTTGATTTTAGAGAATATAATGTCCATGTTAATTTAGTTGATGGTTTAATCATGATATCATGAATTTGGGATTGAAATTGGGGATTTATTCATAATTGAGGTATAGGTTTTGCATGTAGTTGAAGAACAATATTATGGGGATAACATATCTAGGTTTTATATGTTGAATTCATGAAATCGAATCTGGTTTTAATGGTTGTTCACAAGGATTTGTGAATTTAGGGCCTTTTGAAGATTTGAGGAATAAATCTAAATTCATATTATAATTTCAAGGATTTGATGTTAAAAATATGTTGGGAATCATTCTATTACTAGTGGGTATAGTTTTAAATCATTGGATTTGAGTTAGAATGAGAGTTTGAGAAATTTCGACGATGAAAAGATGGAAAAATGCAGGTTTAGAACTGGCAGGGATGAACTGCAGTTTTCTCGTTTAAATGAACTGAGTCATTTGAATGACCTCGTTCGAATGATAATTCCAACGATCCATCTAACAAGAATTCAGAGTACAATTCCTTCGAAGTTTCGTTTGGACGACCTCGTTCGAACGAGAATTCCAACGAGAATTCAGTCCTTAATTCGTTCGAAGTTTTGTTTGAACGAGATTCTCCCCACATCTAACGAGATTTCAGAAATTTTAATTTTTTCCCAGACAAGTCAGAATCTTACGAGGTCAATTCAATTGAGAGAAAATGACCTACGCTATTAATGAGTGACTACATTAGTAGACTAGTGGTGAGATGATTGTGTAGTTGCATAGCGAATAGGTTGGAATAAGAGGGACTTATGGAATATATACGATATAAATATTAATCGTACAAGTAGAGTAACATGAGTATTAGAGATAATAATACTACTTAGAAACACGGGGTCTTGGATTGCGTGAATACCTAATGATTATTATAGGTTGTGTGTATGTACCTATTAGTTGAATTATTGTGTGTATTACATACCTACGCTGCTTGCTATCGGGTTGAGGTTATTCGTTGTGGGCAATCATATCTTGAAGAGACTTCGAGGGAGATTTTGATTCGTATCACTAGAACATAGAACCTTGGTACGGGCTATCAGTAAGAATGATAGTGTTGACGGTCATATGGGTGCATAGGTATGTGCATATCCCATGGGTTGGAACTATGTTCGCCTCCAATATGTGTGTTTGTTTTGATGGTTCGTGAGAGATTGAACCTATAGTCCTTCATGCAATGAGCGATGCACCGGGACATGATAGCAGAGTATGCATTGCACCAAGGGGTAACACAAGGGTGCTGATATAGTATATATAGAGAGAGACAACTATATGTATACCTGTTACTTATTCTACTGTGTGTGTTTAGTAGATATGGAATTAATAATATTTCACAATATTCTTAGTGAGAAAAAAGAATGCCTATGAGAATAACGGTTATGTATATGAATAAATATCCTTAAACAAGTGGTAATAAGGGATACGGGTGATACGGGTAAACGCATGAAATTATTAGTGTGATAATAGTTATCTTCGGACTAGTTAGGCGGGCTAGCATAACTAGGATGGGTTAAATATATGCGTTAGGTGTGCACATTAGATGAGAGGTGAGTATCTCAAGTGAGAGTACGAGGATCTAAGATGTACACTATACGTGCTATTGTTTTCATTTAAGCACTTGCTGATTTTTAAACTGTTTTCAACTCGGGCTCTGACCTGTTTATTGCAAATATCTTTTCTTTTGTCAAATCATTTTAGGTGCCCAGCCATAGGGACACTAAGGATAGGAGTTCCATTCATTTGACGAGTGGTAGCTATTGTAGAAGTTACATGACTTGGTAGTAGATGCCTCTATGATTCCCATTCCTCCGTTTTCCGTTACCTATATCAGTTAGGGCATGTCGCCCCTTTTTACTTTTTATACAATCAGATATTTGTGGATCTATTTATTTACTCCTTTCAGTTGTTAGTTTATTTTGTTAGATTACTGTATTTGGGATTTAGGTTGGAAGTGTTTACTGTAGTCTCATTTATTACCTTAATCATTTTATTTCTTATAAGATTCGTTTGAATGGTGTTTGATTAGTAATTGGTTAATTATGATTTTATGTTAATTAAAAGATTAAATTTTGACGCTGGAGGGTGGTTCCTCATTAGGATAAGTTTTTAGAGCATTTTGATAGTGTTTTAGGCCTTTAGAGGTCTTAACTTAGTCCCATAGGAGACCTGTAGGATTAGAGTGTTTAAATAGAGACTCAACCCTCATTAATAACATATTTAAAACATACGATAAAACCTAGTTAGGAATAGAATTTAGAATAATGAGAGAATGAGATTTGAGGAGAACAAGAGAATTTCCAAAAGGTCTTAATCAAGTATTCAACCTTCAAATTAAGGCAAGGAAGAACTTGTTATACTATGTATTAGTTGTAACTTATTTATGATTTATTGCTATTTTGATTTAAATTGGATTAGTCACGTTCTAGGTTGAGATACCTTGCATGTTAATAGAATACCTTAGTTTCAATGATGTTTAATGATTAGAATATTTAGATATGTTGTAAGATTGATTTAACATGATGATTCACATGGCTAGGACGAGATTTTGATGATTTAAATGTTTTCATAATCATCATCATCAGCATACTTGCCTTAATCCCATCATATGGGGTCGACCACATGGATTATCCTTTTCCATTATAATATATTATATGAAATGTAGAAACCAAATTCTAGGACCCCCTAAGTCTCTCCTTAGGTCCCTAGCACTTCCCCATTTCACTACGAATCCTAGGTCATACCCCGAGGACTGATCTAGAGGCCATCAGGCGATCCCGTCCGGTAAACTCTATCATCAGAGTGAACGCTCATTGAATATTCGAAGGACTCTAAATTACCTTTCCAATGGTCTGTCTCATGCACGAATCGGCATAACAGTTCGAATGAACGGACCATTTTACTATCGAAAATCGATCTAGAGGCCACAGGGTGCTCCCAAGGCCCGATTTTACACCATTCAACTTCATCGTCAGAGTAAAATCTCTTTGAATATTCAAAGGGTAACGATCCACCCCATGCGCAAAATGACATAACCATTCGGACGAACGATCCGTTTTCCCCCAAAAATTGATCCGGAGGCCACTGGGCGCTCCCGGGCTCGATTTGGCCAAGGTTAAATCTTGTCCTCGAATGATACTAAATGAATCTTCAAAGGGCACTGAATACCCTTTCTAATGGTTCACCCCGTGCACGATTTTGACTTACCGTTCAGATGAACGATCCATTTTCGTCCTATAATCTCCTGTCCAAAGGACCGACGTGCTCTTCCATACACATTTGACCCAAAGTCAACTTGTCGACCCAGGAGAGGTCCAAATTAATCTTTTAAGGTCTCTGAATTATTTTTCTAACGGTATGCCATGTGCACGATTTGGATTAACAGATTGCATTATATGATCATTTTTTGGAGAAAATCTACAAGAGACTGCCAATTGGCAGGTCCATTTCCCTGCCTATCGGCAGTGTGTCAAGGGTTTCCTGATGATTGGCAGGACTAGGTCCATGCTAATCGGAACCCCCCTTACCCTATAAATAGAGGTCATCAACTCACTCCCAAAGCATACCTCATATCCATCAGCATCAGTGATCTCAGCAACATTCTCTCAAAATCAATGAAGTTTCTTCATTTGAAATTCCATTTAAGCTTACATTCCCATCCTTTTCATGTTCAATTTGTCAAATACTTATTCTCTCTCATCCAACATTCATATTAATCTTCAATGGAGTTCATTCAAGATCAAGAACAAGCTTCCATTCTCCAAAGAAGGTCCAAATACTTCCCCCTCTCTTTAAATTTCTCGTTTTTGCATTAATTACATTAGATTCATAATCTATTTTTACTTTAGTTCATATTAACATCTTACATTTTTATTAGTATATTGCAAATGCTTTATTTTCTTTAAAAAACCCAAAACAAACAAAAAGAGGGTTACGCCCATGAATTCTGAACGGGATTATCCATCACACCTTTTCAAAATCAAAACACATTTTTTACACACGCACATATAATAAAATCCCGTTTGAATCTATGGGATAAACCCCAACCCTATGCCTTATGCTAACTACATGGAATTTGATGCCCTTATAGGCTACGTAGGCATCTCGGATTAAAACATGAGATTCGAGTCCAACTTGCCAAATTTTTCCAATTTTCCTAAAATCTCCCATTTCCTCATTTATTATATTCTTGCATTATTATACATATTATATTTGTAGTCCTTGTTAGCGTTTTATCCAACACGTATTATCGTTTCACTATAGCGATCAATATTATGATAAATACCTAAATCGTATTTTATATAGATTATTTTGGGAACATTCCTATGGAGGACCTCACTTTATCTCTTATATGGTATGAGTTGGGCGATTTTGATCTCCATTATATATACACGCACAAACACTTCACGGAGAAATAAAGGAAAATAATAGCACAAGCCCATGAGAGATCGAAAGGGCGGGATGAGTTCCTAACACCTTCCCATTCCGTAACTTATCCCATGAACCCTTCGAACTATTAGTTTCGTAAGCATCAATTTGTCTTTGATGCCGTTCTCTTGAGGCAGTGACTTGTTCTTTTGCTTTTTTTGTGCAAAATAGGTCGGCGACTCATCTCTTTACATTTACCCCACACTAATGACGGCTGAAGCATTCCTAAATCAAAAAAGGGCACGAGACCTTTCATCCCCCCTTTCTTTCCCCGATCCCCTTTGGGAAGAAGGAGAGAGAGGAGGGGCACGCATTTTTTTATCGGGATGGACATAGTGGCGAATCCGCTGGGGACAATTTTATAAGAGGGCAAAACTCTGTTTGTATGGGTGTTTTTTTCTTGTGTGCATATGCACCTATCTGTATGTTCCCTTTTTTCTCATCTATTATTGCTTGCACATAAATACCCCATGCTTATATCACTACTCACTCACACACTTGTAGATACTCTCCATATACACTCCACACCACATGCACATAGAATCATGTATATCCACATGTTGTACATACCACTTAGAAATCCATGCTTAAGTGTCACTAACACACACGTCCACTTATCTAACTTGTATATATCCATGCTCACTCACGCTTGTCACACGCCACTGTAGTTGATCCATGCTTCGGTTCACTACCTCTCACTCACTTGTATATATTAACACATCACTAACTCTCACACATATATGCTTAGTATAACGCTACATGTTAGATTTACTTTTTATACTTATACATTCCAGGGTTGCCACCTAGTCGAGAAATTGAGTTTTTTTTATCGACTTTTCATCGGATACGACACTAATTTCCCGAGAACCGTATTGTATATCCCCTTCAGAGATGCGAGAGTTGAGGGAGAAGATTCATTAGCTCTTAGGGTAAGGTTTTATTAGGTAGAGTACATCACCTTGGGGTGAACTAGTGTTATTTGTGAAAAAGAGGGACGGTTAACTTCGCTTGTGTGTAGATTACAAGGAGTTAAAAAAGGTCACAATACGGAATAAGTATCCATTATCGAGAATCAATGACCCGTTTGACCAGTTGGGAGGGGCGGCGTACTTCTCCAAGATTGATTTGAGATTGAGATATCACCAGTTGCGCATTCAAGAGGAGGATGTTCCCAATACCACTTTTTTATCGTGCTACGGGTCGTACGAGTTCACGATGATGTCGTTTGGACTCATTAATGCTCTAGCAGTGATCATGGATCTCATGAATTGGTTATTCAGGGAGTTTTTAGACTAGTTTATGATCATGTTAATAAACATCATTTTGGTTTACTCTCACGTGGGGGAGGAGCACGCGGAGCATCTGTGTATAGTTCGATAGACACTTCGGGACTGCCAGTTGTATGCCAAATTTAATATGTGTGGATTTTGTCTACAGGAGGTACAATTTCTTGGCCACATCGTGTCTGATAGGGGCATTGCTTTTGATCCGAGTAAGGTATCGGTGGCGAGAGATTGGGGACAACCTAGAACACTAACAGAGATTCGCAGCATTCCGTGGTTGGTCGGTTATTATCGTCATTTCATTAAAGGATTCTCAAATATTACGGGTTCATTAACGAATCTGACTCACAAGGAGGTACCATTTGTTTGGAGTGATAACTGTCAGTTATCTTTTGATGACCTAAAGGACAAATTGACGCCAACACTTGTACTTGCATTGCCTATGGAAGGAGTGGAGTACCGAGTTTTTACGAATGCATTCTTTCAGGGACTTGGGGGTGTAATATAGCAGTAGGAGAGGGATATAACTTATGCGTCTCAAAGGTTTAAGCCTCATGAGAATAATTACCCCACACTCGACCTTGAGTTGGCAGCGACTGTGTTCGTTTTGAGGATATGGAGACACTATAGGGGAGAAGTTTACTCTATTCACGAACCATAAATCACTTTAGTATCTCTTAACCCATAAATATATGAATATAAGACAGAGGAGGTGGCTAGAGTTTGTGAAAGACTACCAGTTTGACATTCAATATCATCCAATTAAGGCTACCGTGGTGGTAGACGCGTTGAGCCGATGACCTAAGGGGAAGTTAGCGGAGGTTTAGAAGGCAAAGTGGTAGGAGCTTCGATACGATGATAGATTTCACCCCGAGATTGTTATGCAGGTATTGAGAGCACAAGTGGATGATCAATTCTGCTAAGACAGGGTACGCCAATTATTAGCTTAGGGTGCATAGTTTTCTAGATCAACTCATAGGGAGGCCTACGTTTTAATGGGAGACTTATTGTGCCAGTGGATGATGACTTGAGACATGCGACTATGATCGAGTTACATGGTTTGAGATTTGCGGTGCATCCTGATGGGGATAAGATGTACCAAGACATGAGGAGACATTATTAGTGGCCAGGGATGAAGCGGGACATAGTTGAGTTTTTCTCAAAGTGTGTTACCGGATATTTAGTTAAGGTAGACCACCAAAGGCCTTCAGGGATGCTACATCCACTAAAGATTCTCGTGTGGAACTGGGAGAGAATTTCGATGAATTTTATTACAGGGATGACGATGTCACAGAGGGGTCACGACTCCATTTGGGTGATAGTGGATCATCTGACCAAGGTGACCCATTTCTTACCAGTTCGCATCGATTTTGAGATGATGCAATATGCACAGTTGTTCATTACGAATATAATTAAGTTGCACGGGGTACCGATCAATATTGTGTCTGATAGAGATAAGATCTTTGTATCTTATTTCTAGCAGAGTTTTTAGGAGGCCATAGGAAAAGACTTGTGATTGAGTACTACATACCACCCACAGACATGCGGATAGACCGAGTGGATTAATCAAAATCTAGAGGACATATTGAGGATGTGCATCCTAGATTTAGGGAGAGGATGGGAGCGATAGTAGAGTCTGCGTATACCAACTCTTACTAATAGACCATCGGCATGACACAGTTTGAGGAACTTTATGAAAGGCCTTGTCGTTCACCCGCTTGCTAATTAGAGGTTGGGGACAGTAAGTTATTGGGACCAGAGATGATACATGAGACTACTACCAAAATTGATCTAATTCGTGGACAGATTCGAATAGCTCAAGACAGGCTGAAGAGTTATATTGATGCTAATCGGGGAAACGTTAAGTTAGAGGTTAGCGATCAAGTGTTGATATCGGTGTCTCCCATAAAGGGGGTCATGAGGTTCATTAAGAAGGGGAATCTATCAAGAGATATGTAGGTACTTTATCGATTATCGAGAGAGTGGGACCTGTGGTATATAGACGGGATTTATAGAGCATCTATAGTCGATACATGATGTTTTCCATGTGGCTTTGCTGAAGAAGTATAGAAAGAGAGAGAGAGAGAGAGAGAGATTTTTGGCACATTACACTAGAGGAGATCGATTTATATCCATTCATCTCATATGAGGAGAGCCCGCGATTATTCTAGATCATAGTGAGCATAAGCTGCGATCTAAAATGGTACCATTAGTCCGAGTTTAGTGGGGACACCACAACATTACCGAATCGATATGAGAGTGGGAGGATGACACGCGAGAGAAGTATCCAGAGTTATTCCCCGCAGGTATGACCTAATTTCGGGGATGAAATTCATTTGTAAGGGATAAGTATGTAATACCCCGTATTTCTGCATACTTGGAATTTAATTAATTCGTTTCATTTTAAATTACACAAGTGATGTAATTTAATTGAATTAAATAATAATGTGTTCATTAAATATTAATCGAGAAAGAAATAATGATTAATATTATGTGTTAAATTTACTATGTGGATAGTAAATAAATTATTAAAATTATTACACATCATAGCGAGTGATATTGGCGTAATTGGATTTTATCTCAACCAGGAGCCGCATGTAGACTAATTTGAGGTCGAGATAGGATATATATTTAGAGTGACTCGGATGATGATTTCAAGGTCGCGGATAGTTCTTAAAGTGTCGAAGTAGTCGGAATAGTATACCCTGGGGGTACTATTTGGGTCCCGACGCAATTTTAGACTAAATCGATACTGTGTAAAGGTATTTTAGTCCTTTGGTATCCTCGGGTTAATAGAGCTAGAAATTTCCAAAGTTTATATCAGCTGCTAGATGGGAGAGGCTAGGGTATAGAGGTTAGAAATCAAATAGAGGCTATTAAAGAAGAAGGAAAAGCCATTGTTGAAGCTTAAGAGAGAAACTTGAAGCTTACAACCTTGTTCTTGCACCATTATCAATCTTGGATTGGGAGGGAAGACAAACAAATCCAACAACAAATCATGAAATCATATCTATTACCTAAGGAAAGTGTTTATTTGAATTTCTTTTGAAGTTATAATACCCATGTGGGTAGGGTTTCAAAAATATATTGATTAAGTTGATGTTCTTGAAATAAAACAATGATTAGAACTCATGTTTGGGTAGGATTTGCATGTAGTATGAGTTAATATCTATAAAGGATAAGAAATCAGAGGGTATGTGATAGTCACCATGAATTTAACATGGGTTTTATGTTGAGTATAAATGAAGAACATGAAAATTTAGGGTTTTGATGAATAAAGGTTATGATCCATTCTTGATTCAAAATCATGATGATTTGATGTTATAATTACATTGGAAATCATTCTAATACATGTAATAATACTTGGGACAATTGGTTTTAAATTTAATGAAGGATCATTTGAGTTTTGATAAAGAAAAATAGTGAAAAATTCTAAAACCCAACGGAGAAGACGAACTGTCACTGTTCGAATCAATTCGGCCCTAGGGAAAATCGATTCGATTTGCCCAGATTTGCCTATTCTTCCCTTTTTAAGCCTAAAACTCCTATAGGTTTGTCGGGAAAATTTTTAGGACTTTGTTAATATATAATGAGGAACTTATTATATTACAGTAGGCCTATGATGAGACAGAATTGAGCCGAGGGTTTAAACATGCTTAAATGGTGACGTAATTAATTCGAGAGAATGAGAATGAGTTATGGGGATTTTAAATGAGTTTATTTTATATACCACTAGGTTATGAATGAGTTAACTACTGAAGTGATGTAAGGGGTAAATTATGAATCATAAATTAACGGTAAGGTAAGTATTCGAGTGATATATACTACGTATGGACTTTGATGTTGGGATGGGAGTATACCTGCTGAGTATATATGTATATATAGGTTGTGTATGGATACCTATTATATGATTTGTGTTAGATGTGAACATACCTACTCTACCAGCTATTACGGAGATTCCCCTTGATGATTCCAGTGAGGTCTAGAATTGTGCCCCAAAATGTACAAACTTAATGACAACGACACCAGTTATATTTGTCGGATCTCCTATCCATGCTTGTATATTCTATCCATTGGTTTATTATTAATTTACGAACCTTTATTGATTCTTCGTATCCCTCTCATCGGATACGATTTTTTTTTTGCAATTTCGTCAACTTTCCTTCACATTTGGCCACTATCCGGCCCTTCTGAAAAAGTACTGAAATCTCCATTGTCTCTCTATTTAAACACTTATGAGAGGATTCGTAATAATCTGCACCCCAAATTCCTCGTTATTCATAAAAAATTTCCATGGATATGGGGATCAATTCCCATCACCCTGCACTGTCCCTATTAGTAAACATTTTTTCCTGAAATTTTGACTTAAGTATCACTACACTCCCACACATGTAATCCGAATTGGATGTTCTCTTTCCATTATTAAATCACCCTTTTACACTTTCCCTGAATTCAAGCAGATTGTTGTTCTGAAATAAAAATCTTCACCGATCGTTTGAACAACCTCCTAGTATTTTCTCTCTTATTCTTCCTTTATCGTCCGCCATTGAAGAACCAAAACCTCTATTCCCAGATATCCTAATTGTAAGTGCTTTTAACCCTTCAAACTACTTTTAATAGATTTTTAAACTCTCAAATCCATTAACAACCATTTCCTACAAATGCCAAATTCATTCCCTTGTTTCCAGATATCCAAAGAACTTAAAATAAATCCGAAATTTCATCCATTCAATTGTATAAGATTTATAATCTCTCCATCTAAATTTTAATTTCATTAATTTCCAAACTCAAGAGATACTTTTCGGGTTTAAAAAAATCATTGAGTTTACTTCCCAAACAGTACACGTTGAGATATATAAATATTTCCTCAACTTACCCACGTATTGTTCCATAAATTCTAAAACCCAATTTATGAATCAACCCTACCCAAAAATGGATTTCATCACACCCACTTTGATATGAATTTATGCAAGGACATAAATTTCCAATTTAGTCCCTGTATTGTTTTGACTTAATTCCATGAACAAAAATGTGTTTGTAATATGTCATAGGGAGATTTTTATTTTGTCACGATCCCACTTGGTCTATGATGTATTGAAGAAAATTGAAGACGTTGCGGCAAAGCTTCAAAGAATTAGTCATGCTGAAGTTTAATTAGTGCAAGTTTATTCGTCTTCAAAGTTAATTTCATTCCGAGATCACTCAGGTATGAATGCATATAATTAATGGTGCTCGAAATTGTTTTTATAAAAGATAAGGATGTAATTTTTATAAAGAGAAATGTTTAAAATGTTTTTAAAAATGTTTTAAACGTTTACACTATGTTTTTACTCTGATAAGCTCGAAAATGGAGTTTGACTTATTTGGATCTCTTTTAAAAGAGGCGTTTTAATCAGAAAGTCAAAAAATCAAACTTACGTGTTGTCGTTCAAACGACATAAGCTCTCATTCGAATGAGATTCCATGTCGCGCGAACGATGTGGCCTTGTCATTCGAACGACACTTTTTTTAGGCCGCATTTAAAGTGTGGTTTCGTCAGAGTTTTGTAGGTGTGCGTCTGCAAAAACAGTTTACCAACCCGTACGAGTTTTGCACATGTTTTCTAAGGTTTATAAAGATTAAACACATCCTTAGAGTTTGCAAAGATTCGAGTTATCATTAGTTTATGTTTATGTGATCTTTCTGCACCAAGAAAATTTTTTCTACCATTGAATATCAGGGTTTTGCGATGAAGAAATGAGAAGGACTTCTTGTTCGACATCATAGACGAATCAAAGCCTATCGGTGGACACCGAGACATACGTGGATGCGTTTGTTGTGGATATATATCATAGAATACGGAATTTTTGTGTGGGCACTATTGAAGAACGATACAAGATCATAAGGAGCGTCAAGACCCGTGGGGATCGAGTCATTGAGTAAGGCTAATCTGTCTTCACCGAGGTTGTTTTCCCATTTTGGTTTTTTTCCTTGTACATCCGGCATTGTGAGTATTCTTTACTTTATTTTACTTGCTTTAATCACTAGATGCATGTTTAGGATTAATCAAGATAAAATTAGTTTAAAGTAAGAATTGGGTTTTCACAACTTGGTTTGGTGCAAATTAAAAGCTGAATAACTTCTTGATAAAAATTGGTTTGATTGAAACACACGCACATAAGGGACCACCTAGGTTTTTTAAATTGGTATCAGATCTAGAAAAGATATTTTATTTGTTTTGTGATCCGTGTGTTTTCAAAGATGAATTTTGGATTTAATGAACTTTCTTGAACTCCTATTTTTTATGGCACTAATTACACTTATTGGAAGATGAGAATGAGAAGTTCTTTAAAATCAATTGATGATCATGTGTGGCTAGCAGTTGAGAAAGGATGGAAACCCCCTACCACTATTGTAGGTAAGGTCACTAGTTTAAAGCTTGTCGAGTCATGGACCGAAATTGAACACAGACTTTCACAATATAATTCTAAAGGTCTGCACGTTATTTCTTCACATATAACAACGGGAGAATATAATAGAATTATGACTTGTGAAACATCAAAAGAGGCTTGGGATATTTTGGCACTCACTCACGAGGGCACTAGCACGGTTAGGGCATCGAAGCTTTAAAATCTCACTACACAGTTTGAGACCATTAGGATGTTAGAGAGTGAGACCTTTGATGAGTTTTATGTTAGGTTATCCAATATTGTCAACTCGTCGTTTAACCTAGGTGAGAAAATTCTCGACAACCGTGTCATTAAGAAAATCCTTAGGTCATTGCCTAGTAGGTTTGATGCGAAAGTGACCATTTAAAACTCCTTGGGTAAGTTAGAGTCGACGAAACCAGAAGATATTGTAGGTGACTTACAAACTTATGGAATTGACATGATTACCTCCAAGCAAGTACCTAAGAAAGAATTTATTAAGTTTCAGATTCCGATTCCGATTCTAATTTTGAGGATTTTGCTTTGTTGGCAAAAAAGTTTAAAAAATTTATTAAGTTTCATAAGCAATCGAAAGATGCCAAGAAATTTGAAAAGTTCAAGAACAACAAAGTATATCCCACTTCTAAGAATAAGTTTGAAAAACCTAATAGAGATGAGTCGGATAAGTGTTTTGGGTGTGAGGGGTACGTTCACAAAGTTAAGGAGTGTTCCACTAGACTTAAGAAAGAGGGAAAGCATCCCATTGTCTATAATGCCACCTTAAGTGATAGTGATCCGGAAGAGGGATAGAGTTCCCCCATTGATCGTAACTTTGTTGCATTCATGGCATGTCATGTGAGGGACGACGATTCTCATGTGGATGACACTTTCGAGGAGGTTTTGAGTGAATCTCATGTTAGTGAGGGTGAAGAAAGTGACGAGGAGGAGATAGATGTAAAAGAATTTCAAAATGAGTTTATTGAGTTGTATGCCGAAACGGTGAAGGTGAAAAAGGCTAACTCAAAATTGCAAGCTAAGTTGAATGAGTGTGCCATAGAAAATAATGATAGTTTGATTGAGGATCTTAGGGAACGAGAGAAGAATTTTAGGGAGAAACTAGAATTTATGGAAAAATAGAGAGATGATCTCTGTGGTTTGATGGAGTCTTTGAAAAAGGAGATTTTAGCATTTAAGGAATCTAGGTATTTGCTAGAGTCTAGGATTCATGAGTTAGAGGAGAGATTGAGAGACTAGTCTAGAGTTATGTTTGATTTGGAGGATAGGTTGGAGATGTTAGATAAAATCTTAGGCACCGTCCAAATTAGGGGAGGTATAGGTTTTGATGAGAGAGTTGTTCCCATCCCCCCCCCCCCCCCCCCCCCCCCGCACGTGTGAGAAACACTGGGAAGGTTAGAAAATTTCCACATATAGGTACTCATTTCCACCATCGCTACTCTTGCACATTTTGTGCTAGGAAAGGTCACCTTAGGCGTTATTGTTACGACCCTAGACAAGCTCTTAGGAAGTTTAGGAATAAAGTTGCACTGGTTCCCAAAAAACTTGTGTATTGTTTTACACCTACTTGGGTTAGGAAATCGGATTTAGTGGCTTTAGGAATTAAACTTCATGATTCTCCTTTGCGTGCACTTGATTCTTCCCATGCTAAATCTAAAGGATGATAGTGTTGCCTTATTTGTCATATGATAGTTTGCTTAATGATATATTCATTGCTAGTATTATGACATGTGTATCATTTTGTATTATAGTTGTTCATTTGCTTGAGTCCTATTGAAAAAATAAAAAAAGATTTTGTTTTTTTTTTTTGAAAATTTTTGAAAAACCAAAAATATTTTGCTTTTATTTGAGTCAAAATATGAAAACCCAAAAAGATTTTTGATTTTTGTTTTTGAGTTTACATGTTAGATGTGGCATATTGGTGTGCATGGACCCCCCCCCCCCCCAATCGTTTAATTATCCATGTGGCTAGGACATTCGGTCATTATTATCGATGCTTAGAATGATCTTAACCATTGTTTATATGGGGTTGTTTCGAAGTTGATGTGCATTTTGATTCGACTTTGTATATATGCCAACATTGCACACATGCACGAGTTTATATGGATGTTTGACTTCTCTTGCATATTTGAATTTGGTGAGGCGTTTTTATCTCAAACTTGTCATCTATGCGAAAGTACCTTAAGGAGAAGTGTGCATGTAAGAACCATTTACCATGAGGATTTGAATTGAAAAAATGATGAGTGATTCATGGGAAGGGCTGCGAGAGTTCAAAATTAACTCGTCGTGAAAGCCACCGTTTAAAGGAGCCCAAAAGAAAATACAATATGTTAAGATAAGGGACAAATTAGTTTAGTTCATTCCAAAGAAAATATGATATTATTGTGGGAGTTTGGATGGATTAAAAATTTAAACGGGTTTACATAACTAATCCTAATGTTGAAACATTGCAATTTTATGCTATTGTTTATAGCATCATTGAAATTTTGGATTTGTGTGCATGTAGTATGATTGGTTCATTAAGCTCACACTTTAATTGTTATATGGCTATGATAAAGTTTGATGATTTATCGCTATCAATTAGAGCTTCTTGATCATTTCGATGTATTGGAATTGTGACTCATTTGTTGTAGTTTCACGTCCATTCATTTCATATCCATGTTTGAGCACAACGGTACTATGTTTGCATATAACTCACATTATTAGTTTTTATGAGTTTTTATGTTTTGTGTTAAAAGCCTATTGTTTTAGCATCGTTTTGCTACTATCAGGACCTTCTTCTGATTTTTTTTCTGGAAATTTGTTCACTGGGAAAAAATATATAATATTTCTGAGGAAATGTGAAAATTTGGCAGGTTGCGAGAAGTCGTTCAAACGGCATATCTATGTTACGCGAACGACATCTGCCCTTCGTTGGAGCAACGTCCTCACTTCGTTTGAGAGACGTCCCTCACTCATTCGAATGACATGCTGAATTCTTGCTTCTGATTGGTTTACAGTCCACTGGTTATTATGGTATATTTTTTGGGTACTGCTGGAAGTGTTTTTGGGCTGACTAGTTTATATGCAGGATTTGTTGGTTCTAAATTATTTTTTTGCATATAGTCCGTTATCACACCTGATTAGATTGCTATATTTTTTGTGTGATTCCTTGGTTTAATACTTACCGATTTGTCATTTCTTGATCATATTTAGTTGGTTGTTTCATGATTATCTAGCGATTTCACATTGATTCAAATTGGTTTATATTCTCGTGCTAGATATTTTGATTGGTTTATCTTTTCACCAGATTGTCTATTCGAGACAAAAAGGGGGAGAGATGAATGTGATGTAGGGGGAGATTTGAGCATGTTTTTGATTGCATAGTTTACAAATTGGTATTACATATTGGTATCATTTTGTTGCTCAAATTGTTTAACAAATGATTTTTTTAGAGTTTATTCATATTGGTATCTATTGTTGTTTGGTATCATTTGGATATATATATTGGTTTCATTTGTTCCTCAATACTTCACTTGGTATTTGCTTGTCTCTTTCATATGTGTAGGTATGCTTCAGCGATTTGAGATTTCAAGTTTACATCACATTCAGACAGTTCAAGCTTGCCGGTGCTACATATTCTAGTCCGTGTCCTTTATTTTTTATTTTGGGTATATGTGATGGGATTTAGGCGTCATACGGCTCGACGACTTGGCTTAGGCATTTCACTGATTTTGTTTAGTTCCGAAATAGTCAAAGGGGGAGATTTGTAAGGACATAAATTTTTAATTGAGTCCCTGTATTGTTTTGACTTAATTCCGTGAATAAAACTGTGTTTGTAATATGTCATAGGGAGATTTTTATTTTGTCACTATCCCACTTGGTCGATGACGTATTGAAGAAAATTTAAGACGTTGCGGAAAAGCTTCAAAGAATTAATCATGCCGAAGTTTAATTGGAGCAAGTTTATTCGTCTTCAAAGTTAATTTCATTCCGAGATCACTCAGGTATGAATGCGTATAATTAATGGTTCTCGAAATTATTTTTATAAAAGAAAAGGTTATAATTTTTATAAAGAAAAATGTTTAAAATGTTTTTAAAAGTGTTTTAAATGTTTACACTATTTTTTTACTCTGATAAGCTCGAAAAAGGAGTTTGACTTGTTTGGATGTGAAAGCGAGAGCTTTTCTCAATCAAAGCTCTGATACCACTTGTTGGAGCGTGAGGCCCCAATTTTAAGATAAAAAATTGTTTTTACTTCACAAAGTAATAATTTCCTTGTTACATATATGCGGAAGAAATGATGATGGTTCAACAAAATAACAAAATACAAATTTTAATTTATTTTTCAAATTAAAATAAAACAAAGTGAAATATGATTAAAACACACACACTATTTGATTTCACTTAAACAAAATTATTAGCCCGAGTCCTAGAAATTTGCCTAATTCATATTTTTAATTAAATCAAATTTGGCCAAACCAATTTTAAACACATTAAATTAATGACTTGAATTAACTACACATTACCCAATATTTAATTTAGCACCAAATTAAACATGTAGTGATTAAAACCAAATTTTTATCTTAAATTACCTAAGCATGCGTTATAGGTGAGTATAGTAAGATAAAATAAACAATGAATCAATATGCCGCGATGTACCAGGAAAAACCCACAACGGGAAAAAACCTTGGACGGCTCTAGCCTCAAATTCACTAAGTATGGTTTTACAAATACAAGTCCCGAGGCTTATTCTTGTATACACCTCCGCCTATCGAATAACCACGGAGCTCCATCGCGGTCTCGGAATCCACCGATCGGACTTTATATGGTCACCGTCACCCGAACCAAGAGCCTTTATCTATGTGGGTAAATCAACGTAAACTTATTCTTTGTGGGATGTAAAAGAAAACCCAAACGTCTCTTCAAACGGTAGAGATGAAAAATCGGTGCCAAACTCCAAGCAATGTATATATTTATAGATAGACTTGGATTAAATAATCTTTATTGGGTGCAAAGTTGGTTTTGTTCTTTGAATAAAATAATTTGAATAACAAACACCAAGGGAACTTTTTATGCAGGAATTAAGCTCTCAAACACCTCTAGGAGTTGGAAAAAGTTCTTGGAAAAAATCTGTTCCCAAAGTCATTAAATTCTATGAAAGAATAGTGGAACAAAGTAGTGGGAAAGTGCCAAAAAACTGAAAAAACTGTTCCCGCTGAAATCTCATTCGAACGACATTTCGTTCGAACGACTTATCTAACGAGGTTCCAGTGGAAAGTCGTTGGCATAGCTCGTTCGAACAAAATTCTCGTTTGAACGATAATTTTGAACGAAGAGACAGAAAGCTTAAAATTTCATTTTTTAGCCTATAAACTTTATTTTAATTTAAAGTACCTTTATGAAAACAAACCTTAGTTTAAAATAAAATTACACCCAATATAAAATGTTCCAAGCTCCTATATATATATTCAAAATGCATTCATACCTTAGGAGCAATGGAACCAATGTTGTTGACTTAGAAACGAGGTAAATTAAAATCGGCATTTAATGAAGCTTTAATATCTTGGCCGCTATGTCTTCAACAAACACGTCATAGGCTTGAAGGATGATCAATAACTCTATCCTATGACTCCAACATTTTTTTCTGGAATTGAGACAAAACTACAAAGGACTCAATTGGAAATTTGTGTCCTTACAAATCTCCCCCTTTGGCTATTCCGGGACCAAAAAAAATCCTAAAGGGCCGTCAAGATCTACTAGACTAATAAAAAGTCCCACCCCAAATAAAAATACAATGCTTGACTCAAACAACCCAAGGATTAAACACTTTGCCGGTGAAAGTTTCCATCTAGAATATATAATTCCTGCACATTTAAGTAAACACATTAAACGCATAGGGAATATCAAGATATTTAATGCAATTAAAGTAAGTACTCCCCCTAAATTAATTATCCCCCTTTATCAACAATGATCAACTTAAAAAGACATCTCCCCCTAGGATAAATCTCCCCTAAACTAAAATACTATAACAATTGGATTAGATACCATTTCTCCCCCTAGCATTCTCACCTTTTTTTCAGGAATAGACAAAGGTTAAAGAATCAAACATGAACTTATCTCCCCCAATTAAAGCATATACACCCTCAAAACTAAACAAGAGATAAATAGAATGGTATACCAATCTAAACATGAATTAGTGCATAAAGTAATCAGAAAATTAAAGCACATGGGCAACAAAATCCTAATTAATCCAACAAATGAATACCAATTATGATGCGAAAACAAATGATACCAAATTGACAAATAAGATTCTAAGCATGTGATATCAAACAAACTACGCAACAAACAAGGTACTAATTATGAATTGAAGAATAAATGGACTAGCTAAAAATGGCAAAGACATAAACAAAATACCATATATATATATATATATGTATACATAATATATAATGTAAGGACACAAATTTCCAATTGAGTCCTTTCTAGTTTTGGCTCAATTCCAGACAAAAACGTTTGAGTCATAGGATAGAGTTATTGACCATCCTTCAAGCCTATAATGTACTAAAGTTGAAGACGTAGTGACCAAGTTTAAAGCTTCATCAAAATACCGAGTTTAATGTGCCTCGTTTCTACGTTAACAACATTGTTCCATGCTCCTAAGGTATGAATGCAATTTTATATATATATAGGAGCTCGAAAATTTAATTGGGTGTAATTTATAATTGTTATAAATTAATTTTATCGACTTTGTTTTACTCAGAAAAATATTTTTAGAACTTTCCATAAAAGTTTTGGGCTTAAAATTAATATTTAATTTTTCTGATTTTCTGGAACGTCGTTCGATACACACTGGAATCTCGTTCGAACGAGATTGGCAGGTCGTTCGAACGAACTGACATCTCCTTCGAATGAGATGCCAGGTCGTTCGAACGAGATTTCTGACGAAATTATTTTTTCCATTCGGGAACTTCTTTAGTAAATCCGTTCGAAGTAAAAGTCGTTCGAACGAGTTTTGGCGGGAATTTTTTTTGGGCAGTTTTCGGCAGTTTTTTCTACTTTCCCACTTTCTTTCCCCACTAACTTTTGACAGAATATCTATGTGCGGGAACCATGTTTTCTAACTTAACTTTTTCATTATCCTCTATCTCCTAGAGAGAGTTTTGAGAGAAAATTCTTCCAAGAAAAAGTTCATATTTTGAGTGTTCATATTTGAAAGTAAAAATCATTTAACACTCTAGTTTTCACCCAAAGTTTGTTTATCCAAGTGCCTCTATATGTGTATATCATTACATGGAGTTTGGCACCGGTTTGATCTCTACTAATTCAAGAGAAGTTTCGGTTTGATTCTAAATCCCACAAAGAATAAGATTGTTTGCGTTGATTTACCCACTTGGAGAAAGGCTCCTAGTTCGGGTGAAGGTGACCATATAAAGTCCGATCGGTGGATTCTGAGACCACAGTGGATCTCCGTGGTTATTCGCTAGGCATAGGTTGATACAATAAGACGCGTCAGGGCTTGAAGGAGTCAAGTCTAGTGTTGTAGTCATCTTCCTTATATTTGTAAATTCCGTACATAGTGGAATTGAGGCTAGGGCCGTCCGAGGTTTTTTCCCATTGTGGGTTTTTCCTCGTACATCACGGCGTAGTGGTTTCATTGTTTATTTTAGCTTTCTATACTCACCTAAAATGCATGTTTAGGTAATTCAAGAAAAAATTTGGTTATAATCACTACATATTTAATTTGGTGCTAATTTAGATATTGGGTATTATGTAGTTAGCTCAAGTCATTATTTTAATTTGTTAAAATTGGTTTGGCCCACTGTTCTAAAAAGCCCGCCTAGGCTTGAGGCTTGGGAGAAACGCCCCGCCTTACTCTTTTCACGCCTTATTCTTGGTAAAACCCTTAAGGCACACTTTTTTTTCTAAAATCAACAATACTTTAGTGAAACGATATCGCTTTTTATATAATTTTTTTACAAACCGGACTATTATCTCATCCAAAATAATCAAATACTATTTTTATTTGCATGTATTCAGACATATTTTTATTATATGTACAATTTTAGTATTTTAATAGCCTTGTTATGGTTAAAAAATATTAAAATATATTAAGAAGGCCTAAACGCCTTTTCACGCATTTTTACCGCCTAAGGCTCGCCTAGGCTTCTGAGGCTTAAGGCTTGACCTCTACGCCTCGATCACGCCCCGCGTTTTTTAGAACCTTGGTTTGGCCTAATTTAGTAATATTGAAAATATGACTTGGGCAAATATCTAGGACATGAGTTAAGTAAATTGGTTTAAGTGAAATTCAAATTGCGTGTGTGTTTAATCATATTTTACTTGTGTTTAATTTTAATTTGAGATTAAATTAAAATTTGTTTATTGTGTTTAACCATCATATCGCTATCGCATCTATAAAAGTAAATAATTTATTTTAAAGTACAAGAATTTTAAATTGGGGGCCTATTGTTCCAACAAGTGGTATCAGAGCCGGACCACTAATTTATCGCGTCAAAGATCCGTTTTTGGCTTTTATAAGTTTTCTGCTCCTTGTATTTTTAGGTGGTTCAATTTTTACTCACTCTCATTTTTTGCATCTCTCGATGGGATGCCTTAATGATATTTTGTCCATTTCTAATGATAATGAAGTTTTTTCTATTCGAGAGGAATTTAATGGGCTTAATAAGTGTAATGAAAAATTAAGAGATTAAATTTGAGATTTGAAAAAAGAATTAAATTTCTTGAAGATGAAAATTCATGTTTTAAAGCTAAAGTTGAATATTTGCAAACCCCACTATCTTAAGAAGATATTTTTCGTGAAAATCTCATGGACATAAATCAAAATTATAATCTTTTTGAAATGTCCAAAAAAGAGAGTGATAGTCGTGAAAAGACTATCAGGGACAAGTTTGATCACATTGAGGGGGAGAGTGATAATCTTCTAGGTGTAATTGAAAATTTAAAGAAGGAGTCCCGTAAATTTGAGGAGTCTAATTTATTACTTGAGTCCAAAATTTTAAAAATGGAAAATGATTTACAAGACTCGAGTGGTTGTGAGAATGGTTCAATCACATCTTGTTCAAATACTTCCGTTGCTAAGGCTAAAACCATTGTTTGTTTTAGATGGTCTACTTTATCCAAAGACTTTAGAAAAGGTCACACCTTAGGTCACATATCTCGTGTTTTCACATGCTTGCACTGTGGTAAGAAAGTTCACCTTAGGCCATTTTGTTTTGATCTTAAAAGAAGTCCTAGGAAGTCTATGTCTAGCATTCCATTTGTTTCCAAATCCCATCATTTTAAATATACATCTATATGGGTTCGAAAATCATTCTTAGACGCGCTAGATATTATATTTGTTGATTATCATTTCCTTTCACATGAAACTTCCCTTGCTAAATTTAAAGGTTTAATGTGTTAGTTGTTTGCATACTCTAGCTTGTTGTTCTTCATATTATATATCGTTGCTAGGTGTATGCATGTTTAGTCATTTTCTAGTCATTATTCTATTTCATATCTCATGCTAGAAATCATGACTTGTTTATCTTTTGTATTATATTTGTTTTACTTGCATTAAATGAAAAATACAAATAGATTTTTTTTTATCATTTGGAGTTTTATCTCTTGGTAATTTATGCTTAATGAAAAATTCAAATGATTTTTGTTTGTCTTTTGAGTATATAATTTTATTTTTTGGTTAAAAATTTCAAAAACTGAAAAAGATTTTTTTGTGTGTGTATTTTACTTTGACACACTTTCGGTCACATACACTTGTGTTAGAATCCCATCTTTTTCTCTCCCATGTGGCTAGAACTTTTGGTTTAGAATGTTAATCCTTATTATGTTCTTTACCATGCTTACATGGAGTAGTTGGATTTTGTGTTGCTTAAATGGATTCTATTTTTATATGCCTATATTCACACATTCATGAGCTCTTTTGAAATTTAATCGTCACATGTTATATTTGAGCTTTGTGTGGTGTTCTTTTGCCAATCTTGTTATCTACATATCTGTGACCTAGGAGGACTAGTGCATGTCAAAATCCGTTGCACGTGAGATTTGTGTGAGATATAAAACATGATAAATATAAATCTGCACGGGGAAGGGCTCTGAAAGGATCTATTATCCTTTGCGAATAGTAAGCCACCGTTTGTTTGGAACAAAAAGAAATAAGTGGTCCAAACGCCTAAAAGAAAATATGGCATTAAAAAGAAAAATAATTGCCAAAGCCTATGCTTGATTGATATATTCATTCAAAATTAATATATGCCTTTTGAGGGAGATTGGATGGTATATCAATGGTTTACACAATGTCCGTTTATCCTAGTTGTAATTTTAATGTCATGACTCTATTGGTTTGTAGAATCATCAAAAGTCGAGGTTTGTATATCTATATTGTCACATGAGGTTATATTCAAATGTGATGAAGTTTGCAATCAATTGAGAACTCCGTGAACATGTTTTAAGTGAGTGGGTCTAAATTTCATTGTTGTTAGTTCACACTCCAACACTTCCATTTCCATATGACACATTTTTTCCATACGAGTGTGAAAAGTTTATCTTATTTTGTGTCATGTGTGTGTTTATATCTATTTGTGTGTACTTATGCTTATCTTGTATCTATTATGTATACATATATATGATATTTTGTTTATGTCTTTGCCATGTTTAGCTAGTCCATCTATGCTTCAATTCATAATTGGTACCTTGTTTGTTGCATTGTTTGTTTGATATCACATGCTTAGAATCTTATGTGTAATTTGGTATCATTTGTTTTTCGCATCATAGTTGGTATTCATTTGTTGGATTAGTTATGGTTTTGTTGCCTATGAGCTTTAATGTTCTCATCACTTTATGCATCATGTTTAAATTTGTTTTAGCCTTTGTATGTTCCTAAACAAAAAGGGGGAGAACGATAGGGGGAGAAATGGTATCTATTCGAGAAATGGTATATATTCCTATTATTATCGTATCTTAGTTTGGGGGAGATTTATCTTAGGGGGAGACGTCTTTCTAAGTTGATCATTGTTGATAAAGGGGGAGAATTAATTTAGAGGAGTACTTTCCTTAATTGTATTTAATATTTTGATATTCCCTATGAGTTTAATGCGTTTTCTTAAGTGTGCAAGAATTATATTCTAAGTGTAAACTTTCACCGGCAAAGATTTTGATCCTTGGGTTGTTTGAGTCAAGCATTGTAATTTTGTTTTGGGTGGGGATTTTTTGTCAGTCTAGTAGATCTTGACGACCCTTTAGGATTTTTGTTGGGTTTTTGTACCGGAATATCCAAAGGGGGAGATTTTTAAGGACACAAATTTTCAATTGAGTCCTTTGTCATTTTGGCTCAATTCCGGGAAAAAACGATTGAGTCATAGGATAGAGTTATTGACCATCCTTCAAGCCTATGACGTACTAAAGTTGAAGACGTAGCGGCCAAGTTTAAAGCTTCATCAAAATGCCGAGTTTAATGTGCCTCCTTTCTACGTCAACAACATTATTCCATGCTCTTAAGGTATGAATGAAATTTTATATACATATATAGGATCTTGGAAATTTCATTGGGTGTAATTTATAATTGTTATAAATTAATTTTATCGACTTTGTTTTACTCAGAAAAATATTGTTGGAACTTTCCATAAAAGTTTTAGGCTTAAAATTAATGTTTAATTTTTTTGATTTTTTGGATCGTCGTTCGATACACACTGGAATCTCGTTCGAACGAGATTGCCAGGTCGTTCGAATGATTTTTGGCGGGAAATTTTATTGGAAAATTTTCCCACTTTCCCACTTTCTTTCCCCACTAACTTTTGACAGAATATCTAGGTGCGGGAACTATGTTTTCTAACTTAACTTTTTCATTATCCTCTATCCCCTAGAGTGAGTTTTGAGAGAAAATTCTTCAAAGAAAAAGTTCATGTTTTGAGTGTTCATCTTTCAAAGTAAAAATCATTTAACATGCTAGTTTTCACCCAAAGTTTGTTTATCCAAGTTCCTCTCTATATATATATATCATTACTTGGAGTTTGGCACCGGTTTGATCTCTACCAATTCAAGAGAAGATTGAGTTTGCTTCTAAATCCCCCAAAGAAGAAGATTATTTGCATTGATTTACCCACTTGGAGAAAGGCTCCTAGTTCGGGTGACCATTTAAAGTCCAATCGTTGGATTCCGAGACCGCGGTGGAGCTCCGTTGTTATTCGTTAAGCAGAGGTTGATACAAGAAGATGCGTCAAGGCTTGAAGGAGTTGAGTCGAGTGTTGTAAGTCATCTTGCTTGTATTTGTAAATTCCATACTTAGTGGATTTGAGGGTAGGGTCGTTCGAGGTTTTTTTCCGTTGTGGGTTTTTCCTCGTACACCGCGGTGTAGTGGTTTCATTGTTTATTTTATCTTGCTATACTCACCTAGAACGCATGCTTAGGTAATTCAAGATAAAATTTGATTTTAATCACTACATGTTTAATTTGGTACAAATTTAAATATTGGGTAATATGTAGTTAATTCAAGTCCTTAATTTAATTTGTTAAAATTGGTTTGGCCTAATTGAGTAATATTGAAAATATGACTTAGGCAAATTTCTAGAACTTGGTTTAATTAAATTGGTTTAAGTGAAATTCAAATTGTGTGTGTGTTTAATCATATTTCACTTGTGTTGAATTTTAATTTGAGATTGAATTAAAATTTGTTTATTGTGTTGAACCATCATATCGCTTCCGCATCTATAAATGGAAATAATTGATTTTGAAGTATAAGAATTTTAAATTGGGGGGCCTATTGTTCCAACATATACCAAATAGACTCAAATACACATATATTGATAGAAACACACAAATGACACACAAAAAATATAATATGAGTCTTCCACACTCTTATAGCATAAATGTGTCATATGGAAATGGAAGTGTTGGGGTGTGAACTAGTAACGATTAAATTTATACCCGATCACTTAAACATGTTCACGGAGTTCTCAATTAATTGCAAACTTCATCACATTTGAATATAACCTCATGTGACAATATAGATTGAACTCAATGAACAAACATACACAATGCATACAAGCCTAGCATATTGATGATTCTACAAACCAATTGAGTCATGACATTGAAAGTACAACTAGGATAAATGGATATCGTCCAAACTTTCTCAATAAGCATATATATTATTCTTTTGAATGAATAAATCAACTAAACATATAAGGCCTTGGAAAATTATTTTTCTTTTTATGCCATATTTTCTTTTAGGCCTTTGGACCACGTATTTCTTTTAGGTCCAAACAAACGCTGGCTTACTATTCGCAAAGGATAATAAATTATTTTGGAGCCCTTACCGGTGCACATTTATATTTATCATTTTTTATATCTCACACATATCTCACGTGCAGCGGATTTTGACATGCACTACTCCTCCTAGGTCAGAAATATGTAGATGACAAGATTAGTAGGAGAACACCTCACAAAGCTCAAATATACATATAAAGTTAAAATTTCAAAAGAGCTCATGCATGTGTGAATAGAGGCAAATTAAACTCGGAATCCACTAGATCAATACAAAATCCAACTATTCCATGTAATTATGGTAAAGAACACTATAAGGATTGACAATCTAAACCAAAAGTTCTAGCCACATGAGAGCGTAAAGATGGGATTCTAACACAAGTGTATTCCACATAAAGTGTGTCAAACTAAAATACAAACAAACTAAAAATCTTTTTGTAATTTTCAAATTTTTAACCAAAAAAAATATATATACTCGAAAGACACACAAAAATCATTTGTATTTTTCATTAAGCCTAAATTAATAAAAGGTAAAACTCAAATGATAAACAAAAATCTTTTTGTATTTTTCATTTAATGAAAGTAAAATACAAAAGATAAACAGGTCATAATTTCTAGCATGAGATATGAAATAAGCAATGACTAGAAAATGACTAAACATGCATACACCTAGCAAAGATATATAATATGAAGCACAAAAAGATAGAGTATGCAAACCAAACTAACACATTTAACCTTTAAATTTGGCAAGAGAGGTTTCATGTGAAAGTAAATGAGAATCAACAAATCTAATATCTAGCACGTCTAAGAAAAATTTTCGAACCAATATAGATGTATATTTAAAATGATGGGATTTGAAAATTAATGAAATTGTAGACATAGACTTCCTAGGTCTTCTTTTAAGATCAAAACAAAATGATTTAAGGTGACCTTTCCTACCACAATGCAAGTATGTGAAAATACGAGAAATGTTACCTAAGGTGTGACCTTTTCTAAAGTCTTTGGATAAAGCAGATGTAACAACCCGCCCTTTTGGAGATGATTAAAATCCATAATTGGATATAAATTGGAGATTTGTGGAATTTCTCTAAATAGTGATTTTGGGGATTCTCGAGGATTTAATGATTTTCGAGGAATGTTGTAATTATTTCTGGGACTATATAGGTCGAAATATTTTAATTATATGTCGTCGTTGAGTAAAGCGACACGAGGTAAGATTTTTAATTGGAAAACCCGCATTTATTTATTTTGGGTTGGAATAGTGATTTGCGGTCAAATACCTTGGATGGGAATTTCGAATACGCCATGATTCTCAGAATGGCCGAGATAGTCGGAAAAGAGTGTTCGATTGTCAAAAATGAGTTTCGGGTAATTTTAGATGTAAAAGTAACTCGTAATTGGGTAAACGAGTCGTTTTTGGGTTTTAAGGGGTATAACCCTTTTCTTTCTTTATAAAGAGGGGGATAGGGAGAAAAGAAGAAAGAAAGAAAGAAAGAAAGAAAAGAGAGAGAAGAGAGAGAGGAAGGAGAAAGAGGAGAAGAAAATGGAGATTCGGGCCAAACTCCGTCGAATTCGACTCGGGGTCGTCGGATTTTATCCACGAGGCAAGTGTTTACTTGCTTTATTTATCTTTTTGCATAAATATCTCATACCGTAGTTTGGTATAAACAAACCCTAATGATTTTGGGGTGGGTCATCGTGGATAAAACGGGTTTTTGGGAGTTAAAACAATTAAACCCCAATAATATTTCAATTTTGTGGAACTTAGGTTTTAACCTAAATTAATTGATGGTTTTGGGCTCTAGGATGTTTAGAACCCTTAATATATGTGTATTTGTAGTTGGTTGAGGTTGTAGGACGTTGGGTGAGGTGAAAAAAGCTTGGGAGAAGCTTTAATGGCCGAAATCGTCTCGGAGAAGACGATGAATAGTAACTCATCACTTTAGGGGGCCTTTTTCGCCAGGAAAATAATTGATTTAGTATTCAGACAAAACACGGAAGTTGTATATCTTTTTTATACAGTCGCGTGGGCACCGACCGCGTATTTTTTTTTATTTTTTTACGATTTGATATGATTTTTACAAGATGACAACTCCGGGTTGAAATCATCAACTCGGAAATCAAATCTGGAATTGGAAAAATTACGGCTAGAATTAATTTCGTAGATGTTCGGGATAATTTTTGGGGTATTTTAGAAACCCCAAAAATGAATTTAGGTTGTTGGATAAGGGCCTTAAGGATTTTAGTTTTGGAGACCTGGTGTGACCGGTCGATCGCGCCTCTATGGCCGGTCGACCGCGTCAAGAAAAAAGGGTCTACTGCTTTGTTTCGTAAGCTTATTTACAACCCACGGTCGACCGGGGGTCTAGGACCGGTCGACCGGTGCCCTGTTTTCAGCCCAAGATTTTAGAGATTGTTATTACTTCTCCTCTTTGATTTTAAAGCGAGCTTTCTAAATTTGAGTATTAAGAGTATTATGATCAAAAGAGATAACATAATCATATTGATCTTAGTTGGGTAAATCCTTTGAGTGGATTAGAATAAATTTTGGGAGTACAGTTATATATTAGCTAAATGAGAAATGGTATAATTGGAGATATCCAAATGAATCCGTAGATGGGATTTTGGTATATATTACTTATTAAAGTAAGAAATACTTTGGGTTTAGTATCATGTTTACATGAATGCATGATTATGATTCCTGGAGGGAATCTTTGGGATTATTGGTCATCGCTAGATGCTATAGGCCATTATGGCCGTTTGTATATTCTAGGAGGATTATATGGTATATGCATATACTGTGTGATTAAAGTATATATATATGATATGATGTAAATGATTTTGAAAATATAAAAATGGATATTATCAAAATGGAAAGATAAATGATTTTTATAATTGATAAATTATGGTTACACACCTCCCTAAATCGCTATCATAAGGGAAGTTGCGCGCGTTGTGGTGAAGCCTTCCTGGCTATTGAGCAGGTTGGATATAGTCCCTAAGCAATATGGGCGTTTATTTGTTTACTGCGCTGGTTAGGGGATTCTGGGTGTGGTCTTGACTTTCTCGCAGGCAATATGGCCGCTTCCCGATGTTGGTAGGTTCCCAGGTTGTCTTGTATAGATAGGCCCTGGAAGATGATAGCCATTTAGGGGCGATCTTAGTTTTATTAAAGCAATTTATGATAATAAATTGGCTTTAATTTACATTTCCTGAGTATAAAAAGGGAAATGGGATAAAGGTTTGGCTTCGGTAACACTCCCGGATGGAAGAAGGGATGTGGAAGCATGATTTGATCAAAGCATTTTCATGATAATGGAAATGGCTATGGGTACATTTCCTGAGTATAAAAAGGGAAATGGGATGAAATATAAAGGAAAAGCATTTTTATGATAATAAAATTGGCTTTTAAAAGTATATGATTTGTTAAAGAAATTCATGATAATGAATTGGATTTTATATTTACATTTCCTGAGTATAAAAAGGGAAATGGGAAGTTTTGAGAAAAATGAAAGTATTGATAAATACTTGATATATGAATCCTCAGTCCGGGAGATAGATCCGGATGGTTATGGTAAAATATGATCATATATATATATATGGATGAATCGAGTACCGAGGGTCTAATGGATCCCGACGATCGACCTTGCCGCATAGTAGTGTATCGGGGGGTTCCTTGTTTGGATTTCGCTTTGCGAGACACCCCACGCACGAATATGGCAATGTGTTGAGACTGGGGAAAAGTTTAATCCTTAGTTCTCTAATATTATAAATGCTTATGATATATATATATATATATATATATATATATATATATATATATATATATATATATATATATGTACTGAGGGACTAGCGGGTCTCGACTATCGACCATGCCGCGTAGTAGTGTATCGGGGGGTTCCTTGTTTGGATTTCGCTTTGCAAGACACCCCACGCACGAACATGGCATAGCGTTGAGACTGGGGTGAAGTTTAGCCCTTAGTACATTGCTTGGACTATCGAGGGTTGATAGTGGTTGGGTGATAGACTAGTCTAGCAGGGTAGCTTAACCAGGATGTTTAGAGGAATGCACTAGGAGTGCACAATTAGTGGAGAGGTAAGGGGTAACTCATGGGAGTGCGATACCAAACTTAACTAGGAGATAAAACCTTTTTTAAAATAATAAGGCATTTATGCACTTGCTAAATATTTTCAAAACTCGGGCTCTGACCCGTTTATCTACTTTCCTTTCTTGCTATATTATATATATATATAGGTGTCCAGACACAGGGACGCATGGATGGCACTTCTTTCGAGTCAGACGTCAGCTGGAGCAGCTGTGGATGCGTGCAGGTTTTTGATAGCCGCTTCCATCGTTGTACTCTTGATAGGAGGTACTGTATAAACATTCGAGCCAATGTCTCAATTGCATTTATTTATTCTTTCAGTACAACATTCGATATGGTTGTATAATTTGAACTGAGTGTTCGGTTATTTTATTTCATTTCATTTTCCTTTCAGTCTCATTTACGCATTAACTTGTGGATGTTTTATTTTAATGGTTTAAAAAGAGTAGTTAAGTAAAAGTTTTAACGCTCGCCTAATAGGATATTAGTAATTAAATGGACTTTCGACAGTGATGATAAGAATGATCCATATTATTTCCTATTTTAATTCAATATAGGAGTGATCGCCCGGTATCCCATTAGGCAGGGTGTTACAGATGGTATCAGAGCATCAGGTTCTAGTGTCCTTAGGAATCTGTGCGGACATACTACGCTTTCAGCGTTGCTCTCGATTTGATATAGAGCCTCAGTATTAGGATTGTTGATTTCACTTGTGAGATTTCGTTCTCCTGCCATATTATGAAATTATAGAAATCTTTTGCGCGCTCGTTTGAGAATCGTGTGCGGATCTTGGATCGTAGCAGGAGGTGAGGCTTAGCTGGAGCTGCTGGTAGAAGGTTGGGATGAGGACCTTAGTAGAGGTCACTCTCCTTATGGTAATTGTTAAGGATTTTGGCGGCGACTACTAAATAATGGTAGTTAGGAGTACCGCAGTACCACTCAAGTAGAGAGTGGTACTAAAGTCAAAATCCTCATTGAAATTGATGGTTCGAAAGGGACCTTACGGATAGTTCTAATCGTGAGTCCCCATGATTTAGCCGGAATGAGAAGGATGTTGTTATGAGTTTTACCTCAATCGAGGAGGTATATTTGGAGTGACTAGATAAAGTTACGGTATTAGTTATCCCTAGACTCGTGTGTGTAATTTGAGTTATGGCGGTATCAATAACATTATATCATGTATGCCTATGTGTTGTCCACAGTAGCGGAGTTTTATTTTTCTTCATTCGCCATAGAGGCGGGTGCTGATATATGGTATATATATACATATCTGGTTAGTGATGCTCGTTTTATAGGTCTATACGAGCATGGTGGTATGATGAGTATAATACATTATGGTGTATTTTCGGAGCGATAGCAGGCTAAGAATGGCAAGTCTATCGTGTCCATGGTTCCTGGAAGGAACAGGTTATTGTTGAGGTGTCTCACCTAGATATAGGTTGAGTTCACCTTATTTATTGTGGGATACGAAACTTCGATGAGTAGAGGTTTTATTGTCGTGAGTTGGGTATATGGCGACTTATATATATGATTTAAGGCCGCAAGAATTGTGTTGAGCTGTAAGATAAAGCTCATTACTATTTGTGCAAGGACTTAAAAATGAGTGCGAGCGCAGGGTGGTATGACTCTTAGTTTGAGATAGGAGTTCAGACCACCTTTTTGTTGAATTAGGGGATAGGGATATCCGGGTTGCATGTTGAAATAACGGAACTCCAAAACCAACGAAGTCAAGGGTTAATGTGTGGAGGGGTTCCTTGTTTGGATTTCACTTTGCGAGACACTCCACACATGACTCTTAACGGCGTCGGGAGTGGGCAGCTGTTATGGGATGCAAGGATGTTGGTTTTGTGGAAAAGGTCTTATAGCGTGGATGAACCACTATAGGCTATGAGCCACATGATGATGATTTACTTATGGAGATATGGTGCTATGGAAAAGCACTAAAGCGGTCCCCTCTCCACAAGTGGGTGGGTGAGGTTGGACTTAGAGAAATTGGTTTGAGGATAATAACCAGCCTTAATGAAAAGGCAAATTTTGAGAAGATACATTTTGGGTATTATGTTCGTGACACTTTCTACAGAAAGTGGGCACTTCAATTGGTTAGGTTTCCTTCCGTATGGGCGGAAGGATAAGATAGTAGAAACGTGTTCGTAGGTTAGCGTAGGCAGGATTTAGGATGTCCCGCTGGTGTGCCTTGGGTCTTTACATCTCGATGACCGACGATGAGAGGGAGTAGTGTAACGGGAGGGTTCCTTGTTTGGATTTCGCCTTGGCGAGACGTCCCACGCACGAAATTGAGAAAATTTTGGAAGTTAAGAGAGGCCTTGGGCACTAGGGACATATTTAGATACTCATTTCGCCTAGGTAGGGTAACGCATAGATCGTAGCATTTGTAGGATGTAAGTTCGATAGAGTTAGTGGCGCCGAGGTTAGGAGGATTAAAATTTCGCGGGTTGGAAGGACCCATAGGTGAGTATTACACCGAGGAAAGGAGATCCTTATTGGAAGAGAGTGTTACGTGTCAGACGTTCACTACGGATGTGCAGATATGCACAAGTTAGAAAGGTGTATGGGCATCTTAGTAAGATGGTTTTATATACCGCCTGAAATAGAAGGGGCGTAGTATATAAGGTTGAAATTCATGCCCATAGGCATTATAGATGATGGGTATTATGTGACGTATAAGAGTCACTTTGTGATTGCGGTAGCGGCATAGTGTATGGTTAAGAACCATTGGGTTAGTATTGTTCCCCTTGAGGTATTAGTATTTGGAGTGATCCTAAGATTGGTGGTGTAGGTCGTATCTGAATTTCGAGGACGAAATTCCATTGTAAGGGGGGGAGTATGTAACAACCCGCCCTTTTGGAGACGATTAAAATCCATAATTGGATATAAATTGGAGATTTTAGGAATTTCTCTAAATAATGATTTTGGGGATTCTCGAGGATTTAATGATTTTCGAGGAATGTTGTAATTATTTCTAGGACTATATAGGTAGAAATATTTTAATTATATGTCGTCATTGAGTAAAGCGACACGAGGTAAGATTTTTAATTGGAAAACCCGCATTTATTTATTTTGGGTTGGAATAGTGATTTGCGGTCAAATACCTTGGATGGGAATTTCGACTGCGCCGTGATTCTCGGAATGGACGAGATAGTCGGAAAAGAGTGTCTGATTGTCGAAAATGAGTTTCGAGTAATTTTAGATGTAAAAGTAACTCGTAATTGGGTAAATGAGTCGTTTTTGGGTTTTAAGGGGTATAACCCTTTTCTTTCTTAATAAAGAGGGGGATAGGGAGAAAATAAGAAAGAAAGAAAGAAAAGAAAGAGAAGAGAGAGAGGAAGGAGAAAGAGGAGGAGAAAATGGAGATTCGGGCCAAACTCCGTCGGATTCGACTCGGGGTCGTCGGATTTTATCCACGAGGCAAGTGTTTACTTGCTTTATTTATCTTTTTGCATAAATATCTCATACCGTAGTTTGGTATAAACAAACCCTAATGGTTTTGGGGTGGGTTATCGTGGATAAAACGGGGTTTTGGGAGTTAAAATAATTAAACCCCAATAATATTTCAATTTTGTGGAACTTAGGTTTCAACCTAAATTAATTGATGGTTTTGGGTTCTAGGATGTTTAGAACCCTTAATATATGTGTAGTTTCAGTTGGTTGAGGTTGTAGGACGTTGGGTGAGGCGACAAAATCTTGGGGGAAGCTTTAATGGCCGAAATCGTCTCGGAGAAGATGATGAATAGTAACCCATCACTTAAGGGGGCCTTTTTGGCCAGAAAAATAATTGATTTAGCTTTCGACCAAAACACGAAAGTTGTATATCTTTTCGATATGGTCGCGTGGGTGATGACCGCATATTTTTTTTATTTTTCTACGATTTGATATGATTTTTACAAGATGACAGCTCCGGGTTGAAATCATCAACTCGGAAATCAAATCGGGAATTGGAAAAATTACGGCTAGAATTAATTTCGTAGATGTTCGGGATAATTTTTGGGGTAGTTTAGAAACCCCGAAAATGAATTTAGGTTGTTGGATAAGGGACTTAAGGATTTTAGTTTTGGAAACCTGGTGTGACCGGTCGACCGCGCCTCTATCGCCGGTCGACCGCGTCAAGAAGAAAGGGCCTACTTCTTTGTTTTGTTAGCTTATTTGCAACCCGCGGTCGACCGGGGGTCTAGGACCGGTCGACCGGTGCCCTGTTTTCAGCCCAAGATTTTGGAGATTGTTATTACTTCTCCTCTTTGAGTTTAAAGCGGGCTTTCTAAATTTGAGTATTAAGAGGATTATGATCTAAAGAGATAACATAATCATATCGATCTTGGTTGGGTAAATTCTTTGAGTGGATTAGAATAAATTTTGGGAGTATAGTTATATATTCGCTAAATGAGAAATGGTATAATTGGAGATATCCAAATGAATCCGTAGATGGGATTTTGGTATATATTACTTATTAAAGTAAGAAATACTTTGGGTTTAGTATCATGCTTACATGAATGCATGATTATGATTCCTGGAGGGAATCTTTGGGATTATTGGTCATCGCTAGATGCTATAGGCCATTATGGCCGTTTATATATTCTAGGAGGAATATATGGTATATGTATATACTATGTGATTAAGGTATATATATATATATATATATATATATGATGTAAATGATTTTGAAAATATAAAATTGGATATTTTCAAAATGGAAAGATAAATGACTTTTATAATTGATAAATTATGGTTACACACCTCCCTAAATCGCTATCATAAGGGAATTTGCGTGCGTTGTCGTGAAGCCTTCCTGGCTATTGAGCAGGTTGGATATAGTCCCTAGGCCATATAGACGTTTATTTGTTTACTGCGCTGGTTAGGGGATTCTGGGTGTGGTCCTGACTTTCTCGCAGGCAATATGGCCGCTTCCCGACGTTGGTAGGTTCCCAGGTTGTCTTGTATAGATAGGCCCTGGAAGATGATAGCCATTTAGGGGCGATCTTAGTTTTATTAAAGAAATTTATGATAATAAATTGGCTTTAATTTACATTTCCTGAGTATAAAAAGGGAAATGGGATAAAGGTTTGGCTTCGGTAACACTCCCGGATGGAAGAAGGTATGTGGAAGCATGATTTGATCAAAGCATTTTCATGATAATGGAAATGGCTATGGGTACATTTCCTGAGTATAAAAAGGGAAATGGGATGAAATATAAAGGAAAAGCATTTTTATGATAATAAAATTGGCTTTTAAAAGTATATGATTTGTTAAAGAAATTCATGATAATGAATTGGATTTTATATTTATATTTCCTGAGTATAAAAAGGGAAATGGGAAGTTTTGAGAAAAATGAAAGTATTGATAAATACTTGATATATGAATCCTCAGTCCGGAAGATAGATCCGGATGGTTATGGTAAAATATGATCATATATATATATATGGATGAATCGAGTACCGAGGGTCTAATGGATCCCGACGATCGACCTTGCCGCATAGTAGTGTATCGGGGGGTTCCTTGTTTGGATTTCGCTTTGCGAGACACCCCACGCACGAATATGGCAATGTGTTGAGACTGGGGAAAAGTTTAATCCTTAGTTCTCTAATATTATAAATGCTTATGATATATATATATATATATATATATATATATATGTACTGAGGGACTAGCGGGTCTCGACTATCGACCGTGCCGCGTAGTAGTGTATCGGGGGGTTCCTTGTTTGGATTTCGCTTTGCGAGACACCCCACACACGAACATGGCATAACGTTGAGACTGGGGTGAAGTTTAGCCATTAGTACATTGGTTGGACTATCTAGGGCTGATAGTGGTTGGGTGATAGACTAGTCTAGCAGGGTAGCTTGACCAGGATGTTTAGAGGGATGCACTAGGAGTGCACTATTAGTGGAGAGGTAAGGGGTATCTCATGGGAGTGCGATACCAAACTTAAATATGAGATAAAACCTTTTTCAAAATATTAAGGCATTTATGCACTTGATAAATATTTTCAAAACTCGGGCTCTGACCCGTTTATCTACTTTCCTTTCTTGCTATATAAATATTATATATATATAGGTGTCCAGACACAGGGACGCATGGATGGCACTTCTTTCGAGTCAGACGTCAGCTGGAGCAGCTGTGGATGCGTGCAGGTTTTTGATAGCCGCTTCCATCGTTGTACTCTAGATAGGAGGTACTGTATAAACATTCGAGCCAATAGTTCAAATGCCTTTATTTATTCTTTCAGTACAACATTCGATATGGTTGTATAATTTGAACCGAGTGTTCGATTATTTTATTTCATTTCAGTCTCATTTACGCATTAACTTGGGGATGTTTTATTTTAATGGTTTAAAAAGAGTAGTTAAGTAAAAGTTTTAACGCTCGCCTAATAGGATATTAGTAATTGAATGGACTTTCGACAGTGATGCTAAGACTGATCCATAAGTAACTCCTGTTTTAATTTGATATAGGAGTGATCGCCCGGTATCCCATTAGGCGGGGTGTTACAGCAGACCCTCTCAAACCAATAATGGTTTTAGCTTTAGTAACGATAGTATTTGAACTAGATGAGCTAGAACCATTATGACAACTACTCGAGTCTTGTAAGTAATTTTTCATTTTTAAAATATTGGACTCAAGTAAAAAATTATACTCCTCAATTTTACGTGACTCCTTCTTTAAATTTTCAATTACACCTAGAAGTTTATCACGCTCCCCTCAATGTGAGCAAACTTGTCCCTAAGAGTCTTTTCTCGACTATCACTCTCTTTCTTGGACATTTCTAAAATATTATAATTGTGATTTATGTCCATGAGCTTTTCACGAAAAATATCATTTTAAGATAGCGAGGTTTGCAAAAATTCAACTTTAGCTTTGAAACAAGAATTTTCATCTTCAAGAAATTTAATTCTTTTTGCAAATCTCAAATTTAATTCTCTTAATTTTTCATTACACTTATTAAGCCCATTTAATTCCTCTCAAATAGCAAAAACTTCATTATCATTAGAAATGGACAAATTTTCATTAAGGCATCCCATCGAGAGATACAAACAAAATTGAGAGTGAGTAAAAATTGAACCACCTAAAAATACAAGGAGCACAAAAATTATAAAAGCCGAAAAACGGATCTTTGACGCGATAAATTAACGGTCCGGCTCTGATACCAATTTGAAAGCGAGAGCTTTTCTCAATCAAAGCTCTTATACCACTTGTTGGAGCGTGAGGCCCCAATTTTAAGATCAAAAATTCTTTTTACTTTACAAAGTAATAATTTCCTTGTTATATATATGCGGAAGAGATGATGATGGTTCAATAAAACAACAAAATACAAATTTTAATTTCTTTTTCAAATTAAAATAAAACAAAGTGAAATATGATTAAAACACACACACTATTTGATTTCACTTAAACACAATTAATTAACCCAAGTCCTAGAAATTTACCTAAGTCATATTTTCAATTTAATCAAATTAGGCCAAACCAATTTTAAACACATTAAATTAATGACTTGAATTAACTACACATTACCCAATATTTAATTTAGCACCAAATTAAACATGTAGTGATTAAAACTAAATTTTTATCTTGAATTACCTAAGCATGCGTTCCAGGTGAGTATAGCAAGATCAAATAAACAATGAATCACTACGCCGCGACGTACAAGGAAAAACCCACAACGGGAAAAAACCTTGGACGACCCTAGCCTCAAATCCACTAAGTATGGTTTTATAAATATAAGACAATAAGACTTACAACACTCGAGTCGATACCTCTCAAGACTCGACGCTTCTTCTTGTATACACCTCCGCCTAGCTAATAACCACGGAGCTCCACCGCGGTCTCGAAATCCATCGATCGGACTTTATATGGTCATCGTCACTCGAACAAGGAGCCTTTCTCCAAGTGGGAAAAACAACGCAAACTTCTTCTTCTTTGTGGGATGTATAAGCCAACCCAAACGTCTCTTCAAATGATAGGGATGAAAAACCGGTGCCAAAGTCCAAGCAATCTATATATATATATATATAGATAGACATGGATTAAACAATGTTTATAGGGTGCAAACTTGGTTTTGTTCTTTGAATAAAAAAATTTGAATGACAAACACCAAGGGAACTTTTTATGAAGATATTAAGCTCTCAAACACTCTCTACGAGTTGGAAAAAGTTCTTGGAAAAAATCTATTCCCGAATTCATTAAATTCTGTGATAGAATAGTGGAACAAAGTAGTGGGAAAGTGCCAAAAAATTGCCAAAAAACTATTCCCGCCGAAATCTCGTTCGAACGACATTTTCTTCGAACGACATTTCGTTCGAACGACTTATCTAACGAGGTTCCAGTGGCAAGTCATTGGCACAGCTCGTTCGAACGAAATTCTCATTCCAACGAAAAACTCGTTCGAACGACAATTTCGAACGAAGAGACAGAAAGCTTAAAATTTCATTTTTTAGCCCAGAAACTTTATTTTAAAGTTTTAAAGTACGTTTCTAAAAATAAACCTTGGTTTAAAATAAAAGTACACCCAATATAAAATATTCCAAGCTCCTATATGTATATTCAAAATTCATTCATACCTTAGGATCAATGGAACAAATGTCGTTGACGTAGAAACGAGGCACATTAAACTCGACATTTGATGAAGCTTTAATATCTTGGCCGCTACGTCTTCAACAAACACGTCATAGGCTTGAAGGATGATCAATAACGCTATCCTACGACTCAAACGTTTTTGTTCGAAATTGATCCAAAACTACAAAGGACTCAATTGGAAATTTGTGTCCTTACAGGATCCCTTTTAAAAGAGACGTTTTAATCAGAAAGTCAAAAATCAAACTTATGCGTTGTTGTTCAAATGACATAAGTTCTCGTTCGAACGAGATGCTCATGTAGGCGAATGATGTGGCCTTGTCGTTCGAATGGCATGTTTTTTGAGGCCGCGTTTAAATCTTATTTAAAGAGTGGTTTATTCAGATTTTCATAGGTGTGCATCTGGGAAAACAATTTTCCATCCAGTACGGGTTTTGCACATGTTTTGTAAGGTTTAAAAAGCTTAAACGCATCCTTAGAGTTTGCGAAGATTCGAGTTATCATTAATTTATATTTATGTGATCTTTCTTCACCAATAAGGTTTGTTCTACCATTGAACATCAGGGTTTTTGCGATGAAGAAAAGAGAAGGACTTCTTGTTCGACATCGTAGACGAATCAAAGCTAATCGGTGTACCCCGAGACATATGTGGACGCATGTGTTGTGGACAGGTATCGTAGAAGACAAAATTTCTGCATGGTCACTATTGAAGAACGGTATAAGATCATAAGGGGCATCAATACCCGTGGGGATCAAGTCATTGAGTAAGGCTAATTTGTCACCATTGTTCATAGTGATTGTCTGGCTTGGGCCGTCTGAGTTTTTTTTTCCCGTTTTGGATTTTTTCCTCGTACATCCGGCGTTGTGAGTATTATTTACTTTATTTTGCTTGCTTTAATCACTAGATGCATGTTTATGATTAATCTAGATAAAATTGGTTTAAAGTAAGAATTGGATTTTCACAACTTGGTTTGGTGCAAATTAAAAGTTGAATAATTTCTTTGTAAAAATTGGTTTGATTTGAAACACACGCACATAAGGGACCACCCAGGTTTTTCAATTGAAAACTACAATTAGTTTAAAGGCAAGTTTAACCACCTTCCTAATTATTTCATAGAGTCTGAATCCTTTGATGTAGATGGTTATTTGATGAAGAACACACACACACACTTGTTCTCAATTTGGTGTCCTAAGGATTCTCCAATTTCCTCCCTCTTTTCTCCTATACATACTCAGGTTTTCTAAAATGAGTTGTGGCTACCACACCCTCTCACTTTTAGATTTTATTATGCCAATCCTATTTTTAGGCATGTGGGCTTTAATAAAATCGCCCAAACACTCCCATGTGGGCCTGGTTATGCCTAAAAATGTCCCGAGACCCATTTACCACCCTCGGGTACTCTTTTTCAACTATTTCGACCTATCCAGAATTAATCGTGCACTTAGAATTTTCATCTGAATTATTTTACTAAAAATCCTTATCTCGACCCCATGATAATCTATACCCGACTCCCGGTTGATATAAATTAATGTCATGTCACTATCACTCGTCATGATGCAATAAATTATTACTATTCACTTAGTAATATAAATTCCATAAATACTAACCATTTGCTCTCAAGATTAATATTTAAATAAGTACTAATAGTAATTAGTTCAACTAAATCACGACACACAAGTAATTTAAAATTAGCTAAATTAATTAAATATCAAATGCACAAAAATACGAGGTGTTACACTAACCCTTGCTATAAATATTTTCAAAACCTTTTAGGTATCTATCCATAGGGATGTTTGACTTAATTATCTATTCCAGGGACGCGTAGCTGCGACATATGTGGATGCATGCAGAATTTGGATTAGACACTTCAGCTTTTCATTCCTAGATTAGGATCTCCTTATCTCAGTATTTTATTTATGGGAGTGTTTCCCTCTGCACTTTATTCAGTCATTCAGTTCAAACTTGTATTGGGATTTATTTATTACCGGTTGGATTTATTATTTGGATTTGGGATTTGTAGCCGATGGTTTATTCAATAAGACATTTATTTATTTATATCTTGTGATGGTCCAGACTATATTTTATTATGAATGGTTTAATTTAGTCCTCCACATATTATAATTCGTTAAATGACAAGATAAAATTTTAACACCGGCTTAATTAACTAATAGGTGATTAGAATTAATGGTTTTCAACAGTGATGCTAAGAATGAATTAAATGGAAATCCAATTTAATTTAATAAAGGACTGATCATCCGCTATTTAATTATGCGGGGTGTCACATCTGGGCCGATCGCTTTATTCTTTCCTATTTTTCTTATTTATATATCTACTTCTTTTTCAGTAATCGGACCTACCATTCCTATATTCGGTTCAATGTTCTCGACATCTTTTTTGGGATATTCTTCATTTAATAATCCTTGAAAATACTCTTCCCGTCTATATAGAATTTCTTTATCGTTAATTAATATATTTGTTGATACCAAAATTAGTATGCTGATATGGACGAATAATAAGAAGACACGTGTCAATCTACGTGGAACAATAGCAACGAGGAAGTTCATTCCCTCGACCTAGTCATACTCACTCCGAGCAACAGGTGTACTCCGAGGAACTCCAACTCTCTGAGTAACTCCAACTCTCCAAGGAACTCTTGAACGACGAGCAACTAAGGCGGTTCGAGCTGCACCTCGACCACAACATTGATTGCCAGATAATCAACAGTTCAACTATTCATTGAATGCTTATCATCTTGACGCACAAGCTTGAAGAGCATTAAATGAATTACCCTTTCATATGAATATCATTTAATGTATCACCCTTTCAGATTATAGCCTCAAGGCTATAAATACATTGTATTACCCTCATTCAAAGGGATCGGAATTTCTTGATAGAACTTGTAATGGAGAATTCCCAAACACTCAGCAATAACATAACAGTGGACGTAGGCCATTCATATAAGGCTGAACAACTTTAAAATTATTTGTCTCATTTATTTATCTGTGATTGAATAATTAGAGTAATCTAATTTTTTACATCAACAGATTGGCGCCGTCTGTGGGAACGATTGTTATTATCGTTTTTCACCAAAAATCATTCATCATCAATGGCAGATAATCCAGAATCTAGCAATCGAAACGCTGGAAATGCTGGAAATCTTCCAAATCCTTCCGCACCTCTAGATCTGGCTGGAATTATGACGAATCTGGCTCAAGGACAAACCGCCATGCAAGAGACAATGCGGCAACTCATCCAAACCCTTCATGGCGGTGCACCTGCACATTCGGGATAGCGAAGTGGTCAACGACAAACCTATTTACTTTCTTCATGATCCAGGCGTACAGATGCGTATCGTAATGAGGAATCTGATGATTTCTCTTATCAACCTGGGCAAACTTCATCAATACGGGCCACAGATACTGAGCAACGTATTACTCTTTCTCTAGAGAGGACCAGTGCCTTGGAAAGACTGAGCAGGGTGTCTCCTTTCAGTCGATTAGGCCCTAGGAGGAATAGGAGTCCACCTAAAGCCGTGTCGAGGAGTTTTTGACAACCGTCAGATCTAAGAGAAGGATCAGCACAATCACGACCAGTTCCTCGTTAAGATAGATCTCAGGAAGCCACTTCAGAACAATCAATTGCTCGAACTAATAGGCCCGAGGAAGGAAATGATGCATGGAAAGGGTCCATTCAACGGTTGGAAGATAGATTGGGAGAAATGGCTAAGGCGAAGAATCCCCTACAACGAACTTTTGTTCAATAGACACCTTTTGTCAAGGCTATTGTGGATTTTCCTACACCGTCAAAGTTTAAAGCACCTGTGGTGACTCCCAAATATGATGGAAAGACAGATCCTGTTCTACACATCGAGCAATATCAGGCTGCTGACGACATCTATGTTGTCCCCGACGAGATGAGATGCAGAGCATTCTCAGGAACTCTTACCGAATCCGCCCAGATATGGTACAACAATCTTCCTCAGGATAAGATTTTAACTTTCTTTCAATTGGCCGAGTTGTTCATTGGCAATTTCTATTTTGGAGCAAAACCAGTAAAACGAGTAGCACACTTGTTAAGTGTTAGACAAAAATCTGGTGAGAGTACTAGAGATTACATAACTCGTTTCAATAACGAGAAGCTGGAAGTCATAGATTATGAAGAGAAGATAGCAATCACCGCCTTGATGAGTGGGTTATTGCCTAACAAGTTGTATTACACCTTGGCCAAAGATCCACCTACAACTATGTCAGAGTTGATGGCAAAAGCGGCCAAAATCATGAATGCCGAAGAGGCTATGGCTGCTAAGAAGAATATGGATAAAGAAACCAAGGAAGAAGGCGACAAATCTAAGAAGAAAGAGCATAAGGGCAATGGCGGTGACAAACATTCCAAGAATAATAAGTCGTCAAGGGAAGTCCTGAAGAAATTCGATAATTATACTCCTTTAAAAATGAGTATTAATCATGTCTTGGAAGAAATCAAGAATAACGAGGAAGTAAAGTGGCCAAAGAAACTGAGGTCAGACCCTGACACGAGGAATAGGGAGAAATATTGCGAGTTCCATAAGGATCATGGCCATATGACCAAAAATTGCATAGCTCTTCAGAACGAGATTGAAACACTCATCCGAAGAGGGAAACTAGCAAAGTATGTTGATCGGGGAGGTGAAAGAAGAAATAATGACCGAACTAGAGAGAGGTCTAGATCTCCTCATCGAGTAGAGGAGAAAAAGAAGAGAGACCATGAAGATGATCCAGATGATGACCCCGATCTTCCGAAGAAACCAAGACAGCCAGAACGAGAGGTATTTTCAATAATCTTTGGGTCATTTGATTGTAATGTCATTACAGGTGGCGATGCAGGAGGAGGAGATCTTACTGCAGAAAGAAAATCTTACCTCGGTGAGGCTCAGGCTTGCTCGTACATTCAGCGAATAAATTTGGCTGAGGAAGATCGCCCAAGGAAGGTAAACAAAGAGAAGATGGTCATTGGTTTTTCAAAAAACGACCTTACAGGTGTTCTTTACCCTCACGACGACCCTTTGATGATCAAAATGAGGATGAAAGAAGTAGTGATTTCAAGCGTTTTGGTAGATAATGGTAGTTCGGCGGACATCATGTACTACTCATGCTTTGACAGTTTAAATTTGAAATTATCTCAATTGGAACCTTATCACAGACCTCTCCTGGGTTTTGCTGGCAAGAAAGTCTTTCCACTTGGGACGATCAAGTTGGATATATTCATTGGAACTTCGCCTGCTTGTCGAACAGAGAGAATACGCTTCTTTATAATGGATAAGAATGTGCAGTCATCTTACAACATCATCATGGGAAGAGTTGGTTTGAAGAAGTTCAAAGCAATCCCATCTACAGTACATCAGTTCTTAAAATTCCCAACAAATTTCGGAGTAGGAGTTGTGAAAGGTGATCAAAAAGTAGCTCGGGAATGATATTATTCATCTGCAGAGCAAGAGGAGCTTGAAGAGTCAAGGAAAAAGACTACTACCTACCAGGTGGAGGAAGGTACAGAAATTGAAACACTTGATCCCAGAGATGAATCCCAACTTGTAAAAGGACAGGTGGTGGAATCTATAGAAAATGTTATTCTGGACGACGAGCACCCTGAACGAGTAACCCAGATAGGTTCGTCGTTGGATGTTTCAATAAAACAGGAGTTGATAACTTTCTTAAGAAACAGGAAGAAAACTTTTGCATGGAGTCATGAGGACATGCCAGGAATAAATCCAAATTTCTTATGTCATGAGCTCAATGTAAATAAGGAGATTAAACCTTTAAAGCAGAGAAGAAGAGTATTTAGTCCCGAGAAGCATCAAGCTATACAAGAGGAGGTCGACAAGCTCCAGAAAGCCCAATTCATTGAAGATATGAAATATCCAGACTGGTTAGCCAACGTGGTGATGGTAAAGAAGAAAAATAATAAATGGAGAATGTGTGTTGATTTCACCGATCTCAACAAGGCATGCCCAAAGGATCACTTTCCATTGCCCAGAATTGATCAACTAGTGGATGCCACCTCGGGACACGAGCTGCTCAGATTCATGGATGCTTACTCTGGCTACAACCAGATCAAAATGAAACCTGAAGACAGGGAAAGTAATTCTTTTATTACCCCTATGGGAACTTATTGCTATAATGTTATGCCTTTTGGATTGAAAAATGCAGGAGCAACATACCAGCGGCTGATGAACAAGGTTTTTTGCCGAAAAAATCAGTTGCAATATGAAAGTTTATGTCGATGATATGCTAACAAAGAGCAAGAAAGCTGCTGATCATCTAGTTGACTTAGGTCAGACCTTTGATCAACTGGATAAATACCAAATGAATCTCAACCCGACGAAGTGCACATTTGGAGTACGAGAAGGAATGTTCCTTGGGTACATCGTCAACCAACGAGGCATTGAGGCGAATCCCGAAAAGATCAAAGCTCTTTTAGGGTTACGATCTCCAACGACGAAGAAAGAGGTGCAGAGTCTTACAGGACGAGTTGCAGCGCTCAACGGATTTGTATCCCGAGCAACTGATTGATGCCTCCCATTCTTCAAAACACTTCGAAAAACTTTTGAGTGGAATGATGAATGTGAAAAAGCCTTTCAAGACTTGAAGAAATATTTGGGAGCACCTCCACTATTGTCCAGGCCAGTAATGGGATAAAAGTTGTACTTATACCTGGCAGTATTAGAGAATGCAGTCAGCTCGGCATTGATCAAATTGGAGAATGGAGTCCAGAAGCCAATTTATTACACAAGTAAGGCTTTCTGAGGTGCAGAGATCAGGTACCCAAAGCTGGAAAAATTGGCATTGGCATTAATTGAGGCAAGTAGAAGAATGAGGCCATATTTCCAGGCCCATACCATCGTCGTGTACACCGACATGCCATTGAGACAAGCCCTTCATAAGCTAGAAAAATCAGGGAGACTGATGTACTGGGCAATAGAACTCGGTGAATATGATATTGTGTATGAACCCAGATCATCACTAAAAGGGCAGGCTGTAGCAGACTTTATAGCAGAGTTTACATATCCTGATACCCCCGAGGAACAAAAGTTTCTCGCTGACCAACCTGTGGATGTTACAGGATCAACAGACATAAGTCCAGACCAACTCCGGTTGGTAAAAGGGCTTGTGGATGTAGAAAGATCATCAAATTCAAACCCAGACCAACTCCGGTTGGTAAAAGGGCGAGAAGAGATGGTCGACGAGGAGCAAAAATTACCAGGGAAGGATGAAAGAAAAAAGCAGATATTTCACCGAGGAACTCTGTCAGAGAAGAAATTTGAAGATGAATTACCTACATGGAGATTGTATGTAGATGGGTCATCTTGCACAACAGGTTGTGGAGCAGGGATTGTTTTAAAAACCCCAGACGAGATTGACATGGAATCTGCCCTGCGATTTCAATTCAAAGCCTCCAATAATGAGGCTGAGTATGAGGCCATGATAGCAGGTCTTAATTTAGCAAAGATTATGGAAGCACAACAAGTGATGGTATTCAGTGATTCTCAATTAATTGTGAATCAGATGATGGGAACATATGCAGTTAGAGGAGAATTAATGGTCAAGTATCATGCAAAGGTGATGGAGTTGTTGGCAGAATTTGAAGCCATTCAGTTGATTAGAATACCAAGAATGGAAAATGCAGAGGCAAACGCACTGGCCCGACTAGCATCAGCTACTCGTACCGAGCTGCGAAGAATGATACCAATTGAAGTATTAGAAAGTCGAAGCATAGATGAAGACTTGACAATGAATGTTATTACCCTTGATTTAGGACCATCTTGGATGGATCCCATCAGGGCATATATTGAGGAGGGAGAATTGCCGGAGGATAAGCTCTCTGCAAAGAAATTGAAGTTTAAAGCTGCTCGGTATGTACTAACTAATGGTGTTTTGTATAGACGAGGAATTATGGTAGGTTTGCAGAGATGTGTACATCCCTCCAAGGTGAAAGAATTGATTGAAGAGATCCATGAAGGGTCTTGTGGAGCACATGTAGCAGGTCGGACACTTTTACAAAGAGTGATGACGCAGGGGTACTACTGGCCAACGATGAGGGCTGATTGTATAGCCTATGCCAAAAGATGTGATAAATGCCAACGTTTTTCTTCCATTCGACGTACTCCACAAGCATTGTTGACACCCATAACTTCCCCTTGGCCATTTTCCATGTGGGGAATGGATTTGGTTGGACCATTGCCAACAACCCGAGGAAGATTCAAGTACCTCGTCGTTGCAGTGGATTATTTTACTAAGTGGTTAGAAGCTGATCCACTTATTGATATAACATATGAGAAGGTATACCAGTTCGTTTGGAAGAACATAATCTGCCAATATGGTCTCCCTCATGCTTTCATCACAGACCATGGAACACAATTCGATAACGAGGAGTTTGTCGCCTATTGTCATCAGTCAAACATTTTGAAGATTCATTCAGCACCAGGCCATCCTCAAAGCAATGGACAGACTGAAGTGATGAACAGAACATTACTAAATGGTTTGAAGAAGAGGCTAAGCGAGGCTAAGACTAATTGGATTAATGAGCTACAGTCAGTATTGTGGGCTTACCGAACAATTCCCTGAGCAGTAACTGGAGAATCACCATATATGCTGGCGTTTGGAAGTGAGGCTGTAATACCTGCTGAGTTGGGTCTTCCAACACACAGAGTGCTGAATTTCAATTCCCCAGTCAGCGACTTAATGAGAAGATTGGATTTGAATATGCTCGAGGAGGTTAGAGAAGAAGCAGCCGTTAGGAATGCTGCTTACCAACAACGAACATCTCTATTCTACAACAAGAGGGTGAAGAAATGCGACTTAAAAGAAGGAGATTACGTGCTAAAGAAGGTCATTCAGAAGCACAATAAATTGGAAGCAAATTGGCATGGACTTTACCGAGTTACAGAAGTTGTTCGACCAGGAACTTACTGCATAGCAACTCTAGAAGGAGAGGAATTTAAGAATGCATGGAATCTTGAACACCTACGCAAGTATTATCAGTGATGTAAAATGTAAAGAAGTTCCATCAATATGAATAAAACGATGATATTTCACCATCTTCTTTCTTTTATTGAAAGTTTTTCGGGGAATACTAGTGTGCAACACTACGCTGTTCAGCAATAAAAGCAACACCGATAGTTCAAACCCAGATCAACTCCGATTGGTAAAAGGGCGAGAACAAACTATACTCCTTTGGTGGGGGCGTACACTAGCTCAGACCAACTCCGGTTGGTAAAAGAGTTAGTGGACATGATAGTTGGAACTCAGACCAACTCCGGTTGGTCAAAGAGCAAGAACATGATAGTTCGAACCCAGACCAACTCCGGTTGGTAAAAGGGCGAGAACAAACTATACTCCTTTGGTTAGGAGGCGTACACTAGCTCAGACCAACTCCGGTTGGTAAAAGAGTTAGTGGACATTATAGTTCGAACTCAGACCAACTCCGGTTGGTAAAAGAGAGAGAACACGATAGTTCGAACCCAGACCAACTCCGGTTAGTAAAAGGGCGAGAACACCCCATACTCCTTTGGTTAGGAGGCGTACATTAGCTCAGACCAACTCCGGTGTGTAAAAGAGTTAGTGGAAACAAGATATTTTCTCAAATGCCAACTTATGTTGGTCGGGAGGTAAGATTATCACAGAAAATACAAAAGTTCCTCGTAGAACAAAATATTCCAAACTGAACCAAGTATGGTTAGTCGGGGATAAAAACCCACTAACTGTAGTTGGTCGGCGAGGAAAATTCATCGACCTTGGTTGGTCGGGCACATTTTATGAAAAAGATAAAAAGTTACCAAGTATGGTTAGTCGGGGATAAAATCTCACTAACTATAATTGGTCGACAAGCTTATTTTTACAACCTTGGTTGGTTGGAATAATTTTCAACATTTTTATACTCATTACTTTATTATTAAGTGATCGAGCAACATTTTTAATACTTGTAATTTTTTATTACTAAGTTGGTCGATGAACCACACAATGTTGTTATGCAAGCACAAATATAAAGTGTTGACAAATACAAGACAATAGTAATACATATTTGCAAATAAAAATGAAAGTCTTTCATTAAAATTCAAAATAAATTACAAGTTACATTGATAATTATATGGATATGTATACTAAATGTTACATAAGAATTTCCTATTCTATTGGTTTTTTCCCCTCAGCCTTCGATACAGGTTCCTCGCCAGCAGGCGGATCATTTAAAGACTGAGGAGAATTAATGAAGTTCAAGTCCTTCAGCATCCTAACGTTCATCACAGAAGGTCGATCTAGGAGATGCTCCGGACGAGATACCTCAAACTGAGAATGCAAACCGTAGTCACCAAGATACTTCGCAATTAATCTCCGAGGAATGGCACGAGCTGGGATCCATTCCATGTCCAAATTAAATGGTGGCATAGGCAAGTCGAGCAATCCGAGCTCATAGTAGCCCACAAATAATGTCCCTATTCGAGTTTCAACACACATAAGGCATTCAGCCAACCTTGTTTGTAGCCCTCATTATTGGCATTCTGGATACGAGCATCTAAATGGAATAGTGCCTCGTTGTATCCAGCCATCCAAAATTCCCTGGGCTGTTTATAGAATTGAAATGTTAACCTCTCAAGCTTCTCATGAAGACTCTGGATGAAAAGTTCTTTAGTCTCCAAGATTGATTCCTTTGCAGAGATTTGTGGTTCCAATTCTCTAACTTTCTTGGACAGTTCAGACAAGGCTCGATCTTTTTCCATCAATTGGAATGCTTGATTTTCCAACGCTGAATGAGTATGAGCTTCATCAACCATACGACGAAGAACTCTTGATCGACCCCGAGCCGGTGGAGTACTTTGTTCCTCGGTAACATTCTGTGCAACTCTTCCTCGTCCACGAGAACCTCTTCCTCGTCCCCGAGTAGCAATAGAAGTACCAGACCTTTTCAAGGTGTCCAACTCTTGCCTTAATTTGGCATTCTCAACCTCTAAGAATTAAAATCCCTCGTTGTTCACTGGGATTACAGCTGTTGAAAAAGAAGCTGCAAACATATATTGTGCTAGCTCTTTTTGCAAATTGTTATTCTCTTACTCCAGCAGCTCAGCAATCTGTCTACATGCTTCAACTTCACCCTTTAGGGTTGTCTCCCTAACATCATATCCAGCAAAGAGCTTCTCGTATCCCTTCTCGGTAGAAATATGTTGGTACTTTTTCTCATAACCCTCATGCAACAGGGCAGATGATTCCTTATACTGATTCTGAAGATCTTCTAGAGTACATTGAAGCTCTTCGATCATCTCGTAGTACGCCACATTATTGCCCACAGCTCGATCAAGTAAATATTTCAAGTACTGATAAGCTTCCACATCCTGCTCTTAAGCACCATGGCCAAGGATATCAGCAATTTCTGATGCACTCAGGTCAGTATGGACAACTTTAAAATATTCATGGCATTGCTGCATCAGTTTTGTATCATTGGCAGATAGCAAGTCCATTCTAGCCATAAACTAGTAAAGAGGAGAAGACAAGAGTTAATAAAAGAAGCAGACAGAACATCAACAACGTAGAGGAACAAAAAAGGTGATTTTATTACATCATCAAAAAAAGTACAGCGTTCAGAATACAGATTACAAGTAAAAGAAAAACAGAAAGAGAATACCGAACAACTTCACACCTTTTCCTTGTCTCCCAAGACTTTCTCGGGAGGCTGGGACGAGGAGCTTGGTTGCTCGGTGGGAACAATGAGTTGGTCAGCAGAAGTTGGGACTTGTTCAGGAGGAGCAAGCAAAGACGAAATCTCCTCGGTGGTTGTCTGATTGGGTTGTGAAGCAAGGACTAGCTCACCCACTATCATTGAAGATTCCTCGGATGCAGCTTCGTCTTCTTCCTCATCTTCAATTCTAGGAGGGGGGACAGGAAGATGTTGTTGAAACAGCTCAGAATCATCGTTGACCTTCAATTCTTTCAGGGCAACAACCCAACCATCTCGAAAGTATTTCCAACTCCCATACTGCACCTTGGTCATCATGGCTGCTACCCCCTATCCCATACTTTATCCTAACCGGTACGAAAAGATTTTTTCACAGCCAATTTTCTTTTCATTTTCTCCGAGGAGAGCTTCTCGGATAGAAGATCCTCGGTGGCTTTCAACTTGACCTCCACCTCCTCCTTCTGGAGATTTACTTCTCGCAGAAGGGATAGCTCTTCCTCAGCCGATTTCAACTTATTTTCAAGCTCCCCAAATCTTGTGAGCTTCTCGGCATATTTTTTATTCTCTCTCTCCAAGTCTTTCACCTTATTTCCCAACTGCACCTTCTCTGTCTCAGATGCAGCCAACTTCTTTTCCCATTCATCCCTATCCTCGTCATACTTTTGACGAGAATCCTTCAAAGATTGGGCCAAGCCCTATAAATCATCCTCTACTCCTGACGAGGAGCTAGAATCCTTGATCGCTTCATCTTTCTTCACTATGGTTTTAAGCAACACACCAGCTGGAAAAAGAAAAAAATAATGATAAGTCATTGCAGGGATACTTGTATTGATGGAAAGAAAGAAAAATTCAGGATAAGAGAAATTTACTGAAGCAATGTGACGAGTAGCTAGGGATGTCAGCATATCCCTAGACATGTTTTCCTCAATTCCTTGGACTTCAGGAATGGTCCAAGTCTTCACCGAGCTCATTGCAGAACTTGGGGGAATAATGGTTGGAACACCAGTTCCACTAACTAGAAGCTGGGGGATGGTTTCAGAAAAACTGACCGGGGAGGGTTTCTTCAATCTCCTCAGTGGCACTTCAACAGTTTCAACCAAAGAAGAGCTTTTGGTTGGGGAAATGGTGATCACTTCCACAAGTGAATCCTTCTTGCTCGGAGCCACTGGGGGCTTCTCGGCAGCCTTCTGGGGAGCAACAAAAGGGGCAGCATCAATTTTCTTTGTCCCCTTTGGGACGTCAGATTTATTTCTTTTACCCTCTCCAGTAGAGGCAGTCTCCTCAAAGATAGCAGGAACTCTCCTCTTTCCCATTTTCTGACTTAGAGGAATGTGAGATTCTGGAGAAGAGTCCTCAGAAGCTGGCAATGGTTCACTAATCCTGACCACAGGACGAGCAGTAAAGGATGATGTATAGCTCCTGTACTGCAACAAGTATGAAGCAGGCCTGACGTGCTCGTCTGCAATTTTCTGATGCAACTTCCAGATAAGTTTCAAATGCTTAATGTTAACTTCTGATTCTTTTGAAATTTTTCTCTTACTGTCAACTGCAAACAAATACATATTGAAATGTCAATCACGCATTTATTCAAACATAATGAAATCATAGTTTCAGAAATAAAATAAAATGAAAATAACCTATCCCGTTGCCATATGGAGGGCATTTGGTACCTTCATATACTTCGTCTCCAACCAAAGGGGCATGTTGCCAATTTTTTATAACTACCCCATGTTAAAAATAATCCCTATTAGCATCAGGGAGATTGACTACTAAGGCCCTATTCAAAAATCTAGTTTTTAAATAAAAAACATTGTCTAGAACAACCCATCTATAACAGTACATAATCTCAGGAATTCCTATACGAGTTCCATGAGTTTGATTTAACCTATGCACCCCATTAACTATTCCCCATGTATTGGGGGCTATTTTTGCAGGAACAACATCGAAATACTGACAGAACTCTAAGCACAAAGGGTTTGGTGGAAAAGAAAATCCACATTCAGCAATAAAGAGGCTGGGGAACCAATGTCCCTCAACCAAGTTAAAATAATTTGAAGGCTCAGAAAGATCCTCCACAGTTACCCAAGATGGAATAGAGAAATCAGAACGGAATTTCTCAAGAGATTCAATAATATAAACCATGGTGAATAAAAGAAATGAAGAATAAGGAAGAAGATATTACAGGAAAAAGGGAGATCTGTTGACAACGAACGAAAATAAGGATGAACGCACAAGAGAAAGAAAGACTATGGAAAACTCGAAAGCAGAAATTGGAAAAGGTAGAAGACGGTGATATTGTCTATGAAGTTTAAATACTTTGCCTTTTGAAATGGCGAAAGAAATGATTACAAAAAGGAAACTATTACGCTACCGGCAGCTAAAAGGACAAAAAGTGCACGAAGATCGAAGCGCTTATAAAAATGCAAAAAGGCGGATTCTGCGAATTTGGAAGGAAATTCAAATACGAAGAAAATGCTCCTAAAACCCAGGAAGGTCATTTATAATTTCCATATACCGAGAAAGAATGTTCCATACTCCTAAAAGTTCGAAATATGAAACATTGGGGGCTTCTGTTGATACCAAAATTAGTATGCTGATATGGACGAATAATAAGAAGACACGTGTCAATCTACGTGGAACAATAGCAACGAGGAAGTTCATTCCCCCGACCTCTTCATACTCACTCCGAGCAACAGGTGTACTTCGAGGAACTCCAACTCTCTGAGGAACTCCAGCTCTCCGAGGAACTCTTGAACGACGAGCAACTAAGGCGGTTCGAGCTGCACCTCGACCACATCATTGATTGCCAGATAATCAGCAGTTCAACTATTCATTGAATGCTTATCATCTTGACGCACAAGCTTGAAGAGCATTAAATGAATTACCCTTTCATATGAATATCATTTAATGTATCACCCTTTCAGATTATAGCCTCAAGGCTATAAATACATTGTATTACCCTCATTCAAAGGGACCGGAATTTCTTGATAGAACTTGTAATGGAGAATTCCCAAACACTCAGCAATAACATAACAGTGGACGTAGGCCATTCATATAAGGCTGAACCACTTTAAAATTCTTTGTCTCATTTATTTATCTGTGATTGAATAATTAGAGTAATCTAATTTTTTACATCAACAATATTCTAGTTTATGTCTTTAATACATTTAACTGTACCTATATCCCTTGTCAATTTATCTCTATTATTTGCCAATTTAAATATATTTTTTTCACCTTCCTTGGAACCCAATTTATTATATAGATTATCTAGTGCATTTTGTTGCGCATTTCTAATAATATTTTTTACTTCACTTTTTCACTTCTTATATTTTCTAAATCTTATTAATTTTTCCTCTTTTTTCACTCATTAAAACTTACTCGTTTCTTTTGTAATATCTTTTGCATTTCTTCATTCCACCACCAAGTCTGTTTTTTAATGAATCTTTTTCCTTTAGTCTCACCTAACATTTATTTTTCCTTTTTTATCAATATCATTCTTTGTTCTTGATCAAATGTTGTCAACATTTGCCTCCCAATTTTATTTCATGTTTAACAGGAACTTCCACCTAAATTCTACCTCTTTGCATCCTTTTTAATTCTTCCATATTATATTTTGATAACCTATTTTCTCTTTTCGGTAGTTAAATCCTTTATGAATAACCCTCATTAAACAGATGTTGTAAATGATGATTTGACTTTTATTTTGATGAATATGATCTAGTTTATAGTTATGTGATGTTATAAACATATTTAGGAACGAGTATGTAATACTCAGTATTTTTAAAGGAATTAAATAATAGGCATAATTAATATTTAAAAAGGAAATTTTGGATTTTAATGATTTTTAAATAATTGTTCAAATTTGTTTTGGTTAATAATTATATGTGAGTTTAAATTCTTAATTGTTTAAGTTAGAGTTCTGGAATTTAATTGGTAATTTGTTAAAACTGGTGGGCTTAGGATTAAGATTAAAGATTTTGGTCTTGGGCTTTGCATGTGTGAGGTTAGAATAATTTAGAATAGGTGTAAGGAAATTAAGGTAAAACCCTAAGGTCTTTTCGATGATCATTTGACATTTTCTTGTAGGGAAATTTAGGGTCTTAGAGAATTAAAAATGTGGAAAAAGTTTATTTTAAATCTGCCACCAAAGAATCCCTAGGTTGTGACCTGGGCCAGGATCTCGACTAGAATAACCATAAAAGCGGGCTTGATTACCGTGACAGCGGCTAAACACCCCATAATTATGGGAGTGTTTGATTGTGGGTAGGTCCTAGAGGTTTCGTGACGTATTTTAAAAACCTTTTATGCACGAAATCACTCACTTTCCTACACTCTCTGAAAACCTTATGCCTCTTTTATACAAATCACTAATCTCTTCATAACCTCTTTCCCAAACAATCAAATACATTATAAAATTATAAGATTTCTAAATGCAAGACTCAAGAGAAAGAACACATCAATTCAATCTATTTTATGGAAGGTTTTCAAAGTTAGGCCAATAGGATTCAAGTGAAATCCTTTGACCATGTCCTAGGAATGAGATCCTAGATCACCAGAAATAATAAAATGGACAATATTTATCCGAGTGACGTATCTAAATATAAGTTCCCTACCCATGTCATCTCCCTCCTAACTAAAAACGATACTAACTAACGATGGGCCAACCCGTTCTCGATGTATGGGTATAATCAGGATGCTGCTTTCTCCATGAACGTAGAGGTGTAGATAACACATCATTTGTAAGTATTATCTCAAATCCACAAATTAATGGTGTAAAGATCAAATGATCATCAATAGTGATAATCATGTTCGCATAGAACTAGTGAAAGAGTGTGCTATAACACATACATTAATCAAATGTCGATGTTTGAAAAGTATTTGTATGAAAACACATATTTGGGGCCTTACCACCTTGACGGGTTTAGTTCTCTTGGATAAATGGTGAGTTGTAGCTAGATTTAAGACTTTGGTTGGACAAAGTTTTGGTCTGACTTGGCTCACGCATACTTTTTGAAAAACATATTTTGAAAAGTGTGTTTTCATGTTGATGTATTTTAATCATGGCATTTGATTAGTAATTGTTCAACATATGGGCATGTCAATATAGTACACAAGTAGAGATGTTGGATTAGAAACCAAGATTTTGAAATATAAATGCTATAAGTTGCATACTCGATCCCGTAAATGGGGGTCAGGTTAAAGAAGTTAAACATTTATGTACAATTTATCACAATATATATATATATATATAGAGAGAGAGAGAGAGAGAGGCAGGCTCCTGTGCACACTAAGTTTGCACATTACCTTTTAAAAGTGTGCAAACTTAGTGCTGGCGCACACCAATTTTTTTATGTGATATTTTAACATTTCAACGGACTCACGTAAAAAAAATTAGCTCAAAAAAACTTTTTTTACTATTTTTAAAAAATCGGTCAAACTTTCACAGTTTTTAAAGGGCTTAAAAACTGCGAAAGTTTGACCGATTTTTTAAAAATAGCAAAAAAGGTTTTTTTGAGCTGATTTTTTTTATATGGGTTCCTTGAAATGTTTAAATATCACACAAAAAAAATCAACTCAAAAATATTTTTTTTACTATATATAAAAGGTAATGTGCAAACTTAGTGTGCAAACTTAGTGTGCACAGGAGCCTGCCTCTATATATATATATATATATATATATATGTGTGTGTGTGTGTGTGTGTGTGTGTGTGTGTGTGTGTGTGTTGTATCATAAATATGGGATGTGATGTGCAACAATAGTATTGTGGCACCTGTCATCAAAAAAAGCTCAACTTACCCACTAAACTTAGTTAGCACATCATCTCTTTTGTCTGCTCAGTATTACTCCTGGACGGCTAGGCAACTGATCGTAATAAATTGATGTTATTACTTTAAATCACCTAGCACACATGTGGGTCATGCGTAGGTATATGTATAACTCCTATTACACACGCACGGGGCAGTCCCCTTCAGTTGATTGTAATTAAACCTTCATTAAATCCCCTTAAAATATGATAGGGTATAATTGTTTGACATATAAAGGCACTTATCCCATCCACATACTCTCTTTCTCTTCTATAAATGACACACACTCCCACTTGGGGGGGAGGGAAGATAGATACACTCGCAGAGAGAACTTTGAGAGCATATACCCACTATTGTTAATAATACAACAATAAAATTTTGCATAACACCTGTGGACATAGGCACCCTATTGATCTAACAACTTTAATCCCCATCTCAATCTCAATTTCTCATCTCTCTCTTTGATCTAATCTGTTGATCTCTTTATATGTTTTAAGTTATCACGGGTATTTATCACGCTAAGACTAATAAATCCATACACCAGTTTTATATGATAATAAATTAACGTTGTCTATGGGAACGACAAGACATTTGCTATTTCTTACCATCTTGCATCCATAAAACCTTGAATCGTAATTGTTCAGATACCATTTTCAATCTTTGTACATGGGGAAAGATCCAATGAGTAATCATGCAAATGAAACAATTCCACCATCAATCTTATTTCGAATGGGGGATATACAAGAAATTGTGATAAGCTTAGCCAGAGGCCAGGAGGCAATGCAGGAAAGTGTTAATCAATTGATGCAGACACTCCAAGATGGATAAAGAAGACTTAGAGGAGAATCCATCAACCCGACGGGATACGAATGTCTAGGAAGAAGAGTGGAAATGCCACATCCAGCTCCTTACCAAGGAGGATGATATAAGTACCATGTCCGGGTGTCAAACCAAGTGGGGAATCATATAAAGAAGAGAGCAGGTTCATGTATTATGGATCTCTAGATGACTTCTCATGCCATTTGGGGCTACCTTAACCCTCAAAAAGCCTAGACTAGATGATGAAAAATCCTTCTCCGAAGAGAGGCTGAGCATGCTGAAAAGGTTGAGCAGAGGTTCTGCATTTGATGGCTTAGGTTCATGAGCAGTGAGGTGGCAATGTCATAAAGATATCATCAGGTCTATACAACAAAGGAAGATTCAATAAGGCCTACAACCAGAGAGACAGTGTTCGACCAAATATGGGTCAATACGCACCAAATAGAATTCTATAAGTCTATTTGGAAGGGGTAGGACAACCAACCCTGGAAGGGGTCAATCCAGCACCTAGAGGATCGATTGGGAAAAATTGTTAAATCGAAGGATCCTACACTACATTAAAACTGCCGGATTGTCATGGTTATTGATATGATAAGTCCAACTTGTCAAGGTCAATGACCATGATAAGTCTGAGGGTGACAACTTTTGTTGTCACGGACTTATCACAGTTAATGATCGTGACAAGTTCATTAGCCCTATCACGATCCTGTCACGATTTTGGACTGTGACAAATAGGTGACAAACTCTAAAAAGTTATCACGGTCAATGACCGTGACAAGTTGTATTTGTCACGGTCAATGGCCGTGACAAATCTGGGTAGAATTTAAAAAAATCTACTTGGCAGTATGACCACTGCCACTACCCAGCAGTATATTTGTACATGTTATAGAAAAATTGTACCTGTTCAAACACTTTATATCCAAATGAAATAGAAATAATGCACCAAATCATTGCATATATAATTCCATATCCCAATAAAATAAAAATATAATCCATATCCAAACCAAAATGTAACAAATCAAAATAATTCAAAAATAAATATTAGTGTCCAAATAAAAATAAATACAAATAATGTGACGCCATAGGGTTTGGGGTAGGTTCAAGGGGGAAGGAAGGACACACGATATACGCATTGAGACACCCCTCAATATTCATCACGCCGCATTATTCGTTCAACCACAATGTGGAGTTCTCCTTCGTGGTTATCACATGCATGACGAGCACCTTGGCCTCTATGTTTTGAAAAATACGTCCATGAACCGACATACTCGGGATGGTATCGGGTTGCTCAACCCCCTCACTATCCCCTGGACATCATATATGTCGCGTAAAAATATGCTCGGCCAAGTGATTGTTGGCATAGGCCACTGGACGGGAGCCAAGTAGGGGACTAGATCATCAGGCGATGTGTCCGCGCGTATCGGCAATGAAGCAACGACATCCACGTCCTCATCCTCATCCACCTCCTCCTCCACAATCTTCTCCTTCCCCTTGCCCTTGCCCTTTCCGCCCAACTGACGATTCATGAATGCGTACATATCTAGGGCCGTCGTCTTCAACCTTGATAGCTTCGCATTATGCGTGTCCACTTAACGAGCCAACTAGGTGTTGCTCATCTCCATTTCGATGATCCTATATTTTTCTACCTGCGAGCTCACCCCCTAGTTCTCCCCTTGCGATCAACATCAAGCACTTGGATGAGTGAATGAGTGGACAAAGATGCCTTGTCGGCATCAGACTACAACTCATGCACTTCCTTAAGCTTTGCCTGAAACGATAAAAAGCACACGATTAGTTAATTAAGTAAATGAAAAAATTATAAAATATTTAAAACAATTTTAAACTATCATATTACTTACAATCGTGGCCGTGAATCTTGGGGACACCTCCTTATCCTTGCCCTTCTTCGTTCGAATTACCATATAGGCATCAAGCCTATGTGGCCTACCCCCAGGGCCACTCCCCGTCCCCTGAAATAAAATAATGCAAAATTAGTTAGTAATGCAAAATGAAATAATGCAGAATAACATATTTCTACAATTATAGAAAAATAAAAACTTACCATCTTGTGCTCCATCTTGGTGTAAGACGTCCAGCTAGAGTAGTGCATGTCCGTCTTTTTTGCCTGATTTTCCCTCCCCGATTGGTGAGATACAAATTGTCGCTCCTCGATCTCATTATCGATGAAATTTTTTCCATTTTGCCAATGCGATGGGCTCTTTCGGTGGGACGGCTTCACGTAGTTTGAGGATGGAGTTCCAAGTTTTTCCAAAGTATCGGGCCCGCAAATTTTTCTTCCACGTCTTATGTTGTTCCCTCAACTTCCCAAACACGGAATCGCTGAGATGTGGAGGCAGGTCGAATTGTTCCTTTCAAACAAATACAAAACAAAAAGAAAGTAAGTGTATGTTGCTAATGAATACAAATATAAATATAAATATAAATATAAATATAAATATAAATATAAATATAAATATAAATATGAAAATAATACCTATAGTGCCGACCAAACAACCACTTGAGCTCACTTGGAATCTCCCTATAACTAGTGTACCTCAGTCTGATAATTGTCTTCCCCAACTTGAGGAATCTAGTCAATACTCCCATCTTGTTCGCAACGGCCGATCCAAATTTATCCCATTTTGGGAGCCTAGGGGTCGTGGAGCCCTCGTCACCTCCACTGCCGCCAATCCCTGAAGAAGATGTTTTCTCTAAAAATTGTTATTATTAGTAAAAATCCAAATGAATTAGAAGAATACAAAGCAGTAACAATATTATAACAAAACAGTGGCAACTTTGAATTAATACACTAAACTGATTAAGTACAAATGATTCAAAATCATTAAACTGATGTCCTCTAATAATAAAACACTAGAATAATACACCCACTGGACATGGAATTTGAATTAATACTTAAGAATTAAATCTAAATATTACATGCAGTAAACTAATCAAGTACAAATGAATTAAAAGAATTAAACCAATGTTCAATAATTGGAATACTTATTACAAATCTAAAAAGTATTTCAAATTTCGGTTATCATAAAAAATGGATTGATATTTGGTAGGAGCAGCCAAGTCATTAACACTAGTGTTTAGATGCTTTGGCGCATGTAGGACGATTGACCATAGATTGTTGTTGATATACTCCGAGTAAAACACTTACTTGACATTTTGAAATGCACAAACAAATAGCTCATCGCTCATGTGTTTGTTGCTCTTCAACTTAGACAAGTCAACCATGATCAAAATGGTGTCAGGATCAACTTTACAAGAATTTTTATCATCAACTCTTGCCCAAACATAGTAAAATACAACCTATTTGAAGCTTACATAGTCCTATTCAAATATATTTCGAATTACACCACAGTAAGTCATTTTAGCTTCAACGAGGTTTTTATCTTTCGCACTCGCTCGAAAGAATGTAAGAGTCTTGTATGAAATTCTCGAGTTCTGTACATTTGTACTTTCCTCATACACCCTTGCACTGAATACGTGACCGTTCAATCGATACTTTTTATTGTGCCATGAACAAGGGTCCATTGGCTAGACGAACAAGCCTTGATGTCGCATCACCCGTCTTTAAGAGTTGAGAATATAGATAAATTAATTAGGTCAGTTGTAAAGTTTTATTGTAATGTAACAATATATAACAACCATTTTTATTATAATTGCCTCGTGTGACAACCACTGGAAAAATTCGCTGTCTGATTGTGCCATTGTTTTTCGTCTTTTATTATTCTCACAGGCTTCATATTTTCTGCATAAAATTAATGTGCCGAACGTATTACCAAATTAAACATGTACAAAATAATCTAAAATGATGTGAAACTTAAAATAATTTAAATTTAATTTTTCCATTCTTCGACATCTTCATGTGTGTCAAATAGATAACGACCTACTAGTTCATGTCGCAAACTCATTAATTTCACCTCATTTGCCCATTACATGACCACCCTCATCGATGAACTCATCAATGTCATCAATGTTGGTCGAGTCAGGCATATATTCCTAAGTATAGATTGATGACTCCACAGTTATGTATTCCTCTACAATTGATCCTAGAATGTATCATGTATTCTTGACGCAATATTTGAAAACTTTCATCAATCTTTCAAATGAATACATCCACTGATATCTAAATGGACCGCAAAGAAGTGCCTCGTTGCATAGGTGTACCAACAAGTTAACACTTATGTCAAAGAATGATGGGAGAAAGTACTTATCCAACACACATATCGCTTCGGTAACCACCAATTTTGCGGCCACTATATGTTCTCGATTGACTACCTTCTCACCTAAAAGTGAGAAGCATATTCTAATTTGCATAATAGCCCTCCACAAATCCTTGTGCTTGGAGAAACAACGCTTAAACAATAAAGGAACCAATTGCATGATCGCATGCCAATCATGGGACTTACACTTATGTAAATTTTAAACAATAGAGGAACCAATTTCATGATCACAGCCAGAGTATAACGGTTGGGTCGCCTTAAATTTTAAACTTCGGTATTCATCGTCAATGTTTATCCCGATATCTTCATGAGCACCTGAACCTTATACATCGTCAGTGACCTCATTCTCTTCCACTTTATGAACTCTATACGCGTCATCAACTAAATCCTCTAACATATTATGATCTACGTCACCCTTGTACATCTATCCTACTTGTTGAAGGTTGTTGTGGAGGTTGCTCGGTGACAAAAGGAACTTTCGATTCCCCGTGAAAACTCCAAAATCAAAAACTATCTTCCATACCCAATCTTAACAAATGTAGTTCAACTGTTTTCTACTCAAACACCTTACCATTCTTACACCTAGCATACGAGAACATAAACTCTTCATCATTATGACATATCTTTGCGTATTTCATAAATTCATTAGCACCTTTGCGAAATACATCCCCTAATATATTTGTCTCACCCATCCACTCTTTGTATTTAGGATATCCTATCACACCCACTCCACATAATCACCTGTTATATGTAAGAAGCGTATATTTGTGGATTATTATAAATAAAAGTGTGAACATTTAGTTCCCATTAGTATAAAAAATCACATATTACTTATTGTATAAAATTTATAGGATGTTTCATTTAATTATGTTTTATTTATATTCGATTTTTAAATTTCAAATTCAAATTTAATTTATAATATTAATTCCTATTTCCTCTATCTCCTCTAAAGGATGAGGGGTCATATACCATTCAAGACCGCATATTTGTGTAATATACTTAACAACTCATGCACATTGTTCCAATTTGAGGAAAATTCAACAGCATATACCTATAGTTCTCAAAGTACACGACGTAGATTTTCAAGTGTGAGTGTTATTTCAATTGATAATTGTAATAACACTAAACATCGCATCATCTAGTATATACCCAGAGAACATTAATATACGACTGTAGAACATCCTCCAAAAGCAACAAGTTTAAGCCACTAAGAATATTATTATACAGAAACTATGTAGTCTCAAACTATCCAAATGAGACAATTCGAGAGATCTTAATACAGGGGTAATGACTCTTGAATGGGTCTAAGGGCTATTGAATGCTTACACATAAGAGCTAGAAGTCTAGTATCTATGCGCACTATGTGTAATTTCAAGTATGTTTCATTTAATTATGATAAGTCTGTGGTCGTGCCACTCTCGAACGGGTCGTGACACAAAGTAATTTTAGAAAAAAGTTAAAAACTCCCCCTCCCCCCATTTTGACAATAATCCAGTGGTCGTGCCACTTCCAAAATTAAATAACCCAACAAAGTAAGATAATATAATTATTTAAGAATTTATTAGTGTGAATTAAATTAAGGATTTAAAAAAAATCCACAACCAACTTCCATATCTAAGGACATCCGTCCAATATAATCCAACAACAACAACAAACCAACAAATGTGTACCACGTACTCCTTATAATTCATCTACTCAATTAATTAAACATTAACAATTTCAAACCTAAATAAAAATATAAAAACAATATTTATAATGTCAAATTAATTATATTCTCTAAACTATAAGATTCAATCAATTTTAACAATACCTATTGATTTCAATCCCAACTAAAAGTCCCCAATGAACATTAATAATTAATTTCAAGTACTAAACAAAATATTAATTTCAAGTCCCCAATCAACATTAATAATTAGCTTCAAGTCATAAACTAAACATCGATTTCAATTCCTAAATTAATAATTAATTTCATGTCCTAAACATTAACAATTAATTTCAACAAACACCCCCTCCCCACCACCCTTTGCCCCACCACTCCCCCTTCCCCACCCCCACCCCCACACACATACACCTTCACACACTCACCCTTGCACACACACTCCCCATCCCCTCCCCCACTAGAGACACACACACCCCTGTACATGTACCCCCTCCCCCATATATGCACACACATGCACACACACACAAATACACACACATATATATACAAAGGAAAGAGAAACAAAGGAAAAAACTAACCTGGAAATCGCTTCGATAGAGAGAGAGAGTAGTCACTTAGAGAGAGAAAAAAAGTGGGAAGTGAAAACGGTCGAAAAAAAGAAGAGGGAATTTTTTTTACTGACTAAGTTATCACAGACTTGTCACGGTCTTTGACCATGACAACTTTATAAGGTTGTCACGATTATTGACCGTGACAAGTCCATGACAATTGTACTTGCCACGGACTTATCACAGTCAATGACCGTGACAAGCCTTTGTCACGAACTTGTCACGATCAATGACCATGATAAAAAAAACTCGTATTTTTTTGTCACGGTCATTGACCATGACAAGGATGACAGGATGAAAGGTGACAATTTGGCTTTTTTGGTGTAATGTTATGCACAAAGGGTTTGTGAAAGGATCCCCTTTTACCCTGTCAGTTGTGAATTATCCCACACTAGCTATGTTCAAACCGCTAGTAGTGACACCGAAGTATGATGACAACATCGATTTAGTGTTACACATAGAGCAATACCAAGCGGGCAATGATATTTATATAACTCGAATGAAATGCGTTGTCAAGCATTCTCAAATACAATCACTATATCAACGCAAAACTGGTACAATGGCTCACCATGAGGACAGGTTTTTAATTTCCGACCACTAGTTTATCTCTTTGTCAGAAACTTTTGCTTTAGTACTAGGCCTGAAAAGAGAATAACCCATCTGTTGAATGTACGACAAAAGGCCAATGACTTCGGAGAGATGTAATTTATTATGATGAGATGGGTGTCATCAGAACCCTAATGCGAGACTTATTTCTTGGAAAATTATATTGGGCATTAGGTAAGGAACCACCCAAGAGGATGATGGAGTTATTAACCAAAGTGGGGAAGATTTTGAATGCTGAAGAAGCTATGGCTACCAAAGAGGCCATCAACTCCAGAGCCAATATCAGCAAAATCTCGGAGAAAAAAGAGCAAAAAGATAAGAACATCGACAAACCAAAAAGGTATGATGAGTATAATCCATTGATGATAGGCATCTACTACATCTTGGAGGAAATGCACTGTAATACCCCGCATTTTTTATTGATTTGAAAATGAAAAAAAATAAAAAACTATGTCACTATATATATTCGAAATGTTTGGAAATAAAACTATGTTAGTATATATATTCAAAATGATTGGAAATGAAAAGTTAAAATTAATTCATTGATATATGATTGTGCGACTTAAATATTAATAGCGAATTAATGCGTAAAAGTATCGAGAGGGTTAAATTTGGCGCAATGGCATTTTTATAAATAAACTAACCCTAGGTATAAATAGAAAAGAAAAGCAAAAGTCTTCATTCTTTAATTTCAAAAAATGGGGCTAGGGTTTGGTAGAGAGAGAAAAAGTAAGAAGAGAGGAAATCTAAGAGGATTTTAATTTCTCCATACAATCCAAGGCAAGTTAATAACCTATATGTGTATACTATGTATCTATATTGAAATTTCAAATGAACATGTATTTGGATCCCTAAATTCATATAAAATTGATGTTAAAAATGATATGCAATGTATTCGGATCATCATCCATGTATATTCAAATGCAATAACATCATTATAGGGATGAGATGTAGAACAACCTCTTGAATTTTAGAAATCTATGAAATTAAGTAAATCGTCATATTAAAAACTATTTTGAGCTGTTTTGGTTCCGAAAATGGATGTTTCGTCCCTGGGACCCGGTAGAAAATCATATTCTGAACAACTTTGTAGTTTTAAGTTTTTCCGAAAATGGATTGAAAAAGTCTCAAATCGACGTTTTAAAATTCTGCGCAAAAAGTTGTCACGAATAGGTCCGAACTGTATATGTTAGTTTCGGATCTGTTTAAAGCAAGCTACGGTAGCGTGCCCGCTTATCCTTGTAGAAAATCACGTTCCGAACAACTTTGTAGTTTTAAGTTTTCCCAAAAACGGATCAGAAAAGCCTCAAATCGGCGTTTTAAAATTCTGGGTAGAAAGTTGTCGAAAACAGGGGGAATCTTATATATAAGTTTTGGGTCTGTTTTATGTAGGCTATGGAAACGTGCTCACGTGTCCGAATAGAAAATCACGTTCCAAAAAACTTTATAGTTTTAAGTTTTTCCAAAAACGGATCGGAAGAGCCTCGAATCTGCATTTTAAATTCTGGCAGCATGTTGTTGAAATAAGAGTGATAATATTTTTCATGTTGTTAGTAAGATAATTGTGGTGTTGTGGCTAATATCCTAACTTGATCACAAACTTATGCTAATTAATGATATATAACCTTGAAATGATTTGATGTTGAATTAGTACATTAATGATTTAAATCATGTTATATTATAAATAATGACTATCGTATAACTCAAGTAAGAGACTTGACACGATTATATATATACATAAGCGTGAAATTGTTTTACATGTATATTGTCGAGTATACACTAGACTAGTCCTCCGGTCGACATAGGCACATGTTGAATGAGATTTTTTTATGATTGATCCGGTTAGGTTCCGTTCGAGTGCCGTGTCGAAGATAAACCACTGGAACCGGACACATGGTTGTAATGCGGGTCGGATAGAAAGTCCTTGAAACGCCATGTGATTTAGGACTTAGTATGATTGCCCTTGCCACGTAATATTGGGGAATATTCGTGTGTAGGCCTAGTGTTACGACTTGTTCCCCCAGGTAATGATAGTGACCCGATATGACTTATTGTGTGAGATATTATGCTTGTGTCTTAAAGTAATATCCCGAATCGATTTATTTGATATTATACTTGAAGGAAATATTTTGATACATTAAATACTGAAATGAGATTAATAATGATTAATCATTATATGATACGAGACTACACGTTACTCGAGTTTAGGTTGGGTAGTCAAGACATAGGAACATTGGTTGGGTAATTGAACAACTTAATTACTGGAGACGAGTAATGACTAGTGTGCTTTCATTATAAGTACATCTTATAATCTTATAGCTTGTTTTCTTGCTTTGACGTCCATCTATCTTGCTTCTTGCTCCTCTCCTATATATAAAATATATGACAGGTTCTCGTCCCGCTGGACAATAGACTACGGAGCCTGATGAGATCATATGAATCTTAGGATTCATGTAGCCGTGTAGTTATTCTATTTTAATTTATGTCATTCGTTTCCCTTTTCCTAAGGGTGGTATCAGATATTAATATCACTTTATTTATACTTGGTATTTGAGAGAATTGTTGTATTACTCTTTCTCATTTTGTGTTGGGACGCATGTATTGGCATTTTATATTTTCAGTTTGAGATTACTGATGGATTATTACAGTTAATAGTTATGAGTTGGTTTCACTTGTTATAGATGTTATGATGTGATATGGTTACATGTATGAGAGTGTACATGCTTATTTTACTACGTTTATTTAAATTTCTGTTTCTAATGCCAACATATTGACACTCCGCTTTAATTTAATTGGGCGTAGTTAACCGAATTAGATATAAAAAGTAGGGTTATTATAGTTGGTATCAGAGCATGGTTTTAGAGCCCTTAGGGATCTGAGGGCGTCCGTTATGTTTTCCGCGCATCTTTTCCTTTATACATATAGTCTTACGATTAGGTATTGTATTCGATGACTTGGAAGATCTTCACGCTACGATTTTAGCGGGCGATTCGGAGCTAGCCTTGTGTATAGGGAGGGTTCCTTTTTTGGATTTCATTCGTGAGACGTCCCACGCTTGAGGTGAATATTTGATCGACCACAAGATAGTACGTGTAAGGTCTGTGTGTGAGTGCTTGTTGTAATTATGACTAGTGCTCTACTTGAATAATTTTTTTTAGGATACGTGTTCACTTACTATCTTTTAAGATGGTGATTTGATGAGACGTGGACTCTGGGAGGGAAAAGGGTCCAAGAATTTTAAGAGACCTCAATTCTCATGCAACTATCATAGTTTCATCGCCCACCAGTAGGCGAGAAAACCGATGTTGAACTCAATGATTGATTTGACTTTTGGTGCTTTAGGGGGAGGAAACACTCGTATATTTACTGTGCATTATCAACTTTGAATATCGTCATTCTTATGGCTGTAAAGAAGTTGGTATAAGTTATAGCCCACCCTGTAGTACCACTGAGTTGTTGGTACCACTTGCGCATGTATTTGTCTGAAGTTGTTTCCAATGTGGAATGGTAGAGCTTTAGATATGGCACACCTCAAAATGATGTGGTCCAGTTGTTGTGATCTTTTCGTGGGAAGAAATTATCGCGCTCCACCCGTAATGGACAAACTGTTGAGGCATTCGATGATGTATTAATAAGTGAATGGTTAACAAAGTAAGTCTTATGATAATAAGAGTATATTATTACTCATGAACATGTAAAGGGAGGGTTGGGATTTGAGAGAGGACTACTCCAAATCAGTGTATGTCCCACACCATCAAAGGATGACCTGAGGGGTCCAATTTTGGTTTACACAAGAGTGTTATCATACTTGTAAAAAGCACGAACTAGATTCATCCGTTTGATGATGTTTAATGGGAGATTCATGAGTCTGAATCTGGAATGGATAAGTGATTATCTTTGAAATATTGCGTTGGTATGAAGGAAGTTTGGTAGGCATGTAAACCTACACGTTGTCCACACAAGCGATAGATGTCGCATTGGGGTGGCATAGTGGTTTTTAGTATTCTGATTGGATAAAATCCGTAATGGAATGAACTTAAGGCCGATTAGGTGTGTGTTCGGTCATGCACAAGATATTTTAGTGTGTTGAGTACTCACATGCTCAGAGTGGAATGTTTCAGCGAGTTATCTCGAACAAGAGCGTGAGAAGGTATCAGTAATGTTGAGATGTCTTGGCCATGGATACTAGGGATGAGGAAGTTCGTATCGCAAGGTTATACGAGGAGTAACATTGGAGAAGTCCAGAATTATCGAGGGAGTTTTCTTTTAACATTTGGTAACGATTGGAGTTCAGTGGTATTCGTAAAGACGTAGATTAGAATGGGTATTCGATAAGATGTGGTTATCTTATTTTGTAACATCGATATATTTGTTAAAAGTTATTGAGAGCGGAACGTGAATATGGGTGTGCTAAGGGATGGACTTGAGTTGGAGTTAGCAGTTGTGAACCCTATGATGAATAGGTAATCTCTAGGGATGATTTGTTGAGTGAGAACATCACGAGGGAGTGTTCAATAGGAGTTTCATTTTATGCGAGTTTGATCACTTGAGTTGGTGATATATCCACGAGTTCGATTTTATGTTATCACTCAATGATTTGGGGGTACTAATTTGTTGCACCGTGATAATGGTGGTACTTGATTTTGAATCCATTAGATATAGGAATGTGACTATATTGTGGCCCTTGTTATGTATTAATGTGAATTATAGCACGTGTGAGTAGTTATTGACATGATGTTTACTTAGATCGTGTGTGATTAAAGACGCGTTCCAAAATCAAGTGTAAGATGTTCGATTTTGGTGATGTCTAGACTAGTGAATAGTCATAGAATGGCCTTGATGGTCTTTTGATAATGGTAGAGTCGTGTGTAGCTCGGTTAGTTTTTGATTGACTGATGATAGTATTACCAACTGAGTGTCATCATTAATGGCAAGGATTGAGACATTTTGGGGTTTCAAATGTTGAACCCATTCACTGAAATGGTCGTCATAACCTCCACTGTAGGGGCACAAAAAGAGAGTGTTTCGACCATTGTTGAGAAGTTTTATAAGGAGGGTGTGTACTCTTGGCAAACACCCGTGAATGGGTTCGTAAGATATTTAATTTTTACTTCAGTTATGTGTGGATTACTGAGTGTTAATTGGGGTCACGATACGTGAAGGTACCCGCTACCTTATATTTACGACCTTTGACCTGTTAGATAGCACACCGTTCTTCATAAAGATCGGGTAGCGTTGGTGTGCTGGAAGATGAGTATTTGGATGGTGAGTGTGCCAAATCCGATATTCTGATTTGGTATGATAAGTGGGAATTTTTTGTCTTACCTCATTGCTTGGAAAATGTACAAGCCTTATTCGTGGTTTGAAGAACCAGGTTCATTTCTTGTTCGGTGAGAAAATTCTAATATACTCACAGTCCAAGGAAAATCATGTCGGATAGGTTGAATTTCGTACGTGTTTTTAAAAAAAGAGCGGTAAGTCGAATCTAGCGAGGGTTTGTTGCCTTGGGTTAGAGTGACCAAACCATGAGAAGTGAGGCAAGGGGGCACATTGCATCTTAGGTTAATTAGAAACCTTTGGGTGAGGGATCGTTGACCGCCCAGAATGCAACTTTATCGGTGTTGTCTTGTTCGAGAGAGTTTGAACCTTATTGATATTATTTACCTAAGTCTAGTCTTTGAAAGACGGAACAATATTCGCACGTGCATAGAAGTTGTATGCTTATGCAATGCACAACCTTAATTAGTGGATCCTAAGGGTTTCCATATCGGTTAACTCACCTTCAATATAAGTACAAGGCAAGTGTTATTGACAACTCGGAGTAGAGTTGGCTTTTGAGCTTTCAGTACCATCTGTTAGTCGATTCTGAGTTGAGTATAGAGGCATGATTGATGAATAGTGACATCTGTATTGAATAGGCGAAGTTGGATTATTTGCTGTGTGATGAACCGTTGAGTCTAGATATAAGTGTTTTTTTGGAGTTAGATGATTCTTGTACCACTAGGGGTCTTGAGTTGACAAATTCCTTATCTCGAAAAGCTGACAGTAGTGTATCAGAGGGGTTATTTGTTTGGATTTCGCTTGCGAGAAACTCCACACATGAAACTTAGAAGGTCGGGACTTGGGGGTATTAATTTCTGGATCAGCTTAGTAGTTCAGTTATGTTAGGATTTGTGGTGAGACTTCGGTTGTACAGTTAGAAATGGGAAAGTATCTCCATGGATATTATTGGGTTGCCAAGATCGCAACACGGTCATGATTCGATTTGGGTCATCATCGACAGACTGCAAAGGTGGATCTTTCCTTCTAGTAATGATGGATTATGGTAGCATAGTATGCCATGATTTTTATTAACGAGATTGTGAAGTTGCATGGGGTACCATTTGATATCGTGTCCCACCGTGGCAGTGTCTTCATCTCGCACTTTTAGGGTGGTCTTCAGGAGGCAATGGGAGTTCAGTTGAGTTTGCGTATCGCATTCCACCCTCAGTCGAATGGTCAAACGGAGCGGGTGAACCAAATTTTGGAGGAAATGTTGCGAGTTTGTGTGTTGGACTTCCAATGTGGTTGGGATATGCATTTGCCACTGGTTGAGTTCGCATACAATATTAGTTATCGACAAACTATTGTCATAGAACCATATGAGGATTTTTACGACAGGCCTTGTCGATCCCCTACATATTAGTTGGAGTTCGGAGAGCACCGGATGTTGGGTCAGAATATTATTAAGGAGACCTCAGAGAAGGTTGACTTGATTCGTGCATGGATAAGGACCGGGCAAGATCGTCAAAAGACTTATGTTAACGTAAGGCAACAAAAGTTAGAGTTCACTGTTGGGGACCAAGTGCTGTTGAGGGTCTCACCCATGAGAGGCATTGTTCGTTTTGGTGCCAAAAGGAAGCTTTCAATGCGATACATGTGTAAGTTACAGTGTTAGACAGGGTGGAGTTAGTTGCAACTGTTTAGCCCTACCTGACAAGCTCTAATGGGTAAACGATATTTTTCATGTATTAATGTTTAAGAAGTTCTTACGTCTCGAGGACTCACACCTACACATAGATTTAGAGGGGATTGAGTTGCACCTCGATGGGAGCTATGAGGAGAGGCCGGTTAGGATCCTAGATCGTCGTGAGAAGCAGTTGAGGTCAAAAGTCATTCCTTTTATTCGTGTTATGTTGAGAATTCATGATGAGTCTGAGGCCAGTTGGGAGAGAGATGGTGACTTGCGAATTAGTCACCCATATCTCTTCATGGAAGGTACGTGCAAAACTACCTTACTTGACTTGAATTGATTTGTTTTAATTTGGATTTCGAGGACGAAATCCCGTTCGTAGAGGGGGAGAATGTAATACCCCGCATTTTTTATTAATTTGAAAATGAACAAAAAAACAAATATGTCAGTATATATATTCGAAATGTTTGGAAATAAAACTATTTCAGTATATATATTCAAAATGATTTGAAATGAAAAGTTAAAATTAATTCATTGATATATGAATGTGCGACTTAAATATTAGAAGCGAATTAACACGTAAAAGGATCGAGAGGGTTAAATTTGGCGCAATGACATTTTTGTAAATAAACTAACCCTGGGTATAAATAGAAAAGAAGAGAAGAAGTCTTCATTCTTTCATTTCAAAAAATGGGGCTAGGGTTTGGTAGAGAGAGAAAGAGTAATAAGAGAAGAAAGCTAAGAGGATTTCAATAGGATTTCAATTTCTCCATACAATCCAAGGCAAGTTAATAACCTATATGTGTATATTATGTATCTATAATGAAATTTCACATGAACATGTATTTGGATCCCTAAATTAAAAAAAAAAATCATGTTAAAAATTATATGCAATGTATTAGGATCATCATCCATGTAGATTCAAATGCAATAACATCATTATAGGGATTGAGATGTAGAACAACCTCTTGAATTTTAGAAATCTATGAAACTAAGTAAATCGTCACATTAAAAACTGTTTTGAGCTATTTTGGTTCTGAAAATGGATGTTTCGTCACCGGGACCCGGTAGAAAATCATATTCTGAACAACTTTGTAGTTTTAAGTTTTTCCGAAAATGGATCGGAAAAGTCTCAAATCGGCGTTTTAAAATTATGCGCAGAAAGTTGTCACGAACAGGTCCGAAATGTATATGTTAGTTTCGGGTCTGTTTTAAGCAGGCTACGGTAGCGTGCTCGAGAATCCTTGTAGAAAATCACGTTCCGAACAACTTTGTAGTTTTAAGTTTTTCCAAAAACGGATCAGAAAAGCCTCAAATCGGCGTTTTAAAATTCTGGGCCGAAAGTTGTCGACAATAGGGGCGAATCTTATATATAAGTTTTGGGTCTGTTTTATGTAGGCTATGGAAACGTGCCCGCATATCCTAATAGAAAATCACGTTCCGAAAATTTTTGTAGTTTTAAGTTTTTTCAAAAACGGACCGGAAGAGCCTCAAATCTGCATTTTAAATTCTGGCAGCATGTTGTTGAAATAAGTGTGATAATATTTTTCATGTTGTTAGTAAGATAATTGTGGTGTTGTGCCTAATATCCTAACTTGATCACAAACTTATGCTTATTAGGGATATATAACCTTGAAATAATTTGATGTTGAATTAGTAAATTAATGATGTAAATTATGTTATATTATAAATAATGACTATTGTATAACTCGAGTAAGAGACTTGACACGTTTGTATATATACATAAGCGTGAAATTATTTTACATGTATATTGTCGAGTATACACTACACTAGTCCTCCGGTCGAGATAGGCACATGTTGAATGAGATTTTTTTGTGATTGATCCGGTTAGGTTCCGCTCAAGTGCCGTGTCGGAGATAAACCACTGGAACTGGACACGTGGTTGTAATGCGGGTTGGATAGAAAGACCTTGAAACGCCATGTGATTTAGGACTTAGTATGATTGCCCTTGCCACGTAATATTGATAAATATTCGTGTGTAGGCCTAGTATTATGACTTTTTCCCCCGGGTAATGATAGTGACCCGATATGACTTGTTGTGTGAGATATTATGCTTGTGTCTTAAAGTAATATCCCGAATCAATTTATTTGATATTATACTTGAAGGAAATATTTTGATACATTAAATACTGAAATGAGATTAATATTGATTAATCATGATATGATATGAGACTACACGTTACTCGAGTTTGGGTTGGGTAGTCACGACATAGGAACATTGGTTGGGTAATTGAACAACTTAATTACTGGAGACGAGTAATGACTAGGGAGCTTTCATTATAACTACATCTTATAATCTTATAGCTTGTTTTCTTGCTTTGACGTCCGTCTATCTTGCTTCTTTCTCCTCTCCTATATATATAATTTATGACAGGTCCTCGTACCGCTGGACAATAGACAACGAAGCCTGATGAGATCATATCAATCTTAGGATTCATGTAGCCGTGTAGTTATTCTAGTTTGATTTATGTCGTTCGTTTCCCTTTTCTTAAGGGTGGTATCAGAGATTAATATCACTTTGTTTATACTTGGTATTTGAGAGAATTGTTTTATTACTCTTTCCCATTTTGTGTTGGGACGCATGTATTGGCATTATATATTTTCAGTTTGAGATTACTGATGGATTATTACAGTTAATAGTTCTGAGTTTGTTTCACTTGTTATAGATGTTATGATGTGATATGGTTACACGTATGAGAGTGTACATGTTTATTTTACTGCATTTATTTAAATTTCTTTTTCTAACGCCAACATATTGACGCTCCGTTTTAATTTAATTGGGCGTAGTTAACCGAATTAGATATAAAAAGAAGGGTTGTCACATTCACTAGAGCAAAGACTTAAAATGGCCTGATAAATTGAAAGGCCCAGTGAATAGAAGAGATAGGAGCAAATATTATGAGTTCAATAGGGATCACGACTATAATACTAATAATTGCATATCCCGAAAGAAAGAAATCTAAAACTTGATCAGGTAGAGAAAATTATCAAAAATTTTGGACAAATGTGTCCGGACAGATCAAAGGTATGAGAAGAAGACTAGGAGAAAATTAAGATGTCCATACAAAAGACTTGACAAGAAGAAGAAAAGTAGTGGCGATGATTCCAATGATGACCCAGATCTGTCCAAAAGACCCAAGGATCCTGTACATGAGGTAAAATTAATCTCCTTTGGATATAACTTCATTATAGGATGAGATGCTAGAGGAGGCAATGAACCCATACAGAGGAAAGCCTATCTCAATGAGGCAAAGGCCTATGCTCACATCAGATAGATCTAGTTGACATGCACCATAGACATTTTTCCTAGGAAGGTAAACAAATATCACCTTGGGGTTTGCTTCTCCAAAGATGATATATCCGGTATGTTATATTAACATAACGATCCACTAGTTATTTATATGATGGTACATGAAAGCAAGGTGGCAAGTAGTCTGGTTGACAATGGTAGTTTCGTCGATGTTTTGTTTGACAACTACTTCAAAAGTATGAGATTGAGGGACATCAAGCTTGAATCCTATCACCGACCATTTATTGGATTCTTAGGAGAAAAGGTATATCCTTTGGGTATAATTAAATTAAAAGTTGTGATCATCACATGGCCCACCTATAGAATAGATAAGAATTATTTTTTTTTGTTCTAGACAAGAACATCCACTCGGCATATAACATTATATTCGACAGGGTAGGGATGAAGAAATTTAAAATGGTTCCCTCCATCATACACCAATGCATGAAGTTCCCTACTCATTATGGGGTCAGTGCAATGAAAGGAAGTCAGGTAGAAGCCATGGAGTGTTATTATACCTCGACCGACTAGGAGGAACAGAAGAAACTAACCATAACTTTACAAATTGAAATGCTAGATCCTCTAGAAGAGGAGAAGTTGATCAAAGGGAAGGTCGTAGAAGATATATAATTAATTATCTTGGATGACAAACACCTGAAGAGGATGGATTATAATGGATCATCACTATACCCTACCATCAAGAAAGAATTAATTAATTTTCTTAGGTGATAGAGGAGGATGTTTGCTTGGACACATGATGACATGTTGGGGATTGATCCAAAATTCATTTGTCATGAGTTAAGCATAGTCAAGGATGCCAAGAGGGTCAAACAAAAATGATGTGTCTTCAGTTAGAAGAAGAACATGAATGTACAAGAAGAAGTAGAGAAGTTATGAAAATCTAACTTCATTGTAGATGTTAAGTATCCAGGGTGACTTTCCAATGTAGTGATGGTTAAGGAAAATAATAAGAAGTGGTGCATATGTGTTGATTTGTCCGACCTAAACAAAGCATGCCTAAATGACCAGTATCCTTTGCCTAGGATTGATAAATTAGTTGATGCCACATAGGGACATGAGTTGCTCAGTTTCATGGATGTGTACTCTAAGTACAACCAAATTAATATGAAACTAGAAGATTGAGAAAATAATTCGTCTATCTCAAGACGAGATACCTACTGCTACAATGTTATGCCCTTTCAGATAAAAAATGCAAGAGAAATACCAAATGTTAGTAAAGAAAAGTATTCAAAGAACAGATCGATAGAAACATGAAGATATATATTGATGACATCCTCACTAAGAGCAAAATGATCGTCAACCACATCAGAAATCTCGGGCAGATGTTCGACCAGCTAAAAATATACAAAATGAAGATCAACCCAATAAAATGTGTCTTCTAAGTGTGAAAAGGTATGTTCTTGGGTTTTATAGCCAATCAACGACGCATTGAGGCCAACCCAGATAAAATTTAGGCACTAATCAATATGCAATCTCCGACAAACAAATAAGAAAGTGCAAAGGTTTACACGGCATGTGGTTGTGTTAAACCGATTTGTTTCAAGATTTACCGATAATTGCCTACCCTTGTTCAAAATATTGTGAAAGATATTTGAATAGAATGATGAATATGAGGCTGCATTCGTGGAGTTGAATAATGATAGAAGGAGAAATGGTATCTAATCCTATTGTAATCGTATCTTAGTTTGGGGGAGATTTAACTTAGGGGGAGTCGCGACCTTATTAGGTAGATCACAGTTGATAAAAGGGGAGAATTAATTTTGGGGGAGTATATATTTTAATTACATTTAATATATTGATATTACCTATGAGTTTAATGTGATTGCTTAAGTGTGCAGGAATTATTCTAAGTGCCAACTTTCACCGGCAAAGATTTTGATCCTTTGGGTTGTTTGAGTCAAGCATTGTATTTTTATTTTGGATGGGACTTTTTATTAGTCTAGTAGAGCTTGATGTCCCTTTAGGATTTTTGTTGGTTTTTGTCCCGGAATAGCCAAAGGGGGAGATTTGTAAGGACACAAATTGCCAATTGAGTCCTTTGTAGTTTTGGCTCAATTCCGGACAAAAACGTTTGAGTCATAGGATAGAGTATACTGATCACCTTTCAAGCCTATGACATTATAAAGTTGAAGGCGTAGCGGCCAAGTGTATAAAGCTTCATCAAAATGCTGAGTTTAAAGTGTCTCTTTTCTACGTTAACAATAATGTTCCGTTTTCTCCTAAGGTATGAATGCATTCGAATATATATAGGAGCTTGGAACATTTAGTATTGGGTGTAGGTTTAATTAAAACGGTTGTTTATTTTCAAAAAGATTTAATTAAAACTTTAAATAAAGTTTATAAAGTTTCTAGGCTAAAAATGAAAATTTGTAACTTTCTGGAAGTTCGTTCGATATGTCGTTCAAATGAGTTTTCGTTCGAACCAGATGTCGTTCGAACGAGTTTGCCAATGAGTTCCCATATTGGCCACTGGAACTTCGTTCGAAATATCGTTCGAACCAGATGGCTGTTAGAATGAGATTTCCAATGAGATTTCTAACGAGTTCACACTGTAACTTCGTTAGAAGCCTCGTTCGAACGAAGATTTCATTCGAACGAAAATGTCGTTCGAACGAGATTTGGTGGGAACAGCTAAATGGCAGTTTTAAGCAGTTTTTACCCACTTGTTTTTCCCACTAACTTTTTTGCAGATTTCTTACATGCGGAATTGAACTTTTCTAACTTAACTTTTAACTCTATTCTATCTCCTAGAGAGAGTTTTTGAGGGCTAATTCTTCCAAGAAAAGTTCATGGTTTTGAGTGTTCATCTTTCAAAGAAAAATTCATGTAACACTCTAGTTTGCACCCAATTGTTTGTTTATCCAAGTTCATATATATATATTCATTGCTTGGAGTTTGGCACCAATTTATCACTACATATTAAAGAAGAGATTGTTTGGGTTTGCTTCTAAATCCCACAAAGAAGAAGAGGTTTTACGTTGATTTACCCACGTGGAGAAAGGCTCCTAATTCGGGTGACGGTGACCATATAAAGTTCGATCGGTGGATTCCGATACCGCGGTGGAGCTCCGTGGTTATTTGCTAGGAAGAGATTGATACCAGAAGACGTATCGAGGCTTGAGAAGGATCGAGTCGAGTGTTGTAAGTCATCTTACTTGTATTTGTAAATTTCGTATTTAGTGGATTTGAGGCTAAGGCCGTCCGAGATTTTTTTCCGTTGTGGGTTTTTCCTCGTACATCGCGGCGTAGTGGATTAATTGTTTATTTTATCTTTTGCAAAATCACCTAGAACGCATGCTTAGGTAAAAAGATAAAATTGATTTAATTTAATCACTACTTGTTTAATTTGGTGCAAATTAATATTAGGTAATATTTATGTTAATTTAATTCAAGTCATTTAATTTAATTGATAAAATTGGTTTGGCCTAACTTGATAAAATTGCAAAATGTGACTTAGGCAAATTTTCTAGGACTTGGATTATTTAACTTGGTTTAAGTGAAATTTAAATAGTGTGTGTGTTTATCCTATTTCACTTGGTTTTATTTTAATTTTGAAGAAGAAATTAAAATTTGTAACTTGGTTTTATTTTAATTTTGAAAAAGAATTTAAAATTTGTAACTTGTTTGTATCGAACCATCATCTTACACTTCCGCATACATTTAACAAGGAAATTGATTTTAAAGATTTTAAAATCAGGGGGCCCTCGGGGCATTTTTCAAATTGGTATCAGAGCCGGATCAAATATCCATTTTTCGGCTTTTAAAAGTTGTGTGCTCCTTGTATTTTTAGGTGGTTCAATTTTTACTCACTCTCATTTTTTTGTATCTCTCAATGGGATGCCTTAATGGTAATTTATCCATTTCTAATGATAATGATGTTTTTTGCGATTCGAGAGAAATTTAATGGGCTTAATAAGTGTAATGAAAAATTAAGAGAATTAAATTTGACATTTGCAAAAGAATTAAATTTCCTGAAGATGAAAAAATTCTTGTTTTAAAGCTAAAGTTGAATTTTTGCAAACCTTGCTATCTCAAAAAGAAATTTTTCGTGAAAAGCTCATGGACATAAATCACAATTATAATATTTTAGAAATGTCCAAGAAAGAGAGTGATAGTCGTGAAAAGACTCTTAGGGACATGTTTGCGCACATTGAGGGGGAGCGTGATAACCTTCTAGGTCTAATTGAAAATTTAAATAATGAGTCCCATAAATTTGAGGAGTCTAGTTTATTACTTGAGTCCATAATTTTAAAAATGGAAAATGATTTACAAGACTCGAGTAGTTGTGATAATGGTTCTACAACATCTTGTTCAAATGCTTCCGTTGCTAAAGCTAAAACCATTGTTTGTTTTAGAGGGTCTACTTTATCCAAAGACTTTAGAAAAGGTCACATCTTAGGTAACATTTCTCGTGTTTTCACATGCTTGCATTGTGGTAGGAAAGGTCACCTTAGGTCTTTTTGTTTTGATCTTAAAAGAAGTCCTAGGAAGTCTATGTCTAGAAATTCTTTAGTTTCTAAATCCCATCATTTTAAATATACAACCATATGGATTCGAAAATAATTCTTAGATGTGCTAGATATTAGATTTGTTGATTCTCCTTTACTTTCACATGAAACCTCCCTATCTAAATTTAAACGTTAAATGTGTTAGTTTTGTTTGCATACTCTAGCTTTTTGTGCTTCATATTATATATCCTTGCTAGGTGTATGCATGTTTAGTAATTTTCTAGTCATTGCTTTATTTCATATCTCATGCTAGAAATCATGACTTGTTTATCTTTTGTATTTTATTCTTTCATTTTAGTTTGCATTAAATGAAAAATACAAAAAGATTTTTGTTTATCATTTGGGTTTTTATCTCTTGATAATTTAAGCTTAATGAAAAGTTCAAATAATTTGTGTTTTTCTTTTGAGTATATATTCTTATTTTTGGTTAAAAATTTTAAAAACTCAAAAAGTTTTTTTTGTGCGTATTTTAGTTTGACCCACCTTATGTGGCATATACTTGTGTTTGAATCCCATCTTTTACGCTTCCATGTGTCTAGAACTTTGGGTTTAGATTGTCAATCCTTGTTATGTTCTTTACCATGCTTACATGGAGTAGTTGGATTTTGTATTTTTTAAATGGATTCTATTTTTATATGCCTCTATTCACACATGCACGATCTCGTTTGAACTTTAACTCGATATGTATATTTGAGCTTTGTGAGTTGTTCGCCTACCAATCTTGTCATCTACATATTTGTGACCTAGGAGGACTAGTGCATGTCAAAATCCGTTGCACATGAGATATGTGTGAGATATAAAAAATGATAAATATAAATGTGCACGGGGAAGGGATCGGAAAGGATTTATTATCCTTTGCGAATAGTAAGCCACCGTTTGAACGGACCTAAAAGAAATACGTGGTCCAAAGGCCTAAAAATATAATATATGGCATTACAAAGAAAAATAATTGATAAAGCCTATGTTTGATTGATATATTCATTCAAAATTGATATATGCTTATTGAGGAAGATTGGATGGTATATCAACGGTTTGCACAATGTCCGTTTATCCTAGTTGCGCTTTCAATGTCATGACTCTATTGGTTTGTAGAATCATCAATATGCTAGGCTTGTATGCATTGTGTATGTTTGTTCATTGAGTTCAATCTATATTGTCACATGAGGTTATAATCAAATGTGATGAAGCTTGCAATCAATTGAGAACTCCGTGAACGTGTTTTAAGTGTTTGGGTCTAAATTTAATTGTTACTAGTTTACACCCCTACAATTCCGTTTCCATATGACACATTTTTTCCATACGAGTGTGAAAAGCTTAACTTATTTTGTGTCATGTGTGTATTTATATTTATATGTGTGTACTTACGCTTAGCTTGTATCTACTATGTATACATATATATGATATTTTGTTTTGTCTTTGCCATGTTTAGCTAGTCCATTTATGCTTCAATTCATAATTGGTACCTTGTTTGTTGCGTTGTTTGTTTGATATCACATGCTTATGATCTTATGTGTAATTTTGTATCATTTGTTTTTCGCATCATAGATGGTGTTCATTTGTTGGATTAGTTATGGTTTTGTTTCCTATGAGCTTTAATGTTCACATCACTTTATGCATCATGTTTAAATTAGTTTTAGCCTTTGATTATTCCTGAACAAAAAGGGGGAGAATGATAGGGGAGAAATGGTATCTAATCCTATTGTAATCGTATCTTAGTTTGGGGGAGATTTAACTTAGGGGGAGTCGCGACCTTCTTAGGTAGATCACAGTTGATAAAAGGGAAGAATTTATTTCGGGGGAGTATTTATTTTAATTAAATTTAATATATTGATATTTCCTATGTGTTTAATGTGTTTGCTTAAGTGTGCAGGAATTATTCTAAGTGGCTACTTTCAACGGCAAAGATTTTGATCCTTTGGGTTTTTTGAGTCAAGCATTTTATTTTTATTTTGGGTGGGACTTTTTATTAGTCTAGTAGAGCTTGACGGACCTTTAGGATTTTTGTTGGTTTTTGTCCCGGAATATCCAAAGGGGGATATTTGTAAGGACATAAATTTCCAATTGAGTGCTTTGTAGTTTTGGCTCAATTCCGGACAAAAACGTTTGAGTCATAGGATAGAGTATATTGATCACCTTTCAAGCCAATGACTTTCTAAAGTTGAAGACGTAGCGGCCAAGTGTATAAAGCTTCATCAAAATGACGAGTTTAAAGTGCCTCGTTTCTACGTCATCAACAATGTTCCGTTTCCTCCTAAGGTATGAATGCATTTGAATAGATATAAGAGCTTGGAACATTTAATATTGGGTGTAGGTTTAATTAAAATTGTGGTTTATTTTCAGAAAGATTTAATTAAAACTTTAAATAAAGTTTATGGACTAAAAATGTAAATTTTAACTTTCTGGAAGTTCGTTCGATATGTCGTTCGAACGAGTTTTCGTTCGAACCAGATGTCGTTCGAACGAGTCCGCCAGCGAGTTCCCATATTGGCCACTGGAACTTCGTTCAAAATGTCATTCGAACGAGATGGTTGTTCGAACGAGATTTCCGACGAGATTTCTAACGAGTTCATGCTAAAACTTCGTTAGAAGCCTCGTGCGAACGAAGATTTCGTTCGAACGAAAATGTCGTTCGAACGAGATTTGGCGGGAACAGTTAAATGGCAGTTTTAAGCAGTTTTTACCCACTTTCCCCCTTGTTTTTAACACTAACTTTTTGGAAGATTTCTTAAGTGCGGAAATGAACTTTTCTAACTTATCTTTTCATTATATTCTAACTCCTAGAGAGTGTTTTTGAGAGAAAATTCTTCCAAGAAAAGTTCATATTTTAAGTGTTCATCTTTCAAAGAAAAATTCATCTAACACTCTAGTTTAAACCGAATTGTTTGTTTATCCAAGTTCATATATATATATTTATTTTCATTGGTTGGAGTTTAGCACCAGTTTATCTCTACATATTGAAGAATAGATTGTTTGGGTTTGCTTCTAAATCCCACAAAGAAGAAGTGGTTTTGCGTTGATTTACCCATGTGGAGAAAGGCTCCTAGTTCGGGTGACGGTGACCATATAAAGTCCGATTGGTGGATTCCGAGACCGCGGTGGAGCTCTGTGGTTATTCGCTAGGCAGAGGTTGATACAAGAAGATGCATCGGGGATTGAGAGGGATCGAGTCGAGTGTTGTAAGTCATCTTTCTTGTATTTGTAAATTTCGTACTTAGTGGATTTGAGGCTAGGGTCGTCCGAGGTTTTTTCCCGTTGTGGGTTTTTCCTCGTACATCGCGGCATAGTGGATTAATTGTTTATTTTATCTTTTGAAAAATCACCTAGAACATATGCTTAGGTAAAAAGATAAAATTGGTTTAATTTAATCACTACTTGTTTAATTTGGTGCAAATTAATATTGGGTAATGTTTATGTTAATTCAATTCAAGTCATTTAATTTAATTGATAAAATTGGTTTGGCCTAACTTGATAATATTGCAAAATGTGACTTAGGCAAATTTTCTAGGACTTGGATTAATTAAATTGGTTTAAGTGAAATTTAAATAGTGTGTGTTTATCCTATTTCACTTGGTTTTATTTTAATTTTGAAAAAGAAATTAAAATTTGTAACATGTTTGTATTGAACCATCATCTAACGCTTCCGCATATATTTAACAAGGAAATTGATTTTAAAGATTTTAAAATTGGGGGGCCCTCGGAGCATTTTTCAAAGAAGAATCTGGGATATTCATCTCTACTTTTAAGACCTATCATGGGAGAGAAAATTTACCTGTACTTAGTCGTACATGAATTTGTGATCAGCTCGACGTTGGTTCGTTAAGAAAATAGAATATAAAAATAATTTACTATAGCAAAAAAATTGTAGGAGCAGAGATCTAATATCCAAGGCTAGAAAAATTGGCACTGGCCATAATTGAGGCTTGTCGGAGGATAAAGCCATATTTTCAAGCCCATACTATTGTTATATATACTGACGTGCCTCTATGCCAAGCCGTTCATAAGCTTGAGAAATTAGGCAGACTAATGGATTGGACCATAGAACTAGGAGATTTTGGCATCCAGTATGAACCCATAATGACCATCAAGGCCCAAGCTGTGGTAGATTTTATAGCTAAATTCACCTACAAAGAAAAATCAACTGAGTAGATTTCTATCAAAGAGAGCTTTGCCAAAAGAAGATAGAGAAAACTTCCTCAAAAGAGAGCTCACCAGTCCAACCAGACTAGTAGACTCTTATGAGAGATAGCTCTGCCAGTAATTTGACCAACCATGATATTGACATACGAGAGTCATCAGCCAAACAAGGCGACATTGCTCATGATTTAAAGCTTGCAAAGATGCTATTCAAATATGGTTGTCTATATGGGGAAATTTTATAGTGGATAAACCTATCTTCTAGTTGTTTGATGATGGATCATCTTACTCCACCGGTAGCAAAGCAGGATTAATAATCATAACGGAGGATAACATTAATGTGGAATATGCCCTTAGATTCTAATTTGAAGACTCAAATAATGAAACCCAGTGTGAAGCACTTATAATGATGTTTAGCCTAGCATTATCCCTAGGTGGAGAGCAACAATGATTTTTAGTTGATAGTTAATCAGTTGTTGGGAGTCTACGAAGTAATGGAGGAATCTGTGGCAGAATACTTAGGCAACTCCAAGAGTTTGTTAGAAAAATTACCAATTATTCGCATAGTGGGAGTCCCAAAGGAAGAGAACGCCCAAGTAGATGCACTTACTCGGCTAGCATCAGTAATAAGGACAAAGTTATGGAGAACAGTGCCGATAGAGATCCTCATAAACAAAAGCACTGATGAAAAGATTACTGGCTTAATAGAGCTAGAGACGGGACCATCTTGGTTGGATCCAATATGAGCATACTTGGGATATGGTATAGTAATAGAAGATCCTAAAGACGCAAGAAGACTCTGATCTAAGGTAGTAAGGTATATCATATAAAGGGAAATTACGTACCGGAGAGGCTTCATGATAGACTTGTGTATAATCCCGTGTGCGATACTGATTCAAATGGATTTGCAAATTTCCAAATCAAACTTATTTATTTGGATGTCAAAATTTGCCCAAAACAAACTCCATTTGTATTCAGCCCCTAAATATGCATCTACGTGCCAAATCAAATCAATAAATTAAACCATGCGATGATTAAGCTGACAAACACAGATTTCGGGAAAAAAACTCTTTCAGGTAAAAACCATTTTATTTCCACTATAATTTGTAAAAGATGGTTTACACGTATTATAATAAAAATACAATTGACATATGAAATACTGCAGGTGTCGTCTCGTAGTCGTCATCCCAGGAACACCGTAACACTCCCTATGACATGCAGTCGATCAACCCAGTACCTCCCCCAAGTGGAACCTATTGTCAGTCGTGTACCTTCCGAGGCACCTAGTGTAGCAGTATAAACTCCCAATAAATATGTCTTAGGTTCCACAAAACAACTCACACAAAAGTAATTGGGATCTGTGAATTGTAAAATAAAAGCTTTGAGCCCTTTAAATTGTTGGAGAAGAAAATAAACACTCAAAAATGTATTCTGTTAAAGCAGTGTTTCTCCCCCCCCCCCCCCCCCCCCCCCACACACACAAAAAAAAAAACCAGTAGTCTGACACCCTTTTTATAGAAGCATTTAAGGCGGTGACGTGTCAAACTAAAACTGATGTCATTCGAACGACATACGCTGTCGTTTGAATGAAACAACATCTCGTTCGAATGAGATACGATGTCGTTTGAACGACAGTGACACTAATCCCAAAAAGTCTATAGACTTTGAAAATAGTTGGAAACCTTAGAAAGCAAAACTGTCACGGGATCAAAAAAAAATTGTAAAAAATATTTCATAAGAAAATGGTTTTATAAAAATCATTTATAAAAAAATTCATAAAATACCCCAACACTTTTAATGTGAAATGTAACTGAAACTTAAACATAAATTTAACAAAATTTCTCTTGTTGGGGATGAATGTTGAAGTCTTCTTGAAATTCGGATTCGTCTTTTATAGATGTTAGCTTCTTTAATTCTTTAACGACTTGTAGAAGTATATGAGATAATTAATTATGACGGACAATGTCTTTACAAATCTCCCCCTATGTCTATGTTGGTTAAAAAAAAATCTGAATTATCAACCTAAAAAATAACCTATACAAATCTACCCTCCCAAAAACATAAGTGGAAAGATAAAATGACAAGTCTTTAAACTTTGCTTCAATAAACAACTTTTCAAAACTTTTAGCTTTTCTCGTCGATCGCTTTCTGCGAAGAGGAAGACCTTGTAGCAAAGGAAATTGCTGGTCATAAACTAAATATCTTCAAAAATAGAAGTGTGCCTCCGAAGAGACTCTTTTTTACGTCGAACTTCTTCTGGAGCCGGGACATTTCTGTCTGCGATCGTGCCTATAGTCGGGCAGTTCCTGAGCTTCTATATCCGCATCAGGATGTGCAATCCAAAAATCTTCAATTGTACTTACACACATGAGACAAAGTAAATACGTCATGACCTATCGTGTTTGAAATGATATAAAGAATAAACATGAAAGGATAATCAATTCTCCCCCATACTTAAACTCCCCCATAAAGTCATAATTCGTTCCCCCCCTATTTATTTGTCCGAAATAGACAAGGAAAATAATAAACCAAATAAATCAAAACAGGGTGTCACGGTAAAACAAGGCAAACAAACTATATTTGATTTTTTTCACATTTTTCATACAAAATGCAAAAAATGATGTTACAAAAAAATCATACACCATGAATTTTCACTAAGACAACCAAATCATGGACACGGAAGGAATGGATGCGAATAAATTCGATAAGAAAATTCACTTAATCATGACATGTGTGCAAGATGCATAAGTTTACTCCTAACGAATAAACATCAAAATAGTCCTTAAGTGTAAAAATTGTTGAATTTAGATGACATCGTCTTAATCATATCAACAAATCAAAGTATAAATGATTTCCACACCAATAACGTCCAAAAATATGTAATGATTTTCGTGACTTTTAAGGACGTGAAAACCATTTTAAATTCCATTCAAACTGTCTCATTTAAAACATAATGCTTACTATTTTTCTTATGAGGTGATGAAACTAAAATCTATTGGCTCATTTTTGGCATATATTTCTTTTTATTGCCTTTCAATTTTTTCGGGCTCTTTTAAACCTCATTAGACCCTGGATAATTTTCAATTCCTTACTTTTTTAGGTCCATTTAAATGGTGACTTTATCGCAAAGGAAAACATGAGATACCTTTCGCAACCTTTTTCCATTGTCCAGAATAAAACACACAAACTCATAAACGATTTATAACAAGCACTAGTCTTTGTCAAGTTTTATCTAATTTGGTTTATTCCATATACATAATTGAGATGGAAACACTCAACCAACATGTGATAGATAAGAACAAAAGTCAAACAAATCTGTGCATGTGCGCAATAAAGGATAAATGAGTCAAACATGTAGGTAGCAACACTATATATCATCTCAAAAACTCCAAAATTTGTAAAGCACATAAATGACACAACATGTTGTCTCAAAACACTATCAAATAGTCACATGGATAAATAGAATGAAATTGTGACTCGGTCATCCTAAGTGTCCATTCATAAATGGTGCAAAACAAAAATACAAAACCCTTTCAGGATTTTTACAAAAAGTTTATTAAAAAATGAAAATCTTTTTTTATTTTTGGAACACTGTTTAGAATCAACCCAGCAGTACCAAATAAAATAACAATATGAATCAAAGGAATGCAAGTAAAAAATCTCCAGGGGTTGCTCGAATGAAGCTACATGTCGTTCGAACGACAAAGGTTCTCTCAAGAAGTAAATTTGCGCTACATCAGGAGTTGCTTGAACGACATGTAGTAAATTTGTGCTACATCAGGAGTTGCTTGAACGAGAACTCCACTCGTTTGAACAAAAAAAGAATTCACAAATTTCCCAGAATGTCATGCAGTTTTGTCCAGTGAAACTTTCTCGTGAAAACAGTTCCTGGAATAGGCAAACAGATCCAAAATATTAGCAAAAATAAGAAAATAATGTAAACTACAAAATCATACATACTAGCAATAGGCAAAAAGTGACATCATGTAAATCATCCTATGCTAGCAAAATGCCTAAACCTCATCCAGTAGGTGCGGGGGATTTTTTCGAAGATGGCAACATCTTATGAAAAACTTCCATTAAATCATGTGAGGCCTTGACCAAAAACTTTACTTTCTCTCGAATATGTGCAAACTCTCTATCATTATGTGTAAGCAAAGTATCATAGGTGGGTGCATGTGTGCGAACATGTGTAGAAGTAAAGCATGACACATTACCCAACTTAAAACAAAACTCCCTAAGGTGTCCTTTATTTTTTCAGTGGGATCAAACATAAAGAGTCCTAGGCAGACCTCTCTCAAAATTTCTCATATGCTCTCTTTTAATAGGTACGGGACACCTAGGCGGGTCTGGTTGAGAGCCATTTGTATCTCTCACTAAAGTAGGAATCGACTCGGGTGCAATAAAAGAAGTGGATGCACTGTCATGACTTATTCATATACTCTAACCACTACCTAAAATGGGATTGAGAACCATCTTTTCAACCTTCTTAGATGCATTATATAAAGGGACTTGACCTAGCAGGCACGTTTAAGATCACTCTCGAGTTGGGATACACGTGTCATTAGATAAGACAACATGTCGTTCAAGTTTCACTTTTCCCTCCTTAAACCTTCTTTCTCTCTCTCCAAATCTAAAACCCGATGACCTAAATCGTTATTATACTTGTTTGTTTTCAAGGTTTCGGTGTACAAATATCTAAAAGCTTTTTGGAGATCACTTTCATCTTCACTCTCAAATATGCTCTCATCCCCACTAGAAACATTTAACTCATCATCGTCGCTCTCGTGTACACAATCATCGTGGGACAAAGTGGGTTCACTCACACGACTCAAAAAAGATACACACATCGCATGTGCTAAACCATTATCGGACTTATCTCCCTCATCTCCCTCACTATCACTAAGAGTAGTAGGCATGGATACATTCTTCCCTTTTCTCCTTAGCCTAGTAGGACACTCAAATGCTCTATGCCTTTTGCCTTTACACTTAAAACAAGTCATATCTTCTAATTCTTCTTCACTCTCGTCATCCCTTCTCTCTTTTTCACTACCCTCTTTGGCCTTTTCTTTCTTTCTATTTTTCTCAAAAGAATTTTTATTGGAAAATTTATTTTTGTTCATTTTGAGAAACTTCTTAAAAAATTTCACAAACCAGGCCACATCGTCAATACTACACTCTCTCTCTCAGAATCAGAATCATAAACTCTATCTTTCTTTTTCTTCCTAACTGGAGTCTTTAAAGAAACACCTTTATCCTTAGCCTTAATGGTTTGGGAAAACATGTCAATCTCATAAGTTTGTAGGTCTGCTATGAGCTCTTCTAACTTAAGTGAATGTGACTTTCCCAATGAATTCAAAACAGTGACTTTAGGAATAAAAAGTTTTGTGAGAGATATAAAAATCTTTTTAACGACACGCCTGTTATCAATTGGCTCACCTAAATTAAAACTTGAGTTAATAATGTCCGACGAATGTGCATAAAACTGATCAAAACATTCAGACTCAGACATGGTGATAGTCTCAAACTGGGAGGCCAAATTTTGTAACTTTGATTCCTTAATCACATTTGTACCCTCATGTCTCAATTGGAGGACATCCCATGCCTCTTTAGATGTGGTGCACATCATAATTCGGTGGAAATCATCAGGGGTGACATCTCCAGAAATAACACTCAAACCACGGAAATTAAGATTAGACATTTTAAAATCATCTTCAGTCCAATCTGACATAGATTTCAAAGAGGTGATATTATTAGCAGTGACAGTGGGAGGAGTCCATCCTCTTTCATAAAGAAACCAAACATGTTCGTCAATGGATTTTAAATGCGATTTTATACGGGCTATCCAATAGGCATAATTGGACCGGTAAAAAATAGGCATTCGATTATATAAGTGATCCATTGGAAAAGTTGCGATTTTTTACAAAACAAATTTTTTTAAAAAATCAATATCACACAATTTATGCGAAAAATAGGAATACGCGAAAAATTAGCGCAACCTGCCCTGATACTAATTTGTAAAATTCCATGTGCGATACTGATTCAAATGGATTTGTAAATTTTCAAATCAAACTTATTTAATTGGATGTCTAAATTTTCTCAAAATAAACACCAATTCTATTCAGTCCCTAAACATATATCTAGATGTCAAATCAAATCAATAAATTAAACCACGCGATGATTAAGCTGACAAGCACAGATTTCAGGAAAAAAAACCTTTAGGGTAAAAACCTATTTATTTCCACTATAATTTGTAAAAGACGGTTTACATGGATTATAATGAAAATACAATTGACATACGAAATACGCGCAGGTGTCGGTTCGTAGTCTTTAGCCCAGGAACACCACAACACTCCCTAAGACATGCAGTTGATCAGCCTAGTACCTCCTGCAAGTGGCACCTATTGTCATTCCAGTACCTTCCAAGGCCCAACAATGCATTGGTCTAGTGGTGCAACATAAACTCGGATCAAACCCCTTTCAAAATGGGAAGTACATACTTTTTTGAATGGAATACAGTGAAATTTAAGAAAACTTCTCGTGATGTGTTTTTCAAAATCGTGATACCAACCCAACTAGAGTTAAAGTAACAACTATACCAAGTATCAAAAGTCTACCAAGATGCCCAATACCGTTTGCTGTTTGTTGGGGTTTATTTTAATTATTGATTGTAAAAGTAAAAACTGCTATATAGTGTAGCATCAGAAACTCCCAACAAATATGTCTTGGGTTCTGTAAAACAACTCACACAAAAGTAATTGGGATTTGTGAATTGTAAAACAAAATCTTGTTGGAGAAGGAAATGAACACTTAAAAATGTATTCTGTTAAAAGCAGTGTTTCTCCCCCCCCCCCCCCCCCAAAAAAAAAACAGTAGTTTAACACCCTTTTTATAAAAGCAATTAAGCTGGTGATGTGTCAAACTATATCTAATTTCGTTCGAATGACATACACTTTCGTTTGAATGAAATAACATCTCATTCGAACCAGATACGCTGTTGTTTGAATGACAGTGACACTGATCCCAAAAAGTCTTTAGACTTGGAAAGTAGTTGGAAACCTCATAAAGAAAAACCATTACGGGATCAAAAAAGGTTTATGAAAAATATTTTATAGGAAAATGTTTTTATAAAAACGATTTATAAAAAATTCATAAAATATCCCAACAATTTTAATGTCAAATGTAAATGGAAATTAAACATAAATTTACTAAAATTTATCTTGTTGGGCATGAATGTTGAAGTCTTCTTGAAATTTGGATCCGTCTTTTGTACATATTAGCTTCCTCAATTCTTTAACGACTTGTAGCAGTATACAACATAATTAATTGTGACGGATAATGTCCTTACGCATTTCTAAGGTGTGTCCATCTGAATGAAGTCAGCGACCTAATAAAGAAAGTGCATGAGGGTTTTTATGGAGCACATTTAGCAAGCAGATCACTGATCAAACGAGTTGCCACCCAGGGCTACCATTAGCCAACCATGATGAATGATTGCACAAGTTATGCAAAGAAATGTGTTAAGTGCCAAAAGTACTCTAACATTCACAACAATCTGAGGGATTCTCTTATGCTGATCATAATTCCCTGGCCATTCTAAATGTGGGGAATAGATTTTCTTGAACATTTACCCAAGATGCAAAGAAGGTTCAAATATGTGGTCGTTATAGTAGATTACTTCACAATGTGAGTAGAAGCTAAACCATTGGTAGAAATTTCTCTTAAAAAAGCTTTCCACTTCATTTGGAAGAACACCATTTGCCTTTATGAGATTCGTATGCTTTCATCACCGATCATGTCCCTCAATTTAGCAATTACAAGATCAAAAGCTATTGTGTGCGATATAAAATCCAAAAACCACATTCTGCACTCGACCATCCTCAATGCAATGGGCAAACAAAAACGAACAAAACCTTGCTCGAATGAATAAGGTAGTGGATAGAGGATACTAACGAAAATTGTATTAATGAACCCCAAAGTGTTATATGGGCATACGATACAATGCCGAGGATGAAAATATGCTAGACCCCTTATATGTTAGCCTTTGGAATAGAAACAGTGGTCCGAACAAAAATTTGTTTACCTATTCATTGTGCTCCCAATTTTAACTCGTCAAAGAGCGACCTAATGAGAAGACTGGATCTCAATTTAGTAGAGGAAGTCAAAGAAACTGCAACACTTCGAGTGGTGGCGTACCAACAATAAACTACTCATTTTTTAAACAAAGGAGTAGATTCGGGCACCCTTAAGGACGGGGACTATATGCAAAAAAAGGTCATCCAGAAAGTGAAAAAATTGGAGCTAAATTGGCATGGTCCGTATAGAGTAACTGTGTTTATCCGACCAGGGACCTATATAATTGAAACACTGGAAGGGGAAAAATCCAAGAATCCTTGGAACGCAGGACACCTAAGAAAGTACTAACAGTAATGAAGAACATCTAAAGCCCTCTTATTTCTTATAATACATTTCTTAATGATGAATAAAACTTTATTAATTCAACATTGTTATTTTTTTGAAAAAAATCAGTGTTGATGTAAACAATTAGATTGCTCTAATTATTCAATCACAGATAAATAAAATGAGACAAAGAATTTTAAAGTGGTTCAGCCTTATATGAATGGCCTACGTCCACTGTTATGTAATTGCTGAGTGTTTGGGAATTCTCGATTACAAGTTCTATCAAGAAATTCCGGTCCCTTTGAATGAGGGTGATACAAGGTATTTATAGCCTTTAGGTTGTACATGAATGGGTTGATACATTAAATGATATACATATGAAAGGATAATACATTTAATACAGCGTGTGCGCCAAGATGATAAACATTCAATGAATAGTTAAACTGTTGATATTCTGACAATTAATACTACGGCCGAGATGCAGCTCGGACCGCCTTAGTTGCTCGTTGCTCAGAAGTTCCTCGGAGCGCTAGAGTACCTCGGAGTGCTGAAGTTCCTCGGTATATCCTCGTTGCTCGGAGAGAACATGAGTTGGTCGGGGAAATGAACTTCCTCGTTATTATTGTACCACGTAGATTGACAAGTGTCTTCGTATGATTCGTCCACATCAGCATATTAATTTGGTATCAATAGAAGCCCCCAATGTTTCATATTTCGAACTTTGAGGAGTATGAAACATTCTTTCTTGGTATATGGTAATATTGAATGATCTTCCTGGGTTTTAGGAGCATCGTATTTGAATTTATTTCCAAATTCAAAGAATCCGCCTTTTTTCGAACTTTTAAGAGAGCTTCGATCTTTGTGCCCTTTTTGTCCTTTTAGCCGCCGGAAGTTCAATAGTTTCTTTTGTGTAATCATTTCCTTCGCCGCTTCCCAAGGCAAAGTATTTAAACTTCTTATGTAACCATATCGTCTTCTTCTTTTTCCAATTTTCTGCATTCAAGCTTTCTATTCTCTCTTTCTCTCGTGTGCGTTCATCTTTTCCCTCGCTAGTTGTCAGCTCTTCCTTTTTCCTGTAAGATTCTCTTCTTTTCTTCTGTATTTATTTTACTCACTATGGTTTATCTTGTGGAGTCTGTTGAGAAATTCCGTTCTGAATTTTCCATCCCATCTTGGGTGATTTTGGAGGAGCTTTCTGAACCTCAAAATTACTTTCGTTTGGCTGAGGGACATTGGTTCCCCAGTCTATTTGTTGTTGAATGTGGATTTTCCTTTCCACCAAACCCATTGTGTCTTGAGTTTTGTCAGTATTTCGATCTTGTCCCTGCAAAAATAGCCCCCAATTCATGGAGAATAATTAATGGGGTGTATAAATTAAATCTAACTCATGGGACTCGTATAGGGATCCCTGAAATTATGTATTGCTATAGATGGGCCATTCTAGACAATATTTATTACTTAAAAACTAGGTTTTTGAATAGGGCTCTTGTAGTTAACCTCCCTGATGCAAATAGAGATTATTTTGAACATGGGGTGGTTATTAAAAATTGGCAATATGCCCCTTTAGTTGGAGATGGAGTATACAACGGTCCTAGATGCCCCCATATGGAAATGGGATAGGTTTATTTTTCATTTTATTTCTTTTCTAAATTTACGAATTCATTATGTTTGACAAAATGTATGACTGATATTTTATCATGTGTTTGTTTGCAGTCGATAGTAAAAGAAAAACTCCAAAAGAATCAGAGGTTAATATTAAGCATCTGAAACTTATCTGGGGTTTGCATAAGAACGTTGCAGACGAGCACATCAGGTCTGCATCATATTTTCTACAGTATAAGAGCTATACAACCTCTTATACTGCTTGTCCTATTGAGCCAGCTTCAAATCCAGAGGATTCTTCTTCAGATTCTCACATCCCTTTAAGTCAGAGAATGGGCAAGAAAAGAGCTCCTCCTGCTCTGTTTGATGACACTACTTCTGCTGCTGAGGCCAAGAAAAGCAAAATTGATGTCCCAGAGGGTACTAAGAAGATGGATGCTGCACTTTCCAAAGCTATCGAGAAGCCCCCAGTGGCTCCGAGCAAGAAGGTTGCTCCTGTGGAGAGAATTGCTATCTCTCCGACCAAGAGTTCTTCCTTGGTTGAAGCTGCTGAAGTCCCTTTGAGGAGATTGAGGAAATCATCCTCAGTCAATTTGGCTGAAACTGTCTCCTCTCTACCAGCTGGTGGTGTTGGTGTTCCAACCATCATTCCTCCGAGCTCTGCAATGAGCTCGGTAAAAACTTGGATCATACCCGAGGTTCAAGGAATTGATGAAAAGATTTCTAGGGATATGCTGACATCCCTAGCCACTCGTCATCTTGCTTCGGTAAATTTCTCACACTCTGAATTTCCTTTCTTTCTTTGAATACTTGTCTTTTTGCACTGACCTGTCACTTTTTCCTTTGTTTAGCTGGTGAATTGTTTTAACAACATCGTGAAGAAAGATGAAGCTATTAAAGCTTCCAGCTCCTCGTTAGGTGTAGAGGATGCTCTGCTGGGTTTGACCCAATCCTTGAAGGAATCTCGTCAACAGTATAGTGAGGACAAAGATGTTTGGGAGAAAAAGTTATCAATAGTTGAGGCCGAGAAGGTGAAGATGGCTGAGATCTCCAGGAGTTTGGAGAATAAGGTGAAAAGTTTAGAGGTCGAGCATCAGAAATATGACAACAAGCTCAAGAACTTTGGAGAGCTTGAAGATAAGCTAAAAAAGGCAGAGGAAGAGTTGTCCGCCCTGCGAGATATCAAAGGCCAAAAAGAAGAATTGGATGCGAAGCTCTCCTCGGAGAAACTAAGAAGAAAGCTCGCAGTTAAAAAATCCTTCAGTGCTGGCTGGGATAAAGGATGGGACAAGGGGATTGCTGCGATGACATACCAAGTTCAATACGGGAAGTTGAAATACTTCCGAGATGGCTGGGTAGCTACCCTGCAGGAATTGAAGATCAAGGACGACTCCGGACTATTCCAACTACACCTCCCTGGCCCTCCTCCACCAATTGTGGAAGAAGAAGAAGATGAGCCTGTCTCTGATGAATCTTCCATGGCCATAGGTGATCAAGTCCCTGCATCTCTATCTTCTGCCAACGAGGACATTTCTTCCATGCCTCCTCCTCCTGAAAAAATTTCAACTCCTGCTGATCAAGTCGCTGTGACCACCGAGCAACCAAGCTCCTCGTCCCAGCCTCCCGAGAAAGTCTTGGGAGACAAGGAAAAGGTGTAAAGTTGTTCGGTATCATTTCTATCTTTCATTATTTGTAATCAAACAATGTAATCCTTTTGTGATCTAATAAAATACATCTTCGTTCATCTCTGTTGTTGATGATTTGTTTTTGTTGATTGTTGTCTTTTTCTCATCATTAGTTTGTTGCTAGAATGGAACTGATATCTGCACATGATACAAAGCTGATGCAGCAATGTCGTGAGTATTATAAAGCTGGTCATACAAATTTGAGTGGATCAGAAATTGCTGACATCCTTGGCCATGATGCCTCAGAACAAGCAATTGAGGCTTATCGGTACTTAAAAGATTTACTCGACCGAGCTGTGGCCAACAATGTGGCCTATTATGAATTGATCGAGGAACTTCATTGTACCTTAGAAGATCTACAACATCAACACAATGAATCAACTGCTCTGCTACACAAGGAGTATGAGAATAGGTATCAACAGCTTTCCTCTGAGATAGGTCACAAAAAGATCATTGTTGGGTACGATGTTAGGGAAAGAACCCTAAAAGATGAAGTTGAGGCCTGCAGACAGATCGCCGAAATATTGGAACAAGAGAATAACAATTTGCAGAAAAAGTTGGCGCAATACGAGTCTGCAGCCTCATCCTCTACTGCCTTGGTACCGGTCATTGATGAAGGAGTCTCATTCTTGGAGGTTGAAAATGCCAAATTAAGGCAAGAATTGGATACTTTAAGAAATTCTGGTGTTTCTGCTACTGTTCGGGGACGAGGAAGAGGTTCTCGTGGGAGAGGAAGAGCTGTTCAAAATGTTGTCGAGGAGCAAAGTTCTCCAGTCGCTGCTCGGAGTCGATCAAGAGTTTTCAGCCGTAATGTTGAAGAGGCTCGTACTCAATCTACTTTGGAAACTCAAGCGTTCCAATTGAATGCAAAAGATCGTACTCTGTCTGAAATGTCCAAGAAAAACCTATCTTTGGAAGATCAACTTACTGCAACGAAGTCTACTTTACATACCAAGACCTTTTTGCCAAAAACCTTCATGAACAATTGGATAGATTAACCTTCCAATTCCATAAACAACCTCGTGAGTTTTGGATGGGAGGTTATAATGGGGCCCTCTGTCATTTGGATGCTCATATTGAACACTCCAATAATGAAGGTTATAAGCAGGGGTGGTTGAACGCCCTGGGTGTATTAAAATTGGAGCAAGGGCATTATTTATGGGATTATCATGCTACTGGGTTATTAAACTTGCCTATACCACCTTATAAATTGGACATGGAATGGATCCCAACTCGTTCCATTCCTCAGAGCTTAATTTCAAAATACCTTGGTGACTACAGTATTCATTCCCAAATTGAAGTATCTCGTCCAGAGCATCTAATGGACACACCTTCAATAATGAATGTCAGAATGCTGACGAACATGAACTTTATTAATTCTCCCCTTTGCCTGGAAGATCCTCCTGCTGGCGAAGAGCTTGTCTCAAAAGAAAAGGGCAAGAAACCAATAGAATAGGAATCTCAATGTAATAGTTAGTACATCCATGTAACCTGTAATTTATTTTGAAGTTTAATGAAAGACTTTTATTTATGTTTGGAAATTTTTCTTGTGTTTATCAAACACCTTTATATTTGTGCATATGTATCTGTTAAAAAGATAACAATAGTGTTGTTCATCGAGCAACTTAATAAAAAGTTACAAGTATCAAGGTTGTTCAATCACTTAATAATAAAGTAATGAGTATAAAATGTTCAAAATGTTTCCAACCAACCAAGGTTGTTAAATTGTGTTTTTCGACCAACTACAGTTGATGGGTTTTTATCCCCGACCAGCCATACTTGGTTCAATTTGAAAGATTTTCATAAAATGTGTCCGACCAACCAAGGTCAATAATTTATCCTCGTCGACCAACTACAGTTAGTGGGTTTTGATCACCGACCAACTATACTTGGTTCAATTTGGAATTTTTTGTTCTCTGAGGAACTTTTGTAATAATATTACCTCCCGACCAACATAAGTTGGCATTTGAGAGTATAAACCAACCGAGATTGGTGTTATAAGAATGTTGTTCTTGCCCTTTTACCAACCAAAGTTGGTCGTGGGTTTGAACTATCAGGTTCTTTCGAACTATCTTATCCACAAGCTCTTTTACCAACCGAAGTTGATCACGCAAGTGTACGACTCCTAACCAAAGAAGTATATTTTGTTCTCGCCCTTTAACCAACCGGAGTTGGTCGTGGGTCTGAACTATCTTCTTCTTTCGAACTATCTTGTCCACTAGTTATTTTACCAACCGAAGTTGATCACGCCAGTGTACGCCTCCTAACCAAAGGAGTATATCAGTTGTTCTCGCCCTTTTACCAACCGGAGTTGGTCGTGGGTCTGAACTATCTTGTTCTTTCGAACTATCTTGTCCGCTAGTTATTTTACCAACCGAAGTTGATCACGCCAGTGTACGCCTCCTAACCAAAGGAGTATAATCAGTTGTTCTCTCCCTTTTACCAACCGGAGTTGGTCGTGGGTCTGAACTATCGTCTTCTTCTTGCTATCAAGCAGCGTAGTGTACAACACTAGTATTCCCCGAAAAACTTTCAAACAAAGGAGAGAAAAATTGTGAAAAACATCATCGTTTTATTCATATTGATGGAACCGTTGTACATTTTACATCATTGATAATACTTGCGAAGGTGTTCAGCATTCCAAGCATTCTTGAATTCCTCTCCTTCTAGAGTTGCTATTCGGTAAGTTCCTGGTCGAACAACTTCTGTAACTCGGTAAGGCCCATGCCAGTTTGCCTCCAATTTATTGTGCTTCTGAATTACCTTCTTTAGCACATAATCTCCTTCCTTTAAATCGCATTTCCTAACCCTTTTGTTGTAAAAAAAGTTGTTCGTTGTTGATAAGCAGCATTCCTAATGGCTGCCTCTTCTCTGACTTCTTCGAGCATATCCAAATCCAGTCTTCTCATCAAGTCACTGATCGTAGAATTGAAATTCAGCACTCTGTGTGTTGGTAGGCCCAATTCGGCAGGTATTACAGCCTCACTTCCAAATGCCAGCATATATGGTGATTCTCTAGTCGCTGCTCGAGGAGTTGTTCGGTAAGCCCACAATACTGATTGTAGATCATTAATCCAGTTAGCTTTAGCTTCATTTAGCCTTTACTTCAAACCATTTATCAGCATTCTGTTCGTCACCTCAGTCTGCCCATTGCTTTGAGGATGACCTGGTGCTGAATGGGTCTTCAGGATGTTTGATTGTTGACAATATGCAGCAAACTCCTCGTTGTCGAATTGTGTTCCATGATCTGTGATGAAGGCATGAGGGAGACCATATCGACAGATGATATTCTTCCAAACAAACTGGTATACCTTCTCGTACGTCATATCGATAAGTGGCTCAGCTTCTACCCACTTAGTAAAATAGTCCACTACAACGACGAGGTACTTGAATCTTCCTCGGGTGGTCGGCAGCGGTCCAACCAAATCAATTCCCCACATGGCAAATGTCCAAGGGGAAGTTATTGGTGTCAGCAATGATTGTGGAGTTCGTCGGATGGAGGAAAAACGTTGGCACTTGTCACATTTCTTAGCATAGGCTATACAATCAGCCCTCATCATCGGCCAGTAGTATCCTTGAGTCATTACCCTTTGCAAAAGTGTTCGACCTACTACATGGGCTCCACAAGACCCTTCATGGATCTCTTCAATCAATTCTTTCACTTCGGAGGGATTTACACATCTCTGCAAACCTGCCATAATTCCTCGTCTATCTAAAATACCATTAGTTAATAAATACTGAGCAGCTTTATACTTCAATTTCTTGGCGGCGAGCTTATCCTCTGGCAATTCTCCCTCTTCAATATATACCCTGATGGGATCCATCCAAGATGGTCCTAAATCAAGGGCAATAACATTCATCGTCAAGTCTTCATCTATGCTCCAATTTTCCAATACTTCAATTGGTATTGTTCTTCGCAGCTCGGTACGAGTAGCTGATACTAGTCGGGCCAGTGTGTCTGCTTGTGCATTTTCTATTCTGGGTATTCTGATCAACTGAATCACATCAAATTCTGCCAATAACTCCATTACCTTGGCATGATATTTGATCATTAATTCTCCTTTAACTGCATACGTTCCCATCATCTGACTCACAATCAATTGCGAATCACTGAATACCATCACTTGTTGCTCTTCCATAATCTTCGATAAATTAAGACATGCTATCATGGCCTCATACTCCGCCTCATTATTGGAGGCTTTGAATTGGAATCGCAAAGCATATTCCATGTCAATCTCGTCTGGGTGTTCAAAACAATTCCTGCCCCACAACCTGCTGTGCAAGATGAGCCATCTACATATAATCTCCATATGGACAACTCGTCTTCAAATTTCTTATCTGATAGAGTTCCTCGGTGAAATATTTGTTGCTTCTTTTCGTCCTCCCCTGACACTTTTTGCTCCTCGTTGACCATCTCTTCTCGTTCTTATATCAACCGGAGCTGGTCTGAGTTTGAAGTTGATGATCCTTCTACATCCACAAGCCCTTTTACCAACCGGAGTTGGTCTGGACTTATGTCTGTTGATCCTGTAACATCCATAGGTTGGTCAGCGAGCAGTTTTTGTTCCTCGGGGGTATCAGGATATGTAAACTCTGCTATAAAATCTGCTACAGCTTACCCTTTCAATGATGATCTGGGTTCATACACAATATCATATTCACCGAGCTCTATTGCCCAGTACATCAATCTCCCTAACTTTTCTGGCTTATGAAGGGCTTGCCTCAGTGGCATGTCGGTATAAACGACGACGGTATGGGCCTGGAAATATAGCCTCATTCTTCTACTTGCTTTAATTAATGCCAATGCCAATTTTTCCAGCTTTGGGTACCTGATTTCTGCACCTCGGAAAGCCTTACTTGTGTAATAGATTGGTTTCTGGACTCCATTCTCCAATCTGATCAATGCTGAACTGACTACATTCTCTGATACTGCCAGATACAAATACTACTTCTCTCTTGTTATTGGCCTGGACAATAATGGAGTTGCTCCCAAATAATTTTTCAAGTCTTGAAAGGCCTTCTCACATTCATCAATCCACTCAAAAGTTTTTCGAAGTGTTTTAAAGAATGGGAGGCATTTGTCAGTTGCTCGGGACACAAATCTGTTGAGCGCTGCAACTCGTCCTGTAAGACTCTGCACTTCTTTCTTTGTTGTTGGTGATCGCAACCCTAAAAGAGCTTTGATCTTATCTGGATTTGCTTCAATGCCTCGCTGGTTGACAATGTATCCGAGAAACATTCCTTCTCGTACTCCAAATGTGCACTTCGTCGGGTTGAGATTCATCTGGTATTTATCCAGTTGATCAAATGTCTGAGCTAAGTCAACTAGATGATCTGTAGCTTTCTTGCTTTTTGTCAGCATATCATCGACATAGACTTCCATGTTGCAACTGATTTGTTCGGTGAAAACCTTGTTCATCAGCCGCTGGTATGTCGCTCCTGCATTTTTCAAACCAAAAGGCATAACATTATAGCAATAAGTTCCCCTAGGGGTAATAAAAGAAGTAATTTCCCTCTCTTCAGGTTTCATTTTGATCTGGTTGTAACCAGAGTAAGCATCCATGAAGCTAAGCAGCTCGTGCCCAGAAGTAGCATCTACTAGTTGGTCAATTCTGGGTAATGGAAAATGATCCTTTGGGCAGGCCTTGTTAAGATCAGTGAAATCAACACACATTCTCCATTTGTTGTTTTTCTTCTTTACCATCACCACATTTGCCAACCAGTCCGGGTACTTCACATCTTCAATGAATTGAGTTTTTTGGAGCTTGTCGACCTCCTCTTGAATAGATTGATTCTTCTCGGGGCTAAATACCCTTCTTCTCTGCTTTACAGGCTTGATCTCCTTATTCACATTGAGTTCGTGACATAAGAAGTTTGGATATATTCCTGGCATGTCCTCATGACTCCAAGCAAAAGTTTTCTTCCTGTTTCTCAAGAAAATTATCAACTCCTGTTTTATTGAAGCATCCAACGTTGAACCTATCTGGGTTACTCGTTCAGGGTCCTCGTCATCTAGAATAACATTTTCTGTAGATTCCACCACCTGTCCTTTTACAAGTTGGGATTCATCTCTGGGATCGAGAGTTTCAATCTCTGTATCTTCTTCCACCTGGTAGGTAGTAGTCTTTTTCCTTGATTCCTCAAGCTCCTCTTGCTTGGCAGATGAATAATAGCATTCCCGAGCTACTTTTTTATCACCTTTCACAACTCCTACCCCAAAGTTTGTTGGGAATTTTAAGCACTGATGTACTGTAGATGGAACTGCTTCAAACTTCTTCAAACCAACTCTTCCCATGATGATGTTGTAGGCTGACTGCACATTCTTATCCATCACGAAGAAGCGTATTCTTTCTGTTCGACAAGCAGGCCAGGTTCCAATGAATATATCCAACTTGATCGTCCCAAGTGGAAAAACTTTCTCACCAGCAAAACCTAAGAGGGGTCTATGATACGGTTCCAACTGAGATAATTTCAGGTTCAAGCTGTCAAAGCATGAATAGTACATGATGTACGCCGAACTTCCATTGTCTACCAACACCCTTGAAATCACTACTTCCTTCATCCTCATTTTGATCACCAGAGGATCATCGTGAGGATAAAGAACACCTGCCAAGTCATTTTTTGAAAAACCAATGACCAGCTTCTCCTTGTTTACCTTCCTCGGCCATATTTATTCGCTGAATATATGAACAAGCTTCAGCCTCTCCAAGGTAAGCCTTTCTTTCTGCAGTAAGGTCTCCTCCTCCTGCATCTCCTCCTGTAATGACATTACAATCAAATGATCCAAAGCGTATAGAAAATACCTCTCGTTCTGGCTGCCTTGGCTTCTTGGGAAGATCGGGGTCATCTTCTGGATCATCTTCATGGTTTCTCTTCTTTTTCTCCTCTGCCTGATGAGGAGATCTAGACCTTTCTCTAGCTCGGTCGTTATCCTTTCTTTCACCTCCCCGATCAACATATTTTGCTAGCTTTCCTCTTCGGATGAGTGTTTCAATCTCGTTCTGAAGAGCTAAGCAGTTTTTGGTCATATGACCATGATCTTTATGAAATTCGCAATATTTATCCTTACTCCTCGAATCAGGGTCTGACTTCAGTTTCTTTGGCCATTTTACTTCCTCGTTGTTCTTGATTTCCTCCAAGACATGATTAATACCCATTTTCAAAGGAGTATAATTATCATACTTCTTCATGACTTCCCATTTACTCTTGGAATGTTTATCTCCACCATTGCTTTTATGCTCTTTCTTCTTAGATTTGTCGACTTCCACCTTGGTTTCTTTATCCATATTCTTCTTTGCAGCCATAGCCTCCTCGGCATTCATGATTTTGGCCGCCTTTGCCATCAATTCTGACATAGTTCTAGGTGGATCTTTTGCCAAGGTGTAATACAATTTATTAGGCAACAACCCACTCATCAAGGCGGTGATTGTTGTCTTCTCTTCGTAATATATGACTTCTAGCTTCTCGTTATTGAAACGAGTTATGTAATCTCTAGTACTCTCACCATATTTTTGTCTAACACTTAACAAGTGTGCTACTCGTTTTACTAGTTTTGCTCCAAAATAGAAATTGCCAATAAATAACTCGGTTAACTGAAAGAAAGTTAAAATCTTACCCCGAGGAAGATTGTTGTACCATATCTGGGCAGATCTAGTAAGAGTTCCTGAGAAGGCCCTGCATCTCATCTTGTCGGGGACAACATAGATATCGGCAACAGCTTGATATTGTTCTATGTGAAGAACAGGATCTGTCTTTTCATCATATTTGGGAGTTACCACGGGTGCTTTAAATTTCGATGGTGTAGGAAAATCCACAATGGCCTGTACAAAAGGTGTTCCTCGAACAAAAGTTCGTTGTAGGGGGTTCTTTGCTTTGGCCATTTCTCCCAATTTATCCTCCAACCGTTGGAGATATCCTTTCCACGCTTCATTTCCTTCCTCGGGCCTATTGGTTCGAGCAATAGATCGTTCTGAAGTAGCCTCTTGAGATCTATCTTGACGAGCAGCCGGTCGTGATTGTGCTGATCCTTCTCTTAGATCTGACGGTTGTCAAAAACTCCTCGACATGGTCTTAGGTGGACTCTTATTCCTCCTAGGGCCTAATCGACTGAAAGGAGACACCCCACTCAGTCTTTCTAAAGCACTGGGTCTTTCTGGAGAGAGGGTGATATGTTGATCAGTATCTGTCGCCCTTATTGACGAAGTTCGCCCAGGTTGATAAGAGAAATCATCAGACTCCTCATTGCGACGTGACTCAGTACGCCTGTATCGTGAAGAAAGTAAATAAGTTTGCCTCCGACCACTTTTCTATCCTGAACGTGCAGGTGTACCACCATTAAGGGTTTGTATGAGTTGCCTCATTGTTTCCTGCATGGCGGTTTGTCCTTGAGCCACATTCGTCATGATCCCGGCCAGATCCGGAGGTGCAGAGGGATTTGGAGGGTTTCCTGCATTTCCAGCGTTTCGATTGCTAGATTCTGGGTTATCCACCATTGATGATGAATGAATTGTGGTGAAAAACGATAGTAATAATCGTTCCCACAGACGGCGCCAATCTGTTGATGTAAAAAATTAGATCGCTCTAATTATTCAATCACAGATAAATAAAATGAGACAAAGAATTTTAAAGTGGTTCAGCCTTATATTAATGGCCTACGTCGACTGTTATGTAATTGCTGAGTGTTTGGTAATTCTCGATTACAAGTTCTATCAAGAAATTCCGGTCCCTTTGAATAAGGGTGATACAAGGTATTTATAGCCTTTAGGTTGTACATGAATGGGTTGATACATTAAATGCTATACATATGAAAGGGTAATACATTTAATGCAGCGTGTGCGTCAAGATGATAAACATTCAATGAATAGTTGAACTGTTGATATTCTGGCAATTAATACTACGGACGAGATGCAGCTCGGACCGCCTTAGTTGCTCGTTTCTCATGAGTTCCTTGGAGCGCTAGAGTACCTCGGAGTGCTGAAGTTCCTCGGTATATCCTCGTTGCTCGGAGAGAACATGAGTTGGTCGGGGAAATGAACTTCCTCGTTGTTATTGTACCAGGTATATTGACAAGTGTCTTCGTATGATTTGTCCACATCAGCATATTAATTTTGGTATCAACAATCAGTATAGGGAGATATGCTCATAAGTTTCTCTCACAAAGAAATGATAACTAAATAAATTCATATGTGATCTCACCATTAGGGCAAACCAAGAACATGAAGTTCACCAAATCACTTCATGTATGATCTCGCCTTTAGGACAACCCAAGAAAAAGAGGTTCACCAAATCAATTCATGTATGATCTCGCCTTTAGGGCATACCAAGAATAAAAAGTTCACTAAATCACTTCATATATGATCTCTTCGGAATTAGTATTACCTAAGATTGGACAATCCAGGTTCGTTTGACCTTGGTAACTAAAAGGAAAATCATTTAGGCAACATCTGACCACATGATCATAAGACTAAATTACTGGTAGATTCATTTTAACTCATCAAGATGACGTAGATTAAAATTATAACAATATGATTGCATCTACTTATGCAAAAAACAAACAAGTAAGCAGACATGAATATAACATTTTATTATAACTTGAAGATCATTACAAGGATGTCAAATTATTACAAGACATCTTAAAATGTTTAGTCAAGGGAAGAGGTTGGCTTGTTTGTTTAACTTTCAAAACCAATAGGAGTAATGTCTAAGGCCTAAGGGGTAATTGTTTTCCTCAGATCTCTAATTCTAGGCTGACTACTAGAATTAACCATATCTACCAGGTGAAGAGGTCAATCTCCATTAAGTCCATAGTCCCAGAGGTATTTTCTTATTAGACTCACTAGATTGGCATCCGAGGGAATCCATGAGGATTTAAGATTGAAAGGTGGATTGGAGAGATCCAAACATCCTGGTTCATGCCATTACTGTAGTTAGTTCTATTTTTACACCTTCATTATTGCCATAACATTGATCTAATCATGATTATAGCCGACTTTATTTGTCTAACTAAGCTTTGCCCCCATATGGACAAGGGCTTCATCATAGCCTTTCATCCAAATAATGTGAGGTTACTTATGGAATTGATATGTCAAGTGATTTACCTTCTCACTTAGTCTCTTGATGGTGGATAAATAATTCTTAATATTCACTTCTTGGTCTGCGAGAGTCTTTTAATTATTTCCTTTTAAACTGATTGTGAAATTCTCCCTTGCCGTTGAGAAGGCTTCCTTTTATTTTTCTCAAATGCTTCAACTCCTTTATCAGACAAGAATTTTCCTCCTCTACAAATAAGGCACCATCATTCTGGTTCGTAGGAATAGACTTTTTCAAACCTTAAACCTCAACTCGAAGAGCATTATTGTCCTATTCAATCATGGAAGTGACTTACCTAGCACGAGTCAACTTATTAATGAGGACAAACTCCTTTTTGGTATACGTTGATGATAAAAAGAAGTAACTTATTATTAAACCCACCGCTCTTCTATCCGTCGGCTATCCTTCTCTCATGGCTAGTTTGAAGGCTTACCATTAATTTTTATGGCTCTTTTGTATAACAAAATTTATGTCATGATAGGCAACATTATCAGCAACTGCCTAGTGAAAAAGATGATGTAGACTAAGCATGATTGTTTGGCTAAATAAAGTGCACTAAGGTCAAGTAATTCCTCGAGATCATCTTAGTTGATCTCATTGTTACCAATGCCGAACAACCTACTACGTCTTTCCTAGAAGTCATTTTAGATAACGACCATATTTGCTAATCTTATATTGAATTGTAAAGCATGTGGTCAGATGTAAGTATTTCTTGAGAAAATGAATTTGCAAGAATCTGAATGGGGAAACAATATGCGAACTAAAAGTTTTATTTCATTATAAAGAAAAGTTACATCAGGGCATGTCACATACATTGATATAACAATAAAAATGAGCAAAGTAAAATGGAGCAAAAACTCATAATAGAACTACAAGGATCTATTTCCTAACCTTCTCCTTGTCAGTAGTGACATGATCTTAAGCCTACTCAACGACCACCAATTGCTCCTGGTCAGCAACCTCACTGACCTTTTCTTCATCATTAATTTCTCAATCAACTTGAGGAGGGTTAGCAAGATGATATAGCTGGAAGAGGTTTAATTTTTTGGCAGCGTCAACCTTGACAAGTACTATATCCCAATCGTTCTTGAAAAATAATATCTTCAAGTAATCAATCTGCATACAAGCATTGACGAAGGCCTTATCCCAACCCCTTGAGAAGTCTAATTCCTTAGGTTTGGCAGCAGACGCCACAGATTACTCGGCCTTGGTTTTCACCAGTTTGAACAAAATTTTAGAATCCGATACCCCTTTTCTTGCCTTCTTGACAGCTGTAATAACATTATCCGCCATAATTTTCTAAAGCGCTAATGTCTTTGCCCTCTCTTCAACTTCCTCTTATCATTTTTTTAGTTTTTATTGGAATGATGAGATGGCTCCAGAGACTTTCGAAGCCCATTAAAATAAGTTTTAACATCATAATATGACTCCCTTATCTTATCATTCCTTCTCAGGAGCTGGTCGTAATCGATCAAGAACTGCGAAGACAAATGAGCAAAAAAGGATATCAGGAGAAGGAATGTAATAAGTATAAATGGAAAATAAATAATGAGTGAGCAACTTACAAGGGCCAGATTATGATTTGCATGATCCAATAATATTGAATGGGGATGTAACTGCTTATTCGAAAGGGAGGATTACATAACTTATCAAGTCGCACGCAAGCCAAGGGCAAATAGTCACAGACTGGGTAATACCCTTTCCCTTTTCAATAACGATTTTCTTTCCATTTAATTTATTCGAAATAGGTGGATATTTTCCCACCCTCTTAGATAGAGGTTCATGATCCTTTGTAGGATAGGAATCCGGAATTAGAGGTCATTAAGACCTCCAATTTCTTTTTTTTAATCTTTTTCTCACAAGACAAGTTGGTGGTGGCGACATCATTTCAGCATCAGAGGCAATCAGGTTAGTGACCTTGCGCTTATCTATATTACTTGGAGAGATATTGGTGGTAACTAAAACAACATCTAAAGGATCAAACGATGAAGAGGTGATCTCCTTTGAAGAATTATCTCCTTTAATGTGTTCTACGGGGGAGGACTCATGACGTCTAAAACAATTCCTTACTATAAAATAAAAGGCAATGATATTACACCCAAGAAGCAAAGTTTCCAACCTAGGGTGATCTTCAGAACCCAAACTCTGTTAAAGGTACCACACAATATCAAGGTCGCCAAAATTAACATCCGCCTCATGAGGAACTTTCTTTTTAATTTTCATTGCAAAACAGATTATACGAGTACAAAATAAACATCAATTGGAAAGTGACAATTCAAGAAAAGATATTTTAAATTCATTGTCTAACATATTCCCTTGCCTTTGTAAGGTCACCCGGCCCATCATATAATATACCCTCAGGAAGAGGGGTAAATTGCCAATTCTTCAGAATTAAACCATGATCCCAAAAATCTTTATTGGAATTAGAGAGGTTTGTGACCAAATCTTTGTTCAAAAACCTCATCTTCATATAATAAATATATTTGTGAGTGGTAACACAGTTGTATCAGTAAATCAACTCAGTAATCCTGATTTGTGTCCTATATGATTCGTTAATACAATGTACCCCATTAACAATTTTTCGAGTGTTTGGGGATAATTTGGGTAGGCACAACATTAAAGCATTGATGGAATTCCAAAAATAATCGATTGGGGGGGGGGGGGGGGGGAGTGATCCCACACCCAACAATAAATATATAAGGTAACCAGTAACCCTTAGACAAGGCATAAACTTCACAGGTCCCACTTAAAAGTTCAGTTACTACCCACATTAGGATTTCATGTGTAACCCTAAATAATTCTAATGAACTCTTGTCAACAGTATAAACCATGCTTCTAAAAGAACAAGAAACAAGTGCAAAGGAAATTGAAAATGGATAAAAAGATGTTTACATTGAAATATGAAAAGCTCTCACAAACGTCTAAGATGAAAGATGTACAATTCTCACAAATGGTTGAAGTGCTTCGAGATGAAGGAAGGTTTTTGAATAAAGGTGAAATGAGGAAAAAGGGAGTACCTGGCGTTTTATAATCTTGAAATGGTGTCTTCAAGGTTTCCAAAGGCTAATGATGGTTAAATATACATGGCATTTTTGTTCTGATGATGAATGGCCCCATAAAGTAGTTTATTACCAATGTACCCTCAGAGCGATTCGTTTCCTAAAAATTACCCATATTTACATAATTTCCACTGAACTAGGAGAACTAGGATTCCTGGTTTACCAAGTCCTATATATCGGAAGCCTACTTATTCACATGCGACGATCAATTACCAAAACCCTACACAGCCTTCCCACTTAGAACTATTCATCACTCCATCCATTCACTCCACATTCCAAGCCACTTTAGAGATCTAATAATCTAGAGAAGCTAATACTTATTACTTCATGAATCAAGACTTGGGGGATATATTGCATCATAACTATAGAATATGATGTGCACTAATAGTATTGTGACCCCTTCCATTAGATGAAGCTCATCTCACCCATTAAAAGTGGTCAGCACATCATCTCATTGGTCGACTCAGCATTACTCTTGGTCGTCTAGGAAGCCGACCATAATAAATTGATATTATTATTTTGAATCACCAAGCACACGTGTAGGTCATACATAAGAATATGTACAATTCCCATTACACACAAGTGGGGTAATCTATTCAATTACTTGTAATTAAACCTTCATTAAATGGCCTTAGAATCCAGCTACTCTCTCCTATAAATGCACATACTCCCACATGAAGGGCTGGAAAGAAGAATCTTCTCGCAAAGAGAACCTTGAGAGCATAAACCCACTATTTCTAGTGATTCAATGATAAAATCAAGCACAACACCTATGGATGTAGGCACTCTGTTGGCCGAACCACGTTAATCCCATATTTAGTCTCAATTTCTCACATCTCTCTTTAATCTAATCCATTGATCTCTTTATCTATTATAGGTCATCATTGCTATTTATCATGCTAAGACTCGTAAATACACACATTAATTTTATACGATAACAATATATATGGGATATTACCCCAAAATTTCTACAGAGGTTCTTTACCCTTGTTGCGAAAGTTGACTTTTTTCGGGGTGGGGTGGCGGTGTCCCATTTTTGGGGTGTTTTTTAGTCGGGAAAAGGTTCGTCTAGAGAGGTTGAATTCGAAGGAATTTATATAAAGGTTTGAATCTCTTTATTTCTTAGAGGTAACTTTTTAGAAGTACGAACCACTTTTAGGGACTTGGAAGCAACTTAACGAAAGTACAAGCCTTTCCCTTGGGAAAAATGACTTTTCAAAACTACAAACTTTTATCTCAGATGCTCGATGGGAGAGGAAGTTGAAAAAAATGGATCGAGGTCGGGTTTTGGGATTTTCAGGATGCTCTAGGGTTTGGGATTCTTCGAAATGGATAGAAAGCACCTTTATTTATTTGGGTCTGGCCCCATTAATTAACTTTTGGGGACCCTTAATTTTAGACAAAGGACACGTGTACAACTGTGGGTAGATTCACAACGATTTTATGGGACAATCGGTTAATCGATCGGTTATCTGTAGGAAAACTTTTAACCGATCGATTAACTATTTTAGGGATGGTAAACCGATTGGTTAACTATCCCAAAGGGACCGCTTGTTTATTTTTTTTATGGGTTTTTGGATATTTTTGGTATTTTCACTTGGGCACTATATAATTTGGTCCTTAGTGTTTTTGACACTTTGAACTTTAGTCCAAGTTTCGAAAGTTGGCATTTTTGGCGATTGTTCCGGGGTTTGTGGCCTGGATTTATTTAGGATTGGACAAAGCATCCTGAAACCTCAATTGTGGATCGAGGTGTCCATCCCACTTCTAGGCTTATTGATAAATACCTTTAAACTACTAATTCTTGTTCTGAGATTCGTATGATGATACACATGTATATGCTCATTGGGTATTCCCTTTATAGTAGTGGTATTTCACATGTCTTACTAGATTTTGCTTCGCTAGTTATTTTTGTCATTATGATTGTGATTTATTACCATATTATACCCGTTGTCTATGATATTTTATTCTCTTTGCCTTTAATGTAAAAAAGGGGGAGATAGTTTTCCTCTAATTCTCATTTGTTAAAAGGGAAAGATAATTTTATTTCTTATGTAACAAACGGAGATAAATATTTAAGATATGGGATATGACCTAAAGGGGGAGATGATTCATTGTTATTATTAGGGGAGATAATTTGTAAGGGGAGCTTTACTATTTGTGTTATCCATTGATATTAGAGGATTTTGTTATATCTCACACGTTCATATGATTCATACCATTTACATATTATTTCTTTGTCAAAGGATTCCCAAGTAGAGGGAGTCTCTCTTTGTGCATGTTATTGCCCGCATGATTCTTTTTGTTTTTTCATGTGATTTTAGGTATAGTAACGTTAATTCTAATTCCAACCCACCATTTCATACTTGAATTTGATGTGTTGTTGGTTATTTGGACTCATTTGAGTCGTTGAGTCATTGATTCATTCGAGCCACATAGGCTTGATATGTTTGGGTGAGGTGCGTTCATTTAAATTAGATGGAATTTTGAATTTGAAGATCATGCAAGCTTCTCAATAACAGTAAGACTTCTGTTGCGACATACTTTGAAGAGCATATCATTTTATGTAGTTTTGTGAATTAATTTATGGCTGCACACATGTGCATATTTTTTTTTAAAATATGCATTTTAAATTGGTTGAACACATGAGATTTTTTTCTCAGAGTATTGTTTAAACCTATTTAGGAAGTGAACTAGTTTTTAGGAAAATTTTGAGGCATTTAATGCATTTCATACTCAAACCGTTCGCATGGTCCTAATTGGACCCGTGTGCACGATCCCATATTGGCTCATGCGCATGGGTGCACCAAGGATTTAACACTGCGTCAAATCATGCACACGACAAAAGTCAAATGTGCACACAATGGAGCAAAATTTTGAAAATTTTCTATAAATATGTCATTTTTACTCCGATTTCAAAAGATTTGAAAAAAACCATAACCCAAATACATTTGTGATAGAATTTTCAAGTTTGAGAGCATTTTACTTTGCTTCTCTATTTTCGAATTTCACTTATTCCCTCCAAAATTGAAAAACTTACATTTATACTTAATCAATGCTTCTGAGAGTGAATTTAGAGTGTTTTGGTTCAGATCCACATAGCCTTATTCAATTTAAATCATATATAAATTTGAATTGGATATCTATCACACCTATATCTAAAATTGGAGGTGCATTGATTTATTGGAGGAATTGGATCATAGCATGATTCCAAGAATAAGAATGGGTTTCTCATTCACTTCGTGGAGCTCCAAGTGGATTTTCTATGCTATTACGGGGGAAGTTCAAAGTCCATTGGTAAATATTTATGAGGGCATAAGTGAGAGGTACCTTCTTGTGTTGAGGTTTTTTATCCCTTGATTGGGGATTTTTCCTCATAAAATATGTCTTATAAATGGTTATGATTGTCATTTGTTTAATTGGACGCTTTGATCACACACTACACGTAGATCACATCTAGATCTAGTGTAATTGGATAAAATTAGAATTAGGTATTTGATTCTATTTATTCTCTGTAGATTTTCCTGATTAATTTTGTTGTGTGGTTGATTCAAGTTATACATCGCATCACCTAGTTAATTCCCATGCTAGGTTAATTAAACTTGCAAGCAAACTTGTGTTCAATAAAAAATTATCCATGTTATGCGATCAAACCTATTCACCCCTTCTAGGTTTATTTTAGGTTGAACACTTGGGGTTTAAACACACATACTTAAAGGAAAAATGCCTAATTATGGGATTTTTTAGGGGTTCTCAATCAGACAGTGGACCCAGAGGATGTCGAGGTTATGCACGCGTGTGCACATGCTGTCTATGAGAATTCCACACGAATACTTTGGAGATGTTGGGGTTTTTTGGGTGATCATTAAGGCTTTACCAAGGATTTTTAGGGGGATCCCATAGTCTCTTTGAGGGATTAAGTGATTGGTATCTTAGGATATTGAGTGATAATCGTATACGATACGTTTATCGAAAATAGAACAAAACCAATGGGCAATTAATTGTTTGTACCTGGGTTTTGCTCGGGTATTTTTAGGAGTTTGTCCTATATTTTTTGGTATATCAAATATTGTGAGGGTTAGTCACACACATGTCAAATCCTGGTGCGAAATGAGTACTTTATAATTTGGAAATCTTAGGAGATTTATGTGTGTTCCTCGGATGTTGCCCAGGGATTTTTAGGAATTTATCCTAAGTGTTTCGAGAGACCGTATGTCGCGCAGATCAGACACATTTACCAAAATTAGGTGCAGAATGGACATGTGATAGTTCATAAACCCTAGGGTTTTTATGGGTGTTCCTCGGGTCTTGCCTCGGTATTTTTAAGAGTTTGCTTAAGTGCTATGAGAGACCGAATATGGTGTAGGTTGGTCGCGCATACCAAAATCGGGTGCGAAATGAAGACGTGACAGTTTAGAAATCCTAAAGGATTTATGTGTGTTTCCCGATGATTTTAAGGAGTTAATCTAAGTATTCTGAGACACCGAATATTGTGAAGTTAGTCGTGTGTACCAAAATAGGGTGTGTAATGGAAACCTAATCGTTTTAAAATCCTAGGGGATTTATGGGTGTTCCTCGGGTGTTACCCAAGGATTTTTAGGAGTTTGTTTTTAAGTATTTCAAGAGACTAGATGTGGTGCAAGTTGGCAGCGCATACCGAAATTGGGCGCAAAATGGATACGTGATGGTTCAAAAATCCTAAAGGATTTATGGGTGTTCCTCGAGTGTTGCCCAAGAATTTTTAGTACTTTGTATTAAGTATTATGAGATATAGGATGTTGCACAGGTTATCCGCACGTACCATTTAAAGATGATGCATTAACAAAATTCAACGTGTCTACAACTAAGATTCCATTTCTTAGATTGATTTGTTATTTTAGGAATGTTTTGTTGGGTTTTCGTCCTTACCACGGGCAAACTATATATAAGTGTATTTACACATATGTGTGATTTTTAGTTATTTATATATAAAATAATTTTATATGTTTATGTAGTACTTTAATATTCTTATACATACCTAATATGTGTGAATAATATTGATTTTTTTGTCTCTGTATTTATATATATGTGTGTGTGTTTGTAATTTAAATGAGAAAACTATTTATGATTCCAAAATCACATTAATAAATTTGGTTATCTAACACTCTTTCGATTTTCGTTTGTCACTCCGTTCTTAGTTAAATTGTTGGCCACATTTGGGGTTTATCCTTTTCGGTGGTTGCACATATTTTGGTTAGTTTTTAATATTATTGGCATGTTGTTGAACGAAATTTTGATTTTCATTCCTTAGGTTCCTAGACTGTTACCATTACCCTATTTCCATTTGTTTTGACTTAAATCCATACTTTGGTAAACGAACCAAAGGCATCCTAAGGTATGTCTTGTAGATTAGTTTGCTGCTTTGCAACATGCATAGTCCATTGATGAGGCATTTATGTATTAGGCTAGGACCACCATTCAACTCTAGCAATGGCTTATCACTATGATCAAGCCAGATAAAAAAATAGTTTCTCGTAAGGATCAACACAACCATGAGTGTATATTTATAGTTCAGGAGGAAAAATATTGGTCACCTTGACATATAACCTAGTCGAGTATGGGCAATGTAGTTGGCTCAGGTATAAATATTTTCGTCCATGCCATATAACTGATCGCTTTTATACTATTAAATATGCTCGTCCATGCCATAAAACTGACCGTCTTATTACTATTACCATGGTGTTAGTTAACAACATTAATTAACCCTATCAATGCAAGCCTTGCAATAGTTTGCACCACGTGATGGAATACTAGCAGTTATGTTTATCTCACCTACACATGTGAGTAGGTTATATAATACTCCACATTTATCGTGTTGTAACAAACTCATTAATAATTATCTTTTGGAATGCAAAAGGTGTAATTATTTGACCTATAAAGACACTTCACCTGTCCCACTACTCTTTCTCTCTAATAACTACCTATAAATAACACTCAATCTCACAGAATAAGGGATCTGAAATATTCTACCTAACGACCATAGGAAAATCCATAGAGATAACTTCGAGGGCTTGTAACCATTACTTCTATAACTATTTCCCATTAAAATAAATATAATCTACATTGAACATGTGGACATAGGAACCTCTTCAGGCCAACCATGTTAATCACTATTTTCCTTCTTTGTCTCTCATCCCTCAATTATTCCCAAATTGGCATGTTGATAGTGAAAATTTCTTTATTTATTATTGCTTATAATTAGTATATTACAGCTAAGACCCCAAAATTCATATACTAGCTTTAGACGATAATGGATTTGCGCTGTGAGTGGGAACTTCGACAAGCCATTTGTTATTTCTAACCATTTTCTATCTATTAGTACTATTTATGTGAAATCGCCCCCAGCCCAATTTCCCCTCATTTCTATTTGGATACTTTATTTCTATCTACAAATCTTGGGAAATGGCAAAAAACCCAAAGATTAATCATGCAACAGATGCAAATCTGCCCTCAACTCCTATTGGAATGGGCGACATACATGGAATTCTGATGAGCCTAGCCAAGGTCCACGAGGCAATGCAAGAGATTGTGAAGCAACTGACACAGACGCTCCAAGATGAGAAACGCAGACCCGGAGAAGATCCTATCACTCTAGCTTGGAGATAACCTTCTGGCATGAGTGGTGAAATGTTACCTCCTGCCCCTATAGAGACATGCGGTAAGCTTATCGTGAATGGGCCCCTGAGATCCCAAGGAGGCTAAATTTTGGTTCACAAGATGATGTAATACCCCATATTTTTATGCTTTATTGATATGGGGATTTATTAAATTTAATGTGAGTTAATTATTTAATATATCTCCGAAAATTAATTATTTTATAATTATTAACGTGATGTGAGTTAGTAATTATGGGAAACTTGTTTAATATTACTAATGAGCAAAGTAGTATATATAATATTGGTTCTATTAAATGTCACGAGTGAATAGAATGACAATTTTGGAAATTTAAGTCGGGACGCGCCTGTGTCGTGTCGGGAATAAATGTTGATTAATAAAAGTGAAATATTTTTAAGTTATCCGTATGGTCATTTTGAGTGCTCCAACGCGTCCGGAAGGGTCGAGATAGTCAGAAAAGTGTACTCGGGGGTTTAATTTGGGTCTCGGGGCGTTTTTAGGCTTAATTAGTACCCCGGGAGGGTATTTTGGACATTTTACATTTTTGGGTAATTAAACCCACGAAAATTCAAGGGATATATCAGATGTCTAAGGTTGTCCTTTAGGGTTAGAACAACCAAAGACAAGTGACGGCCATAGGAGAGGGAAGGAGAGAGCTTCCAAAGCAATCTAAGGCCCAAAATCCATCCGTTTGCACCGCCACCACCACCAACGCGTAGATCGCGCGATGGGGAAACGCAACCACACCAAATTCGTCATCAAACCAGAACGTCAAAAATCCTAGGCAAGTGTTTATCTTGATTATTTCGTTAATGCATCACCCATATTAGTCTAGGAATGATTAGGATGAGTTTTATGGAAGAAAACCCAAAAATTTGAGATAGGAAATCGCATGTAGTAATGGTTTAAATGATAATATGGAAACCCCTTCATATGTAGAGGTTGTATTACGAAATTTAGAATTTATACGGATGAACGAATTGATGTTGATTAGGTTCTCTAATTGAAAATTTGGGAATTAGGGTTCTTACGAAGTAATTTGGGGGTTTCATGTAATCTAAATGATTTTTGATGAATTAATGATTCTAGGAAGTTATTAATGTTATATAATCATGATATTACTGATTGGGATTCAAGAGGAGGCATTTGGGATTAAACTATAGAGGTTTTTAGGCTTAAAAATGGTGAAAAACGAATCTGCCAAAGGTTGAAGACGATACAGTGCAGTTCGCGCGATGTCGTTCGAGCGAGATGTCTATCTCACGCGAAGTCGTTCGAGCGAGATGTACATGTCGCGTGAAGTCGTTCGAGTGACACGTGGAAGTCGTTCGAGCGAGAACCGAGCGAGATTTTTATTTTTAGGGAAATTCCTATTTTAACCCTATTTTAGAAATTGGTTAATTTGAGTGAGGAAAACCAGTATTCAAGGAATTCAGATTAGTACAAGTTTTTTTGGGGTTGTGTAGGGTGGCAATTTCAGTATTTGGGACGGTAAGATTACTTTAAAGATCACGAGAGAGAGATAACCGTAAATAACGATATGAGTCCGTTATACGGGATAAGTGAGTAAAAATGTCTTAAGAACAAGAAGTTGTAATTATAAATTGTGGGTACACCAAATTGAGAAATGTGAATAAGTGTTGTATATATATGACTATGTGATTGTGCATATACTATCTATGTGTGAAAATCATACCCGCGCTACTTTCTATCCCTGAGGTTATCGCGCTGGGACAGTCTTATCTCGATGTGACCTTTACGGGTGATATTTACTTGTACCCAAGAAGATAGGAATCCTAGGTACAGACTATCGAATCGATAGTCACGGTCCTAAGAGACGCGAGGGTATGTGCTGACCTCTTGGACTTAGAAACTATGCTTCGCCTCAATATTGTTTGTGTTTTGTCTAATACAGTTCGAGAGTGATTTCGAACTTGTATTTCCCTTAGTACGAGTGATACGGGGATTGGATAGCAGAGTATGCCCGCACCATAATTTTTATGTGGGGTTCCGTTAGAATATATATATTATACGAGTATTTAATATATATGAAATTCTGAAATTTGGAACTGCCTGGTGTGTTAAGGTAAGTAAGACATGTATAATGACTCAAATTGGAAATGCTTGTTTTGAAAAGTATAATACGATACTGGGAAACTTTATTAATAAATAAAGTTAAAAATGAGAGCTTTGTTACTAAATGAAATTATCCCCTTATACCATTATGTTGTTCAGTTTTAAATCTTACGAGTAACCTAAGATAAGTTAAATCATTGGGAAGATTAGTGCGATATATGATAAGATAAACCATTGGGAAGGTTAGTGAGATAGGTGTGCACATTAGAAGAGAGGTAAGAATTTCTCAAGAGAGTGACACACTAATATGTTGTTGCATTGGCCTGTAAACAATTTAAATACTTGCTAAATGAATTTTTAAATCTTCTACACTATCGGGCTCTGAACCGTTTCTATTTCTCTTTCTCTCTTGTATATATATATATATATATATATATATATATATATATATATATATATATATATATTACAGGTGCCCAGCCACAAGGGCGTCTTACATAGGATCCTTTGGAAGGACCGCGCTGCAGCTTAGGTGGGAGTTGCAGGCCACTTGCTTAGACGACTTCATTTATTTGATTCCACTCCTAGCATACTCATTTAGTGGGGCATGTGTCGCCCTTTCCATTATTCAGTTGTTTATTTGGATATTGTGATTCAGATATTTCTAGTATTGTCACTTTGGGATTTATTACTGTTTGGATGCTTTACTTTAAGTTTTAATGTTGGGATTTAGTTGTTGAATGTTTAAATTGTTTCGATTATATGTTCCAGGATTATTGTGGTGTGATTATTAAATTTTGAGTTGTTGTAAGTAATTAAGTCTTTGTTTTTTTTAAATAAAAATTTGAAAAGTAATGTTTAAAAATGGTTTTGACACTTAGCCTAATTAATTAGGTTGTTTAAATTGGAAAAGTTATTTTTACGACAGTGATGCTAAGAATAAACCAACTGTTCACCTTGATTTTAATTTAATAAAGGAGTGATCGCCCGGTATTTAATTAGGCGGGGTGTCACAGATGACAATATCTAGGTGCTCTAGATTAAAAGAGGACAGGTCGTATCGCCCATGAGCAACCTCATCTTTCAAGATAACTGGTTACGATGACGAATAGTCTTTCTCCGAGGAGAGGCCAAGTGTATTGGAAAGGATATGCAAAGGCTCTACATTAGATCGTCTAGACCTACATAAAATAAGATGAAAACATCACAGAACGCTTAGAGAGCCTGGGGAACATAGAGAAGAGCCAAGGGGGTCTGTTACTAGAAAAAGAGAATGCTCGATCAAGTCTAGGACGAGCATGCAAGGGTCAACCAAAACTGAGAAGATATCCAAGGAAGAGACCTCATTAGAAAGTTAAGGAATAATAGGCAACACCCTTGAAATTAAATGTGAGCAGGAGGACTAACCCTGGAAGGGATCAATTCAATGAATGGAGGATCGTTTGGAAGAAATTTCCAGATCAAAGAATCCCTTGCATAGAGGTTTTGTGAAGGGATCCTCATTCACTCCATCAATTGTGGGTTATTCAATGCCCACAAAGTTCAAGCCTCTAGTTATAACCCCAAGATACTACGATAAAACCAACCCAGAATTGCATGTAGAGCAATATCAAGCTGTCGTCAATATTTACTCAATTCCAGATGATATGCATTACAGAGCATTTTCCAGTATGATCATTGGGTCGATACAAATCTCGTGCAATAATTTTCCACGAGGACTGCTTAGAAACTTTCAGCAGCTGGCCGATCTCTTCGTTTGTAACTTTTATTTTGGAGCCAATCCTGGCAAGAAGGTGTCTCACAAACTCAATGTCCAAAAAAAAAAGCCGACGAAACTATCCGTCAGTTTATCACTCATTTTAATAGTGAGAAGCTTAAAGTAATAGGTTGTGATGAAAGGAATACTATCACTGCATTGATAAGTGGATTCCTACTTCGTAAGCTATACTGGGCGCTGGCTAAAGAGACACCCAAAACTATAACGGAACTCTTCGTTAAGGCAGAAAAAATTATGAATGCTGAGGAGGCTATGGTGGCTAAAGAATTAAGCCAGGTGAAGGTGGAAGTCATCAACAGTGTAAAAAATAAGGAAAAAAATATAAGAAAATTGACAAGCCAAAGAAATATGACAAGTACACTTACCTGAATGTGGGCATTCATCACACACTCGAGGAAATTCAAGGGGATAAGGACCTTAGATAGCCCCAAAACTAAAAGCCCTCGCAAACCGAAGGGATAAAAGTTAGTAATACTAGTTCCACAAGGATTATGGCCACAATACAGATAATTGAATAAACCTAAAAAATAAGATCGAGAACTTGATCAAAGATGGAAAGCTATCAAGGTTCATGGACAAAAGAGTCCGAACTGATTATAATAATGAGTAGAAATCCAGGAGACAATGAGAATCCCTTTGCATAAAGGATGGTGAGAAGAAAAAAGGAAGAGATGATGATTCAAAGGTTGATCCAAACCTTACCAAAAGACACAAGAAACCCTTGCATGAGGTTAAAATGATCTCTTTTAGATTTAATTTTATTTTCGGTGGAGATGCTGGCGGTGGAGACGATCCCACCAAGAGAAAGTCTTACTGTAATGACGCAAAGGCTTGCGCACATATAAGACACATCAACCTGATAGGCGATATAAATACTCACGCTAGAAAATTAAACAAAAATCTTTTAGTTGTTGGTTTTTCTAAGGATGATTTGTCCAATGTATTGTATCCACATGATGATCCTTTGGTCATCCTAATAATGGTGCAAAAGAGAAAAGTGGAAAGGATCCTGATCGATAATGGTAGCTCAACCCATATTTTGTTTTACAACCGCTTTAAGGTCCCAAGGATAAAAGATAACAAATTAGAGGCCTATCATTGGCCACTCACCGGGGTTTTTTTATAAGAAAAATTGTACCCTATGGACACGGTCGAACTGAAAATGGTGATTGGCACCTGATCGACTTGCCGAACATAATAGATACATTTTTTCATCCTAGAAAAGAACGTCCTTTCACCATATAATATCATATTTGGCAGAGTAGAGTTGAAGAAGTTTAAATCCGTCCCATCTACCGTGAACCAATGTTTAAAATTCCCCACTCATTATGGGGCCGAGGTAGTTAAAGGGAACCAAGTTGAGGCTAGAGAATATTAGTAGACCTCAGCTGACTATGAGAGTGCTACAGCGGAATAAAAGCGACTTCTCAAATAAATCCAATTTTAATTGTGTGTCAACCAAACAAGTTTAAATGAAATCCAAGTTTTATTTAAGTCCTAACACATGCATTTAAGTGATATGAAATCATAAAGCAATAAGCATGCAAAGGAAACTAAATAACAGGATAGTCATAATATGAGAAAAAATCCCCTACAGGGTAAAAACCTTTTATTCCACTATAATTGTAAATCACAACTTACACGGTTATAATGAAATATATTTTTGACAATTGAATATCTGCATATGTCGATCGATGTCGCCAGCAATGGATCCACACACAAAAAACCTACAAGAAATGCAGTCCTATCATTAGCTTAGGAATACTGCATCACTCCCTACGAACCTCAGTCCAAATCAAGAAAGAACCTTCACACATCAACATCCTCAATGACACGCAGTCATATGTATTAGATTTAACCTCTCTACAAAAGCAAGATCAGCAAGATCGTATTTTGGGTTCTCACTAAAGTATTGGGATTTTGTGAATTGAAAAATAAGGTTTTAAACCCTAAAATTGAAGAAGACGAAGTGTTCTGCTGTTAGCGAATTACTGGTATTGAAAATCGTCTGGTCTCCTTCACAAAAACAGAATGATTAAATGCCCTTTATATAAAAAATTTGAGTCAGGGCGTCGTTCAAACGAGATCCAATGTTGTTTGAATGAAATCTGGTTTCATTCGAACCAGAAGGAAGTTCATAGGCTAATCGAACAAGTGGCGACATTAAACAAGTTAATTTCCAGAGCCACTGCAAAATTCCTTCCATTTTCAAATTGTTACAAAAACTTTTTAATGGAATGGTGAGTGTGAAACTGCATCCCTAGAGTTGAAACTGTATTTGGAGTTTGCACCATAACTTTAGAGACTAATTTCGGGTGAGAAGATTTATCTGTATTTGGTCGTATCTGAATCTGCGATCAGTTTGGCCCTAGTTCGACAAGAAGAAGGTGTAAAAAGTCCTGTGCATTATACCAACAAGCATACCGTGGAGTAAAAATTGGTATCCTAGGTTGGAGAAACTAGCACTGGCCCTAATTGAAGTTTCTAGAAGGCTGAAGTTATACTTTCAGGCCACACAAATATCATCTATATAGACTTTCCTTTCTGCCAAATCGTTCATAAACTTGAGAAATTAGGCAAACTGATGGCTTGGACCATAGAATTAGGAGAGTATGTCATCTAATACAAATTAAGAACGGAAATCAAGGTCCAGACTGTGGCATATTTTATTGTTGAATTCACTAACAAAGAAAAACTTACAGAGAAAACTTCTACGAAAGAGATCTCAATAGAGAAAGTGACAAAGCAAACTTCTGCAAAAGACAGATGAGTCCTAAATTAAATCGAGTAGACTTCTTCGAAAGAGAGCATGTCGTTTCAACCAAATGAGCAAACTTTTGTAGGAGATATCTCAACTATTATTTCGATCAACCAGGATGCTGATGTATTAGAGTTATCGGATAAGAAAGAATAAATTTCCTGTGACTTAGAGTGCATGAAAAAGTTATTCAAACATGGAAACTTGATCGAAGGAGAATTCGAAGAGGAGCCTCCTGTCTAGAAAATATGTATGGATGACTCATCCTATACCACTGGCAGTGGAGCGGGTTTAATAATTACAATGCCAGATGACATTGATTTGGAATCTGCCTTTAGATTCCAATTTATGGCTTCAAACAATGAGGTAGAATACGAAGCGCTCATAGAAGGGTTTGGGATGGAATCATCACTTGTCGCCGAAAAGATATTAACAGAAAACAACTCCCGACTTATAGTAAACCAAGTACTGGGAATCTAAGATGCGAGAGAGGTGCTTATGTAAAAATACTTGGCCAAAACCAATTGGTGGTTAGGAAAATTCCTCGCACAAAGGATGGTCATAATTCTAAGGGCAAAAAATATCCCAGCAGATTCGCTTGCTCGATTGGAATTCACTACAAGGACATAACTGGGAAGAATAGTTCTAGGGGAAATTCATATGCACATAAGAAGTGACGAGGAGATTATCTATAAATGATTGCACGATACTGATTAAACCGAATTCATAAATTTCCAAGTTAACCTTATTTAATCGGTTTCAATTTTTAATCCAATTTTATCCAACCCTAAAATATGCAACTACGTGTGGATAAATCAAACAATCATAAAAAATTATTGACACACAGATTTCAGGAAAAAAATCCACTTTCGGTTAAAACCTTTTATTTAAAAAATAATACTCACAATGATTACAAGTGAAATCTGTAATGGATTAACCGCAGTAAACCCATATAGGCTGTAACCTAAATCAACAATGTAATTACACAATAAATCCACAAGAACTGTAGTTCAGTTAACCCAGGAACACCCACGAGTATTCCCTTTAACACGCAGTCACGTCAGGCCAACACCTCCCTCAAGTGGCACCGAGATTAGCAGTAGAGATGTTCTCTACAAGAGAAACTTCACAAAATTGTGTTCTTGGGTTCCAAAACAATTCACATTAAGATTGGGATGTTTTTTGAATTGAAGACAAAAGGATTTGAACCCTAACTGAAGAAGACAAAGAATTCTACTGGTTTATAGTTTGTGCATAATGAAAAAAGCCAGGTATTCTTAAGAAAAATGAAGATGTTTCACACACTATTTTATAAAAATGTTAAGGTGATCTTCCACTCGAATATTGCCACGCGTTGCTTGAACGAGCTTCGTGTGACACAACGTTGTCGCTTGGACGAGGCTCCTCCGTCGCTCGAAAAACTCTGCCTCAATAATTTTTATTTAGCCAAAGAATACTCCGCCTCAATACTTTAAAGATACTTTTGACGAAAAACTCTGCTGCAGCACTTAGAAAATATTTTAGAAAATTTATCCCAACACTCTAAGTGAAATGCTAAGGTACTTTAAACACAAACTTACCAAAATTAATCTCGTAGAGGCTTGATTGTCGAAGAACTTTGATATTCGGATCCATCTCGATGCTTGAATGATCTTGAATATTTCTCTGACGGATTTAGCTGTATAGGACATACTCAAATGTAAATTGGACAATAAAATAATGTCCTTACAAATCTCCCCCTATGCCTATGCCGGTACAAAATAAAAGCATCTGAATTATCAAAACACAATGCCTATACAAATATAATACCCTCCCATGAACCCAAAACTGAAAAGGTACTAAACATGTTAAGTCTAAAACTTTTCTTCAAAGTCTTCAACTTCAAATCTTTAAGCTTTTCTCATCAGGGTGTGTAACATATGATCTTCAATCTTTGTACCTACACACATGAGACAAAGCAAATACCTTCGTGATGCATCGAGTTTGAAATGATATAAAATAAATCAATCAATAATCAAAACTCCCCGGTAATTCGTCCTCCCCATTTTTATTTGACCGAAATAGAAAAGAAAATGAATAAACAAAAGTAAACATAGAGTTGTCACGATAAATATGCATAACAAACATGGATCAAACTATGCTTATGCAAAAGAGTAACTCAATAGATTTCACAAACTATTTTTGATTTTTTAATTTTTCATACAAAAATGCAAAAATAATTTTACAAAAATTACACCCCATGAATTTAGACTAAGACAACGAAATCATGGAAATGTAATGAATGGGTGTGAACAAATTCAATAGGCAAATCAATACAATCACGCACTACATAGGTGCACGATGAATATGTGTACTCCTAACGAATTAATCTCAAAATCATTTTTAAGTGTCGAAAAATGTGAATTTAGATGATAGCGTCTAATTAATCGACAAATCAAAGTCAGCAATGATTTTCACACCAAAAACGTCTAAACCATGTAATGCTTTTTCATAACTTTGTCAAGAGGTACAAACCCGTTTTACATTCCATCCAAACTCCCTCAATAAATAATAATGCTTTTTATTTTTATTTTTGAGGTGATGAAACAAAATGAATTGGCCCATATTTGGTTTATTTTCCTTTTTATTGCCTATGAATTTTTTCGGGCTGCTTTCAACCTCTTTGGACCTTGGCTTCTGTTTTTGCCAAAATTTTATTTTCTAGGTCCGATTTGAACGGTAGCTTAATCACAAAGTATAAATGAGTATTTTTCGTTTCCCTTCCCCATTTTTTCAAATAAATATCACAAACTCACATCAACAGTTCTTACATGCACTACTTTCATTTGTCAAGTTTTATTGCATTTGGTTATTTTAAAGACAGAATTGAGATGAAAATACATCGACCAACATGTGATAGACAAGAACAATAGTAAAATAAATGCGTGCAAGTGTGCATTAAAGGAACTCATGGGTCAAACATGTAGGTAGTAACAATAAATCACATCTCAATGACTCCAAACATTGTAAAGAACAAAAATGAAATGATGTCACATATCAAAACACTATCAAACAGTCACATAGATATGGAATGAAATTGTTACTTGTCCGTCCTAATTTTCCATCCATATACGGTGCAAAATAAAAATACAAAAATCTTTTTGTCTTTTTCCAAAAAAATTATCAAAATAAAAGCTTTTTGTATTTTTCAAAAGTTTTATCGAAAACAAATAATCTAATACAAAAAGTACACGTGTTATAAGACTAGCAAACATATATCATGAAGCATAACTAGCATATGACAAACAAACCCTGCAAACACAATCATATATAAGATATAGTAAGAGAAGAATCATGTGCCAGCAACCGAGAATCAACTAGTCTAACATCTAGTGCCTCTAAAAGTGATTTCCTGACTCAAATAGGTGTGCAACGATGCATAAGGGTTTTGGGAACCAAAGGAACACTAGACTTCAATTTCCTAGGACCTTTTCGAAGATTTAAAAAAAAAGCTTAAGGTGACCTTTCCTACCATAATGTGAACACGTGTAAACGAGTGGAATGACACCTATGGGTTGACCTTTTCTACCGTCCCTGGGATTTATTGACCCTCTAAAACAAATAATGGTCTTGGATTTAACACTCGAAACATGAGAACACGACGAGCCACTACCATTGGTACCAACACAACTCGAGTATCTCAAATTATTTTTTAAGTCTAAAACTTTTTATTGAAGCAAAGAATTAGACTCTTCTAATTTTAGGGACTCCTTCTCTAAATTTTTAATTACTCCTAGAAGGTTATCGCATTCTCCCTTAAAATACACACACTTATCCCAAAGATTCTCTTTATGTGCCATAAACTCATCGATTAAAATATTTTTATCCTCTTTGGAACAAATATAAATCCTAGAGCTTTTAAAGTCCTCCAATTCTTTTTCTAAAAATATGACTCTATCAGCACTCTCCTTTTTGGATAATTTTAAAGCATTAAATTCATGTTCCAAAGAAACAAAATTTTCACGATAAAAAAACTCTTTGATTTTGAATCGTTTGCAAAAGATCCATAGCAAATTTAAAACAACAATTTTCTTTTTCCAAAAAATTAATTCTTTTCGCAAACGTCAAATTCAAACTATTTAAATCATTAAAACTTTGACTTGTGTCTTCAAGAGGAGGCATCCGATTACATAAATGCTCCATTGAAAAAATTGAGATCTTTTCAAAAAATAGTTTAAAAAAAATCAATATAATACAATTTTGCATAAATAGGAATACACAATAAATTAGTGTAACTTGCTCTGATACCAATTTATAAATGAGTATGCGATACTGATTAAACCCAATTCACAAATTTTCATGTTAACCTTATTTAATTGGTATCAATTTTTAATCTAATTTTATCCATCCCTAAATCATGCAACTACGTGTGGATAAATCGAGCAATCATACAAAATTGTTGACACATAGATTTCATAAGAAAAAAAAACCCTTTCGGGTAAAACCTTTTATTTCATAAATAATACTCACAATGATTACAAGTGAAATCTGCAATGGATTAACCGTAGTAAACCCACATAGGCCACAACCTAAATCATTAATGGAATTTTGCAGTAACTCCATAAGAACTGCAGTTCAGTCAGCCTAAGAACACTCACGAGTACTCCTTTGACACGCAATCACGTTTGCCTATCACTGTCCTCAAGTGGCACCTAAATTAGCAGTAGAGAAGTTCTCTATAAGAGAAACTTCACAAAATTTTATTCTTGGGTTCCACACCAATTCACATAAAGATTGAGATGTTTTTTGAATTGAAAACAAAAGTATTCGAACCCTAAATGAAGAAGACAAAGAATTTTGTTGGTTTGCAGTTTGTGCAGAATGAAAAATGTTAGGCTTTCTTAAGAAAAATGAAGTCGTTTAACACACTATTTATAAAAACGTTAAGGTGGTGCGCCGCTCGAACGAGCTTTGCGCGACACAACTCTGTCGCTTGAACGAGGTTCCTCTGTCGCTCGAACAAGACAGGAAAAAATTAATTTTTATTTCACTAGAGAATACTCTGCCTCAATACTTTAAAAATACTTTTGACGAAAAACTCCTCTCTAACACTTAGAAAATATTTTTGAAAATTTATCCCAATACTCTAAGTGAAATGCTAAGGTACTTTAAACACAAACTTACCAAAATTAATCTCGCGGAGGCTCGAATGTTGAAAAAATTTGATATATGGATCCGTCTCGATGCCTGAATGATCTTGATTATGTCTTTGACGATTGTAGGGGTATACGACATACACAAATGTAAATAAGACAATAAAATAATTTCCTTATATTATCAATGTGATAAATATGGAACTCGGACCATCTTAGATGGATCCAATATGGGCATACCTAGAAACTGGCATCATCACAACAGACCCTAAAGAAGTGAGAAGAGTGATGTACAAAGCATCGAGATATCTGCTAGAAGGAGGAATCCTATTCAGAATAGGGTCCATCATTTAATTGCTCAGATATATCCATTCAACCGAAGTTAATAATTTGATTAGAGAAGTACATGAAGGTTATTGCAGAGCTCATTCAATAGGCATATCACTGGTGAAGTGAGTATCCATGTAAGTTTATTTCTGGACCACCACGAAGGTTAGTGGTGGCAATTCGGGTTAGTCGTGTCATTTTTGGGTCGTGTTGATTTTTATTTTGTATAAGTTTTGGGCATTCTGAAATCTATACAAGCTAATCGAGTCATATTCGGGTCATTTCGAGTTATTACCGTAAACGAGTTATCGGGTCAAAAATTGCCACCTCTAACGAAGGTAGATTGCATAATCTATATGAGGAAATGTGATAAATGCCAAAAAAATGCTTTAATCCATAAGAGTCCAGGGTCATGTGACACCCCGACTAATTAAATACCGGGTAGCAACTCCTTTATTAAATTAATACAAAATGCCAAGTTGGTTCAGTTCATAGCATCACTATCGAAATACGTTTTAACAATTACTAGCCACTTAATATTCAAAAGTGAGTTGTCAATTTTAATTAAATCCGATTAACATGCAATAAGTAGATTATGAAATGCTAACATAGCCACCACAACATAGTCACAACAGAATAACCATAAAATAATAATCAATCTGTAGGAATACTCCTCACAACAATCCGAGTACTGAAATATACAAATACCAAGTCTGCATCACTAAATTAATTACAACCCAAAATCTAAAATAACTGAATAGATAAAGTATCTCTAAAAGGAAATAGGGAGACATGACTCACATATGAGAAAATCTGATAATATAGAATCAAGATCGAAAATAGAGGCGTCTACTGTCAAGGTCCTGTAACTTCCACAGTAGCTACAGTACGTCACCTGAATGGAACTCCTATGCTTGGTGTCCTTGTGGCTGGGCACCTAAAAGGTTTTTACAAGAAAATATATTTGGAAGAAAACGAATCAGAGCCCGATTGTGAATACAGTTTAAAATATAGCAAGTTTTTAATATCATTAAACAATGAATATAAAGTACATGATAGTGTGTACACTCACATGAGTTCCTCACCTCTTAACTAATTGTGCACTCCTATCGTACCCGTACTCATTCTAGTTATTCCCACACTTAACTAGTCTAATATGAAATCTAACGTTACTATACGATTCACGATTTAATTCCGGCATCTTCATTTAAACAGAGTGTCTTACATTTCTTCTCGGTTTCCCATATTAGTAATACGGCTTACTAGAGGATTTCCATTTTTATCTTTAAGAAAACGTTGATATTATTTATACACACATTTATACATGACAGTGCATTTCAATTTACAGTATATTATTCTCATCATAAATATACAATACTAGCACCCCGAGGCTAAGTTGCGGTGCACACATACTCTGCTATCCAATCCTGGTACATCACGTACATTAGGACCACGCATTCCAAATCTCTCAGGAATCGTTCTCAAATGACAACAATCACACATAATGGAGGCGAACATAGTTCACATCACATGGGTCACGCGCATACCTACGCTCCCATGATCAGCAGACTTATTAACTTCTCAATAAGTCCTTCTCTGACCTATGTCCTCGAGGTACCAATCTAAATCCCCCCGTAGGAACACAAAGATTTGATGGCCCTGATCGAACGCCAACCTTCCATGATAGCAAGTACGGTAGGTATGTTATACATAGATAACTACATATACTAAGCATTCGCACATCTTAGATATCTCAACATATTAATAAAGGTATACTTCTCATTCTTGTATCATCATTTAATATCATATGCTTATAAGTCCCCGATTTATATACATTAAGGTCATTCGATTTACTACAAGATTCTATGTTTTACTCCTCAACGTACTCTAATCTCCCAAATATACCCACTAGTCAATAAGGGAAGGTTATTACTCAATTAAATAAGTCTACAAGACATCTGAAATAAAATTAGGCCTAAAAGGCCATTCGGTCAACTCGTTAGAAGTCTCGTTCGAACGAGATCGTTCGAACGAGTTTGTTCGAACGAACTACCAAATCATTAGAAGGGATACTGTCATCTCGTTAGAAGCTCGTTTGAACGACCTGGGCAGGTCTTCTAACGAGATGGAAGACTACGCCCAGAAATCCCAAAATCTATTTTTCTTTTTTCTCCTATTCTCTAAATCCACCCTAAGACTATCCAAATATATTTTCAATGTTTGTAAACTATTTTTAGTCACACTAGATCATTATTTAACATGATTTTGTGTCAAATCTTAAAAATTAACATGCCAACATCATAAGTCCCCAATTTTTATTCCAAACCCTATGAACTTGAACCCAAAATTTAATTTCATAAAAAGACTCCTTATTAATTCGATTTCAGGTCATCAAAAGTTATGTTTTGTATATTGAATTCGTCCATAATCATTCTACATGCAAATTTCCTACCCAAAACCACAAAATTCATTATAATTCCATTGGGTATTCTTCATCAAAATTTCCTAGACATAAACAGTTTTCTACACTACGCATGGAGGAAATATTCAATGCAAATAACGACATCAAAACACTTCCCTTAGATTCGTTCTTCAGATGTGTTGCCAACGGTTCAAGGTTGATTTACTCCTCTTTTCCGGTCACGAATCCTTTCCAAAACTGATGGTGTGGAGATGGTTTGGTTTGGGAACCCTTTACCCTCTTTCTAACTTTTCTCAAAAACTACCGTAGCCCACTCTCTCACTTTTTGGCTGATAATGGCCTTAGTGGTTCTTTTAAAATATCTTAATTAACACTTAAATTCGTGGGTCTAAATTCCTTAATTTTTAAAATTACCAAAATACCCTTCTAGGTTGCCGGTTTGGCCTAAAAGTGCCTCGGAACCCAAACTAAATCCCCGGCTAGTGTTTTCTGACTATTTCGACCCTTCCGAACACGTTGGCACACTCAAAATGACCATTCGGTTGATAAAAATATAATTCATTTTTTAATTTAAATAATTTCGTTCCTAACGCGACTGACACGCGCGTCCCAACTAAATTTCTAAATTGTCGTATTTCAGTCTCGCGACAACTTTAATATTTTCAATACTCATGTATTACCATACATACTCAAAAATATTAAATTTTAACATCATAATAAAATACCAACTCACATCTCGCTAGTTTTTATACCCGGATTAATTCCCAATTAATTCTCATTTAATTCAATTAATCCCTTAAATAAAATCAATAAAATTACGGGGTATTACATACTTCCCCCCTAATAATAGAATTTCGTCCCGAAATTCGGACTAAAGAGTACCTGGTATAAATAACTCCGGATAGCGCTCGCGCATCTCGTCCTCATGCTCCCATGTGGACTCCTCGGCATTATGATGCCGCCACTGAACACGTACTAACGGTACTATCTTCGACCTCAGTTTCCACTCGCTTCGGTCCAAAATAGTAATCGGCCCCTCCTCGTAGGAACTATCGGGCTTAAGATCGATGTCCTCCAAAGCAATGTGAGTACGGGGCAAATCATCCCTAAGATATTTCCTTAGAAAGGAAATATGGAACACATCATGAATCCTATGCAAGTGCTCCGGTAACCCAAGTCTGTATGCGACTAGCCCAATCCTCTCGATGATAGGAAATGGCCCCACGTATCTTGGTGCCAGTTTCCCCTTCTTCCCAAAATGCATGATTCCCTTCATCGGATATACTCTGAGTAACACCTGGTCCCCCACCTTGAATTCTCTGAAGAACCTCTTGGCATCAGCATAGCTCTTCTTCCGGTTATGAGCTACCCGAATACGGCTCCGTATCATCTCTATCCTTGCCGAAGTGTCCTGAATCACTTCCGGCCCAAGGAGTTTGTCATCCCCCACCTCTAACCAACATGCTGGGGAGTGATAAGGTCTATCGTACAATGCCTCAAATGAAGTCATGACAATGGTGAATTGATAGGAGTTATTATAAGCAAACTCCACCAGTGGAAGGTACTGCTCCCAACCACCTCCAAAGTCTAGGATGCACATACGCAACATGTCCTCCAACATCTTATTTGTCCGCTCTGTTTGCCCATTAGTCTGCGGGTGATATGTCATACTCAGTCGCAACTCTATACCCATGGCCTCCTGGAAACTCTCCCAAAATCGTGAAATAAATATCTTATCTCGATCAGACACGATATTTAGAGGCACCCCGTGAAGTCTCACTATATTCGCAATGAAAAGCTGGGCATACTTCCCTATAGTGTAATCTGTCCTTACAGGTAAAAAATGAGAAACTTTGGTCAATCGTTCCACAATTACCCATATGGAGTCGTGACCCTCTGTGACGTAGGTAACCCCATGATAAGGTCCCTGGATATGCTCTCCCATATCCACGTCGGAACCTCTAATGACTGTAGAAGTCCTGTCGATTTCTGATGGTCCACCTTTACTAGCTGACAAGTGGCACATTTAGAAATGAACACGACGATATATATCTTCATCTCGCTCCACCAGTACTATCATCTCATGTCTTGGTACATCTTATCCCCACCAGGATGTACCGCGAACCGTGAGCCGTGTGACTCTGCCATTACCTCGTGTCGTAAGTCTACCCCTTCCGGAATAACTAGTCTTCCATTGAAGCGTAATCCCCCGTATGAACTAACGGTATAAGACTCATCTCCCTATGATAGTAATCAAACTATCTGCTCTTGACAGAACGAGTCATTTTCTTGGGCCTTTATCAATCTCGTAACAATCTGCGGTGTAATAGTCATCACCGACATGAACGATCGGACCACTGTATCCTGGTGTCCCAAATCCTTCCACTTATCTTTCCACACCTCGGCCACCTCATCTACTGGCCTACGACTCAATGCATATGCTACCACATTAGACTTCCCTGGGTGATACTGGATATCGGACTGATAATACTTCACAAACTCAAGCCATCGACGTTGACGTATATTCAGCTCCTTCTGTGTGAACAGGTATTGTAGAGACTTGTGGTCTGTGAACAACCGAAATTTCTCCCCTAGGAGGTAGTGTCTCCAAATCCGAAGAGCAAATATGACTGCCTCTAACTCCAAGTCGTGGGTGGGGTAATTCCTCTCATGAGGCTTAAGCTTACGGGAAGCATAAGCTATGGCCTGACTCTCCTGTTGCAGCAAACCTCCAAGTCCTTGCAAGGACGCATCGGTGTAAACTAAATACTCAACTCCCGGTCTGGGCAATGCTAACATAGGCGCTGAGGTCAACTTGTCCTTCAACTCATCAAATGCCAACTGACAGGCATCGTTCCAGATGAATGGCACACCTTTGCGAGTCAGATGTGTCAAAGGACCCGCTATCTTTGAGAAACCCCGAATAAACCTCTTGTAGCATCCTTCTAGGCCCAAGAAACTACGGATCTCAGTCGGTGTCGTGGGCTGTCCCCACTCCCTCACCGCGGATACCTTCCCTGGATCAACAGATATCCCCCGGTCTGAAATGATATGCCGCAAAAACTGAACCTCCTTCAGCCAAAATCCACATTTCTCATATTTTGCATAAAGCTCATTCTGACATAGCGTTTGAAAAACCTGCCTCAAATGATCGGCATGCTCCTCTTCTGTCTAGGAGTAAACCAGGATGTCATCAATAAAGACGATGATGAACTGGTCTAGGAACTCCCTGAACACCCTATTCATCAAGTCCATAAACACAACTGGTGCGTTGGTGAAGCCAAAAGGCATAACCCGAAACTCATAGGAACCATATCTCGTCAAGAAAGCATTATTCGAGACGTCCTGTTCCCTGATACGCAACTAATGGTATCCCGATCGCAATTCAATCTTTGAGAAGAAGGAAGCTCCTCTCAGCTGGTTGAAAAAGTCATCGATTCGGGGCAACGGATATTTATTCCGTATCGTGAACGTATTCAACTCCCGGTAATCTACACACAACCTCAATGATCCATCCCTCTTCTTTAAGAACAACACAGGGGCACCCCACGGTGAAGTACTCCTCCGAATAAACCCCTGACCCAATAACTGCTCTATCTGATCTCTTAGCTCTCTCATCTCCGCTGGAGCCATACGGTACGGTGCGCGGGCAATTGGCCGAGTGCCCGATGTCAAATCGATAACAAAATCTATTTCTCTACTAGGAGGTAATCCAAGTATATCCTGAAATACATCAGTGAACTCACTAACAACGGGAATCGAATCAAGTGGAATTACCACTTTCATAGAGGTCTCCTCCTCTATGTAATAAAAGTGTGTAGACGATCCTCCCTCGGGGCGAGGCATCACCACTAAAAACATCTACTGCTCGAGAATGGCAAAAATAATACTCCTACTGAAATAATCAATCATGGCTCGGTACGCAACTAACCAATCCATACCAACAATCGCATTATACTTTGTCATCTCTAATACTTGCATATCAGCGAGTAAAGTAAATCTCCCTATCTCTATACCCACACCTCTACAAATAAGGGGAATCACGGAACCCCTACTCAATGGTGAATCTACGCAAGTAACCGTGATCTCTACAATGTCTAACAACCCCAAAGTGCGTGCAAATCTTATGGTAATGAAACAATGTGTGGCCCCCGTATCAAATAAAATACGCCCTATAGTCCCCTGAATAGAGAACATACCCTCAATAGCAGGTGGATCCTGTGGGACTGCGGCATGCTGGAGCTGATACACTCTCCTATACTGAAGTTGTCCCTACTGGACTGGGACCACTGGGATGGGTGGTAATGCTGCCATTTGTGGTGGTGCTAGGAGGGCGAGGGGAAAAATAGGCCTCTGTGGCTCGTGTCGAGCACCCTGCTGCTGCTGCGGTGGGGCCCAGCCCCTATCAGGACAATCCTAGCATTTGTGACCAATCTTTCCACAAACGAAGCACTTCCTCAGGAAATTGCCTCCTCGCTGTCCCTGATGGCCATTACCATTCCTACCTTGAACATACTGGCCCTGCTGAAACTGTTGTTGCTGACCATTCTGGCCCTGTTGGTCTTGATTTTCGTTCTGACCCTGATGGCCATGTCTGAAACCTCCCTGACCATTCCTGAAACCCCCAGATCTGAATCTCTTAGGAACCCCCTGTTGGGATCCATGATCACCCTGCCTGTGTTGATCCTGAGCAGATTATGCCCCGCTGGCACCATTTCCCCTGTCCTGCCCTGATGGCTGGACTCTCCTGATCTCTTACTCTCAGACATGGGGAAGCGATGGTCCTGGCAGTGAAGCAGTGCTGCGTTAACCACATCAGAATAAGTGGCCAATGAGAGATTTCCCAATAAGTGCTGACGGATCCTCCAAGTCAATCCATCTATGAACTTCAGAATCTTCTTCTCCTCAGTCGGAATCTCATCGGGAACAATGTTCAAGAGATTAGTGAATTTGGCCTCATACTCGGCCACGGTCTTCCATTCCTGCTTAAGGTTCATTAACTTCCTCCTCATTTCAGTGTGAACAGCTGATGGAAAATATTTGCGATCGAATCGCACCCCGAACTCCTGAATAGAAAGGGCGTCTCTCTCCTCCGCGGTGGTAATGGACTCCCACCACTGCAACGCTGATCCTACAAGCTTGAAAGTAGCCAGTATCTTCTTCTTAACATCCATGCACTCATACATCCTTAAGTGCCTTTGAATATCCTTACTCCACTGACTGGGGACAACAACGTCGAAACTACCTGCAAACTCCGGAGGATGTGCCTTCGGAAAAGCATCCCGAACATGTTCCTAAGAAGACGGGAATGCATGAGCCTAAACTCGCGCTGCTACCGGCGCCTGAGGTGGTGCCTACTGCACAACTGCGAGGGTAGCATTTATCGCTTGGGCTATAATAGCTGCAACCTCTGCGGCATTTATAGTGCCATGAACTGGTTCAGGCTGTGGCTTGAGTTGAGCATCCCTAGGAACTCGTTGTGCACGTCGTGGAGGCATCTGAAATGAGATTAAAGTCTTATAAGTTCATAGTTATTATCTCAAAATAGCTGAAGAGTGAAATATACATAAAAGAATACAACAGTCCTAAAATATAGGGCTCTACATCAAAGAAAGCTCAGCGAAAACATAATAAGTCGTACAGATCCTAAGGACACTAGAACCTGATGCTCTGATACCACCTGTGACACCTCGACTAATTAAATACCAGGTAGCTACTCCTTTATTAAATTAATACAAAATGCCAAGTTGGTTCAGTTCATAGCATCCCTGTCGAAATACGTTTTAACAATTACTAGCCATTTAATATTTAAAAGTGAGTTGTCAATTTTAATTAAATCCGATTAACATGCAATAAGTAGATTATGAAATGCTAACATAACCACCACAACATAGTCACAATAGAATAACCATAAAATAATAATGAAATTGGAGGAATACTCCTCATAACAATCCGAGTACTGAAATATACAAATACCAAGTCTGCATCACTAAATTAATTACAACCCAAAATCTAAAATAACTGAATAGATAAAGTATCTCTAAAAGGAAATAGGGCGACATGACTGACATATGAGAAAATCTGATAATATAGAGTCAAGATCGAAAATGGAGGCGTCTACTGTCAAGGTCCTGTAACTTCCACAGTAGCTACAGTACGTCACCTGAATGGAACTCCTATGCTTGGTGTCCTTGTGGATGGGCACCTAAAAGATTTTTACAAGAAAATATATTTGGAAGAAAACGGATCAGAGCCTGATTGTGAAAACAGTTTAAAATATAGCAAGTTTTTAATATCACTAAACAGTGAATATAAAGTACATGATAGTGTGTGCACTCACATGAGTTCCTCACCTCTCAACTAATTGCGCACTCCTATCGTACCCGTGCTCATTCTAGTTATTCCCATACTTAACTAGTCTAATATGAAATCTAACGTTACTATATGATTCACGATTTAATTCCGACATCTTCATTTAAACAGAGTGTCTTACATTTCTTCTCGGTTTCCCATATTAGTAATACTGCTTACTAGAGGATTTCCATTTTTATCTTTAAGAAAACGTTGCTATTATTTATACGCACATTTATACATGACAGTGCATTTCAATTTACAGTATATTATTCTCATCATAAATATACAATACTAGCACCCCGAGGCTAAGCTGCGGTGCACACATACTCTGTTATCCAATCCCGGTACATCACATACATTAGGACCACGCATTCTGAATCTCTCAGGAATCGTTCTCAAATGACAACAATCACACATAATGGAGGAGAACATAGTTCACATCACATGGGTCACGCGCATACCTACGCTCCCATGATCAGCAGACTTATTAACTTCTCAATAATTCCTTCTCTGACCTATGTCCTCGAGGTACCAATCTAAATCCCCCCGTAGGAAAACAAAGATTTGATGGCCCTGATCGAATGCCGACTTTCCATGATAGCAAGTACAGTAGGTATGTTATACACCGATAACTACATATACTAAGCATTCTCACATCTTAGATATCTCAACATATTAATAAAGGTATACTTCTCATTCTTGTATCATCATTTAATATCATACGGTTATAAGTCCCTGATTTATATACATTAAGGTTGTCAACTCTTCTCACGTCGGAATTAGGTACTTGTTTTCTATTTCATAAAGGTCATTCGATTTACTACAAGATTCTATGTTTTACTCCTCAACGTACTCTAATCTCCCAAATATACCCACTAGTCAATAAGGGAAGGTTATTACTCAATTAAAAAAGTCTACAGGACATTTGAAATAAAATCAGGCCTAAAAGGCCATTCTGTCAACTCGTTAGAAGTCTCATTCGAACGAGGTCATTCGAACGAAAGGCTTCGAACAAAATACCAACTCGTTAGAAGGGATACTGTCATCTCGTTATAAGCTCGTTTGAACGAGGTCGTTCGAACGACCCGGGCAGATCTTCTAACGAGATGGCAAACTACGCCCAGAAATCCCAAAATCTATTTTTCTTCTTTCTCCTCTTCTCTAAATCCACCCTAAGACTATCCAAATACATTTTCAATGTTTGTAAACTATTTTTATTCACACTAGATCTTTCTTTAACATGCTTTTGGGTCAAATCTTACAAATTAACATGCCAAAATCATAAATCCCCAATTTTTATTCCAAACCCTATAAACTTGAACCCAAAATTTAATTTCATAAAAAGACTCCTTATTAATCCGATTTCAGGTCATCAAAAGTTATGTTTTGTATATTGAATAAAACCATAATCATTCTACATGCAAATTTCCTACCCAAAACCACAAATTTCATTCAATTCTAAAACATCATAGTTCCCAGGATATTCCTATAAGCATTGGGGGATATGGGTAAGGGTAACACCATACCCATTTAGAATGGACCTAATAATAGGGTGTAAAAGTAGGCGGAGTCTAACCTGAAGGGCCCATAAAGGAAGGCAAATTTCATCCAAACGGGAAGTATCATAAACTCATTCCTCACTAGGGGAAACCTAGTGGAGTTACTAATAGAAATAATGTATTTATAACTCAATACATCCAATTCATCCTCTACTATATCATAAGAATACAACCTAGCGTCAATATTTGAGGGGTCATAAGAGTTCGAAAAGTCCCATGAAGCATTCTTTTCATTAACTGGTTCTTCACCAACTAGTTCTTTGATAAGAAAGGGGGAAGGGATAGGCCTTATAGGCACTGCACCATCAAATGTGACTCTTTAAGGAGAAGAGTCCAAATCTATGGTATACATTGACACGATGTTTGCAAAATTATCAACACCCACTATATTTGATGCTCCTGGTCCCTCAAATTTTGGACCCTCGAATGCTACTCCGGATGGTAATACGGTAGAATTTCAGAAGAAGCTTACCTAGGGGTATAATTTGGATGCCCAGTCTTAGGGGTGAAAATTGATATTCGAAAATTTGAATCCTCCGGTATTTGTATCCGAATTTAACAGATATTTATCCGAATTGTATCTAAAGAGCGGATTTGGATAGACATTTTAAATATCCAAAAAATGGATAAGGATACAGATAATACTAGTGTCCATGATGGATAAACCGTATCCGAGATGGACTATCAATATTAATAAATATCCATTTTTGAAGATATCCGTTTTTGAAGATATCCATATTCTTAAAATAATTGTATGTATTAATTATAACAATATTTATATATTAACAATATATAAGAATTAAACCAAAACCCAATAAAAAATAAAGGGCCCAATAACCAACTTACTCTTCCTATTTCCACCTGCACGTTCACAAACCCTACTTAATAACATCACTTCTATTCTCTTCTCCCCTCTCTCACCTTTCCTAAGATGGATATACCTCAGGATTCCCATTCCTCTCTAATCTCTCGTATTCGACTACGTCTTCGGCTTTCCTTCACCAGGGATAAAAGTATATTGGTACTACCTTTACCTTTTGTTGACTTCTCCTTCTCCTTCTGATCGATATATATATATATATATATATATATATATATGACGTTCAAAATCTAGTTAAGTAAGGCATAACATATTCTTTTTTATAATTTAATTTCATCTTTCACACATTTTTTATATCTTAGATAATTAAATATTTGATTCAATGATTAAACTAGTGTTTGATAAGTGATGTATGTCTTAATTTATCTTAAATAATAAAAAAAAAGAATATTATCCGAATCCAAAAAATCTGAGAGGATACAGATAAGGATAGTTATAATTACTATTCGGGCGGATATGGATATGGATATAGATACGAATATGGATAATGGATTTTTAAATGGATACGAATATGGATACTATGGTATTCGCTCCGTATCCCTCCGTTTTACACCCCTACCCAGTCTCATCTTTGGGGGAGGATAGCTTGTAGGGGATTTGGAAACATATTGGAAAGGATACCTGAACAATCAACCTCCAAATCAAACAAATATTTTAGACATTTACGCATGTGGGGTTCATAACTCATTAATACTCAACAAAATCAGGGTATAGTAAGGTTTGAGGGTTATAGGAACGACAAAATCAGGGTTTTCGCACAAAGACCTGAACCTCGAAAGCCCTAAAAATGGCTTGATCCCAACTCAATATCCACATAAATGATTAACCTTCCAAATATCAGCACTAAGTACCATGTGATTTAAAAACAAAAGAAGAGTGAACAAAGATAACTACGAATAACTTGCAAAAGATGGGAGAAAGACCCAAAACTTAAGAGGTCAAGCAGTTACATACCTTCAAATCCTAAAAAGGGTTGGATATAGATAACACTATGCCAAAAGGCTTAACTATCATCTTTGACCAGGCCAGACATGTCACGATCAATGGCCGTGTTAAAAAATAAGCGTTTTTGTCACGGTCATTGACCATGACAAGTCCTTGAAAAGTATAGTTATCACGAACTTGTCATGGTCAATGACTATGAAAACTTTAGAAAGTTATCACGGTCAAAGACCTTGACAAATCCGTGACAACTCTTTTAACTAAAAACCCTAGATGCCTATTTTTTCCCATCGTTTTCCTTTCCCTTATTTTTCTCTCAATCGTGCGCGACTGTTCTCTCTCTCTCTCTCTCTCTATGTTTTCAGGTGCATTTTTTTCTTGCTCTCTCTTTCCTTTGTGTGTGTATGTGTGTGTATAGGTCTACGTGTGTGGGGGGAGGGGCAGTGTGCAAGGGGGTCTATGTATATTCGGGTGGGTGAGTGGGTGTAAATTGAAGTTATTATAAATTGAATTAAAATTGAAATTCGTATGTATAGGTATAAATTGAATTGAAATTGAAATTCATATGTATTGGTATAAATTGAATTGAAATTGAAATTCATATGTATTGGTATAAATTGAATTTGAATTGGTATTGATAATGGTATAAATTGGTATAATTAAAATTAAATTGAATTTGAATTGGTATTGATATTAGTATAAATTAGTATTGATATTGGTGTAAATTGGTATTGGTATAAATTGAAATTGATATAATTGGTATTGGTATTGGTATTGGTATAAATTAAAATTGATATCGTATGTATTGAAATTGGTATGAGTTTTAGTTCTTCAGCGTACTTTAAATTAAATGAAACATACTTTCACACCCCAAGCCCAATTCCTTTATAATCATTTCATTTATATTATAATTAAATCATAATCTTCAGTCCATTTGAAATGAAATTCATTTATTAATATTTTTATGTGCAATGTACATAATGAACATAATACTATTTTTTTCCATAACATAATCAAAATCGGAGTCATGATTAGGCGGACATACAATGCTATGAGTATTTATGATTGAATATTCCAATCATCAACTCACCCCATGCTAACTCAATATATACACCGTGAGCGTAGTAAAATCTTCAGTGTGATAATGAAAAAATCCCAATACTTAAACCCCAGCTCTTTCTAATGGTGCAACTCTCAAAATTTATGATCATCTGGTATCCTAACTAGCAGCATACATAACTAAAAATGTTCAATTATAAACTTTAAGCATTAAGCTTAGTGAGGTACTCTTTCCCTGCAATGATATATCAGTTCTATATATTAAATCTGCGGATATAAAATCCAAACAATCCTGCTCATTGGCAATAATAAATCCTGGATCATGAGACCCAAGTAATTCTACCAATTGGCAATAGTAATTCTACCTATTGGCAATGATAATTCTGCCCATTGGAAATAATATGTCTGCCCATTGGCAATAATATGTCCGTCCATTGGCAATATTATGTCTTCCCATTGGCAATAATATGTCTTCCCATTGTCAATATTCGTATCATCATATCATTAATATACCTGTATACATGAAACAATCATAAGCACACTCACCTTGGTAATTTAACAGGCGTTCCCTTTTCCTTTGTTTGGAACTTGTTCAACTAGTTCTTCTTTCCTTCATATTATTCCTATAATATTAGTAACATCATAAGAATATCAACAATCCAAAGAGTAACTTAAATGTAACTCAATTAATAATCATTATATGATTCCATTCACGTCACTTATCGTAGATGAAGTTCCATCTAAATTCATGTCAAGATAGTTAACATATCCAAATCATATACTAAACATGCTTTCATTTATTATTGTTAATCCAATTATTATACTATTAGGGTCCCAATACAACAGACAAAACATCATTTGAAGGTTCCTAGAGCAAATTTTGTCGATTTCTTTATGACATAGAAAATCTGTCATATAGGCTCATCCATCGTTCAGTCAAATTCCAGGAATTTTCATACTTTCTCTATATTATAACATTATATGATATTCCACCCACTTTCAATAAGCATATTTAATAAGATGAAATTAAAGTTTCATAATTTTTAGAGTTCATTTGCTATGTCAGACAAAACATCGGAACACATGGTATGCGTACTTACACTTTTGGGACAGTTTTTATACCCAAACTTCCAACTATCACCCAAGATTGATTTCTTGGTATTTTTACATAATATTAGGATATGTTATACATATATGAGTCTATTTTCATCTCCAGTTGTAATTAGGGAAATTTTATTTAAATATTAATCGGGGAGTAAATGGTTAATATTTACGTGAATTTATTTACTAAGTGAATAGTAATTATTTATTTAAGTCATTTCGAGTATTAATGACAGGGTATGCACTTATCTCAACCGGGAGTCGGTATAGACTAAAGGGGTGAGGGGATAAGTATTTTTATAAATTAATTCGGATGTCAATTCTGAGTGTACGGTTGAGTCCGGATGGGCCGAGATAGTCGAAAAAGTGTACCCGGGGATAGTAAATGGGTCACGGGGCATTTTTAGACATAGCCGGGCCCACACGGGGGCATTTGGGTCACTTGGGCTTGGTCCATTAGGCAAAAAACGGGATTTAGGTAAATTAATGAATTAGGAGAAATAAGAAAACGGCTGATGTGAGTTTAGGAAGAGGTTTAGTGTGTTAAGAAACCCTAACAGCAGTTAAAGGCAGATTTGGGGATCACAAGAGAGCCAACAAGGGTCATCTTCAACCTTGGAACTCATCTCCAAATTCAAACTCTACGAACCTTAAGGCAAGTGTTAACTTGCTGTAGCATGTAAAAGTGTATTTCGATTCATATTCATGTGATGTGTGTATTGAAGAAAATTCGTTTTGGGTGTTAATGGCAAAATCTGATTTTGAAGATAATAATCTGATTTACGGAATTTGGGTAAGGGTTTATGTAAAAATCTGAAATTTTTATGTTAATATATATCTGGTAGGATGTTATCTGGATAATTAGAAACGGATTTGATGATGGAACTTGGGTTGTAAATGGGTAAAGGGTTAAAGATGGATTTTTCCCCAAATACAGAAATTGTAGTTAATGGACGAATTAATAATGTTGGTGGACATTGTGGAGGTCCCTAATAAGGTTTCTAACATGTATTAATGTTAAGAGGGCTTAAGGTTGCTGGTAGAGAAAACTAGGGTTTGGGAAAAATCGTCCATGGCTGAATCTGTCTTCGCGAAGAAGACGAAGACCTGCTCGATCGATCGATCAAACGTCTAGGGTCGATCGATCGATGGTCGGTAGATTTTGACAGTTCGCCCAGTTTCTTTTATATGAAGAAAATTTTAATTTAATCTTTTCCATGAATTAATTTGATGAGAAATTTATACATGGGTTTTAAATCTAATTAATGGTGAATAAAGTTAATTTAGAATTTGGAGACGACTTAGTGTGACATCATAATTTAAATTTGTTGGGTTTGGGAGAAATTAGGCGTGATACACTAAGGTTGAAATTTTGGGAAGGTATTCGAAAGGATTAAATATAGTTAGAGAACAAGTCCGGGGATAACGGTTGAGGAATACCGAGAGATAAATCTTATTTAGGTAAAGGCTAAATAATTTGGGAGTCGGGAATTTAGACTCGGGTGAGGTTGATTCGGACTACGAGGGTAAGTCCAATTTTATGGTGGGGGCGACACCCAAAGGTGACTTAATTAATTAATGTGTGAATTAATTAATGATTAGAGTTGGACCATAAACTCTTAATAAATTTAAATAGGCTTATGTTACGGATTGTGTACATGGTGTAGCCGGGACATTTTATATTTATATATATGTACGGAGTGTGACAGTATATATATATATATATATATATATATATATATATATATATATATATAGTGTGTGTGCTTTAATATCAGCGATTGAATATTATTAGTATATACTCTAGTGCTATAGGGGGAGGTTGCGCATAGTGGATGAATCCCCTAGCTAGAGGAGTAGGGCGAGTATAATCCCAGGTCATAGCATCCGTTATATGGGTGAGGGGCATCTCACTTTCAGGGAAGGAATATGACCGCCTCCAATTCGTATGTTAAACTAAGTTAGTGAGGGAATCTAACTTGGATAACTAGGTTATGTGAATACACCTAATGGGATAACACTTGGGAAAATTTATATTTTTTTTTGTATTTTTACTCGGTCGAAAGTTTCTATTAAATGTTATTTCAGTATGTTTGTGAATACTGTAAAATGATTAAATATATAATTAGGTAAATAATTATATATGGGATAATTAATACATAGTGAAAAATGTATTATGTTCATAACAGGTGTGAATGTAATATGAAATTAAAAAAGGTAATGATTTAATTAAGTATGACGTTTATAATAACTTAAAAATCATGAATTAAGGCATACTCGGTTAGAGTAGGTAAATTTTCAAGGGTTAGAATAAGTATTGGGTCAGGAGCGTAGGACCTAGTAAATTAAATGGAAGCGTTAGTAGTGCACATTAGAGGAGGGGTGAGGAAGTCCTCAAGAGAGTGCGACACTAACTAAAATATGAAGAGCATCCATGTTTATTTATTACTGCAAGTTAATCATTTGTTAAATGTTTTCAAATGTTTTTGGGTACTAACCCTTACTATAAAAAATTTTAAAAACCTTTTAGGTGTCCAACCACAAGGGCGCCAGGCTTGAATCTATTCCAGGTATCCGTTGCTGCAGCACCTTTGGATGTTGCGGGTCTTTGATAGACACCTCCTTCTTTCATTCGTGTAGAGACTCTCTAGTAGTTATCTGAGCTTATCGCTCACAGTTCATTTATTAGTATCAGACTTGTTGAGATTTTCTTATTATCTTTATTTGTATTGGATAATTGAACCGATGGTTTATTCGGTTAGGTATCTTAACTGTGTATGGTTATTCTAGTTAACTGTGAATGTGTTCTATTTTTGTTCCGCATGAGTTTTATTTAATTAATTGAAAGATAAAAATTGGCACCAGTCTACTTTCTCACTTAGGTGTTTAGTAATTAAAAAGATGATGGTGATGCTAAGAATGGACCAACTGAGAAACCTTTTCTAACTTGATTTAGGACTGATCACCCAGGATTAATTAGGCGAGGTGTCACACGGGATGCATAGTATAAATGGAATTATGAGCCTCATCTAAAATTTCCTCTTTTAATCCATCCAGATTAGGCACACATAATCTCTGCTTATACAATAAAGCTCCATCATTAATAATACAAAAATCTTCAGGCTTATTATCTCGAACATATTTCCGTTTCTTCTCAAGAAAAGGAGATTGACTTTGCAAATCACCCATACGAATAGCTAATAACGAACTCACGCTTACATGAGCAAAGAATATGTACCCATCTGCTAGCTGCAATTCCACTCCCATCAATCTCAAGTTCATAATGTGAGAAACTCTAGCACATCGAATACAAGATAACCTGTCCGAAGCCTTTCTATTCAAGGCATTTGCAACTACATGTGCTTTCCCTGAATGGTAGTGAATTGTACAATCATAATCTTTAATTAACTCCATACACCACCTCTGCCTCAAATTCAATTCCTTATGAGTAAATAAATACTTAAAACTCTGATGGTCAGTAAAAATTTCACATACTTCGCCATATAAATAATGAAGCCATAATTTTAAAGAAAACACAATACCAGCAAGTTCTAAATCATGTGCAGGATAATTACGTTCATGTGTACGGAACTGCCTCGAAGCATAAGCAACAACCTTACCATGTTTCATAAAAATACAACCCAACCCCTGATGTGAATCATCGGTATAAATAACAAAACCATCTCCATTATGTGGAATAGTAAGAACAGGTGCAGTTGTCAATCTCTTTTTCAATTCTTCAAAACTATTTTCACAATCAGAATTTCATTCAAACTTAACATCCTTCTGGGTTAATTTAGTCATTGGCAAGTCAATCGAAGAAAATTCATTTATAAACCTTCTATAATACCCAGCCAAACCTAAAAAACTCCCCACCTCAGTTACATTATTGGTCCTCTCCCATTTTACAACAACTTCTACCTTTTTGGGATCAACACATATTCCATCTCCAGAAATAACATAGCCTAAAAATGCAACTTGTGATAGCCAGAATTCACATTTTCTAAACTTAGCATACAACTTCTTATCTTTCAACACATTCAAAATAGCTCTAAGATGCTTTTCATGTTCAACCATATCACGTGAGTAGATCAGAAGATCATCAATAAAAACTATCACAAACAAATAAATAAAAGAATGCAGTACATGATTCATAAGATCCATAAATACAGCTGGATCATTAGTCAACCCAAAAGGCATCAACAAAAACTCAAAATGACCATACCGCATGCGGAAAGCAGTTTTAGAAATATTACTCTCCTTGACCCTCAACTGATGATAACCCGATCACAAGTCTATTTTTGAAAACAGTTTAGCACCCTGTAACGTATCAAACAAATCATCTATACGAGGTAAAGGATATTTGTTCTTAACTGTAGCTTTATTCAGTTGCCTATAATCAATACGCAAACGCATAGTACCCTCTTTCTTTTTCACAAATAAAACTAGTGCACCCCATAGAGATACACTTGGTTGTATGAACCCCCTATCAAGTAAATTCTGTAACTGAATCTTGAGTTCTTTCAATTCAGTAGGTGCCATTCTATACGGTGCCATAGAAATAGGGTCTGTCCTAGTGCCAATGCAAAACTAAACTCAACTTCTCTATCTGGAGGTAACCCAGGAAACTCACTAGGAAACACTTCTGGAAAATCCCGTACAATAGGAACATCTACTAATTGTAAAGCCCTCTTCCTAGTGTAAATAACGTATGCAATAAAACCCTCACAACCCTTACATAACAATTTCCTTTGTCTGAATAGCAAAAATAATGCAACTAGTAACAATTTTCCTTTCCCCGAAAAATTTAAATTCAGACTCACCAGGCATTTTAAAAATAACTTCTTTACGATAATAATCCATGGAGGCATGGTATTTGGGTAACCAATCCATTCCCAAAATTATGTCAAAATCATAGATACCCAATGGAAGTAAGTTTATAACTGTATTTCTAACCCCCACAGTCAAAACCCAATCACGAAAAACATATTTAGCTATGACCACATCCCATATAGGCATGGAAATACACAAACCCACATTTAAACGAGTACATTGTCTATTAAGATATATAGCAAATTCATATGACACGAAAGAATGTGTGGAACTTGGATCAATCAAAACATAAACAATTCTATCAGTAACAAAAAGTGTATTTGTCACCACATCCGGAGTAACATGAACCTCTTTCATCGTAAAGACTCGTCCACCTCGCCTGGAACCACTAGCTTGTCCTCTGCCCACACTTTTCACTCCACTGCCTGGAGGTAACATTCTGCTTGCTACTTCACTAGGTGTTTCGGGAGTCTCTACCAACTGCGGATAATTATTCTTAACATGCCCTAGTTGATGACAATGGTAGCATTCCATTCCTTTAAGCTTAGGACACTCAAATTTATAATGCCCGTCCTCTTTATAAAAAAAAATATGTAACAACTCTTATTGGGGTCTCACCCCATTCTGGATTTCTAACTGAACTCGAAGATCCTCTACCCTAGTATTTCTACCAAATCTCCCTTAACCTTTACCTCTATCACCACCACCTCTCTGAAATTTATAAGGTTCCGCCTTAACACTTCCACCTTCACCTCCTTCAATTGGAGATGAGTCGAATCTACTTTTCTTAAAACTCTCCCTACTCACTACCACTTAATTCATTTTCCTTTCTTCTATCGTGGCTTTGTTCACCAGAAAAGCATAATCTTCTAACTCATAAGTGGCCACTCTATTTTGAATGGGCCAAATTAGTCCATCTTGGAACTTAATACATTCCTCTACTTTATCCTCCACGTATTTAGTAGAAAATCTAGACAAAGATATGAATTTAGCCTCATACTCCCTCACAGACATTTTCCCTTGGGTCAAATTACTAAATTCCCTAACCTTCTCCCTCCTATAAACCTTAGGAAAATACTTAACATACAAGGCGTTAATAAATTCAGCCTGAGTAATAACATCAGTACCTTCCATTCTGGGCACTAAATGGTTACTAGATTCCCACCAATATTTAGCCTCTCCTTTCAGCCTAAACACATCCAAATTCACCTTTTGATTATCTGGAACTTTCATCACTGCAAAGATAGTCTCTATATCTTTAACCCATATCTCAGCTTCTGTAGGTTCAACTGACCCAGAATATTCTGGAGGATTCATCTGTAAAATTTTATCATGCATAGAATCTTTCATTTCCTTCCTTGCCTCTTTCTCAATTCTGGCCACAGTTTTTAATTCCACAGATCTAATCTACTGTTCTGCCATTTGTGCCATATTCCTTTCTTGTTGTTCTGCCATCCGCAGTATTGCTTGAGCCATTATCTGCATCTCTGTACGTTGCTCATGCTCTCTGGACCTTTCGGCAACACTCTACTCTATTTCGGTATCCTATGTATGAGAAGATATTCCCTCTTCTCTATATTGTTCATTTCTAGGTTCCATCTGTAATTATCTGTTACACAACAAAGTTCTAATAACCAACATAAACAATTCATAATACTAAATTATTGGTTATTACACAAATAATTCATAAATATAAAATCAACTCAATAACTACCATCTAACCATCACACACGTCCAAAATTAATAACCTAGACGCTCTAATACCACTAATTTTCACACCCCAAACCCATTCTAATAATTTCATTTATATTATAATCAAATCATAATCTTCAGTCCATTTGAAATGAAATTCATTTATTTATATTTTCATGTGTAATGTACATAATGAACATAATACTGTTATTTTTTCCATAACATAATCAAAATCAGAGTCATGATTAGGTGGACATACAGTACTATGAGTATTTATGATTAAATATTACAATCATCAACTTAACCCATGCTAACTCAATATATACAATGTGAGTTTAGTAAAATCTTCAGTGTGACAATGACAAAATCCCAATACTTAAACCCCAGATCTTTCTAATGGTGCAACTCTCAAAATTTATGATCATATGGTATCTTTGCTAGAAGTATACAAACCTGAAAATGTTAAATTATAAACTGTAAGCATTAAGCTTAGTGAGGTACTCTTTCCCTGCAATGAAGTATCAGTTCTATATATCAAATATATGGATAAAATCCAATCAATCCTGTCAGCTAGCAATAACAAATCCCGGATCATGAGACCCATGTAATTCAATCCATTGGTAGTAGTAATTATGCCCATTGGCAATAATAAGTCTGCCCATTGGAAATAATATGTCTGTCCATTGGCAATAATAAGTCTGCCCATTGGCAATAATATGTCCGCCCATTGATAATAATAAGTCTGCCCATTGGTAATAATAAATCTGCCCATAGGCAATAATATATCTTCCCATTGGCAATAATAAGTCTGCCCACTGGCAATATTCATATAATCATATCACTCATGTACCTATATACATGAAACAATTATAAGTACACTCACCTTGGTAATTTAACAGGATTTTCCTTTTCCTTTGTCTGGTACTTGTTCAACCAGTTATTTTTTCCTTCCTATCATTCTGACAATATTAGTAACATCATAAGAATATCAACAATCCAAAGAGTAACTTAAACGTAACTCAATTCATAAGCATTAAATGATTCCATTCACATCACTTATCATAGATGAAGTTCCATAAAAATTCATGTCAAGATAGTTAACATATCCAAATCATATACTAAACATGCTTTCACTTATTATTGGTAATCCAATGATTATAATATTAGGTTTCCAATACAATAGATGAAACATCATTTGAAGGTTCCTAGAGCAAATTATGTTGATTTCTTCATTATATAGAAAATTTGCCCTATAGGCTCATCCATCGTTCAGTCAACTTCCAGGAACTTTCATACTTTCTCTAAATCATAAATTTCTTATGATATTCCACCCAATTTAAATAAATATATTTAATAATATTAAATTAAAGTTTCATTGTTTTTAGAGTTCATCTGCTATGTCAGTCAAAACATCGAACACATGGTATGCGTACTTACACTTTCGGGGCAGATTTTATACCCAAACTTCCAACTATCACCCAATATTGATTTCTTTGTATTTTTACATAATATTTGGATATGTTGTACATATATGAGTCTATTTTCATATCCAATTGGAATTACTCAATTCCCATAAGTATACAAAAAGATATAGCTGTTCGAGTTCCTAACGGAAGCAATTTTTAGGGTTTACACGTTCAATTTTTGCATAAACTTGCATCTATTCATATAAACCAAGACATAGAATTTTAATAAATAATCAATGATTTATATCATTTTAATCAGTAATAAAATAAAAATAACCAGATTAGTGGTTAGAATTACCTCAGAGACTTTTATGTAAAATCCTATGACTTTTCCTCCAACTTTTCCTCGCCTTTCTCTTCCCAAACTTCACAGTTCTCTCTTCTTAGGCTAAAACTTTCCCATGGATGAAATATGTTGAAGTAGGATCCTATTTCAAGTCTTTAAAGTAGGCCAAAACCCACCTCCTTCTTTAACCAATCAAAATCCAACATTTGTTATACTTATAAGACGAAATATCATTTAACGAATGGATAAATTTGCCCCTGCTTCGTAATTCCAGTATAACTTCTTGATCGGACCTCCATTCAACACACCGTTTGTTGTGTTACAAACTTAACTCATATATCTACAACTATTTAGTTTTTATCTTTAAGTCAAATTGTTATTTTGTAAGGGTCAAAACTAGTCTCCAACCTTAATTTGCCTATCGAAACTTCAAAATTTTGTATTTGTAACTAATTCGATATTTCATTCTTTCTAAAGGTAGGATTAGACTAAACATAATAACTTATCATTATATTTTTACATAACACATTACCCATGTCACATAAGGTAAGCATGATTTATCATAATCATATTCGGGTTGTCACACCTACTTTAAATTACATAATTAAATGAAATATCTCGAATTGTGATAAGACATAATTAAATAAAACATACTTTAAATTACATATAGTGAGCATATATACTAGCCTTCTATTTCCTATGCATACAAATTCAATATCCCTTAGACCCGTTCGAGAGTCATTACCCCTGTAATGAGATCTCTCGAATTGTCCCGTTTGAGACTGCATAGTTTCTATATAATAATATTCTTAGTGGCTCAAACTTGTTACTTTTGGGGGAAGTTCTGCAGGCGTATCTTAACGTTCTCTGGGTACATACTAGATGATGTGATGTTAAATGTTATTTCAATTGATAAATTGAAATAACACTCACACTTGTGAATCTATGCATGTACTTGGAGAACTATGGGGATATGTTGCCAAATTTTCCTTAAATTGAAATAATGTGCATGAACTGTTAAGTATATTACAGAAATACGTGGCTTTGAATAAGAGAGGACCACTCACACTTTAGAGGAGATGGAGGAAATAGGAATTAGTATTATAAATTGAATTTTAATTTCAATTTCAATTTAATTTAAATTTGAATTTGAAATTGAAGTTGGTATTTTAAATTGAATTTGAAATTGAAATTAGTATTAGAAATTAAAATTGTAATTGAATTGGTATTTGATTTTTAATGTAGTACCTATTTGATTTTTAGTATTTAATTCTGAAATTGAAATTTGATTTCTCTCTCGAATTGTAGCAGCGGCCACCATCTCTCTCTACACACATTTTGGTATCTCTCTCTCTCTCTCTATCTATCTATCTATCTATCTCTCTCTCTCTCTATCTATCTCTATCTCTCTCTTTATATATATATATATATATATATATATATATATATATATATATATATATACGCATATAGATTCTTGAATTGTTGTTGACTGGTGGATTTGAACATTTGGATGGCCATTGAGCTAGTTGGGCCTATGAATTTTTAATAAAAGACATTATTATTTGCATGGTTGTTTTGAAATCATGAACTGATGTTGAGTGGTGGATTTGAACACTTAGATGGACATTGAGTTGGTTGTCCCTAGGCATTATCTAACATTTAGGGTTGTGATGCGAAATGAAACATAAAAAATGTAAAAATCGAATATAAATAAGACATAATTAAATGAAACATACTATAAATTTTATATAACAAGTAATAGGTAATAATGGGAACCGTAATAGATAAACCATGTGTAAATTTATATTAAGTCAACTTCTTATATAACACTTTCTTCGGGGGGTGCATGCATGCATGTATTCTCATTTGAATGCATGACCTAATGGTTCTATAACATTTATAACCAATCTAAATTACATATAGTGCACATAGAAACTAGCCTTCTAGTTCTTATGCATATGCATTCAATAGGTGATTGTTTAAACTAATGGGAACTAAATGTTCACACTTTTGTTTATTCTAACCCACGAATATACGCTTCTTACCCATAATAGGTGATTGTTTGTAGTAGCTGTGATGGGATATCCTAATTACAAAGAGTGGAGGTGCTAATAAATTTATAAAATAATGATGAAGAGTTTTCGTATCCGTGTGCTAGGTGTAAAAATGGTAAGGTGTTGGAGTGGAAAATAGTTGAACTACATTTTTTAAGATGGGGTATGCAAGATAGTTATCGATTTTGGGTTTTTCATGGGGAATCGAAAGTTCCTTTTTTTCCCCAAGCAACCTTCACAACAACCTTCAACAAGGAGGATAGAGATGTACAAGGGGGGAATGATAATGTAGATCATAATATGCTAGAGGATTTAGTTGATGATGCGTATGGGGTTCATGAAGTGGAAGAGAATGAGGTCACTAGCGATGTACAAGGTTCAGGTGCTCATGAAGATATTGGGATAAACCTTAATGTTGACTACCAAAGTTTAAAATTTAAGGCGACTCGGTTGTTATACTCTGGCTGTGAGAAAGATCAAATAACTTTACATGCCATGGATCGTTTGCATAGTTTGAACACCCAATATGGTTTGTCTGGAAATAGCGTGACATGGATTTTGAATTGGGTGAAGGGCTTGCTACCTAAGTAGAATACGCTTCCAAAAAACTATCCTACTATGAAAAAAGTTTGAAAGGTTTGGGAATGAAGTATAAATAAATTCATGCTTGTGTGTATGACTGCATACTATACCGAAAGGACTATAAAAATCTCGATCGGTGTTCGGTATGCGATGAACCTAGATATGTCCAATCTACTGGCAAGGAAGTCACAAGTTCAAAAATGCCTTAAAAGTGTGGAAATATTTTCCCATTAAGACTAGATTATAGAGCTTTTTCACTGTACCATGGATAGCGGAGGTAATGACTTGACATACTAGGGAAGAAGTAGGGGATAATCTAATGAGTCGCAGTTTGATGCCGATAAAGCATCTTTGGCTACGAAAGCACTTATCCAAGTGCTCGGGGAGGATCGCATGGGGATGACTAAGGGAATGAGCTCGCAGGTGAGGAAGTCAAGGATTATTGGAAAGGAGATGAGCAACACCGGGTTGGCTCATAAGGTGGACACCCATGACGATAAGTTATCAAGGTTGGAGGTGACGGTCCTAGATATGTATGCCTTCATGAAGTGTCAGTTAGTAAAGGGTAAGGAGAAGGAGAAGGAGGTATAGGTAGGCGAGGACGTCACTTATTCATCATCGATATGCACGGACTCATCGCCATATGATCCATTTCCCATCTTGACTCCCGCCGAGCGGCCTATGTCAATAATTAGTTGGTCGGGCGTGTTTCTACTCGACAAATATTATGGGGAGCGGGGATAGAGGGAACCGGTCTTCCTCCTGGGTATGGTGTTTCATGGACGTCCCCTCCAAGACATTGAGGGAAGGGTGCTCGTCACACATGTGGTGTCCGAAAAGGAGAACTCACCTTTGTGGTTGCGTGAACAATGCGACGTTCAGCAAATTGAGGCGTGTGTCAATGCATATATCGTGTGGCTTTCCTTCCTCCTCCAACCTGCTCAAGACCTTGTTACATGACACTATTTCTATCTATTTTATTTGGATATAGGATTATATTTGTATTTTTTTTATTTTGGTACATGTTGGTTTAGATATAGATATTTGTATTTCTATTTTATTTGGATATGAATTATATATGCCATGATTTGGTACATTTTGATTTGTTATATTATTTCTACTTTATTTGGATGTATATTGTTTGAACAGGTATAATTTTGCTATAACAGGTACAAATATATTGTTGGGCAGTGGCAGTGGCTATACTGTCGAGCATTTTTTTTAATTTCTATCCAGAATTATCACGGTCAAAGACCGTAACAAACATGTCAAGGTCAAAGACCGTAACAAGTTTGTGATAAGTCTAATGAACCTATCACGGTCAAAGACAGTGACAAGTCAGTGACAAATCCAGTTGTCACCCCCAAACTTGTCATGATCAAAGACCTTGAGAAGTTTGACTTGTCACGATTTTAGACCTAGAAAAGCCAACATTTTTAGTGTAGTGTAGGAGAAAGTGGGAACTTCACCAGAAATGGAAGAAACTTGCTAGAGATAAAGAAGCTCTCGAGATAGAATAATATTTTTCTCCATATAAAAACACTTAGAAGGCTTGAAACGTTAAGGGAGTTTAAATGATGGAGCTTTAGGTCTTTAAATACCTTTTTGCTTGGTGAAAAGTTCGTTTAATCATAACATGTGATGTAATTTTAGAAAAGCAAATAGCGCTGCAGGTACAAAGAATGAAAACAAATGCTTTCCCAAATGCGTCTGATGATTGCCTCAGATGTCGTTAAACCCCAAATATTACAAGTGTATCTTCTTGGCATGCCGTGAGAATAGTATAAAGATGGCCACATACTTATTTTAAATACTCTATTCATTCATTTCACCTGACTACTCCTTCGAAGATCTAATACTCCAAAGGACCTGCTACAAGTTCTAATCATGAATGAAGTCTTGGGGGCTTTTGTTATACCATAAATATGTGACACCTTATAAACCCCTCAAGAGGTGACACGCGTCCACATTTAAGGTGAAAAAATGTAATACTGCATACTTTTATGGATATTTAAATTACATAAGCGAGTGTAATTTAATAATTTGAGAATTTTAAGTGAAAGACAATTTGAAGTGTGAGTTAAATATTAATTGGCGAGTTTTGGATTATTATCGTTGTGTGCTATATTTACTTAGGAGAATAAGTAAATGAAGTTGAATTATTTTATATCGTGTCGCGGTTGGGAAAAGTGACAAGTAATAATATTTATTTGGAAAATACGTGCGGAGCTGTATTTGATTTTATAAAGGTAAATTTTTGATAAGTTACTTGGATGCGGATTTCGAGTGCATGGTTGGTCTCGTATGGGCTGATATAGTCAAAATAGAGTACCCAGGGGTAGTGTTTGAGTTTCAAAGACTTTTGGACTAGTAGGGACTCGCAATTGAGTATACGAGTCAATTTTGGATTTAATAAGGGGAGAAGCCCTATTTCTCCCAAATATAAGCCACGAGAGAAAGAGAAAAGGAAGAAAAGAAAGAAAGAAAGGAAGGAGAAAAGGGAGAAAAGAGGAGAACTCCGACCAAGCTCCGACGGATCTAAGCATGAGGATGTCGGATTTATCCAATGAGGCAAGTGTTTAACTTGCTTTAATCATTTATGTGTGTTTATAATTCATATCATAGTAGGTGGAAACTATATGGATTTTTAGTTGGGATTTTTGAATCAAAATGGGATTTTTGGAAATGATTTCATAAAAATTGATGTGATAATTACTCCATATGAAATCTAAGATTGAATCCATGTTAATGGTGTATTTTTTGTTGAGAAATTGGCAGAGTTGAAGAAAATAGGGTTCAACTAAGTTAGGGTTTAAATCTAAGATAAATTAATGAGTCCCTTGAATAAACTGTTGTGTTGGGTATATCTAAGTGAGTAGATGTTTATATTAATGATGAGTGATGTTAGAAGCCATAGAAATTGGGTTGGTTGAGTGTTGGATTGAAAATGAGAGTTAAAGAAGAAGATGAAATCGTAAAAGTTGGCAAACTGCTCCATTTCGAATAGATTTGCTAGGAGACGAATCGATTCGATCAAGGCGAATCGATTCGATCGAGGCAAATCAATTCGATCGAGGCAAATCGATTCGGCCCTATCGATTATGAATTTTTTCTTGGTTTTAAGGATGGAAGGAAAATTATTTGGTGGAGATAATTATTAAGGCGATCCTAAAAAGAGTGTGGGGACCTCTAAAAGATTAAAAGAGTGATATATACCTCGGGTTAATGGGAATAAGATCCGAGTTATAAATTTTAGGCGTGTTTGGTGTGAACGACACTCAGGAAAGATATTTCGGCAGTTATACATGTATTTATGCATGTAGAATATATATGTCGATTATATATGAGTGAATCCGAATGTGCGAGTAGGATGAAATTACAATACTAGCTAGACATGATAAGATAATATTCAGAAGTAATTGATGTGATAAATTGTATCACAAGTCAGTGAATACTTGTGGGATTAAAAAAATAAGTGCATGTGTACTTATGAATTTATACGAATTGGTATATTCGGGATTATAGGTCAATACCAAGTGAGATAGGCAGGAATAGTCGGATTTGATGATATATATATATATATATATATAGAGAGAGAGAGAGAGAGGCAGTATATATATGATATGATTATAAATATATTTGTGTGTATATGATATATTTATGTGAAACATACCCCTCTAGTGCTATCATGGGAAGTTGCGCGATGTGGGTGAATCCCCTGGTTTGAGGAGCAGGGTGAGCATAGTCCCCAGGTCATAACATCCATTTATTTATGCAGTGTGACTCTTTTTCATGGGTGAGACGTCTTGGATATGATTTGGTCTCACTTTCAGGTGAGGAAATATGACCGATTCCCCTACGCTTGTGTTATGTTTTTATCAGGTCGGTGTGAGATTCCGATCGGTGGTACCAAGGATGATGTGTGTATTCCCTAGAAGATGATAGCATTCTATAGACTGCATTGAGAATTTATAATTCATTAGCTCATGCGAAAGATTGGGATATTATATACGTGGGGTATGAGATAGCGTATGGTGATTTAGGTGTTTTGAGAGAGGCTCACTAGGTTGGGTAGCGTAACTAGGGTGTTTAAAATACTTGCGTTAGGTGTGCACTGTTGGATAAGAGGTGAGTGGTATCTCATGTGAGAGTGGCACTAGTTTAAATATGGAGGATATCATATTTTAAAGGTTAAAGTATTTTAAACATTTGCTAAATATTTTCAAAACGAATTGGGATCTGTCCCACTTTCAAATATTTTAAAAAACTTTTAGGTGTCCAGACACAGGGATGCCTGGATGATATTATTCCTTCAAGTCAGACGATGCAGTAGCAGATATGGATGCTAACAGGGATTGTTTAGATGCTTTTATACTTGTGATCTAGATAAGAGCTATTGTGAGTTATATTCGGTCATATTGCCCATCTGTTTTCATTTATTTTATTTTTTCGCATTTTCATTTAAGCCTATTCGATTTGGTTGTAAAATGTTTTACCAAGAGTTATCGGTTATTGTTTTATTTAATTCAATTAATGTGTATATTGATTTTGTGATGGATTTATTTTGTGTTTTAGTTAACAAAACTAGAAAGTTTAAACATTTAATGTTGGGCCTAATAGGTTATTAGTAATTAATTTGATTTTCGACAGTGATGCTGAGAATGATCCATTATGAGAATCCTGTTGTATTTATATAAATGATTGATCAACCGAGATTAAAATAGGCCTGGTGTCACAAAAAATTGGTCACCTTGACACATATCCTAGTTGGCTATGGGCAATGTAGTTGGCTCAGGTATAAATATTCTCGTCCATGCCATATAACTAACCGTCTTATTACTATTAAATATGCTCGTCCATGCCATAAAACTGACTGTCTCATTATTATTACCACAGTGTTAGTTAACAACGTTAATTAGCCCGTCAATGCCAAACTTGCACCAGTGTACACACATGATGGAATACCAGCAATAATGTTTATCTCACCTGCAAAATTGAGTAAGTTATATAATACTCCACATTTATCAATAATACTCCACCTTTATCGTGCTGTAAGAAACTCATCATTAGTTTTCTCTTGGAATGTAAAAGCTGTAATTGCCTGACCTATAAAGGCACTTCACCTGTCCCATTACTCTCTCTCTAATAGATATTTATAAATAGCAGTCAATACCACATAATAAGGGATCCAAAATATTCTACCTAACGACCATATGCAAAACCCGAGAGAAAATTTCAAGAGCCTGTAACCATTCCTTCCATGGTTATTGCCCATTAAAATACATACAATCTGCACTGCACCTGTGTATAAAGGAACCTCTTTGGGCCGAACCACGCTAATCACTATTATCCTTCTTTATCTCTCATACCTCTCTATTATTCCCAAATTGGCGTGTTGACAGTGATAATTTAATTATTTGTTATTGCTTATAATTCAAAATTTTATGTAATAATTTTAGACGACAACACTAGGTTTGCGAGTCTTTTTGAGTCATGAGTTGTAAATTGAATATTTGTATATAAATACAAAGCATTGGTACATTTAATTACTAGATCAGGCACTTTCATTGCACTGGAGGTTTTGTACGGAATTTTAATTTTTTATGATTCCTTGAGTTCTTTTGGAGTTACGAGTTGCATGAAAAAAATATTCCTGGATTTTTTTTTAAAAAAAATTGTTTGGATTTGTATGAGGATTTTCAATAATCTCACTAGAAAATTTCTATAGGAGGACATTATCGTACAAGTTTATATCATACATGGCTGGTTTTTTCAATTCATAAGTCCTTGTAGGCTAAATGTTTCGTACGAGTGTCTATCGCATGCAATGGAATTTTGTATCAAAATTACCTTTAGTTTATAAATCCTCCTAAGGCAAAATAGTCTTTATACGAGGTCTCATTACGAAGTTGCTTCTTCGAATGAGGATAACCTCATTTGTACAAGAATGATCTTTTTGATAAACACGTTTATTGAACCCTTATTCTCTAATAATATATATATATATATATATATATATATATATATGTTCTTTAAACATAATTCTCAATGCGCAACAAATTTGGCAAAACTATACTTTTGGTTTTGAGAGGTTTTTTTATAAGAATTTAGAACTTTTTCGTCTTAACTCTCTACTAGAGGTTTAGGTTTACATGTCTTTTCAAGTCTTCATTTCAAGATATCAACTGTTGGTAGGTTTTAAAATAAGTGAGTAAGAGTTTTTGGGTGTAAGAGCTTTAAAAGCTTGTCCCACATTGGAAGTGTGTGGAAGAGGTGGGAAGCTAACCCAAATATAAAAGGGGATAGTGTCCCACATTGGAAAATGTACAAAGCTAAGTGTCACCACTAAGCTATAAAAGGAGTGGGAAACCTTTGAGTCCCACATTGGAAAAATATTATGAATTTGTACACTTAATAAGTACAAATGGAAGATGAAGAGTTAATTCATCTACCATTTAAGAGGCTATTCAAGAGACCTCAATACGGTGCGAAGCACCGTATGCACAAGCACACGCGCGCACGCACGCGCGGGTGCGGGGCAGTGGGCTGTAGAGGCGCTTGTGGAGAACTTTGCACTTCGCATGCTGGGATTCATCCGGATCGCGGTAGCTCGGGCGCGGTCACTTTTTGGTTGACCCGTGCAAAACCGATTCGGTATTAATTGTAACTGTTCGGAAATGACTTAAGATTGTTGGTAATTAACAGTCATACCATTTTGGAATTGATTAAGATTGTTAATCCAACAGTCATAACTCTTGAAGACAAAGCCTTTCATTATCTATAAATAAAGGCTGCCTAAAACGAAATTGCACATATAACAGATATTACCCAGTTCTGAAATTTCCAACCCTTGCTATTACTCTCTTAAAATTTTCAGGAGATATAAATTATCTTATTCTGTTTTATGCACATAAACAGAATAAGAACTTGATTGACTGTTCTTCGCTGCATCCAAAGGCTGTCTTCAAATATACAAGTTGCAGGCAGTGCAAGTTGCTTCATTGTATCTTGAGTACGGATTTGTGAATTCCCGTTTGTATACCGAAATTATTCGTGTGGGGAAAATGTTGTATTTAGGAAAGTGACATCACGCCTTTAAGCTTTCTAGTATCTATTCAGAAGTTACATTTTTGTATTGAAGTTGACATTATTGTGATATATAAAGAGTTTCATTTCTGTATTTGCATTCATATTATCCAATAATCTAAATACAGTAATATCATAAATGGACGACTCTTCCAAATCACTTCGACAAATAACAGAAAGCTTTGTCAAGTTGGACCGTTTTGATGGTGGTAATTTTCTGCGTTGGCAAAAAAAGGTTCATTTTCTTCTAACAACATTGAAGAATGTATATGTCTTGTCACAACCGAAACCAAATGAAGATGAAGATGAAATCGTGGAACAGATTAGGCAACGCACAAAATGGGAGATCGATGATTACTTGTGTCGTGGTCACATTCTCAATGCACTTGCTAACAATTTGTTCGACTTGTACCAAAATGTTGGGACTGCAAAAACTTTGTGGAAAACATTGGAAACCAAATATCTTACGGAAGACGCTACAAGTAAGAAGTTCCTTATCGATCAGTTTTTAAGCTTTAAAATGCATGATAATACGCCTGTACTAGAACAATTTCATGACATCCAACGCATCATAAATCATTGCAAACTGAAAAAATTAAATATGGATGATAATGTAATTGTTGCTGCCCTAATTGAAAAACTTCCTCCTTCTTGGAAAGATTATAAGAAAGAAATCAAACACAAAAAGGAGGATCTTTCACTTGAAGAATTAAAGACTCATTTAAGAATTGAACAAGAGTCTCGAATTCTAGATGGTAAAGAGGAAAAAGAAAATTATGTTTCTAAGGTCCATGTGGTGGAGGAAGGAAAGGAGCAAAAATATGGCAATCATGGAAAAAATAACAAGCGGAAAATTTTTTCAAATAATTCTAAAGCAAACAAAAAAAAGAAAGGAAATTGTTTTCATTGCAACAAACCAGGTCACTTCAAGAAGGATTGTCGTGAGTTCAAGAAACTAAAGGAAAAAGGAGGGACATCAGACACAAAGCAAAAATTGCTGCTATGATATCCGAGGTTAATATGCTTGGAGAAGACAACTCGTGGTAGGTTGATTCTGGTGCCACAAGGCATGTTTGTAAGGACAAGAATTTGTTCTCTGCCTATGAAATAGTGGAAGGAGATGTTCTCTACATGGGAAATTCATTTACTGTTGCGGTTAAAGGCAAAGGGACAGTGGATCTCGAATTCACTTCTGGTAAAATCCTTAGCCTCACCAATGTTTTTCATGCTCCTGATGTTAGGAAAAATTTAATTTCTAGAAGTCTTCTTAACAAATTTGGCTTTAAGCTTGTATTTGAGTCAGACAAATTTATTCTGACTAAGAATGGTACCTTTGTAGGCAAAGGATATTTGTATGAGGGCATGCTTAAGCTCAATATCAATGAAAAAGATTCTTATGCTTATATCGTTGATTGTCTTTCATTATGGCATAGTCGTTTAGGACATGTTAATACAAAGAAAATGCATTTCATGGTTAATTTAAATTTAATTCCTAAATATGAGAATAATAAGGAAAGATAAAAATATAATTCTCACTCAATCTCATTATGTTGAGAAAATTTTAAAGAAATTTAATCAGTTTGATTGCACACCTGTTAGTACACCTTTTGAACCACAGCTAAAGATGATCCCTAATAATGGTAGAGCTATTTCACAATTGGAATATGCACAAGTAATTGGTAGTTTAATGTATGCCATGACATGTACTCGACCTGATATTGCTTATGCTATTGGTAAATTAAGTAGATATACTAGTAATCCAAGTTTATTACATTGGCATGCTGTCAATAGAATATTAAAATATTTTAAAGGAACTATGGACTATGGTATATACTATAGTGGATATCCTTCAGTATTAGAAGGGTTTTCTGATGCCAGTTGGATAACTGGGCGGGAGGATCATTCCTCAACAAGTGGATGGATTTTCACTCTTGGTGGAGGAGTTGTTTCTCGGGGATCAAAGAAACAAACTTATATAGCTGACTCTACTATGGCAGTTGAGTTTGTAGCAGTAGCTGCAACTAGTAAAGAGGCAGAATGGTTAAGGAATTTATTAATTGAAATTCTAGTTTGTCCAAAACCAATGCCTCCAATATCTATACATTGTGATAGTGAGTCTACACTTTACAGAGCTTATAGTAAAGTGTATAATGGAAAATCTAGACATATTTGCCTGAGACATAGTTATGTCAGACAAATGATTATAGATAGTTTAATCACATTGGATTATGTAAAATCAAGTCAAAATTTAGCTGATCCTTTTACAAAAGGTCTTGCAAGAGGACTGGTGTCTAAGATATCAATAGGGATGGGACTAAAGCCCATTCATAATAATCACTCTTGATGGAAACTCAACTTGAAACTTGATATATTCAAGTCTCAAGTTCAATGATTAAAGTACATCATACGAGGTGATTGTAAGCACTATAAAATTTAACATCCCAAGGATAAGTGCTTAGAACATGTAATGAATAATGAAAGAGGATGAGTTTAACCTTAATAGATTTATGGTGTTTTAAGTTACATGGACACCTATGAGTGTGGAAGTGGTGTCGCTTCCTATGAGAATTGGGCTTGACTCTAAAGCACTCATGAAATCAAGGTACAGACACAAGGCCTAATACATGTATCGGCTTATATGGATAATCAGTGACTAAAAGATTTGTATGTGAAGACAAATCCGGATAATAAATATAGATTAATAGTTCAAAGACAAGTATATTATACTTTCATGGTTAACCTTGACGAACCTTCACAGGGTATTGGTTCAAGTCGTGAGACACCAATGCTTATACACAGTCTTACAAACAATCAAAGATTTACAAAACTTATTTTGAAAATGGTGGAGGAATGTTGGTGATTTTTAAAATAAGTGAGTAAGAGTTTGGGGGTCTAAGATCTTTAAAAGCTTGTCCAACATTGGAAGTGTGTGGAAGAGGTGGGAAGATAACCCAAATATAAAAGGGGATAGTGTCCCACATTGGAAAATGTACAAAGCTAAGTGTCACCACTAAGCTATAAAAGGAGTGGGCAACCTTTGAGTCCCACATTGGAAAAATATTACGAATTTGTACACTTAATAAGTACAAATGGAGGATGAAGAGTTAATTCATCTAGCATTTAAGAGGCTATTCAAGAGACCTCAATACGGTGCGAAGCACCGTACGCACACGCACACACACACGCACACGTGCGCGTACGGGTTCGGGGCAGTGGGTTGTAGAGGCGCTAGTGGCACACTTTGCACTTCGCATGTCGGGATTCATCCGGGTCGGATCGCGGTAGCTCGGGTGCGGTCACTTTTTGGTTGACCCGTGCAAAACCGATTCGGTATTAATTGTACCTGTTCGGAAATGACTTAAGACTGTTGGTAATTAACAGTCATACCATTTCGGAATTGATTAAGATTGTTAATCCAACAGTCATAACTCTTGAAGACAAAGCCTTTCATTATCTATAAATAAAGGCTTCCTAAAACGAAATTGTACATATAACAGATATTACCCAGTTCCGAAATTTCCAACCCTTGCTATTACTTTCTTACAATTTTCAGGAGATATAAATTATCTTATTCTGTTTTGTGCACATAAACAGAATAAGAACTTGATTGACTGTTCTTCGCTGCTTCATCCAAAGGTTGTCTTCAAATATACAAGTTGCAGGCAGTGCAAGTTGCTTCATTGTATCTTGAGTACGGATTTGCGGATTCCCGTTTGTATACCGAAATTATTCGTGTGGGGAAAATATTGTATTTAGGAAAGTGACATCACGCCTTGAAGCTTTCTAGTATCTATTCATAAGTTACATTTTTGTATTGAAGTCGACATTATTATGATATATAAAGAGTTCCATTTCTGTATTTGCATTCATATTATCCAACATCAACATGAGTGACCACGTGGGATGAATATTATGAGTATCGTGTGGGATGAAAATATTGGTGGATACCCAAAGCTATGGGTTATGCAAGTTGCTTCTAATGACGAAAATTGATTGTTTATATAGAGATATGCATCAAATAACGCAAGTAAAAGACACCGTGATCGGAATCGACTGTTATGAAGTTGGGCATGTCTTTTTAAGGTATGAAGATATTAAGTACTACTGGAATTTATTGGGCCCGGGTGCAATAGTGATTTCCCCCGAGGATTTCCACTCTAACATATGGTGTTGATTTGTTTTTGTGTACGTGCATGATTTTAAATTTTGCAATTCTTTCTTTTGCATACCCCACATAAAAATTGAACTTAATTAATTTTATTTAGTAAAATATAACATTGAATTCAATAGTTGTTGTGAGGATAAAGGGGTTATTATCTTTCTAGGAAGTCTTCTACCTCTCTCCACTTTCTCTCTCCCTCATTGCACTTGTCCGACTTATAACCCCTTATGAAAATCTTGAAGATAAACGTTACAGTGACCTTTGTTCCCTACCATCTCACTGCCAAAATTTTAGATTATTAAGAAGCCATGTATACATAGTCTATTGGTCCCTTTCAAAGAATAACATTAGGTCCAAATCATCCCTTTATTGTGCAAATAAAGTAGCCTCTAAAATTCTTGAAATGACATGGGTAAAATATTAACCAACCTTAGACGAATTCCTTGAGTATGGACGTTTAATATTGGAGGCTGATAAGAGTGTCCTCATCATATACCTTGGTCTAGTTCAATTATATTCTAAATGGAATGGATGTGGTAGTGTTTCACTCGTACCAAATGAGTATATAGGCTACTCACCATATAGTGATTTTGGGGGTTCTCTTTCGCTAGACTTTCTTTAAATCAAAAAATTTAATTAGGGAGGGGTGATAGTTTTTCCTTTGCACAGAAGTTGGAAATAATGAATATAATAGATTTTAATCTCACGCGATGTGCGAGCGTTTCTCATATAGAAAAATTTAAATAATTAGGAATAAATCCGCGTGATGCGCTAGACATAGTCTTGTAAAAATCTGTCCATCTCTCAACCATAAATTCTCCCAGACACGCACATAAATATACACAAACAGTGGCTACTCTTCAGATGATTTGGATCGGGTAAGGGTGTTTTTTTACCTCAACCATTAGTATTTAATTGTCATAAATATACAAATAAAGTGTTATAGGAAATTCAAATTATGACAACTCAAAGGAAATAAAGTGACTTTAGAAAATAAAAGAAAAAGCAGATAAAAATGTTTTTTTCCTTGTGAATGGATTAGTGGTTTACCCTTTTGGGTTTAGCATATAGGAGTTCAGGAAAAATCTTGTACAAATTTTGCTTTTTCTAGGGAGTTGGTGTGGCTAAAGGGTTTGGTGGCTCCTTCACGTCATATCCATAATCATACTCACACACCACCCAACTCTTTTTTTCCCTCCTCTCACATTAGAGCATCCACAATGGGGATGCTAACTGCCAACATAATTTGCATCTTTACAAACTCGAATGTCTGCACTGGTGGGGATAAGTTAACAAATTTCGTTCGTCGATTTGCAGTGGTTCTCTAAAAATACAAATTGCTTACTGAATTTGTAAAGGGTTCCTACGAACTTCTGAAGTTCGTAGGAAATTCCTACGAACAAATAAAGTTCGTAAGAAGTATAAATAATTATTTTTATCATAAATAATAACTTCCTACGAACTAATGTCGTTCGTAGGAACTTCCTACGAACAACATTAGTTCGTAGGAAGTTATTATACAATTCCTTCCTTCTCCACCACTGTACAAGTTAAGTAGAGGAAAAGGTAAAAAATCATTTTCAATTGGTAGAGTTACCTTTCGACTGAGTCCCTCAGTACAGATGCTCTTAGAGTGACCTGCTTTAGCCTGCAAAATATATATGTTCATCACCATTTTAATTTAACATCACCATCAAAGTTTCTATATAAAGACACACACCCACATATATATGTAACTTATAGTAATAACCCACATCATCATACATGTATGTTGTACCCGATCATGCTAAAAAGAAATGTAGTGAAAAGAAAAAGAGTATATCACATATTTATATTATAGTATTGATTATGATGGTTTTAGGTCTACCTTTTGGTGAGAACAACAATCATGACTGGAGTGACGACGTCGTTTTCGTAAAGATCGCCAGCGATGTATAAACCTTAATACATAAATATTTTCTCTAGGATGCTAAATTAATTGAAATTCCTACAAATCAATGGTGTTGTCCATGGAATTTGCTTTAGGAAAATTTACTTTTCAACTTAATATATCCATCACAACCTTTGAGTCCTTAATGTGAAAACATGAATCCAGTAACATTAAAAAAACATAGAAATGAGGAAGAAGTACAACATCCATATGAAATAGAACTTTCTTTTCTTAGCAGATGGAATAACACTTCTCCTTCCTCTCGGCTAGAATTATTTGCTATTATCGACACTCTAGACTGCAAAATACTCTATCACCTCTGCATATGTATATGTCTCGACCAGAAAAACCCTAAATCACCACCATACACAATAAAAAAAAACATATAGGAAAACCCTATAGTAGAAGCTGTCTTAAAGGCATGTAGTATCTCTATAGCTTTAGTCTTTACCATCCCAAAAGGAAAAAACTATATAAAAAGAGGTCATTCACAATAAAGTGAACAAAAGCTTCACAAGTTTAACTCTTTGTGATCTAGGTTTCTTTGATCAGAAGAACAAAACGATTAGTACCTTTTTTCATGTGGGAATTATTTCAGGAGCTGCCCTTTGTTCCTTGGAGGCAAAGAATATGCAGGAAAGTAAATGAAAGATGTTTCAGCTTCAAATATTTATTTCTGGATAAGGGTACCCATTTTCTGCTCCCATTTATCATATAGAAATGTGAGAGAAAGAGGATTAGGTATGAGAAATGACGGGTAGATGAAGTAGCTTTTGAAGATGAAAGGATTATAGTATATAGAAAATTACAAAGTCGCTGAGTGAAAGGTGAGAATATATTATTAGACGGTCCACGTGGACACCCTAAAGAAAGAGGAACATTTAATTTTTGTACAGTATTTTAGAAGTATATATAGATATATAGATATGTTATTTAAATAATATAGAAATATGTATCTAAATATTTTTAATGAGCAAACTTTTCTATTAGTTAACAATTACATTAAAATTGAAGTTAAAGTTTTATAAAAAACTAACTGACATGAAATCCACTTATATCAAGTAAATAGTATCCATCATTTTATGATATATTACTCTTTTCATGGAGATTGCGATAAAAAAAAAATTGACATAAAACTAATAAAATAATTCCGCGCTCAATGCTACAATTTAATGTTCGAAGCTATCTAATGATGAATATTTTATAATTTGACCATCGCTTCAACCGACCTAAATATTAATGGTGACGATATGATAAATAGTATACAGTAATTTTTTTATCGTTAGATCTTTTAATTATTAATACAAAATAAAATAATCAAATCATTAATTTAGTTGAGTAGCACAGTTTCTTTTATTTCAGCAAAAAAAAAAACAAATGCATTTTTTATTACAAAGTGATCAAATCTTGTAGTCAAACAAATACACAATATATATATATATACACAATCTCCCATACATACCGCATATGAGGTCCGTCAATGCGGATAATTTATTTTAAAATATTAAAAAAATATTCTTGAGTTAATTTTTTTTTGTATGGTGTTTAAACATGTCAAGGAACTCCACACAAAAATCAGTTCAAAATAATTTATTTTGCTATTTTAAAAAAATCGGTCAAACAATGTGAGTTTTAAGCTGGTTTTTAAGCAATTAATAACTAACATAGTTTGACCTTTTTTTGTAGCAAAAGAAATTATTTTTAGTTGATTTGTTTTTATAATGTTCCCTGAAATGTTTAAATACGACACAGAAAAATTAAATTTAAAAATATTTTTTTACTATATTAAAAAAATAATCTGCACAGAACTACTTTAAGAGACACTATTTTTATATTTATATATTAGATGACAAGCATATCAACTGATAAATACTATAACAAAAAAGGAAAACGGGGGATACTTCTAGGTGAACTATCCCTCCCTAGGATGACGCATCCATTATAATTTTTTTTTGTTTTCACCAGGGTATTCACTAGCGACTTAGTGACTAATCCCTTCGCTGATTTGTAGGCACCTCGATGAGTGGGACAACTGGTCCAAGGATTTAAGGCTGCTCCATGCCCAAGGCGGGGATCGAATTCCCGACACTTGATTAAGGGAGAAAGAGCCCCTTCCTCTCTACCACGCATCCATTATAATTGATTTCCTCTTTATATGTAGACCTAGAGAAAACCAGGACATCAAATTCAGCACCTTTATAGGATCTGGGTAGCCATTCAACCAACTTCATGTTGGCGAGATTTGAAATGGTAGACTTAGACCCGCCACTAGTAGATTTACCATAGTAGTGTCTCATTTATTCCAAAACCAGGTTAGTACCACAAACTTTGCTAATGGATATCATTCGCATAACAATAAGAAAAAAACTATCTTTAACTTGAAGAGTCATGAACTTGTGGTAGTCTTCTTGTGGTTTGAAGTAAAATATGTTTCAATGCGGTGAAAAATAATATGGAGAAATACGTTTTCAGTTATTTAGAGTTAAGTTTTCTTCTCTATTCTTATTTAAAATTTCATAATTATAGGGTTTGCACTTATTCACAATATTAATCCCATAAAAAATTAATTTTAAATATGTGAAAAAATATTTCACCGTATTACTTTTCACCATGGATAAAAGTATTTCACTCCGAACCAAACGGATATAAGATTGTTATGAAAGGGGAAACAAACCACATCTTCAATAATTGGGATGTTTACATCGCGACATCCCCACCTTAAAGACGAATTAAATCTTCATGAGGTTTAGAGACCCTAATGTTCCCTCTATCAAGAATCTTATATTTGATTCTAAAGTCCTTAAAGTTATCGTTAGAGAAAACCTCATATTTTAAACTATTGTCATGTGTATAAAAAAGAAGAGATGAAGATAGGAAGAAAATAAGAAATTTCCGAATAAAATAAAATAGGTTTGAAAAATCTTGAGCATAGAGCAACAATGGTAGAAGTGAGAAAATATCTAAAGAAATGAAATTTAGAAATGGGAGATAAAGGGGCCCTAGTGTCTTAGGGATTGTGTGTGTATCCCCGTCATTATATTCCAACCACCTTTTAGTAGGACAAAACATCATTTCCCTAAGGAGACAAGGCAGTCCATATCATCGTGATAAACCTAGCTACTTACAATTATGCTAGATACAAGGTACCTTTGCAAATGCCCATTAAAATGGATTTTTCAAAATTAATGAACATGTTCTTGTTGTACATTACTGAATACTTAAATCCTTTTATCTCACGTTGGAAAAAATGGGGTGCGTTCACCACACGGGAGCACTAGTTTGAATGCTAGCGTGTGCATGATTTTAGTGAATCAATTATTTTTTTCCATGGGACATATTTCAGCTAGCGGAAATTGATACCTAGCACACACTTTTATGTTTCGTCTCATCTTATAAAAGGTCATGTATCAAATACTCTCATGAATTTTTTTTTATACATATTTAGTTCAAGTCTTTTTATTTTGCACCAAGAAGTCTTTCATCATGTCAAAAAGGCTTTATCATGTCACTGACGCGGACCTTTAAAGATAAGAGAATAAGAAACTTTTTGATACAAAATAAAATACCTGGACTAAGGATGTGTTTGATAACACTAATTTTCCATGGAAAATACAATATATGGAGTCATTTTTCATCTTTTGGATGTTTGATAAAAAAAAATTTCTCGAAATTGATTTCCTTAAAACAAGTCACGTAACCACTTTTTTCACAAAAAGGTGAAATTAAAAAACATCCTTCTACCTTCTTATTCATTTTCTAGAGAAAATAATTGCCGCACCAAAAAAATTGATAAAAAATTCAGAAAATGAATAATAACCCAAAAATAATGAAAAAAATTCAGAAAGTGAATCACAATAAAAAATAATGAAAAAAATACAGAAAATGAATAAAACCCCCAAAATAATGAAACAATCCAGAAAATGAATAAAAACCCCAAAATAATGAAAAAATAAAATCTAGAAAGTGAATGAAAACCAAAAAATAATGAAAAAAAATACAGAAAGTGAATAAAACCCAAAAAATAATTTAAAAAAATACAAAAACTAAATAAAATTCCAAAAATAATGAAAAAATCCAGAAAATTAATAAAAACCCAAAAATATTGAAAAAACTATAGAAAGTGTATAAAACCAAAAATAATGAAAACATCCCGAAAATGAATAAAAATTCAAAATAATGAAAAAAATCCAAAAAGCAAATAAAAATCCCAAAATAATGAAAAAATACAGAAAGTGAATAAAAACCCAAAAAAATGAAGAAAAAAACTCAAGAAAATGAATAAAAGCCCAAAAAAAATCCAAGTAGTGAATAACAACCCAAAAATAATGAACAAAATACAAAAAGTGAATACAAACCCAAAAATAATGAAAAACATTCAGAAAGTGAATAAAAATCCAAAACTATTTTAAAAAATACAAAAAGTGAATAAACCCACCAAAAAATGAAAAAAAATCCAGAAAATGCGTAAAACTCCAAAAATAATGAAAAAAAATCCAGAAAGTGAATAAAATCCAAAAATAATGAAAAAAATCCAGAAAGTTAATAAAAACCCAAAACTAATGAAAAAAATACAGAAAGTGAAAAAAACCCCAAAAATAATGAAAAAAATCCAGAAATGAAGAAAAACACAAAAATAATGAAAAAATTGAGAAAGTGAATTACATGTTCTTGTATCCTCCCCCTGATAAGATGCTCCCCCTAATTGATATGTCCAATTTCACCGTTGGTGGAGCCGATGCATTCCAATCTCGTACACAAACTTTTGAAATGTTGCCTTTGGCAGTGACTTTGTGAAGAGATCAGCGAGGTTATCACTTGAACGAACTTGCATGACTTCAATCTCATTTTTCTTCTGAAGCTCATGAGTGAAGAAAACTTTGGTGAAATGTGCTTGGTTATGTCTCCTTTGATGAATCCTTCTTTAATTTGTGATATACATGGTGCATTATCTTCATAGATAGTACTTGGAATATCTGCAATAGAAGACAATTGACAAGAACTACGAATATGCTGAATTAAAGATCTCAGCCATACACATTCACGGCTAGCTTCATGAAGAGCCAAAATTTCAGAGTGGTTAGAAGAAGTAGCTACTAAAGTTTGTTTAGTAGAACGCCAGGAAATAGCAGCATTACCACAAATAAATACATAACCTGTATGAGATCGACCCTTATGAGGATCAGAGAGATATCCAGAATCTGCATAACCAACTAATTTGGAACTATTAGAGTTATATGAATAAAATAAACCCATGTCAGTGGTCCCACGTAGATATCTTAGGATATGTTTGATACCAGCCCAATGCCTTTTGGTTGGTTCAGAAATATATCTAGCAAGAAGATTCACATAGAATGAAATATCCGGCCTAGTGCATTGCGCCAAGTACAATAATGCACTGATTGCACTTAAATAGGGTACTTCTGGACCCAATATTTCCTCATCTTTTTCTTTAGGACAGTATGGATCTTTGTTTATGTCCAAAGACCGAACAACCATGGGGGTACTTAGTGGGTGCGCTTTATCCATATTAAAACGTTTTAATACATTTTCAGTATAATTAGACTAATGGACTAAAAACCCACTAGAAGTTTTCTCGATCTGCAGGCCGAGACAAAATTTAGTTTTCCCAAGGTCTTTCATCTCAAATTCTTTTTTCAAATAGTTAGCAGTTGTTTGAGCTCTACTGGAGTTCCAATTAAATTTATGTCATCCACATAGACTGCTACTATTGCATATCCTTTTGAGGATTTCTTTATAAATACACAAGGGAAAATTTGATTATTTTCATACCCTTCCTTAGACAAGTATTCACTAAGACGATTGTACCACATTCTTCCGGATTGCTTTAAATCGTACAATGAACGTCTCAGTCATATCGAGTACGTACTCCTCGGCTTTGCTTCAGGCAAAGGAAATCCTTCAAGGATTTTCATGAATATTTCTGTGTCTAAGTCCCCATATAAATAAGCGGTCACAACATCCATGAGTCTCATAACAAGATTTTTAGAGACCGCTAAGCTAATCAGATATCTGAAAGTTATACTATCCATAACAGGGGAGTATGTTTCCTCAAAATCAATCCCAGGTTTCTGTGAGAAACCTTGTGCCACAAGTCGTGCCTTATATCGAGTGATTTCATTCTTCTCATTTCTTTTTCTTATAAAAACCCACCAATAACCTACCGGGTTAAAACCTTTTGGGGTTTGTACTATAGGTCCAAATACACCACGTTTATTTAGAGACTCGAGTTCTGTCTTGATGGCAATTTCCCATTTTGGCCAATCTACCCTTTGTCGACATTCATTTAGAGTACGTGGTTCAGTATCATTATCATTGCCCTTTGAAATTTGTGTAGCTACAGCATATGAAAAAACGTCATCAATGACAGTTTCTTTTCGATCCCACATTTCTCGCGAATATGTATAAAACATAGAGATCTCGTTATTATTATAAGGTACCTTTTCCTCTTCAGGGGCTAGTATAGTCACTTCAGTGACTTGTGTGTTTTCAGAAACAATAACCTCTTCAGGGGTTTCAGAGAAAGTGGATCTTTTATTCATAACCTCTTTGGGAGGATGATTAGGGCATGATTTTTCATTTGATCTCCGCTTCCGGGGAGCAGAGTCTTTAGAACCTACAGGTCTTCCACGCTTCTGGCATGCAACAGATTCATTTGCTGCTGATGTCAATGTTTGTCCCACTAGTACATCAATTCTTGTAGGCACATTTGCAGCGGGTACATGAGACTTGGTTACTTTTGCAGCATCATTGAATGCATCGGGTAATTTATTTGCAATTTCCTGAAGATGCAATATCCTTTTCACTTCATGCTCACATTGAGTAGTACGAGGGTCTAGATGAGACAAAGTGGAAGTGTTACATGTTAATTCTCGTCATTTTTCAGGAATGGACCGTACTTCTGGTACGTTCTTTCCTCCCCCTAACGGCGGAAAGAGTGTCTCATCAAAATGACAATCCACAAATCTAGCGGTAAATGTATCACTTGTCAGTGGCTCAATATAGCGAATAATTGATGGTGAATAATAACCAACATATATTCCCAAACGACGTTGGGGACCCATTTTGGTACGCTGGGGTAGAGGGATGGGTACATGCACTGCACAACCAAATTTACGCAAGTGGGATATATTTGGTTGACATCCAGACACAAGTTGAAACGGTGAAAATGGGTGATAAGCTATGGGTCTAAGCTTAATTAACTTAGCAGCGTGTAGGATAGCATGTCCCTAGGCAGAGACTGGGAGTTTAGATTGCATAAGCAAAGGTCGCACAATAAGTTGCAAATGTTTAATCAAAGACTCAGCTAAACCATTTTGAGTGTGGACATGCGGGACTGGGTGCTCAACATCAATACCTTGTGATAAACAATAGTCATAAAAAACTTGAGAAGTAAATTCTCCTGCATTATCTAAACGAATTGATTTAATGTGTTGATCAGGAAAATGTGCTCTAAGTTTTATGATTTGAGCAAGAAATTTTGCAAAGGCCAAATTACGAGTAGATAACAAACAAACATGTGACCAACAAGTGGACGCATCAATAAACACCATAAAATATTTAAAAGGTCCACTAAAAGGGTGGATGGGCCCACAAATATCCCCTTGAATTCTTTGTAAAAAGGATGGTGACTCTGAAGCAATTTTGAGAAAAGATGGCTTAGTAATTAATTTACCTTGAGAACAAGGGGTGCAAAAATGATCATCGGGTAAAGTAAGTTGTTTGTTTGTTAATGAGTGCCCGTATGAGTTGTTTATGATTCGACGCAACATGTTTGATCCAGGGTGACCCAATCGGTCATCCCATAATATTAAATTATAAGGATCATTGAGCTTCTGGCTCATGATAGTATGTGATTCTACAACAATAATTGTTGTATGGTATAACCCCATAGATAATGCAGACAATTTCTCTAGTGTGAGCTTCTGGCTTCCAACACTAGATGTAATGCAAAGGAACTCTTTATTATCTTCATTACATGTTTCAATATGATACCCGTTCACTCTTATGTCTTTAAGGCTCAATAAATTTCTTCTGGAATTTCTTGAGTATATAGCATTATTTATGAATAAGTGGGTACCATTAGGTAACACCACGTGGGATCTTCCGGAGCCTTCAATGATCTTAGCAGGACCAGCTATAGTGGAAAGATTCGTTGTATTGTATACCAAGTCTGAGAAAAACTTCTGGTTTTTCAAAATGGTGTGGGTTGTCATACTGTCTACCAGACAAGTATCATCGCTTGCGCTTACTTTCGAATCCATACCATTAACATAATTAAACATAAATTGAAATGCAATCCACCAATCATATAAGCATAAAAAAAATGATCAAAACCATTCCATTAACTACTAAAATCTCGAAATAAAGATATAAAATTGTCTAAGCTCTAAGGACAAACTACTAATGTCTCAATAGAAAAGATGAAGCAATAAATAAATAAATAAATCATAATAATTTAGGTCTTCAGGACCGTCTGAGGTAGTTCTCCAAGCATGTTATCAAATGTCTCATCATCAATAGCATATCCATCCTCATCTTCGAAAAAATCATTGAAATTGAGTTCAGTATCGTCAAGTTTCCAACGGTCTTCAGGACCTTCCATAATGTTTGTCTCCATTTTCTTTTTCGAGGCCTGATATTTTTCAACCAATTTCTTGGACGAACGACAGGTACGTGTCCAATGCCCACTGCGGCCACATCTATGGCAAATATCATTTGGATTTTATGGATTTGACTTCTGATTCCCTTTATTGATGTGATTATTCCACTTCTGGTGGTTCTTGAATTTCATATTTTGTCTAGGGCCATGATTATTGTAGCCACCTCTTCTGGAGTTGCCACGGCCCCGCGGCATATTTCCTTGGCCTCTTTCATTATTCTGAACAGAGTTAGCATTCAGTTCAGGGAGTGCTACAGATCCAGTGGGTCTAGATGTATGATTCTTCATCAATAAGTCATTGTTCTGTTTAGCAACTAGGAGACATGAGATTAGTTCTGAGTACCTTTTAAACCCTCGCTCTCGATATTGTTGTTGCAGGAGCATATTCGGGGCGTGAAAAGTTGAGAATGTTTTCTCCAACATATCTGCATCCTCTACATTTTCTCCACATAGCTTTAGTTTGGAGGTAATCTTGAACATAGCAGAATTATATTCAGGCACAGTCTTGAAATCTCAAGTTGAGCCATTCATGGCGTGCACCTGGAAGTATGATCGATTTCTTGTGGTCATAACGCTCCTTTAGGGAGTTCCATAAATCAAGATGATCTTTCACTGTAAGGTACTCACTTTTCAAATCATTGTGTATGTGATGCCTAAGGAATATCAGGGCCTTAGCTTTGTCCTGCCGGGACATAGTATTTTCAAGTGTTATTGCATCACCAAGATTTCGAGCTTGAAGGTGGAGTTCAGCGTCTTGAGACCAATTCAGATAATTCACCCCAGAAATTTCAAGTGCTTCAAATTCGAGTTTAGAAATATTTGACATTTTTAAACTGTTCAATAAATAAATTACAATCAGAAATATGTAATACATAATAAAGAAAAATTAATAATTCAATATTGATTAGAATGTCATGTGTGTGATTAGGACTTTAAGCCCTTTATTTAATAATTAGAACTTCATGTCCGTACTAATTATTTGTTGAAACTTCATATCAATACATAAAATAATTGAACTTTGGGTCATTTTTTATTGAGTATAAGGACTTTATTTACCATATTTTGTCAAAACTTCAGGTTCGATCAGATTTTAAAAAAAAATATTTGGAACTTCAGGTCCAAATTATAAATTGTTTGGGGACATTTAATGTCTCTAATTCTATGATAGAAATAATCAAAACTTCGGATTTTGATTGAGGTTATATATTATTTTGGAACTTCAGGTCCAAATTATAAATAACAATCTAAGTCCCAAATTTTAAATGTAATTGAGGACTTCAGGCCCCAATTACTAGGAACATCAGGTCCCAAAAATCAAAACTTTATGTTTGATTTTATGGTATATTTTGTTATTATGTTCAAAAAAAAAATTGAACATCAATGGCGAACTTTTGGTCGCAATAATAAGAATTGGAAACTTCAGGCCCCAAAATTAAATAGATATTCGGAGCTTTAGGTCCGAAATTAAAATATAAAGGAGGAACTTCGGGCCCTATATATTATAAAGAAGGAACTCGACGATTATAAATTTCCTAATATATTTCTAAAAAAGAATTAAACAAAAAATATTTAAGATTTTAATAAAGCCATGAGCGTCGACTACTAAAAAAAAACAATTCATGAGTCATAAGAACCCCACAAACATATTTGATCCTCTTATTAAATGAGTTTTTAGTTCGAAACTTTAAGAGAGCTCATAATTTTCAACTTCACGACGCGTATTTGAGAGCATTTGACACTTCTTTTTTTCCCTACAATTCCCCCACTTTTGATAAAACCCCAGACCTTTATCATTTATTCTAGTCAACTTTAGTGAGTTTTTAAGTGAGATTTTCTTTAAACACAAAACACTATATAAAAAATCATTGTAATTGTTCTATTTTGCATCTCAAACATAGTGATCAAATCAACCAAAGTTAAGTTCTACTAAATGGTTGAGAGTGAAGACCGGATGCATTAGAGACATGTAAAAGATCTCAGGTCTGAGTTAGTCTTGTGCATTTTGTAAATCTTTTTGAGTTTAATAATAGGAATGAGTTTTTATTATTACTAATTTTGTTTGTTTGTACAACCTAAAAGTTTTCACATAAAAATTGAGAATTTAATCGAGGGTCAATTGTTAAATAGTCCCTACAATAAATATATATTTTTTAAAAAGGACACATATTTTTAGTTTAACCCATTTAGTCCCTCAAGCACTCAATATCCTCTTATTTTTAGAGGTCCGCGCCAGCGGCACTCCCTCTCCAAAATATGTGGCAAAGGACTTTTTGAGACAAAATAAAAAAGTTTGGACTAAATGAGTATTAAAAAATGTTCGAGGGACTATTTGGTATATGTCCCTTTAATCAATTGGATCTTGGATACTTAAAGGTTAAGCGTAGTATTTTGACAAAAAAAAAAACTGAGGGTGTGTTTGATAAATAAGATGGAAAATAAGCGCCAAGAGCCAATTTTCATGGAATTGAAGATTTAAAAAAATATTCCGTGAAAAAAATTTGTTGGTGTTGTTTGATTGCAATTATTATCCAGATGGAAAATGTTCTATTTTTTATTTTTTTTGTTTGGTTCCCTATATTTTTCATGGGAAAAAAGTAGAAAATTTATATATAAAATAGAAAATCAATAAAAATTTCAAAGAATAAATAAATAAATAAATCCAAAATGTGAATAAAACCCCCAAAATAAGGGGAAAATCTAGAAAGTGAATAAAAATCCAAAAATAATGAAAAAAATCCAGAAAGTGAATAAAACCCCCAAAATAGTGCAAAAAAAATACAAAAAATGAATAAAAACCCAGAAATAACAAAAAAAATACAGAAAGTGAATAAAAATCCAAACCCAAAAATAATGAAAAAAATACATAAATTGAATAAAACTCCAAAAATAATGAAAAAAAAAACTCAAAAGTAATTAAAAAAATCTAGCAAAGTGAGTAAAAACCCCAAAAAATCCAAAAAGTGAATTAAAACACCAAAATAATAAAAAAAACCAGAAAAAGAATAAAAACCCAAAAATAATGAATTTTTTTTCCAAAAAGTGAATACAAACACAAAAAAATGAAAAAAGTACAAAAAGTAAATACGACCCCAAAAATAATGAAAAAAAATTCAAAAACTGAATTAAAACCCAGAAATAGTGAAAACAAAACCCAAAAAGTGAATAAAAATCCAAAAATAATGAAAAAACTACAGAAAGTCAATAAAATTTGAAAAATAATGAAAAAAATCCAGATAGTGAATACAAACCCATAAATAACTAAAAAAATACAGAAAGTGAATAAAAACACAAAAATAATATAAAAAATCAAAAAAGGAATAAAATTCAAATAAAAAAATACAGAAAATGAATAAAAAAACTAGAAAATAAATATTAACCCCATAATGAATTTTCTGTATTTTCTTCATTATTTCTGGATTTTCATTCAATTTCTGAATTTTTTTCATTATTTTTAGGTTTTTATTCATTTTCTGGATTTTTTTCATTTTTTAGGAGTTTTATTCACTTTTTGTATTTTTTTCATTATTTTTGGGTTTGTTTATTTTTTTCACTTTTACTATCGTTTTCATTATTTTGGTGTTTTTATTCATTTTTTGGAATTTTTTTCATTATTTAGGGGTTTTTATTCTCTTTATGTATTTTTTTCAATATTTTTTGTTTTTTATCTACTTTTTGGGTTTTTTTTCATTATTTTTTGATTTTATTCATTTTCTGGATTTTTTTCATTATTTTTGGGGTCTTATTCACTTTGCGTTTTTTTAATTTTTTGGGGTTTTTATTCACTTTTTGGATTTTTTTTTCCCATTATTTTTGGGTTTTCATACATTTTTTTGATTTTTTACATTATTTTTTGGATTTTTTTGGTAGTTTTATTCACTTTCTGGTTTTTTTTTCATTATTTTTGAATTTTTATTCACTTTCTGGATTTTTTTCATTATTTTGGGGGTTTTAATCACTTTCTGTATTTTTTTTCATTATTTTTGGGTTTTTATTCATTTTCTTTATTTTTTCATTATTTTTGGAGTTTTATTCACTTTCTGTATTTTTTTTAATTATTTTACATGTTTTTTTTTAATTTTGGGATTTTTTCCATTATTTTTGAGGTTTTATTCACTTTATGTATTTTTTCATTATTTTTGGGTTTTATTCACTTTCTGGACTTTTTTTCATTATATTTGTGTTTTTATTCACTTTCTGAATTTTTTTCATTATTTTTGGATTTTTATTCATTTTCGGGATGTTTTTCATTATTTCTGGGGTTTTAATCACTTTCTAGATTTTTTTCATTATTTTTGGGTTTTTATTCATGTTTTGGAATTTTTTTTCATTTTTTTGGTTTTTATTCTTTTTCTGTATTTTTCATTATTTTGAAGTTTTATACACTTTCGGTATTTTTTCATTATTTTTGGATTTTTCTTCATTTTCTGGATTTTTTTCAATATTTTTCTGGTTTTATTTAGTTTCTGGACCTTTTTCATTTTTTTCGGTTTTTATTCACTCTCTGGATTTATTTTCATTATTTTTTGGTTTTTATTCATATTTTGGATTTTTTTTAAAATTATTTATGGGGTTTTAATAAGTTTCTGAATTTTTTTTCATTATATTTGGGTTTTTATTCATTTTGTGATTTTTTTTCGTTTTTTGGGCTTTTTATTTATTTTTTGTATTTTTCGTTATTTTTGGAGTTTTATTCACTTTCTGTGTTTTTTTCATTATTTTTAAATTTTTATTCATTTTTTGAATGTTTTTCATTATTTTTGGGTTTTATTCACTTTCTGGATTTTTTTCATTATTTTTGAGTTTTTATTCATTTTTTGAATTCTTTATCAATTTTTTTGGTCTGGTAATCTTTTCCTTGGAAAATGAATAACAAGGTGGGAGGAGGTTTTTTAATTCCATCTTTTGTGGAAAAAGTGATTACGTGATTTGTTTTAAAGAAACCAATTCCATAGAAAATTTTATTTATCAAACATCCAAAAGATGAAAAATGACTCCATATATTGCATTTTTCATGAAAAATTAGTGTTATCAAACACACCCTTAGATAAAATAACTTGTTCTGCTCGTTGTGTGATTTGGTGTTTTCGATATGGAATTTAATAATTATTCACATAATTCATTATATAATTTCAGTAGGATTAATTACCATTGGGCCCTGAACATTGTCCCTACTTACACTTTTTCTCCAATTCTTTCAATTTTTTTAATTGACACACTCTAGTTTCACTAACAATTCAATTTTCCTAAAAACGTGACGGCCGTCTATTTTTTGGTGGAAGATGGCTCACGTGTAGGGGTGCAACCGATACGGGTTTTTACCGTACTGTACCGTTTTGGTCCGGAAAAAAATTGTTTTGGTTTCATATTATGAAATACCGAAAACCGATATTTTACCGAAACCGAAAATACCGTCAAAAATTTGGTTGGTTCTGGTTTTTAGATACAAAAAACTCATTTACCGAATTTACCGTACCGATATCGTACCAAAATTACCGTACCGAAATATTGTACCAAACTTTTTGTGCAGTGCCAAATTATTTTGGATATCATACTATTTCTATTTATTTTATTCCTCATGAGTAAGTTTTTATATTCTCTTTGAATTTAAATTTATTTATTTGAGTATTTGGTTTAAGTGTTAAATAATTATGTTAATTAAACATATATTTTGTTTAATTAATCAAACATCTAACACAAAATGAATTAGGCAGCATTTTGTTAAAATAAAAAGAGCCGTTTGTTTTGTTGGCTATATTTCCGTTTTGCCCTTATTTCATTTGGGCTTTAGATTGTGGTTTGTGTAGAGATCTTTTTTTAGGGTTTCCATTTCATTTTTTTAACCTCTTTCTCTCTCAAAATGTGTGGCCGTCATTTTTGTTTGAGCTCTCTCTCTCTCATTTTTTTTCTTCTTCAACCTTACGTTGATTTTGAGAAATAATTTTTTGGAGACTTTTATTTGAGAACACCATTTTTTTGCTTTGAGATTTGGCTTTCGATTTGGTGTGGTCACTTCGTTTTGAGATCGGGTTTCCGGTGACAATTTTTTCGGCGCCAGCTGTATTCGGATCTAAGTTCCCTCCGTGTTTTTCGGTGATTTTTTTTCTCGACGAGTTGGCTTTTCCGGCGATTGTTTGTTTTTCGGTGTTGGAGGTGTGGATGGTTTTGACTTTCTGGCGAACATTTTTTGAGGTAATAGCTCCCTCGTTTTTTTAGGCTCATCATCTTGGCTCACTCTCCTCAGGCATCAGCTCCCTCATCTCGTCTCACTCTCCTCCGGTGCCGATAAAAGCAAATCGGTTAGTTTGGTCTCGTATCTATTTAAATCTATTGTTCCAAATGCTACAAATGCTAGAAATTATACTTGTTTGTGTATGTTTCTAATTGTTCCCAAAAACTAGAAATGCTAGAAATTGTAATAGCTAGAAATGCTAGAAATTGTAAGCGCTAGAAATGGGTATATCGAAATATATACTAGATTTACTGAATGCATAAACCGATTTGAAATTCTGGTGTTTACCGGGAAAAACCCGAATTGAAACCGAAATTACCGAAACCAAAAAAATCGAAAAATACCGAAAAATCGGTCGGTTTTGTTTTGGTTTTTGTTTTGATGTACCGGTCGGTAAATTGGTACGGTACGGTTTTACCATATAGAATGTGGTTTTGGTATTGGTAAGGAGTCGTTACCGATCTTACCGTACCGGTTACACCCCTACTCACATGAGTTGCGCATGGATAATAAGTGAGGGTATGTTGGTCATTTAAATAAGAATATTTTATTTAAAAAAAAAGCCCTACACACTCATACGAACACAAGCTCTCTCTCTCTCTCACACATATCTGGGGAGGAACGGCGGAGAGGGGCTTAATCGCTGGTGGGTGGGGGGGGGGGGGGGGGGGGGGGGGGGCTGAGCGAGGCAATTTGGGGTGGGGGTAGGAGGAGGGGGGCTCCACTAATCAGCTGCATGGTGGAGTGCTCCATTTATGCTTGTTGGTTTAATGTACTAATGTTAATGGTGTTTCAGTTGCGTAAGACTTGATTTCTTCATGTCTTTTGCACTTGTGGGTTTGGGGTAAGGCAAATATGGTGTGTTTCTTTGTCAATGCTTCGTTAACACATCTCTATTATTCAGTTATTATTTTGTATTTGATTTTTTTAATTTTTTTAGTTTTTTTTATTATTGAAAATCTGTTTTTATGCAGATTTTGGACAAAATATTTTTCCTATTTTATTTATTTTCTGTTTTTATGTATCTATTTTCTATTTTTTCCTTCTGTTTTTTAATACTTGGTGTATCTTTTTTTTTTTTTTTAATAGCAATTTGGTAAGAAATAATTTTATATTGCTGAAAATTAGTCATTATATGTTGGAAATTATTTATTATTGGTGAAAATTATTTTTTATTTGATGGATATGATTTATTATTGCTAAAAATAATTTATATCGATGAAAATCATTTTTAAATGATGGAAATACTTTATATTGCTGAAAATAATTTTTAGTTGATGGAAATGATTTACTATTGCTAAAAATAATTTATATCGACAAAAATCATTTTTTATTCGTGGTAATATTTTTTTTGTGGGAAATAAATATTTCATCAATTAGTTTTTAGAATTTTGCAAATTTTTAATATGTTATGGTATTTTCATAATTTTTAAATATATATTCATATTTTTAGAATTTATTCCAAGTTTTTTTTAATATATATTTTGGTATTTTCTTAATTTTTAAATGTTTTATTATTTAAAGATTTTTTTTCAAAACAAGTAGGTTTGGACAAAAATGCCCTTGCTTAAAGTCATGCGTCACGCACATAACCAACGTTTTTTGTAAAAAGTTAACGGAGTTGGATGACAAGGGTAAATTGTAGTCGTTTTTAAAGTTAGGGGTGTAAATTAAAAAAAATAAAAGAATAGGGGGAAAAGTGTAAGTAGGGGCAAAGTTTAGGGGGTCCAAGTGTAATTAATCAAATAATAATCCATATGTTTTCGCAATCTATCACATACAATCTTCGTTGCCCACAATTCGATTCCTCATTCAAAAAGTTACCCTAAATCCTAATCTCGTTCTAGGAGTTATCCAAACTCTCCATAAACCCCGCAAACTTTATATGTTATCTTAAGTACTTTATTAATTATATATTTAATAATGTTTTATATATTTATTTCTTGATCATTTTGTTAGAATTATTTTAAATAATAATTTTGCATAATGTATGCTCAATAATTATATTAATACTAATAGTCACTTTTGTTAATGAAAAAGTACTTTAAACATCAAGAGTCAAAAGAACTCTTGGGTATCTACTTTGATGGACAATTGAGATTAAATGACCGTTAAAGATTTAAATCTTATCCCTGCCTATAAATAAGTGAATGATTTTCCATCATTCAGATACACTAAGAGATAAGGGAGAGAAATCTAAATTCTCAATGAAGGATAATTTCAAATAGTGTTTTGACAATTGAGGAAGATCTAACCGTTGAGATTCGTTGATACTGGAGCACAGATTTGCCAAAGACAAGATGAAGCCATAGTCTGAATATTAGCCCGATCGGACATCATTAAGGTCGACTATTACACCAATCTTTTCAGTTGTGGCATGATGGAGGTATGTATTTATAATATCACTTTATGTTCCGCATAAAGATTGTATATGATAACCATGTTGATCAAAAATCTTAACATTAAATATATAATACATAACGTTTTGTACTATTAAATAACGAATAACATGTATAATTGGATATCATGTGTTAGATTTATAGACCTAAATAAAATTATTAATTAAGTTTTTATTTGATTAGTTTTGCATGTGGTATCAGAGCCTAAGTTTTTGATCTCATGATTGTCCATTAAGAGTTTTTACCTAAAAAAAGATCATCATATCTCGACGGTTTGAAGTCATTAAACCCCTAAAAATGCATTTTTTTCATTTTTAGTAATAATGTCAACGCTAGTAATTCTCCCTTAAAAATTGATTGTACGATTTCGTGAATTGGGGAGTGATCATGAAGCGATTGTTTCTGTCACTATAGTGATAGCTCAAAAAAATTTATTTTTGTAAAAATAAATTAATTTTTCATATTTTATGATATAAATCACTACATATATTCTCATGTTATGTATTATTTGGTATTGACCAAAAAGTTCAATATAATATTTTGAATATTAGATATATGATTAGGAGTTTGACAATAACATTTTCGATAAATTGAATTATTGTGTATAATCCATATTTGGTTGCCGAAAGGTCCTAATATAATTATGAATTAAGGTTTCGACAATAATATTTATTTGATGTTAGATTAGGATGACATCAAAGTGTCTTAACCTATAGTTATAAATAATAGATTATTGTGTATGCATCTTTATTTGTACCCTTGATTATCTATTAAGTTTTGATTATAATATTTTTTTTTGTGGGAAGTATTTTTTTTGCACACTCTATGAATTAATCATTTAAGTGCAATAAAGGATAAATGAATTTACGATCTCTAAGATTGCAACCATATGAATTAATTGGTATATTTGTATTATCACATAAAAGAAAATTTCATAAAAAATGAGATTTTGGGTTCCAAAATTTTTATGACGAAATTAAAATTGAATTTGGTTCTCTTATCGTGATTTTCTTTTGAGGCAATTTGATTATGTCTTTAAAGCCGTTTATTTTATAAAACTGTAAATCTGAAAATTTTGAGACGTTTTCAGTAACAGTTTTCTTATGTCTCTAATAAACAATAATTAAGATTAAAAATTACCGAATCACTGAGAATTTAATGAAATTTTTATGTTAATCCGAAACGACTTAATGATCAAAACTCACCATTTTTGGTGATAAGTGTTGTTTTGACTATTTTATCATGTTTAAACCCTCAAAGCCTTAAAATTGTCATATTTGGTACTGAAGTTGACAACTGCTTCTTTCTCCATTTTTTTTGAAATTCTGCTTATTAGAGATTATTTTAAGAGTATTCTTAACTTTTCTGTAGTGATTACTCCAATTTTTTGTTATTGAAAATTACGGATTTCTCCATTTTATGTGTTTTAATAAATACATCGGTTGCCTTACCTTATTTTACTATCATAATATTTTTGGTATACACCAAATATTGTTATGACTATTATATTTATCGTTAAGGTTTTGATATTAATATATATATTAGGTTAGAGTAGGTGTCCATTAAAGTGCCCTAATCTATAATTGTAAATAATAAATTACTGTGTATAAATTTGACTCCCAGTGAGTCCAAATATAATTATGAATGTTAGATTGTTGAAACAATGATGATGCGACTTGTTTATTGTAAGACTGTCCAAATGGACAATTTTAATTATCAAATGAACATTAATGAGTAATATTTTTTTCCGCGTCAACTTAACATTTAAGGATTTAAATTTTTTCCTTAGACTAATATTTATGTGAAGTTCAATTCGGTGCTAAAAATTATAAATATTAGACTAATGTGTATATTCTTATTTTGTCCACTATGAGTAATGGAATATTAAAAGCCTGCCTTAAAGTTTTCTTCTCAGCATTTATATCACGATTAGATTACGATTGTACCAAAGTGGTCTTATCTAAGAAATTGTAAATGTTGAATTTTATGATAACATTAAATTCTATATTTAGGCATGCTTTAGGGTTTTCATCTCAGTATTTATATCATGATTATGTTACGATTCCACAAAAGTGGTCTAATCTAATAAACTGTAAATATTAAATTTTGTGGTGACATTCAAATATTATATTTTGATTGCTCCAAAGAGTCCAAATATAGTTTTGAGTGTTCAAATTATTAATGATTTCATTATGATTAATTCATTGTGATTTGGTTGCTTCAAAGAGTCCGGTTGAAATGATGAAGTTAATATTAAGGGACAATATATTTGTTTATTAAAGTTGGTATCGATTGATCTAAAGTGTCCACAACCTTCTTTAATTTATAAGTACACTGCCCATTTATGCCTTTTGAAAACATTAATGCTTGATAAAATTATTATACAATCCATAAAATAATGTAATATTCATATAATGGATAAATTGGTAGTCACCAAAGTGACCCAACTAGAATGCTTGTGAATATTAAATTTAAAGATAAAAGAGGAAGTAATAACTCATCATGATTATATATGTAAAGACATTAATGATGGTATATTAGTTTACTTCGTGAGTAAGATAATTTTCCAAAGGAAATTGATTTTGAGTAATTGAAATAAATATTAAGGAATTATGCAATTAGGTGGTGAAAGGTTATCCTAGATAATATGTCCATCTAAATTACATAACATAGTACCCAATAAAGTCATATATAGATATCTATATCCTTATTATACCTCTAATACGATAGCATTAGAGGTTAATAAGGTTTTTATTGTCATAAATGCTCATACATGCATTTCTCTTTCTCTTTAGCAACCCAAATCCACATGATTAAGTCTTCTTCAACTTTTGAGTTTCTCTCTCTCTCTCTATCTATCTATCTATCTATCTATCTATCTATCTATCTATATATATATATATATATCAAATGTTCCCGATGATACTCTCTCTATAAATCCAAGTTTACACGATAAATAAATCCCCCCTCTCTCTTTATCTTTATCTCTCTCTCTCTCTCTCTACACCAAAATGGTAAAATTGTCACCTTTTTAGCGGCCAGGAAAAAACACACGTTTTTTTTGTCACGGTCATTGACTGTGACAAGTGAAATTTGTCACGGACTTGTCACGGTCAATAACTGTGACACATCCATGACAATTCTGTCAGTAAAAGAAACCTCCCCCTTCTTTTTTTCCCACCGAATTCGTTCCCTCCATTTCTCTGTCTCTCTCTAGCGGCTACTCTCTTTCTCTCTACAACTTTGGTATGTTTTCTCTCTATTTCTCCCCCATTTATGTATATGTGTATGTATATGTGCGTCTGTATATATGTGTGTAAATGTGCGTGTGTGTGGGGGGGGGGGGGGGAGGGGTATGTGCGTGTGTGTGTGTGTGTTTGTGTGTGTATATATACGCGTGTGTGCGCATATATGTGCGTGTGTATATATGTGTGTGCGTGCGTGCGTGTGGTGGGCAGGGGCAGCGGGGGGGGGGGGGGGGGAGGAGGGCAGGGGGTGTATATGTGCATTTGTGTGTTTTTTTAATTAAATTTTATTGGTTTATTAGATATTTCCCCTCATATTGTAGTGCCCCTTATAAAAGAATTGATTGATTTAATGTTGATTGGTTGTTAATTTTTTTTGTAAATTAATAATTAGTGCCCCTTTCATATGCAAGTAGGATTGCCCCTCATTGTAAATTAGTAAATTAATAATTGTATACTTTAATTGTTAGTTTAATTGATGAAAGGAACTAATTGAGTAGTTGAATTAGAAAGAGTACGGGATACACATGTGTTGTTGCCATTACGACTGGATTATAGTGGATTGATGTTGGGTTGTTTAGTTTTAAAAGTGGCATGACCACTGGATTATTATCCATATGGGGGTGGGATTTTTCAACTTTTTTTGAAAATTACTTTGTATAAGGAACAATATATATATATATAGTATGATAATTAAATGAAACATACTTGAAATTACATATAGTGCGAGTAGATACTTGCCTTCTAGTTCTTATGCGTACGCATTCAATAACCCTTAGACCCGTTCGAGAGTCATTACCCATGTAATGAGATCTCTCGAATTGTCCTGTTTGGACAGTTTAGGACTGAATAATTTCTGTATAATAATATTCTTAGTGGCTTAAGGTTGTTGCTTTTGGAGGAAGTTCTGCAGTCGTATCCTAATGTTCTTTGGGTACATACTAGATTGACAAGTGTGATTGTTATTTCAATTGATCAATTCAAACAATACTCACACTTGCCAATCTACTTCGTGTACTTGGAGAACTATAGGGATATGCTGTCGAATTTTTCTCAAATCGTAACAATGTGCATGAGTTGTTAAGTATATTACATAAATATGCGGTCTTGAATGGGATAGGATCACTCACCCTTTAGAGGAGATGGAGGAAATAGAAATTAAATGAAACATACTATAAATCTAAGTTTTGTTTATACTAATCCATGAATATACGCTTCGTACCTTTAATAGGTGATTAGTTGTGGTAGTTGTGATGGGATATTCGAAATACAAAGAGTGGATGGGTGAGACAAATAGAATGGGGGATGTGTTTCGTAGAGGTGCTAATGAATTTGTGAAATACGCAAAGAGATGTCGTCATGATGAAGTATTTTCGTGTCCGTGTGCTAGGTGTAAGAATGGTAAGGTGTTTGAGTGGAAAATGCACGAAAAGACCTTAAATCATTGAAACTTAAGCCACAACTATGGTTGAAAGAAGATAGTAGGGGAAGGACAATAATTCTCCCTAGTGTGTTTACTTTGATGAGTGGGGAAAGAAAGGTGCTTTTAGACACAATATATAATTTGAAGGACAATAGTTCCCCCTGGTGTAATTCGAAATATATTTGAATTGGATTATATAAGCTTCAAAGAGGTTGTATTTTACTGTGATTGGGTAAGAGTTGAGGATAAAAATTCTTGTAAAGTTGATCCTATCACCAATTTTATCATGGTTGACTTATCCAAGTTGAAGAGCAATGACCACGTGAACGATGAGCCGTTTGTTTGTGCATTTTAAAAGGTTAACCAAGTGTTTTACTCGAAGTATATCAATAATGAGTCGTGGTAAATTTTTCTACACGCGCCAAAGCGTCTGCTGCTCCTACCGAATATCAATCCATTTTTTATGATAACTCGAATTTGAAACAATTTTTCAATTTTTGTAATAAATATTCCAATTTGTAGTTTATCAATCCATTTTTAATGCTTTTAATTGATTTGCACTTTATCATTTTCACTCTTGTGTAGTGTTCGTGTGTGTGGGCAGTAGGAGTGGGGGTGAGGATGTTTTGGATTTTTAGTAATTGTACATATTATGAGCTAGATGCTGTTGTTTTGAAATTCAGAAGTCAGGTGTTAAACAGTAACAATTCATTTGGATTTGTAGTAATTGTACATATTTTCATGTCTTCTTCTAATTCATTTTGATTTGTACTAATAACAACATTTTTTTACAGCAAACGTCTCCTTCAGGTATTAAGGCCAGGATGATGATGTTGATTGTGATGATATCGTTTGGGCTCGGTGGTAGCGGAGGCGAGGAGGGTGATAATACGCAAATATTGCGTATTTCATTCCTCGAACCGACGCATTTTAGCCTCCTTGGGTATTTTATCCCCTATATTTATGCTCGTTAACCAGACAACCTTGGATTTCTATGTTAACATGTTTTGCAGGGGTTAATTGAGCTTTTGTAGTTATTTGGATGCTAAGTGTGAAGTTCGGACACATTCCGCTCAATTTCCGTACGCGATCGCACGTTCAAGGCCAATTCGGTCAATTCACAGGTTAGGAACCTGGCCAAACATCTTCACGGAAGTTGTATCCCTCCTCGCAAGCTTCCCGTGGCCATAAACAGTGCGCAATTCCGATTCAGAACGAAGAAGTTATGGCAATTTCAGCGGAAGATAAAACCATCCAACCAAAACAAGAGGAAAAGAGAAGTAACCCTACTGGATCGATCGATCGATCGATCGATCAAAAGGATCAATCAATCGATCCTTCAGATTTTGTCAATCGTGGGGAGATAGTGGGCTGATATTTTTACCATCGATCGATCAATCAAAGGGATCGATCGATCGATCCCCTATTTCCAGCTGATATTTTGGCTTTTCTTTTCTTTTCTATTTTCTTTTCTAATTTAATTCCTTTTACTATATAAAGGATTTGTTTTGTAAAAACAGATAATTTAGTTTTAGGTTAGAATAGCTTAGGGTTTGAGGGTTTTTGAAGAGTTCTTCTTCATTTCTCTTTGGTTTGACACCCAATTGGGTTGTAAGTTGCACTATTCATCTTCCCTCTTCATTAATATAGTTGTATTCCTTTAATTCTTGCTTTGATTAATTATAATTACATGGTTTGATAATTAGGTTTACTTGCTTTCTTTACTTGCTTTCTAGTGTAGGTTTATCGCGTTTATTTACCATTTTCATTTATCGTATTTTTATCATGCTTTCTAGCTAAATTAGTCTAGGTTGTGTTTGAATGGAACTCACTCGGGTTGACGTGTTGATTTACTTTGGTGATGGTATTTACGGGTCTATTTCGGGTGCGTTGTCCTAGTTATTACGCCTAGGGGATTTGACGGGGCATATCATGTATGTTCCGTGCTTACGACCTTACGTGCGTAATTTTCGGGGTATTTGTTGACGCCAAAATTGGATTAGGAATTTATGCGGATTTAGGGGCGTGACAACCCTTGGTTCAATTAACTATTGAAACGAGACTCATTCGTAATAACTCGTCGACCCATGTGGCCATTTTATACTAATTAACTCGGGTGAGAAATATTCGACGCAACCTATAGTTTTTACTCGTTTTGTTAATCTAGATTTATTTTTCCTCGCTTAGATTAATCATTTTCCCTTTATGCATATTTTTCCTTTTTAGTTTGTAATTTATCTTTTACACTTTTATTCTGGAATATTAAATCAATTAAATTCTAGCAACTCGTTTCTGTGGATTTTCGATACCCGACTTACCGCTATACTCACCCGTTGAGTATAGTCGTAATTTATGTTTTTGTATCAACACGGTGAAATTGGAAAACAACGATCGGCGTCTTGACCGACGTCGCATTTCACGCGTGATCAAAATGGTGTCGTTGCCGGGGATGAGTTTGTTTTAGACTTTATTTGATTTAGTATTTCATAGTATTTTCTTTCTATTTGTATTTTTTTCTAATATTTTTGCAGGACTACTATATTTGAGCACTTAGAAATGCTTGAATTTCTCTCGTGCACATATCTTTGTTGAATTCTCCACTTTGAGCCATTTTTGGGGTAAGCAAGTCTTATTCCAATTCTTTCGGTAATCATTATGATAATTCTCAAAATTCTAGCAAACCTTTGACTTTTGGTCAATACTTAGAATCCCAAAAAATTACAACATCTAAAATGACTTTGGGCGAGTATTACAAAAGTCAAGCTTTGGAGTACGTGTATTTTGAGGAAGATGATAATGATTTTGGGCCTTTACCTCCTTATAATAGGAATTTTAAAACTAATTACAATAGTTTTCAAAGTTCCTATAATAATGAGTTTAAGTTTATGTCCGATGATCATTTTCAAAGTTCCCATTTTCAAGTATCCGCACCTCGGCCTATGACATTCGGTGAGGGCTTACGTATGCTTGAGAATGAGAAAATTGAAAATCATTATCGGGAAGAAAATCATTTGTGGGAACATGAATTGGATTTATTATTTGAGTCCGACGGTGATTTTGCTTCCGAGACTTTCGAAGTCGAGGAATGCTTTGAAACAAATGAGGACTATGTGCCTACTTTTGAACAAACAATTATAGACTTTACCCATTTCATAATAGATATTGAAAGTGAGGATAAAAATGAAGTAATATCTATTTGCAATGAAATGATTTCTTCTTTGGCCCCCAAAGAAGAACATTTCATTGAAAATGATCTTATTTCCTTCTAAGCTCAATCTTCATGCGATGATGATTCATCTCATGAGTTTGAATTTCTTTCCTCCCCATTTTCATTCTCTGCTATCACACCGTCACAAGTACCCAATGATTCGGTTTCAAACTTTAATGTTTTAAACCTTTTCGCCAATGAGGAGTACTTTCTCGAATCGCCTCCCACGATCGCATCTTTTCCTTTGTGTGCGCCACCTCCCATTCCAATTTCAAAATCATTGGGAGGATATTCGGCTTTTCTCAGTCCCCACATGTTTTTGTCACCCGTTTAATTCAAATCCTCCATCGTCCCTCCAAAACTTTTAATTGGCGATGGTTCATTTCTTACGCCTTACACATGCCTTCCGTTGTTCAAACGGAATTCATATTTGTCAGAGGGCATGCTTGTGAGTGAGGGTACACCGGTTATCCTCCAAAGTCAAATAGTTTTTACGGTGGACCCTCAACTATTTAGACTTCTACTATATAGTTAGTGTGAAGCCTAAATAGTAGGTTGTATATAGTTAGCTTTTTATTCTTTCTTTCTTTTTATCTTTTCTCTCCTTTTTTAATTTAGTCTAGTGTAATTAGTTAACTTTTTGTTATTTATTTTTTCTATGCTCGGTACTAACTTGTTTTGTAGATTCTTCGGACTTGTTCTTATGGGGATCGCTTCAATTTTGGGTAATATCGCTATTTTCCTCTCTTTAACTTAGTTCTTAATTCACAATGAGGACAATGTCAAGTTTTAAGTTAGGGGTGTGGGATATTCTATCCATTTCTTTATTTAGTCCATATTTTTGCTCACATGTTAGTTACTTAGTATGATTCTCTTAGAAAAATTAAAAAACTTGAAAAGATTTTCTTTATTTTTTCTCCTTTTTTGGGCATTTTTCCTCTGTTTTCGATGATAAATTTCAATAATTGCCCGATCAAATAGACAACCCAATGATGCATGTTCTCGATTTTAGAAGTTATTAAACTGTAGTCCTCTAATCATTGATATTATGAATAAATTCATGAATTAAACTTTAATACCATGAGCACATGCGTTTTTCTTGTTTTATTGATTTGGTTTAAGATTTTTATAACTCAATAATCTTTTGTTGCATTGTATATACTTACACCGAGTAAGCTTTTACCTTTCGTCATTTGTGAGTGTATACATTATTCTTTCCTCTTTGAAAACGTTACAGTCATTGATAATCTCTCTATTCTTTCACTTGATCGTTTATTAATTGAGTTCATATTTGAAATGTGTTACTTGATCATGATTTTCATATATTGTTTTGTCTCGAGAATTGTGTAAACTTTTTGAAATGATCATAGGACATCTTTGTATATCACCCATATGGTGACCTTGACCTCACCTTTTATATGTTCCCTAGTCAACCCACTTGAGCCTAAATACTAGCCTTTCGTTTCATTACTCAAAATCCCCTAACCAACTCCAAATTGGAGTTTTATACCATACACATTACCTTATATACCTTTGTTTGGAATGTTACTTGGGATTGAATGTTGTTGTTGTGTTGCGGTTGCAATTTAGGCATGTGAGAGTGAGATAAGTAAAGAAAAGAGATGTGAAAAGAGTGAAGAAAAAGAGAAAGCAAAAAGCAAAAGAAAACATGAGAAAAGGAAGAAAAGAAAAGAAAGAGAAAGTTGTAAATATTGTGTATATAGTTCAATAAGCTTTGATTACTCTCAAATTGATATATCCAATGCCTTGTTTGGATTATCTTTTCAATTTTAATATTTCCCGCATTTTCCCATTATCCTGAGTTTTCATCCCGAACACTTTGAATATGTACATACATTCCTTCATTTCATACCTTAACCCCATACCTACATTACAACCCTATTAAAGTCCTATGTGATCTTAGGTTGATGTAATTCAAAAGTCATAATAGTTTTGATAATCTATGAAAATGCATTTCGCCTATTTTAATATGCGGTATCTTTCATTGAGATTACATATTTTGCATTTTCTATATAGCGTTCTTCATTTGTGACATGTGTGCGGCCTAGTTTCCATTTACATTTACTCTTTATGCCCGCATGTTCTATGTGTTAACTCCCTGTTTTGAGTGAATTCACTTGATGAGTGTAATGCCCGTAAGGATTGAATATATGCTTGCCTTTACGTTATCCGGTTTATTTAAGTTTTTGCCAAATTACACTCTGCATGTGCTCGCTCCTCTCCCACATTTTAAGGTTTCAATTCTATGAGGTGCATTCTATAATGTTAATGATTCGAACTTTTGTTTGAATCCGTTCAATGTGCTAATAATGAATATGAAATCCTTTTCGTTATTGTGGGTTTGTCGCATGTTGGTTTGGGCATATTTTGAGGAAACCATGTGATGTTTGTGGGTATCATCCCTGAAAACCCTCACGAGACGACACTCATCCACTAGGGTAACCTAAGGATTTAACGGCTTATTGCATACACTAAATTCAATCTAATCGCCCGCAAAAGTGGCCTTATGCTTTTGTACCATACTTTTGTACTATCTCCTACGTTTGGTTTTCTTGTAGTTCTTGTAGCATACTATTTCATTGCTAGGGACTAGCAATGTATAAGTTAGGGGGTGTGATAATACGCAAATATTGAGTATTTCATCTCTCGAACCGATGCATTTTAGCCCCATCGGGTATCTTATTCCCTATATTTATGATCGTTAACCAGACAACCTCGGATTTCTATGTTAACATGTTTTACAGGGGTTAATTGAGATTTTATAGGTATTTGGATGCTAAGTGTGAAGTTCAGACGCATTTCACTCAATTTTTGTACACGATTGCACGTTTAAGGGAAATTCGGTCAATTCAAAGCTTGGGCACCTGGCCCAAAATCTTTATTAAATTTGTATCCCTCCTCGCAAGATTCGTTTGGCCGCGAACAATACACAATTTCGATCCAGAACGAAGAAGTTATGACAATTTTAGCGAAAGAGAAAGCTATCCAACTAAAACAGGAGGAAAAGAGAAGCAGCCCTGCTTGATTGGTTGATCGATCAAAAGGATCGATTGATCGATCCTTCAGATTTTGGCCATCATGGGGAGACAGTGGGATGATATTTTGACCATCGATCGATCGATCAAAGGGATCGATCGATCGATCCGCTGTTTCCAGCTGATATGTTGGCTTTTCTTTTCTTTTCTCTTTTCTTTTCTAATTTAATTCCTTATACTATATAAAGGATTTTTGTTATAAAAATAGATAATTTTGTTTTAGGTTAGAATAGCTTACGGTTTGAGGGTTTTTGGAGAGTTCTTCATTTCTCTTTGGTTTGACACCCAATTGGGTTGTAAGTTGCACTATTCATCTTCCCTCTCCATTAATATAGTTGTATTCCTTTAATTCTTTCTTTGATTAATTAGAATTACATGCTTTGATAATTTTCTTTACTTGCTTTCTAGTGTAGTTTATCGCATTTATTTACCACTTTCATTTATCGCGTTTTTATCATGCTTTCTAGCTAAAATTAGTCTAGGTTGTGTTTGAATGGAACTCACTCGGGTTGACGTGTTGATTTGCTTTGGTGATGGTGTTTACGGGTCTATTTCGGGTGCGTTGTCCTAGTTATTACGCCTAGGGGATTTGAAGGGGCATATCATGTATGTTCCGTGCTTACGACCTTGCGTGCGTAATTTTTGGGACATTTGTTGATGCCAAAATCGGATTAGGCATTTATGCGGATTTAGGGGCGTGACAACCCTTGGTTCAATTAATTGTCGAAACGAGACTCATTCGTAATAACTCGTCGACCAATGTGACCATTTTAAACTAATTAACTCGGGTGAGGGATATTCGACGCAACCTATAGTTTTTACTCGCTTTGTTAATCTAGCTTTATTTTCCCTCGCATAGATTAATCATTTCCCTTTTATGCATCTTTTTACTTTTTAGTTTGTAATTTATCTTTTACACTTTTATTCAGGAATATTAAATCAATTAAATTTTAGCATGTCGTCTCTGTGGATTTTCGATACCCGACTTGCCGCTATACTCACCCGTTGGGTGTAGTTGTAATTTAGGTTTTTCTATCAATGCGGTGAAACAGAAAACAACGACCGACGACGCGTTTCATGCATGATCAGAGGGATCCTCGGCCCCTAGGCTCCCCAAATATGGAAAATTGGGGATGGCCATCGAGAATAAGACAGGGCCATTAGCGAGATCCCTCAAGCTGGTAAAGACGATCATCGGCCCGAGGTACACTAGTTGAAGGGAGGTGCCAAATGAGATCAAGTTAGCTATTTGGGTGGCACTACAGGTAATGAATTTATATTTATATTTATATGTATATTTCAATTACAATTTCAATTTCATTTTATATTTATATTTATTCGCAACTAACATTGTATTTGTTGGACATGGATAATTCAGTCTGGATCCAAAGGTACGCGACTTCGTCTTGGAGCAGTTGAGGGAGCAACACAAGACGTGGAAGAAAAATATGCAGACCCGGTACTTTAGGAAGACCCAAGAGTCCGTTATCCGAATGTGTGAATCTGTCCCACTGAAGGAGCCGGTCTCATTGGCACAATGGCAAAACTTCATTGACAATGAGGTCGGGGTACTACAATTGGCATCTCACCAATCGGGGAGGGAAAACCGGGCAAAAAAGACGGACGTGCACTACTCCGACTGGACGTTTTACGCCGAGGTGCTGCATAGGATGATGATAAGATTTAAATTTTTTTATAACTATAAAAATATATTATTCTGCATTATTTTACTTTGCGGGGCCGATACTAATTTTACTTTATTTTATTTCAGGGGACAGGGAGTGGCCCTGGGGGTAGGCCACATAGGCTCGATACTTATGTGGCTATTCGGACGAAGAAGGGGAAGGATACGGAGGTGTCCCCGAGCGTCGCGGCCACGATTGTAAGTAATCCGACTGTTTATTTTTTGTTAATTACGTTATAATTTTTTATTTACTTATTTTACTAATCATGTGATTTTTATCGTTTCAGGCAAAGCTTAAGGAAGTGCATGAGTCGCAGTCTGATGTCGACAAGGCATCTTTGTCCACAGATGCACTCAACCAAGTGCTTGGCGCTGATCGCAAGGGGAGGACAAGGGGGTGAGCTCGCGGGTGGCCAAATCTAAGATCATCAGATTAGAGACGAGCGACACCGGGTTGGCTCAAATGGTGGACTCACATGACGCAAAGTTGTCCCGTTTGGAGGCGACGGTCTAAGATATGTTCTCATTCATGAAGCGTTCGTTGGGCAGAAATGGTAAGGGGAAAGGTAAGGAGATGGTGGTGGAGGAGGTGGTGCAGGAGGACGAGGTCAGAATGACGAGGATGTGGACCTCACTGCTTTATCGTCGACACGTGCAGACTTTGATGATCCACTCCCCTATTTGGCTCCCTTCAAACGACCGATGTCGACACTTAGTTGACCGAGCGTGTTTATACTGGACATATTTGATGGCCAGCAGATAGGGCGGGGGTTGAGGGACCCAAATACCGTCCAGGGTATGCCAGTTCATGGACGCTTACTTCAAGACATCGAGTCCAAGGTGCTCGTCACGCATGAGATACCCGGGAAGGAGAAATACCCCTTGTGGTTGCATGAACAATGCAGCACGATGTATATTGGTGGGTGTGTCAATTCGTATATCGTGTGTCCTACTAACCTCCTCAGAGCTAACTTTACCCCATACATGTAGTGACATTATTTGAATTGAATTGTTTTAAGTTGTTACATTTGAATTATATTTGGATTACATCGTTATGCATATTGTTTTGAATGTATATTTGCATTATCTTTTTTTTATTTGGATATATGATGTTTGAACAGGTATAATGTTGTTATAATAAGTACAAATATACTTCTGGGCAGTGGCAGTGGCCCTACTGCCCAATAGTTTTTTTTAATTCTGACCAGAATTATCATGGTCATTGACCGTGACAATTTTTTAATGAGTGTCACGAGTTTATCATGATTTATGACCATGAAAAAACTTGTCAAGGTCATAGACCGTGACATGACCGTGACAATTCTAATGAACTTGTCACGATCATTAACCGTGACACATCTGTGACAATAAACGTTGTCACCCCCAGAATTGTCACGGTCATTGACCTTGACAAGTCCAACTTGTCAAGGTCAATGACCGTGACAATTCGGCAGATTTGGTGTATTGTCTGAAATGTTCTCAATTCCTCACAAAAACTCACCCAATACCATCAACCCTTCTTCCTTTTGCTCTCTACCAATATCTAATCCTCTAGTTTATTTTAAATGAACCCTTTTCAATCTAAAGATTGAAGATTTATGAAAAATCTTGATTTATTCTGTAAGAGAGGGTTATAAAGGGACAACTCGAACTTGAATTGGAAGGACAGAAAACTCACTCCCCGCTGTCAATGAAGCTCAGAAGGTCTAGGGTTCTCAGAAGCCATCTAGATCGAAACTTCCATTTTTTCCATGTGGGGTATAGCTTCAAAAATGATGGCTAATATGGGTTACCACCAAGGAATGGGTTTGGGTATGTCAGGATTGGGAATGATGAGAAGAAAGAGGATTCAGGGAATAAATGAAGCAGAGGTGGTAATAACAAATGCGAGAAGAAATTTGCTGAACAATACTCCTAGAGATTTGACTGGTAACGAGGAAGCGCATGCATCCACTTCCAATGCAGTTGCCATTAAAGACGGGGAGAAGATATGACATAAGTTTTGACTAATTTTTTATATATTATTTACATTTGTGATTTACTTATAAAAAATGTATGTATTTAAATATGTATACCTATGATGTTCCAATAATTAGAGAAGCAAAAAATGGATTGTAGATTTATGTATGATGGGTTTAGGTGCTTAGAAAATGGACGGTCTTATTTGTATTATACTAAGTGGTGTTGCCCCAGTTTGTTTGGTTACTGAGAAAATGTGGGTAGAAATAATATTACAATTTTGAACTATAGTGTGAAAATGACTCATATAATCTAGGACTAGTCTAATTTATTTATTTTGGTTTGAAACAGATATACACAGTGTAATATGTATGATTTATTTTTTGGAATTTTTAATGGGTACACGTTATTTCTATTACCATTAGTTTATGTATAATTTCTCTATCACTCTAATTCGCATGATTTATTTAAAACTGTGTTTTGAAAATAACTTTCCTTTTTGTTACAATTAGAGACGGGTTGCGGGATGTGTTGGTGTTAAGATGGAGTCCGGTGGTTTTTCATTTGCAGGTGGATTTCGGTTGGTAGTGGTGGTTGTTGTCGTTTTTGTGTTTTCATGTGTATATTATGATGTCGATGGTGTTTGGTAGCATTAGTGACAAATGGTTTGAAGCAATTGAAAATATTGGTAAATTATATTAGTTGTTTGAAAATATTTTATTTGTATTTAGAGATGAGTTTGATTCTTTTTCTCCTTTTAATTGGTGTTCATATATGTGGTTATATTTTATCATTGACATTTGTAGAAATTTATCAAAGGTTTATGAGTTGATTGTAAGATTAATTTATTCATGTATATATGACTTTATATTTTTAATTTACTCAACCGCAAAAATGATTAAATCATCAAGATTGGTGATTCTTTAGTTAATTCGTTTAGAAAAATGTTGTATTTTTAATCAATATTCAAATCTCTTAATGTCATACAGTTAATTAGTATGTGATAAAAAAAAGTAGAATTGATTTCGGGATTAAAATAAGATTTTTATGAGATGATGTCATATGATTATTAATTTATATGAAAATTGTCAATAAATATTCAAAACAATTAATTAGTTTAGAAAATCCGCCAAGATAAGGAGAAATGTTCCACCGTGCCAATTTCTTTTCAGATGTATATGTAGATTTTATTTCAGGATTAAAATATGGTTTTGTTTGTATAAAAAATCGTCATTTTTAGTTTACTTAAGATATTTTATTAATTGTAGTGCCTATTTTGTAAGAAAAAAGATTTGCAATGATTCTATTGTCATGTTTTTTAAGAATTATTAATTTATTTGGTAATAATCAATCCTAACCCTTCTCCTCTCTCAGATAAATTCTTTTTGTTCATAATAAATAACTCTCAAATTATCATTATGTTGCCATAATTGTTGGTTTGTTTTATATGATTCATATGTATACGTCTAAATCCGTTTTAAAATACAAGTTTATGATAACGAATTGGTTTTGTCCACTATTGGCGTTTAGATTTACTATTTAGGTAGTGATATCGCTAATATGCTAGCACGTGTTGAAAGTTTTGTTTTACATACAATAAACAAGTATTTTTAGTAAAATTTACTTTCCTTAGTATTAGATGTGTTAATGCTAAAGCCTTATAAATAATGCCACAACTCATTTACACAATGCTCATAAATGTTTCAATTATCTCTCACCCTCATTATCTACTTTTAACGTTTAATTTTACCACACCAATACATACACATTAGGAATCCACTTCATTCTTCCCTTCAAAAAACCCACTCTCTCTCTACAACCTCTAATTGAACCTTTGGTCTTTCTAAAACTTAAATGATAAGAGTTCCTCTAAAATGAATATCTTTAGATGCCTCAAAGGGTAATATCTTTAGATACCTCAAAACTCTTCAAAGACCTTACTTGCCTATTTACATGTCTATTCAAAGAAAAATTTCACTAATAGCTTTCCTATACCCATCTATTTTATGAATGGATGACACGTCTTGCATCTGGTGAGTTTCATTTCTAATGTCATTTCATTCTTTTGTTTTCTATTAAGAATCTTACCAATCCATTTTATTTACACTGATCAGTTAAAAACTAAAGTTTCTTTGGGAATATATCTATAAAGCCACGAACATTTTTAGTTTAATAGTAGTGACCATTGTGGAAGCGAAACGGATTCTTCAAATTTCATAAACCATTATTTTATTAAATGGGTGTAACTTGGAAGGAATTGGTATTGTTCCCTCTTAATATGTAAAACTCATATATTTTCTATACTTGAACATTAGAATATATGATAGTTATTTATGAGATTATATTTTTCTGATAATTGTATTTTGTATCAGTAGTAGATATTTATTTAGTCATTTTATATCTGCTTCAATTAATTAGTAAGTATTTGACTTAGTTTAAAGAAAATATTAAGTTTCTTAAGAAGTTGAAACTCACATTTGTTAATTTCCGTCCTTCTATGTTTTGTAAAGAATGTATACCTCATGTCCTTGACAAAGGTAATAAATAATTAATATATTTCATTTTTAGTAGTCAAAGTGATTCCACATGAAAGATGAAAGAGGACCGAACAATTTCCCTCTTGAGTAATGGGAAGGGAGAAATTACTTATAGTTAGTAGCGACACTAATACCTTAGAACTACCAACTACTAGGCCTAGACCGGGGAGTCAGAATTAGTAACATCTTTTTGGGATTTATTAGGTCGGAATATTTTAATTATATGTCGCCATTGAGTAAAGCGACACGAGGTGAGATATTAGTTGGGAAAATCGCATTTAATTGTTTTGGGTTGAAATAGTGATTTTCTGTCAAGTACCTCGGATGGCAATTTCGACTGCGCCATGAGCCTCGGAATGGCCGAGATAGTCGGAAAAGAGTGACCGATTGTCGAAATTGAGTTTCGGGTAATTTTGGAGTTAAATGGGCTCATAATTGAGTAAACGAGTCGTTTTGGGGGTTTTAAGGGTTAAAACCCTTTTCCCTCTATACAAAGAGGGAGAGAGGGAGAAAAATAGAAAGAAAGAAGAGAGAAGATAGGGAAGAGAGAGAGGAGGAAGAAAAGAGGAAGAAATGGGGAGATTTCGACCTACCTCCGTGGGATTCGGCTCGAGGTCGTCGGATTTTATCCACGAGGCAAGTGTTTACTTGCTTTATTTAATTTTTGCATAAATATCTCATACCGTAGTTTGGTATAATCAAACCCTAAAGATTTTGGGTTGGGTTTTCGTGGATAAAACGGGTTTTCGGGAGATAAAACGAATAAACCCCTAAAATTTAATAATTGGAGAAACTTAGGTTTTAACTGAAATTAATTGGTGATTTCGGGTTCTAGGATGTTTAGAACCGTATTATACGTGTGGTTATCCTTGGTTGAAGTTGTGGGCTATTGGGTGAGGAGATGGAAGCTTGGGGGATGCTTCCATGGGTGAAACAGCTTCTCTGAGAAGAAGCTGCCCACCATGATCGATCGATCGATCATGGGGGTTCGATCGATCGACGACCATGGGTCGATTGATCGACCCCTGCTGAAAGTAGGCAATTTTCTTAGGGTGAATTGGATGGGATGAATTCCAATTCTAATTGATTCGAGGTCATTTATGTGATGACATAAGGAACCCTTTAGGACAATATGGTCCTCTAATTGAGGAAATCTTGTGTGAGGGTTTTGATGTATAACCCTTAAGTTATATTTTCGAGGAAAATAGATTAAGTGTAGAATTTGAAGGTTTAAGGTTCCTAGTTAGGGTGGGGACCTCTAATTGATTTCGGACAAAAAATAGTCCTTGGGTTTATGGAAATGAAATCCATAACCCGCGAAATTTAAGGTTGTTCGGGAGAGGTAATCCCAAGGATATTTTCGGTGGGCATTTAGGCCTATATAATTATGTGTATAGAAAACATAATTATATTGATTATTACTGGGTAAATGCTAGGGGATGAATAGGATGAAATTTGAGGATATAGATATATATTTCACTTTGAGTGAAATGGTATAATTGGAGATATCCAATAAAGCTTTAAGAGATGATTGAGGTAATTAGTATTAATCAAAGTAAGGAAATACTTTGGGTATAGTATCATGCTTATATGAATGCATGATTATGATTCCTGGAGGGAATCTTTGGGATTATTGGTCATCGTTAGATGAGATTGGCAATTATGGCCTTTTATATATTCGAGGAGGAATATATGGTATATGTATATATTATGTGATTTAAATTATATATGCATGGTATGATGAAAATGATTTTGAAAATAATAATGAATGTTTTCAAAATGGAAAAGAAATTATTTTTTATAATTAATAAATTATGGTTACACACCTCCCTAAATCGCTATCATAAGGGAAGTTGCGTGCGTATGGTGATGCCCCCTGGATAATGAATGCAGGGTGGATATAGTCCTAGGCCATATGAGTGATTATATATTTTACTGTGCTGGTTAGGAGATTCTGGGTGTGGTCTTGGCTATCGTGCAGGCATATGGCCACTTCCCGACGTTGGTAGGTTCCCAGGTTGTCTTGTTTGATGGGCCCTAGAAGATGATAGCCATTTAGGGGCGCGTCCAGTGGAGAAACTCGGAGGGACGGTCTTAGATTTGTTAAAGCAATTCATGCTAATGGATTGTCTTTATATACACTTCCTGGATATAAGAAGGGAAATGGAAGTATGTGATATGATCAAAGCATTTTTATGATAATAAAAATGGCTTTGAGTACATTCCCTGGATATGAGAAGGGGAATGGGATGTTATAAAATGGAAAAGCATTTTTTATGATAATAAAACTCGCTTTTAAAAAAGTTATATGTTTTGTTAAAGCAATTCATGATAATTAATTGTCTTTTAAATATTTTTCCTGGATATAAGAAGGGAAATAGAAGGTTTTGATATGAGTATAGAATACACCTCAGTCCGGGAGATAGATCCGGATGTGTATTATATAGTTGTATTATATGAGTAAATGAATTCTCATTCCGGGAGATAGATCCGGATGTATATTGAAATATGAATATGTATATGTATAAATTGGGTGCCGAGGGTCTAATGGATCCCGATGATCGACCTTGCCGCATAGTAGTGTATCGGGGGGTTCCTTGTTTGGATTTCGCTTTGCTGACACCCACGCACGAATATGTCATTGTGTTGAGACCGGGGAGAAGTTTAATCCCTAGTGCTCTAATATTTAGTATTTCTGATGTAATGTATATATATATATATATATATATATATATATATATATATATATATATATATATATGTTATGTGCTGAGGGTCTAATGGATCTCGATGATCGACCTTGCCGCGCAGTAGTGTATCGGGGGGGTTCTTTGTTTGGATTTCGCTTTGCGAGACACTCCACGCACGAACTTGGCATAGTGTTGAGACTGGGGAGAAGCTTAGCCCTTAGTACTTGGACTATATAGGGTTGATAGTAGTTGGGTGGTAGACTAGTTTAGCAGGGTAGCTTGACTAGGATGTCTAGAGGGATGCGCTAGGAGTGCACTGTTAGAGGAGAGGTGAGGGGTATCTCATGGGAGTGCGATACCAAACTTAAATATGAGATTAAAATATTTTTCTAAAAATAAAGCATTTATGCACTTGCAAAATATTTTCAAACTCGGCCTCTGACCCATTTTTCTACGTTTCCTCTCTTGCCATATATATATATATAGGTGTCCAGACACAGGGACGCCTGGATGGCGCTTCTTTCGAGTCAGACGTCAGCTGCAGCAGCTGTGGATGCGTGCAGGTTTTTGATAGCTGCTTCGATTCTTGTACTCTAGATAGGAGGTACTGTATAAATATTCGGGCCAATGCTCAAATTGTATTTATTTATTCTTTTAGAGCATCATTCGATACGGTTATATATTTTGACCGAGTGTTCGGTTATTTTATTTTATTTAAGTTTCATTTACGCATATACTGTGTGGGTGTTTTTATTTTATTCGTTTAAAAAGTGTAGTTAAGTTAAATTTTGACACCGGCCTAATAGGTTATTAGTAATTAAATGGACTTTCGACAGTGATGCTCAGAATGATCCATATGAGACTCCTGTTATAATCTGATATAGGAGTGATCGCCCGGTATTTTATTAGGCGGGGTGTCACATTATTTGTTTCTATTCCTGCACATATAAGGATATTACATACTTCTTTACCAACTTAACTCTGCAATCTTTAATATTTAATTTTCACACACCAACAAATGCATATTGGGACTCTGTTATCTTAGAAAGCCAAAAGGCAAGATAGAAACAGGCAACACAGGAGGGTATTGAAGGGTTATGGAAACGTCGAGAAGAGTCCTTTTGTCGGTGTCTTGAATTATGGACACGTATTTAAGCGTCTCTTACATTCCACCTCACAAATTACTTGATAGAATTGAAATTAGGAAAGTGTAATGGAATAATTAAACTAACAATTAAATGAAACTTTGAACAAAGATTATTGGAATATTTGAAGGCAAAAAAGCATTTGGACGAGAAAATGGGGGAGTATGCCTATTATGCCCACAACATAATGCAATCCACTTACAAATAGGTGTTGAGATAATGTGCATGCCATCTCTCTCTGTTGATCAATTTTGGATGCAGTGAAACAAACTGCCCTTTCTAATAGGCGTTGGGTAATACTTTATATTTCTTTTAGATAACATGTTTTTTAACCTTTTATCTTGAGATAATATTTCAAGCGGGACACATGTATTATTTACAAAAAAATAAACATGGGATATATAAGTGGGTAACCCTTTTCAATGCAAATCAACGTCCCAATGCTACTAAATTTCTTAACTTTTCTACCCATAAATTTTGATCCCATAATTTTCAAAGATGTCAATTCATGGTGATAATATTTATTTTTTATCTTTAATTTCTTATGTGTGTATATAAATGTATCGTGGTAATAATACTTATGGCTAATTTCTTATGTGTTTATGTTAATTCATTTTCATAATATTTATTTTATATCTTTAACGTAACCTTCAATTGGAAAGTCTAACCAATATCTTAACAGGTTGGTTTTGAAGAGGGGCAATTATGACGATAAAGAGATTGAAGGCAAGAAAGGACTCCTAAATATGATATGTGTTTATCACACCAGTTCTTAATAATTCACAATGAACGTTCAATATGTACTTTACTCCACCTCATATAAATAAAACAATAGTTGTCATTTCATTCTGTATTAATTTTCAATTTATATTTGAAGAAATGTATATAAGAAGTTAGTAAAAAATTATTCTACATGGCGCCTGCGTATCGCGCGAGTTACATGCTAGTTATACCTCTAATATGATAGTATTAGAAGAGTTAATGAGACTTTAATAATTGTCATCCTTTTCTCTCCGATCTTGAAAATTTTATTCTTTGAAACTAAAAATTCTATAAATAAAAAATTTGTTTGAAACTAAAAAAATGAATAAATCAAAAGTCTCTTGAAAACTAAAAAGATGATCAATTCTAGACTAAATTAATTAATCTCCTGATCCAATACAATCTAGATTCAATTAATCTTGTTTCATCATTCTCCGCTCCAATAATATTACATAATGCTACTAATACAATTATATCTATCTAATATTTTTGTTTCTAGAAAAAAAGTTTTCAAAATTTTTTTTTCTATAAATAAATAAAAATTTGGTTATAAAAATATTTTTAACGTTGTATTTATAGAAAAAAAATTTAGTTTTTATATATAATTGACATAAAGTTTCTTAAACTAAAAACAAATAAAAATATGTATATTTTTTTATATATTATACGTACAACGTTTTTGAATTTTTATTAATATAAAATAGTTTTTAAGTTAAAATTTTTTTTTAAAATTTCAAAATTGTTTTTAATATAAATAAAAAAAAGTTTTTACCATCTTATATATTGAAAAAACTTTAACTTTGTATCTATAAATGACATACAAGTTTTTAAACTAAAAATAAATAAAAATATAAATAGTTTTTTTTATACAAAATACATATAGCTGTTTTGCAATTTTTATTTATAAAAAATAGTTTTTGTATAAGAAAAATATTTAAAAATAATAGATATATTTTATTTATGAAAAAATTAATCTTTTGTAATGGGTTTAAAATAAGATATTGAATTTATGATATATACCCATTTTTATAATTATCATTATATTTGTTTATTGTACATCACTCGTGCATCACAACGGTTATATGCTAGTTCAAAGTTATTATGTAACCAAACCCACCTTTATAAAATGTTATTAATGTACGTGTTATCATTTCATAGCATTAATATAGTGAGCTATATGTCTCATTAATTGTATTTCATTTTATTTCTTTAAAATTGCATGTTTTTATTAATTTTAATGTTCTCGAGACTTACTTTTTAGAATGAAATGAAGAATCTAACTCTCACTTAAAAATGGTAAATCGTTATAATTCAGTTTTACTTGAGGAACCCACTATTAATGAATTAGTGTGTGAAACTCTTTTTAAAAATATGAAGAATTATTAAACAGATTAAGCATAAAGTACATGCAAAATCTCATAATGTTAGAGATTAAAATAAGAGTACCCATTATATAACATATATATTTTAAGTTATATTATGTGAATTACAATGTATCAGTCGATATGAATGAAACAATTTGTTTTATTTTTCAAAACTAGAGTGCTATAAAAAATAGTTCTAAATTGATACGAGGATGCTTACAAGACAAACCATAAATTATTGGATTCATTTTATTACGTTATTTTGGAATCATTTAAAAAAAAACCTCAATGACCTTTTAAAATATTTTTTCTCAATTTTATCATGCGATATTTTTCTTGAGTATACAAAAGATCTTTAAGTTTGTATGAGAATATATTTTCTCAATTATGGTGTTCTCATTGGTGTTTTTTACAATTATATTTTTTATAAAACTTTTACAAGAAAAATGATTTTGATCCTATATCATAATGTTAAACTTCAAAGTAGTTTTATTATTAAATGAGATTCCTGTTTAATTTGATATAGGACTGATCACGCGGTATTTTATGAAGCGAGGTGTCACAGATGGTATCAGAGCATCAGGTTCTATTGTCCTTAAGATGTGTGTCACTTTTCACGTTTTAACGTAGCACTCTTTGATATAGAGAATTATTATAGGATTGTTGTATTCCTTTACCTATGCGACTTACGTTCTCCATCCATTATGTATAGTTGATGTGATCCATTTATGGTGTCGGTCGAGCGGTGTAGATCGAACATTATAGAACAACAAGCATGAGACGTTGGAGGGATTGTAGAAGGCATAGAATATTATGGGAACAGTGATGCGATAGGAGTTACCATGATGATTGTCCGAACAATTGACGTTGGAGTAACCACTTGGGTGTAGTAGCTACCCAAGAACCGTCGTGAAGGGCGATGGCGTAAAGTTAGACCTACCAAGTGTAGACTACATAAGTGAAGATCGAAGAAAAATTTTTGGTTTCAAAAGAACAATCCGCTAGAATTCGAGGAAAGTGATGAAGGGTGATTTACCAATGGATGGAGAAAATCCAATTGGGATCACATGTGGGGGAGTGTATTGACACACAACTCAAAATTTCGAGCTAAGAAGTTTGCTCTGAGAAGCAGTATGGGTGATCGGAGCCATTCACCACATTCATAGGGAGATAGCATGAATAACGAGAAAATTTGGGGTGCAGATTATTACGAATACTCTCACCACAAGTTAAATAGAGAGGCAAGGGAGATTTCAGTAAACTTCCAAAAGGGACAGTTTGGTGGCCGGAGGTGAAGGATCGTTGACGAAATTCACAAACTTCCTATCAAAGATGTTGAAAGTTTTTTTTAGTGATGATAATGGATTTGAACATAACTTTAGGCACCTAGAATTCCCCCCAAAATGGTGTAGTTGAAAAGAAAAGATAAATCACTTCAAGAAATGACAACAACAATGCTTAATGAACATAAGTTTTCGGAATATTTTTGGACCGAATCAGTTAATACTTCTTGTTATGTAATAAATCGAGTTATTATTAGAAAGGGGTTAGATAAAATCCCTTATGAACTTTGAAAAAATAAAAAGGCTATTATTAATTATGTTAAAGTTTTTGGCTATAAATGTTTAATATTAAATGATAAAGATAAATTGGGTAAATTTGATGGTAAATCTGACGAAGGAATTTTTCTTGGTTATGCTTTGAACAGTAAGACTTATAGAATTTTTAATAAAAGAACTTTAGCTATTTAAGAATATATTCATGTTACTTTTGATAAATAACACCGTTGTATGTAAAAAGAATGATGATATTTTAGAACAAAATGTGATTAAACTTAAATTAAATAAAGTTGATAATAATGATAATGGTAATAATGGTAATAATGATCCTTATAGTAGCAAGCAATCTCATAATAAAGATAAAAATATTAAAATAAAAATGATAATCACACTTTACCTAAAAATTGGAAATTTGTACATAATCACCCGATTGATCAAATAATAGGTGAACCTAGTAGTGGTATATTAACTATATCATCTCTTAAAAGTGTGTATAATAATGTTTCTCAAATTAAACCTAAAAACATTCATGAAGCCAAAAATGATGAATCTTAGTTAATGGATATGCATGATGAATTAGCTTAATTTGAACGAAATATGTTTAGACTTTAATACCTAAACCAGATGATTATATAGTTATTGGAACTTAATTGGTTTTTAAAATACGAAAGATAAATCCGAAATTATTATTAGAAATAAATCTAGATTAGTGGAAAAAGGATACAATAAAGAAGAAGGAATTGGTTATGAGGAAACATATGTTTTTCTTACTTATTAGAAGCTTGTAGTATGTTGCTTGAATTGCATGTTATAAAAATTTTCATTTATTTCAAATAGATGATAAAAAGTGTTACTCTCAATGGTTATGTTTATAAAGAAGTTTTTGTTAAACATCCCCCCGATTTTAAAAATCCCGAATCTCTTAATCGTGTTTATAAATTAAACAATGCTTTATATCAATTGAAACAAAAAACTAGATCATGTTATGAAAGATTAAGTGGATTTTTATTAAAAATAATTTTACAAGAGGAAAATTGGATACCACTTTATTAAATTAAGTTTCATTGGAAATATATGATTATTGTGAAAAATTTTGTGGATGATATTATTTTTCTTTCTACTACTAAAGATATGTGTAACAATTTGCTACTTTTATGCAAAACTGATTTAAAATGAGTATGATGGGTGAACTTATTCTTTTTGGAATTACAAATCAAACAAAATAAAAATGGCATTTTCATAAATCAATCAAAGTACATTAAAGATCTTCTTAAAAGTATGGACTTGATAAACTAATCAAAACTCTTATTAGTACATCATGTAAGCTTAGTAAAGATGAACATGAAAAATTGATTGATTTGAAGTTATATCGTGGTATGATTGCTAGCTTGATTTATTTAATGATTAGTAGGCCGGATACTATGTTTAGTATTTGCTTATGTATAAGTTTTCAATCTAATCCTAACGAATCTCATTTATGTGCCATAAGGCGTATGTTTTGATATGTCATTAACACATTTGATTTGGGATTATGATATCCTCGATATACTTTATTTTATTTTATTAGTTATTCTGATATCGACTTCGCGGGATGCAAAATTGAAAAAAAAGTATTAGTGTTTCTTGTAATTTTCTTGGACACTCCTTAGTTTCAAGGTTTAATAAGAAATAAAATTTAGTTGCCTTATTTACAACTTAAGCTGAATATATTGTCGTTGGTATGTGACACCCTGCCTACTAAAATACCGGATTGCTAACCCGTTATCAAAATAAAACGTTGGTATCATATGGCTCATTCTTAACATCACTGTTGAAAACTTTTTAAAGTTACTAACCACCTAATAATTTAAATAGACTGGTGCCAAATTTTATCTTGCATTAATTAACAACATGCGAAAATAAATAAAAATAAAACCATTCACACAACCTGCTAACCAAATCCAACACATATGAATCATATAAATAAAGATGACTGAATCAATTATTGTTTCAATAATAAAATACTACAGTAAATTAAAACAACAACATGGATACACAAGGTCAAATAAATAACTGAATACTAAATCTGAGGGCGACCCACCCAAATGAGCACTGAAGTAAAGATCCTACACTAGGAATAAATGAACGAAGCGTCTATAGCAAAGTCCTGCAACTTCCACATGAGCTGCAGCTGCGCATCCCTGGATATAATCCCCAAAGTGGGCATCCCTGTGGATGGACACCTAAAAGGTTATGAAAAAGATTTTGACAAAGGAAAGAGGCCAAGTAAAATATTTTGAAAATATTTAGCAAGCTGTTAAATTGGAATAATTAAATATGCATGCACACTCTTCATATTTAAGCTAGTGTCGCACTCTCTTGAGGTATAACTCACCCCTCATCTAATGTGCACACCAAAATCTTGCCTTTTAACCTTCCTAGTTAAGCTACCCCACCTAACTAGCCGAATCACACCTCTTTCTATCGCACTACTCTAACTCGAATATTCTTACTTTGATTATTAAGTTATCTTCTCATTAACTTATTAATCGGTTCAACTATATTAAATCATATAACATTAACATGATTTATATAGGAAACACCTTTTTAATCATACAACTTTCATAGTAGTTATATAAGAAATCCCCTTTTTAAATCATTTACATTCATACTGGTTATATAAGAAATACATTCACATTTATGTATTAATCCCGTATATAATTTTCTACTCAACATTATATATGTACTAGTATACTACAACATTCACATATGTGTCAAGTATAATAACCATCCATTCCTGAGTAATAACTCACCGGATGCTTTCTCTAAAATGCTATCTCATCCCAGGCATGGTCACTCTAACTTGGCCACCTCAAGTCGGACTAGCTCACACGGAACTTGGGAAAAATAACGCAAACGTAGTGGAGGCGGTCATATTACCCCTGAAAGTTAAACCTAATCATACCCAAATCATCTCACCTCGAAAAATAATCACGCAATAAAAATAGGCGATATGATCTCGAAACTATACTCTCCCTTCTCCTCAAGCAAGGGATTAACCCACATCGCCCAACCTCCTATGATAGCACTAGAGGGGTATGTATTCCTATAAATATCATTCACACCGATCTCTCTCTCTCTCTCTCTCTCTCTCTCTATATATATATATATATATACACTATTAAAAAAAACTGTATACGTATATTTAATAAAGTTCGGCTAACCCGTGCTTAACACTAACCCAAGAATTCCCAAGTCTATATCCCGACTCCTAATTTAATTAATCACACATTAAATATTTTTCATTCAAGTTGTGTCACCCAACTACAATACCCCGGCTCACTCATTTGGTCCGTATATTCATCTCTTAGAGTTGTATTTCACAAAATTCCATTATTAAGGTTAACACCTTTCGTCAAATTTAATATTCGATAATTTATTATATATCTCTTATAATAAATTAAACCGGTTGCTCCCTGCCTCACTCTCGTCTCACTAGCCTAATAACATCCGAGTCAATATCCCGACTCCCAGCTTAATTAATTTTACATTAATTAATTTATTAAAATGGTTCCAGTAAAATATAATACCCGGACACATTTACTCGGTCCGAAATGTTAAACCTAGTTAGAATTTATCACTCCAAATTCCACAAATAATTTTGACACACTTTTCCAAATGAATATTTCGTAATACATATATCTCAATGTCCTAGGTATTGATCTCCCATTTAATTGTTCCCTTAATTAAATCCTTCAAATCCCCTAAATAAAACATGAAAAAAGACGTAATTTTCACCCTTTCGTTCGAACGACTTGAATGACACGCAAGGTCGTTCGAATGATTTGTCATGTCATTCGATGCTTCATCAAACAACTTCTTCTTCTGCATGCTTCTTTCAGCCATTGCTAAAACCTCAGGTTCTTCCTCCTTGAACCTAAAACTCAGACCAATTTTCCCATCATGTATTTACTCTAAAAAATACGTTTCAATCATCCTATCAATCTTCAAAATCTTTAGATTTCTAACTTTTCCCAATACCTCTCAATTTGGGCTTTTAACAATTTAACCCAATCTCTACCTAAGTTCAATTCCATGGCTCTAAATTACACAAATTCGATTTTTGGGTTTCGAGAAACATCGGATTCTAACAACCCTAAAAGATAATCCATCATCAATTTCACATTTAATTAACACAATATCCTCAAATCACCAAAACCCATTCAAATGTAATAACCCACCCCAAAAATGAATATGTTTTAACCCACCATGATATGAATTCTAGTACCATAATTTAAAGGAAATAAAGTTTAACTACTTGCCTAAATTTGTAGGGTTTGATTTTCCTTTGATGTAGACGAAGCTTTTAAGAAGAATACACCCTTCTTCTTGATTTGGCTCCCACAAGTTCTCCCAATTTCTCCCTCTTTTCTCCTTTGCCAAACTAGGATTTTCTATTTTAGTTGTGTTTTCCTCAGACTCCCTAATGTAGGTTTTATATCACAAATCCCAAAATTAATCCTATGGGCCAAGCCCAAATTACCGAAACACCCCCGTGTGAGCCCGATTATGCCTAAAAATGCCCCTGAGACCCATTTACTAGCCCCTGTACTCTTTTTCGAGTATCTCGACCTATTTGGACTTAAACGTGCACTCCTAATCGTCATCCGAGTTACTTTACTAAAATCGCCAATCTCATCCTCAATTTATGACATATGTGAATTTTAAAGTAACCCAAATTAATTAAATCTTAATTCACTAATTTAATTAAATCCTCTAAATAAATAAATTCCTTAATCACTGAATTAATTAAATTCCATATCTTCAGAAACACGGGGTGTTATATACTTCCCCCCTATAAGGGAATTTCGTCCTCGAAATTTAGATGAGTCTAGTACTCCAAGCCTCGAATATTTCCTTACTTACATGCCTCTAAGATCGCTGCATATATTTCTACCCCTTCTAATCGCGAATTGTATTAAAATTAATTAATTACCCAGGGCGACCATACACCCTGTACCCATGCTCATTTGCACGAATATTACACGATCCCACTAGACTTAAATCGTAATATAACTTTCAACTCACAGTTATAAATACATATGTATCATAACCAAGGTATCAAACCCATGGCCTAATGACACAACATCTCCCCACTTCCAACGTTACGCTAAGTTTCATGTGGGGGACGTCTCGCAAAGTGAAATCCAAACAAGGAAACCCTCGATACACTACTACCTAACATTGTCAGTTGTAGATATCCGTTAGGCCTTCAGTCCATAGCACGTACCTCGAAATTCCCGTCTCTTGACATAAAAGTATACTTGTCCACTCTCATGTTACAAAAGACATCATATAATACAACTCTCTTTACTATCACTAGTTTCTTTGCGCGAATCTATCACGATCTATATCTCCTCGCTCTATAAGAAAACTTTCCACCCTGAATCCCATCGATAACCGTCCCTACTCATCGGGATCAAATATAACCATACAAACATTTTCTTATAAGTCGATTATGCAATATACGATAACATATATATAGATTAGAAGCTCTTTCAGATGATAACTAGAACAAGTAAATCATCCCTTGGAACAACGAGCATAAAGTTTTACCATACTATATACTATAGCCCAAACATCCTAGCATAATTATTACCAATGTCTCGTACATAACATACTTATCTCCAGCTCATCTCCGCACCCTTGGTGTGGCTATATCATATAGGTATTCTCGATTACCCCACCAACTTGCCATTTAATTCTTCTCGATATTGCCCCACCCATTAGCTTGTGGTGCAAAAGTTTTCACAGTGCTTCCTTTGCAGCACTACTCAGCTCCACTAGCCATATATCGTAATAGCTCTCAGCTTAAAGTGTTTCCTCTACACATTCAATAACTTAATATTTAAAACCGATGCACTAGCATCCAACAAAGTCTCACTACTCCCAACATTTATTGAGGTCTATGAGTGTAACATCCCGTCACAAAGCTCAAAAGAAGTTTCCCCAATGCATTATGCCCTAACACTATCGATCATCGAAATCCATGGGTCTAAAGCACATAACTAGGATATCACAAATTCTATCTCCAAACATATAAATTAGATTGTCTATGCCCATACCTCTCAAGGCGTCACACGATACGATGCTCTCACTATCACTAAGTTCTCAGCATGTATACAATAATGAGCTAAAAACTCTCCACTCAATGGTGAATCCGATATTTCTTGAATCACATTACTAAAAGTCCTTACGCATTGGGATCTAATGTAACTAGACAACCATACTCTCTGAAGTCTAATTCATAAAAATATTATCGCGAGCTTAACCTTCTTTCAAGTGAAACATCACAAAAATATACATCCTACCCCGGAACAACAAACACGATAGCCCTGCTGTATTCGCCTACCATCGCTTAAGGTCCGAACCTAGGATAAAACCATTCCTAGAATATCACCTGTCAAAATGAGCTATCCTCACAAAATATATATCCTCTCACTGTCCACACCTACCCCCTTGTAGATGGAAATAAAGAGATCCCCGCTAACTCAACGGTGTATATATATAACGTAGTAATATTATTGATACTTCTATTAATCCCATCTCACATGCGAATCTAGTACTAATAAATTATCGTGACTCGCTCGTGTCATAAGATAGACCGCAATCACCCCGGGATAGAACTCATACTTTTAATTTCCAATAGCACTGGCAGTTGAAATGGTTCCTAGACATAACACCCCCATCCTAACAGAACGAAAACTTCTTATAGTTGTTTCCCCTACTGGGCATCCCATTCCTATCTTCTAATTTACCGCGAATAATATTAATATATGTGTTCCTACTCTTTACACATAAGACACCTCTCCTCATCATTCCCCTTTCCCTGGACACACTGGCTATATTGGGGTTGTCTTCTCACAGAACTAGTAGAATTGACCCTAATTACTACCCCCATTGTCCCTTTGGCTCCGATGGCCCAATGGGATTCGTTGTTGGTCTTGACGGCCCTGACAGAATCCACCATCATATAGGGAGGCATTCTATTGACCTCAATCATTAAAATGGGTCCTCTACTGGGTATACTCTCCTGTGGTGCCTCGCTAGCACTGTTAAATCCAGTCTTTCCCTTTGATTAAGTTCTTCAAATCTCTTGGCTCCTTTCTCACGACATTGACGACTACGATACCCATCGTTATATCCGGATTTCCCCATCCATGCTTATACATTCTACCCATTAGTCCATCATTAACTTATGGACCTTTTTTATTCTTCGTATCCACCTTGTCTGGTACAAACATCGCTTAACACGTAAACTTTCCTTCATAACTGACCCCTATACGATTGTAACAACCCTTGACTTTGGAGCCTGAGAAATTAAATTTTTGGGAAAATAAAATTTAATTGAATTGGAGAATTTTAAAATTTGGGAATTGAGGACCAAAAATAGAGGACGTTTTAAAGTATTTCGGATGATGATTTTGAGGGTACCATTGATCCCGGAAGGGTCGAGATAGTCAAAATGACTGTCATTGGGTTTTAATTCGACTCCGGAATATTTTAGGTCAAATTGACTCGAATTGGTGTAAATGAGTCATTTAAATTGTGTATTAACATTTAAAACTGGGACTTATGTTTTATAGGCTTAAGAGGCTTACGGATGAAACCTTCTCATTTAGAGAAAGAGAGAAATAGAAAGAAAATAGAAGAGAAGAGAGAAAAGAAGAAGAAAGGAAGAGAGAGAGGAAGAAAAGCTTGGAGATTTCCAGCCCAATCGCGACATCGAGGACGATCCAACCTCTACAAATTTGAGGCAAGTATTTAATCTTGCTAAATAGGTTATTTGTGTATTTGATTTCATAATTTGTTGGTTAAAGAAATGGTTTTTGGGTATTAATATCAAAACCTATATTTTTGGGTTTAATCTTGAAATCAATGTTTAAATATGGATTTAATGGAATAGAAATGGCTGGGATCAACTTTGGGTTGATTTATGGGCTTAAAATCATGATTTAATGAAGGTTTGGGGGTTAGAAGGAAAAATTTAGGGTTTAAAATTTGTGGGTTCATTAAAGAAGATGAACCCTTCAAAATTTGTAGGTCCGAATCGATTCGCCCCTTAAGCGAATCGATTCGGTTTAGGGAAATTGGCAGGTTTGCATTGACCGAATCGATTCGGACCCAAGACGAATCGATTTAGTCTGTGGTAGAAGCCCAGGTCTTTGGACCCGAATCGATTCGCCTTGGAGGCCGAATCGATTCGCTAGGCCGAATCGATTCGGAATAGGGCCGAATCGATTCGAAAATAGGGCATTTTGAGGTAGTTTCTCCATAGTGATTCCAAACCCTTTTTGGTTGGGTTTATTGATTTGGGGGCCTTCTCTTATGATGTAGAGATATTGTTCTTGGAGACATATAAGGAGTTTCTCACATATTAGGATTTTTGGGACTCCTTAGGGTAATTTGGGAGAAATGTATCCATATATGTATTGGAGTTGCATATGGAGATTGTGGGGAAACCTCATTGAGGTTGGGAATACCAATTATAGATAAAAAGGTATAAATATGATGTGATGTTGAGAACTCTTAGAGAGTGAGGGGTCTCATATCCTTAGAAATTTTTAGACTAAGGAACAATCGATAACTCAATAGGAGTAAGGGTTTATAAGATTAATTAAACCATAGGTCAAATTGGGAACGATTTGGATCGTACTATCGACTAGAAAACGGTAGCATAAATTCTAGTTAGGATAGTTTACACGTAATTATGGGGAAATAACCATTGAGATTCCAATACTTGAAACGAGGTTGGGATAATTTGAGGTTTTAGACTATTAAGTCATGTATGTGCCTATGGTTAAATAGTACTAAAGGTAATTATGTACTTTCGAATATGGATGAAATGTGTAGTGATGGGTTCCTACATAAAAATTTTGGGTGATAACCCTAAGGTTGAATATATATGTATATAATAATACATATGATTTTGGGAGACTATTCATCATAGGAAAAATGATTGAATATGTTTCAAGTGAGGGATTGTATTCACATATCGAGGTAAATTAAATGAGTTGTGGTGACGGCTTGTACATTGAGGATTTTGTAGACTCATAGCCGAGTTTATATATCTTATACTTGTGAACGAGAATTAGTTTATATATATAGATATATGGATATGTGAATATGTGTATATATATATATGTATGCATATGAATATATAGATATATTTATGTTGTGGACATACATGATATGGATATCTAAACCGGATATGATGGTTTATGTTTGATCATATGATGGGATCATATGGATGTGTATATATTGCGCATGTGAGCGATATATATACTATTGTGGTTAAGCATACCCCGCTCATGCTATCATTGGGAAGTTTCCGCGCAGAGGGTGAGCATCCTGGCATATAGAGCAGGGTGTGGATATTCCCCAGGTCATAGTCGTCCTGTGTTTTACTATATCATATATATATTTTTGGGATGAGACGTGGTGGATATGTTTTGTCCCATTGCCAGTTGGAGCTATGACCGCTTCCCGGGACGTCATGTGTGTGAGTTATCATGAGGTGGGTGTCGTTGATCCCCACCAGGTGGTCCCCAGTTGCTACATGAGCCGAGCACTAGGAAGATGATAGCATTGATGCAGTTTTATCGACGATATATATATAGCCGGGTGGATTATGTACATGTCCATTGTACATCAGATATGATATGTATACTTGGTAATTGTTATGGATGATGTTATATATATATATATATATATATATATATATATATATATATATATATATGGTGAAAATAAAATGCCTGTATATATATTTATATATCCTATAGATGAAAGGATATAGAATCTTTGTGGAGTACATCTTGGATGATTATGGTATACTAGATTGATGGGGGTTGATGTATCGCATTTAAGGAATATTTCGGTTAAATCATCCCAAGGATATTATTGGAGATGTTAGTTGTAGTATTAGTATAATATTGTATGCATGGCATTATGGATCTCCAGGATCGACATTGTCAAGGAGTAGTGTAACGGGGTGGTTCCCTATTTGGATTTCGCTTTGCGAGACACCCCACGCATGAAACGTAGTGCAGTGTTGAGATTGGAGAAAAGTTTTGTCAAATCAATATGTGTGTCATAATGGATCTCTAGGATCGACATTATTGAGGAGTAGTGTAACGGGGTGGTTCCTTGTTTGGATTTCGCTTTGTGAGACACCCCACGCACGAAACGTAGTACATTGTTGGGATTAGAGAGAAGTTATGTCGATATTTATGTGTGGAATAATGGATCTCCAAGATCGACGTTGACAAGCAGTAGTGTAACGGGGTGGTTCCTTGTTTGGATTTCGCTTTGCGAGACACCCCACGCACGAAACGAAGCGCAGCGTTGAAATTGGAGGGAAGTTTTGTCAATAATAATTTGTATGCATGTTAATTAGAAAGTAAATCTTATGTTTCAACCCAAATGCATATGGGTAACTTATTAAGAACTACAATTGATTAAATTATAAACCGGAATCCACTAAGCCTATTAGGTCATAATTGTTTGTAAACGTAATCAAGTAGGATTAGAAAGAGGGGGTAAATTCTTGGGTTATGATAGGAAGGTAGATTCTCGTGGGTATAGGTTGGGCCTATGATAAGTTAGGTTGTCCTTATAAATGGGGGTAATTTAACTAAAACTTGAGGACACGAATAGGTACGCGCTGTTAGATGAGGGGTGAGTTGGGAATTCACTAGAGTGCGAATCCACTTTTAATTATGAAATATGTACACCGATATTTATTATGCACGGTTAACACACTTGCTAAATATTTTTCACACTCGGGCTCTGACCCGTTTACTTTTCTCTCCTACCTGTATATATATATTACTACAGGTGTCCTACCACATGGATGCCGGATGACCTTCTATCCAGAGTCTTAGGAGCCGTGACAGATGCGGACTGTTGCGGGGTGTATCTTGCAGTCGCTTCCTACTTCTTTAAAAATCTAGGTAGGATTCATGTTGTATATAGGGTTTATACCCAAGGGATGTTTATAGATGTGTATATTTATTTCATTTCAGTCATTGTATTGGCTGTGACCCGACAACTTATTCGGGTTTACTTCTTTGTAGTATATTCGGTTGTATTTATTTATTTCATTTTATTTCTAGCATTTCATTTCTCATAGTTCTTTCATGCATCTTTATTTCCTTTACTAGTAGTGTTATAGTGTTGGTTTGTTGTCTGTTGCATATCTTATTAAATTTTAACATCTCACCTATATGATATCAGGTAGTTAGTCCTATATTATATAGTACCGACAGTTGATGCTGAGACTGGACCATCTGAAACTCCTGATTTAATATAGTATAGGGCTGGCCACCCGTTATTATTTTAGGCGGGGTGTTACAACGATCCTTCTGAAATAAGTATTGAAATCTCCTTTGCCTCTGTGTTTAAACAGCTGATGAACGGATTAACGATCAAACTACACCCCAAATTATTCAATATTCATGGTATCTCTTCATATTTAGCGTGACTGACTCTCATCACTACAACACCGCTCCTCTGAGCCAAAACTTTAGCTCGAAATTTAGACTTGGGTGCCACCCTACACAATTGCCTTTGGGTTTTCTCCTTCCATTAACATAGTGAATTCTGTCTCGGTAATAGTTTTTAGAATATTCCATGGCTTTTGCTGAGTCTCTCCACCTATAGTCCTTCTAACGGTCCTCGCTAGTCGTCCAAAGTTATTTGATGTACGAAGCCCAGCTGTACTCATAAATGAATCTCATCAACTATACTTAATAACAGGAGAACGGAAGTCGCATACGCAAAGAAAAACAACAATCTTATAACAAGACTCTATATCAAAGAACGCAATGATAAAACGTAATAATCCGCACAGATCCTAAGAACGTTAGAGCCTGGCCCTCTGATACTATCTGTGCCACCTACTAAAATACTCGGTGATCAACCCGTCATCAAAATAAAATGTTGGTCTCATATGGCTCATTCTTAGAATCACTATTGAAAACCTTTTTAAAGTTACTAACTACCTAGTAATTCAAATAGACTAGTGCCAAATTTTATCTTTCATTAAATAACAACAGGTGAAAATAAACAATAATAAAACCATCAACACAACTTGGTAACCGAATCCAACACAGATGAATAATATAAATAAAGATGACAGAATCAACTATCGATTCAAAAATAAAATATTACAGTAAACTAAAAGAACAACCTGGATAAACAAGGTCAAATAAGTAACTGAATAATAAATCCGAGGATGACAAGCTCAAATGAGTATTGAAGTAAAGAACCTACACTAGGAGTATATGAACGAAGCGTTTATAGAAAAGTCCTGGAACTTCCACATGAGCTGCAGCTGGGCATCCTTGGATAGAATCCACAAACTGGGTGTCCCTGTGGATAGACACCTAAAAGGTTTTGAAAAAGATTTTGACACGGGTCAGAGCCTGAAAAACTATTACTTAGGCTATTTAATACAAGATTAAACTATTAAAGTAACTCCGAACTATTTTTTGAAGAAACCCTTTTCTTTAAATAAAAAAAGATTAATCATAAGATGTGTTTAATAAAACATGCACGAGATCTATTCAAGATTAGTTAACTTGTTTTGAAAAACAAAACCAAACGCTTTAAATCAGCACATCAGCAAGAATGAGATGAGGAGATGTAGAAAGATTAATGACAAGGCAATTTTTAATGTGGTAAAACCTCACCCAATTGAGGAAACATCCATGGTGACTTCTAAGTCACAAACCAAAAAAATAAACTAAAACAAAATATACAAGTTACAAACTATATAACACACATGCAAACTAATCAGACCTATACACGCTTAGAAATGTACTCCAGTGGTTTGATTCTAACTTCTCTACAGTTCTGATGTTGACGTAGCTTTCCCAGTTTGCTAACTTCTCCACTTTATTCCAGTCTTTACGTCGACTCTTGTAGATTCAAGATCTTATATCAAACACTTCTGTGTTGTAGTGTGACAAGTGTTTGTGATAGTGCTCTAACACATGCATACACACACACACACACACACACACACACACTTATTTTATACAAAAAAATCCGAGCAAATTACAGATCAGATCTATATGCTGTGATTTTCTATTTCTCTCTTCTTAGGAAACAAAGGAACTTTATTTGACCTTTTAATTAATCCCGGAATCTAAGGTTACCTTGCTCGTAAGACTGGCAAGGTCATATCCAATTTTAGAGGGTTTTGAAAATGATTTTGAAATTGGAAACCAACAATTGCGATTCCAACTAGGTCAGAAGTCTTGTTTCAAAAGAACTAGAAACAGAAAATAATGTTGTTGATTCTAGAGTTGTGAAAAATATTTATGAAAAAGATAATCAACAAAGTGATTTCTCAAGATGAGAAACTAAATATGCAAATCTAAGTGTAATATAACATAAAATGACCAGATCTATAATTTCTATAAAAAATAAATACAGATTTAACCGAAATGCTTAAGTTGGACACAAGATCTCAAACTCAAGAGGGTATAAACCACGAACAGGCTTTCAAACCAACTCAAAAACAACTCTCAAACACTCAGGTTTGGTTTTGATTTAAACTAATTTTGGAAAAATGAGTTTAGGGTTTGAAACAAGGTTAAGACGATTTAGGGTTTCTTTCTTTCTCTGGTTTCTCTTTTTTTTTCACTCTCTCTCTCTCTTCTCTCCCTCTCTCTCTCTCGCTCTCTCTCTCTCTCTCTCTCTCTCTTTAGACGAAATGCGAAAAGTCCCCAAATGCTGAGGGTAAGCCTCCTTTTATAAGGGGCAAGGAAGGATCGAGAAGGTCTGTTCAAAACCAAGGGTTGAGATGAGGTCAAGCGCAAAAGACTTTGATCCAACGGTTAAAGAACAGCAGTGGATTAAACATCCTCTAATTGGTCTAGAGAGGTTTACAGGGATCGAGTTCAAACGCATGCAGAGCGTTGATAACAAAGATCCAAGGGCTGAGATTAGACACGAGTTATGTGTCTTGAAACAAACACAAATCAGGCCATTATAAGGATGACAGGTGTAGGGTTGATATGATCTCTCACACGCGTGTTTTAAAATAATGACACACGCACCCTGAATTCTCAAGCGCTTTCAGATCCTACCCAAACCAAATTTCAGGTATGAAAACATAAAACCAGGAATTATAAAATGACCCCAAAAGTTTATAAACCAAATTTTAATTAGGAAAAAATCATTTAAAAAATGTTTAAAATTCCATAAAATTATTAAAACCAATTTAAATGGGATTAACCACACACAACTCACACACAATAAAATAATACACAATATGAACAATGTATTCAACCCTAGAGTGTGTGATTGAGCATTATACCTTCAATGGAATCAAGTGTGTCTTAAGAAGAAGATTTTGAGGCTCTTTGGTATCTAGGGAATGTGACTCTTATTTTGTTACTATTTCCAAACTATATGAGAACTTATACAATGTAGACTCAAGTGAGGTAAGAGTATAAGGTTCTTCAATCTCCCCCTTTGGAAATATGAGACAGAATCTCCTTTGAGTGAACTAAGATTCGTAGGGCAACAGAAATAAGGAAAAACCAATTCCTATACAAAAATTCTATCTACCCATTTCATAGAAAAAGAAAATTACATAACTCAACTAATTATGCATCAATACCCTAATAACATCTGTTCAATACAATTGTACAGATTCTAGCAAATAATAACTAAGATCAAGCTTTTTAGAAATAAGTACAAAAAAATGAACTCATAAGACTCAAATTCCACCCCCCCCCCATTTTGTCTCAAATGGACAAAGGGAATATTACTTAAGTCATAGGAGTTTATTCAGCACAAACCATTCCTATCGATTTTCGCAAAGCAAGAAATCTATTGTAATCCAAAGGTTTGGCAAACATATCTGCGAGCTGCAAATCAGTAGGAAGATAATTAATTTCTAATTCGCGTATAAAATGATGTCTAATTTTTATATGTTTAGTTCGCGAGTGTTGAATAGGATTTTTAGAGATATTGATTGCGCTTTGATTATCACAGTAGAGATGTAATTGATCTTATTGAATACCATAATCATTTAGCACTTGCTTAAGCCAAAGTAATTGAGCACAACAACTACCAGCGACTATGTATTCTGATTCAGCTATAGATAAAGAAGTGCAATTTTGTTTCTTACTACTCCATCTTACCGAATTGTTACCACTATAGTAACACGCTCCTGATGTGAAACTATCATCAGTACACCCAGCCAATCGGCATCAGTGTATCCTATTATTGTAGTAGGAGTATCATTGGTGTACCAAAGTCCTAAATTTAGAGTGCCTTTTATGTATTTAATGATTCTTTTTACACAAACTAGGTGGATCTCTTTAGGATTATTTTGATAACGGGCACACACGCAAACTACGTACATAATATCAGGACGCGAGGCCATAAGGTTCCTATCATACTATGATATAGAGTTGGATCTATGGATTTAAATTGTTTGATCAAAGTACTCATTGGAGTTTTGGCTTCTTTGGCACTTTCAAGACCGATTTTTTTTAAAATATCTAAAGCGTAGTTTGATTGCGACACAAATTATCCTTCTGAGTTTTGTTTGACTTGAAGACCCAGAAAAAATTGAAACTCCCCATAAGAGACATTTGAAATTCTCTATGCATAATTTCAGAAAAAGATTTAACTTCTGAAGGGGAAGTGGAACCAAAAATGATATCGTCAACATAAACTTGAGCTATAATAATATGTTTGTTAAAATGTTTGACAAAAAGGGTTTTATCATTTCCACCTCTCTTAAAACCTTTATCTAACAGAAAATTGGAAAGGCGCTCATACCGGGCTCTTGGCGCTTATTTTAGGCCATACAAAGCCTTTTTAAGACGATAAACATGGTTTGGATACTGAGGGTCAATAAACCCTTTGGGTTGTTCGACATAGATCTCTTCAGTCAAGATTCCATTAAGGAAGGCAAATTTGACATCCATTTGGTAAATCATAGTATGTAAGTAACAGGCTATTGCAAAAAGAAGACGAACAGATTCTAAGTGAGTAACAGGGGAAAAAGTCTCGTTAAAATCTATTCCTTCAATTTGGGAGTACCCTTGAGCAACTAATCTGGCTTTGTTTCTAATGATTATCCCATTTTTGTCGAATTTATTTTTAAATATCCAACGTGTGCCAATAACCTTTTTATGATCCGACCTGGGTACAAAATACCAAACATCATGAATGACAAATTGAAGAAGTTCTTCCTGTATACCAAAAATCCAATGAGGATCATTCAAGGCCTCATTTACATTCTTTGGTTCCACAATGGAAACAAAACATGCAAAATGAGCATAGTTTCTTAATTGAGATCTTGTACGAATAGTCTCACTAGGGTTACCAACAATGTTATCTATGGGATGATCTTTAGAAACCCAGTTAGGTACTTCAGGTGTCTCAATTCGTAAAGAATCATCTATTTCTGGAGAGTCATTTTCTAAAATATTTTTAGACTCTTCCACAATAGTTGGTTCTCCAGTCTTACTCTCAACAGTAGTGCCACTCACAACAACGTTTATGGATTCCATTAAAGTCTTTGTGCAAAGATTATAGACACGGTATGCTCTATTGTCAGGAGAATATACTAGAAAGATAGCTTTATCTCCACGAGTCTCAAATTTGGATAAGTGTTCTCTATCTTTATAGACATAACACGTACTACCAAAGGTTCTAAGGTATTTAAGATTGGGATTTTTCCCATACCATAGTTCGTAAGGAGTTTGTTTGGAATTCTTCCTAAGATAGACCCTATTAATGATGTGACAAGCAGTAAGAATATATTATATCCAAAAATATTTAGGTGAACACTTGGCATGAATCATAACACGTGCCATTTCTTGAAGGGCACGATTCTTTCTCTCAGCAATTCCATTTTGTTGAGGAGTCTTAGGAGCACTAAACTCATGTTTGTAACCATTATAGTCAAAATATTCTATAATACCAGTATCTATGAATTCTCCACCTCGATCACTACGAATTATATTTACTTGAGTGTCCTTCTCATTTTCAATCAGAAAAAGAATTTTCAGAAAATTTTAGAAAGAATCAGACTTTTATTTTAAGAAGGCCACCCAGGTAAATCTGGTTAAGTCATCAACCATAACAAGAATGTAACTGTGTCCACAGAGACTAACAGTTCGATAGGGACCCATTAGGTCCATATGGATGAGCTCCAAGGGTTTAGAGGTAAGGATATCTTTAACTTTCTTATGAGATGCCTGAATAATATTTCCTTCCTGAAATGATCCACAGACAATATTAAAAATAGGTTTGATTTTTGGAATTCCTCTAACTATTTCTTATGAGGATAATCTACTAAGGTTATCGTAATTTATGTGACCCATACTATTATGCCATATTTCATTGTCATCCATTCTGGTAATATTACAGACCTCAATACTATTCTGAACAGTATAACAATTGTCAGGAGTCTTGAGTCCTGTAAGAATGCACTCACCTTTTTCATTTAAAATTTTGTAATTATTCTTTGAAAATGTGATAATATGATTTGAGTCACAAAATTGCGAGATACTAAGTAGATTAGCCTTAAGACCTTTTACTAGAAGAACATTTTCAAGAATAGGCATTCCTTCTTCTTGGAGTGTTCCTTTTCTAATGATTTGAGATGATACCCCATCACCAAAAATAACTTTTCCTCTATCAAAGTTGGTTTTGTTTAAAAGTTTTGTATCATCACCATTCATGTTCTTTGAACACCCAGAGTCTAAATACCAACCAGAAGGAGTGTGTTCAGCTTTTAAAGCAGTAATCACATTGTTACACTTCATCTGGGGCAATAGCTCATCTTTTCTAACCTAAACAACTCTTTTTTTTTGTTTTGTGCATATTTTCTCTCATTTGATAAAATTTGCGAGCATTACATTTTTGTTGAAAAATGTTTTGCACGTGATTTTTTATTTTATGGAAAATATGAGCATTTGGTTTAGGAAAGTGCCCAGTTGTCCTTCTTGGAACTGATCTTTTAGGTTTGGTCTTTCTTTTTCTATAGTTAGAGTTTTTGTCTGGTTGTCTAAGTAGAACATAATTATTACGACTTCTCCTAGAGTAGTTAATGTTCTGGTATAGAGAAGTATTACAGAGAGGTTTTACTAAACGTCTAGAGTAGTAACCTTCAAAATAATGACCGTATATGTTACAATATGAGCAATATAGATTGCTTGAAGAGGGTATCTCCTAAGGAAAGTTTCTAAACATAGGTTTCATGGAATTTTGATTTTGAACCTTATTCCTAGGAAGTACAGTTTGGAACGAAGAAACACTCTTCCTAATTGGAGGGCAGACGTATTTAGCCTTAGGTATACTTTCACACTTAGAGTTACATGGTTTCCCAATATCAAATTTTTGCTGTTTTTCATCAAACTCATCTTTTATGAAATGAAAATCTGGGCAAGTTTCTGTAGGTCTTTTGCATCCTGGCACAAACTTGATTGATTCAAAGTTTTTAGTTTGTGTCTTTAAATTTGGGCAAAACCCTATACCAGTTCGATCATCAGAATTAGTTTTTGAATCAACAACAAAACCATCAAAACAGTTGGAATTATTTTCAAATTTTGCAAATTTTTTGAAAACACTTGCTGTCTTTTCTTTGGTTTGTTCCAATTCTAATAATGTCCCTTTATATTTTTTCTCTAGAGTTTCATTTGTTTCAATCAAATCTTTAAATTTTTTATCAAAGATTTTGACTTCATTTTGATGAGTTAGACATTGCGTAGTGTTCTCTTCAGCGTTAAGTTTAACCATTACACTTAGGTCTTCTAGTTTCTTAGTGAGGCCTTTCACTATATTCTCTAGTATAGTGATTTTCTTGAGAGTCTTAGCATAAAGTATGTGAACATCATGGAGGTCTTCAGTGTCAGAATCACTAAGTGAAGTGTGTGAAGTGACACCTAAGGATTCATTTCTAGAACTCACACACACATTGACATCGTCATTATCGCTTTCCATTTAACTCACACACCCCGCTGTAGAACTAGAAATGTTCTCAGAAATTAAAGAATTTAAACCAGTAGCAACCTTATTCATAACAACAGAAGTAGAGGTAATATCATCATTCTGATACATCGACACATGCATATAGTCATTATAGATTATCTTGGCAAAGAAAGACATGTAAGGATCAAAAACATCAGATGACTCAGGTTCCTCATTTTCAGAATCACTTGAATCATCCCATGTCTTGCAGATGTTAGCCCTAGTCTATTTATTGGTCGGGTTCAGTTTTAACTATACAGTCTTGTGCTATATGACCCAATTTTTCACATCTAAAATATTCAATGTTCTTGAAGTCTTTGGTAGGTCTCGTATGAATGTCCTTGTGATGTTTGTCTTGACCTTTCTCACGAGGTTTGTGATTAGACTAAGTTGGATAATTTTCCTTGCCTTGTTTAGCTACCATTTTATTTTTAAATTTGATAATTTTCTTAAAATGCTTTGACATCAAGGAAATTTGATTATCCAAATTATATATATCACATTCCCCATTAGAGTCATTATTGGGAATTGTAAGCTCAGGTTTCATCAGCTTAGAGGAGAAACTCAAATTGGAACTAGTCTGTTTCCTATGGGACTAGGTCAATTGTTTCTTAAATTCTAATTCCATTTTCACAGTTCTCAGTTTATTACTGAGTAATTCAAGAGTGAGATTTTGGTCACTCATTTCCTCAATAGCATATATTTTTTTTATCAAATTTCTATGGTAATGATCTTATAATTTTAGAGACAATTTCATTTTTATCATAAGTTATCCCATTAGCATGCAGTTTGGTCACTATATCAGTCAAATTCATGTAGAAGTCATCAAATGACTCAGAGTCAGATATGATTAGAGAGTTATACTGCTGGATAAGCATCTGTGTTTTAGCAGCCTTAACTCTAGTGTCACCTTCATGCGCAGTAACCAAGGTATCCCAAGCTTCCTTAGAAGTGGCACAAGATGAGATCCTTTTGAACTCATGTTCATTTATAGACATAAAAATGGCATGATTGCCTTACTTATTGTTTCGAGAAACTTGTTGCTCTTCTTGAGTGAATTCACTTAATGCTTTCTTAATCCTCTCATTACTTCCTTCAGTGGCTAGTTTAGTAGGATACGTATATCCATTTTCAATAATATCCCAGACATCATCTCCTAAGGTTCCTTGTATGAAAGCAACCATCCTTACTTTCCAGTAAGCAAAGTTGTTTCCATCAAAGAGAGGAGGTATGGTCAAGTTACCAAATCTTTCATTTTTCTCGTCCATTATTTGATTTTAAGAAAATGGGTCCTTTACTGGGTATACTCTCCCGTGGTGCCTCGCTAGCACTGTTAAATCCAGTCTTGCCCTTCGATTAAGTTCTTCAAATCTCTTGGCTCCTTTCTCACGACATTGATGACTACGATACCCATCGTTCTATTTGAATTTCCCCATCCATGCTTATATATTCTACCCATGATTCCATCATTAACTTATGGACCTTTTTAATTCTTCGTATCCACCTTGTCGGGTACAAAGTTCGCTTAACACGTCAACTTTTCTTCATAACTGACCCCCATACGATCCTTCTGAAATAAGTATTAAAATCTCCTTTACCTCTCTGTTTAAACAGCTGATGAACGGATTAACGATCAAACTACAACCCAAATTATTCACTATTCATGGTATCTCTTCATATTTAGCATGACTGACTCTCATCACTATAACATTGCTCCTCTGAGACAAAACTTTAGCACAAAATTTAGACTTGGGTACCACTGCACTCCACCCTACAAAATTGCCTTTGGGTTTTCTCCTTCCATTAACATGGTGAATTCTATCTCGGTAATCGTTTTTAGAATATTCCATGGCTTTTGCTGAGTCTCTCCACCTATAGTCCTTCTAACGATCCTCGCTAGTCGTCCAAAGTTGTTTGATGTACGAAGCCCAACTGAACTCGTAAAAGAATCTCATCAACTATACTTAATAACAGGAGAACGTCAATCGCATATGCAAAGAAAAACAACAATCCTATAACAAGGCTCTATATCAAAAAATGCAATGCAAAAATGTAATAAGCCGCACAGATCCTAAGAACTCTATAGCCTAATCCTCTGATAATATCTGTGACACCCCACCTACTAAAATACTCGGTGATTAGCCCGTTATCAAAATAAAACGTTGGTCTCATATGGCTCATTCTTAGAATCACTATGGAAAACCTTTTTAAAGTTACTAACTACCTAGTAATTCAAATAGACTGATGCCAAATTTTATCTTGCATTAAATAACAACAGGTGAAAATAAACAATAATAAAACCATCAACACAACCTGGTAACCGAATCCAACACAGATGAATAATATAAATAAAGATGACCGAATCAACTATCGGTTCAAAAATAAAATACTGCAGTAAACTAAAAGAACAACCTGGATAAACAAGGTCAAATAAATAACTAAATAATAAATCTGAGGGCGACAAGCTCAAATGAGTACTGAAGTAAAGATTCTACACTAGGATTAAGTGAACGAAGCATTTATAGAAAAGTTCTGCAACTTCCACATGAGTTGTAGATGGGTATCCCTGGATAGAATCCTCAAACTGGGTGTCCCTGTGGCTGGACACCTAAAAGGTTTTGAAAAAGATTTTGACACGGGTCAGAGCCTAAAAAACTGTTACTTAGGCCGTTTACTACAAGATTAAACTATTGAAGTAACTCTGAACTATTTTTTGAAGATACTCTTTTTTGTAAATCAAAAAAGATTAATCACAAGATGTGTTTAATAAAACATGCACGAGATCTGTTTAAGATTAGTTAACTTGTTTTAAAAAATAAAACCAAATGTTTTAAATCACACACCAGCAAGAATGATATGAGGAGAAGTAGAAAGATTAATGACAAGGGGATTTTTAACGTGGTAAAACCTCACCCAACTAAGGAAACATCCACGGTCACTTCCAAGTCACAAACCAAAAAAATCCACTAAAACAAAGTTACAAACTATATAACACACGTGCAAACTAATAAGACCTATACAAGCTTAGAAATGTACCCCACTGGTTTGATTCTAACTTCTCTGCAGTTCTGATGTTGATGTGGCTTTCCCAGTTTGCTAACTTCTCAAATTTGTTCCAGTCTTTACGTTGACTCTTAGAGATTCAAGATATTATAGCCAACACTTCTGTGTTGTAGTGTGACAAGTGTTTATGATAGTGCTCTAACACATGCATGCACACACACACACTTATTTTATACAAATAGTCCTAGCAAATTACAGATCAGATCTATATGCTGTGATTTTCAATTTCTCTCTTCTTATGAAATGAAGGAACTTTATTTGACCTTTTAATTAATCCTGGAATCTAAGGTTATCTTGATCGTAAGACTGCCAAGGTCATATCTAATTTCAGAGGGTTTTGAAAATGATTTTGAAATTGGAAACCACCAATTGCGATTCCAAATAAGTCATAAGTATAGTTTCAAAAGAACTAGAAACATAAAATAATTTTGTTGATTCTAGAGTTGTGAAAAACATTTACAAAAAAGATAATCAACAAAGTGATTTCTCAAGATGAGAAACTAAATATGCATATCTAAGTGTAATATAACATAAAATGACCATATATATAATTTCTATAAAAAATAAATACAGATATAACTGAAATGCTTAAGTTGGACACAAGATCTCAAACTCAAGAGGGTATAAACCACGAACAGGCTTTCAAACCAACTCAAAAATAACTCTCAAACACTCAGGTTTGGTTTTGATTTAAACTAATTTTGGAAAAATGAGTTTACGGTTTGAAACAAGGTTAAGACGATTTAGGGTTTCTTTTTCTCTCTGGTTTCTCTCGTTTTTCACACACTCTCTCTCTCTCTCTTTAGATGAAATGCCAAAAGTCCCCAAATGCCGAGGGTAAGCCTCCTGTAATAGGGGGCAAGGAAGGATCGAGAAGGTCTGTTCAAAACTAAGGGCTGAGATGAGGTCAAGGGAAAAAGACTTTGATCCAACGGTTAAAGAACAGCGGTGGATTAAACGTCCTCTTATTGGTCTAGAGAGGTTTACAGGGATTGAGTTCAAATGCCTGCAGAGCGTTAATAACAAAGATCCAAGGGCTGAGATTAGACACAAGTTATGTGTTTTGAAACAAACACAAATCAGGCCGTTATAAGGATGACAGGTGTAGGGCTGAGATGATCTCTCACACGTTTGTTTTAAAATAATTACACACGCACCATGAATTCTCAAGCGCTTCCGGATCCTACCCAAACCAACTTTCAGGTATGAAAACATAAAACCAGGAATTACAAAATGACCCCAAAAGTTCTATAAACCAAATTTTAATTAGAAAAAATATTTAAAAAATTTAAAAATTTCCAAAAATTATTTAAACCAATTTAAATGGGATTAACCACACATAACTCACACCCAATCAAATAAAACAAAATATGAACAATGTATGCAACCCTAGAGTGTGTGATTGAGCATTATACCTTTAATAGAATCAAGTGTGGCTTAAAAAGAAGATTCTGAGGCTCTTTGGTATCTAAGGAATGGGACTCTTATTTTGTCACTATTTCCAAACTAGATGAGCACTTATACAATGTAGACTCAAGTGAGTCACGAGTATAAGGTGCTTTAGAGCCCAAGTAAAATATTTTGAAAATATTTATCAAGTTGTTAAATTTTAATAACTAAATATGCATGTACACTCTTCACATTTAAGCTAGTGTCGCACTCTCTTGAGGTATAACTCACCCCTCATATAATGTCTACACCTAACGCTTGCCTTCTAATCTTCTTAGTTAAGCTACCCCACGTAACTAGCTGTATCACACCTCTTTCTACCGCACTATTCTAACCCGAGTTTTATCACTTTGATTATTAAGTTATATTCTCATTAAATTATTAATCAGTTCAACTATATTAAATCATATAACATTAACACGAGTTATATAGGAAACACCTTTTTAATCATATAACTTTCACACTAGTTATATATGAAATCCCCTTTTTAAATCATATAACTTTCACACTAATTATATAAGAAATAGATTCACACTTATGTATTAATCTCGTATATAATTTTCTACTCAAAATTATATACGTACAAGTATACTACAACATCTACACATATGTCAAGTATAATAACCATTCATTCTTGAGTAATAACTCGCCGGATGCTTTCTCTAAAATACTATCAGGTCCCAGGCATGCTCACTCTAACCCGAATACCTCAAGTCGGACTAGCTCACACCGAACTTGGTAAAAAATAACACAAATGTAGTGGAGGTGGTTATATTCCCCTCGAAAGTGAAACCGAATCATACCCAAAGCGTCTCACCTCAGAAAATAAATCACGCAATAAAAATAGGCTATATGACATGGGGACTATACTCTCCCTGTTCCTTATACTAGAGGATTCACCCACATCGCGCAACCTCCTATGATAGCACTAAAGGGGTATGTATTCCTATAAATATCATTCACATCGACATCTATAGAGCACACACACACACACACACACACACACATATATATATATATATATATATATATACTATCACTCAAAATCGTATACATATATTTAATAAAGTCCAGCTAAACCGTGCCTAACACTTGTAGCACTAGCCCAAGAATACCCAAGTCTATATCCCGATTCGTAATTTAAATTAATCACACATTAAATATATTTCACTAAAGTTGTGTTACCCAACTACAATACCATGACTCATTAGTTCGGTCTGCATCTTCATATTGTAGAGTTGTATTACACAAAATTCCACTATTAAGGTTAACACCTCTCGTCAAACTTAATATTCGATAATTTATTATATATCTCCAATAATAAATTAAACCGTCTGCTCCATGCCTAACTCCCGTCGCACTAGCCTAAAAACATCCGAGTCTATATCCTAAAATCCCAGCTTAATTAATTTCGTATTAATTAATTTTATAAAATGGTGCCACTAAATATAATACCTGGATACATTTACTTGGTCTGAAATGTTAAACCGTTTTAGAATTTATCAATCCAAATTCCACAAATAATTTTGACACATTTTTCCAATTTAATTGTAACAACCCGTCCTTTTGGAGACAATTAAATCCCATTATTGAGTATAAATTAGAATTTGGAGATTTTCTCGGAATAGTGATTTTGGGATTTTTAACGATTTGATGATTATCGATAGGTGCTATATTTACTTTTAGGGATAAGTAAATATGTCGAGGTATTTTAATTATATATCGCCGTTGAGTAAAGCGACACGAGGTGAGATTTAAATTGGAAAACCCACATTAAGTCGTGTGGGGTTGAAATAGTGAGTTGCGGTCAAGTACCTCGGATGGAAATTTTGACTGCACCATGAGTCTCGGAATGGCCGAGATAGTCGAAAAAGAGTGTCCGATTATCGAAAATGAGTATCGGGGAATTTTGGAGTTAAATAGGCTCGTAATTGAGCAAACGAATCATTTTTGGGTTTTAAGGGTTAAAATCCTTTTCTCCTTATAAAAGGAGGAAGAGAGGGAGAAAAGGAGAAAGAAAGAAGAGAGAAGAGAGGGAAGAGATAGAGGAGTAATAAAAGAGGAAGAAAAGGGGAGATTCCTTCCTACCTCCGTGGAATTCGGCTCGAGGTCGTCGAATTTTATCCACGAGGCAAGTGTTTACTTGATTTATTTAATTTTAGCATAAATATCTCATGTCGTAGTTTGGTATACATAAACCCTAAAGATTCTGGGTTGGGTTTTCGGGAGTTAAAACGAATAAACCCCTAAAATTTAATAATTGGAGAAACTTAGGGTTTAATTGAAATTAATTGGTGATTTCGGGTTCTATGACGTTTAGAACCCGCATTATTAGTGTATTTGTTGTTGGTTGGAGTTGTTGGCCGTTGGGTGAGGATATGGAAGCTTGGGAGAAGCTTCCATGGATGAAACAGCTTCTCGGGGAAGAAGCTGCCCGCCATGATCGATCGATCGATCATGGCGGTTCGATCGATCAAAGCCATCGATCGATCGACAGCCATGGGTCGATCGATCGACCCCTATTGACAGATTGGCAATTTTTCTAGGGTGAGTTGGATGGGATAGATTCCAATTCATATTGCTTCGAGGTCATTTATGTGATAACATAAAGGATCTTTTGGGACTATATGGTCCACTTATTACGGGAAATTAGGAGGCTTAAGTGAGGGTTTTAAATATATAACCCTTAAATCATATTTTCGAGGAAAATAGAATAATTGTAGAATTTGAAGGTTTAGGGTTCCTAACTTAGGGTGGGGGCCTTTAAGTGATTATATGGACAAGAGGTAGTCCTTGGGTTCATGGAAATGAAGTCCATAACCCATTAAATTTAAGGTTCTTTGGGAGAGATAAATCCCGAGGATATTTCTAGTAGGCATAAAAGCCTATATAATTATGCGTATAGAAAGCATAATTATATCGATTACTGTTGAGTGTACCCTAGGAGATAATTAGGATAATTTGGGGATATAGATATGTACATTCACTTAGAGTGAATTCGTTATTGGAGACATCCAATAAAATCCTTAGAGATGATTAAGGAATTTATTAGTTATAAAAGTAAGGAAATACTTTGGGTATAGTATCATGCTTATATGAATGCAAGATTATGATTCTTTGAGAGGATCTTTGGGGTTATTGGTCATCGCTAGATGAGATTGACAAATATGGCCATTCATATATATTCGGGGAGGAATATATAGTATGTGTATATACTATGTGAATAAAGTGTATATATGATATGAGATAAATGATTTTGAAAATATAAAAATGAATATTTTAAAAATGGAAAAAAATGATTTTCATAATTAATAAATTATGGTTACACACCTCCCTAAATCTCTATCATAAGGGAAGTTGCGTGCGTATGGTGATGCCCCATGGCTAATGAATGCAGGGTGGATATAGTCCTAGGCCATATGGCGGTTATATATTTTACTACGCTAGTGAGGTGATTTTGGGTGTGGTCATGACTCTCCCGCAGGCATATGGCCGCTTCCAGACGTTTGTAGGTTCCCAGGTTGTCTTGTTTGATGGGCCCTGGAAGATGATAGCCATTTAGGGGCGCGTCCAGTGGGGAAAATCGGAGGGACGGTCTTAGATTTGTTAAAGCAATTCATGATAATGGATTGGCTTTATATGCATGTTCTGGATATAAGAAGGGCAATGGAAGCATGTGATATGATCGAAGCATTTTTATGATAACAAAATTGGCTTTGAGTACATTTCTGGATATGAGAAGGGGAATGGGATGTTGTAAAATGGAAAAGCATTTTTATGATAATAAAACTGGCTTTTAAAAAGTTATATGTTTTGTTAAAGCAATTCATGATAATGAATTACCTTTTAAATATATTTCCTGGATATAAGAAGGGAAATAGAAGGTTTTGATATGAGTATAGAATACACCTCAGTTCGGGAGATAGATCCGGATGTGTATTATATAGTTGTATTTTATGAGTAAATGAATTCTCAGTCCGGGAGATAGATCCAGATGTATATTGAAATATGAATATATATATATATATATATATATATGGATAAATTGGGTGCCGAGGGTCTAATGGATCCCGATGATCGATCTTGCCGCATAGTAGTGTATCGGGGGGGTTCCTTGTTTGGATTTCTCTTTGGGAGACACCCCACGCATGAATATGGCATTCTGTTGAGACTAGGGAGAAGTTTAATCCTTAGTGCTGTAATATTAATATTTCTTATATGATGTATATATATACACATTACGTACTGAGGGTTTGATGGATCTCGACGATCGACCTTGCCGCGTAGTAGTGTATCGGGGGGGTTCCTTGTTTGGATTTTGCTCTGCGACACACCCCACGCACGAACATGGCACAGTGTTGAGACTGGGGAGAAGTTTAGCCCTTAGTACTTGGACTATCTAGGGTTGATAGTGGTTGGCCGATAGACTAGTTTAGCAGGGTAGCTTGAGTAAGATGTTTAGATGTTTAAAGGGATGCGCTAGGAGTGCACTATTTGAAGAGAGGTGAGGGGTATCTCATGGGAGTGTGATACCAAACTTAAATATGAGATAAAAATATTTTTCTAAAAATAAAGCATTTATGCACTTGCAAAATATTTTCAAACTCGGGCTCTGACCCGTTTATCTACTTTTCCTCTCTTGCTATATATATATATATATATTATATAGGTGTCCAGACACAGGGAAGTCTGGATGACACTTCTTTTGAGTCAGACGTCAGCTGCTGCAGCAGCTGTGGATGCGTGCAGGTTTTTGATAGTCGCTTCCATTCTTGTACTCTAGATAGGAGGTATTGTATAAACATTCAGGTTAATAACCCAATTGCATTTATTTATTCTTTTAGCACATCATTCGATATGGTTGTATATTTTTGACCGATTGTTCGGTTATTTTATTTCATTTCAGTTTCATTTACAAAAAATTGTGTGGATGTTTTAATTATATTCGTTCAAAAAGAGTAATTAAGTAAAATTTTGACACCGGCCTGATAGGTTATTAATAATTAAATGGACTTTCGAAAGTGATGCTAAGAATGATCCATATGAGACTCCTGTCATAATTTGATATAGGAGTGATCGCCTGGTATTTTATTAAGCGGGGTGTCACATATGGTATCAGAGCATCAGGTTCTTGTGTCCTTAGGAATATATGCGGACGTACTACGCTTTCAGCGCTACTCTCGATTTGTTATAGAGCCCCAGGATTAGAATTGTTGATTTCTCTTGTGAGATTTCGTTCTCCTGCCACATTATAAGATTATGGTAATGTTTTGCGCGCTCGTTTGAGATTGGTGTGCGAGGCTTGGATGGCAGCAGGAGGTGAGGGTTAGTTGGAGCAGCTGGTAGAAGTCGAGAATGTGGAACGTAGTAGAGGTCACTTCCTTTGCAGTGTTTGCTAAGGATTGTCTCAACGACTACCAAAGTATAGTAGTTACGAGTACCATAGTACCGCCGTAATAGAAGTGTTACCAAAGTTGAATTTCCCAGTGACGTAAGGATTCGAAAGGGATATTACGGATAGTTTTAACCATGAGTCCCCGTGGTTCAGCAAGAATTAAAAGAATGCTGTTTTGGGAATTATTCACCTAAGGGTCGGCCAGAGGCCGACAGTGAATAAAGAGCATTATGGAAAAGTGAACCTTGTACCTAAGTGAGTTAGGTGCAATGAATAATGAGTCCTTTCCAGTAAGGATAGGCTCACTAGAGAATGTGTAAGTTCGAGAACCCCATTGGTGGACATTCGCCCGGGGAATTGGTTGAAATGAAGTTATTGTCAGGAGTTTTACCTCAATGAAGGAGGTATATTGGGTGTGACTAGAAAATGTCGCGGTGTTTCGTTAGCCCTAGATTCGTGTGCGTAATCTGAGTTTTATGGCGATATTGATAACATTTTACAATGAATGTCTGTGTGTTTTTTTACGATAGCGGAATTTTATTTTCCTGCATTCGCCATAAAGGCGGGTGTTGATATATTATATATACATATATATATATGGTTTGGGAGACTCGTTTTATATGTTTATACGAGTATGGTAATATGGTGAGTATATAATGTTATTGGTTATTCGGAGCGATAGCAGGCTAATGATGGCAAGACTATCGTGTTCGCAGTTCCAGGGTGGAACGGGTTGTTGTTGCGATGTCTCACCTGGATATAGGTTGAGTTTGCCTTTATTGATATGGGTAAATGGAACTTCTATGAGCAAAGGTTTCATTATTATGATTTGAGTGCGTGGAGACCTTATAGATATGATTTAAGGCAGCAGGATTATGGTTGAGCGGTAGGATTAAGCTCATCATTGGTTTGCGAAAAAGACTGAATATTAGTACGAGCGCTTGGTGGTGTGACTCTTAGTTAGAGATAGGAGTTCAGACCACCTTTTGTTGAGAGGGGATAGGATTTTACCGGTTGCATGTTCGAAATAATGGACCTCCATGATCGACAAAGTTAAGTAGGAGTGTGTGGAGGGGTTCCTTGTTTGGATTTCGCTTTGCGAGACGCTCCACACATGAATCTTAGCGGCGTCGGGAGTGGAGAGATGTTATAGGATGCAAGGATGTTGGTTTCGTTGAAAGGTCTTATAGTGTGGATGAACCACTATAGATTATGAGCCATATGATAATGGTATGCTTATGGAAATATTGTGCTATGAAAAGGCACTAAAGTGCTCCTCTCACCATAAGTAGGTGGGTGAAGTAGGACTTAGAGAAATTGATTTGAGGATAATAGCCAGGCCTTAGTGAAAAGGCAAAATTTTGAGAAAATATACTTTGGGTACGATGTACGTAGTGCTCTTTCAGAGAATTGGGCACTTCGATTTGTTAGTTTTCCTTTCGTATGGGCGGAAGGATAGAATAGTAAAAATGTGTTGGTAGGTTAGCATGGTAGGATTTAGGACGTCCCGCTGGTGTGCCTTAGGTCGCTATATCTCGATGACCGATAACGCAAGGGAGTAGTGTAATGGGAGGGTTCCTTATTTGGATTTCGCTCTGCGAGACGTCCCACGCATGAAACCAAGAAAATGTTGGAAGTTAAGAGAGGCCTTGGGCACTAGGGACATATTTAGACTATCGTTTCGCGTAGGTAGGGTAATGCTTAGACCGCAGCATTATTAGGATGTAGGTTCGATAGAGTTAGTGGCGCCTAGGTTAGGAGAATTGAATTTCGTAGGTTGGGAGAACCCATATGCGAGTATTACACCGAGGAAAGGAGACCCTTATTGGGAGGGAGTGTTACGTGTCGGATATTTACTATGGTAGTGCAGATGTGCACATGTTAGAAAGGGTATGGGCACCTTAGTAGTTAGTTTATATACCGCCTGAAATAGAATGGGCATAGTATATAAAGTTGAAATTCATGCCGAGAGGCATTATAGATGATGGGTACAATGTGACGCATTAGAGTAACTTTACGATCATGGTAGTCGTATAGCATATGGTTGGGAACCATTGGGTTAGTATCGTGCCCCTTGAGGTATTAGAATTTGGAGTGATCCTAGTTTGGTGGTGTAGGTTGTACCTAAATTTCGAGGACGAAATTCCGTTGTAAGGGGGGAGGGGGGGGGGGGGGGGAGTATGTAACAACCCGTCCTTTTGGAGACAATTAAATCCCATTATTGAGTATAAATTGGAATTTGGAGATTTTCTCGGAATAGTGATTTTGGTATTTTTAAGGATTTGATGATTATCGATAGGTGCTATATTTACTTTTAGGGATAAGTAAATATGCCGAGGTATTTTAATTATATGTCGCCGTTGAGTAAAGCGACACGAGGTGAGATTTAAATTGGAAAACCCGCATTAAGTCGTGTGGGGTTGAAATAGTGAATTGCGGTCAAGTACCTCGGATGGAAATTTTGACTACACCATGAGTCTCGGAATGGCCGAGATAGTCGGAAAAGAGTGTCCGATTATCGAAAATGAGTATCGGGGAATTTTGGAGTTAAATAGGCTCGTAATTGAGCAAACGAGTCATTTTTTGGGTTTTAAGGGTTAAAACCCTTTTCTCCTTATAAAAGGAGGAAGAGAGGGAGAAAAAGAGAAAGAAAGAAGAGAGAAGAGAGGGGAGAGATAGAGTAGTAAGAAAAGAGGAAGAAAAGGGGAGATTCCGTCCTACCTCCGCGGGATTCAGCTCGAGGTCATCGGATTTTATCCACGAGGCAAGTGTTTACTTGATTTATTTAACTTTTGCATAAATATCTCATACCGTAGTTTGGTATACATAAACCCTAAAGATTCTGGGTTGGGTTTTCGGGAGTTAAAACGAATAAAACCCTAAAATTTTATAATTGGAGAAACTTAGGTTTTAATTGAAATTAATTGGTGATTTCGGATTCTAGGACGTTTAGAACCCGTATTATAAGTGTTTTTGTTGTTGGTTTGAGTTGTAGGCCGTTGGGTGAGGATATGGAAGCTTGGGAGAATCTTCCATGGCTGAAACAACTTCTCGGGGAAGAAGCTGCTCGCCATGATCGATCGATCGATCATGGGGGTTCAATAGATCGAAGCCATCGATCGATCGACAGCCATGGGTCGATCGATCGACCCCTGCTGACAGATTGGCAATTTTTCTAGGGTGAGTTGGATGGGATATATTCCAATTCATATTGCTACGAGGTCATTTATGTGATAACATAAGGGAACTTTTGGGACTATATGGTCCACTTATTACGGGAAATTAGGAGGCTTAAGTGAGGATTTTAAATATATAACCCTTAAATCATATTTTCGAGGAAAATAGAATAATTGTAGAATTTGAAGGTTTAGGGTTCCTAACTTAGGGTGGGGACCTTTAAGTGATTATATGGACAAGAGTTAGTCCTTGGGTTCATGGAAATGAAATCCATAACCCATTAAATTTAAGGTTGTTCGGGAGAGATAAATCCCGAGGATATTTCTAGTAGGCATATAGGCCTATATAATTATGCGTATAGAATAATTATATCGATTACTGTTGAGTGTACCCTAGGAGATAATTAGGATAATTTGGGTATATAGATATGTATATTCACTTAGAGTGAATTGGTAATTGGAGACATCCAATAAAATCCTTAGAGATGATTAAGGTATTTATTAGTTATAAAAGTAAGGAAATACTTTGGGTATAATATCATGCTTATATGAATGCATGATTATGATTCTTTGAGAGGATCTTTGGGGTTATTGGTCATCGCTAGATGAGATTGACAAATATGGCCATTCATATATATTCGGGGAGGAATATATAGTATGTGTATATACTATGTGAATAAAGTGTATATATGATATGAGATAAATGATTTTGAAAATATAAAAATGAATATTTTCAAAATGGAAAAAAGAAATGATTTTCATAATTAATAAATTATGGTTACACACCTCCCTAAATCTCAATCATAAGGGAAGTTGCGTGCGTATGGTGATGCCCCCTGGCTAATGAATGCAGGGTGGATATAGTCCTAGGCCATATGGCGATTATATATTTTACTGCGCTGGTGAGGTGATTCTGGGTGTGGTCATGACTCTCCCGCAGGCATATGACCGCTTCCCGACGTTGGTAGGTTCCCAAGTTGTCTTGTTTGATGGGCCCTAGAAGATGATAGCCATTTAGGGGCGCGTCCAGTGGGGAAACTCGGAGGGACAGTCTTAGATTTATTAAAGCAATTCATGATAATGGATTGACTTTATATGCATTTCCTGGATATAAGAAGGGAAATGGAAGCATGTGATATGATCGAAGAATTTTTATGATAATAAAAATGGCTTTGAGTACATTACCTGGATATGAGAAGTGGAATGGGATGTTGTAAAACTGAAAAGCATTTTTATGATAATAAAACTGGCTTTTAAAAAGTTATATGTTTTGTTAAAGCAATTCATGATAATGAATTGGCTTTTAAATATATTTCCTGGATATAAGAAGGGAAATAGAAGGTTTTGATATGAGTATAGAATACACCTCAGTCCGGTAGATAGATCTGGATGTGTATTATATAGTTGTATTTTATGAGTAAATGAATTCTCATTCCGAGAGAGAGATCCGGATGTATATTGAAATATGAATATATATATGGATAAATTGGGTGTCGTGGGTATACTGGATCCCGATGATCGACCTTGCCGCATAGTAGTGTATCGGGGGGGTTCCTTGTTTGGATTTCGCTTTGCGAGACACCCCACGCATGAATATGGCATTGTGTTGAGACTAGGGAGAAGTTTAATCCTTAGTGCTCTAATATTAATATTTCTTATATGATGTATATACATACACGTTACGTATTGAGGGTATGATGGATCTCGACGATCGACCTTGCCACGTAGTTGTGTATCGGGGGGTTCCTTGTTTGGATTTCGCTCTGCGAGACACCCCACGCACGAACATGGCACAGTGTTGAGACTGGGGAGAAGTTTAGCCCTTAGTACTTGGACTATCTAGGGTTGATAGTGGCTGGGCGATAGACTAGTTTAGCAGGGTAGCTTGAGTAAGATGTTTAGATGTTTAGAGGAATGTTCTAGGAGTGCACTATTAGAAGAGAGGTGAGGAGTATCTCATGGGAGTGTGATACCAAACTTAAATATGAGATAAAAATATTTTTCTAAAAATAAAGAATTTATGCACTTGCAAAATATTTTCAAACTCGGGCTCTGACCCGTTTATCTACTTTTCCTCTCTTGCTATATATATATAGGTGTCCAGACACTGTAATACCCCGTATTTTTATGGCTTTTAAATTTAGGGCTTAATTAAATTTAATTGAGATAAATTAATTTAATTTTTATCCGGAATGTTGTTTTAAATATTTACTAGCGTGACGAGAGTTAGTAATTGGAAATTTGTTGAATGTTAATGGATGAGTATAAGTAATATATTAGATTTATTTTATAAAATTGTCACGTGTGAATAAAATGGCAATTTTGGAAATTTAAGTCGGGACGCGCCTGTGTCGTGTCGGGAATAAATGTTGATTAATAAAAGTGAAATATTTTTAAATCATCCGTATGGTCGTTTTGAGTGCGCCAACATTTTCGGAAGAGTGGAGATAGTCGGAAAAGTGTACTCGGGGGTTTAGTTTGGGTCTTGGGGTGTTTTTAAGCCTATTTAGTACCCCGGGAGGGCTTTTTGGACATTTTGCATTTTTGGGTAATTAAACCCACGAAAATTATTAGGCTACATCAGCCATTTAGAATAGTCCTATAGGGTTATCAGACTCAAAACTTTAGAACGGCCATAGGAGAGGGAAGGAGAAAGCTTTCCAAGCAATCCAAGGCCAAAAAGTCATCCGATTGCACCGCCACCACCACCAACGCGTAGATCGCGCGACGGGGAACGCAACCACACCAAATTCGTTTACAAATCAGAACTCTAAAATTTCCAGGCAAGTATTTATCTTGCTTATTTTCGTTAATGCATCGTTCATGTTAGTCTAGGGTGATTAGGATGAGTTTGGTAGAAGAAAACCCATGTTGGAGATAGGAAAATCGCATGTAGTAATGATATGAATGATAATATGGAAACTCCTTTCATATGTAGAGGTTTAATCAGGGATTTATGATGAATTAGAAGTAGAAATTCTGGAAAAAGACTGATTAGAACCATGTTAAAGAAATTCTAAGGTTCTTGAGATTAATATGAGTTTTGGCCTATTAATACATGGTTATTGATGAAAATTCGTATGCTTTACGTAGAAGATGTATAATATGGGTTTATAGTGTTAGTAGTACAAATTTTTGGGAGTTTGGGTGTGAAAAATATGGATTTGATTGAGGTTGGATCATGAAACCCGCAACTGTTAATCTGCAGAATTGCCATACCTGTTTGATCGATCGATCGAACCAAGAGTGTCGATCGATCGACGCATCGATCGATCGAGCCCCTGCCATCGATCGATCGACCCCTTCTGGCAGATTCATATTTCTCCTTTTAAATAGTTGAATTAAGCTTAAATGAGTAATACTCCTTAGACATCCTTATTAAAATATTTTGGGAGATAAAGAAGACTAGTAGGACTTATTAATAATTATGAGACCTTTAATGTAAGACGAGATTTGCATTTTTGGGGTGTTTATATATAAGGGACGATGGAATTTTGTATTAAAGGGAGAGACGCGTAAGATAGTTACGATGGAAAATAGATGAGTACCTACTGAATTCTACACTTGGGAGGATAGAATCCATGAGTGTTACGTAGTAAGTTGGAATAATCCCTCAAATTAAAGTTAGAGATGAACCGTTATACGTGATAACTAATAATGAGAAATAAGGATAAATGTTATAATTATGGGTTATGAGATGAACCTAAATTTGATATAGAAAGAGTAGTATATTTATATGACTGTGTTTATGCATATACTATATACATGTGAAAATCATGCCCGTGCTACTTGTTATTCCTGAGGTTACCGCACTGGGACAGTCTTATCTCGATGTGACCTTTATGGGGGATATTGACTTGTACCCAAGAAGATAGGAATCCTAGGTACAGGCTATCGTATCGATAGTCACAGTCCTAAGAGACGCGAGGGTATGTGCTGACCTCTTGGACTTGGAAACTATGCTTCGCCTCAATATTGTTTGTGTATTTATTAATACAGTTCGAGAGTGATACCGAACTTGTATTTCCCTTAGTACGAGTGATACGGAGATTGGATAGCAGAGTATGCCCGCACCATAATTTTTATGTGGGGTGCTTTTAGAATATATATATTATACGAGTATTTAATATATATATGAATTTCTGAAATTTGGAACTTCCTATTGTGTTTATGGTAAGTAAGAAATGAATAATGACTTCAATTTGGAAATACTTGATTTGAAAAGTGAAATGGGAAACTTTATTAGCAAATAAGGTTTAAATGAGAACTTTATGATCAAATGAAATTATCCTCTTAAACAATTAAATTGTTCAGTTTTAAATCTTACGAGTAACCTAAGATAAGTTAAACCGTTGGGAAGGTTAGTGCAATAGGCGTGCAAATTAGAAGAGAGGTGACAATTTCTCAAGGGAGTGACGCACTAATATGTTGTTGCATTGGCCTGTAAACATTTAAATACTTGCTAAACAAATTTTATATCTTTCTACAATCGGGCTCTGACCCGTTTCTATTTTTCTTTCTCTCTTGTATATATATATGTATATATTACAGGTGCCCAGCCACAGGGGCGTCTTGCATAAGATCCTTTGGAAGGAGCGTGCTGCAGCTTAGGTGGGAGTTGCAGGCCTCTTGCTTAGACGACCTCATTTCTTGATTCCATTTCTAGAACTATTTATTCAGTTGGGCATGTGTCGCCCTTTTGATTATTCAGTTATTTAGCAGACATTGTGATTCATTTATTTTCCAGTATTTTTCTCTTTGGGATTTATTATCGTCGGGATGTTTTCATTTAAGTATTAAGTGTTGGATTCGTTTAGTTGGATGTTTAATAGTTGGATTGTTTGTACCAGTATAGTTGTTGTGTGATTCTTTATTTATGAATTTCGTAAAGTTTTAAATGTTGGTTTTCATAAAATAAAATTTGGAAAGTAATGTCTAAAAATAGTTGACACTTAGCTTAATTAATTATGGTGTTTAAATTGGAAAAGTTATTTTTTGACAGTGATGCTAAGAATGAACCAACTGTTCACCTTGATTTTAATTTAATAAAGGAGTGATCGCCCGATATTTAATTAGGTGGGGTGTCACAAACACAGGGACGCCTGGATGACACTTCTTTCGAGTCAGATGTCAGCTGCTGCAGCTGTGGATGCGTGCATGTTTTTTTATAGCCGCTTCCATTCTTGTACTCTAGATAGGAGATATTGTATAAACATTCGGATTAATAACCCAATTGCATTTATTTGTTCTTTTAGCACAGCATTCGATATGGTTGTATATTTTTGACCGAGTGTTCGGTTATTTTATTTCATTTCAGTCTCATTTACACAAAACTGTGTTGATGTTTTAATTATATTCATTTAAAAAGAGTAGTTAAGTAAAATTTTGACACCGGCCTGATAGGTTATTAGTAATTAAATGGACTTTCGACAGTGATGCTAAGAATGATCCATATGAGTCTCCTGCCATAATTTGATATAGGAGTGATCGCCCGATATTTTATTAGGCGGGGTGTCACATTAATACTTCGTAATACCTATCTCAATATCCTAGGTATTGATCTCCCATATAATTATTCCCTTAATTAAATCCTTCGAAGCCCCAAAAGAAAACAAGAAAAAGGAAGAAATTTTCCCCTTGTCATTTGAACGACTTGCACTGTCGTCTAAACGACATGCATGGTCGTTCGAAGGCCTTGTAATGTCGTTCGAAGCTGCGCCCAACTTCTTCTTCTTCTTCTTCTTCTTCTTCCTGCTTCTTCTGCCATTGTTAAAACCTCAAGTTCTTCCTCTTTGAACTCAGAACTCAAATTACTTTTCCCATAATGTATTTACTCTAAAAAATACGTTTCAATCATCCTATCAATCTTCAAAATCATTAGATTTCTAACTTTTCCCAATACCTCTCGATTTGGGTTTTTAACAGTTTAAATGTAAATTACATGGATCTAAATTCTATCAATCTTCAATTCCATGGATCTAAATTACACAAATTCGATTTCTGGATTTCGAGAAAACATCGGATTTTAACAAATGTAAATGATAATTCATCATCAATTTCATATTTAATTAACACAATATCCTCAAATCACCAAAACCCATTTCAATGTAATTACCCACCCCAAAAATGAATATGATTTACACCCACCATGATATGAATTGCAATACCGAAATTTAAATGAAAGCAAGTTTATCTACTTGCCTGGATAAATTCCTAGGGTCTGATTTCCCTTTGATGTAGACGAAGCTTTGACGAAGAATACCCCTTTTCTTGATTTGGCTCCACAAGTTCTCCCAATTTCTCCATCCTTTCTCCTCTGCAAAACTAGGGTTTTCTATTTGAGTTGTGTTAGCTACAAACTACCTAATGTAGGTTTTATATCATAAATCCCAAAATAATCATATAGACTAATCCCAAATGACTCAAACACCCTCATGTGAGCCCAGTTATGCCAAAAAAAATGCCCCGAGACCCATTACTACCATCGGATACTCTTTTTTGACTATCTCGACCTATTCGGAATGAACCGTGCACTTAGAATCGTTATCCAAGTTACTTTACTAAAATTTGTAACCTCGTCCTCAATTTATGACATATGTGAATTTTAAAGTAACCCGAATTAATTAAATTTTAAGTCACTGATTTAATTAAATCCCTCAGATAAGTAAATTTCTAAATCACCGAATTAATTAAATTCTATATCCTCAGAAATACAGGGTGTTATACGGTAGTGGTTGTGCTCAAACTTTATATATGAAACAACAATTGAAGGATTCTAAAATTTTATTTGATAATATTCCTATTATGTGTGATAATACTAGTGCTATTTGCCTAACTAAAGATCATATTCAACATTCTAAAACCAATCATATTTATATTAAACGTCATTTTCTTTGAGATCACGTGTAAAAAGGAAATGTTAAACTTGAACTTGTAAGCATAAAATATTAATTATCGTATATCTTTACAAATCCCCTTTTAATGGATCGATTTTGCTATATTAGACGAGAATTAAGAATGACACGATTATGTGATTTATAATTTGCTTATATATATATATATATATATATATATATATACTGTTTTTATAAAGAGCACAATTATCTTTTTACCCTTGACATTGCTTTTATGAGGAAAAACTTTTTGATAATGTCAACCGGGGGACAAATATGTTTGATTCACATTAAATTATTATATGTGCTTCAAATTTATTATTTTATACATTCTTGTGAATTATTGTTTGTCATCATAAAAAAGAACAAAATGTTAAAGTATGTTGGACTTTAGCACATATTGATAATAACAGACTTATTTATTTATTATTTTTAATATATTGATTTTTTAAGATAACAAAAAATAGTAAATAATATTTTATGTAATTATTTAAGCTATATATATTATTTACACCTCACAATATGTATTTTATTTAAAGTTAGTGTGTAAATCATTACTTGAACAAGTTATTTCAAAGTTACATATATTAACATTTTTTTGGTTATAAACATTATTACTTACATTATAAAAGTTGTGAATACTCTACAACATTTTCTTGTTACTATTTTTTCAAAAACAATGTCATATTGTTAATATTATTAATTACTAATCACATAATATATTTAAAGTACTTATTAAAGGAAATTAATTAAGTTTTATATATTCATTTTTCATACTTACTTTATTTATTTTCTTTATTTTTTTGTCATTTTACATTTTCTTTATTTTACAATTTTTTGTTTTTATAATATTTTCATGAAACTAAGTCACCACATATAAAAGATTTACTTTTTCAAAACCTTCAAATCTCTTACCCGTAGAAAACCTAAGCCAAACATTATAAATTCTTTATCTTTCATTAGAGTAATGATACACACACACAAAATTTACTCCAAAATTACCGAAATTATGTTTTAAGGGGTTGTGTCCTGTTGGAACCCTCGTCATAGTATAACACCCTTAAAACACATTCGGTAATTTTTCGATACCCAATTTCGATACATACATCATTTTCCCTTTCATTAATTTAAGTGGGAACCTCATCTTCAATATCATCATTATATACACTTTGAAAAGGCCAACTTCTCTCCCTCTTTCCAATCAAATCTGACTTCTCTTTCTCTCTCTTTCCTTGATTTTCTCCTTTTTTTCCGCTCAAATACGCTATCCAACATATACACTTTAATTAACACATAATATATACATTATACACGTCATCCCTCTCTCTCTCTCTCTCTCTCTCTCTCTATATATATATATATATATATATATATATATATATATATATATATATATATATATATATATTCCTTTTTTTATCTTTTATTACGATTTTCATATTTGCTTAAAATATTTCTATTTTTTATTTGTGCTTTTGCACTTATACCAGGGGTACAATCGGTACGGATTTTTACCGTATCGTACCATTTTGATTAAAAAAAAATAGTTTTGATTTTATATTATGAAATACCGAAAATTGATTTTACCGAAACCGAAAATACCGTCAAAAATTTGGTTGGTTTTGATTTTTAGATACAAAAAAACGATTTATCGAATTTACCGTACCGATATCGTACCAAAATTACCATACCGAAATACCGTACCAAACTTTTTGTGCAGTGTCAAATTATTTTGGGTATCGTACTACTATTTATTTTATTTCTCATGAGTGAGTTTTTATATTCTCTTTGAATTTAAATTTATTTATTTGAGTATTTGGTTTAAGTGTTAAATAATCATGCTAATTAAACATATATTTTGTTTAATTAATCAAACATTTAACACAAAATGAATTAGGGAGTATTTTGTTAAAATAAAAAGAGCCGTTTGTTTTGTTGGCTATATTTCCGTTTTGCCCTTATTTCATTTGGGCTTTATATTGTGGTTTGTGTAGAGATCTTTTTTTAGGGTTTCCATTTCATTTTTTTTACCTCTTTCTCTCTCAAAAAGTGTGGTCGTCATTTTTTTTTAGCTCTCTCTCTCTCATTTTTTTTCTTCTTCAACCTTGGGTTGATTTTGAGAAATAATTTTTTGGGGACTTTTATTTGAGAACACCATTTTTTGGTTTTGAGATTTGGCTTTCGATTTGGTGTGGTTACTTCGTTTTGAGATCGGGTTTCCGGTGACAATTTTTTCGGCGCCAGCTGTATTCGGATCTGAGTTCTCTCCGTGTTTTCTGGTGATTTTTTTTCCTGACGAGTTGGCTTTTCCGGGGAAGGTTTGTTTTTTCGGTGTTGTAGGTGTGGATAATTTTGACTTTCTGACGAACATTTTTTGAGGTAACATCTCCCTCATTTTTTTAGGCTCATCATCTTGGCTCACTCTTCTCAGGCACCAGCTCCCTCATCTCGTCTCACTCTCCTCCGGCTCCGACAAAAGCAAACCGATTAGTTTGGTCTCGTATCTGTTTAAATCTATTGTTCCAAATGCTAGAAATTGTACCTATTTGTGTATGATTCTAATTGTTCCAAACAACTAGAAATGCTAGAAATTGTAATAGCTAGAAATGCTAGAAATTGTAATAGCTAGAAATGGGTATATCGAAATATATACCAGATTTACCGAATGCATAAACCGATTTGAAATTCTGGTATTTACCGGGAAAAAAACGAATTGAAACCAAAATTACCGAAACCAAAAAAAGCTGAAAATATCGAAAAAACCGAAAAACTGGTTGGTTTGGTTTTGGTTTTTGTTTTGATGTACCGGTCGGTAAATTGATACGGTACGGTTTTACCATATAGAATGTGGTTTTGGCATTGGTAAGGGGTTGTTACCGACCATATCGTACCGGTTGCACCCCTAACTTATACAAGTCTACACTGTAAGCAGTTAAGACACTATTATTTGCAAGCTCCAAGTTATTATATGTTACTCTTATTAAATACTCTAGATTTTTAGCTCCTAAAGGGGATTATAAGAAAACATGTTACGAGAAGAGTTTCAGCAACATATTTAGACGCAACACACAAGTAAGAGCTACCAAGAAAATATTATGCTACAACACAAGAGAATAAGTGAAAATATTGAAATTACATTAAAGTCTTTTTGAGAGAGATAAACTCAGATTCAAAATTTTATTTTTTTTATTGAATTACCATCCTATTAAAATTAGTACATACTTCTGAAATTTTGAAGCGCAATTATAAGCTTCTAGTTGTAATATTTGAAGCTTGGTAGTAAGCTTCAATGGTTGTAAATTGTAGCTTAGTTTAGCTACATGATTTGTACACGGTGATTTGTTCCCACCCTCAACTCATTATGTTGGTAGAAATCAAAAAGACGCGATCGACTTGAAGAGTAGACGTAAGCTCAATATTTTTTAGCTGAATCACTATAAATCTTGTGCATTTAATTTTCTATTATTTTTGTATTTCTTTTATTGTTTTTATTTATGATTTCATTTTTTAGCCTAGTTTTTAATTCATATTAATAATTTCAAAATTATATTCCTTTTAATAAACTGAAAATGAATTAATTTTGTATTTATTTAGTTTTTCAAAATCAAGACAATATGTTTTAAGATTTAAAAAATATAAATTTTTTTACAGAAACCCAATTTACCCTCCTCTTAGGTATTTTTCTGGGCAACAATTGGTATCAGAGAAAGGGCTCTATTTTTATTTTCTAATTTAACAATCTTAAGAGTCAAAGATCATTCAAAACTTTTCTAACCCAACTATTGGTGAAGGTCAATTCATAAATAGGCCTCCTTTATTTTCTAAAAATAATTATAGTTATTAGAAGAATAAAATAATGTTTTTTCAATCAAATGATTATGAAGCTTGCAGGGTCATTTAAATGGACATAATGTTCCCATGAAAATTATTAATAATGAACGAGATCATAAAGATGAAAGTGAGTGAAATGGCTTTGATATTAGAAAAATCTAAGTAAAATTTAAAGATATGAATATATTACATTGTGCTTTAGACATTAATAAATATAACATAATTTTTTGTTGTGAATTCGAAAAAGAAATTTGGGATAGACTAAAATCACTCATGAAGGAACTAGTCAAGTTGAAGAAGATAAAATTAGTATGCTTGTTCTTAGTTATGATCTATTTATAATGAAACCGAATGAATCAATTCCAAAGTGTTTACTATATTTACTAACATTATGAATGGTTTAAAATCTCTTGGAAAGTATTTTACTAGCAATGAAAATGTGAGTAAAATTCTTAGGTCAATCCTAAAAAGTTGGATATCGAAGATTTTCTCTATTAAAGAAGTATTGTGATAAAGAACTATTAGCCTTACTGAGCTTCTAGGATCCCTCATCACTTTTGAGGCGTGATTGAAGAAGCTCGAAGAAGAAGAGCAACCTAAATAAAAGAAAACCCTCGCTTTCAAATCATTAAGTGGAAATGATGAAAATGATGACGGAGAAGAATATGGAGAAGATAATACTGCTCTCTTGACCATAAGTTTCAAGAAATTTCTTGTAAGAAGAAAAAGGAGAAAATGGAGGAAGAGTGAAGAAGTTATCATTAAGAAATTACAATCAAGGAAAATCATTTTCCAAATCCGAACCAAGGTGATACAATTGAAATGAAGTCTGTCACATTAGACCAAATTATCCAAAATCAAAAGGCATAAAAGAAGATAGAAAATAAAAAAGAGATATAAGAGAAAAGAGAAAATGAAACAAAGTTGTGAAGGCCACCACATGGTGTGACTCCGATTCTATCATCTCCGGTGATGATTCAAGTGACCATGAGATCACAAACCTTTGTGTCATGGTAAATGATGAGGAGGTACACTTTAGCTCTAATTCTTATAGAGATGTCGATAAAACTTTGATAAATGATTATGAGTTACATGATGCTTTTGATGAATTATGTGACAACTTTGGTGAACTTAAAAATAAGTATATTGCTATTAAAAAAATTCATTCGTTTCTTTCTACAAAATATGATCATTTTTCAAAAGTCACCGAGGATTTAAAATCGGCAAATGAATATCTAAAAAATAAAGTTGAAATCTTGAAAAAGGGAAAAACTAATAACATTTCCAACTCTCTTGAATTTGAAAATTTTGAGTTGAAAAGGAAAGTTGAAGGCTTAGCAACAACCTTAGAAAAGTTTGTAAATGCAAAGGAAAAATTATATAAACTTTTGGGTAATTGAAGATGGATGTTTGATAGAGTCATAATAGGTTATAACCCTAACAACAATAAACGTTTTTAGAATTTTATTCATAAAAATTCTAGACAAACTAGTTATCTTTGCACTTATCGCGGTAGATACACCCATATTCAGAATATTATCATAATAGAAAAATGACATTTAACAATAGGAAAATAACATGGATTCCAAAAGACACTACTATGTTTTCTAACCCCTACGGATCCAATACGTTTTGGGTGCCAAAAGAGAAGTTATTTAAATGTATGATGTGGGTATGCATAATAGTTTTCTCACACAATTCAAAGTGGTTCCTGGATAGTGGATATTCAAGGTATTTGACTGGAGAAAAAAAGTAAATTCTCAAGTCTTATTGCCAAAGATGGTGGAAACATAACTTTTTGGGGACAACTCTAAATGAAAGATCATTGGAGTGGGTACGATTGGTAAGGAACATTCCCTTTTATATTAATAATATTTTATTAGTTGATGGATTAAAATATAATTTCATTATCATTTGTCAATTATGTGATCAAGGATATAAAGTTATGTTTAAATCGAATCATTGCCTAGTTAAGAATGACAAAGATGATAGTGTGCTACTTGTTGGATCTAGACATGATAATGTGTATAGTCTTGATTATGATGATTTAACTCAACAAAATGTTAAATATTTAACCGCAATAAATGAAACTAGTTGGTTATGAAATAAAAGATTTGGACATGCTAATATGAAATTAATTCATACTTTGTCTAAAAATGAAATAATAAGAGGCTTGCGTAAGACTAAATTTGTAAAGAATAATATTTGTGATGCATGTTAACTTGGTAAATAAACTAAAACATCATTTAAAAGTAAGAAAATATATTACTACATGTATACCCCTAGAGTTATTGCATATGGACTTATTTGGCCAAATACCATTTGCTAGTTTGTGTGGTAAATTTTATAACTTTGTAATTTTTTATGATAATTCTAGATTTACTTGGGTATTATTTCTTACACACAAAAACGAATCTCATCATATTTTTGCTAAATTTTGTAGAAAGGTTCAAAATAAAAAGGGTTATACTATTACATTTGTTAGAAGTTATGGAGGTAGAGAATTTGACAATATAGATGTTGAAACTCTTTGTAATAAAATAGTTTTAAATATATTTTTTGGCACCTAGAACTCCCTAAACAAATGGTGTACTTGAAAGGAAAAATGGACCACTCCAAGAAACGAGAAGAACAATGCTTAGTGAATATAAGTTGTCGGAATAGTTTTGGGCGGTAGCCATTAATACTTATTGTTAGGAAATAAATCGAGTTATTATTTGAAAAGGTTTAGAAAAAAACCCTTATGAAATTTGGAAAAATAAAATCCTAGTATTAGTTATGTTAATGTTTTTGGTTATAAATATTTTATTTAAATGATAAAAATAAGTTGGGTAAATTTGATGACAAAATGGACGAAGGAATTTTTCTTGGTTGTGCTTTGAATAGTAAGGCTTATAAAAATTTTAATAAAATAAATTTAGATGTTCGAGAATCTATTCATGTTGATTTTGATAAATATAACCCCTTTTCATGTAAAAAGAATGACGATGCTAAGATTTTAGAACAAAATGTAAATAAACTTAAATTAAATAATAATGGTAATAATGAACCTTCTAGTATCATGCAAGCTTATAATAAAGATGAAAATAATAATCATACTTTGCTTTAAAGTTAGAAACTTATGCATAATCACCATATTGATCAAAATTTAGATGAAACTACGGGTGGTTTATGGACTAGATCATCTCTTAAAAATGTGTGTATTAATTTGGTATTTGTTTCTCAAACTAAACCTAAAAAAATTCATGAAGCTAAAAATGATGAATATTGGTTGATGGTTATACATGAAGAATTAACTCATTTTGAAAGAAATAATGTTTGGACTTTAGTACCTAAACGGGACGATCATATGATTATTGGAACTAAATGGATTTTTAGAAATAAGAAAGATGAATCCAGAATTATTATTAGAAGTAAAGCTAGATTAGTGGCCCAAGAATACAATAAAAAAAATTAATTGATTATGAGAAAACATATGCTCCCGTTGCTAGATTAGAAGCTATTCATATGTTTCTTGCATTTGTATGCTATTTTAAATGGATGTTAAAAGTAATTTTCTTAATGGTTATATTTTTGAAGAAGTTTTTATCAAACAATCCCTCAATTTTGAAAATCATGAATATCCTCGTCATGTTTATAAATTAAACAAAGCTTTATATCGGTTGAAACAAGAACCTAAAGTATGCTATGGAAGATTAAGTGGATTTTTATTCAAAAATAATTTTACAAGAGAAAAAATGGATAATACTTTATTCATTAAATTTCATGGTAACGATATGCTTATTATGCAAAATTATGTCGATGATATTATTTTTGGTTCTACTAATGAAGTTATGTGTAAAGAGTTTGCTACTTTTTTTTTGGTTCTACTAATGAAGTTATGTCTAAAGAGTTTGCTACTTTTATGCAAAAAGAATTTGAAACACTACACCAAATCTGCTGAATTTTTACGGTCATTGATCTTGACAAGTTCAACTTGTCAAGGTCAATGACCGTGACAATTCTGGGCGAGACAAATTTTTTTGTCAAGGACTTGTCACGGTCATTGACCGTGACAAGGTCGTTAGAATTGTCACGGTCGTGTCACTGTCCTTGACCGTGACAAACCGATGATATTTTATAAAAAATTATCACGGTCATTGACCATGACAAGTCCGTGACAACTTTCTTTGTCAAGGACTTGTCACAGTCAATGACCGCGATAATTCTGGGTAGAATTGAAAAAAATATGCTGGGCAGTATGGCCACTACCACTGCCCAGCAGTATATTTGTACCTGTTATAGCAACGTTGTACCTGTTCAAACATTATATATCCAAATAAAATATAAATAATGCAAATATACATTCAAAATAGAGAGAATATGCATCACCATATAATCCAATTATAATTCAAATGTAACAACCTAAAACAATTCGATTCAACCTTAAAACAATTAAATATAAACTTAAAACAATGTCACTAAATGTCTGGGGTATGGTTAACTCTGAGGAGGTGAGTAGGCCACACGATATACGAATTAACACACCCACTAATATACACCGTGCCGCATTATTTGCGCAACCACAATGGGGAGTTCTCCTTCCCGGGCATCACATGCGTGACGAGCACCTTGGATTCGATATCTTGAAGCTCACGTCCATGAACTAGTGCATCCTGGACGATATTCAGGTCCCTCAACCCCACCTTATCCACTGGCCATCAAATATGTCCATTATAAACACGCTCGGTTAACCAAGTGTCGACATCGATCTATTGAATGGAGCCAAATAGGGAAGTGGATCATCAAAGTCCGCACGTGTCGGCGATGAAGCAGCGAGGTTCACATCCTTGTCCTCATCCTCCCGCACCTCGTCCTCCCCCGCCTTCTCCTTCCCTTTCACCTTACGAGTTTCGTCCAACGAACGCTTCACGAATGAGAACATATCCTGGACCGTCGCCTCCAAATGGGACATCTTCGCGTCATGTGACTCCACCGTTCGAGCCAACCCGGTGTCACTCGTCTTCAATCCGATGATCCTAGATTTGGCCACCCGCGAGCTCACTCCCCTTGTCCTCCCCTTGCGATCAGAGCCAAGCACTTGGCTGAGTGCGTCTGTGGACAAAGATGCCTTGTCGGCATCCGACTGCAACTCATGCACTTCCTTAAGCTTTGCGTGAAATGACAAAAAGCACATGATTAGTAAAATAAGTAAATTAAAAAATTATAACATAATTAACAAAAATTAAACTGTTGGATTACTTACAATCGTGGCCGCGACGGTTGGGGACACCTCCTTGTCCTTCCCCTTCTTCGTCCGAAGAGCCACATAAGTATCGAGTCTATGTGGCCTACCCCCAGGGCCACTCCCTGTTCCCTAAAATAAAATAAAGTAAAATTAGTATCGGCCCTGCAAAGTAAAATAATGCAGAATAATATATTTTATGTAGTTATAGAAAAATTAAATCTTACCATCATCCTATGCTCCACCTCGGCGTAAGACATCCGACCGGAGTAGTGGACGTCCGTCTTTTTTGCCCGATTTTCCCTTCCCGATTGGCGAGATGCCAATTGTCGCTCTCCGATCTCATTATCAATGAACCTTTGCCATTGTGCCAATGAGATCGGCTCCTTCGGCGGGACAAATTCACTCCTTTGGATAATGGACTCTCGTGTCTTCCCAAAGTATCGGGTACACATATATTTCTTCCAAGTCTTATGTTGCTCCCTCAACTACTCCAAGACGGAATCGCGTAGCTTTGGATCCAGGTTGAATTGTTCATGTCCAACAAATACAATGTTAGTTGCAAATAAATATAAATATAATTATAAAATGAAATTGAAATCGAAATTGAAATTGAACTTGAAATATTCATATTCATATAAATATAAATATAAATATAAATACATTACCTTTAGTGCCACCCAAACAGCTAACTTGAGCTCATATGGCACTTCCTTCGAACTAATGTACCCCGGGCCGATGATCGTTCTTACCAGTTCGAGGGATCTCGCTAATAGCCCCGACTTGTTCTCGATGGCCATCCCTAATTTGTCATATTTTGGGAGACTAGGGTCCGAGGAACCCTCTTCGTCTCCGCTACCACCGTGCCTAGATGACATCATCATAACCAGCATCATTATCCTCGCCTTAATACCTGAAGGAGACATTTGCTGTAAAAAAATGTTATTAGTACATATTAAAATGAAATAAAAGAAGACATGCAAATATGTACAATTACTACAAATAAGAATGAATTGTTACTGTTAAACACCTCAATTCTGAATTCCAAAACAACAACATCTAGCTCATAATATGTACAAGAGTGAAACATCCCCACCCCCACCCCCACCCCTACTGCGCAAACACGCACACTACACAAGAGTGAAAATGATAAAGTGAGAATCAATTAAAATCATTAAAAATGGATGTTTCAGTACAAATTGAAATATTTATTACAAATTAAAAAATTATTTAAAATTCGGGTTATCATAAAAAATGGATTGATATTCGGTAGGAGCAGCCAAGTCATCCACACTACTGTAATACCCCGTAATTTTGAGGACTTTATTTATGAATATGGTATATAATTTTAATAATATTATTATTTTATTAATCAGGATATTGATATTAACATTATATTTATTTTTATTTAAAATAAATCGAATATTTAAATTCAAATTTAATTGGCTTTTGAACATTTTGTAATGGTTTAAATATGTAAACTTGATAATTTTGAATTAAAGGGCAATATAGTAATATGCATTATCTTAGTCTCCAAGCTAGGGTTTGAGAGAGGGACTATATAAGGAATATTATGGGTGATTATACGGAGAGGGAGATGAAAAAGAGAGGTTAAAAACGAAATCCAAAGAGACAAAAACGAGTGGAATGAGAAGAGTCAATTTGGAATGTTTAGGTATTCTTTTTGAGAGCATTCAGATGAGATTTAAGAAAAACTCAAAACATATACCAGACTCAATTTTTCGTGTAGAATCCAAATATGAAGTCGGATTGACAGTTTAGATAATTTTTGAATATGATTTTTTTGAGTTTTAAAATAGGGCTATTTGGGGTTATCTCGTATTAAGGCTAGAACGTGATTGATTATTTTCGCGAGAGGAACGTGATAGTGCGATCATATTTTGAGGATGATTTTTATGTGACGATTCATGCAATAATTTTGAGGTATGGGATTTTACACAATATGCTCTTTAAATCTTTCGAGAGTTATTCCGTTGATTTCTTGTTCAATTGAACTCATATTTGAATTGTTAAATTCTTTGAAATCTAGAGAAATAATTGTTGAATTATTGTGATTCATGTGGCATCATTATATTATTGTTGAGAACGTTGGCATGAGATTTTAATATGGCACGGATGTTGGGCACCCGCCAAAATTCCTATTTCCCGGGATATGTCTTGATAAAGCATATGCGGATGGGGTGAGGCCTGGTGACCTGGTTAATGTGTTGTTGAGAAATTTATTGATAAATGCTTTGAGATTTGCATTTTTTATTTGAATATCCGTACTCGTGTTGTTACGCTTTATTCATCATTAATATATATCTGTTGAACATCTTTCTTGTCGTATTGTGTACTTCCCCATATTTTCTTTTAGTTGGCAGGTTAGCATGAATTTGGGCGCTATGAATTAATTGGAGATTGATTTTTATCTTATATTATTTGGGAAGAATTTTAAATACAAGATGAGAAGACTTGTATTTATTTATTTTGATGTATAGAGCATTGGAGATTTACTTTAGTTATTTTATTCGAGATAATATTGCTGTATTAATTTGAAGAGTTTGAGATTAGTGGATTCTCTCTTATTTTAATTGTGGGTTTTTAGATGCTCTATACCTTGTTATTTGTGGATTTGATTAGTTTTATCGATAGTGGGGCTCCGTTCGCTCTCCCTGGGCGGGCAGGGTGTTACAGATGGTATCAGAGCTTAGGTATACGACAATCCTTGGATCTTGGGTATTAGGTCTAGCATGCGGGTTATCTATGTTTTCTTTGGAGATATAAATTTTTTGAGGATGTGTTAGGCGTCGTGGTGAGGATGTTAAGAATTAATTCGAGGACTTTAAAGTTGTGATTTTTGGGAAATAGAATCGAGTAGCATTTTATTTCGAGTTTTAGGTTTTGTCGAATTTCGAGACGAAATTCCTTTTCAAGGGGGGAAGTATGTAATACTCCGTAATTTTGAGGACTTTATTTATGAATATGGTATATAATTTTAATAATATTATTATTTTATTAATCAGGATATTGATATTAACATTATATTTATTTTGATTTAAAATAAATCGAATATTTAAATTCAAATTTAATTGGCTTTTGAACATTTTGTAATGGTTTAAATATGTAAACTTGATAATTTTGAATTAAAGGGGAATATAGTAATATGCATTAGCTTAGTTTCCAAGCTAGGATTTGAGAGAGGGACTATATAAGGAATATTATGGGTGATTATACAGAGAGGGAGATAAAAAAGAGAGGTTAAAAACGAAATCCAAAGAGGCAAAAACGAGTGGAATGAGAAGAGCCAATTTGGAATGCTTAGATCTTTTTTTTGAGAGCATTCGGATGAGATTTAAGAAAAACTCAAAACACATACCGGACTCAATTTTTCGTGTAGAATCCAAATCTGAAGTCGGATTGACAGTTTAGATAATTTTTTGACCTGATTTTTTTGAGTTTTAAAATAGGACTATTTGGGGTTATCTCGTATTGAGGCTAGAACGTGATTGATTATTTCCGCGAGAGGAACGTGATAGTGCGATCATATTTTGAGGATGATTTTTATGTGACGATTCATGCAATAATTTTGAGGTATGGGGTTTTACATAATATGCTCTTTAAATCTTTCGAGAGTTATTCCGTTGATTTCTTGTTTAATTGAACTCATATTTGAATTGTTAAATTCTTTGAAATCTAGAGAAATAATTGTTGAATTATTGTGATTCATGTGGCATCATTATATTATTGTTGAGAACGTTGTCATGAGATTTTAATATGGCACGGATGTTAGGCACCCGCCAAAATTTCTATTTCCCGGGCTATGTCTTGATAAAGCATATGCGGATGGGGTGAGGCCTGGTGACCTGGTTAATGTGTTATTGAAAAATTTATTGATAAATGCTTTGAGATTTGCATTTTTTATTTGAATATCTGTACTCATGTTGTTACGCTTTATTCATCATTAATATATATCTGTTGAGCATCTTTCTTGTCGTATTGTGTACTTCCCCATATTTTTTTTTAGTTGGCAGGTTAGCGTGGATTTGGGCGCTATGGATTAAATGGAGATTGATTTTTAACTTATATTATTTGGGAAGAATTTTAAATAAAAGATGAGAAGACTTGTATTTATTTATTTTGATATATAGAGCATTGGAGATTTACTTTAGTTATTTTATTCTAGATAATATTTTTGTATTAATTTGAAGAGTTTGAGATTAGTGGATTCTCTCTTATTTTAATTGTGGGTTTTTAGATGCTCTATACCTTGTTATTTGTGGATTTGATTAGTTTTATCAATAGTGGCACTCTGTTCGCTCTCCCAGGGCGGGCAGGGTGTTACAACTACTGTTTAGACACTTTGGCACGTGTTGGACAATTGACCATGGCTCATTGTTGATGTACTCTGAGTAAAACACTTGGTTAACCTTTTCAAATGCACAAACAAACGGCTCATCACTCACGTGGTCGTTGCTCTTCAACTTGGACAAGTCAACAATGATCAAATTGGTGACAGGATCAACTTTACAAGCATTTTTATCCTCAACTCTTACCCAGTCACAGTAAAATACAACCTCTTTGAAGCTTATATAATCCAATTCAAATATATTTCGGATTACACCATAGTAAGTCATTTCAGCTTCAACGAGGTTTTTATCTTTTGCTCTCGCTCGAAAGAAAGTAAGAGCCTTGTATGAAATGCCCGTGTTCTGTACATTTGTACTTTCCTCGTACACTTTAGCGCCAAAAATGTAACCGTTCAATCGATACTTTTTGTACTCTTGTGCCACGAACAAGGGTTTAGTGGCTAGACGAGCAAGCCTTGATGTCGCATCACCCGTCTTTAAGAGTTGAGAATATAGATAAATTAATTATATTAGTTGTAAAATTTGAGTGTAATGTAACGTTATATAACGACCATTTTCATTATAATTACCTCTTGTGTCAACCACAACCTAAATTCACTATCTGATTGTACCATTATTTTTCTTCTTTTATTGTTCTCATAGGCTTCGTATTTTCTACATATTACAAAATTAATCATGTATAAAATAATCTAAAATAATGTTAAACATTATAATAATCGAAACTTACTTTTTCCATTGTTCGACATCTTCATGTGTGTCAAATAGATAACGAGCTACTTGTTCATGTTGCAAACTTGTTAATTTCACTCGTTTTCCCATCATATGACCACCATCATCGACGAACTCATCAGTGTCATCAACGCTAGTTGAGTCAGGCATATATTCCCGAGTATATATTGATGACTCCATGGTGATGTATTCCTCTGCAATTGATCTGACAATGCTTAAACAATAGAGGAACCAATTGCGTGATCACATGCCAATCGTGGGACTTACACTTATGTAACTCATAAGTAGCATAATTCATAATCCTTTGCAAGTTGGACGAAAGAGTATATGGGCCCTTCAAATTATATATTGTGTCTAAAAGCACCTTCATTTCCCCACTCGTCAAATTAAACGCACCAGGGAGAATTATTGTCCTTCCCCTATTATCTTCTTTCAACCATAGTTGTGGCTTAAGTTTCAACGATTTAAGCTCTTTTCGTGCATTTTCTCCATCCTTCGAATGACTCCCCCAAGGCAAGTGCCCACAATATGTTTAGCGAAGTTCTTCTCTGCATGCATCACATCTAATACATGGCTCACCGGGTTATTCTTCCAATAAGGCAAGTCAAATAAAATTGACCTCCTAGACCATGTCTTTCTTGTCTCAGTTTCATTCCCAGTTGGGGTATTCTTATGCCTGACATTCTTAAATTTGGTATTCTTACCTAGCATATTAGGGCCACATTCATAATATTTACTTTCAATTTCTGAACCTGAAAGTTATCTCGGCAGTAGCCTATGTTCAACCCCGCCTAATAAAAAATTGGAACCTTTCTCAGATCTGAAACTATAAGCCGGGGGTAAAAACCTCCTGTGGCAATGGTATACATTTTTTGAGCTAAAGGATAGACGAAGATATTCAGTCTCCTCTCCACAAATATGACACCCCAAATAACCATATAATACACAACCGGATAATGTCCCATAAGATGGAAAATCATGAATTGCCCACATTGACATAGCTTTTAGCGTAAACTCTTCTTTTCTATAAGAGTCAAATGATTGCACACCCTCTTCCCACAACTCATTTAATTCTTCTACCAAAGGACCCAGGTAGATGTCGATGTCATCACTTGGTGCCTTTGGCCCAGGTATCAACAAAGCCATCATCGAAAATTCAGGTCTCATAATTCATCCTCCTCTAGGCAGTAGAATCAATAGGATGACGCATGATATTACCCCCTACTTCTACCCTAGCATGCCAAGTCATTGCCTCTGCTATCCATGGTACTATGAAAAATCGCTTTAATCTAGGCCCAACGGGAAAATATTTCAATACTTTTTTAGGCACTTTTGAGCTTGTGCCTTCCTTACTAGTAGATTGGACATATCTAGGTTCATCGTATACCGAATAACGATCGAGATTTTCATAATCCTTTCGGTATAGTATGAAGTCATACACATAAGCATGGATCGATTTATACTTCATTCCCAAACCTTTCAAACTGTTCTTCATAACAGGATAGCTATTTGGGAGTGTATTCTCCTTGGGTAATAAGCCCTGCACCCATTTTAGAATTTATGTCATGCTATTGCTAAACAAATCGTACTGCGTCTTCAGACTGCGCAAACCAACCATGGAATGTATATTTTTTTGATCTTTCTCACAGCCAGAGTATAACGGTTGGGTCGCCTTAAATTTTAAACTTTGGTAGTCATTGTCAAGTTTTATCGTGATATCTTCACGAGCACTTGAACCTTCTACATCATCAGTAATCTCATTCTCCTCTGCTTCATAAACTCCGTACGCATCATCAACTAAATCCTCTAACATATTATGATCTACGTCGTCCCCTTCTACAACTATCCTACTTGTTGATGGTTGTTGTGAAGGTTGGTCGGGTACAAAAGGAACTTTCAATTCATAGTGAAAACTCCAAAATCGATAACTATCTTGCATACCCGATCTTAACAAATGTAGTTCAACGGTTTTCCACTCAAACACCTTACCATTCTTACACCTAGCACACAGACACGAAAACTCTTCATCATTATGACATCTCTTTGCATATTTCACAAATTCGTTAGCTCCTCTGCGAAACACATCCCCCATTCTATTTGTCTCACCCATCCACTCTTTGTATTTTGGAAATCCCATCACAGCTACCACAACTAATCTCCTATTAAAGGTACGAAGCGTATATTCATGAATTAGTATAAACAAAACTTAGATTTAGAGTATGTTTCATTTAATTATGTATTATTTATATTCAAATTCAATTTATAGTAGAAATTTCTATTTCCTCCATCTCCTCTAAAGGGTGAGTGGTCTTATCCCATTCAAGACCGCATTTTTTTGTAATATACTTAACAGCTCATGCACATTGTTATAATTTGAAAAAAAATCGATAGCATATCCCCGTAGTTCTCCAAGTACACGGCGTAGATTGGCAAGTGTGAGCGTTATTTCAATTGATCAATTGAAATAACAGTCACACTTGTCAATCTAGTATATACCCAGAGAAAATTAGGATACGACTACAGAACTTCCTCCAAAAGTAACAATTTAAGCCACTAAGAATATTATACAGAAATTATGCAGTCCCAAACTGTCCAAACGGGACAATTCGAGAGATCTCATTACAGGGGTAATGACTCTCGAACGGGTCTAAGGGCTATTGATGCGTACACATAATAACTATAAGGCTAGTATCTAGGCGCACTATATGTAATTTCAAGTATGTTTCATTTAATTATCTATCTATCTATCTATCTATCTATCTATCTATCTATCTATCTATCTATCTATCTATCTATCTATCTATCTATCTATCTATCTATCTATCTATCGTTCGTTCGTGATACAAAGTAATTTTAAAAAAAAAGTTGAAAAATCTCACCCCCATATGGACATTAATCCAGTGGTCATACCATTTCTAAAATTAACCAACACAAAATAGATCCACTATAATCCAACCGCAACAATAAATGTGTATCCCCTACTCCTTCTAATTTATGTACTCAATTAATTCATTTCATCAATTAAACTAACAATTAAAGTATACAATTATTAATTTACTAATTTACAATGAGGGGCAATCCTACTTTCATATGAAATGGGCACTAATTATTTACTTTCATATAAAACTATACAATTTATTTTATTAAAGCTATACGATTAAAGTTATTTCGAATATCAACAATTATCTGTTAATGAGGGGCAATCCTAATTGCATATGAAAGGGGCAATACATATTTTATTAATAAATTTGTTCGTTTCAATTGTTGAGATTTCCCCACCACACAAACGCCCCCACCCCACCCCTACCAACCACACACACCCCACCCCACCCCCTCCCCCACCACACACATGCACATGCACACGTACATGTACACGCACACACCCCACCCCACCCCCTGCCCCCTCCCCCGACCACACACTCATGTACACACCTGCACAGACACACACAAATACACCCTACCACCCCCTTCCCCCCTCACACCTGCACACACACATGCACGCACCTGCACACACACACACACCACCACCACCCCCTGCCCCCCACCCATCCCCCTGTCCCTCCCCTTCCCCTAACCACACACGCGCACACACACACACCCCACTCCACCCCCTCCCCCCACCACACACATATAGAAATGAAAGAGAAAGAGAGGAAAAAAAGATACCTTAGAGAGAGAGAGAGCTTGAAATCGCTTAGAGAGAGAAAGAGAGGGAAAACCAAAACGGTAGGAAAAAAGAAAGCACAGGGATTTTTTTACTGAAGAAATTATCACGGACGTGTCACGGGCCTTGACCGTGACAAGCCTTAGTCACAGCCTTGTCACGGTCAATGATCGTGACACAAAATGCGTGTTTGTTGTCATGGTCATTGACCATGACAAGGCTGGCTGGCTAAAGGGTGCCAATTTAGCCTTTTTGGTAAATGAGTGTGATGGGTGACATTTTTTTTTGAAATTACAAATCAAACAAAATAAAAAATAGTATTTTTATAAATCAATCAAAGTATACTACAGATCCTCCTAATGAGTATGGATTCGATAACGTTAAATCACATGGAACTCCTATGAGTACATCACGTAAGCTTGATAAAGATGAACATGGAAAATCAGTTGATATGAAAGTATGTCGTGGTATGATTAACGGCTAGAAGGTTGGACTTATGTTTACTGTGTCCTTATGTTCACGTTTCCAAGGTAATCCTAAAGAATATTTTCTATGTGCCGTTAAGTAAAGTTTTTCATATCTCAATAACAAAATTAAATTTGCTATTAAGGTATCCTCGATATACTTCATTTGATTTAATTAGTTATTCCGATGCCCACTTTGTGGAATGCAAAGTTGAAAGACGAGTTATAGTGGTACTTTTAATTTTCTTGGACACTCCTTAGTTTCATAGTTTTGTAAGAAACAAAATGACGTTGCCTTCTTTCTAGTCTAAGCCGAATATATTGTGTAACAACCCACATTTTCACACGTAAAGGCTGACAAGGCTCAATACGTCAAAGATGGGGCTCATCAACAATTTATACCATTCTCAACACTGAATAAATAAAAGTTTATTTATTTTGTATCAAAATCCACAATGAATAAAAACATCTGAATAAAACATATTTAATACGTGAATAACAAAAACCGAATCATCATACACTGTCCATAATGTAGATCTAAGTACAAATTTTATAAATAAACTCTTGGGCTTATGCCCATATAAATCCTTGTGAGAAATAAAATGACAATATGTTGAAGTACAACCTACACTAGAATCAATGGAGTGAAATCCCCTACGTCCAACGCAACTGTAAGTCCGATCCATCGTTAGTCCAACTATTACTGCCATTAAGAATACCCGGGGGGAAAATATTTGTAATTTTGGTCAAAGCCCTTGAGTTGCAAGGATTCTTAACCAGTAAATATGCAATTTGTTACTAACTCATACTCCATGTCTCTCCATTGACGCTCACGTGAAACGAGTACCGTACCTCTCATCTAGAAGCAGTCCTACTCATATCCTCAATGAAAATGCCAATTGTAACTTCTATTATTTAATCATCCACATAAAGAATAAGACATTTAACTATGCAAAAACTAAAAGTGGGCACTCATGTTTGACACCCCAATTCCCAAATAGATTTTATAATATTGGCTACACAATTTACATAAACTCAGTGCATATTCTTACGTCATAATATTCCATAACCCTTATTTATCTCTTCAGACCATCTAATGATTTAATTCATATTCCTTGTCGTCTACCTTGTTAGACTATACGTTTCATTCTCTTAGATTACCCAATTATTATTCTCATTAATAATTGGCTTCCCCATTATTCATTCTCTTTAATTATTATCTACTTTCTAAGACTACTAAATTCTTATACTCTTTAAAAATTGTTTACTACCTTATTCATTAGGAATGATCTTCAGCCTTAATTAACCACATCATTATATTAGCCCGACATTATTACCATTAACCATTGTCTACAATTTTAGACCAAGAGGGCACATTCCCATATAAGGCACGCCACAATGTGTGTGTATATATATATATATATATATATATATATATATATATATATATATATATATTCGACACACAAAGGCATCTACCGTTAGAGTCTCATTCATGCTCTATCGGTAAGTCCGGAGGGATCTCTTTTCTGAAACAGACATCACAAAACAATACAAGTTGGGGGCGGTCCCTACGCAGGGTTCCCGGACCATACTTAGTGGGGACACAGGCTAGGTCAGCGTCAAACCCTACCTCCTCATAGGTGGCGCCTCCACGTAGTAACTATATGACCTACTCAACATCCAGTCCTACTTATGTCGGCGTGTGGTACTCGATCCGAATGCACGAATCCCAAAGCTGATAAGACAATCCACGAACATTGGTAGGTCCACACAAAATAATATGATACATATTATCATCCAATATGTACAAGCAGTTATTTTGTAACTACTTTAACCCAAGGAAATCTCAATACATATAAAATATAGCCTTCTTGGCTTAACTATAACATTTTAGTCAATTATTCCGTAACTCATTTTAAGTCGTTATCCTACAACTACGTCCCGATTAAATATTAAGTCTCATACAATTCTTTATGAACTTAAATCACATTTGCTTCATCATTTATTTCCCTTAAAATATATAGGTACAATTATTCCCAAACCAACCTTATTTATAAAATCATAGGTATAGTTATTCCCAAACTAACCATATCAATACAATCATTGGTATAGTAACTCCCAAACTAACCTTATCAATACACTTATAGGTATAGTTACTCCCAAACTACCCTTACCAGCACAAATTATAGGTATAGTGATTCCTAACTAACATTACCAATATAATTATTGATTTTAACATATTTTCCTCTTGACTTAGACTTAATCCTTCTCAATTAACCCTAATCATTCGTTTCTTCTTACCTTTTTACTCAGACTTATATGTACATATATAAGGAGTCAACTACGATGAATAAGGGTTATATGTACATATATAAGAAATCCTCAAATATGTATAAGTGGTGTCACTTACAACTGACGTTAACCATTTAGACTTAGCCCTACTAGGTTTAGGAGACACTCTTATTTAACCTTGTTATACGGTAATCATCTGAGCAAATTTAATTATTAATTTTAATCTCATACATTTGACTTATATCAAATAAGTGTTTTTATAATTCACCTCAAATTAATCATAATATTATTACCCTTTATCTTTGGGTCTTATCCTCTTTGTACACCTACTGAAATTACCCAAATAAACTAGGTATATCTCTGCCATCTAACCCACTTAGTTCATATGGATTTCTTTAGGATTTTTTTTGTAAATAATCTTATTCATATAGATAACTTGCATCCTCAGTTACCACGCATGCACACCAATAGTACGAACCCATTTCAGTTAAAAACATATTTCGGTCCCTAATAAAACTCTTCGTAAGTTTCTAATAACCATTGCCCCTACTTGGATAAATGCCAAAAGCTTAAACCATCAAAACAAGCAAAACTGGATTCCTGGGCAAAATCGAATCGATTTGCCTCTCGGCCGAATCGATTCGCCAACCACCAAATAGATTCACATGGGAGCCGCATCGATTTGGATCTGGGTAGAAGCCCAAATTTGACATGGAATTGCCTTACGGAATTTTTGTCATCAAATGCTCCTTCATTAATTTGCATTTCTATGATCCAAAAACTTAAAGGGAGACATGGATATGGAATCTAAAACGTCATAAGATCCTTTTACACAAGATTAAACCTCGAATCCAACCCTAGATTATCATTAAATTATTAATAATTTGTCAAGAACTTACGAACATAACATTTCCAGATTTCTTCTTATATTACTTCATTAATTTTTAGATTTGCTGAAAGATTACTACAACATGATTTCCAAATAATTCCTCAATTTAAATCTCAAGAATACATATTCAATACAAAGGATTATGGATCTACGCATGGATCATGTGATAATCATAAAATTCTACATCGATATAAAGATCTCTAATTATGCAGCCTCAAAATATGATTCAACCTTAATTCTAGGCATGGAGTTAAATATTAGTATAAGATTAACACAAATTGAATAAGAATGGTAAGAGAATCCTTGCCTGAGATTGTGTAGAAGAGCCTCTCTTCCTCCTCCTAGGGTGTTCTTCCTCCTCCTCTTGGGTGGTTATGTCTAAGGTTCTTTGATGTAACTCCCAAATGAGTGGGTTAACTCTAATTAAATAAGGTTGGTCTTTAATCCTCTAGTTGGGCTTTAGGCCCCAACTTTGGACCCCCAAATGAGCCCAAATACATAATCTAATTAGCCCGATAACTATCCAACTCATATATATATATATATATATATATATATATATATATATATACGGGAATGACTGGTTGGCAAGGAAACTCCATTTGGACAGCATTAATAATCCTTTGTTGATTGAAAGAGTCCCACCATTTAACATAAAAATGTCGAACTATTGTTGACTGCTGTATTGCATATTGCCATTTGAATATCAATGGAACTTTGTATTTACTACAGAATAAGAGTAAAACTGGGAACTGAGAATTATGTTCATTTAGTTTAAAGACTGTGGAAAAATATTTAACTTGTTCTTGGAGGTCTGCAGGTAGGATATCTGGGATAGAACCATGCTGTGTCCACCACCGGGAAAACCAAGAAGGAATTTGACTTTTAAATTTTTGATCAAAGCAAAGAAACCAAGAATGAGTGAATGACTCATTTTGGTAAAAGAGAACTTTAAACCATGCTTCAATATAATCATAATAACTAAACTGAATTTGATGACTTGGGAGGGTTTTTAGAATGGAGGGATGGGATCCCCAGTCTTGAAGAGAGATTATATTATTAATGTGCAAGGAATGGTAAAGAATCCTTGATGAATCGTTGCGATCGGTGATTGCTTTAATACGAACTGATTCTGAGGAATAAAGAATATCCATGTAAAATTTTAAAGTCTTGGCAGGATGGTGGGGAGTGAAGTGCCAAGAGGGAGGAAAATAGTTTTTTACTAAATCAATTGGATTTTTAATATGGATATGATTTGGCTCAATAGAAAATAAATTTGAAAAATTTGGTTTGAGCACATAATCAGTTTTAGCAGGGTGATTATAAAATTTGGTTTTAGTAATCTGTTGAATGGGCTGTGTAGCAAATGGGTCATTGACTAGGTATTGACTAGAAGAAGGCCCAAACTCTGCAGGGGTTGCAAGAGTGGAACTGTAACTAAAATTTGGTCTTGGAATGTTTCCAAGGACCTGGTATCTGTTTGTTACTTGGAGAGGGGATGTAATTTTAGTAGAAGGTTGGCTTGTGGGTAGAGCGAGGGCTCTAGTTGTCTTCTGGGGATTTTTCTCCGTCATTGTTATTCTGTAGAAATTCACGTATGAGAAAATCAGGGATGGAATTCTCACTTCCTTTAATATACTCAATATCAAAATAAAAAATGCTCAGTATAGATTGCCATCTAGCAAAAATTTGTTTAGAAGAAATATTGTGGACATCCTTTTCTAAAACATATTTTGCACTTTTACAATCCACACGGACTAAAAATTCTTGATTTAAAATGTCACTTTGAAATTTCGAAACACATAAAGCAATAGATAATATTTCTTTTTTAATAGTACTATAATTACTTTGCGCTTTGTTCCAGACTCAAGAATAGAATCGAACAATTTGTTCAGGAGAATGAGGGTCAATTTTCTGTTTAAGAATACCTCTGTAGCCAATGTCAGAGGCATCGGTTTCAATGATTTTGAATGAATTTGGTGTACAAAGACCAAGACAAGGTAGGGTTTTAACATGTTTCTTGACATTTTGAACTATCGACGTATGTTCTATAGTCCAAGGGGGAGGGTTACTTTGTAGCCTTTCAAATAATGGTTTGCATTGTTTGCGAAGATTTGGATAAAATTCAGCAATGTAGTTCAATGATCCTAGAAATCTTTGAAGTTGCGTTTTCTCGAGGATTTCATCAGGAAATTTATCAGCAAATTGGATGGCCCTATTTATGGGACTAATTTTTCCTTGGTGAATATTATGACCTAAAAATCTAACTTTTGTTTGGAATAGATTGACTTTCGAGGCTGAAACCACTAAACCATTAATTTTTATTAGTTCAAAAAATAAATTTAAGTGTTTCCAATGTTCATCGATTGTGTGGGAATAGATGAGGACATCATCAATGTAGACAATTGTAAAATGGGATGAAGGGTTAAATATTTCATTCATGATATTCTGGAATTCACTAGGTGCATTGTTTAGGCCAAATGGCATGACACACCATTCATAGTGACCAAAGGCGGTTGTGAATGCAGTTTTGTATCTATCTTTTTCATGGATTTGTATTTGCCAAAATCCACTCTTCATGTCAAACTTGGAAAAAATAGTTGCTTGATTTAATCGGTTCATGAGGTCACGTTTATTTGGGATTGGATATCTTATCCATTCTAAAACTTTATTAAGTGGTTTGTAATTGATGACTAGCCTGGGTGCTCCGCGTTCTAATTCGGCATTTTTTCTGACATAGAATGCCGGGCATGACCAAGGAGATTTACTTTTTCTTATAATTCCTTTTTGTAATAAACCATTAATTTCATCTTTACATAGTTCCATATCTTCTTGATTCATTTAGATTGGTCTCACTTTGGTAGGGATGAATTTTTCATTAAAATCTTTGATGTATGGCAAAGTTACTGTATGTTTCTTTCTATGTAAAAAGGCATTTGGTAGATCGGAGCAGATCTCATTTGTTAGTTTTAATTTGAAATTTTTTATTTTATCTTGGAGAATCTTGTTAGTAAGTTGATCTTCAATCCTTTTGTATCTTACTTCTTCATTTAAAAAATTTAATTGTTTTCTCTTGTATTGGAGACGGTTTACTGATATTAAAAAATCTTTGAGTGTTTTTAAATCTCTGACTTCTGGTTTTGAAAGAAATTCAAATTTTACTTGTTGGCCTAAGGCTAGGGAGGTTATTCCAGTATCACTAGTTGTGAACGGATATAGAAGACAAAGAAAAGGGATTCCTAAGATTACCTTGTCAGTCATGTTTTTTACTAAAACAAAAGGAGTTTTGTAACATACATTGTTTTGACAAATATGTGCTTTGGGTAGTTTGTATTTGATTTGAATTTTACTTCCATTGGCTGAGTTTAATCGTTCAGATGTTTTATGATAATACCTGGTTGGAATTAATCCTTCTTGTAGACAATTTAAATCTGCACCGGAATCAATTAATGCTATGACTTTTATCTCATATTCTTTGTTAATAATTAAAGTTACTTGTACATGCCATTTTTGTAAATTAATTTGGTTTATGATATTTACTTGATGATCAGGTTCTTCTGTTGTTACTATTTTAGGTTCTTGTTCAGCTTCTGGATCACTTTCTTCTGAGGAGATGGCTTGTTGCTTTTGGAAAGTTTGGTCTACTTTTAAATTAGTGATATCTTGTTTTAATTCTTTACTTTCTATTTTGATGTCTTTGATATCTTGTTTAATTATGTTGACTTCTCGTTGGAGATCTTGTAATGTAACTTCCTTGTGAGTTTTAAATCGTTTTAAAGTATTATCAAGACTTATCTTGTTTTGTGTATTTATACCACTTTCTTCTTTGGATAATAATTTTTTAAATTTTGAAAGGTATTGTGATTTTAATTCTCTATTTTATATTTTCCAATTAAATCAATTAGTAATTCTTCCCGTTCTTCTTGTTTAGAGAGAACATTGATAGTTTTACAGCAGTTGTCTTTGTATCCTAATTTTATATCTGGAGAACTAGAGTTTGTACCCGATTCATAGTAACTTGATGATTCATAATCAGTGTTTTGTTCACCTTCACTAGAAGAATTTTTTAGTTCAAAATTTTTGTATATTTCTTGTGTTACTTCAGATGATAGTTGTAACTGGTTAATTTTGGATTTTACCTTACATTCCGATTTGTAATGACCTGTTTTTCCACATTTATAACATTTTACTTTACTTTTGTCATTTTTCTTATATTGTGGATTAGTTTGTGGTTATTTATGTTTTTTATAAAATTCCTTATTTTCTTTATTGTAAAATTTGTTATTTTTGAAATAGTTTTTTCTATGTCTTTTGTATTGTTTTGGGTATGACTTGTAATTTTTATTTCTTGATGGTGCAACAGGGTTTAAACCATATTGTTCACAAAAATTTCCCATTTCATATTTTGCCTTTAATTTTTCTTTATTAGCCTGGTTGCTTATTTTCATATCTATACACATTTTTAATCCCTCTTTCTGGATTGTACTTATTATGTCTCCATATGTAAGATTGTTATAATCAATGTATCCATTTGTGTTACTCAGAACTTCTCTTATTTTATGAGCAAATAAATTTGGTAAACCATTAATAAATTTTTCTTTCCAAAATGGTTCATTACTATCGTCTCTAAGCATTACTCGTGATGTGAAAACATCTTTGTACCATCTAAAATCGCTTAAAGTTGGGCATCTAAGGTTACTTAGTTGATCATGAATTCTTGAGGTTATATTACTCGGTGTTCCTAAAAAATATTTTATTATTGTAAAAACTAGAGTGTTAACTCCATCTGGAATTCCCATTCCAATGTTTTCATCAAAAATTGGGAGGCCATTGGCATCTTGTTGGACGACAGATTTGATTTGTTCCTTTGATTCTTCGGTAAGATGTTTATCCCACCAAGATTTTAATGTATCGGTGAATCCTGTTGTTAAAAGCTCAACTATTTCTGTTTGGGGAATATTTTGATTGTTTAGGTAATTGTTGGCAACCATAGATATGTGTTGCATTTTATTTAAGATTTCTTATTCAGATAATCCATCTATGTTCCATTCGTAAAGTCTATCCGATGAAACCGAGAATTGATTGTGTATATTTCTTTCTTCATATTGCATATCTGGGCGTGTTGGTCTTGTATACCAATTTTTTGTTAAGGTGGTTGGAGTTACTCTGGAGTTTTTTATTCTATTTAATTCAACATTAGTAAATTGTTTTTCAATAGTCTGGATATCTTCATCTGTAGTAGATTCTTGGGATGAGTCTGTTTGGTTAATATAGGTATTTTTGTTGATAGTTGTAATAGTCTTTGATGATTCTGCTTTGATATCTTTAAGCATTTTTTCTATTTTATCCAGAGTTTTCTCCGACTTTGTTTGTAAATTTATTCCTTTTCGGACCTCAGGAAGTTAGATTAAAGGTATTTCTCTTTTATATGGTGGGTTTGGTTTGTCTAACTTGTTTTCAATGGATTCTAGTTGTTTTCCTAAAGTATTCAGGTATTGGTTAGTGTAATTATTTTGTTCAATAACTTTTTTGATTTCATCATTAGTAGATTGACTTTAAATGGTGTAGCAACTACTTCTGTTCCCATGTGATTTAATAAAATGGTTTCTAGTGGAGGGTGACTAGACGAGACTGTAGTTTTGTCTTGTTTTGTCCATTTTACTTTTGTTAGGACATTTATTTTGTGATAATAGTTATCTAAATAGTCAAAGAACTTTATGTCCGTTCTTATTTCATTCATTAAAGTTTTCCACTTTCTTATTATTTTATCCTTTTCTCTTGGGGAGTACTTTTCTCGATATGCTCGTCGTCTAGTACGGTTTTCTTTTGACTCAAAATCTTCTCCTAATTTAATCATGTCAATTTTATAGTCTTTATTGATTGTTAATAATTGGTGATTTACTGAACCTGTTTCAAAATCTGTTTGAGTGGGGGAATGTTGATCTTCATCATCATTAAAATTTGAGGTCGCTGTATAACAAGGTTTACTTACCTTGGAAGTTGTATCAATTTCTTTTAACTTAAGATTGCGTCTAGGTATTAGATCATCATCCTTTCTTGTTAAATTACTCGTTTGGGATTTACTATCATCTCTAATATGGAGATTTTTAAATCGTGGTTGATCAAAACTTATTCTAACTGATCCGTCAAGGTATTCTTGGATTCGTTCAAGATTAATAGCATTGTTTTGCATTTTTCGAGGATGATTTTCATTCTCTAATAACCAATCGTTTGGTAAATTAATATCTTTCCAATTTATTGACCTAGGGACTTGAATATTAGCATCATTTGTACTGCTTTGTATGAGTAGAGTTTTGTCTTTTGGACTTTTTACTAAAGCGTGGACATTTAGATTTGTCCTTAAACATTTGTAATATATATACACTGGGATCATTCTTAAGGGTCTAAAATGTCCGAACGAGCCTGTTATGCCTATCAAAGTGTGTCCCGAATATTTCTACCCAAAATATACATTTCAATTATGACGTGACACATGTAAATACTTTTTATTTAAAATAAAATCCCTTTTGATTTGTTCCAAATCAATAAAGTCCAACTCTAAAAATTTATAAATAATACTGAGTCTAATTACTCACAACCTTGATTAATTAATTTCACCTAATTAAATTAATCCCTCTTAAATTTTATTTTATTCCAAAAATATGGGGTATTACATTCTCCCTCCCTTATATTAGAATTCCGTCCTCGAAATTCAAAGTAGCATAAAGTCACATTTTATTTTGCACCGTTAAATTATGTTTATACCCAATTAGTTCATACTCATATCATATGAGATAAAAGAAAAGGCTCATCTATGCCTATCATAACGCAACTGGGGAACCTATATATTTCAAATTAAATGCATGCACACATGTACCATTAACAAATATGAATGAAAAATATACATCTAATCTGTACCATTCACACTCAGCATAACCATACATTAAGTATACTGATAAGCACCTAAAAGATGCATTTTAGTTATTCGTTTTAATTAAAAATGGCCTTATGTCGTATTTTATTATTTTTCAAGTCAATCATCAGTCGCAACATCAAATAATGCTAAATCAAGTCAATTGCGACACAATAGCGGTCAAAAGCATGCATCGAAGAAATCAAAGAGACTGCGAAGTCAGAAGTCCCATTGAGCTTGCTCGGATGAGTTCTGATGCCCCGAGCCTTTTCCCGTACTAAACCTAAGCTTAAACCGAGCCCTAGCCTTCACCCAAACCTCGCGTGTGTTTAGTTTGTACATTTTTATTTTTCTAGATTTTTATTTTGAGTCGTTTTATTTTTAGGATTTATTTTAGATCTAGTTAGAATCTTCTAGGATTTATTTTCTATTCTTAAATTTCTTTATTCTATTTTTAATTTTTATTAGTTTTTAATCTTTATTTTATTTTATTATTTTTCTTAGGATTAGTTTTTAGGAATTTATTTTGTTTTTCTTTATTTTTGAATTTTAATTTATTTAGGTAGGATTTTTTGTTTTTTAGTTTTTATAGGGTTTTATTTATTTATTTTTATTTTTGAGTCTCTTAGTAATAGAATAGATTTTTTTTTTAGATTTTAATTTTTTTAATTTAGTCTAGTTTTATATTTGTAGATAGTGAATTTTGTGTATTGTATTTCTTACTATACTTTTTAATTTGTTGTTCCATATTTGTGACTGTGATTCATTATTTCATTATGATTGGCTAGTCACCCTGTTTAAGGGGTGGGATGCACTGCGTAGGATATTAATTTAATTAATTGACTTTATTAATGCTATATTTTTAGTAAAATTAATTTTTGACAGTCACCAATTAATTTATGAAACGAGAGTTATTAAATTAATTGTACAAATTAATGTTTGAATTTAGGGATCGAACTAGAGATAGGTTTTTTTTCGAAATTTGAATATTAATTCCATGTTGAAATTTGAGAATTCATACTGTTTTTGTTAAATTGATCCTAGCGGGTAATTTTGTTGAACACAGTATAGTTCTTCATTTTTCATCGTGTGACATTTTCAAACTAGTTTTCTGAAAAGGATATTATTAAATTTATAATTGTAACGAGATTTAGATTATGGATTTAATATTATCTCGAAATATTTCAAATGAATAAATTGAGAAATTAAAATAATTGATAATGCGGTGTAATCCCATCTCTTGACATTCTCACATTTTCACACTCGATTGCACATTATTTTTCCTTAAATAGTCATTTCATAATTTTTAGCATTTATTAGTTAAATTTTCCCTTGAAACTTGTTTTAAAAAAAATATTTTAATTAAAAAAAGAAAAAGAAATTGCAAGTATTCACATTAATTGTATCACCTTGAAAGTTGGATTGATACCCGTACTTACCACAATACGACTTGTTTTAAACAAGTTTTGTAGGTAATTCAAGGGATTTTGGGAGTGGCTTTTGAAGACAACGACCACAAGCAAAAAGTTACTTATCATATACCATCACATATGTATATGTAACAAGAAAACAACTATCTCAGTAATCAATTTCCTTTAACTCATGACTTTTGCCAATTTCGTGCGTGGGACGTCTCACAAGCGAAATTTGAACAAGGAACACTCCCGATAGATCAGGTCAAGACTATAAAGGGAATCATACAAATAAACGTTTACATAAATCATTAAAATTCTAATTTGTGCCCATCGTTAACCAAGGTCTCATCACACTTAAGAAAACACTACTATATAGCTTTGTCGGTCACCAAGACCCAATTGGCCTAAAACCAAACATGAATCAATATGTTAACCATAACATTATAAAATTTGCCAATTTCCAAACAAGCCAATCATCGTTTATAAGAGTTACACTAAAGTCCTTTAGAGTCAACCGACCCTACTGTGCCTAATACTTAAATTACCATAACATAGGTGGGACATTTCCCGCCCTTATTTAATCTGTAGTGCACTTAGTCATTTCTAAGTCTCCAAAGGCATAACAATGCAAATCAGGTCTACCATCACCACTTCAGTAATAATGTCTCGATACAAACATTAAACATGATCATATAAAATCTCAATAATTGAAGCTATCACTAGCCGTACTTCTACTTTGTTTCTTATACTCACTAAGGCAACACTTTCACAAATCATACCATTAGGTTATCTCGCAACGCTTTCCCCCACATAAAGGGACCCTTGCTCTAACCTGAGCATAAACTGATTTATCCCAAAATTTCGAGTTTATTCACACGCCTATACCTCCTGGAGTTATTCAAGATTCTAAATCACACTCACATGTGGCTTCCCTAAGCATACTCAAATTTTAAAGGTCCTTATACGACTTAAGTTCTTATCAAAATTCGTTGTTTCAAAACTAGGCTCACTCATAAAAAATTACTCACAACAATCCTCATGCCTACGGTGAACACCAATTTCTAGCCAATCTTTTCTTTCATACTTGACCATAACTCATAGCATCCCACATAACAACCCGAATTTTTTAAATGGGAATTTTTAAATTAATTTTGGAAATCAAAGAAAAATGAAAATTTTGTATTTTATAAATTTTATAATTTAAAGTGTTGGTTTTTATATTTGAAAAATGAATTTTCAAACGGAATTGGAATCGGAATTAAAATGGAGTTTTAATTGAATTTCTATTATTTAGAAGAGTCCTCAAAATATAAAACTCTCTAAGAGTCCTCAAAACATAAAACTTTCTAGTAAAAATAATATTTTTAGAAATTTGACCGTCCGATCAAGCTGAATTTTTGTCAGCAGTCCTGTCTCGTCGTTCGCTACAACATACTAAAATTTCGAGCGATTCTAACGGTCCGATCGTCCGTAATGATTTTTTCAAGTATTTGTATTTGATTAGGACTCTAATTCTTTTTGGTATATAAACATAAAGTGACGAGTTTAGATCTTTTAAAACACATTTTAGCCTTCTCAAAAATCAGAATCCTCTCATCTTCTTCAACCTCAAAACCCTAGCCCCATTCTACATAATTTTCAACTCAAGTTTTGTCAAGATTAACCGGATTTTCTCAAGACGCGTCAAGAACGAATCTTTGTCAAATTTTTGAGAGGAATACACATTCAAGATCAGATTTCTAAACCAACTTTTATTCAGACATGAATACTCTATTCTTTTCCTTTAGTATTATGCGTTTTAAGTGTCGCCTAAACACTTAATTACATGTTTTCTTAAAAATAATTAGTAACTTAATTAGAAAAAGTGGATACTAATTATGGGGCTGTTTTTATAAAATCTTTTAAATCTGAATAATATTCATAACCTTTGGGTACGTAGGATTGATGAGTGATTTTGGATTTTATTGGTGTAGGTTGCATATAGAAAAACCCTAGTTTTAAAATAAATACGTATAACTCATGTAATACATGTAGAGATAATGAAATTTGGTTTTTGATGTATATATTATGAAAAATTGGTATATGTAATTTAAAATAATTAAATGAGATTATTTGGGTATTGTTGACGTTGTGATATTTAAATTAAAGATTTAATTGAATTGGACTATCATGCGTAGTTTTATACGTTGATTAATCATGCGTGGTTGTGTAACTTTTTGGTATTATTATATTTCCTTGTGACGATGGGTTGTTGGGTATTTTTGCTCCCCCTATATTTTAGAATGCCTTCTAAGAATGGGACTAGTGAGGGAAGATTATTGCGTTTTTATCACCTTGAGGGTGGGCTGATTTTTATTACTTTATCGTCGTTACACTTGTCTAAGTATGAGACTAGGTTATGATTTATGTTAGAAAATCCTTCTATACATAAGTTAGGACGTATTGATGACTTGGGAACCCTTAGGTATGGGACTAAGGGGTATTTTGAGGATCTCACATCGATAAAAGGGTGGGGTAGATTATAAATTGTGAATTGAGAAATTGAGAACCAATACCTAAGATAATAAGACGGGTATTAAAATATATTGGCGACATAATCAGCGAGGGCCGACAGTTTAAACGGGCCAGCCGGCGTTTTATGTCGTGTCGTGTGTGGAACCTTGTCAATCAGCGAGGGCCGACAGTTTAAACGGGCCAGCCGGCGTTTTGACAAGGGGATGTGTATTTTAGTGGAGAAATCACCCGAGGCGGGAGGACCGCCATAATGAATTTTGGTGAATTATCACCCGAGGCGGGAGGACCGCCATACCTAATAATTATGGAAGTAAGAACATAAATAATTGAGAAATTTGATAATTTGGGTTAATTAATAAAGGATTAACTCCGCGGGACTTGGGAATTTAAAATCATATTGGTGTGCCTTTATAAATGGGGATTCCTGCGGGTAGTTAGTGATTTATATTTATCGCGTTTAATTATCCCGTTTAATTTAAAATATTCTATTGTGATATTTATTGCGTATAATGCTACTGTCTGGATTCAAGGATCCTATTTGAGGGGAGTAGTGTGTATTCTTGCTCGGGGCTTTGGCTCTGACCCATGCGTTGACTAATCTTTTTCAGGATTAGAATTTGGAGAAGCTGTATAAGTTTATCGGAGTTATCATTGGAGGTGCAACTGGAGTTATTTATTTTATGGCATAGTTTAGTTAGACTTTCTTTTCCAGTCGTATTATGAGACTTCATTTGAGTTTTATTGGGCCATTCGGTTCCAAAGTTGTTTAGAGGATTTATTTTGGGATTATTTCAGATTTTATTTAATCATTATTGGAGATTGGATTTTTGGAGTTAGCATGTGATGGATCTTTTATCGCTTAGTTATTTGTGATCATTTGAGATTGACCAATTATTTATCTTATGGACTGATTTATTTATGTCTCATATATGTCTAATGCTAAGAATGGTATTTATTTAGTTCACGTCCGACTTAGTTTTGGTGGCGGCCGACGCCTGAATTAGGCGGGGTGTGACAGATGGTATCAGAGCATGGTCTTAGGTCTCGTAGGTTATGAGTCCGTTTAGCTTCCGCATTACCGATCTTTGATTCCCTTTGTTGATTCGTACTTCTTAACGTAGAGGGTCTAGCATACATGTTAGATGTGTTTCTTGGAGATGTGAAGTTTTGAGTTAAGGACGTTGTAGACATTGAGTTTAGAATTAGTAAGTTTGATGTGGGGATCCTTAAAATGGATTTTGGAGACGATAATTATTTTGGAGATTTTAGTACAGATGTTAGGTACCGTATGTATCGATTTTTGATGTTGATTTTTAATTTGAGGAAGTTAGAATTTTAATGACTTTCGGATATAGGAACGAGTGGGGGATTTTTAGAGCATGTGGTACGCCATTATTTTCATAGTTATGTGTATGTATATAGGCAATATATATTATTTTGTTGCTCGTGGAGTAGGTGAGCATAGAATTGGGTGTATGGGCGCCCATTTATGGCAGTCTACGGGTAGGCATATGTGAGCCTTATTTTCTTTTTGCGAGATTTAAGTGTTTATGTGTATGCTTCGTTTAATTTCGAGGACGAAATTCTTTGCTAGTGGAGAAGTATGTAACAACCCGAATTTTTTAAATGGGAATTTTTAAATTAATTTTGGAAATCGAAGAAAAATGAAAATTTTGTATTTTATAAATTTTATAATTTAAAGTGTTGGTTTTTATATTTGAAAAATGAATTTTCAAACGGAATTGGAATCGGAATTAAAATGGAGTTTTAATTGAATTTCTATTATTTAGAAGAGTCCTCAAAATATAAAACTGTCTAAGAGTCTTCAAAACATAAAACTTTCTAGTAAAAATAATATTTTTAGAAATTTGACCGTCCGATCAAGCTGAATTTTTGTCAGCAGTCCTGTCTCGTCGTTCGCTACAACATTCTAAAATTTCGAGCGATTCTAACGGTCCGATCGTCCGTAATGATTTTTTCAAGTATTTGTATTTGATTAGGACTCTAATTCTTTTTGGTATATAAACATAAAGTGACGAGTTTAGATCTTTTAAAACACATTTTAGCCTTCTCAAAAATCAGAATCCTCTCATCTTCTTCAACCTCAAAACCCTAGCCCCATTCTACATAATTTTCAACTCAAGTTTTGTCAAGATTAACCGGATTTTCTCAAGACGCGTCAAGAACGAATCTTTGTCAAATTTTTGAGAGGAATACACATTCAAGATCAGATTTCTAAACCAACTTTTATTCAGGCATGAATACTCTATTCTTTTCCTTTAGTATTATGCGTTTTAAGTGTCGCCTAAACACTTAATTACATGTTTTCTTAAAAATAATTAGTAACTTAATTAGAAAAAGTGGATACTAATTATGGGGCTGTTTTTATAAAATCTTTTAAATCTGAATAATATTCATAACCTTTGGGTACGTAGGATTGATGAGTGATTTTGGATTTTATTGTTGTAGGTTGCATATAGAAAAACCCTAGTTTTAAAATAAATACGTATAACTCATGTAATACATGTAGAGATAATGAAATTTGGGTTTTGATGTATATATTATGAAAAATTGGTATATGTAATTTAAAATAATTAAATGAGATTATTTGGGTATTGTTGACGTTGTGATAATTAAATTAAAGATTTAATTGAATTGGACTATCATGCGTAGTTTTATACGTTGATTAATCATGCGTGGTTGTGTAACTTTTTGGTATTATTATATTTCCTTGTGACGATGGGTTGTTGGGTATTTTTGCTCCCCCTATATTTTAGAATGCCTTCTAAGAATGGGACTAGTGAGGGAAGATTATTGCGTTTTTATCACCTTGAGGGTGGGCTGATTTTTATTACTTTATCGTCGTTACACTTGTCTAAGTATGAGACTAGGTTATGATTTATGTTAGAAAATCCTTCTATACATAAGTTAGGACGTATTGATGACTTGGGAACCCTTAGGTATGGGACTAAGGGGTATTTTGAGGATCTCACATCGATAAAAGGGTGGGGTAGATTATAAATTGTGAATTGAGAAATTGAGAACCAATACCTAAGATAATAAGACGGGTATTAAAATATATTGGCGACATAATCAGCGAGGGCCGACAGTTTAAACGGGCCAGCCGGCGTTTTATGTCGTGTCGTGTGTGGAACCTTGTCAATCAGCGAGGGCCGACAGTTTAAACGGGCCAGCCGGCGTTTTGACAAGGGGATGTGTATTTTAGTGGAGAAATCACCCGAGGCGGGAGGACCGCCATAATGAATTTTGGTGAATTATCACCCGAGGCGGGAGGACCGCCATACCTAATAATTATGGAAGTAAGAACATAAATAATTGAGAAATTTGATAATTTGGGTTAATTAATAAAGGATTAACTCCGCGGGACTTGGGAATTTAAAATCATATTGGTGTGCCTTTATAAATGGGGATTCCTGCGGGTAGTTAGTGATTTATATTTATCGCGTTTAATTATCCCGTTTAATTTAAAATATTCTATTGTGATATTTATTGCGTATAATGCTACTGTCTGGATTCAAGGATCCTATTTGAGGGGAGTAGTGTGTATTCTTGCTCGGGGCTTTGGCTCTGACCCATGCGTTGACTAATCTTTTTCAGGATTAGAATTTGGAGAAGCTGTATAAGTTTATCGGAGTTATCATTGGAGGTGCAACTGGAGTTATTTATTTTATGGCATAGTTTAGTTAGACTTTCTTTTCCAGTCGTATTATGAGACTTCATTTGAGTTTTATTGGGCCATTCGGTTCCAAAGTTGTTTAGAGGATTTATTTTGGGATTATTTCAGATTTTATTTAATCATTATTGGAGATTGGATTTTTGGAGTTAGCATGTGATGGATCTTTTATCGCTTAGTTATTTGTGATCATTTGAGATTGACCAATTATTTATCTTATGGACTGATTTATTTATGTCTCATATATGTCTAATGCTAAGAATGGTATTTATTTAGTTCACGTCCGACTTAGTTTTGGTGGCGGCCGACGCCTGAATTAGGCGGGGTGTGACAGATGGTATCAGAGCATGGTCTTAGGTCTCGTAGGTTATGAGTCCGTTTAGCTTCCGCATTACCGATCTTTGATTCCCTTTGTTGATTCGTACTTCTTAACGTAGAGGGTCTAGCATACATGTTAGATGTGTTTCTTGGAGATGTGAAGTTTTGAGTTAAGGACGTTGTAGACATTGAGTTTAGAATTAGTAAGTTTGATGTGGGGATCCTTAAAATGGATTTTGGAGACGATAATTATTTTGGAGATTTTAGTACAGATGTTAGGTACCGTATGTATCGATTTTTGATGTTGATTTTTAATTTGAGGAAGTTAGAATTTTAATGACTTTCGGATATAGGAACGAGTGGGGGATTTTTAGAGCATGTGGTACGCCATTATTTTCATAGTTATGTGTATGTATATAGGCAATATATATTATTTTGTTGCTCGTGGAGTAGGTGAGCATAGAATTGGGTGTATGGGCGCCCATTTATGGCAGTCTACGGGTAGGCATATGTGAGCCTTATTTTCTTTTTGCGAGATTTAAGTGTTTATGTGTATGCTTCGTTTAATTTCGAGGACGAAATTCTTTGCTAGTGGAGAAGTATGTAACAACCCGAATTTTTTAAATGGGAATTTTTAAATTAATTTTGGAAATCGAAGAAAAATGAAAATTTTGTATTTTATAAATTTTATAATTTAAAGTGTTGGTTTTTATATTTGAAAAATGAATTTTCAAACGGAATTGGAATCGGAATTAAAATGGAGTTTTAATTGAATTTCTATTATTTAGAAGAGTCCTCAAAATATAAAACTGTCTAAGAGTCCTCAAAACATAAAACTTTCTAGTAAAAATAATATTTTTAGAAATTTGACCGTCCGATCAAGCTGAATTTTTGTCAGCAGTCCTGTCTCGTCGTTCGCTACAACATTCTAAAATTTCGAGCGATTCTAACGGTCCGATCGTCCGTAATGATTTTTTCAAGTATTTGTATTTGATTAGGACTCTAATTCTTTTTGGTATATAAACATAAAGTGACGAGTTTAGATCTTTTAAAACACATTTTAGCCTTCTCAAAAATCAGAATCCTCTCATCTTCTTCAACCTCAAAACCCTAGCCCCATTCTACATAATTTTCAACTCAAGTTTTGTCAAGATTAACCGGATTTTCTCAAGACGCGTCAAGAACGAATCTTTGTCAAATTTTTGAGAGGAATACACATTCAAGATCAGATTTCTAAACCAACTTTTATTCAGGCATGAATACTCTATTCTTTTCCTTTAGTATTATGCGTTTTAAGTGTCGCCTAAACACTTAATTACATGTTTTCTTAAAAATAATTAGTAACTTAATTAGAAAAAGTGGATACTAATTATGGGGCTGTTTTTATAAAATCTTTTAAATCTGAATAATATTCATAACCTTTGGGTACGTAGGATTGATGAGTGATTTTGGATTTTATTGTTGTAGGTTGCATATAGAAAAACCCTAGTTTTAAAATAAATACGTATAACTCATGTAATACATGTAGAGATAATGAAATTTGGGTTTTGATGTATATATTATGAAAAATTGGTATATGTAATTTAAAATAATTAAATGAGATTATTTGGGTATTGTTGACGTTGTGATAATTAAATTAAAGATTTAATTGAATTGGACTATCATGCGTAGTTTTATACGTTGATTAATCATGCGTGGTTGTGTAACTTTTTGGTATTATTATATTTCCTTGTGACGATGGGTTGTTGGGTATTTTTGCTCCCCCTATATTTTAGAATGCCTTCTAAGAATGGGACTAGTGAGGGAAGATTATTGTGTTTTTATCACCTTGAGGGTGGGCTGATTTTTATTACTTTATCGTCGTTACACTTGTCTAAGTATGAGACTAGGTTACGATTTATGTTAGAAAATCCTTCTATACATAAGTTAGGACGTATTGATGACTTGGGAACCCTTAGGTATGGGACTAAGGGGTATTTTAAGGATCTCACATCGATAAAAGGGTGGGGTAGATTATAAATTGTGAATTGAGAAATTGAGAACTAATACCTAAGATAATAAGACGGGTATTAAAATATATTGGCGACATAATCAGCGAGGGCCGACAGTTTAAACGGGCCAGCCGGCGTTTTATGTCGTGTCGTGTGTGGAACCTTGTCAATCAGCGAGGGCCGACAGTTTAAACGGGCCATCCGGCGTTTTGACAAGGGGATGTGTATTTTAGTGGAGAAATCACCCGAGGCGGGAGGACCGCCATAATGAATTTTGGTGAATTATCACCCGAGGCGGGAGGACCGCCATACCTAATAATTATGGAAGTAAGAACATAAATAATTGAGAAATTTGATAATTTGGGTTAATTAATAAAGGATTAACTCCGCGGGACTTGGGAATTTAAAATCATATTGGTGTGCCTTTATAAATGGGGATTCCTGCGGGTAGTTAGTGATTTATATTTATCGCGTTTAATTATCCCGTTTAATTGAAAATATTCTATTGTGATATTTATTGCGTATAATGCTACTGTCTGGATTCAAGGATCCTATTTGAGGGGAGTAGTGTGTATTCTTGCTCGGGGCTTTGGCTCTGACCCATGCGTTGACTAATCTTTTTCAGGATTAGAATTTGGAGAAGCTGTATAAGTTTATCGGAGTTATCATTGGAGGTGCAACTGGAGTTATTTACTTTATGGCATAGTTTAGTTATACTTTCTTTTCCAGTCGTATTATGAGACTTCATTTGAGTTTTATTGGGCCATTCGGTTCCAAAGTTGTTTAAAGGATTTATTTTGGGATTATTTCAGATTTTATTTAATCATTATTGGAGATTGGATTTTTGGAGTTAGCATGTGATGAATCTTTTATCGCTTAGTTATTTGTGATCATTTGAGATTGACCAATTATTTATCTTATGGACTGATTTATTTATGTCTCATATATGTCTAATGCTAAGAATGGTATTTATTTAGTTCACGTTCGACTTAGTTTTGGTGGCGGCCGACGCCTGAATTAGGCGGGGTGTGATAGATTAACATATTCTAAGTAACTATGAATTCATTATAATGAAAAATATCATACTCCGACATAGCTAACAAATAGGCCTAAAATAAATATAAGGCTCCTAGTATACATTTCTATGTATTCACGCACCAATTAAATAATGTTCCTCCTCACCCACGACGGGTCAATGTAAAAAACTCTCCTAATTACAAATTCTATCATTTCTAATGTGTTAACAAAACCCAAGTGAACACTAAGTCCTAATATTAAACAAAACATATCCCACATACTCCAAAGTGGGAAACACCTTATTTACCACTGATACTAACACTGGTCTCTTTTTTTCGCAAATAATTTTATGTATAATCCAATGCCCATATCGCTATGGGTCCTAGCCTAAACAAACTAACCTCTGCTGATGCATTAGTGTACATTACCATATTCTCAAATTTTCTAAATGTCTTCCCTTAAATTACTAGGCACCAGATTGCCCAACTTCTCTCAATTCTAGTAAGTGACCCACACGAAGGTCTCTATGGCTCTCTCTCCAACACTAACCCTTTGCCCGAACGAGCAGTAACCAATCGCAAGAATACAATGATTCCTAATCATACGACTTTACATTAAAGGACGCAATGTAGAACACGATAATCTCAAAAACAAATCCTAAGGACACCAGAACCGTGCTCTAATACCAAATGTAAAACAACCCCCATTTCTCACGTAAAGGCTGGCTAACCTCAATACGCTGAAGATGGTGCTCAACAACAATTTATACCATTCTCAGTATTGAAGAAATAAAAGTTTCTTTATTTTATATCAAAATCCACAATGAATAAAACATCTAAATAAAACTTATTTAATACATGAATAATAAAAACTGAATCATCATACACTGTCCATAACATAAAGCTAAGTAGAAATGATATAAATAAACTCTTGGGTTTATGCCCATACAAATCCCAGTGTGAAATAAAATGATAAAATGCTGAAGTACAATCTACACTAGAATCAATGGAGTGAAATCCACTACGACCAATGCAATTGCAACTCTGATCCATCTCCAGTCCTACTATCCCTGCCATTAAGAATACGTGGGGGAAAACATTTGTAATTTGGACCAGAGCCCTAAAGTTGCAAGGATTCTTCCCCAGTAAATATTCAATTTGTTACTAACTCATACTTCACGTCTCTCCGTTGACGCTCACGTGTAACGAGTACCTCACCTCTCATCTAGAAGCAGTCCTACTCGTATCTTTAATCAAAATGCCAATCGTAACTTCCATTATTTAATCAGTCATGTAAAGAATAATCCATTTAGATATGCAATAACTAAAAATGGGTACTCATGTCTGACACCCCAATCCCTGAATAGATTTCAAGATATTAACTACACAATTTACATTAACTCAATTCTTATTCATAATTCATAATATTCCATAACCCTTGTCTATCTCTTTAGACTATTTAATGATTTAATTCATATTCCTTATTGTCTACCCCGTTAGACTATAAGTTTTATTCTCTTATATTACCCAATTATTATTCTCAATAATAATTAGCTACCCCATTATTCATTTTCTTTAATTATTGTATACTTTCTTAGACTCCTCAATTATTAGTCTCATTAATAATTCTCTACTACCTTATTCATTAGGAATCATCTTCATCCTTAATTAACCACATCATTATATTAGCCCGACTTTATTACCATTAAGCATTGTCTACATCTTTAGACCAAGAGGGCACATTCCAATATAAGGCACGCCATAATGTGTGTGTGTGTGTGTATATATATATATATATATATTATGCGACACACAAATGCATCTACCATTGGTGTCTTGTTCGTGCACTATCGGCAAGTCCGGAGGAATCTCTTATCCAAAGCAGACATCGCAAAACACACACAAGTTGGGGGACATTCCTACGCAGGATAACTATTGATAACCCATACCTAATGGTGACATAGGTTCGGTCTGCATCAACACCTTCCTCCTCGTAGCTGGCGCATCCACGTAGTAACTATATGACCTACTCAATCTCCAATCCCACCTGGCCGGCGTGTGGTACTCGGTCCGAATGCATGAACCCGCAAGACGATAGGACAGTCCACGAACATTTGTATGTCCACACAAAATAATATGATACATATTATCATCCAATATGTATACGCAGTTACTCTATAACTATTTTGACCCAAGGAAATCTCAATCCATATAAAATATAGCCTTCCTGGCTTCACTATAACATTTTAGTCAATTATTCCATAATTCATTTTAAGTCGTTATCCGACGACTACTTCCCGATTGAGTATTAAGTCTCATATAATTCTTTTTGAAATTAAATCACATTTGCTTCGTCATTTATATCCCTTCAAATATATAGGTACACTTATTCCCAAACTAATCTTATCAATAAAATCATAGGTATAGTTATTCCCAAACTAACCTTATCAATACAATCGTAGGTATAGTTACTCCTAAACTAACCTTACCAATATGATTATAGGTATAGTTACTACCAAACTACCTTTACTAGCATAATTTATAGGTATAGTTATTCCCAACTAACCTTACCAATATAATTATTGATTTTAGCATATTTTCCTCTTGACTTGGACTTAATCCTTCTCAATTATCCCGAGTTATTCGTTTCTTCTTACCTTTTTACTAAGGCTTATATGTACATATATAAGGAGTCAACTACGGTGAATAAGGGTTATATGTACATATATAAGAAATACTCTAATATGGATAAGTAGTCTCACTCAACCTACTATAACAACTGGCGTTAACCATTTAGACTTAGCCCCACTAGGCTTATGAGACACTCCTATTTAACCTTGTTATACAATAATCATCTGAGGAAATTTAATTATTAATTTTAACCTCATACATTTGACTTATATCAAATAAGTGTTCTTTTATTTTAATTCACCTCGAATTAATCATAATATTAGTACCATATCTCTTTGGGTCTTATCCTTTATGTACCCCTACTAAAATTACCCAAATCAACTAGCTATATCTCTCCCATCTAACCCACTTAGTTCATATGGATTTATTCAGGATTTTTTTGTAAATCATCTTATTCATATAGATAACTTGCATCCTAAGTTACCACGCATGCACACCAATAGTAAGAACCCATTCCAATTAAAAATATATTTAGGTCCCCAATCAAACTCTTCACAAGTTGTTAATTACCATTGCCCCTCACTTGGATAAATGCCCAAAGCTTAAACCATCAAAACAAGCAAAACTGTATTCTTTGGCGAAATCGAAACGATTCGCCTCATAGTCGAATCGATTCACCATCCATCAAATTGATTCACTTGGGAATCGAATCGATTCGGATCTGGGTAGAAGCCCAGATCTGACATGGAATTTCCTTATGGGATTTTTGTCATCAAAAGCTCCTTCATCAATTTTCATTTCTATGATCCAAAAACATAAAGGGAGACATGGATATAGACTCTAAAATGTCATAAGATCATTTTACACAAGGTTAAACCTCGAATCCAACCCTAGATTATCATCAAATTATCAAGAATTTGTCAAGAACTTATGAACAGAACATTTCCAAATTTCTCCTTATATTACTCAATTAATTTCCAAATTTGTTGAAAGATTCCTACAACGTGTTTTATAAATAATTCCTCAATTTTAATCGTATGTAAATAAAATAACCAATCACACCAATAAGGAAGTCTAAACATCGTATAATAAAACCAAACATTGAATAAACCATCGGTTACCAAAATCCAAAACAACATTTGAATTAAATAATCAATAATAGTAACTGAGTTTGTAAATAAAAGGGGCAACAATCCCAAATGATAACTTAAGTAAAAAAATCTATTATAGAATACAATAAATAACGTGACTACTCAACAACCTGCAAGCCTCCACAAAAAATGCAGCTTCGTGTCCCTAGAAAGAATAGTCATCTTTGGTATCCTTGTGGCTGGATAACTAAAAGTTTTTAAAAAATAATTTGACACAGGTCAGAGCCCAAAACCTCTTAGAAACATTTATAAGTAATTAAGATGAATTATTAAATAAGCATTACAACTTTCCATATTTTAGCTCGTGTTGCACTCTCATGGGATACTCCTCACCTCTCAACTATAATGCACACCTAGCGCATACATCTTAACCCACTCAGTTACGCTACCCACCTAACTAGTTGTTGTGCCCCGACTTAATTAACTTAAAATTATCCTTTAATTTAGAGATAAATTCCATTAAATAATAATTTGCTTTAATTCTCTTTGAAATAACACCATATTTTTTCTTTTAACTTTTTCAAAGACATGTTTGGATAAAAACATAACTACCTTAACATATAATATACAAGTACTAAACATCTTTACATACAAAAGTTCTTTAATTTAACATTTACCCAAAAAGGCTTGTTGATATTCAACCCACATTATATATCCGACACTCCCCCATTTAAGGTCCTAACTTGGCAATGAACTCCAAACAATAGGCATACCTGAAACATAACATTATAGGAGTGTAAGAAACACAAGCTTAGTGAATGACCATATACCACACATATAACCAATTTAAATAACCATTTTTATTTTCTAATGTTATAACCCAACAGGAATTGTGTAAATCTCGCAAGCCTAGACCTGCCAGTCCAATCAACTCCCAGTTAATGGGGAACACCAAATCCCATAATTAGGCCCGAGTAAAATAAACCTTTAAGTTGGATTAACGGGGCCGCTGCATCCCGTAGGACCCACAACAGTCCTTAACATTAGATAGAGGTCCACCCCAGTCCATAACATTAGATAACATCATTTAACATTTTAATCCACAGTTCTTAACATTATATAGAGGTCACACCTCAGTCCATAACATTAAATAACATTATTTAATATTTTTAATCATATGCATATGTTCAAAACGTTACATCACTCCATAAGCATCACCCCACATGTATTTAACTACACAATTCCATATGAAAATATAAGCATCTATATTTCATAGGACATGTCACTCACCTTGAATTTGGTACTGAAATTAATACCAAAACTATATACTTGGTATGGTAGTGTTAGCCTCTTTCCCACCTAATAATTCAACATCATTAGTATTTGAATACACTAAATAACATTAAACTCATTAACAAATCACATCAATTGGTCAATCTGACATAACTGGAAATTAATTGAATATGATACTTCACATTTCAATAACACATTATTCATTATGGTTCTAACACAATTTACGGAATTAAATTACGAATTCTCTAGACAAAGTTATGTCCGTTTTATTATAACCTTTTCCAAATCATTTCTGGAGAAAAATAACAACAAAACTTCAACTTCAACACAAACCCCAAGCCAAAACAAAATATATTTGATTCTAGTATTCACGTATATCATACTCATATATGTTCTCTAACATTCCAACTGAAATTTCTTGATTTCAACAAGTATTCAATGATTTAGGCCACTTTTAACACATTTAAGTCTGAGTAGACCATCAAAGCATAACTTAACATTTTTCAAGCATATATAATCTCCACCTTGGTTATAAATCATGGAAACTTATATTAAACATATTGAGTAATATAAAATTAATGTTTCATAATTTTTAGAGTTCATTTGCTAAGTCAAGCAAAACGTCGAACACCTGGTGTGCACACTTACACTTTTGAGGCATATTTTATACCTGAATTTCCAAACTATCACCCAAGATTCATTTCTCGGTATTTTTACATAATTTTTGGATATAGTATACATATATGAGTCTATATTAATATCAAATTGGAATAATTTGATTTCAATAAGTATTCCATGATTTATGACACTTTTAACACAACTAGGTCAAAACAGAACATTAAAGCATAACTTAATCCTTTTAAGCATATATCACCTCTAGCTCGGGTATCAATCATGGAAACATATACTAAACATGTTTTAGTATGTACACACATAATATATATGAATTTACTACATCAAAAATCTTCACAAGAAGGAAATTCAAAAATGGGACTTTAAAGTTAACATTTACGATCCTAACACAAATCCTCGCGTACGATCTTAAGCCATCCTTAGTATAACTCAATTTGAAAAAGTGGGTATCATTTAAATTTTCATACAATTAACAAACAAAAATATACCAAGGGTATAACTCATCCATGGGACCAACTTTAATAAAGAAGTAATTACCTTAAGAGGATTTCTCGATTTATCGAAATTTTCCAAAGGATTTCTTCCTTAACTTTCTTTTTCTCTCTCCATAAGCATATTTATTCCAAATATTGTAATATGAAATGAAAAAGATGATAAGGTATGCTATTATAACCATAAAACGTGTCCATGTGACCAATATAAGATGGGGGCGTGTGATTGGTTGGACAAGAGGTCCAATAAGACAATTCCACTAATGACGAATTTGTCCCGCCTTTGTAAAATCACCATAACTCACTAGTACGGACATCGATTTACTCCCTCTTTACGTTTACGCGTAGATAACTTATATATACACAACTTTTATATTTTGTGTTTTTCCAAAACCATAAAATTAGTATGCTTCATTTGGGCTGGAAGAGAAGAGTAATGATTTACTCAAAAATTCATAACTTTCACATTTGGCGACGAAACATCACCAATTTCGGACCAACACCTTGGTTATATTTTATAATAATAATGATGTATTAAAAGCATATTATCATGATGAATTTAACCGCATAACTAATCGTATGATCTAAATAATTTATCACCGATCATAATCTCAATTAACATCTAATGCAAACAACACATATATCACATAAGTATGCATCCCCGAAAATATGATAATTAACATGTTTAACACCCCTCACCAAACGTATAAATCATAACTTATACTTAATCATTTAATTAACATTAATCATTTTTGAGGGCCTTACACTAGTCCTATTGCAAATCTCACCAATACCTTACTCTAACCCGAGCATTGTCTATCAATTATTTATTAGCCAGTTTACTCATTAGCTTATTTAACCATCTTATCATTAATCATTCTTATATATTTACTCTAGTTATTTATAAACACCCACTTAATGTATTAAGCCCGTATACAATTAACTACGTTATTATATACGTAATGAGATGCTATAAGAAATACACATGTTCACTCTTAATGTATTAAGGCCGTATATAATTAATTGCACTATTGTATATGTAAAAAATACACTGCAAAAAACACACATATGCCATGTAATAACTCATTAGATATCGCCATCCCCCGAGTAATAATTCATTAAATTTCACCATTCCCCGAGTAGTACTTCATTGGATGCCATCCCCCGAGTAATAAATCACTGGATGCCTTTCTCTACAATGCTATCATAATCCAAGGCATGCTCATTTCATCCCGTTAATGACGGTCGGACTCTCACACCGACTAGGTAAAAATTGCAAACGTATTGGAGGTGGTAATAGCCCTTCGATAGTGATCCCTAACCATATCCAAATCACCTCACTTCGAATATACATCACATAAAAATAAACATGGCGCTATGACCTGGGGATTATACTTACCCTGCTTTCGCTCGCCAGGGAAGATCACTATACTTGACACCAATATCATAATACACACACACACACACACACACACACACACAGAGATATATATATATATATATATATATATATATATATATATATATATATATATATATATATATATATATATATAATCACATCAACCGACTAATCCATGTCTTCTAACTGAAGCACTAGTTTAATAACCCAAGTCTAATCTTGACTCTTATTTTATTAAATTCGTCTCTTAGTCAAATAATAGAACATGTTTCTCATTATTTAATTCTAATGAACTTTTCTAACTAGTCCTAAATGCATAAATTAGAAATTACGCTATCCGTTCAATCTCCTATTGCCTGAGTATTATTATTCCATAAATACCCAACTTACAAATATATCGTGTTAACTCTCGTCTATCGAAAATTTCCCTTACTGAACATAATTTGCAGAAGTATTAAAAATCATATATTGACATCAATATCATGAACTATGATTTCATATCAACTAGGGAAATATATCCACAAGGTTGTGCAATCATTGAAAACATAATCATACCGGAGATAAAATCCATCCCTAAGATTACCAAATAAATAATTTGGTCTCGTACCCACTTCTGTATGAAATTCATAACTAATTAAAAATAAATAAAAAAATACGAAACTAGAGACCACACGTTTGTAATGAAAAGATCTATAAATCCAAGATCTGACTAAGCAGGGGAACCAAATCGGTTCAGCCAGGGTGCCAATCGGTTCGCTAGACTTTTTTAGCGAATTCAACCCATATTTTCCTTCTTAAATTTCATCCTAAACACCCTCCACATGATATTATAAATTCCCCACAACATGTAGAACCTAAGGTAAATATTCTTAGATAATTTTAACCCTAGAAAATAATCCTAATTTCAAAGATTAACTAACATCATCTAATTCATCCATTAAAATGGGTCTACAAGAAGAACATCTCAATATAACCTTAGATTTAATTCAAAACCCCCAATTAATCATTGATTAGCCTATGAATATCTATAAAAGTTCTAATTCCAACAAATATTATTCATATAATAACATCAATTAATCATTTACTAGAATACATGGGATGAATTTCGTAAAAAAACCCTTTTATATGTGAAAACCCCACCCAAGATAGTTTTTCACATCACCTACTACGATATGAATATAATCTACTACTATTCAATTAAAGCAAGTCAATTAATCGCCTTGAGATGTTTGTAAAGTTTGATCTACTTTGTGTGTGATGGATTGTTGCCAGATTTTCCTAGAATCCCTTCCCGGATTGGCCTCCTCTAGCTTTTTCCTTGATTTCTCTTCTTTCTACCCTCTTCCTTCTCTCCTAGGGTTTAGAAATAATAATATGGCTGCCTCACCCACCTAACCCTTATGGTTTAAATTACAAATCCCAAAATTATGTTATTAGGCTACATCAAAATGGCACAAATACCCCTACATGAGTCCGGACTAGTCTAAAAAGCCCCCGGAATCCAAATACTACCTCCAAGTACTTATTTATGACAATTTCGACCTATTCAGGATCAACTGTGAACTCAAAATTTCCATCCGAGTCACTATACATAAAATTCCTATCTCATTCTTAATATATTCTACTCACAAGCCCTTATTGAGATATCATCACAATCCCGTCGTTATTACTCACTAAGACGTCCAAACAATTCACCGTATTTTATTTACTAGAATCACACTTAGTAAATTTACCACATAAATATTAATCTTAATCACCCAATTAATATTTATTAAATACGCAAAATTTCATTTTAATTAAATTACTGCAGACGTGTAATTTAACATACTAGAAATAATAAAATTCATAATTATTAAAAGTATGAGGTGTTACGGTTTCCTCTTTCTGGGATTTGAAATCAATTCCCTTACCTTTCTTTTTCTCAGTTTTGGAGGTGAACATTCCGAGCCCATAAGTTTGCAAGTTACCTACAAGCTCTTCCAATTTCTTACAATATAAAGTACCCAAAGAATTCTATATGATCATTTCTGGATTAAATCTTTCAAGCTTCTTGATTTCTCAGTTGTCATGTATCTCCACTCTCAGTTTAAAAGACGAGTTAACTATGTAGTACAATCTAGCGTATAACTCATCAAAGGTCTCTTTCTCCAATATCTTAATAGTTTTAAACTAACTGGGGAGGTTTTGGAGTATGGAAGCCTTAACGACACTAGTTCCTTCATGGGTGAGTTAGTGTAATTCCCAAGGCTCTTTTGACGTTTCATAAGTCATAATACAACGGAGCTTCTTCGAGGTTATAGAACAAAATAGAGCATTTAAAGCTCAAGAATTATAAATTTCTAACTTATGCTTAGCCTCACTACATGATTCTATGGGTTTTAAATCGATTGCTTCACCATGTCTAGTGATAGGTGGAGATCACCATTTAACTACTGCTAACCAAACTAACTCATATATAGACTTAAGTGCTAATTTCTTATGCATTTTCCTGAATGCATAGTTCGACACATCGAACATTAGAGTTCTAATACCATTAAAACCCAAAAAAATGCCTAACTTCTTGAAATCAAAACAAAATAATTTAGTGTAACCTGCTCCGATACCGATTTGAGAAAGAAAAGCGCATATGCTAATAGGAAAGGATGGTATTGCAAACAAACCAAAATTCTATTTTTATATTTTTCAATTTTAAAAATCAAAAGTTTAAGCAAATACCTAATAAAACTTATTCACCAAATTTGAGTCGTGTGTTGTAAAAAAACGATTTACCTAATTTTATCTTTTTAACCTAAAACATGCATCTAAATGATAAGCAGATGAAATAAATAAATCATCCACAACACGTCGGTGTATGAGGAAAATCACAAAGGGAAGAACCTCGAATGACCCAACCAAATAAATCACTATGATACGGAATTACACAAGTTGATAGATAACTTACTCAATGACTCGATCCCCACAAGCCTTGACGCATATTCAATCTTCCAACACTCCTCCACAGTGCTACGCAGGAGTCCACCCATGCAAGTTTCCATAACGCATAAGTCCACGTATGCCTCAATATCCATCAATGAGGCTTAACAACCGTTTACAGAATCGGAACACAAAACACCACTTCTTCACCGCCAAATAATAAACCAAGTACATAGTCCGCTATATGAAATAAGTTCTCAACACAAGATGTAGAGAAACAAACTATGGGGTCCCAACATAAAGATCTCAAAGCATAAGAAATATGAAACTTAGATCTTTGAACGTAAAGAGTGAAACTAGGTGCAAAATTGATTTTCGCCAAAAGATCTTAAAAAATCTGAGTTTAACATGCCTTAAATAGTGAAAACATGAATTTCAAGGTGATGATCTCAATCGAACGATATTACACAGTTCGTTCAAACGAAATTGAGTTTTTGTTCTAACGAGAACAAAGTTCATTTGAACGGGAGCCCTTTTTCATTCCAATTAGCTTCTAACGAGAAGTTCACTGCTAAACAAAGGAGCCTCGTTTGATGTTCCTTAGATCCACATTTTAACGAGATTCCAAACTCATTCTAACGAGATCAGAAAAATATTTTTCTTCAAATAACATTTAAAAAAAATAGTTCTAAACGATTTTGTTCAAAAAAAAAAACCTTTAAAAAATATCGAAGAACCATATTCCAAAATGCATCCATAGTCGTGAGATCCTCGATAAACATGAAGACAATCTTATCTCGATAAACACAGTAGGATGTATATCCAATTTTGAAGCTTGTCCGCTAGCATTCATCAATCATGTCATAGGCTTACGAGATCAATAAATACAAAGCCTAACTTAGGACTAAAATATCTTGTCCGGAATTAATCCGATTATAAATAAACTAACAAGATTTAAAAATTTTCGTTACACTTTTGTAGGTATACGAAGTCTTTATCCTAACTATAAGCAATTAAGACCCCACTATTTGCAAGATCCAAGTTTTCTTATTAAACGCAGTAGAGTTTTGGCTCCTAAAGGGGAATATAAGAAGACATATTTTAACAATTTTTTCAATAACATATGTAGACACAACACGCAAGCAAGAGTTACTAAGAAAATTTGTAAATACAAAAAAAATAATATGTGCAAATATTTAGATCATATTCAAGTCATTTTGGGAGAGATAAACTCAAATTCAAAGTTTTATTTTTTATAGAGTTACCATCCTAAAAATAATTACTCACTCCTAAAAGTTTGAAGCTCAGTTACAAGATTTCGGTTATAGTTTTTGAAGATCGGTTATAAACTTTCAATTGTAAAATTTGAAGCTTGACTTTAAGATTCAATAGTTGTAATTTATATCTCGGTTCAACTCTCTATTTACACGCGGTGATTGGATCCCAACCTCAATGAATCATGGTAGTGGAACTCAAGAAGACGTGGTCGGCTCGAGGAGTGGGTGTAGACTCATCGATTTTGAGTAGAACCACTATGAATCTTGTGCATATAATTTTTTACTATTTATTTATTATTTTTATTATGGTTATTTGTGATTTAGTTTTTTCAACCTAGTTTTTAATTCATATTAACAATTTCAAAAGCTATATTCTTTTTAATAAACTAAAAGTTAATCAATTTCTTATTTATATATTTTTTCATAATCAAATCAATATTTTTTAAGATTTAAAAGAAATCAATGAGTTTGCAAAAAACCAATTCACCCCCCTCTTGGGTATTTTTCTAGGCAACATATAATAACTGGTAAAAGAATATAATAAATTAAAATATAAAATTTTGTGTCTTCTTCAACACAGGGCTGACTTTGGCCGATTTTACCATTTTTGGAATTTGTTGCCTTGGTCCAATTTATGTACATTTTTCACGCGTAGGTACGAGAATAACCATAAAATATTCATACAGAGTCGAAATAATGAAGGGTCAGAAATCACGCAAATATATTTGAATTCCATAGATGTTGGTATTTGTAAACCCTCCAAACTGTTCAATATGAAATTACCAAATTACCCTTGAAGTTTAAAAACCTGTCAAAACTTTCTAAAAATGACCATAATTTCTTCATTCGGGATCGGAATGATGCACGGTTGGTGAATAAGCAGAGATAAATAACGAAGGTTATCCAATATAAAAGTTTAATTATAGGAGTTAATGGATGTGCTAATGTGAGAACGTGCAATAATAGAGGGTACTAAATGCTACATTTGTGACTAATCAAATAACCATATGTGGAAACCATAGTTCTAGAAAAGTGAAGCTGGAAAATGAGGTACCAACAATAAATATTCATCAGTGTAGGTTTAACACCAAAGATAAGGCAAGAAATACCTATCTTTCTTGCATATTATCTGCAATTTGTTTATGATTAATTGCTACTTAAAAAAACCTCGTTAGGTTTGTTTGATGAATTGATCAATGATTAATTAATAAGCAATAAACTTATATTGATACCCTAATTGACGATGAATTAATGAATTCTAATGGGGGACTTATTTTAAGACCTTGTATACATGTTTATATTTGAGATTATGTATCAAATATGAAATATGATGATGGAAATTCAGACTTGATTAGAAGCTAATGGTTTAGAATCATAACTTTGTGTTTAATCCTTGAATAAGGCTAGGATAATCCCTTACGATAAGTTTATATTCCTAAAATCAGTTAATAATTGTTGTAAATCAGTTTAGATCATTGCTGGTACTGATTAGAGGTTGGTAAACCCTCCTACAGAATTATAGTATGGAGAAAAATTCAAATATAGAGTTTTTGCTTTGAACAAGAAAAAATGCATTGCTTTGGGGGTGACATGATTAATTAGGCTATTTTTTGGGGCTGATTGATCTATGTGAGTGGAGCCAATTAATCGGGATGGTCTTGAGGCATGAAGAATCTATTGGTGGGAATTTGATGGGATTATTTGCTGGAGCTCGCACTATGCCCCTAGAAAATGGTGCACACTATGTATATACGGAATATCCTGATACTCCATACCATAAGCATACATCTCACATATAGAGACAAAGGAGGATGGATATCCTCATGTAACGAAGTATGTGGTTATATGATTCATGAGTCAGTGTAGTGATTTCCCCTTTGTATGTCTTTTGGTCCATTAATAGTGGGACCTTATATGGAATGAACCGGTAGAGACACGAGAGGTTCCGAAGGATAATTCCTTTACATTGTGCTTATATTATGTAGTTATCCCTGTGATGACATTAATACTTACTTTTATAATGTATCGTAGGTTACATAGACAATAATGGGCATAAACTACTTAGATTTTTAAAAATATACTAGCTAGGTTTGGGAGGGGATAAGTTTCATGAATGTTATATAGAATAACATATATATATATATATATATATATATATATATATATATATATATATATATATACTAAGATATAGGGTAGTACTATAGTTAGACCTTAGGATGAGCAGATCTTATGTGGGCTTTGTATAGGATAATAGTTTGTTGATCAACTTAACTTATTTGGATATGGTGCAGAATACGAATATTACATGTATGTATTATATGTAGTATAAAAATGTTGATTGTGATATTATACTATAGTGCGAGATAAGAGTTCAGTAGGTTATATTATAGTCATGGGATTTGGGTACTTGCCATACAATATATGTCTAGTGTTAGATTGACACTTATCTATATGATTACCTTATATAAAGGTGATATGAGATACATGAGCATTGAGTGTCGACTGTGATGAAATGAGATGTAAATACGTTGTTTTTAATAGTGTTTTAGACGAGATAGTTATTTTTGAATGTATGGCTTGACTGTGTGTATTTCTTAGAACCCCCTTTTGAGCTATTTGACAATTGTAGGAGCAGGGTTGAGTGGGCTGATTATAGACGGAACATTATCCAGTTATTAGAGTAGGAGATATTGTAATTGTCTCTAACTATATATCTATTTGTAGTAGTACTTTTATATTCCAATTACTGATTTTATGGTCTCGTAATTCACTTATTCGTGGGACTTTTTATTCATAACTTTATATTGTGGATTTTTATCATATTCAATTAATTTGGATTCGGGTAGCGAAGATGGGATATATTCTGACCTTAGATCAGGATCCCACACGATTATGGAGTTTGAACTGGGGATTTTCGAATTGGTCTGTATGTAAACCTAAGGAAGTGGAAGCCAAAGATAAGAATATAAATTCTTGAGTTTTTTAAGTTGAGTGACCTAATAAGTAGGCGTTGTAGAAAAGTTTTACCTACAAGTATTTAGTGTAAGTAGTGGACGCACTAGCATATAAAATGTTAAGGAGCATGATAGTTCCAAAAGCTAGATAGTGGAACACGATTTGACAGAGGGTCATATTTATGAGAGTAGATTCGCTATTGCCCTAAGAATAAATGGGAGAAACCATAACAAAAATACTACAATATAAAGAGAGGAAACACGAGGTAATGAATATCCATGCAGTTGGAAGGTGTTCAAAAATATATTTGGGAGAGTGTGGGCCTTAACTAGTATCCATTCAACAGTTATTTATATATTAAGATTCATTAGCATTACCACCATCTCTAGTGGGGTTATTCGTAGGTTGCATATGGTTTTATTCGCCACATAGCACCTCATTGGGAGCAGGTATAATCTGTCTAAACTAAAGTGTATCTAAATTATTTATGGATTGTCAAAGTCATCGTTAGTTTTTTATTCCAATCGCTCAGGACATAGTGTGATCGTCCATCTAGATTATGTTTTACCTTAGGACGAGATATTATATTATAATTTAGGCTAGTGTGTTGGAATTATTCTGAATCCACATATCACCGTTGATAGGTGAGCAATATCACCTATTATTTCATAGATCGAGATGATAGCTTATATAGGCATACATATGTTTATTTTGTGATATTATTTGAGGATGCATGGGTTGGGTGAGAACCTATTACATGTTGATATGATAAACTATATGGTGATAGAGTTCTTTGATCATGGATATAATGAAATAAATGACTTATTATATCAGAACACTGTCTGTACGAGCTAATCCTATAGTCATATACACGATGGGGCATGGTTGATTGCCCGATGATATATGTATGTGTGAATTAGTTATTACTAAATTATCATACGTATATCTTGTGTAATTCACTTGGATTTAGTTTTTATTATGATGTTGGAACATATGGGAGTGAACACGGTGATGTTAAGGAGATACAGATTCATTAGAATATGGTTTTAGTGATGAGATACGTGGGTATATATGGAAGTGAATACGAGGCTCGGTGTCTGCTGGAGATTTCGTAAAGCTATTGTGTCCAATGATTAAATAGGTGGGTTCTAAGTACATACAAGGGTTTCCTTATTTTGATTATTCATCTAATGTATGATTTCTAATTATATGTTGATATCCAATAGACTAGCATTTCTCACTTGTAGGGTTACATATGAGGCCCCATTCATTATGTTCTTAGTGGGCCATGCGAGTGCCTCATATATTATGTTTATTATGGTCCATGTGAATCTGTATGTTATGTTATTGATCTGTTAGTTGGTCATCCAAGTTTCTTATATGTCATAGTCATGGTAGGGGTAAACTCTTGATAGGAATACGTGAGTAACCGATATTAATTAATGGGACATTATAATACCCATCTTGGATTCTTGTGGTGGATATGATAGTAATAATGTTACATATGGTCCCTCTGCGCACTAATTAGGTATGACCATGAGTTAGGTGTAGTCAGGTTGTTGATATGCTAGTTGTTTCATACTTATACCAAAATTGGTGGGGGTATCTATATGATTTGGTTATATAATGATGGATTTATCGTAGTCCACGATAATTTTCACGGTATGAAGTATTTATAATATGATTGGGTTCTTATGAGAATTGGGTTTTTATGGGTATTAGTGCTTGTAGTTTTATGAGATTTTACGTGGTAACATGTGACGATATAACATTGAGTAAATAATTTTATTGATAAGGTAAATAGTGACAATATTCCCTTTTATTAGGGTAGTTAGATGTTCACATATAAATGGATAGTTGGAATGCTCTATTGGATCGATATGGGTAGAGTTATGACGCATTGGATATTATTAATGCATGGTATTTTTGGGAATTACCAATTCGATTATGCCCATTTAGTTGAGGTATCACTTTGGGAATTGGTGAACCTTCTATTAGGGCAATGTATATGGTAAAGTCAATTAAGCACTCATAATCGATGGGGGTGTGGGATTCTTTATTCTTGTTGCGATATGGGTTTAAGATTATACTCCTTAAGATATAGAGACACACTATCTTAGTGATGGTCTCTTAGAATGGTGGTTGTGGTAAGGTAATATCATGGGTTGAAGAACTTGTGTTCTTCATGTTTTAGGTATAGTATTTATTATCCCTTGATGACCAGTTGTGTTAGAAAAATGTTATTTGGGGGTACTTATTTGAATTTTCAAGACTCACGCTTAGAGTATATTGTTTATTAGAAGTTAGGAGATGATGTGTTAATGTGGGTGGTGGACTAGGATGAATGTTGTTAATATCTTGATAGATATGGTTGGATATAGATGTCTTGGTAATTGATAGGAGTTTCCATGATCTTTTTTGATAGAGGCACGCGGGTCCATATTCATAGTGTATCTCGAAGGGGTATAAAACATATTAGGATATGAGTACATAAAGGCACAGGAGTCCATCTTCCACTTTAAACCAATATTTTGTTGGCCTAATACTTGAAGACATTGGATGTGTAGAAAACTGGTCAAAGTTGTGTAATGTTCTCCGTTTGTTATCACTCTCCTCGAATGATATGGTGGGAAATAGTTGTTAGTCAGTCAATGCATTGTTTGACTATAATTAATTGTCTTCTACTAGTAATATTCTACTAAATTAGATTTATTGTTAATTTTGGTCTAAGTTTTTTTTTTCCGTTACTAGATTTTTTCTTCTATAATGAATGTGATGTGGATTGCTTTATCTTTTCGAATGTTATAACCCATTGTCTTAATTTGAGGATAAAATTTATTAGACTCCAATATTGACAAAATAGTCTTTTGACATATAATTTTAGAATTATTTTAACCCATTGATTAATTTTAAAGTATTATTATACCTCAAATGGTAATTTAATTTTAATTGAGTACATACCGTCAAGACATCTCACTCTTATGATTCTTTGGGTACTTATTTCATACTCAATCTCAATTGGATAAAAAAACATGGGGATAGGTTACGCAAATCCTATTTTTTAGACCTTGCCTCTCTTTTGGATTCAATTAAATTTCCATTTTGTATATAGTTAATTATCATTTTGTATATCCGTCGAAGAGGGGCATATGTTGAGGTTAAAAACTTCTATTTTTGGTCCGTCTATATCTATGCTTGGTTCAAATAATATCTCAATGGGAACCACCCTTCGTATATCTTCCTTAGAGACCGATGATAGCCTTATGAGTGAATCTTCTCATTACATTCTCGTTTCTTGATATAATCACCATTTTTTAGTTTATTGAATCAGTTCAACATCGATTTCATTTTGACGATCAATAATGAATCACTATGGTCTTGGAGTTTTATCACGCCCATAGAGAGTGCCAAACTGAATCATGGGAGTATAGCTTCATGCTCCTCCACTACCAACCATATAGGAAGAGACATCCACATATAAGTTCCAGACTAGAATTTATGGATTAAAGGGTTCTTGGTTTTTTACTTCTGAATGTTTTGATGGAATAATTTTAGAATCTTCTATATCATTCTCAATTATTTATTCCCATTTGATTATTTCTCTAGGAATAAATCATTTGTTAGTCAAAGAAATTTTAAGGATAAAATTTGATCGAGACTTGGGTAGGATCAATAAATGTTAAAGTCGCTGATGTAGTGGAGCTGGAAGTTTTTAAGTCTTCCTAAGTGAATTATAGGACGAAGTCTTCAAATGCCTGCTCTTTTATCTTTGTACGAGGTTGATAGTCTATGTCATGATCACCTAATTCCACTAACTAGGCCATGAGATAATCATATTTCTCTATTTTATGCACAATTTACACAAGAGGATGATCTGCTAACACCATGATCAACTAGGTTTGAAAGTATGGATGCATTTTCCTTGTAACATGTATGAGTGTGAAGGAAATATTTTCCATCTTGTGATATCGATACTCGTCACCTTAAAAGTCTTTACTTGGATAGTAAATAGGTATTTGTGCCCCTATATAGAGCCAAACCATCACTATACCAACTACTAATTTTTAGACTACTAGATACCAGTATAACTTTTCAGTGAAAATCGGTGTTTAGTGTAATGGTACCGAACCAAGATACAATATTCCTAAAATGATTTCTTGCATTATTTGTTCCACTTGAAGTTTTTCCTCAACACATCAAAAAAACGGTAAGCGCATATCAGTGTCTCTTGAGATAAATCTATTCAGGATTGCTACACACCCTATAAACCTTTTCATTTCTTTCTCAATGTTTTGGGCTCTCATCTTTATAAATGATTTGATTTTTTTCAGGTTGGCCTCAAATCCCCTCTAATTAACAATAAAACTAAGGAATTTACAAAACTCAACTACATAAACAAATATGAACGAGTTGAGTTTCATTTTATGCTTATCTTTTATGTCGAAGGGTAATCATTAACCTTAAGAATTTTTATGATCATTTCATCCATTAGATCTCCATGGTATGGATGAGTTAATCCTCAATGATTTTTTAGCCAACCTTTGGTAAGAGACCCCGACATGATTTAAGTCGAAGGGCATAAATTTATAGAAATAGGTTCCCTTATCCGTGATCGAGGATGTTTTATCAGAATCATCTTTGTCAATAGAGATGGTTTTACAGCCTATGTATGCATCCATGAAACTTATACGCTAATTTCCTGAAGTGCCATCTACTATCTAATTTAGCCCTGGAAGGGGGAAGTAATGTTTTTGACATATCTTATTTAGATCTATGAAGTCCACACACATGCTCCATTTACCATTCGATTTCGGCATTAATACCACATTCTAAAGTTAAAAGGGTTATTAATTTCCTCAATAATTCTATCTAACAAAATATTTTTTTTACCTCTTTTGGATAATAAAATAACAATCTAGAGCAAGTATATTATTTTTTTCTTAACTTCTCTAGCAGGAGGGTCCACATACAGGTGGTGGAAAATAGTTTTTGGGGTCTATCCTCGTGTATCATTATGAAGGCAAAGATGTCCCTCTGTTATTTCATAAGTTTGATTATCTCGTTCTTAATACTGGGTTTCAAGAACGAACCAATTTGCACATTTTTAAGGTTTTCTTCATCAAGGACTACTGTATCTGCTTGGTTGGCGACCTTACCCATATTCAATTTATCTTCATCTCTAGGGACAAGGGTATCAATTTTATAAGAGGTTGTATTCCTATTATAAGTTTCTCTATGTTCGGCTAAAGTTAAATAACATTCATTGACTTCCATTGGGTCTCCCATTACTTCCCCTATCCAAAATGGGTTGGAAACCTCATCACATGATAGACTGTGGATGGAATGACCTCAAAATTCTTTAGTGATATTTGTGTTAGGATGATATTATATGTAGCAATCACATTTTGGTCCACGATGACGATATGAAATTTCTTTGTAAGGCAATTGGACATTTCCCCATGCTTACATCAAGCTTGACCTTTCTAAGAGGGAATACCTTTTCACTACTAAAACTAATCAAAAGCTAATGATAGGGCTTTAATTGTTTCACATTGACCTTATGGCCTTCGAAGAAATACCACGATATTATGTCAGCTGAACTTCCTCTGTTCACAACGATTCGTGAAACATTGTATTTATGGATTAAGAGGATCACCATCAGAGCATCGTCATGCGGGTAATGGATGTTCTTGAAATCAATCTTAAGAAAATACAACGGTCAAATGATCTATATTTAATTTTTTATGTCGGACATGTTTTTCATCCTCTTGATGTATATTCACATCCATACGTCGAGAGCCCTTAGCCTCTCTTACATAATATTTTCTATCTTTAATTTATGTTCCACCCCGTATGTCTCCTACCTAAATCATATTTAGACCGAATGAAATCATGTTCAAGTTGCATGTTGAATGTTTAGGATTTTTCAGGAAGACCTAGATCATCTTCAACATATTCCTTAAAGATATCTTCTCCTTTCAGTTTGTTGCCCTCCTTTTTATAAAATTTATCTCGAGTTGGTGAGCCCTGCCCTTTTTTTCATTCTCGGGGTCGAGTGTTGTGGTCCATTAATTTTTTGATTGACCTCTTTTGTGTTTCATCCTTGAGAGCATAATAGTCATCAGTGTTGTGGGCATGATCTTTGTGGATATTATAGTACTTGTTTTTGTTCCACTTTTTTGGTGGAATATTTAGTTTTGATGGAAACTTTATATATTCGTTGTCCTTGATTTTACTACGAATACGATAAACATTAGTGACGAGGATATTAAAACTTGTGAATTTGTGTTCTGAATTTTTTATGAGGCTTCTTACCCCCTTTATTATAATTTTGGGCATATTTTCTAGGCCACTCTTCCTAGAATTTCCATTTGTTTGAATCCATTGCTTCTTCGACCAACATGACCTTCCTAGTTTTAGTTATGATTTTGCCTATGGTGATGGGAGGTTCCTTGATGAGGGTTGTCATTGAAAATTTTTCATCGTAGTCCACCACTATTTTTTTTTCCTTATTGAACCATGAGAAAAAGTCTATAAAGGATTCCGCCTACTTATGTTGAACATTAAGGAGCCGACACACCATTCTAGAAGGTTACAATCTAGCAAATATTATAGATGAGCTTATACAAAAACTTTTTGAAGTTCCAAATCTGACACCTCGATATGTTGGTGTACCATTATGAGCATCCCGAGTGAGAATATTGGATAAGGCTTTGAATTCGATTTCATACTCCACCAAGTATATGTCACACACTGATTGATACATTTTAATATGGTGGATAAGGTTAGAGATTTCATTATATTTAGAAGTTATTGCTAATGACTCAAATTTATTTGGAGTTAGAAGACTCAAGATTTTAAGAATGAAGGAAGATCATTCCATAAATCCTCTTTTAGAGGATATTCGTTCTTCATTATTATCATCAATATTGTTTTATAACCTATAAATTGAACATTTTTAGGGCTTCTGACTCCGCAGGTGGTTGTCCTACGAACCTTCATTTTTTTTATTCCCCCTGGATCCTTTTAGTCAAAGTATGTGATAAATCTCGAGGTCCAACATAGGTCGAGCCCCCGGGGGTTGGTGTTCCCTTATGTCCATCTTCATACTAGCTCATGTTATATTGACTCAAACAGGTAATAAAAACATTAAGGGATGAGTCTATTGATTGCTGAAGCATTTGTGATTCTAATCAAAAGGCTCACCCTTTGCTGTAATGGGTAACTAGTACATGTATATCGTACTATTTTTAGAATAAAAGAGGTCATACTAGGAATACAAGAATAGTATTTGGTTCCCAACTGATATTAAATCTTAACCTTGTAACACCCCGTAATTTTGAGGATTTAATATTTAATTATTTTGGGAGTTATAAAAATATTTAAATTGGAGAAAGTTAAATTCATGAGTTGGAGAATTTAATTGAGTGAGCCGAATTATTTATAATTGGCGACTTTTAAGTTTAATGGTTCAAAATTTCGTGTGTCGCATTTTGAGGTCGAATTTGGGAGATGTCAAAAAGTATTTTGGATGACAATTCCGAGTGCGCAGTTATGTCCGGATGGGTCGAGATAGTCTGAAAAGAGTACCCGGGAGTAGTAATTGGGTCTCGGGATATTTTTGGGTATAGTTGGGCCCACACGGGGTGAGTTGGGCCTTTTTAATTAGGCCCACATGGCCAAAAACGGGATGTGATGTTTTTAACCTAATTGAGAGATTAGGGAATGGCAGTCAACTCAACTCTAAGCCTAGGGCTTGAGAGGGAAATTAGGGGAAAGCAAATCAAGAGACGATTTGGGAATATTGGAGCCAAATTAAGGGACTACACCAACGGATAAGACACTACGAACAAATCTAGGCAAGTGGTTAACTGTTGTGATTTCTAAATTGATGATAATCAATTCATATCATAGTGATGTGTAAACCAAAATTTGTTTTGGGGATAAATGGGTACAAAAACGGGATTTTGTTCATGAAACTATTGAATGTGATTCAAAGTAAAAATTGTTGTGTTGTATATCTCTGAGTATGGATATCTGATTTGAATGAGAATCCGGAATATAAACTGGTGGGATTTGGATTTGGAATTTGGAATTTGGTTAGTAGAACAAAGTTGATGAATTTTAATGGAAAGCCCATTTCGGGAAATTATGAAAGTAAGTGGAGAAAATTGTGTATCTTAAGATCCCTATGATGTGTGGGATGTGAATTAATCATGTTTATGTGATGGGGTGATGTGATCAGAGGTTTAAATTAAGGTTTACAAGCCTTGGATTTCGTTAATAGTGGAATTCAGTGGGGAAGGAGAGCTACCGTGGTATGATCGATCGATCGATCGATCGGGGGCCATCGATCGATCGACGGTCGGAATTCTTTGCCAGGTCGGGTTGTTGGTTACCCTTGTTTTATTTTTGGATTTTGGGTATAGTTTTATTTGGTGAAAAATTGTAGAGAAATTAATATCTAGGAGATTACAATATAGCTATTAGTAATGTGCAATCTAAGTTAAGAGTTGAGACTTAAAGTGAAAATTTTGGGTGAAACATATTCAATTTAATTATGGACCAAGTGGGCGAGTCCGGGTATGTTGGTAATTATAGGTAAATATAATTAGGAAATTATGGAGATGAATGTGCGACACATTGTGGGCAAAAATGTGGGAATGAAATTATGAGATGTAAAATGAACCAAGTGCGCGAGTCCGGGTATGTTGGTTAAGTGACATCAAAGTATTAAATTAATTATTGAGAGAGAGTAATTAATTTGGAGTCGGAACATAGACTCGGGAAATATTAAGGTGTGGGACAAGTGAGCGGATCCGGGGATAATTGTTGGGTGATACCAAGTTATTAAATTAATGGATGTGATAATTAATGAAGGTAGAGTCGGAGGGTAGACTCGAAAAAATATTAAATTAATTGATGCTGTAATTAATTAGTTTAGGGTCGGGTTGTAGACCCGGGATTTGGTATAAATTAATTAATGTGTAAATTAATTATATTAGAGTCGGACCACAGACTCGGATTTGTGTTGATTAATTAATGTGTAAATTAATTATATTAGAGTCAGACCACAGACTCGAATTTGTGTTGATTAATTAATGTGTAAAATAATTAAATAAGAGTCGTATTGTAGACTCTGGTAGGTATTAAATTAATGGGTGTGTTAATTAATTTAATTAGAGTCAGATTGTAGACCCGGGGCGGTATTAAATTAATAAGTGTGTTAATTAATTTAATTAGAGTCGGACGATAGACTCGGGGGATATTAAATTAATAAGTGTGTTAATTAATTTAATTAGAGTCGGACAATAGACTCGGGATGGTATTAAATTAATAAGTGTGTTATTTTATTTAATTAGAGTCGGATGATAAACTCGGGGCGGTATTAAATTAATAAGCGTGTTAATTAATTTAATTAGAGTCGGACGATAGACTCAGGGCGGTATTAAGTTAATAAGTGTGTTAATTACTTTAATTAGAGTCGGACGTTACACTCGGGGCAGTATTAAATTAATAAGTGTGTTAATTAATTTAATTAGAGTCGGACCATAGACTCGGGGAAAGTATTATATTAATTGAGGCGTGAATTAATTATATTAGAGTAGGACCATAGACTCGGGAAGATGATAAATTATTAAGTGAGAAAATTTATTGTGTTGAGTCGGGCCACAGACTCAGGAAAGTACAGGCAGTGTACGGGATTTTGAGTACACGGTAAAGTCGGGGTTTATATTATATATATACGGTGTAGTGATAGTATATATATACGTGTATATATATTGTGAGTGATATTAAATATCAGCGACTAGATATTTATTCAATTTATACACTCTAATGCTATCAAGGGAGGTTGCGCGATGTGGGTGAATCCCCTAGCTTGAGGAGTAGGGCGATTATATCCCCAGGTCATAGCGTCCGGTATATGGGTGAGGGATTTATCTCACTTTCAGGGAAGGAATATGACCACCTCCACTTCGTTTATGTTTTGGGCCAGGTTGGCGTGCGAATCCAACTTGGGGAAACTAGGTTTTATGATCACACCTAGTGAGATAGCATTTTAAAGGGAATCATCCGACGAGGGTATACTCGAAGGGATGGAGTTACGTTTGTTATAGGTGTGGATGTTGTGGTAAAGGTACGTATATAATGGTAGTAAATATTATATACGGGTAATAAAACCGTGTGTGATATATTTACTTTATATAACTTGTGACACGGTTATATGCTACTATTTAAGAGGAATTAATTAAGTTAATTGTGACATAACTTATAATTCAAGAATCATTATACTCGGGTTAGAGTAGTATGGCAAGGGAACTTTATACCAGGACTAGTTGGACGAGGTAGTACAACTAGGTGGGGTTAAGGTAACCGTTAGGTGTGCTCAATAGTGGAGGGGTGAGAATGTCCACAAGGGAGTGCGACACTAACTTAAATATGAAGCGCATTCATACATTTCAAATTACTGCAGTTAATTCACTTGCTAAATATTTTCAAAATGTTTTGGGTTCTAACCCTTGCTATAAAACTATTTTCAAAACCTTTTAGGTGTCCACCCACAAGGACGCCAGGATTGATATTCTATTCCAGGGACACGGAGCTGCGGCATATGTGGATGCTAGAAGGAGTTTGGATTAGACGCATCATTCATTCATTCCTAGAGTAGGAATCTTGTATCAGTTTCAGTTTTATTTGGGGCATGTCGTCCAGACTTTCAGTTCAGTTTTCAGATTTGTTTTATTCCTGTGTTGGATATTTGTATTGGATTATTTCATTGGTGGCCGGTGGTTTATTCGGCAAGTTGTGTAATTAATTATTCAGTTGAGTTTTATTCAGTTGTGTCAATGGTTTATATTTATTTCCGCATGTACTATTTTGTTTAATCAAAAAGTTAAAAATTGGCACCAGCTTTTGGAAAAGTTTTCGACAGTGATGCTAAGAATGATCCAACTGGGATTCCTGTTTTAATTTGGTATATGACTGATCACCTAGTATTTTGTTAGGCGGGGTGTCACAAACCTCTTCCTCATCGACCGATGGCATCTCTTAACTAGTTCGTTCAACTTTATATCCCGGTCTAGTTGACGTGATCCGGTGATATCTCATCGCCTCATCTCATATGTACCATCCTTTCTGAGGGAAAACAATCCCCGAATTCTAGCTAACTATAATGGATGGAGTTTGAGTATTCACGGAGCCTTCTAATGCTCTACCCATGTGCATTTGGGTAATGGCTAACATTTGAGACTGGATTCCTTACTTATTTGCTATAATCTACTTTAAAGATCCGGAGATCTCAGGTATGTAAGATAGAGGGTTGTTGCATGTGGTGTTCATATTGCTTGGAGTAGGTGGCGGTTATAAATTCGAAGTCATCTTAAACAAAATATTTGTAGATATAGTATAAAGAAAAATCCATAAATTTGTAATCGAATATGATGAACATGATCAATGAATTTATGATCACAAATTTGGAAATTAGCCAAAATGTTTAAGATAAAAAAGGAAAAAATATTTGATGATGATCTAGATGATGATCAATGATAAAACTAATTAAAGTAAGAAGGTGAACAATGATTCATTGCCCATAATTATTCCCAAATGAAGCTCAAGTAAGAATTAACTTATGAGGATTAATGTGAATAAACCCTCTATTCAATCCTTCAATTATAAAAATAGATTCATATTAACCCATATATATTCCTATACACCAAATTAGAAGGATTTTACTTAGTGATAATGACATAGTTCAATCGGTTCCTATGTATGATGCCAACTTAATGGTGCTCTAAACTGAGTTCAACTTGATTAATAAAGATGGTGAATAGTAACTCAATAAGAAAAGGGGAATATAATCTATTCGGGGAAGAATATGAACTGTAAACATTAAATACAGAAATAGAATCGGGCAAGGAGATCAAAACACAACAATTTAATTGGTTCAACCTGAGAATGTGCCTCTCGATGGTTACTACTTAAATAAAAATTAATTCACCCAATTCAAGAAAAATGAGTAGTAATTTATGATTTCAAAAGGGTTAATAATCATAAAGCCTACATGGAAAAATATTTAGAATCCAAGTTTTATCTTTTTTAATTAATAAAATAATTCTAAAAGATGCAAAAAAGTAAAATAAGATCAAAACCGTATTTATGATGGAAAAACCCACTAAGGGGAAGAAACTGAGGCTAATAACAATGAAAAATGCATTCTGGTAGAGTATTTCAAAAGAATACAAAGACTTATAACCACAGGATGCTATGACTGAATATAAATTCTTTAAGACCATATCCTCCATGGATAGCGTCGATAGCTAAAGAATGCTACACAACCCCCACCGATTTAGAACTGTGATAAATGACATCAAATCTTTCTCCAAAAATTTCTTCTTTAAAGTTTAAGAAACTTTTTTCCAAGAATGGAACCTTCAAGAAACCACAAAATATAAACCAGGGATTTTGAGGGGATCCTAAAAGGTTGGTTTGGTGTATTATAAGAGTATGGTGCTCTAAATCTCACAACTGTTTTTCAAGACAAGGAAGATATAATATTTACTCACGAAAAAGTGTTTTGAAAATGATTTTGAACATAAAGATAAGTAAATAAATATCTAATGTTTTATCAAAGAGAAAACCCCAAAAGTAATGGCTTAAAAAACTCAAAGAAGAGGAGTAAAAAATTTGCCCTTGTATATTTGAAATGGTTTAATCAGCTAAAAGATTTTTAAAATCTCTCACTCTTGCTTTGAAAGAGTACTAAAAACATAACTATATAGCCTTAGGTTTGAAAGAGTTTAGGAGATTAATTGGTTAGGTGTCAAACTATTAAGGTGTCAAGTAGTCAAATATAAGGTTTAATTAGTCGAAAAGGTGTACATGGCACACAAACCAAGATGTTCTTAATGAAAGATTTCACTAAAAAGTGCTTTTGGATCTATTAGACTCAATCATTGAAGACATCGCTGCAATAAATGTAATTATTTTCTCTAGGGAACCTGAAGCGATGAGATTGCACATTTCCAAGAAAAAAGCACTGGATAAAACCAACCAATGATAGCCTTTCGCTGCAGCGAAGAAGTTCATCGCTGTAGCGAAGCAGTTCACAAAATTGTCCATGTAATTGTCCAGTTTTTCATTAAAACATTTTTAAAATATGTTTTGGAAAAACCCAAAGTATGTTTATCCCAACCAATAAAATTGATACATAAAATATGCAATTTCTATTTGCATTGTGTATTTGATAATTTACTTAAAGATGGTTAATTGAAAATATTTTTAATTTTGAAAAATAATTAACCAATGTGTAATCTAAGTCCACGGAGTCTTACACGTTTCTTAAGTTGTGTACTTCAACATGAGTGAAATCGGGTTGAAGTTTATGAAGCTTTCTGTGGATCTCTTGGACAAAGAATCAAATATATTTTGGCAAAGAATTTAGTCAATTTATTCCATGGAGCTCATTTAGTATACTATATTATTAAACTCTCCCCCTTTGTCTAATTTCTAGATAAAATACAAAAGTGAAAAAAATACAATACAATAAAAGAAATCTATCATTTATGATTAACTTAGCCAAAGGCAAATACAAAATAGAAAATACATTTTTGTTGGTAGTAACTAATAACTACAAGAGACTCGACCATCTTAAATGATCAAAATATCTTCTTGCAATAAGACTTTCCTATCACACATTAGTAAAGTCATTAAGATACCAATGTGAAAGAATAAGAAAAGAAAATACGATAAATATGAACATGTGGATATAGCAATAAGAACATGAACATCATATATATCTAAATATCATTACCTCAAGTATATAATCCTTCTCAATAAACATGATATAGAAACAAATAACTGTAAGTAACCTTTCAAGGATTGAAAACGATATCCTCCCTATCTACAATTTACTCCCCTTTTTTGTCACAAGAAACAGTAAAGGAAAAATAAGCACATAATGGGATAAAGTAAACAAAGCATTTTTAGATATCAATGGATGATAATAAAACCAACAAATAAATAAAGAATCATTTAGTGAGTGAACAATTCAAATGAAGTCTAGGCAATATATAGTCCTGAGAAAACTAGGCCTAAGATAACAATTTTAACCACACATGGAGAGATACAATATATTATACAAATATATACTAGGTATGCTTAAACATAATATGCATTTCATAAAAAGTTAATAGTTACAAGGACTTATATAAACGTAGGGAAGCTCTCATACCAATTTGTAAAGGGGCGTAAAAACTCGATGTGATATCAATTTGAGAATGTGCAATATTCTAATGGCTTAAAGTTACTTAATTTGATGTCAGTCTCACAATCTAATTTTAATTAACCCATAGCATGCAACTATGTGATTCAAATTAAATATGTAAAGAAATCATAGTTTCAGGAAAAAATCCCAAAGGAAAAAACCTTTTATTTCACTATAGTTAGCAAATTGCAACTTACAAATACAATATAGAAATATATCCCGACGAATCTCCCACAGGTGACTATAGTATTCTTCAATAATGAATTTCCACAAGAACTCACAAAGACAACGACCTTCCTTTCAACATTGATTTTTGCAAGAATCACAAGATTAGCAATAGAGACTACCTCTCTACAAGGTCCGTAGTAAAAGCTCATTCTTCACAACTGTAACTTCAATATATAAGTGATTTATGTTTCAAAGATGATTTGCAAAAGTATATGGAAAATATTGCATGAATCAAAAAGTGTTTATGCCCTATAAAAAATGAAGACTTAAAGCAATTGTTCTGCAGTTTTTGTAAATGTGAAGTCTTAATGAAAAAAATTGCTCGAAACAGGATTTTATTAAAAATCGAGGTGGCGTAATCTCGTTCGAAGGAGAAGCAGATCTCGTCCTAACGATATAGTGATGTTGTTCATACGACATGTACTTCGCTTATAACGAGATAGAAAAAGTTGAGACAGTAAGACCTCGTTTAAGAAATGCATCAAACAACATTCTAACAACATTCAAGTCATTATAAGAATATGTCAATCTCATTTGAATGAGACTGTCGAAAAACTAAAATAATTTTTAAGTTTAAAAATTGTTCGGAAAACTATTTGAAAATGTCCTCATTTTGTAAAAAAATAGTTTATAAAATATCCCAATACTTTGTAAAAAATCCATGAAACATAAAACAAAAACTATACCAAATATATGTGAAGTCGTGGAGCATATTGAATATGCTTGATAATTGGATCCGTCTTCTTGAATGCATGAACCTGAACTGTCATGACGAAAGTAATAGGATATGCCATGCTCAATGTAAACTAGCTTCTATGGACAAGTCTTAGATACTAGGGGTAATGATGGAAATTTTTTGCCCTTATAATATACATTAACATAACCAATATAAGTCAAATACAAAAACTCTAAAACTCACGAAACAAGAAAATACAACCCAAACAAAGTACATAAATTCTTCTTTAAGATATTCATCACACACAAGTCCATAACACTATTATAAAAATCTTGTAAGGAATCCCCAACATTCTTCACGTTAGTGTTAAAGGTGTGTCGAAAATCATTGTGGAAAGAAGGACTCAATGAACTAAATGAAGAAACCTGATTCCTAGAGTCGTAAAAAATTGGTAGAAAACTAGAACATAATCAAGTAGATAGACGAGAAATGGTATAATCCAAATTATTTTCAGTCATGTAGTGTATATTAGGATTTCGTAACGTAAGCGTAAGATGATGAGACACTTAAGGTATATAATAAGGTGGCATGGGTAATCCATTCTAGTCGCCAAGATGAGTGATAGATCAATAACGTGACTGAATGGTCAACATAGTCTCAAGATTTTATCGAGCTTCATCTAGAAGAATAAGGACCCCAAAATCCAAAAGGTGGAACATAATCAAACGTCCGAAGGGCCAAGCGCGAGTTCTTTTTTTGTCCTTAGTGTGAGAAAAGATCGAGTTCAAGAACAAATCACACAAACACATATGATCACCCTTACTAATGACATAAAACAACTATGAGCGAGTTGGATAATGCTCTTCCTGGACATTAAGGTGTATGATTATCCACTCAAAGTAAATCTTCATAGGTACTCCCCTCATTTTGGCAGATAAAACTCTATAGCCTAAATGATCCTTAAATCCAAAAGTGTTGAATAAAATTATATAGCCAGGTTGGTGTAATAAGGTCTGATTTGAGAACAAAATCCAATCCACTTTCTTTTCTTCATGACTTTTCATACACAACTGTTAGAAAAAGGAGATAAATTAACCGATCTCTCCTAATGCACATAACATGCAGAGAATAACTTCTCAAATCTAGAACGGACGGAGGAAGTCGAGGCCATGAGAGATATTTTGGATCCATATATAATAGCTTGAAAATCACACACACCATGATTCCAAGAACATCAATCTTATTCAAAATGATATAGTCAAAATATAAACTAAGTATATTATACTAAACAAATATAATAAAGAGTCTCACAAATGCCAAGAAGTTAATCACTAATAAACTCTAGCACATATGCAAAAGAGTAGGCAAACCCTTGAAAATGAGTAAATAAAATCTATACACATTAAAGGCTATTCAAGATAATGAATTCCTTGAAGTTTATTATATTTCCCCATGTTTATCACTTTATGTTGTGGTTATTATCATATTATTTATTTTGTAATGCTTAGAGTGATAAATTTTTGGACACGACCCATTCTTAGCGTATAATATTGGGCACCATAAACAGGTAAAATCCAGGAGGTTAAAGTTGGTATTAGATCATGGTCTAGAGACTTAGGTTCTTTGTGATAATGTTCCATTTTCCTTTAATTATTTTTGATACATTTCTATCTTGTCATAAAATTTTGTACTTTTGTGTCATGGTAATGTGTGTGTTGAGATTGTTTACTTCCGTTTGGAACACGAGGATGGGTGGAGAAAAATGGTTTAAGTTGATAAAAAAATATTGATGAGAAAGTGGTCAAAGATTGGATGAGGGTTTAGATAATGGTTTTCATTACGCCGGTGAAGATAAATTAATAAGTTTTCGGGGTTGGGTAAAAAAACTTAATTCATAGGTTTTCGCAGGCACATAAAGTTCATGTGCCTCATGTCGTGCTGGCTTCAAGACAGGGGAGGGTTCATATTTCATGGAGTTCCATTATATTTTTAGGTTCTATTTATGTTGGGGTTGTGTTACAATGATAATTGAGGATAAATATACACCTTCATATTTTTGAGTCCATCGAGGAACAAACATTGTTAATTGTTATGTTTCAGCGGATAAAAAAAATATTGTTGTAAAAGAAAACTATGAGTGGATAGTTCAATGAAATGGTGGATGTGCATTATGATCTAAGGAAATTCTAAATATCATCGACAAGAAATTAATAAAATCCATCAACACAACTAACACCAAGCCCTAACTTTCGAAATAGAATAAATAAGAAAATTTAAGAGATGTAAACTTACCAAGATGATGATTGACCACTATAATGAGGTTGAGAACACTTATAAATAGTTTCCAAGATACTAATATTGGAGGAATGTATGAGGGTCCTAAGGTGAAAGGGGGTTTTGAAAGATAAAATGGGTAAAAGTTATGAAATCCAAATTTGGGCATTTTTGAGAAACCAAAAAACATTCATTACAATGATTGGAATTGCCATTGGTTGCGAAGCTTCGTTGCAGTGAAGTATTAGAGAACTAGATCGTAGACTATACTAATTAAATGAATATGTATAAAACACAACACATATAAAATTCAATGTACATAAATGATTTCTTAGCTCTGGGAAGGCACATTATAATCCCAAAACACCATTTAGAATAATCAAACAAGCTTTACAAGATCATATAATAGTTCTTGGTAACGTCCAATACTCTACAAAAATAATGATTTAGTCCATAAAAAACAGAGTGATTCAAAGACATAACACTTGATAGAAAAGTGACTAATAAGTGCATTAACCTGTAAAATCAAGAATGAAGATTAAAATTTGAACTCACTTTTGAAAATTTTGGCTTTATGAAATAAAGAAAATCCTCACTTTTACTTGGGAAAAAAGATCATCTACCACTTATTTCTCCCTCAAATAGAGATTAATGGTTAAAACCTTTTTATGTCTCATATCCTTAACATTAGTCAATTTTTGGATAAAGAAAAATCTTCGGGACACCGATTTTTGAACAAAAATTTTCATGTGGTGACTTTTCTCTCATTCATTACAAAGGGTGGGGAAATCTTGCCAATATATGGTAGTTCTCACAATCTTAAATTTACAGCCCTTACCACATTATCAGTGATGATTTAGAAATATGTAAGGATAAATTTCCAAATCGAGTCAATTTTTATGTATTGTCTTAATTTCCTTAATACAAAGACGTTTGAATCATAGGTTAGGACTTGATTGTTTATCCTTTAAAGCATATGATGAATGGTTGATTGAAGACCACAACGACCAAATTAAAGCGTGTACACCATGGTGCATTTTTTTGTTCCACATTTAGTCTTTAACAATTAAGGATTTCTTGAGGTATAAATGGGTATGTTTTTTATCCTTGGTTTTTCAGTTTGGTTATTATTTTTAAAATAATGTTTAATGCCATTTTCGTAAAATGATTTTTAAAGGAAAAATATTTTTTGAACAAAGTCATTCAAACAAGGTATAAAATATGTTCAAACAAATTCTCGTAATTTGTTCAAATGAAAGTTTCAGTTGGTTTGAATGAGTACTTGAAAGTAATTCAAATAACATTAAAATTAAGTCCTTCTATTTTCCAGAGAAAATTCGTTCGAAGTTCTGTTCGAACGAGATTATCCACTTTATTCGAAGGATCTTAGTATCTGTTCGAATAAGATTGGTATGTTCATTTTAACGAGACTACTAGTCACGTTCAAAAGGTTTTCTCCCACTTAAAAAATCCTTCTTTTATATAAATGGCATGATGAAAATAGTTTTAACAGTGAGTTTGGTGAAAATTGTTTTCTAATTAATATTCAAAGCATCCAAACCCAAGTTTCACCGAACTAGTTTGAGATCCAAGTTTCATTTTATATGCTTAATTGATATCTCTAGTTTGGAACAAAAATTTATTTACTCACCAACATCTTTGTTGTGTATGTTTAGTACAATGGACTCCATACCTATTTACTGTTTAACACAGTGGACGCCATGTTGGTGTGAGGATTGCTGAGCCTGGATCAGTGGATACCGAGGCATGTGTAAACTCACACGTTGTGGCAGTGACTAGGTAGAATCCTACATGTCACTGTGCAAAATTTTGAAGGAACGAAGATGCATCAAGGCATAAAGGAATCGAGTCGTTTGTGTAAGTCTTCTATTGTGTCCTTGTGTAATTCATGACCTAGTGATTTTGCATAGATGCCCAATCTGAAAATTTTATTATTTGGGTTTCCTCGTACATTGGGTGTTATGGTTGATAAATTTATTTTATCCTTGATATCACCTAGATGCATGTTTTCAGATAATATAATATGGATTAAATTTTTAAAACAACAATCGATAAAAAATGCTGCAATTTTAATCGGGTAAATTGTTAAGTTTATTTTATTGTGAGAAAAAAAAATTAAAAATTAGTGTTTGTGTCTTTTGGACCATCCATATTTGAACCCTAGAAGCGTATTTTCAAAATACATATATAGTTTTCAACTCCATCCACGATTCTAAAAATCTCTCATACACAAAAATGATTAATATTGGCACCTTTTTTCAAAACATCACATAAAACTTTTAATTTCCGGTAGAAATAGAAAATAAATCCCTTAATTAAATTTTACTTGGAAATTGCTCAAGTCATAAATAAAACCCTTTTTTACAATAACTAGGCATGTAGGTTTTCATTAAGCACAATGGATAAAATAATAGCTATCAACCTTAAAAGACCAATACTGCACAAGCCTAAAATCTAAAGGTATGAACCGAACAACCATCATAACCTAAAGAATAAAAATATATAAATATACAAAGACTCCTAGAAAAAAGAATAAACTAATCTATAATGTGTTTCATAATCCAGATAGACTTAATTTTTAAATGATTAAATTTTGAAGTCCCCTTAGGAGGGTCACTCATTGTTGCATTTCCCTTGGAAACCTTTTTGGGGATTCCTTCTTTTTCTTCCTCTTCCCATTGACATCTCTACCACTCGTAAAGTTACCTAAAGGCAAAGAGGATTGAATCAAAATGAAAAACACTCTAAGGTGTCATAACTTATGGCAATGAGTATACTTATAGGATTTTGGTTCGATTAAGTCGACGCGACATTTGAGTAACTGCTTCCTAAGTCTAAAGAAAAAATCTTTCTAGTGCCCTTCTTTCTCAACTTCCTTTGGTTTTCTATGGATAAATTACTACAAGAAAACTCAACAACGGTAGATTAAAAAACGGATTGAGATGCAAAGATGACTTGGATAAATGAAGAAATTTCACCATCTAAAAAACCTAACAACGTTTATCCTTATAAGATTTTTTGGGTCTAATTAACATCCTATCAAAATTTTGATCCCTATCTGCAAAATCTATCTTTAGAGTGGACGCATATAGTAGTTTGATCTTTAGTAAAGATATTTTGTTTCCAAGTTTATCCATGAGCTTTCACTCTCATGTAAGGATTTCCAAAGTAACTTTACTTCAAGTTGAAAAAAGTCATTAATTGATGATACCCAATTTTACACTTGGTATTTTCAATCCACCGACTACCCTCAAGGTTAAACCAATACTTATGAACCCTTAGACAAGTTAACCAGTTATTTCTAAAGGTCCTTTGTATCGATGACAAATGTTGCAATACCTCAGACACTCTTGATCAAATATCAAGAGGTCTCCTATACTGTAGTAATTCTTTTGTTATCTAATAAATAGTATAAAAACATTTGACAATGGATGTAGGACCCCATCCTAAGGTTTGGACAACTTTTTACCAATACCTTACACTTTGACACTCCTCTCCTCTTACCCATCTGAGGTCTAAAGGGTAGAAACTGTGGGTGTGAGGTTACATATGATTTCTACACCACCAGTTTTCCACCTCTTGTAGGAATGATAGGTTAGATTTATTTTAAATACACACCATAATCCCTTAAAAATGATGACTAATGCAGTCGTAGCTTGATCTTTCAAAGAAATGGAGGCCTAACAAAATTTTCTCCAGGAGAAACTGAATATCATCCTCAATAGTCTCTCTTTTCCCCCAATGGTAGAAGATCCAGTAGTAATGATCATAACAGTACCGGGGAGAACCAAAATGATCAATGATTTAGAGGAAAATGATTTAGAGGGTGTGCCCAAGGCCCCCTAATGATCAATGACCCACATTCCTGTCAAGGACATGTTATCACTCCCTGAAGATCAATCCTACAGAGGTTCCAAGGTGGCTAGTCCTTGGGATGCCGAGATGAAGAAGATGCAAGATTAGTTGGTGAATTTTCTCAACCACTACAAGACTCAAACGCGGAACACCATTGATTTGGAGTTAGAAAAGACACTATCTCCATCTTCTAATGATTTTCATCATTATAATCTTCTTTGAAAGTGTAATATGCCTAACATTTAACCGTTTTATGGGTTGAAGAAAACCCTTATTAATTTAAAAATGTATAGGTCGCTCATGCTCTTTCAAGATACCCCTATTGAGGTGTTGTGCAGAGATTTTCCTACTACTTCAAGGCTAACAACTTGGCCCAGGTTTGATAATATCAAACCAAGGAATATTTGAAGCTTCATCGAGCTGGAAAGATCCTTTTTCATCCAATTTACTGGATCTTAGAAAATGAACAAGCCCTTCACTTCTCATCTCCACTTCAAGAAAGGCTGGAGAATCCCTTAAAGAGTTTGCCAAGAGGTTTAAACAAGAAGCTCTCGTAGTTGATGACCTAAATGACACCATTTATATGATGAACTTTATTTCAAGCCTCATCTCAAAAGACCTATTGAGGTCATTTAGAAAGAAGACTAAAGAATCTATGATTGAGCTGCTCGAAAGAGCTAAAAAATACATGAACGCAGAGGATTCCATCTCAGCATGGCATGACATAGCTCCTCCCCAATAGGGAAAAAGTAAATATGTTTTCTCCCACCTTAGGGATACCTCATAAGTAGCAGAGGCCAAGAAGAGGAAAGATGAAGGTAAGAAGAATGGGCCTTTGGAGAGCAAATAATTCACTCCGCTCACAATAATTATAGAGGAGGTATTTGCAATAATAAAAGCTCAAGATCTCTTGCCTTTGTCAAAGCGCATGATAAATACTGATGACAAAAGGGAAAAATCTATGTATTGAACGTCCCACCTAGACCACGACCATTAGACAAAGGTTAGCATGACAAAAAAAAAAGAATAAAGATGATGTCCCTTAGAAAAATGTCAATTGTATCCCATGAAAGTTCATCGAGGGTGGACTATCTACCACAGTAAAAAAAGATCACCTTAGTATTATTCAATAAGAAGGAGTACAAGTTAACCACGTCTTTTTCCATCATCGGGCTCCCAAAAAGTCTCCTATGATAGTCTTTCTGGTGGCAAGAGTCAGAAGGGTCCATATGCCACATGTTGATGCCTTAATCATCACAGTGATCATTGAGAATTACAAAATGAAACATGTTTTAATTAACAAATGGAATTATGTATATATCCTATTCTCAGACTCATTTGAGGCTATGGACATTAGCACAAAGCAAATGAAACCAGTCACCACTCTTCTCATCGAATTCAACCAGGACTAAACCTATTCCTTGGGGTATGTTACTTTCCCCTTCATCCTTAGTTCCAAAGATTGTTGTAAAATTGGTTAGGCTAAGTTCAAATTAGTGGACCTGTCCTTTTGTCTATAACGTGATAATGGGTAGACCACTACTAAATGACTTAAACAATGTTATCTCAACACCTAGGCCAGTGATGAGGTCTCAAACCCCCAAAGGAGCAGGTGAGGTATTTGGAGATTAAAAGAAGCCCTGGGAGTACTACATCATATATATGAAAGATAAGAAATGGTTGATCAATACACCCCATGACCTATAAAAGGTCCTAATAAAGAATTGGGGGCTATCTAAGGTCCTAATAGAGGTATTACCTATATCTCCACCAATTTTTAAACTCCCCAAAGCAAGATTGGGGGTAGAATTATTAAGTCTGGTTACTGAAGTTCAACAGATTGAAGGTAATCACCTCTAGGGTCTAAAGAGAATAAATAAAATTAGGGCGACAGAAGCCTTATGGGACGTATGGCATCCCACAAAGTGATGTGACTGTAAATAATGTATTATTCTACATGAAAAAATAAAAAATAATCTTTTCATTACCCATTATGCATTAAATATTTGTATATTTTAAAGAGTCAGAAGGAGTTCAACCTTGGATCTAAAAATGTAAGGTGTAAGGACTCACAAATTGAGTTGAAAGGACTTTTGCCTTACCTCAAAACACAAACCAAAGTTTAAATACCCAAAATAAATAGTTGCAAGGACTCCAGCTATGACACCCCGCCCAATTAAATATCGGGTGATCAGTCCTTTATAAAATTTAAAACAGAATGTGTGGTCGATTCATTCTTAGCATCACTGTGGAAAACATAATAACTTTATTAACCACCTAATAATTAATTAAGCCTAGTGTCAAAATATTGTCCCTTTTAAATAAAAATTATTTAAATACCAATCTGACATGACTCAGAATGTGTCTCTATTGTGCGTTCACTTTAGGCTAAAGTGTAAGCCTGTCGTGTTAGTAATAAACTCGATAAGTTGGGATCTTATCCATAGGGAAAAAGAACAACGGAGTTGTGACGATGGGAAAAGATGGAGGAACCCTAACTCTGACTCTAAAAGGAAAGAAAAAATGATTTGGTTTTGAGGATTGATTACAACTAAATGCAATTATGAAATTATGAAGAAATGCAACTACACTAAACTTCCTAAAATATGAATGAAAGATGATTTGAACTTTTGTTTAAGTGATGAGAAAAACAGGACGGGAATACAATCCCCCAACCCTAGTGAATTGCAGTTATAATATTAATCGTAAATTTAACTGATTAAATTTGACCTGGAATTTAGTACTCCCACGCATTATGTATACGAAGTTCGAGCCCGCGTCATACCTAATCTGAGGACGAGTAAATCGGTATCGCAGTAGTAACACTCGAATTGCATTCTAAATCATCACGGTTACCCAGAGGCAAACGAGATATAAAGACCTACAATTGTTATGTTCCTACGCAACACGGTCGTATTCAATCACTAAATTCAGAGGATTAATGTTATATACGTACAATTAACACGTCAGGCTGGGTTCATGTACCCCGGCTTTAGAAAATCTAGCCTAGCATGATGAAAGTGATAAAGACAGTGATTGATGTTCAGGGATCCATAATTAATCTAAGGAAACTTGTGAATCAATGTATAATGGAATTGTAAAGAAGAAATAACTCACTAATCTCACCCAAGCAGTAATTGCAGCGATTAATAAAACTGGTAATCAACTAATCTCTGAACAAAGCTTCAATCTTTTTAATTAAAACTGGAATTTGTAGCTAAACTAGGGTTTCTGGAAAAAAAGAGGAAAATCCTACTAATTCTCCGTGTCAAATAACAATAATAAATCGGGTTTTTATACTCTCCATGAATTTAGGAATTTCAGCTGCACTAGGATTCTTTGGAAGAAGATTAGATTTGCAAATCTCGATACCCAAACCGGTTCGGGCCTTAGGCAGATCGGTCTGCCTCTGAAGCGGATCGGTTCTTTTTTTTTGGGGAGGACCGGTTCTTTTAATTTTTTCCTTCTTCGGTTTGCTTGTGATCCGGGGTCTTCTGGAGTTTGCACAGCGGACCAACGGACCGGTCTGCCTATTTGACTTTTTTGCTCCACTTTGACTGCTCATATATTTTGTTCCGGGACTCCGATTGAGTTATCGTTTCTTCATATGTGCTCATGAATGTGATATCTTCAACTTCTCTTTAGTTACCTCATCCGAGTTCCGAGTGGAAATTACACCTTTTCCCTTTTGACTTTCTTTCTTTCTTCCTTGACTCTTCCTGTTTCCTTCTTCCGTTTCTTGACATCAAATACTTGTAAAATCACTACGAAAAACTAGAAACTCGGTGTACTCATTAGGATCAGTCAGTAGCAATATTATGAGATAAAGTCAATTCAATTACGTTGTTCGAGGTGCTAAAAGTAACTAAATCACGGGATTAATTAGGAAGAAATTATGTCTAATCAAACCCCCCTAACTTAAAACTTTGCGTGTCCTGGGCAATGTAAAAGAATCCTTGCAAGGCTCAATTCTTGAAAACATTTTATTGGGATAGAATACCTTTTTCGCGGGCAAGCGATTGCATTTAACGTATGCAACAAGCCTTTAAACCCCTAGGTCACCCTAGTAGGATGAGTTGTGTCTCGTGAGGGTTTGCATAGAATATACCCACAAAATTCGACTCAAAGAAAATTCAAAATAGTAAAAATTGTGCAATTCAAACATTTCCAGAAAATAGTCATCATCAAGTCATATTTACAAGTCTCAAATCATAGTGCGTGTGTGCGAAGCCGGAAATATAACCGCCAATTTCCACCGATTGATCATTACGTTACTTATCCAAAAATTCATTTTGATTTCAATTTCTCACGGAATGCTCTCACAAACGAATCTCTCAGATTATGGCTATTCCCTCGGTGTGCGTGATATAAAGAGTAAATGTAATGGACGCAAAATCACGCATACAATTAGAAAGACGAAAATATATATGATGAAAGGATCTCATCAACGGATTACGGTTTTAAAAATAGGAACATTGCCTCTTTTTTCGCGCATTCAATCTCTTTTATTATCTTTTGGTGTATTAGCTCTCCACGCGGTAACCAATTTCGCAATTTAGACTCGGTTAGGACTTTTTCGGGTTTTAAGGTATATTGGGTAAAATGAAAGAGGTAGGGAAGGTTGGAATTGGAAAATTAATATATAATGTCCATTTGTGCTTTTTCCAGGCTTTTGCTAATTTTTTCTTCTTTTTCTCCATTTTATCTATTTTTTTCACTTCTTTTCTTTTCTCATTATTTTTGTTGAGCATATCTATTTTTTTTTCTTGCCCCTTTATATGCACTTTTTGGACTTAAATTCTGAATTTTTCCATTTCTTGCAATTCCGGGCTACTTGGGTTTTTCGGGTTGTCAAATGAAAGGGACAATTTATTTGGCTCAATTTGGGTTTCAAAAGGGGTAATTTTTGCTACTTTTTCTGGCCAAGATTTTGGGTGACAAACGAGGGCCTACTTCATTGTCCAAAATACAAATTGCGTTACCATATGCGTTTCGAGATGAATTTAAATTTAGAGATAAATTTTTGGCACGTTTTTCAAAGCAATATCACACACGTTTTTCATAACCGATCAAAATGAAAGGATTGAGATCCTCGACGACGTTTTAGGCGCTGAAAAGAACTTTGAGTTAACAATTAACTCGGATTGATTTAAAAACTCACAAAAATTGATAGGTTCGAATCTCACCGGGTTTGTTAATCTCCACACTTATTCGTTAAGTCGTCAATTTTCGCTCAATTTCCATCTTTGGTCAATTTTGGCTTTGCGTATGTTGAATTTTTACAGCTTGATACTTTAAACCGACTTAATGATATTTTTGAAAAATTTGAATTCCAATTTTTATTTATTTTGAATAAAAATATTTTTGGGTTTTTCAATTTTTTTTTGATTTTTTTGGAAATTTCTGGGCATTTTTGAAAATTTGTGAAGTTTTAGAAATACGCACTTGTGACCCCCTAACTTAGATTTTTGCATTGTCCTAAAGCAAAACGGACTAAAATCTAATTAAGGAAAAATAATAAGTGCGATAAATAAAACAAACAAATGGAGAAAAATACAGTTTTTATTACAAACATGACTGTGTTACAAGTACAAGGAAAAGCATACAACTGTGAACAGGAAAAATAAATAAAAAGCTGCCAACACCATATCAAGCTTCACCGGGGCGGGGGATGGGAAGAACCGGGCGCGTTGGGGTCATAGGGATTATGGTAGTAGGATGGCAGTGGCTCATTAGGATCCCCTTGGCGCCGATAGATGCTCGCTTGGAAGCGGAGAACTAAGTTCATGTCACGCCGGTAGTCGGTCATAAAGGTGTCGAAATTCGTTTCAAGTGCCGACATGCGGTCTGATAGGTCCCTTCCCGTCCACTCAAAATTTGGGTCATCCTCCTCGTCCGCCGAGTCCTCATCTGGACCGATATCCCCCATCTCGACATCCTCACCGGCTGCTTCTACTTCTTCCTCGCTCTCGCTCGGGGCAGCTTCTTCGTCACTACCACCTCCCCGCCTAGCCCGTAGGACAACTAGCTATTTGGCGTTCTTGGTGCGGGTCCCTTGTCCAAAAGGACTAGGAATGAGAGTGTGATCGATCGATGCTGCTATGCCAGCATCCTTAAGGATGGAAGTGATCAAACGGGCATAGGGAAGTTGGGTGGTACCTTTCTGATCCAAGGACGCGTTAATGATATCCGCGTATAAAGTGCGGCCAAATGGATGGAAGTGTGGGGGTCAAAAAGGTGATAGGTCAAAGTGGCTTGTCGAGGCCTCATGGTGGAATCGTTGGACGTTTGCAATATGTTGGCGCACATAATCTGAAATGTGAGGCGCGCCTTCTCGTTAAGGCGTCCAACGGCGACGGTTTGCCCCGTCCAAGCCACATTTGGCGCAATACAGGCCATGGCAATATCCTTGTTGACCGAGGGGACGTTTCGTGGATATGTGAATTCTTGAATGTCTGGGACGTCATACTCGGCCAACTTGGAAGTGAGACGGGCCAAGGAAAAAGCGATGACATTCCCATCCACGTAAGCTTCGGCCTCGAATTGGGTCGTTCGAACTAGGGTGCCGTAAAAGGAGCGGACTTCGGTTGCCCAAACTGCTTCATAGGGTTCGTCGAGGAATCGGCACCAGCCCCGAGCCATGAATAGGGTGGTGACGGAGTTGGGCAGCCCTTCCCATTATACAGCGCACTCCATTTGGAGTTTGCGGCCCAAACGAAAAAACTGATTGCACCATCGCTCCACTTGGCGGCAGCGGAATTCGCCGTGGCTGGAGGATTGGATATCGGTGGAGTCATACTTGGTGGGGTAAACGCGGGGAGCCATGGAAACAGAAGGTATTTTTGCTAGGAAAGATAGAGAGGGAGAAGAGCGGATTTATGTTGGAGGTGTGAAGAGAAAGGGAGGGATTGGGGTGTATTTATAGTGGAAGGGATGGGGGGAGGGATTGGAATTGGAGGGAAAGGGTTTGGAGGGAAAAGGGGGTGGATTTGGGAGGAAAAGGTTGGGGTTGGGAGGAGGGAAAATGGATTGGAGGGAATGAATGGGATTGGGAAGAAGGGGGTGAATCTTGGGAAGGGGATAAGTCAAATCTGCAGAAGGCGGACCGGTCCGGGGTAGGGGCGGACCGGTCCGGGTATTTAAATATTCAAAAATTCGACAGGAGGACCGGTCCTTTTTAAAATTAAAGGAACCGATCCGGGGGTGGACTGGTCCAGCCTTAAATTAAAGGAACCGGTCCGGGGGCGGACCGGTCTGGCATTAAATTAAAAGAACCGGTCCGACCCAGGGCTTTTAGGCTCGATTTTCCCCGAACTTGGTTTCGACCTCTCTTCTCCGAAAATATCCACTTTCACAACATACTCTCTATCAATCTGGACTAAAACCCCCTCAATTTCGTTGGTCAACACCCTTTGACTTAAAATTCCCGAAACACACGAATGCTTTTCCCGAATGAACCTTGTCCTAACGACTCTCACTACTCACACGACTCTCACAACACACACGACTCTCACAACACACATGACTCTCACCCCATACGCGTCTGGGGTGAGACGACCTCGCTATAACAACTCACTCTACCTCGTAAACGGGGTTCGATAACCAGACGGTGTTGAATTCTTCCGCACACGCATCTAGATACGGCTTTAGGCGTTGTCCATTCACTTTGAATGTATTTCCCCTTTTAAATCGTCTAGTTCAACAGGTCCATGGGGGAAAACATTCTTCACAATGAACGAGCCAGACCATTGTGACCGCAACTTGCCCAGAAAGAGGTGAAGATGAGAGTTGTAGAGAAGAAATTTTTTCCCGAGAAGAAACTCTTTTCGTCGAATGATGCTATTATGAGCGAGTTTCATTCTTTATTTTGAAATTTTGGCATTCTCATACGCATCATTGCGTAGTTCTTCTAACTGATTCAATTGAAGCTTGTGGGCTTCATCACACTTATCCATGGCATAATTCAATTGTTTAATCGCCCAATACGCCTTATGTTCGAGCTCAACGGGAAGATGACAAGGTTTTCCATACAGAAAGTGGAACGGGGACATGCCGAGTTGATTCTTATATGCGGTACGATAGGCCCATAGCGAATCATTTAATCTAAGTGACCAATCTTTTCGGGTAGGATTGACGGTCTTTTCAAGAATTTACTTGATTTCCCGATTCGCTAGTTCGGCCTGCCCATTCGTTTATGGGTGATAAGTCATTCCAACCTTGTGAACGACACCATACTTTCTCATGAGCTTCGCGAATGTCCTATTGCAAAAGTGCGTGCCATTATCACTAGTTATCACCTTCGGTGCACCGAAGCGGGAAAGTATGTGTTCCTGTGGGAACTTTATCACCACCTTGTTGTCATTTGTCTTGGTAGATATAGCTTCCACCCATTTAGAAATGTAGTCTACCGCGACAAGGATGTATAGGAAACCAAAGGACGGGGGAAAGGGACCATGAAGTCAATACCCCAACAGTCGAAGATCTCAATAATGAGTATATGGGTAAGAGGCATCATGTCTCGTCGAGTAATGGCCCCCATTCGTTGGCACCTATTTCAAGATTTGCAAGCAGCGTTCACATCCCCGAAAATTGTGGGCCAATAGAGGCCGCATTGCAGAATTTTTGCGGCCGTCTTTTTCATCGAAAAGTGGCCTCCACAAGCTTTCGAATGACAAAACTGGATGACTTTCTAGATTTCATCATCCGGTACGCATCGTCGAATGATTTGGTCGGCGCAATATTTAAAAAGGAAGGGATCGTCATAAAAGAACATGCGCGACCAAGTAATGAACCTCTTCTTATCTTGCGGTGTCCAATCGGTAGGGACGGCTCCCATGATAAGATAGTTCACTATATCCGCAAACCAGGGCAAAGAAGAGGTAGAAAAAAGTTTCTAATCCGGAAAGTATTCGTCTATGGGTACGGGATCACTAGTTACGTTAGACGAAAGCCATGATAAGTTATCGGCAATGATGTTTTCTACTATTTTCTTATCTTTGATGGAGAGATTGAACTCTTGTAAGAGTAGGATCCACCTTATGAGGCGCGACTTGGCATCTTTCTTCGCAAGTAGGTATTTCAAAGCCGCGTGGTCGGTGAAACAAGTGATGGGAGAACCAATGAGATATGACCGGAATTTATCAAGGGCAAAGACTACAGCTAGCGACTCCTTCTCTGTGGTAAAGTAGTTGAGTTGAGGTCCGGTAAGGGCCCGAGTAGCATAGTAGATGACATGAGCTTTCTTATCTTTTCGTTGTCCCAAAACAGCCCCGATTGTATAATCGCTAGCATCACACATAAGTTCGAATGGTAAGGACCAATCCGGAACTTTCATGATGGGAGCGGACAAAAGAATATTTTTCAACTTTTCAAAAGAGCTTTGGCATGCTTCCGTCCACTCGAATGGGGTGTCCTTCATAAGTAGGTTGCTTAAGGGTCTAGCGATGGCGCTAAAGTCCTTAATGAACCTTCGATAAAACCCTGCATGCCCCAAGAATAAGTGCACGTCCTTGAGCGAGTTTGGTGGAGGAAGGTCAGCTATGACATCTATCTTTGCCCTATCAACTTCTATTCCCTTGCATGATACTATGTGGCCAAGAACTATTCCCTCGGTGACCATGAAATGGCATTTCTCCCAATTCAGCACTAAGTTCTTTTCCACACACCGGGCGAGTACTTTTTCCAGCTTTTCTGAACAATGATCGAAAGAGGTGCCAAAAACGCTTAAATCGTCCATGAACACCTTGAGTCCTCTCTCGACCATGTCGCTAAATAAGCTCAACATGCACCTTTGAAAAGTCGCGGGTGTATTACACAAGCCAAATGGCATACGTTTGTAGGCAAACGTACCAAAAGGGCAAGTGAAGGTCGTCTTCTCCTGGTCAAGTACATCTACCTAAATTTGGTTATATCCGGAATAACCATCAAGGAAGCAATAGTAAGGGTGGCCCGCTACTCTCTCAAGCATTTGATCAACGAATGGCAAGGGGAAATGGTCTTTCTTAGTTCCCGCATTGAGTTTTCGATAATCAATGCAAACGCGCCACCCGGTGGTGGTACATTGGGGAACTAGCTCTCCCTTAGCATTCTCAATCACAGTCATACCCGACTTTTTAGGGACGATTTGAATAGGTCTCACCCACTTGCTATCCGAGATTGGGTAGATAATCCTGGCATCTAATAACTTGATGATCTCGGTTCTCACAACTTCTTTAATGTTGGGATTTAGTCTTCTTTGCATTTATCTAGAGGGCTTAACATCCTCTTAGAGATGGATCTTGTGAGTGCAAATCAAAGGACTTATCCCCTTCAAATCAGCGATGCACCAACCAAAATCACCTTGGTGCTTTCTCAGAATTTTCAACAATTTACCCTCCTGCTCGTCGTCTAGGATAGAGGAGACAACAACAGGAAATGTATCATCCTCTCTTAGGTATGCATATTTGATATGGTAGGGGAGTTTCTTTAATTCAAGGGTTGGAAATTTGTCACTGGAGGGAACCATGAGAGTATCCCTCAGAGGTAACTCCTCGAATCTAGAAACCCAAGTAACATCTCTCACGTCCTCGTCCGACGCACTCTCATCGAGTAACTCTCTCAACTCCCCAACCTCCCTCTCGAAGTTGGTGTACGTCCCCTCACTCTCGTATTTTTCCGCTAAACAGGACCCTAAGGCATCGCCACAGTAATTCTCCTCAAAATACTCCTCTACTATCTCATCTATGAGGCTCACCGCATGAAGATCATCTTCCTCCCCCGTATGTTGGGCTATGTGGAAGATGATGGTTTCCAAGGTCATGTTCCCAAAGGTGAGTTGCATTCACCCATTCCGAATATAGATGATTGCATTAGCCGTAGCTAAGAATGGACACCCAAGTATGATGAGAACATGGTTGCTCGAGTTGAAGGAGGGCTCCGTGTCCCAAATGACAAAGTCTATCTGGAAGTAGAAAGTGTCAACTTGGATGATCACGTCCTCGACTATGCCTCGTGGGATCTTCACTGTTCGATCCACTAATTGGAGAGTGACTTTTGTGGGCTTGAGGTCGCCCAAGTCAAGTTTCCTATAGATGGAGTAAGGGAGGATATTTACGCTTGCTCCCAAGTCAAGTAAGGATTTTTTAATTTTATTCTCTCCAATGATGCAGGATATGGTGGGTGCACCGAGATCTTTGAATTTAGGTGGGAGATCATTTAGTATAATGGAGCTCACATTTTATGCTAGAAAGACGTTCTTCTTTACGTTCATATTTCTCTTTACCATCAACAAGTCTTTGATGACTTTAGCATAAGGTGGAATTTTCTTAATGGCATCGAGGAAAGGTAAATTCAGCTTCACTTGCTTTAGCAATTTCTAGCACGTCTTCTCGTGGGTTTCCTTTATGGGAGGGAATCAACCTTTGAGGAAATGGGGCCGCAGAGGGTGGCTTCACTACAACCTCTGGCTCACTAGCATCTTCTTTATCACTCTCATTCAAGGTGACATCTTCGACCTCTTTCGTGTCGGGCGAAATCTCCTTGTCTTTTATCGTGTCATGTGGGGGAGGTGATAAATTAATGACTCTCCCACTACGAAGAGTGGTCACAGCTTGACATTGCTCTTGATGTTCCGTAGAGGTGGAGCTAACACTAGTTTGAGCTTGGGGAGGTCTTTGGCCTTGGGAAGGAAATTTGCCCTTCTCTTGGACACTCAATGAGGATTATATCTTTGACAGACTTACATTTATGTCGCCAATCAGACGATCATATTTGGCATTAGTTGCGGTCTGGCTTGCGATGAATTGATTCATGGTATCCTCGAGAGTTCTTCGCGGTGGCGAAAGATACGCTCCTTGAGGTGGTGGTGCTTGCACATGTCCTTGCATGTGTGGAGCTTGTTGAAAGTGTTGTGGTGGAGGAGGGGCAACATGTGAAGGAGGGTTCATTGCGGCATGTTGTTGCCCATAGCTAAAATTGGGATGGTTTTTCCATGAAGGGTTGTATGAATTCCTGTGCGGGGCACCAAAATTTCCCTTAAATCCTCCTATACCACTAACTTGCTCCTGAAGCATTACTTTGTAGGTGGGTATAGTCGGGCATTCTTCAGTTGAATGTCCCACCTCACAAATCGTACACACCTTCTCGATGGGTTTTGGTATGGATCCAGCTGGTCCTTTTCCATATATCTTGCATAGGTCTCGAAATCCTTTCTCAAGAGTCTTCAATCGACTATCCATCATAGAGTTGTTGTCTACGTGGAATAGACCGGATGCCGACGGAGTGGTGGTCACTTGACAATTTCGATTTTGAGCGTTAGGATCAGATGTATCCCAGGATTGGGTAGTCTCGGCGACGTACCTCAAGTGAAGCTCAGCATCGTGGGCATCTAAATCGACAAACGGACCACTTCCCATAGTTTAAACAAGTTGTTTGGAGTTAAGATTCAGCCCATTATAGATAAAAGAGATGATTTGCGCTGAATCAAATCCATGATGGGGGCATGAAGTAACTAACTCGTTGAAACGTTCATAACATCGCTGGAATGGCTCATTTTCAGATTGTCTGAACGCTTGAATTTGAGCCTTTATGGAAATTGTTCGATGTGTTGGGAAAAACATCTTGAGAAATCTCGATTGCAACTCGTTCCAAGAAGGAATCGATCTATGAGGTAAAGACCATAGCCAGGTCTTATCTTTATCTTTGAGCGAGAAAGGGAAGAGTTTGAGGCAGATCACCTCTTGTGTGCAGCTTTGATCATTGAGAGTATCACACACATCCTCAAATTCCTTAATATGGAGGCATGGCTTTTAATAATCCATACCGTGGTAATTCGGTAACATATGGATCATCCCATTTTTGAAACGGAATTGCCCGGCATTATACAGGAGTATAATGCATCCCGGAGTGATAGTGCGCTCGGGATATAAGAATTCTCTCAGCGGGCGGTATGGGGGCTCTTCCTCACCGGCGGGTGCACTGCCGTATTGCGACATCTCTTCCTCACTTAACGACTTGGTGCTCTCACTTGGTGTGCTCGAGGTGTTCTCCGAGATGTGTCCTAGGAAGGAAAATGGAGTGTTATTGGAGATTGAGTGTGACGGTGTGGGAGGTGGGATCCAGAACTGTGGGGCATTGGGAGTGTGGGGACTATCGGGATTATACTCAACAATTGGATTTTCGTGAATGTTGGTTGGAGTATTATGGGGTGTGGGAGTGAGTTCAGAATTTTGCATTAAAGCTTATGAGAGATGATGATTGTGAATCTTTTTGTGCTTTTTGAATTTTTTTTATGTTTTTGGATTTTTGGAAATTTTTTTGGTCAAAGATTTGGATTGACTCGCTCTAATCCTAAGTCTACCTAATTCCCCGGCAACGGTGCCAACAACTTGACGCCACTCAGAATGTGTCTCTAATGTGCGTTCACTCTAGGCTCAAGTACAAGCATGTCGCGTTAGTAATAAACCCGGTAAGTCGGGATCGTATCCACAGGGAAAAAGGACAACAGAGTTCTGACGACGGGAAAAGATGGAGGAACCCTAACTCTGACTCTAAAAGGAAAGAAAAAATGATTTGGTTTTGAGGATCGATTACAACTAAATGAAATTATGAAATTATGAAGAAATGGAACTACACTAAACTTCCTAAAATATGAATGAAAGATGATTTGAACTTTTGTTTAAGTGATGAGAAAAACAGGACGGGAATACAATCCCCCAACCCTAGTGAATTGCAGTTATAATATTAATCGTAAATTTAACTGATTAAATTTGACCCGGAATTTAGTACTCCCAAGCATTATGTATACGAGGTTCGAGCTCGCGTAATACCTAATCTGAGGACGAGTAAATTGGTATCGCAGTAGTAACACTTGAATTGCATTCTAAATCAACACGGTTACCCAGAGGCAAACGAGAGATAAAGACCTACAATTGTTATGTTCCTACGCAACACGGTCGTATTCAATCACTAAATTCAGAGGATTAATGTTATATACGTACAATTAACACATCAGGCTGGGTTCATGTACCCCGGCCTTAGAAAATCTAGCCTAGCATGATGGAAGTGATAAAGACAGTGATTGATGTGCAGGGATCCATAATTAATCTAAGGAAACTTGTGAATTAATGTAGAATGGAATTGAAAAGAAGAAATAACTCACTAATCTCACCCAAGCAGTAATTGCAGCGATTAATAAAACTAGTAATCAACTAATCTCTGAACAAAGCTTCAATCTTTTTAATTAAAACTGGAATTTGTAGCTATACTAGAATTTATGGAAAAAGAGAGGAAAATCCTACAAATTCTCCTTGTCAAATAACAATAATAAATCGGGTTTTTATACCCTCCATGAATTTAGGAATTTCAGTTGCACTAGGATTATTTGGATGAAGATTAGATTTGCAAATCTTGATACTCGGACCGGTCCAGGCCTTAGGCGGATCAGTCTGCCTCTGAAGAGGATTGGTTCTTTTTATTTTGGGACGGACCGGTTCTTTTAATTTTTTCCTTCTTTGGTTTTCTTGTGATCCGGGGTCTTCTGGAGTTTGCACAGCGGACCGGTCCAGGGTAGGGACGACACAGTCTGCCTATTTGACTTTTTTTCTCCAGTTTGACTTCTTATATCTTTTGCTTTGGGACTCCGATTGAGGTGTCGTTTCTTCCTGTGTGCTCGTGAATGTGATATCATCAACTTCTCTTTAGGTACCTCATCCGACTTCCGGGTGGAAATTACACTTTTGCCCTTTTGACTTTCTTTCTTTCTTTCTTCCTTGACTCTTTCGGTTTCCTTCTTCCGTTTCTTGACATCAAATACCTGTAAATCACTACAAAATACCATAAACTCGGTGTACGCATTAGGATCATTCAGTAGCAAGATTATGAGATAAAGTCAACTCAATTACGTTGTTCGAGGTGCTAAAAGTAACTAAATCACGAGATAAATTAGGAAGAATTTATGCCTAATCACAATCCAAGAATTTAATATAATCCATCCATGCATAATTAACTAATAAAATACTGAATCAGAATCACATGCTGAAATAACTAAGTCTGGATAAAACATTCCAGTTCAAAACTCTAAACCAAGCACCATAGTAAACATAAATCCAAATGAAAATGAACTGAAAGTAAACTGAACATAATCTCTTAAAACTGTCTAAGGAATGGGCGACACATGCCCTAAATATAAAGTTTATAAAGAATGGAAATGAAATGCGGGAGGCATCTAAGACGAAGACCTACATCTTCCACAACAGCTGCAGCACGCCAAGCAATCCAAATCTCTAAGCCTGGTGTCCCTGTGGCTGAGCTCCTGATATAATACATATATATAGCAAGAGAGAGAAGAGATGTAAGAAACAGGTCAGAGCCTGATGTATAAAAATATTTGTTTTAGCAAGTATTTAAAATTTGCAATAAAGCAAGTATCAAATGCATGTTAGTTCGAACTCTCACATGAGATTCTCACCTCTCATCTATTGTGCACGCCTAACGTACATCTAATCCCATCTAGCCATTCATAATACTTCTAACTAGATGAAGACTTGTACTTCTTGTTATAACTCGTAGTACCAACCCGTGATTCCCAGTTTTCCGCATTATAATTATCATTATTTTATAATTCGGTTAAGTGTTATCGCACTAAGTTAAGTATTCATAACTTACGTCACTTAAGATTATACTATCCCAATATCCTACAATTATCTCACAGTAGGAATAACACAAGTATATATACATACATTCACCACTATAATATACATATACTAATACAACACCCCAAGGCTAAACCTGTAGTGCATTGCATACTCTGCTATCATGTCCCGGTACATCTCGTACTCTAATAAGGACTATCAGTTTGAAAGTTTCCCACGAACCATATATACAAAACACACATAATGGAGGGGAACATAGTTCACATATCTATGGGTCATGCACATACCTACGCTCCCATAGTCAGTTGTCTTATCAACTCACCAATAAGCCTTCACAATCCTATGTTCTGAGATACTAGTCAATAATCCCCCTAAACGTCACCCAGGATAAGACTATCTCTACACCACCTCTCGTGATAGCAAGAAGCTAGGTATGTCATACACATAATACTAGAAAGTAATAGATATTCACACATCCTATTAATAAGTATGGGTATTCTCCCAGCCTTCTTATATATTTAGCATACGTGTTCCATTCCCATTATTACATATTTTTTTTGTATTACTAAGTTACCACAACTCTTTAATAATTTCCAAAGTAACTCTTCTTTCCGAATTAATTAAAATATAAAACTCACCTACTTCCTCGTAGACCTACCTCGTTTCAAATCCCTTAACTGGTAATTTCCCTCACTTGTAAAGACTGGACAAATCCCGAAACTGCCCCTAATAAATTTCTCAGAAATTCACCCTGTCGCTCGAACCAGATGGCATGTCGTTGGAACGACTGTCACGTCTCGCTCGAGCGACTTCGCGCGAGATGTAATCTCGATCGATTGACCTCAAGCGACTTCGCACGAGATTTCACTGTTCGTCTTCCTGCCTAGATTTTTAGCGTTTTTCCACCATTTTTAATCGTAAAACCTCTAAATCAACATCCCAATCTCCAAATAAACAGTTCCAATTCGAATCTTATCAATTATATATAATTCTAACATCCTAGAATCATAAAATCATTACGAATCATCAATAAAACATGTAATTCCCCAAATTAATTTACTAAAACCCTAGTTCTTCAAATTCTTATTCAATAACACATAATTTCCAGATTCGTTCTTCACACAAGTTTATCAAAATGTGATTTCTAGTCTACACAAATGGAGGGTTTCAATTTAACAAATCTCAGATTCAATTTACACATCCTAATTCCCCAAATTTTCATCACTTATGAATTAAAACATGTTTATAATAACCCTATACTAACATGAGTATGATAAAAGATAAGATACAATAAGTTATAAAAACTTTCCTTCAATTTGTCGTCTGATTTCTTGACGTTGTTGGTATGGGTGTGTTCCCCTTGTCCCGATCTATATAGTGGTGGTGGTGGTTGTGCAAGGTGGTGTTAACTTGGGCTTTTCCACTTGGAATTAGCTCTCCCTCACACCTTCTATGGTCGTTCTTAACTTCCTGTAACTTTTTAACCCTAATGGACTTTCCTTGGCTGATATAATAACTCTTAATTTCCGTCCGTTAATTAGGCCCAAAAATACAATTTACTATAATGCCCTCTCACGATGCGAAGTTAGGCCTAAAATTGCCCCAGGACCCAAACTAAACACCCGTGTTTACTATTTTGACTATCTCGACCCTTTAGGACTCAACGGTGCACTCGAAATGACCATATGAGTTACCAAAAGTAATTAATATATTCATTCCATTAAATTAGTCCTGACACGTCTCATATGCACGTCTGACTTAATTTACTAAACTGTCGTATTTCTTATTCTTGATAATATATCGAAGTGTATAGTTCCGTATTACATATCACACAATAATATTCAATCAATAACTATTAACTCTTAGCACGTTAGTTAATATTTATTTTAAATCCAGATTAATCAATAATTAAATTCTCACATTTTAATTCAATTAATCGCAAGATAATAATTAATCCCATAATTATTTAAATCATGAAAATATGGGGTATTACATACTTCCCCACTAAAAACGGAATTTTGTCCCAAAATTTGGAAAATAAGATATACCTGGTACGAATAAGTTTGCATATTTCTCCACATTGTGATGTTGCCACTGCATCCGAACAAGTGAAACTACCTTTGACCTCAGTGTCCTGTCACTATGATCTAGGATAGCTACCGATCTCTCCTCATATGAACTGTCTGGCTGTAACTCAATCTCCTCAATCACAATGTGAGTGTGTGCCAACTCATCCCGAAGGTACCGCCTCAGTGACGAAATGTGGAACACATCATGTATACGATGCAAGTGTTTCGGTAATCCAAGTCTGTAAGCCACTGGTCCGACCCTCTCTATAATAGGGAATGGTCCTACATATCTCGGAGTTAACTTACCTTTCTTCCTAATTCTAATTACCCCCTTCATCAGAGATACTCTCAACAAAACCTGGTCCCCCATTGCCATCTCTCGGAAGGATCTATTAGCATCGACGTAGCTTTTCTATCTGTCCCGGGGTACCCGTACGTAATCTCGAATCATCTCGATCCTCCTCGACGTATCCTGAATTACTTCTGGCTCAAGTAGCTTGTTGTCTCCCACCTCTAGCCAACAAGCTGGAGAACGAAAAGGTCGACCATACAATGCCTCGAACGGGGCTATGCCAATCATAAACTGATAGGAGTTGTTATAAGAAAACTCCACCAGTGGAAGGTACTGCTCCCAACCTCCCCCAAAATCAAGGATGCACATGCGCAACATGTCCTTGAGCATCTGATTAGTACACCCAATCTTCCTATCGGTCTGCGAGTGATACGCTATACTTAACCACAACTCGGTACCCATAGCCTCCTGGAAGCTCTCCCAAAAATGAGATACAAACATCTTGTCTCTATCCGACACGATGTTAGGAGGTACACCATGCAGTCTCACTATCTCTGCAATAAATAGATGAGCATACTGTCCCGTAGTATAGTCTGTCCTGACGGGTAAAAAGTGGGCTACTTTCGTCAACTGATCCATAATAACCCGTTATAAAATTGTGCCCCCTCTGCGAAGTGGGCAACCCGATAATGAAATCCATGGAAATGCTTTCCCATTTCCACGTAGGAATCTCCAACGGATGAAGCAAACCTGGAGGTCTCTGATGGTCTACTTTAACTAATTGGAAAGTGGCACACGTGGATACGAACTCTACGATATCCATTTTTATTCCGCTTTACCAATACTGCCGCCTCATATTCTGGTACATTTTTTCCCCACTGAGATGTACCACAAATCGGGACCCATGCGACTCCGTCATCACTTCATGTTGAAGGTCCTCCCACTCAGGAACAATAAGTCTCCCATTGAAGCACAAACCGCCCTCAGAACTCACTGAATAAGACTCGGCTCCCTCGACTAAAAGCTGCCTAATCCGATCTTGACAAAGCGAATCCACTGCCTGTGCCTGTACTACTTTCGTAACAATTTGAGGCGTAACTGTCATCGCAGACATAAATGATCGGGCCACAGCATCCTGATGTCCTAACTCCTTCCACTTTACTTTCCACACTTCGACCTTCTCGTTCCCTGGCCTGCGGCTCAACGCGTCTATTACCACGTTAGCTTTTCCTAGGTGGTATTGGATATCGAACTGATAATCCTTCACGAATTCAAGCCATCTACGTTGACGCATATTCAGTTCTTTCTGCGTGAATAGGTACTTTAGCGACTTGTGATATGTGAATAAGTAAAATTTCTCCCCAGGAGATAGTGCCTCCAAATTCGAAGTGCAAACACGACTGCCGCTAACTCGAAGTCGTGGGTGGGGTAGTTCCTCTCATAAGGCCTAAGCTTAAGGTAAGCATATGCTATAGCTTGATCCTTCTGCTGAGGCACCCCCCTAAGTCCTAGTAAGGGCGCATCGGTATAGACTAGATAGTCCACTCCTGGCCTGGATAGTGCTAACACCGGTGTTGAAGTCAACTTGTCTTTAAGCTCATCGAAAGCCAACTGATAGGCATCGTCCCAAATAAATGGCACTCCTTTGAGAGTCAAATGAGTTAATGGACCCGTTATCTTAAAGAATCCCCAAATGAACCTCCTATAGTATCCTACTCGGCCCAAGAAACTATGTATTCCTATCGGCGTTGTGGGCTGTCTCCACTCTCTAACCGCTGACACCTTCCCCGGGTCTACGGATATCCCTCTATCCAAAATAATGTGCCCCAAAAACTTAATCTCTTTAAGCTAAAATCCACATTTCTCATATTTTGCATACAATTCGTGCTGGTGCAGTGGCTGCAAAACTTGTCTCAAATGTTGGGCATGCTGCTCCTCAGTCTAGGAGTAAATCAGAATGTCATCAATGAAGATAATGACAAACTGATCTAGGAACTTTCTGAACACCCTGTTCATCAGATCCATAAACACGGCTGGGGCGTTGGTTAGCCCAAAAGTCATAACCTTAAACTCATAGGATCCATATCTCAATAGGAAAGCAGTCTTTGACATATCCTGCTCCCTGATCCTTAACTGATGTTATCCCAACCTCAAGTTAATCTTCAAGAAGAAGGCACCTCCTCTTAATTGGTCGAATAAGTCATCGATTCGGGGCAACGAATATTTATTCCGTATGGTGACCTTATTCAACTCTTGGTAATTAATACACAATCGTAACAGACCATCCCTCTTCTTAACGAACGACACAGGGGCACCCCAAGGTGAAGTACTCTTATGAATGAACCCCATGCCCATCAGCTTCTCTACCTAATCTTGAAACTTCAAAGGTTCGATAGGGTTAGGCTCAATCAGTCGAATAATTATAGTCATATTAGCCTCCTTGTCGCTCTGATTTATTTACGAGGTAAGACTTTTGATAACGCTTAAGTTATTGTTCCCTTTACGGATGACAATTAGGGTACTAATTCGTGTACTAAAGGCCAAATACTCCTAGATCTCGACGTTCGCTAGGTTTCATGCATGGGATGTCTCGCAAAGAAAAATCCAAACAAGGAACCCCCCCGATACACTACTATCTAACATTATCGGTCAGGGAGATTTGGGGCCATCGATATCTGACTTGTACACCCTATCCTTATTTCTTACAAAGAAATTATCTTACATATTCTCATGATACGTGAGGCTACACTCAACACATTCCTCCTACTAACTTGGCATTAGACTCTAGTATACACTATGGGAAATCCCCATGCTCTAAACATTTCATCAAATCTTGAATTTCTTTAACAAACATCCCTACCCACCGTGATTAGATATAACCAGATGACGTACTTTATGAATTCTTTATATGCTACTATATATATATATATATATATATATATATATATATATATATATATATATATATATATATATATATATATAGCCCTGCCTCTTTTCAAGTGACGCTTAGTGTAATTTCAAATGAACACAAAAACACCACTATAATGATCTATTATCACTTAAACCGTCGTTAGATAATTTGAAAATCAGGATAATACTGCATTCTACGCAAACGTTTCTCAGAGTATTAGTATTAAACTGTAGCACCTCTAAGTTATTCGAGATTTCCCTTTTCATCTTAAAAGACACTATAATTAATGAAGTATCGTACCTTCAAATGCAGGTGATAGTTGCGGTATCAATAGCATGACTGCGTACCGGGCATTATATATACATCAATACTGTACTCCTTGATCTTGTTGTGGTGCCTGTGATGTTGGGGTAACTATCTAGGCTTCCTCATGTTGGGCATCCTGTCCTATTACCTTATCTTGTTGTGGGCAGTCCCTCTATCGGTGACCCTGCTTTTCGCACTTATGACACTGACCCTGAGACCTTTTCCTTCTTATGCCTTGTTGTCCTTGACAATTGGGACGAGGTTCCTCACCAGCCGAATCTGGGCAGTCCCGACAGGGTTTGGACAATTTTCCTGCATTTAAAACACATCTTGGTGGTGGCCCTCCTCTCCAGGCATTGTTGGCTCTGGCGGGTTTGGCTCTTCCCGCCATTTCTATTATCCTCCTATCCTTGACGACTCTGAGGCATTTGTCGCTGCTACGACGGTATTTTCCCTTTGTTGCTAACTTTAGCAATGTCATATTGATCAACTTCTCTCGTTCTTTTATCCCCTGCAAGCTGTACACTGCTATTTCGGTACTGTAATATTGCTGTAGTCACTACTTGTGCCACGATATTCGCGATCTCAGCGATTTTCGCTCTCTCTTGGTGTACTTGAGGTACTTGTTGGTCTTTTCCAGCATTTGCTCCTTCACGAGTGTTAGTTTGTATCTTCCTCATGAGTGACATCTGAAGTTCAAATGAATTACATAAGTCCATCGACTATACACATCATTTTAGCAGAAGAACGTAGTCTACAAAATAAAATCAAGGAGTGCAACAGTCCTAATAATAGGGCTCTATATCAAAGAACGCTAAGATGAAAGCATGATAAATCATACAGATCCTAAAGGACTTTAGAACCTGATGCTCTGATACCACCTGTGACACCCTGCCCAATTAAATATCGGGTGATCAGTCCTTTGTAAAATTTAAAACAGAATGTTCGGTGGGTTCATTCTTAGCATCACTGTCGAAAACATAATAACTTTATTAACCACCTAATAATTAATTAAGCTAGTGTCAAAATATTTTCCCTATTAAATAAAAATCATTTAAATACCAATCCAAGAATTTAATATAATCCATCCATGCATAATTAACTAATAAAACACTGAATCAGAATCACATGCTGAAATAACTAAGAGTGGATAAAACATTCCAATTCAAAACTCTAAACCAAGCACCATAGTAAACATAAATCCAAATGAAAATGAACTGAAAGTAAACTGAACATAATCTCTTAAAACTGTCTAAGGAATGGGCGACACATGCCCTAAATATAAAGTTTATAAAGAATGGAAATGAAATGCTGGAGGCATCTAAGACAAAGACCTACATCTTCCACAACAGCTGCAGCACGCCAAGCAATCCAAATCTCTAAGCCTGGTGCCCCTGTGGCTGAGCTCCTGATATAATACATATATATAGTAAGAGAGAGAAGAGATGTAAGAAACAGGTCAGAGCCTGATGTATAAAAATATTTGTTTTAGCAAGTATTTAAAATTTGCAATAAAGCAAGTATCAAATGCATGTTAGTTCGAACTCTCACATGAGATTCTCACCTCTCATCTATTGTGCACGCCTAACGTACATCTATTCCCACTAGACATTCGTAAGACTTCTAACTAGATGAAGACTTGTACTTCTTGTTATAACTCGTGGTAGTAACCCGTGATTCCCAGTTTTTCGCATTATAATTATCATTATTTTGAATTCGGTTATGTGTTATCACACTAAGTTAAGTATTCACAACTTACACACTTAAGATTATACTATCCCAATATCCTATAATTATCTCACAGTAGGAATAACACAAGTATATATACATACATTCACCACTATAATATACATATACTAATACATCACCCCAAGGCTAAACTTGTTGTGCATTGCATACTTTGCTATCATGTCCCGGTACATCTCGTACTCTAAAATGGACTATCGGTTCAGAATTTTCCCACGAACCAAATATACAAAACACATAATGGAGGGGAACATAGTTCACATATCTATGGGTCATGCACATACCTACGCTCCCATAGTCAGCTGTCTTATCAACTCACCAATAAGCCTTAACAGTCCTATGTTCTGAGATACTAGTCAATAATCCCTCCGAAGGTCACCCAGGATAAGACTATCTCTACACGACCTCCCATGATAGCAAGTAGCTAGGTATTTCATACACATAATACTAGCAAGTAATATGTATTCACACATCCTATTAATAATTATGGGTATTCTCCCAGCCTTCTTATATATTTAGCATACGTGTTCCATTCCCATTATTACGTATTTTTTTTGTATTACTAAGTTACCACAACTCTTTCGTAATTTCCAAAGTAACTCTTGTTTTCGAATTAATTAAAATATAAAACTCACCTACTTCCTCGTAGACCTACCTCGTTTCATATCCCTTAATTGGTAATTTCCCTCACTTGTAAAGACTGGACAAATCCCGAAACTGCCCCTAAGAAATTTCCCAAAAATTCACCCTGTCGCTCGAACCAGATGGCACGTCGTTCGAATCACTGCCATGCGTCGCTCAAGCAACTTCGCGCGAGATGTAATCTCGCTCGAACGACCTCAAGCAACTTCGCGCGAGATTTCACTATTCGTCTTCCTGCCTAGATTTTTATCGTTTTCCACCATTTTTAAACTTAAAACCTCTAAATCAACATCCCAATCTCCAAATAAATAGATCAATTATATATGAATTCTAACATCCTAGAATCATCAAATCATTACGAATCATCAATAAAACATGGAATCCCCCAAATTAATTTACCACAACCCTAGTTCTTCAAATTCTTATTCAAGAACACATAATTTCCAGATTCGTTCTTCACATAAGTTTATCAAAACGTGATTTCTAGTCTAGATAGATGGAGGGTTTCAATTTAACAAATCTCAGATTCAATTTACACATCATAGTTCCCCAAATTTTCATCACTTATGAACTAAAACATGTTTATAATAACCCTATACTAACATGAGTATGATAAAATCTAAGATACAGCAAGTTATAAACACTTGCCTCAAATTTGTCGTCTGATTTCTTAACGTTGTTGGTATGGGTGTGTTCCCCTTGTCCCGATCTACACAGTGGTGGTGGTGGTTGTGCAAGGTGGTGTTAACTTGGGCCTTTCCTCTTGGAATTAGATCTCCCTCACACCTTCTATGGTCGTTCTTAACCTCCTGTAAATTTTTAACCCTAATGGACTTTCCTTGGCTGATATAATAACTCTTAATTTTCTTCCATTAATTAGGCTCAAAAATGCAATTTACTATAATGCCCTCTCAGGGTGCCGGTTAGGCCTAAAATTGCCCCGGGACCCAAACTAAACACCCGTGTATACTATTTTGACTATCTCGACCCTTTCGGACTCAACGGTGTACTCAAAATGACCATACGAGTTATTAAAAGTAATTAATATATTCATTCCATTAAATTAGTCCCGACACGACTCATACGCGCGTCTGACTTAATTTACTAAACTGTCGCATTTCTTATTCTTGACAATTTATCAAAGTGTATAGTTCCATATTACATATCACACAGCATTATTCAATCAATAAGTATTAACTCTTGGCACATTAGTTAATATTTATTTTAAATTCGAATTAATCAACAATTAAATTCTCACATTTTAATTCAATTAATCCCACGATAATAATTAATCCCATAATTATTTAAATCATAAAAATATGGGGTATTACACCAGCCTTGGCTCTAGGTTCAAACTAAGGTTTACGACCCCAAACTTAAAGTTGCAAGGACTCCAGCCTTGGCTAAAGGCTAATAGTCAAAGGTCTCAGAACCTGAAAGAGACTATGTCTTTGAGGTTCAAATAACCCAAAAATCTTAGTTAAAGTTCTAAGGACCTAATAAAGACCATAAGGATAAGGTCTAAAGGGCCATAAACGACCCATAAAAGGGGTTTCTTTGCACCAAAACTTTCCTTTTAAAATTGCAAAATTATACAAAAAAAATATGTGAACCTTGATTAAAGACCCTTCAAAACTATTTCCATTTTTGAATTTTTTTTGAGGGGCCAAGTTTTCAAATGCAAAAACTTGTCCAAATCGTTAATTTTTCAACAAAGGTGCAATGACAAAGGTTCAAAAGTCTTAGGAGATTTTGTAAAACCTTATAATACACTCCTCAGGGGTCTTATGACCCTTTGTGGGACTTGCGGATTTTAAAATTCTTAACCTAAAAGGTATTATGACCCATTATGGGGCTTTAACTTCAAAACAGTCTTAAGATCAGAGGTCTGAGGACTTATTGGGGGCTTAAAGTTGAATACATTTCTATGTTCTCAGCATAACTAATGTTTCCTTTCCTAAGGACCTCACCGTCAACAAAACATGCTTAAGAGGCCTTAAGATCCTTTATGGACCAAATTTCAAGTTTGAATTTTAAATATAAGGTCTTAGAGCACTTTGTAGGTTTGATTCTAGTCCGTTACACCCAAACTTTTTGGTGGCTAAATGTCTATTCAAAACTTTAGGCTTTTCAGTCCTAGAATAATACAAGCATAAAATATTCAATGGTTCTAAGGTCTAATGACACATCTTGAGACCTCATTCTTGACATCAGCAACTCCTTAAGTATGTGGTAGAGGTCTAAGTATCCCTAGATCCACTTTACCAAATTGTCAACTCTAATTATTTTCTTTAGTAATAAATCTTGGGGGTAAAGGTGTACTACCTAGTGACAGACCCGAAACTAATGAAAGATATGCAAAACATTATTTCACGAAGCAAAGAGTAGACTATGTATGAAGTAAAGGTTTAATAAAACCAAAGTGCCATGATTCTGGAAATACTTTTCCATTGAAGGTAGAATATGGATAATATAAAAAATGACCCATGGCCAATATATAGTTTACAAAAGCAAAAAAAAAACAAAATTACATAAAAAGGAACTCAAGACTTGGGATTATTGGGATCCATAGGGGATTCAATTTTAGAGAGGCTTGATGAAGGTAGAGAGACAAAGGATGTTTCTTTAGTTTCTTATTTTTGGGACTATAAAGAAGAGGCTTTAGCAATGTCGTCTTCAGTGCGTTCATCACTTGAGCTCTCCTCAGCAAACAGGCCAGAGATATCCACACTAGGGAAAAGTTCCTAGACCTTAGATTTGGAAGCTTCAAAACTAGAGCTAAAATTCAAAAATAAATACTTTTTAAACTCCTCAAACTCTATATAGGCATCTAACTGATTTTGCAATGCGGTTTGGACACTTTCCTGAAGCTTTTTATGCTTCACCAAGACGTCAACATGGTTTTCTACAGCTTTAGGCCTTTTAAGACTATCTTATAATTCTCAACAATTAGGACTTTGACTGATTACTTCAATAACTCCACCTCACCATCACCTTAAAGAAGTTTCTCTTGAAAGCTATAGAGCTCAATCTTCTAGTTTTGGAGAGCGTCGACTGTCATCTTGAGCTCAATTTGACCATGACATTTAGCTCCTCAACATTGGTCAAAGAATATCATGCAATAAGTAACAAAGAGGTACTGTCTCTGAAGGTGTTTTCGTTTAGAAGCTTCTCCTACTCAAAGGTTGTGACATGTTCCTTGAAGGGATCTTTTTAAATCTAAAGAGCCTCTACTTACAACCTCTGATTATCAATTATTCGGTGTAGATAAAACTGGGTGAGATCTTAATTACCCGCAATCTCAAGAGACTTTTCCCACACTCTACTATTGTCAAAAGCATCCACCAAAAGAACCTTTGCCAGGTGCCTAGCCTATAAGAAAAAATGAATGTTAGAACTAAAAGTAGAAAATAATCTAAGGAAAAGTCAGAGAAGTGTGGGTATACCTTTCCCATCAAGTGAACCAACTTCTCGTTGTTGTTAAGGTGTCTCTACTCCATAACATTTACACCATGTCAGTGTTGTTAGTCTTAGCCAATGAGTTAAGGGTGTACGTAGTCGAGGCATAAGAGCCCATATCCTTGAGTCGTGGAGGAATTGAATAACTCTCCAGCACAAGGGGAGATAGGTTATTCCATTCATTAACAGTTAGCCATTATGACCTCCTAGGCACCTCAGTTTTTAAACCCCCTTCACCTCACGGAGCACCACTTTTTTCATAGGTTCTCTTTCTGAGATCAATGCCTACAAGTACCTTGTAATAGAAGGATCGTTATAAATTTTCTAATAGGTCCCACCTACCACTGATTCTACTTGTATTAAGGGTAGAATTTTTATAGGCTACAGTAGTAAGCCTTCAATAAGACTAGACCCAAGAATAAACTCCTCTAATGTCCTGACCTTAAGAACTGAAAATCTCACCAGGGTGATAAACTTTAGACGTTTAATAGTCTTGGACCTCTTCCCCTTATTTTCCATAACCTCATCCATAATCTATATACCACGTAGTCTGATTATCATCGTCTCTTCCCATTCATCTATTGGATCAACAATAAATAATAGTTAACAATCATAGAACTAATGAAGACAATATCAAAAAAAGGTAAAGCTACTCAATAGGGGAACATTCACACTCAACAAAATAGGCTCATGAGCCGAGGTAGGGGATCCTTTAGTTCTTATAGGGTCAATCTTAACCTTAAGCATGTTTTCTTTTCCCTTAAGGGACTTAGGAACCTTAGTATAAGCCTCTTGAAATCTTTTATTTCCTGGTCACCAAGACATAGGGTTCAGACCCCATTGTGTCCTTTACCACGATCCTAGGGACCTCAGGGGCTCCTTTAGATATTAAAGGATTAAACTCCCATCCCAACATACAATTTAAGAGGTTCTTGGTTGTGACAAAAATCTCAAAGGATGTAGAGGAAGACTTCTGGGCCTCACTAATCCTACTCCACTCCACTCTTCTAGAGAAGGCTCAACCATTGCTGTAGAAGATAAATAAATTTTTTAAGTCTTAAAACAGAGGTCGAACTGAGTACTAAAACAAAAATGAAACTTTAACTTACCTATAAATAAAGGAGTACATCAAAGGGTAGGGAAACTAATGGGATTAACAGGATCTGAGGTGGCCTAATCACCCCAAATAAAGAAGAATTTTTCCTTCCAATTTTTAGACTATCCTTCCTAAAGTCCTTTATTTATAGGTAAGTTAAAGTTTCAGAAGAATTTTTCCTTCCAATTTTTAGACTATCCTTCCTAAAGTCCATTATGTTGGCCTTAGGGTCTAAGTACTTCAAACCCTTGCCATTTTCTTTTCTTTCTCCTGAACCTTGTATAATTTGAAGAAATAGGTCGGTGAGACATCATAGTTGCCCCTATTAGACTCCTCAACAACCAAGATTGTAGCCATCAAAGGCCTTCCTTAGTTGGCCACTAATTAGGAAAGGGCTATACCAATATCTTTAAATATCCTTGCCAATGGAAACATCTATGGGGAATATAAACCCATACTGAAGGAAGAAATCGTTGAAGCACATGTATTAGACCATTATGGAACATTCCCTCTTTTTAGGACTTGTGACCCTTAGAATGATAAAGTTCAGAAATTGGTAGTTATTCCAAATATCCATCAGGTTCTGCTCTGTATTGTGTGAGGCAATATAAGCTCCTCCAATAGAGTTATTATTATAGACCCCCTTATATATAATCACCATTATACCTAGAGGAATAGACTCGGTAGGGGATGAGAATAGGTAACAACCTTTGGATCCACAATGGAAGGTAGAGAAACATAGGTCCTTATGGAGGACAGGGGCTTTGGGTCTAACTAACCACTAAAATCTTTGAAAGGGAAATGTTTTCAATAGACATTGATGGAAGGAAAATGTTTTTTTCGTGAGAAAGATAATTCTACAAAGAGAGAAGGTGAGTGGGGTAAATGGTGAATGATTCAACCCATCCCCAAGGCTTTTTTATAACCCCCAGTGCCTATAGATCCAGTACTTGCAACCTCAAAGATCAGATACCTCAATCCCCTAAATCAGATCAATGCCTTCTGCTGCGAACACTTATCCACGTCCATGTGTGAGTGACTTATCAATACAATCTAATAATTATGATAATCTTAGTGGTTAGTTATGTCCTTTCCCCCAACTTGCGCAAATAGTCAAGTGTTTCCCCTTTAGCATTTTTGCAAGAAATAATAAGGGGCTATTTTTTTATTTAGTATTTACAAGTCTCTTGGATGCCTCAATTACCCTCAGTTAAGATCATAAGTTCCAATTTTGGCCTTTTATCTCATATATACCACTATTTGGCCCTTAGGACCTACGTAGCATGAAAGAATATGCCATGATACTGTAGCATGCCTCAGTCACTCCTCTTTCCTCCTATTAGGATTAATTATTCCAACAAATCTCCTCAATTGAGCTAGGAGACCATGACACCAGGGATCCTCCTTGAAGGAAGACCTCAAACTGAAGATAAATGGCCTCCCAAGGTCACATAACCCTCATCACTAACATGAGCCACTGCATATAACCTCAAGATCAACTCATAATGACTCAAAGACAATATGAGACACTCAGGACCTCTAATATAGCCCCTATAATAAGTCTGGAGGGTAGGTTAAAAGCAAAACACTATTTAACCTACCACTACTAGTCATGACCACTTTCATTAAAAACTCCCATATGCATTTAATGCACCAAATAACTTCATTACACCACATGCAAAACCTTTTGCCAACACTTCACCATCTTGCTGACAACGAATATCTTCAGGGACACCACCACCATTCAACGTCAATCCACTCATTAACTTTTTAGGATTTTGGTTATAAAAAGGACGATGATGGAATGTTGAAGACATGTTCAAGTAATCACACTTAGAAAGAACTAAGGGTATTAGCATTCTTAAGCGTTTACTACTCGTTCTAGAGTTTTTCAATGCATTATTAAGAGCGTATATTTGTAACTTAGATCAATTTCAGTTGCAATATTCCTTATTTATCTTGTTCATCCCTAAACCAATACGTAGGAAGACATAAAGAATTCAGTCATTTACTTCCTATGGTCCTTTGGATTGATGACAAAGGTGTTACAACTTTAGACACTCTTAAACAAAGCTCAATAGGTCTCTTAGACTATAATAACTCTTTTTTTATTTAATAAAAATTATAAAAACCTTTGACTATGGATGGAGGACCCCATCCTAAGGTTGAACCACTTTATATCATTGTCTTACACTTTGGCACTCTTACCCATGTGAGGTCCAGAGGGGAGCAGTTGTGTGTCTGAGGTCACATAGAATTTTTACACCCATCATTATTACTTCCCTTTTAATTAGGTTCATTACTCACCACAAGTTGAGCATCTAAGTATCTCATACTACTCTCATTCAAGAAACCCTTTCATGTTCAACATTTTCTAGCATGATGGAGAGTTCTATGTTTCATCTTTTGAGGTTTATGGATTCCTCATAAATCTTGATATACTCGGCTTGAAGATCATTTTATTTTTCCTCAAAGGTACTCAAAGAGGTGTTAGAAGTAATCACTTCTCCAATGGTTGGATGAGGAGCATCAAAATCCTTTAAATCATCTAACTGATTAAATTTCTGTCTTGCCATAAAATAGGCATTTATACTTCCTTGAAAGTTATCATCTGATTCTGAGTCATTATCTAAAAATATCTTAATAAGCATTCTTGACACCAACTTGACTCAAATTCGAAGGACATTTCTAAACAATATGTCCTCGACTACCACAAGAGAAACATGTAATGGTTTTTGGAGATCCAATCTTCTTATCTCCACTTCCTTGACCATCTTTAAATCTAGGCAGATAATTTTTGGGAGAAACTTTATATTGAAATTTCTTTTACCAAGTTTTGATGAACTTTTTTTTGTGAGAAAGCCATATTCTCATCACCAATATCAAGGGAACTTAACCTAGGAGATGCATTCTTAGCTTTAAAAGCTATATTTTTCTCTTTGGATGGAATTTCTTGGCGATACGACAAATTCTCCTAATAGGTTTGAAGAGATCAAACCAACTCATCAACACACCGATTTTGAGAGTAAAACTCTAACCTCATCAAAGACATCCACTTTTCCACATAACCTACTTAGGATATGGTATGTCGTTCATCTCAACATATACCTCATTAAAAGTGTCGTTCTCCTTCATGTTAAGAAGTTCAAAATGGGTAGTCAACCGTTGAAGCTTGGTGTTCTTAATGGTGTATGTTCTTTCGTAGGTGATTTGTAAAATTTCCCCCACCTCGTTAGACGTCATACAAGTTGAAATATGTGTAAAGTCAATTAGGGACACGTAACTATAAATAGCATTAAGTACCTTCAAGTTCTACCCACTCTCCTTAAAATCAAAATCATTCCAACTAAGTCTAACTTTTTATACTAGTACATAATTGACAACAACCATGGGACATTTTCATCCTAAAATAATACTATTCGATATTTTATCATCCATAAAAATTAGGTATGCACATACGAGATTTCTAATATGAATAATTATTACCATCTAATAGAGGAGGTTGGAGGGTTAAACTCCTATCCATTTCACACAAAATATCTAAACATGGGTTATAATACCAAAAACGTTGGAGATCCACTTTGATATTAGTTAAGAGTATGCCTATCTATGGTAACTACCCAAATAGAAATTAATTCACCTAATTAGAAAAAAGAGTAATAAATTATTATTGCAAAAGGGTTAACAATACTAAAGTCTTTGTGAGAAATTATTTGACGATGTTTTATAATTAAAATTTTATCATCTTTAATTAAGACAAGGATTTTAAAAGATGCGGAAAAGTAAAATAATCACAAGACCAGATGTATGGGGGAAAGACCCACTTACAGGAGAAACCTAGGGCTTATAAGAATGAAAAATGCACTATGGAAGAGTATTACAACTTGAAGACAAAGGCTTAAAACAACATGATGTTATGTCCTACTATATACACTCTCAAACCATATCCTTTGAGGAGAGTGCCAATAGATGAGGAACGCTACACAACCACCACCGATTTTGGTTCGTAACCAATGTTGTTAAAGCTTCCTTCAAACACTTGTTCTTAAAAGATGAAGTAACTTGTTCCATGAAACCTTCAAGAAATACCAAAAGCTATACAAAGGATTTTGATATAATCATAAAAGGTTGGTTCAGGTTATTAAAATGGTAACCATAACCCTAGCACTTGCAGTTCATTTCTCACATGAATACTTCATTCAACAATGCGATCTAAATGTGCATTTGCCAAATATGATAATCAAGATAAGTTATTATGGATAAAAGAGTCCTGATAGAATTTAGCATGTCTACAAGTGAGAGGGTTTTCTCATGATCAATAGCTTTAGTTTGGATGTCCCTTTTGCAATGAACCTTGCTTTGAATATTTTCACCTTCCCATTTATACATTTTTTCTTCTTATGTATCCACTTTCATTCAATTGATTTGATCCGATAAGGAAAGTATATAAGATTCCATACTTGGTTAGAGTACATTGAATGCATTTTATTATCCATAGCCTTAAGTTTAAGCTCAAAGTATTTGTCTTAAAGTGCCCCATTTTAGTTCCTAGAATCTGGTTTGTGTCCTCGTGGGATCTCGCCAAAATGTTCACTGAAATACATTAACTACCACCACTATGATGTGGTTCTATTTGAGATATAGTATTAATGACACGCAGTTCCTAATCACAGATAATTCTCCCACTACAACTAGGTAAAGAGTTATTGATATATATATGTATATGTTTCTATATTGGTGGTCGAAAAGAAGTTACTTGTGTTGTTACCTTAGATCTTGTAAGAAAAACTTAATTTTGTCTTTCTAATATATCAAATAATCTTCCTCTAAGTACCAATAATTAGTGATAATAATGATATTAATGTCATTACGATTATAAAGCAGACCACCTTTGTAACCTACAAAGAAATATACTTCCGAGTTCAATTTCAAATATCCCAGATCTTTTCTCAACACATCTAGGTAACCTTAAATCTGAACAAATCTTAAAATAAGATTATGCCCAATCCACATTTGTGTGGGAGTTATAAAGACCAATTTGGATGAAATAAGTTCAGTAAATAATTAGTTATCTTTAATGAATAGTATTAAAAGTAATATGGCATATTTGAATGGCACATAATTGACATAATCATAGCAAAGACATCCATATCCATTCTCTATACTACAATGTTCTTCTATGGAGTACTCGGTACATACGGTTGAGACCTAATACCTATTACTCAGTAGATATGGTTAAGACCTAATACCTATCTCCGTTAAAGGATTAAGAAGATATACAAAGAGATATTCACCACTATGGTCAGATCATAAGTTTATATAAGTTTACCGTGCCTACACTACACCTTAAATGACGAGAGATTATCATTTAAGGCATCACTAGTTTTGGTAGACTTTTTAACGAATTTTTCATTTCTTCCAACTCAACCCAAAGAGTATATATCTCATCACCATGAGTGTTTCTCTCACTCTCCAACAAAATGAGATTTTCCATAAGGATATTTCTTTGAGTAATAATTTTCATTAATAAATCACTATCAACCACCACTTGATCTCTCTTTTATCTATAAGGTCTAATCATGATATGTTACTAACCTCTTTCCTAGTCATAACTTTACTTATTCATAGTTCATATTTGATCATCAATTAATCTATACTATGTTCCCTATTTTGAGAAAAATAAGGTGGAGACTCATTTTACACCATCACACATCACATTTCAAAAGATTGGCCTGTGACTCTACCTCTCACATTTAGAGAGGGAAGTTCAAGCACACATTGCCATTGGGCATCCACCCCTTAGAATGAGAATGTTTTCCTCTATTATTGGGTAGATATGGACACATTTACCATTGTTTAATGTGATGCACCACTTGCATTAAATTTTAAGAGCGATTCTTAAAAAAGTTTTGAAAAGTCTATAAAAATAAAAGACTTGTGAAAAGAATATTAATTATAAATCGCTTATTTAAAGAAGAAAGGGTAGTAGAATGAATCTCTTTTTATGTTTCTCAAAATTGAAATTTCCAAGTGAGTTAAAACATTAATCTTTGTTCTTAATTTTACCTATTAATCCACATCTAAGTTATGCATTTGAATCACTTTATTTGATGACTTTAACTTTATCTACTTTTGTTTTTCCTTTAAATTGATAAGTGAACATTGCCAATTTTATTGAAGCTTTTTACATATTAGGGTTGGAGTTTGTTATAGGATTTTTCTAGTTTTGTTTTCTATGATATCGAGTGTGATTCTCAACCTTGATTATAGAGAAAAAATCTCACAACCTCCTTTGCATTGAAGAAATACTTGAAATGACCTCAACCTTATAGGTTAAGGATTGAGTAGTAGGTGACAACCCATAGCTTAGATGAATGACCCCCATGGGTCCCTTAATGGTTGTATCAAACCCACAATGCCTCTATAGACGTTAATTCCTATCAAAATGGACTTGTACTGGAAAGTAAAGAACTCATATTACCATCTCACCACATACTTAAGTATCATAAAAAGGATTAAGGGGATCCTAATCCAATATACCAACTGAGCATCTCAAATAAGTAGCAACCAAACCTCAAAAGGGCATTGTTGTAAGTAGATTCTACGTCATCCAACTCCTCCAGACGACAAAAGGGTCTGAGACCTTTCATATACAATTTATATATTCCTAGTACCTCATCCCTTCTTTCGTAGGCTCATGTTTTCTCACAAACATCCGCGTCAATCCTTTTAGACCAATATAAAAAATTAGTATAAAGTACGCACATTATTTTACCAATTTCCACTCACCCATTGCAATTTTTTATAGGTAATTGAATGCCATTTAATTATCCCAAGAACCATCAATACACACTTGAAACTCTTTACACTAACCCTTAACCCATAAACTATAGCGGCCAAACTTATTCATTATCGCCCATGCCTTAAACGACATTTTCCAGCTACTCCCAATAGTCAACTATATAAGGAGTGATTGGGAAAGTCTACAAGGATCCGAATTCCAGTAATTCTTCACATAAGTTGTGTCATAGATTAATATTTTGCCTTAGTAGAATGTTTTGGACAACTTCCATATCTTACATTGTATTCTAAGAACCACATTTAGGTGGTTTAGATTTAATTTAGTCTTGTGAGTATTAGGTGAGTAATAAGTACTTTAAGGAGTCATTTAGTTAACTTTTAATAGATCTTTACTCATTATAAATACCTGAGACGCTTCTTCTTATCCTAATATAAATCCTATGCAGAGCCGGTCCTGAGATTTAGAGTGCCCTGTGCAAAACTTAATTTAAGGCCCTTGCAAAAAAATATTATAAAAAAAATATTAAATACCTAAAAACTCATTGACAAATAGTTCTTCTAGCATTTCTACTTACAAAATCACTGAGTAAACACACAATTAACAACGAATATAATAGATTAATTATTCTATAAATATCTTAATTGATTGAATATAAAAAAAAATGTGAAAAAATGTCACCTAGTTTGAGCCATTTATTTTTCCCTCTCCAATTTTATCTACTGGTTAGTGTAGAAAGTAAGAACCTGATAACAAAAAAATAATTACGTAAAAAATGATTAATAAGTAAGAAAACAAATTAGTATAAAAAAACATAGCTAGCAACAATCTACATTTACTTTAAAAACCTATTCATACTTAAAAAAAAAATAGATTAAAAAACAATGGTTTGTTTTAGTAATTTTTTTTCCATAAAAAAAATATAAAGAGGTCTTAATCTTACATTTGCCTTCATGCTTTTTAAACTATGAATAGTTTCTTGATTGTTGACTATGCCTTTTTTAGACTTCCTCCAAAAATAAAAATAAAAATAATAGAAGTAGTACAAAAAGAAGAGAAGCAATCTAGCATCAAGTGCATTTGTACACAGAGAGAAAGAGGGACGTTGGAGAAAGAGAGAGAGAGTGGGGTGGTGGAAATTACAAATCAGAGAGAGAGAGAGAGAGAGTGGACACCAAAAAGATTGTGGGTAGTTGCAAAAATGAGAATATTAAATTAGTTGGATCAGATTTTTTTGGATAGTTGAACCATTCTTTATACAATTTTTTTTATAGTTGATAAAATGAGCCCCTAAAAAATTAAACTTATTTTAAAATGGACCCCTAAAAATATACATAAAATATTTTTGGACTCCTAATATATATATATATATATATATATATATATATATATATATTAGGGCTTGTTCTAAAATGGGCCCTGTGTCAATGCTCACCTGGAACATGACCAGGGACGGCCCTGATCCTAAGGTTGGTCTTCCTTGTATAATTCAACATTACATTGAATTTGCTAAAGCGAAACACCTCAATTGTGGACGTTAGTACCCCATAAGGGGTGTCGAACCATTATATATCCTTATGTTATTATTTTAACTAAAGGTCCTCACCCTCCTTTAATGAGGCATATTTGGTGAGTTAAAGGATCGAACATATTTAATCCCCATGAGTTTGGCACCGTTTGTGGGAACACTTGTTCTTTAAGTCATCTATACCATAATGATTCAAGTAATCATGAATACAAATGTTAGGATAGACAATATCATGAAGGTAATGGAAGAAAAACAAAAGGATCTCTAGAACAAACTGAAGCTCATAGTATTAAGTCTTATTCATCTTGCTCTAGCACCAGCTGCAAAGGAACCTAACATTCTAAGGGGAGGAAACTAAGGACAAAATCTCTAATAAAAGGCTGGGTAAAGCCATGCCAAAGGAAATTAATAGGTCTTGCATCTATAGAAGTATTAAACCCACATTTTGGCTAAGAAATGATTTTCTTTACTGGGTGGTCAATCCAATAAAGGTTCTTCGATAGACAAGCCTTATGAAGAGGAGATAAAGATGATTCAGTATCAATTAGGTAACTTCCTTAACTAATATCGATAATAAGAACTTAAGACAATTTAGTTGCAACTATAAAAGTAACTTTCCCCTTTCTCCAATGAAGTAAAATACTATGCTCTCCCTTTAAAGTGGAATATGTCTATGGAAAAACTTTTTAGTGGTATAACAACTACATGATAACCTAGAAACATATAGATTGCTCCTTATATTGAAGGATACCCCATATGAGGTTTTATGTAACGTTTTTACAACTTCTTAGAGGGGAACAATCAGGCATTTATTTACAAATATCAAGTAACAAAATATCAAGAGTTTCACTGAGTTGTCATGATCATTTGTAGGAAATTTAATCAAATATTAAAATATTAACAAACCTTCCACTCCTCTCTTAACCTTTAGGAAATGGGAAAAACCCGATGTAAGTTTTAAAAAAGGTTCAACCTTGAGGATTTATAGGTATATAACCTTAAAGATACAATATGTGTGCCAAAATTCATTGTAGGTCTCACCATTGGGGCATTTTTAAGGTCTTCTAGTAAAAGACCAACTCCGACCATGATAGATTTACTAAAAAGATATCAAAAATACATAAATGTGAAGGATACCATGTCAACAAGGAATTTTAACCTCCCTCACCCTCACCCTTACCCAACCTCCATAGCTAAAGAGGAATGTGTCATCATACTCTAGGGAAGGGCATCCTAAGAGAATAGATTTCGGGAGGAGGGGAGAGAAAATGGGGTTCAATATAGTCAAACGTTTCACTTCCCTCACGAAATACAAGAATAGATGTTTATAGACACTGAGACAAATAATATTTTTCATAAACTCGAACGAGTATAAATTCTGAGGAAAATAAGAATAAGACCAAATAATTCCTCTATCACAAAGGCCGTGGTCATAAATTAATGATTGCAACCACCTCCAAGAAGCCATAAAAGGAAATTTGTGTCCAATGTTATAAAATCCCAAGGAAAAGGTAAAGACAAAGAGAAAATAACTTTAATTGACGTTTACACCATCTCATGAGGGTTTGAAGGAAGATGAAGCTACTTATCAATAAGAAAATCCCACTTAAGGGTCATTCAATAAATTGATCTTTGAAGTAATAACAAGATACAAGTGCCCATGAAGATGTTTCCACAAGAAAGGTTTATAAAGATCCCTCAGCCATTTAATGACCATCCCCTAGTCACAATAGTCATAAGAAATGAAACGATGCATAGGGTACATATTAATACATGGAGCTCAACAAATATCATCTTCATGAGAACATACTTAGCAATAGTAATATCCTTAAAAACACAAACTAATAGTTACCCTAATGGTAGAATTCAATAGATAAATAACATATGCAACTAGATATATCACGTTAACACTCACCATAAGAGATGAGGAATGTTACACAATAGTGGGGAGCCAATTCTTAGTGGTATACTTCCCCTTAGCATACAATGTCAAATCAGGTAGGACTACCCTTAACAAGTTATATGTCATAATGTCGATTAAAAAGATTATAATATTCTTACCACTACATTCGGACCAAGGAAGGTGTGTGAGGACTTTGAGAAGCATCTAGTGTGCCTTCAAACCACCAGAGAAGGTATAAAGATTTCATTGGAGGCCTTTAGGCTACTATATGTACAACATAAAGGTTGGTTAAAGACTAGTAACCTGAAAATAAGTCCTATAAAGTTCTCCCAAATGCATTATTGGCCTAAACATAAGTTCTAAAGTGAGATACAAACTAACCACAACTCAGTAAAGCCCCTAGACTATAGCTAATAAATGTAGACTTTCTTTATCCTAAGGATAAATAAAAAGAACAAAGAGAAGAACCTGTAAAATAATTAATTACCATATTTTTTTGGCAAAGATGACCGAAAGAAGTTAATCCAGGTAAGAGATAACCTCGACTACCCTCAAAGGGAAATATTGGTGCAATTATTATGAGAAAATAGGGATGTATTTGCGTTGTTTTACTTAGACACAACTGGGGTAGATCAATCAGTCATAGTCCATCACCTCAGTGTGGAACCGAATCACAAACCCGTAAGGAAGAAGAAAAGTTTATTTACTCCTTAGAGGAACAAGGTTGCATCTAACAAGTTGGAGAAGCTTTCATAAACAAAATTCATTTGTTAAGTCCAATACTTGGGGTAGGTGTCCAACGTTGTGCTTTTGCCAAAGCCAAACAATAAGTGGTAGATAAGTGTGGATTTCACAAACCTCAACAAGGTTGTTATTCTCTACCCATTAATTTAAATAGAATCCATGATTTACTTCCCTTCATAGATGCCTAGTCTTGTTACAACCGAATCTAAATGTCATCCCAATACGATGAAGAAACCTCTTTTATCATGGATAATGGTAGTTATCACTACAAGGTATTGCCTTTTGGCCTAGTAAATATCGTGCCACATATTAGAGGATTGTAGGTTCAATGATTATATTCTTAAATTGCATGAGTGTGAAATTTTATATTGATGACATACTGGTCAAAAGTTTAGAAGCTAAAGACCATGCCCAACACCTCATGAACACATTTATCATCATCAAGAAGAGCAAAATGAGACTTAATCTAAAGAAGTTTGTCTTATGGGTATCTAGAAGAAAATTCCTAGGATTTATGTTAAATCTCTACTATAAATGTAGTCCCACAAAATAATGAAGGATATCCAATGCCTAGGAAGAAGAGGAACAACCCTCAATCAGTTTGTATTGAATGTTATAGAAAAGTGCTTGGTTTTCTATAAAAAAAACATTTCACTCGACTATTGCGACTGATAAGGCCTTCCATAATTTTAATATCCACCTTAGCTCAATATGACTTTCTCTTGAGGACAATCACGCGCTCAGAATTATGTCTTTATATGGAAGAGCCACCAACCTCTGTAAATCCGACCCTTATAAGAGAAGACTTTTTAGTTCAATATACTATGTACTATGTTAGTAGGGACCAATAAGAAGATGAAAGAAAGTAACCAACAATATAAGGCTTTTGCCAAATAAGTTCTGCATGACACCTAAGTCCATACTTCTAAGACACACTGTTAACATGATGACGGTCAACCCCTCAGGCAGACCTTGAATAAACTAGATACCTCAGGAAGGCTAGTGAAATGGACCATGGAGTTATGAGAATTTGATGATAAATATCAACCTAGGGTGGCAAACTAATTCAATCTCCGAAGGACTTCATTGATGAGTTTAACAACATAAACGAAGAAGAAAAAGAATAGCCCCAGGCCACTGCTGGTGCAACGAAGGCTGATTAAGGATACTATGCTCTCCATATACCAAGTTATAGACCCTACCATTCTAGATGGAGTTATTCACCCAAATGGATAATTGGGTATCTCAGAAAGTGGAGCAGGACTCCATCTTATGACCCTTGAAGGAGGTACAATGTCACTTGCTTTTGTTTTTGTATTAAAAGGTTATAACCACGAGGAACAATATGAATATATGGTAGCAGGTTTGTGTGTTACCATAAATTCCAATTCATAACAACCTGTAGCAATCAACGACTCTTAGTTAGTGGTCAATTAGATATGAACAATAAATGGCTAAAGGGGACCACGTATCTAACTAACTTGAACTAGTCAGGGGAATCATCCTTAAAACACCAAGCACAGGCGAAGAATTTTTAGGTTGATAATTTGGAAAGGGTGGCCTCCATAAATGAAGTTAACCTATAGGTTTTCATTGTCTTTATGAACCAACCACACCTCCTAAAGCTTAAATTCAACTCAGTTTCTGCAAAAAAAAATCAAATTGGACCACAACAGTCATAAAGTACCTTAATAATGGTATATTGCCAAAAGATAAACACTAAGTCAAATGCTCGAAGTCTCTAGCATCATGATATTAACTCGATCAATGGGTATTATTCAGATAGGGATTTAACTATTCCCTGCAATGATGCTTATGACCTCAAGGATAAAAATATATCCTTAATGACGTCCACAATGGTGTTTATGATGCACACACTAGTCATAGAACTCTATTTAACGAGATCCCATGGAAATGATACTTCCGTCTTTCCTTAAAAAGGGAAGAAAAAGCACTAATATAATGGTGTTACATATGTTAGAGGTTTGTTAATGTCCCAAAACATCCTTTGGTGAGAATGACCCCTATGTTCAGTCCATAGCCCTTTGCATAATTGGAGTGGACCTATTAGGGACTTTATTACTAAGAAAGAGACAAAGTATATTCTACAGAGTGGACATACACTAAAATATAACATTTATTTTTTCAAAGAAGGATATGAGGACTATAGTTTTTTAGAGTTTTAATTAATCCAGCCTTATCTCAAAATAGGTTTCGGGGCCTACAAGACATTAACCTTAAGTTATTTAGGGCTGTAGGGACTTCAACCTTATATCAAAATAGTATCGAAGGGCCACGGACTTTAACCTCTCAATGAATCCATCCTTAGCTCAAAACTGGCTTTAAGGATTCAGGCCCTTAACCTTAAACTTTTTTAGAGTATTAAGGAATCCATAATCTAAACAAGTTTTGATGCATATAGGCCCTTAAACTTAAATCTCTTAGGTTTTCAAGAATTCTATCCTTAGCTAAAGAAGGTTTTGAGGCCTCCAAGATCTTAACTTTAAATTTATCAGAGTTGTAAGCATTCTAGGCTTGTCTCTCGCAAATTTATAATCCAAAAATTACAAATGCTAATAATTATAAGGACCCAATACTTAGTTGCGAAAGGTATCAAGGACTGATCATGCTCGACTCTTTCATCCCGAGGATAATTCCAAGGATCTCACCCTTCACTGTCATAAGACTAAAAATATTCACTATTAGATCCATTAACTTCTAAAAATTCATAAGTTATTTCGCCTTGCATACTATTAAAGAAATTATTGGTGGCTATTGATGATATCAAGAGTGATTCTCAAACTCAAGTCTAGGGAAAATATATCGCAATATTGGTTGGGATCAAGAGAGAGGTAAAAGTATCTCTTTCTTCTAGGTTGGCACTTCAACAAAAGTTCAAAACCCATAGCTAAATTAGTGATCGCCATAGGTACTTTTCAGATTGTATCAACCTGACAACACCTCTATAGACGCAATTCTTATCAAATAGGACTTTCACTACCAATAAAGGATCTCATCATTCCATTCCACCACATACCTATGCATCAAAGGATGATTAAGGGTATCATAATCCTAGATACTAGCTTAACATCTCAAATAAGTGGCAACCACACCTTAAAGAGACCTTGTTGTTAGTAGAGTCTACCTCAATTATATCCTTCTGGATGCAATCCGGTTTTAGACCTTTAATATATAATTAAAATATTTTAATTACATTATACCATCTTGCACAAGCTAAGTATTTCTTACAAATACTGGGGCCAGGATTTGTACATCAATCTTATGGGTTGGTGGGAAGTATGCATAATGTTCTACCAGCCCCCAGTTAACCATTAGAGTTTGTCCAAGGGTATTAAATGTCATTTTATGATCCTAAAAACCATCACCACTAACTTGAAATCCTTACACAAATACTCAACACGTATACTTTAGTGGTAGAGCTTAGTGATGATCGCCCATGCCTTAAACATACATCACCAACAACTTCCAACAACTAGCTATATAAGGAGTTCTTAAGGAAGGCTATAAGGATTCAAATTCATTCAATTACTCACATAGACAATATTTATCATTGTTGGAAGATTTTCGACCACTTTAGTCTCATACATTTTTTTATAAGCACCGCATTTAGGTAATTTAGCTTTAATATAGTCTTATTAGTCCTAAGTGAGGAGTCATTCAATTACTTTCTAAGATCCATTCCATACAAGAATTATGGCTTTTAGCAAGGAAAAAAGTCATTGGAAAAGTTATAATTTTGTAGCAAAAAACCTTTTACAATGATTTTTTCGTTGTAACGTTCCTAGCACTAGCCATCATGCAATAGATCTTTTGCTAGGAAATTTTATCATCCTTTTCGTTGCAAAAACGTTTTCATAGTTTGACTAAAAATCTTTTATAATGAATATTTCATTGCAAATGATTCTAATAATTTCCCACAAAAGATATATCAAGAGAATTAAAATTCCTTACCAAATGTTAATTTTTGTTGCTAAAAGTATTTTGTAACACTTTTTTGTCATTGAAAAAAAATACTTTTGATTGCAAATAATGACCATCTTTGTAACGATAGATTTTAGCAACATTTATTTCATTGCCGAAGATATTTTATTCCTTGATAATAGTCATTATTTCATAATGAAATATCTTTGTAACTTTTTTTTGCATTGTACACGAATACTACTTTGGTCGAAAAAAAGAAGCATTCATAATTATAGTGTTTTCGTAATAAATATTTCCTTGCAAGTAATATTAGATAATGAGATAAATAAAAAAAAAAATAAGTAAATACACATAATTAAAAGACATTATATTATATCCAAAACATAAATGTACTACTCTCCATGTCACAATGAGTCTTAAAATTAAATAATACTTCATAACTAACAGATGACTTTAACCTGGTTTTCTCATCAGAAATAAAATGATAAAATCAACACTTGTCATCACACAAGTTGATTCGAAGGGACAAGAGATACTTTAGGGACAACTTTCTCAAGAGAAATGTTTTTCTCTAGTAGTAAGGCGACCTTCATTACACCCATCTCTGATGCAAGAGCTTGGATTAGGATATTCAAATCTACGATCTCTATTTGTAACTTTTTGTTCTCCAATTCAAAATTCTGCATGCATAGTGATTTCAAAGGTCGGGTACCAAAACCCTTCACGTATCCCAACCTCTTCCTAAGGGCTTTCTGACAGATTAATGCTTCATCAGAATCGTCCGAGTATTTTTGTAATTTAATCACCTATTTCTATAAAGAAAAAGAAAAGAATATGTTAGACTATCACTTTGAGTATTTTTTACCCTTTTTTTTAAAAAAATCAAAAGAGTTTCTTTCATTTATTTATTAAATCGAACCTATTGTGACCCATAAATAACTAATCCAACATCTATAGCTATAAGTAAATCATCAATGCCCCTTCCACCGATTTGACTTTATCTTAAAAAAAATGACAGAGTTTCCTTTATTTATTCATGAAATCTAACTTATTGTGATAGAAATCAACAATCCAAAGACTCCCTTCCACCGATTTTAACACAAATCAATCTAGCCCGCATGACTTGGGAGTAATGCTTTATGTTTAAGCATGCAAAATTATTTTCTTTTATATACTTACATAGTTAGACTCTACTTCTTCACTAATCTACCCCCTTTCCTTCATCCAATGAGTATTATAAAACACTTCGGTTTCCCCTTTTGGCTTCTCAAATACTTTACCTACCTATTAACATAAGAAAATAAAATGCATAATTACATGTATCCACACAAATTAAAATATAATAAATGTTATGTGCAAAAAAGTATTACCATGTCTTCATACAAGTATTAGGCAAAAGACTTTTTACCTCCCTCATGAACATACTTAGAATTTCAGTAACTAGTAGAGTAAGCATGCTAAGTGGTGTTGAGATTCACGTTGTTGATTATGACCTCCATTTGCACTAACCAGTATAAAACCAATATTATTCCAAGATTCATCCATTAAATAGATAAGGTCTACTATTTTTCAATTAATCACAAGACTCTAAGCTTCTTCCATTAATGTTCTGATGGTCATAAAATAATATGCTTCAATGGTATAATTTATATTCGATTATAAAATAAATGAGCATTAATAATATATGTTTCTTGACTTGTATTAGATTCCATACCCAAAGATATACTTTCGGGCCTATCTAATAGGAAGTTATGAGTTCTAATAGAGATTGATATATACAAATTGGCCAAGATAATTCGGGTCTCACATGAAATAGATAAACATATTCGGATTTGAAACGAACCATTAATAAAATTAGACTCATGATCGCAACAATGATAAAACTAACATTTTTGGGATCTGCATCCAAGAGTAGACATAAAAGACAACACTTAGGCTTATGTGTTATAATTTTCCAAAGTGATTTGATGTCATAATAAAACATGATTATATTGGTAGAATGAAAGGAATCATTCATACTGCACAGTGAGTCGCCGAAGTTATTGATTGATTCGATCATTCCAAAATTTTGCGCAGTTGAATCTTACGTATTTGAATCTACTAGACCACAAGTACTCCCACACTGGACACACCAATGACCCAATTTTAATAAATGTTATGTGATGAATTTTTAATGTAAGGATACATGAATATATATCCCTAGATATAATTAAGAATCTAATAACATATAGTTTAAAATATTACCGTGCGATGAAATTATGGATGCAACTTGACATATACATCCACACAACTCAAGTAATTTCCATGTTTTGCTAAATTAGCCCATAAACTCTTCATGAGAATGTTACCTACAAATCAGAGAAATAAATACTAAAATATGAATCAATTGACGTAATGAATTAAGTCAATGTTACCTCACTTAAGTCATCCGAGCTTTGTTGCAATTCCAGCATCTCATTCTATAAGAAAAGAGGGTGTATATTATCATATAGAATCAAAACAAAAATAAATTAAGCAAAATTGCAAAAATAAAAAAGCATTGACATACATTGATAATACACTTACAAGCATGTGCTGGTTTAAGTTGAGGTTTGTTGTTACTCATAGGAGAAAACATGCCCCAAACCCACAGAAAAATGTAGGATCAAATCCATATTTATATAATAAATTCTTAATATATATAGTACATAACATAACTAACAGCATAATATTACCACACAAATCAGTATAGTAATTTATGATAGAAAAACATGTCAATATTCCTAATTTCACTATAAGCACATTTACATAACTAGCAAAAACTGGGAGCTAGATTTCTCTCCAACAACAACATTTCTAATTTCTCTCCAATGCTTCCAAGCTTGGCGTCTAGACATGGCCACCAAAAGTGTACGTTCAGTTATGTTTTGGCTACTATTCATAGGTTTATATATTTATTTTGAGCATGCAATTCACCAACAGCTCAACGTAATCGAACATTACCCTTTAAAGACCGTAGATGCACAAATTTCTCTTCGTAAAACTTCTCATAAACTTCTTGAAACTTGGTGTTTTCATTCTTCAACAAATTCACATTGCATAAGCACATCAGACACCAAAACATCAGGTGGTATAAGACAAATCTCATCATTTACAATTAATATTAAGTTCCTTTGTTATACGCAGACCTCTTTTGAGCTCTTTGAAAGTGCCTTAGCAAAGCTTTGCCTGGAATTCATATACGACAAGTATAGTTAAAGATACTAAACATGAAATTAAAGAATAATAATATGATGATAGAACTCAAAGAGAATAATTAATTTTCTTCCAATTGCATGTTATACTGAGATCTTTCTCACCTTTCTTTCTTTAGTTTTGACTTTAACTCATCGAGATTATACTTGACTTTCAAAGCCACACTGTCATCAAGCAAATATTAGCATCTGCAAATTAGTTTAAGTGATAAAAATGGAAGAAGTTTTGAGTTGAAATTTGAAGTCTTATTCCGTGATCAATGTTCTTTTAGTAAAATCACAGAAGTGTAAGAAGTAAAGGGATGTACTAAATTTCATAATTACACTAGTTATTTTGGCTAAAAACATTTAAAGCAATCAACTCAATTAATCAATCAGATTTTGATTCCATAATGAATTTAGTTGGGAGACAGTCCCTCATTTAAACATTTCCTTAGTTTTCTCATCAACAAAGTGACTAATCAACTAAATGACATATTATTCATCGATAATTGAATATTAAAGTGAATAAATAAGTTGACTAATCCACATATTATCCTCCATTATTTTCATAGTAGTACCAAAGCATTAACAAATGGCAAGTGCTTGAAATTAAACCTAGATAGACTGGCTTGAGAAACAAATATTTTTCAAAGAAAGTGTAATTTCACTAATAATTGAACCTTATTCATCTTAAAACTAGATAATAGTCCAAAGAAGCCAGGAGATATGATCATTGATTACTAGTTCTAGTTTATAATTTGGATTTGACTTGATTTCACCATCGTTATTAGATACCCTTAACTCAAATACAATTGTTAGTTGTGTAGATATTTAGCATGGGGTATATACCAATATTCAATGAATTTGAATTTCATCTATGTACAATATATGTTCATTAAATAAAGAATCATTATCAATGGTAAGTATATTTTACACTAGTAAACTAAGTAAGTATTAAACATTATTATTATATTTTGACACAAAGAACATTGGTACACAATAATAATTTAAGAGGACAAATTGATAATGGTAGTATACGTCAAATGATTAACAATAAGTAAAATCATTGTTATGTGAGCAAGTGTTATAAGATTCATTGTATGACATTTTAACTAATGCATGTTATTGAGAAAAGGGCAGTTGAAGGAGCATAATCAGCTCATTTGGGTGGACTTCCAAGTTTAAAATCTCATTCGATTTGATTATATATTTAAACAATCAAACCAAAGCATAGTTGAAGTCAATACATACTAAACTATAATGAAAAAAGTCACCGAAGCCAAGACATGAAAGAATAGGCATTTACATACAAAAGTTTGATGAAGTAGTTTTTTTAATAATGAGTTCGGGTTTGATAAGTGCAACACCCCGTATTTTTGCATATTTTTATTTAATTAAATTAAGAAATTAATTGGGGAAAAATAGGTTTTAATTAAATTACGAGTGAAGTAATTTAATGCGGTTAGATGATAGTTGCGACTATTAAATATTAATCGAGAGGTAGATACTGATTAATATTGTATTATGATATTTACTACGTGCGAATAGTACATAATTGATAATTAAAATTAAACGGCATATCGAGTGATACGTGCGTAATTTATTTTATCTCACCGGGAGTCGCGTGTAGACTATTTTGAGGTGAGAAATGAGAAATATATTTTTAAGTGACTTACATGATAATTTAGATCTCACGAATGATTACATATGGGTCTATTTACACAGAATAGTATACCCGGGAGTATAGTTTTGGTCCTGGGTCAATTTTAAACCAAATTGGCACCTATTAAGGGCCTTTCGGTCAGTTTCCAAAAAGAGGTTAAGGGACCTACGAAATTTAGATCCATATATCTGATATTTAGAGATTAGGGTTAGGTCTCATAACACAAATATATTAGAGAGGCCATTAGAGAGAAGAGGGAACCATTTGCCAAAGCCTAAGGAGATATTTGTGAAGGTGGTGAAGGATTTCTTGCACCTCAAGGCAATTGGAAAGGAAGATTTGAGAAGAAGAAATCAATCATCAACCAAGAATCCACGAAATCAGATCAATCAACTAACACAAGTGTTTATTTAAAATCGATTTGATGTTATAATACCCATATGTCGGGATTTCATGAATAGATTGATTTGATTTAAAAAATATTTTATGAAAAGTACCAAATTGATTAGATGTTTGGGTAAAATTGCATATAGTTAGTGTTTATATCTGTAGAGGATTTGAAATCAAAAGGGTTTTGATTATTACTATGGATTTTAATCTGGGTTTTGAATTGAATGAAATGGATGAACATAAAACTAGATTATGAAAGAGTTTTGAGGGATTGATTCATTCTTAATTGATTTCGGTAAAGTTTTAATGTGGTTGAAACATTAGAGATCATCCTAACTCATGTAGAAATAGTTAGGAATACTTGGATGTGAATTTAGTGAAGAATTATGGGATATGAGTAATTCACAAAGCGTGAAAAAATCGAAGAAGATGAAGCTGCACCTTTTCGATGGATCGATCGACCCTTAAGTGTCGATCGATCGACCCTTGTAGATTTTGGGTTCTTTTCTTAGTTAATTTTTTTGGGATTACCAATGATGGAAGGGAATATTAAAGAGTGATATTATACCTATGTAGGAACTTGATAAAGACCAGGGGGTATAGTTAAGGTCCATTAAGGTCTTTGTGTGTATGACTTAGTGTATGGATCGACGGGGATAACCAATTGAGAAATATATCGGGAAATTTGGTAATTGAGCTAGGGAGAATGGGTAGACATAATTTTAACTTGTATACCAGTGGGTTAAAGATGGTAACTACTGAATTTATACAAAGAGCGGTATCTAGGACCCTTAGAGTTGTGTGGACACTCTTATTGATACGATAGTGAGATAAATCGTAAAGAAAATAGTACGACAAGTATGTGAGAGATATATACTATGTACCACTACACCAAAGGCTTAATTTGTAACGAATTTTTAAAACTATTTCTAACGGATTTTGTTCGTTAGATTGTGGTAACGGTTAAAAACCGTTACAAATATAATACAACCGTTACAATATATAATAATTGATGCAAAACTTATTAGGAGAAAATTAAAAATAAAAATAGATACCCAATTCAGGTGGGATATTCATATTTCCCTAATTCCCAATTGTGTTGCAAAAGGTTTTCCCTCTCCGACCACTTCCTCTGCCCCTGATGAACATCTTCTAGCACTACCTCTCCCCATTCAACTCATCGGTTTAAAACAAACCCTCTTCCAAAAACCATCTAAAACATGAACAAGAGAGCAAGAAGACTATAATATTAAAGACAAGCAGTTGGGCACCTCCACCTTCTACATCTAAGATCATCAGTTACGGTGTTTGTTTCCTATCTACTCTATTTTATAATTTTTATGGTTTCAAATTCTCTGATTTTATCGATCTGAGTTATTTCTAATTTAACACTCTCTCTATCTCTCGATTTTTTATTTTCTAGTAATGGGTTTCTCTCCTTTTGCATGTTGGTAGAGTTCAAGTAAATGGGTTTATTAATGTTCTTGTCAATCATTGTAAAACCCCTGTTGAATTTGTATATAATGGCTTCAATCCTTAGGTTTCGTAAGCTATGTTATCTAGAGCCTATAAAATGTTCTCCATTGGGTTTTAAATCATTTGAGACCCCAAAAGATGATGAGAAACAACCATTTGAAACCCCTAAAATTGAGAGGAAAGATGAAGGTGTTGTTGAGAAAGTGATAAAGAAGAGGAAGAACAAGAGGCATCCTAAGGATTGGAGATGTGTAGATTACTGTTGCTGGATAATTGGGTATATATGCACTACTTGGTGGCATTTATTATTCATATACCATTGTTTGCCTGCTAATTTTCTCGGGCTTAAAGTGACTGAACCGCCTAAGACGAGGCTCAAACAAGAAGGCTTGACTGTGCTTCACCTTGTTGTTTTGGTGCCTGGCATTGTTTTCGGCACCATCTACTAATGGAGCAAAAGACTGGGTTTTTTGTGGATCTTCCCTGTCTTGTGAAGATAAGGTTTGTTCTATTAAAATAATTATCTTATGTACACATAGACATGTATATATGTGTGTGCAGTATTATACTTTAAGACTATTTTCTATTTTAAAGGCATGACATAGTGTAGCTAGGAGGAACTCAAATGACTATAGAATGTGGGGTGCAAACTAAAATTAACAGACTCAAAATAATCACTTCAATTTTTTTGGGACGATAATAAGTAGTCTTTGGGAAATCTGTCGTGCAGTATTGTTTGGACAATTTTTCAAGCAGTTATGTTGTAATAATATCAAAGTGTTGGAAGCCAAATGTTACCCATGTGATTGCTGCCCCAGATGTAAACTTGTTCTCATTGGCACTTGAGGTGGAAATCACGACTGAAGTGAAAAGTGAACAATTCAAGGAAGAAATGATGGTCAAGAGTGAGATAAATAAAGAAAGAGCTGGCATAATTTTTCTTGAGTAGGAGGTATGCCTAAAATAAAGTTATGGGTGAATATACGCATATTTCTTTGAATAATTTGCGTTCTCATTCTTGGCGGTCTAAGATGTATGCCTAAAATAAAGTTAGTCTTTGGATATTGGTGTTGTGGATTTATACATACATTGTTTAATAGTGTTGGCAAGTACATGACATAGTTGGGCGTAGATTACCAATTTCGCCAATGGCGAATATTTTTTTTCATCTTCTTCTTATGCTTATTATTGTTTTATTCTTAACAATTCTGCCCAAATATTTTTAAAAAACGGAAACTTCTTAAATGGGATTAGACTGGTGAATCATTTTTGGGTCCTATGCTGGTTTTTAGCCGCATGAATTATTCGAGATGGTATACAATAAATGTAAAATACGCATATCTCTTTGTTTGAACATACCTATGTAAAACGTCTACATAACGTAGATGAAATTACTTGACACCACATCGAGATAGAATTAACAAGTAGGAATTAAAGTGAGTGAAATAAAGTTTGGTGGGTTGTTGTCCATGTAAGGAAGATGAGATGGAGATGTTCAAAAAGCTAAATAAAACAAATAAGATTTAATTTCAGTGCTTACTCAAATGAGCCATTATACTCATTTCATACTTTTGTCATGTTCCTGCGAGTTGTTGTCTTACTTTCAAAAAATTACAACTCATGAGATTGGTAGTTTTCTTCTAAAGAGACTCATTTGAGAGGAAACCCCTCAGAGAATAAAAAGTTTTTTCGAAGAATTTGAATTTGATCTATGTACAACATATGTTCAAGAAATAAAGAATCATTATCAATGGTATGTATATTTTACACTAGTAAACTAAGTAAGTATTAAACATTATTCATATATTTTGACACAAAGTACCTTGGTACACAATAATAATTTAAGAAAATAAATTGATAATGGTAGTATACTTCAAATGATTAACAATAAGTAAAAGCATTATTATGTGAGCAAGTGTTATAAGATCCATTGCATGACATTTATACTAATGCATGTTATTGGTAAAGGGCAGTTGAAGGAGCATAATCAACTCATTTGGGTGGACTTCCAAGTTTAAAATCTCATTCGATTTGATTATATATTTATACAATCAAATCAAAGCATAGTTGAAGTCAATACATACTAAACTATAATGAAAAAACTCACCGAAGCCAATACCTGAAACAATAGGTATTTACATGCAAAAGTTTGATGAAGCAATTTTTTTTAATAATGAGTTCGGGTATGATAAGTGCAACACCCCGTATTTCTACGTATTTTTATTTAATTAAATTAAGAAATTAATTGGAGAAAAATAAGTTTTAATTAAATTACACGAGTGAAGTAATTTAATGCGGTTAGATCATAGTTGTGACTATTAAATATTAATCGAGAGGTAGATAATGATTAATATTGTATTATGACATTTACTAAGTGTGAATAGTACATAATTGATAATTAAAGTTAAACGACATAGCGAGTGATACGTCCGTAATTTATTTTATCTCACGGGGAGTCGCGTGTAGACTATTTTGAGGTGAGAAATGAGAAATATATTTTAAGTGACTTACATGATAATTTAGAGGTCACGAATGATTACAGATGGGTCAAAATAGTCGGAATAGTATAACTGGGAGTATAGTTTGGGTCCTGGGTCAATTTTGAACCAAATCGGCACATATTAAGGGCGTTTCGGTCAGTTTCCAAAAAGTGGTTAAGGGACCTATGAAATTTAGATCCATTTATCAGATATTTAGAGATTGGGGTTAGGTCTCATAACACAAATATATTAGAGAGACCACTAGATAGAAGAGGGAACCATTTTCCAAAGCCTAAGGAGAGATTTGTGAAGGTAGTGAAGGGTTTCTTACACCTCAAGGCAATTGGAAATGAAGATTTGAGAAGAGGCAATCGATTATCACCTAAGAATCCATGAAATCAGATCAATCAACTAAGGAAAGTGTTTATTTCCAATCAAGTTGATGTTATAATACCCATGTGTAGGGATCTCATGAATATATTGATTTGATTTAAAAATATTTGATGAAAAGTAACAAATTGATTACATGTTTGGGTAAAATTGCATGTAGTTAGTGTTTATATCTGTAGAGGATTTTAAATCAAAAGAGTTTTGATTATTACTACGGATTTAAATCTGGGTTTTTAATTAAATGAAATAATTGAACACAAAACTAGATTATGAAAGAGTTTTGAGGGTTTGATTCATTCTTAATTGATTTCGGTGAAGTTTTAATGTGTTTGAAACAATAGAAATCATCCTAAGTCATGTAGAAATAGTTAAGAATACATGGATGTGAATTTAGTGAAGAATTATGGGACTTGAGTAATTCAAAAAGCGTAAAAAATCGAAGAATATGAAGTTACACCTGTTCGATGGATCGATCGACCCTGGAAGATTTTGGGTTCTTTTCTTAGTTAATTTTTTTTGGGATTACCAATTATGGAAGGAAATATTAAGAGTGATATTATACCTATGTAGGAACTTGATAAAGACGAGTAGGGTATAGTTAAGGTCAATTAAGGTCTTTGTGTGTAAGACTTAGAGTATGGATCGACAGGGATAACCAATTAAGAAATAGATCGGGAAATTTGGGAATTGAGCTATGGAGAAAGAGTAGACATCTATTTAACATGTATACTAGTGGGTTAAAGATGGTAACTACTGAATTTATATAAAGAGGGGTATCTAGGACCCTTAGAGTTATGTGGACACTCTTATAGATACGATAGTGAGATAAATCGTAGAGTAAATAATACGACAAGTATGTGAGAGATATATACTACGTACTAACACGTATTATCGGGTTGTGTGAATACCTACTTATGTATAGAAATACATTGGTTGTGTGAATACCTAAAGTATACTATATATTTATATATATATTGGTGATCGAGGTGGGATTCCGAGCCAATATAATCTATAGCTCTTGGTGATCGAGGTATGATTCTGAGCCATGAGATATAAATCACTTTTGGTGATCAAGGTAGGATTCAGAGCCAATAACCCCTAAAATGTGATACAGGGCAGTGATTAAATAGTATGTTTTTATAGTATATATTATGTGCTAAATATATATACATAAAGTATGCTTAATTTTGTGTTGGGATCGATGATTATCTAGAACAATACATGAAAGCTCGATTTGGGGTCGATGATTACCCGGACCAAATTTGAGGATGAATAATATGGGGGTCGATGATAATTCCGTCCCAATATTCATATGTATGACCTTTACATTGGGATTGAGAGATATCCTAACCAATATAAATGTTAGGATTATTGGGGTCGATGATTTGCCGGACCAATAAATCCTTATAGTATATATTATGTGTGAAATATATGCTTCATGATATTCTACTTATGTGCGATAGTATATATATATACACACACACATACACATCTAATTGGTAAATTGAGTAGAGAGAAACTTAATTTCGAGATTAGAAATAGATTGGGAATATCTATAGTAAATTAAGTAATGAAACTTAATTATGGAAGTTGAATAATGTTAAATATGAAACTCTATATGAATTAAATAGTGAGACTTGATTATGATGATGAAATTTAACATATGTGAATGTTACATAAGAAATGAAGAACATGCCAGAAATGTTAATAATGAATCGTTTTGTATGGGCAATACTAGGGAGTATACTATTGATAAGATCGGTTATATACTTTAGTCAAAATATCTTTGGGTTGGTAACTAGGTGGGCTAAGTATAGAACGTTAGGCGTGCACATTAGATGAGAGGTGAGGAAACTTAAGGGAGTGTGCGTGAATCTAACATGTGTAATCAATAAACAATTTTAATTGTGATAAATTACTTGTTAAATGTTTTCAAATGTTTTGAGTACTAACTCTTACTATAAAAATGTTTTCAAAACCTTTTAGGTGTCCAGCCACAAAGGCTCCATACTTGATTTCATTCCAGGGATTCAGAGTTATAGCACTGTGGATAGTGACATGACTATTGAGTAGTCGACTCTTTCATTCAGATCTAGAATAATGTCTTATTCTTGTATCTCATGTGTAGATATGTTGTAATTTGACTACATTGTAGTTCTAATTTTGTATCAGTTTTACTTAGTAGTTGAATTATTAATTTTTTCTTGGTTATAATTTTAACTGACTGTTTATTTGACATGACTTTGATGCTTTTACATATTATGGATGGTTTGGATTTCAGTACCTTGTGAATGTTTGTTTAGCTCTTAAACTATTCTTTTATCCTATTTAATTGGAAGATAAAATTTGGCACCGATTCAATTAACTATTAGGCAATTAGTAATTAATTTAGTTTTTGACAGTGAGGCTAAGAATGCACCATATGAGAAACTTGTTTTAATTTGATAAAGGCCTGATCACCCGATATTTAATTAGGCAGGGTGTCACAATAAGCATATGCAATCAGTTCTTTCTTTTGAATAATTGGCGAGTTGAGTTAGAGACTTTAGAGATCAATTGTAATACCCTAACCCGAATTTATGGGTTACTGTGAGTCAACCCTGTCCGACCCTAGTGTTAGGCGTGAAGTGCAATGGAACAACCTATATAATTTTCTTAATCCAGTGTTATTTTAGTATGTTTCACTAGTAAGCATGCGACTCTAGTTTCAAGAAAAACTATGCGAGGGACGTATGGGGAGTACCCTGAAGTCAAAGTAAATCAAGCTAGTAACGTAACCATAAATAAAATATACTTACCTGTAAAATGTCCTCAAATTACGGAACCGCTCCCAACCTGCAGTAATAAAGTGGGGATGTGAGCCTATGCCCAGTGGGATTTATACAAACGATATAGAAATGAACGTAATAAAGGAATACTCACACACTACAACCACATGCATGAGAAAATACGTATATATCTACATACGTATACCTTTGGAAAATACACATGCCAATGCATTAACCATTTTACTTTCGAAGAAATCTTACTTATCCAGATTAATTTACCTTAATAAAGTAAAGACTTTCTATTCATACTGACCGGGCGGAAAAAGTGTGTTCGTGTGAGGACACAATCGTCATGTGTTTCGCCGCCGCGATACAAAAGAAAACCTAAGCTACAACTACACTTGACAAGCAAGCACAGCGGTAAGTCGGATATCGTAAGAAATCCACAGGGAGTTATTGAATTTTAGATGTTAATTGTTTAATTACTTTAGGAATAAAAGTGTAAAAGATGATAGGTTGGAAATGGTGATAAAAGAAAAGAATAAGTTACGCTACACAAAAGTAAAGCGAGGATCGGGATCGCATCCTACCAAACAGATCAAAACAATATACTTTTCAAGATTCCGGCTCGAAAGCAATTTAATCGAGCATTTACAATTAAGCATAAACATCACACAATAAGGAATTTAACCCAAAGTTGCGAGATTAAACATTTAACGGAAAATGGTCACACGCGAATTAAATTCGGATTATCGCTATAAACACTAAAGTTGCATGACAAATAAAGTTAAACGCATAACAATCCAACTTTAATACACGCGGTTTCAATTAAATGCAATTTCACACGAAAACCTAACTTTCAAGGTTCTAAACCCGTAAATGGCGGAACACAATCCCGAACCTATTTATCTACGGACAAATCATGGAAATAAACTAATTTACACTAATATTAAACTAATTAAGTAAGAAATAAATTTATCTAGGCAAGAAAGTAAAGAAAGCAAGTAAATGAAAGCATGGAAATTAAGGAAAACAACTAAATTAATGTAATTAAAACTAATGTACAACTTACAAAACAAAGAGTACAAGAGAGGAGTAGGGAAAATCTCCCAAGTTTGCAAGCCCTAAAACTAGGGAATAATGAAGATATCTAAGATCCCCTCTTCAAAATGAAGAGATAAGGGTTAAATACAAAATATCCCATGGCAAAATTGTAAATAAAAAGGAAAATTGCCAAATATCAGCAGGAACGAATCGATTTGGCCTGGAGCCGAATCGATTTGGCCCCCCGATATTTGGCTACTGGTCCGAGCCGAATCAATTTGGAAATCTCCAAATCGATTTGGCTAGGGGGCCGAATCGATTTGGGTTGGAGCCGAATCGATTTGGCTTCCTGGTTTTGGTCTCTTTGGAATCCTCTTCCGCTAAAAGTCTAATAACTTCTTCGTTCGGACTCGGAATCACGCACCGTTTGCGGCCACGCGAAGCTTGTTCAGAGGGCTACAACTTCCATGAAGACATTGGGACAATTTCCTAAATTGTGAATTGACTAAAATGCCCTTACGCATGCGGATTTGTACGAAACTTCACCGGAATGCATCCAACTTCATACTTAGCACCTTCAATCCCTACAAAAGCCCAAATATACCTCATATAGCATGTTAACATATAAAATGGAGGTTTTCTGATTATCGAGCATAAATATAGGAATTAAGGTATCCGAGGGGGCTAATAACGCGTACATTAACGGGTGAAATACGCAATATTTGCGTCGTATCACACCCCCTAACTTACACATTGCTAGTCCATAGCAATGAAATAGGAAACAACAAGAACTACAAGAAAACAAAAAGAAGGATACAAGTACAAAATGGGATGAAAAAGTAATAAAAAGATAAGGCCACTTTCGCAGGCGAACGATTGCATTTAGTATATGCAATAAACCGTTAAACCCCTAGGTTACCCTAGTGGACGAGTGTTGTCTCGTGAGGGTTTTCAGAGATGACACCCACAAACATCATATAGTTTCCTCAAAAGATGCCCAACCAACCATGCGACAAACTCAACAACAATGAAAAATATTTCAAACATGTTATTAGCATATTGAACGAATTCAAGCTGAAATCCATTGTTATTAACAGGTTGAATGCACCTCATAGAATTGAAACTTTAAAAGTGGTAGGGGGGAGAGCACATGCATAGTGTGATTTGGCAAAAACTTAAATAATTCAAATAAATAAAAAGCAAGCATATATTCAATCCTCACGGGCATTACGCTCATCAAATGAATTCCCTCGGAATGGTAGGTAACACACGGAACATGCGGGCATAAAGAGTAAATGTAAATGGAAACTAGGCCGTGCACATGTCACAAATGAAGAACGCTATATATAAAAGGAAAAACTGTAATCTCAATGAAAGGATACCGCACACTAAAAGAGGCAAAATGCATTTTCACAGATTATCAAAACTATTATGACTTTTAAATAAATGCACCCTAAGATCACATAGGACTTTATAGGGTTGTAATGTAGGTTTGGGGTTAAGGTACGAAATGAAGGGTATATGTACGGATTCAAAGTGTTCGGAGATGAAAACTTGAAATAATGGAAAGAATGTGGGCAATACCAAAATTGGAAAATAAGTTCCAAACGAGCATTAGATATATCATCGGGGAGAGTAATCAAAGCTTATTGAACACTATACACAACATATACAACTTTCTCTTTATTTTCTTTTCTTCTTTTTCTAACTTTTTCTTTTTTATTTTCTTTTTGTTTTTGCTTTCTCTTTTTCTTTACTTTTTTTTTTCACATCACTTTTCTTTACTTTTCAAACTCTCATATGCTTAAATTGCAACCACACTACAATAACATCATTCAATCCCAAGTATCATTCCAAACAAAGGTATGTAAGGTATATGTATGGTATATAACTCCAATTTGGAGTTGGTTATTGGATTTGGGTTATGAAATGAAAGACTATATTTAGGCTCAAAGTGGTTAACGAGGGTAAACATATAAGGGTGAGGTCAAGGCTAATATGGGTGATATAAGAAAGAGGGCCTATGATCATTTCACAAAGTTTACGCAATTCTCGAGTCAAAACAATATATGAAAATCATGATCAAGTAACACATTTCAAGTATGAACTCAATTAATGAACGGTCAAATGCAAGATTAGTGAGATTACCAACGAATTCAACGTTTTCAATGAGAAAAGAATAGTGTTTAACACTCACAAACAACGAAAGGTACAAAGCTTACTTGGTGTAAGTATATACAATGCAACAAAAGATTACCGAGTTATAAAAATCTTAAACCAAATCAATATAACCAGGAAAGTGCATATGCTCATGGGATAAAGTTTAATTCATGAAGTTATTCACAATATCAATGATTTGAGGACTAAAGTCCAATAACTTCTAAAATCGAGAACATGCATCATTGAGTTGTCTATTGGATCGGGCAATTATTGAAATTTATCACTGGAAACAAGGCAAAATGCCCAACAAAGGAGAAAAAAAAAGAAAATATTTTTGAAAATTTTCAAATTTTTCACAAAAAGGCATACTTAGTAACTAAATGTGAGCAAATCCATGGACTACACATGAAATGGATAGAATATCCTACACCCCCTAACTTAAATGTTGCATTGTCCTCAATGCGCATTAAGAACACAACACAAAGAGAGGAAAAGAACGATATTACCCAAAATTGGAGCGATCTCCATAAGCGCGAGTCCAAAGGAATCTACAAAACAAGTTAGTACCGAGCATAGAAAAAACAAATAACAAAAAGTTAACTAATTACACTAGACTAAATTAAAAAGGAAAGAAAAAAAAAGGAAAGAAAGAAAATTAAAAAGCTAACTATTTACAACCTACTATTTAGGCTTCACACTAACTATACACTAGAAGTCTAAATAGTTGAGGGTCCACCCAAAAAGGTATTTGACTTTGAAAGATCAACGGTGGACCCTCCAAAGCGAACATGCCTCCCGGAAAATAATAATTCCGTTTGAAAAACGGAAGGCATGTGGGTGGTGAAAAAAGTGAACCATCGCCAATTTGAAATTTGGGGCAGACGATGGGGGATTTGGATAATAAGGGGGAAAGGTACACTTGAGATCCAAGAAAAGTTGACTCATCTCCCAAAGATTTTTCAAATGGAATGGGAGATGATGCACACGTGGGGATAACATCCATCGAAAACAAGTCCGACAAGGAGTCCTCATCGGCAAAAAGTGTAGAAATTTTAAAAGTTTCTACCGACTCATAGGAATCAACCGGTAATTCTATTGGTTCGATCACGGAAAACGAATATGGTGATGAAACAAATTCAATCTCAATCGACTCATCGTCGGAAGGAGATTGAATTTCGGGGCAGAAAGACGCACACTCGATGAGAAATTCTTCGAAAAATTTAGGTGAAACACAAGTTTCCACCTCCTCGTTGTTTTGTGCATAAGAATTCATCTCATCGCAAAGTGCTCCAAGTCTCATTCAAGCATCATTTAGGCTTTCCAAACCTTGGGAGTAAAGAAGCAAAGTTTCTTCCAAAGTAGGCTTCCTCGGCTCAAGAGCCTCAGACTCCTCATTTGGTTGAAACTCGTCTTCGAAAGTAATGAAATAAGAATCGTCATTGGATTCGAATAATGAATCCAACTCAAGCTCCCAATAACGAAAAACTTGAAAACTATCCCCAAAGTATGAATCATTAGAATGACCACAATAACTATAATAATAGGACATGATTACCTCGTTGTTTGCAAATGGAGAATCCGAGCAAGAAAGTGAGCAACCGCGAATCAAAGTTTCTTAGCGCTCAAATATGCTATCCTGCAAAAAAGGTTAAAACAAAGAATACAAATACAAAAGGAAAAATACTACGAAATAATAAAACAATTACAATCTAAAACACACTCCCCGGCAACGGCGCCATTTTGTGACCGGGCGGAAAAAGTGTGTTCGTGTGAGGACACAATCGTTGTGTGTTTCGCCGCCGCGATACAACAGAAAACCTAAGATACAACTACACTTGACAAGCAAGCACAACGGTAAGTCGGGTATCGTAAGAAATCCACAGGGAGTTATTGAATTTTAGATGTTAATTGTTTAATTACTTCAGGAATAAAAGTGTAAAAGATGATAGGTTGGAAATGGTGATAAAAGAAAAGAATAAGTTACGCTACACAAAAGTAAAGCGAGGATCGGGATCGCATCCTACCAAACAGATCAAAAAAACTACTAATCAAGATTCCGGCTCGAAAGCAATTTAATCGAGCATTTACAATTAAGCATAAACATCACACAATAAGGAATTTAACCCAAAGTTGCGAGATTAAACATTTAACGAAAAATGGTCACACGCGGATTAAATTCGAATTATCGCTATAAACACTAAAGTTTCATGACAAATAAAGTTAAACTCATAACAATCCAACTTTAATACACGCGGTTTCAATTAAATGCAATTTCACACGAAAACCTAACTTTCGAGGTTCTAAACCCGTAAATGGAGGAACACAATCCCGAACCTATTTATCTATGGACAAATCATGGAAATAAACTAATTTACACTAATATTAAACTAATCAAGCAAGAAATAAATTTATCTAGGCAAGAAAGTAAAGAAAGCAAGTAAATGAAAGCATGGAAATTAAGGAAAACAACTAAATTAATGTAATTAAAACTAATGTACAACTTACAAAACAAAGAGTACAAGAGAGGAGTAGGGCAAATCTCCCAAGTTTGCAAACCCTAAAACTAGAGAATAATGAATATATCTAAGATCCCCTCTTCAAAATGAAGAGATAAGGGTTAAATACAAAATATCCCATGGCAAAATTGTAAATAAAAAGGAAAATTGCCAAATATCAGCAGGGCCGAATCGATTTGGCCCCCCCATATTTGGCTACTGGTCCAAGACGAATCGATTTGGAAATTTCCGAATCGATTTGGCTAGGTGGCCGAATCGATTTGGGTTGGAGCCGAATCGATTTGGCTTCCTGGTTTTGGTCTCTTTGGAATCCTCTTCCGCTAAAAGTCTCATAACTTCTTCGTTCGAACTCAGAATCACGCACCGTTTGCGGCCACGCGAAGCTTGTTCAGAGGGCTAAAACTTCCATGAAGACATTGGGACAATTTCCCAAATTGTGAATTGACTAAAATGCCCTTATGCGTGGGGATTTGTACGAAACTTCATCGGAATGCATCCAACTGCATACTTAGCACCTGTAATCCCTACAAAAGCCCAAATACACCTCATATAGCATGTTAACATATAAAATGGAGGTTTTCTGATTATCGAGCATAAATATATGAATTAAGGTATCTGAGGGGGCTAATAACGCGTACGTTAACGGGTGAAATACGCAATATTTGCGTCGTATCACATTCTTAGAATTTTCATCGTGTTTAACACACCCGATTCGACAATTCAAACCATTACACTTGATTTAATTGGAACCCATTCCTTGACAGAAATTTAACACCTTTCATTTATTTCATTACACTTTAGTATTTTCATTGAAAATTACCGTTTCAACACACGCATTTACTGTTATAGAAAATAATTATTTGTCATTCGAAAACCTTTTTCCATACATACTTATGCAAATATTTGGTTTAACAACTTGGTTTCTTAATTACCCATTTACCAACTTACTTTATCTTTTACCTTATCTTATGGACATGAATAGATTTACGCATTTACTTGTCCATTTCACCTTTACCAGAACCTTTATTACACTCATTCAAGTTCGTTGTATTAACACATTTTACTACGCAATCCATATCTTGATATTTTCCATATTTACTTTATCTTTTCACGAAATATTCCGATATTGCATACTTACACGGGCTCCACACCGTTGGCTATTTGCACCATATGCTCTGGTCAGTGATTTAGGTATTTTCACCCAAGGGATCCGGGTCCTTCTTGCTTTATTCCGATGTCATCCGAGTACCTTTAATGTGTTTTAACATTTTAGAAATGTCCACCTTATTTCCTTACCATTTTACTCGGTCGAAGCCAAAAAACCTGAGACTTTACCACCCCAATTCGTGTTACACTTGAAAATTTAGCATTTTATGTCCTTTACAATTTAACCTTAATTTTTATTTCAAAAATCATATTCATTTAGGACCACTTTGTGTAACACCCTTTCCAACATTTTTATTTCATAAAAATGTTCCGCTTTAAGTAAAATTTCCATTTTACACATTTGTTTCCAAAATCACCTTTTACTCAATTTCTGAAGTGTTGATTTCACCCAACAACACTATTAAGTTATACACACCAACTTCTTGAGTGTTTTAACCCTTTAACACTTTTTTACGCTTGGAGTAACCTTTTACTCGATTGAAAACATCTTTTATACCATTGCTTCCTTTTAATTCAATAAGTGTTAATATTTTACAACATTAGTAAGTTACACTCACTAACCATTTCATGTTTTCCCATTAACACTTAGTTAATAATTTTACCAACCTTCATATTTCTTTACTTCTTTATTCAAGAAATACATTCACACTTAAGACTTTTTTTATAAGAAAATTGCCATTTCTTTTATTTAGCATGTAGTCTTTTAACTCCATACACATTATGTCTTTTTGTCCCAATTACACATACTTTGAAGACTAAATTTTCAACCTTTAGTATTTCTTGTTTAAACCCAACAAAATCTTTCATAAACTTGTTTATACATTCTATGTCAAAATACTCCAAGTTTATATGCATGAGAAAATGGATTTTAAACCCAAAAATCCTACTACATGGTTTAAACATATTTTTCACCAAATATTTGCCAAATAAATGTTTACTTCCAAACATTTTATCCCATAAAATGTTTAACACCAATATTTCTAGAAATTACCATTTTCACAAAATGTATCATCTTTCAATATTCCAAGACCTTGAAATATTTAATTATTCTTTATTTTTCAACAAAATATCATTTTTGAACAAAATCACATTATTTTCCAACATTTTATTCGATAAAATGTTTTTCTTAAAAATTACTAGAAAATACACTATTTTCTTAAAACATCAACTTTCATTATTTAAAAACTTTGAAATAATTGTCCATTCTTTATTTTTTTTAAATTCTCAACATTTTTAATCTATAAAAATATTTATTGTTTTCTTACAAAACAATATACCATTAAACTAAATACACCATACTCAAATAGTCTAAAACAGGACTACCATGTAAAAATGACATTTTTACACTAAGACTAAGGTTATCCACCTCTAATGGCTTTAATGGTGGTGTTGGTGTAGGAGGAGCAACCTCCATCACTAAAGGAGGACTCAATGGGGTTGTCAAAAGCTCCTCCAAAAGATCCATTCCAAGATCCTCTTCATACTCCATAAAACTCCCATCTCCATTCTCCAAAAACGTCCAATAAAATCCCCAAATCCGTAGCTCTTCTTCAACCATGGTGGAAATGGGTCTTTTGGGGTTGAATAAACCATGGAAATAGTGGAAAAGTAGTGGTTTGTTGGTGCAATTTTGGTGGGTGGTGGGGGAATACTATCCACTCTTCCATTCTCTCTCACTCTCTCTTATTCTTCCATTTTCCCCAACACACATATAAACCCAAATAACCCCAAAACCCTTAAAAAAACACCCCTTAATAGCCAAATACCCATTTTCCATTCCTGAAACGATATGGGCTTGACAACACATAGAGTCAACGTTCCAAAATGAGACAACGCACAAGGGAAGCGAGATCTAAAAACTCGACCGATGTTGCTCTAATGACAAGCCTATGTTGCTCGAACGATATCTCCTATTTCTTGATCATTTGCCTCACGCGACCTTCGTGCGACATGCTATTGTAAGTCAATATCATGTCGCGAGAATCCCTACTTCATGCAACACATCACGTGACCTTAGCATGACCCTGTTTCTCTTTCCTTTTTATTTTTTCAACTTTTGACCTCAAATTTCATTATATTTATACTTAATCCCTCTTCAGTTATTATCAAAATACAATTTAATTAATTTACTGGGGCGGGATATTAAAAACTTCCCTCCTTGGGGAATTTCATCCCCAAAATTCTCATTCCATTAATCCTCAAACTCATGGGGTCCACCAACTTTGATTTAAGCCATAACCTCTAGGTGAAAATCACCGATGTCCTCAACATTAATGCCACCATATATTTAGCATGACATATTCTATAATGATCACCATTTTTTTCTCAGCCACGACACTACTTACTCGACCCCGAGTTTCCATTCGCCTTATGATCAAGTTCAAATCATACCTAGCACTACCCATGCTAGTACCTACGGCATACTGGTGTCGTTACGAGTAGATCATCTTCTAACGACCAACACTCACCCAAACGAACTCATGATATGATCATCTGTCATATATATCACAAAGCCCGATCTATAATTTAGGGTTGTACATCCCGTGTCTTACAAATATCTAGGTTATGGTGACTATATAACTCGCATGGATTTGTCAATAGCCGCACCATGTCTCTGGATATACGAAGGAATAATCCATCAATCATTATTGCATGCTCGGTTTACACCTTCTATTGCGTCACTCTGATGAACCTAAGCCTAGCTTAGGTGACTTATCCTTGAGTACTCACTCGTGTCTAACTTAAATCCACTCGCTGTGGTAAGGCAATATCGTATGCTAATTTTCCTTTGATTTAAAATACTATACTGTATCCTCGAGCCATTATTATACTCATTACAACCTGAGATATTAACTGTTAAGTCGGCTAGTCGAGAGTCCACTAGTCTACGAGATATTAATACTATGAACAAGCTGAATGGCCAAAAGTGTATTTATACAATAGCAAGAATACCTCAAATGAACGTACCCACTACTGAGCTAAATTGACCAAACCTGGTCCACTGCATTCTCCCGGGATCAATCGCACCATACTATGTCATGGAACCAATATGAGTCCCCACATAGGTGAAAATACCGATTCTCGATTGCCTAAACTGAAGGGAACACACTAGAGTCAGAGGAACATGCAATCATCCCGAGGAACATTATCTATAGGCGTCCGATTCGGACTCATGGAAGCAAACCTATACCTTACACTAGAAGTTATACTACTCATTCACAACACTCTCACCGAGTACTACTTCTGTATATACACCTTAGCCTGGATCACTAGTCGTGAAGAATCGAATCTCAACTATTCATTCTTGTAATGCGATCGTAAATTTTTGAATCAGTAGTCCTTAAGAAAATCAATGGCAGACTACGCTCCTTAGGAGAAAGTCCCTACTTTTCACACCTTAGCGTAAACGCACCATTATGATTAGTGGATACTTTCGCCTTGTCTATATTGACCTCATCCAAAAATTAGTTATGACATCACCAACCTCTTACACCTAGGTCATTATCTGATCTAACATATCGTGATCAAATCATAAATTCTTTAGACATTACTTGGTTCAAGTGAAGCACTCACCTAACTATGTCCTTTTGACCAAGAGAATGCCACCAATTCACCTTCAGTTTTTCACCCATACAGTATTCACGCGATGACTACACCCGTCATTATTGGTACCCTAAGGGTAGCTGACATCACAATAGGGTGCATCTCTATCTCGTACCCACTTAGAAAGATGTTATAGTAGCTAATACTCATATTGCTAAGGCTGTTCTAGCATATGCTTTCGACACCCCGACCTAACAATCATGTCTCGATGCTACCCGAGCATAATTGCCATTTGCAAGTCGCCAAATGGCGTCATCACTCTAAACCTCGAATACATTTCCTAGTGTGTATCGAAACTAAAAATCACCACACCCGTACTAGTCATTCCATGACATTCAAAAATTACTAGTAAAGGAATACGACTATCACCTTACCTTAGGGGTCACACCCCCCTTACGTGCCAAAAGGGAACCATACCCTGCACGTACACTATACGACCGTTAATTTTGGACCATCACCTGGCCTCAATACTATCATTACTATAATGCCATTGCCTCTTCTTACCGTACTTAATTGGTCTCCTAAGAACACCAAACTTATTTCATCTAAAAGGCCCAAATTTGGCAAGATTTCATCATCTACATGTTTATCATCTTAGATGCACTCTTCAAGCCCTTCGATAGTCATGTCGATATTACTTGGTGCTCGCAAGTTCACTAGTTCACGAACTTCTAACCATAGTGCCCCTTAATCCTCTAACACCTCAAGACATAAAATTCTATATTTATCATCAGTGATGTCACACACAATTTATTCTTAGGGAATCTCCACGTGACTATGAACCATCCACACACTAGGGTTTCCTCACACTTAGCCATTACCTCTGCGGCTAAAATGAGTTTCAACACTTAGATACGAATCTTACCTTATCCCAAATGGCTGTGATTATAAGTCATGTAAAACTATAATTATTTCTACTACCAATTATGGCAGGACACAGGATGTCGCCTGTAGCCTATAAACCTCAAGGAAAACCTTACCTGAATCCTCGCTGACTGCTCAACCATGCCAATAAAATTTCCTTGCTAAGTGAATATCACACTATGTGCCAATCCATGAGTTATCACAACTATGCTGATCTTGGTAGGATATGGACATTGGGTATTTCCAATAAACACTAAGGCCCTCACCACAAATGCCGCACGAGATCTTATTCCTCAATATCATACCCAAACTGTATCCAACCTAAGTCCTCAACCAAAGGGGCAATATGTTTCCTACAAAATCAACACTTGTAACTGCTATTAAACTACCTAGTCTCCATACATGAAATACACAACTTAATTACTCAATACCTAGTCATCACGATTATCTATGTTCACTCCCTGGTAACCTAAATCATAAGGATTATCTAAACCCACATTACAATCAAGGTACATAATTTGATATGCACTAAACCCAAGTTCCCCAATGAGTGGACTTATTACTTCCTAACCCGAAACTAACACTTGTAATTACATTCATCGACTAATAATCCACTAAGGTGTTCATCCATAAGGATAGCATTCTCTCAATTAAGACTGACTTATCCTCTAACATGGGCTTACATCAATTTATAAACTCATTGACCTTATCATCAATCACAAGATTACCCCAAGGATCGAAATTGCCTAATTATCACATCGATATTGACCTCTTATATGTGTCACACCCAAAGCTATATATAATTCAAATCACGATTTCCCATTGCATAATTGTGACATTCTAACTATCAATCTTTATCAGTGATTGTACAAAATTTGGTTCCACTTGCCCAATGGACGTAACTTCATTCTATCGACATCTCAATTGATTCTATGTAACCAAATCTTAACGGAAGCACCTCACACTAACAACTATGGTGTCACCACTATACGCTTGCATGAACACTCATAAACTACTACCACTCTAATAAAAAGTGCGAAAGCGATTAATAACCATCAATTTACTCGTGTGCCACTAGGTATTAATCTACTTTTTCGTTCTAATCTATTAGACTTTACTGTTTAAAACACGAACTAAAATGCCATTGAACTAGCATGATCGGCCCAAACCACATCGATGTCAAAAGATCAAATACCGACCTCACCACGTCACACCCGAAAGGAACCTTGAACCTAGAGATATAATACCATTTGTAATGCCCTGACCCAAATTTATGGGTTACCCGTGAGTCAACCCAGTCTGACCCGAGCGTTTGGTGTGAAGTGCAATGGAACAACCTATATAATGTTGCTAATCCAGTTTTATTTTAATTGCATTTCACTTGTTAGAATGCGAGTCTTGTTTCAAGATAAAATATACTTACCTATAAAACGCCCTCAAATTACGGAACAACACCCAACTTGTCGTAAAAAAATGGGGGTGCTAGCCTATGCCTAGTGGGATTTATATGAAGGGTATAGAAATGAACGATAAAAAGGAATACTCACACACAATAACCACATGCATGTGAAAATATATATACATTTACATACGTATACCTTTGGAAAATACACATGCCGATGCATTGACTGTTTTACTTTCGAAAAAATCTTACTTATCTAGATTAATTTACCTTAATCTAGTAAAGACTTACTTTATTCATACTTAGAATTTTCATCTTTTTTAACACACCCAGTTCGACACTTGAAACCATTAAACTTGATTTAAAACAAACCCATTCATTTACTCGAATTAAACCCCTTTAATTTATTTCATTACACTTTAATATTTTCATTGAAAATTATTGTTTCAACACATGCATTTGTTGTGATAGAAAATACGTATTTGTTATTTGAAAACTTTTTTCCATACATACTTATGCACATAGTGGGTTTAACAACTTGGTTGCTTAATTACCCATTTACCCACTTACTTTATCCTTTACCTTATCTTATGGACAATAATAGATTTATGCATTTACTTATCCATTTCACCCTTACCGGAACATTTATTACATTCATTCAAGTTAGGTTGTGTTAACACATTTTATCAAACAACCCATTTCTTGATATGTCCCATATTTTCTTGTTCTTTTTTCGAAATCTTCCAATACCGCATACTTAGACGGGCTCCACATCGACGGTTATGCACACCGTAGCTCTGGTAAGTGATTTAGGGCTTTTCATGCAAGGGCTCCGGGCCCTTCTTGCTTTATGACGGTATAATTCGAGTACCTTTAATGTGTTTTAACATTTTACAAATATCCACATTATTTCCTTTCCTTTTTACTCGATCGAAGCTAAAAGCTCGGGACTTTACCGCCCCAATTTGTGTTACACTTGAAAATTTACCATTGTGTGTCCTTTACACTTTAACCTGGATTTTTATTGCAAAAATCATATTCATTTAGGACCACTTTATGTAACACCCTTTCCAACATTTTTATTTCATAAAAATATTTCTCTTTAAGTAAAATTACCATTTTACCCATTTGTTTCCAAAATCACCTTTTACTCCATTTCGCAAGTGTTTATTTCACCCAACAACACTATTAAGTTACGCACACCAAATTCTTAAATGTTTGAACCCTTTAACACCTTTTTACACTTGGATTATCCTTTTACTCGATTGAAAACATCATTTATACCTTTGCTTCCTTTTAATTCAATAAGTGTTAATATTTCACAACATTAGTAAGTTACACTCACTAACCATCTCATGTTTGCCCATTAACACTTAATCAATACCTTTACCAACCTTCGTATTTCTTTACTTCTATATTCAAGAAATACATTCACACTTAAGACTACTTTTATTAGAAAATTTCCATTTCCTTTATTTAACATGTAGTCTTTTAACTCCATACACATTATGTCTTTTAGTCCCAATTACACATACTTCAAAGACTAAATTTCCAACCTTTTTTATTTCTTGTTTAAACCCAACAAAATATTCCTTAAACCTATTTATAAATTCTATGCCAAAATAGTAGAAGTTCATATGCATGAGAAGATGGATTTGAAACCTAAAAATCCTACTACGTGGTTTAAACATAATTTTCACCAAATATTTGCCAAATAAAAATGTTTAACACCAATATTTCTAGAAGTTCCCATTTTCACAAAATGTATCATCTTTCAATATTCCAAAACCTTGAAATATTTACTTATTCTTTATTTTTCAACAATATATCATTTTTCAACAAAATCACATTATTTGCCGACATTTTATTGCATAAAATATTTTTCATCAAAATTACTAGAAAGTACACTATTTTCATTAAACATCAAATTTCATTGCTTCAAAGCATTGAAATAATTATCTATTCTTTTTTTTTAACAAAATAACATTTTTCTTAACATTTTGATTCCATAAAAATGTTTATTATTTTCTCACACAACAATGTACCATTAAACTAAATACACCCTACTCAAATAGTCTAAAAGAAGACTACAATGTAAAAATGACATTCTTACACTAAGAATAAGGTTACCTACCTCTAAGGGCTCTAATGGTGGTGTGGGTGTAGGAGGAATAACCCCCACCTCCAAAGGTGACCTCAAAGGGGTTGCCAAAAGCTCCTCGAAAAGCTCCATTGCAAGACCCACTTCATACTCCATAAAAATACCATCTTCATTCTCAAAAAAACTCCAACAAAATCCCCAAATTTGTATCTCTTCTTCAACTATGGTGGAAATCGGTCTTTTGGGGTTGAATACACCATGGAAATAGTGGAAAAGTGGTGGTTTCCACGTGGAATGGTGGTGGGTGATGGTGGAAGGCCATCCACCTCTTCCGTTCTCTCTCGTTCTCTCTCTCCTTATTCCATTTTTTCCAACACACAAATAAATCCAAATAACCACAAAACCCTTAATAAAACACCCCTTAATAGACAAATACCCATTTTGCCCTTCCTGAAATAATATGGACTCGACAACGTATAAACTCAATGCTCCAAAATGAGACAACGCATAAGGGCAGTTTGATCTAAAAACTCGGTTGACGTATCTTTAACGACAAGCCTATGTCTCTTCAACGACATCTCTTGATGCTTGATCAGTTTCTTCACGCGACCTTAGCTCGACATGCTATAATAAATCAGTAGCATGTCGCAAGAAGCCCTGCTTCACGCGACACATCGCGTGCCCCTATTTCTCTATCCTTTTTATTTTTCCAACTTTTCACCTTAAATTTATCCACATTTGTACTTAACCCTTCTTCAGTTATTATCAAAATACAATTTAATTAATTTACTGGAGTTGGATATTATATTAATGATTAGGGATATTATCTTAGATAATTCTTAAATTATTTTTCTTCAAGTTTAGCAGGAAAACAACATTAGTACACATCACTTTCCATTCTGATGAACAAGAGATAATTCTGAGATAATTCTTTAAGTTTAGCAGTAAAATAACATTAGTATGATGTGATCAATTTAGAGGGGATATATCTCCCAATAAGTCAAAAGGACATGTCACATTTCTAGAGCCATAAAGCCATGTTACAAAACCAAACATGATATATATAGGTGACAAAAGTCATCATCATCTACCCAAAATTGCATAATTGTAAGCCGAGTGGTGCATGTACAAGGTATAAACAAAGTCATACATGGTTCCGTATATGGAAAGCCTTGTAGAATATAACATAATTATTACGATCTCCTGTATGGTTCAATTATGCAAAACAAAACAAAAACAATCCCATTTATGGAAGTCTTGTAGAGAAGAATTATGCAATTAAAAAATACATTAAGTCACAGTAAGGAAAGATTTAATACACATGATTTACTTTGCCTATGATAAGAAATATACCACTTATGGAAGAGTTCCATTTCACCAAATTTGATAGCACTTTAAAAAACGTTTTTATGGGAAAGTATTCCAATAAATATAATGCAAAAGTGAAAAACTAGTAATAGAGTTATAATGATACCTCAATTTGAACCTTGTTTCCATATTTGCAAAAACCATATTCATGTTAAAAATACCAAAACTAATAAACTCCAAAGATTATCCAAACTGTAGTATAAAGCTATATGTATTTTATAAAGCCAATTGATATAAAAAAAATAACTAATTAAATGATGAAATTCGAAAGTCCAGTTTAGCAAAATGAACTAGGATTTATACGGGTTAAAACAATATATCATTTAAAAAGAAGTAAGGATAAACTCAACATTAATACTACACCACTGCAATGTTTTATTATCATTTGGAAATAAGAAACGAAAAAGAACCTCGACACTCTATAATGTTTATGAAGCTAAAGCCCCAAACTTTCAAAAGAAGTGCTCAAGCCTAATCTCGAACTTGCAAAAATGTGTTAGAACATAAACAGGGTTTAAGTGGATCTAATAAAGGTCACGTTATATATATATATATATATATATATATATATATATGTGTGTGTGTGTGTGTGTGTGTGTGTGTGTGTGTGTGTGTGTGTGTGTGTTTAAATGAATTCAATTTTTATTCTACATACATCATAAATATCTTTGAGAATGTCACCTAAAAGAACCTCATCACTTTAATATGCAGGAAAAACTAAAGCTCAAAACTTTTAAGAGAATCGCTTAGGCCCCATCCCATTCTCAAAGAAATGTGTTAAAACACAAACAAGGTTTAAGTGAATATAAAAATGTGCATATTATCATTCCCTTGAGAAATATATATGTTATTCAGAGAAATTTGAAATCTTATCTTAATGCAAGATATATCTCTTTAAGAATGTCAAATGACTTATTTAAAAAAAATAAAATGATAAGGGTTTTTCAAGCTCACAATAGATAAAGAATTAATTAAAGCACATGTAACATTCCTATTTCAATTTCGAGAATACAACAAGGTAATAACTTATTTCTATGCATAAGTGGTACCTTTTGTAGAAAACAACATAATACATTTACACTAATAACCATTTACCCTTATTTCCGGTGTCATCCGAGTCCATATCAATGTGTTTTAACATTTTTTAAAAGTCCAAATTATCACACTTTTCGTTACCGGCTAAAGCCAAAACCCGAGGTTTCACCCCAACTTATGTTACACTATAAAATCATCATTTCTTGTCCTTTATGCACTTGTATTGATTTTATCCCCAAAATCACTTTCAATTTGGACCATTTTGTGTAACACACTTTTCAATATTTATAGTTCATAAAAATGTTCCTTTTTACTTAGAATTACCATTTTACCTAATTGTTTCCAAACTTGCCTTTTCCTCTATTTTCACAAGTGTTATTTCCCAAAAACATTATTAAGTTACACACACTAACTTTTTAAATATTTTTAACTCATCAAAACTTTTTTAATAGTTTAGATTAACATCTTAAGTTGAAAATCTCTTATTTGCATTACTTTCTTTACTAAGAAAATACCTTTTAGCCGTTTGGAGACTACTTTACAAGAAATTACCATTTTCCTTTTTATTTCCACATGTAGTCTTTTTTATAAGTATTTCCACATGTAGTCTTAAATGTCCATTTATCACATTTTCACACCTTTTAACATACCTTAAAGGCCAAAATTTCTGTGACAACCCGCAATCCGAGATAAGGGGTGGCCAGCCCGATACTCAAACGTAACAGGAATCATGGATGGATATCATTCTCAGCATCACAAATATAAACTGAGTATACGGGAAAACCACCCAATAAATCAGAAAATGGGTTGCCAAAAAGTGTAAAATTTTAAAAAATGTGGTTATGAAAATTTAAACTAACAACCCCATCTCACAAGCAAGTGGAATTCCAAAAGATAACATATAATATAACTAAAACGAATGTACACAAATGGACCGAATAAGCTGTCGGTCCACAGCTACATAAGACAACGTACAACAATATGAAATATCTTACATAGTACAATCATTAATCAAATACAAATGTTTGGGCCACACGCCCGAGGGACAAGACCCGATCATAACTAGAATAACAAGAATGAAAGAGTTTAATACAACATCCTGTAATAACCCGCAAAATCTTACAGCTCGTCGAAAGTGCAGGGAACTTAGGAAAGTCAAGTCGGGCGTCCTTGCGGTGGAGCACCTGAGCGGATACTATAATATATATACAACAAAGAAGTAAACCGGTCAGGGCCGGGTTCTATATGATTTATAGAAGAATAAAAAGCATGGTAGATATGAACAGTTATACATGAATAATGAGGATGATAATATGACATGCTATCTACAATTACAATCAAGGATAGAAGGTAAAGCTCTTTAATTTAAAACCCTTCCTTATTAATACAATTTCCGCTTCTTTCAGACATTCCTTATTAGGAATAAAACCATATATTCGGTTAGGTCAAGAAGTTATAATTTCTATTCATTAATTAAAACTTCCCATTTTTTTTCCATTCCTTATTCGGAATATCATTTACATCAAGTGCTCTTTATGGCACATATATTATTCCCGTGCTCTTCCTGGCACATATTTATGCTCTTTATGGAATTTCATACGCTCTTTGTGGCGTTTAACAACCATCAAGTCCAACTTGATGAAAAATATAGTTATATTCATATACATATAACGATATCTAAGACCGCCCGTCTGGGTTTCCCCACTGTGCGCGCCCCTAAATGACCATCATCTTCCAGGGCCTAACATAAGACAACCTGGGCACCTATCGGAACACGTCGGGATGCGGCCATGAGCCTGCGGGGTAGTCAAGACCACACCCGGAATCTCCTACCCATCGCAAAAAAATATAACAATAAGCGCTCCCATGGCCTAGGACTATATCCACCCTGCATTCATTAGCCAGGGGGCTTCACCTCACGAGCGAACTTCCCTTATGATGTCATTTAGAGAGGTGTGTAACAGTAAATTAACATTTACATTAATCATCATATTATTTCCAAAAATCCATTTCCATTAATCATGTGATTTGTTCTTCATTATTAAACCTAACATCATTAAACAACGGGGTTCATTCTAAATTGAATCTATTATCTTTAAACACCTATGGGTTCATTTTATACGAACCTAATTCCCATCGAATATTATCATTTATTCCTCAAATTCCAAATCCCGATTAAATATCCCAAATGATCATTATGATCCTACAAATCTCTAAGGTCTATGTAACTTGACAAGCCCTTCTAGTCTCCAAGTTAGGGTATTTAACGTCCAAACTTCTAAGATTTTGAATAACAGAAGTAATGCCTTAACATTACTTTAGACCTCCCCGAAATAAACCCCAGATGGACCCATTTCTAGTCCAGGGTAACGACCAAAATCCATAGCTACTCTAGGACTCTAAGTTTACTTCTTTAAAGAAGTTTCCTAGGCCCTAATCCTAAAGAATAAGGGGAAAATTAAAAGAAAAAGACCCTCAAAATCTGTTGGAACCGAATCGATTCGCCCTAAAGGCCGAATCGATTCGCCCCAGCGAATCGATTCACTCTGAAAGCGAATCGGTTCGGACAACAAACTTTGGTTTTTGCAAATGCCGAATCGATTCGGTCTTAATCCGAATTGATTCGGACAACAAGACCTGGGACTCTGCATCTATGCGAATCGATTCGCCCAAGGGGCCGAATCGATTCGCCCCTGCGGAATGGATATGGAGTCTTGAACTCCAAATTTCCTTAAACATAAAACCAATTCAAACCAAGATTATCTATCATCACCAATACCTAATATGGGCCTCTAACTACCATTATGTACAAAATTATCATCCAAATCAATCTCTAAGGGTTAAATACCCAAAATTCCACCAAAACCATAACATTTATAAATCATAAATATCAATGCAATTTATTCTACTTAAATCATAAACTTGCAAGTAGATTACTTGCCTCAAGGTAAGAATCTGATTTGATGAAGAAGGAAGCAACAATCCAAGCTCCAATCTCTCTTTTCTCCCAAGTTCTCTTCCTCTCTCTAGGGCTCAATTGTGTAAAAATGGAAGAAAGGGAATAGGGGTGGGAAATAAAATGGGGCTTAAGTCCCATAAGCCCACTTAAGTGACTAATACGCGATAAAAAATATACGCGACTACACTATTTAAGCCAAAACCAGTCAAAAGTGCCCAAAATGCCAAAATACAATATGGCACATATTTTGACTGTCACACACCTACTGGAACTAACTACACTATCCAAATCATCATTTGGGAATTTTATAACTCATTTTGCTTCCGGTTTCTTAATAAACCAAAATGTCATTTTAAATTCCTATGACATTATAAATTACCACATGAACAATTTATCTACTCACGAGGTAACTACACAACATATTAGTAAATATTGACCTTGACCTAACAAATTAATATTTACTCAACATCTATCATATAATAACTAATTACTACACATGGTAATTAAGGATAAAATGGGCTATCAAGAGAGAGGGTTATTACATACTCCCCCCCCTTAAGAGGGAATTTTGCCCCCAAAATTCGGAATTACGTAGCAAGAAGAAGTGCGGATACTATTCCCGCAAGTCATCCTCGCCCCTATGTCAATTTCTCGACACTCTGCTGAATATAGAACTCATCCCCCAAGGTACTACCGGCGATCCCAAACGTAACTCTACGCTCTAAGATAGCAACCGTCTACTTCTAATAAGAACCGTCAAGTTGCATCTACTTCGAAAGGAATGTGCCTAAAGGCACCGTCATATCTCTCGTACTCCCTTGCATGAGAGACAAGAAACAAATTATGAACTTGCCGCAAAACGTTTCGATAAAGCGAGCGAATAGTTTACCGGACCCACCGCGACATTTCTAGGAAAGGTACAACATCATGAGGTGCAAGTTTTCCCTTTCTCCTTGAAATGCATAACGCCCTTCACAGGCGATACTCACCACAACATTTGGTCTAATGACCTCAAACTCCAGATGCCTTCTTCTCGCATCGACTGAGCTCTTTCGTCGGTCTTGGTTATACGAGAGACTCATCATTTCGCACTTCTAACCAATAAGTGGGGAATAAAAAGGCCTACCATACAAGGCTTCTTCTAAAGCGCCGTCCTAATAGTGAATCGACACAATTTTTTATAAGCGAATTCAACGAGTGGAAAACATTGTTCCCAACTACTCTTAAAGTTAAGCACGCACACCAGGAGTATTTGCCCCCGCATATGGTTTATTCTATTGGTTTGGTCCTCTGGAAAAACGACAAGAAGTGATTAACCATAATTTGATTCCCATAACTTCTTGGAAACTTTCCAAGAATGAGAAACGGAAGTCTTATTCTAGTCAGGACTATAATCAAGGGCACCCCATGCAGTACAAAAACCTTCCCATGCCCAGCCAAAAGTACTAGCGACGTATAACTTGGCACGATTCATCATTACTTTGATGAATCGAAACGTTAAAACTGCGTGATTTCTCCATATCTGCTTTACTTAAGTCCCTTCCGTTCGGGACAAAATTCTCTTAAGGGAACGCACGCCACCCTCAAGATGGACTTCAACTTAAATAGGGGATAATACTTCTCGCAAGTTTAAACTTGTGAGGCGCATCAACAATAAATCGATACTCCAGTATTATCACTCCCCGTCATGGCAGAGACTTGCTAATGGAATCTACCTTCGAGCTTAACTACATGGCTCAGGGGTGCGAATCAATTCACCCCTCCATTACCTCCATAACACTCTACTATGAGAGGCCTCATCCCTTCGGCCTCAACTACCAATTTCTCAAAATCCTCCCACTTCTCTTAACATGGAACCAAATCCCTTTCTAGAGGTTACACATGACTTAATCATGGTCAACTCTTAACAACCCTCCTAATCTTACGTCCCATACTAAAAGGCCCTACGTCTAAACAATCCTAAAGTCTATCTACCTATACCCTATCTAAGTCGTATACACCAATTGCTAAGTATATCCCTAGTGCCCAAGACCTTTCTCAACTTCCGACATTTACTCAGTTTCGTGCGTGGGACGTCTCGCCGAAGCGAAATCCAAACAAGGAACCCTCCCGTTACACTACTACCTCGCGTTGTCAGTCATCGAGGGGTACAGGTCTAAGACACATGTTCGGGACCAAAAGATTCTACAGCTACACACTAACAATTTAAATAACTAAAAAAATTATATATATACAATCCAAAGCTGACCCTCGTGAAACCCTAGGGTTATATACCCTATAACATATACATCTTATTAAATAGCCTTCTATATCAAGGCATAACCCGAAGTCTCAATTCGACTTCGTACCTCGGTCTCCCTCATATCGATCAGAGGAGAGAACTATATGCAGTGCTCCTATGTCGCACTTTAATAGCCATCCATCACTCTTGTACGTGATTCTCGGCTAAACTTTCCAATCCCACTTCTGACAATAATTTAATAAAAAAAAATAAAATAAAAGGGAAGAATAGCATATCTTCACTCACAACATCATTAAGTGTTCATGCGGCGGAGTGTCTCGCAAAGCGAAATCCAAACAAAGAACCCCTCCGTCACATGCCTACTTAACTAGTTGATCATGGAGATAGAGCTTAATACACATAAGACAAGAGAAAGGAAAGGTAGTATATCCCCACTCCCAACGTCGTTAAGGTTCGCGCGTGGAGCGTCCCGCAGAAGCGGAATCCAAACAAGGAACCCCTCCTATACGCTACCACTCAACTTGTTGGTCGTGGAGATAAGGAATAGCAATTACATACCAATATCACATCATACTAGACCATGTTAAGGATGAGTAAATCGGCCTCAATCACAATTTAATAAGAGAACTTCCTATATACATACAAACAAAAGAAATGAGCGAACCATTACCCATAGAACTCGATACTAATGAAAATACTCTCAACAGATATTATGAAATCTGTAATCTGAGAAAATCTCGTAAAACAAATGAGTGCGTAACACCCGCATCGAATAACATATAACTCACGTATCTCTGAGTAAAAACTTACCCGCAATAACGGGCGGTGCCGGCAGGGCTGGAGGAAACATAGCCTCCCGATCATGACAAACACGTCCATACTGTAGTTGCCCCTGCTGCGGAGGAACAACCATAAGAGGTACCGAAGGTGGAAACTGAACAAATGGCTGCTGCGGAGCCCGAGGAAACTGACCCCTAATATTCTGAGGACACTCCTTCTTGTAATGACCTGCCTCCCCACATTGGAAGCACCGTACCTTCATGTCCTCCCGACCTCGACCTCCGATATTCCTAAGCTGCGAAAAGCCTCGGCCCGGATGACCTCTACCTCCAGGTCCACCCCGATCCGCCTGATGTAAAGCACCTTGTCCGTGCCTATTATTTCCACTCGCAGAAAACCCACCAGGCTTCCCTACTTGCCTCATCTCAGTAGCTTTCTTGCTACCCTGCATAAATAATCGATGCTCCTGGCAATGGAGTAAGGCTGCATTTATAACCTTGCCAAAAGTCTGGAAAGCTGGGTTACCCAATAAGTGTTTTCGGATTCTCCAGTTTAGACCTCCCATAAACTTCGAGATCTTCCTCTCTTCCGGAGTCACCTCATCTGGTACAAAACTTGCTAACCGGTTGAACTCCTCTTCATACTCCGCTACAGACCTCTCCCCTTGCACTACATCTTGCAAATTCCTCTTCATCTCCCTCTAAACAGCGGGAGGAAAATACTTAAGATCAAACAAAGCCCAGAACTCAGTGATTTACATGGTGTCTCTTTGCTCTGGGGTGGTTATCGTCTCCCACCAGTGTAACGCAGATCCGACAAGCTTAAAGGTGGTAAGGACTTGTTTCTTATCCTCACTGCATTCTATCATTCGAAGGTGGCGTTGTATGTCTTTCTTCCATTGATTGGCTTTAATAACATCAGCACCTCCCTCGAATTCCGGGGGATTGCCCTTTAGAAAGGACTCCCCAACCCTTTCCCACGGAGTAAGTCCCATAGGAGCTTGAATACATGGAGCCCATGGCAATTGTTGGATCACTACGGTCATGGCGGCATTAACCGCTCCAGCCACTATGCTTGCTACGTCCGCGACATTAACAGTCCCTTGTAGTGGCGGTGGAGGACATACTTCCTTCTCTACGACCTTAACACGTCTCGCCGGGCGACCTCTCTTAGACGGCATCTGAGATGGAAGAACAATAGTATTAGAATGCTAGTTAAAACAATCTATCTTGCAGAAGATCGCAAACATAAGCAACAAGAAGTCCTAGCATTAGGCCCTACATCAAAGAACGCTACGGTAGAACGAGACAAGTCCACACAGATCCTAGTACTCTAGAACCTGATGCTCTGATACCATCTGTGACAACCCGCAATACGAGATAAGGGGTGGCCAGCCCGATACTCAAACGTAATAGTAAACATGGATGGATATCATTCTCAGCATCACAAATATAAACTGAGTATACGGGAAAACCACCCAATAAATCAGAAAACGGGTTGCCAAAAAGTGTAAAATTTTAAAAAATGCGGTTATGAAAATTTAAACTAACAACCCCATCTGACAAGCAAGTGGAATTCTAAAAGATAACATATAATATAACTAAAATGAATGTACACAAATGGACCGAATAAGCTGTCGGTCCACAGCTACATAAGACAACGTACAACAATATGAAATATCTTACATAGTACAATCATTAATCAAATACAAATATTTGGGCCACACGCCCGAGGGACAAGACCCGATCATAACTAGAATAACAAGAATGAAAGCGTTTAATACAACATCCTGTAATAACCCGCAAAATCTTACAGCTCGTCGAAAGTGCAGGGAACTTGGGAAAGTCAAGTCGGGCGTCCTTGCGGTGGAGCACCTGAGCGGATACAATAATATATATACAACAAAGCAGTAAACCGGTCAGGGCCGGGTTCTATATGATTTCTAGAAGAATAAAAAGCATGGTAGATATGAACAGTTATACATCAATGATGAGGATGATAATATGACATGCTATCTACAATTACAAGCAAGGATAGAAGGTAAAGCACTTTAATTTAAAACCCTTCCTTATTAATACAATTTCCGCTTCCTTCAGACATTCCTTATTAGGAATAAAACCATATATTCGGTTAGGTCAAGAAGTTATAATTTCTATTCATTAATTAAAACTTCCCATTTTTTTTTTCCGTTCCTTATTAGGAATATCATTTACATCAAGTGCTCTTTATGGCACATATATTATTCCCGTGCTCTTCTTGGCACATATTTATGCTCTTTATGGCATTTCATACGCTTTTTGTGGCGTTTAACAACCATCAAGTCCAACTTGATGAAAAATATAGTTATATTCATATACATATAACGATATCTAAGACCGCCCGTTCGGGTTTCCCCACTGTGCGCGCCCCTAAATGACCATCATCTTCCAGGGCCTAACATAAGACAACCTGGGCACCTATCGGAACACATCGGGAAGCGACCATGAGCTTACGGGGTAGTCAAGACCACACCCGAAATCTCCTACCCATCGCAGAAAAATATAACAATAAGCGTTCCCATGGCCTAGGACTATATCCACCCTGCATTCATTAGCCAGGGGGCTTCACCTCACGAGCGAACTTCCCTTATGATGTCATTTAGAGAGGTGTGTAACAGTAAATTAACATTTACATTAATCATCATATTATTTCCAAAAATCCATTTCCATTAATCATGTGATTGGTTCTTCATTATTAAACCTAACATCATTAAACAACGGGGTTCATTCTAAATTGAACCTATTATCTTTAAACACCTATGGGTTCATTTTATGCGAACCTAATTCCCATCGAATATTATCATTTATCCCTCAAATTACAAATCCCGATTAAATCTCCCAAATGATCATTATCATCCTACAAATCTCTAAGGTCTATGTAACTTGACAAGCCCTTCTAGTCTCCAAGTTAGGGTATTTAACGTCCAAACTTCTAAGAGTTTGAATAACAGAAGTAATGCCTTAACATTACTTTAGACCTCCCCGAAATAAACCCCAGATGGACCCATTTCTAGTCCAGGGTAACGACCAAACTCCATAGCTACTCTAGGACTCTAAGTTTACTTATTTAAAGAAGTTTCCTAGGCCCTAATCCTAAAGAATAAGTGGAAAATTAAAAGAAAAAGACCCTCAAAATCTGCTGGAACCGAATCGATTCACCCTAAGGGCAGAATCGATTCGCCCCAGCGAATCGATTCGCTCTGAAAGCGAATCGGTTCGGACAACAAACTTTGGTTTTTGCAAATGCCGAATCGATTCGGTCTTAATCCGAATCGATTCGGACAACAAGATCTGGGACTCTGCATCTATGCGAATCGATTCGCCCAAGGGGCCGAATCGATTCGCCCCTGCGGAATGGCTATGGAGTCTTGAACTCCAAATTTCCTTAAACCCAAAACCAATTCAAACCAAGATTATCTATCGTCACCAATACCTAATATGGGCCTCTAACTACCATTATGTACAAAATTATCATCCAAATCAATCTCTAAGGGTTAAATACCCAAAATTCCACCAAAACCATAACATTTCTAAATCATAAATATCAATGCAATTTATTCTACTTAAATCATAAACTTGAAAGTAGATTACTTGCCTCAAGGTAAGAATCTGATTTGATGAAGAAGGAAGCAACAATCCAAGCTCCAATCTCTCTTTTCTCCCAAGTTCTCTTCCTCTCTCTAGGGCTCAATTGGGTAAAAATGGAAGAAAGGGAATAGGGGTGGGAAATAAAACGGGGCTTAAGTCCCATAAGCCCACTTAAGTGACTAATACGCGATAAAAAATATACGCGACTACACTATTTAAGCCAAAACCAGTCAAAAGTGCCCAAAATGCCAAAATACAATATGGCACATATTTTGACTGTCACACACCTACTGGAACTAACTAAACTATCCAAATCATCATTTGGGAATTTTATAACTCATTTTGCTTCCGGTTTCTTAATAAACCAAAATGTCATTTTAAATTCCTATGACATTATAAATTACCACATGAACATTTTATCTACTCACGAGGTAACTACACAACATATTAGTAAATATTGACCTTGACATAACAAATTAATATTTACTCAACATCTATCATATAATAACTAATTACTACACATGGTAATCAAGTATAAAATGGGCTATCAAAAGAGAGGGTTATTACAATTTCTATTTCTTTATTTCATATTTAGACCCACTAAAACCCTCATTAAACTTGTTTATATGTTCATCATTAAAATACTACAAGTTCATTTTCATGAAAAGTTGGATTTTAAGTCCAAAAATCCTATTAAATGGATCTAACATATGGTTCATTCTAGAAATTTCATGACATTGGCATAAACATGTTTTCCAATGGTAGATGTCTATATATACAAAAATCACAATTTTCACAAGCAAACCTTAAGACATTTGTTCATAAAATGTTTTCAACATGGGAAATATCATTTCAAACATTTTATTCCATAGAATGTTTAGACATCAAGATATCTTAAAATTTATCATTTTTCTCAAAAATCTTGGGATCTTATATAAATCTTCTTTTTCATTCACAAAACTTTAAGAAATTACATTCTTAATATTATATGCATTCTACTCTAACAAGCACTAGTTACAAAGATAATAATATGCGAAATAGCATAAGTTAAGAGTAGAGTTTTCCCACCTCAAAGAAGCTCCAAAATAATAGAATGAATGTAGATAAAGATGGAAACCTCCCACATCTTAAGGTGGCCTCAAAGAGGTCGCCTAGCTCCACCAAGATTGATTCCATGAAAGCTCGAAGCAAGACCCCCTTCAAACTCCAAAAATCTCTACTTCTTCTTCTTTTTCAAAACCCCCCAACAATAACTCTAAAAATATTTATCTTATTTACACAACCCACTTTTACCCTTGATAAAGCTTATAAAGGAAGAATAAGGCTTGAAAATTGTGTGTAATGGTGTTGGTAAGGTGTGTCTATGGAGGAAAAACTTGGGGAAGAAGATGAGTTTCTTAGAACTTAGAGAGAGAGAGAGAGAGAGAGAGAGAGATAGATGAAAATGCTAAAGGAAAAATGGTGGGGAAGGCCCACCCTCACTATCTTTTCTTATCATCTCAAAATAATCGACAACACATTTAAAAACTCAAGCCTACCACACAAATCACATTTTTTTATCACCCGATCTGACCAGAAATTAGATGGATTAGGAATTGGAATCATATGTACATGGATTTAAGAATAAGTAAAAGATTATTAATATTTTATTCTTAAAACCATATATAACGTTTACTTTTGAGTAAAGGTGTGTTAATTCATTTTTAAATTAGAATCGTGGTTATGATAATACCTTATATTTATGATTAAATATATTTTATATTTGTTGGTTAATTGGAATTAGTAGGAATTTCGGTGAATTAGGTTCGGCCTGATCAGTGATCAGAATTTCGGTTATAGTTCAATTGAAGAAGTTATCAACCTATATGGTAAGTGATACCCTATCGATAAAGTTGTGTGTGAAATCCTAGTGGTTTATATCAAACTAAAGGAACCTGTCTGATGGATCGAGAACTTTTTTGATAGTTCAAAAGAGGATTGTGATCGATACATGCAGGAATGTAGACATAAGATTCAAGTCTAAGTTGTCTAGATTAGAGTTGGGCGATCTCACACTATTTGCAAATGGTGCATATATTCTTAATTCTGAGGGTTATGAGGATTTAAATGCTTTTATAACTATTGTTTTGACTACTATTGGTGCGATTCAATTATATTGGATTAATAAGTCCATGCAAGTTGGGTAATCAACGTGTGAGTAGGTCTGAGATCAGAAATCAGAGGAATCTACGTCCAAGAGATATATTGGATTCTGATACCCACTTTATCGAATTATATTTCTTGTTTCTACTACTTAAACCCATCCATTGGATTATTTTATAATCCAGTAGAGTAAATAAGTTAAGGATGAGAATTAAGGAATTGATTAGGTGTCGGTTTAAACTAATTAGTCGTAAATTGATTTAGCAAAAAGAAAAAACAAACACTTAATTTAGGAATCATATTACGCACCACAATCAAATTTTTCTAACACACTTCTTTATTCTGAGAGATTTAGATATAATGAAATTTGAGTTCAATCATGATTATTTAGTGGAATTAATCATGATTCAATAATTAAAAGAAAAAACTTACGGAGTTATAATTTCATATTTATGAGTATTTATTTGGAACACAATTTAATCATTAAGTCCTGGATCCCTAGTATAGTTAATTACCCAATTAGTAGGACCAACCCCTCTGGAAACCTAGTTTAGCCCAAGCTTAGCTTTTATCCTTATATATATTGGTGTAAACTAGGGTTTTAAGTTGTATGTTGTTTTTGTAATGTTTTTATCTCCAAAAGTGCACATACACTAGGCCTACTTTGGGTGGATCATATGCTAGAAGATTCGAGATGTTCAGAGGATTCTAGTAAGGTTTATAGAGCCCTTGGGAGTGAAACAAGATCATCATCTTCAACAACATATATATCTATATACGGATCACAGGAAGATTCGTAAGGTATTGTATTAGAATCCCTATTTTTATGCTTTAAACCTAATACTTTTGTTTTTACTTTCTAATGTTTGATCGATCAAAGTTATTTGGGTGGAATTTTTTTATGTGTTTATGTCAATACCATTTTCCAACAATAAGAAAGAATATGGGACTTTTATATTTCCATTTGTAAGACAATTTAATTATCGGTCTTAGGATCCTAGTATAGTCCGTTACCCAATTAGTAAGCCCAAATTCTGCAGATTACAGTTTTTATGTATCAAAACTCTCTGGTCTTCTAAAGGAAAATGGACTCATAAATCAGGTATTTATAAACAAGTTGAGTGGGCGGGGTCGTTCGAACAAGATGTGCAGGCCGCTCGAACGACAACTGATGTCATTTGATCTTTGGTCGTGTGACCTTTTAAAGACGTATTAAAACATAAAATAGTACACCGTCGTTAGATGAAACCATGAAGCGAGCTTCAAGCGACCCTTCGCATGACATGCAATTTCGTTTGAAGCTTTCGTTTGAATGACTTGCTCCTGCCATTTTAACGACATGTATATGTCATTTGAAAGACTAAAACGAAAAAATATTTTTCTTTAAAACTCCACCTATAGGTCTTGAGAAAATTATTTTGACTCAATAAAATGTCTTGGGTTGAAAAAAAACATTTTAGAAAAAACATCCCACCACTGAAATGAAACATTAAGGAACTTAAACATCAACCTTACCAAAATAAATCTTGTGGAGGATTGTTGTTGAAGAATGTTGATATTCGGATCCGTCTTGTCGAGCATATGAACTTGAACTTCCTTCGACGATTGTAGTGGTATACGACATACTCTAATATAAAACGAAAATGTAAAATATGTCCTTACAAATCTCCCCCTATGTCTATGCCGGTACAAAATAAAAATAATTTGAATGATCAAATTTCCTATAAAAATCTAATACCCTCCCATGATCCCCGAACTGAAAAGGTACTAAAAATGCAAGTATTTTATTCTTCAAAAATCAACCACTTTTCTTTGTCATCATCAGGGTGTGTAAACTAATACTCTTGAAATTTGTACCTACACACATGAGACAAGAAACAAATACCTTTGTAACGTATAGAGTTTGAAATGAGATAAACATAAATCAAAACAAAAATCAAACCTCAAATATCCCCCGTAGTTCAAACTCCCCCATTAATCATAATTTGTTTCCCTTTTTATTTGTTCGAAATGGACAAGAAAAGAATAAATAAAATTGTCACCCCTTGCTAAATTCTAGCATCGGCCACCACCAAAACTAAGTCGGGCGTGAGTAAATAAAATACCATTCTTAGCATGAGACTGATATGAAACATATAAAAATAAATCCACAAGATAAATAAAAGAATCAATCCCAATGATAACAACTAATAGTACGATAAGAGATACATCACATGCTAAAACTGCCAATTAATAATCCAATCCCCAATAATATAAAACCGAATGGTATGAATTCATAATCAATATCTAAAATAAAATCATACGAATGTGGAAAGTAATATCCCACCAAAAACATAAAGTAAGTCTCAATATAAATTTGAAGGAGTGGAAAATAAACTAAACCACTAAGCGTAAAGTAAATAACTCCAGCTGCACCTCCAAACGAAAATCTTCCAAAAAATCCTATGCAGCTTCTCCAAAACACATCCTGAAAAATTTAGACAACGCACGAGGTTAGAGACCTGAGCATGAATACACACTACTCACCTCAAACAGGATCCTGGAATCCAGACAATAGCATTATACAAGATAAGTATCATAATATAATATTTTAATTAAACGAAATATAATTAAACGCGGTAGCATAAAACTAACTATCCTCAATAATTGTTATTAACAATGTACAGCAATATGATTTTAAATAACTAATACCCATGTTGTTATAATTAAATTAACCCCATATCATTATATTTCTCAACTTTATTATTCATTGCGGTGCTCTCGCATAATTATTATAGTGGTCCTCCCGCCTCGGGTGGTACTCGCACCAAAGTTATACACTTACCCTTCTCAAAATGATCCGTTTAAACCGTCGATCTCGCAATTTGACAACGTTACACACATGACACGACATAAAACTCCAACTAACCCATTTAAAGTGTCAGTCCCTGCTATTTATGTCACCCATATTTTAATATCCGTTATTATCTTAGGCATTAATTCTCATTTCTCAATTTTAGAACTAACAAATTACCCTACCCTTTTTATCGATGTGAGTTCCTCAAAATACCTCTTAGTCCCATACCTAATGTAATACCCCATTCTTTTATAGATATTTAAATTGCATAAGTGTGTGTAATTTGGAAATTTGAGGAATTATTGTGAATTATAATTTTTGGAGTTTATGAGTGTTAGATGTTTATCGATGTATGTTACATTTACTTTTGGGACTAAGTAAATGAGTCAGAATATTTTTATGTCATGTCACAGTTGGGTAAAGCGGCGGGAATTATTTCACATTGGAGAAAACACGTACTGTCAAGTGTTGGGTCCGATTAGTGAATTTTAGTTAAGTGACTCAAATGGATATTTCGGGTTCACGATTGGTTTCGAAATGGCCGAAATAGTTAGAATAGAGTATTCGAGGGTAATGTTTAGGGTCCGGGGACTTTTGGACTAGTAGGGACTCACAATTGAGAAAATGAGTTATTTTTGGGTTTATAAGGGACAAGCCCTTATTTCTATCTTACAAGGCATGAGAGAGAGAGAGAGGGAAGAAAGAAAAAGAGAGAAAGAAAGGAAGAGGAGAAAGGAAGAGAGAGAAAGGGGATTCCCGGCCAAACTCCATGGGATTCGACTAGAGGTCGTTGGATTTTATAAACGAGGCAAGTGTTTACTTGCTTTAATCATTTTAGTGTGTATCTCATATTATAGTTGGTAAACTATATGATTTTTGGGTTGGAACCCTTAAAATAAATTTGGGGAATTTGAGTATGAGTTTACAAATTGATGTATTGTAAACTCTTAATGATTTCTAGTGTTAAACCTATGTTAATGATGTGTATAAATGGGAGAAAATGGTAAACTAGGTCTTTAATGGTTTTAGGGTTTAAATCTAAGAGAAATGGTTTAATACCACAAAATAATTGAGGTGTTAGTTATAAATCATGGATTAGATGATTGTAGTGTTGTTGGTTGAGATTAGAAACCATAAAAATGGAGGTTAGAAAACATATCTGGTGTGACCGATCGACCGCGGCCAGGTATCCGATCGATCGAGTCAAGGAAAAAGGCTACTAGTTAGCTAGTAAGGAAAAATCCCATCTCACGATTGACCGGGGGTCAGGGACCAGTCGATCAGTACTATGTTTTCTGCCCAAGATAAGTATTTTTCCACTCCTTTTTCTTCTGGGGTTTAAAGCTTAGGGACCTTCTTAATTAGTGTATTAAAGATGGTTATGACCTAAAGGACTTAAAGAGTTTTATATTTACTTTGGGTTAGTTGATTGTACAATCCGGGGTATGAATTCAATGAATGTTTATGATGAATAACATTCGAGAGAATTCTTCGGCAAGTGTGTTTACGTAGATATTTATGCATAGAGAATAAATGTGGGCCGAGTATATTTGAGTGAGTCCTAGGATGTGAGTAGGATGGAATTTAGGATAGGAGATGAGAAGGATTAAGCTACTATCCGGTATGTCTATATTGACGACTATGATTATAGGTGATGCGATACCTATGGAATTAAGATAAGTAGTTAGTATACTTATTTAATTGTTACGAATTGGTATATTCGTGTTTATATTATAACCCTTAAAAGTGATTAAGGTGCGATTTATATTTTAAGTAAGAAAATACTGACGGGTTTAGTATTTTAAGTGTTTGAATACTTATATACTATTACGAATGGCAACATTCCGAATTTTGGCTATCTCTATAAGAGTTTGGCAATTATAGCCAAGGTATATTGAGGAGCTGTTATGTTATATATACAGGAGTTGTTATAGTGTATAAATATATGATTTGAGAGAAATATATATATATATATATATATATATATATATATATATATATATATATATCTGTATGTGATTAGTATACTTCTATTTAAAGGCTGGTTCCATGGGCATAGGGATGGATAGCCAGATTATATATATATTTCTAGTGCTATCCAGGGAGGTTCCGCGATGAGGGTGAATCCCCTGTGTAGAAGGGTGTCTTACCCCAAAAAATACTTTTTTTGAGGCATCGAGAGGGAACCCCACTTAGGTACCAGAAGAAACCTATGTTGGGAAGGGCCCCCACAAGGGTCACTGCAGAAGCCCAAGTTTAGAGGGGCCATCGCAAGGGTCACTGTAGAAACTCAAGTTCAAAGGGAACCCACCTAGGTAGCAGTAGAAGCCTATGTTGAGAAGGGCCCCCGCAAGGGTCACTACAGAAGCCCAAGTTAAGAGGGGCCACCACAAGGGTCCCTGCAGAAACTCAGGTTGAGAGGGAACCCAACTAGGTAGATGCCCACCTAGGTAGCAGCAGAAGCCTATGTTGATAAGGGCCCCCACAAGGGTCACTACAGAAGCCCAAGTTGAGAGGGCCCCCACAAGGGTCCCTGCAAAAATTCAAGTTGAGAGGGAACCAACTAGGTAGTAGCAGAAGCCCGTGTTGAGAAGGGCCCCCGTAAGGGTCACTGTAGAAACCCAATTTGAGAGGGAACCCACCTAGGTAGCAGCAAAAGCCCAAGTTGAGAGGGCCCCCACAAGGGTTCCAGCAGGAACTCAAGTTGAGAAGGAACCGTTGTTAAGAGGGACTTCCCCCAAGGTCTTCGCAAAAACTCATGATGAGAGGAACCCCACCAAGGTGGCAGCAGAAGCCTACGTTGAGAGGACCCCTGCAAGGGTCCCTGCAGAAACTAACGTTGGGAAGGAACTTTGTATAAATGGTGACAGAAGCCCAAGTTGAGAAGGACTCCCCCCCAGGGTCCCTGCAGAAATGACATTTGAAAAGGAACCCCCCAAGGCTTCCTCAACAACAGAAATGATGTTTGAGAAGGAACCCCACTAGGGTTCCTCAACAGTAGAAACTTAAATAGGAAGAGGGACCCACAAGGTCCTTACCCCTCAGCTCCCAGAAAACCAAGTTAGGATGATGGGGTGTCTACCATAAGCAACCCCTCATTATGAAAAAAGAACAGAAGTACTAACACTTATTTTCTTGTATAGGTTGCCTAGTTGAGCAAGCAGGGCTCAAGTAGGCCAGTTGAGATCTATTGGGAGTTTTGGCTTGGCACCTGAGGGACAAGGTGTGTTGAGAAAGCTTAACCACTTATCAAAATAGTATTGAGAGAATACTAGAAGGAAGACCAGAAGTCATGAAAGACTACACACACTTCACACCTGGTCACAAGTGAAGTGAGACGCTAAAGAGCTGTTTACTCACAAGGAAAAACTCTTTACAAAAAATGAATTTTTTAGAAGAGGGGGTCCTCGAGGTCCCTCTCAAGAAAAATAATGATTTTAGAAGAGCGGGGTCCTTAAGGCCTCCTCTCTCAAGATTTACAAAGATTGCACCACAAGTTACCATTTCAAAAGATGTTTACAAAATTAGATATCTTATCTTCATTGGGAGACATATGTGCTTTTTGACTTTGGATGGCGCCAGGTGGCGCCTACAGGAGGGGAGAGGCAGGACTGCCTACAGGTAGGGACAAATATTACACTTCAGACATTGTCCCCCACCAACCCACTCAATTTTAGTCCCCAAAAGTGCCAACTCAGCCCTAATGCCCAAGTATAAATAGACCTCTGGGCAAGGTCAAAAGAGAGACATAATTGAAATTGCACTATTACTCTGCCAAAATCACACCAAGCCTACCTACTACTCTCTTCCTGATCATTCTCTTAGTGCTAAGTGCCGTGCTGTTTCACTCCCCACTGACAGCCATCATTCTCAGGTGTTTCCCTTGAGAAAACAACTATTTGTGTTGTGAAAGTTCATCTTCTTGGAGTTACGTAGTTGAAGCTTGAGTTCCATTGTTACTAGAAGGAGAAGGTTTCTTGAGAAGTTGCACCAGAAGACCTTGAAAACCTTGCAGGCAGTGTCCACTCGAGTGGTTCATGCCTCACCCTTTTCAGATATTCATAGACCCTAGTCTCAGTATCCTTCTACATTTGGAAACTCTGCTGGGGAGGTACTTTTGCTTTAATGGACAAAGAAGGTTTGAAAATCTATAAGCAACTTGTCTTTGAGGACACTCCATCTGGTAATGGAGGTCACAGTGAACAGACTATTCAGGAAGAAGTGGTGGTGATTGGAGCTAAGGAGCCTGCGCCTCAGGGAGGACAGACCAATTCGCCGGCAGTGGCTCCAATGGTAGGTATGAATCTTATGGCAATGTTTTTTGACTTCTTAAAGAAAAATTACCTAGACCTATCAAGTTTGGGTGAATATTGTGTGACACCAGCTTCTGAGCCTACTAGAGCGGTGTCCACCCCATTTGCGAGTCTGGCGGAGATGATTCTATCCCAAAAGGCGATTCTGGAGCAGGCTGTGGCACAATTAGGTTCACCAGCTGCTAAAAGCATGTGTTTGGAGGAGTCACCCTCTAAGGCTGTTACCATGGAGGAAGTGAGGAAGCTACTCTCCTCCTCCCAGAGGGAGGGTCCCCACCCATATGAGGTGTTACAAGACCCCTATTCGCAAGAAGTAAATGTGAAGCCATACCCTGAGGGGTATATCCCACCAAAATTTATCAAGTTCAGTGGCAAGGGGGAGAACCCTAGAGAGCACGTGAAGAGGTTCGTCGAGTACTTGGGAGTTCATTCTGGTGACAAGAACCTGAGATTGAGGGAATTCTCTAAGACCCTCACTGGGAAGGATTATACACGGTATTCCCATTTAGCGCCTAATAGCATCCCTACTTGGGAAGAGATGCATAGGCAGTTCCTCCAGAAGTTCTTTATAGTGGAGGATGAATTCACATTGAGTTACCTAGCATAACAGGTCCATAAGCTAGGAGAAGAGTTGATGCATGACATCAAACAATTTTGCGAGAGAGCCTTAGATGTCCACGAGGATGTGGAGGAGTCCAGGTTGTTACAAATTTGTGTGGAAGGACTCTTAGAAGAGTACAAGTTGCACTTGATCAACGAAACTAGAGACGGAACTTTTAGAGAGTTCACCAAGGCTGCTAGCAACATACCTATGATAATCAAACCAAGGGCCCCGGGTTGGAGGAAGCAGGTTCCACTGACTTTCGGGAGGTTTCAAGTTTCGAGGAGGCAAGAGGTCAACTATGTGGATGGAAATACCAAAGGAAAGAATCTGGGGCCAATAATAGGAGTCCCAACAATAAGAGAAAGTCTGGGGAAGATGCTCCACCACCATTACCCTGCAGCGTAACTGAGGTTATGGATTGTTACCTTACCTTAGTACGAGAAGGGGTGGTAGGTCCTCCTCACATAAAAGGAAAAACCCCAACTGCAACTGACAAGGCCAGTCCAAAGTGCTGCGAGTTGCACCAATGGGTGCAGCACTCTACTAAGGATTGTTACTACTTACGAAGGATTATTGGCGAGCAGGTGGCCAATGGTACCTTGCAGATCCCCCTGTGGATGTTAATGATAAACCACTTTCAGCACATCACTTCCGTACCGCCAACATGGTAGTTTCTTATCATGAAGAAGCTACCAAAGATCTGATGGAGTGGGACAACGGCGATCAGTTATGTGAGGAGTTGGAAATTCTATCACTGAGCAGATTTGAACTAAATGGAAGCGAGAGGATTGGTTCTTCACTCCAAAAAAAGAAGATGTAAGTGGGGAAGTTGAGGAAGTGACCTTCTAAAAGGGTGAGGTAGATGTCATTCTCGCTCTAGATAAGGGAGGGACCTCCGAGGCAGAGTATTTTGTAGTGCCCAGACATATGAGGTAGACCTAGATTCTGAATGTGAGGCAATAGAAAGGAGCCCCAAGTTCAAGTAATTTTTTGACTAGATAGGGGTGAAGTACGACACAAGGGTGGCCATCAAGAGGAAAGTCTTGGAGGCAGTGCGGCAGCGTGGAGATCCTTCGGTAAATTGGTAAGGGCCAATCGGAAGGCTGATTAAGAAGTATACTTCTGAAGTGGTATTTTCAGAAGCAGATAGGTTGGTGCTTTACTTCCAAAACCGCCCGCTGTATGTTACAGCCACGGTCAATGGAGTCTCATTTCCCAGGGTGTTAATGGATGGGGGAGCATCTATTAACATCATGCCCATCAGTACATTGTATGAAATAAGAATTGACCAGGGGAAGGTGGTGCCGGTACCACTAGTAAATTTTGGATTTGACAATTCCAGAATGCAATCTATTGAATATGTGAATGTGGGAATGAAGTTGGGAAATTTCACCTCCCACATTAAGTTCCATGTTATTAATGCTAATACTAGATACCAATTACTCATTAAAAGGGTATGGATTCACACCCACGACATAATGCCCTCCACCTACCATCAATGTACAAAGGTAAACATTAGAGATACAGAGATAGTGATCAAGGCCACGTAGAGACCCTTCGCCATTGAGGAGACCCACATGGTGGATTCCGCCTTATTCACTGAGTTAGATGAGGAAAGAAAGGTCTTTGTAAGAAATCTATAAAGGATCAAAGCAGCCAAAGGAAGTTTCTCGCAGAAGAAGTCTGTTCATGATCGTCTAGGGGGAGGGTGATACCCCACATGAACAAGGGCAAGAGGAAAGTAGAGGAGGTGGATAAGCCCCATAGAACTTACAAGAACGTGGTTTAGCCTGATGGAAAGGTCATCTACCACTTATAATGGTCTCCGCGGGCTGTGTTCTGGGATGAAAGCATCGACCCGGTGCCTGAGTGTTTTATTATTGATGAATCCCATATGGTTGAGCATGTCGAGGAACCCGAAGAAGCTCCAAGAATGCATGCAAGATGGACCCATAGAACAACTATAAGAATTAGAGGAGATCGAGTTAGGGATAGAAGGGAGTGAGAGTAGTCCCATCCTAATCTCCAAGGGTCTGGAACCAAAGAAGAAGGAAGATATCATTGGGCTACTTAGAGAGTTCACTAATGTGTTTGCCTCGAAGTACACGGAGATGTCAAGAATAGATCCAGAAGTGAGCTCCCATAGATTGAACATCCTCCCCAATGCCCTCCCGGTAAGGAAATCCACACGTACATACAAAGCGGACCTTGACTTGAAGATAAAAGCTGAGGTGGAGAAGTTGTTAGCGGCAGGGTTTATCAAGCCTATCCAGCACCCCATATGGCTTTCCAACATAGTGCCACTGGCAAAAAAAGAGAAGAGCCAAATCAGAATCTGCGTAGATTTTTGTAACTTAAACAAGGCATGTCCTAAAGATGAATTTCCCTTACCAAACATAGATAGCTTAGTTGACGCCACCGCGAGGCATCAGATATATAGTTTCATGGACGGGTACGTTGGCTACAACCAGATTAAAATGGATCCTGTCGACGTGGAGAAAACTTCCTTTCGCACCCCATTAGGGAACTTTCACTACACAATCATACCCTTCGGACTGAAGAATGCTAGGGCCACATACCAACGAACCATGATGGCAATTTTTCATGACCTATTTCATTATATATTAGAATTCTATGTGGATGACCTGGTAGTGAAGTCTAAGAAAGAAAGTAAAGATATATAGGATCTCAGGAGAGTAATCGAGAGGTGCCGCATGTATAAGATGAGGATGAACCCCTCAAAGTGTGCCTTTGGGGTTATCGCAGGGAAGTTCTTAGGCTTTGTTGTGAACAGATAAGGGGTGCAAGTGGATGCAGAGAAGATAAAATCGATTATGATGATGCCACCGCCTAAGAGTGAAAGGCATCTTACGATCTTCTTGGGACAGGTATCCTACATGCGGAGGTTTAGAACTGCGCTGGCAGAAGTAACTCATCTGTTCGCGCCTCTATTGAAAGATCAGACCAAGTGGATTTGGGGAGAATAACAGAAGAAAGCGTTTGAGAAGATTAAAGAAATCCTAGCTTCTCCGCCCACAATGATCCCCCAGAATTCGGAGCACTGTTGCTTCTCTACCTTACTCCAACAGAGAGATCGATAGGGTCCCTCTTGGCACAAGAGAAGTAAGGAGTAGAAAATTTGGTCTACTACCTTTCAAGAGTAATCTCTGAAACAGAATCTAAGTACACTAGCGTGGAGAGGCATTATTTGACGTTGGTTTTTGTAGCCCAGAAGTTGAGACACTATCTTCTAACCTTCACAGTTCACATAGTCACCAAGTGCGAACCCATCAAGTACCTCCTCACGCGGACGGTACTCGTGGGATGAGAAACAAGGTGGTTTTGATCTTATCAGAATATGATATAAAATGTATAGTGCCCAAGGCTGTTAAAAGGCAAGAAGTGGCAGATCTGCTTGCTCACTTCCCAAGTGGAATTTTTGAAGCACCTAGTGAAGAGCTATCCGGGGAGAGATTTCAAGCATGTATGGAAGAGGAGTTGAATAAATTATCTATGGAATTTGATGGTTCTAGTGCTTAAAGAATGGGTGGAGTCGGAATCATACTGTCAGATGGAAAAGAGAAGATCACTCTCTTTTTCAAGTTGGATTTCAAATGCTCAAATAATGAAGCTGAGTACGAGGCCTTCATTCTAGGGATGTTGGAAGCACTCAGAAAAGGGGTCAGGGTGTTGTGTATACGAGGGGACTCCAACTTAGTAGTGAGGCAGGTCAATGGGTAGTTCTCCCTTAAGCACGCCAATTTGGCACCCTATAGACACATCATCCAAAGGTTGCTGGGACAATTCTTGGAAGTAACTGTGGAGAGGCAGACACGAATGATGATCAGGCACCTTGACACGCTCTCCAGCATAGCGCAAAATATATACATAGAGGATTCAAAATCAAGCATTATAGTGTGACACCCCGACTAATTAAATACCGAGTAGCTAATCCTTTATTAAATCAATACAAAATGCCAAGTTGGTTCAGTTAATAGCATCACCGTCGAAAACATTTTAATGGTTACTAACCACCTAGTATTTAAAAAGTAAAATGCAAAATTTTAAATTAAGTCTGGTTAACATGCAGTAAAAGAATTATGAAAGAATAACACAACCATTCACCATAATGAAGAAATGGAATAACCAACAAATAATAATAAGTCCGGAGGAAAACTCCTCACAACAATCCCACAACTGAAATAAGTAAAACAATGTATCCTGAATTAATTACATGCCAAAAGTCTGAAAATCTGAAATCTGAAATGTTTCTAATAGAAATGGGCGACATGCCCTACAACTGGTGAAAGCTGAATATAGAGTCAAGATAGATGAAGCGTCTACTAGAAAAGTCCTGTAACTTCCACAAACAGCTACAACTCGTCACCTGAATGAGGATCCTAAGCATGGTGTCCTTGTGGCTGGGCACCTAAAATGGTTTTTACAAAAATAGGTTTGAAAGCAAACGGGTCAGAGCCCGAAAGTGGAGAGTATTTTAAAAATAGCAAGTGCTTTAATGACATTAAAACAATGAATGAAAAATACATGTTAGGACGTGCACTCGCATGAAATACTTACCTCTCAACTAATTGTGCACTCCTAAGGAATAGCACCCATCTAAGTGATATTTATATCTAAAGAAACTGACATGAGTTCTATCCTTTCCACTCGGTTCTCATTGTACATTCTAACGTCATCAATTAAGTAGAGGGCTTTACTTAAACTCAGATTCTCAATTATTAGCAATACAATTTATTACAGGTTATCCCTTTATAGTTACTCAAAGCGTTTCAATATTTATACTCACAATACCAACATGAAAGTTCTCAGTAATTTAAGTGTATATTAGTCACGTCATGGATATACAATACAAGCACCCCGAGACTAAGATGCGGTGCACACATACTCTGCTATCCATCCCGGTACATCACGTACATAAGGATCACGCATTCCGAATCTCTCAGGAATCGTTCTCAGATAACAACAATCACAAACAATGGAGGCGAACACAGTCACATCACATGGGTCACGCACATACCTACGCTCCCACGATCAGCAGACTTATTAACTTCCCAATAAGTCCTTCTCTGACCTATGTTCTCGAGGTACCAATCTAAATCCGGGCAACACAAGGATTAGAGGGCCCTAAGCGAACGTAAACCTCCCGTGATAGCAAGTATGGTAGGTATGTCATACACATAAAATCATATACTTACTAAGCATGCACACATCCCTGTAATTACCATAATTTATTTGTGGTACACTTCTCATTCTCGTACCGACTTATAATGTTACACAATTCACATGTTCCCAGTTAATTCAATTATTTAAGCCGTCAATAATTCTCGCATCGTAATAGTCACTCACGTCATATTCCACAATTTCCATCCAATTCAAATCACACTTCTATGTTTTACTCCTCACTATATCCAAAATATCCCAACTATATCAATTTATCATCAAGGGAATGTTATCTCTACAATTAAACAAGGTTACGGGACACGCGAAATCAAAACAGGCCAAAAAACGTAAACTGTCAGCTCGTTAGAAGTCTTGTTCGAACAAGGCTGTTCGAACGAGAGTTCGTTAGAACGAAGGGGCATCTAACGAGATCTCGTTCGAACGAAGGCATCGAACGAACATCTTTCTCGTTAGAAGTCAAACTGTCACTCGTTAGAAGCTCGTTCGAACGAGCTCGTTCGAACGACCTGGGCAGGTCTTCTAGCGAGAGGCCAGTTTCGAGCCCATATTTTCTTAATTCGTTTTTCCAATTTTTCTTCACCTCTAATCTCATCTAAATGTCATTACAACAAGGTTTTAAAGGTTTCTAATCATCCCTAAACATATTAAATTTGTATTACAACATTTATATGGGGCCTAATCATCCCAAACCACATCTAATCATCAAGTCTCCCCAATTTTCAAGGACATGAACCCTAGAAATTTAAAGTCTTCCATAGTCATAATTAAATCCATTTTTGCAATATAAAAAGTAGTAATTCTCTTAGTTCAATCATCCAATAACCATTCTACATGCAATCCTACATTAAAATCTGAATTCATAACTTCCAATTTCATTGGTTTTTTATAAATCTCCCAAAAACAATACAATATAATTTCCTACACATGGAAGAAGCATTCTTTGCAAAAACGAAATTAAACCACTTGCCTCTAATCTTTCTCTGAATTTGAGGTTGAATCTTGAAGGTTGAATTGTCCTCTCTCTCTCTCTGCAGAATTCTCTTCTCTTTCTCTCTCTACAAATTTCTTCTCTAAGGATGACAATGGAGGTGGAGGTTGGTTTTTGGTAAGTTTAAGGTTTCTAAACTTCTCCCGTAGCCCACTACCTAGATTGGGGTTGGAAATGTCTTAGTGGGTTAAGACTAAGTCAGATTTTTAACTCTAATTTTCGTGGGTTTTAATTCCCAAAATTCCAAAATTACCAAAATACCCTTCTACGTTGCCGGTATGGCCTAAAAGTGCCCCGAGACCCAAACTAAATTCCCGGCTAGTGTTTTCTGAATATTTCGACCCTTCCGGACGCGTTGGAGCACTCAAAACGACCATACGGTTAATAGAAATAAAATTCATTTTTTTAATTAAAATAATTGTATTCCTGACGCGACTGTCACACGCGTCCCAACAAAATTTCCAAATTGCCGTATTTCAATCTCACGACAAATTTCATAATTCAGTATTCATATATTGCCATATATACGCATTGAAATTAAATACCAACTCACATCTCGCTAGTATTTTTATCCGGATTAATTTCCAATTAATACACATTTAATTTAATTAATCCCATAAATAAATATCATAAAAATACGAGGTATTACATATAGTACGACGGAGAAAAGTACCCACCATAGTAAAATCTTTGTTCCCAAGTAACGAGCCGGAAGATTGGAGGCATCTAGTGGTCAGGAAGCTTGAAACTAGAGAAGGGACGAGGAAGATGTTAGAGTTAGCCGACTATCATGTGCTGTAGGGAACTCTCTACTTTAAGAGCCCCCGAGGGTTTCTAGCAAGGTGCATAGGTGACCAAGAAGCCAAGGAAAGTTTGATAGAAATGCACTAAACGCATTGAAGAGAAACTGACATTCCTCTCTACAGACGACTGCAACAAGGTGTGTACTATTGGCCTGCCATGAGCGCAAAAGTGGCCCACTTGCAATAAAAGTTCTTAAAATGCCAAGCCAATTTCAACCAGCCAACGGAGGTTAACTTTGTGGAATCCTTCGATGATTGGAGACAGCCATACTTCAAAAAGAAAGCCTACAGGGTTCACCCCATTCTCCCTCGTATATGGGATCGAAGATGTCCTACCAGTGGAGTTAGTGGTACCTTCAGCCAGAGTTGCTCTCATCAATGGGCTTATCCCTGACCCAGGGCATGTGAAGCTGGAGGAACAGGACGAGCATAGAGATAAGGCTAAGGAGAATTCCAAAGTCTACACCCAGTAACTGTCCAGGGCTTACGAGAACTTGGTCAAGCCTAGGGAGTTCCAAGTGGGATATTTAGTCCTGTGAGCATCCACTCACCATCTCCGCAGCATGTTGGCGTCAAAGTTTAAACCCAACTGGGAAGGTCCATTTGTCGTCAGAGGAGTGGGGAAATCAGTTTATTACCATATCTCAGAGCCAGAAAGTGATTGCCTCTAGTCCATCAACTGCAAGTGGCCGAAGAGGTACTATGCTTAGTAATAGATAAAATAATGTTTTTTTTCATTTCTTAGTGGGTTTTGAGGATTGCTCCTACAACAGAAAAGTTTTTTTGTAAAAAAAATTATAGAGCAATACCGCATTGTAAACAACACACAAAAATAAAGAAATGAAATAGCAACGCTTTCGATCATTATTGATGCTTGCCTTGTTTACTCATCTATATATATACACATAAATATATATACACTCTCTACTAAGCTAGAAGAGAGTACACAAAAGTCAGGAACTTTGCACACTACACTTGGGGGGTAGTCCCATCCTAAGAGAAAGTATACTGAGCAAAGTCCTCCCACACATAAATTAATAGAAAATGTAGAGGGCGTTAAATTCCTCCTCTTTAATATTTTGAAGAAGAGTGAAGCTCTTAAAGAGAACATAGAGCAAGGACCCCAAAGACAAGGGGATGCCTAATTCAAATAGTTTTCAATGAAACAAAACTTGAAGGAAGGAGACATGGGTCACCTCCCATCCAACCTAGACTTTATGAACTAAGCAATAGTGTGCAGGAGTACCCCCACAGACAGGAGGGGTAATACAAGACCGTAACATGAAAATAACTCATAGTCATAAGAGGTGCATTTTCAAAAATAAAAGTACAGTGTACATATATATACATAACTTACTCATATTAATTCACGCACCCCGCAGTGTATGGGGCAACCATCAGTAGGCCAAATGCTCACAGAAATTAGAGCAAGTTATATAAAACAAACACCAATAGTATTGATGGAGCGCAAGGGAAAAGAAAAGTGGAAGAGAAACAAAGTGACATTTCTCTCATTTATGAATTACTAGTGATGTACACATAGATTTAAAAATAATACAAAGCAAGAAGTAGCCTATCCGCTAGAAAAAAAAAGTCATCACGAGTGATGGTGCCGACATATGATGGACCAGCCTCCCACAAAAACTTTTCCTCCAACCTAACGAGTTTAGCCTCTTCCTCCTGGTCATCAGACTCAAGTCAGGCGAGCTTCACCTACAATAATTCGATCTGATTCCGAATTCTCGTGGCCTCAGCCTGCCGCTGCTCGGCCCTAGACTGTCTGGAAGTGTGAAGTCTCACCATCTTTCGAAAAGGAACACTCAGAAAGTGGTGAACTCCTATATCAAGCCAATCCAAATGAAAATAATAGAACTGCTGCAAGTCACGGAGAGCATCCAATAATAGTAAAATAGAAGAGCTAGTCAGCTTAGTAGGAGAGGTAGCTAATAACTCATGAATGTAGCTGGAAAGAGCCTTCAGGTTGAATTCCGTGAGACTATCAATCTGAAGTATGCTCTGAGGAGTGAATTTCTTTGGGTGGTGATATAAGATGAGATCCAAGAGTTGACGCTCATGTGTCCTGAATCGTCCCGATAACTCCTCATGCCATAGTCTACCCGCAATGGTTACGGCAACCTCTAGTTTACCATCACCATCGGAATGGCGAGACCTTACCTCAAAAGGGAGGAAAGAAGACTCCCCACCAGAATCAGCGTCACCGACCATAAGAGTGGCCTCAAAACTATGATCTCTCTCCGCATCCATCCCACCGCCAGACTTTACAGTTGTCGGAGTATTCTCATTCACCTGGAAACTATGAGACAAAGGTTAAATGAGATAATCTGCTCATTATACAAAAAATAGAGAAAAGAAAAGAGGGGAACAGTAAAAGGAGGGGGTATAACAGTTTAATACCTCCCTCACATCCATCCCACTCACAAACTCCAAAGTCGTTCGAGTAATCTCGCTCACCTGGAAACAATGAGACAGAGGTGAAATGAGAACACTTGCACAGTATACGCAAGAAGAAAAGAGGGGAATAGTAAAAAGATGGGGTATGCTAGTTTAATAACTCTCTCGTAGCTACCCCACTGCCAGACTCCATAATCATTGGAGTAATCTCACTCACATGGAAACAATGAGACACAGGTGAAATGAGAACAATTGCACAATATACGCAAGAAGAAAGGAGGGGAATAGTAAAAAGAGGGGGTATGCTAGTTTAATACCCCTCTCGCAGTTACCCCACTGCCAGACTCCACAGTCATTGGAGTAATCTCAGCCACCTGGAAACAATAAAACAAGGGTGATATGATAATACTTGCATAGTATACGCAAGACGAAAATAGGGGAACAGTAAAAAGAGGGGGGTATGCCAGTTTAATACCTCCCTCGCAGCCACCCCACTGCCAGACTCCACATTCATCGGAGTAATCTCAGTCACCTGGAAATAATGAAACAAGGGTGATATGATAATACTTGTACAGTATACACAAGACAAAAAGAGGGGAATGATAAAAAGAGGGGGTCTGACAGTTTAATACCTCCCTCGCAGCCACCCCACTCTCAGACTCCACAGATATCGAAGCAACCTCATCAGACTGCATAGTCTTCGGGGCAACATCACTCACCTAGAAATAGTGCAACAAGGGTGAAGATGACAGCGCTTGCATAGTTTAAAAAAAATAATAAAGATGTAATAATGACATAAGGGAAGTGGATATCCTTATATATTGTACCTGAGTAATGCGCTCCATAGCAGTCAAAGGAGGAGGTGTCGGCTGGTGCTCCTGAAGGGGCTATCTCAGTAACCAATACTTCTAAAGAGGCGGCCTCAGTATTGGGTTCTCCCAAAAGAGATACCTCAAAGTTGGTAGTCGTAGCGGATGCTCCTAAATGGGGTATCTCAGTAACCAGCATTCCTGAAGAGGTTACCTCAGCGGTAGGTGCTCCCGAAGGAGCAAACTTAGCAACGGCAGTCGCAGTGGAGAGGCGAGGCTCCAAATGAGAAGAAGGGGTAAGAGTTAATAAATCACCTACCTCATGAATGAAAAGTACCTCAATTAAAAAAGGGGGGGGGGAAATTCCTCAATGGCACAACAAAGATTGCTCCCTGAAAGGGTGCAATAACAGGGTGAGACACCCCGACTAATTAAATACCGGGTAGCTACTCCTTTATCAAATTAATACAAAATGCCAAGTTGGTTCAGTTCATAGCATCACTGTCGAAAACGTTTTAACAATTACTAGCCACCTAATATTTAAAAAGTGAGTTGTCAATTTTTAATAAAATTTGATTAACATACAATAAGTAAATTAAGAAATGCTAACATAACCACCACAACTTAGTGACAATAGAATAACCACCAAATAATAATGAGTCTGGAGGAATACTCCTCATAACAATTCAAATTCTGAAATAAATAAATACCAAGTCTACATCACTAAATTAATTACAACCCAAAGTTTGAAATAACTGAAAAGTAAGATGTCTCTAAAAGCATGGGGCGACATGCCCAACAAATGAGAAAATATGATAATGGGGTCGAGATCGGAAATTGAGGCGTCTACTGTCAAGGTCCTGTAACTTCCACAGCAGCTACAGCACGTCACCTGAATAGAACTCCTATGCATGGTGTCCTTGTGGCTGGGCACCTAAAAGGTTTTTTACAAAAATAGATTTGAAAGCAAACGGGTCAGAGCCCGATTGTGAAAATAATTTAAAATTTTTGCAAGTGATTAATATCATTAAACAGTGAATATAAAGTACATGATAGTGTGTGCACTCACATGAGTTCCTCACCTCTCAACTAATTGTGCACTCCTATCGTACCCGTACCCATTCTAGTTGTTCCCATATCTAACTAGTTCGATACTAAAATCTAACATACCTATACGACATCCAATTCAATTCCCAACAACTTAGTTAACAGTGCTATAACTTGCTACACAGTTTTCCCATGTTAGTACTACTAATTACTAGAGATCTTCCATTTTCACTTTACAAACTATTGCTATTATTAATACTCACATTTAATCATGACAATTCATTTCAATTAATAGTATAATATTCTCATCATAAATAAACAACACTAGAACCCCGAGACTAAGATGCGGTGCTCACATACTCTGCTATCAAATCTCGGTACATCACGTACATGAGGACCACGTATTTCGAATCTCTCAGGAAACGTTTCATTAACAACAATCACAAACAATGGAGGCGAACATAGTTCACATCACATAGGTCACGCACATACCTACGCTCCCATGATCAGCAGGCTTATTTACTTCTTAATATCCCCTTCTCTGACCTATGTCCTCGAGGTACCAATCTAGATCCCCCGTAGGCACACAAAGATTAGATGTCCCTAAACGAACGCCAACCTCCCATGATAGCATGTATGGTAGGTGTGTTATACACAGATAACTACATATACTAAGCATTCACACATCTTAGATATTACAATATTTTATTAGTGGTATAATTGTCGTTCTTATACCAACACTTAGTGTTATACAAGTCACAAGTCCCCGATTTATATGCATTTAAGTTATTAATTATTCTCACTTCGTGATTAGTTACTCGCTTCCCAGTCCACAAATGTCATCCGGTTTAATACACTATTCTTAGTTTTACTCCTCAATGTACCCCAATCTCCCAACTATACCCACTAGTTAATAAGGGAAGGTTATCTCACCATTTAAATAAGTCTACGGGATACTAGGAATAAATTCAGGCCAAATAGGCCATTTTGTCAACTCGTTAGAAATCTCGTTCGAACGAGGATGTTCGAATGAGTGTCGTTCAAACGAAAGGCTTTGAATGAACTACCAACTCCTTAAAAGTGATACTGTCATCTCGTTAGAAGTTCGTTCGAACGAGGTCGTTCGAACGACCTGGGCAGGTCTTCTAATGAGATGGCAGTTTCAGCCCAGAAATTCCAAAGTCCGTTTTTCTCAATTCTTCTCTCCTCTAAATCCACCCTAAGACCTTCTAATTTATGTTCCAACGTTTCTAAACCATTTCTAATCATCCTAGATCATCTCTTAACATATTTTAGGGGTCAAATCTTGCAAATCATCAAGGAATTAATATAAATCTCCAAATATTTCCCCAAACCCTATGAACAAGAACTCATAATTTTCTTATGCCCAATTACTCATCATAAATCCGTGTTTAAATCATCATATATAACTCTTCGAATATTAAATTAGTCCATAATCATTCTACATGCAAATCCTAACCCAAATTCAAAGTTTCTCCAACAATTTCATGGGTTTTCTTCAAAAATTTCAATATAAGATAATTCCTACACTAAACATAGAAGACATATTCAATGCAATAAAAATATCAAATCACTTGCCTTAGATTGTTCTTCAGATTTGATGTTGGTGAATGAAGGTTGATTCTCTCCTTTCTCTACAGATTTTCTCCCAAGGTTGAAGATGGCTTGGTTTTGGCTCTTGTAACTTCACTCCAACTTCTCTCAAAACTCCCGTACCCCACTCTCTAAACTTTTGCTGGTAATGGCCTTAATGGAACCTTTAAAATTATAAATATAAACTCCAATTTTCGTGTGTTTTAATTCCCTAATTTTTAAAATTACCAGAATGCCCTTTTAAGTTGACGGTATGGCCCAAAAATGCCCCCGGGACCCAAACTAAACTCCTGGCTAGTGTTTTCTGACTATTTCGACCCTTCCGGACTCGTTGGCGCACTAAAAATGAACATTAAGTTAATAAAAGTAAAATTCAGTTTTTAATTCAAATAATTACATTCTTGATGCGACTGATATGCGCGTCCCAACTAAATTTCCCAAATTGTCGTATTTCGGTCTCGCGACAATTTTAATATTTTCAATATTCATATATTGCCATATATACACGTCATAATCAAATACCAACTCACATTTCGTTAGTATTTATATCCGGATTAATTCTCAATTAATTCACATTTAATTTAATTAATCCTTTAAATAAATATCAATAAAATACGGGGTATTACATACTTCCCGCCTAATAACAAAATTTCGTCTTGAAATTTTGAACTAAAAAGTACCTGGTAAAAAAAACTCTAGATAACGTTCGCTCATCTCATCCTCGCGCTCCCATTTAGACTCCTCGGCATTATGATGCTGCCACTGAACACGTACCAACGGTACTATCTTTGACCGCAATTTCCGCTCGCTTCGGTCCAAAATAGCAATCGGCCCCTCCTCATAGGAACTATCGGGCTGGAGATCGATGTCCTCCAAAGCAATGTGAGTATGGTCCAAATCGCCCCTAAGATATTTCCTTAGCAAGGAAATATGGAACACATCATGAATCCTATGCAAGTGCTCCGTTAACCCAAGTCTATACGCAACTGGCCCAATCCGCTCGATGATAGGAAATGGCCTCACATATCTTGGCGCCAGTTTCCCCTTCTTCCCAAAACGCATAATCCCCTTCATAGGAGACACTCTTAGTAACACCTGGTCCCCCACTTTGAATTCTCTGAAGAACCTCTTCGCATCAGCATAACTCTTCTCCCTATCCTGAGCTACCTGAATGCGACTCCGTATCAATTATATCCTTGCCGAAGTGCCCTGAATAACTTTCGGCCCAAGGAGTTTATTATCCCCCACCTGTAACCAACATGCTGTGGAATGACAAGGTCTACCATACAATGCCTCAAATGGATCCATGCCAATGGTGAACTAGTAGGAGTTATTATAAGAAAACTCCACCAATGGAAGGTACTGCTCCCATCCACCCCCTAAGTCTATGATGCACATACGCAACATGTCCTCCAACATCTGATTTGTACGTTTGGTCTGCCCATCGGTCTATGGGTGATAAGTCGTACTCAACCGCAATTCAGTGCCCATGGCCTCCTGGAAACTCTCTCAAAACCGTGAAACAAATATCTTATCTCGGTCAGACACAATATTTAGAGGCACACCGTGAAGTCTCACTATTTCCGCAATAAAAATCTGGGCATACTATCCCGTAGTGTAGTCTGTCCTTACGGGTAGAAAATAAGAAACTTTGGTCAAACGGTCCAAAATTACCCAAATGGAGTCGTGACCCCTCTGTGATGTAGGTAACCCCGTGATAAAGTCAATGGATATGCTCTCCCATATCCACGTCGGAACCTCTAATGGCTGTAGAAGTCCTGCTGGTCTCTGATGATCCACCTTTACCAGCTGACAAGTGGCACATTTATAAACAAACACGACAATATCTCTCTTCATCTCGCTCCACCAATACTGACGTCTCATGTCTTGGTACATTTTGTCCCCACCAGGGTGTACCGCGAATCGTGAGTTGTGCGAATCTGCCATTACCTCGTGCCTTAAGTCTTCCCCTTCCAGAATGACTAGTCTTCCATTGAAGCGTAATCCCCCATCTGAGCTAACAGTATAGGACTCGGCTCCCTCTGCTAGTAATTGAACTATCTGCTCCTGACAGAACGAGTCATTTGCTTGGGCCTTTACCACTCTCGTAACAATCTGCGGTGTAACAGTCATCACAGACATGAACGATCGGGCCACCGCATCCTGGTGTCCCAACTCCTTCCACTTTGCTTTCCACACCTCGGCCACTTTATCTACTGTCCTATGGCTCAAAGCGTCTGCTACCACATTAGCCTTACCTGGGTGATATTGGATATCAAATTGATAATCCTTCACAAATTCAAGCCACCGTCGTTGACGCATATTCAACTCCTTCTGCGTGAAGAGGTACTGTAGAGACTTATGGTCCATGAACAACTGAAACTTCTCCCCCGGGATATAATGTCTCCAAATCTGAAGGGCAAATACAACTGCCGCTAATTCCAAGTCATGGGTGGTGTAATTCTTTTCGTGAGGCTTAAGCTTACGGGAAGCATAAGCTATGGCCTGACTCTCCTGCTGCAATACACCTCTAAGTCCTTGTAATGACGCATCGGTGTAGACTAGATACTCAACTCCCGGTCTCGGCAATGCTAACACAGGTGATGAGGTGAACTTGTCCTTCAACTCATCGAATGCCAACTGACAGGCATCACTCCAGATGAATGGCACACCCTTATGAGTCAGATGTGTCAAAGGACCCGCTATCTTTGAGAAACCTCGAATAAACCTCCTGTAGTATCCTGCTAGGCCCAAGAAACTATGGATCTCAGTCGGTGTTGTGGGCTGTCCCCACTCCCTTACCGCGGAAACCTTCCCCAGATCAACAGATATCCCCCGGTCTGAAATGATATGCCCCAAAAACTGAACCTCCTTAAGCCAAAACCCACACTTCTCAAACTTTTCATAAAGCTCGTTCTGACATAGTGTCTGAAAAACCTGCCTCAAATGCTCGGCGTGATCCGCTTCTGTCTGGGAGTAAACCAGAATGTCATCAATAAAAATAATGACGAACTGGTCTAGAAACTCTCTAAACACCCTATTTATTAAATCGATAAACACAGCTGGAGCATTGGTCAAGCCAAAAGGCATAACCTGAAACTCGTAGGAACCATATCTCGTCAAGAAAGAAGTCTTTGAGACGTCCTGCTCCCTAATACGCAACTGATGGTATCCCGATCGCAAATCAATCATTGAGAAGAAGGAAGCTCCTCTCAACTGGTCAAATAAGTCATCAATTTTGGGCAACGGATACTTATTCTGTATCGTGACCTTAATCTACGCACAGCCTCAACGATCCATCCCTCTTCTTTACGAACAACACAGGGGCACCCCACGACAAATTACTCCTCCGAATAAACCCCTGACCCAATAACTGCTCAATCTGATCCCGTAAATCTCTCATATCTGCTGGAGCCATACGGTAAGGTGCGCGAGCACTAGGCCGAGTGCCCTGCGTCAAATCGGTCACCAAATCTCTCTATATACTAGGCGATAATCCAGGTATATCCTAAAATACATCAGAAAACTCCCTAACAACGGGTATCGCATCGAGTGGTATCACCACTTCCTTAGAGGTCTCCTCCTCTATATAGTACAAATGAGTGCACGATCCTCCCTTAGGGTAAGGCATCGCCACTAAAAACATCTCCTTCCCGGGAATGGCAAAGATAATACTCCTACTGAAACAATCAATCATGGCTCAGTATGCTACTAGCCAATCTATACCAATAATCGCATCGTACTCAGTCATCTCTAACACTAACATATCAGCAGGTAAAGTAAACCTCCCGATCTCTATAGCCACACCTCTATAAATAAGTGAAATCATGGAACCCCTACTCAATGGTGAATCTACACAAGTAACCGTGCTCTCTGCGGTGTCTAATAACCCAATAGTGCGTGCAAATCTTATGGAAATGAAGCAATGTGTGGCCCCTGTATCAAATAAAACACGCCCCATAGTCCCCTGAATAGAGAACATAACCTCAATGGTAGGTGGATCCTGTGGGGCTGCGACATGCTGAAGCTGATACACTCTCCCATACTGAAGTTGTACCTGCAGAACTGGGACAGCTGGAATGGCTGGTAATACTGCCATCTGTGGTGGTGCTGGGAGGGCGACAGGAAACATAGGCCTCTGTGGCTCATGTCGAGCACCCTGCTGCTGCTGCTGTAGGGCCCTGCCCCTATCAGGATAATCCTGGCATTTATGGCCAGTCTTTCCACAAACAAAGCACTTCCCCGAGAAGTTTCCCCCTCTCTTTCCCTGCTGTCCACGGCCCTGATGGCCGTTACCATTCCTACCCTGGCCATGCTGGCCCTGCAGAAACTGCTACTATTGACCATTCTGACCCTGCTGGCCGTTCTGACCCTGATGGCCGTGCCTGAAACCTCCCTGTCCACTTTTGAAACCCCCAGATCTGAATCTCTTATGATCCCCCTGTTGGGAACCCTGGTCACCCTACCTGTGCTGTCCCTGAGTAGATTGTGCCCCGCTGGCACCATTTCCCCCGTTCCTGCCCTGATGGCTGGACTCTCCTGATTTCTTGCTCTCAGATATGTGGAAGCGATGATCCTGGCAGTGTAGTAGTGCAGCGTTAACCACATCAGAATAAGTGTCCAATGAGATATTTCCCAACAAGTGTTGACGGATCCTCCAAGTCAATCCATCTGTGAATTCTGAATGTTCTTCTCCTCAATCGGTTTCTCATCGGGAACAATGTTCAAGAGATTAGTGAATTCGGCCTCATATTCGGCCACGGTCCTCCCCTCCTGCTTGAGGTTCATCAATTTCCTCCTCATTTCAGTGTGAACAACTGACGGAAAATATTTGCAATCGAACCGCACCCAGAACTCCTGAATAGAAAGGGCGTCCCTCTCTTCTGCGGTGGTAATGGACTCCCACCACTGCAATGCAGATCCTACTAGCTTGAAAGTAGCAAGTATCTTCTTCTGAACATCTATGCACTCGTACATCCTTAAGTGCCTCTGAATGTCCTTCCTCCACTGACTGGATACCATAACATCGGAGCTACCTGCAAACTCCGGAGGGTGTGCTTTCTGAAAAGCATCACGAACGCATTCCCAAGTAGACGGGAATGCATGAGCCTGAACTGGCGTGACTACCGGTGCCTGGGGTGGTGCCTGTTGTACAACGACAAGGGAGGCATTTACTGCTTAGGCTATAATAGCTACAACCTCGGCGGCATTCATAGTGCCCTGAACTGGTGCAGGCTATGGCTCTGGCTGTGCACCCCTTGGAACTCACTGTGCACATCATGGAGGATTCTGAAATGAGAGTAAAGTCTTATAAGTTCGCAGTTATTATCTCAAAATAGCTGAAGAGCGATACATACAAAAAAGAATACAATAGTCCTAAAATATAGGGCTCTATATCAAAGAAAGCTCAGCGGAAGCATAATAAGCTGTACATATCCTAAGGACACTTGAACCTGATGCTCTGATACCACCTGAGACACCCCGACTAATTAAATACCGGGTAGCTACTCCTTTATTAAATTAATACAAAATGCCAAGTTGGTTCAGTTCATAGCATCACTGTCGAAAACATTTTAACAATTACTAGCCACCTAATATTTAAAAAGTGAGTTGTCAATTTTTAATAAAATTCGATTGACATACATTAAGTAAATTATGAAATGCTAACATAACCACCACAACTTAGTCACAAGAGAATAACCATCAAATAATAATGAGTCTGGAGGAATACTCCTCACAACAATTAGAATTCTGAAATAAATAAATACCAAGTCTACATCACTAAATTAATTACAACCCAAAGTTTGAAATAACTGAAAAGTAAGATGTCTCTAAAATCATGGGGTGACATGCCCAACAAATGAGAAAATCTGATAATGGATTCGAGATCGGAAATAGAGGCGTCTACTGTCAAGGTCCTGTAACTTCCACAATAGCTACACCACGTCACCTGAATAGAACTCCTATGCATGGTGTCCTTGTGGCTGGGCACCTAAAAGGTTTTTTTACAAAAATAGATTTGAAAGCAAATGGGTCAGAGCCCGATTGTGAAAATAATTTAAAATTTTTGCAAGTGATTAATATCATTAAACAGTGAATATAAAGTACATGATAGTGTGTGCACTCAAATGAGTTCCTCACCTCTCAACTAATTGTGCACTCCTATCGTACCCGTACCCATTCTAGTTGTTCCCATATCTAACTAGTTCGATACTAAAATCTAACATATCTATATGACATCCAATTCAATTCCCAACAACTTTTAGTTAACAGTGCTATAACTTGATACACAGTTTTCCCAAGTTAGTATTACTAATTACTAGAGATCTTCCATTTTCACTTTACAAACTATTGCTATTATTAATATTCACATTTAATCATGATAATTCATTTCAATTAACAGTATATTATTCTCATCATAAATATACAACACTAGCACCCCGAGACTAAGCTGCGGTGCTCACATACTCTGCTATCAAATCCCGGTACATCACGTACATGAGGACCACGTATTCGGAATCTCTCAGGAAACGTTTCATTAACAACAATCACAAACAATGGAGGCGAACATAGTTCACATCACATGGGTCACGCACATACCTACGCTCCCATGATCAATAGACTTATTTACTTCTTAATAAGCCCTTCTCTGACCTAGTCCTCGAGGTACCAATCTAGATCCCCCTCGTAGGCACACAAAGATTAGATGGCCCTAAACGAACGCCAACCTCCCATGATAGCATGTACGGTAGGTATATTATACATAGATAACTACATATACTAAGCATTCACACATCTTAGATACAACAATATTTTATTAGTGGTATACTTCTCGTTCTTATACCAACACTTAGTGTTATACAAGTCACAAGTCCCCGGTTTATATGCATTTAAGTTATCAATTATTCTCACTTCGTGATTAGTTACTCGCTTCCCAATCCACAAATGCCATCCGGTTTAATACACTATTCTAAGTTTTACTCCTCAATGTACCCCAATCTCCCAACTATACCCACTAGTTAATAAGGGAAGGTTATCTCACCATTTAAATAAGTCTACGGGATACTAGAAATAAATTCAGGCCAAATAGGCCATTTTGTCAACTCGTTAGAAATCTCGTTCGAACGAGGTCATTCGAACGAGTGTCGTTCGAACAAAAGGATTTGAACAAACTACGAACTCGTTAGAAGTGATACTGTCATCTCGTTAGAAGTTCATTCGAACGACCTGGGCAGGTCTTCTAACGAGATGGCAGTTTCAGCCCAGAAATTCCCAAGTCCATTTTTATCAATTCTTCTCTCCTCTAAATCCACCCTAAGACCATCCAATTTATGTTCCAACGTTTTTAAACCATTTCTAATCATCCTAGATCATCTCTTAACATATTTTAGGGGTCAAATCTTACAAATCATCAAGGAATTAATATAAATCTCCAAATATTTCCCCAAACCCTATGAACAAGAACTCATAATTTTCTTATGCCCAATTACTCATCATAAATCCGTTATTAAATTGTCATATATAACTATTCAAATATTAAATTAGTCAATCATCATTCTGCATGCAAATCCCAACCCAAATTCAAAGTTTCTCCAACAATTTCATGGGTTTTCTTCAAAAATTTCAATATAAGATAATTCCTACACTAAACATGGAAGACATATTCAATGCACTAAAAATATCAAATCAATTGCCTTATATTGTTCTTCACATTTGATGATGGTGAATGAAGGTTGATTCACTCCTTTCTCTATAGATTTTCTCCCATGGTTGAAGATGGCTTGGTTTTGGCTCTTGTAACTTCTCTCCAACTTCTCTCAAAACTCCCGTAGCCCACTCTCTAAACTTTTGCTGGTAATGGACTTAATGGCCCCTTTAAAATTATAAATATAAACTCCAATTTTCATGTGTTTTAATTCCCTAGTTTTTAAAATTACCAAAATGCCCTTTTAAGTTGCCGGTATGGCCCAAAAATGCCCCCGGGACCCAAACTAAACCCCCGGCTAGTGTTTTATGACTATTTTGACCCTTCCGGACTCATTGGCGCACTCAAAATGACCATTCGGTTAATAAAAAGAAAATTTACTTTTTAATTCAAATAATTACATTCCTGACGCGACTGACACGCGCGTCCCAACTAAATTTCCCAAATTATCGTATTTCGGTCTCGCGACAATTTTAGTATTTTCAATATTCATATATTGACATATATACACATCATAATCAAATACCAACTCACATCTCGTTAGTATTTATATCCGTATTAATTCTCAATTAATTCACATTTAATTTAATTAATCCTTTAAATAAATATCAATAAAATTACGCGGTATTACACAGGGCAAGCTGGCCCGTGCATAGGGGCTGCTGAAGAGACAATAGCAGGAGCCACCATCGAAATAGTACCAAGGGATAACTATAAAAGAAGTAAAAAAGGGCTGTAATAAGTACAGGCTCGATAGAAAAGAAATGTCTAACTAGAAAATATGAAAGTACCTGAGCCTTATCCAAAGAGGAGGAGCAAAAAAGGAAGGTCGGTGCGGCAGAGCATGTGCTAATAGTCTGTAAATCTTTAAAACATGTTATTTGTCACATGTCCAAGAAAAAATAGATTCCATGATCGAATGGAAATGCCTAACCTGAAGTGTGGGCTCAATAATCGAAGCCACAGTAAATATTGGGTCGCGAGAGATTGCCTGAACCAAGGGTCTGTCGTCCATAGATAAATGGACCCGAGGGATAAAAATCCTCCCCGAAGAGGATAACCCTGGGATAGTAACATCAGGTAAGTCCCTGAGCACAAAACCCAAAAACTGTCTGGATGTACGAAAAAGCAAAAGTCCAAAAAGTATAAAGTTCCTATTACGAAAAGGAAAAAAACTTTCAAAAATACATACCTTAGATGAGGAGGTGCCCAGGGGCTCATCTGTAGAAGTGCCCACCGCTGAAGTAAGAAAAGACGAAATGATAGTGCCGGAAGCACAACCCTCTACACATTATAAATGGGTAAAGAAAAAGAAGATAGAAGGAGGAAAAGGGCACAATGAAAATTTTAAAAAATAGCTATTCATACCTGAGCAGAAGGAGAAGTCACAAAAGTCATCCTGGTGCTGGTAGGATGTACAGATGAAAGCTGTAGGGAAATCCCATCATATACAACAAAAATGTGTAAGGACACAAATTTCCAATTGAGTCCATGTATTGTGTTGGCTCAATTCCGGACAAAAACATTTACTCATAGGATAGGATGTAATTGTAATACTCTGAAGCCTATGAAGTGTTTGTTGAAGACGTAGCGACAAAGAGTATAAAGCTTCATCAAATATGCCGGTTTGCGTGCCTTGTTTCTACGTCATCAATCATAGTTCCATGCTCCCAAGGTATGAATGCAATATTATATATATAGGAGCTTGGAACAAAGTTTATTGGGTGTTAGGTTTTATAAAAACTTTGTTTTTATTTTCAGAAAGATTTAATTAGAACTTTAAAGTAAAATATATAAAGTTTCTGGGCCAAAATCGAATTTTATAAAATTTCTGGAAGTCGTTCGATATGTCGCTCGAACGAGTTTTTTCGTTCGAACCAGATGTCGTTCGAACGAGTTTGCCAACGAGTTCCCACCAAAGGATACGGGTCCGTCGTTTGAAATGTCGTTCGAACGAGATTGTTCGTTCTAACGAGACTTCCAACGAGTTTCTAACGAGTCCAATCTGGAACGTCGTTAGAAGTCTCGTTCGAACGAGATGTCAGGCGGGAACAATTTTTGGCAGTTTTTTCACCCACTTTCCCACTATGTTTGTAACCAACTTTTTCAGATTTTAATATGTGCGGGAATCACTTTTGATAATCTATCTTTTTCCTATCATACAAACTCTTAGAGAATGTTTTGAGAGCAAAAATTAAAAATAGAAAAAGATCAAGTTTTGAGTGAGATTTTCAAAGAGAAATTTACTTATCACTCTAGTTTACACCCATATTGTTTATCCAAGTTCACCTATATACATATTAATTTCTTGGAGTTTGGCACCGGTTTTTCTCTACCGAATTGAAGAAGAGAAGTTTCAGGTTTTGCTTCTACCTCCCACAAAGAAAGAAAAAGTGTTTTATGTTATTTTACCCGTTTGAAGAAAGGCTTCATGTTCGGGTGACGGTGACCATATAAAGTCCTATTGGATTCCGAGACCGCGGTGGTGTTCCAAGGTTATCCGCTAGGAAGAGGTGTCTACAAGAAGAAGCGTCGAGGCTTGAGAGGGATCGAGTCGTGCGTTGTAAGTCTATCTATCTTGTACTTGTAATTCCGTATCTAGTGGATTTGTGGCTAGGGCCGTCCGAGGTTGTTTCCCGTCTTGGGTTTTTCCTCGTACATCGCGGCGTAGTGTGATTGGTTTATTTTATCTTGCTTAAATAATTTAGAACGCATGCTTAGGATAATTCAAGATAAAATTTGGTTTAAATTATCACACTCAATTTAATTTGGACTTTAATTAAATATTGGGTAAAGTCGTTTAATTCAAGTCATTTGCAAAAAATGGTTTGGCCTAACTTTGTTGAAATGAAAAATATGACTTAGACAAATTCTAGGCGCACCAACAAGTGGTATCAGAGCATTGATTCGAGACAAGCTCTACGCTTTCAAAGTGGTATCAAAGCCGGAGCGCTAAGTTATCGCGTTAAAGATCCGTTTTTCGGCTTTTTGTATTTCCTTACCTTTTTAGGTGGTTCAATTTTTTATCACTCTCATATTTTTTTTCTCTCAATGGGACGTCTTAATGAAAATTTGTCCAATTTTAATGAAAATAAAATTTTTGATCTTCGAGAGGAATTAAATGGGCTTAACTAATGTAACGAAAATTTAAAGGAATTAATTTTGAGATTTGTAAAAAGAATTAAATTTCTTGAAAATGAAAATTCTTGTTTTAAAGCTCACATTGAGTCTTTGAAAATCTCCTTATAACAAAAATATATTTTTCGTGAAAAGCTCATGGACTTACATTCAAATTTTGCTATTAGGGACAAGTTTGCTCATATTGAGGGAGAGCGTGTTAACCTTCTAGGAATTATAGAAAATTTAAAGAAGGAGTCCCATAATTTTGAGGAGTCTAATTTATTACTTGAGTCTGAAATTTTAAAAATGAAAAATGATTTTCAAGACTCTAGTAGTAGTTCTAATGGTTCTAGCACATCGTGTTCAAATTCTTCCATTGCTAAAGCTAAAACCATTGTTTGTTTTAGAGGATCAACTTTGTCCAAGGTCTTTAAAAAGGGTCACACCTTAGGTAACACTCCTCGTGTTTACACATGCTTGCATTATGGTAGGAAAGGTCACCTTAGGTCATTTTGTTTTGATCTTAAAAGAAGTCCAAGGAAATATTTATATAGCATTTCATTATTTCCTAATCCCCATCTTGTTAAATATAAATCTATATGGGTTAGGAAATCATTATTAAATGCGCTAGATACAAGATTTGTTGATTCTCATTTACTATCACATGAAACCTCCCTTGCTAAATTTAAAGGTTGAATGTGTTAGTGTTTTATGCATACTCTATCTTTTTGTGCTTCATATTATATATCATTGCTAGATGTATGCATGTTTAGTCATTTTCTAGTCATTGCCTTATTTCATATCACATGCTAGAAATTATGACTTGTTTATCTTTTTGTATTATATTTTGTGTTTGAATTAATTGAAAAAATATAAAAAGATTTTTGTTTATCATTTGTGTTTTATTTATTTCATTTAAGATTAATGAAAAATACAAATGATTTTTGTTTGTCTTTTGAGTATATATTTTTATTTTTGGCTAAAAATTTAAAAACTCAAAAAGATTTTTTTTGTGTGTGTATTTTGGTTTGACACACTTTAAGTGGCATATACTTGTGTTTGAATCCCATCTTCTACGCTCCCACATGGATAGAACTTTTGGTTTAGATTTTCAATCCTTAAAATGTTCTTTACCATGTTTTATATGGAGCAGCTGGATTTTGTATTGTTTAATTGGATTCTATTTTTATATGCCTCTTTTCACACATGCACGAGCTCTTTTGAAATTTTAACTTCATATGTATATTTGAGCTATGTGAGATGTTCTCCTTCCAATCTTGTCATCTACATATTTGTGACATAGGAGGACTAGTGCATGTCAAAATCCGTTGCATGTGAGATTTGTGTGAAAAATGAAAACATGATAAATAAAATGTGAACGGGAAGGGCTCCGAAAGGACTAAGTGATCCTTTGCGATAGTAAGCCACCGTTTGAATGGACCTAAAAGAAATACGTGGTCCAAAGGCTTAAAAATAGAAAATATGGCATTAAATAGAAAAATAATTGCCAAGGCCTATGTTTGATTGATATATTCATTCAAATTTAATATAAATGCATATTGAGGGAGATTGGATGGTATATCAACGGTTTTCACAATGTCCGTTTATCCTAGTTGCGTATTTCATGTCATGACTCTATTGGTTTGTAGAATCATCAATATGCTAGGCTTGTATGCATTGTGTATGTTTGTTCATTGAGTTCAAATTATATTGTCACATGAGGTTATATTTAAATGTGATGAAGTTTGCAATCAAATGAGAACTCCGTGAATGTTTATTAAGTGATTGGGTCCAAATTTAATCGTTACTAGTTCACACCCCAACACTTTCGTTTCCATATGACACATTTTTTCCATACGAGTGTGAAAGACTCCTATTATATTTTGTGTGTGTCATGTGTGTGTTTATATCTATATATCTGTGCTTGTGCATTCTTGATAAATTTCTAGTACATATATATGATATTTTGTTAATCTTTGCCTTGCTTTCTAGTCCATCCATGTTTATACTTCATGATTGGTATCCATCTTGGATTAGTTATGCTTTTGGTGCTCATGTGCTTTAATGTCTTAACACTTTAAGATTCAACGTGTTTATTAGTTCTTTATCCTTTGCCTATTCCTGAACAAAAAGGGGGAGAAATGATAGGGGGAGAAATGGTATCTAATCCTATTATTATCGTATCTTAGTTTGGGGGAGATTTATCTTAGGGGGAGACGTCTTTCTAAGTAGGTCATGCATTTGATAAAGGGGAGAATTAATTTAGGGGGATAATTAATTAATTGCATTTAATACTTTGATATTCCCTATGCATTTGATGAGTTTGCTTAAGTGTGTAGGAATTATTCTAAAGCAGCATCTTTCAATGGCAAAGCGTTTTATCCTTGGGTTGAGTCAAGTTTGGGTGGGTTATGTTTTGAGTCTAGTGAGCTTGACGGCCCTTTAGGATTTTTGTTTTGGTTTTTGTCCCGAAATAGCCAAAGGGGGAGATTTGTAAGGACACAAATTTCCAATTGAGTCCATGTATTGTGTTGGCTCAATTCCGGACAAAAACATTTACTCATAGGATAGTATGTAATTGTAATACTCTCAAGCCTATGAAGTGTTTGTTGAAGACGTAGCGGCAAAGAGTATAAAGCTTCATCAAATATGCTTGTTTGCGTGCCTCGTTTCTACGTCATCAATCATAGTTCCATGCTCTCAAGGTATGAATGCAATATTATATATATAGGAGCTTGGAACAAAGTTTATTGGGTGTTAGGTTTTATAAAAACTGTGTTTTTATTTTCAGAAAGATTTAATTAGAACTTTAAAATAAAATATATAAATTTTTTGGGCCAAAATCAAATTTTATAAAATTTCTGGAAGTCGTTCGATATGTCGTTCGAACGAGTTTTTTCTTTCGAACCAGATGTCGTTCGAACGAGTTTGCCAACGAGTTCCCACCAAAGTATAATGGTCCGTCGTTCGAAATGTCGTTCGAACGAGATTTTTTGTTCTAACGACATTTCCAATGAGTTTCTAACGAGTCCAATCTGGAACTTCGTTAGAAGTCTCGTTCGAACGAGATGCCAGGCGGGAACAGTTTTTGGCAGTTTTTTCACCCACTTTCCCACTATGTTTGTAACCAACTTTTTTAGATTTTAATATGTGCGGGAATCACTTTTGATAATCTATCTTTTTCATATCATACAAACTCTTAGAGAATGTTTTGAGAGGAAAAATTAAAAAGAGAAAAAGATCAAGTTTTGAGTGAGATTTTCAAAGAGAAATTTACTTATCACTCTAGTTTACACCCATATTGTTTATCCAAGTTCACCTATATACATATTAATTGCTTGGAGTTTGGCACCGGTTTTTCTCTACCTAATTGAAGAAGAGAAGTTTCGGGTTTTTCTTCTACCTCCCACAAAGAAAGAAGACGTGTTTTATGTTATTTTACCCGTTTGAAGAAAGGCTTCATGTTCGGGTGACGGTGACCATATAAAGTCCTATCAGTGGATTCCGAGACCGCGGTGGTGTTCCAATGTTATCCGCTAGGAAGAGGTGTCTACAAGAAGAAGTGTCGAGGCTTGAGAGGGATCGAGTCGTGCATTGTAAGTCTATCTGTCTTGTACTTATAATTCCGTATCTAGTGGATTTGTGGCTAGGGCTGTCCGAGGTTGTTTCCCGTCTTGGGTTTTTCCTTGTACATCGCGGCGTAGTGTGATTGGTTTATTTTATCTTGCTTAAATAATTTCGAACGCATGCTTAGGATAATTCAAGATAAAATTTGGTTTAAATTATCACACTCAATTTAATTTGGACTTTAATTAAATATTGGGTAATGTCGTTTAATTCAAGTCATTTGCAAAAATTGGTTTGGCCTAACTTTGTTGAAATGAAAAATATGACTTAGGCAAATTTCAGGCGCACCAACAAGTGGTATCAGAGCATTGATTCGAGACAAGCTCTACGCTTTCAAAATGTAATTGATGGATTAACAAATTACATTCAATGGTAAAAAAAATAAGGAGGTAGCAAACCTATCTAAAAATACGTCGGGAAGAAACGAGCATAGAGTTCCTCTCTCGTTCAAAAGGCGCCATTCGTAGTGGGGGGAGGGGAGAACTACTTGCCTTCATGGAAGTGACATACAAAATATGGCAGAATACTTTCATTAGCAAATAAAATAATGCGGGGAAGAAAGAAAATAATATGCAATAAATTTCTAACAAAAGGAACTCTTAAAGCAGCCGGGCGCATAGTCTGGCCATAAGGAAGAGGTCAGGTGGTGGAGCTAACTCCCCCAGGAGAATGGGATGCCTTATCATCACTGGAAGACTCTCTCGAGACTGATAACAAAGAATAAGTGTCAGTAGTGCCTTCGCTATGGAAACCCAAGCCGCCCGAATCACCCGAAGATGAACTATGGTCATCATAGGAAGGGGTGCTTCCATAATCAACTAGTTACTCTTCCAATGAGGGGTAGAGATATCCAGGGGGTGAAAATCTGAGAGAACTAGTTCCACTAAGTAAAAAGTGTCAAGATATAGTAACTTTTGCAATGGGAATAGATGCGACCCGTGCCTCTTGGGAAGAAAGGCCTAATGCTCCGTAACATTTCTCTTTCATAACTTGGTAGGTCTCCTCCACCCCAAGATCATCAGTATCAGACCCTTGGTCCATCATGGAGGAAGCAGCAATGCCAGCACCATTCCCTTTCCTCTTCTTTGCAGCCCAGGTCCTCACAGGAGAAGAGGGAGGAGAAGTGACAGTAGTAGGAATGAAATTAGATACATCGGTGTCGAGGTGATTCCTATTAATTGTGGTTGAGGTGTTAACTTTCCTTATGCTTTTTGATTGGCTTTTAGACTTCACGGGGGAAAGCTCAGTTAGCGAATGCTGAAGTGACTCGTCGAGAAGAGGTTTCACTAAAATGGGGATGGCCTGCTCCAAGGGTGTCCTGGAAGTGGTGCTGAGAAACTAAGAATCTTTCTGCGCCTATCTAACATAAAATTGGGCCTTGACATATTTAACTGGGTTAGTCTCATGAGGGGGACCAACTACATATTTTTAGATGAGACGGACCTGCCGCTGCCAAAGGAGGAACCAAGATGAAGTAAACAAAGAATGATAATCGCAGGGAGGCACGTAGAGTCTACCTAGACCACTGACTTTATGAAATAGTCCATGGAGAGTGAAGATGGTGCACGCCTCTAAAAGCGCCTTGGAAGGATCACTATAAGTAGGAAGAGGAGGGGTGTGAATGCCTTGATCATAGTGAAATTACCGTGTTGCCCTCTCAGAATGATAGTACTCAGCACATGGACCCAACTTGGTCCAAGAAGGAAGGAGGCCTGGTAAGAGCATTTTCACAACATTAATATGAGGACAGGTGGAACAGACCCCCATCGCCGAAGGAAAATAAAAAGTCCTGCCATCGCTAGAGAAAGAAAGCCAGCTGAAGATTCCCCCAGGGCGCTTGTTATAAGGCCGAAATTAAAACTCCTCAATATCATCAATCAACGCTCCCAATGATTTCTTATGCCATCAGAGAAGTCATGCAGCATCGCTATGACAAGCCAGATCCCTTGAAGTAAGGTGGGGGAAATGCTAAAATAAAAAGGCCATTAAGAGAGTATCGTTTTCATAACTAGCATCATCATACCGACCGTAAGACCTCTCTACATATATATATGCTCGGTCCATCCAGGTGTAAAGGGAACCCAAAGTTAAGGCAGCCACAGGTACCGACCTACCGCGAGACAAATGTACAGACAATTTAAAGAGAAGCTCGTGAGGGGAATCTTTGGGCTTACCTGGAAGAAGGAATCGGGTCAGAAATGTAAATAAGAAAGTGGCTAAGTGTGAAGGAGAGTGGAGTTTAGGGCCATCCTGGGTTCTGGGGGTTGCGCCGGATGTCTCCCCTTTCTACAGCTGCTCAAAATCTCTGAACCAGTATTTTTGCCATTTATCATAGGAATGCTTGGTATGACCCGTCATATTTATAGATACATACCTTGAGCACTCTACGAGAGCTGATTGTATCTCCTCTACCATCTCCCACTCTAAAGGATCCTCATAGTCATCTTAAAAGACTTGTTACCTAAAGAAAGGAAGAGCGTACAATTCACATACATCCTCTAGGGTGATGGTAAATTCTCCCCAACCCGTGACAAATGTGTGAGACTCAATACTCCACAGAGACATTAAGAGATTGAGCGAAGAAATGTGCTTAGATACTGTGTAGGACTTCTGGATACTGACAGCGGTTAAAGTCCCATTTCCCTAAGAACAACCACATAATCAGGAATGCTCAGAACATAGTCAACCCAGCTAGCCCATTCCTCCGTGGCACCCCCCGCAGTTTTAACTTTAACATTGGAATAAGGAAAATCACCGCGGTCGATTCGAACCCGGATAATAGAGTCTGGAAGGATAGTAGGAGAATCAGCAGACTCACTCAACCCCACATGAGGGCCCTCAAAAATAGTGTTAGAAATTTTTTCTCAAACTGAGTAAGAGAAGCTATAAAATTATCAGCTGGGCCAAAGAAAGGAGCACGACGATAGATACCAAAATCCCACCCCTGGAAAATGTGCATATAGCCCTGCCATACTTGAGAAGAAGATGATGTACCTGAGGAACTACTAAGAGCCATTGGCTCAAGAAAAAAACTCCTCATAGTAGAGACTCCAAGTGAGGAACTCTCAGCTGCAGCACACACTCTAGAGACACCAGATTGCGAGGGACCCTAGGTATCCCTCATCGCCAATAAAGTATCAGACACCAACGGTACTTCTGGTGAGGAACCCCCTGGTATGAAGTCCACTCGCGAGGAATCCATAGCCAAATGGGGTCTCGCGATTTCAATTTGCAATTTTGGCGGGGAACCCATAGTATGAAAGGGGTCTCGCGAGGAGCCCTTAGCTGCGCAACTGCCAAATGGAAAATTAAATGGTGAACAACTTGGCACAGTCAATTAACCATGTTTTAGAAATCCAACTCACGAGAAACCCACATATACAGAATTACCACGCGAGAGACCCTCGCTAGTAGTAAGTCCCACAACTTAATTTTATGACGACGGCACTGCGGATGAGGAACCCATAGTATGAAATGGGTCTCGCGAGGAGCTCTTGGATACGCCACTACCAGATGGCAAACCAATTTGTGAGGAACCCTTCACATCTAAAAAAATGTTTGGCGCGAAACCCACCATAGAAAAGGGTGTCCACGAGGACCCCTCGTTAACAGCAAAGCCTATGGAAGTGACAGGTGGCGATGAACCCCTATTAATATTGGTAGTTGGCGAGACACCCCCAGATATGAGGACGACGCGTGAGTAACCCTCATAAACATTAGTCGTCGACGAGGAACCCACTAATGGGTAGGGTCATGATGAGCCCGCGGTCGGTGGCACGCCCCCCAAAGGAATAATGGTTGGCGAGGAACCCTTGTCCACCTTAAACCCCAGATTATCCAATAAATATGATGTTGACGAGGGACCCCTTACACAACAAGAGTTTCTGCCCATATCTGATAAGGAACTGTCATTTGTTCCAACAGTTAATGTCGAGGAAACCACCAAATGATGAGAGTTCAAAAGTCCTGACACAGAACCCGAAGTCACAAAATCAAAAGGTGAGAGACCCTCCTTTGCAACGCACCCTAAATTACTCAATGTAGATGCCTTCGGCGAGGAACCCAATAGACAATGAGGGTTCATACCCATTTCTACTGAAAAATCAACACCTACGCAGGCAGTAGACGACGAGGAACCCTCTTTGCTCACGGGCGGTAACGAGGAACCTAGGGCTTCAAAACCCTCTCCGCCATCAAAATAAACTATATTTGAACGTGGCCCGGGTATATCCCTAAGAGGGGCAGCACCGCTGCTTACATGCCCATCCATGGATACGGGGACGTCGAAGCCATCTTGTGCAGTGGCAGAGAAAGAGGCGAACGTGGCCCGGGTATATCCCTAAGAGGGGCAGCACCGCTGCTTACATGCCCATCCATGGATACGGGGACGTCGAAGCCATCTTGTGCAGTGGCAGAGAAAGAGGCGTTAGGCATTGGATATGTAAAAATGGGTTTGATGAAGTAACAACAATAGAAGGTGGTATTGAACCAAATATGAGGCGAACAATGGTGGTGTCAACATTGGAGGAAAAGTTTGATGGGTTAAAAGCCATTAATAGAGTGTTTTAGAAAAAAAGATAAGAGAAAAAAAAATTAGGGGGGGCTATGGTGTTTAAATTTTTTTTCTCTCACTCTCTCTCACTACAAACTTAAAAACTCTCTATGAGGGTTTTGAAGAAGATGAAAGGTTTTCAGAAATGGGCCTCATGTTGTTTTTACTCCAAAGTAGGAAAATGTGCAGGAAGGCAAAACGTTTATGAATTTTTTTCCCCAAATGATGAAAGGACAGTTCCCACACTAACGTGCGGGGTCTCAAAAATAAAAAAACCTCGGATGAAGGAACAGTGCATTTAATGACCCTAGGGTCCCTCTAAATTTGAAAAAAATGAAAATTGACTTTATGGCGTATAAAGCCTTTTCTTCTTCCCAAAACAAAAAACTTTGCGCGAGGGGCTAATGTAGAAGGGTGTCTCCCCCCCAAAATACTTTTTTTGAGGTATCAAGAGGGAACCCCACCTCGGTACCAGCGGAAGCCTATGTTGAGAAGGTCCCTCGGAATGGTCACTGCAGAAGCCCAAGTTAAGAGGAGACACCACAAGGGTCCCTGCAGAAACTCAACTTGAGAGTGAACCTACCTGGGTAGAAGCAGAAGCCTATGTTGAGAAGGGCCCCCGTTTGGGTCACTGCAGAAGCCCAAGTTGAGAGGGGCCACCGCAAGGGTCCCTGTAGAAACTCAAGTTGAGAGGGAACCCACCTAGGTAGTAGTAGAAGCCTATCTTGAGAAAGTCCCCCACAAGGGTCACTACAGAAGCCCAAGTTGAGAGGGGCCCCTGCAAGGGTCCCTGTAGAAACTCAAGTTGAGAGGGAACCACCTAGGTAGAAGTAGAAGCCAGTGTTGAGAAGGTCCCCCATAAGGTTCACTACAGAAACCCAAGTTGAGAAGGAACCCCCTAGGTAAAAGTAGAAGCCCAAGTTGAGAGGGACCCCGCAAGGGTCCTTGCAGGAACTCAAGTTGAGAAGGAACCATTTTTAAGAGGGACTTCCCTCAAGGTCTCTACAGAAACTCATGATGAGAGTAACCCCACCAAGGTTGTAGGAGAAGCCTACGTTGAGAGGGCCCCTCCAAGGGTCCTTGTAGAAACTCACGTTGAGAAGGAACTTCGCTTAGATGGCGGTAGAAGCCCAGGTTAAGAAGGAGTCACCCCCAAGGGTCCCTGCAGAAATGACATTTGAGAAGGAACTTCCCAAGGCTTCCTCAACAAGAAAAATAATGTTTGAGAAGGAACCCCCCACTAGGGTTCCTCAATAGCAGAAACTTACATAGGAGGAGGGACCCGCAAGGTCCTTCCCCCTCAGCTCCCATAAAACCAAGTTAGGATGATGGGGTGTCTACCATAAGCAACCCCTCATCGTGAAAAAATAATAGAATTACTAAAACTTATTTTCTTATACAGGTTGCCTAGTTGAGCAAGCAGGGCTCAAGTAGGCCAGTTGGGATCTCTTAGGAGTTTTGTCTTAGCGGTTGAGGGGCAAGGTATATTGAGCAAGATCAACCACTTTTCACTATAGGATTGAGATAATACTAGTAGGAAGACCCAAAAGTCACTCAAGACTACACACACTTCACACTTGGTGACAAGTGAAGTGAGCAGCCAAAGAGATGGCTTCTCACAAGGAATAAACTCTTTACAAAAAATGACTTTTTCAGAAGAAGGGGTCCTCGAGGTCGCTCTCAAGAAAAATAATGATTTTAAAAGAGAGGGGTCCTTAAGGTCTCCTCTCTCAAGATTTGAAAATATTTCACCACAAGTTACCGTTTCAAAAGATATTTACCAAATCAGATATCTTGTCTTCATTGGGAGACATATGTGCTTTTTGACTTTGGTTGGCGCCAGGTGGCTCCTGCAGGAGGGGGTAGGTAGGGCTACTTGTAGGTAGGGATAAATGGTACACTTCAGACATTGTCCACCACCAACCCTCTCAATTTTGGCACCCAAAAGTGCCAACTCAGCCCTAATTCCAAAGTATAAATAGACCTCTGGGCAAGGTCAAAAGAGAGAAATAATTGAAATTTCACTATAACTCTGCCAAAACCACACCAGACCTACCTTGTATTCTCTCCCTGCTCATTCTCTTAGTGCTAACTGCCTTGTTCTTTCACTCCCCACTGACTGCCATCATTCTCAGGTATTTCCCTTGAGAAAACTCTTATTTTTGCTGTGAAAGTTCATCTTCTTACAGGGAGTGAGTTGAAGCTTGAGTTATATTGTTACCAGAAGGAGAAGGATTCTTGAGAAGTTTCACTAGAAGACCTTGAAGACCTTGCAGGCAATGTCCATTAGAGTGGGTCACACCTCACCCTTTTTAGATATTCATAGACCCCGGTCTCACTACCCTCCTACACCCTGGCTTACGGAGCAGGGAGAGTATATCCCCAGGTCATATCGTATCGTATATGGGTGCAATATTTTTATTCCACTTTTAGGAGGGAATATGATTGCTCCACCTTTTTGTATTCGTACCATGATCATGAGAAAGTCTGGCCTGGTAACAGGATTAAGTTGAGCAAATTAGGATGTGGATGGACACTTTGAGAATTCATGCTCGAGCTATAGCTTGGTGGGATGGTATTTAAACTTATGATTGAAAAATAGGTATAAATATACTTATTGTTTATAGTATATTTCTTGTATATGAAGATGAGATAGCATATAACATTAATTGGTGTAAAGTGTAAAATTAATAAAAGGTTATTCTTCTTCTGGTAGTTTTATGTCCGGAGTAATACAATTGTGAATCGTAGGTTCTAGTGAGAACTATATAGAAGGGTTATTATATTTTAAAGTGAAGATGCTAATTTAGACTAGTGCAAGTACGGAATATGAACGGTATAGTTATATATAGAAACGAGGACTATATATCTACCACATTGATGATTATATCAACTAAAAGCTTATGTAATAGCTTATGGTATAACATACTATATCACGTAGGGTAAGTGATAGTTATGAGAATTCAGAAGATGGATTAAAGATATTAGTTATGCGGGTTAGCTTAACTAGGTTGTTTAAAACGTATGCGATAGGTGTGCACTATTAGAAGAGGGGTGAGGTGTATCTAATGAGATCACGAACCAATTTAAATATGAGAGATTTCATATTTTGAAATATGGCTTTTAAGCACTTGATAAATACTTTCAAAACTCGGGGTCTGAGCCGTTTCTCTATTTTCCCCTCTCTTGCTATATATGTATATATATTAGGTGTCCAGACACAGGTTCGCCTGGTTGATGATTCTTTCGAGTTAGACGTTTGCTGCAGCAGCTGTGGATACAAGCAGGATATTATATAGTTACGCTTTCATTTTTGTGATCTAGATAGGAGGTATTGTAGTAACATTCGGGCTGATGATCTAATTGTATTCATTATTCTTTTACCGCCTTTTGTTTGCAGTTTTGATTTGGTTGTATTATGTGTACCGAGAGTTTGGTTCTTATATTTATTCATTTCAATTATGTGTATATAAACTGTTATGAATTTTTTACATGAATGGTTTGGTTAAAAAGATTAGTAAATATAAAATTTTGACGCCAGCCTAATAAGTTATTAGTAATTAAATTGGTTTTTGATAGTGATGCTAAGAATGAACCATATGAGATTCCTGTTTTAATCTGGTATAGGATTGATCACTCGGTATTTTACTAGGCGAGGTGTCACAACCTAAGGGTTCCCAAAGTACACATACGTCATATCCTACATATAGGATGAATTAACAGCGTTGATCACATCCTAGTCTCATGTCTAGGCTAACGAAATGACGATAAAGCGTAAAAATCTACCCCACCCCGGAATATAAAATCCAGATGAATTTACACTAACTATTCCTATACCAAGCAAGCGTAATTTATAACCAAGGCCTACCCACTAGTCCCATACCTAGTAAACATCCTAAAACATGGCTGAGAAAAATATTACCCAAAAGTCCCCCGTCCCCACGATGGAAAAAGTGAGTGAAACAAATCACACCAAAGCACAATTCACTATGCACAACATAGCAATTTAATTATAAATTCCCAATTTAATTAAAATCAATTAATAACACCGTCGTTGATTTATACACAATTAATTCCATTCAAAAATGTTAAATTAATTAACATGTAATAATCTGGAATATGACATAAGCGTCTTCTTTTATAATTCATCTACTTTTTATAAGTGTGAACGCATCTCATTAACCATATAAATAACCCCCATAAAATTCTACAATAGGACCTACACCCAAAACCATAAAAATAAAAAATCTAACCTACGCACCCAAGGTTTCAAAGACTAATTTATATTAAAAATTGTCAGAAAAATAGTCCCATAATTTAGTATCCACTTTCTCTAATTAAGTTACTAATTGATTTTGATGAAAAACAAATTATTAAGGGTTTAGGATACACTTAAAACGCATAATATTAAAGGAAAGGAATAGAGTATTCACGCCTGTGATTTTGATGCAGAAGATCTGAGTTGACAATTGGATTCCTCTAGAAAAATTAGCACAGAGTTATTCTTGAACAATCTTGGGAGCACATCAATTAGGCCTTCAAATATTGAGTCAAACACTTGATTAAGTTTGGGGCCAAAGTTTTTAGATGAAAGGGAATAATTTTGGAGAGGTCTTCTCGTTGAAAAGTTGATGAAAAAGTGATTTCAAAAGGCAAGCCACGAATTTGTTGTGATATATAAGGGATTAAGAGTTTGATTAAGAAAAGAGTTCTAATCAGATACAGACACTAAAAAAAAACATTTCGGACGATCGGACCTTTGGAGTTGGCTAAAATTTGGAGGCGTGGTAGCCGAAGACAAAAGGAAGTTGCATAAATTTTTTTTAGCTCAATCGGACGGTCTAATATATATATATATATATATATTTTTTCTATATATATTTTTTTGTTTGAGGACTCTTGAAGAATTTTATGTTTTGAGAAATTCTAAACGACCCAAGACTTATATATACTCATATTAGAATTCTTGTAATCTATCTTTACGAATATAAAAACTAACATATTTAATTATTAAAACTAATTAAATCCAAAATTTTATTTTTCTCTAATTTTTGAATTAATTAAATAATTAATTAATAAAAACACGGGTGCTACATACTTCCCCACTAGCAAAAACATCAAATGCAAATCGCGAAACATAAAATAAGGCTCACATACACCTACTCGTTGAATGCCATAATTTGGCATCCATACACCCAATCCAACGCGCACCTACCCCACAAACAGCAAAATTATATATATATATATATATATATATATATACATATACACATTGGTGCTCGTGCGGACTAGTCCGCATTTTAAGAATGCGGACCGGACATGTGTCACCTGGCGGTGAGGCCAGAAAAAAGAGAGAGAGTGTGCCTATAATTTAGGCGATAATTTCTAGGTGCACCGTTACGTGACACATGTCCGATTTGCATTCTTAAAATAGGGACTCGTCCGCACAAGAGCATTATTATATATATATATATATATATATATATATATATATATATATATATATATATATATATATATATACACACACACACACACACACACACTAGGGTATGCCCGTGCCTGAAGGCACACTAATAATTTTGAAAAGCATAAAGTCGTGTATAATATATATAACAAATATTTATATGTTAGAAGTGTAAACTTTCAAAGTATAGAATTGGGTAAATTTAAGCCGAACAATTTTTTCACAACACAAACGTATAAATGTTTTAAAGTGTGCCCGTGCCTAATGGCACAACGAAAATTTCCAAATTACGTAATCGCAAAATTGACAAAGATAAATGGATGGTTGGAAGCATATCTCGAAAATAAGTGAATAAATTTTACATTACATCTACAACAAATGTAACTTACACAATATATCTCAAATATCATTTACGGTTCTAAACATGACACCAAAGTTCACAATTACATTTTATTTTCATAAGAGGAACACCTTTGTTCATAGCACCAATGTAGTTGAAGAGGCCCCCCACGTCCTAGAAGCCCAAAGCCATGCCTTAAAAGTTAGGAGTTGAGGCTTGAGATTAAGTTCCTCCATAAGTGAAATATCATCTTTGTGTTCCAATTCAGTCTTCCCTACAGCCTTTTTCGCGGCCCAGATGTCATCATCCACTTGAAAAGCTTGTGTTTCGAATAAACCAAAACTCGCTAATGTATCATAACAACGTGGCAACTGAATTAGATAAGGATACCTCTGTTAACAGAATACTTGTTCTTTCATAGTTAATATAGTAGCAAATAAACAATCAAAGCAATCCCAAGAAACTACAAAAAAAAAATATTTGAAATAAATTAAGAGAAAGCATTTGGCATTTGTATTAACAATTAAAGTGTTTGGTTGAAGCTTCTTTATTGGAATTGCAAATGTTGCATATGAGATTATGAAAAACCATCGAATAATGTTAAAAGAATTTCAATAATTCAAAGGCGTAATATATAACATAAATACGGGTTATTATAACAGAGGCACTAACACCCGATTTAGCAGCTATTTGATCCTTAGTAGCAGCAGTAACGGTGTCCATAACTACAAATTAATAATTAATATTACACCAGTTATAGATTAGTAGTAGTAGCGACGGTGTCCATAACTACAGCTTAGCATTCGCAACAACAGCGATTTGATTCTTTGTGGGTTAGAGCTTTATCCTCTATGCTGATAAAGAAAATTTTAAAACCAATTAGAAGATGTGCAATCCTATATATGCCTTAAGGAGGGTTCCCATGTATATATATACCATCCTAACTTATGAAAGGTCAAATAAAATATATTAAAAGTTGAACACCAAGTTTAAATGAACTTTACCATGCATATAGTCCATCTCAAAGACAAAACTGTAGAAAAAGATCAGTAACCATATTTAGATTATTTCCCCCATATAAATGGAAAATGGTAGGGAAATGGACAAAACCCTCACCAAAAGTGATGTTCGTCGCAAAATGGATTGAAATGATACAAAAAAAAACTTCTAGATGTGAAGTCAAATCTAAAAGTAAATCTAGTTTGAGGGTAACTTATTCAAAGGATGAGTAACAGAACAACATACAAATAATACAATCCAAAAATCAGTAAAAAATAAATAAAGAAATAACATGTAGGGGTAATGTATAAAAATAAAGAAATAACATGTACTCTTAATGCCATTAACCAATGATATCTTTTAAAAAATCGAACATATGTCAATTCCACATATATTTCAATAAAGTTTAACTAAAAACATAATAAAACAAAAAATATGACAAAAGAGTACCGTACATAAGGAATCAATGCCCAGTTGCTAAATGTGGTTTGTTTGCTCGCACTTTACCAGGGTTCTAAATGTAGTGCGTTTGCTCATGTTTTATAAGATGTTCAATACATCTTGATTTCATCTGCCTCTGCATAAACAATAGTGATGCTTCTAAGTTGATGTTTCTCACATGACAAATCTCCTAACATAGCAAAGTCATAGCTACATTTGGAGGCTTAAAAAAAAGAGAATACACACCTGGCGAATAAATTTGGCATTACCAACTTAAAACAAAACTCATATATGAAACAAACAATAAGGGTAATATTCATTCATCCTAAATATTTAGAACTAAAGACACCGAAGAAGAGTGGCATCCTAATTGTTGATCATGACCCAAAAATCCATTACCTAGAGATCACCTGTCAAGAATGTGTGTATATCAACAGGTAAAATTTGTTCAGCAACAGGTAGCAACAATGTATGGTTTTAAGAATATGTATACCATAAAAAGCAACAATGTAAACCAAAATTTTCATACAAATCAGCTGCGATGTATACAAACCAAAATATCAGGAATAGTTAAAACACCTCTGCCATATAGACCATGACAATGGCATCGTACGACCACCAGGCTAGGAAAACTTCAATGATGTCTATATTGTGTATGCGTTAATGGACACATATCTATACCAAATGATATACTCTTCTCAGTCACTCATAGAGGATCACAGTCAGTATTTTTGTATCATATGAGTTAATGCAGGGACTGAAATATATACTCTATAATGTAATACCCCGTATTTTTATGGCTTTTAATTATGGTATTTAATTTATTAAATTTCCTTGAATTATGAAATTTATTAAAATTAATTTGGGAAAATTAATTAGAAATTAATCTGAATTTAAATGCTAGCGAGACGAGAGTTAGTATTTGAATATTATAATGTTGTTGAATATTACCGAGTGATTAGGGTAATATGTGATTATGATATTTATTAAAATTATCGTGAGTTAAAAATACGGAAGTTTCAGTAATTAAGTTGGGACACGCGTGTCAGTCGTGTCAGGACCCAATTTAATAAATTTAAAAGTATTTTATTTTTATGTCATCCGTATGAGCGTTTTGAGTGCACCAACGTGTCCGGAAGGTTCGACATAGTCAGAAAACACTAGCGGGGGGTTTAGTTTGGGTCTTGGGGCATTTTTAGGCATAACCGACAACCCGTGAGGGTATTTTAGTCATTCCTATTTTTGGGTGAATAGTGACCCACGAATTTTAGATAGTTAATATCAGCCAACACTTTAGTCCCTTAGGATTTTTCAACCAAAAATTATAAACGACCATTAGAGTGGAAGAGAAGGGAACTTTCAATGGAGAACCACGACTTAGAGGTTTTTTGCACCACCGTCACCACCACCGGATAGATCGGAAAGCAAGGATCATCCTCATACCATCTACTTCATCGGATTAGAATCTCCATTACTAGGAAAGTGATTTAACTTGAAATAATTTAGCGCATATATCATCCATGTTATGTTAGAATTGGATATTAACCTTGAATAATGAAAATTGAATGGATTTGAAGGATTTAAATCATAATCTGGGTAGGTCTTGTTTGTAGTTTAATGTTGGAGATAATATCAGCCACAAAATTATGATTTATGGGTAGAGAATTATGAAATCATATTAAATTTTAAGGTGTTCTTGAAGAAATAGAAGAACTAGGGTTTTACATTAAAATTGGGTGTTTTAATCTAATAAATTCATGATCCATAAGGATTTAATGACTCTAATACATTAGTGATGATGTTGTTATTTTAATAGGATGATTAGTGAACTTTCTTGGGAGTTTGAGACGTTTTAAGGAATAATTAGAGGTGTAAAAAAGATGAAACCCGTAACTGTTTAATAAATCTGGGCTGATACCTGGTTGATCGATCGATCGACTCAAGAATGTCGATTGATCGACGATCGATCGATCGACCCCTTTTCTTCGATCGATCGACCCCTTCTAATTTTTGGCAATTATTTTTCCTTTGAGGGTAAATGGAAATCCCAAGGCCGATGATGATTCTTAGGGTGATTAAATTGATATTGTGGGACTTAGTTAAGGTCAGTAAGGTTTTAGTTATTGCCCGAAAAATGTTATAACATATGGGATCGAGCGTTATCATTTCGAGCGGTTACCGAGTGAGAACGGTTTGAATATTTCAATTTGGGACTGAAAGTGAAATGAAAGATAATTTAGGGGTATGAATAGTAGTAGAGTGATTTTATAATTGTTGAGATAACATTAGAAAGTAATAGGAGACCTAGTAACCTTTTGGGATAAGTTTCGGTACTCAAATTGATACGACGAGAGAGTTATCAAGTTAAATGTGTACTTCGTATGATATTGGCTTAAATTTATTATGTACGAGGCTTACTAAATGGAATGTGTGAATACTTATATTGTAATATGATTACTTAGGTTGTGCGAATGCCTAGTGTATGGATTTCTTATATGTATGACATACCTACCATACTTGCTATCACGGGAGGTTATTTTTTTTTTAAATGACCCTCTTATCCTTGTGTGCCTTCAGGGGGGATTTAGACTGGTACCTTAAGGGCATAGGACTGTGAATGACTTATTTGTGAGTTGATAAGTCAGCTGACCATGGGAGCGTAGGTATGTGCGTGACCCATGGGTATGTGAACTATGTTCTCCTCCAATATGTGTGATTTGTATTTAGACGGTCCCTGAGTGATTCGGAACACGTGATCCTTACGTGCATGATGTACATGAATTTGATAGCAGAGTATGCATGCACCGCAGCTTAGCCTAGGGGTGCCATATATGTATTTATGTACTGAGTGTGATATACTTAAGTACTTGTAACTGGTTCATTCTTTCTTAGTAGATATGAATAAGCTAAGATATTTGAATGGGCTAAGAATGAATTTAATTAATACTTGAGATAAGTAATTTTAATGAATGCGAACATGGGTTATGAATATAACTGGTTTGGGTACTAAGAATACACATCCTATGGTATAATGAGAAAGTGGAAGTGGTACAGACTAGTTAATTAACGGCATAACTAGGATGGGTTAAGGGCATACGTTAGGTGTGCACATTAGTTGAGAGGTGAGAAACTCATGTGAGAGTAATCAACTAACGTGTATATAATATGTGTTGTTTAATTGTAATTTAAACACTTTCTAAACTTTTAAACTGTTTTCACCTCATGCTCTCACCCGTTTTCCTCCAAATCTATTTTGTCTTGTAAAAACATTTTAGGAGCCCAACCACAGGGACGCCAAGATTAGGAGTTCCATTCTAAGGACGTGTTGTAGCTGCTGTGGAAGCTGTAGGATTTTGGTATTAGATGACTTCATATTTATCCTTAGTTCCTTCCGAGTCATCTGTATCAGTTAGGGCATGTCGCCCATTCTTATTTAGAAGTTGTAGTTAAAGACTTTCATTATTTCAGTTATTGGTTTATTTATTCAGACTCTTGTATTGGGACTTTATTTACTCTAGCATTATTATTATTGGAGTGTTTACTCTAAACTCAGTTGATTTCATTTCGTTGGTTATTCTTATGAGATTGATGGTTAATGATTTAATTCTTAGTTATTTATTAACTTAATTAATAAAATTTGACATATCTCTCTTAAATATTAGGTGGCTAGTAATTAATTAAATTTTTTTCGACAGTGATGCTAAGACTAAACCAACTTGATATTCTGTATTAATTTAATAAAGGAGTAGATACCCGGTATTTAATTAGACGGGGTGTCACATACAAATGTTTTTTACCATGATTTGAAACCAAGCAACCTGCTTTTGAATGAAAATTGTGACCTTAACATTTGTGACTTTGGGATTGCAAGGACCGCTTCAGAGATAGATTTCATTTCTGATAGAATACACCTCCTGAGTTGTTACTCAATTGTTCAGAATACACAGCCACAAATGATAGTGCAGAATGATACATCAAGCAGCTTTCTCATTTCCCAAATACACCTTTTTCGCATAAGTTCCCAGATGTTACCCCTCTATTCATTGATCTTGCGAAGAAAACATTATTTTTATCCATCAAAAGGCATATCCGTTGAGGAGGCACTGAATCACCCATTTATGTTGAGTCTCAATGTGATCAATGAGCAGCCTACTTGGGAAGCTCATTTTGTCTTTGATTTTGAACATTCACCATATAAAGTAACTACAATTCAAATGAAAACAAAAGTAAACAAAATTAGCATCTGTGAGCATAATTATATCATGTCCATCCATTAAAAAAATTCATCACGAAAAATAATACAAGAAGATAACTAATATCTGGTCAAACTTTCAAGTAAAGTTGTTTATTTTGCTGGCTACAGAAAATAACTATGTAAGGTTTTCTATATTAAGGATGGTCTGTTAAAAATTTTGAGTGGTCAAGTTAGTAATGAGCTGTAAAAAGGAAGGGTAATGAAGGAAAAACCAAATTTTAGATTTGCCCGTTCCCACAAAATGGCAACTTTAGTCTTCGCCTTCTCCATCATCTTCATCATCAATACTTGCTATAGAATTGAAAGAATTCAAGTACTGATTGGCTTGAAATTTGGCCATACATAGCAGTACTTGATTTCATCTTCTCCGTCGGCTTCATCATCAAGACATGTTGCATCAATACTTGCATTTTTGCCATACAAGGCAGTACTTGATTGGATTGAAAACAAGTACTTCTTTAGTAGAATCTAGTACTGAAGCAAGTAATGCTATTTAATGTATAAAATCAAGTATTGCTATTATGTTTTAATTGTGCATCAGTAAAATTCAGTACTAAAGGAAGTACTATAGTGATCTAAAATTTATCCATTCATCGTCATAGATTGTGTAAATCAAATTGATCACCTTTACCATCTCTCATTATAACCATTTTCCTGCCAAATTATAACATGAGCATATAATTTTTTATTATTTAATTTTGAACCAAAGAAATATATCTGTTGGTCAATTGAAAATATGTGCATATAGGTGTTTGTTAAAGGCCCTAATGTCGAATAGCGAGACTTAGCTTTGATACCTAATGCCTTCGTTAGTAAACTTAGATCAGGCTATAAATAGATTCAACCATGAATTAGAACAAAAGGAAAATAAAATAAAGAAGAATAAAGAGGAAGCAGAAGACTCAGCGGAAAAATCTAACTTAACAGTAAGAAAGAAACCCTCAACCTAACCACTAAAATGAATGAAGTCATAATGTTCTTTTTATGTTCCTTTATTTGTTGTTTTTTACCAGTACTTGTATACCAGTAGATGTAAGAACCCGTACTTTTGGGGATAATTAAATTCCATAAATGGGGGAAAATGGGAAAATTGAGGAATTTCTCGAAATAGTAATTTTTGGAATATTCAAGGATTAGATGATTTTCGATGGGTGTTATATTTACTTTTGGGATTAAGTAAATATGTTGGAGTATTTTAATTATATGTCGCAGTTAAGTAAAGCGACAAAATGTAAGATTTTAATTGGAAAACCCGCATGGAGATGTATTGGGTTAAATTAGTGGGTTGTGGTCAATTACCTCGGATGGAAATTTTGACTGCGCAGTGAGTCTCAAAATGGCCGAGATAGTAAGAATAAAGTATCCGGGGGTAGTGTTTAGGCTCTGAGAATTTTTAAAGGAATAGGGACTCGAAATTGAGTAAACGAGTCATTTTTGGATTTTAAAGGGGTAAAGCCTTATTTCTCCCTATATAAGGAAAGGGAGAGGGAAAAAAAGAAAAAAAGAGAGAAAATAAAGAGGAGAAGAGAGAGTGGAAGGAATGGAGAAGAAAAAGGGAGATTGAGTCCAACCTCTGCGGGATTCGACTCGGGATCGTCGGATTTTATCCACGAGGTAGGTGTTTACTTGCTTTATTTCTTTTTGAGCATAAATTCTGACATCATAATTTGTAATAACAAACCCAAAAAATTTTGGGTTGGGTTTTTGTGGATTAAATGGGTTTTCGAGAATTAAAACGAGTAAACCCCGAATAATTTTTAATTCGAGAAACTTAGAAATTCGTAGAAAATAATGGTTGATTTTGGGTTCTAGGATGATTAGAACTTATTTACTTGGTGTATATATAGTTGGGTGTTGTTGTATGTGGGTAGAATAATGAATAAAAATCTTGTAGGTTCCTTAATGGCCGAAACATCTTCTCAGAGAAGAAGCTCTCTGAGGCGATCGATCGATCGAGGGTAGGGGATCGATCGATCGAGGGCCATGGGTCGATCGATCGACCCTTCAGGAATTTTGGCAATTTTTCCTAGGGTTAATTGGATGGGATGAATTCCATTTTTAATTGGTTCTAGCTGATTTAAGTGATAAAATAAGGAATCCTTTAGGAGTAAATAGTCATCCAATGGAGGGAATTTATGGGAACTAAGTGAGTGTTTTAAGTGTGTGAAACTAAAACTATATTTTCGTGGAACGTAGAGAAATTGTGGAATTAGAAGGTTTGGGGTTCCTAAAAGAGGGTGGGGACCTCTAAGTGATTATTTGGACAAGTTGTTGTACTTGGGTTCGTGGAAATGGAATCCACAACCTATTTAATTTAAGGGTGTTCGGGGACGAATATCAATTGGGATAGTTTCAGTGGCCATTTGGGCCAATATAATTATGCGTGTGGGAAAACATAATTATATCGAATATGGTTGAGTAAATCCTAAGAAACTACTAGGATAATTTGGGAATACATTTATTTACTTAGCATGAATTGGTATATTTCGAGATATCCAAAAAATACTTAAATGGGAATAAGGTATTTATTATTTATCAAAGTGAGGGAATACTTTGGGTATAGAATCACGAGTGTGCGAATACTCGAATTATATAAGTTATGAGAACCTTTGGGAATATTGGTCATCGCTATGTGTGATTGGCAATTATGGCCATTTATGTATATTTATGGAATATATGTATACAATGTGACTACAATATATATATATATATATTATATAATACAAATACATATGTATCTGTGTGTGATTGGTATATGTGTATTTAGAGGCTGGTTTCCATGGCCTTTCCTTTGGTATAGGGTTGGAACAACCAGAGTATATATTTTCTCTAGTGCGATCCAGGGAGGTTGCGCGATGTGAGTGAATCCCCTGGCTTGAGGAGCAGGGAGAGTATAGTCCCCAGTTCATTATCGTCCCGCGTTCGAGTGAGATCTGTGTAACTCCACTTGCAGGGTGAACATTACCGCCTCCCCCAATGTGTATTTGTTTACCATGTCCATTGAGAGAGTCTGGCTTGGTATAGTGGTATAGTGAGCAAACCCGAATGTTGGATCGGCACTATGAGACCACATCCTCGAGTTATAGCTCGTTGGGATGGTTATTGTACTTGTGTGCATAGTACATTACTTGCGTATGAGAAGAATATATTATATATCTCTATTAGAGTAAAGAGATAAAATGAATAAGAATAGATTCTCATTCCGGGAGATTATATCCGGACGTGATTAGAAAAAGGTATATGAAAGTAAGTATGATTATGTATATAAAAGATGAGTATGTTATGTATATTTATTTATACGGGTATATATATATATATATATATATATATATATATATATATATATATATATATATATATATATATATATATATATATGTTAAGTACGAAGGGTCTAATGGATCTCGACGATCGACCTTTCCACGTAGTAGTGTATCGGGGGGTTCCTTATTTGGATTTTGCTTCGCGAGACACCCCACGCACGATCATGGCATAGTGTTGAGACTGGGGAGAAGTTTATCCCTTAGTACTTGGTTTGCCTAGGAATTTCTAGAGTTGGGGGTGACGGATTAGTTAGGCAGTGTAGCTTGACTAGGATGTTTGGAGGGATGCGCTAGGTGTGAACTATTAGAAGAGAGGTGAGCGGTATCTCATGGGAGTGCGATACTAATTTAAATATGAGATAAAATATATTTTCCTAAATTAAGCATTTATGCGTTTGCTAAATATTTTCACAACTTGTGCTCTGACCCGTTTCTATATTTTTCCTCTCCTGCTATATCTATATATTATATAGGTGTCCAGACATAGGGAAGCCTGGATGATGATCCTTTCGAGTCAGACGTCTACTGCAACAGCTGTGGATGCATATAGTTTTATTTTAGATGCTTATATTCTTGTGATATAGATAGGAAGCATTGTAGTCACATTCGAGCTGATAATCCAATTGTATTTAGTTATTCTTTTACCACATTTTAATTTACAGCTATTCGATTTGGTTGTATGATGTTTATACCGAGAGTTCGATTATTTTATTTCATTTCAGTCTCATATATATAAACTGTGTGAATGTTTTAATGGATTAATTGTTTAAAAAGATTAGTAAATAAAATTTTGATGCCAGCCTAATAGGTTATTAGTAATTAAATTGGTTTTCGACAGTGATGCTAAGAATGATTCATATGCGACTCCAGTTTTAATTTGGTACAGGAGTGATCGTCCGGTATTTTATTAGGCGGTTTGTCATAGATGGTATTAGAGCATCAGGTTCTAGTGTCCTTAGGAATGTGTGCAGACGTACTATTCTTTCAGCGTTGCTCTCGATTTGATATAGAGCCTTATGATTAGGATTATTGATTCCTCTTGTGAGATTTCATTCTCCTGCTATGACATAGGATTATAGTGAATCTTTTGTGTGCTCTCCCGAGGTTCGTGTGCTTATTGAGGAAGGGCGGCCAAGGAAGTCTGTGATGAGGGAAGCACGCGGTGGGGCTTAATTGGAGTTGTAAGTGAAGTAGGGGATGAGGACCGTGTAGAGGTCACTTCCTTTGTGGTGTTTGCTAAGGATTGTTCCACTGACTACTAAAGTATAGTAATTATGAGTATCCAAGTACCGTTGTAGTAAAGAGTGGTGCTAAAGTTGAATTACCCGGTGAGGTTGAGTTGGAGAGAATTCAAAGGATCTTTGATAAGGACCATACATTGAAGTTAGGTCGTGCAAGGTAAGTGTAGCATTACTCAGTGGAATTAGAAGGCTCGGGAGCTTTGTCTTAGAGCAGGTTATGGGAAATACCTAGATGTAATTTGAGGAAAATTTTTCACTCGTTGGAGAAATATTAAAATGGTCAAGAGGATGGTCACCATATATGGGGAAACACGATGTTTTCTCATAAAGGGATCTTATGGATGGCTTCAAACGCGAGTTCCTTCAGTTTATCAGGAATGAAGAGAATTCAGTTTCTGGATTATTCACATAAAGGTTGGTTAGAGGCCGACAGTGAATGAAGAGTGATAGGGGTAAGTGAATTTTGTGTTGAATAGTGAAGGTACAATGAAGGGAGAATCCTTCAGAACGATGATAGGCTCAATAGAGAAGTGTTGCTAACACTTTTGGAGAATGTGTCTGTTCGTGGACCCCATTAGGGGACATCCACCCGGGGAATTAATTGAAATAGGGTTGTTGAAGCCGTTAGTGGAGTCTCCTTCTAACAAAGAGGTTAAAGGGACTATGAAGGTTAATGTCAGGATCGAGGCTAGAGGGTACGATAATACTGATAACTTTTACATGGTCAGGAAGGCCAATAATGGAAATAGTGTAACATGGAGTGTAGAACCATACGGTTAGTCATTATCGAGTGAGAGTTGAGGGGCAAAAGTAGGGAACCCAGATGGGACATTGATTAAATAAATTTTTGGTTCAGTAAGGGAAAGTGTACTATATCCAGGAGCCGTTTGGAGTAGCCAGGGTAATTGGCAAGAATGTTGTTATGAGTTTCACCTCAGAAGGAAGAGGTATTATTGGCGTGGTTTGTTAGCCCTAGACTCGTGTGTGTAATTTGAGCTTTGTGGCTATATAGATAACATTATATAATGTAGGCCTATGTGGTTTCCACGGTAGAGGAGTTTTAATTTCCTTCACTCGCTATAAAAAGCGGGTGTTGATATTTTGAATATATATATCTGGCTTGTACTACTCGTTTTATATGTGTTATACGAGTATGGTAATATTGTGAGTATTTTATAATATTCGTTATTCAGAGCGATAGCAGGCTAATAATGGCAAGACTATCGTGTTCGCGCTTCCAGGGTGGAACAAGTTGTTATTGCGATATAGCACCTGGATACAGGTTGAGTTCGCCTTTATTATATGGGTAGATGGAACTTCGGTGAGAAGATGTTTCATTATCGTGCTTTGAGTTCGCGGCGACCTTATAGGTGAGATTTAAGGTATGCAGGGTTAATTGTTGAGCAGTGAGTTTAAGCTCATTATTGATTGCTCAAGGACTGAGTGTTAGTGCGAGCGCTTGGTGGTGTGGCTCCTGGTTAGAAATAGGAGTTCAGACCACATTTTGTTTAAATAGGGGTTAGTATTATCCCGGTTGCATATTTGAAGATAACGGACCTCCATGACCGACAAAGTTAAGTAGTATTGTATTGAAGGGGTTTCTTGTTTGGATTTCTCTTTGCGAGACGCTCCATGCATGAATCTTAACGACGTCGGGAGTGGAGAAATGTTATAGGATGCAAGGATGTTGGTTATGGTGATTAGTCACCTAGTGTGGAGAAAACACTATGGACTGAAAAATGTGTGATGATTGTATATTTATAGAGATAGAAGTTCTATGGAAAGGCACTGAAATGTTTTTCTCACCGCAAGTATGTGGGTGAGGCAAGGTGAAATAAAATTGATTTAAGGCTTATGGCCAGGCCTTGTGCAGAAGGCAAATTTTGGAGGTAATGTGTTTTGGGTAAGATGATCATAACATCTCGATAGAGAATAGGCGTCCGATTGATAGAATGATAGTGGTAGAAGTGTGTTAGTTAGGTTAGCGAGATCAGATTTAGGATGTCCCGCTGGTGTGCCTCAGGCCGTTATATCTCAATGACCGGCGATGCGAGGAAGTAGTGTAACATGAGGGTTCCTTGTTTGGATTTCGCTTTGCGAGACGTCCCACGCATGAAACCGAGCACATGTCAGAAGTTGAGAGAGGCCTTGGACACTAGAGATATACTTAGGATAATACTAGTTTTACATTTGCTGGAAACACATTGATCGTAGGATATTAGAATTTAAGGTCAGAAGGATTAAGTGGCGCCGATGTAAGGAGATATTTGTGAGTTAACCACAAGAAGATGGGTGTGTTAACTTTATAAAGGATTGCATTTCCAATTATAGGAAAGATTGGAGTTTGGGAGTATTGGGTTAGGAAAACCCAGGTAAAATGTTCACAATGCATGTGTAGAGGTGCACGGGTAAAAAGGTGTATGGGCACCTTAGTAAGTTGGTTTTATATACCTCCTGAAATAGAAAAGGCTTAGTATATAAGGTTGAAGATTTTACAACGAGGCAGTCATGGTGGAATTGAAGTTGGTTGAATGGAATGTCGTAAGAGGTACACCATATTCCAATTGTATAGGGGACAATAAGAGGTAACATACCCACGATAAGCGATCGGACTATCGGAAGTAGTCAAGTCTTAGTACAGTTTACTTTTCAAAGGAAATCAGTTGTTCCTGCTGTGGATGAGCAGACGCTTGTTAGCAAGAGTATCAGCTTTGCGAGATGTTAGAGTGGTAGTTATAGACTCGTTTCTCTTATTGGCAGTTAGAGAAGCAATAGGTTGTTGTTGTGCGTCAACATGTAGAAATTTAGATGAGCCTGGGGTGAAGCTATTATGTTTGAGTACACCTTGATATAGGTGGAATATGGTAAGGGACCATCGTGTTAGAACCTTTCGATTTTGGGGGTACTAGGACGTAGTGGAAATTAGTGATCCTAAGATGGTGGTGTAGGTTAAATCCGAATTTCGAGGGCAAAATTCTACTGTAAGGGGGGAAGTATGTAACAACCTGTACTTTTGGGGATAATTAAATTCCATAAATGGGTGAAAATGGGAAAATTGAGGAATTTCTTGTAATAGTAATTTTTGGAATTTTTAAGGATTAGATGGTTTTCGATGGGTGTTATATTTACTTTTGGGATTAAATAAATATGTCGGAGTATTTTAATTATATGTCGCAGTTGAGTAAAGCGACAAAAGGTAAGATTTTAATTGGAAAACACTCATGGAGATGTATTGGGTTAAATTAGTGGGTTGTGGTGAAGTACCTCGGATGGAAATTTCGACTGCGCAGTGAGTCTCAGAATGGCCGAGATAGTCAGACCAAATTATCCGGGGGTAGTGTTTAGGCTCCGAGAATTTTTAAACAAATAGGGACTCGCAATTGAGTAAACAAGTCATTTTTGGTTTTAAAGGGGTAAACCTTTATTTCTCCCTATATAAGGAAATGGAGAGGGAAAGAAAAGAAAGAAAAGAGAGAAAATAAAGAGGAGAAGAGAGAGAGGAAGGAAGGGAGAAGAGAAATGGAGATTCCGGTCAACCTCCGCGGGATTCCAATCGGGATCATCAGATTTTATCCACGAGGCAAGTGTTTACTTGCTTTATTTCTTTTTGAGCATAAATTCTCATATCATAATTGGTAATAACAAACCCTAAAGATTTTGGGTTGGGTTTTGGTGGATTAAACGGGTTTTCGAGAATTAAAACGAGTAAACCCAGAATAATTTTTAATTCAAGAAACTTAGAAATTCGTAGAAATTAATCTTTGATTTTGGGTTCTAGGATGATTATAACTTATTTCCTTGGTGTATATATAGTTGGGTGTTGTTGTATGTGGGTAGAATAATGAATAAAAATATTGTAGGTTCGTTAATGGCCGAAACAGCTTCTCAGAGAAGAAGCTTTCTGAGGCGATCGATCGATCGAGGGCCATGGGTCGATCGATCGATCCTTCAGGAATTTTGGAAATTTTTCCTAGGGTTAATTGGAGGGGATGAATTCCAATTTTAATTGGTTCTAGCTTATTTAAGTGATAAAATAAGGAATCCTTTAGGAGTAAATAGTCACCCAATGGAGGGAATTTATGGGAACTAAGTGAGTGTTTTAAGTGTGTGACAGTAAAACTATATTTTTTAGGAAAGTAGAGAAATTGTGGAATTAGAAGGTTTGGGGTTCCTAAAAAAGGGTGGGGACCTCTAAGTGATTATTTGGACAAGTTGTAGTACTTGGGTTTGTGGAAATGGAATCCACAACCTATTTAATTTAAGGGTGTTTTGGGACGAATATCAATTGGGATAGTTTCAGTGCCCAATTGGGCCAATATAATTATGCGTGTGGAAAAAACATAATTATATCGATTATGGTTGAGTAAATCCTACGAGACTACTAGGTTAAATTTGGTAATATATTTAGTTACTTAGCATGAATTGGTATATTTGGAGATATCCAATAAATCCTTAAATGGGAATAAGGTATTTATTATTTATCAAAGTGAGGGAATACTTTGGGTATAGAATCATGAGTGTGCGAATACTCGAATTATATAAGTTATGAGAACCTTTGGGATTATTGGTCATCGCTATGTGTGATTGGCAATTATGGCCATTTATGTATATTTATGGAATATATGTATACAATGTGAGTACATTATATATATATATATATATATATATAATACAAATACATATATATCTGTGTGTGATTGGTATATGTGTATTTAGAGGCTGGTTTTCACGGGCTTTCCTTTAGTATAGGGTTGGAACAACAAGAGTATTTATTTTCTCTAGTGGGATCCATGGAGGTTGCGCGATGTGGGTGAATCCCCTGGCTTGAGGAGCAGGGATAGTATAGTCCCCAGGTCATTATTGTCCCGCGTTCAAGTGAGATGTGTGTAACTCCACTTACAGGGGGAACATGACCGCCTCCACGTTGTGTTTTTGTTTACGATGTCCATTGAGAGAGTATGGCTTGGTACCGTGGTATAGTGATTAAACCCGAATGTTGGATCGGCACTATGAGACCGCATCCTCGAGGTATAGCTCGTTGGGATGGTTATTGTACTTGTGTGTATAGTACATTACTTGTGTATGAGAACAAGATATTATATATCTCTATTAGAGTAAAGAGATAAAATGAATAAGGATTGATTCTCATTCCGAGAGATTATATCCGGACGTGATTAGAAAAAGGTATATGAAAGTAAGTATGATTATGTATATAAAAGATGAGTATGTTATGTATATTTATTTATACGAGTATATATATATATATATATATATATATATATATATATATATATATATATATATATATATATATATATATATATATAAAAGTTGAGTACGGAGGGTCGAATGGATCTCGACGATCGACCTTGCCACGTAGTAGTGTATCGGGGGGTTTCTTGTTTGGATTTGGCTTCGCGAGACACCCCCACGCACGAACATGGCATAGTGTTGAGACTGGGGAGAATTTTATCCCTTAGTACTTGGTTTGCTTTCGATTTTCTAGAGTTGGGGGTGACAGAATAGTTAGGTCGTGTAGTTTGACTAGGATGTTCAGAGGGATACACTAGGTGTGCACTATTAGAAGAGAGGTGAGGGGTATCTCATGGGAGTGCGATACTAATTTAAATATGAGGTAAAACATATTTTCCTAAATAAAGTATTTATGCACTTGCTAAATATTTTCACAACTCGGGCTCTGACCTTTCTATATTTTTCCTCTCTTGCTATATCTATATATTATATAGGTGTCTAGACATAGGGACGCCTAGATGATGATCCTTTCGAGTCAAACGTTTGCTGCAGTAGCTGTGGATGCATGCAGGTTTATTTTAGACGCTTCTATTCTTGTGATCTAGATAGGAAGCATTGTAGTCACATTCGGGCTGATAACCCAATTGTATTTAGTTATTCTTTTACCACATTTTAATTTATGGCTATTCGATTTGGTTGTATGATGTTTATACCGAGTGTTCGCTAATTTTATTTCATTTCAGTCTCATATATATAAATTATGTGAATGTTTTAATGGATTAATTATTTAAAAAGATTAGTAAATAAAATTTTGACGCCAGCCTAATAGGTTATTAGTAATTAAATTTGTTTTCGACAATGATGCTAAGAATGATCCATATGCGACTCCGGTTTTAATTTGGTACAGGAGTGATCGCCCGGTATTTTATTAGGCGGGTTGTCACAGTAGACCAAAGTTATATTTACAGGAAACCCACTATTCATAGAAAACAACATGGGTGCATTCTTTTCATTTTTTTCTTATCATGTACTCAAAAATTCACAAAAGTTAACTCGCAACAATAGTTCCACTTCATAAACTCATGTATAAAATAATATTAAGTATGTATATGTGTCACATTAACTCCTAATGTTTCCCCTAAATAAGTATGACTCTAAATCGATTAAAAGACAGATCGGTGAATATTATATTAGTTAGAAAATATGTTACTCTAAATCGATTACCTTATATAAGGGACACTTAAGAGGCGCGAGAGAGAGATGACACCAAATCCCTATAAAAAATATAAAATCAATAAGAAGAAATGACAATGAAGTTGGGTACATGCATTCAAAAAACCTTCGGATGACTAAGGTTTCTTGAACCAAAATGATAATGGACATGGGTACATGCATCGAAAAAAGAAATTTAAAAAAACAGTCAATTAGGCATAGTCCTTACGGAGGCGATTATAAACTTTCAAAAAATTTGATGTCATCCAAAATAAAAACTCAAGAAAAAATATGTAAATATGCAATTGAAAATTGTTCAAAAACCTTGGCGTGGTCCAAAAAAATCCCATAATTTAATTTTCTTTCTAATATAAATACTTGGAAGAACATGGCATAAAGAACTAAAGTAATGAAAATGAAACATCCAACAATCCACAAACATTAATCAAAAATCTATGTAACATGGTGGGTCAATCATGGAAGAACTTGCATTTGATTTATCTTACACCTAAAGTTAATGAGAGTATTAATCATAATAATGAAGATAATACAAATTAGGAGTAAATAAAATAGGAAAGAAAACTTGATACTATCATAAAGTGAGCCAAAATTTTAAGAAATGATTTGAATATAACTGAGGCTTTTTGGTAAACACCTGTAATGCATACACACTTAAAATATTATCTAACAGTCTGGTTTTCACCAACAAAATCAAGCACCAGATCTTATGACTTTTTACGATACACACACGACAACAGGGACTAAACATTAAACAAAGTATTGTCAACAAAGTATATGCACGATTCACATAGTGTTTCAACTGCAAGTTAGAAATCCAGTACATGAAGTCTCCAAGTTCTATGACTCACCAAATAATGTTCAAGGGATAGAGATGCTTCAGACGGTCAGTATAATTTAATAGGATAAAATAAAATATTGTGTTCAATAGTATCTTACCCTTACAGGTAAGAACCTTCAATATGCCCGTTCGTAGTCAGTGGTATTATTCACATCAGTTTCACAAACTTCATCCTGTGATTGGCATAAGATTTCTTGTAAAATTAAGAAAGTTGAGAGTTGGTTGGTTGAACTGAGAGGTAAACTGGCCATGTAAAATTAAAGAGCAAAGTGAGAATCAACTTAAAAAACCAAAAATATAGATACTAATATAAAAGAGGGATGAAAATACTACCGATAAGAATTAGAAAACCCCAAAATCCTCTATAGCTTTCAGAGTACCTATTAAATGGAAATTATTCAAGCATATGGATCAGATTACAAAACATAAAAAGGATGAAATCTTATTAGTTTAGAAAAGACTGAAACAATGAGTCAACCTAAATCTGCAAAAATTAAAAATAATCAACAACCTTAGAACAGTGTGTATAAGCAAAGAAATCCACCATCTTTAATGAACATGTAAATATTCTCAGATCAAAATTCTCGAATCAACAAATGTTAGACAAATAATGTGTTGTGTTCACAAAAAGAGTGCTTAACGATTATGAATTTCAGAAAAATAACCCCAGATTTCAAATTCAATGAGGTTACAAACCCTAAACAACTACATTAAACACTTTGTTCTATTATATGCACACCCAAGAAACAAAAATATTATTACACATGAATCCTAAGTAACCCATTCCGCCAAACACTCTCAAAACTCATTCTCAAAAACACTATGTTCTAAGTAACCCATTCTCATAACTCAACAGACAACAAACACACTAAAAACTTAACCCACTACGAAACACCAAAAACCCTAGATTTCCCCCCAAATGCAAATGGATCAATATCAGTTTGAGAGGGAGGAGAGAGTGTTACCTGATGATTTTAGAGAGAGAACGGGCATATAACCAAAACCTCTCAGTAGATATCCAATATAATCAAATCAAGTAACATTCACAAAAGTTTTAAAGAGGCAAAGAAGTTGAATCATTTATTCACACACAACTAAAATGAAATTAAAATCGAACAACACTAAAACAGTCCATTAAAAGAGATTGACCTGAAAAAAAGTTCAGGCAACGAACTGCTCGAGCTTTAGTCCATTTAACGACTTTAATTGTTCTGGGTTTTTTAATAGTCTGAGTAATACATGATGAGCTAGAGTGAGATGATGGGTTGATAAAGATGAAACACATCGATTGTTTGCAGCAAGGAGAGTTTTTTGGACGGATGGTTTTGGGGGTTTGGGATTGTGAGAGTGGAGAGAGAGGGTATGCAAATGAGTGGGCGGTACGTGGGGCAGGTCTGTGAGAGGGATTGTGGTGAGAGTGTATTGTAGGGCTGTTTACGAAGATACCCCTCATTTTGAATTTTGAAGAAAAGGTGCAAATAAATTAGAGTGTGTCAAAAGAGAGGGAATTCAAAATTTTCAAGGGCAAAATAGGAAATGTAGGGCAAATTCATATAGATGACATCATAGGCAAGGATTATGACATACATAAGTTTTGTAACTTATTATATAGATACATATAACTGCGAAAGTAAGGGTGTATCACGCCCACTCACAAATCACCACTCGATTCTATTTCCGATAATCTACGCAACACATAAATCCTCAAATAAAATCACATCGATGCATCTATATAACACATACCCAAACTTTATACGAATGACCTTCCAAATAAATAAAGTCTCAAAAATCATCCCTAAGGATCCTCACGTCAAGCATACTAATTCTAAAAGCAATGCCTACAAAGTCCTTAACACAAAAATTTATATTTCTAAGAAACACATCTAATAGGTTTGCTAGACCCTCTTCCTTAAGGAGTACGAATCAATAAAGGGAATGAAAGATCGATAACACGGAGGCTAAATGGACACATAACCTACGAGACCTACGATCATGATCTGATACCATTAGTCAGACCCCGCTAAATTCTAGCGTCTACCACTACCAAAACTAAGCCTGACGTGAGTAAATAAAATACAATTCTTAGCATGAGACTTATATGAGACGTAAATAAATCAATCCTTAAGATAAATAACATAATCAATCCCACTGATAACAACTAACAGTACGATAAGAAATCCATCACATGCCAAAACTCCCAATAAAAAATCCAATAATTAAAAACCGAATGACCTGAATTCATAATTGTGGTGACAATTATTATTCAACACATATAGATAGGAGAAAGGAAATCACCAAGCACGAGTAAGGAATGTAAAATGACAATCACACAACAAAGGATGTACGTGGTTCTGCAAAGATGTGCCTACGTCCATGGTGGTGCAGTCGGTGTTATTTCTATGTACTCCGGAGAGTGGTTACAGAGAATACAACTTGTCCTTTGCCCCGGACCTAGGGTTCAATATATACATGTACATTTTGGTAAGTGGGGGTGTTAGATTCCCCCACGTCTTCCATCTCTCCCTATAACCTCCCTTAATGGGAACGTGGGAAGAAACCGGATCATAATGAAATAAGAGATGGGGGGTCTAGACTTTGGGCCTCCAGAATTGGGCTACTCGTCCAGGCCCATTATCTTAATTTTGAGTACCCACAATTGCCCCTAAGCATGTTGGGCCATGTTTTAGGCTCAATAAATTTAAATAATTAGTCATAATGGATGTTTCGTATATCGTCCAAATCTTCAAAAGTTGGAGAACTGATTTTGGCGGCACCCGCTTCGTGGTCTGTGCTCCTATGATTAGCAACACTTAAAGGTTTTCTAGAATAGTCATTTTTCGTCCGTCGTTTCAACCTTCCCAGCATTCTTCCATTTCCTGTGAGCTCGAGCGATTCTTTATTCTCTCAGTCTTCATTTTCATTGCTTCCTTGTTATTTGGGCTCGTGATTCTTCATCGTTCGAGTCGAACTTCCATCTTGTAAGTATCCTGTGCCTTTTCTTTGTACTTTCTCTTTGAATTTGTAGCTTTCTAGGGTTTTCCAATGGCAAAGGTTGGGAATAGGTCGGTCTCTGAGTTTAGGAAGTTTTAGAACATCCCAGAATGGGTAGATAATGAGTGCTGCGCTTCCCCCTAGAAACGTTAGAGAGATAGAGGATGCCCATTGGATCGATGTTTTGTTTCTTTCCCAAGGGGGACTCACTTTTCCTCCTAACAACATGTTCTTGCACTTCTTTGGATATTTCAATATTGTTCCTGCACAGTGTTCGCCCAATGTGTGGAAGATAATTAATGGCGTCTATAGAATAAATCAGTTATATGGTACTAGGTTAGGGCTTGTCGAGGTCTATTTTTGCTATTCTTTTTCTCGAACTAGTTCTGGTGTCCTCTACCTCAAAGCCAGGAGTCCTGACAGGGTATTGGTAGTAAACCTACCTGATTCCTATAAAGACTACTGGCAAGAAGGTTTCCTTGCTAGGAACTGGCAGTTTTCTCCCCAGTTTGAAGGGTCGAGGTCTGATAGGTTCTATGTTCCCTTTCATGGGGAAGAATACATAGGTAGATTTTTCTCTGCTCCTCTGATTTTTGTTGATTGGTGATCTTTTTGATTTTTCTTTGCTTTTTTCTACAGTGAGGTCGAAGAATTTGGAACCTTCTCTCAGCGAGGTTCGTCTCTCTGAATTGGTTAAGGCTTGGAATATCAGGGAGCCTTTGGGTGACGGCAAGCATCCCCGGTCTGTTGCTTTTCTTCTTGAGTACAAGAATGTTGGCTCCAGTTTATAGTAAGGCCTGTGGACAGTATCCCTAAGTTTGATACCTCTGAAGAGATTGCTTTGGATCCTATCCAGTTGGATAAGGAGGAGAGCAGCTCTGAAAGAGATATCATAGGTGGTGCCGTAAGCAATTTGGGTGGAGGGAGCTCCAGTAGTAGCAGTTCCTCTGATCGTGGGGAAGTTTTTGAAGCTCGAGAGTCGTCGAGAACACCTAGCAGTTCGAGCGAGGAGATGGTTCCTCCAAGGAAGAATTTAATTCAGGATAATGATGATGAAGACCACATGCTTCTCGCACAGAGGTCAAAGAAGTAGAAGCCTAGCTCTGGGGCCATGGCTACTGGTTCTCAATCTTCTACTTAGGAGCAGGAGAAGAAGAGGAAAGAGGAAGAGCAAGTGAGAGAGAGAGAGAGAAAAAAAGGGAAGAAGAGAGGAAAAAGATGGAGGAGAAAAAGAAGGTGGAGGAGAAGAAGAGGGTAGAGGAGAGGAAGAATATAGAGAATGAAAAAGAGGAGGATAGGAGGAAGATGAAAGCGAGGACGAAGGCTGGGCAGGCTTTAGTCCTGGAGTCCGCACTGCCCGAGGGGGCTTCTGTTGCAATTTCTCCTCAGTTGGCCCCCGCGCTGCTTGAGAGAGAAGTTCTTCCTACTTATCGCCAAAGGGAGCTGGGGTCTGATCAACTGGCCCTACAGGCTAGCCAGAGGCTGGCTTTGGTAAGACCATCTCTTTTCTCCAATGTTTTAATGAATTCTATCATTTTCTTCTTCTAATGTCTTCTTCTTCTTGTAGTTTGTGACTTACTTCGCCGTTCTCTATCGCTCTCGCGATGAGCTGGTGAAGAGAAATTGTGAGTTAGAGAAACCAAATAAAGCCTTGAAGTTGAAGGGTGCACAACTTGAGGCTGGCTTTAAAGTTGTTGATACAACTCGAATATCATCCGACCTGGATCTTGTTACTGCCAACCGGGAGAAGGACGCAGCAGTTAAAGAGTTGAAAGAGCTGCGAGAAGCCTACAACCTGGTTTTCTGGAGCAAGCTAGCTATCATGGAAGAGAACAGAGTGCTATCTGAGGAGCTGAAGAAGGAGTCTAAGGCTATCACTGCCAAAGAAGACTCATATAATTCTGGTTGGGCTGCATCATATGAGGGTGCTGAGCCTCAGATAGGCTATATTAGCCGTCTGAACTTCAAGAAGGGATGGAATAAGGACCTCTTAGCTACCGGTGTTGATATCGACTCTCCTCTGTTCGATGAGCATGACCCGGGTCCGAAGCCGATCGTGGATGAAGTCCCTTCACCCGCTATCGAAGCTACTAACCCTGTCTCCCAGTCAATCTCTGCTGACATTCCTCTTGCTGTATCGACAGAGGTTACCCCTGCTGATGCTGACAAAGGGAAGCAGCCATCGACTTCTAGGCAACCTGAGGTTGCTAATTAGTTTTTACTTCTAGAACTACCTTGTATTTTTTGCTTTCTCTATTTGTAAATTTTCTTTTTGCTGCTCGATGTACTTTTAACCCTTATTAATGAAAAGGTTTCTTTTTCTCAATGCACTGATCTGTTTTTCTCTTTTCTTCGCCCCTTTATTGCTTTTAGTTGATTGATGTTGATGATTGCATTCCTGCCACTTCCTAATTGGGAAGGATGATGGGGCCCGATGTGAGCTCCGAAGTTCATCACACTTTTGTGAGGATCTGTAAATCTCTACGACTGAGGAACAAGCGCATTATAGAGCAAACTGGGCTCGTCGCCAAGATGAAGGACATGCTTCAAGAGATGGAGGATATTGGTGCCTCAGTCCAAGAGGCAGTTAACGCACCGAGAGCGAAGCTATTAGAGGCTTCTGAGATCAATCAAGTTGGGGAAGTTCTTTAGCAGGAGAATGAGGCTCTGAGGAGAGAGGTCTCACGACTTAGGGAGCATGCGTCAAGCACTGCTCCAGCAGTATTGCGAGGTTCCTCATCATTACAAGCTAGAACTGGTGAGAGTGATGTGCCTCCTGCACTGCAGGGTTCTTCTCTTCCAGTCATTCCTCGAGCTCGCAGGAACACCAGAGGTTTAGCTAGAGAAATGGAGGAGCTTCGTGATGATGTTCAACAAGCGTATGTGATTGCTGCTGGGCTCCAAAGAGATGTTACTCGGCTGCGGCACCGATTTAAAAAAGGACCTCAGCGAGTATGGGACGACGGGTATGACCAGGGTTGGCAAGATGCTCCGACTAGGCTGACATAATTTGAGGAGCTCGCCTTCATCAGGGGGTGGTTGAGTGCATTGAGGCAGATGCAAGTTCGAAGGAACTCAATGCTCTGGTATCGCCATGAAATCTCCCCTTCCACTCGGATGCCCAATCCCTTTAGGAGATATGATCAGTGGATACCCATCGATGTTATCCCTCAACAGCTGTTGGAGTCGGCTGCTAATGAAGTTGAGGAGGGGTTGGCCCCTCATCCTGATGATGGGCGAAGAGCCCAAGTGTCTTATTACCTTGCTCACAGGACTCATCCATATTAGGATTTTGCGAGTAGTTTCTCTGTGTATTTTTTGTAGTGTAAATGATTTGGGCGAGTTCGCCGACTGAACATGTATCACCATTGTTGTAAATATAGTGGATTAATAAAATTTATGTTTTAGGCTAATTTAGCCGACTAAACAAGTGCATTATATTCTCCAAGTTATTAGTCCTTTGTGATCTTCTAAGTTTGTATTATCACACAAGTGTCCTCCCAGTCTAGTATAACATCAAGATACCATTGTGCACCACTTTAGCTTTTAGGTCATGTCGTCACACTCCCTTAGGCCTAAGTGCGGCAATTGGCGAGGACACACCTGGTGTTGGATGTTCCATCTGATCAGGATTTTATTTAACCAAAGAATGTTTGATGACCAGTTTAGATTTGGCCATTTTGACTCAGGATCTCCTGTAGGGCTTCATATATTTCCAGGGGTAATGTCAAAAGGTCTTTCGTGTTTCATAACGACAACCTCAAGAGGGATAATTCCCTTCTATGGCGTGATGATCAATGTGCCTGTCATTTGGAAAAGATGTGCGATAAAGATCATATAGCTGTTACTCATTAGAATGCAACCATTTAAATAACTTTCATTAATGACAAGGAAAATAAACTTCTAGTTCCATAACAAAAGAATAAAAGAAAGATCTAAAAATAGAATCTGTTGAGATTGGCTGCATTCCATGCTCGTGGTATTTCTCTGCCTTCCATCGTTTCCAAGTGATAGGCTCCCCGCAGATCATCTCTTGTTATCTTGAAGGGTCCTTCCCAGTTTGGCCCTAGCTTTCCATCTGATGGTTTTACTACACTGCCCAGGAGTTTCCTTAGGACTTAGTCCCCAACTCGGAATGTCCTTGGGTTGAACCTTTTGTTGTAATGTCTTACGAGGTGTTGCTGATAGCTCTCTAGTTTTACTAGGGCTAGCTCTCGGTGCTCGTCTGCTAGGTCGAGCTCAGCGAGCAATGCTGCATCATTATGGCCCTGGTCAATAAGGTTGGACCTCATTGTCGACAAACCTACTTCTAGTGGGATGACTGCTTCAATCCCATATGATAGTGAAAATTGGGTTTCTCATGTTGCTCGTCGTGGAGTGGTTCGATAAACCCATAGAATATGTGGTAATTCATTTACCCATGCGCCTTTAGCTCGCTCCAATCGCTTCTTTAATCCGTCGATCACAGTTCTGTTGGAAGCCTCAGCTTGGCCATTGCCTTGAGGGTAGGCTACCGAACTGAAGTGGTGTCTGATTCCGTGTTTGTCACAGAAAATCTGAAAAGAGATGCTTTCGAACTGTGTTCCATTATCGGTGATGATGTTTCTGGGGATGCCAAAATGAGTGATTATGTTTCTCCATATGAATCTTATCATATATGCATCTCGGATGTTTGCCAGGGGTTCTGCCTCGATCCATTTGGTGCAGTAGTCAGTTGCAATCAACAGATATTTGCGATTGCCGGTGGTGGTAGGCAGTGGTCCCATGATGTCAACTCCCCATTGGGCGAATGGCCATGGGCTGGTTAGTGATTTTAGGTCGCTAGCTGGTTGGTGGACCATAGGAGCGTAAAGTTGACATTTCAGGCACTTGCGAACATACATCGTAGAGTCCCTTTGCATATATGGCCACCAATAGCCTTCCTTCATTGCTCGGAAAGCTAGAGACCTTCCTTCGATATGGATTCCATAGACTCCTTCGTGAAGCTCATGTAGCACTTGCTCGATATTCCCTAGGTGAACGCATTAGAGGTAGGGTCCGAAGAAGGATTTCTTATACAAGTTTCCCTCTAGAGATAAGTGAAAGCGAGTAGCTTTGACTCTTATCTGGTGGGCAGTCTTCTTGTCATCCGGGAGCGTTCCATCCTTCAAATAGTCCCTTAAGGGGTCCATCTAGCTGGGAGCTGATCCCACCTAGAGTACCTATTCCACGTCTGGTGGCTTGTTGTCGTGGTTAATGCTCAGATGAGTGAGGAAATCAATGGAGATGGTTCTTTTTAGGTCGGAGTTGATTGCCGAACTCAGGGTTGCTAGGGCATCACTATGGTTGTTTTTCCCTCTGGGAAACTGCTGGACATTAATCTCTTCGAAGCTCGCCATTAGTTTTTTCACTAAGTCGAGGTAAACTGCCATTCTTTCATATTTTGCATTGTAGTCTCCACTTATCTGATTGGATACTAATTGGGAATCACCGAACACCTGCAAATGCTTTGCCCCCAAAGTGTGTGCCTTCTAGAGGCCGGCTATTAGGGCTTCGTATTCTGCTTCATTGTTGGAGGCTGCAAATCCAAGCGTGATTCCTTGTTCAAGGATTGTATTCTCTGGAGTAACGAGGATAATGCCTATCCCTGCCCCCTTTGAGTTGGAGGCTCCATCAACAAACAGTTTCCAGGTTTCCTCTGTCGTTTGGTTTTCCTTTTTCCTTGTTGGTTGGGGTTGGTTGGAAGGTTCCTCACCCGTGAATTTCGCTATGAAATCAGCAAGGATCTGCCCCTTGATTGCGTTCCTTGGTTGAAATTGGATGTCAAATCGCCCGAGCTCGATTGACCATTTAGACAGTCTGCCCGATAAATCCTCTTTCCTTAGGATTGCCTTAAGGGGGTGCGATGTTAGGACGATGATAGTGTGGGCTTCGAAATAGTGCTTCAGCTTCCTCAAAGCCACAACTAGTGCAAAGGAGAGCTTCTCCAGTGGTATGTACCTCTACTCAGCGTCTAGTAGGGTCTTTCTCGCGTAATAAACAGGGTGCTAGATTCCTGCAACCTCGCATATTAACGCAAAGCAGACAATGTGGTTGGAAACGTATAGGTACAGGTACACAGAATCTATTTTCCGTGGTATGACGAGCAGTGGTGGAGAGCTTAAGTAATCTTTGAGCTCGACCAATGCTCATGAGCAATCTGGGCTCCACTCTACCGTTTTGTTCCCCTTTAGAAGCTGGAAGAAAGGCTTGCATTTCTCAGAGGATTTATAGATGAAGCGATTTAAGGCAGCAAGCATACCAGTGAGCTTTTGTACGTCCCTAATTGTTCGAGGAGGTTGTATCCTGTTAATTTCATCGATATGGTCTGGGTTAGCCTCTATACCTCTCTTGCTGACCAAGTACCCAAGAAATTTTCCTGACTAGACACCGAAAGAACACTTGCTCGCATTAAGTTTCATTCGGTATTTCCTGAGGATTTCGAAGGTGTTTGACAGGTCTGAGATGTGGTTTTCTTTCTTCTTTCTTTTAACGAGCATGTCATCGATGTAGACTTCCATGGTGTTTCCCATCTGGTCCTTGAACATCTTGGTGACCAGCCGCTGATAGGTTGCCCCTGCATTCTTGAGCCCAAAGGGCATGACCTTGTAGCAGTATAATCCAACTGTCGTGATGAATGTTGTTTTGTCCTGGTCTAGGGAATATAAGGGGATCTGATGATACCCTGAGTATGCGTCCAGAAAACTCATTCACTCGTGAGCTACAGTGGCGTCTACTAGTTGGTTTATTTTTGGGAGGGGGAAACTGTCTTTAGGGCACGCTCTGTTGAGGTCAGTGAAGTCGATGCAAAGTCTAGCTTTCAAAATTCCGAATATAAAAACCAACATATTTAATCATTAAAAATAATAAAATCTAAAATTTTATTTTTCTCCAATTTCAGAATTAATTAAATAATTAATAAAAACATGGGGTGTTACATACTTCCCCTCTAGCAAAGGAATTTTCTCCTCGAAATTAGACGAAGATTAAACATCAAATGTAAATCACGAAACATCATATAAGGCTCAAATATGCCTACTCGTTGAATGCCATAATTGGGTGCCCATACACCAATCTTACGCGCATTACCCCACAAACAACAAAATTATATATATAGAACTATGAAAGTAACAGCGTACCACGCGCTCTCGAAAATCACCACTCGATTTTATTTCCGATAATCTTTTCAACACATAAATTCTCAAATCAAATCACGTCACTGTGTCGATATAAGACATACCCAAAATTTATACTAATGATCTTCAAAATAATTAACGTACCTAAAATCAACTCTAAGGATCCTCACATCAAGCTTAATTCTAAACTCAATGCCTATAACGCCCTTAACACAAAATTATATATCTACAAGAAACACATCTAATACGTATGCTAGACCCTCTATCATAAGGGATACAAATAATTAACGGGAATCAAAGATCAATAACACAGAAGCTAAATGGACTCCCAACCTACGAGACCTAAGATCATGCCCTGATACCATATGTCACACCCCGCTAAATTCTAGTTTTGGTTGCCACCAAAACTAAGTTGGGCGTGAGTAAATAAAATACCATTCTTAGCTTGAGACAAATATGAGACATAAATAAATCAAACCACAAGATAAATAACAGAATAAATCCCAATGATAACAACTAACGGTACGATAAGAGATCCATTACATGCCAAAACTCCCAATTAATAATCCAATCTCCAATAATATAAAATTGAATGATCTGAATTCATAATGAATATTTGAAATAAAACCGTACAATTGTGGAGCATAATGGCCTAACAAAATCATAAACCGAGTCTCAATATAATAGGGAAGGAATAGAAACTAAACAAAACTACTAAGCGTAAAGTAAATAACTCCAGATGCACCTCCGAATGAAATCTCCAAAAAAATCCTATGCAACTTATCCAAAACTTATCCTAAAAAAGTTAGACAACATACGAGGTCAGAGCCCCGAGCATGAATACACACTACTCACCTCAAATTGGATCCTGGAATCCAGACAGGAGTATTACACGAGTTAAATATCATAATATAATATTTTAATTAAACGAAATATAATTAAACGCAGTAGCAGAAAACTAACTATCCTCAATAATTGTTATTCACAATGCACACCAATATGATTTTAAATAACTATTCCCCATGTTGTTAATATAATGAAATTAACCCCATATGATTATATTTCTCAACTTAATTATTCATCGCGGTGCTCCCGCATAATTATTGTAGCGGTTCTCCCGCCTCGGGTGGTACTTCCACCAAATTTTTACACTTTCCCTTGTCAAAATGACCGCTGATGCGTTTAAACTATCGATCCCACAATTTGACTGGGTTTCAAACACGACATGACATAAAACGCCAACTGTCCCGTTTAAACTGTCGGTCCCTGCTATTTATGTCACACATATTTTAATACTCGTTATTACCTTAGGCATTAGTTCTCATTTCTCAATTTGACAATTAACAAATTACCCACCCTTTGTATCATTGTAAGATCTTCAAAATACCCATTAGTCCCATACCTAAGGGTTCCCAAAGTATACATACGTCCTATCCTATATATAGGATGAATTACCATCGTTGATCACGTCCCAGTATCATGTCTAGGCTAACGAAATGACGATAAAGTGTAAAAATTTGCCCCACCTCGGAATATAAAATCCGCACGAATTTACACTAACTAGTTCCATACTTAGCAAGTGTAAATTATAACAAAGTCATACCCACTAGTACCATGCCTAATAAGCATCCTAAAATAGGGTTGAGCAAAATACTACCCTAAAGCACCTCGTCCCCGCGATGGCAAAAGTGACCGAAACAAATCACACCAAAACACAAGTCAATATGCACAACATAACAATTTAACCATAAAGTCCCAATTTAATTTAAATTAATTAATAACACCGTCGTTGATTTCTACACAATTAATTCCATTAAAAAATGTTAAACTAATGAACATGGAATAATCTTCAATATGACATAATCGTTTTCTTTTATAAATCATGTACTTTTTATAAATGTGAACGCATCTCACTAACCACATAAATAAATCCCATAAAATTCTACGAGAGGACTTACACCTAAAACCATAAAAATCTAAAAATCTAACCTACGCACCCAAGGATTTAAAAGATTAATTTATATTAAAAAAATTCACAAAAACAGTCCCATAATTAAGTGTCCACTTTCTCTAATTAAGTTACTAATTGATTTTGATCGAAAATACATTATTAAGGGATTAGGAGACATTTAAAACGCAGAATACTAAAGGAAAGGAGTAGAGTATGCATGCCTGTGATTTAGATGAATAAGATCTAAGTTGACATTGGATTCCTCTCTAAAAATTTGCAAAGAGTCGTTTTAAACAATATTGTGAAAACACTAATTGAGCATTCAAATATTGAGTCAGACACTTGATTAATTTTGGGGTCAAAGTTTGTAAATGAAAGGGTGTAATTTTGGAGAGCTCTTCTGGTTGAAAAGTTGATGAAAAAGTGACTTAAAAAGCCAAGCCACAAATTTTTTGTGATATATAAACGATTAAGAGTTTGATTAAGAAAAGATTTCATTAGATACAAACACTAAAAAAAACATTCCGGACAATCAGACCGTTGGAAGCGGCTGAAGTTTGGGGGCATTGTAGCTGAGACCAGAGGACCCTGCACACAAAAAATTCAGCTCGATCGGAAGGTCGAATAATTTATATATATATATATATATATATATATATATACACACACACAAGCGTATGCCCGTGCCTGAAGGCACGACGAAATTTTCCAAAGTACGTAATCACGAAACAACGATAATTTTTCAAAGTATATAATAGCGAAATGCAAAAATTTTGAAGTGTAATTTTAAAACAATGTCAAATAGTCCAATAACATTCAAATAGTCTAGATTCATCAAATAAATTCACATATAATACGAAATATACAATATTCATCCATCGAATTCACATTGTGTCTCAAAAAAACAAAGTGTCAAATTTTTAAAAAAATTTGGCATAATCTCCTAGGTTTATGGAACTATTCACCCTACTTAACAAATAACAAATAGTCCAACATCCAAATTGTCTAAATTCTTTAAAGAAATTCACATATAAAATGAAATATACAATATTCATCAATCAAATTAACTGTGTCTTAAAAAATAAAGTGTCAATTTAAAAAAAAAAATTGGGCATAGTCTCATTTGTTTATTGGACTATCCACCCTATTTAAGGGGTAACAACAAATCCAACAAATTAAAAAAAATCCCAAATTCAGCAGATTTAGGCAGCGGGCTACAGCGGCAGAAGTTTGAGGCAGATTTAGGCAGCGGGCTACAACGACGATGGAAGATTAAGTTCATATTTGATTGGTCTTGGATTAAAACCTGAAATGAAAAGGAAAAAAAATTAGTTTGTTCCCCAAAACATTGTACGTTAGAAATTCAACTTTCGAGTTCCCAAAAACATTGTACGTTAACTAACTACCATAGCTGGTACACAATGATCATATGTGGCATGGAGTCTATAAATCTCATCCTCACATGGGGAAGGGGGAGGGGACATGTGTGAGTGGGGACGGGGCAGGGGACGCTTGTGTGCATGTGTGCGTGTATGCATATATGTAATGCATATATGCAGTGAATATATGGATATGCATATATTCAGTGCATATATGCATATTTTAGCATGTGTGCGTGTGTCCTCAACTTATTTTTAAGCTCTAATCAATGGATATATGAGACCCCACTTTTGGCCTTCAAGAGGGCTACAACAAGGAGATCCCTTATCCCCTCTACTCTTCATCCTAGGCTTAGATGTCTTGTTATGACATATTGACATGGAAAGCCAACATAAAACAATAATTGCACTCCGTCCCTCAAGAAACAGTCCAAAAATCCCCAGTTTGGCATTTGTAGACAACTGTATTTTCTTTTTCTAACCCACAACCCAAATCATATCCCAGTTTCACACAATTTTGGAAATATTTCACAAGTATCACGCGAAATCATTAATCGTGACAATTCTCTCATAACATTTGGTTGCTCGACTCCACACACAGATTGTCAAATTGTGTTCCACATGATTTCCAAGAACCAGGATCATCATCAGACCCACACGGTCTTACTGTAACCCATCCACGAAGGCCTCAAGAGATTCCACCATGTAGTATTTTTGTTTTGTTTTCGTGAAGCTAATATGTGTCCGTATTCTCTTGTTTCTTTTTTGGTTATGTGTCTTTTTTTCCAATGCTTTTTAAGTTAGTTCTGGTTATATTTTACCTTTGTTATGTCATGATATGAGTCGTAGTTCTATTCTTAGGTATGCAGCAACAAATATATCCTGTAAAATACTGTTGGTTTAAATAAAGCCTCACTTTTATGCAAAAATAAATAAGAGTGTGTCTAAAGGTCCTTTTCTTCTAACGGTAGACTTCACACGCTGTATTAAAATGACAAATTCGTGCATCTTTAATAAGTATCCAACGGTTACATTTGTAATCAATAAATGTTTTTCATTATAGTGGGTGATAATTGTCATCCACCTTCATTTAGATGGATGTGTCTATTTTCTAATGGTTTAATCTGTGTCTCTTTGGACCACTTGATCTATTTTATCAACAATTTATTGTAAATTTTTTATAATCCTTATGATGTCTTTAATAACCAATCGTTACACACCTTAACTCTCTATAAATTAAAACCTTTGGTTCTCGATTTTCACTCGAGAAAATTATTTTTATAGTTGATACTCTGCCGTAATAGATATAGAACAGAAGAGTGCACATTTTTTCAAATGTATTTTGCATTTGTGTAAAAGTTTGAAGAAATAATCTCATTAATTGATTGTATAAAAAAACTAGCTACATTATATTTTAGATTATGTGTGTACTTTTTTTATCTTTCAATAATTGATATAAACTCTTTTAGGCTTCTTATGTGTTCTTCATAATAGATCTTATTTCATTTCATAGTATCTTATTTCATAACGGATCTGATTGCATAATAGATCTGATTGCATTTCCTAATTGATTTGATTTCACACTCTTAGATTGTATAGTAGACATTATTGCGTTATTATTTTCGATCAGTTCTGCCTTAAATCTGATTAATATTATTGTATTTTACTTTCATTTCGTCATATCTCATTGCATAATAAATCCAATTGCATATGCGATCTGATTCTATTTCATAATCGATATGATTTCACTCTCTTTTACATTCTAATTTCCAATTAGATCTCCCTTAGATCTGATATATCTCATTTCATAATAGATCTGATTGCATAGTAGTTCTGATTGTATTTCATAGTAGGTATGAGTTCACAATCATAGGGTGCATAGTAGATATGATTGCATTCTGATTTTCAAGCTTATTTTTCGTAGATCTGATTAATATTGTTGTATTTTACTTTCATTTCATAATATATTATTTCTTAATAGATCTGATTGAAAAATATACTGATTGCATTTCATAATAGATACGATAGAGTAGATCAATATTGTTCTATTTTACTTTTATTTCATAATATCTCGTTTCTTAATAGATCTTATTGCATGATATACTAATTGATTTTCATAATAGATCTGATTACACTCTCTTAGATTGCATAATAGATATGAACGCATCTGGTTTCTCATCGGATCTGCCTTTGATCTGATTAATGTTTATGTATTTTACTTTCATTTCATAATCTTTCATTTCATAATAGATTTGATTCCATAATAGATATGATTTCCCTCTCTTAGGTTGCATATACAATATGATTGCATTTGATTTCCGACTAGATATGATTTTTGATTAAATTTGTGTTAGATCTATCTGAGGTCTTTTTAATATCATCGGTATTTTGGTTTTGCGATTTATTATGTACCTTTGATATGAGTGGATGTTTTGTTCTTGCGATATTATTGTGTATTACTGTCTTGTGATCTCGTGAGTCATGGTGTACCAATAAATATTCATAAAGACTATAAGAATACTTGACTCGAATACATGATTTCCTGATATATATTTTGGTTTTGGCATTTTCGTATCAGTACAGTCCTAGACTTCAATACATGTGTTATTGAGCATTGTACTCGGAAAATAGCTTGTATTGCGAGATTTTTGAAGAACTATAATTTTTTGGATGCTTGAATTTTTGTAAAGAAATGGTCAAATATCTTGTTGTTAACAAATTGTCTATATCGGCCATATATATATATATATATATTGTATAACTAATCTTAATTTAATGCTTTACACTTAATATCTGATTAGTTATGCACAATTTTGTATATGTCATTCTATATGAAGGGAACATCGTAAAATTCAAGGGTGACAAAGGCAAAGGAGGTAACAAAATCCAAGAAAGTTAATTTTAATTCCTTGTGTTATTATGTAGATTTTTTTCTCGTTTTTTCCTTTTTCTTATGTCATTTTATTGTATTTTATTAAGGAACGATGACGCCATTATTTAAGTTGACAAATATTCAGTTTGTGGAAGGGAACCACTATCATGAAAATTCCACTCTGTCAGATGTCGAAAATCCTAAACTCTTTTTTAAGGAGTTGAGTTATTTTTAGTACAAGAGATTTGAAATTTGATGGATTGATTATACACTATTAGAGCCCCAGAGTTTTAATAGTCTGGAGGTCATCTGGACAGCTGAGAGTTAGTTAAAACCACCAAACCCTAACATGGTTGGGGTTCTCATGAGAAGACTAACCCCCTTGCATATGTGGGTTTAAAGCTTGCCTTAAAATGATATCTACAATATAGTCAATTTAAAGTGATTTTAAGGTTTAACTGCCATCGATAAACCCAGACTTCGAGGTCAATACTGCATGGAAATGATTTCTAGATTTTGGTATTGCATTTGTGATAAGTCCGTTTGTAATAATTATGTTAATTTATATTTTTCTGATACTAATTTAATTTTTTTGATAATTTATTATTGTTGGAAAATATTGAAGAAACTTGTAGGCATTCACAACATTCATGGATGTCATGGAAATTTGGTGAATGGAGTGTTTTTAGACTCTGATGGAAAGGTTGTTTTTAACAACTTTCAGTCAGTCATTTGTAACTATTTTTAGATTGTTTTAGGTCAATTCTCGGATGGTAGGTGTCATGATTTCAGACAATTAATGGATTTGGTCAATCATATTATTCTAATGCACCCTCTGTCCATCGAACTTCAAGTTCCTCGAGAGTGAGACAGTTTACGACGTCTAATTTCTTATCTTACTTCAAATAGACTACAATTAAGGTATGATTGTTTGTGTTTAAAATTTAGTTTGGTCTATTATCATGTTTCTATGTTAATCTATTAATTTTTTGTTGTAGAAAAATATCCTGGTTTTTTTATGTTGAAATTTGATACTAATTCCTAGAATAGTCTAGAATAATCTAGATAATGTCAACTATTACATATTAGTTACTCCATATTAGATAAGATAGATCATACCTGCAATGTATAGAATAATCTAGAAAAGTAAGGAAGTATGTAGGCTTTTGGAATGTTCCCATAAGGAGGTGGGAACCTTCTGAAAAATTAATCTAGACCATTGATGTATTTTAATCTCTACCATCAATTAAGGGGATGATATGTCTATAAATAGGCGTGGAGGTCATTTGGCCATCCATCCCAATGTGACACCCCGACTAATTAAATATCGAGTAGCTACTCCTTTATTAAATCAATACAAAATGCCAAGTTGGTTCAGTTAATAGCATCACTGTCGAAAACATTTTTAATGATTACTAGTCACCTAGTATTAAAAAATAGAATGCCAAATTTTAAATTAAGTCTGATAACATACAGTAAAAGGATAATGAAAGAATAACAATCATTCACCATAACGAAGCAATAGAATAACCCACAAAATAATAATAGGTCCGGAGGAAAACTCCTCACAACAATCCCACAACTGAAAATAAGATAACAAGTCTGAATCCTGAATTAATTACATGCCAGAAGTCTGAATAACTGAAATAATTGAAATGTCTCTAAAAGAAATGGGCGACATGCCCTGCAACTGATGAAATCTGAATATAGAGTCAAAATAGATGAAGCGTCTACTAGCAAAGCCCTGTAACTTCCACAAACAGCTACAGCTCGTCACCTGAATGAGGATCCTAAGCATGGTGTCCATGTGGCTGGGTACCTAAAATGGTTTTTACAAAAATAGATTTGAAAGCAAGTGGGTCAGAGCCCGAAAGTGGAAATTATTTTAAAAACAGCAAGTGTTTTAATAACATTAAAACAATGAATGCAAAATACATGTTAGGACGTGAACTCACATGATGTACTCACCTCTCGACTAATTGTGCACCCCTAACGTATCGTACCCATCTAAGTGACATACATAACTAACCAAACCGTAATAAGTTCTACCCCTTACTATTCAATTCCCATTATACACTCTAGCGTTATCGATTAAATAGAGGGCTTTACTTAAACTAAGATTCTCAATTAGTAGCAATACAATTCACTATCGGTTAACCCGTTATGTTTTCTCAAAACATTACCATAGTTATATTCACAATACCAACATGAAAGTTCCCATTATTTAAGTGTATATTATTCACGTCATAAATATACAATACAAGCACCCCAAGACTAAGCTGTGGTGCACACATACTCTGCTATCCATCCCGGTACATCACGTACATAAGGATCACGCATTCCGAATCTCTCAGGAATCGTTCTTAGATAACAACAATCACAAACAATGGAGGCGAACACAGTCACATCACATGGGTCACGCACATACCTACGCTCCCACGATCAACAGACTTATTGACATCCTAATAAGTCCTTCTCTGACCTATGTTCTCGAGGTACCAATCTAAATCTGGGCAACACAAGGATTAGAGGGCCCTAAGCGAACGTAAACCTCCCGTGATAGCAAGTATGGTAGGTATGTCATACACATAAAATTATATATACATATACTAAGTATGCACACATCTTAGTAATCACCAAAATTTATTTGTGGTACACTTCTCATTCTCGTACCGACTTATAATGTTACACAATTTACATATTCCCGGTTAATATAATTATTTAAGCCGTCAATAAATTCTCGTATCGTAATAGTCACTCACGTCCTAATCCACAATTTCCATTCAAATCAAATTACACTTCTATGTTTTACTCCTCAATATATCCCAAATGTACCAACTATATCAATTTATCATCAAGGGAATGTTATCTCTACAATTAAACAAGGTTACAGGACACGCGAAATCAAAACAGGCGAAAAATCCTGAACTGTCAGCTCGTTAGAAGTCTCGTTCAAACGACGCTGTTCGAACGAGAGTTCGTTCGAACGAACTGGGTATCTAATGAGATCTCGTTCGAACGAAAGTCATTGAAAGAACATTCCTCTCATTAGAAGGCAAACTATCAACTCGTTAGAAGCTCGTTCGAATGAGCTCGTTCGAACGACTTGGGCAGGTCTTCTAACGAGAGTCCAGTTTCGAGCCCAGAATTTCCCTTATTCGTTTTTCCAACTTTTCTTCACCTATAATCACATTCAAACATCAATCCAACAATTGTTCAAGGTTTCTAATCATTCCTAAACATACTTAGGTCATATAATAACATGTTTATGGGTTTAATTCATCCTAATCATCACCCAATTATCAAGTTTCTACATTTTTCCCAAATCTCAAGAACATGAACCCTAGAAATTTTTAAGATCATCAACGGTCATAATTAAATCCGTTTTTGTTTCATACAAGATATATTATCATCAAAATAATCACCTAAATACAATTCTACATGCGATTCCTCATCAAAATGTAAGTTTCTAATTCCAATTTAATGGGTTTTCATCAATCTCCCAAAAACAATGAAATTTTCAGAAATGTCTAAGCATGGAAGAAACATTCAATGCAATTTACGTAATTAAACCACTTGCCTTTGATATATCTCTGAATTTGATGTTGAAGATTGAATTGTTCTCTCTTTCTCTGCAAAATTTCTCTTCTCTCTCTTTCTACAACTTCTTCTCTAATGATGACAATGGTGGCTAGAGGTTGTCTTAGGAAACCCTAAACCTATTTCCAATAACTCCCGTAGCCCATTAAGTCAATTAGTGTATTTAGTGGGTTTAGTGGGCAAAGGTTAAGTCAGATTTTAATTCCTAATTTTCGTGGGTTTTAATTCCCAAAATTACCAAACTACCCTTATACGTTGCCGGTATGGTCTAAAAATGCTCCGGGACCCAAACTAAACCCCCGGCTAGTGTTTTCTGACTATCTCGACCCTTTCGGACGCGTTGGCGCACTCAAAAAGACCATACGGTTAATAGAAATAAAAATCACTTTTTAATTAAAATAAATATATTCCTGACGCGACTATCACACGCGTCCCAACCAAATTTCCAAATTGCCGTATTTCAATCTCAGGACAAATTTCATAATTCAACATTCATATATATCCATATATACTAATTATAATCAAATGCCGACTCGCATCTCTCTAGTATTTTTATCCGGATTAATTTCCAATTAATACACATTTAATTCAATTAATCCCATAAATAAATATCACAAAAATACGGGGTATTACATACTTCCCCCCTAATAACATAATTTCGTCCCGAAATTCGGAACTAGAAAGTACCTGGTAAGAATAACTCTGGATAACGTTCGCGCATCTCATCCTCGCGCTCCCATGTGGACTCCTCGACATTATGATGTCGCCACTGAACACACACTAACGGAACTATCTTTGACCGCAGTTTCCTCTCACTTCGGTCCAAAATAGAAATCGGCCCCTCCTCGTAGGAGCTATCGGGATGGAGATCGACGTCCTCCAAAGCAATGTGAGAATGAGACAAATCATCTCTAAGATATTTCCTTAGCGAGGAAATATGAAACACATCATGAATCTGATCCAAATGCTCCGGTAACCCAAGTCTATACGCAACCGGCCCAATTCGCTCAATAATAGGAAATGGTCCCACATATCTCGGCGCCAACTTCCCTTTCTTCTCAAAACGCATAATCCCCTTCATAGGAGATACTCTTAGCAAAACCTAGTCCCCCACTTCAAATTCCCTGAAGGACCTCTTCGCATCAGCATAGCTCTTCTGCCTGTCTTGAGCTACCCGAATGCGACTCCGAATCAATTATATCCTTGCTGAAGTATCCTGGATGACTTCCGGCCCAAGTAGTTTGTTGTCCCCCACCTCCAACCAACATGTTGGGGAACGACAAGATCAACCGTACAACGCCTCAAATGGAGCCATGCCAATGGTGAACTGGTAGGAGTTGTTGTAAGCAAACTCCACCAGTGGAAGATACTGCTCCCATCCACCCCCGAAATCAATGATGCACATACGCAACATGTCCTCCAACATCTGGTTGTACGCTCGGTTTTCCCATCGGTCTGCGGGTGATACGCCGTACTCAACCGCAATTCCGTGCCCATGGCCTCCTAAAAACTCTCCCAAAATCGTGAAACAAATATCTTGTCTCGGTCAGACACGATATTTAGGGGCACACCGTGAAGTCTCACTATCTCTGCAATAAAGAGCTGGGCATACTGTCCTGTAGTGTAGTCGATCCTTACGGGTAGAAAATGAGTGACTTTGGTCAACCTGTCAATAATTACCCAAATGGAGTCGTGACCCCTCTGTGATGTAGGCAATCCCGTGATAAAATCCATGGATATGCTCTCCCACATCCACATCGGGACCTCCAATGGCTGTAGAAGTCCTGTCGGTCTCTGATGATCTACTTTTACCAGCTGACAAGTTGCACATTTAGAAACAAACTCGGCAATATCTCTCTTCATCCCGCTCCACCAATATTTTCATCTCATGTCTTGGTACATTTTGTCCCCACTGGGATGTACCGCGAACCGTGAGCCGTGCGACTCTGCCATCACCTCGTGTCGCAATTCTTCCCCTTCTGGAACTACCAGTCTCCCATTGAAGCGTAATCCCCCGTCTGAGCTAACGGTATAGGACTCGGCTCCCTCTGCTAGTAATTGAACTATCTGCTCCTGACAGATCGAGTCATCTGCTTGTGCCTTTACCACTCTCATGACAATCTGCGGTGTAACAGTCATCACCGGCATGAATGATCGGGCCACTGCATCCTGGTGTCCCAAATCCTTCCACTTAGCCTTCCACACCCCTGCCACCTCATCTACTGGCCTACGGCTCAACGCGTCTGCTACCACGTTAACCTTCCCCGGGTGATATTGGATATCAAACTAATAATCCTTCACAAATTCAAGCCACCTTCGCTGCCGCATATTTAACTCCTTCTGCGTGAATAGGTACTGTAGGGACTTGTGGTCTGTGAACAATCTAAACTTCTCCCCCAAAAGATAATGTCTCCAAATCCGAAGGGTAAATACAACTGCCGCCAACTCCAAGTCATGGGTGGGGTAATTCTTCTCGTGAGGCTTAAGCTTACGGGAAGCATAAGCTATGGCCTGACTCTCCTGCTGTAATACACCTCCAAGTCCTTGCAAGGACGCATCGGTGTAGAGTAGATACTCAACTCTCGGTCTCAGCAATGCTAACACAGATGTTGAGGTCAACTTATCCTTCAACTCATCAAATGCCAACTGACAGGCATCACTCTAGATGAATGGCACACCCTTACGAGTCAGATGTGTCAAAGGACCCGCTATCTTCAAAAATCCCCAAATAAACCTCCTATAGTATCCTGCTAGTCCCAAGAAACTACGGATCTCCGTCGGTGTTGTGGGCTGTCCCCACTCCCTCACCGCGGATAGCTTCCCCGGATCTACAGATATCCCCCGGTCGGAAATAATATGCCCCAAAAACTGAACTTCCTTCAGCCAAAACCCGCACTTCTCATACTTTGCATACAGCTCGTTCTGACATAGCGTCTGCAAAACTTGCCTCAAATGCTCGGCGTGCTCCTCCTCTGTCTGGGAGTAAACCAGAATATCATCAATGAAGACAATGATGAACTGATCAAGGAACTCTCTGAACACCCTATTCATCAAGTCCATAAACACTGCTGGAGCGTTGGTCAAGCCAAAAGGCATAACCCGAAACTCGTAGGAACCATATCTCGTTAAGAACGCAGTCTTCGAGACATCCTCCTCCCTGATACGCAACTGATGGTATCCCGATCGCAAATCAATCTTTGAGAAGAAAGAAGCTCCCCTCAAGTGGTCGAATAAGTCATCGATTCGGGGCAACGGATACTTATTCTGTATCGTGACTTTATTCAACTCCCGGTAATCCACAAACAACCTCAACGATCCATCCCTCTTCTTCACGAACAACACAGGGGCACCCCACAGCGAAGTACTCCTCCGTATAAACCCCTGACCCAACAACTGCTCAACCTGATCCCGTAACTCTCTCATCTCAGGTGGAGCCATACGGTACGATGCGCGTGCTATAGGTCTCATATCTGGTAATAAGTCTATGACAAAGTCTATCTCTCGATTGGGGGGTAGGCCTGGTATCTCCTGGAACACATCGGAATACTCCCTGACAACTGGGATCGAATCTAAAGGAATCACAACCTCCTTAGAGGTATCCTCCTCTATGTAATACAAATGAGCGGTCGAGCCTCCCTCTGGGCGAGGCATCGCCACTACAAACATCTCTTGCCCCGGAATGGAAAAAGCAATGCTCCCACCGAAGCAATTAATCATGGCTCTTTAAGCTGCGATCCAATCCATACCGATAATCACATCGTGCTCATGCATATCTAATACCAACATGTCTACAGGTAATACCAAACTACCAATCTCTACCCCCACTCCCCGGCATATAAAGAAAATAAGTGACCCACTCCCCAATGGTGAGTCTGCACACGTCACTGTGCTCTCTGCTGTGGCTAACAACCCTAAGGCTTTCGCAAAATGTGTAGCTATAAAACAATGCATTGCCTCCGTATCAAACAAAACCCGACCCATAGTACCATGGATAGGAAACTTACCCTCAATCGCGGATGGTGCCTGTGGAGCTGCTGCCTGGTGGACGTTATAGACACGTCCATACTGTAACTGCCCCTACTGCACTAGAGGTGCTGGAATGGCTGGTAGGGTTGGCACCTGGGCTGGAGCTGGGAGGGCATGTGGAAAAAGTGGCCTCTGTGGCTCATGTCGAGCACCCTGCTGCTACTGCGGGGCCTTGCCCCTATCAGGACAGTCCTGGCATTTATGGCCAGTCTTGCCACAAACGTAACACTTCCCCGGGAAGTTTCCCCCTCTCTGTCCCTGCTGCCCCCGGCCCTGGTGGCCGTTACCATTCCTCCCCTGGCCCTGCTGAAACTGTTGTTGGCCATTCTGACCCTGCTGGCCCTGATGGCCGTTCGGACCCTGATGACCCAGTCGGAAACCTCCCTGTTTGTGCCTGAAGTTTCCCGATCTGAATCTCTTGTGATCCCCCTGGTGGGAACCCTGGTCACCCTGTCTCTGCCCCTGAACAGATTGTGCCCCACTGGCACCATGTCCTCCAGTCCTGCCCTGATGGCTGGACTCTCCCGATCTCTTGCCCTCAGCCATGTGAAAGTGGTGATCCTGGCAGTGTAACAGTGCAGTGTTAACCACATCAGAGTAAGTGGCCAACGATAGTTTCCCCAACAAATGCTGACGGATCCTCCAAGTCAACCCGTCTGTAAATTTATGTATCTTCTTCTCTTCTGTCGGTATCTCATCCGGGACACTATTCATCAGATTTGTGAATTCAGCCTCATACTCGGCCACAGTCTTACCCTCCTGTCTGAGATTCATCAACTTCCTCCTCATTTCCGTGTGAATAGCCGACGGAAAGTACTTGCGGTCGAACCCGCACCCAAAACTCCTGGATCGTGAGAGTATCTCTCTCCTCCACGGTGGTAATAGACTCCCACCACTGCAGTGCAGACCCCACTAGCTTAAAGGTAGCTAGTATCTTCTTCTGGACATCGGTGCACTCATACATCCTCAGGTGCCGCTGAATGTCCTTCCTCCACTGACTCGAAACCATAACATCGGAGCTACCCGCGAACTCCGGTGGTTGTGCTTTCTGAAAAGCATCACGTGCACGTTCCCAAGCAGACGGGAATGCATGTGCCTGAACTGGCGCGGCTACTGGTGCCTGAGGTGGTGCCTGCTGAACTACGGCTAGTGCGGCATTTACCGCCTGGGCCACAATGGCTGCAACCTCGGCGGCATTCATCGTGCCCTGAACTGGTGTGGGGTGTGGTTCTGGCGTTGCATCCCTGGGAACCCGTTGTGCACATCGTGAAGGCATCTGAAATAAGAATAAAGTTTATAAGTTCGCAGTTATAAACTTAAAATAGCTGAAGAATGTAGCATATACAAAAGAATACAACAGTCCTAAAATATAGAGCTCTACATCAAAGAAAGCTCAGCGGAGACATAATAAGCCGTACAGATCCTAAAGGACACTAGAACCTGATGCTCTGATACCACCTGTGACACCCCGACTAATTAAATACCGGGTAGCTACTCCTTTATTAAATCAATACAAAATGCCAAGTTGGTTCAGTTAATAGCATCACTGTCGAAAACATTTTTAATGATTACTAGTCACCTAGTATTAAAAAATAGAATGCCAAATTTTAAATTAAGTCTGATAACATACAGTAAAAGGATAATGAAAGAATAACAATCATTCACCATAACGAAGCAATAGAATAACCCACAAAATAATAGTAGGTCCGGAGGAAAACTCCTCACAACAATCCCACAACTGAAAATAAGATAACAAGTCTGAATCCTGAATTAATTACATGCCAGAAGTCTGAATAACTGAAATAAATGAAATGTCTCTAAAAGAAATGGGCGACATGCCCTGCAACTGATGAAATCTGAATATAGAGTCAAAATAGATGAAGCGTCTACTAGCAAAGCCCTGTAACTTCCACAAACAGCTACAGCTCGTCACCTGAATGAGGATCCTAAGCATGGTGTCCTTGTGGCTGGGCACCTAAAATGGTTTTTACAAAAATAGATTTGAAAGCAAATGGGTCAGAGCCCGAAAGTGGAAATTATTTTAAAAACAGAAAGTGTTTTAATAACATTAAAACAATGAATGCAAAATACATGTTAGGACGTGCACTCACATGATGTACTCACCTCTCGACTAATTGTGCACCCTTAACGTACCGTGCCCATCTAAGTGACATACATAAATAACCAAACCGTAATAAGTTCTACCCCTTACTACTCAATTCCCATTATACACTCTAGCGTTATCGATTAAATAGAGGTCTTTACTTAAACTCATATTCTCAATTAGTATCAATACAATTCACTATCGGTTAACCCGTTATGTTTTCTCAAAACATTACCATAATTATATTCACAATACCAACATGAAAGTTCCCATTATTTAAGTGTATATTATTCACGTCATAAATATATAGTACAAGCACCCCGAGACTAAGCTGTGGTGCACACATACTCTGCTATCCATCCCGGTACATCACGTATATAAGGATCACGCATTCTGAATCTCTCAGGAATCGTTCTCAGATAACAACAATCACAAACAATGGAGGCGAACACAGTCACATCATATGGGTCACGCACATACCTACGCTCCCATGATCAGCAGACTTATTAACATCCCAATAAGTCCTTCTCTGACCTATGTTCTCGAGGTACCAATCTAAATCCGGGCAATACAAGGATTAGAGGGCCCTAAGAGAACGTAAACCTCCCGTGATAGCAAGTATGGTAGGTATGTCATACACATAAAATTATATATACATATACTAAGTATGCACACATCTTAGTAATCACCAAAATTTATTTGTGGTACACTTCTCATTCTCGTACCGACTTATAATGTTACACAATTTACATATTCTCGATTAATATAATTATTTAAGTCGTCAATAAATTCTCGTATCGTAATAGTCACTCACGTCCTAATCCACAATTTCCATTCAAATCAAATTACACTTCTATGTTTTACTCCTCAATATATCCCAAATGTCCCAACTATATCAATTTATCATCAAGGGAATGTTATCTCTACAGTTAAACAAGGTTACGGGACACGCGCAATCAAAACAGGCCAAAAAGCCTAAACTGTCAGCTCGTTAGAAGTCTCGTTTGAACGAGGCTGTTCGAACGAGAGTTTGTTCGAACGAACTGGGTATCTAATGAGATCTCGTTCGAACGAAAGTCATCGAACGAACATTCCTCTCGTTAGAAGGCAAACTGTCAACTCGTTAGAAGCTCGTTCGAACGACCTGGCAGGTCTTCTAACGAGAGGTCAGTTTCGAGCCCAGAATTTCCCTTATTCGTTTTTCCAACTTTTCTTCACCTCTAATCACATTCAGACATCAATACAACAATTGTTCAAGGTTTCTAATCATTCCTAAACATACTTAGGTCATATAATAACATGTTTATGGGTTTAATTCATCCTAATCATCACCCAATTATCAAGTCTCTACATTTTTCCCCAATCTCAAGAACATGATCCCTAGAAATTTTTAAGATCATCAATGGTCATAATTAAATCCGTTTTTATTTCATACAAGATATATTATCATCAGAATAATCACCTAAATACAATTCTACATGCGATTCCTCATCAAAATGTAAGTTTCTAATTCCAATTTAATGGGTTTTCATCAATCTCCCAAAAATAATGAAATTTTCATAAATGTCTAAGCATGGAAGAAACATTCAATGCAATTTACGTAATTAAACCACTTGCCTTTTATATATCTCTGAATTTGATGTTGAAGATTGAATTGTTCTCTCTTTCTCTGCAGAATTTCTCTTCTCTCTCTCTCTACAACTTCTTCTCTAAAGATGACAATGGTGGCTAGAGGTTGTCTTAGGAAACCCTAAACCTATTTCCAATAACTCCTATAGCCCATTAAGTCAATTAGTGTAGTTAGTGGGTTTAGTGGGTAAAGGTTAATTCAGATTTTAATTCCTAATTTTCGTGGGTTTTAATTCCCAAAATTCCAAAATTACCAAACTACCCTTATACGTTGCCGGTATGGCCTAAAAATGACCCGGGACCCAAACTAAACCCCCAGCAAGTGTTTTCTGACTATCTCGACCCTTTCGGATGCGTTGGCACACTCAAAACGACCATACGGTTAATATAAATAAAAATCACTTTTTAATTAAAATAATTATATTCCTGACGCGACTGTCACACGCGTCCTAACAAAATTTCTAAATTGCCGTATTTCAATCTCACGACAAATTTCATAATTCAACATTCATATATATATATATCCATATATACTCATTATAATCAAATACCGACTCGCATCTCGCTAGTATTTTTATCCGGATTAATTTCCAATTAATACACATTTAATTCAATTAATCCCATAAATAAATATCACAAAAATACGGGGTATTACACCCAAACCAATCTAAGCATTGTAATCTATCATCAAGTCTAATTCAAAAACTTTCCTTCTTTTTCTATATTCCCAAATTCTCCTCAAATAATTTACTAACCAATTCTCTCCCTCTAACTTCTTGGTTGCCCATATCTAGCAATTCCAATTTCCTAAACTAAACATTTTACTAGATTCCAAAGTACATCCTAACACTAATGGTTTATAACCATAATTTCTTTTGGGGACCCCATGATGCTGGTCATTTTGTGGAAAATATATGGGATTTGAGTATGAAGTGTGAGTCCATGTTTGATCGGTATTTCACCAAAATGAATATGTTGAGTTGGTGGTAAAAAATTCCAACATATGGATTTTGGAGTGTTAAGTACAATCATCGAACAATTAAAATGACAAATTCATGCATCTTTAATAAGTCTCCAACGGTTATATTTGTAATCAATAAATGTTTTTTAGTATAGTGGGTGATAGCTGTCATCCACCTTCATTTACACGGACGTGTCTATTTTCTAATGGTTTAATTTGTGTTTATTTGGACCACTTGATCTATTTTATCAACGGTTGTTTGTAAATTTTTTACAATCCTTGTGATGTCTTTAATAACCAATCGGTACACACCTTAACTCTCTATAAACTAAAACATTTGGTTCTCAATTTTCACTCAAGAAAATTATTTTTAGAGTTGATTCTCTACCGTAATAGAGGAGCATAGAAGAGTGCACATTTTTTCAAATGTATTTTGCATTCGTGTAAAAGTTTGAATAAATAATCTCATTAATAGATTGTATCTAAAAATTAGCTACATTATATTTTAGATTTTGTGTGTACTTTTTTTTTATCTTTCAATAATTGATATAAACTCTTTTAGGCTTCTTATGTGTTCTTCATAATAGATATCATTTCATTTCATAATATCTTATTTCATAATGGAGCTGATTGCATAATAGATCTGAATGCATTTCCTAATATATTTGATTTCACTCTCTTACATTGAATAGTAGACATTATTGCGTTATGATTTTCGATCAGTTCTGCCTTAGATCTGATTAATATTGTCGTATTTTACTTTCATTTCGTTATATCTCATTGTATAATCGATCCGATTGCATACGATATCGGATTCTATTTCATAATAGATGTGATTTCACTTTCTTTTACATTCTAATTTCCAAATAGATTTCCCTTAGATTGTGACAGCTCGCTTATTCAAATAAGAGGTGGCCAGCCTAATATCCCAATAAGTGCAGGAATCATAGATGGTCCATTCTTAGCATCACCGTCGTGAAAATAATAAGACGAGATAACCACCCAATATTTGTGAAAACGGATGTCAATTTAATTTAAAAATTAAAAGAAAACGTTTTGACAATCCAATTTGAACAGAAGGTGGACATAAAAACAAATGAGTAATAAAAACAATAATAATGCAACAAGTAACAACCGAATAAGCTGTTGGTTAATAGACCAATACAACAGTTACACCGAGTATTACAAATAATAATCACAATATAAAAGTAAATACAAGACTTGGGCAATATGCCCAAATGTTCAATATAATACTAACTAGAGTATACAAGAGATGGATGCGTCTATAATACAAAATCCTACAATAACTGAAAAAATGTTGTAGCTCCTTGACACTGAGAAAGAAGGGTCATATCAGGCACCATGGCGGCGGAGCACATGGGCATAAGAGAAAGCCATGCAAGAAAAAGAAATATAAACGGGTCAGGGCCCATTTTGATATGATAAATGTGCAAATAAAATGCATAATAGTCATGAATGCTAAACAAATTAAACTGGTTGTATTCGCTCTCCAATAAGAAACATCCTCACTTCTCAACTAAATACACATCCTAATGTTACACTAGGATATTAAGAATTGAACTTCCTGTTGAAGCAAGGGAATTAGCTAAACTCCAAAATCGTGTTTATCTTACAATGAGGAGTTCACATTAGAAAAATATAACTTAGTTTACCTACTTCGATTGCCCCTTCTATTTTGCACAACATGGCCTATTTATACAGTTCCATTTCTCTTTAAGAAACATATTTAAGCAATTAATTTCACAAAATATTTTTGCCAATCCGATTTTACGCCACATAACTTCGCATTTCCCTTTTTACCTCCAGGAAATGTATTTAAAGCAAATTTATTATCATAAAATGCTTTAACACCAATAATGTCCCACATTATTATGAATAGTTATATTTCATATTATATAACAATTCTAAGACTGTCCTTCCGACTATCATCTTCCAGGGCCTATCAAATAAGGCAACCTGGGTATCCTACAACGCGAGACGTCAGGAAGCGGCCATATACCTGCGACAGTGAGTCATAACCACACCCGAAATTACCTCACTTTGCAAAATCAATACGTAATATAATAATTGGTCCTATGGCCGAGGACTATATTCGCCTTGCATTCACTAGCCAGGGGACTTAACCTCATGGGCGTAACTTCCCCTATGATAGCGATTTAGAGACGTGTGTATAAGTAAATTATCATTTACTAAATTATTTTCACCATTTGAAAATGTTTACTTTTTCATTCTCAAAACCATTTATACTTAACCATTTAGTACCAATTTTAAAATATGAAATTCTTATTCACGAATTCACATTTTATTAATAATATAGGCCCGAAGTGCCATTACCCACACTCGAGTCTCCAAGAGCTCAAAACAATCCTATAAGCCCTAAAGGGTAAATTTTTCCTAAATACTAGTCTCTAAAGATCATAAACCATACCATCCCACTCTCCATTTGTTCTAAGCTAACTTACCCAATGAAAACGAACCTAACTTCCATTGAATAAATCCTGAAATAAGACCCATATATCTCCATACTAATCTAGGGTGTTAATTCCCATATATGAACTCCTATTACTCTATATTACTTCCCAAGGGAAGGTTATTAGGCCTTAAACCTAAAAGAAAAGGGTTAAAAATCAAAATTTGAAAAATCCTTAAAGACAGAAGGATTTCGAATCGATTTGCCCTGGAGAAATGGATTCAGTCTTGAAAGCGAATCGATTCGGATAGGACGAATCGTTTCGATCAAGATAACCCAACATTATGATTATTTCCAAATCGATTCGGATGGCACAGACCTGTATCTTACCCCTTTAGCGAATCGATTCGCTAGGGAAGAATCGATTCGCCCAGGTGGAATTGCCCAGAAATGGGATACGGGTTTAAGAACCCTGGAATTCCCGAAAACCCAAATCTTCCATCTAAACTCAAAATTATCAACTAAAAACTTTACCAAATCATCCTTACGCCACAACTAACTAATATTTCTAACTCAAATCCAAATTAAATCCAAGATTAAGGGTTTAATACACAAAAACCATCAAAACCCATTTAGGGTTAAAACTCCAAAAACGCAACTATATATACAATTTATTCACACAAATCATACATATTTGCAAGTAAAAACTTGCCTCATGTTCGTAGTCTCGGATTCTCTTGCCGGATCAATGATTCCAAGCTCCAATCTCCATTTCTCTTCTTTTCTCTCCATTTTCTCCCAACTCTCTCTTTTCTCCTTCTCTCTCTCTAACTCTCTCTAAGTTTAAAACATAAAATGAGCTCAAATGCTCAAGCAAGACTAAAATACCCCAATTTCAATAAGTTTAGCCCTAAAATGCTACTACACAATTAAAAAGGTTCGTAACAACATAATTAAATTATAACCAGTCAAAAATGTCCCGGAACTCAAAAATACTACTAGGCCCCTATTTCGACCCTCTCAACCAATTCCGGACTAACCATACCCACTAAATTGGCATTCGGAATATCCTACAATATTTCATGTTCCAGTGTCATATTAAATTATTTACAATGACCCAATTGGGATATTAGTCATAACCGTCGTTTAAAGCATAATGACGCAATAAAACACGCTATAATGCTATTTACATTCATTCAACAGTAAATATGAAAAACTTAGTAAATGTTATCTCTTAAATCCATTGAAATAATATTCACCCCAACTACCATTTTTTTTATATATTCATCCCATATGGCACACACACACACACACACACATATATATATATATATATATATATATATATATATATATATATATATATATATATATATATATATATATATATAATAATTACTCAAAAATCTGGGGTTGTTACGTTATAAGGGAATTTTTCCCTCAAAATTTCGGCGTACCATATAACAAGATTAAGGGGGTACTACTCTCGAATAACATTCTCTCGTTTCTAAGTAAATTTCTAGGCATTTTGGGGTCCCTACTGGACTCAGACTAAGGGTACCGCTAACGATCTTAGTCTACTCTCTCCATATTTTAAAATAAATTTCGGTTGTTCCTCACATGAACTATCGGGTCTACCCTTACAACAACAACGGAAAAAGTCTACCTGACGCAGTGTGACTATTTCCTTGATCCTGAATCACGTTATATCCTTCATCGGGGATACTTGAACCAAAACCTGATTCCTCAACTCCAATACTACAAGAGTTGGCGAACTATGCGATCGGCTACATAAAGTCACATATAGTGCCATACCTAAAGTGAAATGGTACAAATTACTACATTCCAACCTAACCTTCCTTAAATTCAAATACGTAAATCCAGAGTATACCTTCCAATATTTGGTTAACTCTCTCTCCGTTTGCCCATCTGTTCGTGGGTGATAGGATAGCTTGAACTTCAATTCGGTTTCCACCATAATTTCATCTTAGTCCTCCACTATATTTGTAGGCATCTCATAACGTTTTATAAATCTGTAATAGATCCATCCGCATTCATAAAAAGTGTGGCTATTTGTTCAATTGATCAATAATTACCCAAACAATATTACGATCGTTGCAACGTCAATAATCCAATGAGGGAATACTTGGATATATCCTTCCATATCCATTCAAGTCCTTTAATAGTTACATCAATCCCGTTGATCATCGGTGATCTATATTCACGAAGTGATAAGTGGTGCATTGGGAGACAAACTCAGAAATGTCCCTCCTTGCGTCCATTATTCTCATTACAGACTCTTCCTAGCAAAGCTCTTTCTACTTGGCCTTCCATGCCTTTGCTAGTTCTCTCACGGGTTTTCTATTTCGCATAACTACTTCCACACATGCCCTTTTTCCTGGGTGATAATAAGCATAGAAATGATGGATCTTTATGAACACCAACCATCAACATTTCCACCTAAACAAAAATGGTAATGACTTGTAGTCCGTGAAAAAGACTAGATTTCTTGCCCAAGAAGTAGTGCCTCCTTATGCTTAAGGAGAACTCTGCTGCGGCTAACATTAAATCATGCGGGGACAACACTTCTCATGGGACTTAATCTTGAGATATTTCTACGCGATGAACCCATATTCCAATATTAATACACCTCCCAATTCTTATAGAGGCTCGTCCAAAAATACCGCATAGTTCACACCCACTCTAGATGATACGAGTACGGGAGTAGAAGTTAACTTATTCATTAACTCATCAAAAGATAAATTGCCGATGTAACGCTCTTCTAAGATGGACCTCATCTTCTTTTCTGCGTGGTGTCCCAAATTTCTCAAGATTCCATACTCCTCATTTCTGGGATCCTAATCATTCTTAAAGTTAACCCACTAACATACTCGTGGTTACTCCCTACAACCTTCCTAAAATGACGTCACATGCCCCAAGGGCCTTACGTCCTAATAATCCTAAGGTCGATATATTTCGTATTCAATTCATATAAATATTAAATAATTATATCCCTAGTGCCCAAGACCCTTCTCAATTTCTGACATTCGCTTGGTTTCATGTGTGGGACGTCTCACAAAGCGAAATCCAAACATGGAACCCTCCCATTACACTACTACCTCGTAGCGTCGATCATCAAGATATAACGGCCTAAGACACATGTTCGGGACCGCTAAAATTTTAACTCATAACCCTACTTATACGTTTCTACTTCTATGTCCTACCCTTTCGGTGAAAAAAATCTAACTGCAAGGCATGATGAATCCTCTAATCAACAATATATAGACATCTTTTTAAATGGCCTTGTCAATAAGGCATAATTATAAGTCTCAACTTGACTTTTCTTATCTTTGTCTCGCCCTCATCTATTATAGGAGAGAATAATTTACAGTGCTTATATACCGCACATTAACTCTTTATTAGCCCTCGAGTCACTCAATCACGTGACATTCGGCTAATTCCACCAAAACCAACATCCAAACATAAAGGAACCATACCTTAGACCATATCTCCACTCCCAATGTCATTAAGGTTCATGCGTGGAGTGTCTTGCAAGCGAAATCCATACAAGGAACCCCTCCAATACACTACTACTTAACTTTGTTGGTCGTGGAGATTTGGTAACAACAAACCCAAACAAAACAAACAATGTAACAAACAAAACGATAAAATAATGAAAATTTCTTACATACCTTAGACCATCTCTATAAAGTCTCAATCCCGTATCCACGTGAGATATTATAGAGCAACTAGTTCCACTCTAGGACTACAAATACGATAGCCTCACAATTAATTGCTTGCTATCTCTCCGACCAAACAAAAATATTTCCACTCATATAACACATATAATACGAGTATCACAAACCACCTCTACTTTTAACATAACAACACTCGCTTTAACGAATGAAGGAAAGTAGGACCTCTCTACTATGGGATCATATAGATACAGTCTCTATAATAACATCGATACTACCACAACACTCAAATTATACACCCGAATCTAAGGTAAATTTAAGATTGTTACTCAATCCCTGCCACACAGAATACACCTCCCTCCTCCCAGGTGAAACTCATCATAAACTTCTTGATAATTATTCTGGCTACTCCAAATAGTTCCCAGATACCATACTCTAGTCTTAACTAAACTAAAACTACCTTACTCAATGCCCCATCTAGGCCTCATATTCTTGCCTTAAAATTCTATTGGCAGATCAAAGTGTGGGGTTCTACATCTCAATCCTTTTCCCATTTCTGGACACCCTGACCACATCCAATCTTGGCTCTATGGCCTCGATTCTGACAATCACCCTCATAGTTCCTTTAACTTCCCCAACAAAGGTAAACAGACTATCGGCCTCAACTGCCTTAAGTCAATGAGCTCCTCGGACTAATGTCCACCTAAGGTGATTCATGAACATGTAATAACCCGCGTAATTTTTGAGGTATTTTCAAAATAAAGAGGAAAATAAAGTTTTTGATAAAATTATTTTTATTGCTCAAATATGTTGGTTACTATTTTTAAGGCGAGAATTTCAAATGGTTTTGAAATCAGATTTAAAACGGATTTTAATATGATTTTTAATTTTTTTTAACTCTTAGAGTTGTTTTGACTTCCAACTCTTCATTTCTTTGCCTTATTTAAAGGAGTCTTTTGACTTCCAACTCTTCATTTCTTTGCCTTATTTAAAGGAGTCTTTTGGATTCCAACTCTTCATTTCTTCGCATTATAAAAGGAAGCCGTGGGCAACCCTTTTAACCTACTTTTGGAACAAATTTTGGCAGCAAATATATTTTATATTCCTCTTCTTTTTTTATACACATTGGCCCTTGAGATTTATGGGTTCCAACCTTAGATTAAAGGTGTTCATGGGGCTATTTTGTGGGAGGTTCTTGGAGGAGATTTTGTAGATCTTTTGTGTTGATCTTGAGGATGTGATCATTGGTTTCTCATCATGGTTTGAGGTATGGGGTTTTACACAATATGCTCCTTAAATCTCACGAGTGTCATTCTCTTTGAATTCTTGTTAATTGAACTCATATTTGAATTGATAAATTCATTGAAATCTGGAAAATAATTGTTGAAATTATTTTGATTCATGTGGTATCATTATATTGTTATTGAGCACGTTGTCATGAGATTTTAATATGGCACGGATGTTGGGAACATGCCAAAATTCCTGTTTCCCGGGCTATGGCTTGATAAAGTAGATATGGATGTGGTGAGGCCTGGTGACCCGATTAATGTGTTGTTGAGAAATTTATTGATAAATTATTTGAGATTTGAATATTCGTACTCGTGTTGTTACCTTTTATTCATCGCTAACATATATTTGTTGAGCATCTTTCCTGTCGTATTGTGTACTTCCCCATATTTTCTTTTAGTGGCAGGTTAGCGCGGATTTTGGAGTGCTATGGAAATTGATTTTAGCGAGGATTGTTTGGGAAGATTTGTATTATTTTGATGTATAGAGCTTTGGAGATTTGTATTTTATTTTCTAGTCAGTTGTAATTTTAATTCGAGAGACTTGTTGTAATTGAAGAGATAGATTAGTGGATTTATATTATTATGGGTTTATTTAAATGCTCTATACCTTGTCCCTTGTGGATTTGGATTTATTTTATCGCATTAGTGCTCCGTTCGCTCTCCTCGGGCGGGCGGGGTGTTACAAATTGTATCAGAGTCAGGTTATACGGCAACCCTCGGGGCTTGAGTTTTGGGTTCATTGCGTGGTTAGCAATTTTTGGAGATAGCAAAATTTTAGGTGATATTCGTGATAGGCATCTAGATTAGATATGAGGAATTTATTTTTGGAGACGAAGATTGTAAGGACACAAATTTCCAATTGAGTCCATGTATAGTGTTGGCTTAATTCCGGACAAAAACATTTATTCGTAGGATAGTATGTTATTGTAATACTCTCAAGCCTATGAAGTGTTTGTTGAAGACTTAGAGGCAAAGAGTATAAAGCTTCATCAAATGTGCCAGTTTGCGTGCATCGTTTCTACGTCATCAACTATGGTTCCATGCTCCCAAGGTATGAATGCAATTATGTATATATAGGATCATGGAACAAGTTTATTGGGTGTTAGGTTTTATAAAAATACTGTTTTATTTTCAGAAAAATTTAATTAGAACTTTAAAAATAAATTATATAAAGTTTCTGGGCCAAAATCGAATTTTATAAAATTTCTGGAAGTCGTTTGATATGTCGTTCGAACGAGTTTTTTCGTTCGAACCAGATGTCGTTCGAACGAGTTTGCCAACGAGTTCCCACCAAGCTATACTGGTCCATCATTCGAAATGTCGTTCGAATGATATTGTTTGTTCTAATGAGATTTCCAACGAGCTTCTAACGAGTCCATACTGGAGCGTCGTTAGAAGACTCGTTCGAACGAAATGTCGTTCGAACGAGATGCCAGGCGGGAACAGTTTTTGGCAGTTTTTTGGCAGTTTTGACCCATTTTCCGACTAGTTTACTCCACTATATTTTTGCTGAATATGTATGTCCGGGAAACCATTTTTCTAATCAATCTTTTTCATATCATACAAACTCTTAGAGAGTGTTTTGAGAGAAAAAACAAAGAGAGAAAAAGATCAAGTTTTGAGTGCTATTTTTCAAGAGAAAATATTTTATCACTCTAGTTTTAAACCCATATTGTTTATCCAAGTTCACATAAATACATATCAATTGCTTGGAGTTTGGCACCGGTTTATCTCTTCCCTTTCAAAGAGAAGTTTTGGTTTGCTTCTACATCCATCAAATAAGAAGACGTTTTGTTGCGATTCTACCCACTTGGAGAAAGGCTCCTTGCTCGGGTGACGGTGACCATAGAAAGCCCTATCGGTGGATTCCGAGACCGCGGTGGTATTCCAAAGTTATCTGCTAGGAAGAGGTGTCTATAAGAAGAAGCGTCGAGTCTTGAGAGGGATCGAGTCGGTCGTTGTAAGTCTATCTGTCTTGTACTTGTAATTTCGTATCTAGTGGATTTGTGGCTAGGGCCGTCCGAGGTTTTTTCCCGTCTTGGGTTTTTCCTCGTACATCGCGGCGTAGTGTGATAGGTTTATTTTATCTTGCATAAATAATTTAGAACGCATGCTTAGGATAATTCAAGATAAAATTTGGTTTAGATTATCACACTCATTTAATTTGGTGCTAAATTAAATATTGGGTAAAGTTTATTTAATTCAAGTCATTTACTAAAATTTTGTTTCGCCTTACTTTGGAAAATTGATAATTATGACTTAGGCAAATTCTACGGCTTGGATTAATTAATTGGTTTTAGTGAATATATTAATTGATTAATTTTACTTCACTTGGTGTAATTTCAATTTGTTTAAGAAATTAAAATTTGTTGTTTTAAAGTTGAACAATCTTACACTTCCGCATCATCTCTAGTTTTATATCTATTTAAAAAGGAAATTATAATTGGTTTTGTTTTAATTGAGAAAACTAAAAACCTGGGGATCCATCATTATAGCGTTTCCAAATTGGTATCAGAGCCAGAAACGATAAATTATTTCGTTAAAGATCCTTAAATAATTTTTTTTGCCTAAAATTGATTTTTCCCCATTTTCAAAATTTCCTATTTTCGATGGTTCAAACTACGCGTATTGGAAAGCGCGCATGAAATCGGCACTAAAGTCTATCGACGAAAGAGTTTGGATGTCTGTTGTTAACGGGTGGTCTCCACCAACTTATTTAGTTGAAAATGAACGTGTTCCCAAACCCGCCGATAGATGGACCGAAAATGAGTTTAAACTTGCTAATTTCAATTCCCGTGGTTTAAATGCCTTATTTAGCGCTGTCACACAGGATGAATTCCGACGTATTATGACGTGTGAAACCGCTAAAGAAGTTTGGGATATTTTACAATTAACTCATGAAGGAACTAGTGTCCTTAAAGCTTCAAAACTTCAAAACCTCACCACTCAATTTGAAACTATCAAAATGAATGAAAAAGAAACTTTTGATGAATTTTATGCTAGACTTTCTGATATTGTTAATTCATCTTTTAATTTGGGAGAGAAAATACCCGACGACCGTGTAGTAAAGAAAATTTTAAGGTCACTACCCGATAGATTTATTCCAAAGGTGACCGTTTTAAATTCTTTACCCATTTTAGCCTCTACGAAATTAGAAGAGCTTGTAGGTGATTTACAAACCTATGAACTAGATACGGTTCCCTCTAAAACTGAAAAGAAAATCGAAAAGGGCGTTGCTTTAAAAGCCCGAAAAGAGGTCAAACAAGTAGTAGAGAGCGAGAGTGATAGTGACTCGGAAGACATGGCTTTGTTTGCACGTAAATTTAGAAAATTTCTTAAAATTAACAAAGATAATTTAAAAATGATTTTAAGAAATTTGAATCTTCTAAGCATGACAAGAACGAGAAAATTTCTAAAGCCGAAAAGATCCCTAAACCTAGTAATGAAAATTTAGACAGGGACGAGTCTAACAAGTGTTTTGGTTGTGAAGGTTATGTCCATAGGGCTTTTGAGTGCCCCACTAAACTAAGGAAAGAGGGTAAGCGACCCATTTCATATAATGCGACCCTTAGTGATAGTGATACGGAAGAGAAGCCAGATTCCCCCACTAAGAAAAAATTTGTGGCTTTTATGGCTAGTCATGTGAGTGATAGTGAGAGCTCATCAATTGATGAAACTTTAACACATGACACTTCCAAGGTCATAGTTTATGATTCTCTTGTTTTTGATGATAGTGAGAGTGGAGAAGAAAGAGAGAGTGAAAATGAAGAAGAGGTTAATGTGAGTGAACTTCAAAATGCTTGTCAAGAACTTTATAAATAATCTATTAAATTGAAAAGAGCGAATTTGAAGTTAGAAGCTAGTTTAAAAGAGAGTGTTAAGGTCGTTGATGAAAATACTTTAATAAAAGACCTTACGACACGTGAGAGGACTCTTCGAGAGAAGCTTGATTATGTGGAACGCGAGAGAGATAGCCTTAGGGGTTTAATGGAATCCTTGAAAAAGGAGCGTCTTGCTTTTGAAGAGCGAAATGTTTTACTAGAATCTAACATTTTAGAATTGGAAAATAAATTAAAAGATTCTAGTAATGTCAAATTTGATCTGGAGTGTCGTTCGGAAAAACTAGATAAAATGTTAGGAACGGTCCAAATTAAAAATGACACTTGTGGTTTAGGCTTCAATTCTTGTAATGAATCTACTCATAAAGCCAAGACCAATGTTTTGGGAGAATCTACTAGGAATGCATTTAAAGATCACTCCTTAGGTAAATCTTTTCGACATGTTTTTACTTGTACCCATTGTGGTCGAAAAGGTCATCTTAGGAAATTTTGTTTTGATCTTAAACGAATTCCTAGAAAATCCCATAGTAAAGTAACCATGGTAGTTAAAGTTCCTACACCCCAAGATAGTCATTCTTCATTAATTTGGGTTAGGAAATGCGACTTGGTTGCCTTGCAAAATAGGGTTTTTGATTCTCATTTACTTTCACAAACTTCCTCCCTTGCTAAATTTAAAGGTTGAATGTGTTAGTGTTTTATGCATACTCTAGCTTTTTGTGCTTCATATTATATATCATTGCTAGATGTATGCATGTTTAGTCATTTTCTAGTCATTGCCATATTTCATATCACATGCTAGAAATTATGACTTGTTTATCTTTTTGTATTATATTTTGTGTTTGAATTAATTGAAAAATATTAAAAGATTTTTGTTTATCATTTGTGTTTTATCTATTTCATTTGAGATTAATGAAAAATACCAATGATTTTTGTGTGTCCTTTTGAGTAAATATTTCTTTTTGATTAAAAATGTTAAAAACTCAAAAAGGATTTTTTTTGTGTGTATTTTTGTTTGACACACTTTATGTGGCATATATTTGTGTTTGAATCCCATCTTTTACGCTCCCACGTGGCTAGAACTTTTGGTTTAGATTTTCAATCCTTAAAATGTTCTTTACCATAGTTTTATGGAGTAGTTGGATTTTGTGTTGTTTAAATGAAATCTATTTTTATATGCCTCTATTCACACATGCACGAGCTCTTTTGAAATTTTAACTTCATATGTCTATTTGAGCTATGTGAGATGTTCTCCTTCCAATCTTGTCATCTACATATTTGTGACTTAGGAGGACTATTGCATGTCAAAATCCGTTGCATGTGAGATTTGTGTGAAAAATGAAAACATGATAAATAAAAATGTGCACGGGGAAGGGCTCCGAAAGGACTAAGTGATCCTTTGCGATAGTAAGCCACCGTTCTGAATGGACCTAAAAGAAATACGTGGTCCAAAGGCCTAAAAACAGAAAATATGGCAGTAAAAAGAAAAATAAATTGCCAAGGCCTATGTTTGATTGATATATTCATTCAAATTTAATATAAATGCATATTGAGGGAGATTGGATGGTATATCAACGGTTTGCACAATGTCCGTTTATCCTAGTTGCGTATTTCATGTCATGACTCTATTGGTTTGTAGAATCGTCAATATGCTAGGCTTGTATGCATTGTGTATGTTTGTTCATTGAGTTCAATATATATTGTCACATGAGGTTTTATTTAAATGTGATGAAGTTTGTAATCAAATGAGAACTCCGTGAACATTTATTAAGTGTTTGGGTCTAAATTTAATCGTTACTAGTTCACACCCCTACACTTCCGTTTCAATATGACACATTTTTGCCATACGAGTGTGAAAGACCCCTATTATATGTTGTGTGTGTCATTTGTGTGTTTATATCTATACATATGTGCGTGTGCATTATTGATATATTTCTAGTACATATATATATGATATTTTGTTTTGCCTTTTCCTTTCTTTTGTTGCCCATATGCTTTCATGTCTTATCACTTTAAGCTTCAACATGCTTTTATGTTTTGATTCTTTAGCCTTTGTCTATTCCTGAGCAAAAAGGGGGAGAATGATGATAGGGGGAGAAATGATATCTAATCCTATTATTATCGTATCTTAGTTTGGGGAGATTTATCTTAGGGGGAGACATCTTTCTAAGTATGTCATTTGTTTGATAAAGGGGACAATTAATTTAGGGGGAGTAGTTAATTAATTGCATTAAATACTTTGATATTCCCTATGCATTTGATGAGTTTGCTTAAGTCTGCAGGATTTCTTCTAAAGCGGCATTGTTTAATGGCAAAGCTTTTGATCCTTGAGTTGAGTCAAGTTTGGTTATGTTATGTTTTGAGTCTAGTGAGTTTGATGGCCCTTTAGGATTTTTGTTTTGGTTTTTGTCCCAGAATAGCCAAAGAGGGAGATTTGTAAGGACACGAATTTCCAATTGAGTCCATGTATAGTGTTGGCTCAATTCCGGACAAAAACATTTATTCATACGATAGTATGTTATTGTAATACTCTCAAGCCTATGAAGTGTTTGTGAAGACGTAGCGGCAAAGAGTATAAAGCTTCATCAAATGTGCCAGTTTGCGTGCCTCGTTTCTACGTCATCAACTATGGTTCCATGCTCCCAAGGTATGAATGCAATTATGTATATATAGGAGCTTGGAACAAGTTTATTGGGTGTTAGGTTTTATAAAAATAGTGTTTTATTTTCAGAAAAATTTAATTAGAACTTTAAAAATAAAGTATATAAAGTTTCTGGGCCAAAATCAAATTTTATAAATTTTTTGGAAATCGTTCGATATGTCGTTCGAACGAGTTTTTTCGTTCGAACCAGATGTCGTTCGAACGAGTTTGCCAACGAGTTCCCACCAAGCTATACTGGTCCGTCGTTTGAAATGTCGTTCGAATGAGATTGTTCGTTCTAACGAGATTTCCAACGAGCTTCTAACGAGTCCATACTGGAGCGTCGTTAGAAGACTCGTTCAAAAGAGATTTCGTTCGAATGAGATGCCAGGCGGGAACAATTTTTGGCAGTTCTTTGGCAGTTCTTACCCATTTTCCCACTAGTTTACCCCACTATCTTTTTACTGAATATGTATGTGCGGGAAACCATTTTTCTAATCAATCTTTTTCATATCATACAAACTCTTAGAGAGTGTTTTGAGAGCAAAAACAAAGAGAGAAAAAGATCAAGTTTTGAGTGCTATTTTTCAAGAGAAAATATTTTATCACTTTAGTTTTACACCCATATTGTTTATCCAAGTTCACATATATACATATCAATTGCTTGGAGTTTGGCACCGGTTTATCTCTTCCGTTTCAAAGAGAAGTTTTGGTTTGCTTCTACATCCATTAAAGAAGAAGACGTTTTGTTGCGATTCTACCTACTTGGAGAAAGGCTCCTTGCTCGGGTGACGGTGACCATAGAAAGCCCTATCGGTGGATTCCGAGACCGAGTGGTATTCCAAGGTTATCCGCTAGGAAGAGGTGTCTACAAGAAGAAGAGTCGAGGCTTGAGAGGGATCGAGTCGGTCATTGTAAGTCTATCTGTCTTGTACTTGTAATTCCGTATCTAGTGGATTTGTGGCTATGGCCGTCCGAGGTTTTTTCCCGTCTTGGGTTTTTCCTCGTACATCGCGGCGTAGTGTGATTGGTTTATTTTATCTTGCATAAATAATTTAGAATGCATGCTTAGGATAATTCAAGATAAAATTTGGTTTAGATTATCACACTCATTTAATTTGGTGCTAAATTAAATATTGGGTAAAGTTTATTTAATTCAAGTCATTTACTAAAATTTTGTTTCGCCTTACTTTGGAAAATTGATAATTATGACTTAGGCAAATTCTACGGCTTGGATTAATTAATTGGTTTTAGTGAATATATTAATTGATTAATTTTACTTCACTTGGTGTAATTTCAATTTGTTTAAGAAATTAAAATTTGTTGTTTTAAAGTTGAACCATCTTACGCTTCCGCATCATCTCTAGTTTTATATCTATTTAAAAAAGAAATTATAATTGTTTTTTTTTAATTGAGAAAACTAAAAACCCGGGGATCCATCATTATAGCGTTTCTAAAATTATTTTTGGAGATAGTGTAGTGGCCTGATTTGGAGAGTTAGGCATTCGGCGAATTTCGAGGGCGAAATTCCATTGTTAGTGGGGAAGTGTAATAACCCGCGTAATTTTTGGGGTATTTTCCAAATAAAGAGGAAAATAAAGTTTTTGATAAAATTATTTTTCTTGCTCAAATATGTTGGTCATTATTTTTTAAGACGATAATTTCAAACGGTTTCGAAATCAAAGTTAAAACGGATTTTAATATGATTTTTAAATTTTTTTAACTCTTGGAGTTCTTTTGACTTCCAACTCTTCATTTCTTTGGCTTATTTAAAGGAGTCTTTTGACTTCCAACTCTTCATTTCTTTGCCTTATTTAAAGGAGTCTTTTGGATTCCAACTCTTCATTTCTTTGCATTATAAAAGGAAGTCGTGGGCAACCATTTTAAACCTACTTTTGGCACAAATTTTGGCAGCAAATATATTTTATATTCCTCTTCTTTTTATATACACATTGGCCCTTGAGATTTATGAGTTCCAACCTTAGATTAAAGGTGTTCTTGGGGCTATTTTGTGGGAGGTTCTTGGAGGAGATTTTGTAGAACTTTTGTGTTGATCTTGAGGATGTGATCATTGGTTTCTCATCATGGTTTGAGGTATGGGGTTTTGCACAATATGCTCCTTAAATCTCGCGAGTGTCATTCTCTTTGAATTCTTGTTAATTGAACTCATATTTGAATTGATAAATTCATTGAAATCTGGAAAATAATTGTTGAAATTATTTTGATTCATGTGGTATCATTATATTGTTATTGAGCACGTTGTCATGAGATTTTAATATGGCACAGATGTTGTGCACTCGCCAAAATTCCTGTTTCTCGGGCTATGGCTTGATAAAGCATATACGGATATGGTGAGGCCTGGTGACCCGATTAAGGTGTTGTTGAGAAATTTATTGATAAATTCTTTGAGATTTGCATTTTGATTTGAATACTCGTACTCATGTTGTTACATTTTATTCATCGCTAACATATATTTGTTGAGCATCTTTCCTGTCGTATTGTGTACTTCCCCATATTTTCTTTTAGTGGCAGGTTAGCGCGGATTTTGGAGTGCTATGGAAATTGATTTTAGCGAGGATTTTTTGGGAAGATTTGTATTATTTTGATGTATAGAGCTTATGAGATTTGTATTTTATTTTCGAGTCAGTTGTGATTTTAATTCGAGAGACTTGTTGTAATTGAAGAGATATATTAGTGGATTTATATTATTGTGGTTTTATTTAGATGCTCTATACCTTGTCACTTGTGGATTTGGATTTATTTTATTGCATTAGCGCTCCGTTCGCTCTCCTCGGGCGGGCGGGGTGTTACAAATTGTATCAGAGCCAGGTTATACGGAAACCCTCGGGGCTTGAGTTTTGGGTTCATTGCGTGGTTAGCAATTTTTGGAGATAGCAAATTTTAGGTGATATTCGTGATAGGCATCTAGATTAGATGTGAGGAATTTATTTTTGGAGACGAAATTATTTTTGGAGATAGTGTAGTGGCCTGATTTTGAGAGTTAGGCATTCGGCGAATTTCAAGGGCGAAATTCCATTGTTAGTGGGGAAGTGTAATAACCCGCGTCATTTTTGGGGTATTTTCAAAATAAAGAGGAAAATAAATTTTTTGGTAAAATTATTTTTATTTCTCAAATATGTTGGTTATTATTTTTTAAGGCGAGAATTTCAAACGGTTTCGAAATCAGTGTTAAAACGGATTTTAATATGATTTTTAAAATTTTTTACCTCTTGGAGTTGTTTTGACTTCCAACTCTTCATTTCTCTGCCTTATTTAAATGAGTCTTTTGACTTCCAACTCTTCATTTCTTTGCCTTATTTAAAGGAGTCTTTTTGATTCCAACTCTTCATTTCTTTGCATTATAAAAGAAAGTCGTGGGCAACCCTTTTAACCTACTTTTGGCACAAATTTTGGAAGCAAATATATTTTATATTCCTCTTCTTTTTATATACACATTGGCCCTTGAGATTTATGAGTTCCAACCTTAGATTAAAGGTGTTCTTGGGGCTATTTTGTTGGAGGTACTTGGAGGAGATTTTGTAGATCTTTTGTGTTGATCTTGAGGATGTGATCATTGGTTTCGCATCATGGTTTGAGGTATGGGGTTTTACACAATATGCTCCTTAAATCTCGCGAGTGTCATTCTCTTTGAATTCTTGTTAATTGAACTCATATTTGAATTGATAAATTCATTGAAATCTGGAAAATAATTGTTGAAATTATTTTGATTCATGTGGTATCATTATATTATTATTGAGAACGTTGTCATGAGATTTTAATATGGCACGGATGTTGGGGACCCGCCAAAATTCCTGTTTCCCGGGCTATGGATTGATAAAGCATATACGGATGTGGTGAGGCCTGGTGACCCGATTAATGTGTTGTTGAGAAATTTATTGATAAATGATTTGAGATTTGAATATTCGTACTCGTGTTGTTATCTTTTATTCATCGCTAACATATATTTGTTGAGCATCTTTCATGTCGTATTGTGTACTTCCTCATATTTTCTTTTAGTGGCAGGTTAGCGCGGATTTTGGGGTGCTATGGAGATTGATTTTAGCGAGGATTGTTTGGGAAGATTTGTATTATTTTGATGTATAGAGCTTTGGAGATTTGTATTTTATTTTCGAGTCAGTTGAAATTTTAATTCGAGAGACTTGTTGTAATTGAAGAGATAGATTAGTGGATTTATATTATTGTGGGTTTATTTAGATGCTCTATACCTTGTCACTTGTGAATTTGAATTTATTTTATCGCATTAGCGCTCCGTTCGCTCTCCCCGGGCGGGCGGGGTGTTACAGAACACGACTTCTCCAAAAGTGTTTGCAACACCTGTTCAGGAGCCTATCCTCCACTGAAGGGCTCTTTCTTCTTTATACCTACCTTACTTTGGTGCAAGGTTTCCTTAAACCTATAACTCTTTATTCACGGTCGGCCTCTGACCGATCCTCATGTGAATTCCTGAGAGTCTACATTCCTATCATTTCTGATATCCCAGGGGAACTCGTTGTTAAAACCATCTACAAGGTTCTTTTACGAGAAAAACTTCATGCGCCACTCAATATGGTGACTACCATTCCCATTATTTCGACATTAATCCAACGGGTGAAAATTTTTTCCTCAAATTTTCACATCTGGGCATTTATATACCCCTCTCAAGGCCAGAGATTCTTAGCCTTATACTTCCTCTGAATGGTGTTAAACTTCCTCCACCGAACTCAACTTCAAGTGTGATCCTTATCGAGGACCCTTCAAACTTCCTTACAATTTAATCTTCATTGGGAGATTCAAGTTTAGCACCACTCTTTCTTAGCAGCACTTGGGTAGATATATCCACTATACTTAAATAGTCATTGTAGTAATCCAAAAAAAATACCACAAAGGGAGTGGCCTCCACTGTGGTCCTCATCCCCTAATTCAACTTACAGTTCTAATTTAAACGCCGCCTCCTGCAGTCCTCATAACGGCCTTCCCTGGTCGTCCTTCATCATCCAACATACGAATCTCATCTTATATTATAGCAGAAGAACGAAAATCTCACCAGAGGAGTCAACAATCCTAATCCTACAGCTCTATGTCAAATCACAAGCAACGTAGAAAATGTAGTACCTCCGCACAGTTTCCTAAGGACACTAGAACCTGACACTCTGATACCATCTGTGACAACTCGCTTATTCAAATAAGAGGTGGCCAGCCTAATATCCCAATAAATTCAAGAATCATAGATGGTCCATTCTTAGCATCACTACCGTGAAAATAATAATATGATATAACCACGCAATATTTGAGAAAACGGATGTCAATTTAATTTGAAAATTCAAAGAAGACGTTTTGATAATTCAATTTGAATAGAAGGTGGACGTAAAAACAAATGAGTAATAAGAACAATAATAATGAACAAGTAATAACCAAATAAACTCTCGGTTAACAGACCAATACAATAGTTACACCGAGTATTACAAATAATAATCACAATATAAAAGTAAATACAAGACTTGGGCAATATTCCTGAATGTTCATTATAATCCTAACTAGAGTATACAAAAGATGGATGCGTCTATAATATAAAATCCTACAACAACCGTAAAAATGTTGTATCTCTTTGACACTGAGAAAGAAGGGTCATATCAGGCACCATTGAGGCGGAGCACCTAGGCATAAGAGAAAGTCACACAAGAAAAAGAAATATAAATGGGTCAGGGCCCGTTTTGATATGATAAACGTGCAAATAAAATGCATAATAGTCATGAATACGAAAAAAATTAAACACGTTGTATTCTCTCTGCAATAATAAACATCCTCACCTCTCAACTAAATACACATCCTAACATTACACTAGGATATTAAGAATTGAACTTCCTGTTGAACCAAGGGAATTATCTAAACTCCAGAATCGTGCTTATCTTACAATGAGGAGTTAACATTAGAAAAATATAACTTAGTTTACCTACTACGATTTCCCCTTCCGTTTTGCACAACATGACCTATCTATACAGTTCCCTTTCTCTTTAAGAAACATATTTAAGCAATTTATTTCACAAAATATTTTCGCCAATCCGATTTTACGCCACATAACTTCCCATTTCCCTTTTTCCCTCCAGGAAATGTATTTAAAGAAAATTTATTATCATAAAATGCTTTAATACCAATAATGTCCCACATTATTAGGAATAGATCTATTTCATATTATATAACGATTCTAAGACTGTCCTTCCGAGTTTCCCCACTGGACGCGTCCCTAAATGGCTATCATCTTTCAGGGCCTATCAAACAAGGCAACCTGGGTATCCTACAACGCGAGACGTCCGGAAGCAGCCATATACATGCGACAGTGAGTTATAACCACACCCGAAATTACCTCACTTTGCAAAATAAACACGTAATATAATAATTGGTCCTATGGCCGAGGACTATATTTTCCCTGCATTCACTAGCCAGGGGACTTAACCTCATGGGCGTAACTTCCCCTATGATAGCGATTTAGAGAGGTGTGTATAAGTAAATTATCATTTACTAAATTATTTTCCCATTTGAAAATGTTTACTTTTTCATTCTCAAAACCATTTATACTTAACCATTTAGTACCAATTTTAAAATATGAAATTCTTATTCACGAATTCACATTTTATTAATAACATTTGCCCGAAGTGCCATTACCCTCACCCGAGTCTCCAAGAGCTCAAAACAATCCTATAAGCCCTAAAGGGTAAATTTTTACTAAATACTAGTCTCTAAAGATCATAAACCATACCATCCCACTCTCCATTTGTTCTAAGCTAACTTACCCAATGAAAACGAACCTAACTTCCATTGAATAAATCCCGAAATAAGACCCATTCATCTCCATACTAATCTAGGGTGTTAATTCCCATATATGAACTCCTAGTACTCTATATTACTTCCCAAAGGAAGGTTCTTAGGCCTTAAACCTAAAAGAAAAGGGTTAAAAATCAAAATTGGAAAAATCCTTAAAAACAACAGGATTTTGAATCGATTCACCCTGGACAAATGGATTCGGTCTTGAAAGCGAATCAATTTGGATAGGCCGAATCGATTCGATCAAGATAACCCAACATTATGATTGTTGCCGAATCGATTCGTTTAATCCGAATCGGTTCGGATGGCATAGACCTGTATCTTACCCCTTTAGCGAATCGATTCGCTAGGGGCGAATCGATTCGCCCAGGTGGAATTGCCCAGAAATGGGATACGGGTTTAAGAACCCTGGAATTTCCCAAAACCCAAATCTTCCATCTAAACTCAAAATCATCGACTAAAACCTTTACCAAATCATCCTTACACCACAACTAACTAATATTTCTAACTCAAATCCAAATTAAATCCAAGATTAAGGGTTTAATACACAAAAACCATCAAAACCCATTTAGGGTTAAAACTCCAAAAACACAACTATATATACAATTTATTCACACAAATCATACATAGTTTCAAGTAAAAACTTGCCTCATGTTCGTAGTCTCAGATTCTCTTCCCGGATCAACGATTCCAAGCTCCAATCTCCATTTCTCTTATTTTCTCTCCATTTTCTCCCAACTCTCTCTTCTCTCCTTCTCTCTCTAACTCTCTCTAAGTTTAAAACAATAAATGAGCTCAAATGCTCAAGCAAGACTAAAAAAACCCCAATTTCAATAAATTTAGCCCTAAAATGCTACTACACAATTAAAAAGGTTCGTAACAACATAATTAAATTATAACCAGTCAAAAATGTCCCGGAACTCAAAAATACTACTAGGCCCCTATTTCGACCCTCTCAACCAATTCTCGACTAACCGTACCCACTAAATTGGCATTCAGAATATCCTGCAATATTTCATGTTCCAATGTCATATTAAATTATTTACAATGACCCAATTGGGATATTAATCATAACCGTCGTTTAAAGCACAATGACACAATAAAACACGCTATAATGCTATTTACATTCATTCAACAGTAAATATGAAAAACTTAGTAAATGTTATCTCTTAAATCCATTGAAATAATATTCACCCCAACTACCATTTTTTTATATATTCATCCCACATGGCTCACACACATACACACACACACGCACACACACACACACACACACACACACACACACAATATATATATATATATATATATATATATATATATATATATATATATATATATATATATTTATTCAAAAATCTTGGGTTGTTACATAGATCTGATATATCTCATTTTATAACAGATCTGATTGCATGTAGTTCTCATTATATTTCATAGTAGATATTAGTTCACTCTCATAGGGTGCATAGTAGATATGATTGCATTCTGATTTTCGAGCAGATTTTCCTTAGATTTGATTAATATTGTTGTATTTTACTTTCATTTCATTTCATAATATATTATATCTTAATAGATATGATTGTAAAAATATACTGATTGCATTTCATAATAGATATGATAGAGCTGATCAATATTGTTTTATTTTACTTTGATTTCATAATATATTGTTTCTTAATAGATCTTATTTCATGATATTCTAATTGATTTTCATAATAGATCTGATTTCACTCTCTTAGATTGTATAATAGATTTGATCGCATTTGATTTCAGATCGAATCTGCCTTAAATCTGATTAATATTTCTATATTTTACTTTCATTTCACAATTTTTCATTTCATAACAGATTTGATTGCATAATAAATCGGATTTCACTCTCTTAGGTTGCATATACGATATGATTGCATTTGATTTCCGACCAGATATGATTTTTGATTAGATCTGTCTTAGATCTATCTGAGGTCTTTTTAATGTCATCGGTATTTTGGTTTTGCGATTTGTTATGTACCTTGGATAGGACTGCATGTTTTATTCTTGTGATATTATTGTGTATTAATGTCTTGTGATCTCGTGAGTCATGGTGTACCAATAAATACTCATAAAGACTATAAGAGTACTTGACTCCAATTTGTGATTTCTTGATATATATTTTGGTTTTGGCTTTTCCGTATTAGTTAAGTCCTAGACTTCAATACATGTGTTATTGAGCTTGCACATTGTACTCGGAAAATAGCTTGTATTGCGGGATTTGTGAAGAATTATAATTTTTTGGATGCTTGAATTTTTGTAAAGAAATGTTCAAATATCTTGTTGTTAACAAATTCTCTATATCGGTGGTATATGGCTTGTTTGTATATATATTGTATAACTAATTCTAATTTTATGCTTTGCACTTAATATCTGATTAGTCATGCACAATTTTGTATATGTCATTCTATGTGAAAGGAAGATTGTAAAATTCAAGAGTGGCAAAGGTAGAGGAGGTGACAAAATTCGAGAAAGTTAATTTTAATTCCTTGTGTTATTATGAAGATTTTTGTTCTCACTTTTTCCTTTTTCTTATGTCATTTTCTTGTATTTTATTAAGGAACGATGACGTCATTATTTAAGTTGACAAATATTCAGTTGGTGGAAGGGAACCACTATCATCCAAATTTCACTCTATCAGATGTTGAAAATCCTAAACTCTTTTTTAAGGAGTTGAGCTATTTTTAATACAAGAGATCTGAAATTTGATGGATTGATTATACACTATTAGAGCTCCAGAATTTTAATAGTCTGGAGGTCATCTGGACAACTGAGAGTTTGTTAAAACCACTAAACCCTAACATGGTGGGGTTGTCATGCGAAGACTAACCCCTCTGCATATGTGGTTTAAAAGCTTGCCTCAAAATTATATCTACAATATAGTCAATTTAAACTGATTTAAAGGTTTAACTGCCATCGATAAACCCAGACTTCGAGGTCGATACTGCATGAAAATGATTTCTGGATTTTGGTATTGCATTAATGATAAGTCCATTTATAAAAATTATGTTAATTTATATTTTTCTGATACTAATTTAATTTTTTTGATAATTTATTGTTGTAGGCGTTTAAAACATTCATATATGTCTTGGAAATTTGGTGAATGGAGTGTTTTTAGATTCTGATGTAAAGGTTGTTTTAACAACTTTCAGTCTGTCATTGGTAACTATTTTTAGATTGTTTTAGGACAATTATCGGATGGTAGGTGTCATGATTTCAGACAATTAATGGATTTGGTCGATCATATTATTCTAATACACCCTCTGTCCATTGGACTTCAAGTTCCTCGAGAGTGAGATAGTTTACGACGTCTAATTTCTGGTCTTCCTTCAAATAGCCTACAATTAAGTTATGCTTGTTTGTGTTTAAATTTTTGTTTGGTCTATTATCTTGTTTGTATGTTAATCTATTAATTGTTTGTATATAGAAAAATATCATGGTTTGTTTATGTTGAAAAATGATACTAATTCCTAGAATAGTCTAGAATATTCTAGATAATGTCAACTATTAAATATTAGTTACTCCATATTAGATAAGATAGATCATACATGTAATGTATAGAATAATCTAGAAAAGTAAGGAAGTATGTAGGCTTTTGGATTGTTCCCATAAGGAGGTGGGAACCTTCTGGACAATTAATCTAGACTATTGATGTATTTTAATCTCTGCCATCCATTAAGGGGATGATATGTTTATAAATAGGTGTGGAGGTCATTTGGACATCCATCCCAAACCAAGCTAAGCATTCTAATCTATCATCAAGTATAATACAAAAACTTTCCTTCTTTTTCTACATTCCCAATTTCTCCTCAAATAATTTACTAACCAATTCTCTCCCTCTAACTTCTTCGTTGCCCATATCTAGCAATTCCAATTTCCTAAACTAAACATTTTACTACATTTCAAACTTCCTCCTACAACTAATAGTTTATAATCATTATTTCTTTTGGGGACCCAATGATGTTTGTCATTTTGTGGAAAAGATATGGGATTTGAGTTTGAAGTGTGAGTTTGTGTTTGATCGATATTTCAACAAAATGAATATGTTGAGTTGGTGGAAAAAAATTCCAACATGTTGATTTTGGAGGGTTAAGTACAATCATCGAATGATGAAATTCGCTCAAGGTCCCTCAAGGAAATCATATAACACAACGGAGTCCATAATAGCAATTTTTAGGAATGCTATAATGCATACAAATGGGAGGAAGGTCGAGAAGCTTATTAATGAGTTCATAATTATGTTTCCTCTTCCCATAACGGAGATGTATGATCAATTTTATTCACTGGTCAACTCAAAAGGATGTATGAAATGGTAAGATTTTAGTTGTTCTATTTTATTTTGTTAGATTATATTTTATTGTAGGTTTGAAATTTTGTATATATTTTTCACGAAGGTTTCCAAAAAGGTGTCTGATTATTTTATGGAGGAGTCGTATATGTTCATGAGCAATTAATTTTTTTTAACTATTTATAATTATTAGGATTATATTTCCAATAATTATCTATTATTTGCTTATTGTAATTTTTGAATTTGTATGTTTATTTTGATGTTTGATGGGTTTTAGGTGCTTGTTCAGCACTCGAGCCATTTGTTGTTATTGAATTTCGTTTTCCATAAAGGTATTTGTTTGTATTGTAAATTGGATTAATTACGATGCTTAAATAAATGACTTGGCAGTAGACATATTTAAATGAAAATTTTTTAAACGGTTTATATAAAAATATGTTTTGTTGAAAATTTTAAATCTATTATTTCAATATTTACTTTTTGTAACATATATTTAATGCTTTTTCTGAGCTCCTTTGAAGACTAATATTTTTAAGGGGCTTTAGAAATTTTAAGGCCTATTGTAATATTTTTACAAAATTTAAATATTTGATTTACTTTATTAGCTTTTTAAATTTAGATAGAGACTCTGATTGAGTTATGATAACATTATAAATTCTGAAAAATTAAATTAAATACTAGACTCTCAATGAGTTATTGTATCATTCCTTTTTTCGGTTTGAGAAAACGTATTGAATCCATATTTTTTTTTTCCAGGTATGGAGGTACTGTAATACCCTGTAATTTTAAATGACTTTTAAAATGGGCTACATTTTAAATTAATGGATTAATTGGATTTTATTATAAATTAATTCAGTTGGGTTTTATCCAAATTGAGGATATTAAAATGTATAATTTTGAATATTACTTAAAGATATTTAGGTAATATATGAATGTGATGCTATTGATATGGCGGTGTGATATTAATTTAGTAATTTGAATTCTTAGTCGGACGCGGTATGGGACGTGTCGGGACTAAAATGTGAGATTAAAAAGGAAATTTATTTTCTATCGACCTTATAGTCATTTTAATTGCGCCGTTGCGTCCGTAAGGTTCGAAATTGTCAGAAAAGTCTATTGGGACGTTGGTTTTGAGTCCCAGGTCATTTGGAAATGAAAAGACAACCCAAAAGGGCATTTTGGTCATTTTTATAGGGGGGATGAATAGTAATTTTGGATTTTATCCTATTATAAGTATTGGTATATTATGTGTACGTGGGTTATTCATCTCCTCTACACAAAATAGATAAGTCATCTTCCTAGAGAGAGTGAAAGGTTACTTGGCAAGGGAAAAGCCTACTTGGGAAGGAGAAGAACTAAGAACCAAGAGTCACCACCACCAACCACCACCGGAGGTTGACCGGAGAAGGTAGAACCACCTGAGATACACTACACCAAAGGATCAGACCTTCATTATAGGCAAGTGTTTGATAATGGCAATCTAAGTTTGTATATTGTCCATGTTAGAATAATTATTAAAAGAGATGATTTTTCATGTTTGGAAGACATAATGGAGTTGTTAAATGGATTTATGGAAACTAAAAGTATATAGGAATCAAAATCATGTTGTAGGTAGTTGTTAATCCACAAAATGATCACAAATCTGTTGAAGAAAATCTGAAAACCATTTATGTGTTCTTGAAGATAATATGTTGATAATTTTTTGGGAAAAGTGGATATAAACATGCTTTTAATCCAATCTCTTGATGATTCTAGGATGTTTAGAACATTATAAATCATTCATATATGTTGATATATCATGTAGTAGAGATTATAAGTCATTTGGTATGTTAATATGAAGGTTTCAATGATAAAAAATGGCTAAACCCGTAGTTGCAGAAATGCAGAAAAACCAGGTTGTTACCTGAGTGATCGATCGATCGTCCCCCTACCTTCGATCGATCGACCTCCCCTGAATTCTTAAAGTTGTTTCGTTTTAAATGTTGATTCTTATCCCAAACCTTTTGTAGATCTTTGGTGATTATAAATTGGATATTGTGGGACTTAGAAAAGATCAGTAAGCCCTTGATAAGATTTATATTAATTTGATTGGGATTTAATTGATTAAAATAATGATAATTATATTGAATGGAATTTCGGTTGCTAGATTCATTTGTTGAATTCTTATTGGGATGCATGAGGATTAAAGATAGCACAGTAGGGGTGATTTAATATAACACCTGGGTATCCTTAAGTTTATAAGAGAGTTTAATCCTAAGTGAAAGAAGATGTGTTTATAAGAGATTTGAAACTATCAGTTTTAACCTAAATGAGAGGGAGAGTTTAATTCGTAGTAATTCAGGAGAAATGACGTTATGGACCAGTAGGGTATTAGTGACTTCTTATTAAGTATATGTTGAGGAAAAATCTATTTGAACCTTGAGTATTGAGTGAGGCTCGGGGATAATTAAATTAAGAAGTAAAGTTATGATATTTTAATACGTGGGATTTAAAGAGATAAAATGTTACGTATGGGAATAATCTAAGGGGAATGTGAGTACCTTGTTGATATTATATTAGAGGTATGATAATTCCTATTTGATTGCTTATTTATTAATGTGTATGACATACCTAGCTTACTTGCTATCGATGGGAGGTTTGCGCGTGAGGCCAGTCATATCCTGATGAATCCATGGGATCTTTGATTTGTCGCTCGAGAACATAGGTCTATGAAAGACTTATTGGGGAGTTGATAAGTCCACTGACTGTGGGAACGTAGGTATGTGCGTGACGCATGGATACGAGAACTATGTTCGCCTCCAACATGTATGTTGTTGTTTGTGGTTCGTGGGATCCTTACCGAACCTTTAGTCCCCTATTCGACGACCAATGATGATGGGACTTGATAGCAGAGTAATGCATTGCACCGCAACTGTGACTTGGGGTGCCGTATTATATATATATATATATAATGAATTAAATGAATGTATGTGTATATAGTGGTTAAATCATCTACTGTGTGATAATTGTAGATAACGGTGAATTGAGAAAAAGAATGAAACTAAGTTAATGAATGTTTATTCTTATATAATTGAAAAGCTTAATTCATATTAATTAGAAATGATTCATGTTAATGGGAAACGATTCACATAAAGGAGAAATGTAAATGAATGATTATACAACGTATGGTATGGGACATACGAGGTTATAATCCGGAATGAAATCATATTATGGAAACTAGAAAGGAGGAACCATTAACTAGGAGGTTAATAGGGAAACGTTAAGTGTGCACTCTAGTTGAGAGGTGAGAATATCATGTGAGAGTGGGATGCTAAAATGTACATAATAAATGCTTTATTGCACTTGTTAAATACTTGTTGTTTTCCAAATCATTTTCACAATCGGTCTCTGATCCGTTTCCTTGCATATTTTCTTTTCTATTGTATCTGCTATATCAGGTGTCCAACAGTAAGGACGCCAACCTTAGTTGATCTTGACGAGCTACGGAGCTATGGAGTGTTTCTTAGACGCTTATCTTCTTTTTATTCATAGTGATCTTCTAGTTAGGGCATGTTTCTCAAAGGATTCAGTTATCTTCTTTCTATCGGGGTCAAATACTATTGTATTCGTGTTTTTTAATACATTTAATATTGTTGGCATTACTGTAATGGATTTATATTATTTGGGAATGTTTATTCCAATTGCTTTTAAATTTCTTTTGTGTTATCTATTTGGTTATCAGTGTTGTAGAATAAAATGTGTTGTGTTATTCTTAAACTGGAAATGGATTTTGTTAAATTAAAATTTGGAAAGTTTTTAACACCAGCTTAATTGGGTATTGGGTGAGTTGTAAATGTTTTCGACAGTGATGCTAAAAATGAGCCAACTGTATATTCTGTTTTAATTTGGTATGGGACTAGCCACCCGGTATTTAATTAGGCGAGGTATTACATGTACATTCATTTTTTTTTTATGGGATGAGTTGTTGGCGAAAGATTTCCTCCATTTTGTTTTGGGTTTGGTTGTTTCTTTTTTGTTTTCTGAGTTGAAACTTTTGGTGTTTTCTATTTTTTTCAACACTCATTCTTGATGAACAAAATTTGTACATGATAGATTCTGTTTGTTTGTGCAGCTTCTTTTCTATCGTCGTTGTTAATTTTTTTAACATACAGGAAAGAGATTGTTATTCATTGGTGCAAGTTTTTATGCAGTGCACAATAAAGTAAAATCTTGTAGTGAAGGTAGAATATGCATTTGTATGTTTCTCTCGAGTGAACTTGAATTTTGTCCATTTATGATTAAAAGTAAAATCACCTCTAAGTAAGCTTGTTTAAGTAGCGATAAGGAAATATATTTTTTAATGATCTCACAGTAAAATGAAGTAGTGAATTTTGTCCATTAATTTCTTGATTTTTAAGCAAAATTAGGAAAGTAGATGGGAAACAAAGATTTAATATCTTGCTTAATTTAGGGACATGATTTTTTTTTTAATAATCTTTGGAAGTAATTGTAATAATGAAAGTAGATGGAATATTTGTTATTGTCGAATCATCTATTTTTTAGCACGATATTTCCAATTATTTTAGGCCTTTAGATTTTTTTTTCAATTATTTTAATTTTTTAAAAATTCGTAAAATTAAAATAATTGAAAAAAAAATGTTCGAGCAGTTTATTGAAGTTTATTTAAAAAAAAAAACTCATAAGAATACTTATGAGTTTGGAGGTTTTTATAGGTTCTCGGATATTATACTAATCATTCATTACCATATTATTGAAAAAAAATCATAAGCTTCGAGCAATTTTTTTAGTGTAATGAATGGTTACCACTCATTAGACTAAAAATTCATAAAACTTCGGATATTATACTAATCACTCATTATATATTTTTTTTTCAATCACCCTATTTTTAAAAATAATCTTCGAATGATAATCTCGTTCTTATCAAATGCTCGGATTTTTTTAGATATTTTTAAAAAACTCATAAGAAGCCTCATTTCTTAATATGACTTTGGAGGTTTTTAGATTTTGACTCCCAAATGTTAACTTTCACTTTAAATTTGACAAGTGTTTATATTTTCCTCTATTTAAAAAAAATGAATAGATTTTAAGTAATCGTTCTCTATATTTATTTCATATTCAACTTTGTTGTTATTTGGGTGTATTTTATGTTGTGTGAATGGATTACGCGAGGAAGCAACATATCATAGTTTATTTAAAAAGATTTTACTTCAGTAAATAGTAATATTTGTTTTTACTAAATCATTTGATTCAAAATGTAATAAGCAGAGTATTTAGTATTTGATCACATTGACTCATACAGGATGACCCAAGTATTCGGTGCTTCTTTTAACTTTGATGACATTTTTTTTACATAAAATTTTAAGGGTTTTTATCAATCACCAACTAGGTATTTCGTTATACACTCTCGAAAGGCATTGATGAACCAAATTAGCCCCCCCAACAATCGAAGAATTCGTCCCCTAAAATATGATTACTACTATACGTTGTTCGATTAAGCAGATGCAACACGCAAGGAAGGAGCTCATTTGGGTTGTGGTTGGACGTGAAGCCTACCATAACCATAGAACACTTTGAAACATGTTAATAGTGCAGTATATGGTTAACCTTGGAGTGATATTATTTTGAGTAACTGTAGATAATTTTTTAGATTTCACTTTCTTTATTCCTAGATGCAGTAGAGCTCAAAGTTATACATTTTGATATTGATGTATTATAGGGATGTGTTACTGTCATTTGGTCAGCCTATTACATATCTTGGCATTAAGCTGTGATACATATCGGGGACAAGATTTTTGTTGTTTATTGTCAATTTGTGTCTCCCGAATTTTATTATTTCTACACTTTATGGGGAGCGCTATGAAAACGGTTGGAAGCCCCTAAATTTTATATTTCTTTAAATGAAATCTCCAAATGCGGAATAAGGATGGTTCTACACACATAAACTTTTTAAAATAACATTTCTTTTTCAAATTCGCAATTAAATATATCAAATTTTAATTTCTCCAAATTAAAATAAAACTAAGTCAAATATGTGAATTTTACTTTCAAGACAAAATGAACTCATCCCTAGTCCTAAAATTTTCCTAACAGTAATTAATTCATGTCTCAACATAAGCCAAACTAAATTAACAAAAAATTTCTCTAATTAAATTGTGTCGACTTGAATTAAATAAACTTGAAATTTACCCAAACATATATTAGCACCAAATTAAGCAAACTTGCAAATTAAATCAAATTTTATCTTTTTAACCTAAGCACGCCTTCTGGGTGATTTTCAAGATAAATAAAAATCACAACCACTACACAATGATGTACGAGGAAAACCCAAATGGGAAAAACCTCGGACGTCCCTTGCCTACCAATTCACTAGATATGGTTTTACAAATACAAGACAGTAAGACTTACTATACTCGACTTGAATCCATTCAAGCCCCGACGCTTCTTCTTGTAAATACCTCCGTATAGCAAATAACTATGATGTCCATATTAGTCTTGGTGTCCACCAATCAAATCTCAACAACCATCAACCACACATATTGTCTTTCACCGTGTGAGAAAGCCGTAGCATAAACCAATCTTCTCCTTTGTGGGTAGAGAATAAACCCAAACTTCTCTTCTTATAGGTGTAGAGAAAACCCGATGCCAAACAAACACTCCAATAAAATACATATATAAAGAAACTTGAATTTTAACTAAAAAATATGGGTGTATGTGTTTTTAAGGATTAACTCATGAAAGATCAAGAACACACAAATATGAACTTTTTGGGTAAACAATGTTTCTCTCTAGAGTAGAGGAGAGTCTCAAAAATTTATGTTGAAAAGGCTTGCACTAAAGTAAGGCTTGTAAAGTTAGTGAGTCAAGTGGGAAACATGGGTTGTTAAAAATGAAACTGCCAAAATTTTAAGATTCCCCCCCGCCCCCCCCAGGTCGTTCGAATGAGAAAAGCTGAAGGAAACTAGGCCATAAACTTTGTTGAAAAACTTGTTCGAACGAGTTCGCTTGAGTGAAACTTAGAACGATAAAATAGAGAAAAATGGGCATATTTCGTTGGAAATTCATTTGATATCTCATTTGAACGAAAATCTCGTTCGAACGAAACTTTGAACGAAAATTCAAAAAATTCCAATTTTTCATTTTAAGCCCAATAACTTTTATACAAAGTTCTAAAAATATTTTCTGAAAATAACAAGTAATTTAGAAAAGGTAACACCCATAAAAATATGCCAAGTCTCCCTCTATATATTAAATGCATTAATACCTTTTGGAGACATTGGAATCCTCATGTTGATGACATGAAATGAGGCATGAAAACCCGACAAGGATGAACTTAAATATCTAGGCCGCTATGTCTTCAACATACAATCGTCATAGGCTCGGAAAGATACACAAGAGCGTATATCCTATGACTCTAATGGTTTTTTCCGAAATTGAGCCAAAACTATATATGTACTCAATTGGAAATTCGTGTCATTACAAATCTCCCCCTTTGGCTATTCTGGGACAAAACCCAACCAAAAATCCTAAAGGACCGTCAAGCCCGACTAGACACAATATCCCACCCAAAAAATAAAAAATATAGATGTGGTCATCCCGGGTCACGACGGTCATTCGGGGGGAAGGAGGAGGATACCTCCAGAAAAAATTGCGTTGCGATCTCAAACCCTTCTCTTCGAAAGGTGCTTCGACCGTCATTGGTGTGGGGTGAATGTAAAGAGATGGAGTCGCCAACATATTTTGCACAAAACAGGAAAAAGAACATGTTGCCACTTCGAGAGAGCGACCTCAAAAACAAACTGGTGCATTCGAAACCAATAGATCGGATATCCCAGGGCTATGTTATAAAATTTGGAAGGTGTTAGGAACCCATCCCTCCCTTTTGGTCCCTCATGGAAAAATGTTAATATTTTACTTTATCCCCGTGAAGTGTGTGCATGTGTTTATATAATGGAAATTGGAATTGTTCAACCCATACCATGAAAAAGGTTGGGTGAGGTCATACACAGGAATATTCCCAAAATTATAATAAAGGTAGAAGATAGAATATGAGCATTCATCACGATATTTATCGTTATTGGGAAACGATAATACGTGTGGGATGAAACACGAACAAGCATGTTATATGTATATGTATGATAGTTGTGAAAATGAGGGATTTTGAGAAAATTGGAAAATAAGAGAAATTGGACTCGAGTCTAGGATTTTAACCCGAGATGCCTATGTAGCCTATAAAGGAATCAAAGTCCACGTAGTTCAAATGTAGAATAGGGGTGGGGTTTATCCCATAGATTCGAACGAAATTTATTATGTGAGTACGTGTATAAGTTTTTTTTTGTTTTGGAAAAAGTGTGATGGATAATTCCGTTTGGAATTTACGAGTGTAACCCTCTTTTATTTGTTTTTGGGTTTTTTATGGAAAATAAATCATATGCAATATACTAATAAAAGCATAGATTTTAATATATATGAACTAAAGTGAAACTAGATTATGAATCTAATGTAACTTATGTGAAAACAAGAGATTTAAAAGAGAGGGAGGAGGAATTGGACCTTCCTTGGAGCTTAAGCTTGGATATTGGATGAAATCCTTTGAATGCTGAAATGTTAATGAGAGAGAAGGATATTTGCCAAATTGGGTTTGAAAAGGATGGGTATTTAGGCTTGAATGGAACTTCTCATATGGAACTTCGTTGATTTTGAAAGAATGTTACTGAGATCACCAATGCAGATGGATTTCTTCTCTCTCAGGAGTGAGGTCATAGCCCCTATTTATAGGGAAAAAGGGGGTGACAGTCGGCCTACCCCAGGGGGTGTCTATCAGAAAGTAACCCTTGACACTGTGCTGATAGGCAGGGTTCAGGACCGGCCAATTGGCATTCTCGTGCGGACTTTTCTAGAAAAATGACTGTAGTGAAAAAACCACTAATTCGAATCGTGTAAGGGGCATAATGTTAGCAATTTACTTCACAGACCTTAGAGAGTTATTGGGACCACTCCCGAGTCCAGGAGTTGACTTTGGGTCCAATGTGGCTCAGAAGCGCACGCCAGTCTTTTGGATGGGAGATCATTGGACGAAAATGGATCGTTCGTTTCTATGGTAAGTTAGAATTGTGCACGGGTTAGACTGTTGGAAAGGTTAGGAGGTGAACTTCAACATTCGAAAGAGTTTTGCTTAGTTTGGAAAGTTGACCTTACTCAACCAGGGCCCAAAAACCTCCGGTGACCTCTCGAAGTAAAACGCATCGTTCGTTCGTATCGTAGGTCAGAATCGCATATGGGGTAGATTATTTGAAAGGGTATTCAGTTCCCTTCAGAGATTCATTCAGTATTGTTTGAGCTGAATATTTGACTTTGGTCAAATAGAGTCCAGGAGCGCCTAGTGAAATTCAGATTGATTTTGGGGGGGAAACTGATTGATATGTTGTTTCATGCACATGATAGAACGCTGGAAAGGATTTTCAGTAACCTTCAAAAATTCAAAGAGCTTTTTCTTTGATGGTGAAGTTGATTGGGGTCAACTTGGGGCCCGGGAGTGCCCGATGGCCTCTGAATCTAATTTTGGTAGTGAAATGGTTCGTTCATGCCGATTCATGCACAAGATAGATCGTTGGATGGGCATTCGAATCCATTTAAAAATTCAAAGATATTTCACTCTAAATATAGAGTTGACCAGAGTCAAATAGGGCTCGAGGGCGCTCATGGCTTCTAGATCGGTACTCAGAGTGAGACTTAGGTTTGTGGTGGAAAGGGGAATTGCTAGGGGTCTAAGGAGAGACTTAGGGAGTCATAAACTGTGGTGTCTACAGATCCCCTCGACAAGTGAGCTTACAATAAGTGATGGCCGTCGAATAGACACCACATGACGGAGGGAGATTAATTCTATAGACCTAAGGGATATGGGTGACCTATTCAGAGGGACAGGGTCTATTCTGACTTAAAAGGGGTGACGATTGAGAATTGAGGTCAATTATGACCTAATTGAGGTGACAATCAAAGATCGAGGTCAATTCTAACCTAAAAAGAGGTGACGATCGAGGACCGAGATCAATTCTGACATTACTGAGGTGACGATCCAAGATCGAGGTCAATTCTGACTAAAAGGAGGTGACGACCGAGGATCGAGGTCAATTTTAACCTGACTGAGGTGATGATCTAAGAATGAGGTTAAATTTGACCTAAAAGAGGTGATGACCAAGTACTGAGGTTAATTCTAACTTAACTGAGGTGACGATCTAAGACTGAGGTCAATTTTGAACTAAAAGAGGTGATGACCGAGCACCCAGGTCAATTATGATCCAACTTAGGTGAAAATTCGAGACTGAGGTCAATTATTACCTAAAGACGGTGACGATCGAGGATCGAGGTAAATCCTAACCTAACTGAGGTGATGATCTAAGATCGAGGTCAATTCTGATCTTAAAGAGGTGACGATCGAGGATTGAGGTCAATTATTACCTAACTAAGGTGACGATCTAAGACCGAGCTTAATTTTGACCTAAAAGAGGTGACGACTGAGGATCGAGGTCACTTATTACCTAACTGAGGTGATAATCCAAGACCGAGATCAATTCTAACCTAAAAGAGTTGACGATCGAGGACCACAGTCAATTCTGACCAAACTGAGGTGACGATCCAAGATCGAGCTCAATTCTGACGTAAAAGAGGAGACGACTGAGGGATAAGGTAAATTATATTCTACCTGAGGTGATAATCCAGGAATGAGGTCAATTTTGACCTAAAAGAGGTGACGATCGAGGACCGAGGTTAATTCTGATCTAACTAAGGTGACGATCCAAGGTCGATGTCAATTCTAATCTAAAAGAGGTGATGATCAAGGATCGAGGTTAATTCTAACTAATTGAGGTGAAGATCTAAGACTGAAGTCAATTACGACCTAAAAGAGGTGACGATCGAGGACCGAGGTCAATTCTGACCTAACTGAGGTGATGATCTAAGACTGAGATCAATTCTGACCTACAAGAGGTGACGATCGAGGACCGAGGTCAATTCTAACCTAACTGAGGTGATGATTTAAGATCGAGTTCAACTCTGACCTAAAATAGGTGACGACAGAGGATCGAGGTCAATTTTGACCTATTTAAGGTGACAATTCAAGACCGAGGTCATTTCTTAACTAAAAGAGGTGATGACTGAGGACCAAAGTCAATTCTGATGTAACTGAGATTACAATCTAAGACCGAGGTCAATTCTGACCTAAAAGAGGTGACGATCGAGGACCGTGGTCAATTTTAACCTAACTGAGGTGGCGATCCAAGACCGAGGTCAATTCTTACCTAAAAGAGGCGATGATTGATGATTGAAGTCAATTTTGACCTAACTGAGGTGACGATCCAAGATCGAGGTCAATTCTGACCTAAAAGAGGTGATGATCAAGGACAGAGAATAATTCTGACCTAACTGAGGTGACGATCTAGGAACGAGGACAATTCAGACTTAATTGAGATGATGATCCAAGATTGAGGTCAATTTTGACCTAAAAGAGGTGTATTATTCCTTAAGTAAATTTGAGGACTCCATTGGGGATGATTTGTTCTCATCTGGGGATTGGATTTTAGGTTCCGCTAGGGAATAGTGAATGATCCGAGGATTTTGTAGATGGGGAGAATTTAAAGTGTCCTTTGGAGACTTTTTTTGGGAGAATGATTCTCTAAAATTTTGCTAGGGGTGTAATAAATGTTTTCTTTGGTGAAGAAGGGGCTAGAATGGATTTGGAAATTTTAGGAAATTTTTTAGAGTTGTTCCGGATTTTCTGGTATTTTTTTACTTTTTGTACAAAATTTTAAGGGGTGTGCTGATCGACATTGATGGATATGTGCCAATTGGCATGGTCTTCTAGGGTATCTCAAGTAGGTGAAAGGATCAGTGTCGATCGGTGGGTGGAGGGGACTGCCGATCGGCCTGACCAGTAGCCTCCTATAAAAAGAGGGCGGGTTATCCTCATTTTGCACAACTTTTTGACTTCTTTTCTTCTACTATAAACTTCTTCAAATTGACCTAACATTCGACATGGCTTACTTTTCAAGCAGTGTGACCCATATGGCATGGCTTAATGCTGACGACTGGGCAGAGTTGGAGTGGAGGGCTAGGGTTCCCCTCGCATTGGGTAGCGAGAACTCTTTCGACTCATTTGAGCCGGTGGCGGATGATCAGACTCTTTTGCGTGAGCCTTCATGTCATCGCACTTCCAGGGTGGTGAACCCTGGTGGATTTGTAAGTATTTCATGGCTCTTGGTATTCCTTTCTTCTTTTCTTAATGAGATTGCGTTATTTCTTGAATCTGACAAGGATTTTCTTCATTTCTTAACAGTCTGACGTCTCCATGTCGACTATTCGTGCCCTTGGTATAACAGGGCTTAAGGACATTTGGGAGAACCTCCCTCCTATGGTACGCTGGATGGTGTCCTCTGTTGGTTTTGGTAGGCTAGCGTCTACTTTAGATAAGATGCCCCGCTCCACTGTGGTTATATTTACTTTGGGACAGAGGTGTTGGGACGCTACCCACACCTTTCATTTTAGCTTCGGGGAGATGATGGTGACTCCCATGGAGGTGCAGCAGTTACTGGGGATGGATTTCAAGGGTTCCCAGATTGAGGTGGAAAGGACACTGAGGGTGACGCCGGAGGCGTTGACAGCCGCTTTGGATGATGTGGAGAGGGTGGTTTCTGGAGACTCTCCGATTCTATTCTTTAAGGGAGACTTTGCTGATGAGAAGGGTTGATGAGAATGATGGTCATCAGGTGCATCAGATGGATTGCTTGTTTATCTTGATGGTGTTGGGAAGATTTTTGGTGGCGACGAGTGGCGACGTCGTCCACTTGTGGTTTTTTCCTTTTCTGAGGTTTTTTTTGAACATCCTCTTCTATGATTGGGGGAGACGGATTTTGGTGACCTTTTATTATTCTTCAAATGCACTCATTCGGTTTTGTCGGCTGACTTTTACATGGGCCAACTATCTTCTGGAGGTACTCTTAATTTTGCACATTTTCCTTTATGCATTCGCATTTTCCATTCATGCACTTATTTTTTTATTTCTTGAATGATGATCCTTATCCTTTACAGACGTGCTTCTATGAGGTGATTAGGTTGAACACCCAACTGATTTCTATGAAGGATGATTCTGTGGGGTACTTATGTCGAATGTTCTGGTGGAGGAGATCTAATTGACAATAAAAGAAGAACCTTTCTCTGGAGATAATCTGCCAGGTCTTAAATGACCTAATGAGAGAGCGGGTAAGCATTATTTTGTCTTTGAGACTATTATTTTCTTCTGATGATCTTTTATTGATATTGATCCTTCATTTTTATTTGGGATTCACAGGTTACCTTTTCTCCTTGGGAGATGGCCATTCAACACACCGGGGTGACGGGTGGACATGTACAAATGCAGCACCTGCTGGCACATGGGTTCAACTACTCTTAGTATCTTAGGGAGAGGGTAGTCCAGTAAATTATATAGGATGAGGATACGGTGCCACCGATGAAGCCCCTATATTCATTAGGAGCGTGCAAGAGATGTTTGATGATGCTTGGGTGGCTACAATAATGGGAGAGACATACTCTCTGTACACTGACATAGCATTGATGTCTGACTATCTAGACTTCATCTTAAGATGGATGTTGCCCCTAGTATATGTGATGTGATGCCTCTCCCTAGGGAGGTATCGTGTCAGCAGGTGTGGTCCTCTCATAGCGTAGGTGGTGCAGCTATGTCAATCGCAATAACGACGATGTCAGGGCCTTCTTTTATACGGCTGCATTCCCCTAGTTACAAACTTTTGTGAGATGATGGGGGTTGATGCGTTTACAACATCATCCTCATGTGATGGACCCAGAGGAGTTGGTCCTGATGGAGGAGGTCCTTCAACCCGCGGTATGTCTTTTTTCATTTCTTTCATATCCTTGATTTCTTTCTTCTCATGCTTGATTGATTTGATATTTTCTATTCTTCCTCGCAGCACATTAGTGTTTTGACCACTGGGATGAGGGATATCAAGGACTGGATATCTTAGGTGACTGCTTATATTCATGAGGAAGTTTCGATCCCTTCTTGCTTTCTACCGTCTTCCTCATTTGGGGAAGGGTCGAGCTTTGGAAGTGTGGGCACATCGTCTCACCGCAAGGGGAAGAGGGCGCATCGTAGGGATGGGGGATCTTGGAGAGAGAGAGAGAAAAGAGAGAAGAAATAGATAGAGGTAGAAAGAAATTGGGTTCGGACTGAGTCCCATTGTTTTTTATTTTTTCTTTCCCTACAAAATATCAATGTAACACAAAAAAATATATGCAAATGAAGAATGAAGTTTTTGTTAATTTTCTTTAATTAGTGATTAATGCACATGCTCTTTTTACTTTGCGACTGAAACCGTAAAAAGAAATTGAAATTTGGTTTTGAGAGGGATTTTAAAATGAGATTAGTAAAAGCATAAGTATAAAGGAAACTTGAAATTTCCTTAAGATAAAAAATATTTTATTGAGTTTTTTTATTTTTACAAAAGAGGAAAAAGGGATTTTTCCCTAAAATTGGGGGTTGCCGATAGACATGACCCCTATCTTACCAATTAGAATATCCGTCTAGTCCAATCAATCCAAGGTTTTGATTTCACTTTCTTCAATTGCTTGGTACTTGGTGGGACAAGTTTTACTCCAATTTTTTCAGGGTGTCTTATCCTTGCTGGAGAGTTTCCAAGTATGACTAGGGATGTGAATGGGGATTTCCTCCTCATACTTTCTATATTTTTCACATTGTTACTTTCTTACTATATTTTTACAAGATGTCTCTCCCTGGTAGCATTGAGTTTGCGAATTACCTCGAAGCCTTGGAAGCAATGTGTTCTTACAATGTCGATTATGATGCCTTCCACATGCGGTAAGTCTCTTTTTGGTGCAACCAGACCATTGAGTGTAACAAGTCAATGGCGGATGTCGAGTTTTGGTATCCCGAGGATCATGTCTTCCGCTTCGAGTTGGATGAGGTTTGTCCTACCTATGAGGAATTTTTTTCCATGCTGGGGATAAATCCCAGCGTTGCTCCGAATCTGCCTGTGTTTTCCCGTTCTCCTAGGGAATTACTAGTAGGATTTCTTCATATTTTTTCGTCAGTGGCCAGGCCATTGGTTATAGGGGGAATGATTTCCCTTTTGGTGGTGTTGCAGTCCATGCATTCACAGGACGTGGGTGCTGCTGAATATGCCGGGGACATCATCATAAGCATTGTTTTAAAAGTTATGTTGGTGACTGGGGAGATGATGATGGACCCCCAACTGGCTGCTATCGTTTCTTGGATGTCTTATCATTACAATCCTATGGCGGTGATATTAGTGGATACCTTGAATGGTCTGGATGCCTTACAGGAGGGTCATTTTGTCTTTTTGAGAGGGATCCCCGTGATGTTGTTCATGTGGATGTCTGAGAGATTCTACATGGTGGTGCCACCTGAGTATCCCTTATCGGCGGTTCCAAAGTTCTTCTAACACTATTTCATTAGCGTAGGCTTGGACATCGAGAGCTGAGAGAACTGGTTTTTAGAGCATGGAGTTTTAGGCCTACGCTGATTCGTGCCATGGTGGGGAGAACTGTTGCCCATTTTGGATCTTGGAGAGTATCATTATGTCCGACTGGTTAGCCTCAGGCAAACCTCATTCTACTTTCCTTAGCAGCTTCTGCGTCAATATGGTTGGGGGAAAATTTTGCAACCACGAACACTAGATTTCTTTCCTATGGAGGACCTTATGGAGTGTATGTTCATGAGATTGGGCTCTTTATAGGAGCACCGATTTCCGTTGACTAGTCCCTCTCAATCTGTTAGGCAAGTTTTGCATGTCTCAGGGGACTATATGAAATGGATGTGGAGGAGAGTGGTTGCCAAGATGCTGGTTATGGAGACCGATCAAAGGTGTCTTGCCTTATTTTATACTTTAGAGGGAGGTATTGTTGTTTTCCCAAGGCTAGTCTGGTCTTATCGTTCAATTGAGCGTCGACAACATTCCCTCCAGTAAGGGGAGGTTTGGGGACCCCCGTGTGTGGGAGATGGTGGCAGTTCTTCTGGCAGCTGTGGGTAGACTTGGTGAAGCTTTTTATATGGTATTTGGTTTTATTTGTGGTTATTCTATTTGTTTTAGGAGTAGTGGGGGTTTGTTTTTAGGAAAGTAGGTGTCGGATGGCAAGGGAAGTCATTTGACTCTTTACGCCGATGTTGTAAGGACAAATTTCCAATCTAGTCCATTTGTAGTATTGGCTTATTTTCGAACAAAAAAAATTTGAGTCAAAGGATAGATTGTCAAGTTGTATCCATCCAAGCCTATGACGAGTTTGTGTTGACGACGTAGCGACCAGTTTTGAAAGCTTCATCATTGCCGAGTTTAGTGCCTCGTTTCTACGTCATCAAGTTGAGGATTCCAATGTCTCCAAAGGGTACGAATGCATTTAATATATATATATATATATATATATATATATATATATATATATATATATATATATATATATATATATATATATATATGTATATATAGACACACACACACACACACACACATAGGAGACTTGGAATAGTTTTATGGGTGTAATTTTAGTCAAACGACTTTTTATTCTCAGAAAATATTTTAGAACTTTCTATAAAAGTTTTTGGGATTAAAAATGAAAAATTGGATTTTTTGAATTTTCGTTCGAAGTGTCGTTCAAAAGAAATTGTTGTTTGAACGAGAATTCGAACGAGTTTACCAACGAGGTTGCAAATTGATCTTTGTCTTACGTTCGATGTTTTGTCCTAACGAACTCGTTCGAACGAGTTTTTCTAGTGAATGTTTGGCCTATTTTCCCTTTGTAATCTCACACGACAAACTCAATCCAAATTCTGGGAATTAAGCATTTAACATCTCCATGATGTGTCCCACATCTGCCTCAACGACTTCACGTTCCACGATTTTAGGCTCGTTATGCAAGTGGTACTCAAGAAAACTCAAAATAGTGAAAGAAGGCACGATATGAAAGTTCAAGGGAAATTTGGTAATTTTACATCCACTGTATGGAGGTCCAATCAACTGTAAAGTTGAAGAACTCACAGTAACAAAGATATTGGAAGAAACGATACCTTAATTCGAGCTACAATGAAAAAGTTATGGCCCGTTGAAAATGGAGAAAATTTCGAGAAAATCCTTGGAAGAATGCTGTATATTTTTAAGCCCCAAACCCACGAATTTTTGCGAAACGAAGGACAAATCGGTTCGGGGGCGGACCGGTTCATGGTAAACCCAAACCGATTCGAGGTACCTAACACTGGAAAGAGTTCCAGAATTTTAAAACTCTCTTTGGTTTCCTTATAATAGCCAACTTCGGGGAGTTATTTTGTAAGACTTGGAGAGACGATTTTGAGAGTTTGAATTTCTCTAGTCTTCATATTTTTGAGTCCCAAGACTGATGTTTTGATTCACACAATTTCCATACCTTTGTGAATCCTTTTTGAAACCAAAGAACACTGCGCTGCTTTTGTTCAACCTTTGTGGAGAAGCCATTTTCTTCTTCATTGCTGACCACCTGGAGTTCCTGCGGGAGATTCCAGCGACAATATTTCTAGCCGTTGCTTTGAAGGTTTGATGAAGACACCGTGCTTTACACGTGTGGGTGATTATCAGGTTGTATGTAAATCAATGGTCTTGTAAATTATTCAAAGTTTTACAAATAAAAGGTTTTGCCCTTCGGGGGTTTTTCCTTAAATTTGTGTCACATGCTTTATGTGTTTACGAATTGACACACGCACTTTAGATGCATGATTAGGGGCTGATTTTATTTGGTTTAAAAGTACACTCTAATTAAATAAGGGTTACTTGGAAACTTGCAAATTAGTTCTATCAATTATCACACCGTCACGTTTTTCAAATTGGTATCAGAGCGGGTTACGCTAATTGATCGCGTGATCCTGATTTTTCAAGGATTTATTTATTTTGATACAATTTGACTTCTCACATCGTCAAATTGGTATCAGAGCGGGTTACGCTAATTTATCGCGTGATCCTAATTTTTCAAGGATTTATTTTTTTTATACAATTTGACTTCTCACGTCGTCAAATTGGTATCCAAGCCGGTTGCACTAATTTATTGCGTATTCCTATTTTCCACAAAATTTGTGTGATATTGATTTTCTTAAAAAATCAGTTTTGTGAAATATCGTAATTTTTCCAATGGAGCACTTATGTAATAGGATGCCCCCCTTTGATGACACGAGTCATAGTTTTGGTGATACAAATCATTTGAATTTGACGTTTGCTAAATGGTTGATTTTCTGGTAAAAGAAAATTCTCGTTTTAAAGCCGCGATGGATCTTTTGCAAAAGGTTCAAAATGAAAGAGATTTTTATCGTGAAAAACTTGTTTCTTTGGACCATGAATTTAATGCGTTAAAGTTGTCCAAAAAGGAGAGTGATGATAGGGTCCTATTTTTATAAAAAGAATTAGAGGACCTTAAAAATTCTATGGTTTGTGTTTGGGCCAAAGAGGACAAAATTATTTTAGTCAATGAATTTGTGGCACGTAAAGAGACTCTTAGGGAAACGTTTGCTTTAATTGAGGGAGAGAGAGATACCCTTTTTGGAATTGTAGAAAATTTGAAAAAGGCATCCCTTAAATTGGAAGAGTCTAATTTTTTTCTCGAGTAAAAAATTTTGAAGTTAAAAAATGATTTGATAGACTCGAGTAGGGTCAATAGTGATGGTAATGGCTCACCTTGTTCTCATGCTTCTAATGATAAAGCCAAAACCATTATTTGTTTTAGAGGGTCAACCAATTTCAAGGATGTTACAAAAGGTCAACACATAGGTGTCGTTCCACCCATTTACACATGTTCATATTGTGGTAGGAAAGGTCACCTTAGGCGTTTTTGTTTTGATCTTGGAAATGTTCGAGGAAGTTTATGTCTAGTGTTCCCTCGGGTACTAAATCCCCCACAAGACGTTTCACATCTATTTGGGTTAGGAAATCTCTTTTAGAGGCACTAGACTTTAGACAACTTGATTCTCGTTTGCTTGCACATGATTCCTCTCTTGCCATATAATATAAATAATTGTGTTTGCATGTTTGTCATACGCTAGTTTTTGTTTCATGATATTTATGTTTGCTAGCGTTGTGACATGTACTTTTTGTATAAACTTTTGCATTTGAAATATTTTGAAAAATAAAAAACGAATTTATTTTGCTAAAATTTTGAGAAAATCCAAAAAGATTTTTTTATTTGCACCGTTTTTGGATGGACACTTAGGATGACCGAGTCACAATATCATTCCATTTTTTTTATGTGACTATTTGATAGTGTTTTGAGACAATAGGTCAATTCATCCTTGTTATTTATAATGTTTGGAGTCATTGAGATGTAATTAAGTGTTACTTCTTACATGTTTGACTCATGATTTCCTTTAATGCACACAATCACGAATTTGTTTGATTAGAGTGCTTGTCTTATCAAATTTTGGTTGGGTGTTTTCACTTGAATCCTATCCTTAAAACGAACCAAGCGCGATAAATTTTGATAAGTAAATTGTGCATATAAGAATCGTTTTGTGAGTTTGTGTGCTTTGTTTGAAAATGGGGAATGGTTGCGAAAGGTTCATTTTGCCTGTGCGAACACTAAGCCACCGTTAAATTGGACCTAAAAAATGGAAGGATTTTATTAACCAGGATCCAAAGAGGTTTAAAAGAGCCCAAAAAAATTTAAAGGCAATAAAAAGAAATTCATGCAAATTATGGGCCATTTAGGTTTTTGCACCAATTCTCCAATGTTTGAGAATTTAGATTACCTCTAAAAGAAAATATATGTGAGGGAGTTTGTTTTGAGAATTAAAATGGGTTGGCACATCCTTGAAAGTCTTGAAAAAGCGCTATATAGTTTTGGACGTTATAGTTTTGGAAATCACCTTGACTTTAATTTGTTGATTTGCATAAGACGATGTCATATAAATTCAACAATTTTTGCACCTAAGGATACTTTTGATGTTCATTCATTAGGGGTACACATATGCATTGTGCACATATGATTGATTGAGTTTATTTATCTATCAAATGTGTTCACATCCATTCATTCCATTTTCATGACTTGGTTGTTTTGAGTTTAAAATCCATGGTGTGATTTTTGTATCATGTTTTACATATTTTACAAATTGTATCTTATTTTTGTGCAAAAATTTTGAAAAATCAAAAATAGTTTGTGAAGATTTTTTGAGCATCTCCTTGCAAGAGAACGTTTGCCATATTGATTGATTCCTTGTTTTGAATATCATGACACCTTGATTTTACTTGGTTGATTTATTCTTCTCATCTATCTATTTGGGGACATAATAAAGAAAGGGGATAAAGAATTATCATTTTATGGGGGAGTTTGAATTTTGTGGGAGTTTTTGAGATTTGACGTATGCTTTCATCATAAATTGGTATCTTTGTTTATCTCATTTCAAACTCGATACGTCACTTGGTACTTGATTTATCTCATGTGTGTAGGTTCTACATTGATGATCATACGTTACACACCCTAGTGAGAAAAGCTTCGAGAATTTTGAAGATTTCAAGAACAAACGATGAAGACATAATTATATGTACCTTTCCAGTTTTGAGTTCATGGGAGAGTAGATTTGTGTAGGCCACTTTGCTAGTTGATAATTCGGATTTTTTATATATGTATCGGCATAGACATAGGGGAGATTTGTAAGGGCATTTTTATCATGTCCGAAATGTTTCATTTGTGTATGTCATACGCCGCTACAAAAGGCACGTCTCTTCACGTTCTCACACGATGGACTCAATCCAAATTACGGGAATCAAGCATTCAACATATCCATCATGTGTCCCACATTTACCTCAACGACTTCACGTTGCACGATTTTAGGCTCGTTATGCAAGTGGTACTCAAGAGAAGGCAAAATAGTGAAAGAATGCACGATATAGAAGTTCAAGGGCATTCTGGTAATTTTATAGCCACCGTCCATAGGTTCGATCAACTGGAAAGTTGAAGAGCTTGCCACAAAGAAGATATTGGAAGAAACGACACCTCAATCCGAGATACGGTGAAAAAGTTATGGCCCTTTGAAACTGGAGAAAATTCTAAGAAAAGCTTTGGAAGAATGCTGTGTATTTTTAAGCCCCAAATCAACGAACTTTTGAGAACCGAATGCCAAACCGGTTAGGGGATCGAACCGATTCACGGTACACCTGAACCGGTTCGGGGTACCTGACACTGGCAAGAGTTCTAGAATTTTAAAACTCTCTTTGGTTTCCTTATAAAAGCCAACTTCGGGGGAGTTATTTGCAACACTTGGAGAGACGATTTTGAGAGTTATAATTGCTCTAGTCTTTATATTTTTGAGTCCCAACACTCATGTTTTGATTCACACAATTTCCATACCTTTGTGAATCCTTTTTGAAACCCAAGAACATTGCGTTGCTTTTGTTCAACCTTTGTCGAGAAGATGTTTTCTTCTTCATTGCTGACCACCTGGAGTTCCTTTTGGGAGATTCCAGCCGATAATATTTCTAGCCGTTGCTTTGAAGGTTTGATGAAGACACCGTGCGTTACACTTGTGGGTGATTATCAGGTTTTATGTAAGTCAATGGTCTTGTAAATTACTCAATGTTCTAGAAATAAAAAGTTTTTCCCTTCGGGGATTTTTCCTTAAATTTGTGACACATGCTTTATGTGTTTATGAGTTGACACACGCACTTTAGATGCATGATTAGGGTATGAATTTATTTGGTTTAAAAGTATACTCTAATTAAATAGGGGTTACTTGGAAACTTGTGAATTAGTTTAAACAATTATCACACCGTCACGTTTTTCACACCCACTAACCCATGATTTGCACCTACTTTTAATCATTTTGTTGGGGACAATTTTTAGTAGAACTTTTGAGAGTTTCTAAGATCTTAAGAAATAAAAATTTCCATACAAAGAGTTCCCTTTTTGTGTTTCATTGTCAAAATGATTTAATCCTCAAAAACACATACACCAATATGTTTTAGTTTATTTCCATGTTCCCTTATATATATTTGTTTCTTGGAAAGTTTATTTGGCACCTGGTTTTCTCTACTCCATCAAGAAGAGAGTTTGGGTTATTCTCCATACCCAAAAGGAGTTTGTTTGCGTGCTATGGTGTTCCCACTCGAAGAAAGGCTTAGCGTGAGGGTGACGGTGACCAAGACCCCCATCGGTGGATTTCGGGACCATGGAGGAGTCCATGGTTATCTACTAGGCGGAGGTGTTTACAAGAAGTAACATCAAGGCTTGGACGGAGTCAAGTTATTGGTGTAAGTCTACTGTCTTGTAATTGTAATTCCATAATTAATGGTTTTTTACCCTAGGGCCATTCGAGGTTTTTCCCATTTGGGTTTTCCTCGTACATTGGCGTGTAGTGTGATGTGATTTCTTTTTATCTTACAAAACACCTTAGAATGCATGCTTAGGTTTAAGTAAGATAAAATTGGGTTTAATCGCATTTTAGTTTAATTTGGTGCTAATTAAATTTGCGTGAATTTTAGACTAATTTAATTAAAGTCAAGATAATTTAATTTGGTAAAATTTTATTTGTCCTAAATAAAAAATTAAATATTTATTATTAGGCAAATTTTAAGGAGTTGTGTTGAATTAATTTGTTTAAATGAAAATTTCTATTAGAGTAATTTTATTTCACTTTTTGTTTAATTCAATTTTAATTTGAAAGAAATTAAAATTTTAAGTTTTCTTTTGTTTAAATTTTTGAACCATCGTATTACGCATTTAAGGAAATTATTGAAAAGGATTTTAAAATTGGGTGCCTCGTATTCCAACAAGTGGTATCAGAGCGGGAGTGCAAATTTATTGTGTTAATGTCGTTTTTACGTTTTGTTTAAAAATGGAATTTCCCCCTTTTCAAAATTTCCTATTTTTGATGGTTCCAATTACGCGTATTGGAAAGAGCGTATGAAATCGACAATAATGTCCATATATGAGGGGGCTTCATGTCTATCGTTATCGGGTGGTCTCGACCTATATGTTTAGTAGAAAACGAACGTGTCCCCAAACCCATAGAGAGATGGATTGAGAATCAAATGAAATTAGAAAATTTTAATTTCCAATGCTTGAATTCTTTGTTTAGTGCGGTTACACCGAATGAATTTAGACGTATCATGACGTATGAAACCGTTAAATAAGCTTGGGATATTTTACAACTCACCCATGAGGGAACTAGTGTCGTAAAAGCTTTGAAACTCCAAAACCTCACCCCTCAATTAGAGACCATAAAAATGCTTGAAAATGAAACTTTTGATGAATTTTATGCTAGACTTTCCAATATTGTAAATTCATCTTTTAATTTGGGAGAAACGATACCCGACGACCGAGTAGTAAAGAAAATTTTAAGGTCCCTACCTGATAGATTTATCCCTAAAGTGACCGTTTTAAATTTTTTACCCACCTTGCACTCTACCAAACTTGAGGAGTTAATAAGTGATTTACAAACCTATGAACTAGATATGTTTCCCTCCAAAAATGAAAAGAAAATAGATAAGGGCATTGCTTTGAAAGCCCAAAATGAGGAAAAACAAGTTGTGGATGATGAGTGTGATAGTGACTTAGAGGACATGGCTATGTTTGCGAGAAATTTTAGAAACTTTCTTAAATTTAATAAAGATAAGATTAAAAATGATTATAAGAAATTTGAAACATCTAAGCATGACAAGGTAGAAAAGATCCCTAAAACTTATAATGACAATCTTAATAGGGACGAATCAAATAGGTTTTATTGTCGCGAGGGTTATGTCCATAGGGCAAGAGAGTTACCAACTAAACTAAGGAGGGAAAAAAAACAATCTCGTACAATGATACCCTTAGCGATAGTGATAAGGAAGAGTGACCCGAATCCCCCATTGAGCGCAACTTTACCGCCTTCATGGAAAGTCATGTGAGCACCGATAATGAATCTTCCCATGAAGATATACATTTACATGACCATTCTGAGGCATTTGTTTATGAATCCCAAAAAGATGATGGTAATGAGAGTGGAGAAGAGAGAGAGAGAGAGAGAGAGAGAGAGAGAGAGAGAGAAAGTTATGCGGAGGTTGATGAGATTGAACTTCAAATTGCATTTAGAGAATTATATGAAGAATCTATTAAATTAAAAAGAGAAAATTTTAAGTTTGAAGCTTGTTTAAGAGAACGTTCCAAGGTCAGTGATGAGAGTGCGTTGGTTGAAGACCTTAGGACACGTGAGAGATCTCTTTGAGAGAAGCTTGAATATGTAGAAGGCGAGTGGGATAGCCTTAGAGGTTTGATGGAATCAATGAAACATGAGCTTGTTGTAGTAGAAGCGTGCCTCAAGTTTGGCTATTATATTTTGGTAAGAGGTTTCTCAAATACACCCTTTTTTAAACTACTACAAAAATGAGGTTGAGGAACTCCCAGGGTCCCGACAGAAACCTAAATTGAGAAAAAAACCCACCTAGGGTCCCGATAGAAGCTTATACTATGAAGGAACCGTTTGAAGGTCCATCGACCATAGATAATCCATATTGGTGCAGGAACCTAGGTCCCCTGGCCACAAAATATGCATAATTCGTGAAATTGCACCCAAGGTCCCTCAATCGCAGACAATTCATATTGGTGCAAGAACCTAGCCCCCCTGGCCATAAAAAAATGACTTTGGATAAAAGTGCACCCAAATTCCCTCGATCGCAGAGAATCCATATTGGTCCGGGAACCTAGGCCCCCGGGCTGCAGAAAATACATAATTGGTGGAAGTGCATCCAAGGTCCCCCAATCGGAGAGAATTTATATTTGTGTGGAAAGCTAGGCCCCTTGGCTGTAGAAAATGACTTTTGATGGAAGTGAACCCAAGATCCCTCCACCGCAGAGAATCCATATTGGTGCAGGAACATAGGATCCCTGGCCGCAGAAAATACATAATTGGCTAAAGTGCACCCAAGGTCCCCCGTCTGTAGAGAATTCATATTGGTGCAGGAACATAGGCCCCCTAGCGGAAGAAAATGACTTTTGATGAAAGTGCACCCAAGTTCCCTTAACCGCATAGAATCCATGTGACAACCCGCTTAAAATAATAATGGGTGGCCAGCACTATACTACCTTAAATCATGAATCTCAAATGGCTCAGTCTCAACATCAACTGACAATACTATATAGTATAAGACTAACTACCCGAAATCATATAAGTGAGATGTTAAAATTTAAATAAACACACCACGAATAACAAACCAACACTATAGAACTACTAATAAAAGAAGAAATGCATAAGTACTAAAATAAAGGAAAAGCTAGAAAATAATGAAATGTGTGTATACAAATGAGTATACCCGAATAAGATGTCGTGTCACAGATAACACAATAACTGAATTGGAAAAATATAAACCTCTATAAATATCCCTTGGGTATAAACCCGATATACAATATGAATCCGACCTAGATTCTTAAGGAAATAGAGGTGACTGCAATCTAAGTCCCGCAACAGTCCGCACATGTTACGGCTCCCAAGACTCTGGATAGAAGGGCATCCGGCATCCATGCGATGTGACACATGTAGTAATATATATATAGCAGGAGAGAAATATAAACGGGTCAGAGCCCGAGTTGTAAAAATATTTTAGCAAGTGTGTTAACCGTGCATAATAAATATAAATGCACTTATTTCATAATTTTAAAGTGGAGTTGCACTCCCGTGAAACCCCAACTCACCTCTCATCTAATAGCGCGCACCTATTCGCGTCCTGGAGTCTTAATTAAGTTACCCCACCCATAAGGACAACCTAACTTACAATAGGCACGGACTATACCCGCACGCCCCGCCATCCTAGCATAACCCAAGGATCCTTCCCATTCTAATTACACTTAATTATTTTTACACATAAATGACATACTCGGCTTAATTAATTCCAAATTTATAACTTGAACACTTAACCATCTTATTACTTTACATATTAACATTTAACTACATATTAAGAGTTTATTCTCTAAATAACATGCACAATTTAATAAGGACAAAACCTCTCTTTACTCTCAACATTGCACTACATTTCGTGCGTGGGGCGTCTCGCAAAGCGAAATCCAAACAAGGAACCCCCCCCCCCCCCCCCCGTTACACTACTCCTTGACAATGTCAATCGTAGGGATTGGTTATGCCATACATATAATCCAACTATTACAACTATCAAAATTAGATTACTCTCTAAGAGTGACCTCAATGTCTCCAATAAATATCCTTGGGATGATGTAACCGAAACATACCTTAAATGCGATACATCAACCCCCAACAATCTAGTACACCATAATCATCCAAGATGTACACCATAGAACTTTTATATCCTTCACCTATAGGATATGTATAAGTATATATGTATTTACTCTAAACGTATATATAGATACAATGATTTGTTCCCATAGCCAAGTGTACATACCACATATGATGTACAATGGCCATTCACATAATATACCCGGCTATATATATCACCGATAAACTGCACCATGCTATCATCCTCCCAGTGCCCATTTCACGTAGCAATACTGGGGACCACCTGGCGGGGCTAAACGACACCCATCCTTGTGATATACACACGCACACGACGTCCCGGGAAGCGGTCATAGCTCCTAACCGGCAATGAGACAAAACATACCCACCACGTCTCATCCAAAAAATACAAATCACATAATGACACACTGGACGACTATGACCTGGGGGATATCCACACTCTGCTCCTCGAGCCAAGGTGCTCACCCTCAACGCGCGCAACTTCCCAATGATAGCATGAGCGGGGTATGCTTAACCACATAAGTATATATATCATTCACATGCACAATAAATATACATCCATATGATCCCATCATATAATTAATCCATCATATACGGTTTAGATATCCACCACATGAGTATACGCATATAGCCATATTTATACTGTTATACATATATCCACATATCCACATAAATATACACACTATTTCTCATCCGTATATATAAGAATTATAAACTCTACCATAAGTATACATAGTCCTCAATATACTAGCCTTCGTCCCCTCACATTTTATTTACCTCGATATGTGAATAAAATCCCTCACTTGGAGCATATTCATTCATTTCTCCTATAATTTAATAATCTTCCAACATAGATATATCTCCACATTAAGGTTATCACCCAAAGTTTTGTGTAGGAAACTATCACTACACGTCTCATCTATATCCTAAAGTACATCCATATTTCTAATACTAATTTCGACTATTGGTATACATATAACTAATAGCCTATAAACCTCAAGCTTATCTCAAGTCCATTTCAAGTATTGGAGTTCCAATTATTACTCCCACACAATTATATGTATAAACTATACTGGCTAGAATTTCACTACAACCTATCCTAATTGATAGTACGATCCAATCATTTCGAATTTCGTCTATGGTTCAATTTCTCTTATGAACCCTTAATCCTATTGCATTACAATTTATTCCTTAATCTAAACATTACTAAGAATACGCGACCACTCTATCTCGTCGGTCCCCAATCTTATCCTAAGTGGAATCCTATTACAATACGGATTCGGTACACACGCCTTGGCCTATTATTTTGAGCCATGTCCTCACCACTCTCTCTCAAAGAGTCCCCAAATTGTATCCTAATAGCATCCTAACTCTATAAAGGTTCGGTACAAATATCGGCCTAGCATTTCACAACATACCCTCACGACTCTCTCTAAGAGTTCTTAACCTCACATCATATCTATACTCACTTTTGATTTATATTTAGGATTTCCAATCCCAATGAGGTCTCCCACTATCTCCATAAACACTCACAACTCCAATGCATGCACGCAAACATATCCCTTCCTTAAACTATTTAAAGAAGTCTCCATAATCATAATAATTGAGAAACCCCTTGTAAGTCTCTAAAACATAACTCTCACATCATATAATCATGTCCCAAATCGATAAATCCAACCAAAAAGAGTTAGAAATCATTGTAGAGAAAATTCCTCAAAATGCCCTATTTCCGAATCGATTCGGACCTATTCCGAATCAATTCGGCCCAACCAATTGATTCGGCCTCCAGGGCGAATCGATTCGGATCCAATGACCTGGGCGTCTGTTTCAGGCCGAATTGATTCGCCTTGGGTCCGAATCGATTTGGTCAATTCAAACCTACCAATTTCCCTAGGCCGAATCGATTCTCTTAAGGGGCGAATCGATTCCGGTCTGCAGATTTTGAAGGGTTCTTCTTCTTCAATAAAACCCACGAATCCTAAACCCTAAAATTTCACTTCTAGCCCCTAATCCTTCATCCTATCATGATTCTAAACCAATAATTCAACCCAAATCTGATCCTAACCCTTTCTACACCATCAAACACATATTTAAACATTGATTTCAAGATTAAACTAAAAAATATAGGTTTTAATATTAATACCCAAAATACATTTCTTTTTTCCATAAATTATGAAATGAAATAAACAAATGAAATATTTAGCAAGATTAAACACTTGGCTTGAGATTGTAGATGTTGGATCGTCCCCAGGATCGCATTTGGGCCGGAATCTCCAAGCTTTTCTTCCTCTCTCTCTCTTCCTTCTTCTTCCTTATTTCTTCCTTTCTCTTTTCTTTCTATTTCCCTCTTGTCACAAGTGAGAAGGGCTAAAATCGTAAGCCCTTAAATCCCTTAAAGAAATAAACCCAGTTTTAAATGTTAATACACACTTTAAAAGACTCGTTTACTCCAATTCGAGTCAAACTGACTTAAAAATATTTCGGAGCCAAAATAAAACCCAATGACAGTCATTTTGACTATCTCGACCCTTCTGACATTGATGGTACACTCAAAATCATCATCCGGAATACTTTGAAACGTTCTCTATTTTTGGACTTCAGTTCCGAAATTTTAAAATTCTCCAATGTAATTAAATTTTATTTCTCCCAAAATTAAATTTCTCAGTCCCAAAATCGTGGGGTGTTACACTCTCCCCCCCTTACAAGAATTTTGCTCGCGAAATTTGAGATATGCCTAGGACTTCCATCTCATCTAGTCCTTACATCTACCCTCTAGATCACTATGCCGATCATTCCCAGTTCTCACGTCGAACCACATAGATTTTTAAAATCAAACTAGCTACCCAGGGCGCCCATACACCCTGTACGTCGAGCTCAACTCGTACCATAATAACTCGGCACCACTAGCCTCAATTCGTAATATAGATCTCAGTAATATAATCTATAGCAACATATTAAGTATATAAAAGTTTGAAATTCCCACTGGTTGAACTCTTCTCAATTCCTGACACTAGCTACCTTTGTGCGGTGGAGGTCTCGCAAGAGAAATCCAAACAAGGAACCCTCCCAATACACTACTGTGTAGCTATGTCGGGGATTGAGATTAGTTGAACCATGGTTAATGTTTTATAAAAGATTTTCAAATTATAAATATTGCCCAAAGGCCTATGTAACAATATAATATAAAACAATTCCATGTGTTTCGACATGCCAAACAAACGCCTTATGTTTAAGACACAAGGCCTTAACAAATACAATACTCTAACCAATACCTAGTTCTCAATACTAGCACGACTATGAGCTAAATTTTCCGCTCAAAATAAATCTACTAAGCTTTGAACCTTTCAGTTATACAATTCCTTACATCACATCAACACCTTTCCACAAGATAATTTCTTCCCTCATTGGAACACTAGAATTACCTGTCCCAACCTACCCGTAACCCAACAACCTTTAGATTTCACACTCCCTAAATCAATATAGCAACTCTCTACTATCTCCTTAGAAGACGGTTTAATATCCCAACAAGATGTCGTATAAATACCACACTTGCTCACTACTCCCCAAGGCCTAATTCTCCTCAAAGAAATATCTTCTTAATAAATCCTTCATAACCATCCCGAAGGACAAGACGCTGTTGCGACTACCAAAACTCCCTCAGTCCTACTCAATGAACCTAAAACTTTAAATTTCTCACTCCCTCTTCCCAGAAGGCAATACTCCCGATATTGGGACAACTCCACACACCTAACATCGATAAAAGTCACCAACACCAGGTATCCTAACAAATGTTGAAGAATTTCTCAATCTAAACCTCCTAAGAGCTCCCTACTCTCTCCTCATCAGTACTTACCTTATCGATCACGAAACTCTCCATCTTATCTCTGCCTGAGTCACGAAAAGAAATACCTCAAATAAAAGCATACCCAAAATCTGTTATGGGTATTACATCTCTTATCTTGTCAAATCGACGTCTAAGATGAAGGCAACTGTGTCAGAACGTCATTCGAGCGAGTACCTCTCGCAGAACAAGATAAACGTAGGGAACACAACAATCCTACTAGTAGGGTATTACGTCAAAAACGTCAACGAAAGAATGCATAAAACACGCACAGATCCTAAAGACTCTAGAACCTGATGCTCTGATACCATCTGTGATAACCTGCTTAAAATAATAACGGATGGCCAGCCCTATACTACCTTAAATCAGGAAACTCAGATGGCTCAATCTCAACATCAAATGACAATACTATATAGTGTAAGACTAACTACCTGAAATCATATAAGCGAGATGTTAAAATTTAAATAAAACACACCATGAATAACAAACCAATATTATAGAACTACTAATGAAGAAGAAATGCATATGTACTAAAATAAAGGAAATGCTAGAATAAAATGAAATGAGTGTATACAAATGAGTATACCCGAATAAGCTGTCGTGTCACAGACAATACAATAACTGAATTGGAAAAATATAAACATCTATAAATATCCCTTGGGTATAAACCCGATATACAATATGAATCCTACCTAGATTCTTAAGGAAATAGAGGCGACTACAATCTAAGTCCTGCAACATTCCGCACCTGTTACGGCTCCCAAGACTCTGGATAGAAGGGCATCCGACATCCATGTGGTGGGACACCTGTAGTAATATATATATATAGCAGGAATGAAATATAAACGGGTGAGAGCCCGAGTTGTAAAAATATTTTAGCAAGTGTGTTGACCGTGCATAATAAATATAAATGCACTTATTTCATAATTTTAAAGTGGAGTTGCACTCCCATGAAACCCCAACTCACCTCTCATCTAATAGCGTGCACCTATTCACGTCCTGGAATCTTAATTAAGTTACCCCACCCATAAGGACAACCTGACTTACAATAGGCACGGACTATACCCGCACGCCCTGCCATCCTAACATAACCCAAGGATCCTTCCCATTCTAATTACACTTAATTATTTTTACACACAAATGACATACTCGGCTAAATTAATTCCAAATTTATAACTTAAACAATTAACCATCTTATTACGTTACATATTAACATTTAACAACATATTAAGCGTTTATTCTCTAAATAACATGCACAATTTAATAAGGACAAAACCTATCTTTACTCTCAACATTGAACTACGTTTCGTGCATGGGGTGTCTCGCAGAGCAAAATCCAAACAAGGACCCCCCCCCCCCCCCCGTTACACTACTCCTTGACAATGTTAATCATAGGGATTGGTTATGTCATACACATAATCCTACTATTATAACTATCAAAATTAGATTAATCTCTAAGAGTGACCTTAATGTCTCCAATAAATATCCTTGGGATGATGTAACCGAAACATTCCTTAAATGCGATACATCAACCCCCAACAATCTAGTACACCATAATCATCCAAGATGTACACCATAGAACTTTTATATCCTTCACCTATAGGATATGTATAAGTATATATCTATTTAATCTAAACATATATATAGATACAATCATTAATTCCCATAGCCAAGTGTACATACCACATATAATGTACAATGGCCATTCACATAATATACCCGGCTATATATATCACCGATGAACTGGACCATGCTATCATCCTCCCAGTGCCCATCTTACATAGCAATACTGGGGACCACTTGGTGGGACTAAAAGACACCCATCCTCGTGATATACTCACGCACACGACGTCCCAGGAAGCGGTCATAGCTCCTAACCGACAATGAGACGAAACATACCTACCACGTCTCATCCAAAAAATATAAATCACATAATAACACACTGGACGACTATGACTTGGGGAATATCCACACTCTGCTCCTCGAGCTAGGGTGCTCACCCTCAACGCGTGCAACTTCCCAGTGATAGTATGAGCGGGGTATGCTTAACCACATAAGTATATATATCTTTCACATGCACAATATATATACATCCATATGATCCCATCATATAATTAATCCATCATATACGGTTTAGATATCCACCACAAGAGTATACGCATATAGCCATATTTATACAGTTATACATATATCCACATGTCCACATAAATGTACACACTATTTCTCATCTGTATATATAAGATTTATAAACTCGGCTATAAGTATAAATAATCCTCAATATACTAGCCATCGTCTGCTCACATTTAATTACCTCGATATGTGAATACAATCCCTCACATGAAGCATATTCATCCATTTCTCCTATAATATAAATAATCTTCCAACATAGATATATTTCCACATTAAGGTTATCACCCAAAGTTTTGTGTAGGAAACCATCACTACACATCTCATCTATATTCGAAAGTACATCCATATTTATAATACTAATTTCGACTAGTGGTATACATATAACTAATATCCTATAAGCCTCAAGCTTTTCTCAAGTCCATTTCAAGTATTGGAGTTCTAATTGTTAATCCCACACAATTATATGTACAAACTATCCAGACTAGAATTTCAAAACAACCTATCCTAATTGATAGTACAATCCAATCGTTCTGAATTTTTCCAATGGTTCAATTGCTCTTGTGAACCCTTAATCCTATTGCATTACAATTTATTCCTTAATTTAAACATTACTAAGGATACGCGACCACTCTCTCTCGTCGGTCCCCAATCTTATCCTAAGTATAATCCTATTACAATACGAATTCAGTACACACGCCTTGGCCTACAATTTCAATCCATGCCCTCACCACTCTCTCTCAAAGAGTCCCCAAATTGTATCCTAATAGCATCCTAAATCTAGAAGGATTCAGTACAAATATCGGCCTATAAATTCACAACGTACCCTCACGACTCTCTCTAAGAGTTCTTAACCTCACATCATATCTATACTCACTTTTGATTTATATTTAACATTTCCAATCCCAATGAGGTCTCCCACTATCTCCATAAACACGCACAACTCCAATGCATGCACCCAAACATATAACTTCCTTAAACTATTTAAAGAAGTCTCCATAATCATAATAATTGAGAAACCCCTTGTAAGTCTCCAAAACATAACTCTCATATCATATAATCAAGTCCCAAATCGATAAATCCAGCGAAAAAGAGTTAGAAATCATTATAGAGAAAATTCCTCAAAATGCCATGTTTTCGAATCGATTCGGCCCACTGAATCGATTCGGCCTCCAGGGCGAATCGATTCGGGTCCAAAGACTTGGGCATCTGTCTCAGGCCGAATCGATTCACCTTGGGTCCAAATCGATTTGGTCAATGCAAACCTGCCAATTTGCCTAGGCCGAATCGATTCTCTTAAGGGGCGAATCGATTCCGGTCTGCAGATTTTGAAGGGTTCTTCTTCTTAAATAAATCCCACGAATCCTAAACCCTAAAATTTCGCTTCTAACCCCTAATCCTTCATCCTATCATGATTATAAGCCAATAATTCAACCCAAATCTGATCCTAACACTTTCTACACCATCAAACACATATTTAAACATTGATTTCAAGATTAAATCCAAAAATCTAGGTTTTGATATTAATACCCAAAATCCATTTCTTTTATCCACAAATTATGAAACGAAGTACACAAAAGAAATATTTATCAAGATTAAACACTTGCCTTGAGATTGTAGAGGTTGCATCGTCCCCGAGATCGCATTTGGGCCGGAATCTCCAAGCTTTTCTTCCTCTCTCTCTCTTCCTTCTTCTTCCTTCTTTCTTCCTTTCTCTTTTCTTTCTATTTCTCTCTTCTCAGAAATGAGACGGACTGAAATTGTAAGCCCTTAAATCCCTTAGAGAAATAAACCCAGTTTTAAATGTTAATACACACTTTAAAAGACTCGTTTACTCCAATTCGAGTCAAACTGACTTAAAAATATTTCGGAGCCGAAATAAAATCCAATGACAATCATTTTGACTATCTCGACCCTTTCGGGATCGATGGTACACTCAAAATCATCATCCGGAATACTTTGAAACGTTCTCTATTTTTGGACTTCAATTCCCAAATTTTAAAATTCTCCAATTTAATTAAATTTTATTTCTCCCAAAATTCAATTTCCGAGTCCCAAAATCGTGGGGTGTTACATTCTCCCCCCTTTACAAGAATTTCGCCTGCAAAATTTGAGATATGTCTAGGACTTCCATCTCATCTAGTCCTCACATCTACCCTCTAGATCACTATACCGATCATTCCCAGTTCTCACGTCGAACCATATAGATTTTTAAAATCAAACTAGCTACCTAGGGCGCCCATACACCCTGTACGTCGAGCTCAACTCGTACCATAATAACTCGGCACCACTAGCCTCAATTCTTAATATAGCTCTCAGCAATATAATCTTTAGCAACATATTAAGTATGTAAATATTTGAAATTCCCACTGGTTGAACTCTTCTCAATTCCTGACACTAGCTACCTTCGTGCGGGGGAGGTCTCGCAAGCGAAATCCAAACAAGGAACCCTCCCAATAAACTAATCTGTAGGTATGTCGGGGATTGAGATTAGTTGAACCAGGGTTAATGTTTTATAAAAGTTTTTCAAATTATAAATATTGCCTGAAGGCCTATGTAACAATATAATATAAAACAATTCCATGTCTTTCGACACGCCAAACAAACACCTTATGTTTAGGACACAAGGCCTCAACAAATACAATACTCTAACCAATACCTAGTTCTCAATACTAGCAAGACTATGAGCTAAATTTTCCACTCAAAATAAATCTACTAAGCTTTGAACCTTTAAGTTATACAATTCCTTACATCACATCAATACCTTTCCACAAGACAATTTCTTCCCTCATTGGAACACTAGAATTACCTGTCCCAACCTACCCGTAACGCAATAACCTTAACATTTCACACTCCCGAAATCAATAGAGAAAATCTCTACTATCTCCTTACAAGACGGTTTAATATCCCAAAAAGATGTCGTATAAAGACCACACTTGCTCACTCCTCCCCAAGGCCTAATTATCCTCAAAGAAATATCTTCCTCATAAATCCTTCCTAACCATCCCGAAGGACAAGACGCTATTGCGACTACCGAAAACTCCCTCGGTCCTACTCAATGAACCTAAAACTTTAAATTTCTCACTCCCTCTTCCTAGAAGGAAATACTCCCGATATTGGGACAACTCCACACACCTAACATCGGTAAAAGTCACCAACACCATGTTTCCTAACAAATGTTGAATAATTTCTCAATCTAAACCTCCTAAGAGCTCCCTAATCTCTCCTCATCAGTACGTACCTTATCGATTATGAAACTCTCCTTCTTATCTCTGCATGTGTCATGGAAATAAATACGTCAAATCAAAGCGTACCCAAAATCTGTTATGGGTATTACATCACTTATCTAGTCAAATCGACGTCTGAGACGAAGGCAACTGTGTCAGAACATTGTTCGAGCGAGTACCTCTCATAGAATAAGATAAACTTAGGGAACACAACAATCCTACTAGTAGGGCTTTATGTCAAAAATGTCAATGGAAGAATGCAGAAAACCCGCATAGATCCTAAAGACTCTAGAACCTGATGCTGACCTTTCTGGAGGGGTAGCCACCTAAGTTGCGATTCTGGCAGAGACGATTTTGTCATGGAAAGTGCTGCTAGAGCTTGTTATGGCACAGTCAGGCTTACCAACTGCTAAGAGCATGAGTTTGGAGGAGTTACCCTCTAAGGCTGTTACAATGATGGAGGTGGGGAAGTTTCTCTCCACCTCCCAGAAGAAGGGTCCTCATATATATGAGGAGCTACAAGACCCCTAATCGCATGAAATAAATGAGAAGTCATACCTCGAGGGGTATATCCCACCAAAATTTATCAAGTCCAACGGCAAAGGGGAGAACCCTAGAGAACATGTGAAGAGGTTTATTGAGTACTTGGAAGTGCATGTTGGTGACAATTATCTGAGGTTGAGGTAATTCTTTAAGACCCTCATAGCTAAGGCTTACACATGGTATTCCCATTTGGCACCTAATATCATACCTACTTTGGAAGAGAGGCACGGGCAGTTCCTTCAGAAGTTCTTTCTATAGGAGGATGAATTGACATTAAGGTATCTAGCACAAGAGGTCTAGAAACCTGGGGTACAGTTAATGAAGTACATTAAATAATTTGGCGAGAGAGCCTTATATGTGTATGAGGATGTGTTAGAGGCAAGGTTTGTGAAAATATGTGTCGAGGGACTCTTGGAGGAATACAAGTTGCACTTGATCAACGAAACTAGAGATGGAACTTTTAGAGAGTTCACTAGGGCTTCCAGCAAAATAGTTATGATTATCAATCCAATGGCCCCGGGTTAGAGGACGCAGGTGCCACAGACTTCTAGGAGGTTTCAAGTTTTGAGGAGGCAGGCAGTTAACTATGTGGATGGGAATCCCATAGGAAAGTCATTAACCTTAATTTGGTAAAATTTGGTTTGGCCTAATATGCAAAAATTAAATATTTATTGTTAGGCAAAATTTCTAGGACTTGTATTAATTGATTTTTGGGCTTAAAGTAAAAATTCAAAATTTTGATTTTTAGTATAATTTTAATTTTGAGAAAATTAAAATTTGTTTTACTTTTATTTTAATTTGTGTAGAAATTAATTTTTAATTTATATAGATTTTTAGTTGAACCATCTCTATTCCGCACGTATTAGGAAATTAATGATATTTAATTAAGTTAATTAAATTATACCCAAACTAATTTAGCACCAAATTAAACAAGAGTAGTGAATTAAACCATATTTTATCTGTTAGTCCTAAGCATGCATTCTAGGTGATTTTTCGAGATAAAATAAATTCACAACACACTACATCGCGATGTACGAGGAAAACCCACAACGGGAAAAACCTTGGATGACCCCTAGCCTTAAGTCCACTAAGTATGGAATTTTACAAATACAAGACAGATGACTTACACAACTCGACTCGACTCCCTTCAATCCCCTAACGCATCTTCTTATATCAACCTCTACTTAGCCGACAATCCCGGATTCCACCAGAACCTTGGAATCCACCAATAAAGCTTTGGGGAACAACCGTCAACCACACAAGGTGCCTTTCACCATGTGAGAATGCCATAGAAAAAACAAGTCTTCTTCTTTTCGGGAAGTAGAAGTAAACCCAAACTTCTCTTCTTTGAGGTGTATAGAAAAACTCGGTGGCAAACACTCCAAGCAGAGATACATATGAAGAAACTTTGAATAAATAAACTATGGGTGTATAAACCTTGATTTTGTTCTAAGGATTAAAATATTTTTACAAAAACAAAGGGACTTTTCTTGGAAGAATTTGCTCTAAAAAACTATCTTAGATGTATGAAAAAGTCTTAGAAAAAAGTGTCTTCCCTCACATATTAAAACTAGTACAAAGTTGTGGGGTAGTGGGGGGTTCAAAATGAAAACTGGCAAAAAAACGGACAAACTGAAATCTCATTTGAAATCTCGTTCGAACAAAATCTCGTTCGAATGACCTTAACTTTGGTGGGAGTACCACTCGAGGCGGGAGGACCCCTATAACAATTATGCGAGAGCACCACGGTGAATAATAAAGTTTAAAAATATAATGATACGGGGTTAATTTAATTAAATTACCAACATGGGGATTGGTTATTTAGAATCATATTGATGTGCATTGTGAATCACAATTATTTAGGATAGTTAGTTTTGTGCTATCTCGTTTAATTATATTTCGTTTAATTATAATATGATATTGTGATATTTATCTCGTACATTACTATTTTCTGGAGTCCAGGATCCTATTTGAGGTGAGTAGTGTGTATTCATGCTTGGGGCTCTAACCTCGTGCGTTGTCTAATTTTTTCAGGATAGGTTTTGGAGAAGTTACAAAGGATTTTTTTGGAGATTTTCATTTGGAGATGCAGTTGGAGTTATTTACTTTAAGATTACTAGTTTAGTTTAGTTTCCATTTCTTCGCATTTAATTGTATGGTTTTATTTGAGATGTTCATTATGAATTCAGATCATTCGATTTTATATTATTTGAGACTGGATTATTAATTCGGAGTTTTAGCATGTGATGGATAAAATACAAATCATATTATAGTCAATTTCATGCTTTCAAAGCGTAAGATTGTGAACATTGAAGTATTTTTCAAACATTCAAAACCAATTTAATGAAAAAAACTTGTTTCCACTTTGTTAGCGTTTTTGAGAGTTTCTCAACACCCTGATTTACGATAAACAAACACGCAAGCATATAGTCAACAAACTAACAAATGAAAAATTAATTAATGAACAACAAACAACAAAAAATAAGATCCCCAAATCGCAGAATACCTATCGAAGAATACCATCATCCCGGAATACCTGTTGAAGAACAAACTAACAAAAAAAATCAAATCATCCCCAAATCGTTGAAGAACAAACCAATAAAAAAAAAATTACAAAAATAGATCCCAAAATGATGTGTGTGTGCGTGTGTGCGCGTTTGTGTGTGATAGATTGCGTGCGTGTGTTTGTGTTTCTGTGTGCGTGTGTGAGTGATTCTGTATGCGTGTGCATCTGTGTGTGCATGTGTGTGAGTGGGGAAGGGGGGAGGGGGGTTTACAAGGGGAGGGAAGGGTCTCCATCCGGGGCCGGATCCGGAGCAGGATTGCCCTGTGTGTGTTTGTGTGTGTACGTGTGTGTGTGCGTGTGTGTGAGTGGTGAAGGGGGGGGGGGGGATTTACCAGCGGCGGGAGGGGGAGGGATCTCTGTTGAGGTGAAAGTGAGAGAGAGAGAGAACCGTTTGAGGTGAGAGAGTGAGAGTGAGAGTGAGAGAGAACCGTATGAGGATATCGGGGAGAAATCAAAAAGGTTAAGGGGGAAATGAAAAAGTGGGCTTAAAATTCAAATTTTCATAAGAATTCATCTCAACCCTTAATTTTGAAAAAATATCTTTTGATGTGGCACTCATCCTCACCCTTAAAAATGTACAGATTTTCAAAAACCAACCTAACTTATATATATATATATATAATTTTTCTAGATATTGTTTGGATTTGAGGACTCTTAGAGAGTTTTATGTTTTGAGAACTCTTCTAAACGGCCCAAGACTTATATATACTCGTATTAGAAGTCTTTTAGTTTTCTGAATTCCGAATATAAAAACCAACATATTTAATTATTAAAAATAATTAAATCCAAAATTTTATTTTTCTCTAAGTTTTGAATTAATTAAATAATTAATAAAAAGACAGGGTGTTACATACTTCCCATTAGCAAAGGAATTTTGTCCTCGAAATTAGACGAAGGATAAATATCAAATATAAATACCGAAACATAAAAAAGGCTCACACACGCTTACTCATTAAATGCCATAATTAGGCGCCCATACACCCAATACTACGCACATTACCCCAGAAACAACAAAATAATATAAACAACTTAATATATATATATATATATATATATATATATATATATATATATATATATATATATATATATATATATATATATATATATATATATATATATATATATATATATAACTATGAAAGTAACGGCGTACCACGCGCTCTCACAAATCACCACTCGATTTTATTTTCGATAATCTTCGCAACACATAAATCCTCAAATCAAATCACATCGCAACATCGATATAATAGATACCCAAAAATTTATACAAATGATCTTCCAAATAATTAACGTCTCCAAAATCAGCTCTAAGGATCCTCATATCAAGCTTACTAATTCTAAGCTCAATGCCTACAACGTCCTTAACACAAAATTATATATCTCCAAGAAACACATCTAACACGTATGCTAGACCCTCTACCTTAAGGAGTACGAATAAATAACGTGAATCAAGGATCGATAATTCATAAGTTAAATGGAATCACAACCTACGAGACCTAATATCATGCTCTTATACCATCTGTCACACCCCGCTAAAATCTTGCGTCAACTGCCACCAAAACTAAGCCGAGCGTGACTAAATAAATTTCCATTCTTAGCATGAGACATAAATAAATCAATCCACAAGATAAATAACATAATCAATCCTAATGATAACAACTAACGGTGCTATAAGATATCCATCACATGATAAAACTCCCAATTAATAATCCAATCTCCAATAATTTATAACGGAATGATCTGAATTCATAATTAATTTCTGAAATAAAACAATACCATTGTGGAACAGAATGGCCCACCAAAACAATAAAAAGAGTCTAAATAAACATGAGAAGGAATGGAAACTAAAATAAACTACTAAGCGTAAAATAAATAACTCCGACAGCATCTCGAAATGAAAATCTCCAAAAAAATCCTATGCAACTTCTCGAAAACTTATCCTGAAAAAGTTTGATAACGCACGAGTTCAGAGCCCCAGGCATGAATACACACTACTCACCTCAAATAGGATCGTAGAATCCAGACTGCAGCATTATTCGAGATCAATATCACAATATAATATTTTAATTAAACGAAATATAATTAAACGCAATAGCACAAAAATGACTATCCTTAATAATTGTTATTCACAATGCACACCAATTTGATTTTAAATAACTAATCCCCATGTTGTTAATTTAATTTAATTAACCCCATAGCATTATATTTCTACACTTTATTATTCATCGCGATGCTCCCACATAATTATTATAGCGGTCCTCCCGCCTCGGGTGGTACTCCCACCAAAGTTTTACACTTTCCCTTGTCAAAACGACCGTTGATCCGTCTAAACTGTTGACCCCGCAATTTGACAGGGTTCCAAACAAGTCACAACATAAAATGCCAACTGACCCGTTTAAACTGTCGGTCCCCGCTATTTGTGTCGCCCATGTTTTAATACCCATTATTATCTGAGGCATTAACTTTCATTTCTCAATTTCACAATTAACAAATTATCCCATCCTTTGTATCGATGTGAGATCCTCAAAATACCCCTTAGTCCCATACATAAAGGTTCCCAAAGTACACGTACGTCTTATCCTACATATAGGATGAATTACTAACGTTGATCACGTCTCAGTCTCATGTCCAGGCTAACGAAATGACGATAAAGCGTAAAAATCTTCCCCACCCTGGAATATAGAATAAGCAAAAATTTAGATTAACTAGTCACATACTTAGCAAGTGTAAATTATGACCAAGGCCTATCCACAAGTCCCATACCTAGTAAGCATCCTAAAATAGGGTAGCAAAACACTACCCAAAAGTCCCTCGTCCCCGCGATGGCAGTAGTGATAGAAACAAATCACACCAAAACAAAATTCAATATGCACAACATAGCAATTTAATCACAAAGTCCCAATTTAATTTAATTCATTTATTAACACCGTCGTTAACTTCTACACAATTAACTCCATTAAAAATGTTAAATTATTTAACATCAAAATAATCTTCAATATGACATAATCGTTTTCATTTATAAATCATTTACTTCTTATAAGTGTAAACGTGTCTCATTAATCATAGAAATAATCGCCATAAAATTCTACAAGAGGACCAACATCGAATATCATAAAAATCCAAAAATCTAACCAACTCATCCAAGGGTTTCAAAGATAAATTCATATTAAAAAAAATCACAAAAACAGTCCCATAATTAAGAGTCCACTTTCTCTAATTAAGTTACTAATTGATTTTGATCAAAAACACATTATTAAGGTTTTAGACTACACTTAAAACCCATAATACTAAAGAAAAGGAATATATTATTCATGTTTGTGATTTAGATGAAGAAGATCTGAGTTGACAGTTGGATTCCTCTCGAAAAATTAACAAAGAGTCGTTCTCGAAAAATCTTGATAAAACACCAATTTAGCCTTCAAATATTGAGTCAAACACTTGATTAAGTTTGGGGATATAGTTTGTAGATGAAAGGGAATAATTTAGGAGAGGTTTTCTGGCTGAAATGTTGATGATAAAGTGATTTGAAAATCCAAGCCACGAATTTGTTGTGATATATAAAGGATTAAGAGTATGATTAAGAAAATAGTTCTAATCAGATATAAATAGTAAAAAAAATATTCCAGGCGATTAGTCCTTTGGAATGGGCTGAAATTTGGGGGCATAGTAGCTGAAGATGAGAGGAAGCTGCCCAAAAAAATTTCAGTTCTATCGGAAGGTGGAATATTTATATATATATATATATATATATAAAGATAGATAGATAGATAGATAGATAGATAGATAGATAGATAGATAGATATTTTTATGATTTGAGGACTCTTAAAGAGTTTTATGTGTCGAGGAGTCTTCTAAGCGGCCCAAGACTTATGTACGAGACCTAAGATCGTGCTCCGATACCATCTGTCACATTGCTCTAAATTCTAGCGTTGGTTGCCACCAAAACTAAGTCGGGCTTGAGTAAATAAAATACCATTCTTAGTATGAGAGATATATGAGACATAAATAAATCAATCCAAAAGACAAATAACAATATCAATCGCAATGATAACAACTAATGGTGCGATAAGAGATCCATCACATGCTAAAACTCCCAATTAATAATCCAATCTCCAATTATATAAAACCGAACGATCTGAGTTCAGAATGAATATTTGAAGTAAAACTATACAATTGTGGAATAGAATGCCCCACCAAAACAACAAACTTAGTCTCAATATAAATGCAAAGTAATGGAAACTAATCTAAATTACTAAGCGTGAAGTAAATAACTCCAGCTGCACCTCCAAACGAAAATCTCCAAAAAAATCCTATCCACCTTCACCAAAACTTATCCTGAAAAGGTTAGAGAACGCATGAGGTCAGACCGCCGAGCATGAATACACAGTACTCACCGAAAATAGGATCCCGAAATCCAGACAGTAGCATTATATGAGATAAAAATCACAATATAATATTTTAATTCAATGAAATATAATTAAACGCGGAAGAACAAAACGAGCTATCCTCAATAATTCTTATTCACAACGCACACCAATATGATTTTAAATAACTAATCCCCATGCTGTTAATTTAATTAAATTAACCCCATATCATTATATTTCTAAACTTTATTATTCATTGCGGTCCTCCCGCATAATTATTATAGCGGTACTCCCGCCTCGGGTTCTATTCCCACCAAAGTTTTACACTTTCCCTTGTTAAAATGACCGTTTATGCATTTAAACTGGCGATCCTACGATTTGACAAGGCTCCACACATGACATAAAATGCCAACTGACCCGTTTAAACTGTCGGTCCCCGCTATTTATGTCGCCCATGTTTTAATACCCATTATTATCTGAGGCATTAACTTTCATTTCTCAATTTCACAATTAACAAATTACTCCACCCTTTTTATCGATTTGATATCCTCAAAGGTAACCCTTAGTCTCATACCTAAGGGTTCCCAAAGTACATATACGTCGTATCCTACATATAGGATGAATTACCAATGTTGATCACATCCCAGTCTCGTGTCTAGGCTAATGAAATAACGATACAGCGTGAAAATCTGCACCACCCCGAAATGTAAAATCCTCAAGAATTTACACCAACTAGGCCCATACCTAGCAAACGTGAATGTTGATACGAAATTTAGTCTACTGACGTGGATTAATTATGTGGAGACACGTGTCAATCTACATGGCACCCACAAACATTTTTGAACAAAACACTGACTCCGAGGAGCTCAACCTCCCCGACCAACTCAGGCACTCCGAGCAACAAGTGTTCTCCGAGAAACTTCATTCTACCGAGCTACTCACCCCCCCGAGGAACTATTATACTCCAAATAACTCAAGATCACCAAGCAACTAAGAGGCCACGAGGAACTCAGGGGCCCGAGCAGCTCAAGCGTGTCGAGCTACTAAGTCGGTCAGAGTTACTAAGTCGGTCCGAGCAACTCAAATACTTATGGCGTACGCATTAGAGAAAACCGAAGGATAATTGCGCATTAAATGCACAATTATTGTCGTATAAATGTACACGCCTACTGGACAACTATATTCTTTCACATGTACAGCCTTAAGGCTATAAATACATTGTATCCTCCTCATTGTAGGGGGACTCGAAATTTCTTGGTAAAAACCTGTTATCGAGAATTCCAAATAGTGAACAATAACAAAAACAGTGGACGTAGGCCATTCTTTCAAGGCTGAACCACTTTAAAATTCTTTTGTCTTATTTATTTTTATCTGTGATTGAATAATTAGAGATAGTCTAATTTTTTACATCAACAGATTGGCGCCATCTGTGGGAAACGACTGTAATTATCGTTTTTCACCAAAACCATTCATCATCAATGGCTGCTCATCCAGAATTCGGTAATCAAAACCTTGGGATTTCTCCAAATCCATCCGCTCCTCCAAATGTTCAAGATTTGGCTGGTATAATGGCCAACTTGGCCCAGGACCAGTCGGCCATGCAAGAGACCATGCGATAACTCATGCAAACAATCCAAGGCGGAGTTCCGGCCCAGTCAAAACAGCGAAGCATTCAGAGAAATACCCGATTACCTTCTAGGAGAACATCATTCCCAGAGGAATCTCAATCCAGACGTACTGATTCATATCGTACTCAGAGATCTAACGATCCTTCATATCAGCCTGGACGAACTTCCTCGGTACGAGCTACAAATACTCAACAAAACATCATTTTATCTCCAGAAAGGACAAGTGTTGTCGAAAGGTTGAGTGGAGTCTCTCCTTTTGATCGTTTAGGTCCTAGGAGGAATAGAAGTCCCCTTAGAATTATGTCGAGGAACTCTCAACAATAATTTGATAAGAAGGAAGGCTCTGCCCAATCACAACCAGTTGCTCGTCATGAAAGATCCCAAGAGGCTAATTCAACATGATTAGTTGCTTGAAATACTAGAATCGAGGAAGGAAATGAGGCATGGAAAGGCTCAATGCAAAGGTTGGAGGATAAATTAGGGGAGATGGCTAAACCCAAGAATCCTCTATAAAGGACTTTTGTCCGAGGAACACCATTCGTACAAGAGATTGTGGACTTTCCCACACCGTCAAAATTCAAAGCCCCAATAGTAACACCAAAGTACGATGGAAAATATGATCTTGTTCTCCACATAGAACAATACCAAGATGTTGCTGACATCTATGCAGTTCCTGATGAGATGAGATGAGATGCAAGGCATTTTTAGGAACTCTTACCAGATCTGCTCAAATATGGTACAACAATCTTCCTCGGGGGAAGATTGGGACTTTCTTTCAACTGGTCGAGCTCTTAATTGGAAATTTCTATTTTGGAGCAAAACCTGTTAAACAAGTACCACACTTGTTAAGTATTAGACAAAAGGCAGGTGAGAGCACCAGGGATTGCATTACTCTTTTCAATAACGAGAAACTGGAAGTAATTGACTATGAGGAGAAAACTGCAATTACTGCTTTGATGAGTGGGCTACTACCTAATAAATTGTACTAAACTTTGGCCAATGATCCGCCCAGGACCATGTCAAAACTAATGGCAAAAGCAGTCAAAATCATGAATGTCGAGGAAGCTATGGTTGCGAAGAAGAACATGGACACTAAGGAGACCAAAGTTGAGGCCGATAAGGTTGAGAATAAGGAACAGAAGAACAATGGTGGAAACAAGCAATCAAAGGCAAAGAAAGCATTGGAACAATTGAAGAAATTTGGAAATTATACTCCTTTGAAAGTAGATATAAAGCACATTCTGGAAGAGATCAAGAACAGCGAGGAGCTAAACTGGCCTGAAAAAATGAAGACAGAACCTGACAAGAGGAATAAGTTCAAATATTACGAGTTCCATAAGGATCATGGTCACACAATAAAAAACTGCATAGCTCTCCAGAACGAATTTGAAGCACTCATTAGACGAGGAAAATTGACCAAATATGTTGATCGTCAAAATGATGATCGAACCAGAGAACGAGGAAGACAGAGGTCTAAATCTCCTCTTCAGGCAAAGGACGACAAGAAAAGAGACCATGAAGATGATCCCGAAGATGACCCCGATCTACCCAAAAGACCAAGACAGTCAGAACGTGAGGTATTTTCAATTCGTTTTGGATCATTTGATTGTAATGTTATTACAGGTGGAGATGCGGGAGGTGGAGACCTTACTGTAGAGAGGAAAGCTTACCTCAGTGAGGCTCAAACTTTTTCATACTTTCAATGAATAAATCTAGCTAAGGATGATCGCCCAAGGAAGGTGAACAAAGATAAACTGGTCATTGGTTTCTTTAAGAATGACCTCGCAGGTGTGCTATATCCTTATGATGATCCATTGGTGATCAAAATGAGGATGAAGGAATTGATGATCTCAAGAGTACTGGTGGATAATGGCATCTCGGCAGACATCATGTTCTACTCATGCTTTGAGAGCTTTAATCTAAAGTTATCTCAGTTGGAGCCTTATCACAGGCCCCTCCTCGGTTTTGCTTGTGAGAAAGTTTTTTCACTTGGGACGATCAAGTTGGATATGGTCATCGGTACATGGCCTGCTTGTCGAACATAAAGATTACGCTTTTTCGTGATGGATAAGAATGTCCAATCAACATAAAATATCATCATGGGAAGGGTAGGTTTGAACATGTTCAAAGAGGTACCATCAACTGTACATCAATGCCTAAAATTTCCAACCAATTTTGCAGTAGGAATTGTGAGGGGTGACCAAAAAGTTGCTCGGGAATGCTACTATCACTACACCAAATCTTCCCATTTGTCAAGGTCATTGACCTTGACAAATCCAACTTGTCAAGGTCAATGATCATGAAATTTCGAGGCGAGATAACTTTTTTTGTCACGATAGGGTCACGGTCATTGACCTTGACACAAAACTCGCGTTTTGTGTCACGGTCGTGTCGCGATCAATGACCGTGACATGTTTGTCACGTTTATAACCGTGACAAAGCCGTGACCCTTTTTAAAAAAATTATCACGGCCAATGAGCGTGACAAGTCCGTGACAACATTTGTCATGGACGTGTCACGGTCAAAGACCGTGACAATTCTCGGCAGAATTTAAAAAAAATCTGTTGGGCAGTATGGACACTGCCACTGCCCAGTAGTATATTTGTACCTGTTATAGCAACGTTGTACCTGTTCCAAACATCATATATCCGAACAAACTAAAGATAATGCAAATATATATTCAAATAAGAAACTATTTAAAAAGAAACAACATCACCATCATTTTATCTCAAATCTACAAACTATTTGCATGGAAAAGAGATTTTGTACCGCGACGCTCGGGAACACCTCCTTATCCTTCCCTTCTCGTCCGAATAGCCACATAAGTATAGAGCATATGTGGCCTACCCTTAGGGCCACTCCCTGTCCCCTGAATTGAAATAAAGTAAAATTAGTATCCGCCCCTCAAATATAGATAAATATAAATCGTAATTGAAATCGAAATCGAAATTGACATATAAATATAAATACATTACCTGTAGTGTCACTGAAACAGCTAACTTGAGCTCATATGGCACCTCCTTCCAACTAATGTACCCTGGGCAATCGTGTCAATTATAATTCTCTTCATATCTAAACACTAAGATATACCATAATCCTATGGAGTTATGCGTTGCAAATTCCTTCCAACCGTTGTGTAGCCAAAAATCAGCAGTTGAAGTTGTCAATTCCACCTTTCAATGGTCTCAAATGTTTTGCTAGAAGTTCCAAGTGGTGGGGTATGGAAAGTGGAATTGAAAGCTTCAACTGGTGATGTTTGGCTACATAACGGTTGGGACGAATTTGCAGAGCATCGCTCCATAGGATTATGGCATTTCTTAGTGTTCGGATAGACGAAGAGATTCAGTCTCCTCTCCACAAATAGGACACCCCACATAACTATGTACTAATCACCTATTAAAGGTAAGAAGCGTATATTCATGGATTAGTATAAACAAAACTTAGATGTAGTTGGAATATTTATGTATTAATCTCCTCTCCACACACGCACACTACACAAGAGTGAAAATGATAAAGTGCACATCAAGTAAAAGCATTAAAAATGGATGTTTCGGTACAAATTGAAATATTTATTACAAATTGAAAATTTGTTTCAAATTCGGGTTATCATAAAAAATGGATTGATATTCGGTAGGAGCAGCCAAGTCATCCACACTACTATTTAGACGCCTTGGCGTATGTTGGACAATTGACCACGGCTCGTTGTTGATATACTCCGAGTAAAACACTTGCTTAACCTTTTGAAATGCACAAACAAACGGATCATCGCTCACGTGGTCGTTGCTCTTCAACTTGGACAAGTCAACCATGATCAAATTGGTGACAAGATTAACTTTACAAGCATTTTTATCCTCAACTCTTACCCATTCACAGTAAAATACAACCTCTTTGAAGCTTATATAATCCAATTCAAATATATTTTGGATTACACCATAGTAAGTCATTTCAGCTTCAACGAGGTTTTTATCTTTTGCGCTCGCTCGAAAGAAACTAAGAGCCTTATATGAAATTCTCGAGTTCTGTACATTTGTACTTTCCTCGTACACTTTAGCGCCGAAAATGTAACCGTTCACTCGATACTTTTTGTACTCTTGTGCCACGAACAAGGGTCCAGTGACTAGACGAGCAAGACTTGATGTCGCATCACCCATCTTTAGGAGCTGAGAATATAGATAAATTAATTATATTAGTGATAAAATTTTAGTGTAATGTAACGTTATATAATGATTGTTTTCATTATAATTACCTCTTATGTCAACCATAGCCTAAATTCACTATCTGATTGTACCATTGTTTTTCGTCTTTTATTGTTCTCACAGGCTTCATATTTACTGCATATTACAAAATTAATCATGTATAAAATAATCTAAAATAATGTTAAACATTATAATATTCGAAACTTACTTTTTCCATTCTTCGACATCTTCATGTGTGTCAAATAGATAACGAGCTACTTGTTCATGTTGCAAACTCGTTAATTTCACTCGTTTTCCCATCACATTACCACCATCATCGAGGAATTCATTAGTGTCATCAACGCTGGTCGAGTCAGGCATATATTCCCGAGTATATATTGATGACTCCACGGTGATGTATTCCTCTGCAATTGATCCTGCAATATATCGCGTATTCTTGACGTAATCTTTAAAAACTTTCATCAATCTTTCAAACGGATACATCCACTGATATCTAACTGGACCACAAAGAAGTGCCTCATCGCATAGGTGTACCAATAAGTGAACACTTATGTCAAAGAATGCTGGGGGAAAGTACTTCTCCAATACACAAATCGCTTCGTTCACAGCCAATTTTGCGGCCACTATGTTTTCTCGATTCACTACCTTCTCACACGAGAGGGAGAAGGTAATACTAATTTGCATAATAGCCCTACGTAAATCCTTGTGCTTGGAGAAACAGTGCTTAAACAATAGAGGAACCAATTGCATGATCACATGCCAATCGTGGGACTTACACTTATGTAACTCATGAGTAACATAATTCATAATCCTTTGCAAGTTGGACGAAAAAGTAGATGGGCACTTCAAATTATATATTGTGTCTAGAAGCACCTTCCTTTCCTCACTCGTCAAAGTAAATGCACCAGAGGGAATTATTGTCCTTCCCCTACTATCTTCTTTCAACCATAGTTGTGGTTTAAGTTTTAATGTTTTAAGGTCTTTTCGTGCATTTTCTCCATCCTTCGAATGACTCCCCCAAGGCAAGTACCCACAATATGTTCAGCGAAGTTCTTCTCTGCATGAATCACATCCAATACATGGCGCACCGGGTTTTTTTTCCAATAAGGCAAGTCAAATAAAATTGACCTCCGAGACCATGCCTTTCTTATCTCAGTTTCATTCCCAGTTGGGGTCTTCTTATACTTGACATTCTTAAATTTGGGATTCTTACCTGGCATATTTGGGCCACATTCAGAAGATTTATTTTCAATTTCTGAACCCGAAAGTTGTCTCGGAGGTAGCCTATGTTCAACTCCGCCCAATAAAAAATTGGAACCTTTCTCAAATCTGAAACTATGAGCTGGGGTAAAAACCTCCTGTGGCAATGGTATACATTTTTTAAGCTAGAGGATAGACGAAGAGATTCAGTCTCCTCTCCACAAATAGGACACCCCAAATAACCATGTACTACACATTCGGATAATGTCCCATAAGCTGGAAAATCATGAATTGTCCACATCAACATAGCTTTCAGCGTAAACTCTTCTTTTCTAAAAGAGTCAAATGATTGCACACCCTCTTCCCAAAACTCATTTAATTCTTCTACCAAAGGAGCCAGGTAGATATCAATGTCTTCACTTGGTGCCTTTGGCTCAGGTATCAATAAAGCCATCATCGAAAATTCAGGTCTCATACACTGTGAAGGAGGGAGGTTGAGTGGGGCTAGGATCACTGGCCATACACTCTGATTGGTGCTTAGATTTCCAAATGGATTGAAACCATCTGTTGATATAGCCAAACGAATGTTGCGTTGTTCTCGATCAAAATCGGGATACTCAAAATTCATCCTCCGCCAGGCAGTAGAATCAATAGGATTACGCATGATATTACCCCCTACTTCTTCCCTAGCATGCCAAGTCATTGCCTCTGCAATCCATGGTACTATGAAAAATCGCTTTAATCTAGGCCCAACGGGAAAATATTTCAATACTTTTTGAGGCACTTTTGATCTTGTGCCTTCCTTACTAGTATATTGGACATATCTAGGTTCATCGCATACCGGACAACGATCGAGATTTTCATACTCCTTTCGGTATAGTATGCAGTCATACACACAAGCATGAATCGATTTATACTTCATTCCCAAACCTTTTAAACCATTCTTCATAATAGGATAGCTATTTGGAAGTGTATTCACCTTGGGTAATAAGCCCTTCACCCATTTCATAATTCCCGTCACGCTATTTCCAGACAAACCGTACTTCGTCTTCAAACTGTGCAAACCAACCATGGCATGTAGAGTTGTTTGATCTTTCTCACAACCAGAGTATAACGGTTGGGTCACCTTAAATTTTAAACTTTGGTAATCATCGTCAAGTTTTATTGTGTTATCTTCACGAGCACTTGAATCTTCTACATCATCGATAACCTCATTCTCCTCAGCTTCACAAACTCCGTACGCATCATCAACTAAATCCTCTAACATATTATGATCTACGTCGTCCCCTTCTATATCTATTCTACTTGTTGAAGGTTGTTGTGAAGGTTGGTCGGGGACAAAACGAACTTTCAATTCACCGTGAAAACTCCCAAATCGATAACTATCTTGCATACCCGATCTTAACAAATGTAGTTCAACTGTTTTCCACTCAAACACCTTACCATTCTTACACCTAGCACACGGACACAGAAACTCTTCATCATTACGACATCTCTTTGCATATTTCACAAATTCGTTAGCACGTCTGCGAAACACATCCCCCATTCTATTAGTCTCACCCATCCACTCTTTGTATTTCGGATATCCCATCACAGCTACCACAACTAAACACCTATTAAAGGTAAACAAAACTTAGATTTATAGTATGTTTTATTTAATTATCCCATCATTTAATTATCCTATTAAAGGGTAAGTGGTCCTATCCCATTTAAGAATACATTTTTCTGTAATATACTTAACAGCTCATGCACATTGTTACGATTTGAAAAAAATTCGACAGCATATCCCCTTAGTTCTCCAAGTACACGACGTAGATTGGCAGGTGTGAGTGTTATTTCAATTGGTCAATTGAAATAACAGACACACTTGTCAATCTAGTATGTACCCAGAGAACATTAAGATACGACTGCAGAACTTCCCCCAAAAGTAACAACTTTAAGCCAATAAGAATATTATACAGAAATTATATAGTCTCAAACTGTCCAAACGGGACAATTCGAGAGATCTCATTACAGGGGTAATGACTCTCAAACGGGTCTAAGGGCTATTTAATTCGTACGCATAAGAACTAGAATGCTAGTGATTCGTATCGAATATTGCATATTTCTGCCCATTATCTTTATGCATTCTAGCGCTTTTACGTTCCTAAATGCCTATAATTATGCTCATTAACCAGACAACCTTGGATTTGGATATATACATGCGTTGCAGGGGTTATTTGTGCTTTTGTAGGTATTGGAACGCTAAAAGTGAGGATCCGTTGCATTTCGGAGAAGTTCCGTCGCTGGACGCTACTTCAAGGGCATTTTAGTCAATTCACATGTCTTATTCGGATCTTGGAAATTCCACGGATGCGTAGTTCATTGAGTTAGCATCGTGTGGCCGCAAACGGTGCGTCGTTTGGAGTTCGGACGAAGAAGCTAGGCTCGTTTCCGTAATGGACCTTTTCCCCCTCATCATGGACCAAATGCAGCCTGAAAACAGAGTACCGGTCGACCGCGTTAAAGGGACCGGTCGACCGCGGTTTCAACTTTTTCCGTGGGAAGGAGACAGTATGCTTTGGCTTAAGGGACCGGTCGACCGCGCCCCTGCGACCGGTCGACCGGTAGTGCCAGATATTTTGGGCTCTTTCCTCTTTCTTTCCTTTTTCCCTTATCTTTTCCCACTTACTATATAAACCCATTTTTGGTTTTAATATTCAGTAGATATACACGATTTTAGGTTAGTTTAGCTTAGGGTTTGAGGGTTTTGGAGAGTTCTCCTTCATTTATACTTGGTTTGACACCCCATTTGTTGTGTAAGTTGACTATTCATCATCCTCTTCCATTAATATAGTTTGTATTTCTTCATTTCTTGCTTTCTAGTTAATTTACAAGCTTTCTAATTTAGGTTTTCTTGCTTTATTTACATGCTTTGATTTACACGCTTTCTAGTATAGATTTACTGCATTTATTTACCGCTTTCCATTTATCGCGTTTTTAACATGTTTTCTAGGTAATTTAAATTAGGTTGTGTTTGAATTGAACTCACTCGGGTTAACGCGTTGCTTTTCATTGGTGATGGAGTTTACGGGTCTATTTCGGGTGTGTTGTCCTAGTTATTACGCCTCGGAGATTTGACGGGTCATATCATGTATGTCCCGTGCTTACGACCTTTCGCGCGTAATTTCAGGGATATTTGTTGACGCCAAAATCTTATTAGGCTTTTATGACGATTTAGGGCGTACCAACCCTTGATTTAATTAACTGTCGAAACGAGACGCATTTGTAATAACTCGTCGACCCATGTAACCATTTTATACTAATTTACTCAGGTGAGGGATATTCGACGCAACCTATAGTTTTTACTCGCTTCCATAATCTAGTTTCAATACCATTGCCTAGAATAATCTTTTCCTTTATGCATCTTTTCTTTTAGTTTGTAATCATCTTTTACACTTTTATTTAGGATTATTAAACCACTTAAATTCTAACAACTCGTCTCTGTGGATTTTCGATACCCGACTTACCGCTCTACTTGCCCCGCAAGTGTAGTTGTAACTTAGGTTTTTGTATTGAGTTGGCGAAACGAAAATAACGATTAGCGTCTTTACACGCGCTACTTTTCGCACTCGATCAAAATGGCGCCGTTGCCGGGGACTAATTTGTTTTAGACTTTTTTTGATTTAATATTTCATAGTATTTTCTTTCTATTTGTATTATTTGCTAATATTTTGCAGGACTTCCACATTTGAGCACTTAGAAACGCTCGAATCTTTCCCGCGCACACTTACTTTGTGGAATCCGCCACTTCGAGCCATTTTTGGGGTAAGCATGTCTTATTCCAATTCTTTCGGTAATCCTTGTCATAATTCTCAAAATTCTCGCAAACCTATGACTTTCGGTGAATACTTAGAATCCCAAAGTATAACAAATTCAAATATGACTTTGGGCGAGTATAACGAAAGTCAAAACTTAGGTTATTGGAATTTTGATGATGATGACAATGATTTTGGGCCTTTACCTCCTTATAATAGGAATTTTGAAACGAATTCGAATAGTTTTCAAAATTCCTATAATAATGAGTTTTCGTTTAAGTCCGATGGTAATTTTAAAAGTTCCCATTCTAATGCATCCGCACCTCGACCTATGACATTCGGTGAGGGCTTGCGTATGTATGAGAATGAGAAAATTGAAAATCGTTATCGGGAAGAAAATCGTTCGTGGGAACATGAGTTGGATTTATTATTTGAGTCCGACGACGATTTTGCTTCCGAGACTTTTGAAGTCGAGGAATGTTTTGAACCAAATGAGGTACTTGTACCTACTTTGGAACAAGCCATTCTAGACTTTGCCCATCTCGTAATAGATATTGAAAGTGAGGATGAAAATGACGTAATATCTATTTGCAATGAAATGATTTCTTCTTTGGCTCCCAAAGAAGAACATTTCATTGAAAATGATATTATTTCCTTTGAAATTCCAACTTCATGCGATGATGATTCATCTCATGAGTTTGAATTTCTTTCATCCCCTTTTTCATTCTCTATTACCCCACCGGAACAAGTACCCGATGATTCGGTTTCAAACTTTAATGTTTTAAACCCTATCGCCGATGAGGAGTACTTGCTCGAGTCGCCCTCCACGATCGCATCTTTGCCTTTGTGTGCGTCGCCTCCCATTCCAACTTCAAAATCATTGGGAGGATATTCGGCTTTTCTCGGTCCCCACTTGTTTTTGTCACCCGCCTTATCCAAATCCCCCATCCTCCCTCCCAAAATTTTAATTGGGGATGGTTCCTTTCTTCCGCCTTATACATGCCTTCCGTTGTTAAAACGGAATTCATATTTTTCGGAAGGCATGCTTGTATGTGAGGGTACACCGGTTATCCTCCAAAGTCAAATCGTTCTTATGGTGGACCCTCAGCTATTTAGACTTCTAGTGTACAGTTAGTGTGAAGTCTAAATAATAGGTTGTATATAGTTAGCTTTTTATTTTTTCTTTCCTTGTTAATTTAGTTTAGTGTAATTAGTAAAATCTTCGTTATTTGTTTTTGCTATGCTCGGTACTAACTTGTTTTGTAGATTCTTTGGACTTGTTCTTATGGGGATCGCTCCACTTTTGGGTAATATCGCTCTTTTCCTCTCTTTGACTTGGTTCTTAATTTACATTGAGGACAATGTCAAGTTTTAAGTTAGGGGGTGTGGGATATTCTATCCATTTCTTTATTTAGTCCATGTTTTTGCTCACATGTTAGTTACTTAGTATGCTTTTCTTAGAAAAATTAAAAATTTCAAAAAGATTTTCTTTCTTTTTTCTCCTTTTTGGGCTTTTTACCTTTGTTTCCGATGATAAATTTCAATAACTGCCCGATCCAATAGACAGCCCAATGATGCATGTTCTCGATTTTAGAAGTTATTAGACTTTAGTCTCGATTATTGATATTATGAATAACTTCATGAATTAAACTTTAATCCCATGAGCACATGCATTTTTATTGTTATATTGATTTGGTTTAAGATTTTTATAACTCGGTAATCTTTTGTTGCATTGTATATACTTACACCGAGTAAGCTTTGTACCTTTCATCGTTTGTGAGTGTATACACTATTCTTTTCTCATTGAAAACGTTGAATTCGTTGTTAATCTCTCTATTCTTTCATTTCACCGTTCATTAATTGAGTTCATACTTGAATTGTGTTACTTGATCATGATTTTCATATACTATTTTGATTCGAGAATTGCGTAAACTTTAGGAAATGATCATAGGCCATCTTTGTTATATCACCCATATTGACCTTGACCTCACCCTTATATGTTTACCCTCGTTAACCCCTTTGAGCCTAAATATAGCCTTTCGTTTCATAACCCCATTCCCGTAACCAACTCTAAATTGGAGTTTTAGCCCATATATACACTTTCCATACCTTTGTTTGGAATGTTTCTTGGGATTGAATGATGTTGTTATGATGTCGGTTGCAATTTAGGCACATGAGAGTTTGATAAGTAAAGAAAATAAAGTAGTGAAAAAAAAAGTGAAGAAAAAGAGAAAGCAAAAAGCAAAAGAAAACAAAAGAGAAAATGAGAAAAAGAAGAAAAGAAAAAGAAAGAGAAGTTTGTATATGTTGTATATAGTTCAATAAGCTTTGATTACTCTCCCCGATGATATATCTAATGCCTTTTTGGAAGCCACTTTCCATTTTTGATATTGCCCGCATTTTCCCATTATTCCAAGTTTTCATTTCCGAACACTTTGAATCCGTACATATACCTTTCATTTCGTACCTTAGCCATACCTACATTATAACCCTATTCAAGTCCTATGTGGTCTTAGGTTGATGTAATTTAAAAGTCATAATAGTTGTGATAATCTGTGAAAATGCATTTCGCCTCTTTTAGTGTGCGGTATCTTTCATTGAGATTACAAGTTTTTATTTCCTATATAGCGTTCTTCATTCGTGACATGTGTGCGGCCTAGTTTCCATTTACATTTACTCTTTATGCCCGCATGTTCGGTGTGTTACCTCCCTGTTTCGAGTGAATTCGCTTGATGAGCGTAATGCCCGTGAGGATTGAATATATGCTTGCTTTAATGTTTATCCGGTTTATATAAGTTTTTGCCAAATCACACTTTGCATGTGCTCACTCCCCTCCCACATTTTAAGGTTTCAATTCTATGAGGTGCATTCTATAATGTTAGTGATTCGAACTTTTGTGTGAATTCATTCACTTTGCTAATAATGCGTATGAAATCCTTTTCGCCATTATTGGGCTTGTCGCATGTTGGTTTGGGCGTATTTTGAGGAAACCATGTGATGTTTGTGGGTATCATCCTGAAAACCCTCACGAGACGACACTCGTCCGCTAGGGTAACCTAGGGGTTTAACGGCTTATTGCATATGCTAAATGCAATCGTGTTCCCTACGAAAGTGGCAATTATATTTCGATGCATATATACATTTTGTACCGCCCTCTGTGGTTTGGTTTTCTTTGTTTCATTACTAGGGACTAGCAATGTGTAAGTTAGGGGGTGTGATTCGTATCGAATATTGCATATTTCCGCCCATTATCTTTATGCATTCTAGCGCTTTTACGTTCCTAAATGCCTATAATTATGCTCATTAACCAGACAACCTTGGATTTGGATATATACATGCTTTGCAGGGGTTATTTGTGCTTTTGTAGGTATTGGAACGCCAAAAGTGAGGATCCGTTGCATTTCGGAGAAGTTCCGTCGCTGGACGCTACTTCAAGGGCATTTTAGTCAATTCACATGTCTTATTCGGCTCTTGGAAATTCCACGGATGCGTAGTTCATTGAGTTAGCATCGTGTGGCCGCAAACGGTGCGTCGTTTGGAGTTCGGACGAAGAAGCTAGGCTCGTTTCCGTAATGGACCTTTTCCCCCTCATCATGGACCAAATGCAGCCTGAAAACAGAGTACCGGTCGACCGCGTTAAAGGGACCGGTCGACCGCGGTTTCAACTTTTGCCGTGGGAAGGAGACAGTATGCTTTGGCTTAAGGGACCGGTCGACCGCGGTTTCAACTTGTTGAAGGTTGTTGTGAAGGTTGGTCGGGGACAAAACGAACTTTCAATTCACCGTGAAAACTCCCAAATCGATAACTATCTTGCATACCCGATCTTAACAAATGTAGTTCAACTGTTTTCCACTCAAACACCTTACCATTCTTACACCTAGCACACGGACACAGAAACTCTTCATCATTACGACATCTCTTTGCATATTTCACAAATTCGTTAGCACGTCTGCGAAACACATCCCCCATTCTATTAGTCTCACCCATCCACTCTTTGTATTTCGGATATCCCATCACAGCTACCACAACTAAACACCTATTAAAGGTAAACAAAACTTAGATTTATAGTATGTTTTATTTAATTATCCCATCATTTAATTATCCTATTAAAGGGTAAGTGGTCCTATCCCATTTAAGAATACATTTTTCTGTAATATACTTAACAGCTCATGCACATTGTTACGATTTGAAAAAAATTCGACAGCATATCCCCTTAGTTCTCCAAGTACACGACGTAGATTGGCAGGTGTGAGTGTTATTTCAATTGGTCAATTGAAATAACAGCCACACTTGTCAATCTAGTATGTACCTAGAGAACATTAAGATACGACTGCAGAACTTCCCCCAAAAGTAACAACTTTAAGCCAATAAGAATATTATACAGAAATTATATAGTCTCAAACTGTCCAAACGGGACAATTCGAGAGATCTCATTACAGGGGTAATGACTCTCGAACGGGTCTAAGGGCTATTTAATTCGTACGCATAAGAACTAGAATGCTAGTGATTCGTATCGAATATTGCATATTTCCGCCCATTATCTTTATGCATTCTAGCGCTTTTACGTTCCTAAATGCCTATAATTATGCTCATTAACCAGACAACCTTGGATTTGGATATATACATGCTTTGCAGGGGTTATTTGTGCTTTTGTAGGTATTGGAACGCTATAAGTGAGGATCCGTTGCATTTCGGAGAAGTTCCGTCGCTGGACGCTACTTCAAGGGCATTTTAGTCAATTCACATGTCTTATTCGGCTCTTGGAAATTCCACGGATGCGTAGTTCATTGAGTTAGCATCGTGTGGCCGCAAACGGTGCGTCGTTTGGAGTTCGGACGAAGAAGCTAGGCTCGTTTCCGTAATGGACCTTTTCCCCCTCATCATGGACCAAATGCAGCCTGAAAACAGAGTACCGGTCGACCGCGTTAAAGGGACCGGTCGACCGCGGTTTCAACTTTTGCCGTGGGAAGGAGACAGTATGCTTTGGCTTAAGGGACCGGTCGACCGCGCCCCTGCGACCGGTCGACCGGTAGTGCCAGATATTTTGGGCTCTTTCCTCTTTCTTTCCTTTTTCCCTTATCTTTTCCCACTTACTATATAAACCCATTTTTGGTTTTAATATTCAGTAGATATACACGATTTTAGGTTAGTTTAGCTTAGGGTTTGAGGGTTTTGGAGAGTTCTCCTTCATTTATACTTGGTTTGACACCCCATTTGTTGTGTAAGTTGACTATTCATCATCCTCTTCCATTAATATAGTTTGTATTTCTTCATTTCTTGCTTTCTAGTTAATTTACAAGCTTTCTAATTTAGGTTTTCTTGCTTTATTTACATGCTTTGATTTACACGCTTTCTAGTATAGATTTACTGCATTTATTTACCGCTTTCCATTTATCGCGTTTTTAACATGTTTTCTAGGTAATTTAAATTAGGTTGTGTTTGAATTGAACTCACTCGGGTTAACGCGTTGCTTTTCTTTGGTGATGGAGTTTACGGGTCTATTTCGGGTGTGTTGTCCTAGTTATTACGCCTCGGAGATTTGACGGGGCATATCATGTATGTCCCGTGCTTACGACCTTTCGCGCGTAATTTCAGGGATATTTGTTGACGCCAAAATCTTATTAGGCTTTTATGACAATTTAGGGCGTACCAACCCTTGATTTAATTAACTGTCGAAACGAGACGCATTTGTAATAACTCGTCGACCCATGTAACCATTTTATACTAATTTACTCAGGTGAGGGATATTCGACGCAACCTATAGTTTTTACTCGCTTCCATAATCTAGTTTCAATACCATTGCCTAGAATAATCTTTTCCTTTATGCATCTTTTCTTTTAGTTTGTAATCATCTTTTACACTTTTATTTAGGATTATTAAACCACTTAAATTCTAACAACTCGTCTCTCTGGATTTTCGATACCCGACTTACCGCTCTACTTGCCCCGCAAGTGTAGTTGTAACTTAGGTTTTTGTATTGAGTTGGCGAAACGAAAACAACGATTAGCGTCTTTACACGCGCTACTTTTCGCACTCGATCAGCTAGTATCTATGCGCACTATATTTAATTTCAAGTATGTTTCATATAATGGGTTAATTAAAATACAAAAATAAATTCATGGGTTAATTCAAATACAAAAATAAATTCATGGGTTAATTCAAATACAAAAATAAATTCATGTATTGACCACATACACACACACACACACACACACACACAATCTAAGTTGTTCTATAGGAATAAAAACAACATTTTTAAAATATGAAGGGCTCACCAATTTGATCAAAATTTTCAACAACATAGACTAATTGATCTTTATTATAAGACAATTACTACAAATTTACGTGCATCGCCCGAATTCAAAAAGTAATTCAATGACTAAAGTAATACTTTTTTTAACTTTAGTTATTCACCACAAATCTTAAAAAATATTTTATTTTTCATGAATTTTAAACTTCGGATGCTTTTAGAAACTTCGGATGACAATTACTACAAATTTACATTTTTGGATATTATTTTTGGATATTATTTACATTTACATTTTGGATATTATTTTTGGAAATTTATAGAAAATTACCTATTTATTTACATTTTTAACCCCTATCGCCTACCCCCACCCTGCCCCCACTCCCTACCCCACCCTGCCCCACCCCCCACACATGCACACACACGTACATATATACACACATACACACATATATATACACACAAACATATATATAAATGGAAGAGAGAGAGAGAGAGAGAGAGAGAGAGAGAGAGAGAGAGAGTATTAAACCTGAAAGTAGAGAGAGAGAGAGCAGCGTCGAGAGAGAGAGAGGGAGGGAACGACGCGGGAGGGAAAAAAGAAGGGGGAAAGGGTTTTTGCTGTGAACATTGTCACGGTCGTGTCAAGGTCATTGACCGTGACAATTATTTAAAGAATTGTCACGGTCAATGACCGTGACAAGTAAATTTGTCACGGACTTGTCACGGTCAATGACGTGACAATTTCTTATCACGATCGTGTCAGGTCAATGACTGTGACAAAAAACGCGTGTTTTTTGTCACGGTCAATGACCTTGACAAGGGTGGCCGGCTGAAAGGTGACAATTTGGCCATTTTGGTGTAGTGTATTCGTCTGCCGAGCAGGAAGAACTTGAGGAATCTAGTAAAAAGTCTACTACCTATCAAGTGGATGAAGGTGCAGAGATTGAAACATTAGATCCTAGAGATGAGTCGCAGCTCGTAAAAGGCCAGGTGGTGGAAGCAACTGAAAATGTCATTCTGGATGATGAACACCCAGAACGAACAACTCAAATCGGTTCGTCAATGGATGCCTCACTAAAACAGGAATTGATAGCCTTCCTAAAAAGAAGAAAACAAACTTTTGCATGGAGTCACGAAGATATGCCATGGATAGACCCAAATTTCTTGTGTCACGAGCTCAATGTGAATAAGGAAATCAAGCCAGTGAAGCAGCGATGAAAAGTATTCAGCCCCGAAAGGAACCAAGCTATACAAGAAGAGGTCGAGAAGCTTCAGAAATCCTTCTTATTGAAGATGTCAAATATCCTGATTGGTTATCTAATGTGGTAATGGTGAAGAAGAAGAATAACAAGTGGAGGATGTGTGTAGACTTCACAGACCTCAACAAGGCATGCACAAAGGATCATTTTCCTTTGCCCCGAATTGATCAATTAGTGGATACTACCTCGGGATACGAGCTATTGAGATTCATGGATGCTTATTCTGGTTACAACCAGATTAAAATGAAACCTGAAGACAGGGAGAGTACCTCTTTTATCACCCCTAAGGGAACTTATTGTTATAATGTCATGCCTTTTGGATTGAAAAATGCAGGTGCAACATATCAGCGGTTGATGAACAAGGTGTTTGCAGAGAAAATTAGTCATAATATGGAAGTTTATGTTGACGATATGCTGACGAAGAGCAAGGAAGCTGCTGATAATCAAATAGATCTAGGCCAGACCTTTAATGAACTAAATAAATATCAAATGAAGTTGAACCCTACCAAATGCATATTCAGAGTACAAGAAGGCATGTTTCTCGGGTACATTATCAATCAACGAGTAATTGAAGTGAACCCTAAAAAGATCAAGGCTCTATTGGGGCTGCAATCTCTAACGACGAAGAAGGAAGTGCAAAGTCTCACAGGGCGAGTTGCGGCACTTAATAGATTTATATCACGAGAAACTGATAGATGTCTTCCATTCTTCAAAACACTCCAAAAAATGTTTAAATGGAATAATGAATGAGAGAAGGCCTTTCAATAGTTGAAGAAGTACCTGGGAGTACCTCCATTGTTGTCCAGACCAGTGATGGGAGAAAGACTATACTTGTATCTAGAAGTTTCAGAAAATGCAGTGAGCTCGGCGTTAATAAGAGTGGAGGATGGAGTGCAAAAACCAATCTACTACACTATCAAGGCCTTTCGAGGAGAAGAGATCAGATATCCAAGACTAGAAATGTTGGCACTAGCGTTGATCGAAGTAAGTAGAAGAATGAGGCCATATGCCGTTAATGGAAGCTCTTCATAAATTAGAAAAATAAGGGAGATTGATGTACTGGGCAGTAGAAATTGGTGAATATGACATAGTTTATGAGCCAAAATCATCGTTGAATGGTCAGGCAGTTGCAGATTTTATCGCAGAGTTCACATATCTTGACACCCACGAAGAGCAAAAGTTAAATACCGACCAACCTGTGGATGTTACAGGATCGTCAAATTTAATCCCCGACCAACTTAAGTCGGTTGACGAGAAAGAGGATATGGTCGACGAGCAGCAAGAAGTGCTGGAGGAGGATAAAAATAAGCAACAAATATTCCATCGATGAACTTTATCAGATAAAAATTTAAGGATGAAGTACCTATATGGAATCTATATGTGGATGGCTCATCTTGCGCTACAGGCTATGGGGCAGGGATTATTTTAAACAGCCTGGATGAGATCGATGTGGAGTATGCTCTGCGCTTTTAATTCAAAGTTTCTAATAATGAGGCTGAATATGAAGCTATGATTACAGGTCTTAGTTTAGAAAGAACCATGGGGGCAGAGCAGGTCATTGCAGTTAGTGACTCACAGTTAATCGTAAATCAAATGCTGGGGGTGTACGCAACAAAAGGAGAATTAATGATCAAGTATCTTGAGAAAGCAATGGAGAGTGCATCAATCTTTAACGCAGTGCAGTTAATTAGAACACCAAGGTTGGAGAATGCGAGAGCAGATCCCTTAGCTCGATTAGCCTCAGCTACATGCACCGAGCTGCGAAGAACAATCCTAATAGAAATTTTGGCTAGCAGGAGCATTGACAAAGATATGATGATTAAATTCATTAACCTTGATTTATAACCATGTTGGATGGATCCCATCAGGGACAATATTGAGGAGGGGATATTACCAACTGATAAAATCGCAGCTAAGAAGTTAAAGTTTAAAGCTGCTCATTATGTATTGACTAATGGCATTTTATACAGACGAGGAATTATAGCTGGTTTGCAAAGATGTGTCCAACCCTCCGAGGTAAAAAATTTAATTGAAAAGGTCCATGAAGGGTCTTCTGGAGCCCATGTAGCAGGTCGGACACTCTTGCAAAGAATGACAACGCAAGGGTATTACTGGCCGACAATGAGAGATGAGTGTGTAGCTTATGACAATAAATGTGATAAATGTCAACGTTTCTCCTCTATCCTAAGAACTCCCCAAGCATTGCTAACACCCATCACGTCTCCTTGGCCATTCGCCATATGGGGGATAGACTTGGTCGGGCCACTTCCAATAACCCGAGGAAGATTTAAATCCCTCGTGGTTCCTGTAGATTACTTTACTAAATGGGTAGAGGTTGAGCCTCTTATTGATATGACGTATGACAAGGTGTATCAATTTATTTGGAAGAATATCATTTGTAGATATGGTCTTCCTCATGCATTCATCACAGATCATGGAATTCAGTTCAACAACGAGGAGTTCGCTGCATATTCCCATCAATCAAATATATTGAAGACCCACTCTGTACCAGGCCATCCCCAGAGCAATGGACAAACAGAGGTGAGGAACAGAACTCTATTGAACGGTTTAAAGAAAATACTGGATGATGCAAAGGCAAATTGGATCAATGAGCTACATTCTATGTTGTGGGCTTATCGTACTACACCCCGAGCAGCAACAGGAGAATCTCCGTACATGTTGGCATTCAAAAGTGAAGCTGTTATACCTGCCGAGTTGGGCCTCCTCACACACAGGGTGCTAAATTTCAACTCTCCTATCAGTGACTTGATGAGGCGATTAGATTTAGATATGCTCGAGGAAGTCAGAGAAGAAGAAGCAATCAGGAACGCTGCATACCAACAACGAACAACTCTGTTTTACAACAAGAGGGTAAAGAAGTGTGATTTGAAGGAAGGAGACTATGTGCTAAAGAAAGTAATTCAAAAGCACAATAAACTAGAAGCTAACTGGCATGGACCCTATAGAGTAACAGAGGTTGTTCGACCAGGAACATACAGGATTGAAACCTTGGAGGGAGAAGAATTTAAGAATGCATGAAATGCAGAGCATCTACGCAAGTATTATCAGTAGTTGGGGATTCCTATGTAAATGAAGTTTTCTTCAGTATGAATAAAGTGTTGAATGTTTTACCCATTTCTCCCTTTTTGTTGAAATTTTTTCGGAGTACTAGTGCTACACACTCTGCATCAAAGTTCAGAATCATAAATCTCTTCCAACTACGATTGGTCGGGAGATAAATCTCTTCTAACTCCGGTTGGTCGGGAACAAAATCCAACTCCGGTTGGTCGACAAAATCCAACTCCGATTGGTCGATAAATCTCTTCCAACTCCGGTTGGTTGGGAACCAAATCCAACTCCGGTTGGTTGATAAAATCCAACTCCGGTTGGTCAACAAAATCCAACTCCGGTTGGTCGATAAAATCCAACTTCAGTTGGTCGACAAAATACAACTTCGGCTGGTCGATAAAATCCAACTCCGGTTGGTCGATAAATCTCTTCCAACTCCGGTTGGTCGGGAATAAATCTCTTCCAACTCCGATTGGTCGGGAAATTAATCTCCACCAACTCCGATTGGTCGGTAAATCAATTGCAATTAACTTTGGTTGGTTAAACTAAGCAGGATCATGGGATGTAAGTCGTTTCGATGCTTGGAATCAAAGAGTGATAAGTCACTACAATAAAAAAATAAAAGTAAAAATAAAATAAAATGGCATATCAAAATACTACCAACTCTAAGTTGGTCAGGAAGAAAAACATCTCCAACTCCCGTTGGTCGTCAAATAATTATCACCAACTCTGGATGGTCAGTAATGAATTTTCACCAACTCCGGTTGGTCGGAAATTTAAAATAACACAGGACATTTTTGTCTTTTTAAAGAGATACATACACATTCATCACCGAATAAAAGAAATGTTTTATAAAATATTTCCAAGACAATGACAATCAAGATTGCAGAGTAAACTAAAAGTTTCTTCATTAAAATCAGAACAAATTACATAGAGTATAAAAATTACATGAGAAATCATTACATTAAGGACCCTACTCTATTGGTTTTTTTCCCTTCTGCCTTTGAAACAGGTTCTACTCTAGCAGGAGGATCGTCTAAGGCATAAGGAGAGTTTATAAAATTTATATCTCAAAGCATTTGAACATTCATCACTGATGGCATATCAAGCAAATGCTCTGGACGAGATATGTCAAAATTAGAATGTAGGCAGTAATCGTCGAGGTACTTTGAGATCAGGCACTAAGGAATTGCCCGAGCAGGAATCCAACTCATGTTGAGATTAAAAGGAGGCACTGGAAACTCATGCAATCTGGGGACATAATAATCCCACAACTAGTGACCCCGTTCCAATTGCAGCACACCCAATGCATTTAGTCATCCTTGCTTGTACCCCTCGTTGTTTGACTGCTGGATTCGGACATCTAGATGGTAGAGGGCTTCATTGTAAACAGCCATCCAAAACTCTCTGAGCTGTTTATGGAACTGGTAGGTCAACCTCTCTAGCTGGTCGTGAAGATTCTTCACCAGATTTGTTTTATTTTCCAAGGCAGAGTTTTGTGCAGAAAGTTGCTAGTCGAGGTTCAGAATATTCTTGGACATCTCCGCTAATGCTTTATTCTTCGCCATCAATTGGAATGCCTGATTCTCTAAGGCTGATTGAGTTCTTGCCTCTTCAATTGAAACCCAAGCAGCTTTTACTCGTCCCCAAGAAGAGGATCTTGCTCATTCGCGAGTGGATGAGGAGGGTCCAGCCCTTTTTAAAGTCTCCAACTCATCTCTTAAGTTGGCATTCTCTACCTCTAAGAAAGAAAAACCTTCATCATTGACAGGAACCAAGGCTCCCGAGGAAGATGCTGCAGATTTCAGCTGGGATATTTCTTCTTGCAAAACATTATTTTCCTGCTCCAACAGTTTAGCGATCTGCCTATGCTCCTCAACTTCAACTTTTAGAATTCTCTCTTTCTTATCGTAAGCAGCGATAAACTTATCAAATCCTTTGTCAGCATTTAGTTTCTGATATTTTTTCTCATTCCCCTTATGCAAAAGGGCAGTAGACTCCTTATATTGTTGTTGAAGTTCCTCGATGGTACCCTAAAGATCTTCTATCATCTCGTAATAAGCCACATTGTTGGCAACTGCACGGTCAAGTAAGCACTTCAGATATTGGTAGGCTTCGACTGCTCGTTCAGAAGTATCTGGACCAAGGATGTCAATGACTTGGGATTCATTCAGATCTGCATGACCAGCTTTGAAGTAGTCATTGCATTTTTTCATCAATTCAGTGTCATGAGTTGATAATAGCTCCATCCTGGCCATAAACTAGCAAAGAGAAGCCATAAACAGAATCAATAATGATAAAGACAGGGCAAGAAGAAGAAAGTCAATATGAACAACCAAAAAGTTTGAATTTTATTTCATCAAAAGTTAAGTACAAAGCTTAAGGTTACATTCAAAAGAAATAACAAATTAAAACACGAGCAACTCTACACCTTCTCCTTGTGTTTTACAACTTCCTCAGAAGGCTGAGACGAGGAGGTTGGTTGCTCGAAAGATATTGGCAGTTGCTCGACTAAGGTACTGGTGGGCTGAAGATGCTCGACTGAGGTGCTAGCGGGCTGAAGTTGCTTGTAGAAAGTTTGAACAACTAGAATAGAAGGAACTGGATCTCCAATCATTAGGGAGGATTAATTAGAGGCAGCTTCATCCTCTTCTTCTTCCCCGAGAGAGGGAGGAGGGCCATGAACATGTCGCTGGAACAGTTCAAAATTATCAGCGATCTTTAGCTCCTGCAGAGAAGCAACCCATCCATCCCTGAAGTACTTGAGACTGTCGTACTCCATTTGCGAGGTCATGGCAGCCAGGCCCTTGTTCCAGCCCTTATCCCAGCCAGCACTAAACGATTTATTAACATATTTTCTCCTCTTTTCTTTCTCCGAGGAGGTCCTTTCCCTAAGGAGCTCCTCGACAGCTTTCAACTTCCCTTCCACCTCCACCTTCTGGCGATCAACTTCATGAAGTCTACTGATTTCCTCTTCAGCAATTTTGAGCTTGTTCTCAAACTCCTCGGCATTCTTACGCTTCTCCTCAAGCTCTTTATTCTTCTTCACAAACTCTTTCATATTCTTCTCCAAACCCTTGGAGGCCTCCACAGCTCGGTCTCTCTCTTGCTCAATGGACTTATCTTGCTTATCCCAAGCCATTCTATCTTCTTCATATTTTTTATGAGAGTCTTTTAAGGACTGAGTTAAACCAACAAAAGCTTCCTATACACCTACCGAGGAGCTTGAAGCTTTAATAGCCTCATCCTTCTTCAAAATACTGTTAAAACATGTCACCAACTGAAGAAAGAAAAATTTTGAGTCAATAGAGGGACATATTATTGAAAAGTGAAACCTTAAACTTGTAATACTTACTGAGGCAATATGTTGAGCTGCTAAGGTAGTGACCCTGTCCCGATAAAGGGTGTCTTCAATACCTTGGATTTCTGGGATAATCCAAGACTTCACAGAGCCCAGGGCAGAGGTTGGAGGAACAAAAGTAGGAATACCACTCTCAGCATTTAAAGCCTGAGAGACAGGTCCAGCAGGTCTCTCAGACGAACTTTTCTTTGACTTCTTTGGAGGAGCAAGAATATCTTCAACCAAGGAAGAAGTCTTGGTTGATGAAATGACAATTACCTAACTAGGAGGAGAAATAACTATAGCCTTACTCGGAGCCACAGGGGGCTTCTTAGCAACTTTCTTGACAGAAACTTGAGGGGGTACATCAATGTTTCTCGTTCCTTCTTCTGGAACATCATGCTTATGTTTCTTCACTTCCACTTTAGCAGAATCTGATTTTTCAAAGCAGGCAGGAGCTTTTCTTCTCTTCATTATGCTACTAATGGGAATGTTTGACTCTGAAGAAGAACCTTCCACACTAGTATCAGTAGCTGGTACTTGTCGATATCAACCACCACTGGACGAGCAGTGAAGGAGGAAGTATAGCTCTTGTACTGCATCAAGTAAGAGGCTGATCTGATATGTTCGTCAACAACAGATTGGTGTAAACTCCAGATAAGTTTCAAATGCCTTAAATTAACATCAGCTTCCTTAGGAGATTTGCTTTTGCTGTCAACTGCAAATAATCAAAAATTAAATGTCAATGAAACATTTTATCAAACACAAAGAAAACATAATTTCAAAAATAAAATGAAAATAAAAATAACCTATCCCATTGCCATAAGGAGGACATCTAGGACCTTGATACACATCGTCTCCAGTTAATGGAGGATGTTGCCAATTTTTCATGACCACTCCATGTTCAAAATAATCCCTGTTGGCATCAGGAAGATTGACAACTAATGCCCTATTCAAAAACCTAGTTTTTAAATTAAAAGTACTATCACTAATGACCCATCTATAGCAATACATTATATCTGGAATCCCTAAACGGGTTCCATGAAGTTGGTTTAACCTATGAACTCCATTGACTATTCTCCAAGTATTTGACACTATTTTTGCAGGAACAACATCAAAATACTGACAGAACTCCAAACATAAAAGATTTGGGGAAAAAGAAAAGCCACATTCGGCTACAAAGAGACTGTGGAACCAATGTCCCTCATCTAAAGAAAAATAGTCAGAAGGTTCAAAAAGTTCTTCCAATATGACCCATGAAGGAATTGAAAATTCAAAGCGATATTTATCAAGCGACTCAACAAGGTAAACCATGATGAACAAAGAAAATAGAAGAGAAGGAAGAACATCTTACAGGAAAAAAATAAATCAGTTGACAACGAATAATGGGAGAAACGAACGCACAAGATAGAGAAGAAGTGAAGAGTTCTAAGGTACAAATTTGAAAAAGAAAAAGACGATCGGATTTTCTGTAGCGCTTAAATACTTTACCTTCGGAATGAAGAAAATAATGATTACCAGGATGGACGATGGCGTATCCAGTGGCTAAAAAGAAGAAAAGAGCACAAAAAATGAAGCGGTTATGGAAATTCAAAATACTTTAAAAGCTTGATACTATGCACTCAAAAAAGGAGTTATATGCAACGGAAGTTCATCTAAAATCCATTAAAACTGAAAGTCTAGGCAACAGAATGTTCCATACTTTTCTTCAACATCAAACTACAAAACATTGGGGGATTCTGTTGATACCAAATTTAGTCTGCTGACGTGGATTAATTATGTGGAGACACGTGTCAATCTACATGGCACCCGCAAACATTTTTTAACAACACACTGACTCCGAGGAGCTCAACCTCCCCAACCAACTCAGGTACTCCGAGTAATAAGTGTTCTCCGAGGAACTTCATTCTACCGAGATACTCACCCCCCGAGGAACTATTATACTCCAAAGAACTGAAGATCACCGAGCAAATAAGAGGCCACGAGGAACTCAGGGGCCCGAGCAGCTCAAGCGTGTCGAGCTACTAAGTCAGCCGAGAAACTCAAATACTTATAGCGTACGCATCAGAGAAAACCAAAGGATAACTGTGCATTAAATGCACAATTATTGTCATATAAATGTACACGCCTATTGGACAACTATATTCTTTCACGTGTACAGCCTCAAGGCTATAAATACATTGTATCCTCCTCATTGTAGGGGGACTCGTAATTTCTTGGTAAAAACCTATTATCGAGAATTCTAAACAGTCAGCAATAACAAAAACAGTGGATGTAGGCCATTCTTTCAAGGCTGAACCACTTTAAAATTCTTTTGTTTTATTTATTTTTATCTGTGATTGAATAATTAGAGATAGTCTAATTTTTTACATCAACAGTGAATTATAACCAAGGCCTACCCACTAGTCCCACGCCTAGTAAGCATCCTAAAATAGGGTTGAGCAAAATACTACCCAAAAGCCCCTCATCCCCGCGATGGCAAAAGTGACTGAAAGAAATCACAACAAAACACAATTCAATACGCACATCATAACAATTTAATCATAAGGTCCCAATTTAATTTAAATCCATTAATAACACTATCGTTGATTTCTATACAATTAATTCCATTCAAAAATGTTAAATTAATTAACATGCAAGAATCTACAATATGACATAATCATTTTCTTTTATAAATCATCTACTCTTTATAAGTGTGGGTGCGTCTCATTAACCATATAAATAACCCTTACAAAATTCTACAAGAAGACCTACACTCGAAATCATAAAAATCCAAAAATCTAACCTACGAACCTAAGGGTTTCAAAGATTAATTCATCTTAAAAACTTTCACATAAACAGTCCCATAATTAAGTGTCCACTTTTTCTAATTAAGTTACTAATTGATTTTGATCAAAAACACATTATTAAGGGTTTTAGTGACACTTAAAATGCATAATAGTAAATGAAAGAAGTAGAGAATTCATGACCGTGATTTAGATGAAGAAGATCTGAGTTAACAGTTGGATTCCTCTCCAAAACTTAGCACTGAGTCGTTCTTGAACAATCTTGAGAAAACACCAATTAAGCCTTCAAATATTGAGTCACTCGATAAAGTTTGGGGCTAAATTTTGTAGATGAAAGGGAATAATTTTGGAGAGGTTTTCTAGTTGAGAAGTTGATGAAAAGGTGATTTGAAAAGCCAAGACACAAATTTGTTGTGATACATAAAGGATTAAGAGTTTGATTAAGAAAAAATTTCTAATCAGATAAAAATACTAAAAACACATTCAGGACGATCGGACCATTGGAATTGGTTGAAATTTGGGGCCGTAGTAACTGAAGCCGAGATGAAGCTGTTAAAAACTTTTTAGCTCGATCGGATGATCGAATATATAAATATATATATATATATATATATATATATATATATATATATATATATATATATATATATATTCTAGATATTTTAATGATTTGAGGACTCTTAGAGAGTTTTAAGTTTTGAAGACACTTCTAAACAGCCCAAGACTTATTTATACTCATATCTGAAGTCTTATAATCTAGATATTTCAATTCCAAATATAAAAAGCCATCATATTTAATTATTAAAAATAATTAAATCCAAAATTTTATTTTTCTCTAATTTTTGAAGTAATTAATAAAAACGCAGGGTGTTACATACTTCCTCACACGCAAAGGAATTTCGTCTTCGAAATTAGATGAAGCACAAACATCAAATGCTAATTGTGAAACATAAAATTAGGCTCACGTGTGCCTACTCAATGAAAGCCACAATTGGGCGCCCATACACCCTATCCTACGAGCACCGACTCCACAAACAACAAAATAATATAAATTGCTATATATATATATATATATATATATATATATATATATATATATATATATATATATATATATATACCAGTGTTCTAAAAAACCCGCCTAGGCTCTGCCTAGGCTTAAGGCTTGGGAGAAACGCCTCGCCTTACACTTTTCACGCCTTATTCTTGGTAAAACCCTTACGGCGCACTTTTTCTAAAAACAACAATGGCTTAGTGAAACGATGTCACCTTTTAAAGAATTTGTTAACAAACCGGACCGTTATCTTATCAAAAATAATCAGATAGTATTTTAATTTGCATATATTCAGGCATATTTTTATGATATGTGCAATTTTTGTATTTTAATATCCTTGTTATGGTTAAAAAATATTAAAATATATTAAGAAGGCATATATGCTTTTGCACGCCTTTTTACGCCTAGGCCCGCCTAGGCTTCTAAGGCTTAAGGCTTGGCCTCCACGCCTCAATCACGCCCCGCGTTTTTTAGAACCTTGATACACACACACACACATAACTATGAAAGTAACGGCGTACCACGCGCTCTCGTAAATCACCACTCAATTCTATTTTCGATAATCTTCACAAAACATAAATCCTCAAATCAAATCACATCGTTGCATTGATATAAGACATACCCAAAATTTATACTAATTCTCTTCCAAATAATTAACGTCTCCAAAATCAACTTTAAGGATCCTCACATCAAGATTACTAATTCCAAACTCAATGCCTATAAGAGGTACAAATCAATAAAGGCAATCAAAGATGGATAACACAGAAGCAAAATGGACTCTTAACCTACGAAACCTAAGATCATGCTTCGATACCATCTATATCATCCCGCCAAATTCAAGCATTGGATCGCCACAAAAACTAAGTCGAGCATGAGTAAACAAATTACCATTCTTAGCATGAGACAAATATTAGACATAAATAAATCAATCCATAAGATAAATAACATAATTAATCCTAATGATAACATTTAACGGTACATTAAGAGATCCATCACATGCTAAAACTCCCAATTAATAATCCAATCTCCAATAATATAAAACCAAATGATCTGAATTCATAATGAATATTAGAAATAAAACCACACAATTCTGGAACAAAATGGCCCACCAAAACCATAAAATGAGTCCTAATATAAATTCGAAGGAATGAAAACTATACTAAACTACTATGCGTCAAGTAAATAACTCCAGCTGCACCTCCAAACGAAAATCTCCAAACAAATCCTATGCATCTTCTCCAAAACAAATTCTCAAAAGGTTAGACAACGCACAAGGTCAGAGCCCTGAGCATGAATACACACTACTCACCTTAAACGGGATCATGGAATACAAACAGTAGCATTATAAGCGATAAATATGATAATATAATATTTTAATTAAACGAAATATAATGAAACGCGGTAGCAAAAAAAACTAACTATCCTCAATAATTATTATTTACAATGCACACCAATATGATTTTAAATAACTAATCCCCATGTTGTTAATTTAATTAAATTAACCCCATATCATTATATTTCTCAACCTGATTATTCATCGCCGTGCTCCAGCATAATTATTATAGTGGTCTTCCCACCTCGAGTGGTAACACCATAGTTTTACATTTCCCCTTGTAAAAACGAACGTTGATCCGTTTAAACTGTCGATCCCGCAATTTTACAAGGTTCCACATACGACACGACATAAAACGCCAGTGACCTGTTTAAACTATCGGTCCCCGCTATTTATGTTGCACATATTTTAATACCCGTTATTATCATAGGAATTAATTATCATTTATCAATTTCACAATTGACAGATTACCCCACCCTTTGTATCAATGTGAGATTCTCAAAATACCCTTAGTCCTATACCTAAGGGTTCCTAAAGTACATATACGTCCTATCTTAAATATAAGATGAATTACCAATGTTGATCACGTCCCAGTCTTGTGTCTAGGCTAATGAAATGACGATAAAGCTTAAAAAATTTCCCCACCTCGGAATATAAAATCCGCACGAATTTACACTAACTAGTCCCAAACCTAGCAAGCGTAAATTATAACCAAGGCCTCCACACTAGTCCCATACCTAGTAAGCATCCTAAAATAGGGTTGAGAAAATTACTACCCGAAATCACCTTGTCCCTGCGATGGCAAAAGTGACTGAAACAAATCACACCAAAACACAATTCAATACGCACAACATAGCAATTTAATCTTAAAGTCCCGATTTAATTTAAATGTATTAGTAACACGGTCATCGATTTTTGCACAATTAATTCCATTCAAAAATGTTAAATTAATTAACATGCAATAATCGTCACTATGACATAATCGTTTTCTTTTATGAATCATCTGATATTTATAATTGTGAACGCGTCTCATTAACCATATAAATAACCCGTATAAAATTATAAAAGAGGAACTACACCCAAAAGTATAAAAATAAAAAAAATCGAACCAACACACCCAAGGGTTTCAAAGATTAATTCATATTAAAAAATTTCACAAAAATAGTCCCATAATTAAGTTCCACTTTCTCTAATTAAGTTACTAACTGAATTTGATCAAAAACACATTATTAAGGGTTTATGCAACACTTAAAACTCATAATACTAAAGGAAAGGAAAAGAATATGCACGCCTGTGATTTAGATGAAGAAGATCTGAGTTGACAGTTGGATTCCTCTCCAAAAATTAGCGAAGAGTCATTTTTTACCAATCTTGAGAAAACACCAATTAAGACTTCAAATATTGAGTCAAACACTTGATAAAGTTTGGGGATAAGTTTTGTAGATGGAAGGAAATAATTTTGGAGAGGTCTTCTGGTTGAAAATTTAATGAAATCATGATTTGAAAAGCCAAGCCACAAATTTGTTGTGATATATAAAGGATTAGGAGTTTTATTAAGAAAAGAATTCTAATCAGATAAAAATACTAAAAAAACATTCAGGACGATCGGACCGTTGGAATTGGTTGAAAATTGGGGGTGTAGTAGCTGAAGACAAGATGAACTTGAATTTTTTTTTTAGCTTGATGAAACGGTCATATATATATATATTTATATATATATTCTATATATTTTTACGATTTGAGGACTCTTAGAGAGCTTTATGTTTTGTGGACTCTTCTAAACGGCCCAATACTTATATATACTCATATTAGAAGTCCTGTAATCTAGCTTTTCGAATTCCGAATATAAAAACCAACATATTTAATTATAAAAAATAATTAAATTAAAAACTTTATTTTTCTTTAATTTTTGAATTAATTAATAAAAACACGGGGTGTTATATACTTCCGCAATAGCATAGGAATTTCGTCCTCGAAATTAGACGAAGCATAAACATCAGATGTAAGTTGCGAAATATAAAATAAAACTGACGTACGCCTACTCGTTGAATGCCATAATTGGGCGCCCATACACCCAATCATATGCGCATCAACCCCGCACACAACAAAATAATGTAAATTGCTATATATATCTACATAAGTATGAAAGTAACGGTGCCCCATGCGTTCTCGCAAATCACCACTCAATTCTATTTTCGATAATCTTCGCAACACATAAATCCTCAAATCAAATCACATCGCCGCATGGATATGGGACATACCAAAATTCATACTAATGATCTTCCAAATAATTAACGTCTCCAAAATCAACTCTAAGGATCCTCAAATCAAGCTTCCTAATTCTATACTCAATGCTTACAGCGTCCTTAACACAAAATTATATATCTCTAAGAAACATATCTAACACGTATGCTAGACCCTTTACCTTAAGGAGTACAAATCAATAAAGAGAATCAAAGACCGATAACACAAAAGCTAAATGGAGCCACAACCTACGAGACCTAAGATCATGCTCTGATACCATCTGTATCACCCCCGCTAAAATCTAGCATCGGTCGCCTCCAAAACTAAGCCAGGCGTGAGTAAATAGAATACCATTCTTAGCATGTGAAAAATATCTGACATAAATAAATCAATACATAAGATAAATAACAAAATTAAACCCAATGATAACAACTAACGGTACGATAAGAGATCCATCACTTGCTAAAACTCCCATTTAATAATCCAATCTCTAATAATATAAAACCAAATGATCTGAATTCATAATGAATATTTGAAATAAAACCACACAATTCTGGAACAAAATGGCCCACCAAAACCATAAAATGAGTCCTAATATAAATTCGAAGGAATGAAAACTATACTAAACTACTATGCATCAAGTAAATAACTCCAGCTGCACCTCCAAACGAAAATATCCAAACAAATCCTATGCATGTTATCCAAAACAAATTCTCAAAAGGTTAGACAACGCACAAGGTCAGAGCCCCGAGCATGAATACACACTACTCACCTTAAACGGGATCCTGGAATACAAACAGTAGCATTATAAGAGATAAATATGATAATATAATATTTTAATTAAACAAAATATAATTAAACACGGTAGCACAAAACTAACTATCCTCAATAATTATTATTCACAATGCACACCAATATGATTTTAAATAACTAATCCCCATGTTGTTAATTTAATTAAATTAACCCCATATCATTATATTTCTCAACTTTATTATTCATCGTCGTGCTCCAGCATAATTATTATAGTGGTCTTCCCACCTCGAGTGGTAACACCATAGTTTTACACTTCCCCTTGTAAAAACAAACGTTGATCCGTTTAAATTGTCGATCCCGCAATTTTACAAGGTTCCACACACGACACGACATAAAATGCCAGTGACTTGTTTAAACTATCGGTCCCCACTATTTATGTTGCACATATTTTAATACCCGTTATTATCATAGGAATTAATTACCATTTCTCAATTTCACAATTGACAGATTACCCCACCCTTTGTATCAATGTGAGATTCTCAAAATACCCTTAGTCCTATACCTAAGGGTTCCTAAAGTACATATACGTCCTATCTTAAATATAATATGAATTACCAATGTTGATCACGTCCCAGTCTTGTGTCTAGGCTAATGAAATGACGATAAAGCTTAAAAAATTTCCCCACCTCGGAATACAAAATCCGCACGAATTTACACTAACTAGTCCCAAACCTAGCAAGCGTAAATTATAACCAAGGCCTCCCCACTAGTCCCATACCTAGTAAGCATCCTAAAATAGGGTTGAGAAAATTACTACCCGAAATCACCTTGTCCCCGCGATGGCAAAATTGGCTGAAACAAATCACACCAAAACACAATTCAATACGCACAACATAGCAATTTAATCTTAAAGTCCCGATTTAATTTAAATGTATTAATAACACGGTCATCGATTTCTGCACAATTAATTCCATTCAAAAATGTTAAATTAATTAACATGCAATAATCGTCACTATGACATAATCCTTTTCTTTTATGAATCATCTGATATTTATAATTGTGAACGCGTCTCATTAACCATATAAATAACCCGTATAAAATTATAAAAGAGGAACTACACCCAAAACTATAAAAATAAAAAAAATTGAAACAACACACCCAAGGGTTTCAAAGATTAATTCATATTAAAAAATTTCACAAAAATAGTCCCATAATTAAGTTTCCACTTTCTCTAATTAAGTTACTAACTGAATTTGATCAAAAACACATTATTAAGGGTTTATGCAACACTTAAAATGCATAATACTAAAGGAAAGGAAAAGAATATTCACGCCTGTGATTTATATGAAGAAGATCTGAGTTGACAGTTGGATTCCTCTCCAAAAATTAGTGAAGAGTCGTTTTTTACCAATCTTGAGAAAACACCAATTAAGCCTTCAAATATTGAGTCAAACACTTGATAAGGTTTGGGGATAAGTTTTGTAGATGGAAGGAAATAATTTTGGAGAGGTCTTATGGTTGAACATTTAATGAAACCATGATTTGAAAAGCCAAACCACAAATTTGTTGTGATATATAAAGGATTAGGAGTTTTATTAAGAAAAGAGTTCTAATTAGATAAAAATACTAAAAAAAACATTCAGGACGATCGGACCGTTGGAATTGGTTGAAAATTGGGGGCGTAGTAGCTGAAGACAAGATGAAGTTAAAAAAAAATTTAGCTTGATCAGACGGTCATATATATATATATATATATATATATTCTATATATTTTTACGATTTGAGGACCCTTAGAGAGCATTAGGTTTTGTGGACTCTTCTAAACGGCCCAATACTTATATATACTCATATTAGAAGTCATGTAATGTAGCTTTTCGAATTCCGAATATAAAAACCAACATATTTAATTATTAAAAACAATTAATTTCAAAACTTTATTTTTCTTTAATTTCTAAATTAATTAATAAAAACACGGGGTGTTCATACTTCCGCACTAGAATAGGAATTTCGTCCTCAAAATTAGACGAAGCATAAACATCAGATGTAAATTTCGAAACATAAAATAAGACTGACGTACACCTACTCGTTGAATGCCATAATTGAGCGCCCATACACCCAATCCTACGTGCATCAACCCCGCGGACAACAAAATAATGTAAATCACTATATATATCTACATAAGTATGAAAGTAACGGTGCCCCACACGTTCTCTCAAATCACCACTCAATTCTATTTTCGATAATCTTCACAACACATAAATCCTCAAATCAAATCACATCGCCGCATGGATATGGGACATACCAAAATTTATACTAATGATCTTCCAAATAATTAACGTCTCCAAAATCAACTCTAAGGATCCTCAAATCAAGCTTCCTAATTCTATACTCAATGCCTACAACGTCCTTAACACAAAATTATATATCTCTAAGAAACATATCTAACACGTATGCTAGACCCTTTACCTTAAGGAGTACAAATCAATAAAGCGAATCAAAGATCGATAACACAAAAGCTAAATCTATCCACAACCTACGAGACCTAAGATCATGCTCTGATACCATCTGTATCACCCCCGCTAAAATCTAGCAGCGGTCGCCTCCAAAACTAAGCCGGGCTTGAGTAAATAAAATACCATTCTTAGAATGTGACAAATATATGACATAAATAAATCAATACACAAGATAAATAAAAAAATTAAACCCAATGATAATAACTAACGGTACGATAAGAGATCTATCACTTGCTAAAACTCCCAATTAATAATCCAATCTCCAAAAATATTAAACCAAATGATCTGAATTCATAATGAATATCTGAAATAATACCACATAATTGTGGAACAAAATGGCCCCAAAAACCCATAAATTGAGTCTCAATATAAATGAGAAGTAATGGAAACTAAACTAAACTACTAAGCGTCAAGTAAATAACTCGAACTTCACCTCCAAACAAAAATCTCCAAAAAATCCGATGCAGCTTCTCCAAAACATATCCTAAAAAGGTTAGACAACGCACAAGGTCAGAGCCCCGAGCTTGAATACACACTACTCACCTCAAATAGGATCCTGGAATCCAGACAGTTGTATTATACGAGATAAATATCACAATATAATATTTTAATTAAACGAAATATAATTAAAAGCGGTAGCACAAAACTAACTATCCTCAATAATTGTTATTCACAATGCACACCAATATGATTTTAGGTAACTAATCCCCATTTTGTTAATTTAATTAAATTAACCCCATATCAATATATTTCTCAACTTTATTATTCATCACGTTGCTCTCGCATAATTATTAGAGCGGTCTTCCCCCCTCCCGTGGTAACACCAAAGTTTTACACTTTCCCTTGTCAAAATGACCGCTGATCCATTTAAACTGTCGATCCCGCAATTTGACACGGTTCTACACACGACACGACATAAAATAACAGCTGACCTGTTTAAACTGTCGGTCCCGGCTCTTTATGTCACACATATTTTAGTACCCGTTATTATCATAGGCATTAATTCTCATTTCTCAATTTCACAATTAGCAAAATACCCCACCCTTTTTATTGGTTCTCAAAATGCCCCTTAGTCCCATACCTAAGGGTTCCCGAAAAACATATACATCATATCCTTCATATAGGTCGAATTACCAATGTTGATCATGTCCCTGTCTCATGTCTAAGATAATGAACTGACGATAAAGCATAAAAATCTTCCCCACCCCGGAATATAAAATCCATATGAATTTACACTAACTAGGCCCATACCTAGCATGCATAAATTATAACCAAGACCTTCCCACTAGTTTCATACCTAGTAAGCATCCTAAAATAGGGTTGAGCAAAATATAACCCAAAATCCCCTCGTCCCCACGATGGCTAAAGTGACTGAAACAAATCACACCAAAACAAAATTCAATACGCACAACATAGCAATTTAATCTTAAAGTCCCGATTTAATTTAAATTAATTAATAACACGGTCGTCGATTTATGCGCAATTAATCCCATTCAAAAATGTTAAATTAATTAACATGCAATAATCTTCAATATGACATAATCGTTTTCTTTTATCAATCATCTAATTTTTATAAGTGTGAATGTGTCTCGTTAACCACATAAATAACCCCTATAAATCTACAAGAGGACCTACACCCAAAACCAAAAAAATATAAAAATCTAACCAGCGCACACAAGGGTTTCAAATATTAATTCATATTAAACATTTTCACAAAAAATAGTCCCATAATCAAGTGTTCATTTCTCTAATTAAGTTACTATTGATTTTAATCAAAAAACACATTATTAAGGGTTTATGCAACACTTGAAACGCATAACACTAAAGGAAAGGAAAAGAGTATTCTGTAACACCCCATATTTTTCATGCATTAAATAGTTAATTAATTTGGGAATTGAAAATTACTTGTGAGTCGTAATTTTAGTTGAATTAATTAAGGAAATTTTATTTAAATATTAATCGGGAAGTAAATGGTTAATATTTAGGGAAAATTATTTACTAAGTGAACAGTAATATTTTATTTACGTCATTTCGGGTATTAATGACGGGATATGTACTTATTTCAACTGGGAGTCAGTATAGACTAATTTGCGTGCGAAATAAGTATTTTATAAATTAATTTGGATGCCAATTATGAGTGTAAGGTTGAGTTCGGATGGGCCGAGATAGTCGGAAAAGTGTACTCGGGAGTAGTAAACGGGTCACAAGATGTTTTTAGCCATAGTCGGGCCCATACAGGGGCATTTGGGTCACTTGGGCTTGGCCCATAAGGTTAATTAAACAAATAAAAGAAAAAAGGGAATGACTGAATTAATTGGAGAAAAGACTTAAAGGGTTAGGAAACCCTAACGGCAGCCAACGGAAAATTTGGTGATCACAGTAGAGCCAACAAGAGTCATCTTCAACCTTGGACACTCACGATTCCAAATTCAGACTCTACGAACACTAAGGCAAGTGGTTAACTTGGTGTAGAATTTAAAGTGTAATTCAATTCATATTTATGTGATATGGATAATTATAGAAATTCGTTTTGGGATTTAAAGGGGATAAACATGGGGTTTTGTAAACCATGAATCTAATTTCTAAATTGAGTAGAAATTCATATACAATCCGAGATTGGTATTCGTATCTAGTAAAATGTGTAAACTTGGATGATTTAGAAACGAATTGGTATTATGGAATTGATGTTTAATTGGGTTAAAGATTAAATGGGTCTTTACCCAAATTCGTGAAAACAGTAGAGAAAGAAAAAATTAAGTGGTGTTTTTGGACTCTAGGAAAGATCCTTATAAGTCTTTTGATGTTATTTGTCGATGGGAAAACTTAGTTTTCAGTGTAGAAGAAACTAGGGTCTGGAGGTATGCATTAATGGCTGAAACAACCAACTCGGAGAAGACGAGGACCTGATCGATCGATCGATCGAAGGTGGACCATCGATCGATCGATGGTCCGGAAATTTTGACAGTTCACCCAGTTTTTAATGTATAGGGAAAATAATTAAAAATACTTCCATGCCTTAATTGTTGAGTAATTAATACATGGGTTCAAATCTAATTAATTGTGTATCAAGATTAATTAGGATTTGAGGGAAGCTTGGTGTGACATCATAATTAAAATAAATTGGGATTTGGAGGAAATTAGGTGGGACACACTAAGGTTAAATTTTGGAAAGTTTGTTTCGAAATGATTAAATGGGTACGTAGTAAACAAGCCCGGGAATAACGGTTGAGTGATACCGAGAGGTAAATTTTATTTAGGTAAAGACTAAATAATTTAGAGTCGGGAATTTCGACTCGGGTCATGTTATTTCGGGCACGAGAGTAAGTCCGAATATATTGGTTGGGGCGATACCAAAAGAAATTAATGTGCAAATTAATTTATAATTAGACTTGGGCCGTAAACTCAAAATATAATGGAATGGGCTTGTGTCACGGACATAGTGTACGCTATAGCCGGGATATTTTATATTTATACATATACGGTGTGTGATAGTACATATATGGTGTGTGCATTAATATCAGTGGATATATATTATTATTATATACTCTAGTGCTATAGGGAGAGGTTGCGCGTAGTGGATGAATCTCCTAGCTTGAGGAGTAGGGCGAGTAAAATCCCAAGTCATAGCGTCCGTTATATGGGTGAGGGGCATCTCACTTTCAGGGAAGGAATATGACCGCCTCCAACATTTATGTAATAACCAAGTTAGTGAGTGATTCTGACTTGGGGGTAAATAGGTTAGGTGAACCTACCTAGTGGGATAGCACTTTAGAGGACTTATACCGGGTAAGACTTTACGCGGGGGAAATACTATTATTACAATATATTATATCAGTATGTTTGTGAATACTGTAATATGATTGAGTATATAATTAGGTAAATAATTATATGCGGGCTTATTAATACGAAGCATGAGTTGTATTATATGTATAAAAAATGTGGAAGATATACGAAAACAAAAAGGGAAATGATTTAACTAAGTTGATTATGATAATAACTTAAAAATAATAATTTAGGCATACTCGGTTAGAGTAGGGTGTTTAGCAAGCGGTTTTATGAATTTTCTAGTTATAAGATGAAGAACTAGGTGAATTTATTTAGGGCGTTAGTAGTGCACATTAGAGGAGGGGTGAGAATGTCCTCAAGGGAGTGCGACACTAACTAAAATATGGAGAGCATGCATATTTACTTATTACTGCAAGTTAATCATTTGCTAAATGTTTTTCAAATGTTTTTGGGTGCTAACCCTTGCTTTATAAATTTTTAAAAACCTTTTAGGTGTCCAGCCACAGGGACGCTAGGCTTGACTGTATTTCAGGGATCCGTTGCTGCAGCATATGTAGATGTTGCGGGAGATTGATAGATGCCTCACTCTTTCATTATAGTATAGAGACTTCTATTAGTTATTTCGAGCATGTCGCTCATAGTCCATTTAGTTTCTGTCAGACTTGTTGAGATTTATTACTTGTCTTTATTTTATATTTGTAGGAGTTTGGGACGATGGTTTATTCGGTCAGTTAATAAATTATGAATGGATGTTTTAGTTAATCGTGAATATTCTGTTATTTTATTTTCCCCATGAGTTTCATTTAAGTTAATGAAAGATAAAACTTGGCACCTGTCTAATTCTCCCACTTAGGTGGTTAGTATTTAAAAAGGAGACAGTGATGCGAAGAATGATCCAACTGAGAAACCTGTTCTAACTTAATTTATGGCTGATCACCTGGGGTTAATTATGCGGGATGTCACAGATGGTATCAGAGCATCAGGTTCTAGTGTCCTTAGGATCTGTGAGGCTTTCTACGTTTCAGCGTAGCACTCGATTGTTAGAGAGCCCTATTATTAGGACTGTTGATTCATTTTTGCGCTTGTGAGATATCGTATTTTTGCTGTGAATATTTTTGTGTAAATTGTGTACTTATACGATTCAATCTATTTCAGATGCCACCGTAGAGATTGAGAGCATAGAGGGCTGAGGCTAGGGATGAGATCAGGGAGGCTCATCAAGAGCCACAGATACCGCCACCCCCACCCGCGTAATTGCCACTACTCAGGTGGCAGTGATAGTGGCTCAGGCGGTCGAGAAACGATGCGAGCTATGGCAGCTCACTTTCCACAGCCCCAGGCACCACCTCCAGTGGCACCGGTAGTTCAGGATCCAGTGGGGCCACCATCTTGGCAGAGAGTTAGGGAGACCTTTCAGAAGGGTCACACACCTGAGTTTCGGGGTAGCACAGATGTAGTACAGGCTTGTGACTAGAAGAAGAACATTCAGTGCCATCTCCGCATGCTAGAGTGTACTGAGGTACAGAAACAGATGCTTGATACCTTTCGTCTGTCGGGGGTAGCCTTACAGTGGTCGGCGTCAGTTACCACCGTCGATGAGCGAGATTTGAGGCCGATAGCAGAGTTCTGGGTGCGGTTCGACCGCAAATACTTTCCACCAGTGGTAGAGGCTGAGATGGGAAATAAATTCAGTGATTTAGTAGAGGGTGACCAATCAGTGGAAGACTATGAGGAAGAGTTCACCCGTTTGGCAAACTTTGTGCCAAATGAGGTGTGCGATGAGGAGCGGAAGAAATCGAGGTTTATGGATGGTTTAGCTTAGCGGATCAGGCAACATTTGATTGGAAATCTGGTGTTGGTGACTTATACAGATGTCGTTAATGCCGCACTTATACATTGTCAGGATCATCGCTTCCATGCGAACGGGAGCAAGAGAACAGGGGACCCGAGACAACAGGGCAAGGCAATTACTAGTGGTGACATGAGTGGTACTCAAAGGCAGATGGGCAGTCAACAGGGGAATCAGGCTAAGAAGTTTAAGCCTGGTGGGTTTCGAGCAGAAGAACAGGGGTTCAGGAAGGGGCAGTCGGGCCCGAATCAGCAGCAGCAGGTTACTCAGGGCCATCAGGGCCAAGGGAACAATAAGGGAGGCCATCAGGGCCAGCCACGTCAGGGCCAACATGGCTAACGACAGGGGATGATCAGAAATGCTATTTTGTTTGTGGCCAACCAGGACACTTCAAGAGGGAGTGCCCTAAGAGGGGCAGAGGCCGATTGCAGGAGGCCCAACATGGGCAATGAGGGTAGATACCACCAGCAACACCAGCCCCACCCTCCCCACCGCAGTAGGGGAAGATGCACTATGGGTGTGTGTATAACGTCCGGGATGTTCCCAATCCCCCAGCGCAGCAAACACCGCCAGTAGTTGAGGGTATGTTTCTCATTCATGGTTATGAGGGTAGTATTCTTTTTGATATGGGAGAATCGCATTCATTCATTAAATATAATTTTGCTAAACGGGTCGAGTTACTAGAGACTGCGGGTAGTCTTTGGATGTGTGTTGAGTCACCAGTAGGTAGTGGGGCTTCGATTCACTTGATTTGTCGGGGGGTGGACATTTTAGTTGGGAGGCTCAGTTTAGAAGAGGACCTCTTGATGTTAGATATGGAGGGGTAAGATGCCATCTTGGGTAAGGATTGGTTGGTAGGTTATCGAGCGACTGTGGATTGCTATGAGAGGACAATCGTGTTCTCCATTCCAGAACAGGAGATGCTTTTTATAGCAATGTCGTTACCTGAGGGAGGGTCGCGCACGCACCTGTATTACATCGAGGAGGAGACCTCACATGAGGTGGTGATTCGGTTGGACTCAATCCTGGTAGTGAGGGACTGATGTGTTCCAGGAATTACCAGGGTTGCCACCTAGCAGGGAAATCGAATTTGTGATCGATTAACACCGGGGACGAGGCTGATTGCTCGGTCCCCATACTGTATGGCCCCTTCAGAAATGCGTGAACTGAGAGAACAAATTAAGCAGCTTCTGGGTCAAGGTTTCATTCGGCGAAGTGCATCGCCATAGGGTGCACCAGTGTTGTTTGTGAAGAAGAGGGATGGCTCACTACGGTTATGTGTGGACTATAGAGAGCTGAACAAGGCGACGATACGGAATAAATATCCGTTGCCTAGGATTGATGATTTATATGACGAGTTGAAAGGGGCGTCTTACTTCTCCAAGGTCGACTTGACGTCAGGGTATCATCAACTACGCATCCGAGAGGAGGATGTTCCTAAGACCATTTTCCTGTCGCAGTATGGATCATATGAGTTCAGGGTGATGCCATTCAGGCTCACCAATGCACCAGCAGTGTTCATGGACCTTATGAAAAGGGTTTTTAGGGAATTTCTCGATCATCTTGTCATCGTGTTCATTGATGACATTCTGATCTACTCTCGCACCAAGGAGGAGCACGCGGAGCATTTGCGTATTGTTTTACAAACACTGCGGGATCACCAGCTCTATGCCAAATTCGGGAAGTGTGGATTTTGGCTACGGGAAGTACAGTTTCTTAGCCACGTGGTGTCAGACCGAGGTATTGCGCTGGATTCGAGTAAGGTACGACAGTGAGGGAGTGGGGGCAGCCCACGACACCGATCGAGGTGCGCAGTTTTCTAGGATTGGCAGGTTATTACACACGATTCATCAAAGGATTCTCAAAGATTACGGGCCCTTTGATGAATTTGACCCGGAAAGGGGTACCTTTCACTTGGAGTGATCATTGCCAATTATCTTTCGATGAGATAAAGGAGAAGTTAACATCTGCACCCGTACTTGCGCTGCCGAAGGGAGGATTAGAGTATCGGGTTTACACTGACGCATCCTTATAGGGACTAGGGGTGTGCTTCAGCAGGAGGATAGGGCTATAGCTTATGCATCCAGAAAGCTAAATCCCCACGAAAGGAATTACCCCACTCACTACCTGAAGCTAGCAGCGGTCATTTTTGCTTTGAGGATATGGAGACATTATCTTCTGGAAGAATAGTTCACGTTATTCACGGATCACAAATCACTTCAGTATCTCTTCACACAGAAGGATCTGAATATGAGGCAGAGGCGATGGCTAGAATTCGTGAAGGACTACCAGTTTGATATTCAGTATCATCCTAGTAAGGCTAATGTGGTAGCAGATGCATTGAGCCGAAGTCCGATCGGGGAAATATCAGAAGTTTGGAAAGCGAAGTGGAAAGAGCTTTGATATAAGGATGATGTAGCCATGGCTTGCATATCAGCATTATCCATCACACCTGAGATCATTATGTGGGTTATGAGGGCTCAGGTAGAGGATCAGATCTGCCTGGATAGGGTGAGCCAGTTTCTAGATGAGGGAGTAGAGGGTTACTCGGTCAGCTCGAAAGGAGGCTTACGCCTAAATGGGAGGTTAATTGTGCCAAAGGATGAGGAGTTGAGGCACGCTGTTATGATAGAGTCCCATGGGTCCAGATTCACGATACATCCCGATGGGGATAAGATGTACCAGGATATGAGGAGGAAGTATTGGTGGGAAGGAATGAAACGAGACATAGCAGAGTTTGTTTCGAAATGTGCCACGTGTCAGCTTGTGAAAGTTGATCACCAGAGACCATCAGGGATGCTACAACCGCTGGAGATTCTCGTGTGTAAGTGGGAGAGCATCTCCATGGACTTCATTACAGGTTTACCTGCATCGTAAAGGGGTCACGATTCCATATGGGTCATTGTGGATCGGTTGACCAAAGTGGTCCACTTTCTGCCGGTTCGCACGGACTTTGAGACGATGCGATATGCGCAACCGTTCATAGATGAGATTGTTAAGTTGCATGAGGTACCGGTTAACATTATGTCTGACAGAGACAAGATCTTTATGGCCCACTTTTGGCAGAGCTTTCAGGAGTCCATGGGCACGGAGCTACGTTTGAGTACAGCCTATCACCCACAAACTGATGGGCAGACTGAGAGAGTCAATCAGATGCTGGAAGATATGCTCAGAATGTGCATATTAGACTTTGGGGGAGGTTGGGAGAAATATCCTCCTTTGGTAGAGTTTGAGTATAACAACTCTTACCAATTCACTATCGGTATGGCACCATTCGAGGCACTATACGGGAGACCTTGTCGTTCACCCGCTTGTTGGTTAGAGGTGGGGGATAACAAACTATTAGGGCCTGAGATTATTCAGGAGACGTCTGCCAAGATAGAGATAATCCAAGGGAGGATTCGGATAGCTCAGGATAGGCAGAAGAGTTACGCTGATGCTTCACGGAGACATGTGGAGCTAGAGGTTGGGGATCAGGTATGGGTTCGGGTGTCCCCTATGAAAGGGGTGATGAGGTTCGGTAAGAAGGGTAAGTTAGCACCGAGGTACGTGGGGCCTTTCCCTATTATCGAGAGGGTGGGACCAGTAGCCTATAGGTTGGGATTGCCAGAGCACCTTCAACGGATACATGACGTATTCCATGTAGCATCGCTGAAGAAATATCGCAGGAGCGAGAGGGCTTTCTAGCACATTCCACTCGAGGAAATTGATTTACATCCATACATCTCATACGAGGAGAGACCGGTGGCTATTCTAGACCGTAGTGAGCGAAAGTTACAATCGCAGGTTGTTCTACTAGTTAGAGTACAGTGGGGTCATCACAACGCTGACGAGTCTACCTGTGAGCGGGAGGAGGATAAGCATGAACGATATTTAGAGCTTTTCACCACAGGTACGACCTAATTTCGGGGATGAAATTCCTTTGTAAGGGGGGGTGTATGTAACACCCTATATTTTTCATGCATTAAATAGTTAATTAATTCGGGAATTGAAAATTACTTGTGAGTCGTAATTTTAATTGAATTAATTAGGGAAATTTTATTTAAATATTAATCGGGAAGTAAATGGTTAAGATTTAGGGAAAATTATTCACTAAGTGAATAGTAATATTTTATTTACGTCATTTCAGGTATTAATGACGGGATATGTACTTATTTCAGCCGGGAGTCGGTATAGACTAATTTGGGTGCACAATAAGTATTTTTATAAATTAATTCAGATGCCAATTCTGAGGGTACGGTTGAGTTCGAATGGGTCGAGATAGTCGAAAAAGTGTACCCGGGGGTAGTAAACGGGTCACAGGACGTTTTTAGACATAGTCGGGCCCACACGGGGGCATTTGGGTCACTTGGGCTTGGTCCATTAGACAAAAAACACGATTAAGGTTAATTAAAAAAATAAAAGAAACAAGGGAACGACTGAATTAATTGGAGAAAAGACTTAGAGGCTGAATTAAGGTAGCCAAAGGAAAATTTGGGGATCACAATAGAGCCAACAAGAGACATCTTCAACCTTGGACACTCACGATTCCATATTCAGACTCTACGAACCCTAAGGCAAGTGGTTAACTTGCTGTATCATTTATAGTGTAATTCAATTCATATTTATGTGATGTGGATAATTATATAAATTCGTTTTGGGATTTAAAGGGGATAAATATGGGGTTTTGTAAACCATGAATCTGATTTCTAAATTGAGTAGAAATTAGTATAAAATCCGAGATTGGTATTCGTATCTGGTAAAATGTGTAAACCTGGATGATTTAGAAAATAATTGGTATTATGTAATTGATGTTTAATTGAGTTAAAGATTAAATGGGTCTTTACCCAAATTCGTGAAAACAGTAGAGAAAGAAAAAATTAAGTGGTGTTTTTGGACTCTAGGAAAGATCCTTATAAGGCTTTGGATGTTATTTGTCGATGGGAAAACTTAGTTTCCAGTGTAGAAGAAACTAGGGTTTGGAGGTATGCATTAATGGCTGAAACATCCAACTCGGAGAAGACGAGGACCTGATCGATCGATCGAAGGTGGACCATCGATCGATCGATGGTCCGAAAATTTTGACAATTCGCCCAGATTTTAATGTATAGGGAAAATAATTAAAAATCCATCCATGCCTTAAATGTTGAGTAATTAATACATGGGTTTAAATATAATTAATTGTGTATCAAGATTAATTAGGATTTGAGGGCAGCTTGGTGTGACATCATAATTAAAATAAATTGGGATTTGGAGGAAATTAGGTGGGACACCTTAAGGTTAAATTTTGGAAAGTTTGTTTAGAAATGATTAAATGGGTACGTAGTAAACAAGCCCGGGAATAACGGTTGAGTGATACCGAGAGGTAAATTTTATTTAGGTAAAGACTAAATAATTTAGAGTCGGGAATTTCGACTCGGGTCATGTTATTTCGGGCACGAGAGTAAGTCTGAATATATTGGTTGGGGCGATACCAAAAGAAATTAATGTGCAAATTAATTTATAATTAGACTTGGGCCGTAAACTCAAAATATAATGGAATGGGCTTGTGTCACGGACTTAGTGTACGCTATAGCCGGGATATTTTATATTTATACATATACGGTGTGTGATAGTATATATATGGTGTGTGCATTAATATCAGTGGATATATATTATTATTATATACTCTAGTGCTATAGGGAGAGGTTGCGCGTAGTGGATGAATCTCCTAGCTTGAGGAGTAGGGCGAGTAAAATCCCAAGTCATAGCGTCCGTTATATGGGTGAGGGGCATCTCACTTTCAGGGAAGGAATATGACCGCCTCTAATATTTATGTAATAACCAAGTTAGTGAGCGATTCGGACTTGGGGGTAACTAGGTTAGGTGAACCTACCTACTGGGATAGCACTTTAGAGGACTTATACCGGGTAAGACTTTACGTGGAGAAATACTATGATTATTATATATTATATTAGTATGTTTGTGAATACTGTAATATGATTGAGTATATAATTAGGTAAATAATTATTTACGGGCTTATTAATACAAAGCATGAGTTGTCTTATATGTATAACATATGTAGAAGTTATACGAAAACAAAAAGGGAAATGATTTAACTAAGTTGATTATGATAATAACTTAAAAATCATAATTTAGGCATACTCGGTTAGAGTGGGGTGTTTGGCAAGGGGTTTTATAAATTTTCTAGTTATAAGATGAAGAAATAGGTGAATTTATTTAGGGCGTTAGTAGTGCACATTAGAGGATGGGTGAGAATGTCCTCAAGGGAGTGCGACACTAACTAAAATATGGAGAGCATGCATATTTACTTATTACTGCATGTTAATCATTTGCTAAATGTTTTTCAAATATTTTTGGGTACTAACCCTTGCTATATAAATTTTTAAAAACCTTTTAGGTGTCCAACCACAGGGACGCCAGGCTTGACTCTATTTCAGGGATCCGTTGCTGCAGCATATGTGGATGTTGCGGGAGATTGATAGACGCCTCACTCTTTCATTCTAGTATAGAGACGTCTATTAGTTATTTCGAGCATGTCGCTCATAGTCAATTTAGTTTCTGTCAGACTTGTTGAGATTTATTACTTGTATTTATTTTATATTTGTTGGAGTTTGGGACGATGGTTTATTCGGTCAGTTAATAAATTATGAATGGATGTTTTAGTTAATCATGATTATTCTGTTATTTTATTTTTCGCTTGAGTTTCATTTAAGTTAATGAAAGATAAAACTTGGCACCAGTCTAATTTTCTCACTTAGGTGGTTAGTATTTAAAAAGACGACAGTGATGCTAAGAATGATCCAACTGAGAAACCTGTTCTAACTTAATTTAGGACTGATCATCCGGGGTTAATTAGACAGGGTGTCACATATTAATGCCTTTGATTTAGATGAAGATATCTGAGTTGACAGTTGGATTCCTCTCCAAAAATTAGGAAAGAGTCTCTGCTGACCAATCTTGAGAAAACACCCATTAGGCCTTCAAATATTGAGTCAAACACTTGATAAAGTTTGGGGATAAATTTTGTAGATAAAAGGGAATAATTTTGGAGAGGTCTTCGCTTGAAAAGTTGATGAAAACGTGATTTTAAAGGCCAAGCCACAAATTTGTTGTGATATATAAAGGATTAAGATTTGATTAAGAAAAGAGTTTTAATCAAATAAAAATACTAAAAAAACATTCAGGACGATCGGACCGTTGGAATTGGATGAAATTTGGGTGTATAGTAGCCAAAGACAAGATGAAGATGATAAAAATTCTTTAGCTCGAACGGATGGTTGAATATATATATATATATATATATATATATATATATATATATATATATATATATATGATTTGAGGACTGTTCGAGAACTTTATGTTTTGAGGACTCTTCTAAATGGCCCACGACTTATATATACTCATATTAGAAGTCTTATAATCTATCTTTTCAAATTCTGAATATAAAAACCAACATATTAATTATTAAAAATAATTAAAACCAAAATTTTATTTTTCTCTAATTTTTGAATTAGTTAATAAAAAAACAGGGTGTCACATACTTCCCCACTAGCAAAGGAATTTCCTCCTTGAAATTAGACGATGCATAAACATCAAATGTAAATTGCGAAACATAAAATAAGGCTGGCGTACGCCTACTCGTTGAATGTCATAATTGGGTGCCCAAACATCCAATCCTACGCACACTAACCCCCAAAACAACAAAATTATATAAATCGCTATATATATCTACATAACTATGAAAGTAATGGTGTACGATGCGTTCTCGCAAATCACCACTCGATTCTATTTCCAATAATCTTCGCAACACATAAATCCTCAAATCAAATCACATCACCTCATTGTTATAAGACATACCAAAATTTATACTAATGATCTTCCAAATAATTTACATATCCAAAACCAACTCTAAGAATCCTCACATCTAGCATACTAATTCTATACTCAATGCCTATAAAGTCTTTAACACAAAATTATATATCTCCAAGAAACACATCTAACACGTATGCTAAACCCTCTACCATAAGGAGTACGAATCAATAAAGAGAATCAAAGATCGATAACGCAGAAGCTAAATGGACTTATAATACCCCGTATTTTTATGGCTTTTAATTATGAGATTAATTAAACGAAGTTGCTTTTAATTATGGTATAATTATTTGGAAATTAATTCGGATTTAAATAACTAACGAGACGAGATTCAGTAATGACAATTTTTATTATTACTAAGTGATTATGGTAATATGTGATTATTGAATTTATTAATATGATCGTGAGTTATAAATATGACAATTCAAAAATTAAGTTGGGATGCGCGTGTCAGTCGCGTCAGGTATCAATTTAATGGATTTAAAAGTAAATTAATTTAATGTCATCTGTATATTATTTTGAGTACGCTAACATGTCTGGAAGGGTCAAGATAGTCAGAAAACACTTCTCTGGGGTTTAGTTTGGGTCCTGGGGAATTTTTAGGCCTAATCAGTAACCCGGAAGGGTATTTTATTCATTTTTATTTTTAAGTAATATTAACCAACAAAATTTAGACTTAGTTTATCAGCTAACTCTTAGGACTCCTAGGGTTTTCATAATAAAAAATCACCGACGGCAGATAGAGAATAGAGAAGGACATTTCCAAAGAAGAAAACCACCCTTAGAGGCCATTACACCACCACCATCGCTTATATCAGAAAGAGGGGATAACTTTCGTACCATCTTCTTCAAAGGATCAGAACATCGAATTTTCCAGGCAACTGATTTAACTTGCGACAATCCAGTGCATATATCATCCATGTTAGTTTAGGATGAAGAATAATCTTGAAAATAATGATTGAATGGATTTGAGGAATTTAAAATCGTAATCTGGGTAGGTTTTGGATGTAGTCTATCTTCTGTGAATATAGCAACCATGAAATTATGATCCATGTGTAAATAATCATGAATTTATCTTGTATTATATGAAGATCTTTAAGAAAATGGGAGAAATAGGATTTTTATGAGAAATATGTGATTTGATCCCCAAAACTATGAATCCATGTTGATTTAATGATTCTAATACGTTAAAGTTTATGCATATATGTTGGTTTGATGATTAGAATACTTGGTTGGGAGTTTGGGACGTTGTAATGAAGGATTTGGGTGTAAAATATAGAGAAACCGTAGCTGTTAAAGGAAATTCTGGGCAGATACATGTTCGATCGGTTGATCGACTGAAGAATGTCGATCGATCGATGCATCGATCGATCGACCCCTTTCCATCGATCGATCGATCCCTTCTGATTTTTGTAAAAATTGTTCCCTTTAAGGTTTTCCAAATCCCAAGCTCGTAAGAAATTATAGTGTGACTTATAAAAGATTGTGGGACTTGTTTGAGGTCAGTAGGATCGTAATTAGTGCACAAAATATGTTATACATTATGGAATCGAATATAATAGTTACGAGTGTTTATTGAGTGACGTACAGTTAGAAGTTTCATATAAATTGGGCTTTAAAATGGACGAATGTCAATTTAAGTTTAGAACCAGTAGAAGAGGGACTTGGAATTATTGAGATAACCTTAGAGACTAGTGGGTGGCTTAGTAACCTTATGAGGTACGTTTAAGTATTCGGACTTATAAGATGAGAGTTGTTGCGCTAAACATAATACGTGGAATATTAGGGATGAAACTATGATACGTATGAGACTTAAGATATAGGGATAGTGTATACCTATATTAATGTGATGATTACCTCAGTTGTGTGATTAGTTAGTATCTGGATTTTTGTGTGTATGACATACCTACCATACTTTCTATCACAGGAGGTTGGTTTTCGGAAAAGGACCATCTTATCTTTATGTGCCTTTGGGGGATTTAGATTGGTACCTTAAGGACATAGGACTGTGAATGACTTATTTGTGAGTTGATAAGTCAGCTGACCATGAGAGACTAGGTATGTACGTGACCCATGGGTATGTGAACTATGTTCGCCTACAATATGTGTGATTTTGTTTATTGAAACGGTTCCTGAGTGATTCAGAATGCGTAGTCCTTATGTACATGATGTACCAGGATTCGATAGAAGAGTATGCATGCACCGCATCTTAGCCTATGGGTGACGTATATGTATATATGTATTGAGAGTGATTTATATATACACTTGTGACTGATTCACTATTGCTTAGTAGATGTGAATAACTAAGATATTTGAATGGGCTATGGAAATGAGAATTTAAATAACACTTGTGATGAGAAATTTAATGAATGTGAATGTGAGATATAAATATAACTTGTTTGTTTAATACAAGTAGACATCTTATATGAGGATGTGAAAGCAGGAGATAGTACGGACTAGTTAGATAGTGGCATAACTAGGATGTGTTAAGGGTATACGTTAGGCGTGCACATTAGTTGAGGGGTGAGAAACTCATGTGAGAATACGCAACTAACATGTATATAATATTTACTGTTTAATGAAATTAAACACTTGCTATTTTTAAACTATTTTCACCTCAGGCTCTGACCCGTTTTCCTCCAAATCTATTTTGTTTTGTAAAAACATTTTTGGTGCCCATCCACAAGGACGCCAAGCATACGATTTCCATTTCGATGACGTGATATAGCCGCTATGGAGCTACGGGATCTCGGTATTAGACGCCTCTATATTTATCCTTAGTTCCTTCAGAGTCATTCATATCAGTTAGGGCATGTTTCCAATTGTTATTTAGAGGTTATAGTTACAGACTTTCATTAGTCCATATATTGGTTTATTTATTCAGACTCTTGTATTGAGACTTCATTTACTCTGTTATTATTATTATTATTGGAGTGTTTACTCCAGACTCAGTTTATTTAATTTCGTTGGTTATTCATATGAGTTTTTTATGAGATTGATGGTTGATGATTTAATTACTTGGGTATTCGTTAACTTAATTAATAAAATTTGACATCTCTCTTTTTAAATATTAGGTGACTAGTAATTAACTAATTGTTTTCGACAATGATGCTAAGACTGAACCAACTTGATATTCTATATTAATTTAATAAAGGAGTATCTATCCGGTATTTAATTAGACGGGGTGTTACAGGACTCACAAACTACGAGACCTAAGATCGTGCTTTGATACCATCTGTCACACCTTGCTAAATTCTAGCATCGGCCAGTACCAAAATGAAGTCGGGCGTGAGTAAATAAAATACCATTCTTAGCATGAGATAAATATAAGACACAAATAAATAAATCCATAAGATAAATAACATAATCAATCCCAATATTAACAACTAATAGTACGATAAAAGATCCATCACATGCTAAAACTCCCAATTAATAATCCACTCTAAAATAACTTAAAAACGAATTATCTGAATTTATAATGAATATCTAAAATAAAATCGTACAATTGTGGAACATAATGGCCCACCAAAATGACAAATTGAGTCTCAATATAAATGAGAAGGAATGGAAACTAAACTAAACTACTAAGCATAAAGTAAATAACTCCAGCCGCACCTCCAAACAAAAATCTCCACAAAAATCCTATGCATATTCTCCAAAACATATCCTAGAAAGGTTAGACAAAGCTCAAGGTCAGATCCCTGACCATGAATACACACTACTCACTTAAAATAGGATCCTGGAATCCAGACAGTAGCATTATATGATATACATATCACAATATAATATTTTAATTAAACAAAATATAATTAAACGTGGTAGCACAAAACTAACTATCCTCACTAATTGTTATTCCCAATGCACAACAATATGAGTTTAAATAAATAATCCCCATGTTGTTAATTGAATTAAATTAAACCCATATCATTATATTTCTCAACTTTATTATTCATCGTCGTGCTCCCGCATAATTAGTATAGCGGTCCCCCCGCTTCGAGCGATAATCCCACCAAAGTTTTACACTTCCCCTTGACAAAAGAACCGTCGATCCGTTTAAACTGTTGATTCCGCAATTTGATAAGGTTCCACACACAACACGACATAAAACCCCATCTGCCCCATTTAAACTGTCAGTCCCCATTATTTATGTAGTAGATATTTTATTACCCGTTCTTATCATATACATTAATTCTCATTGCTCAATTTCACAATTAACAAAATTACCTCAGCCTTTTTATCGGTGGGAGATCCTCAAAATACCCCTTATCCCTATACCTAAGGGTTCCCAAAGTATACATACATCCTATCCTACATATAGGATGAATTACCAATGTTGATTCCCTCCCGGTCTCATGTCTAGGCCAATGAAATGATGATAAATCGTAAAAATCTGCCCCACCCCGGAATATAAAATCCACATGAATTTACACTAACTAGGCCTATACCTAGCAAGTGTAAATTATAGCCAATTCCTAGACACTAGTACCATAGAGAGTAAGCATCCTAAAATAGGGTTGAGCAAAATATTACCCAAAAGCCCCTTGTCCCCGTGATGGTAAAAGTGACAGAAACACAACACACCAAAACACAATTCAATATGCAGAACATAGCAGTTTAATCATAAAATATCAATTTAATTTGAATCAATGAATAACACTTTCACTGATTTCTGTACAATTAATTCCATTCAAAAAGGTTAAATTAATTAACATGCAATAATATTCAATATGACATAATCGTTTTCTTTTATAAATCATCTAATTTTTATAAGTGTGAACGCGCCTCGTTAACCATATAAATAACCCCTATAAAATCTATAAGAGGACCTACACCCAAAACCAAAAAAATATAAAAATCTAACCAACGCACACAAGGGTTTCAAAGATTAATTGATATTAAAAATTTTCACAAAAAACAGTCCCATAATTAAGTGTCCACTTTCTCTAATTAAGTTACTAATTTATTTTGATCAAAAAAACATTATTAAGGGTTTAGGAGACACTTAAATGCATAATACTAAAGGAAAGGAATAGAGTATTCAAGGCTGTGATTTAGATGAAGAAGATCTGAGTTGACAGTTAGATTCCTCTCCACAAATTAGAAAAGAGTCGTTTTTGAACAATCTTGAGAAAACAACAATTAAGCATTCAAATATTGAGCCAAACACTTGATAAAGTCCGTGGTTAAATTTTGTAGATGAAAGGGAATAACTTTGGAGAGGTCTTATGGTTGAAAAGTTGATGAAAAATTGATTTGAAAAGCCAAGTTATAAATTTGTTGTGATATATAAAGGATTTAGAGTTTGAATAAGAAAAGAGTTCTAATCATATAAAACTACTAAAAAAACATTCAGGACGATCTCACTGTTGGAATTGGCTAAAATTTGAGGGCGTAGTAGCTGAAGACGAGATGAAGCTGCACAAATTTTTTTTAGCTCAATCCGAGGTTCCAATATATATATATATATATATATATATATATTCCAGATATTTTTATGATTTAAGGACTCTTAGAGAGCTTTATGTTTTAATAACTCTTCTAAATGGCCCAAGACTTATTCATACTCACATTAGAAGTCTTTTAATCCAGGTTTTCGAATTTCGAATATAAAAACCAACATATTTAATTATTAAAATTAATTAAATCCAAAATTTTATTTTTCTCTAAATTTCGAATTAATTAATAAAAACGTAGGGGGTTAAATAATTCCCCACTAGCAAAGGAATTTCGTCCTCGAAATTAGACGAAGCATAAACATCAAATGAAAATTGCGAAACATAAAATAAGGCTCACGTACGCTTACTCGTTGAATGCCATAATTGGTCGCCCTTACACGCAATCCTACACGCACAAACCCAACAAACAACAAAATAATATATATATATATATATATATATATATGAAAGTAACGACGTACCACGCGCTCTCCGAAATCACCACTCAATTCTATTATCGAAAATCTTCGCAACACATAAATCCTCAAATCAAATCACATCACTGCATCAATATTATACATACCCAAAATTTATACTAATTATCTTCCAAAAAATTAATGTCTCCAAAATAAACTATAAGGATCCTCACATCAAGCTTACTAATTCTAAACTCAATGCCTAAAATGTCTTTAACATAAAATTACATATCTCCAAGAAACACATCTAACACGTATGTTAGATCCTCTACCTAAAGGAGTACGAATCAATAAATGGAATCAAAGATCGATAACACAGAAGCTAAATGGACTCACAACCTACGAGACCTAAGATCATGCTCTGATACCATTTGTCACACCCCGCTAAATTCTAGCGTCGGCGGCCACCAAACCTATGCCGGGTGTGGCTAAATAAAATACCATTCTTAGCATGAGACATATATAAGACATAAATAAATCAATACCAATGATAACAACTAGCGTTACAAAATAATCCCCCTTATTAAAATGACCATTCCGTTTAAATTATTGATCCCGCAATTTGACAAGTTTCCACACATGACACGACATAAAACTCCAGCTAACCCGTTTAAACTGTCAGTCCCCACTATTTATGTCGCCCATATTTTAATACCCGTTATTATCTTAGGAATTAAATCTCTGTTCTCAATTTCATAATTAACATATTACTCCACCCTTTTTATCCATGTGAGATCCACATAATACCCCTTAGTCCCATAACTAAGGGTTCCCAAAGTGTACTTACGTCCTATCCTACATATAGGATGAATTACCAACGTTGATCACATCCCAGTCTCATGTATAGCCTAATGAAATGACAAAAAAGTGTAAAAATCTGCCCCCCCCCCGGAGTATAAAATCCGCTCGAATTTACATTAAATAGTCACATACCTAGCAAGCGTAAATTATAATCAAGGCCTACCCAATAGTCACATACCTAGTAAGCATCCTAAAATAGGGTTGAGCAAAATAATACCCAAAAGCTCCTCGGGCCTGCGATGGCAAAAGTGACTGAAAAAAATCACACTAAAATACAATTCAATATGCACAACATAGTTAGTTAATCATAAAGTCCCAATCTAATTTAAATCAATTAATAATACCATCGTTGATTTCTACACAATTAATAACATTCAAAAATGTAAAATTAATTAAAATGTAATAATCTTCAATATGACATAATCGTTTTCTTTTATAAACCATCTACTTTTTATAAGTGTGAATGTGTCTCATTAACCATATATAAATAACTCCCGTAAAATTGTAAAAGAGGACCTACACGTAAAACCATAAAAATTAAAAAATCTAACCTACGCACCCAAGGTCTTTAAACTTTAAGTCGTATAAACAATTTTGACAAAACAATCCCATTATTAAAGGTTTAGGCGACACATAACACACATAATACTAAATGAAGAGAATAGAGTATTCATTCCTATGATTTAGATGAAAAAGACCTGAGTTGATTGTTGGATTTCTCTCAAAAAACTAGCACAGAGTCGTTCTTGAACAATCTTGAGAAAACACCAATTAGGCCTTCAAATATTGAGTCAAACACTTGATTAAGTTTGGGGCTAAAGATTGTAGATGAAAGAGAATAATTTTGGAGAGGTCTTCTGGTTGAAAAGTTGTTAAAAACATGATTTGAATATCCAAGACACGAATTTGTTGTGATATATAAAGGATTAAGAAAAGAGTTTTAATCAGCTACAAACACTAAAAAAATCATTCCGGGCGATCGGACCGTTGGAATTGGCTGAAATTTGGGGAAAGCTACACAAAAAAATTTCAGCTCGATCGGACGGTCGATTATATATATATATATATATATATTCTAGATTTTTTTATGATTTGAGGACTCTTAGAGAGTTTTATGTTTTGCGGACTGTTCTAAACGGCCCAAGACTTATATATACTCATATTAGAAGTCTTGTAGTTTAGCTTTCTAAATTCCGAATATAAAAACCAACATATTTAATCATTAAGAATATTGAAATCCAAAATTTATTTTTTCTCTAACTTTGAATTGATTAAATAATTAATAAAAGCACTGGGTGTTACGTACGCGAACATAAAATAAAGCTCACATACGCCTACTCGTTGAATGCCATAATTGGGTGCCCATATACCCAATTCTACGCGCACCCACCCCACAAACAACAAAATAATATATTTGTCACACCATTTGTCACACCTCGCTAAATTCTAGCATCAGCTGCCACCAAACCTATGCCGGGTGTGGGTAAATAAAATACCATTCTTAGCATGAGACAGATATAAGACATAAATAAATGAATCCCCCAGATAAATAATTGAATAAATCCGAATGATAACAACTAATGGTATGATAATAGATCCATCACATGCTAAAACACCCAATTAATAATCCAACCTCTAATAATATAACACCGAATGATCTGAATCCATAATGAATATCTTAAATAAAATCGTACTATTGTGGAATAGAATGGCCCACCAAAATCATAAACTGAGTCTTCATATAAATGCGAAGGAATGGAAACTAAACTAAACTACTACGCGTCAAGTAAATAACTCCAGCTGCACCTCCAAATGAAAATCTCCAAAAAAATCCTATGCAGCTTCTCCAAAACTTATCCTAAAAAGGTTAGACAATGCACAAGGTCAGAGCCCTGAGCATTAACCACATCTCATTATATTTCTCAACTTTATTATTCATCGAATGCTCCCACATAATTATTATAGCAGTCATCCCCCCTCGAGTAGTACTCCTACCAAAGTTTTACACTGCCCCTTGTCAAAATGATCGTTGAACCCATTTAAATTATCGATCCCGCAATTTAATAAGGTTCCACACACGCCATGACATAAAATTCCAGATGAGTCGTTTAAACTGTCGATCCCCGCTATTTATGTCGCCCATATTTTAATACCCGTTATTATCTTAGGAATTAATTCTCATTTACTATTTTCACAATTAACAAATTACCCCACCCTTTTTATCGATGTGATATCCTTAAAATACTCCTTAGTCCTGTCCCCAAGAGTTCCAAATGTACACATATGTCCTATCCTACATATAGGATGAATTACCAACATTGATCACATCCTAGTCTCATGTCTAGGCTAACCAAATGATGATGAAGCGTAAAAATCTTCCCCACCCCAGGAGATAAAATCCACATGAATTTACACTAACTAGTCCCATACCTAGCAAGAGTAAATTATAACCAAGGCCTATCCACTAACCCCATACCTAGTGAGCATCCTAAAATAGGGTTGAGCAAAATACTACCTAAAAGCCCCTCGTCCCCGCGATGGAAAAAGTGACTGAAACAAATCACACCAAAACACTATTCCATATGCACAACATAGCAATTTAATCATAAAGTCCTAATTTAATTTAAATCAATTAATAACACTGTCGTTGATTTCTACAATATTAATTCCATTCAAAAACGTTAAATTAATTAACATGTAATAATCTTCAATATGACAAATCGTTTTCTTTTATAAATTATCTAATTTATATAAGTGTGAACGGGCTTCATTAACCATATAAGTAACCCCCATAAAATTCTATAGGAGGACCTAAACCCAAAACCATAAAAAACCAAAAATCTAACCTATGCACCCAAGGCTCATAAAGATTAATTCATATTAAAAAAAATTATAAATACAGTCCCATAAATAAGTGTCTACTTTCTCTAATTAAGTTATTAATTGATTTTGATGAAAAATACATTAGTAAGGATTTAGGCGACACTTAAAACGCAAAATACTAAAGGAAAGAAATATAGTATTCATACCTGTGATTTAAATGAATAAGATCTGAGTTGACAGTTGGATTCCTCTCGAAAAATTAGCAAAGAGTCGTTCTTGACCAATCTTGAGAAAACACCAATTAAGCCTTCAAATATTGAGTCAAACACTTGATTAAGTTTGGGGATAAAGTTTATAGATGAAAGGGAATAATTTTAGAGAGGTCTTTTGGTTGAAAAGTTGATGAAATGCCAAGCCACGAATTTGTTGTGATATATAAAGGATTAAGAAAAGTGTTCTAATCAGATACAAACACTAAAAAAACATTCCAGACGATCGGACCGTTGGAATTGGCTGAAATTTGGGGGTATAGTAGCCGAAGACGAGAGGAAACTGCATAAAAAAATTCAACTCGATCGGACAGTCAAATATATATATGGTTTGAGGACTCTTAGAGAGTTTATGTTTTCAAGACTCTTCTAAACGGTCCAAGACTTATATATACTCATATTAGATATATGTTCCTTTCGTAGCCCTTCCTCGCTCACTCACCATTTTAAACAAAGTCCTCACGGGCAATGATTCTTACATGCACTACTTTCATTATCATATTTTATCGCATTTGGTTCATTTTTAAGACAGGATTGAGATGGAAACATATTGACCAACATGTGATAGACAAGTAAAATAATCAAACAAATCCTTTCACGTGTTCAATAAAGGAGATCATGAGTCAAATATTTAGAAAGTAATCTCTAATTACATCTCAATGACTCTAAACACTGTAAAGCATAAAATGAAATGATGATGCATCTTAAATCACTATAAAGTTGTCACATGGAAATGGAATGATGTTGTGACTTGGTCATCCTAAATATCCATTCATAAACAGTGTAAAATGAAATACAAAACTCGTTTTGTCTATTTCCAAAAATTTATCAAAATAAAATCTTTTGGCTTTTTCAAAATTTTCTAAAAAAATTGAAAATCTTTTTGTATTTTCCCAAAAATTTTCAAAAACAAAAAGCTTTTTGTTTTTTAAAAAAATATATCAATAATGGAAAAACAAAACACACAAGTGGTACATACTAGCAATAGGCATAAAATATCATCATGAAAATCATCCTATGCTAGCAAATAAGTCTAAACCTCAACCATTAGGTGAGGAGGATTTTTCTAAAGGTGGTGACAGCCTGTGAAAAATATCCAACGAATCATGTGAAGTTTTGACCAAAAACTTAACTTGCTCTCGAATGTGTGCAAACTCTCTCATGTGATATCCAGGAGAATCGTGTGTGTGTGTGTGTTTTTATGTGTGTTAACACATAGCAAAACTCTATGTGACACATTACCAAACTTAAAATAGAATTCCCAAAACTTTCCTCTCTTCTTACAACGGGTGCCAATATACACAATACTAGGAACACTTTTCCTAAATCGTCTAGGACGCACTCTCCTATCAGGTACGAAATGCCTAGGTGGGTTAGGTTAAGAGCCATATGGATCAATTATAAACTCGGGAACTGTCTCAGGAGCAACATGAGAAGTGGATGAACCATCATAACCTATTCCTAATATCTCAACATTACCCAAAGCGGGACCGAGAAGCATCTTTCCTTCCTTCTTAGATTTGTCCTCTATAGTGACCTTTACCTACCGGGCACGTTCAAGATCTCCCTCTAATTATAACACATAGGCTTCAATTTCACTCTTTTCCTGACCTACTATGATCAAATTATCACTCAAAGAAACCTTCAACTTTTCAAGTTGACTCGTCGATGCCTCAAATCCCCTCAAAACCTCTTTCTCTCTCTCTCTCTCTCTAACACCCTAAGACCTAATTCCTTATTCTACTTCTTCATCTTTAAGGTCTCGGTGTATAATTCTCTAAATTCTAAGTGGCTCTCACTTTCACCCTCACTAGCACACTCACTCTCACACTCACTAAAAACACTCAAATCATCATCGGGGCCCTCACGTGCACAAGTATCCTCATCGCCGTGGAACAAACTAGGTTTTCTCGCGTGACTTTCCATAAAGGCGACAAACTTATCATGTGATGAATCATCCCCGAAATCATTAACGTCTTCCTCACTATCGCTAAGAGTGGCTGGCATAGAAACTTTCTTGCCTTTCTCTTTAGCCTAGTGGGACACTCAAATGCCTTATGACCCTTTCCCTTGCACTCAAAACATCTATCCTCTTCTTCTTTCTCTTTCTCTTTCTCACTGCTCTCTTTGGCCTCTTCTTTTTTTTCATTTTTCTTAAAAAAAAAATTTATCAGAAGAATTTTCTTTGGAAAATTTGAGAAATTTTTTAAATTTTTAAGCAAGTATGGCCACAACATCAAAATCAAACTTTCCCTCAGACTCGGGCTCACAATATTTCACTTTATTTTTCTTCTCTCTCTTGGACACTTTCTCACTCTTCCTAGACTGGTCTTTAAGTTTTATCCATCTATCCTTAGGCTTGACAGTGTCAGGAAACATGTCAATTTCATATGTTTGGAGGTCTCCTACTAGCTCTTCTAACTTGATATTGCTCAAATTTCATAAGGAATTCAACATAGTGACTTTCGGGATAAAACATTTAGGCAACGATCTCAAAATCTTTTTAACAACTCGTGCATCAGGAATGTGCTCACCAAGATTGAAACTAGTGTTGACAATATAAGACAAATATGCATAATACTCATCAAAACATTCATATTCAAGCATGGTAATTATTTTAAATTGACTAGTTAGAATTTTCAATTTAGACTCTTTCATTGCATTCGTGCATTCATGGGTAAGTTGTAGAGCATCCCATGCTTCTTTTGACGTGGTGCATGTCATTATACGTCAGAACTTGTCAGGGGTTACATCTCTAGAAATTTCACTTACCCCACGAGAATTAAAAGTTCTCCATTTAAATTCATCCCCAGTCCAGTTTGTCACATGTGTAAGATTAGTGACATTATCAACAGTGATAGTGGGAGGAGTCCACCCTCTTCCACAAACAACCCAAATATGCTCATCGATTGATTTTATGGTAGATTTCATACCCGCTTTCCAATAGGCATAATTAGTCCCACAAATAACTGGCAACCGATTATATAAGTTTTCATTCGAAAACATTGCAAAAAATTTCAAAATCAAATTTTTCAAAAAAATAAATATCACAAAAATTTTGCGAAAAAATGATCACTCGATAAATTAGAGAAACCCGCTCTAATACCAATTTGAGGAGGTAAGATTGCTTGAAAAGCTCTGATACCAATTTAAGAATGCGGTGTGATATCGATTGCTCATTGGTTTAAAAATTTCCAATTTAATACTTGTAGACACCCCATTCTGTTACCCCTCAACTCTCCTTAGGTCCCTAGCACCTCCCTTCATCACTATAAACCCAGGTCACGTCCCGAGTACTGACCTGGAAGCCATCGGGCACCCCCCGGCTCAGTTTGACCCAAAAATAAAATTCCTCATCTCGACTGAGACTCAATGAATCTTCGAAGGTCACTGAATACCGTTTCCAATGGTCCGCCCCGTGCACGTTTCCGACTTACCATGAGGACGAACGCGTCGTTTGCGTCCGAAACCTGACCAGAGGCAACCAGGCGCTCCCGGGCTCTCTTTGACCTAAGTCAACTCTTCAGCTCAACCAAGGCTGAATGAGTCTTTGAAGGGCACTGAATACCCTTTCCAACGGTCCGTCCCGTGCACAATTATGACTTTCCATGCGGACGAACGATCCGTTTGACTCCGGGAAGCCACCTACCACTTCCCGGGAACGCTTGACCAAAGTCAACTCTCCAAACCGGGTTAAACTCTTTGGAATGTCAAAATACATCTCCTAAACTTTCCAACGGTATACCCCGTTCACGATTCGGACTTACCATGCGGATGAACGATCCGTTTGCGTCCGCACAATTCCCCGTTCAATGGACCGACAAACGCTTCCGAGCCATATTTGACCCAAAGTCAACTCCCGAACTCAGGAGCGGTCCAAAGTACTTTTAAAGGTCTCTGAATTACCCTTCTAATGGTATGCCCCGTGCGCAATTCTGACCAATGGTTTACCCTCGGCGGCCAATTTTTCGGAAAATCCTGAGGCACACTACCAAATGGCAGGTCCCAGATCCTGCCTATCGGCACCTGCCGATAGGTAGTTCCATGAAAGGTCCGAGCGGAAGTACCTTGGGGCTATAAAAGGAGGCCTTGGCCTCATTTGAAGGAACCCAGATCTGATAGAAATCTCTATGAAAAAATCCCAGAAACCTCTCTCGAAGGCAGCGTGATTTCAACTCTCAAATCCCTTTTTCACCTCCACTTTCCATCATCATTTTCATCAAACTTGGTGAATTAACCACTCTCCATCATCATCCAAGTGCAAGGGCTGCTCTCCAACATCCAAGATCAAGTTCAAGATCTTCGAGAAGGTCCAACTTCCTCAACTTTCTCATAAATTCTCTTAAATTCTCAATAACTTGTTTTTTATTATTTATCACTTTTTATCATCTCATCTCACACATCCTAATATACCTTTTTACCTAGTATTATTGCACATCTCTTATTTTCATATAAATAAAAACCCAAAAAACAAGAAAAAGAGGGTTTGCTCATAAATTCCAAATAGGGATTCTCACACTTTTTTCTACACTTTTCTCACAACTAAAACACTTTTTCTACACACACACATACACACACACACACACACTTACAAATAAGAGATTTCTCCATTTGGATTTATGGGTTAAACCCCACCCCTTACCTTACATGTGAACTACATGGACTTTGATGCCTTTATAGGCTACGTAGGCGTCTCGGTGTAAAACCCGAGACTCGAGTCCTTTTTTCTCACTTCTTCTCTCATTTTCTACCTTCTCTAAATCCATTTTTCTTATATTATACATATATTGTTATTAGTGACACATGGCCTCATATGCGTTATCGTTCCTTTATAACGATCGACGTAGGGGTAGCCGTGTAAATCCTATTTTTCTCATATTACTCTTACATATTCCTATGGATGACTCGCTTTATCTTTTCCATGATACAAGTCGAGGATTGCTACCTCCATGTTATATATACATATACACACATCTCACGGGGGGGAAACCATAAAGGAAAATAACAAATATCAATGAGAGACCGAAAGGGCGGAATGGGTGCCTAACACCTTCCCATTTCGTAACTAAGCCTCCGAACCCTTTTCAAATCATTTTGGTTTCGCACGCACCAGTATGTCTTTGGATGCCATCCTTCGGGGTGGCTTCCTCTTTTTCTTTTGTCTGTTTTGAGTAAAATAGACTGGCAACTCTGAATCTCTCTACATTTTTCACACCTCACAAAATCAACGCCGACCGAAGCGCTCTCCAGAGAGGGGACGCGCGGGACCCGAAGGATTCCTCCTCCCTCCGCGGCGGGGATCGGCGGGGATGGCCACAGTGGCGACTCCGCTGGGGATGAATTTTCTATTTTGAGGGCTTGACTCTATTTACATAGATGATATTTTTTTTATGTTTTCCCCCATATCTACATGTTCACTTTTCTCACATGTGTATCCCATGCTTATGCTTATATTCACACACTTGTAGAAAATTCTCCATGTACACTTCACACCCCGTGCACCTAGGGTCACATGTATATCCCCATGTTGCACGCATCACCCATCAATACTTGGTGTACCTTTTGGTGTACTTGTACATTGCCTTTCTGTTTGGCATAATCAAGAAAGGCATTCTCATCATAAGATACTAATAAGAGAATCATGCATGATTCACATGATATCACCAAAGAGCATTGCTATTGACCAAATTTTACCCAGTAACTAAAGGGTCACTTCGTGATGGGCGCTGGTCCGGTAGGTCGTAGTTAGCCTAGGCGATATGACTCTCACCTTCCATTGGCCAAGTACCTTCGACGTATATCGAACGATTCTCCCGCATCGTACCGCTTGACCGAAGTCATGACGGAAGGTATATCGCAGGGAATTCATTCACGTATGTCGGGTATATCTAATTCATTCTCACACGTACCGTCCCCACGAGGTATATGGTGAGGCAATTCACGTACACTCAGGTATATCAAATGGCTTGTCCACACGTACCGATTACCCGCAAGAGCAAGACGTATATCGTGGAAGTCACGCCAAAGGGGGGAACCCATGCCGATTCACCCAACCAACTGCATACCCGCATATAGGTGTCAAGCCTAGGACACGCACTTTAGATTGTCGGTTTCGACCCGAAACTCTGCCGAAATTCCGGGTCGGTCTTCCTCCCAATTTTCGCGCATTTTTAAAACGGGACTCTATCCGCGAGCCTGGTTACAAGTCCAAACGTAGATTTGCATATATTAAGACCCCCAGTTTTCCAGGCTCGGGTCCCGTTCGACATTTCATTTAGGAGAATTAAATACAAGTGAAAACATAATAATCATGTTGAGTTCCGTCTCCAAAAACATTTCTCCCTTCTTTATTAAAAATCCAAAAACATTTCTCCCTTCTTTATTAAAAAAAAAATCCAAAAACATTTCTCCCTTGTTATAAAAAATGCAAAAACAGTTTCTCCCCTTTTTCTCAAAAATAAATCTCATCCTACACCTTCTCAGGTCGATCGCACGCCCTTGGTCTGGCTCCCTATTGGCTTAGGTCTTCAGTTAAATCACCCCGGAGTTTCATCCACTCCTCTACTACTTCTTCCAAGTCCAAAATCCATCCATCCTCCATGGAGAATGCAGATTAAGCACCAATCATACAACCAGATCTGCCGACAGTTCTAGCTCAGCTCGTGGCCAAAGATTGACAACCTCCAAACTGAGGTCCGAGAAATGCAACGAAACTAAGGTCATATTCCTCAAAAGACCGAGGCCCTGTTCCCTCGTGCTATGGGTCCATCGTAGCCCATCTGGGTCCCGGAAGAATATCAGAACGCTCCACGTGCCCCTCCTGCCAATGGGCCGCCACCTGCCCAACTTCCGATGCCAAACATTACCCAGCCTGTGGCTAACCTGCCTGTGGTCGCTGATCCAAAAGAGGATGAGTTGAACAAAGTCAAAGAAGATTTTAAGATGCTCACCAAGAACTTTGACCAAGTCAGGATCTCTGGAAATTACATGGACTACACCCATATGTCTCCTTATCCAAAAGCAAGGTTACCCGAGAAGTTCAAGATGCTAAATATCGAGAAGTTCGGGGGGAGTGGTCCCCCAATTGTTCATCTTTGCAGTTATCATCGTTCCACGACTCGGCTAGGTTCTTTCGAAGAAGTAATGGCCCAACTGTTTCAACAAACTTTGAAGGACAGTGCCCTCCGGTGGTTTTTGTCTCTTGAGGAATCCAGAATCCGTAGCTGGGAGGATGTAGCCCGAGAATTCATGTCATAGTACAAATACAACGAAGAGCTTGAGGTCACCCGTCCTGATTTTGAGCTGCTCAAACAAAACTCTGGGGAATCAATCAGTAACTTTATAGCCCGATGGAGGGAAAAAGCAGCTACCATGACTAATCGTCCATCTAAAGAAGAAAAAGTCATCATAGTGAAGAATAATTTCTTACCCCATGTCCGAGCGACCATGGGAGGATAGTACAACCCCACATTAGAGTTCTCAGGGAGGCAGGAGTAGAAATCAAGGAAGGTCTTGCCAAAACAGAAGTTAAACCGAAGAAGATGTCCGGACAGTTTACCCCTAGAAAATATGACAAGCCTGCCAATGCTACAGTCTCAACCATCAACAACATATCTCAACCAACCACATCATGGGGACCAAAAAGTCAACCTACTCCCATCCGAAGGGAATACACCGAGCTTCATGCTCCCCTCTCCAAAGTCTACCAAGACCTATTAAGCTGAAATCTTATAAAACCCTTGGATCCCCGTCCATTACCTAATCCACTTCCCAGAAATTTCAAGACCGATGCTCATTGTGCCTTCCACCAAACTGCTGGCCATACCACCGACCAATGCTTCCACCTTCGGAACATAATCCAAGATCTCATTGACCGGGGTACCATCGCCCCACCGGCCAATCCTAAGCCAAACACTACTCATAACCCCCTCCCAAATCACACCAATGTCCTCTTCTTAGAAGAAAACCCTAATTTCGATCCATCAACTCAAATCACACCCCTATACCCCCTAAACCTCTGCCAATTTGACCATATTTCCTCCTACACCCTACTATCTTCGCTGATCAAGCACTGTCACTCCTTACCAGGGCTTACATCACTGTCTGTACCCATTCTGAAAGTGGAAGTATGGAATTATCAGATGTGTTGAACCAACTCCTAGGGTTCGGGCTGAAATTGCCCTCACAAATGATTATCGATTGCCAGAGGTTCAGTGCGTTGTTTTTGGAAGCACAGAAATGGGCCCGAGAATCAGATAGATGGGTGGTACCAACCGACGAAGTCAGCTTGGATGATGTTGTCCAGATCATGACGAAAGCATTCAGGCAAACTAACAGCATTTGCAGTATCACTGAGTTACTTGAAACTTTGAAGCTACAAGGGCGCCTGGTCCCTACACCATTACACATCCCCACAGAATGAGAAAACTTATACGAAGAAGCCGTTGAGGTCGTGGAATGCATTTATTTTGCAGGGGAAAATAAAATTGTTGCCACCGGATGGGGGGAAGAACTCGAAGATTCAAGCGGAAAATAAGTTTCAAAGAGAGCTGACCCAGTAACCGATATGTGTGGGATGATATCATTTGAATAACACCTCGAAGAAATAGATAAGGTGGCAGAGAAACCTGAGATGGATGAGGAAACGGGATTCACATTTTTCTCTTCTTCGATAAATCACATGACTAGATCTGGGAGACATTACCAAATTCCAAACTCACTACCAGCAAATGAAAAGGGGAAGGGCGTTGAAAACCTTCCTATGACAGAGATGACCATTGAGGAAAGCAAGATCCTCATTCAACTGAAGAAAACTCAAGCTAACATCACTCTATGGGGGCTTTTCATGTCTTCCCAACAGCACATAAATTCTTTAATCAAATTACTGGCTGGACCTCTAGTTCCTCCTTCTACCACGCCAGAAGAGGCGATAAACCTGGTGAGATCCTTGACCTCCACCCGAATGATGTCGTTTTCTGAAGAAGAAATCCCCAGAATTGGGCCAAATCACAATCATGCACTCAATATTTCCGTCGAAGTTATGGGAAAGGTCATACCACTTTCTCTCGTTGATAACGGATCCGCTTTGAATGTCTTCCCATTGAGAACCTTCAAGCGTTTCGGCCTGAAAGAAAGAGACCTCTCTTTAACCTCCGCCGCTGTGCATGCCTACGATAATACCCATCGTGAGGTGATGGGATCCATAAAACTTAGAATAGGTGTTGGACCTATAAACCCTGTCGTTGAATTCCAAGTCATAGATATCCCATCTTGTTTCAATCTGTTGCTCGGACGCCCCTGGTTCCACAGTATAAAGGGTGTGTCTTCCTTACTCCATCAGAAATTGAAGTTCTTCGCCAGCAGGCAAGTCATCACCATCTTGGGTGACGACGGTAATGTCGAGGGTGCAAGCACCAGCAGTCCAATTCTCGAGATATAGCATGGTTCAAATGATATCCTACTATTAGGTTTCCGAGTCGAGCCATCCCTACTCCCGGCAGGGGACGGTTTATGGAAATGTCAATGTGATTCAGATGTTCAGGAACATGCACTTCATGCTCGGACTGGAGTTAGGACAAAGGCAGCAAGGGATACTTGAGCCCATCGTACTGAAGAAAGCTTTCTCTCTTTGTGGCTTGGGGTATCAACCATCAGAACAAGAGCTCAGAATGATCCGCCTGACTCGATTAAAAAGATGATTAAACATCGTCCGTACTATCTCAGGTGATTCCTTAAATGGACGATTCATCAAAGAGGGTGAAGATTTCCCCTTTTGCGGTTTTCCAGAGCCATGGTACGACTACACATACAAGAAAATGAAGCCTGGAATGGAGATATTTTTCTAAGATAGCTACCCATGGGCCGAAAGTTCCCAACACCACGTACAACCGCTTATCAACGATATTGAAGAGACTGAAGACAGTGACTCCAAAGATTCCTTCAACTTGCAGACACTGGGGCTGGCACTCTGTATGGTTCATTCAGGCACCACATCACTGGATCCCTCTCATCTGATCAAAGCTATTGATACACCTCTCTTCAACTGGCATGCTGCACCAGTTCTACCTCTTGAAATCCCACCTAACCCCAATGTTTACCCTATTTCTTTTACTGTTGTCCATCCTTGCTCAAATATAATCGAGACCTCTTTTGACGAGGTCCTCAATGCTGTTTTTCCTATCAATGAAATAAACGAAGATTTTGAGTATCTTGTTGTGCCTTACATTAATTGTGTAGATTCTAATCAAGATTTTAATGACGATGATTTTGCAAATGAACAATTTTTAACTGATTTAAATAAGGTTAATAATAAATAACATAACCGCATTCAAGTTAATGAAGAAGAGACTGTTGTTATTAATCTCGGTTCTAATAGCCAACTACGCGAGATTAGGATAGGGGCCACCTTTGATGAGCATGAGCGCACACAACTTGAAGAATTGATAAAGGAGTTCGTGGATGTCTTCGCATGGTCCTACGACGATATGCCCAGTATTGATCCCAAAATAGCTCAGCACGATATCCCCATTCTCACAGATGCTAAGCGAGTTAAACAAAAGTTGAGGAAACTCCGCACCGAATGGTCACTCAAGGTCAAAGAAGAGGTGATCAAACAGTTAAACGTGGGTTTCATTCGAGTAATCGAATATCCCACGCGGCTGGCCAACATTGTGCTTGTACCAAAAGTAAGAGGAAAGGTTCGAATGTGTGTGGACTACCGAGATTTCAATAAAGCCTCTCCGAAGGATGATTATCCGCTACCCAACATCGACATGATCATTGATAACACAGCCAGTCATGCTCTCAAGTATTTCTTCGATGGGTTTGTCGGATACAACCAAATCAAGATGCACCCCGATCATCAAGATAAAACCACATTCATCACCCCATGGGAAACCTTTTGCTACACCGTCATACCATTCGGTCTCAAGAATGCTGGGGCTACCTACCAAAGGGCCGCTACAACCATCATGTATGATTTGATTAGCAAAGAGGTCGAGGTCTATGTGATGATATGATTATCAAGTCCAAAACCAGAGAAGGTCATGTTCCCACTCTCCGAAAGTTCTTCGAACGACTGCAAGAGTATCAGATGTGACTTAATCCACAAAAGTGCGTCTTCGGCGTTACAAAGGGAAAACTCTTAGGATTCATGGTCAGTAAGAAGGGGATAGAAGTAGATCCTGCCAAACTGAAAGGCATACTTGAGATGCCACCTCCCAGAACAGAGAAAGAAGTCCGAGGTTTCCTTGGGAATTTACAATATATCATCCGGTTCATCAGCCAGTTAACCTCCATCTGTGAACCAATCTTCAAGCTCCTCCGAAAAGATTCAACCAAGGTTTGGAACGAGGCCTGCCAAGAATCTTTTGATCGAATCAAATAATACCTGACCCAACCTCCAGTTCTCATGCCACCACAGCCTGGTCTCCCTTTTCTCCTGTACCTAACCATAATCGACACTACAGCTGGAGCTTTGCTAGCCCAATACCTTGAGGAATCCCGCAAAGAAAGTTTCGTCTATTATACCAGTCGCAAATTGGCCGAGTACGAGGTTAACTACACTGCTTTATAAACAGCATGCGTCGCGCTTGTTTGGGTCGCCCAAAAGTTGCGGCACTACGTGCTTGCCTTCCCCATCAAACTTATATCCCGAATGGATCCCATCAAATACCTTCTCGAAAAACCCGCTTTGTCCAGCCGAATGGCCCGATCGTTAATTCTCCTAATCGAGTTCGATATCGTGTACGTCACACAGAAAGTCGTTAAAGGAAGAGCCATCTCTGACTACCTCACTGACTACCCTGTGGAAGAAGCAGATGTTTGGATCTCCAAATTCCCAGATGAAAATGTCCTCTTCACCACTCAGGACTGACTCCGATGGAAAATGTTCTTCGATGGAGTTGCCAACAAAAAGGGATATGGCATTGGGATACTTCTGGTCGCCCCAGATGACTCTCATACTCCCATGGCCATAGAATTGGATTTCACTTGCACCAACAACATGACGGAATACGAGGCATGCTCAGTGGGCCTCAAAGTTGCTCTTGAAAAGGGTATTCAACACCTTGATGTCTATGGGGATTCTGCCCTTATGATTGGTCAAGTGCTCAGAAAATGGAAAGTCAAGGACGAAAAGCTTCTCCCCTTTCATGCCCAATTAGAAGAGTTGGCCTCCCAATTTCAAGCTATCACCTTCCATTACCTACCCCGAGTAAGGAATAACCTAGTCGATGCTCTCGCTACTTTGGCCTCCATGGTCGACATGCCCGAGGGAATAACAATTACCCCCTTCCTAGTTCAAAAGCAAGATAAAACTACTCACTGCTACCACATTGAGCTTGCCACCTCAGAAGACCCTGAACTAACCACTTACTGGTACTATGATATCTGGTGCCTCCTCCGGTACGGTAGGTATCCCAAGGGTTCCAACAAGAACGACCGAGCTACCTTCCAAAGGCTGGCTGCTCAATACATCATATGTCATAAAGCACTACTCAAGAGGAATTTTGACGGAACTCATTTGCACTGTATCGCAGGGGCTGACATTGAAAGGGTAATTCAAAAAATCCACAGCGGGGAATGAGGGCCCCACATGAACGGTCACATGCTTGCTAAGAAGATCATCCGACAGGGCTACTATTGGACCGCCATGGCCCAGGATTGCACCGCCTATGTTCGAAGATGCCCTAAATGCCAACAGTTCTCCAAACTCCAACACCTATCTCCACGGGAGTTATACAACATGACTTCTACCTGGACATTCTCCACCTGGGGTATCGACATCACAGGGAAGGATACGCCAAAAGCGTCAAATGGGAATGAGTTCATCCTGGTCGCCATCGATTACTTCACCAAATGGGTCGAAGCTGAGTCATACGCAGTATTAAATGCCAAGAAGGTAGCCAAATTTATCAAGAAGAATATCATCTGCCGATATGGGGTCCGGCATGAGCTAGTGATAGATAACGGTTTGCACTTCGAGGCAGAAGTCACAGAAGTAGTCAACGAGTACGAGATTCAGAGACACAAATCTTCTCCCTACCGACCTCAGACCAATGGTGCGGTTGAAGCCGCCAACAAAAACCTCAAAGCCATCATCAGCAAGATGATCGAAAGTTGTAGGGATTGGGCCGACCGGATCCCATACGCCCTCTGGGGCTATCGAACCTCAATCCGAGCTTCTACCGGGGCTACCCCTTACTCCCTGGTCTACGGCATGGAAGCAGTCCTACCTGTGGAGCTGGAAATACCCTCACTACGTGTCATGCTTGAAAGCAAGGTTAGTGAAGAAGACTAGTACCAAAGCCGTCTTGATGAGTTAGCCCTCCTAGATGAAAGAAGGTTAAAATCACTATACCACATACAGGGGTATCATCGCCAAATAACGCGATCATTCAACAAGAGAGTTAAGGACCGCGGTGTCCAGGAGGGAGATTTGGTTCTCAAAGAGATAATAGAACCCATTTGGGACCCCAGAGGAAAATTCAAGCGCAATTGGAGTGGTCCTTACATTGTGAAGAAGATCTTGTCCGGCGGTGCCGCCATGCTCACTTACCTGGATGGCGAAGAGATGACTCGTCCAGTTAATCTGGACCGTCTCAAGAAATTCTACCCCTAGTCCAAAATCTTGGCACGCTATGACTCTTCTCATCTCCCCTAAAAAAAAATCCACAGGTATGTAGGCAGCTCATACTCCTCACATGAGCACGACCCCCTCTTTTTCACAAAATACCATTCTTTTCTTACCTTCGAGAATGACAGTTCATTCTAAACATCTACTTGAACAAAAGGATCATGTATGACTTAGCAATTGGTACAGATAATTAAAATTACAAAATTCATCGAAAGGCACAGTTGGATGATCAGAAACTTATTTATTTCATTAATAAGACACTACAGCACGGATTACATAAGAAAAAGGAATGGATAACTCCCTTCCCCCTTACTACCATAAAAAATTTGATAAAATCCCCCACATCTGCCACATAAATAAACTCCCCAGGAGTCCTACCCACAGCTACCCGAGGAGCCTGTACCCTCATCATCTACATCCTAAGGACCCCAAGTTTCCCCTGCCTGAATATATTGTCGAAGACATTCCATGGATCGATGAGCCTTAACCATCTTCCAAAAGACCACAACACCCCATTCCATGGAGTCAGATAAAACAAACCAGCTCTGACCAGTCTCTACTGCCAACATCTTGCTGACTACGTTTCTCCACAACCACCTCATATAATCTTTGGGGACATGGCAAACCTTACCAATGGACTGAGAGGAACAGGTCGACAGACGCCGATTTTCCCACAGAGATCCAAGCAATAGACGCAGGCGCTCAGTCAAATCTTCTACTGGAAAGAAATTTGAGGTCCGAGGGGGTACGACTTGCGCCCAGCCAAATTGACGGAAAAGCTGCCAAGGGAAATAAAAAGTGGTATGCCTGAACCAACCAACCGCACATATGAATATTCTCCTAGCTCCAGAACAGGCTGCAATTGCCCCCACCAAGGCACTGACCAATACAACCCACGAGCCCCATGCTCCACAAACCAATTCTCGACATACAGGCCTATGCGGATGAAGTAGCGTGAAAAGAAGTTGGGTACATCCGACAAAGGATATTCTGGAGGAGTTGACAAGCAGAATCTTTCATACAACCACATAAACAGCATCACAGGGCTACCCCTCAAAAAATCAGAACGACCTTCTCTCCAGGCATCCAGGCCATTCAGAGTCTTCGCTAATATCACCGCTGCAGGATTGCGACGGTATGACATCCATGAAGTAATGGCTGCAAGTTGTGGGTCAAGTCGCACTTCCCCAGTCACCAACAGCAATTTTGAAACCAAGCCCAGAACAACGGCTCCTACATAGCCAGCATCACCTACTTCCCGCAAATGCACGGACTGCAACACGGTCGGGAGGGAGATCAATCCTCCAAAAACCAATGACTTTGCCGCCGAAGGTGAGATATGAAGAAGACCGGCCAACAAATCCCTAGGAGAACGGGAAAATTTGGGCAAAGCCGCAGCAACTCTAGAATTCACACGTAACATGGAAGAAAATTCCTCATAGGTAGGACAAACTTCTTCCAACCCAAAGCGGAATACATGGTCTTTGGGGTACCAGAATTGTATCGCCGCTGTCAACATATTCCACTCAAAGGGCCGATTGCGCCACAAGGAAACTCGGCGCATGTTAAAGGCATCATAGTCGACATTATAAGAGCACATAGCTTCCAAGGCTTCGAGGTAGTTGACAAACTCAGTGCTACCAGGGAGAGCCATCTTGTAGGGCAAAGAAATAGTGGGCAAGTGGATAAGGATGCAAAGGTGTGATGAAAATACTCCACCCTCACCCCTTTTTATACTTGATAACTCTCACACAAGACATAATCCCTGCAGAAATCGAAAAGAACCGTACCCCACAAGGTACAAAAGTCTAAAGAGGGTACCAATCAAAGCTTTCAATTGATAGGACTGGACTGAACTGCCGATTGGCAACCTCCCATTTTTGGAAATTTCTTCCTTTCCTTTTTTGTCAAATCAGAAAACCCCATAAAAATAAATTGATATTCTCAAGGATCCTATTTTCTCCTTGTAGGATTTCCCTTTTTAATAAAACAACTTTCCTTCGAAAAATTCGAAAAATATTCATTTTTATGGTCTCAGCAACAAAGTTAAAAAGAACATGTGCATGCATTCATTCATCAGGAGAATAAAGAGATAATAAAAAACTCCATTGCATTGCATATATATGTTTTCTGTGTTACCTCATTTTGCAGGAAAAAAAAGCAAAAAACAAACGGGACTCAGCCCGAACCCCCACTTTCTCTCTCTCTCTCTATCTCTCTCAAAAACTTCCACCCCTACGATGCGCTTTCTTCCCCCTACGGCGAGACGACGCACCCCCACTACCCGAGCCAGAGTCTCCCTCAGACGAAGCTGACGGCACCAAACAAGAAGGAACAGGGACAGAATCCCGAATGTGGGCAGTTGCCGATGATATCCAATCTCTGATGTCCCTCAGCCAAGTGGTCGACACCAGGATTTGCTGCAAGGAAAATGACAAATCAGTATCAAGCAAAAGAAATCAAAGAGGGGAAAAGGGACCGAAAGGTTTACCGTAGGATGAAGAACCTCCTCTGTCAAACCGAACTCCTTCGGATCCATCGCAAGGGGACGGTGAAGCATCGGCACTATCCCTCCATCATCCCGTCGGATGTTGTACGAAGGAGTATGCAGCCGAACAAAAGGGACCTCCGAAGTCGCCGCCGCCGCAGGTGCCGACGGGCCACCGCCACTATGGGAAGACCCCACCGCCCGACATGAACCAGCACGAGGGAAAGGCAAGGCATCATGAATGATGGGCGCCATCAACCAGCTCGTCACAAAGTCCATATAGTCATACGGCGCGGCCGTATTAGCATACAACACAAAGGACTCGCCGATCATCGCCGCGATCCTCTCATCCTCCAGCAACTGTCGCTCCCGCCTCATAGAAGTAGGAGGCTGCATGGGAGGAACCACAACCTCCTCCTCAGCAATCTGACGGATCACCCTCTCCCCGAGGTACCAGGAATGGCCGAACTCATGCGCCAACAAATGCCTTATCTGCGCGTTCACCCCAGTCACCCCCGTATCCTGAATGGCGGTCCCCCAAGGATAAAAGGTCACCTAAAAATCCCCAAGAAGGCATAAGTCAATACAAAATCTGAAGGTGCAAAAAAAAGAAAACAAGGCTGAAATGGAAAGAACCTTACCCGACCACTGGTCAGGTCATTCAAGACCTGATGCACCGTCTCTAGGGAAAGATATCCCTTCGACTGCTGGTTGGCCTTACGCCACCGGTACAAGCGACAGAAGTCCCCAACAGTGTCATCCTTCAGAGCAATCAGTGGGGTGTTGCACCCAATCACCTCATAGAACCACGTATGAATTCACAAGAAAAAAAGGGACACATAAGGAAAATGCGAATGCATGAAAGAAAAATGTGAATACATGAAATGCGAAAATGCACAAAGTAAAGAATACCACAAGAAGATACGTGGCTCCAGTAAAAGTCTACCGGCAGCACCGGCTGAATGCATCCAAAGAGGAGTAAAGGGTCGCCAAGGTCAGACTCCCCCAATCATAGAAAGGGATGTTCAAAAACATCCTCAAGTACGGAAGAAACCACAAATGGACGATGTCGTCGCTCAACGCCACCATGAAACCTCCCAGCACCAATAAAATGAATAACCGGGCCATCTGCCTCACTTGCAGCCCGTCCTCCACATCAATCACCCTGCTCAGCAGAACATTCTTCAGCAAGGACAGCCGGATAGAATCTCCAGAAACTACCCTCCTCACATCACCAAGTGCCGCATGCACTGCCTCCGGCCTCACCCGCAGGGAGCGATCCACCTCTATCTTCTCCCCGTCACAATCCAGCCCCAGAAGTTGCTGCACATCTATGGGAGTCACTGTCATCTCCCCGAAGCCAAAATGAAAGGTATGGGTAGTGTCCCACCACCTCTCCCCTAAGGCACACAAGACTGCTGTCGAGCGAGGCGTCTCATCTAGCGCAGTCGCCAACCTCCCAAAACCCACTGATGATACCATCCAACACACCACAGGTGGAAGATGCTCCCAAATGTCCTTAAGCCCTGTCGTCCTGCGGGCACGCATGTTCTTCAAAGAGATATCAGATTGGCAAAAGGAAAAATCTCATCAAAAGTCAAGAAAGAAAGAAAAATCACCCAAAAAGAAAGGAATGCCAAAGGTCAGGTTACTTACATAACCACCAGGAATCACTCTCGAAGAGGGATGACGCGACGGCTCCCGCAGCAATGTCCGCTCGTTCGCAATCGGTTCGAAATCATCAAAGGCATTCTCATCCCCCAAAGCAAGAGGCACCCTGTCCCTCCAATCCACATTCTCCCAGTTATCAACGGTCAACTACTGCCGGTGGACAGCGGTACTCACAAAGGCGGCCATTTATTAGAGATCGGAATGATAGAATGATTCGCAGAGAGAAATCGCAGAAAGAGAGAAGTCAAGAAGTTGTGAAAAATGAAGAGGATTCGCCCCCTTTATATAGGAGGCCAAATGCCATGTCGATCGGTAACCTCCCTCACCATACCGATCGGCACTATCTCTTCACTTTCCCGAGGCAACCCAAAATTCCTTTCCACTGCCGAATGGCACCTCTCATCTTATGCTGACCGGTACCCACCTTAAAATTTCATACAGAAATTCCCAGAAAATACCAGGAAGCCTCGAAAAATCCCCAAAAAATTCCTAAAAATCCCAGAATGGATTCAGAACATTTCCACCAAGAAATTTTTCACTCCTTCAGGCAACACCCCATTTTCCCCAACGGAGCCCTCAAAATCCAAGCGATTGATTTCTCGGGCAAGGCACTCAGACCACCTAATCACCTCCTCATCAGACTTTACAACCATCGGCTATCCGGTGCGCTCAATATCACATGTTATTTTTCCCAGCAGAAATCAGAAGAACCACTCGCCCCGAGAAATCTCTACCAAAGGACAATCCAAATTTTCCCCGGCCCATTCATCGTTCCCCAGCGGAATTTCAAATCCAGTTCTTATCCCTCGAGCGAAACCCCTTTTTCCCCAGCGGAATCCCCAAAAGCTAAGATTTCTCCCGGCCAAGCTCCGGAAAATCTCTAAGGATCATCTGATAACTTCCCCATCGGAATTCTCTCATGGCACTCAAAACAGGTTGCTCCCCCTTGCGAGGCGTCCTATAAAGCTTCCCCCAGCTATCAGCTCCCCAGCTAAAATCGGAATCCAAAAGCTCTTTCTCCAGCAGAATCAAAATAAAAACTCTTGGGCCAGAATTGGCCTCGGTCTTGGATCGTCACCATAATTAGGTAAGAATTGACCTCGGTCCTCGGTCGTCACCACTTTTGGGTCAGAATTGGCCCCGGTCTTGGATCATCACCATAGTTAGGTCAGAATTGACCTCGGTCCTCGGTCGTCACCACTCTTGGGTTAGAATTGGCCCCGGTCTTAGATCGTCACCATAGTTAGGTCAGAATTGACCTCGGTCCTCGGTCGTCACCACTCTTGGGTCAGAATTGACCCCGATCTTGGATTGTCACCTTAGCTAGGTCAGAATTGACCTCGGTCCCCGGTCGTCACCACTCTTGGGTCAAAATTGGCCCCGATCTTGGATCGTCACCATAGTTAGGTCAGAATTGACCTCGTTCCTTGGTAGTCACCACTCTTGGGTCAAAATTGGCCTCGGTCTTGGATCGTCACCTTAGTTAGGTCAGAATTGACCTCGGTCCTCGGTCGTCACCACTCTTGGTTTGGAATTGGCCCCGGTCTTGGATCGTCACCATATTAGGTCAGAATTGACCTCTGTCCTCGGTCATCACCACTCATGGGTCAGAATTTGCCCCGGCCATGGATCGTCACCTTAGTTAGGTCAGAATTGACCTCGATCCTCGATCGTCACCACTTTTGGGTCAGAATTGGCCCCGGTCTTGGATCGTCACCTTAGTTAGGTCAGAATTGACCTTGGTCCTCAGTCGTCACCACTCTTGGGTCAGAATTGGCCCCGGTCTTGGATCGTCACCATAGTTAGGTCAGAATTGACCTCTATCCTCGGTCGTCACCACTCTTAGGTAAGAATTGGCCCCGGTCTTGGATCGTCACCATAGTTAGGTCAAAATTGACCTCGGTCCTTGGTCGTCACCACTCTTGGGTCAGAATTTCCCCCGGTCTTGGATCGTCACCATAGTTAGGTCAGAATTGATCTCGGTCCTCGGTCGTCACCACTCTTGGGTCAGAATTGGCCCCGGTCTCAGATCGCCACCTTAGTTAGGTCAGAATTGACGTCGGTCTTCGGTCGTCACCACTTTTGGGTCAGAATTGGCCCCGATCTTGGATCGTCACTTTAGTTAGGTCAGAATTGACCTCGATCCTCGGGCATCACCACTTTTGGGTCAGAATTGGCCCCGGTCTTGGATTGTCACCTTAGTTAGGTCAGAATTGACCTCGATCCTCGGTTGTCACCACTCTTGGGTAAGAATTGGCCCCGGCCTTGGATCGTCACCATGGTTAGGTCAAATTTGACCTCGGTCCTTGGTCGTCACCACTCTTGGGTAAAAATTGGCCCCGGTCATGGATCCTCACCTTAGTTACGGCCCTCAGTCGTCATCACTCTTTGGTCAGAATTGGCCCCGGTCTTGCATCGTCACCTTAGTTAGATCAGAATTGACCTCGGTCCTCGGTCGTCACCACTCTTGGGTCAGAATTGGCCTCGGTCTTGGATCGTCACCTTAGTTAGGTCAGAATTGACCTTGGTCCTTGGTCGTCACCACTCTTGGGTCCGAATTGGCCCCGGTATTGGATCCTCACCTTAGTTAGGTCAAAATTGATCTCGGTCCTCGATCGTCACCACTTTTGGGTCAGAATTTGCCCTGATATTGGATCGTCACCTTAGTTAGGTCAGAATTGACCTCGGTCCTCAGTCGTCACCACTCTTGGGTCAGAATTGGCCCCGGTCTTACATCGTCACCTTCGATAGATCAAAATTGACCTCGGTCCTCGGCCGTCACCACTCTTGGGTCAGAATTGGCCTCGGTCTTGGATCGTTACCTTAGTTAGGTCAGAATTGACCTCGGTCCTCGATCGTCACCACTCTTGGGTCAGAATTGGCCCCGGTCTTGGATCGTCACCTTAGTTAGGTCAGAATTGACCTCAGTCCTCGGTCGTCACCACTCTTGGGTCAGAATTGACCCCGGTCTAGGATCGTCACCTGAATTAGGTCAGAATTGACCTCGGTCCTCGATCGTCACCACTCTTAGGTCAAAACTGACCTCGACCCTCTGAATTGGTCAACCTCATCTCCTTAGGTCCTCATAACTGACCTCGATCCTCCGAATTGATCATCCCCAGCATACTTCTTAGGTCCTCAGAATTGACCTCGACCCTCTGAGTCGGTCATACTCCCTTAAAAGTATCATGCGGTGTCTAATCGACGGCTATAATTTGTTCCAAACTCACCCATCGAGGGGCTATGTAGACACCCCATTATGTAACCCCTTAACTCTCCTTAGGTCCCTAGCACCTCCCTTCATCACTATAAACCCATGTCACATCCTGAGTACTGACCTGGAAGCCATCGGGCACCTCCCGGCTCAGTTTGACCCAAAAATCACATTCCTCATCTCGACTGAGACTCAATGAATCTTCGAAGGGGACTGAATACCCTTTCCAACGGTCCTCTCGGTGCGCATTTCCAACTTACCATGAGGACGAACGCGTCATTTGCGTCCGAAACCTGACCCATAGGCCACCAGGCGCTCCCGGGCTCTGTTTGACCTAAGTCAACTCTTCAGCTCGACCGAGGCTAAATGAATCTTCGAAGGTCACTGAATACCCTTTACAACGGTCCGTCCCATGCACAATTCCGACTTTCCATGCAGACGAACGTTCCGTTTGACTCCGGTAAGCCACCGAGCTGTTCCCGGGCCCAGTTGACCAAAGTCAACTCTCCAAACTGGGTCAAACTCTTTGGAATGTCAAAATACATTTCCTAACCATTCTAACAGTATGCCCCATGCATGATTCGGACTTACCATGCGGACGAACGATTCGTTTGCGTCCGCACGATTCCCCATCCAATGGACCGACAAACGCTTTTGAGCCATATTTGACCCAAAGTCAACTTCCGAACTCTGGAGAGGTCCAAAGGACTTTCGAAGGTATCTAAATTACCTTTCCAACGGTATGCTTCGTGCATGATTCTGACCAACGGTTTGCACTCGGCGACCAATTTTCCAGAAAAGCCTGAGGCACACTACCAAATGGCAGGTCCCAGATCCTGCCTATCGGCACCTGCCGATAGGCAGTGCCATGATAGGGCCGATCGGTAGTCCCCTGGGGCTATAAAATGAGGCCTTGGACTCATTTTCAGGAGCCCAGATCTGATAGAAATCTCTCTGAAAGAATCCCAGAAACCTCTCTCGAAGGCAGCGTGATTTCAACTCTCAAATCCCTTTTTCATCTCCACTTTCCATCATCCTTTTCATCAAACTTGGTGAATTAACCACTCCCCATCATCATCCAAGTGCAAGGGATTATCTCCAACATCCAAAATCAAGTTCAAGATCTTCGAGAAGGTCCAACTTCCTCAACTTTCTCTTGAATTCTCTTAAATTCTCAATAACTTATTTTTTATTATTTATCACTTTTTATCATCTCATCCCACACATCCTAATATACCTTTTTACCTAGTATTATTGCACATCTCTTATTTTCATATAAATAAAAACCCAAAAAAACAAGAAAAAGAGGGTTTGCTTATAAATTCCAAATAGGGATTCTCACACTTTTTTCCACACTTTTCTCACAACTAAAACACTTTTTCTACACACACACACACACTTACAAATAAGAGATTTCTCCATTTGGATTTATGGGTTAAACCCCACCCCTTACCTTACATGCGAACTACGTGGACTTTGATGCCTTTATAGGCTACGTAGGCGTCTCGGTGTAAAACCCGAGATTCGAGTCCTTTTTTCTCACTTCTTCTCTCATTTTCTACCTTTTTTAAATCCATTTTTCTTGTATTTTACATATATTGTTATTAGTGACACATTGCCACATATGCGTTATCGTTCCTTTATAACGATCGACGTAGGGGTAGCAGTGTAAATCCTATTTTTCTCATATTACTCTTACATATTCCTACGGATGACTCGCTTTATCTTTTCCATGATACAAGTCGAGGATTCCTACCTCCATGCTATATATACACATACACACATCTCACGGGGGGGAAAACATAAAGGAAAATAGCAAATATCCATGAGAGACCGAAAGGGCAGAATGGGTGCCTAACACCTTCCCATTTCGTAACTAAGCCTCCGAACCCTTTTCGAATCATTTTGGTTTCGCACGCACCAGTATGTCTCTGGATGCCATCCTTCGGGGTGGCTTGCTATTTTTCTTTTTTCTGTTTTGAGTAAAATAGACTGGCGACTCTGAATCTCTCTACATTTTTCACACCTCACAAAATCGACGCCGGCCGAAGCGCTCTCCCGAGAGGGGACGCGCGGGACCCGAAGGATTCCTCCTCCCTCCGCGGTGGGAATCGGTGGGTATGGCCACAATACTTATTTAATTAGATGCCAATTATTGATCCAAATTAATTAAACCCTAACACATGAATCTCTGTGGATTAATTATGCCAACACAAACATAAATTTATGGATACACAAATTTCAGGAAAAAAAACTTTCGGGTAAAACGATTTATTTCTCTATAAAGAGTAAATCGTAACTTACATATACACAATAAAATCTACAATGAATATTCACAGAACAATCACATATGCCTCAACCTAGAACCAACAATGAATTTATCGCAGGAAATCCATAAGAACCACAACGCTGTCTTCTGTAAGAAAGACCCTCAAGCATTCCCAAGTGACCGCAGTCATCAGCAAGCAATTCCCTCGAGAACCATCAAGTTAGTAGTAGAGCAATCTTCCCTATAAGAGAAAATTCAACAAAATTGTGCCTTGGGTTCCAAAATGATTCACTAATGTAATTGGGATGGTTTTTGAATCAAGAACAAAGTTTTTAAACACTAAAAGAGAAGAATAAAAACTCTGCAAATTGCAGTTTTTGTGTATAAAAAATCTTCGGTCTTCTGACGAAAAATGGACTCATAAATCAGGTATTTATAAAAGAGTTGAGTCAACGGGGTTGTTTGAACGAGATGTGTAGGTCGCTTGAGCGACAACTGATGTCGTTTGATCCTTGATCGCGTGAACTTCGAACGACGTATTAAAACATGAAACATTGCACTGTTGTTAGATGAAACCATCAAGCGAGCTTCAAGCGACCCTTCGCGTGCCATGCAATGCCGTTTGAGGCTTTCGTTTAAACGACTGAAATGCAAAAAAAAATATTTTTCTTTAAAAATCCAATTACAGGTCTTAAAAAACATTATTTTGACTCAATAAAATGCCTCAAGTTGATAAAAAATATTTTCGAAAAAATATCCCAACACTTCAACCTTACTAAAATCAATCTTGTGGAGGATTTTTGTTAAAGAATGTTGATATTCAAATCCATCTTATTGAGCATGTGAACTTGAACTTCTTTCGACGGTTGTAGCGGTATACGGTATACTTAAATGTAAAATGGACTTTGTAAAATATGTCCTTACAAGGAATTTTTCATAGGTCAAACTAGTGAAGAAATTAGGCTTTTGTTGAAGTCTTCTTCAACGAGGACTCTAGTTCAAAAGGAAGTCTACTTCAAGTGGGATCTTGATCTTAAAGAGTTCTACTTCAAGAGGAACTCTAGGCCATGATAGAAAGGGAAATTTGATTCTTATTTGTATTATAACCGCTTGATTATTTTGTTTTTATTGTAATTCCTACCATCTTACGCATGATGATAATTATCGTATATTATTTAATTGATTAATCATGATCCCACAATCATATGGAAAACATGTATTATTATTGTGATAAGCTAGATCACTTTTTTTAGAAAATCAAAAATCTATTTGTCCTTTTTCTAAAATTAATTTTAAGTATACAATTAATTAAAGGTATAAATTAAAATTGTTCTTTGAATTTTATTTTAATTGAAAATAGTTTATCCGTTTGAAAATTAAAATAGTGAGACGAGATAATTTAATTTGTACAAGTAATTGAAAATTTATTGCTAATTATATTCATATGTTTAGAATTGGATAAATATTTTTTGAAATTACCCTCGAGTTTTAAATACTAAGTTAGAGTGTGTTTCAAGATAAACTCCACAGTTTTCATTGGTGTTTAAGGAATGTGATGTGGTTAATTCCTAATGTCAGAATTGTATCACCCCTACAACGGATGAAATTAATCGTGACATCCAATATTCTTAAAACTCTTAAGTGATAATTCCTATAATTGAAGTGTGAGATAGTTCACCGCCCCCCCTCCAAAAAAATGGAAAGTTTTAAATATCATATTCAAATTTGAGGAATGAATCGATGGTATACACGTAAACATCATTCATGATATCTTTCCCAACGGAGTCACTATCATTAATTATAAGACCAAACAATGTCAGCTATTCAATTACATTGGACAAAAGTGTGACACCCCGCCTAATAAAATACCGGGCGATCACTCCTATATCAAATTAAAACAGGAATCTCATCTGGATCATTCTCAGCATCACTATCGAAAATCCATTTAATTACTAATAACCTATTTGGTCGGTGTCAAAATTTTACTTAACCACACTTTTTAAACGACTATAAATAAAACATCGACACAGTTTTTGCGTAAATGAAACTGAAGTGAAATAAAATAACCGAACACTCGGTCAAAATATACAACCATATCGAATGATGTACTGAAAGAATAAATAAATGCAATTGGACCATTGGCCCGAATGTGTATACAGTACCTCCAATCTAGAATACAAGTATAGAAGCGTCTACCAAGAACCCGCAAGCATCCACAGCTACTACAGCAGACGTCTGACTCGAAAGAAGTGTCATCCAGGCGTCCCTGTGTCTGGACACCTATATATATATATATAGCAAGAGAGGAAAAGTAGATAAACGGGTCAGAGCCCGAGTTTGGAAAATATTTAGTAAGTGCATAAATGCCTAGTTTTTAGAAAAAGATTTTATCTCATATTTAAGTTTGGTATCGCACTCCCATGAGATAACCCTCACCTCTCCACTAATAGTGCACTCCTAGCGCATCCCTCTAAACATCCTAGTCAAGCTACCCTGCAAAACTAGTCCAACACCCAACTACTATCAACCCTAGATAGTCCAAGTAATGTTCTAAGGGCTAAACTTCTCCCCAGTCTCAGCACTAAGAGATGTTCGTGCGTGGGGTGTCTTGCAAAGTGATATCCAAACAAGGAACCCCCCGATACACTACTACGCGCCAAGGTCAATCTTCGAGATCCGCCAGTCCCTCAGTACAAAATATATATAAATATATATACCAAGAAATATTTATATTAGAGCACTAAGGATTAAACTTCTCCCCAGTCTCAACATAATGCCATATTCGTGCGTGGGGTGTCTCGCAAAGCGAAATCCAAACAAGGAACCCACCCGATACACTACTACGCCGCAAGTTCGACCTTCGGGATCCATTAGACCATCGGTACTCGATTTCACAATATATATATATACATACTACCATAAACATCCAGATCTATCTCCCAGACTGATGATTCATATACCAAATATTTATCAATACTTTTTATTTTTCTCAAAACTTTCCATTTCCTTTCTTATATCCAGGAAATGTACACAAAAGTCAATTCATTATCATGAATTTCTTTAACATAACATATAACTTTTTAAAAGCCAATTTTATTATCATAAAAAAAATGCTTTTCCGTTTTATAACATCCCATTTCGCTTCTCATATCCAGGAAATGTATTCAAAGTCATTTTCATTATCATAAAAATGAAAATAAATGGCCATATTTGCCATATACCATATATTCATCCTCGAATATATATAAATGACCATATTTGCCAAACCATCTAACGATGACCAATATTCCAAAAGGTTCTCTCAAAGAATCATAATCAAGCATTCATATAAGCATAATACTAAACCCAAAGTATTTCCTAATTTTAATAAGTAATACATACCTAAATCCCTTCTAAGGATTTATTGGATATCTCCAATTATACCATTTCTCATTTAGCGAATATATAACTATATTCCCCAAATTTATTCTAATCCACTCATAGGATTCATCCAACCATAATCAATATAATTATACTTTCCTATACTCATAAATCATATAGGCCTAAAAGCCCAAAATAAAAACTTAGGGATTTATCTTTCCCGTACAACCTTCAATTTAGTGGGCCATGGATTTAATTTCCATGAAACCAAGGACTACATCTTGTCCATATAATCACTTAAAAGTCTACAACATAATTTAGGAACCCAAAACCATCAAATTCTACAATTATTCTATTTTCCTCGGAAATATAGTTTAAGGGTTATGCATTTAAAACCCTCACTTTACCCTCCTAAATTCCCTTAATTAATGGACCATATAGTCCTAAAAAGTCCGTTATGTTATCTCATAATTAACCTCAAAGAAATATGAATTGGAATCTATCCCATCCAAAACATCCTAGAAAAATTTCCATCTTTCAGCAAGGGTCGATCGATCGACCCATGGATGTCGATCGATCGATGGCTTCGATCGATCGAACCCCCATGATTGATCGATCGATCATGGAGGGCAACTTCTTCTCCAAGAAGCTGTTTCAGCCATAGAAGATTCCCCCAAGCTTCCATCTCCTCACCCAACGGCCTACAACTCCAACCAACAAGAAATACACTTCTAATACGGGTTCTAAACATCCTAGAACCCGAAATCACCCAATAATTTAGGTTAAAATCTAAATTTCTATAATTATTAGATTTTAGGGGTTTATTTGTTTTAACTCCCAAAAACTTGTTTTATCCACGAATACCCAACCCAAAATCTTTAGGGTTTAATTATACCAAACTACGGTATGAGATATTTATGCAAAAATTAAATAAAGCAAGTAAACACTTGCCTCATGGATAAAATTCGACGATCCCGAGTCGCGTCCGACGGAGTTTGGCCCTAGGCCTATTTTTCTACTCTCTTCTCTTCCTCCTCTCTCTCTTCTCTCTCTTTTCTATCCTCTCCCACTCCTTTTATAAGGAGAAAAGGGTTTAACCCCTTAATACCCCAAAATGACTCGTTTACTCAATTACGAGCCCATTTAACTCTAAAATTCCCCGAAACTCAATTTCGACAATCAAACACTCTTTTCCAACTATCTCGGCCATTCTGAGACTCATGGGGCAGTTAAAATTTCAATTCGAGGTACTTGACCGCAAATCACTATTCTATCCCATAACTTTAATGCGAGATTTCCAATTAAAATTTGACCTTTTTGTCACTTTTCTCCACGGAGACATATAATTAAATTACTTCGACCTATTTAGTCCCAAACGTGATTACAACACCTATCGAAAATCGTTAAATCCTCAAAAATCCCAAAAATCACTATTTTGAGAAATTCTCCAAATTGCCAATTTATACTCAATAATGGAATTTAATTGTCTCCAACAAGACGGGTTGTTACATACTCCCCCCTACAATGAAATTTCGTCCTCAAAATTCAGATACGACCTATACCACAAATCCTAGGATCACTCCAAATCCTAATACCTCAAAGGGAACGACGCTAACCCAATGGTTCCCAACCATATACCATACGACTACTACGGTCGTAAAGTGACTCCAATAGTGTCACATAGCACTCATCATTTCTAGTGCCTCACAGTATAAACTTCAAATCTATATACTACGCCCATCCTATTTTAGGTGGTATATAAAGAAACTTACTAAGGTGCCCATACACCTTTTCTAACCTGTGCACATCTGCACATCCATAGTGAATGTATGACATGTAACACTCTCTCCCAATAAGGGTCTCCTTTCCTCGGTGTAATACTCACACATGGGTCCTCCCAACACACGAAATTCAATTCTCCTAACCTCGGCGCCACTAACTCTACTAAACTTACATCCTAAATAATACTACAGCCTAAGCATTATCATACCTACGCGAAACGAGTGTAATCCTAAATGTCCCTAGTGCCCAAGGCCTCTCTCAACTTCCGACATTTGCTTGGTTTCATGCGTGGGATGTCTCGCCAAAGAGAAATCCAAACAAGGAACCCTCCCATTACACTACTCCCTCGCGTTATCGGTTATTGAGATATAGCGACCTAAGGCACACCAGCGGGACGTCCTAAATCCTGTCTACGCTAAACTACGAATGCATTTCTACTATCTTATCCTTCCGCCCATACGGAAGGAAACCTAACAAATCGAAGTGCCTACTCTCTGTAGGAGCACTACGTACATCCTACCCGAAACATATTTCATCAAAGTTTTCCTTTTCATTAAGGCTTGACCAAAATCCTCGAATTAATTGCTCTAAGTCCTACTCCACCCACCCACTTGTGGCGAGAGGACCACTTTAGTTCTTTTTCATAGCACAACATCTCCATAAACATATCATCGTCACATGGCTCATAGTCTATAGTGGTTCATCCACACTATAAGACCTATCAACAAAATCAAAATCCTTGCATCCCATAACATCCCTCCACTCTCGACGTCGCTAAGATTCATGTGTGGAGCGTCTCGCAAAGAGAAATCCAAACAAGTAACCCCTCCACACACTCCTACTTAACGTTGTCGATCATGGAGGTCCGTTATTACAAACATGCAACCGGGATAACCCTATTCCCAATTCCAACAAAAAGGTGGTCTGAACTCCTATCTCTAACTAAGAGTCACACCACCCAGTGCTCGCACTAATTTTTAAGTCCTTGCACAAACAATAATGAGCTTAATCCTACAGCTCAACAATAATCCTGGAGCCTTAAATCATATATATAAGGTCGCCATATACTCAAATCACGATAATGAAACCTCTGCTCATTGAAGTACCATTCACCCATAATAATAAAGGCGAACTCAACCTGTATCCAGGTGAGAAATCGCAACAATAACCTGCTCCCTCCAGGAACCATGGACACGATAGTCTTTCCATTAATAGCCTGCTATCGCTCCAAAAAATACCAATACAAATATACTCACCATATCACCATACTCGTATAAACATATAAATCGAGCATCAAAACCCAAATATATATATATATATATATATATATATATATATATATATATATATATATATATATATATATATATATATATATATATATATATATATTCAATATATCAACATCCGCCTTTATAGAGAATGAAGGAAAATAAAACTCCGCTACTGCAGACAACACATAGACAGATATTGTATAATGTTATCGATACCGCCATAACTCAAATTACACACACGAGTCTAGGGCTAACTAATATCGTGACTTTATCTAGTCACACCAAATATACCTCTTCCTTCTGAGGTGAAACTCATAATAACTCCGTTTCACATATTCCCCGGGTGGATGTCCACCAACGGGGTCCTCGAACATACCCATTTTCTATATCACTCTTTATCCGTTGCCGGCCTCTCACCGATCCTTATGTGAATAATTCAGAACTACATTTTTCTCATCCATGCTGAATCATGGGGACCCACGGTTAAGACTATTCGTAAGATCCCTTTCAAACCCTTAACTTTACTGAAAATTTGACCTTAATACCACTCTCTACTATAGCGGCACTGAAATACTCATGACTACTATACTTTAGTAGTCATCACAAAAATCCTTAGCAATTGCCACAGGGAGAGTGACCTCTACTAAGGTCCTCATCCCCAACTTCTACCAGCTACTCCAGCTAAGCCCCACCTCCTGCTGCCATCCAAGCCCTGCATACGATTCTAAAACGAGCGTACAAAAGATCACTATAATTTTATAACATGGCAGGAGAACGAAATCTCACAAGAGAAATCAACAATCATAATCCTGAGGCTCTATAACAAATCGAGAGCAACGCTGAAAGCGTAGTACATCCGCACAGATTCCTAAGAACACTAGAACCTGATGCTCTGATACCATCTGTGACACCCCGCCTAATAAAATACTGGGCGATCACTCCTATATCAAATTAAAACAAGAGTCTCATCTGGATCATGTGACACCCCGACTAATTAAACACCGGGTAGCTACTCCTTTATAAAATTAATTCAAAATGCCAAGTTGGCTCAGTTAATAGCATCACTGTCGAAAACGTTTTATTATTACTAACCACCTAGTATTTAAAAAGTAAGTGCCAAATTTTATTAAATCTGATTAACATGCAACAAGAGTAATGAATAACTAAATACCACCATTCACCATACTGAAATAAAATGAATAACCATCACAATATGTAAATAAAACCCTGGAGGAAAAACTCCTCAATACAAATCCCACAACTGATAAGTAAACTGAAATAAATAACTAAAACTGAATACTGAGTAATACATGCTAGAGTCTGAAAACTGAAATGTAAAAATGTCTAATAGAATTGGGCAACATGCCCTACAACTGATAGATGCTGAGACTGGAATCCAAATGAGAGAGGCATCTAAAAGCAAGTCCCTGTAGCTTCCACAAACAGCTACAGCTCGTCTTCTGAATGAGAATCCTATGCTTGGTGTCCTTGTGGCTGGGCACCTAAAATGGTTTTACAAGAAAATATATTTGAAAGCAAATGGGTCAGAGCCCGAAAGTAGAAATCATTTTAAAAACCTGCAAGTGCTTTAAAAACATTTAAAACATTAAATGCAAAGTACATGTTAGGACGTGCACTCACATTAAATTCTCACCTCTCGACTAACTGTGCACTCCTAACGTAAGTACCCATCTATAACGACACAAACCACTAGCTAAGTGACATCGAATCTAGCTAGACTTATCATAGGACCTGCCATTATTATTTGGTTCTATTATAACGCTCGTAATTAAATAGGGGTTTAATATAAACTCAGATGCTCAATATGCAATATATTATACTACTAGCTAACCCATTTTGTTTCTCAAAATAATACCGTGATATATATATGTTCACTACATTAACATGAAAGTTCTCATTTAATTAAATGTATATTATTCACATCATAAATATACAATATAAGCACCCCGAGAACTAAGCTCCGGTGCACACATACTCTGCTATCCACCCCGGTACATCACGTACATAAGGATCACATATTCCGAATCTCTCAGGAATAGTTCTCAAATAACAACATCACAAATAATGGAGGCGAACACAGTCACCTTCACATGGGTCACGCACATACCTACGCTCCCACGATCCGCGGACTTATTAATATCACAATAAGTCTTTCAATGACCTGTGTTCATCAAGGTACCAGTCTATATCCCCCCCGTAGGCACACAAGGATTAGAGGGTCCTAAGCGAACGTAACCTCCCGTGATAGCAAGTATGGTAGGTATGTCATACACATAAACTATATACTAAGCATTCACACATCTTAGATATCACCATTTTAATAAGGTATAAGCTACATCATAATACCATTATTCCAAACTTATGTATTTCAAGTCTCCCGTTAATATAAAGTCAAATTACCAACACGTCTCACGTCGTAGTCCCTTAACCCTAAAACCTATCTATAATAGATTATTAGGTTCCGATTATTCCCAAATATAACATCTTTATTACTAAGGTCCTTACTTCTGCTCTAAACCTTATTTCATCGAATTACACAATTTTGCACTATTAACCCAAACGTTACCACTCTAACGAATTTCAATAACCTATAATAATTCCCCGAATTGCATTCTAATTAAAGTCCACTATAATAATCACACCTACTGGTCTTCCTTAAGGGTGAGGGTATTCACAAAGTCTCCAAACATATTCTCCGAGGGTTTCCACCATTAAAATCAAATTAAGGAAAATTTTACTCATTCTGGGAAGGTCGATCGATCGACCTATGAATATCGATCGATCGATCTAGTCGATCGATCGACTGATGAATGTCGATCGATCGATCGAACAGGTATGGCTACGGACTGCTTCGTTCTGCAGATTTGAAAACGTCCCAAAACTTATTTGTAACGTGTGATTATCTAATATAACGTTATAGTAATGTCATATAACAATCCTACAAGATTACTAACGTCCATAAATCAATATTTCAACAACTATAGGCTACATATGGATCAATCTTCATCAAAAACCTAGTTTCCAGATTTTATCTCAAGAACATTCATAAACTTCATCTGAAATCCGTTTTTGGTATAACAAAAGTCGATAATTCTCTTAATACAATCTTCCAGTAACATTCTACATGCAACCTATATCCCAAAATTTAAACTAATAACTCCAATCTTATGGGTTTTTTCATTATCTTCCAAGAACATACAAAATTTATGAATAATCTAACATGGAAGAAGCATTCTCTGAAATTTAAATGGAATAAATCACTTGCCTTGGTTTGATTTCGGATCTGGTGTTGGATTTGTAATCTCTTTCTGCAGATTTTCTGCAGAATTCCTCCTCTCTCTCCTTCTCCAAGCTTTCTTCTCCAAAAGGCTATGGTGGCTAGGGTTTGCTTTGGAAGAGTTGGAAGACTAAATGATAACCTACGTAGCTTATGGGGTTAATAAAGGGTTGGTTGGGTCAATTCCTTATCAGATTACAACTCTCAATTTTCGTCACTTTTAATTACCCAAAAATACCAAATTACTAAAATACCCTTTAAGTTACCGGTATGGCCTAAAAATACCCCGGGACCCAAACTATACCCCCGGCTAGTGTTTTCTGACTATCTCGACCCTTCCGGACGCGTTGGCGCACTCAAAACGACCATACGGATTATAAATTTTAAATTCACTTTTATTAACAAAATAATATACCGTGACGCGGCGGTCCCACGCGTCTCAACAAAATTTCCAAAATGCCGTATATAAATCCCACGACAAATTTTATAATACCAAGTCCATATATAATCATATATGCACATAATCAAATTCCAATTCGTATCACATTAGTATTTATAACCCGGATTAATTTCCAATTATTACGCAATTTAATTAATTAATCCCAAAAATAAATATAGCCAAAAGTACGGGGTATTACATACTTCCCCCCTAATAACAGAATTTCGTCCCGAAATTCGAAACTAGAAAGTACCTGCTAAAAACAGCTCTGGATAACGTTCGCGCATCTCATCCTCGTGCTCCCATGTGGACTCCTCGACATTGTGATGTCGCCACTGAACACGCACTAACGGGACTATCTTTGACCGCAGTTTCCTCTCGCTTCGGTCCAAAATAGCAATTGGCCCCTCCTCGTAAGAGCTATCCGGCTGGAGATCGATGTCCTCCACAGCAATGTGAGAATGAGCCAAACTATCCCTAAGGTATTTCCTCAGCGAGGAAATATGGAACACGTCGTGAATCCGATGCAAGTGCTCCGGCAACCCAAGTCTATACGCGACCGGTCCGATCCGCTCAATAATAGGGAACGGCCCCACATACCTCGGTGTCAACTTCCCCTTCTTCCCGAAACGCATAATCCCCTTCATAGGTGATACTCTGAGCAGAACTTGGTCCCCCACTTGGAACTCTCTGAAAAACTTCTTCGCGTCAGTATAACTCTTCTACCTGTCTTGAGCTACCCGAATGCGACTCCGAATCAGCTCAATCCTTGCCGAAGTGTCCTGAATCACTTCCGGCCCAAGTAGTTTGTTGTCCCCCACCTCCAACCAACATGCTGGGGAACGACAAGGTCTACCGTACAATGCCTCAAACGGAGCCATGCCAATCGTGAACTGATAGGAGTTATTGTAAGCAAACTCCACCAGTGGAAGGTACTGCTCCCATCCACTCCCAAAGTCAATAATACACATGCGTAGCATGTCCTCCAACATCTGATTAGTGCGCTCAGTCTGCCCATCGGTCTGCGGGTGATAAGCCGTACTCAACCGCAATTCCGTGCCCATGGCCTCCTGGAAACTCTCCCAAAACCTCGAAACAAATATCTTGTCTCTGTCAGACACGATATTCAGGGGCACACCGTGAAGTCTCACAATCTCTGAAATGAAAAGCTGGGCATACTGTCTCGTAGTGTAGTCAGTCCTTACGGGTAAAAAGTGAGCGACCTTGGACAACCTGTCTACAATCACCCAAATGGAGTCATGACCCCTCTGTGACGTAGGCAACCCCGTGATAAAGTCCATGGAGATGCTCTCCCACATCCAAACCGGGACCTCCAACGGCTGTAGTAATCCTGCTGGTCTCTGATGGTCCACTTTTACAAGCTGACAAGTGGCGCATTTCGAGACAAACTCAGCGATATCTCTCTTCATACCGCTCCACCAATATTGCCGTCTCATGTCTTGGTACATTTTGTCCCCTCCGGGATGTACCGCGAACCGTGAGCCGTGCGACTTAGCCATAACATCGTGCCGCAGTTCTTCTCCTTCCGGAACTACCAACCTCCCATTGAAGCGCAATCCCCCGTCTGAGCTAACGGTATAGGACTCGGCTCCCTCTGTAAGTAATCGAACTATCTGCTCCTGACAGAACGAGTCATCGGCCTGTGCCCGTACTACCTTCGTGACAATCTGCGGTCTAACGGTCATCACAGACATGAAAGATCGGGCCACTGCATCCTGGTGTCCCAATTCCTTCCACTTAGCCTTCCACACCTCTGCCACCTCATCTGCTGGCCTGCGGCTCAACGCGTCTGCTACCACGTTAGCCTTACCCGGGTGGTACTGGATGTCGAACTGGTAGTCCTTCACAAATTCAAGCCACCTACGCTGCCGCATATTCAATTCCTTTTGCGTGAATAGGTACTGTAGTGACTTGTGGTCCGTGAACAGCTGAAACTTCTCCCCCAAAAGATAGTGCCTCCAAATCCGTAAGGCAAATACCACTGCCGCCAACTCCAAATCATGTGTGGGGTAATTATTCTCATGAGGCTTAAGCTTACGGGAAGCATAAGCTATGGCCTGTCTCTCCTGCTGCAAAACACCTCCAAGCCCTTGCAAAGACGTATCGGTGTAAACCAAATACTCAACTCCCGGTCTCGGCAATGCTAACACAGGTGCTGAGGTCAATTTGTCCTTCAATTCATCGAATGCCAACTGACAGGCATCACTCCAGATATATGGCACACCCTTACGAGTAAGATGTGTCAAAGGACCTGCTATCTCTGAGAAATCCCGAATAAACCTCCTGTAGTATCCTGCTAATCCCAAGAAACTACGAATCTCCGTTGGTGTCGTGGGCTGTCCCCACTCCCTCACCGCTGATACCTTCCCCGAATCGACAGATATTCCCTGATCGGAAATAATGTGACCCAAGAACTCGACTTCCTTCAGCCAAAACCCGCACTTCTCATATTTTGCATACAACTCGTTCTGACGAAGTGTCTGTAAAACCTGCCTCAAATGCTCGGCATGCTCCTCCTCTGTCTGAGAGTAAACCAGAATGTCATCAATGAAGACAATAACAAACTGGTCTAGGAAATCTCTGAACACTTTGTTCATCAAGTCGATAAACACAGCTGGAGTGTTGGTCAAGCCGAAAGGCATAACCCGAAACTCATAAGAACCATATCTCGATAGGAACGCAGTCTTCGAGACATCTTCCTCCCTGATACGCAACTGATGGTAACCCGATCTCAAGTCAATCTTCGAGAAGAAAGAGGCTCCTCTCAACTGGTCGAATAATTCATCGATTCGAGGTAACGGATACTTATTCCGTATCGTGACCTTATTCAACTCTCGGTAGTCCACACACAACCTCAGTGAACCGTCCCTCTTCTTCACAAACAAAACTGGAGCGCCCCAAGGTGAGGTACTCCTACGAATAAAGCCCTGTCCTAACAGATGCTCTATCTGATCCCGTAGCTCTCGCATCTCAGCCGGAGCCATACGGTACGGTGCACGTGCTATAGGTCTCGTACCCGGTAGCAAATCTATAACGAAGTCTATCTCTCGACTGGGTGGTAAGCCTGGTATCTCCTGAAACACATCTGAATACTCCCTGACAACCGGGATCGAATCCAAAGGAATCACAACCTCCTTAGAGGTATCCTCCTCAATGTAATACAGATGAGCGGTCGATCCTCCCTCTGGGCGAGGAATCGCCACTACAAACATCTCTTGCCCCGGAATGGCAAAAACAATGCTCCCGCTGAAGCAGTCAATCATGGCCCTATATGCTACGAGCCAATCCATACCGATGATCACATCGTGAACATGCATGTCTAACACTAACATGTCCGCAGGTAATACCAAACCACCAACCTCTACTCCCACTCCCCGGCATATAAAGAAAATAAGTGACCCACTCCCTAATGGTGAGTCGACACACGTCACTGTGCTCTCTGCCGTAGCTAACAATCCTAAAGCTTTCGCGAAGTGTGTAGCAATAAAACAATGTGTAGCACCCGTATCAAATAACACCCGACCCATAGTGCCATGGATAGGAAACGTACCCTCGATCGCGGGCGGTGCCTGTGGAACTGCAGCCTGGTGAACGTTGTAGACACGTCCATACTGTAGCTGCCCCTGCTGAGCTGGGACTGCTGGAATGGGTGGAAATGCTGCCATCTGTGGCGGTGCAGGAAGAGCGGCGGGAAACATAGGTCTCTGTGGCTCCTGGCGAGCACCCTACTGCTGCTGTGGGGCCCTGCCCCTATCAGGACAATCCTGCTTCTTATGGCCAGTCTTGCCACAAGTAAAGCACTTCCCTGGGAAGTTCCCTCCCCTCTGCCCCTGCTGTCCCCGGCCCTGGTGGCCGTTACCGTTCCTCCCTTGGCCCTGCTAGCCCTGGTGAAACTGCTGCCCATTCTGCCCCTGCTGGCCCTGTTGGCCGTTTGGACCCTGATGGCCCTGACTCCCCTGACCGCTTGCCCTCGGCCATATGAAAACGGTGGTCCTGGCAGTGCAATAATGCAGCGTTAACCACATCAGAATACGTGGCCAACGATAGGTTCCCTAGTAGATGCTGACGGATCCTCCAATTCAACCCATCAGTGAACTTCTCTATCTTCTTCTTCTCTGTTGGAATCTCGTCTGGAACGATATTCAACAGGTTAGTAAACTCGGCCTCATATTCGGCCACTATCTTGCTCTCCTGCTTCAAACTCATCAGCTTCCTCCTCATCTCTGTATGAACTGCGGATGGAAAGTACTTGCGGTCAAACCGCACCCAGAACTCCTGAATGGTGAGGGTATCCCTCTCCTCCGCGGTGGTAATGGACTCCCACCACTGCAGCGCAGATCCAACTAGCTTGAAAGTAGCTAGCACCTGCTTCTGAACATCAGAGCACTCATGCATCCTCAAGTGCCTCTGCATATCCTTCCTCCATTGGCTCGAGACTACCACGTCTGAGCTACCTGCAAACTCTGGCGGATGCGCTTTCTGAAAAGCGTCACGTACACGCTCCCAAGGAGACGGGAATGCATTAACCTGTACTGGCGCGGCAACCGGCGCCTGTGGTGGTGCCTGCTGAACAACGGCAATCGCGGCATTCACCGCTTGAGATACTATAGCTGCAACCTCAGTGGCGTTCAACATGCCCTGAACTGGAGCAAGCTGGGGTTCGGGCACTGCATTCCTGGGAACTCGTCGTGCACGTCGTGGAGGCATCTGAAATAAGAACAAAGTTTATAAGTATACAGATAAACTTTAAAATACCTGAAGAACGAAACGTACACACAAAAAGAGTACAACAGTCCTAAAATATAGGGCTCTATATCAAAGAAACGTAGCGGAAACATAATAGCCGTACAGATCCTAAAGGACACTAGAACCTGATGCTCTGATACCACCTGTGACACCCCGACTAATTAAACACCGGGTAGCTACTCCTTTATAAAATTAATTCAAAATGCCAAGTTGGCTCAGTTAATAGCATCACTGTCGAAAACGTTTTATTATTACTAACCACCTAGTATTTAAAAAGTAAGTTCCAAATTTTATTAAATCTGATTAACATGCAACAAGAGTAATGAATAACTAAATACCACCATTCACCATACTGAAATAAAATGAATAACCATCACAATATGTAAATAAAACCCTGGAGGAAAAACTCCTCAATACAAATCCCACAACTGATAAGTAAACTGAAATAAATAACTAAAACTGAATACTGAGCAATACATGCTAGAGTCTGAAAACTGAAATGTAAAAATGTCTAATAGAATTGGGCAACATGCCCTACAACTGATAGATGCTGAGACTGGAATCCAAATGAGAGAGGCGTCTAAAAGCAAGTCCCTGTAGCTTCCACAAACAGCTACAGCTCGTCTTCTGAATGAGAATCCTATGCTTGGTGTCCTTGTGGCTGGGCACCTAAAATGGTTTTACAAGAAAATATATTTGAAAGCAAATGGGTCAGAGCCCGAAAGTAGAAATCATTTTAAAAACCTGCAAGTGCTTTAAAAACATTTAAAACATTAAATGCAAAGTACATGTTAGGACGTGCACTCACATTAAATTCTCACCTCTCGACTAACTGTGCACTCCTAACGTAAGTACCCATCTATAACGACACAAACCACTAGCTAAGTGACATCGAATCTAGCTAGACTTATCATAAGACCTGCCATTATTATTTGGTTCTATTATAATGCTCGTAATTAAATAGGGGTTTAATATAAACTCAGATGCTCAATATGCAATATATTATACTACTAGCTAACCCATTTTGTTTCTCAAAATAATACCGTGATATATATATGTTCACTACATTAACATGAAAGTTCTCATTTAATTAAATGTATATTATTCACATCATAAATATACAATATAAGCACCCCGAGAACTAAGCTCCGGTGCACACATACTCTGCTATCCATCCCGGTACATCACGTACATAAGGATCACATATTCCGAATCTCTCAGGAATAGTTCTCAAATAACAACATCACAAATAATGGAGGCGAACACAGTCACCTTCACATGGGTCACGCACATACCTACGCCCCCACGATCCGCGGACTTATTAATATCACAATAAGTCTTTCAATGACCTGTGTTCATCAAGGTACCAGTCTATATCCCCCCCCCCCCCGTAGGCACACAAGGATTAGAGGGTCCTAAGCGAACGTAACCTCCCGTGATAGAAAGTATGGTAGGTATGTCATACACATAAACTATATACTAAGCATTCACACATCTTAGATATCACCATTTTAATAAGGTATAAGCTACATCATAATACCATTATTCCAAACTTATGTATTTCAAGTCTCCCGTTAATATAAAGTCAAATTACCAACACGTCTCACGTCATAGTCCCTTAACCCTAAAATCTATCTATAATAGATTATTAGGTTCCGATTATTCCCAAATATAACATCTTTATTCCTAAGGTCCTTACTTCTGCTTTAAACCATTTTTCATCGAATTACACAATTTTGCACTATTAACCCAAACGTTAACTCTCTAACGAATTTCAATAACCTAGAATAATTCCCCGAATTGCATTCTAATTAAAGTCCACTATAATAATCACACCTACTGGTCTTCCTTAAGGGTGAGGGTATTCACAAAGTCTCCAAACATATTCTCCGAGGGTTTCCACCATTAAAATCAAATTAAGGAAAATTATACTCATTCTGGGAAGGTCGATCGATCGACCTATGAATATCGATCGATCGATCTAGTCGATCGATCGACTGATGAATGTCGATCGATCGATCGAACAGGTATAGCTACGGACTGCTTCGTTCTGCAGATTTGAAAACGTCCCAAAACTTATTTCTAACGTATGATTCTCAAATATAACGTTATAGTAATGTCATATAACAATCCTACAAGATTACTAACGTCCATAAATCAATATTTCAACAACTATAGGCTACATATGGATCAATCTTCATCAAAAACCTAGTTTCCAGATTTTATCTCAAGAACATTCATAAACTTCATCTTAAATCCGTTTTTGGTATAACAAAAGTCGATAATTCTCTTAATACAATCTTCCAGTAACATTCTACATGCAACCTATATCCCAAAATTTAAACTAATAACTCCAATCTTATGGGTTTTTTCATTATCTTCCAAGAACATACAAAATTTATGAATAATCTAACATGGAAGAAGCATTCTCTGAAATTTAAATGGAATAAATCACTTGCCTTGGTTTGATTTCGGATCTGGTGTTGGATTTGTAATCTCTTTCTGCAGATTTTCTGCAGAATTCCTCCTCTCTCTCCTTCTCCAAGCTTTCTTCTCCAAAAGGCTATGGTGGCTAGGGTTTGCTTTGGAAGAGTTGGAAGACTAAATGATAACCTACGTAGATTATGGGGTTAATAAAGGGTTGGTTGGGTCAATTCCTTATCAGATCACAACTCTCAATTTTCGTCACTTTTAATTACCCAAAAATACCAAATTACTAAAATACCCTTTAAGTTACCGGTATGGCCTAAAAATACCCCGGGACTCAAACTATACCCCCGGCTAGTGTTTTCTGACTATCTCGACCCTTCCGGACGCGTTGGCGCACTCAAAACGACCATACGGATTATAGATTTTAAATTCACTTTTATTAACAAAATAATATACCGTGACGCGGCGGTCCCACGCGTCTCAACAAAATTTCCAAAATGCCGTATATAAATCCCACGACAAATTTTATAATACCAAGTCCATATATAATCATATATGCACATAATCAAATACCAATTCGCATCACATTAGTATTTATAACCCGGATTAATTTCCAATTAATACGCAATTTAATTAATTAATCCCAAAAATAAATATAGCCAAAAGTACGGGGTATTACAGATCATTCTCAGCATCACTGTCGAAAATCCATTTAATTACTATTAACCTATTAGGTCGGTGTCAAAATTTTAGTTAACCACTCTTTTTAAACGACTATAAATCAAGCATCCACACAGTTTTTGCGTAAACGAAACTGAAGTGAAATAAAATAACCGAACACTCGGTCAAAATATATAACCATATCGAATGTTGTACTGAAAGAATAAATAAATGCAATTGGACCATTGGCCTGAATGTGTATACAGTACATCCTATCTAGAATACAAGAATAGAAGCGTCTACCAAGAACCCGCAAGCATCCACAGCTGCTCCAGCAGACGTCTGACTCGAAAGAAGTGTCATCCAGGCGTCCTTGTGTCTGGACACCTATATATATATATATATATATATATATATATATATATATATATATATATAGCAAGAGAGGAAAAGTAGATAAACGGGCCAGAGCCCGAGTTTTGAAAATATTTAGCAAGTGCATAAATGCCTTATTTTTAGAAAAAGGTTTTATCTCATATTTAAGTTTGGTATCGCACTCCCATGAGATAACCCTCACCTCTCCACTAACAGTGCACTCCTAGCGCATCCCTCTAAACATCCTAGTCAAGCTACCCTCCTAAACTAGTCTAACACCCAACTACTATCAACCCTAGATAGTCCAAGTAATGTACTAAGGGCTAAACTTCTCCCCAGTCTCAACACTCAGCCATGTTCATGCGTGGGGTGTCTCGCAAAGCGAAATCCAAACAAGGAACCCCCCGATACACTACTAAGCGTCAAGGTCGATCGTCGAGATCCGCCAGTCCCTCAGTGTAGAATATATATAAATATGTATACCAAGAAATATTTATATTAGAGCACTAAATATTAAACTTCTCCCCAGTCTCAACACAATGACATAATCGTGGCAAAGCGAAATCCAAACAAGGAACCCTCCCGATACACTACTACGCGACAAGGTCGACCATCGGGATCCATTAGACCATCGGTACTCGATTTCACAATATATATATATATACATACTACCATAAACATCCAGATCTATCTCCCGGACTGAGGATTCGTATACCAAGTCTTTATCAATACTTTTTATTTTTCTCAAAACTTTCCATTTCCTATCTTATATCCAGGAAATGTACATAAAAGCCAATTCATTATCATGAATTGCTTTAACATAACATATAACTTTTTGAAAGCCAATTTTATTATCATAAAAAAATGCTTTTCCATTTTATAACATCCCATTTCCCTTCTCATATCCAGGAAATGTATTCAAAGCCATTTTCATTATCATAAAAATTCTTTGATCATATCATATGCTTCCACATCCCTTCTTCCATCCGGGAGGTGTTACCTAAGCCAAAACATTTATCCCATTTACCTTCTTCCATCCAGGAAATGTATTTAAAGCCATTTTATTATCATAAAATGCTTTAACAAATCTAAGACCGCCCCTCCGGGTTTCCCCACTGGACGCACCCCTAAATGGTTGTCATCTTCTAGGGCCTATCAAACAAGACAACCTGGGAACCTACCAACTTTGGGAAGCGACCATATGCCTGCGGGAAAGTCAAAACCACACCCCGAATCTCCTAACCAGCGGAGTAACAATAATCACCCATATGGTATATAGGACTATCTCCACCCTGCATTCATTAGCCAGGGGGCATCACCATACGCACGCAATTTCCCTTATGATAGTGATTTAGGGAGGTGTGTAACCATAATTTATTAATTATGAAAAATCATTTCTTTTCCATTTAAAAAACATTCATATTTTATTTTCAAAATCATTTATCTCAAATTATATATATACTTGAATCACATAGTATACATATACCATATATCCCTCCTCGAATATATATAAATGGCCATATTTTCCAAACCATCTAACGATGACCAATAATCTCAAAGATTCTCTCGAAGAATCATAATCAAGCATTCATATATGCATGGCACTAAACCCAAAGTATTTCCTTATTTTAATAAGTAATACATACCTAAATCCCATCTAAGGATTTATTGGATATATCCAATTATACCATTTCTCATTTAGTGAATATATAACTATACTCCCCAAATTTATTCTAATCCACTCATAGGATTAATCCAACCATAACCAATATAATTATACTTTCCTATACTCATAAATCATATAGGCCAAAAAGCCCAAAATAATAACTTAGGGATTTATCTTTCCTGTACAACCTTCAATTTAGTGGGCCATGGATTTCATTTCCATGAAACCAAGGACTACATCTTGTCCATATAATCACTTAAAAGTTCCCAACATAATTTAGGAACCCAAAATCATGAAATTCTACAATTATTCTATTTTCCTCAGAAATATAGTTTAAGGGTTATACATTTAAAACTCTCACTTTACCCTCCTAAATTCCCTTAATTAATGGACCATATAGTACTAAAAAGTCCCTTATGTTATCACATAATTAACCTAAAAGAAATATGAATTGGAATCTATCCCATCCAAAACATCCTAGAAAAATTTCCATCTTTCAGCAAGGGTCGATCGATCGACCCATGGATGTCGATCGATCGATGGCTTCGATCGATCGAACCCCCATGATTGATCGATCGATCATGGAGGGCAACTTCTTCTCCAAGAAGCTGTTTCAGCCATAGAAGATTCCCCCAAGCTTCCATCTCCTCACCCAATGGCCTACAACTCCGTCCAATAACAAATACACTTATAATATGGGTTCTAAACATTCTAAAACCCGAAATCACCCAATAATTTAGGTTAAAACCTAAATTTCTCCAATTATTAGATTTTAGGGGTCTATTCGTCTTAACTCCCGAAAACCCATTTTATCCACGAATACCTAACACAAAATCTTTAGGGTTTAATTATACCAAACTACGGTTTGAGATATTTATGCAAAAATTAAATAAAGAAAGTAAACACTTGCCTCGTGGATAAAATCCGATGATCCCGAGTCGCGTCCGACGGAGTTTGGCTCGAGACCTCTTTTTCTCCTCTCTTATCTTCCTCCTCTCTCTCTTCTCTCTCTTTTCTTTCCTTTCTCCCTCCTTTTATAAGGAGAAAAGGGTTTAACCCCTTAATACCCCAAAACGACTCGTTTACTCAATTACGAGCCCGTTGAACTCTAAAATTCCCCGAAACTCAATTTCGATAATCGGACACTCTTTTTTGACTATCTCGGCTATTCTGAGACTCATGATGCAGTCGAAATTTCAATCCGAGGTACTTGACCGCAAATCACTATTCCATCCCATAACTTTAATGCGGGATTTTCAATTAAAATCTGACCTTTTTTGTCACTTTTCTCCACGGCGACATATAATTAAATTACTTCAACCTATTTAGTCCCAAACATGATTACAACGCCCATCGAAAATCATTAAATCCTCGAAAATCCCAAAAATCACTATTTCGAGAAATTCTCCAAATTGCCAATTTATACTCAATACTGGAATTTAATTGTCTCCAAAAGGACGGGTTGTTACAAAAAAGATTCTTGGACTATATGGATATCATAATTGAAAGATGAAAAATCTATCTAGTTCAATGTGAACTGATTTAATCTCCCGAAGAGAAATCTCACTTCACAAGAGAACTAGGATGCTTAATGGGATTATTTTATAATTGGTGGTAAAACAAACCCAAATTTAATTTAATCAAAAGTATATTCTATCATATTTAATTTGAAATTTATTTTTTCGGATGATGATTCTCATATTTGAAAATGGGCTCAACATTCATTCCACTTTTTTCGATCTCTATGGAAAACAAATTAACTGAAATAAATTTTATTGACTGGAAAAAAATCTAGACTTTGTCATTACTGATAAGAATTAAAAGTTTAATTTAACAGATTAATGCGTTGCCATGCCTAGTGATAGGGTATCCAAATCGAATTTATGATCTTACCATAGGTGGCAAAAGGCTAACCAAATGGCTCGTTGCTACATATTGGCCTCTACGGCCAATGTACTGCAACACTAGCATTACCATATCTAGAGTACTTACGACATAATTCTGAACCTCAGGGACATATTTTAGGGTCATAATCGTGTCACGAGAGTGAATGATATGAATAATACCAAGATGGTATATGGTACTCCCATACATGACCATGCTCTTAAGATGTTGTCAACCTTGGGATATCTGAAAGTGCTTGGATCTAAAATCTATGGGAAACCCATATCGATTTGTGATCCAATCAAGACTTGAACCCTTTAAACAGTCTTGCATAGACTATTGTGTGAACAAATTTTATTACTCATTGGCACAACTTCTTAAAGAACTCCAAGCTGCAGAGTATATTATAAAGCATAAGGAGATGCTGTAGGTTGTGGAGAGAGGCATGCCCTAAAAGGTAAGCAAAAGAAGAAGGGAGATTCTTAGTTTTCAGGTACAACTTTGGTTCTCAAGTAAGAAGAAGCAGAGAATATATATATATATATAGGGAGAGGCTCAGAAGTGAAAATAAATGAACATTTTAATGAACCTTAACAAAAAAAACACCTACCACCCAATCAATTTTAATTCCTATGTTGTAATTGGTCTGTGCCAGTGGAAACAAACACGCGTGTGACACGCACTAGCGACAACAGACACGTGTGAATTGAAAAATACATGTGCCACGCACATGTCTGTTGCCACTAGCGCGGACCAATTACAATATAGGGATTAAAATTGAATGGGTGTTAGGTGTTTTTTGTTAAGGTTCATTAAAATGGTCATCTTTTATGTTCTCTTTTGAACCTCTACTTATATATATATATATATATGTGTGTGTGTGTGTGTGTGTGTGTGTGTGTGTGTGTGTGGTATCTTTTGTTTTGAGTCTTTGCATTTATATTTCATCCATGTTTACCATGTGCTTTATTTTTAGATCAAATGGGATTGTTATATGATCATATTCGTATATCTTTTTTCTTACTTACATTGGTGTCTCATGCTTCATTGTGTATTCAAGTTGATATCATAATTTCATCAATATTGATATAAATTTATCATTTTTGAATTATTTGTGCTTGTGTTATCATGCGTGTTTATTTCACTTCACATCGTTGCATGGTATCACTCTTTACTTTATATTTCCAATCGATATCACATGCTCTCACATTTTAGTGGAGATTTGGATTATTGGGGGGGAAATAGTTTTTATGCATTCTTTCTTTGTCTATTTCTAAAAAAAAGTGAAGAATGATAGATTTCACTTTTGTTTTAGGAAGAGTCCTTTATATTAGGGGGAGACATCTTACCTAGTTGTGGATTCTTAGGAAGAAGGAAAGTTTATTCTTATGAAGTTTATATTGTTATATATTCCCTTTGCATTTAAGGTGTGTTTAAATGTGCAAGTTTGTTACATGAGGCAAAGTTTATAAGCGTACAAAGCTACTCAGTGTATATATATGTCAATTTTGTAATTTATCCTTTTGGAGTTAGGGATTAAGCCTTTTAGAGAGCTTGATGGACTATAAAACTTTTTTGTTTTTGGTTTTGTCTTAGAATAACAAAAGGGGGAGAATTATAAGCAAAAAATTCCAATTGAGTCAATTCGTATGTATTAGATTAATTCTGGATAAAACATTTTGAGTCATATGTTTGACTTTATATATTGACCTTTATAGCCTATGACGTGTTTGATTGAAGACGTAATGGCCAAGATATCAAGTGTAGCATCGTGACGAGTTTTATGCCTTATTTTTGTCTTCATTTTTCGAGGATCTCTTAGGCATTAATGCATTTATCTTGATAATTAGAACTTAATATTGGGTATTAGTGTTATAATTCTTTTTATTCCTTTTCTATTTTTTAGAAGAGAAATAATTTTTTCCTGACTTTATTAGAACGAGTTTGGAAAGTTGTTCGAACGAGTATAGGTACCTCATTAGATCCCTATTACAATAAAACTTTGAACGTGATGTTTTTACCCTTCGTTGGAATCTTGTTTGAAATATCATTTGATTACTGTTCGAATGAGATGTTATACTTTGCTCGAATGAGGTACAAATTCGTTCAAATGAGTTCACAAATTTTTGATAAATCCTAGATTTTCCCAATGCTATTTCTTCCTTATCTCATTTTAAGAATACTTCCTATAAATAGGAGTGCAAAATAACATTTTTCTTAAGACTTTTTTTTATTATTTTGGAGTTGCTAGTCTCTTTGAAAAAGATCTCCAAAACCCTAGTTTATACCCAGTTGTTTAGGATCCAAGCTATATATATGGGTAACAAGTTTATTCTCCACATCTTTGTGAGACTCGTTTTTTACGGTGGACTCTGTGGTGTGGTGTTGTAGTGAAGAAACAGTGGATTTTGTGTTCCAATTCGTAGACAGTTTCTGAGCCAGGATCGATGGATATCGAGGTGTGTATGGACTCACATGTTATGGCATTTGCATTGACGGACTCCTGTATTATCTTTAATCACGTTCTAAAATAAACTAAAAATAATCACAACATGTAAAGAGAGACAATAATCGTATAGATAAGGAATCATAAAGAACAAGTGGGGTGTCTAATACCTTCCCCACTCGTATCTTGATTCCCAAACCCATAACAAGAATCTATGGATCATCTGCATGCCTAAATTTCCTTAGGATTAACACAAAAGGCCCAACTCAAATTGTTCCAAAAAAACCCTGCACGAAGACTTTGTCTTATGCCTAAACAGGGGCGTTCAACATAACCAAAACTACATATGGTGTTGAACGACTTATGGGAGAAAATCATCAAACACTAATCCGAAAACCCATCGTCAGGGAGAAATGAAGGATCAAGAAACAAGCACTCTCGCATCCCCAAGAGATCAAAACAAGATGCAAAGGGGATACCTAATAAAGCATCTTGCCTTACCCCGGAGTCTTGTTCGGGGCACATAACAACATAGAGAGATTCGAATTATCATTATGATTCCTTTCGATTTTATGCTTAAGATCGCTCCCCACATGACTAATTTACGAACATTTTAGAATTTCTTAGAGGCCTTTATTTTAGAGTCCCCCAAAATGTAGATATGTGTTTAGGTCTCGTGTGCATCATTGTATAGTCATCGAAATGTAAAAGTACCTGTTAAAGACCTTGTGATAAAAAAAAGTCAAAGTATGTAAAAAATAAAGATTACCTATTTTACATGATGCACTGCATAGTGTTGATTTACATATTCTTTGAAACCTATACCCTCTAGGACAAAACATGTGAGGCAAAATTTTGGTCTACAATGACTATCCTTACTCATTTAACCCATACGTCTGATATATCGGGCAAGTTCTCTTTTGATCTCAAAGTATCGATGACATGTAATGCTTGAAGTTCATCTAGTACCAGGGTATATTGAATAGGCTTTAATATTTATTTAGTATTAGGGTAAAATGGTTTCATAAGTACCTTAAAGGTTATTTAGTCCGTGAAACCTTGTATGTTATGATCTATGGCAATGAAAAGCAATCCACCAATCTTAAAAAACTTATTTTCTATTGTGAACAATTAAATCCCAAGTCACTCAAATAGCAAGAATAGAGTCTAAGCCTTCCTAAGCATGCAAGTTCGTTTATTACTAATTTTGATGATTAATGGCCTAATTAATAGGTTAGGATGCATAATCAATTTGGTAATAAATTACAAGCATAGACACAAACTGCAATGTACGAGGAAAACGCAATTGAAAATAACCTCGGATAACCACATCTAGATAAAATCCACTATAGTGAAGGTTTTTCAAAAGACTCAAAAATGACTTATAACACTTGACTCCTCAAGCCCATGCGGATGATAATCTTCTAGCTTCCATTATAGCTCTGTGCAATCCAGCGATAGCTTCACATAAACTCCTTGCCTTAGACTCCCTTGATATCCTCTACCGTCACCCGCTTGTGTGGAATCCACCACATAGAAGTGTATATGATGAGATGCAGGGGTTTGTTTTCAAAAGATGATCAAGAATCTAAATCTTGTAATTAGATGTTATGATTTTGAAGTTATGAACAAAAAGGAGGCTAAAAAACCTTTTTTCTTTCAAAAGGATAACATCAAATGGATGTGTGAAAATCACTTTCTCAAAACAAGCACCTTTCGTTTGAACGAGATCAAGGCCATTCGAATGACATTACGTACCTCATTCGAACGAGAGCGTAATTCATTCAAATGACATGATAATCTCTTTTGAACACACTTCCAACTGGCTTTCAACGAGGGTGAGAAAACATAGATAGAGGTTTATCATTGGAAAAACATTTAAAGTATGTTCGAACGAGATGTGTATTTTGTCGGATCTCATTGGAATGACCAGAAAATAAAACCTTAATTTAAAACCATTTTTCAAACATGGAATGAGCCTCTAAAAGTGTGCAATTAAAATATTTGAAGCTTTGACCGATAAAAACATAATTATACATTTCGATCGCGATAGTGGCAAAGAATGTTCAAATACGTCGAATCCGGTATAGAATCTTTGCTTCTCACGGTTTATATGCTTGAGTAACATTTAATTAACATTCTTATAACCTATGCTTTGACTAACAGAATAAGTCAATACATAAAAAATATTCAATTAGAAAAATGTCCCTTTTGGCTATTTCGGGACAAAAAGACAAGACAAGTGAAAAATACTAAACCAGGTCATCAAGACACCTATGCCCCTCCCACCCCCCACCCCCCCACAAAAAACAAAAAATACAATGGACACTGACAACTCAACATATAGTCAGCAAATTAGTGTTTCGAGGTGTGGCTTAATCCAATGAGAATTAATGTGAAAACCTACACACACAAAAAAAAATACCCATGATGTATGGATGAATAAATAGTATTAATTGGACATAATTAAATAGCATAGTAAATCACTCCACCTACATTATAGATCTCTCTCCCCCTTTTTGCCCGAAAAAGATAAAAGGGAGAGGGAAAGTGAATAGCCAGCATAAAATTCTCATAGTAATGTATGAAGAGAGAAATGGAGTCACAGTGCATATCTAGAGAGTGTGATAGGAACCAACTCACAGTAAAAAATAAGAAGGATAAGATGAGGTGACATACATGACTATGATAGATAAACAATAGCTACGTAGCAGTAAATAAGAAATGAAGATATAATGTAGGAACAAAATAACTATAAAATGTAATACTACAAATCCATGCAATATGATACAAATACTGCAAGAATGTGATATATGTCCGTACAATCTAGTACAACTGCTTACTAAATAAATGTTCAAATACATCAAAGCCAAAGTATACAAATCTAGGACAGATAATACATGGTAAATCGAAACAATATAACTCTGAGCAAGGCCAAACCAAGCCGACTCCTGCAAAAAATGTTACAGTTGGGTGGAATTTTCGTGTAAATAAACGATCCCATACATGCAGTGAATGATGTCCTCAAACAGTTGGGTGGAATTTTCCTGTAAATAAATGATGAGCAGGTTACCCAATTGTGTATCCAGTAGCTGGCATGAAGGTCCGAATGATAAATGGTGAGGGAGTGGGGAGGAGTGCGATGAAAGCTGATCTCACTAATCATATATCCTCAATAGGCTAAGGAAAATTTGCATTGGGGGCTTGAGGAACCTGGAAGAGATGGGTAAAAGTGTCGGGTATGACGAGGATCCGAACACCACATACGGTGGAGCACAATGCTGTGGAGGACCACAACATGCGAAGGTCGGGTAAAATAACAAATAACATCGTACATGGAAAACAACAGCTCCCATCCTCGAACGGCCAACCTATTGGTAGAGGTGGCAATTCGTGTGCGTGGTGTTGTGTTCGGGTCGTGTCATGTCGGATTCGTGTTAAGTATTACTCAATCCTAATCCGGCCCATTTAGTTAATCGTGTCAGATTAACAAACACTAATCCGACCCGTTTATCGTGTCGTGTTTGGGTTGACTCGCATAATCCATTAAGTAAAACATAAAGCTAATTTTTTCTTCCCTCTTAAGCAATCATACCACTCATAATTATTAATTTCAACTTCTTGCTACATATAAATAATTTATAATTCAATTCTCCATGAGTTTCATACATTTTTTATCAAGATATATAAATCACCTAATATATTCTCGAAAAAATATGAATTAAACGATTTTATTTATGTCATTTTCGAGTTAGACATGTTTGACACTAACTCAATCCGTTAATTAATCATGTTGGCGGGTCATGTCATATTTGGGTTCGTGTCAATAAATCGACAATCCTAACCCGCTAACTTTGTGTCGATTTCGCGTCGAGTTATCGTATCGTGTCAAAAATTACCACCCCTGCCTGGAAACATGAGTATGACCGAAGTCCTCGACTCGAAAAATACGCTTACAGAAAACGACTCGAATATGGAATCCGAGCATGCAATAGAGATCGTAGCCTATGCGTCTAACCCATCGGGTGTATTAGTAAGTAGGGCCATTGGCTTGTGCGGTTTGGCCCCTGGAGGCTGATGATGGGGAGTCATCCTGAGTCCCAGAAATAATGGAGCGATGTTTATGACCTCCGGTCATAGATTTTAATCAAGGGTACATATGCAAATAACATCAACACTCAAATAGTACCATGAGGAGTGTGTGTAGTAAAGGGATGATAAGAGGTTAACATCTCGAAAAGATCCCATCAAGACATCGCTATGTCTGAGAGGGAACATTTAACCACTAAGGTGACATAACTCAATATAGCATACCTTGATATGACACGGGAAATGCGAAGTGAAGGGGTGATTCAAGGAGCGTATTAATGTCTCACAAAACACACATAAAAAATGAAAAATATTTTTGTCCTTTTAAAAAAAATAAAATCCATTTGTTTTTCAGAAAAAAAAAGTGAAAATATTTTTTTTATATAAAAAAAATATATAAAAATAGTACAAGCTAGTTTAGGGATGCAAAGAATGGCAATAAGCAGCCACCCTAAACTAAACCATACCCGAACTCAATTGATAGAAAGAACACCAATAGATTTCCAAAGAATCTTGAACTTGAGGGTATCTAGAGGTTTAGTGAAGATATAGGCAAAGTGAATATATCAACAAACTGAAGGTCGGTGTTAATAAAACTTAACGACACGACTTTGTCTTCAACAAGTTCACGAATAAAATGCTCTCGTATCTTAATATGCTTCATGCGAGAGTTTTTGACTGGATTATGGGAGATGTGAATTACACTCGTATCATCATATAAAATAGTCATCGTGCCTTGTGAGATCTCATAATCTTCTAACATATGTATCATCTACACGATTTGTGAGCAACAACTCCCAACGACGATATATTCGACATCCGTCGTAGATAAAGAAATGGAGTTTTGCTTATTGCTTAACCAGGAGACAAGAGCACTCCAAAAATTGATACACCCACCAAAGGTGTTCCTACATCCATCAACGTCTCCAACCCAATCGGCATGCAAATAGGCAGTCAAATGACCATTTGTATCAAATGAGTACCAAATTCCATATGAAAGAGTGTCACATATGTATTTGATGATACGTTTATGGGGAAGCAAGTGGGACTCTTTCGAGGACGCTTGATATTGCGCAACCCCCCCCCCCCTAATGTTGAAGGATATATCTGGACGACTAGCGGTAATGTAAAGAAGGATACCTATCATACTCCTAAAAAAAGTTTTCTCTACGTCCTTTCTCAACTCATCCTTGCTAAGCTTAGTAGTATAACTCATAGGTGTATGTGCGTGATTAGTTGTGTCTAACCCTAACTTCTTCATTCTCTCTCGCGCATATTTGGTTTGGGATATGAATATGTCGTCCTCTAACTGTCAAACTTGAAGAATTAAGAAGAAGTCAAGCTTACTTACCATACTCATCTCGAAATCACTCGTCATCTCTTTTGCAAGTCGATGAGTATGATGGTGACAAGTGGAGCAAAAAACTATATTATCAATATAGAATTGAGAAACCAAAATATCCCCTTTCTCTAGAGTTACAAATAATTTCATATTTCCTCGCCCTCTCTTGAAGCTATGGTCTAGGATATTGAAAGTAAGTCTCTTATACCAAGATCGAGGAGCTTGTTTCAATTCGTATATGGCTTTTTTAAGATAGAAGATAACATTGGGGAATTTTGGTCTTCAAAACCTTTCGGTTGTTTCACAAAGACCTCCTCCCATAGAATGCCATTAAAAAAAGGCATTATTAACATCAATTTGATATATATTAAATTTTAGATGAAATGTTATGGCTAGCAAAAGGCGAACAAACTCTAGCCTAGCAACATGAGCAAATATCTCCTCAAATTCAACACCCTCAATTTGAGTGTAACCTTGGGCGACAACCCTAGCTTTGTTTAAAATTATAAAACCATTCTCATCCATTTTATTCGTATAGATCCATTTGTTACCAATACCATTCGTATCACTAGGTTGGCGGACTAAATCCCAGACATCGTTGTTTTTTAATTGAAGTAACTCTTCTTATAAGGACTCCCGAGGACACAAAAATACGATATGTGAAGCTTTTTCCTCGTCCATAATTCATATGATTTTTTGGTAGTGCGTGGACGAAGGTAACTGTGACACCCCGTCTAACAAAATACTCGGTGATCAGTCCTATATCAAATTAAATAGGAATCTCAAAAGGTTTCATTCTGAGCATCACTATCGAAGACCATTTAATTACTGATAACCTACTAGGCCTGGCATCAAATTTTAAACTTTTAAATCTTTTTAAATTAAACGCACAAGTAAAATCATCGATACAAAGATATGAACAATAACTAAAATGAATGAATAAATAAATAACCGATATCTCTCGGTAAAACATAAATATAACTATATCGAATCAGCGTAAAAATAAAATAAAAGATAACAGTTGGGCAACATGCTTGAATATTACAACAATACCTCTTATCTAGATCACAATGAGAGAAGCATCTTAACAATTTCCTACCAACATCCACAGCAGTGGAAGCAATGTCAGACTCGAACGAATAGTCATTTAGGTGTCCCTGTGTCTGGACACCTAAAAAGTATACAAAGGAGAAGAAAACGAAAAATAGATACGGGTCAGAGCTCGGGTTTTGAAAAACATTTTAGCAATTGCTTAGCATACTTTAATATTTAAAATATGATACTCTCCATATTTAAACTGGTGTCGCACGCACATGAGATACCCCTCACCTCTCATCTAACAGTGCGCACCTAACGTATGTATTTTAAAACACCCTAGTTAGCTACCCAGCCTAAATAGCACCTCGTAAAACTGTCAAGTCACCATACGCTAACACGTACCCCCCGTAATATAAAATATTCTAAGCTATCACCCAAGCTTATACATGATAATATCTCATTTATAATCTATCCTTACATGATGAATAACTTTCCCTAGTTATTACATTATTCACATTTTACTGTTCTTTATCTGGCTTGTAATATTCTCATCTTTATATACGTATATCACATATTTTATTTCGGATTTTATACTCCTTGATGATCCATAAATTATTACTCAAATTCATTCTTTATTATGCCCATATATATATATATATATATATATATATATATATATATATATATATATATACATCAAGTATATCCATACTTATATATCACACACTATATAAGTATAATAACCATCCCTCAGAGCTATAGCTCAATGGATGCAGTCTCTGCAATGCTATCATCCTCCAGGGAGAACACACATCGACCTGGGAAATTGGGATGACATCTGATGCCGACACCAAGTCCAAATCACAGCGTATGGAAAGCGGTCATAGTTCCTTATCGAAAATGAGAATGAAACAAACCCACCACGTCTCACCCCTGATAAAAATCACACAATATAAAAATGGACGCTATGACATGGGGACTATATGCTCCCTGCTACTCAAGCCAGGGGCCTCACTCACATTGCGCAACTTCCTATGATAGCACTAGAGTGGTATGCTTGACATAAATATATCAATCACACAGAGATATATTTATAATCATATCATATATATACTGTCTCTATACCCGTATATATATCACATCAAATTCGGCTATCATGCCTATCTCTCGTCGCATTTGCCTGTAATCCCAAATATATCAATTCGCATAGATTAATAAGTATACACACAACTTATTTTAATCCCATAAGTATTCACTCACTTATAATACAATTCTCACACCAATATATTTTTTCGAATAATATCTTATCACCACTAGCTAGTATTCTAATTTCATCCTACTCGCACATTCAGATATTATTCACATATGCTATTGGTATATACATTCTCTAAGCATACAAATATATATACCCGCAAAATTAATCTCCCGAGTGTTATTTATCCCAAAACACTCCTTACATTCATACCCCGGATCTTATTCACAGTAACCCAATATTTATACATCACTCACTTCATCACTTAGAGGTCCTCACTCTCTATATTGGATTCCTTACCATTCATATCCAAAAGGAATTCTTCTCCAATCCCTTTTAGTCCAAAAAAATCTCTCAATTTTTTTCTGTCATAACCGAACCGAACCTATGGCCCTAAAACGAACCGATTCGGTTTTGACATAATCTACCCGAACCTATAGCCCAAAAATGAACCGATCCGGTGTCCCAAAATTGAACCGAATCGATGACCAATAAAACAAACCGATCCGACGATCTAATCAGTTCAGGAGTTGATCTTCTTCTCAAACTCCAAATTTATACGGTTTTTACCCTCACCAACCATTTCTATAAACATCTACACACTTAGATATACCCAACACACCAATTTATTCTTGGGATTCGTCAAGTTAATTAAGTTTTAAACCCTATCTTAATTAAACCCTAGTTTTATTCAACCCTTTCCAAATTCTCACGAAAATTTCACCATTAACATGGACTTTAACTTAGATTTCAAGTAGGCTTATTATCTCATTAAAATCATATGATATCATCTCCCCAAAACCCATTTTTGTGCAATAATATCAAACCCAAAATCTTATAATTTTCATCACCAATTATAATATGAAAAATAAACACACTTATATCATTAAAGCAAGTTAAACACTTACCTGGTTGGATAAATCCGACGACCTCATGCCGGAATCGATCAAAGCTTAGCACGAGTCTCCTCTTTTTCTCCCTTATCTTCCTACTTTATCTTCTTTCTTGCTTTTCTTTCCTCTTTTCTCTTTCTCTCGTGACTTATAACAAAGAAAATAAGGGTTATCCACTTATTAAACTTAAAATTGACTCGTATACATAAATGCGAGTCCTTACTGATCCAAAAAGTCCTCGAAACTCAAACACTACCCCCGAGTACTCTATTAGGACTATCTTGGCCCTTCTGAGACCAACCGTGCACTCAAAATTCCCATTCGAGTCAATTATAAAAAATTCACGTATTAAACCCAACACATATCCACACATGTTTTTCGCATAAAATAACATCACCTAGTCCATCTTATTTACTTTAAATTTTCAAATTATTAAATTACACCCACTCGTGTAATTTAAATATCCATAAAAATACGGGGTATTACAGTAACCCGATTCACCGTGTGACAAATGGTATTTACCACTTCAACCTAAAAGCATATAGTCACATTTCAACAAAGTAGCATAGATCTTGCCATCTCTTTAATGGTTCTATTCATTTTCTTAACAATGCCATTCTGTTCAGGTTTGCAAATAGCAGTAGTTCATGTTTTATGCTTATTTCGTCATAAAACTCTCCAACTCCATCATCAATGAACTCCCTACCATTATCACTCCTAATTCTATTAATAATGACATTCTATTGATTTTTCAGGATATGGCCTTTCGAAGTAAGGAACTCAACAACATCCAATTTTTATCTAAGTAATCCCCTGATAGAATACCTCAAAAAATCAGGATATACAGTTCACCACCTAGACTCTCCGTGCGCATTGGACCCAAAAGATCGATGTGTACCAATTCTAATACACGAGAGGTGGTAATAATATTAAACTCCTTATATGGGATTTTGATTTGATTTCCATGTTGACGTGGGCCACAAACAAAAGAAGTAGGTTTTCTTAAAAATAGCATGCCCCGGACTAGGTCTTTCCTCATAAGACGATCAAGATACTTATAATTCATATGACCTAGTCTTTGGTGCCAAAGGTTGTTAGGATGAAATAATGAGTTCTCTTATCATGCAACAGAAAATTTTAAACAAATTTAATGTTTTTATCCTAAACATGCATCTATGTGATAAAAACAGATAAATGAAATCATGCAAATGCGACAAGGCCAAGTTTGAGGGGACAAAAACCTTTCGGGTAAAAAAAAACTTTTTATTCACATAGAAATCTACAAGATATTCGACTTAAAAACTACTTCATAACCATCAAAAGCATAATGTCTTAATCTTTGCAAATCTTTAGTCAACAACTATGATCCTCCCAAGAATCACAAGACCGTAGTCCTACAAAATAGCCTCAGCCTTCGTATTTAGGAATGAGTCCCCACAATTATCACATGTCAACCATAGAGTACCTATCCACAAGGTCTATGCAAAGGATACAATAAAATATCTGGGGTTTAAACAATTCACCAAAACAATATCCAACGATGTTTTAATATGAATTAAACTAGTGTTTTTTTTAACAAAGCTTGAAGAACTTTGGCAAAAGTTATGCAGAAACGGATTTGGCAAAAGTCTTAAACGATCTGAACATGACACGAGTATTTATACAAAACATAAGGCGACACGTTGTTTTAAGGAGTTGAACAGGTCATTTGAACGAAATTGAGATCTCATTATAAGTGTCTTCGAACGACCTATTAAATGACCTTTAAAAAATGAAACAATACAGGTTCCTTTGATCCAAATTAGAACCAGGCCTTCAAATGAGGGACCTGACAACATGGGATGTCGTTTGAATGACATAAACGAAAATTCAAGTTCATCCTACAGTAAACTCAAAAAACATTTTTCTTTCTCGAAAATAAAAAGTTCATGTTCATTTTTAAAAAAACATAAAACATCCCACAATATAATTTCATAAATTAATTCAAACACTAAATTGTTTTATACCTTATCGGGATGTTGGGAAGTCTTCAAACTTTGAGATGCTTAAGTTCGATTCATCTTGATGGTGCGTGACGATTTGTAGCGGGATACACCAAACTAGCCTAAAGCTATGAAATGAACAATCCTAGAAAAATTGTTGTCACAAATCCCCCCTATTGTTATTCTTTTACAAAACAAACCAACATGACCGAACACCAAATTAAAACCTCCTATGAAATCAAACCTCCTATGACAAAAATACTAACACCCTTCCCAACCCTAGAATTAAATGGCATAATTCTTTTTTTCTTGAGACTTCTTCTTCTTCCCTTTTTGGCAAACTTTGTCTTCATTTATGTGTTCTTGAATTTTGTAGACAATTACCTACATACATGAAACAAAAAACATATACCTCGTGACGCATCGAGTTTGAAAAAAAGTAAAACCAAAATAAATTTCTACCCCCATAATTCAAACTCATTTTAATTTGCTCTCACCCTTTGTTTTCATAGAAAATAGACAAAACGAAAAACATAAGCATGAAATACGAAGTATCACGTTCAAAATAAGATAATATCACAAAAAGATATATATCAAGCATGTGTAATGATCATCTCAGAGGCAAACAAACACCAACTATTTTTGAAAATTTTCAATTTTTTCAAAAAATGAAACTTACAGAAATATCATACGATACCATATATAATATGCAAAATATATTAAAGAAAATTCGGCACACATATGTAGGTATAAATGACTACAAAACATGACACAAACACATAAGTATTACGCACTAGCATAGTATCGACGTGTCCAAATGCATGGGATAGAATGAATGGGTGTGAATTTATAACAAAAGAATTATAACCCAAACACTCAAATGACAAATAAAGTTGAACTTAATGAACGAAACAAGCACAATGCACACAAGCCTAGAATATTAATGATTCTACAAATCAATAGTGTCATGACAAAATAAGCATAACTAGGTATCATTGTGCAAACCTGTTGATCTTCAACTAAACACCCCCAAATGATAAACATGATCATATTTTCTATTCTTTTCTCTTAAAGTGATTTCCTTTTAAACGATCAACAATGTAAAATATATGATTGTGTGATAATTGATTAAATTCGCAAATTTCTAATTTGGCACACTTATTTAATTAGAGTCTATTTTTAAGCCAAATTAATTCAACCCCTTAAACATGCAACTACGTGTGTGCTCATGTGAAACCATAAATAAATAAAGCATGCGACACAAATTTGAAGAAAATTTCTCGAAGGGCAAAACCTTTTATTTGTAGAACTCTGACAAGTTTACAAGACCATTGGCTTACATACCATCTTACTTTCACCCACAAGAGTAACGCACGGTGTCTTCATCAAACCTTCAAAGTAACGGCTAGAAATTATCAATGGTTCACATACAACTATAACACAAGGACACACAGTCCAGACACGCAATCTAAAATCTTCACAAGGACTCCCTCCACAATATCACGCAGCTCTCCAGTTGTATAGTTCTACCCACAAAGAATGAACAAAAGAAAAGTGTGTTCTTGAACACCAAAACAATTCACCAAAGCATATGGGATTTTTGTGAATTGAAAACAAAAGGGATGAAAACCCTAAAAGAAGAAGTCAAAAATAATTCTACAGATTCACAGTTTTCTGTCTTCCAAAACGCTGGGACTTCTTAATAAAAATGAAACCATTTAATCAGTATTTATAGAAAATCGCATCACCTCAGTCGTTAGAACAAAAATGGGATCTTGCTCGAATGAAGGACACTTATCACTCAAACGACATTGCGCGACATATCAATGTCGTTCGAACAAGATGGGATCTTGCTTGAACGACCTGAGCGTAAAAAACTAGGAACGCTACATGACTTAGAAAATTTACTCATTCTCAAATTTTAACGAAAAAAGTCCGCTCCAACACTTAGAAAATATTATGAAAAAATATCCCAAAGCTCTAAGTGCAAAGTTAAGGTATTTAAAACATAAACCTTACCAAAGTAAACTTTGCGGAGGCTTTTTGATGAAGAACCTTGATATATTCGGATCCGTCTTGATGTAGATTTCTCTTGAACTTCTTCGATGGTTGTAACGGTATATGACATAATTAATTATGACAGACATTTATAAAAATATGTCCTTACAAACAAACTAAACTATTTGGATCCTTTTTGGTGTATATTTGTTTTTATTGCCAAATTTTTTGGGGGGGCTCTTTTAAACGACAACTTTTACGATCAGTCAACCTGTCTCTCACAGCCCAATCCCGTGAACACTCATTATTTTTTCAATAAACAATATATATCCTCACGGGGAATGTTTCTTACATGCACAAATTCTCCATAGTCAAATAAACATGTAGATGAAACGATTGATAGGAGAACATCTCACCAATATCAAATGTACATCATGAAGTCAAAATCTAAGAAGCTCGTGCCTGTATGTGTGGAGACATCTACAAAGTCGAATCCATAAAGTAAATCAAGTTCAAAATAACTCCAAAAACATGGTCAAGAACAATCTAAGCATCTAATAGCATAACTAAATGTCCTGGACACATGGAATGTATGGAATGAATTGGATTCAAACACACTTATATGCCATACCAAATGTGTAAAACTAAAATATACAAAAACCAAAAAGCTTTTTGAGTTTTTCAAAATATTTTTCAAACATATAAAAAAATATTTTTCAAAAAATATATAAAATCAAAAATCTTTTTGTATTTTTCTCAATATGACTCAATAAAAGAAAAATATAATGCTTAAAGTACGCATGTCATAACACTAGCAAACATATATCATGAAGTAGAACTAGCGTATGATAAACAAAATCATGCATGCAATCATCCATAACACATAACATATGAAGCATCATGTGAGACCATGTGAAAATCAACCAACCTATTAGTTAGCGTCTCCAAAGTAGATTTCCTAACCCAAACCGATGTATACCTAACTCGAGGGGTTATTGAAATCGACAAGATACTATCCTTAAACGTACTAGGACATCTTTTCAGATCATAAAAAATGCCTAAGGTGACCTTTCCTACCACAATGTGAACATGTGTAAATGGGAAGAATGTTTCCTATGGGTTGACATTTTCTAATGCCCTTGGTTTTGACTGACCCTGTAAATTAAACTATGGTTTTGGATTTAACAACGGAAGCAATAGAACAAGACGAGTCATTACCATTTATGTCAAGACTACTCGATTCTTTTAAATCATATTTTAACTGAAAATTTTAAACTCAAGCAAAGAATTTTACTCTTCTAATTTTATGGACTCCGTCCTCATATATTTAATAATTCCTAGAAGGTTATCTCACTCCCCCTCAATGAAAGAAAAGTTATCCCTAAGAGTCTTCTCATGTTCCTTAAAATCATTAATCAAAACAATATCCTCAACGGCACAAATATTAACCCCATAATTTTTAAAGTCCTCTAATTCTTTTTCAAAAAACTGAACTCTATCATCACTCTCTTTCTTGGACAATTCTAATTTTTTAAAATAATGGTCCATGTCTGTATGTTTCTTATAAAAGAAATCTATTTGATTTTGAACAATGTGTAAAAGATCCATAGCCAATTTAAAACGTAAATTTTATTTTTTAAGAATTTCAATTCTTTTAGAAAACATCAAATTCAAATAATTTAATTCATCAAAACTATGATAATCCATCGAGAGCAAAACAAACTCACCCAAAAAACACTAAAAGGATCTAAAACAGTTACTTAGTGCAACTTGCTTTGATACCACTTGTTGGGCGGATGTGCGATAGCAATTTGTAAAGGCACAGTATTTCAATGGATTAAACTTATTTAATTAGATGTCAATCTCAAACAAATTAAAATTTTAATGAAATCTTAACCATGCATCTATGTGATTCAATAAATAAAGCAATAAAGCATGCAATCACAGATTCAGGAAAAATCCCCCTAGAGTAAAAACTTTATTTCACTTAATGTAACAATCCCCATTTTCTTATGTAAAGGTTGGATAGACAAGAAAAGCCGAAGATGGAGCTTATCAACAATTTATACCATTCTTAGCACTAAAAAAATATAGGCGCTGCTTTTATTATTCACCAAATTTCATAATTAAATAACAATGTTCGTACAAAATGATTTGATGCATGAATACAATCTGAATTATCAAACAATGCTCATAAAGTAAATACAAGTGTAAACTGATATAAATACACCATTGGGATTATGCCCATACAAATCTCGATGTGAAATAAAATAACCAAATGAAGCAGTACAACCTACACTAAAATCAATGGAATGGAATCCGCTACGTCCAATATAACTACAAGTCTGATCCATCGTCAGTCCTGATGTCTTTATTTATAAAACAAATTGGGGGAGGGGGGGAAATATTTATAATTTTGGGTCAGAGCCCTGAAGTTGCAAGTATTCTTCACCAATAAATATGAAAAATGTAACTAACTCATTCTTCACGTCTCTCCATTGATGCTCACATCTATCAAGTATCTCACCTCTCATATAGAAGTAATATTACTTATATCCTCAAACAAATACCAGTTATGAACTCCAATATATAATCTGACATATAATGATAAATTTATTTAGCTATGCATCAACTTTGTTCTACTAATTCAGTAAACTAATTTATGATATGATAATGATATCTAACATGTAATGGGGAAGTTTAAAAATAATATTTCTCATCTAAATCATCCTTAAACATCAACAATTAAATCAAAGAGTTTCAAGAACCTTAGGGTATACAAGTCTCCTATCATCTTCAACCTCATGAACATAATTCCAGATTGTAAAAAAGTCCTACACATGAGTTCTACAATGGAGTTTGAAATGAAATAATCTACGTTTAGATTTTTCCATGGAGGAAACATGGATCTAAGATTATAATACATGAATATCATCAAAGTTCTATTAAAACTCAGGAACCCCAGACCTTGATACATTACATAAGGATTTAAATCCTCTTCTAATTATGGATTCGACATTCACTATACCAAAATGGTCAAATTGACACCCTTCAACCGGCCAGCCTTATCACGGTCATTGACCGTGACAAAAAAATATGTGTTTTTATCACGGTCAATGACCGTGACAAGGTCATGATAAATATTTGTCACGGTCATTGATCGTGACAAGTCCGTGACAAGGACAGTTGTCATGGACATGTCACGGTCAATGGCCGTGACAAATCTTATAAACTTGTCACGGTCAATGATCGTGACATGTCCATGATAATTCTGTCAGTAAAAAAACCTTCCCTCTTATTTTTTACCGTCGATTTCTATTCCCTCCATTTCTATATCTCTCCCTCTAAGTGACTGCACTCTCTCTCTCTCTCTATGATTTTGGTACGTTTTCTCTCTCTATTTTTCTTCTATTTGTGTATATGAGTGCGTATATGTGCGTGCAAGTATATGTGGGTGTAAATATGCATGTGTGGGTGTGTGTGTGTGTGGTGGATATATGCATAGGGGGAGGGGGTGTATATGTGTGTGTGTGTATGTGTGTGTATATAGATATGTGTGTGTGTATATATGCATGTGTGTGTATATATGCACGTGCGTGTGTATGTGTGTGTGTGTGTGCGTGTGGTGGGCAGTGATAGTCGGGGGAAGGGGCAGGGCTGGGGGTGGCGGGCAAGGGGTGTGGGTATGTGTGTGTGTGTGTGTGTGTGTGTGTGTGTGGTGGGGGGAAGGGGGTGTGGTGGGGCAAGGGAAATGGGGCGGAGGTTGGGGCTTGTTAATTTTTTTAATTAAAATTCTATTGGTTTATTAGATATTGCCCCTCATATGCAAGTAGTTCCCCTTGTTAAAGAATTTATTGATTTAATATTGATTAGTTGTTAATTTTTTTAGTAAATTAATAAATAGTGCCCCTTTCATATGCAAGTAGGATTGCCCCTCATGGTAAATTAGTAAATTATTAATTGTATACTTTAATTGATAAAAAGAATTAATTAAATAAATGAATTAGAAGGAGTATGGGATACACAGTTGTTGTTTCTATTGCGGTTGGATTATAGTGGATTGATGTTCTGTTGGTTAATTTTAGAAGTAGCATGACCACTGGATTATTGTCCATATGGGGGTGGGATTTTTCAACTTTTTTTTAAAATTACTTTGTATCATGAACAATATATATATAGTATGATAATTAAATGAAACATACTTGAAGTTACATATAGCGCGCATAGATACTAGCCTTCTAGTTCTTATGCGTACGGATTCAATAGCCCTTATACCCGTTCGAGAGTCATTACCCCTGTAATGAGATCTCTCAAATTTTTTCGTTTGGACAGTTTGGGACTGCATAATTTTTGTATAATAATATTCTTAGTGGCTTAATGTTGTTACTTTTAGAGGAAGTTTTGGAGTCGTATCCTAATGTTCTCTAGGTACATACTAGATTGACAAGTGTGACTGTTATTTCAATTGACCAATTGAAATAACACTCACACTTGTCAATCTACGTCATTTACTTGGAGAACTACGGGGATATGCTGCCGAATTTTTCCCAAATCGTAACAATGTGCATGAGTTGTTAAGTATATTACAGAAATATGCGGTTTTGAATGGGATAGGACCACTCACCCTTTAGAGGAGATAGAGGAAATAAGAATTTCTATTACAAATTGAATTTGAACTTGAAATTTAAAATCGAATATATATATAAGTCATGATTAAATGAAACATACTATAAATCTAAGTTCTGTTTATACTAATCCATGAATATACGCTTCTTACATTTAATAGGTGATTAGTTGTGGTAGATGTGATGGGATATCCTAAATATAAAGAGTAGATGGGTGAGACAAATAAAATGTATACCATGTGGTTCACAGAGGTGCTAATAAATTTGTAAAATACGCAAAGAGATGTCATAATGATGAAGATTTTTCGTGTCCGTTTGCTAGGTGTAAGAATGGTAAGGTGCTTGGGTGGAAAATAGTTGAACTACAATTGATAATATGGGGCATGCAAGATATTTATTGATTTTGGAGTTTTTAAGGTGAATTGAAAGTTCCTTTTGTCCCCGAACAACCTTCACAACATCCTTCACAACAACCTTCATAATAACCTTCAACAAGTAGGATAGATGTAGAAAGTGATGACGTATATCATAATATGTTAGAGGATTTAGTTGATGATGCGTACGGAGTTTATGAAGCGAAGGAGAATGAGGTTACTGATGATGTGAAAGGTTCAGGTGATCGTGAAGATATCAAGATAAACCTTGATTATGACTACCAAAGTTTAAAATTTATGGCGACCCAACCGTTATACTCTGGCTGTGAGAAAGATCAAACAACTTTACATGTTATGGCTGGTTTGCACAATTTGAAGACGTAGTACGGTTTGTTTGGCAATAGAATGACAAGAATTCAATTTCAATGAGCTCAAATGATCTCAAGTTAGCTATTTAGGTGGCACTACATGTATTGTAATGTATTTATATTTATATTTATATGAATATTTCAATTTCAATTTCAATTTCATTTTATATTTATATTTATATTTATTCACTACTAACATTGTATTTGTTGGACAGGAACAATTCAGCGTGGACCCAAAACTACGCAATTTCGTCTTTGAGTAGTCGAGGGAGCAACACAAGATGTGGAGGAAAAATATATGGACCCGATACTTTGTGAAGACCCGAGACTCCGTTATCCGAATGTGTGACTCCATCCCACCAAAGGATCCGATCTTATTGGCACAATAGCAAAAGTTCTTTGACAATGAGATCGGGGAGTGACAATTGGCATCTCGCCAATTGAGGAAGGAAAATCGGGCAAAAAAGACGAACGTGCACTACTCCGGTCGAACGTCTTACACCAGGTGGAGCATAGGATGATGGTAAGATTTAATTTTTCTATAATTACAGAAATATGTAATTCTGCATTATTTTATATTGCGGGGCCAATACTAATTTTGCATTATTTTATTTCAGGGAATGGGGAGTGGCCCTGGGGGTATGTCACATAGGCTGGATGCTTATGTGTCTATTCAGACGAAGAAGGGGAAGGATAAAGAGGTGTCCCCGATTGTCACGTTCACGATTCTAAGTAATCCGACAGTTTACTTTTTGTTAATTACGTTATAATATTTTTTATTTACTTATTTAACTAATCTGTAAGGTCATAAATTTTCAATTAAGTCCTTGTATTGTTTTGACTTAATTCCGTGAACAAAACTATGTTTGTAATATGTCATAGGGAGATTTTATTTTATCACGATCCCACTTGGTCTATGAAGTATTAAAGAAATTGAAGACGTTGCGGCAAAGCTTCAAAGAATTAATCATGCCGAAGTTTAATTGGTGCAAGTTTATTCATTTTCAAGTTAATTGTATTTCGAGATCACATAGGTATGAATGAGTAAAATTAATGGTGCTCAGAATTATTTTTATAAAAGATAAGGATGTAATTTTATAACGAAAAATGTTTTAAAAGTGTTTTAAGTGTTTTAAACTACGTTTTATTTTGATAAGCTCGAAATAAAGTTTGACTTAATTGAATCTCTTTTTGAAGAGATTTTTTAAAGAGGAAGTCAAAATGACACGCGCTTCGTTGGAACGACAGATGTACTTCGTTCGAGCGAGATGGCTATATGGCGCCAAAGATAGGCCAGTCACGTTCGAGCGACACCATTTTTTAGGCGGTCATGTTTTCCTATTTAAAGCGTGGTTTCATCAGAATTAACGAGAGTTCATTCTAAAAAAATAGTCTACGTTCTCGAATCTTGTTTGCTCATGTTTTTCTAAGGTTTCAAAGCTTAAACACATCCTTATAGTTTGCAAAGATCCTAGTTGTCATTACTATATGTTAATGTGATCTTACTGCACCAAGAAGGGTTGTTCTATACTTGAACATCTGGGTTTTTCGGTGAAGAAAAGAGAAGGACTTCTTGTTCGACATTGTAGATGTATCAAAACCATTCGGTGGACACCGAGACATACTTGGACGCGTGTGTTGTGGATAGATATCGTGGAAGAAGAACTTTTTACGTGGGCACTATGAGAGGAGTGGTTGAAGATCAGAAGAGCGTCAAGACTCATGGGGATCGAGTCGTTGAGGGAGTCTTTTGTCTGTTCATTGTAATTTCACATCCATAGTGATTGTTTGGCTTGGGCCGTCCGAGGTTGTTTTCCCGTCTTGGGTTTTTTCCTTGTACATCCGGCATTGTGAGTATTCTATACTTTACTTTACCTACTTTAATCACTAGATTCATGTTTAGGATTAATCAAGATAAAATTGGTTTAAAGTAAGAATTGGTTTTTTCACAACTTGGTTTGGTGCTAATTAATAGTTGGATAATTTTTGGTGAAAATTGGTTTGATTTGAAACACACTCATGTAGGACCACTCTTTCAAATTAGAATCAGAGCTAGAAAACGTAATTTATTTATTTTGTGATCCCGTGTGTTTTCAAAGATGAATTTTGGAAATAATAAACTTTTTCGAATTCCTAATTTTTATGGCACTAATTACACCTATTGGAAGATGAGAATGAAAAGTGCATTAAAATTTATTGATGAGCGTGTGTGGTTAGCAGTTGAGAAAGGTTGGACTCCCCCTGTCACTATTTTGGGTAAGGTCACTAATTTAAAGCCTGTCGAGTCATGGACCGAAACTGAACATAGACTTTCACAATATAATTATAAGGGTTTTCACGTTATTTCTTCACATATCACACCGGAAGAATATAATAGAATTATGACTTGTGAAACATCAAAAGAGGCTTGGGATATTTTGGCACTCACTCACGAGGGAACTAACACGGTTAGAGCGTCAAAACTTTAAAATCTCACTACACAGTTTGAGACCATTAGGATGTTATAAAGTGAGACTTTTGATGAGTTTTATGCTAGGTTTTCCAATATTGTCAACTCGTCATTTAACCTAGGTGAGAAAATTACTGACAACCGTGTCATTAAGAAAATCCTTAGGTCATTGCCTAGTAGGTCTGATACGAAAGTGACTATTTTAAACTCCTTGGGTAAGTTAGAGTCGAAGAAACTAGAAGAGATTGTAGGTGACTTACAAACCTATGAAATCGATATGATTATCTCCAAGCAAGTGCCTAAAAAATAAAAAGGGTATTGCTTTGAAATGCCGGAAGGAGGAAATTAAAGTTTCGGATTCCGATTTCGTTTCGGATTCAAATATGATTCCGATTTTGAGGATGTTTATTTGTTTGCAAATAAATTTAAAAAAAATTATTAAGTTTCAAAAGTAATCGAAAGATGCCAAGAAGTTTGAAAAATTCAAGAACAACAAATTTGATTCCACCTCTAAGGATAAGTTTGATAAGCCTAAGTGAGATGAGTCGGATAAGTGTTTTGGGTGTGAGGGGTACGGTCACAAAGTTAAGGAGTGTACCACTAGACTTAAGAAAGAGGTAAAGAAACCCATTATTTATAGTGCCACCTTAAGTGCTAGTGATTCGGAAGAGGGATAGAGTTCCCCCATTGATCGTAACTTTGTTGCGTCTATGGCATGTCATGTGAGCAACAACGATTCTCATGTGAATGACACTTTCAAGGAGGTTTTGATTAAATCTCATGTTAGTGAGGGTGAAGAGAGTGAGGAAGAGGAATTAGATGTGAAAGAGTTGCAAGTTGCATTTAATGAGTTGTATGTCAAGACTGTGAAAGTGAAAAAGGCAAATGCAAAATTGCAAGCTAAGTTGAATGAGTGTGCCATAGAAAATAATGATGTGTTGATAGAGGATCTTAGGGGAGGACAAAAGACTCTTAGGGAGAAATTAGAGTAATTCAAGGGTGAGAGAGATAATCTCGGTGGTTTGATGGAGTCTTTTAAAAAGGAAATTCTAGAATTTGAGGAGTCTAGGGATTTGCTCGAGACTAGGATTCATGAGTTGGAGGAGAGATTGAGAGGCTCGTCTATAGTTAAGTTTGATTTGGAGGCTAGGTAGGAGAAGTTAGATAAGATCTTAGGCACCATCCAAATTAAAGGAGATAGGGGAGGTATAGGTTTTGATGAGAGAGTTGTTTCCATTCCCCCTGCACGTGTGAGAAACACTAGGATGGTTAGAAAAGGTCCACATATAGGTAATCATTCCCACCATCGCTACACTTGCACGTTTTGTGGTAGGAAAGGTCACCTTAGGTATTATTGTTACGACCTTAGACAAGCTCCTACGAAGTTTAGGCATAAAGTTGCCCCGGTTCCCTAAACCCCCATGCGTCATTTTACACCTACTTGGATTAGGAAATATGATTTAGTGACTTGAGGAATAAAACTTCATGATTTAGACTTGGAAGATTCACCCTACTCATATCCTATGCCCCTTATCCCTTGATGGCCTTTCTCCTTATACCTAAGGACATGTCTGAGATATAACTTCCCCATTCTCCCGAAGTTGTCCTCAAGACTGACTTTAACGTCATGAGAAGCCTCCAAATCTTTCTTGAGATTGACAATATCGGCTTCAAGATTCTTAGGAGATTTCAAGTAATCACACAGATAATCAGATAACCTAGTGACTGTGGATGTCACATTGTCTCTCTCTTTTTCCACCAAACTAAGTTTCTCTGATAAGAAAACTTTATATGCCTCAAGTTGACTCAACATTGTGTCAATCTCCTTTAGGGCAACCAACTCCCTTCCAAGCGTTAACACCTTGATAATCAAGTTCTTATTCCTCTTTTCAATTTTCATAGACTCAGTGTATAGCTCATAATGGTAGGCTTGGATAACAGCTTCATCACCATCTCCACCATTGAAACCATTATCCTTCTCACTATCTTGGAAAAGTTAGAAGTAGAGCCAATATTTTCATGAAAAAAATTATCATCATTATAGTGAGACAAACTGGACTGACCGGCATAACTAGTATCAAATGCAGTAAAGTTTTGTTCAGGAGGAGAGCTCTCACCTGAATCACCTGACTCGATATCATTATCTCTCTGAGTGTCATTGTAAATATCTTTATTTTTTCCCCGTCTCTTAATCTTAGTGGGACATTCAAAAGCTCTGTGACCGTGACCCTCACATTTATAACACCTCTCAGAATAATCTTTTTAGAGTTATCATTTTTTTTCTTAAACTCACGGTCATTGAAATTCTTTATTGTCTTTTTATAATGATTTTTTTTAAATTTCTGTTTATCATATTTTGAATTGACTTTCTTGAAGTTGAGAATTTTTTAATTTTTTTAACAAATAAGTCCATGTCCTCGAGGTCAATATCAAACTCTTTAGATTCAGATAACTCTTCCTTCTTAGCTTTTAAGGAAACTCCCTTGTTCATTTTCTTTGGATGTTGAGGAAACATTTTGAGCTTGTAGGTTTGAAGGTCATCAAAAAGTTCTTTAAGTTCCAAAATCTCAAAATTTCCTAAAGAGTTTAAGATAGTGAATTTCGGGTTAAACCTTTTAGGTAAGGACCTTAAGATTTTCATCACACCTGAGTTTCAGTAATTCTTTCTCCTAAATTAAATGAAGAATTCACAATGTCTAAGAAACGAGTATAGAATTCATCAAAAGTTTCATTATCATTCATTTAGATGGTTTCAAACTGGGTAGTCAAATTTGGGAGTTTTGAGTCTTTCACGGCATTTGTTCCTTCATTCGTAAGTAGGAGTGTGTCCTAAGCCATCTTAGATGTTTCACACATCCTTATTCGGTGGAACTCCTCTAATAAGACAACCCTGATCAAAGCATTGAGACCATGTGAGTTATAGTTACATAGTTTATGTTCATCCTCACTCTAACTCTCAACCAGTTTAGGAATTGGGCACTCTCCTACAGTTGTAGTGGGTGAAATCCACCCTCTAACTGCTTCCATCCACACACTCTCATCTATAGACTTAAGCACAACTCTCATAAGTTCCTTCTAATATGCATAATTAGATCCGTCAAACATAGGTAACCCTTTAAATGACACCCTCTCTGATTCTAATTAAAAAAATGATTTTATATTGTGAACAATTAAATCCAAAGTAACTCAAATAGCAAGAATAGATGCTAAGCATGCAAGCCTGATTATTACCATTTTTAATGTTGAATTACTAAATTACTAGGTTAGCACACGAAATCGGTCTGGTAATAAATAACAAGCACACACATAAGACTACGATGTACAAGGAGAACCCAACTAGAAAAAACCGCGGACGACTACGCCTAGACAAAATCCACTATAGTGAAGATTTTATAAAAGACACAAAAATAATGTAATACCCCGTATTTTCATGGCTTTTAAATTTAAGGATTTATTAAACTTAATTGAGAAAGATTAGTTTAATATTAATCTGGAAATTTGTTTTGAATATTTGCTAGCGTGACGAGAGTTAGTAATTATTGGAAAATTGTTGATTTGTTAAATATTACTTATTGAGTAGAGTAATATGTAGAATTGAATTTATTAAAATTGTCACGAGGGAATAATATGACAATTATGGAAATTAAGTCAGGACGCACCTGTGTCGTGTCGGGACTAAATTATTTTTATTATAAGTGAATAAAATATAAATTGCCCGTATGGTCTTTTCGAGTGCGCCAATGTGTTCGGAAGGGTCGAGATAGTAATAAAAATGTACCCGGGAGTTTAGTTTGGGTCTCGGGGCATTTTTAGGCCTAATTGGCATCCCGTGAGGGTATTATAGTCATTTTGTATTTTTGGGTAATTAAACCCACGAATTTCCTAAGGATATATCAGCCTTTAGGAGTTGTCTTCTAGGGTTAACAAACACAAAATCAAAGAAGGGCCATTAGAGAAGGAGTTGGAGAGCTTTCCAAGCAACTCAAGGCGAAAGACTCACCTGTTTGCACCGCCACCACCACCAAAGCGTGAATCGCGCGATGAGGAACGCAACCACACCTCTTTCGTCCACAAATCAGAAACTCAAATTCCAGTCAAGTATCTATCTTGCTTTATTTTATTTAATGTTTCAATCATGTTAGTCTAGAGTTGTTTAGAACATGTTTCATGGAGGAAACTAATAATTTTGAGACTTAAAATCATATGTTGTAAAGGAAGTAGGCATATTTTGGACATCTAAATCACATGTAGAGGATAAGCCACGAATTTGTAAGGATTTAGAAGCAAGAAATATGGAAACGAATTGGAAGAATGTAATTTAAAGAAAAATTAGGGTTCTTGAAGTTTATGTCATTTTTCCCCATTAAATCGTTATACTTGGTGAATTCAGACATATTTTACGTAGAAAATCATGTAGTTAGGTATATAGTAATTGTAGTAATGTTGTTTGGGAGTTTGGGGATCGTTAATGGATATTTGGTTGACGTTGGAGAGGTAAGCCCATAACTGGACAATGGAAGGTTTCTTCATAACTGCTTGATCGATCGATCGATCAAGAACATCAATCGATTGATGGTATCGATCGATCGACCCTCTTTACTCAATCGATCGATCCCTCCTTGAAAACTACGTATTTTGCTTCTATTTATTTAATCAGGTTAAAATGCGTAGGAACCCTTGAGTACTATTGTTAGAACATAATGGGATATAGAGAAGACACGTAGGGTCTAGGTAGACCCTGTTGAGTGAAACTTAATGTAGGATGAGATTTTGAGTTAACGAGGATTTATTCATACGTATAAGAAATCATGTGTGCGTTTAATAAAAGATCGAGACTGTAAGGGAGTTAGACTAGAAGGTAAGTGAGAGTATGTCTACTGAAATTATATTTAGGAAGGTAGAATACTTCAATAAATGAGTAGTAAGTATGAATTAAATTATATATGAGAATAAAAGTGACGAAATTGCTATGCGAGATAATCGAGTAAAATGTGCTAAGAACGGATAATTATAATTATGGGTCGTGGGCGCACCTAATTTATAATGTGAATATATATATATATATATATATATATATATGACTGTGTGATTCTGCATATTATATATGTGTGTAAAAATCATACACGAGATACTTGCTATCACGGGGATTTCCGCACCGGGACTGCCTTATCTCGATTGGGACTTTATGGGGGATACTGACTTGTATCCTAGAACATAGGATTCCTTGGTACAGGCCATCTGATTGATAGTCATACGTTCCTAAGAGATGTGAGGGTATGTGCTGACCTCCTAGTGACTTGGAATTATGCTTCGCCTCCATTTGTATGTGTTTTGTGTTAATACAGTTTGAGAGTGATTTCGAACAAGTATTTACCGTAGTACGAGTGATATGGGGACTTGATAGTAGAGTATGCCAGCACTATAGATTTTATGTGGGGTGCCGATAGTATATATATTATACGACTGACTAATATATATATATATATATATACTTAAGTATGGGAAGTTTCTACTGTGTATAAAAGTAGTTAAGTAATGAATAAATACTCCAACTTTATTATAAGTGTTTGGGAATTTTTGTGACATCACTGGGTTATTTTAAATGACATAAGATATATAAGAGAGCTTAATTTTCATAAATTAATTATCTTAGCCATAGTACTTATCGGAATGAAACCTTATGGGAAAGTTAAGTTAAAGTAAACTTTTGAGATTAATAGTACGGTAGGCGTGCACACTAGATGAGAGGTGAGAATTTTTCAAGAGAGTGTCGCATACTAACATGGTTGTTTCATTAGCCGGTAAGCATTTTAAATACTTGCTAAACTATTTTTAAACTGTTTTACACTCGGGCTCTGACCCGTTTACCGTTATTTCTTTTCTCTTGTATATATATTTATATATTACAGGTGCGCAACCACAGGGGTGTCATGCTTAGATTCCTTGGAACGGACGCGCTGCAGCTTATGTGGGAGTTACAGGCCATTGCTTAGACGACCTCGTTATTGACTCAATTCTCATTTTAGTTCTGATTAGTTAGGCATGTGTCGCCCAGTTTCCTATTCAGTTGGATTTATCAGAGATTTATGTTCATTTATTTTCAGTATTTGGTACTCTTTGGGATGTAATTCGTGTCAGGATGATTCCATTTGTAGTTTTTAGACTTCGTATTAGTTTATCTGAATGGTTAAATTCTTGTGTGTTAATTGCCATCTTTAACATTTATACGATTCTTAAACTGTTAATTATTGAAAAGGTTTTCAAAATGGAACTGAATAAAATAGAAATAAGGTTTATATTGTTTTGACACTTAGCTTAATTATTTAGGGTGTTTAAACAGAAAATTTATTTTGCGACAGTGATGCTAAGAATGAACCAACCGTCCACCTTCATTTTTAATTTAACAAAGGACTGATCACCCAATATTTAATTAGTCGGGGTTTCACTGGTGGTATCAGAGCATCAGGTTCTAGTGTGCTTTAGGATCTGTGCGGCTTATTATGCTTCCAACGTTGCATTGTTTGATATAGAGCCCTAAGTTTAGGATTGTTGATTTCTATTGTGAGATTTCTTTCTCCTCCTATAACGTATGTATATTAGTGAATTCTATTTGCGTTAGGATGTGTGCGTGTGCCGAGTGATGAAGGATGTCAGACGAGGGCCGTTAGGCAGACATCAGGAGGCAAGGCTTAATTGAGGTTGTAAAGTATATTAGAGGAGGATGACCGTAGTTAAGGTCACCCCTATTATGGAACAAGAAGCCAGGACTGTGAAGACGACTAGGGTGAAGCCGAAGATTTCCAAATGATGCTTCAGTAAAAAGAGGTGCAAGATTAGACTCACCCAGCGTAGAATGCTTGGGAGAGGGTCAAATGGCAAATTGAGGAGGGTCATCAGCGAAAATTCTAGAAATGCAGGAATTCTGTGGGTCACCAAACGAAGGTAATACATTCAAAAGCTTAGGCATATGGCGGAGTGTGGTTAACTAGAAGTGAAAATTTGGGTTAAAAAATTTTCTTGACTCATCGGAGCAAAGTTATAATGGTGGAAGTCAACCACCACATTTAATAGTGAAATGTTGCATCAATAGAAGGACCTTAGGTATAGTTTAACCGCACATTTCTTCATCATGTGTTCTGAATAAGATGTGCACGCTATTCTAAACTCATCACAGGAGGACCTGGCAGAGGTCCATTTGTGAATATGAATCTAAACCGCTAGCGAATCTTGTATCGGAGGATGTAGATACAAATGGAGGAGAGGACTCCAAGTGGGAGATCGACTCGTAAATATAGTTAATAACACTTAAAAGGGAATTCTGCTGGACAATAGATTTAGAAATTGACAATGTCGTGCTTTGTCAATGCAGATGATAATGCTTCTTTGTGTGGGAAGCTAAAAGAATCGAAGAATTAGTCAAGAATAAGATTGTATGCAACGGTGGGAGTGTAGCACCACAAGGAGGTGTGGATACACATCAGGGGACCCATTTAAATCAATCGAATAGTTGAATTCTTACCGAGTGATGGTGAATTCAGTAAGGAATACTATAGCCAATAGCCTGTTCTTTAGGGCCAACAAGGCTATGGGAACAATGGGGGTAGCCATCAGGAATCGATCCTACCAAAGTTCGAGGGAAGGACAGTCCAAATATGGTTAGTGTGACAGATTATAAGTGAACTATGTGTAGAGGTATTTCGTGAAGAATGATTCACATGCGTTAATGTTTTCCCGAAGTGAGTAAAGGGACAAGAGTAGGATGACTAGTAAAGGACAACGATTAAAGTAGTTTTTATTCTGGTTTGGACAGGCGTGTTACATCCGGGGGCCATTTGTGCAGTCAAGACGATTGGCAAGGTAGAAGTATGAGTTTCATCCTCAGAAGATGAGGCGTGTTGTATGTGACACGAGCGAGTCACTATATTTTGTGCATTCCTAGATTAGCACGTGGGACGAGTTTAATACGTATAACTATAAACATTGCTACTATGTGAATATTTTCCCTAGTGTAGCGGGAATATCTTTAGTGCTATTCGCGAAGGATGAATGGGTGTATTAATAGTGTGATATACTTTATTGAGATTAATCATTTTAGTAATGTGATATACGAGTATGATATTGTCTTGGTTGTAACTTTATATAAATGGTTAGTACGATAGTAGGCAGTTATTGCAAGGCTATCAGAATGGTTGCATTAGTGCGACATGTTTTGTTCTGTCAAGGCCTCACCTGCGAGAGGGTCGAACTCGCACTTATATTATCTATTCTAGATACTTCAGAGGGGATAGTGGGATCCAGATATTTGATCCCGGTGTGTTTAGGGACCTTTTTGTCAATGTTCTGTGTGTATTGGGTTTACCGTTGAGCGGAATGATTTGACTCATTATTATGTTTAGCGCTCAGGACTTGGTCATAGGTAGAGCGAATTGATATATCTATCCTTTAGAGATGTGAGAGTTAAGAGTCAGACTCATATGTTTGGGGTCAGGATTTTGAGAGTCCTGGGTGTATGTGTACGAGGTTTGTGAATTGTGATTACCACCAATACTGAACGATAGTGATTCACTACACAAAAAATGCCAATCTGGCACGCTAAGGCAAGAAGATTCTGGCACTGTTTAAAACTGTACCAGATTTTCTCATGGTTTTATCATAATCTGGAACCATTTGAAATAGTGCCAAAATTTGGCACGTTTTTTAATTGTGCAAAATATGGGTACGCTTTGTTAAAAAAATAACCCCCCAAAATTTGGAGCGGGGACCAAATTTTCAAGACATTCCAATCCTCTCCCTCTCTCCCTCCCGGCTTCCTCATCGTTTCTCCTCCTCATCGCTTCTCCTCATCATTGTTGCTCCGCGTCGCTGCTACTGCTCCCATGCTACCGACCTCATCATCGTAAGGTATTACATCTCTCTTTCTCTCTCTCTCTCTCTCTCTCTCTCTCTCTATATATATATATATATATATATATATATATATATATATATATATATATATATATCAGTTGCAATTTCGAGTACTGATTTCATTGAAGCTTGAGGAAAAATCAAAATATTAAGGCTTATAAAGAAATCCAGATTTAAAAATAATTGTCACACGCAGTGTGTGTGTGTTCGTATAGTTGTATATTTTCCTTTTTATAGCCCTGTGTCTCGTTGATGAGTTGATTATTTGTGTGTGTAGATTTGGAGCTGGAAGGGTGGAAATGAAATAAAAATGGGATTATTTCACTAAAACTTTAGGAAAAAAATGAGAAATAAAGGTCTATAGAGAAATTTAGAATTAGAATTAGAATTAATTGCCAAAACACGCATGTGTGTGTGTGTGTGTGTGTGTATGTTTGTATATTTTCATTTTAACACCTTAGTGTCTCATCAATGAATTGATTGTTTATGTATATATGTGTGCATGCACATAGTGTGTGTACTTGAAGGTGGAAGGGAAGAAGTGCACTAAAGATCAGCTTTTGATTGGTATGAATATGTATATTTATACATTTATGTATATACATGTAATTATAGACTTTAAATTTATTATCTCTATGTTTGGTTGATGAAATAGTGCCAAACTTTGTTGCAAAACGTGGCCAGAATATTGTTGTGAGAAATCACCGGGGGCTTGGGGCGTATCAATAACTGTAAGTAAGTATTCACTATATGGAATTTTTCTTTTTTTTCCATTCTTATTTTTTTTCTTTTTATTGTCCAGTAAGAAACCAGTCAATAAATTTCTGTAATTGAATTATATATATTGATGTAGTTAGCATCCATTTGGACTGTTCACTTGTGCTAAGGATTTAATTAGCATGGATACAAAGGTAAGCATATTGTTCATACCCTTTGGACTTGACTTCTTTCTAGTTTATTCTTTGGTTAATTTTGATCACATTAACGTATTGTAGGTCACGATGTTAGCAGTATATATGTAAAAGTAGCTTCAGAGCAAGGCATGGCCAAGGAATTACAAGTAATGTAACTTTCATATGCAGAATCCCACTAACCCTCTACTGGAAAGGTAAAACTCCAGTATTATATTTTACTTCTAATAAGATATACAGTTTTGTATATGTGTAGTACTTTATATATGCGTGTCCTTTAGTGTATAAATGGTTATGGGGTTTAACACTTTTTTTTTTAAATTAGGTGTTTTCATATTTGACGTTTTGTTATGGAAGTAAAATTAAAGTTACGTGATCTTATGCTATTAATCAAGATGTAATTGGCTCAACTATGAGAAACTCTATAAGAATATTTACTTATTACTTGAAGTCACAAAACAAAAAACTTTAGTTGTGTGAGCATTCCCACATCATCAGATTGCTTCCAATGATAGGAGTTCTAATGAATGGAGATTGAATAACATGTGTTAGTTTTTCAAAATTATGCCTCTTGATACTAATTATGCCTTACACTATTGAGATTTAGTACAAACAATTAATGACCCCTCGCATTGAGTCCATATTGACATAGAAGTATAGCTTATTATGGACATGAGTTTTTTACTCATGTGGTCATGAGGTGTATAGCTATTGGACTGCTATAGGTGATGAAAATCCAAACAAGCCCCCAAACGATCCCGTAAGATGCACGAACACCTCGCACGGGACCAATGTAACTTGTACGAACTCACCGCGTAGTCCCGGGTCTCCCCGTTTGATAATATGACGATAATTTGAAAAAATCAACAGTTAAGCTTAAAAATAGGCCGTTAAAGGGTGAAAACCTAAACCAGCCCCCAAACGAACCCGTAAGAGACACGAACACCTCGTACGGGGCCAATGTAACTTGTACGAAGTAACCGCGTAGTCACGGGTCTCCCGGTTTGTGAATACGACGATAATTTGTAAAAATCAACATTTAGACTTAAAAACAAGCCGTTGAAGGGTGAAAACCCAAACAAGCCCCCAAACGGCCCCATAAGAGGCACGAACACCTTGCACGGGACCAATGTAACTTGTAGGAACTGACCGCGTAGTCCGGGTCTCCCGGTTCGAGAGTATGACGATAATTTGAAAAAATAACACTTAGACTTAAAAAAAGGCCGTTAAATGGTGAAGACCCAAACCAACCCCCAAGCGACCCCGTAGGAGGCACGAACACCTCGTACAGGACCAATGTAACTTGTAGGAACTTATCGTGTAGTCTCGGATCTCCCGGTTTGAGAGTATGACAATAATTTTCAAAAATCATACTTTGACTTGAAAACAAGCCATTAAAGCGTGAAAACCCAAACCAACCCCCAAACGACCCCGTAGGAGGCACGAACACCTCGCACGGGACCAATGTAACTTGTAGGAACTCACCGCGTAGTACCGGATCTCCCGGTTTTAGAGTATGATGATAATTTACAAAAATCACACTTTGACTTGAAAACTGGCCGTAATAAGGTGAAAACCCAAACTAGCGTCCAAATGACCCCGTAGGAGGTACGAACACCTGGCATGGGACCAATGTAACTTGTAGGAACTGACCGCATAGTTCCGGATCTTTCGGTTGGAGAGTATGACGAAAATTTGCAAAAATCAACACTTAGACTTAAAAATAAGCCGTTAAAGGGTAAAAAACTAAACCAGCCCCTAAACGGACCCGTAAGAGGCACGAACACCTCGTACAGGACCAATGTAGCTTGTAGGAACTGATCGTGTAGTCCCGGGTCTCTCGATTTAAGAGTATGGCGATAATTTGAAAAAATCACACTTTATCTTGAAAATAAGCCGTTAAGGGGGAAAACCCAAACCAGCCCCCAAACGACCCCGTAGGAGGCACGAACACCTCGCAGGGGACCGATGTAACATGTAGGAACTCACCGCGTAGTCCCGAATTTCCCGGTTTCAGAGTATGATGATAATTTTCCAAAATCACACTTATACTTGAAAACATGCCATTAAAGAGTGAAAACCCAAACCAGCCCCCAAACGACCCCGTAGGAGGCACGAACACCTCGCACGTGACCAATATAACTTGTAGGAACTGACCGCGTAGTCTTGGGTCTCTCGGTTTGAGAGTATGACGAAAATTTGTAAAAATAACACTTTGAATTAAAAAAAAGCTGTCAAAGGGTGAAAATCCAAACCAGCCCCCAAACGACCGTGTAGGACGCACGAACACCCCGCACGGAACCAATGTCACTTGTAGGAACTGATTGCATAGTCCCAGGTCTCCCGGTTTGAGAGTAAGAACGATATTTTGTAAAAATCACACTTTGACTTGAAAACAAGCCGTTGAAGGGAGAAAATCCAAACCAGCCCCTAAACGACCCATAAGAGGCACGAACACCTTCCACAGGCATAATGTAAATTGTACGAACTCATCGTGTAGTCCCGGGTCTCTCCGTTTGAGAATATGATGATAATTTGAAAAAATCAACACTTAAGCTTAAAAACGGGCCGTTAAAGGGTAAAAACCTAAACCAGCCCCCAAACAGACCAGTAAGAGGCACGAACACCTCGCACGGGATCAACGTAACTTATACAAACTGACCGCGCAGTCACGGGTCTCCCGGTTTGAGAATACGATGATAATTTATAGAAATTAACCCTTAGACTTAAAAATAAGCCATTGAAGGGTGAAAACCCAAACCAGCCCCCAAACGACCCCGTAGGAGGCACGGACACCTCGCACGGGACCAATGTAACTTGTAGGAACTGACCGCGTAGTCCCGGGTCTCCCAGTTTGAGAGTATGACGATAATTTACAAAAATCACACTTTGACTTAAAAACCAGCCATTAAAGGGTAAAAACCCAAACCAGCCACCAAACGATCCCGTAGGAGGCACAAACATGTCGCACGGGACCGATGTAACTTGTAGGAACTGACCGCGTAGTCCCGGGTCTCCCGGTTTGAGATTATGATGATAATTTATAAAAATCACACTTTGACTTAAAAACAAGATCTTAAAGGGTGAAAACCCAAATCAACCCTCAAACGACTCCGTAGGAGGCACGAACACCTCGTACGGGACCAATGTAACTCGTAGGAACTAACCTCGTAGTCCCGGGTTTCCCGGTTTAATAGTATGTCGATAATTTGCAAAAATAACACTTAGACATGAAAACAAGCCGTTAAAGGCTGAAAACCCTAACCAACCACCAAACGACCCCGTAGGAGGCACGAACACCTCGCACAGGACCAATGTAACATGTAGGAACTCACCGCGTACTCCCGAGTCTCCCGATTTGATAGTATGATGATAATTTGCAAAAATCACACTTATACTTGAAAACAGGTCGTTAAAGGGTGAAGACCCCAGCCTCCAAACGACCCCGTAGGAGGCACGAACACCTCGTACGTGGCCAATGTAACTTTTAGGAACTGACTGCGTAGTCTCGGGTCCACGGTTTGAGAGTATGATGATAATTTGCAAAAATAACTCTTAGACTTGAAAACAGGCCGTTAAAGGGTGAAAACCCAAACCAGCCCCCAAACGACCCCGTAGGAGGCACGAACACCTCACACGGGACCCATGTAACTTGTAGGAACTGACCGCGTAATCCCGGGTCTCTTGATTTCAGAGTATGACGATAATTTGCAAAAATCACACTTTGACTTGAAAACAGGCCATTAAAGGGTGAAAACCCAAACCAGCCTCCAAACGATCCCATATGAGGCACGAATACCTCGTACGGGACCAATGTAACTTGTAGGAACTGATCGCGTAGTCCCGGGTCTCCCGGTTTGAGAGTATGATGATAGTTTGCAGAAATCAACTCTTAGACTTGAAAACAGGCCGTTAAAGGGTGAAAACCGAAACCAACCCCGGCACGAACACCTCCCACGGGACCAATGTAACTTGTAGGATCTGACCGCGTAGTCTCGGGTCGCCTGGTTTGAGAGTATAATGATAATTTGCAAAAATCACACTTTGACTTGAAAACAGGCCGTTAAAGGGTGAAAACCCTAACCAGCCTCCAAACGACCCTGTAGGAGGCACGAACACCTCGCACGGGACCAATGTAACTTATAGGAACTGACCGCATAGTCCCGGGTCTCTCAGTTAGAGAGTAGGATGATATTTTACAAAAATCAACATTTAGACTTAAAAACATTGGAAACCCAAACTAGCCCCCAAACGATCCCGTAGGAGGCAGGAACGCCTCGTACGGGAGCAATGTAACTTGTAGGAACTGACCGCGGAGTCCCGGGTTTGAGAGTATGACGATAATTTGCAAAAATAACTCTTAGACTTAAAAACAGGCCGTTAAAGGGTGAAAACGCAAACCAGCCCCCAAACGACCCCGTAGGAGGCACGAACACCTCGCACGGGACCAATGTAACTTGTAGGAACTGACCGTGTTGTCCCGGGTCTCCTGGTTTGAGAGCATGATAATAATTTGCAAAAATCACAATTTCTTGAAAACAAGCCGTTAAAGGTTGAAAACCCAAACCAGCCCCCAAACGACCCTGTAGGAGGCACGAACTTCTCGCACGGGACCAATGTAACTTGTAGGAACTGACCGCGTAGTCCCGGGTCTCCCGATTTGAGAGTATGATGATAATTTGCAAAAATCACACTTTGACTTAAAAATAAGCCGTTAAAGGGTGAAAACCCAAACCCGCCACCAAATGATCCCGTAGGAGGAACACAAATCTAGCACGGGACCAATGTAACTTGTAGGAACTGAACGCGTAGTCCCGAGTCTACCAATTTAAGAGTATGATGATAATTTGTAAAAATAACACTTAGACTTGAAAACAAGCCGGTAAAGGGTGAAAACCCAAACCAGCCACTAAACGACGCCGTAGGAAGCACGAACACCTCGCACGGGACCAATGTAACTTATTGTAACTGACCGCGTAGTCCCGGGTCTCCCGGTTTGAGAGTATGATTATAATTTGAAAAGATCACACTTATACTTGAAAATAGGCCGTTAAAGGGTGAAAACCAGAACCAACCTCCAAACGACCCCGTAGGAGGCACGAACACCTCGCACATGGCCAATGTAACTCGTAGGAACTGACCCAATAGTCCCGGGTCCCGGTTTAAGAGTACGATGATGATTTGTAAAAATAATTCTTAGACATGAAAACAGGTAGTTAAAGGGTGAAAACCCAAACCAGCCCCCAAACGAACCTGTAGGAGGCACGAACACCTCGCACCGGACCAATGAAACTTGTAGGAACTGATCGCGTAGTCTCGGGTCTCCCAGTTTGAGAGTATGATGATAATTTGCAAAAATCACACTTTGACTTGAAAATAGGCCGTTATAGGATGAAAACCCTAACCAGCCTCCAAATGACCCCGTAGGAGGCACGAACACCTCGCATGGGACCAATGTAACTTGTAGGAACTCACCGCGTAGTCCCGGATCTCCCGGTTTGAGAGTACGACGATAATTTGCAAAAATCAACACTTAGACTTGAAAATAGGCCGTTAAAGGGTGAAAACCCAAACCAACCCCCAAACGACCCCTAGGAGGCACGAACACCTCGCACGGGAACGATGCAACTTATAGGAACTGACTGCGTAGTCCCGGATCTCCCGGTTTGAGAGTATGATGATAATTTACAAAAATCATACTTTGACTTGAAACTAAGCCGTCAAAGGGTGAAAACCCAAAAAATCCCCCAAACGACCCCATAGGAGGCACGAACACCTCGCACGGGACCAATATAACTTGTAGGAACTGACCACGTAGTCCCAGGTCTCCCGGTTCGAGAGTATGACTAAAATTTGTAAAAATAACACTTATATTTCAAATCAGGCCGTCAATGGGTGAAAACCCAAACCAGCCCCCAAACGACCCCGTAGGAGGCACAACACCTCGCACGGGGCCAATGTAACTTGTAAAAAGTGACCGCGTAGTCACGGGTCTCCCGGTTTGAGAATACGATGATAATTTGTAAAAATCAACACTTAGACTTAGAAACAAGTTGTTGAAGGGTGAAAACCCAAACCAGACCCCAAACGACCCCGTCGGAGGCACGAACACCTCTCACGGGACCAATGTAACTTGTAGGAACTTATTGTGTAGTCCCGGGTCTCCCTATTTGTGAGTATGATGATAATTTGCAAAAATCATACTTTGACTAGAAAATAAGCTATTAAAGGGTAAAAACCCAAACCAACATCCAAACGACCCCATAAGATGCACGGACACCTCGCACGGGACCAATGTAAATTGTGCAAACTCACCGCGTAGTCCCGGGTCTTCCCGTTTTAGAATATGATGATAATTTGAAAAAATCAACACTTAAGCTTAATAATAGGCCGTTAAAGGGTGAAAACTTAAACCAGCCCCCAAACGGACCAGTAAGAGGCACGAACACCTCGCACGGGATCAATGTAACTTGTACGAACTGACCTCATAGTCACGGGGTCTCCCAGTTTGAGAATACGATGACAATTTGTAATAATTAACCCTTACACTTAAAAATAAGCCGTTGAAGGGTGAAAACCCAAACCAGCCCGCAAGCATCCCCGTAAGAGGCACAGACACCTTGCACGGGAGCAATGTAACTTGTAGGAACGGACCGCGTAGTCTGGGTCTCCCGATTTGAGAGTGTGATGATAATTTGCAAAAATAACACTTAGACTTAAAAATAAGTCATCAAAGGGTGAAAACCCAAACCATCCCCTAAATGACGCCGTAGAAGGCACGGACACCTCGCACATGACCATTGTAACTTGTAGGAACTGACCGCGTAGTCTTGGGTCTCCGGGTTTGAAGGTATGACAATAATTTGTAAAAATCACAGTTTGAGTTGAAAATAAGTCGTTAAAGGGTGAAAAACCAAACCAACCCCCAAACGACTCCGTACGAGGCACGAACACCTCGCACGGGACCAATGTAACTTATAGGAACTGATCGCGTAGTCCCGAGTCTCCCGATTTGAGTGTAAGACGATATTTTGCAAAAATAACACTTAGACTTAAAAACAACCCGTCAGTGGGTGAAAACCCAAAACAGCACCCAAACGACCCCGTAAGAGGCACGAACACCTCGCACGGGACCAATGTAAAGGAACTGACTGCGTAATCCCGAGTCTCCCGGTTTGAGAGTATACCGATAATTTGTAAAAATCACAGTTTGAGTTGAAAATAAGCCGTTAAAGGGTGAAAACCCAAACCAACCCCCACACGACCCCGTAGGAGGCACGAACACCTCGCACAGGACCAATGTAACTTGTAGGACCTGACCGTGTAGTCCCGAGTCTCCCAGTTTGAGAGTATGACGATAATTTGCGAAAATAACACTTAGACTTGAAAATAAGTCGTTAAAGGGTGAAAACCCAAACCAGCCACCAAACGACGCCATAGCAAGCACGAACATCTCGCACGGGACCGATGTAACTTGAAGTAATTGACCACATAATCCCGTGTCTCACGGTTTAAGAGTATCACGGTAATTTGCAAAGATCACACTTATACTTGAAAACATGCCGTTAAAGGGTGAAAACCCGAACCAGCCTCCAACCGACCCTGTAGGAGGTACGAACACCTCGCACGTGGATAATGTAACTTGTAGGAACTGACCGCGTATTCCCGGGTCTCTCGGTTTGAGAGTATGATGATAATTTACAAAAATCACACTTTGACTTAAAAATAAGCTCTTAAATGGTGAAAACGCAAATCAGCCCCCAAACGACCCCGTAGGAGGCACGGACACCTCGTACGGGACCAATCTAACTCGTAGGAACTGACCCCGTAGTCTCGGGTTTCCCAGTTTGAGAGTATGACGATAATTTGCAAAAATAACACTTAGACAAGAAAATAAGTCGTTAAAGGGTGAAAACCCAAACCAGCCACCAAACGACCCCGTAGGAGGTACGAACACCTCGTACAGGACCAATGTAACATGTAGGAACACACTGCATAGTCTCGAGTCTCCCGGTTTGAAAGTATGATGATAATTTGCAAAAATCACACTTATACTTGAAAATAGGCCGTTAAAGAGTGAAAACCCAAACCAGCCCCCAAACGACCCTATAGGAGGCACGAACACCTCGTACGGGGGCAATGTAACTTGTAGGAACTGACCGCGTAGTCCTGGGTCTATCGGTTTGAGAGTATGATGATAATTTCAAAAATAACTCTTAGACTTGAAAACAGGCCGTTAAAGGGTGAAAACCCAAACCAGCCCCCAAACAACCCCGTAGGCGGCACGAACACCTCGCACGGGACCAATGTAATTTGTAGGAACTGACCCCGTAGTCTCGAGTCTCTCGGTTTGAGAGTATTATGATGATTTACAAAAATCACACTTAGACTTGAAAATAGTTCATTAAAGGGAGAAAACCTAAACCACCCTCCAAACGACCCTGTAGGAGGCACGTACACCTCACACGGGACCAATGTAACTTGTAGGAACTGACCGCGTAGTCATGGGTCTCCCGATTTGAGAGTAGGACGATATTTTACAAAAGTAAACACTTAGACTTAAAAACATTGGAAACCCAAACCAGCCACCAAACAATCCCGTAGGAGGAACGAACACCTCGTATGGGACCAATGTAACTTGTAGGAACTGACCGCGTAGTCCCGGGTTTGAGAGTATGATGATAATTTGCAAAAATAACTCTTAGACTTGAAAACAGGTCGTTAAAGGGTGAAAACCCAAACAAGCCCCCAAACGACCTCGTAGGAGGTACGAACACCTCATACGGGACCAATTTAACTTGTAGGAACTCACTGTGTAGTCTCGGGTCTTCTGGTTTGAGAGTATGACAGTAATTTGCAAAAATCACACTTTCTTGAAAACAAGCCGTTAAAGGGTGAAAACCCAAACCAGCCCCCAAACGACCCCGTAGGAGGCACAAACTCCTCGCACGGGACCAATGTAACTTGGAGGAACTGACCGCGTAGTCCCGGGTCTCACTACAAGAAAAAGTATCATTTATGTCAGTTGGAAAATTGACGTTGCGTCAGACAAATGTAAAATGACATAAATAATATACATTTATGTCAGTTGTGCTTGGAAGGTGAATTTTTATTTTAATTTAAGTAAAATTGAGATAAAAAAAAACCATTTATCTCATATCTATATATAATTGACATATATATACTCCTTTGTAATTTTAGTTATTTTAGAATTGAGGTAAAAACTGAGATAAATGGAAAAAAATAGCGGGGCTTTTCTTTCCATTCTCCCGCTCCCATGAATTGGCACCACATCAAAACTCATTCCCCCCCCCCCCCCCCCAAAAAAAAATCTCTCTCACACGTTCTAATGAGTAGCTTCACATCTCTCATATCTCTCTTGCACAATCCACCTCTACAGGCAGCAGCGACGGCACCGACGATCCTACATCTCCATGACAGGCACACTATTTATCCTTAAGATTAATTCCTAGGGTTTCCATTTGATCTTGCATTTACATTAAGGGTTTTCTCCAATTTTGTTGATATTAGTACTGAATATGGTTTGCTTCGTGTGATTTTTGTTTTTGTTTATCTACATCTACAATTTCATACAGAGAGAATATTACACATATGCATATATTAAGGGGTTCCCTATATTTGGTTTAATTTTGTTCTTATTTGATACAAACATGGAGGCGTCTGAGCTGGAGAAACAAAAGATGTTAACCTTCACACTCAATATTTGATATGGGCCTTGATTATAATGGATTTTCACATGATACTATAGCTTTCACCATTGGATATGAATTTAGGAATTCTATATAGAATCATCTTATTCTTTTTGTTTTTGTGATACTTAAGTTTTTTATGTAGGATATATCAAATCTAAAGATATTTTTTTAGCTTAATAAGTTCTATATTGAATGGGAATACAATTTTAGCTTTGTAAATTCATGTTCATGTTAGCGTTGGATTTTTGTAGCACTGAGCCTCATACTTTTTGAGATTTTTATCTTTCTATATTGTGTTGTCATTTTCTAGCATTCTTGTTTATTGTTTGAGAAAACACCCAAATGGGTGTTTTACTCTTTCTTTCTTTCTTTCTTTCTTTCTTTCTTGCTTTCTTTCTTTTATGACTTCTCTTTTAGTTGAATGGAATTTTTGTGAGCATGTGATTAAAAGTAAATGTCAGTTATTTTTTTGACGAATTAGTTTATTCTTCATAGTTAGTCTCCTTGTTTGGAAAGGGGTCATCGCATGTTTGTGGTACTATATTATCAAATTACGTGGTCTTCTTTATGAAAGTTCATGTTTTTAGTGAAATTTTTATTTATGAAGTGAAGAGGTTTGATTTCCTTAACTTTTGTATATCTTTCATATGAAATAATATGCACCATATAGGAACAACTATTATATGGTTTCATTGTCTTGACTTATATAACAATATACACGGACACAAGTACATCTATGATGATTGTATTTGTCCATATATGTATGCGTATGAAGCAAAATATATTCAAACAGGTGTCTGTTATCAAAATCATTATTTGGATTCTTGAATATTGTTATACACTGAATGACTATTGTGTTTCTGATCCAGTGTTTTATGATTAAACATTTGGACTGATGATTTCATCTTTTTGAACTCGTCTCAAATTGCATTACTGAGGTATGATGTTAAATTAACTGCACATTTTATCTGTTCTTCTCACATATCATACTCAGTTTTGGCGTCTGTGTTTTTCTATCAATTCATGGATAATATGTTATTACAATTCGTTTTGAAATATGTTGATGTGCTCTACCATTAATTTATCTATTCATATGCGTTTGTAACATATTTAGAATTGTTATTTCGTAAACAAAGAAAACAATTATTCTTCGGGTTAGCTTTTATTTAACTAGCCTATTATTTGACATACATTTAGGAAAACAGATATATTATATATTTATACCAACGCTCAATCAAGAGGTTAATGTTGAAGAAAACATGTTGAAGAATATAGATATATTATATCTTTTTTTCAAAGTTTGGTGTTTAACATAATTTGATCCTTAAAGTTATTTCCATTTACAACTTGGGGTGTGAACCGTTGAAGTTATGAACTAAGATTATGGTGTTGATTGTATAGTTTCAGTGTTGTGTTAATTGATTTTATTTTGTAAGTAATCTCTCTCAATTAGTTGCTCCAAATTATGTTTTTATCAATAATTTTGAGTTATTTCATTTCTATACTTTATACCTTCGCACCATTATAAGTAAGTAATGGGGTATGCCTCTTATATGCTCTCTTCTTAGTCCAACTTCACTATTTTATTCTATAGGCTATATGATATCTTTTTCACACTATGAATTTTAAAGTTTGTTAATTTTTTTTCTTTTTGTTTCCCTTCATACTAATTAGAGATGGAAAGTTATTCCCTCATTACAAACTTTGTTGTTCTCTCCTGGAAACTAATATACAATTTTCAACAATTCAACAATTTCGAACACATTTTTATTTTGAATAATATATAACTTAAAATCGAATCCTTCCCATCATAATATGTCTGCTTTGCAGTTCTCATCCAATTGGAGTCTGAATGAATGTTTGATATCCCGTTCTCAGCGGGTTTGAGAGTTCTCGATACTATTTTTTTGCGAATTTTGGAACTAATACATTTCATTTAGTTCTTATAAAGTTTAAACACTATTCGCCCATTGAACCAAATAGAATTTTGGACAACAATTGTTCAACTTTTTCTAAGTTATAGTGATATTCTCTATTTTCTTTTATCTATCCTTTGGTAATGTTTATATCAAACATGCATTATTTGTTTGTGAACCCTCATTTTCCTCGGAACTTTTTTATTTTTCTTCATATTATCTACAGTTTTAGTACCTGTAGACTTTCCTGAATCTTCTTCTTTCTCTTTTGGAACACAGGTTGACCCCATATTTTCCCTTGATCTAGGAGGTGGACTAGATGGGCCAGGTAAAAGAGTTTTATTAGATCTTTATTGTGAGTAAGAGACTTATTTTGGTTTACTGATTTGTTTTTGAAATTTGGGTTTCTTTTGGTTAAATTATTTGGTCCTTTAGGGACTTTTGGATTTGTGACATGGGTAGTGTGTATTGCATTGATTTATGATAAGATGAAGTATACATTTGTGCATGAAAAGTTGTTGATGTGTTTGATATGATTGGAACAAATATTCGATCGGATTTTGTGGTTAGAGGTCTGAAACCATATTGATGTTGAATTAATACTTCTATATGCGACCAAGATTATCACTCAAACAAAGATGCTCCCGTCCAGTTCAATGCAAACTTCATCAATTTCACGTACAGAGTAGCTTCAGCATTTTGTTTCCACTCATTATTGGGTTGAGGCTACTAAGTTTTAGTCCTTAATTGGATCACGTTTACCTTAGCTTAACTCAACCGGAATTAACATATGCAGTCAACTCTCTCTATTATTTATGCCTGACCCTACTCTTATAGGTCTTCAAAATCTTAATCTTATACTTCATATGTCAAAGGCATTAGTGATGGAAAAAGAAGCTTGTACTCTTATTATTTAGTTTGACTAGTCCAATAATACATTATTACATTTATTTGCCAATGCTTGTTTGGTTTCCCAATTTTTTTCAAAGCATAGAGTTCAATATGTTCACACTCGTTGCTTAACACACAACCCTCATAGGCTTCCCTTCCTGAACATAAATTAGACATTAATTATAGCAATCTTAATCACTTGAAACTTTTCCTCGGTTGAAAACCAAAGAAAGACCAACGGTTCTATAAATCCATCAACGTATTTCCTTCTCGATCATATCACCTCATTATCGACCTTAAATTAGTGTATATAAATAATTCAGATTTCTTTTACATTTTTCTTAATGGCTATTGATTTTCTGAATTTTGTGCTTTTCATAGGTGATAGATTCTAACAATTGGAAGCCTACACAAGCCAGAGAACTAGTGATGGAAACATACAATTAGATGAGTACTTTGCAACCAGATTGTCGACAAAGGATCAATAACAAAATGTAATTTTCTTCGCAATTCAAATTTCTTCATTTCATATTTTAGGGTTAGACTACTAATATGGGTTTACATGTACAAGAACAAAGGCCTAAAAAGGGAGCCCAAAAATAATAAAACTTATCGTGGTCATAGGCTGCATGTTTTTCATTACCACATAAAACTTGATTTGAGATGAAATTATATATTTAAGGATTTTAACTCTGATTTATGTTTTTTCATCTCATTTATTAAAAGTTACTTAGAGATTTTAAACAATCATGTTCAAAGACTCATTTTACTTTGTTATAAATTTCTTTTTGGTTGTGGTCAAGATAATGGTTCCATACATGTTCATGAATAATTTAATTAATTGTGTTTGCTTGCTCAGCTTCCTATAGGTATTAGATAGACAATGAGAAAATGGATACTTTGATAGATCAAGAAGAAATCTTGGACAGACCATCGGAGGAGACATTTTTCTCTTAGGTAATGGGATTTAGTACTCACAAATGCATTTAAGTCTTATTCATTTTTATAGAGAATTGAGTGGGCTTGATCCCACAACACATGCTGCATTATATTTTTATTTGCTATTTTCATATGGTGAAAAGAATTCCTTTTTCTACTTATTAAATCCCTCCCAAATCTTAAAATATATTAACTTCTCTTTCAACTTGCATTAAAGGATGCTGATAAGGTGATGAGCTCCCAAAGTAATTCCGTCACTTCATACTTTTTTCTTGAAGGCCAATGCGCTCATTATCAAGGTACTTTTTAGTTATCTGTTTGTTCTTTCTGTCACCCTCCATTTTAGATAAAGATAGTGGACTTATTTATTCAAGTCCTATTACCATGGTTACCATGCTCAAGTCCTATTAACATGATTAAAAGACTTATATCTTTCTGTCACTTCATAATTATTTCTGTCACAATGAGTAATTTTTTTACTAATATATAGGTATAAGTAATAGTCTAGGATTGTTAGGTACCAATACCTAGTCAACTTTATCATATCGTTTTGGTTTTGGCTTTCACCTTGAACCATGCTTATTACTCTGCTCTCTACTTCATACTCATGTAATGAGTGACTCACTGGTTTGTTATGCTTGCGTTTTATTTTGTACAAACATTCATCTGAAAACCCTTTGTCATGAATATATTGGTGTATTATCCCTCATTTAAGATAAGATACTCAAATTTTGTCTAATGCTTTTACACAGTGATTCACATATTACAATGTATTTCACTTTCTTAGAATATTGTGTTGATTTGTGTTGGAATTCGGTGTCTCCTTATATCTTTTATCTTCAGTTTTGAAAACAGGAAATATTTATAACAGAAAAAGGGAATTCGTTCCTCGTATATGTTAGCTGTTATCTACATATCGTTACTTTTTAATGAAATTGGGAAGCAGTTCAAGAGAAACTGTGGGTTATTTTATCCTAATCAGACAAGTATTTATAATTTTGATTTCACTGGAAGAGGTGTTATTTATCACAGTTTTATTTGATATTGGATTGTATACCGAGGGTGTCCCTAACGCTTGGGCTCATTCGTTTGAACAACAACATGGTGCCAATGGTTAGGCTTGTGAACTTCAGAATGAGCAATCATAGATTACGTCACTATTTCAAATGAGAGGTGCCAATATTCCAAGCTTAGATGCCATGGAGCAGACCCGTATGCTAGCACATACATTAGCTCAAAATGATGACCCTAACTTCCAGAATTCAAAGTTCCTCCAATTTGTGTAAAAGATAAGTCTTGGTGAAATAACTATTGATAGTAATCTAGTAAAGCGAGTTACGTTCTTTACACCTGGAGATTGGGGAACTGAAAATCAATAACAAAATGATGGAGGTCAATCATGGGCTGACCAGTTTGCGCGCGATGACCTCTCTCATAAACCTGATAAGTGGTTGAATGACTATAAACTAAGAAGAAAATGTTTAGAAATAGAGTCGAGGTGAATTGGTAGAGGTGGGGATCCACGTCGGTGGGACATCAGACAGCAGGCCTGTGGTAGGAATGTAGCAGGGCTGCTGTGGGTGTTGGCTATAGGCAGGGACGGGAGAAGTGAGGGCCAAGGGGGTTGTAGCCCCCACTGTTTTTTTTAAAAAATAGATATTTATACTTTTATAATGTTTCGGGTGTAAACTAAAATTTAAAACAAAAATTGAACATAAGTTAAATTAGAAAAACTTGACAGATAACCTAATATTCATTTAGGACAGCAGCTTTCAATGTTTAACCTTTACTACCTACCCACCACGAGTTGCTCTCCATCCATCCTCAACCTCAAGCATCTGTTGCGCCATTGCTGCTGCGCTGATTCTCTCCATCTAGCCTCCCCTCCTCGCCGCCGCTGCCTCACCTCCAACTTCCAAGCCTAGTTATCCCCCCGCCGAAACCTGAACAGAACAACAGAGCAAGTAATAGTCAAAGATATAGTTTTAGTTTTATTATTTATTTTTTCTATAGAAAAGTTAATAATTTAGTTACCGACCGAGACTACAATTGAACTAGCGTGAGTTGCATCATTAAGACTTATTACACGTATAAATAGATAAATCTTAGTCCAATTAAGAACATAAGGTTGTCTAATTTGATTCCAAGCTGAATTAATAGAGAAATATCCATACCAGGAAATTGACTTTAAAAGTGCGGACCATACCAGTTTATTTGAATAAATAGCCCCAATAATCCAACTTGAAAAAAAATATGGGATAGACTTTGAGGCACCATAGAACTGATTTTCTATATACTACAGTCTCTATTAAAGTCAATTTCCCTGTTTACTCAAATTTAATATTTTTTTTTCTTCTTTAGCTTATCGCACTTTTCTAATGCTATATTTGAGATAACCTTTATTCTTGTAATCACAATAACAGTGTTATCTTATATATCATAATTTGTAAGAGGGGGTGAGTCAAAAAATAGTTTTTTTCATTATTAGTTAAGTAGCTAACGAATTCTAAGGTTTATATCTCGAGGTTTCATGTGTACCAATGGCTTGTAGTCTAACTTCAAATGATTCTCAAATTATGCATTTTCCTTTTAAAGCATCTCAGTTTATGAGTTGCGTTTTGAAATCGATTTACCAAACTTATGCAATAACTAACTAACTTTCTATCTTATCAATCTATTATATTCAAATTAGTAAATTTCTTTCAAAAAGTTGACTTTCATATAGTGGCTCTTAATCTGAGACTGAGAGAGTATATGATTGTTTGATACGATTAATATATGTCTAACACCATATCAAATAATTCATGTTAGAGTTTTAATCTTCAAGATTATGTTGCATATCACAGGGCCAAACACAGTTGTTTTAGGAAATATCCCATGCACTCAGATTATCAATGTGTGTCTCCCATCTACCTTGCCAATTCCACTTACCTTCAAGAAAGGTTAGTTAAAAGTGACAAATACTTTCGTCCTTCTATATTAATCTAATAAGTTTTGGTCCTTTATTGGAACACTTTTAACTTCACTTAACTCGGTCGTAATTAACATATGCAGTTAACTCTCTATGTCATTTATGCATGGCCCTACTCATATATGTTTTCAAGAGTTTAGGCTTATACTTTGAATGTTAAAGGAACTTGTTATCTTGGTCTTTAGTTATACAATGTTCTATTCTATGGCTTCTCGAACAAATTGTACCGACACTCGTCGCTACATAATTGGCTACTGTATATTTCTAGGTGAAAATTTCATTTCCTCTGCTTCAAAAAGTAATCTACTACTCTGTCTAGATAAAAGTATAAATCCAATGGTCTTTTTTCTCTTATCACTGAAATCTAATGACTTTTATTTATTATATTGATCAAGTTCTTTTGAATCCACCATTTGTGCTCTTCATTGATAATAATAATGCATTATACATGACTATTAATTTAGTTCTTCCTACTTATACTAAACATTTTGCAACAGAGCTTGTTTTGTTATATTATATACAACCATCCCCTCATTCTTTTTCCCAACACTTTTGTCTCAAAATAAGCCATTCATTTATGGAATCTTACAACTTAAGACTTCATATATATTTCCTTTTAGTTACACTCAAATTCTTACCGATCTCCCTCACATGTTCAAACAAGTGTGATTCCCCAGGCGTGTTAAACTTTGGTGACCTAAATTCCAACATTGGTGGTATCTCAACATCTTTTGGGTAAGCTCCTTCGCCTAACGGACAAACCTTATTTCATACCCCTGCCAAATGCTATGCTAATGGATGTCTCATCATTGATTTCATAACACAGCTTAGAATAACTTTACCTCTTAGAATTACCTTACCTAAGTGTATTTCTGAACTCAATTGGTTCAAATTTCATCCATAGTGCCAAGTTTGCCTCTACTGCTTTGAAAATCAGACCCCCAAATAGAACCATGTCCCAGAGTGGTTGCAGTCCACTTTCAGTAGACGTGCAGTACATTCAATACTCTGATTTTCACAAAAGATCTCACTTATTACGTAAATAAGGAGGTTTGTTTCGAGATTTGTTGCCCAAAGAGGATTACTTTTCTTGTGTCCTTTACACCTTCGACATTGGTCAAAATGATACCACTCAGGTTACAAACTTAACATGTCCACTGGATAAGCTAAAGATTATGCTCCAGATGTTCTAGTCCAGTTTTCCAATATCATTAAGGATTTGAGAACCCTTTTTTAGCTTGCTGTCGCCATGGACGGAAATATAAATATAACAGATTCATTAAATGTGGCACTAAGAAGGCTAAATGGTAAAGAGATTGTGATTGCAAGGTAGATTCTGGTTAACTGTGATGGAACTCACTTCATAGAAGCAGCTAATAAGTGGATGGTTGATCAAATTGATAATGGCTGATTTCCGAACCCACCAATTCCATTCAATCTGGCTTGTCATACGACGAATCACTCATGAAATTTATATGTATGCTTTCTTCTATGATAACATTTTTACATCTAAAACAAGCCTATTTGATGTGATTATATTATATGTTATGCTAAAGTAGAAAAAAAACATTTTGCAACGTACTACCATTTTCATATGAAAAAAAGGCTTGTACTGTTATTGCTTAGTTTTAATAGTTCCGTAACATATTATTACATTTGTTTGCCAATTTTCTTTTGGTTTCCAAATTTTTTTCTCTTCATACTTTGTTCGAGGATTGAGTATTGAAGATGTAGATAAGTATCAACCCAATCCATAGGATTATAGGCTTCTAAAAGTCCTCACTTATGGCCTTTAGGCTCTGTGCACGACAGTCATCTTGTTTAGAGCACACACACACACACACACACACACACACACACACACACACACACACACACACACATACATATATATATATCTACCATTATTTTGTTCATGATTATGGGAGTATCCACTATGATGATAGGTTTCAAGAAGGATGTGGGCATAATTTTCCACTTCATAGTTTGTTCAACGACATAAACTTTTTGAAATCCCTCGTTACAAATCAAAACATGCAGGTACCAATTCTGACTCATTTTCCATTTTAACGGTCTACCATTGCACTTCATTCCTATACTTTAGAACGAATTACATAAATTAGTTATATGTGTTAATTTTGGTCTACCATTTCACTTCATAAACTTTATCCATTGAATACACTACAAGAAGGTGGCCCATGGGCAGCTCCCTCTGGATTTAGGTAATCACAGAGCAGTCGCGAGTCCTTAATGTCATTGGACAATATTAGCATGTTAGAGTCCATGTTCCATATCTTGTCATTGGAGTTGATTACATGTAAGAAAAATCCACTCTCCTATTGTAACCATATAGTATTTATATCATAACTCTTTGGATTGTTTTTCTTCTTCTTTTAATTAACTTTTTCTTTATTTCTTTGCTATTTTTTTTTCATTATTTATGTGATTTTATTTAATTCATATGTAACCCTTTTAGAATCCTTGAGGCTTCAATAGTAGTAACACTCCATCTAATAGTTTTCTCATCTGGATCATCCTCAGCATTGATAATTCACCCAAGTGCTACTCCATGGACATGTCTACAGATTTCATTCCAATGTCTGTGTTTTCGGAATCATCTCAAGGTGAGTACACATATTCTTTGCGCTTCCTCACATGATATGAGGTAAAGTAATTCCATTATTGTCAGTTTAATAGCCACTTGGTATGGAATGCCAACGACATCATCTTAACCTTTGTTGTAATAAATCACTAAATTTTCAATCTATGGAATTAGATAATATATTGCATTCATAATAATCTATTTAGAAAATGGTTCCCTAGTTACTTTAGTGAGGAAATTCAATTTTGAATGGTATCTCACTTTATAAGTCAGTCAAATAATTTGGAATTAGATTTAGGTTAGCCTGTTTCACATAAACTTATGGTATGATTTCTAAGGAGGAATGCATGCATGTCAAAATTACATCACTATATAGCTCTTCAACCTCCGACGCATTTGTTATTAACACTAGCCTCTTCTTCTCGCCACCTATTGTCCAAAAGCCCCACACTTAAAGATGTGAAGCTAGTTGGCAATGCGGGAGTCACTTCGATATGATTTAGAGGAGCCACAAGATCCATAGCAATACTTTTACTCATTGAAACATCTGCCTGGACATACTCTTCCACCTTTCTATGCATACTCCATGGACAGCCCCAAACGAATTTATTTGTTTCAAAAATCAACTTGGTTTAGTAAAAAGTGTTGGATGCCATTAAATACCTCTAAATGATTTTTCTTCCAAGCTCTCCCTTAATCTTGACCAAGTTCACAAAAGTTGAAATGGTCAGGAATATTCCTCCATGATCAATCCTTGAATTCTTGCAAAAAGGATCTTCTTCATATGAATCCAGAGCTCCTTTATCTCAAGCGAGCTCTAGATTCAAGGTTGATTATCACGCGACAATTCATCCCACCATACGTGAGTAGTGCACTTACCACCAAATTATTTGTGAGTGGTTGGTTTGTTGGAGCAAAAAGTGGGTACATCCCACATTTGAAAAAGAGGAGAGAACTCATCTACATATATTATTATCGATACTTATTCTCTATTTTAGGAAGACTCTCTGTGGAGGGGAAAATATATGATAAATTTGACATGAAGCCTCATAATGAAAACATTGAGAAGTATGGAAAACTCTGTCATGAACGGACAAACAACTATATGACGAAAACTAGGCAGATACACGTCTCATTATTACTTAATCTATCTGTTTTTGTACGTGATGCATGGAACATAGCCACTTCTTTTCTTAATTTAATTGAATATCTTGTTCGGGTAATTGACAATGATAATGGGAACACATATGCAGCCTATGCCAGGATTGATGGTTGGTTTAAAGGCTTCTGGATCCAGTGTACTTGTGGCTACCTTAATATTTGAAAATCTTGTGTTGATGTAGATCTATGCTAGATTTTATTCATTTTATGATCTATTAATCATTATTATTTGGGGTGGGAAAAAGGGGGTTCATCAACTTTATTGCAATTCTATATATGTTCATAGTAGAATCTATTTACATTGTTGACCATCCACCAACTAATACATATAAAGAGCTGTCATTTTTTTTTTCTAGGATAAGAAGAAATTGGACTCTCAAGCAACTGCTTCATGAGACTGATCAACCACAAGTATGTGATTTAAACACTTTATTTTCCCTTTTTTGTGTTCATAAATCTTTTGTTACTACAGACCTTTCGATGTACGTAGGTACACTTCAGTAATCCATAGTCTTTTCATTAGAACTTGATCTTCCATTGATCATATTTTCACACTGACTTCATTACTTCAATTTCTGATTTGGCTTTTCTTGTACCAACAAATTATGTTTTAAAGGTTAAAAGTCCCTCTCAGAAATGAGTGAGATGTCACTAAACTATTTTGCTAATATTTTTTTATATACTATTGAACACCACTTAGCTTTGTGCTTCTTAGAATCCTGCATACTTATTAAGCCCTTACTGATACAATTTGGAGTAAATCGTGTGAATTTTGTTTCGTCATTAGTAGGACCATGTTACATTTCTTCCAGACAGTAAAATCTATGTGACTTTAGCTACATCAATGGCTGCAAGGCTGGGTCCGGCAACAATGGCTGCATTTCAGATTTGTTTACAAATTTGGATGGCATCATCACTTCTTACCGACGATTTGGCTGTTGCTGGACAGGTAATCACCTCTTTCCACATAATAATTTATATGAATAACTAGTTAAGAAAGATTACTTTTCATTTTCGAGTTATATGGTTCTTCAATGATAAATGCGTGTGTGTTTTCCTCCTACTCGTCTAGGCAATCCTTGCTTGGGCATTTGCTGAAAAGGACTATAAGAAGGCCACTGCCTCCGCGACACGAGTATTACAGGTGTGTTTTGTATGATTAATATTATTTCTCACTTGCTATTACAGGGATGAAACCTGCCGTTTTTTGAAGGTACCATGGCTTCTCCTAACTTCTGCATTTTTTTAAATAATGACCCCTTACATTTTTTATAGTATTTAATTTAGTCATTTTCTTCACAAATTTTACCAAGACAATGAATATTGACTTCGCCACTCCTTGTTAAAAAGGCTAGCTATTTACTTGTTGTCTAACAATCAATGCTTCAATACTATATTTTGATTTCCTCTTTTTTCGGCGGTGATTAAATGTTACAACCTCTATATTAAGCATCAATGTTAATACTATGATTTCAGCTTCCATCAGAAATGTAAAAGCCTATAATAATGAGGTGTTAATTTGCAGATGGGATTTGTATTGGGTCTGGGGCTCGCTCTTGCTGTAGGAATTGGTTTGCAATTGGGATCTGGAATCTTTTCAAAGGAAAAAACTGTTCTTCACATCATAACTATTGGCGTCCCGGTATTTCTTCCACTTACAAGCAAATAGAATTTTTTTTTCTTAAGAAATAAAATTCTACAGTATTTGAGGAATCTAACAATGGCTCTCTTTTTAGTGGATAATTAGTTTGTTACAGCTACACAACCTCTCAATTCCATAGCCTTTATTTTTTACGATGTTAACTTTAGAACATCTGATTTCTCCTACTCTGCGTATTCTATGGTAAGATATTAATAGACCTCAAAAAGGAAATAAACAAAATGTTGAATTATATTCATTTTTCCTTGTATAGTCCATGTAATTGTTACATATAGTAAAAGGTCTTGTTTTCTTCAGGTTCTAGTGGCTGTATTGAGCATTGCATCCCTGTTTGTTCTTTCTAAAAGTAATGGTTTTGTTGGAATATGGCTTGCTTTAACCATTTATATGGGTCTGCGCACATTTGCTGGTTTTGGGAGGTAATCTTCTCTTCTTTGTTGATGTTTTTTGAGGATATATAAGCTCCAAAGTAATATAAAAGAGGGTAAATTGCAAAATACCACATCCAGCTTTAGAAATTTTGCAAGTAACTCATATAAACATTTTTTGGAAAATAAAAGAGGCCCACGTGTGATTAATCATGGTACATTAATTTGGCATGAATGTAAATGTTTGTCACACGGGCTCTACACATCACGGGTGTATTCATGTTGCATCATTGTGTCTCAGAGGCAATACCTAAAGAAAAGGCATTGCCAAATGAATTTAACATGATGTATATCAAACATTGTTCATATATTAGTAGGAAATACTGGACATTTATTAGTAGGGAGTATGCTCCTTCCAAAAGTGTTGTGCTATGAAGCTTATTGAAATGAGCACTACTATGCTAGTGTTGACATATTTTCATCTCTCTTTGTTGTTTAAATTGCATGTCCTTACCAATTTGGTTTCGATGCTTTTATATCGCAGAAGAAGCTTATTAAACAATCGTTCACTTCGAAGCAACTACCACCTCACCTCTTGTATTAAGAGGTTAATATAAAGTTCCTTATGGTTTCAAGAGGTTAATACTAGGCTAATAATAGTTAACTCTACATCTTTTGATATTTATAGATGGTTGTTTATATATATGGTGGGGCGATTTTTTTCTCCAGATTGTGTTATATTCAAGAATTGCAAACTTTGAAACTTTTCCCCGTTTTGTGATTACATAGTTTGGAAATTTTCGTTGTTCATAGCTTCAATCTAAGATTTTTTATGACCAATTTAAATATATATATATTGAATCCATTATTAAGACGCACAAGCGCAGTTCATATCTTCTTCAATAATTGGGGAAGGCACAAAGGGATTGGCCACACACCATAGCACCGTGTTTTACCCCGAAGGGGGAGGTGGTATGCATATATGTGCTCTGCATATATGCTGCATATCTGCTGCATATATGTAGATGCAAATATGCATACTGTATGGCTGCATATATGCATGTATGCATATTGTATGGCATATATGTAGTATACAGGGCATATATTATGCAGTATGAAGATGCATATTATTTAACAATATTAATTTATTGTATCCTAACTATGCCTTGGTGTTTGTTCTTTTAGTTTCCTTTTTCTTTTATATTTCTTTATCATTTCAATGACCTATGTTTGATTGATATATTCATCCAAATTTAATATAAATGCATATTGAGGGAGATTGGATGGTATATCAACGGTTTGCACAATGTCCGTTTATCCTAGTTGCGTATTTCATGTCATGACTCTATTGGTTTGTAGAATCGTCAATATGCTAGGCTTGTATGCATTGTGTATGTTTGTTCATTGAGTTCAATATATATTGTCACATGAGGTTTTATTTAAATGTGATGAAGTTTGTAATCAAATGAGAACTCCGTGAACATTTATTAAGTGTTTGGGTCTAAATTTAATCGTTACTAGTTCACACCCCTACACTTCCGTTTCAATATGACACATTTTTGCCATACGAGTGTGAAAGACTCCTATTATATGTTGTGTGTGTCATTTGTGTGTTTATATCTATACATATGTGCGTGTGCATTATTGATATATTTCTAGTACATATATATATGATATTTTGTTTTGCCTTTTCCTTGCTTTTGTTGCCCATATGCTTTCATGTCTTATCACTTTAAGCTTCAACATGCTTTTATGTTTTGATTCTTTAGCCTTTGTCTATTCCTGAACAAAAAGGGGGAGAATGATGATAGGGGGAGAAATGATATCTAATCCTATTATTATCGTATCTTAGTTTGGGGAGATTTATCTTAGGGGGAGACATCTTTCTAAGTATGTCATTCGTTTGATAAAGGGGAGAATTAATTTAGGGGGAGTAGTTAATTAATTGCATTAAATACTTTGATATTCCCTATGCATTTGATGAGTTTTCTTAAGTGTGCAGGATTTCTTCTAAAGCGGCATTGTTTAATGGCAAAGCTTTTGATCCTTGGGTTGAGTCCAGTTTGGTTATGTTATGTTTTGAGTCTAGTGAGCTTGACGGCCCTTAAGGATTTTTGTTTTGGTTTTTGTCCCAGAATAGCCAAAGGGGGAGATTTGTAAGGACACGAATTTCCAATTGAGTCCATGTATAGTGTTGGCTCAATTCCGGAAAAAAACATTTATTCATACGATAGTATGTTATTGTAATACTCTCAAGCCTATGAAGTGTTTGTTGAAGACGTAGTGTCAAAGAGTATAAAGCTTCATCAAATGTGCCAGTTTGCGTGCCTCGTTTCTACGTCATCAACTATGGTTCCATGCTCCCAAGGTATGAATGCAATTATGTGTATATAGGAGCTTGGAACAAGTTTATTGGGTGTTAGGTTTTATAAAAACAGTGTTTTATTTTCAGAAAAATTTAATTAGAACTTTAAAAATAAAGTATATAAAGTTTCTGGGCCAAAATCGAATTTTATAAAATTTCTGGAAATCGTTCGATATGTCGTTCGAACGAGTTTTTTCGTTCGAACCAGATGTCGTTCGAACGAGTTTGCCAACGAGTTCCCACCAAGCTATACTGGTCCGTCGTTCGAAATGTCGTTCGAACGAGATTATTCGTTCTAACGAGATTTCCAACGAGCTTCTAACGAGTCCATACTGGAGCGTCGTTAGAAGACTCGTTGGAACGAGATTTCGTTCGAATGAGATGCCAGGGGGGAACAATTTTTGGCAGTTTTTACCCATTTTCCCAATAGTTTACCCCACTATCTTTTTGCTGAATATGTATGTGCGGGAAACCATTTTTCTAATCAATCTTTTTCATATCATACAAACTCTTAGAGTGTGTTTTGAGAGCAAAAACAAAGAGAGAAAAAGATCAAGTCTTGAGTGCTATTTTTCAAGAGAAAATATTTTATCACTTTAGTTTTACACCCATATTGTTTATCCGTGTTCACATATATACATATCAATTGATTGGAGATTGGAACAGGTTTATCTCTTCCATTTCAAAGAGAAGTTTTGGTTTGCTTCTACATCCATCAAAGAAGAAGACGTTTTGTTGCGATTCTACCTACTTGGAGAAAGGCTCCTTGCTCGGGTGACGGTGACCATAGAAAGCCCTATCGGTGGATTCCGAGACCGAGTGGTATTCCAAGGTTATCCGCTAGGAAGAGGTGTCTACAAGAAGAAGTGTCGAGGCTTTAGAGGGATCGAGTCGGTCGTTGTAAGTCTATCTGTCTTTTACTTGTAATTCCGTATCTAGTGTATTTATGGGTAGGGCCGTCCGAGGTTTTTTCCCGTCTTGGATTTTTCCTCGTACATCGCGGCGTAGTGTGATTGGTTTATTTTATCTTGCATAAATAATTTGGAACGCATGCTTAGGATAATTCAAGATAAAATTTGGTTTAAATTATCACACTCATTTAATTTGGTGCTAAATTAAATATTGGGTAAAGTTTATTTAATTCAAGTCATTTGCTAAAATTTGGTTTCGCCTTACTTTGGAAAATTGATAATTATGACTTAGGCAAATTCTACAGCTTGGATTAATTAATTGGCTTTAGTGAATATATTAATTGATTAATTTTACTTCACTTGGTGTAATTTCAATTTGTTTAAGAAATTAAAATTTGTTGTTTTAAAGTTGAACCATCTTACGCTTCCGCATCATCTCTAGTTTTATATCTATTTAAAAAAGAAATTATAATTGGTTTTGTTTTAATTGAGAAAACTAAAAACTCGGGGATCCATCATTATAGCGTTTCCAAAATTATTTTTGGAGATAGTGTAGTGGCCTGATTTGGAGAGTTAGGCATTCGGCGAATTTCGAGGGAGAAATTCCATTGTTAGTGGGGAAGTGTAATAACCCGCGTAATTTTTGGGGTATTTTCCAAATAAAGAGGAAAATAAAGTTTTTGATAAAATTATTTTTATTGCTCAAATATGTTGGTCATTATTTTTTAAGGCGATAATTTCAAACGTTTTCGAAATCAGAGTTAAAACGGATTTTAATATGATTTTTAAATTTTTTTAACTCTTGGAGTTGTTTTGACTTCCCACTCTTCATTTCTTTGCCTTATTTAAAGGAGTCTTTTGACTTCCAACTCTTCATTTCTTTTCCTTATTTAAAGGAGTCTTTTGGATTCCAAATCTTCATTTCTTTGCATTATAAAAGGAAGTCGTGGGCAACCCTTTTAACCTACTTTTGGAACAAATTTTGGCAGCAAATATATTTTATATTCCTCTTCTTTTTATATACACATTGGCCCTTGAGATTTATGAGTTCCAACCTTAGATTAAAGGTGTTCTTGGGGCTCTTTTGTGGGAGGTTCTTGGAGGAGATTTTGTAGAACTTTTGTGTTGATCTTGAGGATGTGATCATTGGTTTCTCATCATGGTTTCAGGTATGGGGTTTTACACAATATTCTCCTTAAATCTCGCGAGTGTCATTCTCTTTGAATTCTTGTTAATTGAACTCATATTTGAATTGATAAATTCATTGAAATGTGGAAAATAATTGTTGAAATTATTTTGATTCATGTGGTATCATTATATTGTTATTGAGCACGTTGTCATGAGATTTTAATATGGCACGGATGTTGGGCACCCGCCAAAATTCCTTTTTCTCGGACTATGGCTTGATAAAGCATATACGGATGTGGTGAGGCCTGGTGACCCGATTAATGTGTTGTTGAAAAATTTATTGATAAATGCTTTGAGATTTGCATTTTGATTTGAATACTCATACTCATGTTGTTACCTGTTATTCATCGCTAACATATATTTGTTGAGCATCTTTCCTGTCGTATTGTGTACTTCCCCATATTTTCTTTTAGTGCCAGGTTAGCGCGGATTTTGGAGTGCTATGGAGATTGATTTTAGCGAGGATTTTTTGAGAAGATTTGTATTATTTTGATGTATAGAACTTTGGAGATTTGTATTTTATTTTCGAGTCAGTTGTAATTTTAATTCGAGAGACTTGTTGTAATTGAAGAGATAGATTAGTGGATTTATATTATTGTGGGTTTATTTAGATGCTCTATACCGTGTCACTTGTGGATTTGGATTTATTTTATTGCACTAGCGCTCCGTTCGCTCTCCTCGGGCGGGCGGGGTGTTACAAATTGTATCAGAGCCAGGTTATATGGAAACCCTCGGGGCTTGAGTTTTGGGTTCATTGCGTGGTTAGCAATTTTTGGAGATAGCAAATTTTAGGTGATATTCTTGATAGGCATCTAGATTAGATGTAAGGAATTTATTTTTGGAGACGAAATTATTTTTGGAGATAGTGTAGTGGCCTGATTTTGAGAGTTAGGCATTCGGCGAATTTCGAGGGCGAAATTCCGTTGTTAGTGGGGAAGTGTAATAACCCGCGTAATTTTTGGGGTATTTTCAAAATAAAGAGGAAAATAAATTTTTTGGTAAAATTATTTTTATTGCTCAAATATATTGGTTATTATTTTTTAAGGCGATAATTTCAAACGGTTTCGAAATCAGTGTTAAAACGGATTTTAATATGATTTTTAAAATTTTTTAACTCTTGGAGTTGTTTTGACTTCCAACTCTTCATTTCTCTGCCTTATTTAAATGAGTCTTTTGACTTCCAACTCTTCATTTCTTTGCCTTATTTAAAGGAGTCTTTTGGATTCCAACTCTTCATTTCTTTGCATTATAAAAGGAAGTCGTGGGCAACCCTTTTAACCTACTTTTGGCACAAATTTTGGAAGCAAATATATTTTATATTCCTCTTCTTTTTATATACACATTGGCCCTTGAGATTTATGAGTTCCAACCTTAGATTAAAGGTGTTCTTGGGGCTATTTTGTTGGAGGTTCTTGGAGGAGATTTTTTAGATCTTTTGTGTTGATCATGAGGATGTGATCATTGGTTTCTCATCATGGTTTGAGGTATGGAGTTTTTAAACAATATGCTCCTTAAATCTCGCGAGTGTCATTATCTTTGAATTCTTGTTAATTGAACTCATATTTGAATTGATAAATTCATTGAAATCTGGAAAATAATTGTTGAAATTATTTTGATTCATGTGGTATCATTATATTGTTATTGAGCACGTTGTCATGAGATTTTAATATGGCACGGATGTTGGGCACCCGCCAAAATTCCTGTTTCCCGGGCTATGGATTGATAAAGCATATACGGATGTGGTGAGGCCTGGTGACCCGATTAAGGTGTTGTTGAGAAATTTATTGATAAATGCTTTGAGATTTGAATATTCGTACTTGTGTTGTTATCTTTTATTCATCGCTAACATATATTTGTTGAGCATCTTTCATGTCGTATTGTGTACTTCCCCATATTTTCTTTTAGTGGGAGGTTAGCGCGGATTTTGGGGTGCTATGGAGATTGATTTTAGCGAGGATTGTTTGGGAAGATTTGTATTATTTTTATGTATAGAGATTTGGAGATTTGTATTTTATTTTCGAGTCAGTTGCAATTTTAATTCGAGAGACTTGTTGTAATTGAAGAGATATATTAGTGGATTTATATTATTGTGGGTTTATTTAGATGCTCTATACCTTGTCACTTGTGAATTTGAATTTATTTTATCGCATTAGCGCTCCGTTATCTCTCCCCGGGCGGGCGGGGTGTTACAGAACACGACTTCTCCAAAAGTGTTTGCAACACCTGTTCAGGAGCCTATCCTCCACTGAAGGGATCTTTCTTCTTTATACCTACCTTACTTTGGTGCAAGGTTTCCTTAAACCTATAACTCTTTATTCACGGTCGGCCTCTGACCGATCCTCATGTGAATTCCTGAGAGTCTACATTCCTATCATTTCTGATATCCCAGGGGAACTCGTTGTTAAAACCATCTACAAGGTTCTTTTCCGAGAAAAACTTCATGCCCCACTCAATATGGTGACTACCATTCCCATTATTTCGACATTAATCCAACGGGTGAAATTTTTTTCCTCAAATTTTCACATCTGGGCATTTCTATACCCCTCTCAAGGCCAGAGCTTCTTAGCCTTATACTTCTTCTGAATGGTGTTAAACTTCCTCCACCGAACTCAACTTCAAGGGTGATCCTTATCGAGGACCCTTCAAACTTCCTTACCAATTAATCTTCATTGGGAGATTCAAGTTTAGCACCACTCTTTCTTAGCAGCACTTGGGTAGATATATCCACTATACTTAAATAGTCACTGTAGTAATCCAAAAAAAATACCACAAAGGGAGTGGCCTCCACTGCGGTCCTCATCCCCGAATTCAACTTATAGTTCTAATTTAAACACCGCCTCCTGCAGTCCTCATAACGGCCTTCCCTGGTCATCCTTCATCATCCAACATACGAATCTTGGATGAACACGCAAAAGATTTACTAAGATATTACATTATAGCAGAAGAACGAAAATCTCACCAGAGGAGTCAACAATCCTAATCCTACAGCTCTATGTCAAATCACAAGCAACGTAGAAAATGTAGTACCTCCGCACAGATTCCTAAGGACACTAGAACCTGACACTCTAATACCATCTGTGACAACCCGCTTATTCAAATAAGAGGCGGCCAGCCTAATATCCCAATAAATTCAAGAATCATAGATGGTCCATTCTTAGCATCACTGCCGTGAAAATAATAATATGAGATAACCACCCAATATTTGAGAAAATGGATGTCAATTTAATTTGAAAATTCAAAGAAGACGTTTTGATAATTCAATTTGAATAGAATGTGGACATAAAAACAAATGAGTAATAAGAACAATAATAAAGCAACAAGTAATAACCAAATAAACTCTCGGTTAACAAACCAATACAATAGTTACACCGAGTATTACAAATAATAATCACAATATAAAAGTAAATACAAGACTTGGGCAATATTCCCGAATGTTCAGTATAATCCTAACTAGAGTATACAAAAGATGGATGCGTCTATAATACAAAATCCTACAACAACCGTAAAAATGTTGTAGCTCCTTGACACTGAGAAAGAAGGGTCATATCAGGCACCATTGCGGCGGAGCACCTATGCATAAGAGAAAGTCACGCAAGAAAAAGAAATATAAACGGGTTAGGGCCCGTTTTGATATGATAAACGTGCAAATAAAATGCATAATAGTCATGGATACTAAAAAAATTAAACACGTTGTATTCTCTCTGCAATAAGAAACATCCTCACCTCTCAACTAAATACACATCCTAATGTTACACTAGGATATTCAGAATTGAACTTCCTGTTGAACCAAGGGAATTATCTAAACTCCATAATCGTGCTTATCTTACAATGAGGAGTTAACATTAGAAAAATATAACTTAGTTTACCTAATACGATTTCCCCTTCCGTTTTGCACAACATGACCTATCTATACAGTTCCCTTTCTCTTTAAGAAACATATTTAAGCAATTTATTTCACAAAATATTTTCGCCAATCCGATTTTATGCCACATAACTTCCCATTTCCCTTTTTACCTCCAGGAAATGTATTTAAAGAAAATTTATTATCATAAAATGCTTTAACACCAATAATGTCCCACATTATTAGGAATAGATCTATTTCATATTATATAACGATTCTAAGACTGTCCTTCCGAGTTTCCCCACTGGACGCGTCCCTAAATGGCTATCATCTTTCAGGGCCTATCAAACAAGGCAACCTGGGTATCCTACAACGCGAGACGTCAGGAAGCGGCTATATACCTGCGACAGTGAGTTATAACCACACCCGAAATTACCTCACTTTTCAAAATAAACACGTAATATAATAATTGGTCATATGGCCGAGGACTATATTCGCCCTGCATTCACTAGCCAGGGGACTTAACCTCATGGGCGTAACTTCCCCTATGATAGCGATTTAGAGAGGTGTGTATAAGTAAATTATCATTTACTAAATTATTTTCCCATTTGAAAATGTTTACTTTTTCATTCTCAAAACCATTTATACTTAACCATTTAGTACCAATTTTAAAATATGAAATTCTTATTCACGAATTCACATTTTATTAATAACATTGGCCCGAAGTGCCATTACCCTCACCCGAGTCTCCAAGGGCTCAAAACAATCCTATAAGCCCTCAAGGGTAAATTTTTCCTAAATACTAGTCTCTAAAGATCATAAACCATACCATCCCACTCTCCATTTGTTCTAAGCTAACTTACCCAATGAAAACGAACCTAACTTCCATTGAATAAATCCCGAAATAAGACCCATTCATCTCCATACTAATCTAGGGTGTTAATTCCCATATATGAACTCCTAGTACTCTATATTACTTCCCAAGGGAAGGTTCTTAGGCCTAAAACCTAAAAGAAAAGGGTTAAAAATCAAAATTGGAAAAATCCTTAAAAACATCAGGATTTTGAATCGATTCACCCTGGACAAATGGATTCGGTCTTGAAAGCGAATTGATTCGGATCGGCCGAATTGATTCGATCAAGATAACCCAACATTATGATTGTTGCCGAATCGATTCGTTTAATCCAAATCGATTCGGATGGCACAGACCTGTATCTTACCCCTTTAGCGAATCGATTCGCTAGGGGCGAATCGATTCGCCCAGGTGGAATTGCCCAGAAATGGGATACGGGTTTAAGAACCCTGGAATTTCCCAAAACCCAAATCTTCCATCTAAACTCAAAATCATCGACTAAAAACTTTACCAAATCATCCTTACACCACAACTAACTAATATTTCTAACTCAAATCCAAATTAAATCCAAGATTAAGGATTTAATACACAAAAACCATCAAAACCCATTTAGGGTTAAAACTCCAAAAACACAACTATATATACAATTTATTCACACAAATCATACATATTTGCAAGTAAAAACTTGCCTCATGTTCGTAGTCTCAGATTCTCTTCCCGGATCAACGATTCCATGCTCCAATCTCCATTTCTCTTATTTTCTCTCCATTTTCTCCCAACTCTCTCTTCTCTCCTTCTCTCTCTAACTCTCTCTAAGTTTAAAACAATAAATGAGCTCAAATTCTCAAGCAAGACTAAAAAACCCCAATTTCAATAAGTTTAGCCCTAAAATGCTACTACACAATTAAAAAGGTTCGTAACAACATAATTAAATTATAACCAGTCAAAAATGTCCCAGAACTCAAAAATACTACTAGGCCCCTATTTCGACCCTCTCAACCAATTCTCGACTAACCGTACCCACTAAATTGGCATTCGGAATATCCTGCAATATTTCATGTTCCAGTGTCATATTAAATTATTTACAATGACCCAATTGGGATATTAATCATAACCGTCGTTTAAAGCACAATGACGCAATACAACACGCTATAATGCTATTTACATTCATTCAACAGTAAATATGCAAAACTTAGTAAATGTTATCTCTTAAATCCATTGAAATAATATTCACCCCAACTACCATTTTTTTATATATTCATCCCACATGGCACACACACACACACACACACACACACATATATATATATATATATATATATATATATATATATATATATATATATATATATATATATATATATATATATATATATATTACTCAAAAATCTAGGGTTGTTACATAGATCTGATATATCTCATTTTATAATAGATCTGATTGCATGTAGTTCTCATTATATTTCATAGTAGATATTAGTTCACTCTCATAGGGTGCATAGTAGATATGATTGCATTCTGATTTTCGAGCAGATTTTCCTTAGATTTGATTAATATTGTTGTATTTTACTTTCATTTCATAATATATTATATCTTAATAGATATGATTGTAAAAATATACTGATTGCATTTCATAATAGATATGATAGAGCTGATCAATATTGTTCTATTTTACTTTGATTTCATAATATATTGTTTCTTAATAGATCTTATTGCAGGATATTCTAATTGATTTTCATAATAGATATGATTTCACTCTCTTAGATTGCATAATAGATTTGATCGCATTTGATTTCAGATCGAATCTGCCTTAAATCTGATTAATATTTCTGTATTTTACTTTCATTTCACAATTTTTTATTTCATAACAGATTTGATTGCATAATAAATCTGATTTCACTCTCTTAGGTTGCATATATGATATGATTGCATTTGATTTCCGACCACATATGATTTTCGATTAGATCTGTCTTAGATCTATCTGAGGTCTTTTTAATGTCATCGGTATTTTGGTTTTGCGATTTGTTATGTACCTTGGATAGGACTGCAAGTTTTGTTCTTGTGATATTATTGTGTATTAATGTCTTGTGATCTTGTGAGTTATGGTGTACCAATAAATACTCATAAAGACTATAAGAGTACTTGACTCCAATTTGTGATTTCTTGATATATATTTTGGTTTTGGCTTTTCCGTATCAGTTAAGTCCTAGACTTCAATACATGTGTTATTGAGCTTGCGCATTGTACTCGGAAAATAGCTTGTATTGTGGGATTTGTGAAGAATTATAATTTTTTGGATGCTTGAATTTTTGTAAAGAAATGTTCAAATATCTTGTTGTTAACAAATTCTCTATATCGGTCGTATATGGCTTGTTTGTATATATATTGTATAACTAATTCTAATTTTATGCTTTGCACTTAATATCTGATTAGTCATGCACAATTTTGTATATGTCATTCTATGTGAAAGGAAGATTGTAAAATTCAAGAGTGGCAAAGGTAGAGGAGGTGACAAAATTTGAGAAAGTTAATTTTAATTCCTTGTGTTATTATGAAGATTTTTGTTCTCACTTTTTCCTTTTTCTTATGTCATTTTCTTGTATTTTATTAAAGAACGATGACGTCATTATTTAAGTTGAAAAATATTCAGTTGGTGGAAGGGAACCACTATCATGCAAATTTCACTCTATCAGATGTTGAAAATCCTAAACTCTTTTTTAAGGAGTTGAGTTATTTTTAATACAAGAGATCTGAAATTTGATGGATTGATTATACACTATTAGAGCTCCAGAGTTGTAATAGTGTGGAGGTCAACTCGACAACTGAGAGTTTGTTAAAACCATCAAACCCTAACATGGTGGGGTTGTCATGCGAAGACTAACCCCCCTGCATATATGGTTTAAAAGCTTGCCTCAAAATTATATCTACAATATAGTCAATTTAAACTGATTTAAAGATTTATCTGCCATCGATAAACCCAGACTTCGAGGTCGATACTGCATGAAAATGATTTCTGGATTTTGGTATTGCATTAATGATTAGTCCATTTGTAAAAATTATGTTAATTTATATTTTTCTGATACTAATTTAATTTTTTTTGATAATTTATTGTTGTAGGCGTTTAAAACATTCACATATGTCATGGAAATTTGGTGAATGGAGTGTTTTTAGATTCTGATGTAAAGGTTGTTTTAACAACTTTGAGTCTATCATTGTTAACTATTTTTAGATTGTTTTAGGACAATTATCGGATGGTAGGTGTCATGATTTCAGACAATTAATGGATTTGGTCGATCATATTATTCTAATACACCCTCTGTCCATTGGACTTCAAGTTCCTCGAGAGTGAGATAGTTTACGACGTCTAATTTCTGGTTTTCCTTCAAATAGCCTACAATTAAGGTATGATTTTTTGTGTTTAAATTTTTGTTTGGTCTATTATCTTGTTTGTATGTTAATCTATTAATTGTTTGTCTATAGGAAAATATCATGGTTTGTTTATATTGAAAAATGATACTAATTCCTAGAATAGTCTAGAATATTCTAGATAATGTCAACTATTAAATATTAGTTACTCTATATTAGATAAGATAGATAACACTTGTAATGTATAAAATAATCTAGAAAAGTAAGGAAGTATGTAGGCTTTTGGAATGTTCCCATAAGGAGGTGGGAACCTTCTGGACAATTAATCTAGACTATTGATGTATTTTAATCTCTACCATCCATTAAGGGGATGATATGTCTATAAATAGATGTGGAGGTCATTTGGACATCCATCCCAAACAAAGCTAAGCATTGTAATCTATCATCAAGTATAATACAAAAACTTTCCTTCTTTTTCTACATTCCCAATTTCTCCTCAAATAATTTACTAACCAATTCTCTCCCTTTAACTTCTTGGTTGCCCATATATAGCAATTCCAATTTCCTAAACTAAACATTTTACTACATTTCAAACTTCCTCCTACAACTAATAGTTTATAATCATTATTTATTTTGGGGACCCAATGATGTTTGTCATTTTGTGGAAAAGATATGGGATTTGAGTTTGAAGTGCGAGTCCGTGTTTGATCGGTATTTCAACAAAATGAATATGTTGAGTTGGTGGCAAAAAATTCCAACATGTTGATTTTGGAGGGTTAAGTACAATCATCGAATGATGAAATTCGCTCAAGGTCCCTCAAGGAAATCATATAACACAACGGAGTCCATAATAGCAATTTTAACGAATGCTATAATGCATACAAATGGGAGGAAGGTCGAGAAGCTTATTAATGAGTTCATAATTATGTTTCCTCTTGCCATAACGGAGATGTATGATCAATTTTATGCACTGGTCAACTCAAAAGCATGTCTGAAATGGTAAGATTTTAGTTGTTCTATTTTATTTTGTTAGATTATATTTTATTGTAGGTTTGAAATTTTGTATATATTTTTCACGAAGGTTTCCAAAAAGGTGTCTGATTATTTTATGGAGGAGTCGTATATGTTCATGAGCAAGGAATTTTTTTTATCTATTTATAATTATTAGGATTATATTTCCAATAATTATCTATTATTTGCTGATTGTAATTTTTGAATTTGTATGTTTATTTTGATGTTTGATGGGTTTTAGGTGCTTGTTCAGCACTCGAGCCATTTGTTGTTATTGAATTTCATTTTCCATCAAGGTATTTGTTTGTATTGGAAATTGGATTAATTAGGATGCTTAAATAAATGACTTGGCAGTAGACATATTTAAATGAAAAGTTTTCAAACGGTTTATATAAAAATATGTTTTGTTGAAAATTTTAAATCTATTATTTCAATATTTGCTTTTTGTAACATATATTGAATGCTTTTTCTGAGCTCCTTTGAAGACTAATATTTTTAAGGGGTTTTAGAAATTTTAAGGCCTATTGTAATATTTTTACAAAATTTATATATTTGATTTACTTTATTGGCTTTTTAAATTTAGATAGAGACTCTGATTGAGTTATGATAACATTATAAATTCTGAAAAATTAATTTAAATACTAGACTCTCAATGAGTTATTGTATCATTCCTTTTTTCGGTTTGAGAAAACGTATTGAATCCATATTATTGTTTTTTCAGGTATGGAGGTACTGTAATACCCTGTAATTTTAAATGACTTTTAAAATGGGTTATATTTTAAATTAATGGATTAATTGGATTTTATTATAAATTAATTCAGTTGGGTTTTATCCGAATTGAGGATATTAAAATGTATAATTCTGAATATTACTTAAAGATATTTAGGTAATATATGAATGTGATGCTATTGATATGGTGGTGTGATATTAATTCAGTAATTTGAATTCTTAGTCGGACGCGGTATGGGACGTGTCGGGACTAAAATGTGAGATTAAAAAGGAAATTTATTTTCTATCGACCTTATAGTCATTTTGACTGCGTCGTTGCGTCTGTAAGGTTCGAAATAGTCAGAAAAGTCTATTGGGACGTTGGTTTTGAGTCCCAGGTCATTTGGAAATGAAAAGACAACCCAAAAGGGCATTTTGGTCATTTTTATAGGGGGATGAATAGTGATTTTGGATTTTTTCCTATTATAAGTATTAATATATTATGTGTACATGGGTTATTCATCTCCTCTACACAAAATAGAGAAGTCATCTTTCTAGAGAGAGTGAAAGGTTACTTGGGAAGGGAAAAGCCTACTTGGGAAGGAGAAGATCTAAGAACTAAGAGTCACCACCACCAACCATCACCGGAGGTTGACCGGAGAAGGGAGAACCACCTGAGATACACTACACCAAAGGATCAGACCTTCATTATAGGCAAGTGTTTGATAATGGCAATCTATGTTTGTATATTGTCCGTGTTAGAATAATTATTAAAAGAGATGATTTTTCATGTTTGGAAGACATAATGGAGTTGTTAAATGGATTTATGGAAACTAAAAGTATATAGGAATCAAACTCATGTTGTAGGTAGTTGGTAATCCACAAAATGATCACAAATCTGTTGAAGAAAATATGAAAACCATTTATGTGTTCTTGAAGATAATATGTTGATAATTTTTTGGGAAAAGTGGATATAAACATGCTTTTAATCCAATCTCTTGATGATTCTATGATGTTTAGAACATTAGAAATCATTCATATATGTTGATATATCATGTAGTAGAGATTATAAGTCATTTGGTATGTTAATATGAAGGTTTCAATGATAAAAAATGGCTAAACCCGTAGTTGCAGAAATGCAGAAAAACCAGGTTGTTACCTGAGTGATCGATCGATCGTCCCCCTACCTTCGATCGATCGACCTCCCCTGAATTCTTAAAGTTGTTTCGTTTTAAATGTTGATTCTTATCCCAAACCTTTTGTAGATCTTTGGTGATTATAAATTGGATATTGTGGGACTTAGAAAAGATCAGTAAGCCCTTGATAAGATTTATATTAATTTGATTGGGATTTAATTGATTAAAATAATGATAATTATATTGAATGGAATTTCGGTTGCTAGATTCATTTGTTGAATTCTTATTGGGATGCATGAGGATTAAAGATAGGACCAGTAGGGGTGATTTAATATAACACCTGGGTATCCTTAAGTTTATAAGAGAGTTTAATCCTAAGTGAAAGAAGATGTGTTTATAAGAGATTTGAAACTATTAGTTTTAACCTAAATGAGAGGGAGAGTTTAATTCGTAGTAATTCAGGAGAAATGGCGTTATGGACCAGTAGGGTATTAATGACTTATTATTAAGTATATGTTGAGGAAAAATCTATTTGAACCTTGAGTATTGAGTGAGGCTTGGGGATAATTAAATTAAGAAGTAAAGTTATGATATTTTAATACGTGGGATTTAAAGAGATAAAATGTTACGTATGGGAATAATCTAAGGGGAATGTGAGTAACTTGTTGATATTATATTATAGGTATGATAATTCCTATTTGATTGATTATTGATTTATGTGTATGACATACCTAGCTTACTTGCTATCGATGGGAGGTTTGCGTGTGAGGCTAGTCATATCCTGATGAATCCATGGGATCTTTGATTTGTCGCTCGAGAACATAGGTCTATGAAAGACTTATTGGGGAGTTGATAAGTCCACTGACTGTGGGAACGTAGGTATGTGCGTGATCCATGGATACGAGAACTATGTTCGCCTCCAACTTGTATGTTGTTGTTTGTGGTTCGTGGGATCCTTACTGAACCTTTAGTCCCCTATTCGGCGACCAATGATGATGGGACTTGATAGAAGAGTAATGCATTGCACCGCAGCTGTGACTTGGGGTGCCGTATTATATATGAATATATATATATATATATATATATATATATATATATATATATATATATATATATATATATATATATATATATATATATATATATATATATATATATAATGAATTAAATGAATGTATGTGTATATAGTGGTTAAATCATCTACTGTGTGATAATTGTAGATAACGGTGAATTGAGAAAAAGAATGAAACTAAGTTAATGAATGTTTATTCTTATATAATTGAAAAGCTTAATTCATATTAATGAGAAATTATTCATGTTAATGGGAAACGATTCACATAAAGGAGAAATGTAAATGAATGATTATACAACGTATGGTATGGGACATACGAGGTTATAATCCGGAATGAAATCATATTATGGAAACTAGAAAGGAGGAACCATTAACTATGAGGTTAATAGGGAAACGTTAAGTGTGCACTCTAGTTGAGAAGTGAGAATATCATGTGAGAGTGGGATGCTAAAATGTACATAATAAATGCTTTATTGCACTTGTTAAATACTTGTTGTTTTCCAAATCATTTTCACAATCGGGCTCTGATTTGTTTCCTTGCATATTTTCTTTTCTATTGTATATGCTATATCAGGTGTCCAACAGTAAGGACGTCAACCTTAGTTGATCTTGACGAGCTATGGAGCTATGGAGTGTTTCTTAGACGCTTATCTTCTTTTGATTCACAATGATCTTCTAGTTAGGGCATGTTTCTCAAAGGATTCAGTTATCTTTTTTCTATCAAGGTCAAATACTATTGTATTCGTGTCTTTTAATACATTTAATATTGTTGGCATTACTGTAATGGATTTATATTATTTGGGAATGTTTATTCCAATTGCATTTAAATTTTTTTGTGTTATCTATTTGGTTATCAGTGTTGTAGAATAAAATGTGTTGTGTTATTCTTAAACTGGAAATGGATTTTGTTAAATTAAAATTTGGATAGTTTTTAACACCAGCTTAATTGGGTATTGGGTGAGTTGTAAATGTTTTCGACAGTGATGCTAGAAATGAGCCAACTGTATATTCTGTTTTAATTTGGTATGGGACTGGCCACCCGGTATTTAATTAGGCGAGGTATTACAGGTACATTCATTTTTATTTTTTATGGGATGAGTTGTTGGCGGAAGATTTCCTCCATTTTGTTTTGGGTTTGGTTGTTTCTTTTTTGTTTTCTGAGTTGAAACTTTTGGTGTTTTCAATTTTTTTCAACACTCATTCTTGATGAACAAAATTTGTACATGATAGATTTTTTTTGTTTGTGCAGCTGCTTTTCTATCGTCGTCGTTAATTTTTTTAACATACAGGAAAGAGATTGTTATTCCTTGGTACAAGTTTTATGCAGTGCACAGTAAAGTAAAATATTGTAGTGAAGGTAGAATATGCATTTGTATGTTTCTCTCGAGTGAACTTGAATTTTGTCCATTTATGATTAAAAGTAAAATCACCTCTAAGTAAGCTTGTTTAAGTAGCGATAAGGAAATATATTTTTTAATGATCTCACAGTAAAATGAAGTAGTGAATTTTGTCCATTAATTTCTTGATTTTTAAGCAAAATTAGGAAAGTATATGGGAAACAAAGATTTAATATCTTGCTTAATTTAGGGAGATGATTTTTTTTTAATAATCTTTGGAAGTAATAGTAATAATGAAAGTAGATGGAATATTTGTTATTGTCGAATCATCTATTTTTTAGCAGGATATTTCCAATTATTTTAGGCCTTTAGATTTTTTTTTCAATTATTTTAATTTTTAAAAAATTCGTAAAATTAAAATAATTGAAAAAAAAATGTTCGAGCAGTTTATTGAAGTTTATTTAAAAAAAAAACTCATAAGAATCCTTATGAGTTTGGAGGTTTTTACAGGTTCTCGGATATTATACTAATCATTCATTACCATATTATTGAAAAAAAAATCATAAGCTTCGAGCAATTTTTTTAGTGTAATGAGTGGTTACCACTCATTAGACTAAAAATTCATAAAACTTCGGATATTATACTAATCACTCATTATATATTTTTTTTCAATTACCCTATTTTTAAAAATAATCTTCGAATGATAATCTCGTTCTTATCAAATGCTCAGATTTTTTTAGATATTTTTAAAAAACTCATAAGAAGCCTCATTTCTTAATATGACTTTGGAGGTTTTTAGATTTTGACTCCCAAATGTTAACTTTCACTTTAAATTTGACAAGTGTTTATATTTTCCTTTATTTTAAAAAAATGAATAGATTTTAAGTAATCGTTCTCTATATTTATTTCATATTCAACTTTGTTGTTATTTGGGTGTATTTTATGTTGTGTGAATGGATTATGCGAGGAAGCAACATATCATAGTTTATTTAAAAAGATTTAACTTCAGTAAATAGTAATATGTGTTTTTACTAAGTCATTTGATTCAAAATGTAATAAGCAGAGTATTTAGTATTTGATCACATTGACTCATACAGGATGACCCAAGTATTCGGTGCTTCTTTTAACTTTGATGACATTTTTTTTACATAAAATTTTAAGGGTTTTTATCAATCACCAACTAGGTATTTCGTTATACACTCTCGAAAGGCATTGATGAACCAAATTAGCCCACCCAACAATCGAAGAATTCGTCCCCTAAAATATGATTACTACTATGCGTTGTTCGATTAAGCAGATGCAACACGCAAGGAAGGAGCTCATTTGGGTTGTGGTTGGACGTGAAGCCTACCATAACCCATAGAACACTTTGAAACATGTTAATAGTGCAGTATATGGTTAACCTTGGAGTGATATTATTTTGAGTAACTGTGGATAATTTTTTAGATTTCACTTTCTTTATTCCTAGATGCAGTAGAGCTCAAAGTTATACATTTTGAAATTTATGTATTATAGGGGTGTGTTACTGTCATTTGGGCACCCTATTACATATCTTGGCATTAAGCTGTGATACATATCGGGGACAAGATTTTTGTTGTTTATTGTCAATTTGTGTCTCCCGAATTTTATTATTTCTGCACTTTATGGGGAGCGCTATGAAAACGGTTGGAAGCCCCTAAATTTTAAATTTCTTTAAATGAAATCTCCAAATGCGGAATAAGGATGGTTCTACACACATAAACTTTTTAAAATAACATTTCTTTTTTAAATTCGCAATTAAATATATCAAATTTTAATTTCTCCAAATTAAAATAAAACTAAGTCAAATATGTGAATTTTACTTTCAAGACAAAATGAACTCAGCCCTAGTCCTAAAATTTTGCTAACAACAATTAATTCATGTTTCAACATAAGCCAAACTAAATTAACAAAAAATTTCTCTAATTAAATTGTGTCGACTTGAATTAAATAAACTTGAAATTTACCCAAACATATATTAGCACCAAATTAAGCAAACTTGCAAATTAAATCAAATTTTATCTTTTTATCCTAAGCACGCCTTCTGGGTGATTTTCAAGATAAATAAAAATCACAACCACTACACAATGATGTACGAGGAAAACCCAAATGAGAAAAACCTCGGACGTCCCTTGCCTACCAATTCACTAGATATGGTTTTACAAATAAAAGACAGTAAGACTTACTACACTCGACTTGAATCCATTCAAGCCCCGACGCTTCTTCTTGTAAATACCTCCGTATAGCAAATAACTATGATGTCCATCTTAGTCTTGGTGTCCACCAATCAAATCTCAACAACCATCAACCACACATATTGTCTTTCACCGTGTGAGAAAGCCGTAGCATAAACCAATCTTCTCCTTTGTGGGTAGAGAATAAACCCAAACTTCTCTTCTTGTAGGTGTAGAGAAAACCCGATGCCAAACAAACACTCCAATCAAAGACATATATAAAGAAACTTGAATTTTAACTAAAAAATATGAGTGTATGTGTTTTTAAGGATTAACTCATGAAAGATCAAGAACACACAAATATGAACTTTTTGGGTAAACAATGTTTCTCTCTAGAGTAGAGGAGAGTCTCAAAAATTTATGTTGAAAAGGCTTGCACTAAAGTAAAGCTTGTAAAGTTATTGAGTCAAGTGGGAAACATGGGTTGTTAAAAATGAAACTGCCAAAATTTTAAGATTCCCCCCCCCCCCCAGGTCGTTCGAATGAGAAAAGCTGAAGGAAACTAGGCCATAAACTTTGTTGAAAAACTTGTTCGAACGAGTTCGCTTGAGTGAAACTTAGAATGATAAAATAGAGAAAAATGGGCAGATTTCGTTGGAAATTCATTTGATATCTCATTTGAACGAAAATCTCGTTCGAACGAAACATCGAACGAAAATTCAAAAAATTCCAATTTTTCATTTTAAGCCCAATAACTTTTATACAAAGTTCTAAAAATATTTTCTGAAAATAACAAGTAATTTAGAAAAGGTAACACCCATACAAATATGCCAAGTCTCCCTCTATATATTAAATGCATTCATACCTTTTGGAGACATTGGAATCCTCATGTTGATGACATGAAATGAGGCATGAAAACCCGACAAGGATGAACTTAAATATATAGGCCGCTATGTCTTCAACATACAATCGTCATAGGCTCGGAAAGATACACAAGAGCGTATATCCTATGACTCTAATGGTTTTTTCCAAAATTGAGCCAAAACTATATATGTACTCAATTGGAAATTCGTGTCATTACAAATCTCCCCCTTTGGCTATTCTGGGACAAAACCCAACCAAAAATCCTAAAGGACCGTCAAGCTCTACTAGACACAATATCCCACCCAAAAAATAAAAAATATAGATGTGGTCATCCCGGGTCACGACGGTCATTCGGGGGGAAGGAGGAGGATACCTCCAGAAAAAATTGCATCGCGATCTCAAACCCTTCTCTTCGAAAGGTGCTTCGACCTTCATTGGTGTGGGGTGAATGTAAAGAGATGGAGTCGCCAACATATTTTGCACAAAACAGGAAAAAGAACATGTTGCCACTTCGAGAGAGCGACCTCAAGAACAAACTGGTACGAAACCAATAGATCGGATATCCCAGGGCTATGTTATAAAATTTGGAAGGTGTTAGGAACCCATCCCTCCCTTTTGGTCCCTCATGGAAAAATGTTAATATTTTACTTTATCCCCGTGAAGTGTGTGCATGTGTTTATATAATGGAAATTGGAATTGTTCAACCCATACCATGAAAAAGGTTGGGTGAGGTCATACACAGGAATATTCCCAAAATTATAATAAAGGTCGAAGATAGAATATGAGCGTTCATCACGATATTGATCGTTATTGGGAAACGATAATACGTGTGGGATGAAACACGAACAAGCATGTTATATGTATATGTATGATAGTTGTGAAAATGAGGGATTTTGAGAAATTTGGAAAATAAGAGAAATTGGACTCGAGTCTAGGATTTTAACTCGAGATGCCTATGTAGCCTATAAAGGAATCAAAGTCCAAGTAGTTCAAATGTAGAATAGGGGTGGGGTTTATCCCATAGATTCGAACGAAATTTATTATGTGAGTACGTGTATAAGTTTTTTTTTTTGTCTTGGAAAAAGTGTGATGGATAATTCCGTTTGGAATTTACGAGTGTAACCCTCTTTTATTTGTTTTTGGGTTTTTTATGGAAAATAAATCATATGCAATATACTAATAAAAGCATAGATTTTAATATATATGAACTAAAGTGAAACTAGATTATGAATCTAATGTAACTTATGTGAAAACAAGAGATTTAAAAGAGAGGGAGGAGGAATTGGACCTTCCTTGGAGCTTAAGCTTGGATATTGGATGAAATCCTTTGAATGCTGAAATGTTAATGAGAGAGAAGGATATTTGCCAAATTGGGTTTTAAAAGGATGGGTATTTAGGCTTGAATGGAACTTCTCATATGGAACTTCGTTGATTTAGAAAGAATGTTACTGAGATCACCAATGCAGATGGATTTCTTCTCTCTCGGGAGTGAGGTCATAGCCCCTATTTATAGGGAAAAAGGGAGGTGACAGTCGGCCTACCCCAGGGGGTGTCTATCAGAAAGTAACCCTTGACACTGTGCTGATAGGCAGGGTTCAGGACCTGCCAATTGGCAGTCTCGTGCGGACTTTTATAGAAAAATGACTGTAGTGAAAAAACCACTAATTCAAATCATGTAAGGGGCATATTGTTAGAAATTTACTTCACAGACCTTAGAGAGTTATTGGGACCACTCCCGAGTCCAGGAGTTGACTTTGGGTCCAATGTGGCTCAGAAGCGCACGCCGGTCTTTTGGATGGGAGATCATTGGACGAAAATGGATCGTTCGTCTGTATGGTAAGTTAGAATTGTGCACGGGTTAGACCGTTGGAAAGGTTAGGAGGTGAACTTCAACATTCGAAAGAGTTTTGCTCAGTTTGGAAAGTTGACCTTACTCAACCAGGGCCCAAAAACCTCCGGTGACCTCTCGAAGTAAAACGCATCGTTCGGCCGTATCGTAGGTCAGAATTGCATATGGGGTAGATTATTTAAAAGGGTATTCAGTTCCCTTCAGAGATTCATTCAGTATTGTTTGAGCTGAATATTTGACTTTGGTAAAATAGAGTCCAGGAGCGATTAGTGAAATTCAGATTGATTTTGGGGGGAAAACTGATTGATATGCTGTTTCATGCACATGATAGAACGCTGGAAAGGATTTTCAGTAACCTTTAAAAATTCAAAGATCTTTTGCTTTGATGGTGAAGTTGATTAGGGTCAACTTGGGGCCCAGGAGTGCCCGATGGCCTCTGAATCTAATTTCGGTAGTGAAATGGTTCGTTCATGCCGATTCATGCACAAGATAGATCGTTGGATGGGCATTCGAATCCATTTAAAAATTCAAAGAGATTTCACTCTAAATATAGAGTTGACCAGAGTCAAATAGGGCTCGAGGGCGCTCATGGCCTCTAGATCGGTACTCAGAGTGAGACTTAGGTTTGTGGTGGAAAGGGGAATTGATAGGGGTCTAAGGAGAGACTTAGGGAGTCATAAAACGTGGTGTCTACAGAGCCCCTCGACAGGTGAGATTGCAACAAGTGATGGCCATCGAATAGACACCACATGATGGAGGGAGGTTAATTCTACAGACCTAAGGGATGTGGGTGACCTATTCAGAGGGACAGGGTCTATTCTGACCTAAAAGGGGTGACGATTGAGAATTGAGGTCAATTATGACCTAATTGAGGTGACAATCAAAGACCGAGGTCAATTCTAACCTAAAAAGAGGTGACGATCGAGGACCGAGATCAATTCTGACATTACTGAGGTGACGATCCAAGATCGAGGTCAATTCTGACTAAAAGGAGGTGACGACCGAGGATCCAGGTCAATTTTAACCTGACTGAGGTGATGATCTAAGAATGAGGTTAATTTTGACCTAAAAGAGGTGATGACCAAGTAGTGAGGTTAATTCTAACCTAAATGAGGTGACGATCTAAGACTGAGGTCAATTTTGAACTAAAAGAGGTGATGACTGAGCACCTAGGTCAATTATGATCCAACTTAGGTGAAAATTTGAGACTGAGGTCAATTATTACCTAAAGACGGTGACGATCGAGGATCGAGGTAAATCCTAACCTAACTTAGGTGATGATCCAAGATCGAGGTCAATTCTGATCTTAAAGAGGTGACGATCGAGGATTGAGGTCAATTCTTACCTAACTAAGGTGACGATCTAAGACCGAGCTTAATTTTGACCTAAAAGAGGTGACGACCGAGGATCGAAGTCACTTATTACCTAACTGAGGTGACAAGCCAAGACCGAGATCAATTCTAACCTAAAAGAGTTGACGATCGAGGACTACAGTCAATTCTGACGAAACTGATGTGACGATCCAAGATCGAGCTCAATTCTGACCTAAAAGAGGAGACGACTAAGGGATAAGGTAAATTATATTCTAACTGAGGTGATAATCCAGGAATGAGGTCAATTTTGACTTAAAAGAGGTAACGATCGAGGACCGAGGTTAATTCTGAGCTAACTAAGGTGACGATCCAAGGTCGAGGTCAATTCTAATCTAAAAGAGGTGACGATCAAGGATCGAGGTTAATTCTAACTAATTGAGGTGAAGATCTAAAACTGAAGTCAATTCTGACCTAAAAGAGGTGACGATCGAGGAACGAGGTCAATTCTGACCTAACTGAGGTGATGATCTAAGACTGAGATCAATTCTGACCTAAAAGAGGTGACGATCGAGGACCGAAGTCAATTCTAATCTAACTGAGGTGATGATTTAAGATCGAGTTCAACTCTGACCTAAAATAGGTGACGACAGAGGATCGAGGTCAATTTTGACCTATTTAAGGTGACAATTCAAGACCGAGGTCATTTCATAACTAAAAGAGGTGATGACAGAGGACCAAAGTCAATTCTGATGTAACTGAGATTACAATCTAAGACCGAGGTCAATTCGGACCTAAAAGAGGTGACGATCGAGGACCGTGGTCAATTTTAACCTAACTGAGGTGGCGATCCAAGACCGAGGTCAATTCTTACCTAAAAGAGGTGATGATTGATGATTGAAGTCAATTTCCACCTAACTGAGGTGACGATCCAAGATCGAGGTCAATTCTGACCTAAAAGAGGTGATGATCAAGGACAGAGGTTAATTCTAACCTAACTGAGGTGACTATCTAGGAACGAGGACAATTCGGACTTAACTGAGATGATGATCCAAGATTGAGGTCAATTTTGACCTAAAAGAGGTGTATTATTCCGTAGGGAAATTTAAGGACTCGATTGGGTATGATTTGTTCTCATCTGGGGATTGGATTTTAGGTTCCGCTAGGTAATAGTGAATGATCCGAGGATTTTATAGATGGGGAGAATTTAGAGTGTCCTTTGGAGACTTTGTTCGGGAGAATTATTCTCTAAAAATTTTCTAGGGGTGTAATAAATGTTTTCTTTGGTGAAGAAGGGGCTAGAATGGATTTGGAAATTTTAGGAAATTTTTTAGAGTTGTTCCGGATTTTCTGGTATTTTTTTACTTTTTGTACAAAATTTTAAGGGGTGTGCTGATCGGCATTGATGGATATGTGACAATTGGCATGGTCTTCTAGGGTATCTCAAGCAGGTGAAAGGATCAGTGTCGATCGGTGGGTGGAGGGGACTGCCGATCGGCCTGACCAGTAGCCTCCTATAAAAAGAGGGCGGGTTATCCTCATTTTGCACAACTTTTTGACTTCTTTTCTTCTACTATAAACTTCTTCAAATTGCCCTAACATTCGACATGGCTTACTTTTCAAGAAGTGTGACCCATATGGCATGGCTTAATGCTGACGACTGGGCAGAGTTGGAGTGGAGGGCTAGGGTTCCCCTCGCATTGGGTAGCGAGAACTCTTTCGACTCATTTGAGCCGGTAGCGGATGATCAGACTCTTTTGCGTGAGCCTTCATGTCATCGCACTTCCAGGGTGGTGAACCCTGGTGGATTTGTAAGTATTTCATGGCTCTTGGTATTCCTTTCTTCTTTTCTTAATGAGATTGCGTTATTTCTTGAATCTGACAAGGATTTTCTTCATTTCTTAACAGTCTGACGTCTCCATGTTGACTATTCATGCCCTTGGTATAACAGGGCTTAAGGAAATTTAGGAGAACCTCCCTCCTGTGGTACGCTGGATGGTGTCCTCTGTTGGTTTTGGTAGGCTAGCGTCTACTTTAGATACGATGCCCCGCTCCACTGTGCTTATATTTACTTTGGGACAGAGGTGTTGGGACGCTATCCACACCTCCCATTTTAGCTTCGGGGAGATGATGGTGACTCCCAAGGATGTACAGCAGTTACTGGGGATGGATTTCAAGGGTTCCCAGATTGAGGTGGAAAGGACACTGAGGGTGACGCCGGAGGCGGTGACAGCCACTTTGGATGATGTGGAGAGGGTGGTTTCTGGAGACTCTCCGATTATATTATTTAAGGGAGACTTTGCTGATGAGAAGGGTTGATGAGAATGACGGGCATCAGGTGCATCAGATGGAGTGCTTGTTTATCTTGATGGTGTCTGGAGTATTTTTGGTGGCGACGAGTGGCGACGTCATCCACTTGTGGTTTTTTTCCTTTTCTGAGGGTTTTTTTGAACATCCTCTTCTATGATTGGGGGAGACAGATTTTGGTGACCTTTTATTATTCATTAAATGCACTCATTCGGTTTTGTCGGCCAACTTTTACATGGGCCATCTATCTTCTAGAGGTACTCTTAATTTTGCACATTTTCCTTTATGCATTCGCATTTTCCATTCATGCACTTATTTTTTTATTTCTTGAATGCTGATCCTTATCCTTTACAGACGTGCTTCTATGAGCTGATTAGGTTGAACACCCAACTGATTTCAATGAAGGATGATTCTGTGGGGGACTTATGTCGAATGTTCTGGTGGAGGAGATCTAATTGACAATCAAAGAAGAACCTTTCTCTGGAGATAATCTGCCAGGTCTTAAATGACCTAATGAGAGAGCAGGTAAACATTATTTTGTCTTTGAGACTATTATTTTCTTCTGATGATCTTTTATTGATATTGATCCTTCATTTTTATTGGGGATTCACAGGTTACCTTTTCTCCTTGGGAGATGGCCATTCAACACACCGGGGTGATGGGTGGACATGTACAAATGCAGCACCTACTGGCATATGGGTTCAACTACTCTTAGTATCTTGGGGAGAGGGTAGTCCAGTAAATTATGTAGGATGAGGCTACGGTGCCACCGATGAAGCCCCTATGTTCATTAGGAGCGTGCAAGAGATGTTTGACGATGCTTGGGTGGCTACAATGATGGGAGAGCCATACTCTTTGTACACTGACATAGGATTGATGTCTGACTATCTAGACTTCATCTCAAGATGGATGTTGCCCCTAGTATATGTGATGTGATGCCTCTCCCTAGGGCGGGATCGTGTCAGCAGGTGTGGTCCTCTCATAGCGTAGGTGGTGCAACTATGCCAATGGCAATAACGACGATGTCAGGGCCTTCTTTTATACGGCTGCATTCCCCTAGTTACAACCTTTTGTGAGATGATGGGGGTTGATGCATTTACAACATCATCCTCATGCGATGGACCCAGAGGAGTTGGTACTGATGGAGGAGGTCCTTCAACCTGCGGTATGTCTTTTTTCATTTCCTTCATATCCTTGATTTCTTTCTTCTCATGCTTTATTGATTTGATATTTTCTATACTTCCTCGCAGCACATCAGTGTTTTGACCACTGGGCTGAAGGAATATCAAGGACTGGATATCTTAGGTGACTGCTCATATTCATGAGGCAGTTTCGGTCTCTTCTTGCTTGGTACCGTCTTCCTCATTCGGGGAAGGGTCGAGCTTTGGATGTGGGGGCACATCGTCTCACCGCAGGGGGAAGAGGGCGCATCGTAGGGATGGGGGATCTTGGAGAGAGAGAGAGAAAAGAGAGAAGAAAGAGATAGAGGTAGAAAGAAATGGTGTTCGGACTGAGTCCCGTTGTTTTTTGTTTTTTCTTTCCCTGCAAAATATCAATGTAACACAAAAAAATATATGCAAATGAAGAATGAAGTTTTTGTTAATTTTCTTTAATTAGTGATTAATGCACATGCTCTTTTTACTTTGAGACTGAAACCGTAAAAAGAAATTGAAATTTGGTTTTGAGAGGGATTTTAAAATGAGATTAGTAAAAGCATAAGTATAAAGGAAACTTGAAATTTCCTAAAGATAAAAAATATTTTATTGAGTTTTTTTATTTTTACAAAAGAGGAAAAAGGGATTTTTCCCAAAAATTGGGGGTTGCCGATAGACATGACCCCCATATTAACAATTAGAATATCCGTCTAGTCCAATCAATCCAAGGTTTTGATTTCACTTTCTTCAATTGCTTGGTACTTGGTGGGACAAGTTTTACTCTAATTTTTTCAGGGCGTCTTGTCCTTGCTGGAGAGTTTCCAAGTATGACTAGGGGTGTGAATGGGGATTTCCTCCTCACACTTTCTTTATTTTTCACATTGTTACTTTCTTACTATCTTTTTACAAGATGTCTCTCCCTGGTAGCATTGAGTTTGCCAATTACCTCGAAGACTTGGAAGCAATGTGTTCTTACAATGTCGATTATGATGCCTTCCACATGCGGTAAGTCTCTTTTTGGTGCAACCGGACCATTGAGTGTAACATGCCGATGGCGGATGTCGAGTTTTGGTATCCCGAGGATCATGTCTTCCGCTTCGAGTTGGATGAGGTTTGTCCTACCTATGAGGAATTTTTTTCCATGCTAGGGATAAATCCCAGCGTTGCTCCGGATCTGCCTGTGTTTTCCCGTTCTCCTAGGGAATTACTAGTAGGATTTCTTCATATTTTTTTGCCGGTGGCTAGGCCATTGGTTACAGGGGGAATGATTTCCCTTTTGGTGGTGTTGCAGTCCATGCATTCACAGGACGTGGGTGCTGCTGAATATGTCGGGGACATCATCATAAGCATTGTTTTAAAAGTTATGTTGGTGATTGGGGAGACGATGATGGACCCCCAACTGGCTGCTATCGTTTCTTGGATGTCTTATCATTACAATCCTGTGGCGGTGATATTGGTGGATACCTTGAATGGTCTGGATGCCTTACAGGAGGGTCATTCTGACTTTTTGAGAGGGATCCCCGTGATGTTGTTTATGTGGATGTCTGAGAGATTCTGCATGGTGGTGCCACCTTAGTATCCTTTATCGGCGGTTCCAAAGTTCTTCTAACACTATTTCATTAGCGTAGGCTTGGACATCGAGAGCTGAGAGAACTAGTTTTTAGAGCATGGAGTTTTAGGCCTACGCTGATTCGTGCCATGGTGGGGAGAACTGTTGCCCATTTTGGATCTTGGAGAGTATCAGTATGTCCGACTGGTTAGCCTCAGGCAAACCTCATTCTACTTTCCTTAGCAGCTTCTGCGTCAATATGGTTGGGGGAAAATTTTGCAACCACGAACACTAGATTTCTTTCCTGTGGAGGACCTTATGGAGTGTATGTTCATGAGATTGGTCTCTTTATAGGAGAACTGATTTCCGTCGACTCATCCCTCTCAATCTGTTAGGCAAGTTTTGCATGTCTCAGGGGACTATATGAAATGGATGTGGAGGAGAGTGGTTGCCAAGATACTGGTTATGGCGACCGATCAAAGGTGTCTTCCCTTCTTTTATACTTTAGAGGGAGGTATTGTTGTTTTCCCAAAGCTAGTCTGGTCTTATCGTTCAATCGAGCGTCGACAACATTCCCTCCAGTAAGGGGAGGTTTGGGGACCCCAGTGTGTGGGAGATGGTGGCAGTTCTTCTGGAAGCTGTGGGTAGACTTGGTGAAGCTTTTTATATGGTGTTTGGTTTTATTTGTGGTTATTCTGTTTGTTTTAGGAGTAGTGGGGGTTTGTTTTTAGGAAAGTAGGTGTCGGATGGCAAGGGAAGTCATTTGACTCTTTACGCCGATGTTGTAAGGACAAATTTCCAATCTAGTCCATTTGTAGTATTGCCTTATTTTCGAACAAAAAAAAATTGAGTCAAAGGATAGATTGTCAAGTTGTATCCATCCAAGCCTATGACGAGTTTGTGTTGACGACGCAGCGACCAGTTTTGAAAGCTTCATCATTGCCGAGTTTAGTGCCTCGTTTCTACGCCATCAAGTTGAGGATTCCAATGTCTCCAAAGGGTACGAATGCATTTAATATATATATATATATATATATATATATATATCTATATATATATATATATATATATATATATATATAGAGAGAGAGAGGCAGGCTCCTGTGCACACTAAGTTTGCACATTAAGTTTTTAAAGTAGTAAAAAAACTTTTTTTGAGTGCTGGCGCACACCAATTTTTTTATGTGATATTTTAACATTTCAATGGACTCACATAAAAAAAATTAGCTCAAAAAAACTTTTTTTACTATTTTTAAAAAATCGGTCAAACTTTCGTAGTTTTTAAAGGGCTTAAAAGCATAGAAAGTTTGACCGATTTTTTAAAACTAGCAAAAAAAGTTTTTTTGAGCTCATTTTTTTTATATGGGTTATTTGAAATGTTTAAATATCACACAAAAAAAATCAACTCAAAAATAATTTTTTTACTACTTTAAAAAGGTAATGTGCAAACTTAGTTTGCAAACTTAGTGTGCACATGAGACTGCCTCTCTCTCTCTCTCTCTCTCTCTCTCTCTCTCTCTATATATATATATATATATATATATATATATATATATATATATAGACACACACACACACACATATAGGAGACTTGGAATAGTTTTATGGGTGTAATTTTAGTCAAATGACTTTTTATTCTCAGAAAATATTTTAGAACTTTCTATAAAAGTTTTTGGGACTAAAAATGAAAAATTGGATTTTTTGAATTTTTGTTCGAAGTGTCGTTCGAAAGAAATTTTTGTTTGAACCAGAATTCGAACGAGTTTACCAACGAGGTTGCAAATTGATATTTGTCTTACGTTCGATGTTTTGTTCTAACGAACTCGTTCGAACGAGTTTTTCTAGTGAATGTTTGGCCTATTTTCCCTTTGTAATCTCACACGATAGACTCAATCCAAATTCTGGGAATTAAGCATTTAACATCTCCATGATGTGTCCCATATCTGCCTCAACGACTTCACGTTCCACGATTTTAGGCTCGTTATGCAAGTGGTACTCAAGAAAACTCAAAATAGTAAAAGAAGGCACGATATGAAAGTTCAAGGAAAATTTGGTAATTTTAAATCCACTGTATGGAGGTCCAATCAACTGTAAAGTTGAAGAACTCACAGTAACAAAGATATTGGAAGAAACGATACCTTAATCCGAGCTACAATGAAAAAGTTATGGCCCGCTGAAAATGGAGAAAATTTTGAGAAAAGCCTTGGAAGAATGCTGTATATTTTTAAGCCCCAAACCCACGAATTTTTGCGAACCGAAGGCCAAATCGGTTCGGGGGGCGAACCGGTTCATGGTAAACCCAAACCGATTCGAGGTACCTAACACTATCAAGAGTTCTAGATTTTTGAAACTCTCTTTGGTTTCCTTATAAAAGCCAACTTCGGGGGAGTTATTTTGTAAGACTTGGAGAGACGATTTTGAGAGTTTGAATTTCTCTAGTCTTCATATTTTTGAGTCCCAAGACTCATGTTTTGATTCACACAATTTCCATACCTTTTTGAATCCTTTTTGAAACCAAAGATTACTGCGTTGCTTTTGTTCAACCTTTGTGGAGAAGCCATTTTCTTCTTCATTGCTGACCACCTGGAGTTCCTGTGGGAGATTCCAGCGACGATATTTCTAGCCATTGCTTTGAAGGTTTGATGAAGACACCGTGCTTTACACGTGTGGGTGATTATCAGGTTGTATGTAAATCAATGGTCTTGTAAATTATTCAAAGTTCTACAAATAAAAGGTTTTGCCCTTCGGGGATTTTTCCTTAAATTTGTGTCACATGCTTTATGTGTTTACGAATTGACACACGCACTTTAGATGCATGATTAGGGGCTGACTTTATTTGGTTTAAAAGTACACTTTAATTAAATAAGGGTTACTTGAAACTTGCGAATTAGTTCTATCAATTATCACACCGTCACGTTTTTCAAATTGGTATCAGAGCGGGTTACGCTAATTTATCGCGTGATCCTGATTTTTCAAGGATTTATTTTTTTTTATACAATTTGACTTCTCACATCGTCAAATTGGTATCAGAGCGGGTTACGCTAATTTATCGCGTGATCCTAATTTTTCAAGGATTTGTTTTTTTTATACAATTTGACTTCTCACGTCGTCAAATTGGTATCCAAGCCGGTTGCGCTAATTTATTTCGTATTCCTATTTTCCACAAAATTTGTGTGATATTGATTTTCTTAAAAAATCAGTTTTGTGAAATATCGTAATTTTTCCAATGGAGCACTTATGTAATAGGATGCCCCCCTTTGACGACACGAGTCATAGTTTGGGTGATACAAATCATTTGAATTTGACGTTTGCTAAATGAATTTATTTTCTGGTATAAGCAAATTCTCGTTTTAAAGCCGCGATGGATCTTTTGCAAAAGGTTCAAAATGAAAGAGATTTTTATCGTGAAAAACTTGTTTCTTTGGACCATGAATTTAATGCGTTAAAGTTTTCCAAAAAGGAGAGTGATGATAGGGTCCTATTTTTATAAAAAGAATTAGAGGACCTTAAAAATTCGATGGTTTGTGTTTGGGCCAAAGAGGACAAAATTATTTTAGTCAATGAATTTGTGGCACGTAAAGAGACTCTTAGGGAAAAGTTTGCTTTAATTGAGGGAGAGAGAGATACCCTTTTTGAAATTGTTGAAAATTTGAAAAAGGCATCCCTTAAATTGGAAGAGTCTAATTCTTTGCTCGAGTAAAAAACTTTGAAGTTAAAAAATGATTTGACAGACTCGAGTAGGGTCAATAGTGATGGTAATGGCTCACCTTGTTCTCATGCTTCTAATGATAAAGCCAAAACCATTATTTGTTTTAGAGGGTCAACCAATTTCAAGGATGTTACAAAAGGTCAACACATAGGTGTCGTTCCACCCACTTACACATGTTCATAATGTGGTAGGAAAGGTCACCTTAGGCGTTTTTGTTTTGATCTTGGAAATGTTCGAGGAAGTTTATGTCTAGTGTTCCCTCGGGTACTAAATCCCCCACAAGACGTTTCACATCTATTTGGGTTATGAAATCTCTTTTAGAGGCACTAGACTTTAGACAACTTGATTCTCGTTTGCTTGCACATGATTCCTCTCTTGCCATATAATATAAATAATTGTGTTTGCATGTTTGTCATACGCTAGTTTTTGTTTCATGATATTTATGTTTGCTAGCGTTGTGACATGTACTTTTTGTATAAACTTTTGCATTTGAAATATTTTGAAAAATAAAAAACGAATTTATTTTGCTAAAATTTTGAGAAAATCCAAAAAGATTTTTTTATTTGCACCGTTTTTGGATGGACACTTAGGATGACCGAGTCACAATATCATTCCATTTTTTTTCATGTGACTATTTGATAGTGTTTTGAGACAATAGGTCAATTCATCCTTGTGATTTATAATGTTTGGAGTCATTGAGATGTAATTAAGTGTTACTTCTTACATGTTTGACTCATGATTTCCTTTAATGCACACAATCACGAATTTGTTTGATTAGAGTGCTTGTCTTATCAAATGTTGGTTGGGTGTTTTCACTTGAATCCTATCCTTAAAATGAACCAAGCGCGATAAATTTTGATAAGTAAATTGTGCATATAAGAATCGTTTTGTGAGTTTGTGTGCTTTGTTTGAAAATGGGGAAGGGTTGCGAAAGGTTCATTTTGCCTGTGCGAACACTAAGCCACCGTTAAATTGGACCTAAAAATGGAAGAATTTTATTAACCAGGATCCAAAGAGGTTTAAAAGAGCCCCAAAAAATTTAAAGGCAATAAAAAGAAATTCATGCAAATTATGGGCCATTTAGGTTTTTGCACCAATTCTCCAATGTTTGAGAATTTAGATTACCTCTAAAAGAAAATATATGTGAGGGAGTTTGTTTGGAGAATTAAAATGGGTTGGCACATCCTTGAAAGTCTTGAAAAAGCGCTATATAGTTTTGGACGTTATAGTTTTGGAAATCACCTTGACTTTAATTTGTTGATTTGCATAAGACGATGTCATATAAATTCAATAATTTTTCCACCTAAGGATACTTTTGATGTTCATTTGTTAGGGGTACACATATGCATTGTGCACATATGATTGATTGAGTTTATTTATCTATCGAATGTGTTCACATCCATTCATTCCATTTTCATGACTTGGTTGTTTTGAGTTTAAAATCCATGGTGTGATTTTTGTATCATGTTTTACATATTTTACAAATTGTATCTTATTTTTGTGCGAAAATTTTGAAACATAAAAAATAGTTTGTGAAGATTTTTTGAGCATCTCCTTGCAAGAGAACGTTTTCCATATTGATTGATTCCTTGTTTTGAATATCATGACACCTTGATTTTACTTGGTTGATTTATTCTTCTCATCTATCTATTTGGGGACATAATAAAGAAAGGGGATAAAGAATTATCATTTTATGGGGGAGTTTGAATTTTGTGGGAGTTTTTTAGATTTGACGTATGCTTTCATCATAAATTGGTATCTATGTTTATCTCACTTCAAACTCGATACGTCACTTGGTATTTGATTTATCTCATGTGTGTAGGTTCTACATTGATGATCATACGTTACACACCCTAGTGAGAAAAGCTTCGATAATTTTGAAGATTTCAAGAAGAAACGATGAAGATTTATTTATATGTACCTTTCCAATTTTGAGTTCATGGGAGAGTAGATTTGTATAGGCAACTTTGCTAGTTGATAATTCGGATTTTTTATGTATGTATCGGCATAGACATAGGGGAGATTTGTAAGGGCATTTTTATCATGTCCGAAATGTTTCATTTGTGTATGCATACGCCGCTACAAAAGGCACGTCTCTTCACGTTCTCACACGATGGACTCAATCCAAATTACGGGAATCAAGCATTCAACATCTCCATCACGTGTCCCACATTTACCTCAACGACTTCACGATGCACGATTTTAGGCTCGTTATGCAAGTGGTACTCCAGAGAAGTCAAAATAGTGAAAGAATGAACGATATGGAAGTTCAAGGGCATTCGGGTAATTTTATAGCCACCGTCCATAGGTTCGATCAACTGGAAAGTTGAAGAGCTTGCCGCAAAGAAGATATTGGAAGAAATGACACCTCAATCCGAGCTACGGTGAAAAAGTTATAGCCCTTTGAAAATGGAGAAAATTCTAAGAAAAGCTTTGGTAGAATGCTGTGTATTTTTAAGCCCCAAATCAGCGAACTTTTGCGAACCGAAGGCCAAACCGGTTCGGGGATCGAACCGATTCACGGTACACCTGAACCGGTTTGGGGTACCTGACACTGGCAGGAGTTCTAGAATTTTAAAACTCTCTTTGGTTTCCTTATAAAAGCCAACTTCGGGGGAGTTATTTTGCAACACTTGGAGAGATAATTTTGAGAGTTCTAATTGCTCTAGTCTTTATATTTTTGAGTCCCAACACTCCTATTTTGATTCACACAATTTCCATACCTTTGTGAATCCTTTTTTAAACCCAAGAACATTGCGTTGCTTTTGTTCAACCTTTGTCGAGAAGATGTTTTCTTCTTCATTGCTGACCACCTGGAGTTCCTTTTGGGAGATTCCAGCCGATAATATTTCTAGCCGTTGCTTTGAAGGTTTGATGAAGACACCGTGCGTTACACTTGTGGGCGATTATCAGGTTTTATGTAAGTCAATGGTCTTGTAAATTACTCAATGTTCTAGAAATAAAAGGTTTTTCCCTTCGGGGATTTTTCCTTAAATTTGTGTCACATGCTTTATGAGTTTATGAGTTGACACATGAACTTTAGATGCATGATTAGGGTATGACTTTATTTGGTTTAAAAGTATACTCTAATTAAATAAGGGTTACTTGGAAACTTGTGAATTAGTTTAAACAATTATCACACCGTCACATTTTTCACACCCACTAACCCATGATTTGCACCTACTTTTAATCATTTTGTGGGGACAATTTTTAGTAGAACTTTTGAGAGTTTCTAAGATCTTAAGAAAGAAAAAATTCCATACAAAGAGTTCCCTTTTTGTGTTTCATTGTCAAAATGATTTAATCCTCAAAAACACATACACCAATATATTTTAGTTTATTTCCATGTTCCCTTATATATATTTGTTGCTTGGAAAGTTTATTTGGCACCTGGTTTTCTCTACTCCATCAAGAAGAGAGTTTGGGTTATTCTCCATACCCAAAAGGAGTTTGTTTGCATGCTATGGTGTTCCCACTCGAAGAAAGGCTTCGCGTGAGGGTGACGGTGACCAAGACCCCCATCGGTGGATTTCGGGACCATGGAGGAGTCCATGGTTATCTACTAGGCGGAGGTGTTTACAAGAAGTAACATCAAGGCTTGGACGGAGTCAAGTTATTGGTGTAAGTCTACTGTCTTGTAATTGTAATTCCATAATTAATGGTTTTTTAGGCTAGGGCCATTCGAGGTTTTTCCCATTTGGGTTTTCCTCGTACATTGGCGTGTAGTGTGATGTGATTTCTTTTTATCTTACAAAACACCTTAGAATTCATGCTTAGGTTTAAGTAAGATAAAATTGGGTTTAATCACATTTTAGTTTAATTTGGTGCTAATTAAATTTGCGTGAATTTTAGACTAATTTAATTAAAGTCAAGATAATTTAATTTGGTAAAATTTTATTTGTCCTAAATAAAAAATTAAATATTTATTATTAGGCAAATTTTAAGGAGTTGTGTTGAATTAATTTGTTTAAATGAAAATTTCTATTAGAGTAATTTTATTTCACTTTTTGTTTAATTCAATTTTAATTTGAAAGAAATTAAAATTTTAAGTTTTCTTTTGTTTAAATTTTTGAACCATCATATTACGCATTTAAGGAAATTATTTAAAAGGATTTTAAAATTGGTGGCCTCGTATTCCAACAAGTGGTATCAGAGCGGGAGTGCAAATTTATTGTGTTAATGTCCTTTTTACGTTTTGTTTAAAAATGGAATTTCCCCCTTTTCAAAATTTCCTATTTTTGATGGTTCCAATTACGCGTATTGGAAAGAGCGTATGAAATCGACAGTAATGTCCATATATGAGAGGGCTTCATGTCTATCGTTATCAGGTGGTCTCGACCTATATGTTTAGTAGAAAACGAACGTGTCCCCAAACCCGTAGAGAGATGGATTGAGAATGAAATGAAATTAGAAAATTTTAATTTCCAAGGCTTGAATTCTTTGTTTAGTGCGGTTATACCGAATGAATTTAGACGTATCATGACGTGTGAAACTGCTAAATAAGCTTGGGATATTTTACAACTCACCCATGAGGGAACTAGTGCCGTAAAAGCTTCGAAACTCCACTCAATTAGAGACCATAAAAATGCTTGAAAATGAAACTTTTGATGAATTTTATGCTAGACTTTCCAATATTGTAAATTCATCTTTTAATTTGGGAGAAACAATACCCGACGACCAAGTAGTAAAGAAAATTTTAAGGTCCCTACCTGATAGATTTATCCCTAAAGTGACCGTTTTAAATTTTTTACCCACCTTGCACTCTACCAAACTTGAGGAGTTAATAGGTGATTTACAAACCTATGAACTAGATATGTTTCCCTCCAAAAATGAAAAGAAAATAGATAAGGGCATTGCTTTGAAAGCCCAAAATGAGGAAAAACAAGTTGTGGATGATGAGTGTGATAGTGACTTAGAGGACATGGCTATGTTTGCGAGAAATTTTTGAAACTTTCTTAAATTTAATAAAGATAAGATTAAAAATGATTATAAGAAATTTGAAACATCTAAGCATGACAAGGTAGAAAAGATCCCTAAAACTTATACTGATAATCTTAATAGGGACGAATCAAATAGGTTTTATTGTCGCGAGGGTTATGGCCATAGGGTAAGAGAGTTACCCACTAAACTAAGGAGGGAAAAAAACAATCTCGTACAATGATACCCTTAGCGATAGTGATAAGGAAGAGTTACCCGAATCCCCCATTGAGCGCAACTTTACCGCCTTCATGGAAAGTCATGTGAGCACCGATAATGAATCTTCCCATGAAGATATACATTTACATGACCATTCTGACGCCTTTGTTTATGAATCCCAAAAAGATGATGGTAATGAGAGTGGATAAGAGAGAGAGAGAGAGAGAGAGGGAGAGAGAGAGAGAGAGAGTGAAAGTTATGCGAAGGTTGATGAGATTGAACTTCAAATTGCATTTAGAGAATTATATGAAGAATCTATTAAATTAAAAAGAGAAAATTTTAAGATTGAAGCTAGTTTAAGAGAACGTTCCAAGGTCAGTGATGAGAGTGCGTTGGTTGAAGACCTTAGGGCACGTGAGAGATCTCTTTGATAGAAGCTTGAATGTGTAGAAGGCGAGTGGGATAGCCTTAGAGGTTTGATGGAATCAATGAAACATGAGCTTGTTGTAGTAGAAGCGTGCCTCAAGTTTGGCTATTATATTTTGGTAAGAGGTTTCTCAAATACACCCTTTTTTAGACTACAACAAAAATGAGGTTGAGGAACTCCCAGGGTCCCGACAGAAACTTAAATTGAGAAAGAAACCCACCCAGGGTCCCGACATAAGCTTATACTGTGAAGGAACCGTTCTAAGGTCCATCGACCATAGATAATCCATATTGGTGCAGGAACCTAGGTCCCATGGCCACAAACTATGCATAATTCGTGAAATTGCACCCAAGGTCCCTCAATCGCAGACAATTCATATTGGTGCAAGAACCTAGGCCCCCTGGCCATAAAAAAATGAGTTTGGATAAAACTGCACCCAAATTCCCTCGATCGCAGAGAATCCATATTGGTCCGGGAACCTAGGCCCCCGGGCTGCAGAAAATACATAATTGGTGGAAGTGCATCCAAGGTCCCCCAATCGGAGAGAATTTATATTTGTGTGGAAAGCTAAGCCCATTGGCTGCAGAAAATGACTTTTGATGGAAGTGAACCCAAGATCCCTCCACCGCAGAGAATCCATATTGGTGAAGGAACATTGGATCCCTGGCCGCAGAAAATACATAATTGGCTAAAGTGCACCCAAGGTCCCCCGTCTGTAGAGAATTCATAGTGGTGCGGGAACATAGGCCCCCTAGCGAAAGAAAATGACTTTTTATGAAAGTTCACCCAAGTTCCCTTAACCGCAAAGAATCCATGTGACAACCCGCTTAAAATAATAATCGGTGGCCATCACTATACTACCTTAAATCATGAATCTCAAATGGCTCAGTCTCAACATCAACTGACAATACTATATAGTATAAGACTAACTACCCGAAATCATATAAGTGAGATGTTAAAATTTAAATAAAACACACCACGAATAACAAACCAACACTATAGAACTACTAATAAAAGAAGAAATGCATAAGTACTAAAATAAAGGAAATGCTAGAGTAAAATGAAATGTGTGTATACAAATGAATATACCCGAATAATTTGTCGGGTCACAGATAATACAATAACTTAATTGGAAAAATATAAACCTCTATAAATATCCCTTGGGTATAAACCCGATATACAATATGAATCCGACCTAGATTCTTAAGGAAATAGAAGTGACTGCAATCTAAGTCCCGCAACAGTCCGCACATGTTACGGCTCCCAAGACTCTGGATAGAAGGGCATCCGGCATCTATGCGATGGGACACCTGTAGTAATATATATATATATATATATATATATATATATATATATATATATATATATATATATATATATATATATATATAATAAGTTACAAAACTTATGTATGTCATAAGATACAAGAATGATGTCATGAAATGTATTTTGTTTTTGCAATACCCATTTTACCCTTGAAAATTTTAGTTTCCCCCTCTTTTGACACACTCTAATTTGTTTCCACCTTTTATTCAAAATTCAAAATGAGGGGTATCTTTGTAAACACAACTATACTACACTCTAACCACAAACCCTCGGTCACCTCACTCCCCCGATCTCTCTCTTTCCTTTCCACCCATCCCCCTAAGCTCTCTCTCTTTGTCAAACATCCATGCACCTGCCGCCCATACTCCTCTCCTCTCTACTCCATCCTGCCACACCCTCTACGTTCTTTTTTCTCCTCGAAGCCCGCTTGAGCTGCAAACTCTTCTCCGAGCCCGGATTTTTCTCTCTCTCTATGCGTCGACGATCCTCCTAGGTAAGTTTTGATTTAGGTTTTGATTTATGTTTGATTTAGGTTTTGATTGGTTTTCATTTTAAGATTCAAATGGCTTTAGTGATTTTTATTTGTGTGATTTTTCATTTTTTTCAGATTTGAAATAATTGAATAATTGGTATAATTTCTTTTTGTTGGGGTTTTACAGGTAACATCTATCTTTTTCTTTACGAATTTTTGTGTAAAAGGTGATTTAGTTTTTTTTGTTTGATTTTGATTTTATTTCTACTTACTTTTCTAATCTGTGACCGAATTTCTTCTGACCTGTTTATTGGGGTTTTACAGGTAACATCTATATGTTTCTCTTCAAAGTTATGTGTAAAAGGTGATTTAGTTTTATTTTTTTTGGTTTGATTTTGATTTTATTTCTACTTACTTTTCTAATGTGTGACCGAATTTCTTTTAAACTCTTTGTCTGGGTTTTACAGGTAACATCTACATGTTTCTCTACAAAGTTGTGTAAAAGGTGATTTAGTTTATACCAGTTCTTATGATAGTTTGAGCTTGAAACTAATCATTTTTCAACATGAGTAATGTCGATTGACAATATTCAAGCAACCAAGAACATCACAAGTAATAGTTCAATATGTTGTGCAATGTCACATAGGCATTATGCGTGTCATCTCCATTTGTACAGTCACATTGTTATGTTATTATTTCATTTTTGTAAATATCATAGTTGTTAAAATCATTTTAGGTGTGTTGTTAAGTAGAAATAAAATCAAAATCAAACAGAAAAAACTAAATCACCTTTTACTATGATATTGGGGACTAATGTTTCATGATCATTTAAGATTTTCTTTTGTTTTTGGTTTTAATTATGGGGTTCATCCATTTAAAGTTCCATTTGGTTTATTTAAAAAATTGGAGTACTCATACGGGTTTGAGGATTACTATATGTTCGAGTTTTTTTTAAATGCACTTATTTTTTAAAATATATGATTTTTCTATTTTCACTGCATGTATTGTTGGTATGACACTATAAACCATAATCGAAGGCAAGGGGATTTTGTGGTCATTGGGTTGTCATTTGTGGCACTTAAAACTGTAGTTTAGGGACGGTTTGGGCCAGTTCATTGGGTTGTCATTTTTTTTCATCCCCCTAAAACAATTAATGTTGGTAAAGTGATCTATCCAGTAGTATTTTCTGTTCATTTGTGGCGATATTCTTAATTTTGTTCTTGATATCCATTTGTAAAAATCTGGGGAACAAAATTTAATGGACTTGAGTAAAGATAGTAGGAACTACTATTTTCAAATCTATATGATCTATAAAAAGTTTTTTGGGTCTTTTACTTTAACTTTGTACACTACCTGTTTGATCTAAATGATCAATATGTTCATATCTAAGTTTGTTTTAGTTATCACATTTTCTTATTATTTATGTTTTCAAGTATCCTCTTATAGATTTCCCGTCATTTATTTTCGATCAAGCATTACAAATGCGAATGGAGGTGCAGAGGAAACTTCATGAATAGATTGAGGTAAAAACCCTTGAATGTATTCATTTTATATATATCTTGATTGAAATATAGATCCCTAGAATCAAATATTACAGGGATGTTATAAGTCCATGTTGTAATAAAATAGTAAACTTAGATAGATTTCATTTAAAAACATCTTTAATTGCGTCGAGGAGCAATATGGTAAAAAATTAACAACCCTTGAAGAGAAAAAAGGTGATCAATTGAGAATATTTGGATTGTTTGAGAAATTTTAATTTCAATAGACAATATATGTATGATTTTGAATTATTTCTGAAATAATAGACCTCAAATGCTCAATTCCAATGAAGTGGAGCAATTCAATTGAAATTTATCGTCTATGTGACATTGATTAGTGATTGTTTATGTTATATATTCTATAATGGAATTGGTCATCTGAGATTGTATATGTTTGTTCATAGACATTGTATATAATTTTGTGTATGCACCCAAAGTATATGTGAAATTGATACATGTTTTGTTTTTGTAGAGCTACCATTGGTTAATTGCATTCACACTACACGTGAGGCAAGAATTGGTACACAAAATATTTTTTGGTACATCACGTGAGGTCTCTTCTACATATGGTGGCATTTCTATCGTTGAGTCGGACGCACTACTCAAGTATGTTTGTGCTTATTCTTTAATTGTGTGTGAATAAAACATATGTTTCAATTTCATACCTTACTATTAGGATCTATTTGAATGATTGGCGTCTGGGACAAATAAATTATGACATTGAGTTGGGTATGTACCCATAACATTTTGTTCTGTTGAGATGCTTCAGATATATTTATATTCATTAAAGGTATAAATAGTACCATAGTATAAATAGTACCACAGTCGACACGGGAATGCCACTAATATGGAGATTCTTACTATTTGGTGATTTGTTGTTCATGTTATAGTTTGCTCAGAATTGCATATTTCAATTCTCATCAGTATTTTTCAATATCTATTACTGGAGGTCTAACATACCACAGATGCCATAGCCATGCTACCAAATCCAACCAACTCCGGTTCGTCAAAACCCCAGGTGGAGAGTTGGTTTATCGCTGTACCAAGAAGAGGACATATGGCTCATAGTCCCCTGTTACTGGAAAGAGGTCTAGATTGCCCAATAACATAAGGGCAGTGAACCCGAAGAGGATAGTCCAGATTACCCATAAGTTTAATCTCGGTTTCATATCAGTTATCTCCCTTAAGAATGATTGATTCTTTAAAATAATTAATTTGATATAGTATTTTTTTAATCTTTGTGTGATGTTGCCTCAGCATTTGGCAAATGGGAATATGCTACTCACAAACAACCATTTTCCACCATATTTACACCATTATTTGTCTTGATATCTATTTATGTTCAACCTAATAATTGATCTTTATGGATTTTTAATAATCCAAGTCTCTGATAGGTATAAAAAGTGGAAGCTATGAATAACAATAAGTTTCATCATTTTTTTCATCATATTTTTACGTTTCCCATCTTCCTTAATATTTAGTACGGAATAAATCACTTAATACTAATAACACATTATACTTAAGTATACCTCTGTTTAGATAACAAATGGACTAATATTAAGTAAGATAGGAAATGTAAATATACTTAATACTAATACTAATATTAACAAATAGGCAACAAACCATCTCTGTTGGCAGGGGTGAAGGAGAGAGAAGATAAAGAAAGGAAAGAGCAAGTGAAGAAGAAGATAAGGTCACATAAATCCACCAAGGCCATCATTGAGAAGAAGAGAGGCTCAAAGAAGATTTTTCCCAGAACTGTCCTCGAAGCCCTTCACAAACGAATCGCCGCCTTACGTTGGGAATTTGCTCTCAAGGTCCATCACTCTCCACTATTTTCTTTACATTTTAAATGTTATATCTTTGCCAAATGAATGTATCAATTTCAACCTTATACACATTTCTTATTGAATTAATGTTATATCTTATTGACTTATAACAACAATTGGAAAAATAATAGAAATGATGATAAAGGTGTTTTCCCCCCTAATGGGCAATCTCTGCTGCACAGAAAGGGTGTTTACAAGCTATTAAGTGAGTGTTAAGTCCATGCTCACTTGGTGCCAAGCTTGAGCTGGTATAACTGTACAGGTAAAGGCTGTACAAGGCCAGGAGGCAAAAGCTTTTAATTTATACCTATTAGTATAAATTATTAAGTGATTTTGGTGTGGATGTGTTATTAATATAGCTTTTCATCATCTCTTACTTAATATTAGTCAATTTGTTATCTAAACAGAGGTATACTTAAATGTTATACCTCTGATACAACAAGTTATGTAAGATAATTTGTTTGCGTATATTTTGAATAGTTCGTCTAATGACTATTTGATGAATTTCTCAGGTCTCCATAATGCTTCTACAAAAAAATGAACCTCCAATATTGGCATGTGCTGTCAATGAAGTTTTCGCATCATTGAGGAGTGCCTACAGTCGAAAGAGAACTATAACAACTTTTTTCAAAACCATCACTTGCATGGACAGGTCCACCGTCCACAGTCCAAGGTGTGAATCTTCGAAGTAAAAATGAGCATAGAAATACAGAGGCAGGTCCAGAGTCTGTCCAAGTGTAGCAGATCGGGCCATGGCAGCAGTAGGTATGCTGATAGATCTGCATGGGGGAAGCTCATGTAGTAGAGGCGTGTCCACCAAGCTTTAGCAGGCATACTGCAACTTCTGTAATAGAGCAGGTATATGCTGCAACTTATGAAATTTGTATCTTTGATTTTAAGTTTTCGAAGACATATGGGTAAATTTGATTTTAAGTTTTCAAAGTAATAAATGAAAATTGATGTTCGATTTATTTTCTTTTTTTTTTCAGCGATTATAACGCATACGGGTAAATTACTTTGAAAACATCATCTTTTGAGTATTCTTGAATTATATCAAAGGTTACCAAGAGAAAAAGTCCATATATTCTTGAACTTCACAAGTATCGAGGAGGCAGCACTCCGAAGAAAATCTTTGACCGTAAAGACAAATCCAACTTCAGAAGGTAATCTCATTTCTCCTTTGTTCTACATTATTGAATCTAATTTTATGTTACTATTTTACATATGCTCATGTTTTCTTTTATATAGTGTTTGCATAGTGTTTCTTTTCAAATCTTCTATGACGTAGTTAACTTAAACTAAAGTAGGAATAAAATCTTCTTATAAGATTTGGGTCACGTCAATATTATGTTATAATAATAAGACGTAAAATTATTTTCACAAATTTTCAGTTCATCCAGCATATTATAAAAATTATCATATCGCATAATTTGTTTGTGCCCACCATGTTGTAATTATACCATTTGTTTTTTCCTTCGATTTTGTTCTGAAGCACTATCTTATTTCAATTGTGGAAATCACTACATTTATATTTATTTCTTCGAAGTTGTGTTGTGATTGGGGGGTTAATTGGTTCTTTTTTTTTTGAATTGTAAGTTCAGGACACTATTGAATGAAAATCTCTAGAAGGAGCATAATACGGAGAAGATATTTCAGGTAACGATTGGCATGGATTTTTGTTAAATTTGGTCAAATCATTCTACTAACATCAAACAGATATCCTTTCTCTCGGTTAATTGACCTACCTCCCTGTTATCTTTGTTAATGAGGATAAGGTTATGTTGCCGACGATAATGATGAATGCTGCTCAATTTCACGCTCGGTTTACGAGGCTTAAGAGGAAGATGATGGAGAAGAGGCCAGTGCATACGGCTACGCAATAGAAACAAAGGTACTGTTTCCGCTTCAAGGCTTAAGGAGTGTAATCACATTTTTTTCTTCGAGTTTTCTACTTTCTATCGAGTGACTTCTCTGGTTTGAGTTTTTTTTAAAAATATTTATGTTTATCCAAATATAGTTTTTTCAATAAATTAACCATATGGTTGGGCATCCAAGTTAGAGGAGAGAATGTGGTCCCGCACATTCTGCTCTCACCACGTGACGCAACACTTGGAAATATGTAGGTAATTTTATTGACATTGATGATAGTTTTCTATCGATTAACAACGTCGCTACTGAAAGCGCAGTCGATCTTTTGCTATTGGTTCCTGAGATGGAAAAGGTCTTAATGCAAAAAGACTTTTATTTGGATTAAGTAGTCTTCCCACTTTTCCAACATCTTCTGAGGTTATCTATGATTCAGATGCCTGGGTTATCTGCCTCATATATTTGAGAGAAGAAAGTAACAAACATCCAGATGCAGATTTCAACCGTTATAACATCTATTCGGAGTACCATAAGAAACTATTAGAGGATCATATAATGCTGAAAACTGCAACAAATAAGCCATCATTCGAAGAGAATGGTAAACCACATTATGACATAACACCATTCTAAAATCCCATTCGATTTGCTCAATAACAAAGAGAATCATCCTGGACAATAGAATTTCTTAACAGAATTAGAGAGAAGGGCAGATTGCGTCAGCAATCACTTTCAAGTGAGTTATCTGCCCCGTGAGTTATCTGACTCATCTTTTGAGTATTCTTGAATTATATCAAAGGTTACCAAGAGAAAAAAGTCCATATATTCTTGAACTTCACAAGTATCGAGGAGGCAGCACTCCGAAGAAAATCTTTGACCGTATAGACAAATCCAACTTCAGAAGGTAATCTCATTTCTCCTTTGATTCTCATGAGGCTTTTTTATAATTATGCTGATATTTATGGTCAGGTCATGAACAAGATGCACATATAAAGATTTTTGGTAAAAAGTCTCTTCTTAGGCGGCATGAAATAACTTCAACCATTTTCAGAGGTAAACCCAAAACCTCAAATCTTCAATACGTTGCTGATAAAGTAAAGGACAAGCTTGAGGGTTGACATGGCACTGATGTTTTTGTTGTTGGCAAAACTGAGCTTATTAAATGTGTGATACAACCTTCCCTTCTCTGTAATTTTATGCTATACAAATGACTTATAGGTCTTCTTAAGCAGGTTCAGGCTTGGATAATGAACTCTCTGTGGTCTGGTAGCACCCACAAACACCCTCTCTCATTGTGCCTTTGCAAACTACCTGCTCTCCCAAATCTGATTGTTGTTTGGATATCAAAAACATAATTTCCCTCATTAGACCTGCTAATCTCAAACAAACATTGGGACATCCTTGAAATTTATTTGAAATGTAAACTCGGGTCACATAAAGTTTGTCCAACATAAATATTCTTTGAAGTTTTTATTTAATAAGTTGGAAAAGTCACTCCCTCCCTCTCACTTTTTTTCTCTAAATGATTAAATTTATGTTTAAGTTCTTAGATTTGGTTTGTGAATATTACTCTGCATCTTTAAGAATTTTTTAGCGTTCCACGTATATGTTTCTTCTTTTAATTGCTAATTCTGATTTTAAGCCTATTTCTATATATTATTTTGAAATATGATCTTTAGGCTACTTTTCGTACATTCATTTATATCCATCACTTATATGTGTTCATTGAAATTGTTGGCTATCAAGAATACGGGAAAGTTAGAAAATATTATTTTCAATCATGAGTGTTCCTTATACCCTAGCTGATTGTTTGCTTTGTAATTTGATTAATAGGAAATACTATTTGGTGCATCTATCTTCTTCTTCTCGGTATGCCTCCATAATTGGTATGTTTTTATTTATAAATTTTCTTCTTTGGGTTTTCATATATAATTTGTTTTAATGTGATGAGCTGCCTTATATTGTGGCCTCTGTTTTTTAATTCACAGGGTTCAAAGCCATCCCCTTATCAAATGGAATTGAAAATTCTCCAAAGGCAACCAACCGAGATCTAACAACGCGAATAATAGGTTTTGGGACCTTATATGCATAGCTATGAATATTCATATTTTTTTAGTGTTTATAACTCTTATGTCAAAGCTGAGTTTGTTTCGTTTTGTGTCCATAGTATGATTAACACGCATTTCGGTGTTGGTGGTTGTTTAAAAGAGTAAGAAGTAACATGTAAAGGGTTGTTGTATTTCATTATAGAAGGTAAAATGATTCCCCACCCCATACTCACAACAGCCACTATATTTGTATTTCATATAGAAAGTATTCTTCTGAATTTCAATATTGATGTAGAAGGTTTCTTTAGTTGCAACTTTAAACTCTTGAGTTGCCATTTTTATGAAATTATATGTATGTTTTTATGTACTTCTAAGATGACTTACGAGTTTCTAAGTAAGAACAAAACCGAGTTTCATGCAGATAAACATCCTTCTCACATTGATCTCTGATTTTTTGAGGTAAAAAGAGAATTAAATCCCCATTTTCCCAGTTATTTAATATTCTTGGATGCCTAAATTAACTCCTTTTGGCAGGCTAATAAGATAACGTTTTTAAGTTTGGTTTTGAAGATCAATTTGGCATTTTTTTATAGATATTTATGGATTTTGGTGAAATTCAATCAATGTATATTTCTCACTGTAATACTGTAGGGTTTGTGAGTTATAGACTTTTAGTGTCTTTGTCTATTTTGGGATGCTCACAATTACATAGGACGATATTGTAGAATTTACTTATTAATATTTTGTATGTGAAAAGTAACATGTTTTTTTTTCACTATGACGAATCCAAGAAGTTATATGTCTAATGTGTTGTTGAAGACTAGATGTTATTATTTTTCTGTTTTTTTCCTTTTCAGTCCAAGTAGTAGAAATGAAGGATCTTGAAATCGAAAGTTGTAAAGATTGTTATACGAACATTTTTTTCGTATATTATAACCTATTCACATTCATTTCCATTATTCCTTTTCCATGGATGTACATTTAGTTATGTTGATTATCATTTTTTTGGATTATATGGTGTGTGGCTATGGGTGCGAGTGATTAATTCTAAGTTCAAAGGGTGGAGCTTTTCATAATGTTTTCTAAAATTTGGGGTTTAGTATTTTTACTATATTATCTACCACATAATTGGTTATATTATCATGTAATTTTATCTTTAGCTATTTTTAAACTTTTATTACTGTATAATGATTAATCATATGCCATTGTATGTTGGGTACAGACTTGAATTTTTTTTTCCCAAATGCCACTGACGTATGACCCTATCAACGAGGTACACTTTCAAAGCTTATCATCGTGCCTTCAGGCACGGGCATACCCTAGTATATATATATAGCAGGAGAGAAATATAAACGGGTCAGAGCCCGAGTTGTAAAAATATTTTAGCAAGTGTGTTAACCGTGCATAATAAATATAAATGCACTTATTTCATAATTTTAAAGTGGAGTTGCACTCCCGTGAAACCCCAACTCACCTCTCATCTAATAGCGCGCACCTATTCGCATCCTGGAGTCTTAATTAAGTTACCCCACCCATAAGGACAACCTAACTTAAAATAGGCACGGACTATACCCGCACGCCCCGCCATCCTAACATAACCCAAGGATCCTTCCCATTCTAATTACACTTAATTATTTTTACACATAAGTGACATACTCGGCTTAATTAATTCCAAATTTATAACTTGAACACTTAACCATCTTATTACTTTACATATTAACATTTAACTACATATTAAGAGTTTATTCTCTATATAACATGCACAATTTAATAAGGACAAAACCTCTCTTTACTCCCAACATTGCACTACGTTTCGTGAGTGGGGCGTCTCGCAAAGCGAAATCCAAACAAGGAACCCCCCTCCCCCCCGTTACACTACTCCTTGACAATGTCAATCGTAGGGATTGGTTATGTCATACACATAATCCTACTCTTACAACTATCAAAATTAGATTACTCTCTAAGAGTGACCTCAATGTCTCCAATAAATATCCTTGGGATGATGTAACCGAAACATACCTTAAATGAGATACATCAACCCCAACAATCTAGTACACCGTAGTCATCCAGGCTGTACACCATAGAACTTTTATATCCTTCACCTATAGGATATGTATAAGTATATATGTATTTACTCTAAACGTATATATAGATACAATGATTCGTTCCCATAGCCAAGTGTACATACCACATATGATGTACAATGGCCATTCACATAATATACCCGGCTATATATATCACCGATAAACTGCACCATGCTATCATCCTCCCAGTGCCCATCTCACGTAGCAATACTGGGGACCACCTGGCGGGGCTAAACGACACCCATCCTCGTGATATACTCACGCACACCACGTCCCGAGAAGCGGTCATATCTCCTAACCGGCAATGAGACAAAACATACCCACCACGTCTCATCCCAAAAATACAAATCACATAATAACACACTGGACGACTATGACCTGGGGGATATCCACACTCTGCTCCTCGAGCCAGGGTGCTCACCCTCAACGCGCGCAACTTCCCAATGATAGCATGAGCGGGGTATGCTTAACCACATAAGTATATATACCATTCACATACACAATAAATATACATCCATATGATCCCATCATATAATTAATCCATCATATACGGTTTAGATATCCACCACATGAGTATACGCATATAGCCATATTTATACTGTTATACATATATCCACATATCCACATAAATATACACACTATTTCTCATCCGTATATATAAGAATTATAAACTCGACCATAAGTATACATAGTCCTCAATATACTAGCCGTCGTCCCCTCACATTTTATTTACCTCGATATGTGAATAAAATCCCTCACTTGGAGCATATTCATTCATTTCTCCTATAATATAAATAATCTTCCAACATAGATATATCTCCACATTAAGGTTATCACCCAAAGTTTTGTTTAGGAAACTATCACTACACGTCTCATTTACATCCTAAAGTACATCCATATTTCTAATACTAATTTCGACTATTCGTATACATATAACTAATAGCCTATAAACCTCAAGCTTATCTCAAGTCCATTTCAAGTATTGGAGTTCCAATTATTACTCCCACACAATTATATGTATAAACTATCCTCACTAGAATTTCACTACAACCTATCCTAATTGATAGTACGATCCAATCATTTCGAATTTCGCCTATGGTTCAATTTCTCTTATGAACCCTTAATCCTATTGCATAACAATTTATTCCTCAATCTAAACATTACTAAGAATACGCGACCACTCTATCTCGTCGGTCCCCAATCTTAGCCTAAGTGGAATCCTATTACAATACGGATTCGGTACACACGCCTTGGCCTATTATTTCGAGCCATGCCCTCACCACTCTCTCTCAAAGAGTCCCCAAATTGTATCCTAATAGCATCCTAACTCTATAAAGGTTTGGTACAAATATCGGCCTAGCATTTCACAACATACCCTCACGACTCTCTCTAAGAGTTCTTAACCTCACATCATATCTATACTCACTTTTGATTTATATTTAGGATTTCCAATCCCAACGAGGTCTCCCACTATCTCCATAAACACGCACAACTCCAATGCATGCACGCAAACATATCCCTTCCTTAAACTATTTAAAGAAGTCTCCATAATCATAATAATTGAGAAACCCCTTGTAAGTCTCTAAAACATAACTCTCACATCATATAATCATGTCCCAAATCGATAAATCCAACCAAAAAGAGTTAGAAATCATTGTAGAGAAAATTCCTCAAAATGCCCTATTTCCGAATCGATTCGGACCTATTCCGAATCAATTCGGCCCAACGAATTGATTCGTCCTCCAGGGCAAATCGATTCGGGTCCAAAGACCTGGGCGTCTGTCTCAGGCCGAATTGATTCGCCTTGGGTCCGAATTGATTTGGTCAATTCAAACCTGCCAATTTGCCTAGGCCGAATCGATTCTCTTAAGGGACGAATCGATTCCGGTCTGCAGATTATGAAGGGTTCTTCTTCTTCAATAAAACCCACGAATCCTAAACCCTAAAATTTCCCTTCTAGCCCCTAATCCTTCATCCTATCATGATTTTAAACCAATAATTCAACCAAAATCTGATCCTAACCCTTTCTACACCATCAAACACATATTTAAACATTGATTTCAAGATTAAACACAAAAATATAGGTTTTAATATTAATACCCAAAATCCATTTCTTTTTTCCAGAAATTATGAAATGAAATACACAAATGAAATATTTAGCAAGATTAAACACTTGGCTTGAGATTGTAGATGTTAGATCGTCCCCCGGATCGCATTTGGGCCGGAATCTCCAAGCTTTTCTTCCTCTCTCTCTCTTCCTTCTTCTTCCTTATTTCCTCCTTTCTCTTTTCTTTTTATTTCCCTCTTCTCACAAATGAGAAGGGCTGAAATCGTAAGCCCTTAAATCCCTTAAAGAAATAAACCCAGTTTTAAATGTTAATACACACTTTAAAAGACTCGTTTACTCCAATTCGAGACAAACTGACTTAAAAATATTTCGGAGCTAAAATAAAACCTAAAGACAGTCATTTTGACTATCTCGACCCTTCCGACATTAATGGTACACTCAAAATTATCATCCGAAATACTTTGAAACATTCTCTATTTTTGGACTTCAGTTCCGAAATTTTAAAATTCTCCAATGTAATTAAATTTTATTTCTCCCAAAATTAAATTTCTCGGTCCCAAAATCGTGGGGTGTTACACACTCCCCCCCTTACAAGAATTTTTCTCGCGAAATTTGAGATATGCCTAGGACTTCCATCTCATCTAGTCCTTACATCTACCCTCTAGATCACTATGCCGATCATTCCCAGTTCTCACGTCGAACCACGTAGATTTTTAAAATCAAACTAGCTACCCAGGGCGCCCATACACCCTGTACGTCGAGCTCAACTCGTACCATAATAACTCGGCACCACTAGCCTCAATTCGTAATATAGATCTCAGTAATATAATCTATAGCAACATATTAAGTATATAAAAGTTTGAAATTCCCACTGGTTGAACTCTTCTCAATTCCTGACACTAGCTACCTTTGTGCGGGGGAGGTCTCGCAAGAGAAATCCAAACAAGGAACCCTCCCAATACACTACTGTGTAGCTATGTCGGGGATTGAGATTAGTTGAACCATGGTTAATGTTTTATAAAAGATTTTCAAATTATAAATATTGCCCAAAGGCCTATGTAACAATATAATATAAAACAATTCCATGTGTTTCGACATGCCAAACAAACACCTTATGTTTAAGACACAAGGCCTTAACAAATACAATACTCTAACCAATACCTAGTTCTCAATACTAGCACGACTATGAGCTAAATTTTCCACTCAAAGTAAATCTACTAAGCTTTGAACCTTTCAGTTATACAATTCCTTACATCACATCAACACCTTTCCACAAGATAATTTCTTCCCTCATTGGAACACTAGAATTACCTGTCCCAACCTACCCGTAACCTAACAACCTTAACATTTCACACTCCCTAAATCAATAGAGCAACTCTCTAATATCTCCTTAGAAGACGGTTTAATATCCCAACAAGGTGTCGTATAAAGACCACACTTTCTCACTACTCCCCAAGGCCTAATTCTCCTCAAAGAAATATCTTCTTCATAAATCCTTCCTAACCATCCCGAAGGACAAGACGCTGTTGCGACTACCAAAACTCCCTCAGTCCTACTCAATGAACCTAAAACTTTAAATTTCTCACTCCCTCTTCCCAGAAGGCAATACTCCCGATATTGGGACAACTCCACACACCTAACATTGGTAAAAGTCACCAACACCAGGTATCCTAACAAATGTTGAAGAATTTCTCAATCTAAACCTCCTAAGAGCTCCTTACTCTCTCCTCATCAGTACTTACCTTATCGATCACGAAACTCTCCATCTTATCTCTGCCTGAGTCATGAAAAGAAATATCTCAAATAAAAGCATACCCAAAATCTGTTATGGGTATTACATCTCTTATCTAGTCAAATCAACGTCTAAGATGAAGGCAACTGTTTCAGAACGTCATTCGAGCGAGTACCTCTCGCAGAACATGATAAACGTAGGCAACACAACAATCCTACTAGTAGGGCTTTACGTCAAAAACGTCAACGAAAGAATGCATAAAACATGCACAGATCCTAAAGACTCTAGAACCTGATGCTCTGATACCATCTGTGACAACCCGCTTAAAATAATAACGGATGGCCAGCCCTATACTACCTTAAATCAGGAAACTCAGATGGCTCAATCTCAACATCAACTGACAATACTATATAGTGTAAGACTAACTACCTGAAATCATATAAGCGAGATGTTAAAATTTAAATAAAACACACCATGAATAACAAACCAACACTGTAGAACTACTAATGAAGAAGAAATGCATATGTACTAAAATAAAGGAAATGCTAGAATAAAATGAAATGAGTGTATACAAATGAGTATACCCGAATAAGCTGTCGTGTCACAGACAATACAATAACTGAATTGGAAAAATATAAACATCTATAAATATCCCTTGGGTATAAACCCGATATACAATATGAATCCTACCTAGATTCTTAAGGAAATAGAGGCGACTACAATCTACGTCCTGCAACATTCCGCACCTGTTACGGCTCCCAAGACTCTGGATAGAAGGGCATCCGGCATCCATGTGGTGGGACACCTGTAGTAATATATATATATATATATATATATATATATATAGCAGGAGAGAAATATAAACGGGTCAGAGCCCGACTTGTAAAAATATTTTAGCAACTGTGTTGACCGTGCATAATAAATATAAATGCACTTATTTCATAATTTTAAAGTGGAGTTGCACTCCCATGAAACCCCAACCCACCTCTCATCTAATAGCGTTCACCTATTCACGTCCTGGAATCTTAATTAAGTTACCCCACCCATAAGGACAACCTAACTTACAATAGGCACGGACTATACCCGCACGCCCTGCCATCCTAACATAACCTAAGGATCCTTCCCATTCTAATTACACTTAATTATTTTTACACACAAATGACATAATCGGCTAAATTAATTCCAAATTTATAACTTAAACAATTAACCATCTTATTACGTTACATATTAACATTTAACAACATATTAAGCGTTTATTCTCTAAATAACATGCACAATTTAATAAGGACAAAACCTATCTTTACTCTCAACATTGGACTACGTTTCATGCATGGGGTGTCTCGTAGAGCGAAATCCAAACAAGGACCCCCCCCCCCCTCCGTTACACTACTCCTTGACAATGTTAATCATAGGGATTGGTTATGTCATACACATAATCCTACTATTACAACTATCAAAATTAGATTAATCTCTAAGAGTGACCTTAATGTCTCCAATAAATATCCTTGGGATAATGTAACCGAAACATTCCTTAAATGCGATACATCAACCCCCAACAATCTAGTACACCATAATCATCCAAGATGTACACCATAGAACTTTTATATCCTTCACCTATAGGATATGCATAAGTATATATGTATTTAATCTAAACATATATATAGATACAATCATTCATTCCCGTAGCCAAGTGTACATACCACATAAGATGTACAATGGCCATTCACATAATATACCCGGCTATATATATCACCGATAGACTGCACCATGCTATCATCCTCCCAGTGCCCATCTCACATAGCAATACTGGGAACCACCTGGTGGGACTAAAAGACACCCATCCTCGTGATATACTCACGCACACGACGTCCTAGGAAGTGGTCATAGCTCCTAACCGACAATGAGACGAAACATACCTACCACGTCTCATCCAAAAAATATAAATCACATAATAACGCACTGGACGAATATGACTTGGGGAATATCCACACTCTGCTCCTCGAGCCAGGGTGCTCACCCTCAACGCGCGCAACTTCCCAATGATAGTATGAGCGGGGTATGCGTAACCACATAAGTATATATATCATTCACATGCACAATATATATATATACATCCATACGATCCCATCATATAATTAAACCATCATATACGGTTTAGATATCCACCATAAGAGTATACGCATATAGTCATATTTATACAGTTATACATATATCCACATGTCCACATAAATGTACACACTATTTCTCATCTGTATATATAAGATTTATAAACTCGGCTATAAGTATAAATAATCCTCAATATACTAGCCGTCGTCTCCTCACATTTAATTACCTCGATATGTGAATACAATCCCTCACATGAAGCATATTCATCCATTTCTCCTATAATATAAATAATCTTCCAACATAGATATATTTCCACATTAAGGTTATCACCCAAAGTTTTGTGTAGGAAACCATCACTACACATCTCATCTATATTCGAAAGTACATCCATATTTCTAATACTAATTTCGACTAGTGGTATACATATAACTAATATCCTATAAACCTCAAGCTTTTCTCAAGTCCATTTCAAGTATTGGAGTTCCAATTGTTAATCCCACACAATTATATGTACAAACTATCCTGACTAGAATTTCAAAACAACCTATCCTAATTGATAGTACGATCCAATCGTTCTGAATTTTGCCAATGGTTCAATTGCTCTTGTGAACCCTTAATCCTATTGCATTACAATTTATTCCTTAATTTAAACATTACTAAGGATACGCGACCACTCTCTCGCGTCGGTCCCCAATCTTATCCTAAGTATAATCCTATTACAATACGAATTCAGTACACACGCCTTGGTCTACGATTTCGATCCATTCCCTCACCACTCTCTCTCAAAGAGTCCCCAAATTGTATCCTAATAGCATCCTAACTCTAGAAGGATTCGGTACAAATATCGGCCTATAAATTCACAGCGTACCCTCACGACTCTCTCTAAGAGTTCTTAACCTCACATCATATCTATACTCACTTTTGATTTATATTTAAGATTTCCAATCCCAATGAGGTCTCCCACTATCTCCATAAACACGCACAACTCCAATGCATGCACGCAAACATATACCTTCCTTAAACTATGTAAAGAAGTCTCCATAATCATAATAATTGAGAAACCCCTTGTAAGTCTCCAAAACATAACTCTCATATCATATAATCATGTCCCAAATTGATAAATCCAACCAAAAAGAGTTAGAAATCATTATAGAGAAAATTCCTCAAAATGCCATGTTTTCGAATCGATTCGGCCCAATTCCGAATCAATTCGGCCCAGCGAATCGATTCGGCCTCCAGGGCGAATCGATTCGGGTCCAAAGACTTGGGCATCTGCCTCAGGCCGAATCAATTCGCCTTGGGTCTAAATCGATTTGGTCAATGCAAACCTGCCAATTTGCCTAGGCCGAATCGATTCTCTTAAGGGGCGAATCGATTCCGGTCTGCAGATTTTGAAGGGTTCTTCTTCTTCAATAAAACCCACGAATCCTAAACCCTAAAATTTCGCTTCTAACCCCTAATCCTTCATCCTATCATGATTCTAAGCCAATAATTCAACCCAAATCTGATCCCAACACTTTCTACACCATCAAACACATATTTAAACATTGATTTCAAGATTAAATCCAAAAATCTAGGTTTTGATATTAATACCCAAAATCCATTTGTTTTATCCACAAATTATGAAAGGAAATACACAAAAGAAATATTTAGCAAGATTAAACACTTGCCTTGAGATTGTAGAGGTTGGATCGTCCCCGGGATCGCATTTGGGCCGGAATCTCCGAGCTTTTCTTGCTCTCTCTCTTCCTTCTTCTTCCCTCTTTCTTCCTTTCTCTTTTCTTTCTATTTCTCTCTTCTCACAAATGAGAAGGACTGAAATTGTAAGCCCGTAAATCCCTTAGAGCAATAAACCCAGTTTTAAATGCTAATACACACTTTAAAAGACTCGTTTACTCCAATTCGAGTCAAACTGACTTAAAAATATTTCGGAGCCGAAATAAAACCCAATGACAGTCATTTTGACTATCTCGACCCTTTCGGGATCGATGGTACACTAAAAATCATCATCCGGAATACTTTGAAACGTTCTCTATTTTTGGACTTCAATTCCCAAATTTTAAAATTCTCCAATTTAATTAAATTTTATTTCTCCCAAAATTCAATTTCTGAGTCCCAAAATCGTGGGGTGTTACACTCTCCCCCCTTTACAAGAATTTCGCCTGCAAAATTTGAGATATGTCTAGGACTTCCATATCATCTAGTCCTCACATCTACCCTCTAGATCAATATACCGATCATTCCCAGTTCTCACTTCAAACCATATAGATTTTAAAAATCAAACTAGCTACCTAGGGCGCCCATACACCCTGTACGTCGAGCTCAACTCGTACCATAATAAATCGGCACCACTAGCCTCAATTCGTAATATAACTCTCAGCAGTATAATCTTTAGCAAAATATTAAGTATATAAATGTTTTAAATTCCCACTGGTTGAACTCTTATCAATTCCTGACACTAGCTACCTTCGTGCGGGGGAGGTCTCGCAAGCGAAATCCAAACAAGGAACCCTCCCAATACACTAATGTGTAGGTATGTCGGGGATTGAGATTAGTTGAACCAAGGTTAATGTTTTATAAAAGTTTTTCAAATTATAAATATTACCTGAAGGCCTATGTAACAATATAATATAAAATAATTCCATGTCTTTCGACACGCCAAACAAACACCTTATGTTTAGGACACAAGGCCTCAACAAATACAATACTCTAACCAATACCTAGTTCTCAATACTAGCAAGACTATGAGCTAAATTTTCCACTCAAAATAAATCTACTAAGCTTTGAACCTTTCAGTTATACAATTCCTTACATCACATCAATACCTTTCCATAAGACAATTTCTTCCCTCATTGGAACACTAGAATTATCTGTCCCAACCTACCCGTAACGCAATAACCTTAACATTTCACACTCCCGAAATCAATAGAGAAAATCTCTACTATCTCTTTACAAGACGGTTTAATATCCCAAAAAGATGTCGTATAAAAACCACACTTGCTCACTCCTCCCCAAGGCCTAATTCTCCTCAAAGAAATATCTTCCTCATAAATCCTTCCTAACCATCCCGAAGGACAAGACGCTATTGCGACTACCAAAAACTCCCTCAGTCCTACTCAATAAACCTAAAATTTAAATTTCTCACTCCCTCTTCCCAGAAGGCAATACTCCCGATATTGGGACAACTCCACACACCTAACATCGGTAAAAGTCACCAACACCATGTTTCCTAACAAATGTTGAATAATTTCTCAATATAAGCCTCCTAAGAGCTCCCTACTCTCTCCTCATCAGTACTTACCTTATCGATTACGAAACTCTCCTTCTTATCTCTGCATGTGTCACGGAAATAAATACGTCAAATCAAAGTGTACCCAAAATCTGTTATGGGTATTACATCACTTATCTAGTCAAATCGACGTCTGAGACGAAGGCAACTGTGTCAGAACATTATTCGAGCGAGTACCTCTCATAGAATAAGATAAACTTAGGGAACACAACAATCCTACTAGTAGGGCTTTATGTCAAAAATGTCAACGGAAGAATGCAGAAAACCCGCATAGATCCTAAAGACTCTAGAACCTGATGCTGACCTTTCTGGAGGGGTAGCCACCTAAGTTGCGATTCTGGCAGAGACGATTCTGTCATGGAAAGTGCTGCTAGAGCTTGTTATGGCACAGTCAGGCTTACCAACTGCTAAGAGCATGAGTTTGGAGGAGTTACCCTCTAAGGGTGTTACAATGAGGGAGGTGGGGAAGTTTCTCTCCTCCTCCCAGAAGGAGGGTCCTCATCTATATGAGGAGCTACAAGACCCCTAATCGCATGAAGTAAATGAGAAGTCATACCTCGAGGGGTATATCCCACCAAAATTTATCAAGTCCAACGGCAAAGGGGAGAACCCTAGAGAACATGTGAATAGGTTCATTGAGTACTTGGGAGTGAATGTTGGTGACAATTATCTGAGGTTGAGGTAATTCTCTAAGACCCTCATAGCTAAGGCTTACACATGGTATTCCCATTTGGCACCTAATAGCATACCTACTTTGGAAGAGAGGCACGGGCAGTTCCTTAAGAAGTTCTTCCTATAGGAGGATGAATTCACATTAAGGTATCTAGCACAAGAGGTCTAGAAACCTGGGGTACAGTTAATGAAGTACATTAAATAATTTGGCGAGAGAGCCTTATATGTGTATGAGGATGTGTTAGAGGCAAGGTTTGTGAAAATATGTGTCGAGGGACTGTTGGAGGAATACAAGTTGCACTTGATCAACGAAACTAGAGACGGAACTTTTAGAGAGTTCACTAGGGCTTCCAGCAAAATAGTTATGATTATCAATCCAATGGCCCCGGGTTGGAGGACGCAGGTGCCACAGACTTTTAGGAGGTTTCAAGTTTTGAGGAGGCAGACAGTTAACTATGTGGATGGGAATCCCATAGGAAAGTCATTAACCTTAATTTGGTAAAATTTGGTTTGGCCTAATATGCAAAAATTAAATATTTATTGTTAGGCAAATTTCTAGGACTTGTACTAATTGATTTTTGGGCTTAAAGTAAAAATTCAAAATTTTGATTTTTAGTATAATTTTAATTTTGAGAAAATTAAAATTTGTTTTACTTTTATTTTAATTTGTGTAGAAATTAATTTTTAATTTATATAGATTTTTAGTTGAACCATCTCTATTCCGCATGTATTGGGAAATTAATGATATTTAATTAAGTTAATTAAATTATACCCAAACTAATTTAGCACCAAATTAAACAAGAGTAGTGAATTAAACAATATTTTATCTGTTAGTCCTAAGCATGCATTCTAGGTGATTTTTCAAGATAAAATAAATTCGCAACACACTACACCGCGATGTACGAGGAAAACCCACAAAGGGAAAACCTTGGACGACCCCTAGCCTTAAGTCCACTAAGTATGGAATTTTACAAATACAAGACAGATGACTTACACAACTCGACTCGACTCCCGTCAATCCCCTGACGCATCTTCTTATATCAACCTCTACTTAGCCGACAATCCCGGATTCCACCAGAACCTTGGAATCCACCTATAAAGCTTTTGGGAACAACCGTCAACCACACATGGTGCCTTTCACCATGTGAGAATTGCATAGAAAAAACAAGTCTTCTTCTTTTCGGGAAGTAGAAGTGAACCCAAACTTCTCTTCTTTGAGGTGTATAGAAAAACTCGGTGGCAAACACTCCAAGCAGAGATACATATGAAGAAACTTTGAATAAATAAACTATGGGTGTATAAACCTTGATTTTGTTCTAGGGATTAAAATATTTTTACAAAAACAAAGGGACTTTTCTTGGAAGAATTTTATCTAAAAAACTATCTTAGATGTATGAAAAATTCTTAGAAAAAAGTGTCTTCCCTCACATATTAAAACTGGTACAAAGTTGTGGGGTAGTGGGGGGTTAAAAATGAAAACTGGCAAAAAAACGGACAAACTAAAATCTCGTTTGAAATCTCGTTCGAACAAAATCTTGTTCGAATGACCTTAACTTTGGTGGGAGTACCACTCGAGGCGGGAGGACCCCTATAACAATTATGCGAGAGCACCACGGTGAATAATAAAGTTGAGAAATATAATGATACGGGGTTAATTTAATTAAATTACCAACATGGGGATTGGTTATTTAGAATCATATTGATGTGCATTGTGAATCACAATTATTTACGATAGTTAGTTTTGTGCTATCTCGTTTAATTATATTTCGTTTAATTATAATATGATATTGTGATATTTATCTCGTACATTACTATTGTCTGGAGTCCGGGATCCTATTTGAGGTGAGTAGTGTGTATTCATGCTTGGGGCTCTGACCTCGTGCGTTGTCTAATTTTTTCAGGATAGGTTTTGGAGAAGTTACAAAGGATTTTTTTGGAGATTTTCATTTGGAGATGCAGCTGGAGTTATTTACTTTAAGATTAATAGTTTAGTTTAGTTTCCATTTCTTCGCATTTAATTGTATGGTTTTATTTGAGATATTCATTATGAATTCAGATCATTCGATTTTATATTATTAGAGACTGGATTATTAATTAGGAGTTTTAGCATGTGATGGATAAAATACAAATCATATTATAGTCAATTTCATGCTTTCAAAGTGTAAGATTGTGAACATTAAAGCATTTCTCAAACATTCAAAACCAATTTAATGAAAAAAACTTGTTTCCACTTTGTTAGCGTTTTTGAGAGTTTCTCAACACCCTGATTTACGATAAACAAACACGCAAGCATATACTCAACAAACTAACAAATGAAAAATTAATTAATGAACAACAAACAACAAAAAATCAGATCCCCAAATCGCAGAATACCTGTCGATGAATACCATCATCCCCGAATACCTGTTGAAGAACAAACTAACAAAAAAAATCAGATCATCCCCAAATCGTTGAAGAACAAACCAATAAAAAAAATTACAAAAATAGATCCCAAAATGATGTGTGTGTGCGTGTGTGCGCGTTTGTGTGTGATAGATTGCGTGCGTGTGTTTGTGTTTCTGTGTGCGTGTGTGAGTGATTCTGTATGCGTGTGCGTCTGTGTGTGCATGTGTGTGAGCGGGGAAGGGGGAGGGGGGTTTACCAGGGGAGGGAAGGGTCTCCATCCGGAGCCGGAGCAGGATTGCCCTGTGTGTGTGTGTGTGTGTGTGTGTGCGTGTGTGTGAGTGGTGAAGGGGGGAGGGGGATTTACCAGCGGCGGGAGGGGGAGGGATCTTTGTTGAGGGGAAAGTGAGAGAGAGAGAGAACCGTTTAAGGTGAGAGAGTGAGAGTGAGAGAGAACCGTATGAGGATATCGGGGAGAAATAAAAAAAGGTTAAGGGGGAAATGAAAAAGTGGGCTTAAAATTCAAATTTTCATAAGAATTCATCTCAACCCTTAATTTTGAAAAACTGTCTTTTGATGTGGCACTCACCCTCACCCTTAAAAATGTACACATTTTCAAAAACCAACCTAACTTATATATATATATAATTTTTCTAGATATTTTTTGGATTTGAGGACTCTTAGAGAGTTTTATGTTTTGAGGACTCTTCTAAACGGCCCAAGACTTATATATACTCATATTAGAAGTCTTTTAGTTTTCTGAATTCCGAATATAAAAACCAACATATTTAATTATTAAAAATAATTAAATCCAAAATTTTATTTTTCTCTAATTTTTGAATTAATTAAATAATTAATAAAAAGACAGGGTGTTACATACTTCCCATTAGCAAAGGAATTTTGTCCTCGAAATTAGACGAAGGATAAATATCAAATATAAATACCGAAACATAAAAAAAGGCTCACACACGCTTACTCATTAAATGCCATAATTAGGCGCCCATACACCCAATACTACGCACATTACCCCAGAAACAACAAAATAATATAAACAACTTTATATATATATAACTATGAAAGTAACGGCGTACCACACGCTCTCACAAATCACCACTCGATTTTATTTTCGATAATCTTCGCAACACATAAATCCTCAAATCAAATCACATTGCAACATCGATATAATAGATACCCAAAAATTTATACAAATGATCTTCCAAATAATTAACGTCTCCAAAATCATCTCTAAGGATCCTCATATCAAGCTTACTAATTCTAAGCTCAATGCCTACAACGTCCTTAACACAAAATTATATATCTCCAAGAAACACATCTAACACGTATGCTAGACCCTCTACCTTAAGGAGTACGAATAAATAAAGTGAATCAAGGATCGATAGTTCATAAGTTAAATGGAATCATAACCTACGAGACCTAATATCATGCTCTCATACCATCTGTCACACCCTGCTAAAATCTTGCGTCAACCACCACCAAATCTAAGCCGAGCGTGACTAAATAAAATTCCATTCTTAGAATGAGACTTAAATAAATCAATCCACAAGATAAATAACATAATCAATCCTAATGATAACAACTAACGGTGCTATAAGAGATCCATCACATGCTAAAACTCCCAATTAATAATCCAATCTCCAATAATTTATAACCGAATGATCTGAATTCATAATTAATTTCTGAAATAAAACAATACCATTGTGGAACAGAATGGCCCACCAAAACAATAAAAAGAGTCTAAATAAACATGACAAGGAATGGAAACTAAACTAAACTACTAAGCGTAAAATAAATAACTCCGACAGCATCTCGAAATGAAAATCTCCAAAAAAATCCTATGCAACTTCTCGAAAACTTATCCTGAAAAAGTTAGATAACGCACGAGTTCAGATCCCCAGGCATGAATACACACTACTCACCTCAAATAGGATCGTGGAATCCAGACTGCAGCATTATTCGAGATCAATATCACAATATAATATTTTAATTAAACGAAATATAATTAAACACAATAGCACAAAAATGACTATCCTTAATAATTGTTATTCACAATGCACACCAATTTGATTTTAAATAACTAATCCCCATGTTGTTAATTTAATTAAATTAACCCCATAGAATTATATTTCTACACTTTATTATTCATCGCGATGCTCCCACATAATTATTATAGCGGTCCTCCCGCCTCGGGTGGTACTCCCACCAAAGTTTTACACTTTCCCTTGTCAAAACGACCGTTGATCCATCTAAACTGTTGACCCCGCAATTTGACAGGGTTCCAAACAAGACACAACATAAAATGCCAACTGACCCGTTTAAACCGTCGGTCCCTGCTATTTATGTCGCCCATGTTTTAATACCCATTATTATCTGAGGCATTAACTTTGATTTCTCAATTTCACAATTAACAAATTATCCCACCCTTTGTATCGATGTGAGATCCTCAAAATACCCCTTAGTCTCATACCTAAAGGTTCCCAAAGTACACGTACGTCTTATCCTACATATAGGAAGAATTACTAACGTTGATCACGTCTCAGTCTCATGTCTAGGCTAAAGAAATGACGATAAAGCGTAAAAATCTTCCCCACCCTGGAATATAGAGTAAGCAAAAATTTAGATTAACTAGTCACATACTTAGCAAGTGTAAATTATGACCAAGGCCTATCCACAAGTCCCATACCTAGTAAGCATCCTAAAATAGGGTAGCAAAACACTACCCAAAAGTCCCTCGTCCCCGCGATGGCAGTAGTGATAGAAACAAATCACACCAAAACAAAATTCAATATGCACAACATAGCAATTTAATCACAAAGTCCCAATTTAATTTAATTCATTTAATAACACCGTCGTTAACTTCTACACAATTAACTCCATTAAAAAATGTTAAATTATTTAACATCAAAATAATCATCAATATGACATAATCGTTTTCATTTATAAATCATTTACTTCTTATAAGTGTAAACGCGTCTCATTAATCATAAAAATAATCGCCATAAAATTCTACAAGAGGACCAACATCGAATATCATAAAAATCCAAAAATCTAACCTACTCATCCAAGGGTTTCAAAGATAAATTCATATTAAAAAAAATCACAAAAACAGTCCCATAATTAAGAGTCCACTTTCTCTAATTAAGTTACTAATTGATTTTGATCAAAAACACAATATTAAGGTTTTAGACTACACTTAAAACCCATAATACTAAAGAAAAGGAATACATTATTCATGTTTGTGATTTAGATGAAGAAGATCTGAGTTGACAGTTGGATTCCTCTAGAAAAATTAACAAAGAGTCGTTCTCGAAAAATCTTGATAAAACACCAATTTAGCCTTCAAATATTGAGTCAAACACTTGATTAAGTTTGGGGATATAGTTTGTAGATGAAAGGGAATAATTTAGGAGAGGTTTTCTGGCTGAAATGTTGATGAAAAAGTGATTTGAAAATCCAAGCCACGAATTTGTTGTGATATATAAAGGATTAAGAGTATGATTAAGAAAATAGTTCTAATCAGATATAAATAGTAAAAAAAATATTCCAGGCGATTAGACCTTTGGAATGGGCTGAAATTTGGGGGCATAGTAGCTGAAGAAGAGAGTAAGCTGCCCAAAAAAAATTCAGTTCTATCGGAAGGTGGAATATATATATATATATATATATATATATATATATATATATATATATATATATATATATATATATATATATTTTTATGATTTGTGGACTCTTAAAGAGTTTTATGTGTCTAGGAGTCTTCTAAGCGGCCCAAGACTTATGTATGAGACCTAAGATCGTGCTCCGATACTGTCACATTGCTCTAAATTCTAGCGTTGGCTGCCACCAAAACTAAGTCGGGCTTGAGTAAATAAAATACCATTCTTAGTATGAGACATATATGAGACATAAATAAATCAATCCACAAGACAAATAACAGAATCAATCGCAATGATAACAACTAATGGTGCGATAAGAGATCCATCACATGCTAAAACTCCCAATTAATAATCAAATCTCCAATTATATAAAACCGAACGATCTGAGTTCAGAATGAATATTTGAAGTAAAACTATACAATTGTGGAATAGAATGCCCCACCAAAACAACAAACTTAGTCTCAATATAAATGCAAAGTAATGAAAACTAATCTAAATTACTAAGCGTGAAGTAAATAACTCTAGCTGCACCTCCAAATGAAAATCTCCAAAAAAATCCTATCCACCTTCACGAAAACTTATCCAGAAAAGGTTAGAGAACGCATGAGGTCAGACCTCCGAGCATGAATACACAGTACTCACCGAAAATAGGATCCCGAAATCCAGACAGTAGCATTATATGAGATAAAAATCACAATATAATATTTTAATTCAATGAAATATAAATAAACGCGGAAGAACAAAACGAGCTATCCTCAATAATTCTTATTCACAACGCACACCAATATGATTTTAAATAACTAATACCCATGCTGTTAATTTAATTAAATTAACCCCATATCATTATATTTCTCAACTTTATTATTCATTGTGGTGCTCCCGCATAATTATTATAGCGGTACTCCCGCCTCGAGTTCTATTCCCACCAAAGTTTTACACTTCCCCTTGTTAAAATGACCGTTTATGCATTTAAACTGGAAATCCTACAATTTGACAAGGCTCCACACATGACATAAAATGCCAACTGACCCGTTTAAACTGTCGGTCCCCGCTATTTATGTCGCCCAGGTTTTAATACCCATTATTATCTGAGGCATTAACTTTCATTTCTCAATTTCACAATTAACAAATTACCCCGCCCTTTTTATCGATGTGATATCCTCAAAGGTATCCCTTAGTCGCATACCTAAGGGTTCCCAAAGTACATATACGTCGTATCCTACATATAGGATGAATTACCAATGTTGATCACGTCCCAGTCTCGTGTCTAGGCTAATGAAATAACGATACAGCGTAAAAATCTGCACCACCCCGAAATGTAAAATCCACAAGAATTTACACCAACTAGGCCCATACCTAGAAAACGTGAATGTTGATACCAAATTTAGTCTGCTGACGTGGATTAATTATGTGGAGACACGTGTCAATCTACATGGCACCCACAAACATTTTTGAACAAAACACTGACTCCGAGGAGCTCAACCTCCCCGACCAACTCAGGCACTCCGAGCAACAAGTGTTCTCCAAGTAACTTCATTCTACCGAGCTACTCACCCCCCCGAGGAACTATTATACTCCAAATAACTCAAGATCACCGAGCAACTAAGAGGCCACGAGGAACTTAGGGGCCCGAGCAGCTCAAGCGTGTCGAGCTACTAAGTCGGTCAGAGTTACTAAGTCGGTCCGAGCAACTCAAATACTTATGGCCTGCGCATTAGAGAAAACCAAAGGATAATCGCGCATTAAATGCACAATTATTGTCGTATAAATGTACACGCCTACTGGACAACTATATTCTTTCACATGTACAGCCTTAAGGCTATAAATACATTGTATCCTCCTCATTGTAGGGGGACTCGAAATTTCTTGGTAAAAACCTGTTATCGAGAATTCCAAATAGTCAACAATAATAAAAACAGTTGACGTAGGCCATTCTTTCAAGGCTGAACCACTTTAAAATTCTTTTGTCTTATTTATTTTTATCTGTGATTGAATAATTAGAGATAGTCTAATTTTTTACATCAATAGATTGGCGCCATCTGTGGGAAACGACTGTAATTATCGTTTTTCACCAAAACCATTCATCATCAATGGCTGATCATCCAGAATTCGGTAATCGAAACGCTGGGATTTCTCCAAATCTATCCGCTCCTCCAAATGTCCAAGATTTGGTTGGTATAATGGCCAACTTGGCCCAGGGCCAGACAGCCATGCAAGAGACCATGCAACAACTCATGCAAACAATCCAAGGCGGAGTGCCGGCCCAGTCAGAACAGCGAAGCATTCAGAGAAATACCCGATTACCTTCTAGGAGAACGTCATTCCCAGAGGAATCTCAATCCAGACGTACCGATTCGTATCGTACTCAGAGATCTAACGATCCTTCATATCAGCCTGGACGAACTTCCTCGGTACGAGCTATAAATACTCAACAAAACATCACTCTATCTCCAGAAAGGACGAGTGTTGTCGAAAGGTTGAGTAGAGTCTCTCCTTTTGATCGTTTAGGTCCTAGGAGGAATAGAAGTCCCCTTAGGATTATGTCGAGGAACTCTCAACAATCATTTGATAAGAAGGAAGGCTCTGCCCAATCACAACCAGTTGCTCGTCATGAAAGATCCCAAGAGGATAATTCAACACGATCAGTTGCTTGAAATACTAGAATCGAGGAAGGAAATGAGGCATGGAAAGGCTCAATGCAAAGGTTGGAGGATAAATTAGGGGAGATGGCTAAACCCAAGAATCCTCTACAAAGGACTTTTGTCCGAGGAACACCATTCGTACAAGAGATTGTGGACATTCCCACACCGTCAAAATTCGAAGCCCCAATAGTAACACCAAAGTACCATGGAAAATCTGATCTTGTTCTCCACATAGAACAATACCAAGATGTTACTGACATCTATGCAGTTCCAGATGAGATGAGATGAGATGAGATGCAGGGAATTTTTAGGAACTCTTACCAGATCTGCTCAAATATGGTACAACAATCTTCCTCGGGGGAATATTGGGACTTTCTTTCAACTGGCCGAGCTCTTAATTGGAAATTTCTATTTTGGAGCAAAACTTGTTAAACGAGTACCACACTTGTTAAGTGTTAGACAAAAGGCAGGTGAGAGCACCAGGGATTACATTACTCTTTTCAATAACGAGAAACTAGAAGTAATTGACTATGAGGAGAAAACTGCGATTACTGCTTTGATGAGTGGGCTGCTACCTAATAAATTGTACTAAACTTTGGCCAAAGATCCGCCCAGGACCATGTCAAAACTAATGGCAAAAAGCAGTCAAAATCATAAATGACGAGGAAGCTATGGCTGCGAAGAAGAACATGGACACTAAGGAGACCAAAGTTGAGGCCGATAAGGTTGAGAAGAAGGAACAGAAGAACAATGGTGGAAACAAGCAATCAAAGGCAAAGAAAGCATTGGAACAATTGAAGAAATTGGGAAATTATACTCCTTTGAAAGTAGATATAAAGCACATTCTAGAAGAGATCAAGAACAGCGAGGAGCTAAACTGGCCTGAAAAAATGAAGACAGAACCTGACAAGAGGAATAAGTCCAAATATTACGAGTTCCATAAGGATCATGGTCACACAATAAAAAACTGCATAGCTCTCCAGAATGAATTTGAAGCACTCATTAGACGAGGAAAATTGACCAAATATGTTGATCGTCAAAATGATGATCGAACCAGAGAACGAGGAAGACAGAGGTCTAAATCTCCTCTTCAGGCATAGGACGACAAGAAATGAGACCATGAAGATGATCCCGAAGATGACCCCGATCTCCCCAAAAGACCAAGACAGTCAGAACGTGAGGTATTTTCAATTCGTTTTGGATCATTTGATTGTAATGTTATTACAGGTGGAGATGCGGGAGTTGGAGACCTTACTGCAGAGAGGAAAGCTTACCTCAATGAGGCTCAAACTTGTTCATACTTTCAATGAATAAATCTAGCTAAGGATGATCGCCCGAGGAAGGTGAACAAAGATAAAATGGTCATTGGTTTCTCTAAGAACGACCTCGCAGGTATGCTATATCCTTATGATGATCCATTGGTGATCAAAATGAGGATGAAGGAAGTGATGATCTCAAGAGTACTGGTGGATAATGGCATCTCGGCGGACATCATGTTCTACTCATGCTTTGAGAGCTTTAATCTAAAGTTATCTCAGTTGGAGCCTTATCACAGGCCCCTTCTCGATTTTCCTGGTGAGAAAGTTTTTTCACTTGGGACGATCAAGTTGGATATGGTCATCGGTACATGGCCTGCTTGTCGAACATAAAGATTATGCTTTTTCGTGATGGATAAGAATGTCCAATCAGCATATAATATCATCATGGGAAGGGTAGGTTTGAAGATTTTCGAAGAGGTACCATCAACTGTACATCAATGCCTAAAATTTCCAACCAATTTTGCAGTAGGAATTGTGAGGGGTAACCAAAAAGTAGCTCGGGAATGCTACTATCACTACACCAAATCTGCCCATTTATCAAGTTCATTGACCTTGACAAATCCAACTTGTTAAGGTCAATGACCGTGACATTTCGAGGCGAGACAACTTTTTTTGTCACGGTCGTGTCACGGTCATTGACCTTGACACAAAACTCGCATTTTGTGTCACGGTCGTGTCACGATCAATGATCGTGACACGTTTGTCACGTTTATAACCGTGACAAAGTCGTGACCCTTTTTAAAAAAATTGTCACGGACAATGAGCGTGACAAGTCCGTGACAATATTTGTCACGGACGTGTCCCGGTCAATGACCGTGACAATTCTGGGTAGAATTTTAAAAAAATCTGTTGGGCAGTATGGCCACTGCTACTGCCCAGCAGTATATTTGTACCTGTTATAGTAACGTTGTACCTGTTCCAAACATCATATATCCGAACAAACTAAAGATAATGCAAATATATATTCAAATAAGAAACTATTTAAAAAGAAACAACATCACCATCATTTTATCTCAAATCTACAAACTATTTGCATGGAAAAGAGCTTTTGTACCGCGACGCTCGGGAACACCTCCTTATCCTTCCCTTCTCGTCCGAATAGCCACATAAGTATAGAGCATATGTGGCCTACCCTTAGGGCCACTCCCTGTCCCCTGAATTGAAATAAAGTAAAATTAGTATCCGCCCCTCAAATATAGATAAATATAAATCGTAATTGAAATCGAAATCGAAATTGACATATAAATATAAATACATTACCTGTAGTGTCACTCAAACAGCTAACTTGAGCTAATATGGAACCTCCTTCCAACTAATCTACCCTGGGCAATCGTGTCAATTATAATTCTCTTCAAATCTAAACACTAAGAAATACCATAATCCTATGGAGTTATGCGTTGCAAATTCCTTCCAACCGTTGTGTAGCCAAAAATCAGCAGTTGAAGTTGTCAATTCCACCTTTCAATGGTCTCACATGTTTTGCTAGAAGTTCCAAGTGGTGGGGTATGGAAAGTGGAATTGACAACTTCAACTGGTGATGTTTGGCTACATAACGGTTGGGAGGAATTTGCAGAGCATCGCTCCATAGGATTATGCCATTTCTTAGTGTTCGGATAGACGAAGACATTCAGTCTCCTCTCCACAAATAGGACACCCCACATAACTATGTACTAATCACCTATTAAAGATAAGAAGCGTATATTCATGGATTAGTATAAACAAAACTTAGATGTAGTTGGAATATTTATGTATTAATCTCCTTTCCACACACGCACACTACACAAGAGTGAAAATGATAAAGTGCAGATCAAGTAAAAGCATTAAAAATGGATGTTTCGGTACAAATTGAAATATTTATTACAAATTGAAAAATTGTTTCAAATTTGGGATATCATAAAAAATGAATTGATATTCGGTAGGAGCAGCCAAGTCATCCACACTACTATTTAGACGCCTTGGTGCGTGTTGGACAATTGACCACGGCTCGTTGTTGATATACTCCGAGTAAAACACTTGCTTAACCTTTTGAAATGAACAAACAAACGGCTCATCGCTCACGTGGTCGTTGCTCTTCAACTTGGACAAGTCAACCATGATCAAATTGGTGACAGGATCAACTTTACAAGCATTTTTATCCTCAACTCTTACCCATTCACAGTAAAATACAACCTCTTTGAAGCTTATATAATCCAATTCAAATATATTTTGGATTACACCATAGTAAGTCATTTCAGCTTCAAGGAGGTTTTTATCTTTTGCGCTCGCTCGAAAGAAAGTAAGAGCCTTGTATGAAATTCCCGAGTTCTGTACATTTGTACTTTCCTCGTACACTTTAGCACCGAAAATGTAACCGTTCAATCGATACTTTTTGTACTCTTGTGCCACGAATAAGGGTCCAGTGGCTAGACGAGCAAGCCTTGATGTCGCATCACCCATCTTTAGGAGCTGAGAATATAGATAAATTAATTATATTAGTGGTAAAATTTTAGTGTAATGTAACGTTATATAATGACTGTTTTCATTATAATTACCTCTTGTGTCAACCATAGCCTAAATTCGTTGTCTGATTGTACCATTGTTTTTCGTCTTTTATTGTTCTCACAGGCTTCATATTTACTGCATATTATAAAATTAATCATGTATAAAATAATCTAAAATAATGTTAAACATTATAATATTCGAAACTTAATTTTTCCATTCTTCGACATCTTCATGTGTGTCAAATAGATAACAAGCTACTTGTTCATGTTGCAAACTCGTTAATTTCACTCGTTTTCCCATCACATTACCACCATCATCGATGAATTCATAAGTGTCATCAACGCTGGTCGAGTCAGGCATATATTCCCGAGTATATATTGATGACTCCACGGTGATGTATTCCTCTGCAATTGATCCTGCAATATATCGCGTATTCTTGACGTAGTCTTTAAAAACTTTCATCAATCTTTCAAACGGATACATCCACTGATATCTAACTGGACCACAAAGAAGTGCCTCATCGCATAGGTGTACCAACAAGTGAACACTTATGTCAAAGAATGTTGGGGGAAAGTACTTCTCCAATACACAAATCGCTTCGTTCACAGCCAATTTTGCGGCCACTATGTGTTCTCGATTCACTACCTTCTCACACGAGAGGGAGAAGGTAATACTAATTTGCATAATAGCCCTACGCAAATCCTTGTGCTTGGAGAAATAGTGCTTAAACAATAGAGGAACCAATTGCATGATCACATGCTAATCGTGGGACTTACACTTATGTAAATCATGAGTAACATAATTCACAATCCTTTGCAAGTTTTACAAAAAAGTAGATGGGCCGTTCAAATTATATATTGTGTCTAGAAGAACCTTCCTTTCCTCACTCATCAAAGTAAATGCACCAGGGGGAATTATTTTCCTTCCCCTACTATCTTCTTTCAACCATAGTTGTGGTTTAAGTTTTAACGTTTTAAGGTCTTTTCGTGCATTTTCTCCATCCTTCGAATGACTCCCCCCAAGGAAAGTACCCACAATATGTTCAGCGAAGTTCTTCTCTGCATGCATCACATCCAATACATGGCGCACCGAGTTTTTCTTCCAATAAGGCAAGTCAAATAAAATTGACCTTCGAGACCATGCCTTTCTTATCTCAGTTTCATTCCCAGTTGGGGTCTTCTTATACTTGACATTCTTAAATTTGGGATTCTTACCTGTCATATTTGGGCCACATTCAGAAGATTTACTTTCAATTTCTGAACCCGAAAGTTGTCTCGGCGGTAGCCTATGTTCAACTCCGCCCAATAAAAAATTGGAACCTTTCTCAAATCTGAAACTATGAGCTAGGGGTAAAAACCTCCTGTGGCAATGGTATACATTTTTTAAGCTAGAGGATAGACGAAGAGATTCAGTCTCCTCTCCACAAATAGGACACCCCAAATAACCATGTACTACACATCCGGATAATGTCCCATAAGCTGGAAAATCATGAATTGCCCACATTAACATAGCTTTCAGCGTAAACTCTTCTTTTCTAAAAGAGTCAAATGATTGCACACCCTCTTCCCACAACTCATTTAATTCTTCTACCAAAGGAGCCAGGTAGATATCAATGTCTTCACTTGGTGACTTTGGCTCATGTATCAATAAAGCCATCATCGAAAATTCAGGTCTCATACACTGTGAAGGAGGGAGGTTGAGTGGGGCTAGGATCACTGGCCATACAATCTGATTGGTTCTTATATTTCCAAATGGATTGAAACCATCTGTTGATATAGCCAAACGAATGTTGCGTTGTTCTCGAGCAAAATCGGGATACTCAAAATTCATCCTTCCCCAGGCAGTAGAATCAATAGGATGACGCATGATATTACCCCCTACTTCTTCCCTAGCATGACAAGTCATTGCCTCTGCAATCCATGGTACTGTGAAAAATCGCTTTAATCTAGGCCCAACTGGAAAATATTTCAATACTTTTTGAGGCACTTTTGAAATTGTGCCTTCCTTACTAGTAGATTGGACATATCTAGGTTCATCGCATACCGGACAACGATCGAGATTTTCATACTCCTTTCGGTATAGTATGCAGTCATACACACAAGCATGAATCGATTTATACTTCATTACCAAACCTTTCAAACTGTTCTTCATAACAGGATAGCTATTTGGAAGTGTATTCACCTTGGGTAATAAGCCCTTCACCCATTTCAGAATTCCCGTCACGCTATTGCCAGACAAACCGTACTGCGTCTTCAAACTGTGCAAACCAACCATGGCATGTAAAGTTGTTTGATCTTTCTCACAGCCAGAGTATAAAGGTTGGGTCGCCTTAAATTTTAAACTTTGGTAGTCATCGTCAAGTTTTATCGTGTTATCTTCACGTGCACTTGAATCTTATACATCATCAGTAACCTCATTCTCCTCAGCTTCATAAACTCCGTACGCATCATCAACTAAATCCTCTAACATGTTATGATCTACGTCGTCCCCTTCTACATCTATTCTACTTGTTGAAAGTTGTTGTGAAGGTTGGCCGGGGACAAAAGGAACTTTCAATTCACCGTGAAAACTCCAAAATCGATAACTATCTTGCATACCCGATCTTAACAAATGTAGTTCAACTGTTTTCCACTCAAACACCTCACCATTCTTACACCTAGCACACGGACACAGAAACTCTTCATCATTACGACATCTCTTTGCATATTTCACAAATTCGTTAGCACCTCTGCGAAACACATCCCCCATTCTATTAGTCTCACCCATCCACTCTTTGTATTTCGGATATCCCATCACAGCTACCACAACTAAACACCTATTAAAGGTAAACAAAACTTAGATTTATAGTATGTTTTATTTAATTATCCCATCATTTAATTATCCTATTAAAGGGTAAGTGGTCCTATCCCATTTAAGAATACATTTTTCTGTAATATACTTAACAGCTCATGCGCATTGTTACGTTTTGAAACAAATTCGACAGCATATCCCCTTAGTTCTCCAAGTACACGACGTAAATTGGCAGGTGTGAGTGTTATTTCAATTGGTCAATTGAAATAACAGTCACACTTGTCAATCTAGTATGTACCCAGAGAACATTAAGATACAATTGCAGAACTTCCTCCAAAAGTAACAACTTTAAGCCAATAAGAATATTATACAGAAATTATACAGTCTCAAACTGTCCAAACGGGACAATTCGAGAGATCTCATTACAGGGGTAATGACTCTCGAACGGGTCTAAGTGCTATTTAATTCGTACGCATAAGAACTAGAATGCTAGTATCTATGCACACTATATTTAATTTCAAGTATGTTTCATATAATTGGTTAATTCAAATACAAAAATAAATTCATGGGTTAATTGAAATACAAAAATAAATTCATGGGTACAAAAATAAATTCATGTATTGACCACATACACACACACACACACACACACTATCTAAGATGTTCTATAGGAATAAAAACAACATTTTTAAAATATGAAGGGCTCACCAATTTGATCAAAATTTTCAACAACATAGACTAATTGATCTTTATTATAAGACAATTACTACAAATTTACGCGCATCGCCCGAATTCAAAAAGTAATTTAATGACTAAAGTAATACTTTTTTTAACTTTAGTTATTCACCACAAATCTTAAAAAATATTTTATTTTTCATGCTTTTTAAACTTCGAATGCTTTTAGCAACTTCGGATGACAATTACTACAAATTTACATTTTTGGATATTATTTTTGGATATTATTTACATTTACATTTTTGGATATTATTTTTGGAAATTTATAGAAAATTACTTATTTATTTACATTTTAAACCCCTATCCCCTACCCCCACCCCCTACCCCACCCTGCCCCACCCCCCACACATGCACACACACGCACATATATACACACATACACACATATATATACACACAAACATATATATAAATGGAAGAGAGAGAGAGAGAGAGAGAGAGAATTAAACCTGAAAGTAGAGAGAGAGAGAGAGCAGCGTCGAGAGAGAGAGAGAGGGAGGGAACGGCGCGGGAGGGAAAAAAGAAGGGGGAAAGGGTTTTTGCTGTGAACATTGTCACGGTCGTGTCAAGGTCATTGACCGTGACAATCATTTAAAGAATTTTCATGGTCAATGACCGTGACAATTTCTTATCACGGTCGTGTCAAGGTCAATGATCGTGACAAAAAACGCGTGTTTTTTGTCACGGTCAATGACCTTGACAAGGGTGGCCGGCTTAAAGGTGACAATTTGGCCATTTTGGTGTAGTGTATTCATCTGTCGAGCAGGAAGAACTTGAGGAATCTAGGAAAAAGACTACTACCTATCAAGTGGATGAAGGTGCAGAGATTCAAACATTAGATCCTAGAGACGAATCGCAACTCGTAAAAGGCCAGGTGGTGGAAGCAACTGAAAATGTCATTCTGGACGATGAACACCCAGAACGAACAACTCAAATCGGTTAGTGGTTGGATGCCTCACTAAAACAGGAATTGATAGCCTTCCTAAAAAGCAGAAAAAAAACTTTTGCTTGGAGTCACGAAGATATGCCATGGATAGACCCAAATTTCTTGTGTCACGAGCTCAATGTGAATAAGGAAATCAAGCCAGTGAAGCAGCGATGAAGAGTATTCAGCCCCGAAAGGAACCAAGCTATTCAAGAAGAGGTCGAGAAGCTTCAGAAATCCTTCTTTATTGAAGATGTCAAATATCCTGATTGGTTAGCTAATGTGGTAATGGTGAAGAAGAAGAATAACAAGTGGAGGATGTGTGTAGACTTCACAGACCTCAACAAGGCATGCACAAAGGATCATTTTCCTTTACCCTGAATTAATCAATTAGTGGATACTACCTCAGGACACGAGCTATTGAGATTCATGGATGCTTATTCTGGTTACAACCAGATTAAAATGAAACCTGAAGACAGGGAGAGTACCTCTTTTATCACCCCTAAGGGAACTTATTGTTATAATGTTATGCCTTTTGGATTGAAAAATGCAGGTGCAACATATCAGCGGTTGATGAACAAGGTGTTTGAAGAGCAAATTAGTCATAATATGGAAGTTTATGTTGACGATATGCTGACGAAGAGCAAGGAAGCTGCTGATCATCAAATAGATCTAGGCCAGACCTTTGATGAACTAGATAAATATCAAATGAAGTTGAACCCTACCAAATGCATATTCAGAGTACAAGAAGGCATGTTTCTCGGGTACATTATCAATCAACGAGTAATTGAAGTGAACCGTAAATAGATCAAGGCTCTATTGGGGCTGCAATCTCTAACGACGAAGAAGGAAGTGCAAAGTCTCACAGGGCGAGTTGTGGCACTTAATAGATTTGTATCACGAGAAACTGATTGATGTCTTCCATTCTTCAAAACACTCCGAAAAATGTTTGAATGGAATAATGAATGAGAGATGGCCTTTCAATAGTTGAAGAAGTACCTGGGAGTACCTCCATTGTTGTCCAGACCAGTGATGGGAGAAAGACTATACTTGTATCTAAAAGTTTCAGAAAATGCAGTGAGCTCGGCGTTAATAAGAGTGGAGGATGGAGTGCCAAAACCAATCTACTACACTATCAAGGCCTTCCGAGGAGAAGAGATCAGATATCCAAGACTAGAAATGTTGGCACTAGCGTTGATCGAAGTAAGTAGAAGAATGAGTCCATATGCCGTTAATGCAAGCTCTTCATAAATCAGAAAAATAAGGGAGATTGATGTACTGGGCAGTAGAAATTGGTGAATATGACATAGTTTATGAGCCAAAATCATCGTTGAATGGTCAGGCAGTGGCAGATTTTATCACAGAGTTCACCTATCCTGACACCCACGAAGAGCAAAAGTTAAATACCGACCAACTTGTGGATATTAGAGGATCATCAAATTTAAACCCCGACCAACTTAAGTCGGCTGACGAGCAAGAGGATATGGTCGACGAGCAGCAAGAAGTGCTGGAGGAGGATAAAAATAAGCAACAAATATTCCATCGACGAACTATATCCGATAAAAATTTAAGGATGAAGTACCTATATGGAATCTATATGTGGATGGCTTATCTTGCGCTACAGACTATGGGGCAGGGATTATTTTAAACAGCCCGAATGAGATCGATGTGGAGTATTCTCTGCGCTTTCAATTCAAAGCTTCTAATAATGAAGCTGAATATGAAGCTATGATTGCAGGTCTTAGTTTAGAAAAAACCATGGGGGCAGAGCAGGTCATTACAGTCAATGACTCACAGTTAATCGTAAATCAAATGCTGGTGGTGTACGCAATAAAAGGAGAATTAATGATCAAGTATCTTATGAAAGCAATGGAGATTGCATCAATCTTTAACGCAGTGCAGTTAATTAGAACACCAAGGTTGGAGAATGCAAGAGCAGATCCCTTAGCTCGATTAGCCTCAGCTACATGCACCGAGCTGCGAAGAACAATCGTAATAGAAATTTTGGCTAGCAGGAGCATTGACAAAGATATGATGATTAAATTCATTAACCTTGATTTATAACCATGTTGGATGGATCCCATCAGGGCCTATATTGAGGAGGGGATATTACTAACTGATAAAATCGCAGCTAAGAAGTTAAAGTTTAAAGCTGCTCGTTATGTATTGACTAATGGCATTTTATACAGACAAGGAATTATAGCAGGTTTGCAAAGATGTTTCCAACCCTCCGAGGTAAAAAATTTAATTGAAGTGGTCCATGAAGGGTCTTCTGGAGCCCATGTAGCAGGTCGTACACTTTTTCAAAGAATGACAACGCAAGGGTATTACTGGCCGACAATGAGAGCTGATTGTGTAGCTTATGCCAAGAAATGTGACAAATGTCAACGTTTCTCCTCTATCCTAAGAACTCCCCAAGCATTGCTAACACCCATCACGTCTCCTTGGCCATTCGCCATATGGGGGATAGACTTGGTCGAGCCACTTCCAATAACCCGAGGAAGATTTAAATACCTCGTGGTTCCTGTAGATTACTTTACTAAATGGGTAGAGGTTGAGCCTCTTATTGATATGACGTATGACAAGGTGTATCAATTTATTTGGAAGAATATCATTTGTAGATATGGTCTTCCTCATGCATTCATCACAGATCATGGAATTCAGTTCAACAACGAGGAGTTCGCTGCATATTGCCATCAATCAAATATATTGAAGACCCACTCTGCACCAGGCCATCCCCAGAGCAATGGACAAACAGAGGTGAGGAACAGAACTCTACTGAACGGTTTAAAGAAAATACTGGATGATGCAAAGGCAAATTAGATCAATGAGCTACATTCTATGTTGTGGGTTTATCGTACTACACCCCGAGCAGCAACAGGAGAATCTCTGTACATGTTGGCATTCAAAAGTGAAGCTATTATACCTGCCGAGTTGGGCCTCCCCACACAAAGGGTGCTAAATTTCAACTCTCCTATCAGTGACTTGATGAGGCGATTAGATTTAGATATGCTTGAGGAAGTCAGAGAAGAAGCAATCAGGAACGCTGCATACAAACAATGAACAGCTCTATTTTACAACAAGAGGGTAAAGAAGTGTGATTTGAAGGAAGGAGACTATGTGCTAAAGAAAGTAATTCAAAAGCACAATAAACTAGAAGCTAACTGGCATGGACCCTATAGAGTAACAGAGGTTGTTCGACCAGGAACATACATGATTGAAACCTTGGAGGGAGAAGAATTTAATAATGCATGGAATGCAGAGCATCTACGCAAGTATTATTAGTAGTTGGGGATTCCTATGTAAATGAAGTTTTCTTCAGTATGAATAAAGTGTTGAATGTTTTACCCATTTCTCCCTTTTTGTTGAAATTTTTTCGGAGTACTAGTGCTACACACTATGCATCAACGTTCAGAATCATAAATCTCTTCCAACTACGATTGGTCGGGAGATAAATCTCTTCTAACTCCGGTTGGTCGGGAACAAAATCCAACTCCGGTTGGTCGACAAAATTCAACTCCGATTGGTCGATAAATCTCTTCCAACTCCGGTTGGTAGGGAACCAAACCCAACTCCAGTTGGTTGATAAAATCCAACTCCGGTTGGTCGACAAAATTCAACTCCGGTTGGTCGATAAAATCCAACTTCGGTTGGTCGACAAAATACAACTTTGGCTGGTCGATAAAATCCAACTTTGGTTGGTCGATAAATCTCTTCCAACTCCGATTGGTCGGGAATAAATCTCTTCCAACTCCGGTTAGTCAGCAAATTAATCTCCACCAACTCCGATTGGTCGGTAAATAAATTGCAATCAACTTTGGTTGGTTAAACTAAGCAGGATCATGGGATGTAAGTCGTTTCGATGCTTGGAATCAAAGAGTGATAAGTCACTACAATAAAAAAATAAAAGTAAAAATAAAATAGAATGGCATATCAAAATACTACCAACTCTAAGTTGGTCAGGAAGAAAAACATCGCCAACTCCCGTTGGTCGTCAAATAATTATCACCAACTCTGGATGGTCAATAATGAATTTTCACCAACTCCGGTTGGTCGGAAATTTAAAATAACACAGGACATTTTTGTCTTTTATAGACATACATACACATTCATCAGTGAATAAAAGAAATGTTTTATAAAATATTTCCAAGATAATGGCAATCAAGATTGCAGAGTAAACTAAAAGTTTCTTCATTAAAATCAGAACAAATTACATAGAGTATAAAAATTACATGAGAAATCATTACATTATAGACCCTACTCTATTGGTTTTTTCCCTTCTGCCTTTGAAACAGGTTCTACTCTAGCAGGAGGATCGTCTAAGGCATAAGGAGAGTTTATAAAATTTATATCTCAAAGCGTTCGAACATTCATCACTGATGGCCTATCAAGCAAATGCTCTGGACGAGATATGTCAAAATTAGAATGGAGGCAGTAATCGTCGAGGTACTTTGAGATCAGGCACTGAGGAATTGCCCGAGCAGGAATCCAACTCATGTTGAGCTTAAAAGGAGGCACTAGAAACTCAAGCAGTCTGGGGACATAATAATCCCACAAGTAGTGACCCCGTTCCAATTGCAGCACACCCAATGCATTTAGTCATCCTTGCTTGTACCCCTCGTTGTTTGACTGCTGGATTCGGACATCTAAATGGTAGAGGGCTTCATTGTAACCAGCCATCCAAAACTCTCTGAGGTGTTTATGGAACTGGTAGGTCAACCTCTCTAGCTGGTCGTGAAGATTCTTCACCAGATTTGCTTTATTTTCCAAGGCAGAGTTTTGTGCAGAAAGTTGCTAGTCGAGGTTCAGAACATTCTTGGACATCTCCGCTAATGCTTTATTCTTCGCCATCAATTGGAATGCCTGATTCTCTAAGGATGATTGAGTTCTTGCCTCTTTAATTGAAACCCAAGCATCTCTTGTTCGTCCCCAAGAAGAAGATACTGCTCATTCGCGAGTGGATGAGGAGGGTCCAGCCCTTTTTAAAGTCTCCAACTCATCTCTTAAGTTGGCATTCTCTACCTCTAAGAAAGAAAAACCTTCATCATTGACAGGGACCAAGGCTCCCGAGGAAGATGCTGCAGATTTCAGTTGGGATTTTTCTTCTTGCAAAACATTATTTTCCTACTGCAACAGTTTAGCGATCTGCCTATGCTCCTCAACTTCAACTTCTAGAATTCTCTCTTTCTTATCGTAAGCAGCGATAAACTTATCATATCCTTTGTCAGCATTTAGTTTCTGATATTTTTTCTCATTCCCCTTATGCAAAAGGGCATTAGACTCCTTATATTGTTGTTGAAGTTCCTCGATGGTACCCTGAAGATCTTTGATCATCTCGTAATAAGCCACATTGTTGGCAACTGCACGGTCAAGCAAGCACTTCAGATATTGGTAGGCTTCGACTTCTCGTTCAGAAGTATCTGGACCAAGGATGTCAATGACTTGGGCTTCATTCAGATCTTCATGACCATCTTTGAAGTAGTCATTGCATTTTTTTCATCAATTCAGTGTCATGAGCTGATAATAGCTCCATCCTGGCCATAAACTAGCAAAGAGAAGCCATAAACAGAATCAATAATGATAAAGACAGGGCAAGAAGAAGAAAGTCAATATGAACAACCAAAAAGTTCGAATTTTATTTCATCAAAAGTTAAGTACAAAGCTTAAGGTTACATTCAAAAGAAATAACAAATTAAAACCCGAGTAACTCTACACCTTCTCCTTGTGTTTTACAACGTCCTCAGAAGGCTGAGACGAGGAGGTTGGTTGCTCGGAAGATATTGGCAGTTGCTCGGCTAAGGTACTGGTGGGCTGAAGATGCTCAACTGAGGTGCTGGCGGGCTGAAGTTGCTCGTAGAAAGTTTGAACAACTGGAATAGGAGGAACTGGATCTCCAATAATTAGGGAGGATTCCTCAGAGGCAGCTTCATCCTCTTCTTCTTCCCCGAGAGAGGGAGGAGGGCCATGAACATGTCGCTGGAACAGTTCAAAATCATCAGCGATCTTTAGCTCCTGCAGAGCAGCAACCCATCCATCCCTGAAGTAGTTGAGGCTGTCGTACTCCATTTGCGAGGTCATGGCAGCCAGGCCCTTGTTCCAGCCCTTATCCCAGCCAGCACTAAACGATTTCTTAACAGCTTTTCTCCTCTTTTCTTTCTCCGAGGAGGTCCTTTCCCTAAGGAGATCCTCAACAACTTTTAACTTCCCTTCCACCTCCACCTTCTGGCGATCAACTTCATGAAGTCTACTGACTTCCTCTTCAGCAATTTTGAGTTTGTTCTCAAACTCCTCAGCATTCTTACGCTTCTCCTCAAGCTCTTTATTCTTCTTCACAAACTCTTTCATATTCTTCTCCAAACCCTTGGAGGCCTCCACAGCTTGGTCTTTCTCTTGCTCAATGGACTTATCTTGCTTATCCCAAGCCATTCTATCTTCTTCATATGTTTTATGAGAGTCCTTTAAGGACTGAGTTAAACCAACAAAAGCTTCTTATACACCTCCCGAGGAGCTTGAAGCTTTAATAGCCTCATCCTTCTTCAAAATACTGTTAAAACATGTCAACAACTGAAGAAAGAAAAATTTTGAGTCAATAGAGGGACATATTAGTGAAAAGTGAAACCTTAAACTTGTAATACTTACTGAGGCAATATGTCAAGCTGCTAAGGTAGTGACCCTGTCCCGATAAAGGGTGTCTTCAATACCTTGGATTTATGGGATTATCCAAGACTTCACAGAGCCCAGGGCAGAGGTTGGAGGAATAAAAGTAGGAATACCACTCTCAGCATTTAAAGCCTGAGAGACAGGTCCAGCAGGTCTCTCACACGAACTTTTCTTTGACTTCTTTGGAGGAGCGGGAATATCTTCAACCAAGGAAGAAGTCTTGGTTGGTGAAATGACAATTACCTAACTAGGAGGAGAAATAACTACAGCCTTACTCGGAGCCACAAGGGGCTTCTTAGCAACTTTCTTGACAGAAAGTTGAGGGGGTACATCAATGTTTCTCGTTCCTTCTTCTGGAACATCCTGCTTATGTTTATTCTCTTCCACTTTAGCAGAATCTGATTTGTCAAAGAAGGCAGGAGCTTTTCTTCTCTTCATTATGCTACTAATGGGAATGTTTGACTCTGAAGAAGAACCTTCCACACTAGTATCAGTAGCTGGTACTTGGTCGATATCAACCACCACTGGACGAGCAGTGAAGGAGGAAGTATAGCTCTTGTACTGCATCAAGTAAGAGGCTGATCTGATATGTTCGTCAGCAACAGATTGGTGTAAAGTCCAGATAAGTTTCAAATGCCTTAAATTGACATCGGCTTCCTTAGGAGATTTTCTTTTGCTGTCAACTGCAAATAATCAAAAATTAAATGTCAATGATACATTTTATCAAACACAAAGAAAACATAATTTCAAAAATAAAATGAAAATAAAAATAACCTATCCCATTGCCATAAGGAGGACATCTAGGACCTTGATACACATCGCCTCCAGTTAATGGAGGATGTTGCCAATTTTTCATGACCACTCCATGTTCAAAATAATCCCTGTTGGCATCAGGAAGATTGACAACTAATGCCCTATTCAAAAACCAAGTTTTTAAATAAAAAGTACTATCACTAACGACCCATCTATAGCAATACATTATATCTGGAATCCCTAAACGGGTTCCATGAAGTTGGTTTAACCTATGAACTCCATTGACTATTCTCCAAGTATTTGGCGCTATTTTTGCAGGAACAACATCAAAATACTAACAGAACTCCAAACATAAAGGATTTGGGGAAAAAGAAAAGCCACATTCGGCCACAAAGAGACTGTGGAACCAATGTCCCTCAGCTAAAGAAAAATAGTTAGAAGGTTCAAAAAGTTCTTCCAATTGACCCGTAAAGGAATTGAAAATTCAGAGCGAAATTTATCAAGCGACTCAACAAGGTAAACCATGATGAACAAAGAAAATAGAATAGAAGGAAGAACATCTTACAGGAAAAAAGTAAATCAGTTGACAGCGAACAATGGGAGAAACGAACGCACAAGATAGAGAATAAGTGAAGAGTTCTAAGGTACAAATTTGAAAAAGTAAAAGACGATCGTATTTTCTGTAGCGCTTAAATACTTTACCTTCGGAATGAAGAAAATAATGATTACCAGGATGGACGATGGCGTATCTGGTGGCTAAAAAGAAGAAAAGAGCACAAAAAATGAAGGGGTTATGGAAATTCAAAATACTTTAAAAGCTTGATACTATGCACTCAAAAAAGGAGTTATATGCAACGTAAGTTCATCTAAAATCCATAAAAACTGAAAGTCTAGGCAGCAGAATGTTCCATACTTTTCTTCAACATCAAAATACAAAACATTGGGGGATTCTGTTGGTACCAAATTTAGTCTGCCGACGTGGATTAATTATGTGGAGACACGTGTCAATCTACATGGCACCCGCAAACATTTTTGAACAACACACTGACTCCGAGGAGCTCAACCTCCCCAACCAACTCAGGAACTCCGAGCAACAAGTGTTCTCCGAGGAACTTCATTCTACCGAGCTACTCACCCCCCTAGGAACTATTATACTCCAAATAACTCAAGATCACAGAGCAAATAAGAGGCCACGAGGAACTCAGGGGCCCGAGCAGCTCAAGCGTGTCGAGCTACTAAGTCGGTCTGAGCAACTCAAATACTTCTGGCGTACGCATCAGAGAAAACCAAAGGATAACTGCGCATTAAATGCACAATTATTGTCATATAAATGTACACGCCTATTGGACAACTATATTCTTTCACGTGTACAGCCTCAAGGCTATAAATACATTGTATCCTTCTCATTGTAGGGGGACTCGTAATTTCTTGGTAAAAACCTATTATCGAGAATTCTAAACAGTCAGCAATAACAAAAATAGTGGATGTAGGCCATTCTTTCAAGGCTGAACCACTTTAAAATTCTTTTGTTTTATTTATTTTTATCTGTGATTGAATAATTAGAGATAGTCTAATTTTTTACATCAACAGTGAATTATAACCAAGGCCTACCCACTAGTCCCACGCCTAGTAAGCATCCTAAAATAGGGTTGAGCAAAATACTACCCAAAAGCCCCTCATCCCCGCGATGGCAAAAGTGACTGAAAGAAATCACAACAAAACACAATTCAATACTCACATCATAACAATTTAATCATAAGGTACCAATTTAATTTAAATCCATTAATAACACCGTCGTTGATTTCTATACAATTAATTCCATTAAAAAATGTTAAATTAATTAACATGCAAGAATCTACAATATGACATAATCGTTTTCTTTTATAAATCATCTACTCTTTATGAGTGTGGGTGCGTCTCATTAACCATATAAATAACCCTTATAAAATTCTACAAGAAGACCTACACTCGAAATCATAAAAATCCAAAAATCTAACCTACGAACCTAAGGGTTTCAAAGATTAATTCATCTTAAAAACTTTCACATAAACAGTCCCATAATTAAGTGTCCACTTTTTCTAATTAAGTTACTAATTGATTTTGATCAAAAACACATTATTAAGGGTTTCAGTGACACTTAAAATGCATAATAGTAAAGGAAAGAAGTAGAGAATTCATGCCCATGATTTAGATGAAGAAGATCTGAGTTAACAGTTGGATTCCTCTCCAAAAATTAGCACTGAGTCGTTCTTGAACAATCTTGAGAAAACACCAATTAAGCCTTCAAATATTGAGTCACTCACTTGATAAAGTTTGGGGCTAAATTTTGTAGATGAAAGGGAATAATTTTAGAGAGGTTTTCTAGTTGAAAAGTTGATGAAAAAGTGATTTGAAAAGCCAAGACACAAATTTGTTGTGATACATAAAGGATTAAGAGTTTGATTATGAAAAAATTTCTAATCAGATAAAAATACTAAAAACACATTCAGGACGATCGGACCGTTGGAATTGGTTGAAATTTGGGGGCGTAGTAACTGAAGCCGAGATGAAGCTGTTAAAAACTTTTTAGCTCGATCGGATGATCGAATATATATATATATATATATATATATATATATATATATATATATATGTATTCTAAATTTTTTAATGATTTGAGGACTCTTAGAGAGTTTTAAGTTTTGAAGACACTTCTAAACAGCCCAAGACTTATTTATACTCATATCTGAAGTCTTATAATCTAGATATTTCAATTCCAAATATAAAAAGCCATCATATTTAATTATTAAAAATAATTAAATCCAAAATTTTATTTTTCTCTAATTTTTGAAGTAATTAATAAAAACGCAGGGTGTTACATACTTCCTCACAAGCAAAGGAATTTCGTCTTCGAAATTAGATGAAGCACAAACATCAAATGCTAATTTTGAAACATAAAATTAGGCTCACGTGTACCTACACATTGAAAGCCACAATTGGGCGCCCATACACCCTATCCTACGAGCACCGACCCCACAAACAACAAAATAATATAAATTGCTATATATATGTGTATATATATATATATATATATACCACTGTTTTAAAAAACCCGCCTAGGCATGCCTAGACTTAAGGCTTGGGAGAAACGCCTCGCCTTACACTTTTCACGCCTTATTCTTAGTAAAACCCTTACGGCACACTTTTTTCTAAAAACAACAATGGCTTAGTGAAACGATGTCACCTTTTAAAGAATTTGTTTACAAATCGGACCGTTATCTTATCCAAAATAATCAGATAGTATTTTAATTTGCATATATTCAGGCATATTTTTATGATATGTGCAATTTTTGTATTTTAATAGCCTTGTTATGGTTAAAAAATATTAAAATATATTAAGAAGGCATATATGCCTTTGCACGCCTTTTTACGCCTAGGCCCGCCTAGGCTTCTAAGGCTTAAGGCTTGGCCTCCACGCCTCAATCACGCCCCGCGTTTTTTAGAACCTTGATACACACACACACACACAACTATGAAAGTAACGGCGTACCACGCGCTCTCGTAAATCACCACTCAATTCTATTTTCGATAATCTTCACAACACATAAATCCTCAAATCAAATCATATCGCTGCATTGATATAAGACATACCCAAAATTTATACTAATTCTCTTCCAAATAATTAACGTCTCCAAAATCAACTTTAAGGATCCTCACATCAAGATTACTAATTCCAAACTCAATGCCTATAAGAGGTACAAATCAATAAAGGCAATCAAAGATGGATAACACAGAAGCAAAATGGACTCTTAACCTATGAAACCTAAGATCATGCTCCGATACCATCTATATCATCCCGCCAAATTCAAGCATTGGCTCGCCACAAAAACTAAGTCGAGCGTGAGTAAACAAATTACCATTCTTAGCATGAGACAAATATTAGACATAAATAAATCAATCCATAAGATAAATAACATAATTAATCCCAATGATAACATCTAACGGTACGATAAGAGATCCATCACATGCTAAAACTCCCAATTAATAATCCAATCTCCAATAATATAAAACCGAATGATCTGAATTCATAATGAATATTAGAAATAAAACCACACAATTGTGGAACAAAATGGCCCACCAAAACCATAAAATGAGTCCTAATATAAATTCGAAGGAATGAAAACTATACTAAACTACTATGCGTCAAGTAAATAACTCCAGCTGCACCTCCAAACGAAAATCTCCAAACAAATCCTATGCATCTTCTCCAAAACAAATTCTCAAAAGGTTAGACAACGCACAAGGTCAGAGCCCCGAGCATGAATACACACTACTCACCTTAAATGGGATCCTGGAATACAAACAGTAGCATTATAAGCGATAAATATGATAATATAATATTTTAATTAAACGAAATATAATTAAACGCGATAGCAAAAAACTAACTATCCTCAATAATTATTATTCACTATGCACACCAATATGATTTTAAATAACTAATCCCCATGTTGTTAATTTAATTAAATTAACCCCATATCATTATATTTCTCAACTTTATTATTCATCGCCGTGCTCCAGCATAATTATTACAGTGGTCTTCCCACCTAGAGTGGTAACACCATAGTTTTACACTTCCCCTTGTAAAAACGAACGTTGATCCGTTTAAACTGTCGATCCCGCAATTTTACAAGGTTCCACACACGACACGACATAAAACGCCAGTGACCTATTTAAACTATCGGTCCCCGCTATTTATGTTGCACATATTTTAATACCCGTTATTATCATAGGAATTAATTATCATTTCTCAATTTCACAATTGACAGATTACCCCACCCTTTGTATCAATGTGAGATTCTCAAAATACCCTTAGTCCTATACCTAAGGGTTCCTAAAGTACATATACGTCATGTCTTAAATATGAGATGAATTACCAATGTTGATCACGTCCCAGTCTTGTGTCTAGGCTAATGAAATGACGATAAAGCTTAAAAAATTTCCCCACCTCGGAATATAAAATCCGCACGAATTTACACTAACTAGTCCCAAACCTAGCAAGCGTAAATTATAACTAAGGCCTCCACACTAGTCCCATACCTAGTAAGCATCCTAAAATAGGGTTGAGAAAATGACTACCCGAAAGCACCTTGTCCCCGCGATGACAAAAGTGACTGAAACAAATCACACCAAAACACAATTCAATACGCACAACATAGCAATTTAATCTTAAAGTCCCGATTTAATTTAAATGTATTAATAACACGGTCATCGATTTTTGCACAATTAATTCCATTCAAAAATGTTAAATTAATTAACATGCAATAATCGTCACTATGACATAATCGTTTTCTTTTATGAATCATCTGATATTTATAATTGTGAACACGTCTCATTAACCATATAAATAACCCGTATAAAATTATAAAAGAGGAACTACACCCAAAACTATAAAAATAAAAAAAATCGAACCAACACACCCAAGGGTTTCAAAGATTAATTCATATTAAAAAATTTCACAAAAATAGTCCCATAATTAAGTTCCACTTTCTCTAATTAAGTTACTAACTGAATTTGATCAAAAACACATTATTAAGGGTTTATGCAACACTTAAAACTCATAATACTAAAGGAAAGGAAAAGAATATTCACGCCTGTGATTTAGATGAAGAAGATCTGAGTTGATAGTTGGATTCCTCTCCAAAAATTAGCGAAGAGTCGTTTTTTACCAATCTTGAGAAAACACCAATTAAGACTTCTAATATTGAGTCAAACACTTGATAAAGTTTGGGGATAAGTTTTGTAGATGGAAGGAAATAATTTTGGAGAGGTCTTCTGGTTGAAAATTTAATGAAATCATGATTTGAAAAGCCAAGCCACAAATTTGTTGTGATATATAAAGGATTAGGAGTTTTATTAAGAAAAAAATTCTAATCAGATAAAAATACTAAAAAAAACATTCAGGACGATCGGACCGTTGGAATTGGTTTAAAATTGGGGGTGTAGTAGCTGAAGACAAGATGAACTTGAATTTTTTTTTTAGCTCGATCAGACGGTCATATATATATATTTATTTATTTATATATTCTATATATTTTTACGATTTGAGGACTCTTAGAGAGCTTTATGTTTTGTGGACTCTTCTAAACGGACCAATACTTATATATACTCATATTAGAAGTCCTGTAATCTAGCTTTTCGAATTCCGAATATAAAAACCAACATATTTAATTATTAAAATTTATTAAATTCAAAACTTTATTTTTCTTTAATTTTTGAATTAATTAATAAAAACACGGGGTGTTATATACTTCCGCAATAGCATAGGAATTTCGTCCTCGAAATTAGCCGAAGCATAAACATCAGGAGTAAGTTGCGAAACATAAAATAAAACAGACGTACGCCTACTCGTTGAATGCCATAATTGGGCTCCCATACACCCAATCCTACGCGCATCAACCCCGCACACAAAAAAATAATGTAAATCGCTATATATATCTACATAAGTATGAAAGTAACGGTGCCCCACGCGTTCTCGCAAATCACCACTCAATTCTATTTTCGATAATCTTCGTAACACATAAATCCTCAAATCAAATCACATCGCCGCATGGATATGGGACATACCAAAATTCATACTAATGATCTTCCAAATAATTAACGTCTCCAAAATCAACTCTAAGGATCCTCAAATCAAGCTTCCTAATTCTATACTCAATGCTTACAACGTCCTTAACACAAAATTATATATCTCTAAGAAACATATCTAACACGTATGCTAGACCCTTTACCTTAAGGAGTACAAATAAATAAAGCGAATCAAAGATCGATAACACAAAAGCTAAATGGAGCCACAACCTACGAGACCTAAGATCACGCTCTGATACCATCTGTATCACCCCCGCTAAAATCTAGCATCGGTCGCCTCCAAAACTAAGTCGGGCGTGAGTAAATAGAATACCATTCTTAGCATGTGAAAAATATCTGACATAAATAAATCAATACATAAGATAAATAACAAAATTAAACCCAATGATAACAACTAACGGTACGATAAGAGATCCATTACTTGCTAAAACTCCCATTTAATAATCCAATCTCTAATAATATAAAACGAAATGATCTGAATTCATAATGAATATTCGAAATAAAACCACAAAATTCTGGAACAAAATGGCCCACCAAAACCATAAAATGAGTCCTAATATAAATTCGAAGGAATGAAAACTATACTAAACTACTATGCGTCAAGTAAATAACTCCAGTTGCACCTCCAAATGAAAATCTCCAAACAAATCCTATGCGTCTTATCCAAAACAAACTCTCGAAAGGTTAGACAACGCACAAGGTTAGAGCCCCGAGCATGAATACACACTACTCACCTTAAACGGGATCCTGGAATACAAACAGTAACATTATAAGAGATAAATATGATAATATAATATCTTAATTAAACGAAATATAATTAAACGCGGTAGCACAAAACTAACTATCCTCAATAATTATTATTCACAATGCACACCAATATGATTTTAAATAACTAATCCCCATGTTGTTAATTTAATTAAATTAACCCCATATCATTATATTTCTCAACTTTATTATTCATCGTCGTGCTCCAGCATAATTATTATTGTGGTCTTCCCACCTCGAGTGGTAACACCATAGTTTTACACTTCCCCTTGTAAAAATGAACGTTGATCCGTTTAAATTGTCGATCCCGCAATTTTACAAGGTTCCACACACGACACGACATAAAACGCCAGTGACCTGTTTAAACTATCGGTCCCCACTATTTATGTTGCACATATTTTAATACCCGTTATTATCATAGGAATTAATTATCATTTCTCAATTTCACAATTGACAGATTACCCCACCCTTTGTATCAATGTGAGATTCTCAAAATACCCTTAGTCCTATACCTAAGGGTTCCTAAAGTACATATACGTCCTATCTTAAATATAATATGAATTACCAATGTTGATCACGTCCCAGTCTTGTGTCTAGGCTAATGAAATGACGATAAAGCTTAAAAATTTTCCCCACCTCGGAATACAAAATCCGCACGAATTTACACTAACTAGTCCCAAACCTAGCAAGCGTAAATTATAACCAAGGCCTCCCCACTAGTCCCATACCTAGTAAGCATCCTAAAATAGGGTTGAGAAAATTACTAACCGAAATCACCTTGTCCCCGCGATGGCAAAAGTGACTGAAACAAATCACACCAAAACAAAATTCAATACGCACAACATAGCAATTTAATCTTAAAGTCCCGATTTAATTTAAATGTATTAATAACACGGTCATCGATTTCTGCACAATTAATTCCATTCAAAAATGTTAAATTAATTAACATGCAATAATCATCACTATGACATAATCATTTTCTTTTATGAATCATCTGATATTTAAAATTGTGAACACGTCTCATTAACCATATAAATAACCCGTATAAAATTATAAAAGAGGAACTACACCCAAAACTATAAAAATAAAAAAAATCGAACCAACGCACCCAAGGGTTTCAAAGATTAATTCATATTAAAAAATTTCACAAAAATAGTCACATAATTAAGTGTCCACTTTCTCTAATTAAGTTACTAACTGAATTTGATCAAAAAGACATTATTAAGGGTTTATGCAACACTTAAAATGCATAATACTAAAGGAAAGGAAAAGAATATTCACGCGTGTGATTTATATGAAGAAGATCTGAGTTGACAGTTGGATTCCTCTCCAAAAATTAGCGAAGAGTCGTTTTTTACCAATCTTGAGAAAACACCAACTAAGCCTTCAAATATTGAGTCAAACACTTGATAAGGTTTCGGGATAAGTTTTGTAGATGGAAGGAAATAATTTTGGAGAGGTCGTCTCGTTGAAAATTTAATGAAACCATGATTTGAAAAGTCAAACCACAAATTTGTTGTGATATATAAAGGATTAGGAGTTTTATTAAGAAAAGAGTTCTAATTAGATAAAAATACTAAAAAAACATTCAGGACGATCGGATCGTTGGAATTGGTTGAAAATTGGGGGTGTAGTAGCTGAAGACAAGATGAAGTTGAATTTTTTTTTAGCTCGATCAGACGGTCATATATATATATATATATATTCTATATATTTTTACGATTTGAGGACTCTTAGAGAGATTTAGGTTTTGTGGACTCTTCTAAACGGCCCAATACTTATACATACTCATATTAGAAGTCTTGTAATCTAGCTTTTCGAATTCCGAATATAAAAACCAACATATTTAATTATTAAAAATAATTAATTTCAAAACTTTATTTTTCATTAATTTCTGAATTAATTAATAAAAACACGGGGTGTTCATACTTCCGCACTAGCATAGGAATTTCGTCCTCAAAATTAGACGAAGAATAAACATCAGATGTAAATTGCGAAACGTAAAATAAGACTGACGTACACCTACTCGTTGAATGCCATAATTGAGCGCCCATACACCCAATCCTACGTGCATCAACCCCGCACACAACAAAATAATGTAAATCACTATATATATCTACATAAGTATGAAAGTAACGGTGCCCCACGCGTTCTCGCAAATCACCACTCAATTGTATTTTCGATAATCTTCACAACTAATAAATCCTCAAATCAAATCACATCGCCGCATGGATATGGGACATACCAAAATTTATACTAATGATCTTCCAAATAATTAACGTCTCCAAAATCAACTCTAAGGATCCTCAAATCAAGCTTCCTAATTCTATACTCAATGCCTACAACGTCCTTAACACAAAATTATACATCTCTAAGAAACATATCTAACACGTATGCTAGACCCTTTACCTTAAGGAGTACAAATCAATAAAGAGAATCAAAGATCGATAACACAAAAGCTAAATCTAGCCACAAACTATGACACCTAAGATCATGCTCTGATACAATCTGTATCACCCCCGCTAAAATCTAGCAGCGGTCGCCTCCAAAACTAAGCCGGGTGTGAGTATTTAAAATACCATTCTTAGAATGTGACAAATATCTGACATAAATAAATCAATACACAAGATAAATAAAAAAATTAAACCCAATGATAATTACTAACGGTACGATAAGAGATCCATCACTTGCTAAAACTCCCAATTAATAATCCAATCTCCAAAAATATAAAACCGAATCATCTGAATTCATAATGAATATCTGAAATAATTCCACACAATTGTGGAACAGAATGGCCCCAAAAACCCATAAATTGAGTCTCAATATAAATGAGAAGGAATGGGAACTAAACTAAACTACTAAGCGTCAAGTAAATAACTCGAACTTCACCTCCAAACAAAAATCTCCAAAAAAATCCTATGCAGCTTCTCCAAAACTTATCCTAAAAAGGTTAGACAACGCAGAAGGTCAGAGCCCCTAGCTTGAATACACACTACTCACCTCAAATAGGATCCTGGAATCCAGACATTTGTATTATACGAGATAAATATCACAATATATTATTTTAATTAAACGAAATATAATTAAAAGAGGTAGCACAAAACTAACTATCGTCAATAATTGTTATTCACAATGCACACCAATATGATTTTAAGTAACTAATCCCCATTTTGTTAATTTAATTAAATTAACCCCATATCAATATATTCCTCAACTTTATTATTCATCACGTTGCTCCCGCATAATTATTAGAGCGCTCTTCCCCCCTCTCGTGGTAACACCAAAGTTTTACACTTCCCTTTGTCAAAATGACCGCTGATCCATTTAAACTGTCGATCCCGCAATTTGACACGATTCTACACACGACACGACATAAAATAACAGCTGACCTGTTTAAACTGTCGGTTCCGGCTCTTTATGTCACACATATTTTAGTACCCGTTATTATCATAGGCATTAATTCTCATTTCTCAATTTCACAATTAGAAAAATACCCCACCCTTTTTATTGGTTCTCAAAATGCCCCTTAGTCCCATACCTAAGGGTTCCCAAAAAACATATACATCATATCCTTCATATAGGTTGAATTACCAATGTTGATCATGTCCATGTCTCATGTCTAAGATAATGAACTGACGATAAAGCATAAAAATCTTCCCCACCCCGGAATATAAAATCCATGTGAATTTACACTAACTAGGCCCATACCTAGCATGCATAAATTATAACCAAGACCTACCCACTAGTTTCATACCTAGTAAGCATCCTAAAATAGGGTTGAGCAAAATATAACCCAAAATCCCCTCGTCCCCACGATGGCAAAAGAGACTGAAACAAATCACACCAAAACACAATTCAATACGCACAACATAGCAATTTAATCTTAAAGTTCCGATTTAATTTAAATGAATTAATAACACGGTCGTCGATTTATGCACAATTAATCCCATTCAAAAATGTTAAATTAATTAACATGCAATAATCTTCAATATGACATAATCGTTTTCTTTTATCAATCATCTAATTTTTATATGCGTGAAAGTGTCTCGTTAACCATATAAATAACCCCTATAAATCTACAAGAGGACCTACACCCAAAACCAAAAAAATATAAAAATCTAACCAGCGCACACAAGGGTTTCAAATATTAATTCATATCAAACATTTTCACAAAAAACAGTCCCATAATCAAGTGTCCATTTCTCTAATTAAGTTACTATTGATTTTGATCAAAAACACATTATTAAGGGTTTATGCAACACTTGAAACGCATAACACTAAAGGAAAGGAAAAGAGTATTCTGTAACACCCCATATTTTTCATGCATTAAATAGTTAATTAATTTGGGAATTGAAAATTACTTGTGAGTCGTAATTTTAATTGAATTAATTAGGGAAATTTTATTTAAATATTAATCGGGAAGTAAATGGTTAATATTTAGGGAAACTTATTTACTAAGTGAACAGTAATATTTTATTTACGTCATTTCGGGTATTAATGACGAGATATGTATTTATTTCAACTGGGAGTCAGTATAGACTAATTTGGGTGCGAAATAAGTATTTCATAAATTAATTTGGATGTCAATTCTGAGTGTAAGGTTGAGTTCGGATCGGCCGAGATAGTCGGAAAAGTGTAATCGGGGGTAGTAAACCGGTCACGAGATGCTTTTAACCATAGTCGGGCCCACACAGGGGCATTTGGGTCACTTGGGCTTGGCCCATTAGACAAAAAATGGGATTAAGGTTAATTAAACAAATAAAAGAAAAAAGGGAACGGCTGAATTAATTGGATAAAAGACTTAAAGGGTTAGGAAACCCTAACGGCAGCCAAAGGAAAATTTGGTGATCAAAGTAGAGCCAACAAGAGTCATCTTCAACCTTGGACACTCACGATTCCAAATTCAGACTCTACGAACACTAAGGCAAGTGGTTAACTTGCTGTAGAATTTAAAGTGTAATTCAATTCATATTTATGTGATATGGATAACTATAGAAATTCGTTTTGCGATTTAAAGGGGATAAACATGGGGTTTTGTAAACCATGAATCTGATTTCTAAATTGAGTAGAAATTCATATACAATCCGATATTGGTATTCGTATCTGGTAAAATGTGTAAACTTGGATGATTTAGAAACGAATTGGTATTATGGAATTGATGGTTAATTGGGTTAAAGATTAAATGGGTCTTTACCCAAATTCGTGATAACAGTAGAGAAAGAAAAAATTAAGTGGTGTTTTTGGACTCTAGGAAAGATCCTTAAAAGGCTTTTGATGTTATTTGTCGATGGGAAAACTTAGTTTTCAGTGTAGAAGAAACTAGGGTCTGGAGGTATGCATTAAGGGCTGAAACAACAAACTCGGAGAAGACGAGGACCTGATCGATCGATCGATCGAAGGTGGACCATCGATCGATCGAAGGTTCAGAAATTTTGACAGTTCACCCAGTTTTTAATGTATAGGAAAAATAATTAAAAATCCTTCCATGCCTTAATTGTTGAGTAATTAATACATGGGTTCAAATCTAATTAATTGTGCATCAAGATTAATTAGGATTTGAGGGCGGCTTGGTGTGACATATAAATTAAAATAAATTGGGATTTGGAGGAAATTAGGTGGGACACACTAAGGTTAAATTTTGGAAAGTTTCTTTCGAAATGATTAAATGGGTACGTAGTAAACAAGCCCGGGAATAACGATTGAGTGATACCGAGAGGTAAATTTTATTTAAGTAAAGACTAAATAATTTAGAGTTGGGAATTTAGACTCGGGTCATGTTATTTCGGGCACGAGAGTAAGTCCGAATATATTGGTTGGGGCGATACCAAAAGAAATTAATGTGCAAATTAATTTATAATTAGAGTTGGGCCATAAACTCAAAATATAATGGAATGGGGTTGTGTCACGGACTTAGTGTACGGTATAGCCGGGATATTTTATATTTATATATATACGGTGTGTGATAGTATATATATGGTGTGTGCATTAATATCAGTGGATAGATATTATTATTATATACTCTAGTGCTATAGGGAGAGGTTGCGCGTAGTGGATGAATCTCCTAGCTTAAGGAGTAGGGTGAGTAAAATCCCAAGTCATAGCGTCCGTTATATGGATGAGGGGCATCTCACTTTCAGGGAAGGAATATGACCGCCTCCAACATTTATGTAATAACCAAGTTAGTGAGCGATTCTGACTTTGGGGTAACTAGGTTAGGTGAACCTACCTAGTGGGATAGCACTTTAGAGGACTTATACCGGGTAAGACTTTACGCGGGGGAAATACTATTATTATTATATATTATATCAGTATGTTTGTGAATACTGTAATATGATTGAGTATATAATTAGGTAAATAATTATATACGGGCTTATTAATACGAAGCATGAGTTGTATTATATGTATAAAAAATGTGGAAGTTATACGAAAACAAAAAGGGAAATAATTTAACTAAGTTGATTATGATAATAACTTAAAAATAATAATTTAGGCATACTCGGTTAGAGTAGGGTGTTTAGCAAGCGGTTTTATGAATTTTCTAGTTATAAGATGAAGAACTAGGTGAATTTATTTAGGGCGTTAGTAGTGCACATTAGAGGAGGGGTGAGGATGTCCTCAAGGGAGTGCGACACTAACTAAAATATGGAGAGCATGCATATTTACTTATTACTGCAAGTTAATCATTTGCTAAATGTTTTTCAAATGTTTTTGGGTACTAACCCTTGCTATAAAAAAATTTAAAAACCTTTTAGGTGTCCAGCCACAGGGACGCCAGGCTTGACTCTATTTCAGGGATCCGTTGCTGTAGCATATGTGGATGTTGTGGGAGATTGATAGACGCCTCACTCTTTCATTCTAGTATAGAGACTTCTATTAGTTATTTCGAGCATGTCGCTCATAGTCCATTTTGTTTCTGTAGACTTGTTGAGATTTATTACTTGTCTTTATTTTATATTTGTAGGAGTTTGGGACGATGGTTTATTCGGTCAGTTAATAAATTATGAATGGATGTTTTAGTTAATCGTGATTATTCTGTTATTTTATTTTCCTCATGAGTTTCATTTAAGTTAATGAAAGATAAAACTTGGCACCAGTCTAATTTTCTCACTTAGGTGGTTAGTATTTAAAAAGGAGACAGTGATGCTAAGAATGATCCAACTGAGAAACCTGTTCTAACTTAATTTATGACTGATCACCTGGGGTTAATTAGGCGGGATGTCACAGATGGTATCAGGGCATCAGGTTCTAGTGTCCTTAGGATCTGTGAGGCTTTCTACGTTTCAGCGTAGCACTCGGTTGTTAGAGAGCCCTATTATTAGGACTGTTGATTCATTTTTGCGCTTGTGAGATATCGTATTTTTGCTATGAATATTTTTGAGTAAATTGTGTACTTATACAATTCAATCCATTTCAGATGCCATCGTAGAGATTGAGAGCAGAGAGGGCTGAGTCTAGGGATGAGATCAGGGAGGCTCATCAAGAGCCACAGATCCCTCCACCCCCACCCGCGTTAATTGCCACTACTCAGGTGGCAGTGATAGTGGCTCAGGCGGTTGAGAAATGATGCGAGCTATGGCAGCTCACTTTCCACAGCCCCAGGCACCACCTCCAGTGGCACCGGTAGTTCAGGATCCAGTGGGGCCACCATCTTGGCAGAGAGTTAGGGAGACCTTTCAGAAGGGTCACCCACCTAAGTTTCGGGGTAGCACAGATTTAGTACAGGCTTGTGACTAGAAGAAGAACATTCAGTGCCATCTCCGCATGCCAGAGTGTACCGAGGTACATAAACATATGCTTGATACCTTTCGTCTATCGGGGGTAGCCTTACAATGGTCGGAGTCAGTTACCACCGTCGATGAGCGAGATTTGAGGCCGATAGCAGAGTTCTGGGTGCGATTTGACCGCAAATACTTTCCACCAGTGGTAGAGGCTGAGATGGGAAATAAATTGAATGATTTAGTAGAGGGTGACCAATCAGTGGAAGACTATGAGGAAGAGTTCACCCGTTTGGCAAACTTTGTGCCAAATGAGGTGAGCGATGAGGAGCGGAAGAAATCGAGGTTTATGGATGGTTTAGCTTAGCGGATCAGGCAACATTTGATTGGAAATCCGGCGTTGGTGACATATACAGATGTCGTTAATGCCGCACTTGTACATTGTCAGGATCATCGCTTCCATGCGAACGGGAGCAAGAGAACAGGGGAACCGAGCCAACATGGAAAGGCAATTACTAGTGGTGACACGAGTGGTATTCAACGGCAGATGGGCAGTTAGCAGGGGAATCAGGCTAATAAGTTTAAGCCTGGTGGGTTTCGACCGGGAGAACAGGGGTTCAGGCAGGGGCAGTCGGGCCCGAATCAGCAGCAGCAGGTTACTCAGGGCCATCAGGGCCAAGGGAACAATAAGGGAGGCCATCAGGGCTAGCCACGTCAGGGCCAACATGGCTAAGGACAGGGGATGATCAGAAACGCTATTTTGTTTGTGGCCAACCAGGACACTTCAAGAGGGAGTGCCCACAGAGGGGCAGAGGCCGATTGCAGGAGGCCCAACATGGGCAATGAGGGTAGATACCACCAGCAGCACCAGCCACACCCATCCCACCGCAGTAGGGGAATATGCACTATGGGTGTGTGTATAACGTCCATGATGTTCCCAATCCTCCAGCGCAGCAAGCACCGCCAACAGTTGAGGGTATGTTTCTCATTCATGGTTATGAGGGTAGTATTCTTTTTTATACGGGAGCATCACATTCATTCATTAAATATAATTTTGCTAAACGGGTTGAGTTACTAGAGACCGCGGGTAGTCTTTGGATGTGTGTTGAGTCACCAGTAGGTAGTGGGGCTTCGATTCACAAGATTTGTCGGGGGGTGGACATTTTAGTTGGGAGGCTCAGTTTAGAAGAGGACCTCTTGATGTTAGATATGGAGGGGTAAGATGCCATCTTGGGTAAGGATTGGTTGGTAGGTTATCGAGCGACTGTGGATTGCTACGAGAGGACAATCGTGTTCTCCATTCCAGAACAGGAGATGATTTTTATAGCAATGTCATTACCTGAGGGAGGGTCACGCACGCACCTGTATTACATCGAGGAGGAGACCTCATAGGAGGTGGTGATTCCGTTGGACTCAATCCTGATAGTGAGGGACTTTGAGGATGTGTTCCAGGAAATACCAGGGTTTCCACCTAGCAGGGAAATCGAATTTGTGATCGATTAACACCGGGGACGATGCTGATTGCTCGGGCCCCATACTGTATGGCCCCTTCAGAAATGCATGAACTGAGAGAACAAATTAAGCAGCTTCTGGGTCAAGGTTTCATTCGACGAAGTGCATCGCCATGGGGTGCACCAGTGTTGTTTGTGAAGAAGAGGGATGGCTCACTACGGTTATGCGTGGACTATAGAGAGCTGAACAAGGCGACGATACGGAATAAATATCCGTTTCCTAGGATTGATGATTTATATGACCAGTTGAAAGGGGCGTCTTACTTCTCCAAGGTCGACTTGACGTCAGGGTATCATCAACTACGCATCCGGTAGGAGGATGTTCCTAAGACCGTTTTCCTCTCGTAGTATGGATCATATGAGTTTAGGGTGATGCCATTCGGGCTCACCAATGCACCAGCAGTGTTCATGGACCTTATGAAAAGGGTTTTTAGGGAATTTCTCGATCAGCTTGTCTTCGTGTTCATTGATGACATTCTGATCTACTCTCGCACCAAGGAGGAGCACGCAGAGCATTTGCGTATTGTTTTACAAACACTGCGGGATCATCAGCTCTATGCTAAATTCAGGAAGTGTGGATTTTGGCTACGGGAAGTACAGTTTCTTGGCCACGTGGTGTCAGACTGAGGTATTGCGCTGGATTCGAGTAAGGTACGGCGGTGAGGGAGTGGGGGTAGCCCATGACACCGATCGAGGTTCGCAGTTTTTTGGGATTGGCAGGTTATTACACGCGATTCATCAAAGGATTCTCAAAGATTGCGGGCCCTTTGACGAATCTGACCCGGAAAGGGGTACCTTTCACTTGGAGTGATCATTTCCAATTATCTTTAGACGAGATAAAGGAGAAGTTGACATCTGCACCCGTACTTGTGCTGCCGAAGGGAGGATTAGAGTATCGGGTTTACACTGATGCATCCTTATAGGGACTAGGGGTGTGCTTTAGCAGGAGGAAAGGGATATAGCTTATGCATCCAGAAAGCTAAATCCCCACGATAGGAATTACCCCACTCACTACCTGAAGCTAGCAGCGGTCATTTTTGCTTTGAGGATATGGAGATATTATCTTCTAGAAGAACAGTTCACGTTAATCACGGATCACAAATCACTTCAGTATCTATTCACACAGAAGGATCTGAATATGAGGCAGAGGCGATGGCTAGAATTCGTGAAGGACTACCAGTTTGATATTCAGTATCATCCTAGTAAGGCTAATGTGGTAGCAGATGCATTGAGCTGAAGTCCGATCGGGGAAATATCATAAGTTTGGAAAGCGAAGTGGAAAGATCTTCTATATAAGGATGATGTAGCCAGGGCTTGCATGTCAACATTATCCATCACACCTGAGATCATTATGTGGGTTATGAGGGCTCAGGTAGAGGATCAGATCTGCCGGGATAGGGTGAGCCAGTTTCTAGCTGAGGGAGTAGAGGGTTACTCGGTCAGCTCGAAAGGAGGCTTATGCCTAAATGGGAGGTTAATTGTGCCAGAGGATGAGGAGTTGAGGCACACTATTATGACAGAGTCCCATGGGTCCAGATTCACGATACATCCCGGTGGAGATAAGATGTGCCAGGATATGAGGAGGAAGTATTGGTGGGCAGGAATGAAACGAGACATAGCAGAGTTTGTTTCGAAATGTGCCATGTGTCAGCTTGTGAAAGTTGACCACCAGAGACCATCAGGGATGCTACAACCGCTGGAGATTCTCGTGTGTAAGTGGGAGAGCATATCCATGGACTTCATTACAGGTTTACCTGCATCGTAAAGGGGTCACGATTCCATATGGGTCATTGTGGATCAGTTGACCAAAGTGGTCCACTTTCTGCCGGTTCGCACGGACTTTGAGACGATGCGATACGCGCAACCGTTCATAGATGAGATTGTTAAGCTGCACGAGGTACCGGTTAACATTGTGTCTGACAGAGACAAGATCTTTATGGCCCACTTTTGGCAGAGCTTTCAGGAGTCCATGGGCACGGAGCTACGTTTCAGTACAGCCTATCACCCACAAACTGATGGGCAGACTGAGAAAGTCAATCAGATGCTGGAAGATATGCTCAGAATGTGCATATTAGACTTTGGGGGAGGTTGGGAGAAATATCCTCCTTTGGTAGAGTTCGAGTATAACAACTCTTACAAATTCACGATCGGTATGGCACCATTCGAGGAACTATACGGGAGACCTTGTCGTTCACCCGTTTGTTGGTTAGAGGTTGGGGACAACAAACTATTAGGGCCTGAGATTATTCAGGAGACATCTGCCAAGATAGAGATAATCCGAGGGAGGATTCGAATAGCTCAGGATAGGCAGAAGAGTTACGCTGATGCTTCACGGAGACATGTGGAGCTAGAGGTTGGGGATCAGGTATTGGTTCGGTTGTCCCCTATGAAAGGGGTGATGAGGTTCGGTAAGAAGGGTAAGTTAGCATCGAGGTACGTGGGGCCTTTCCCTATTATCGAGAGGGTGGGACCAGTAGCCTATAGGTTGGGATTGCCAGAGCACCTTCAGCGGATACATGACGTATTTCATGTAGCATCGCTGAAGAAATATCGCAGGAGCGAGAGGGCTTTCTAGAACATTCCAGTTGAGGAAATTGATTTACATCCATAAATCTCATACGAGGAGAGACCGGTGGCTATTCTAGACCGTAGTGAGCGGAAGTTACAATCCCAGGTTGTTCTACTAGTTAGAGTACAGTGGGGTCATCACAACGCTGACGAGTCTACCTGTGAGCGGGAGGAGGATAAGCATGAACGATATTTAGAGCTTTTCACCACAGGTACGACCTAATTTCGGGGACAAAATTCCTTTGTAAGGGGGGGAGTATGTAACACCCTGTATTTTTCATGCATTAAATAGTTAATTAATTCGGGAATTGAAAATTACTTGTGAGTCGTAATTTTAATTGAATTAATTAGGGAAATTTTATTTAAATATTAATCGGGAAGTAAATGGTTAATATTTAGGGAAAATTATTCACTAAGTGAATAGTAATATTTTATTTACGTCATTTCGGGTATTAATGACGGGATATGTACTTATTTCAGCCGGGAGTCGGTATAGACTAATTTGGGTGCAAAATAAGTATTTTTATAAATTAATTCAGATGCCAATTCTGAGGGTACGGTTGAGTTCGAATGGGTCGAGATAGTCGGAAAAGTGTACCTGGGGGTAGTAAACGGGTCACAGGACGTTTTTAGACATAGTCGGGCCCACACGGGGGCATTTGGGTCACTTGGGCTTGGCCCATTAGACAAAAAACACGATTAAGGTTAATTAAAAAAATAAAAGAAACAAGGGAACGGCTGAATTAATTGGAGAAAAGACTTAGAGGGTTAGGAAAACCTAACAGTAGCCAAAGGAAAATTTGGGGATCACAGTAGAGCCAACAAGAGTCATCTTCAACCTTGGACACTCACGATTCCATATTCAGACTCTACGAACCCTAAGGCAAGTGGTTACCATGATTTAGCATTTAAAGTGTAATTCAATTCATATTTATGTGATGTGGATAATTATATAAACTCGTTTTGGGATTTAAAGGGGATAAACATGGGGTTTTGTAAACCATGAATCTGATTTCTAAATTGAGTAGAAATTAGTATAAAATCCGAGATTGGTATTCGTATTTGGTAAAATGTGTAAACCTGGATGATTTAGAAAATAATTGGTATTATGTAATTGATGTTTAATTGAGTTAAAGATTAAATGGGTCTTTACCCAAATTCGTGAAAACAGTAGAGAAAGAAAAAATTAAGTGGTGTTTTTGGACTCTAGGAAAGATCCTTATAAGGCTTTTGATGTTATTTGTCGATGGGAAAACTTAGTTTCCAGTGTAGAAGAAACTAGGGTTTGGAGGTATGCATTAATGGCTGAAACATCCAACTCGAAGAAGACGAGGACCTGATCGATCGAGGGTCTGAAAATTTTGACAATTCGCCCAGATTTTAATGTATAGGGAAAATAATTAAAAATCCATCCATGCCTTAATTGTTGAGTAATTAATACATGGGTTTAAATCTAATTAATTGTGTATCAAGATTAATTAGGATTTAAGGGCAGCTTGGTGTGACATCATAATTAAAATAAATTGGGATTTGGAGGAAATTAGGTGGGACACACTAAGGTGAAATTTTGGAAAGTTTGTTTCGAAATGATTAAATGGGTACGTAGTAAACAAGCCCGGGAATAACGGTTCAGTGATACCGAGAGGTAAATTTTATTTAGGTAAAGACTAAATAATTTAGAGTCGGGAATTTCGACTCGGGTCATGTTATTTCGGGCACGAGAGTAAGTCCGAATATATTGGTTGGGGCGATACCAAAAGAAATTAATGTGCAAATCAATTTATAATTAGAGTTGGGCCGTAAACTCAAAATATAATGGAATGGGGTTGTGTCACGGACTTAGTGTACGGTATAGCCGGGATATTTTATATTTATATATATATATATATATATATATATATATATATATATATACGGTGTGTGTGATAGTATATATATGGTGTGTGCATTAATATCAGTGGATAAATATTATTATTATATACTCTAGTGCTATAGGGGGAGGTTGCATGTAGTAGATGAATCCCCTAGCTTGAGGAGTAGGGCGAGTAAAATCCCAGGTCATAGCGTCCGTTATATGGGTGAGGGACATCTCACTTTCAGTGAATGAATATGACCGCCTCCAACATTTATGTAATAACCAAGTTAGTGAGCGATTCTGACTTGGGGGTAACTAGGTTCGGTGAACCTACCTACTGGGATAGCACTTTAGAGGACTTATACCGGGTAAGACTTTACGTGGAGAAATACTATTATTATTATATATTATATTAGTATGTTTGTGAATACTGTAATATGATTGAGTATATAATTAGGTAAATAATTATATACGGGCTTATTAATACAAAGCATTAGTTGTCTTATATGTATAACATATGTAGAAGTTATACGAAAACAAAAAGGGAAATGATTTAACTAAGTTGATTATGATAATAACTTAAAAATCATAATTTAGGCATACTGGGTTAGAGTAGGGTGTTTGGCAAGGGGTTTTATAAATTTTCTAGTTATAAGATGAAGAACTAGGTGAATTTATTTAGGGCGTTAGTAGTGCACATTAGAGGATGGGTGAGAATGTCCTCAAGGGAGTGTGACACTAACTAAAATATGGAGAGCATGCATATTTACTTATTACTGCATGTTAATCATTTGCTAAATGTTTTTCAAATATTTTTGGGTACTAACCCTTGCTATATAAATTTTTAAAAACCTTTTAAGTGTCCAGCCACAGGGACGCCAGGCTTGACTCTATTTCAGGGATCCATTGCTGCAGCATATGTGGATGTTGCGGTAGATTGATTGACGCCTCACTCTTTCATTCTAGTATAGAGATGTCTATTAGTTATTTCGAGCATGTCGCTCATAGTCCATTTAGTTTCTGTCTGACTTGTTGAGATTTATTACTTGTCTTTAATTTATATTTGTTGGAGTTTGGGACGATGGTTTATTCGGTCAGTTAATAAATTATGAATGGATGTTTTAGTTAATCGTGATTATTCTGTTATTTTATTTTTCGCATCAGTTTCATTTAAGTTAATGAAAGATAAAACTTGGCACCAGTCTAATCACATCACACGCGCTCTCACAAATCACCACTCGATTCTACTTCCGATAATCTTCGCAACACATAAATCCTCAAATCAAATCACATCGCTGCGTCGATATAATACATAACCAAAATTTATACTAATTATCTTCCAGATAATTAATGTCTCCAAAAGGAAAGAAATATAGTATTCATACCTGTGATTTAAATGAATAAGATCTGAGTTGACAGTTGGATTCCTCTCGAAAAATTAGCAAAGAGTCGTTCTTGAACAATCTTGAGAAAACACCAATTAAGCCTTCAAATATTGAGTCAAACACTTGATTAAGTTTGGGGATAAAGTTTATAGATGAAGGGGAATAATTTTGGAGAGGTCTTTTGGTTGAAAAGTTGATGAAAAAGTGATTTGAAAAGCCAAGCCACGAATTTGTTGTGATATATAAAGGATTAAGAAAAGAGTTCTAATCAGATACAAACACTAAAAAAAACTTTCGAGACGATCAGACCGTTGGAATTGGCTGAAATTTGGGGGTATAGTAGCCGAAGACGAGAGGAAACTGCATAAAAAAATTCAACTCGATCGGACAGTCAAATATATATATGGTTGGAGTACTCTTAGAGAGTTTATGTTTTCAAGACTCTTCTAAACGGTCCAAGACTTATATATACTCATATTAGATATATGTTCCTTTCGTAGCCCTTCCTCGCTCACTCACCATTTTAAACAAAGTCCTCACGGGCAATGATTCTTACATGCACTACTTTCATTATCATATTTTATCGCATTTGATTCATTTTTAAGACAGGATTGAGATGGAAACATATTGACCAACATGTGATAGACAAGTAAAATAATCAAACAAATCCTTTCACGTGTTCAATAAAGGAGATCATGAGTCAAATATTTAGAAAGTAATCTCTAATTACATCTCAATGACTCTAAACATTGTAAAGCATAAAATGAAATGATGATGCATCTTAAATCACTATAAAGCTGTCACATGGAAATGGAATGATGTTGTGACTTGGTCATCATAAATATCCATTCATAAACAGTGTAAAATGAAATACAAAACTCTTTTTGTCTATTTCTAAAAATTTATCAAAATAAAATCTTTTGGCTTTTTCAAAATTTTCTAAAAAAATTGAAAATCTTTTTGTATTTTCCCAAAAATTTTCAAAAACAAAAATCTTTTTGGTTTTTCAAAAACATATATCAATAATGGAAAAACAAAACACACAAGTGGTACATACTAGCAATAGGCATAAAATATCATCATGAAAATCATCCTATGCTAGCAAATAAGTCTAAACCTCAACTATTAGGTGAGGAGGATTTTTCTAAAGGTGGTGACAGCCTGTGAAAAATATCCAACGAATCATGTGAAGTTTTGACAAAAAACTTAACTTGCTCTCGAATGTGTGCAAACTCTCTCATGTGATATCCAGGAGAATCGTGTGTGTGTGTGTGTGTGTGTGTGTTTGTGTGTGTTTGTGTTTGTGTGTGTTAACACATGGCAAAACTCTATGTGACACATTACCAAACTTAAAATAGAATTCCCTAAACTTTCCTCTCTTCTTACAACGGGTGCCAATATACACAATACTACGAACACTTTTCCTAAATCGTCTAGGACGCACTCTCCTATCAGGTACGAAATGCCTAGGTGGGTTAGGTTAAGAGCCATATGGATAAATTATAAACGCGGTAACTGTCTCAGGAGCAACATGAGAAGTGGGTGAACCATCATAACCTATTCCTAATATCTCAACATTACCCAAAGCGGGACCGAGAAGCATCTTTCCTTCCTTCTTAGATTTGTCCTCTATAGTGACCTTTACCTACCGGGCACGTTCAAGATCTCCCTCTAATTATAACACATAGGCTTCAAGTTCACTCTTTTCCTGACCTACTATGATCAAATTCTCACTCAAAGAAACCTTCAACTTTTCAAGTTGACTCGTCGATGCCTCAAATCCCCTCAAAACCTCTTTCTCTCTCTCTCTCTCTCTAACACCCTAAGACCTAATTCCTTATTCAACTTCTTCATCTTTAAGGTCTCGGCGTATAATTCTCTAAATGCTAAGTGGCTCTCACTTTCACCCTCACTAGCACACTCACTCTCACACTCACTAAAAACACTCAAATCATCATCGGGGCCCTCACATGCACAAGTATCCTCATCGCCGTGGAACAAACTAGGTTTTCTCACGTGAGTTTCCATAACGGCGACAAACTTATCATGTGATGAATCATCCCCAAAATCATTAACGTCTTCCTCACTATCGCTAAGAGTGGCTGGCATAGAAACTTTCTTGCCTTTCTCTTTAGCCTAGTGGGACACTCAAATGCCTTATGACCCTTTCCCTTGCACTCAAAACATCTATCCTCTTCTTCTTTCTCTTTCTCTTTCTCACTGCTCTCTTTGGCCTCTTCTTTTTTTTTCATTTTTCTTAAAAAAAAATTTATCAGAAGAATTTTCTTTGGAAAATTTGAGAAATGTTTTAAATTTTTAAGCAAGTATGGCCACAACATCAAAATCAAACTTTCCCTCAGACTCGAGCTCACAATATTTCACTTTATTTTTCTTCTCTCTCTTGGACACTTTCTCACTCTTCCTAGACTGGTCTTTAAGTTCTATCCATCTATCCTTAGGCTTGACAGTGTCAGGAAACATGTCAATTTCATATGTTTGGAGGTCTCCTACTAGCTCTTCTAACTTGATATTGATCAAATTTCATAAGGAATTCAACATAGTGACTTTCGGGATAAAACATTTAGGCAACGATCTCAAAATCTTTTTAACAACTCGTGCATCATGAATGTGCTCACCAAGATTGAAACTAGTGTTGACAATATAAGACAAACATGCATAAAACTCATCAAAACATTCATATTCAAACATGGTAATTATTTTAAATTGACTAGTTAGAATTTTCAATTTAGACTCTTTCATTGCATTCGTGCATTCATGGGTAAGTTGTAGAGCATCCCATGCTTCTTTTGACGTGGTGCATGTCATGATACGTCAGAACTTGTCAGGGGTTACATCTCTAGAAATTTCACTTACCCCACGAGAATTAAAAGTTCTCCATTTAAATTCATCCCCAGTCCAGTTTGTCACATGTGTAAGATTAGTGACATTATCAACAGTGATAGTGGGAGGAGTCCACCCTCTTCCACAAACAACCCAAATATGCTCATCGATTGATTTTATGGTAGATTTCATACCCGCTTTCCAATAGGCATAATTAGTCCCATAAATAACTGGCAACCGATTATATAAGTTTTCATTCGAAAACATTGCAAAAAAATTCAAAATCAAATTTTTCAAAAAAATAAATATCACAAAAATTTTGCAAAAAAATGATCACTCGATAAATTAGAGAAACCCGCTCTAATACCAATTTGAGGAGGTAAGATTGCTTGAAAAGCTTTGATACCAATTTAAGAATGTGGTGTGATATCGATTGCTCATTGATTCACAAATTTCCAATTTAATACTTGTAGACACCCCATTCTGTTACCCCTCAACTCTCCTTAGGTCCCTAGCACCTCCCTTCATCACTATAAACCCAGGTCACGTCCTGAGTACTGACCTGGAAGCCATCGGGCACCCCTCGGCTCAGTTTGATCCAAAAATCAAATTCCTCATCTCGACTGCGACTCAATGAATCTTCGAAGGTCACTGAATACCGTTTCCAATGGTCCGCCCCATGCACGTTTCCGACTTACCATGAGGACGAACGCGTCGTTTGCGTCCGAAACCTGACCAGAGGCGACCAGGCTCTCCCGGGCTCTGTTTGACCTAAGTCAACTCTTCAGCTCAACCGAGGCTGAATGAATCTTTGAAGGGCACTGAATACCTTTTCCAACGGTCCATCCCGTGCGCAATTATGACTTTCCATGCGGACGAACGATCCGTTTGACTCCGGGAAGCCACCTAGCACTTCCCGGGCCCGGTTGACCAAAGTCAACTCTCCAAACCGGGTTAAACTCTTTGGAATGTCAAAATACATCTCCTAACCTTTCCAACGGTATGCCCCGTGCACGATTCGGACTTACCATGCGGATGAACGATCCGTTTGCGTCCGTACGATTCCCCGTTCAATGGACCGACAAACGCTTCCGAGCCATATTTGACCCAAAGTCAACTCCTGAACTCAGCAGCGGTCCAAATGAATTTTAAAGGTCTCTGAATTACCCTTCCAATGGTATGCCCCGTGCGCGATTCTGACCAATGGTTTACCCTCGGCGGCCAATTTTTCGGAAAATCCCGAGGCACACTACCAAATGGCAGGTCCCAGATCCTGCCTATCGGCACCTGCCGATAGGCAGTGCCATGAAAGGTCCGAGCGGCAGTACCTTGGGGATATAAAAGGAGGCCTTTGCCTCATTTGAAGGAACCCAGATCTGATAGAAATCTCTCTGAAAGAATCCCAGAAACCTATCTCGAAGGCCGCGTGATTTCAACTCCAAAATACCTTTTTCACCTCCACTTTCCATCATCATTTTCATCAAACTTGTTGAATTAACCACTCTCCATCATCATCCAAGTGCAAGGGCTGCTCTCCAACATCCAACATCAAGTTCAAGATCTTCGAGAAGGTCCAACTTCCTCAACTTTCTCTTGAATTCTCTTAAATTCTCAATAACTTGTTTTTTATTATTATCAATTTTTATCATCTCATCCCACACATCCTAATATACCTTTTTACCTAGTATTATTGCACATATCTTATTTTCATATAAATAAAAACCCAAAAAACAAGAAAAAGAGGGTTTGCTCATAAATTCCAAATAGGGATTCTCACACTTATTTCTACTCTTTTCTCACAACTAAAACACTTTTTCTACACACACACACACACACTTACAAATAAGAGATTTCTCCATTTGGATTTATGGGTTAAACCCCACCCCTTACCTTACATGCGAACTACGTGGACTTTGATGCCTTTATAGGCTACGTAGGCATCTCGGTGTAAAACCCGAGACTTGAGTCCTTTTTTCTCACTTCTTCTCTCATTTTCTACCTTCTCTAAATCCATTTTTCTTATATTATACATATATTGTTATTAGTGACACATTGCCTCATATGCGTTATCGTTCCTTTATAACGATCGACGTAGGGGTAGCCGTGTAAATCCTATTTTTCTCATATTACTCTTACATATTCCTACGGATGACTCGCTTTATCTTTTACATGATACAAGTCGAGGATTGCTACCTCCATGCTATATATACACATACACACATCTCACGGGGGGGAAAACATAAAGGAAAATAGCAAATATCCATGAGAGACCGAAAGGGCGGAATGGGTGCCTAACACCTTCCCATTTCGTAACTAAGCCTCCGAACCCTTTTCGAATCATTTTGGTTTCGCACGCACCAGTATATCTTTGGATGCCATCCTTCGGGGTGGCTTCCTCTTTTTCTTTTGTCTGTTTTGAGTAAAATAGACTGGCAACTCTGAATCTCTCTACATTTTTCACACCTCACAAAATCGACGCCGGCCGAAGCGCTCTCCCGAGAGGGGACGCCCGGGACCCGAAGGATTCCTCCTCCCTCCGCGGCGGGGATCGACGGGGATGGCCATAGTGGCGACTCCACTGGGGATGAATTTTCTATTTTGAGGGCTTGACTCTATTTACATGGATGATATTTTTTTATGTTTTCCCCCATATCTACATGTTCCCCTTTCTCACATGTGTATCCCATGCTTATGCTTATATTCACACACTTGTAGAAAATTCTCCATGTACACTTCACACCCCGTGCACCTAGGGTCACATGTATATCCCCAAGTTGCACGCATCACCCATCAATACTTGGTGTACCTTTTGGTGTACTTGTACATTGGCTCCCTGTTTGGCATAATCAAGAAAGGCATTCTCATCATAAGATACTAATAAGAGAATCATGCATGATTCACATGATATCACCGAAGAGCATTGCTATTGACCAAATTTTACCCAGTAACTGAAGGGTCACTTCGTGATGGGCTCTGGTCTGGAAGGTCGTAGTTAGCCTAGGCGATATGACTCTCACCTTCCATTGGCCAAGTACCTTCGACGTATATCGAACGATTCTCTCGCATCGTGCCTCTTGACCAAAGTCATGACGGGAGGTATATCGCAGGGAATTCATTCACGTATGTCGGGTATATCGAATTCATTCTCACACGTACCGTCCCCACGAGGTATATGGTGAGGCAATTCACGTACACTCAGGTATATCAAATGGCATGTCCACACGTACCGATTACCCGCAAGAGCAAGACGTATATCGTGGAAGTCACGCCAAAGGGGGGAACCCATGCCGATTCACCCAACCAACTGCATACCCGCATATAGGTGTCAAGCCTAGGACACGCACTTTAAATTGTCGGTTTCGACCCGAAACTCTGCCGAAATTCTGGGTCAGTCTTCCTCCCAATTTTCGCGCATTTTTAAAACGGGACTCTATCTGCGAGCCTGGTTACAAGTCCAAACGTAGATTTGCATATATTAAGACCCCCAGTTTTCTAGGCTCGGGTCCCGTTTGACATTTCATTTAGGAGAATTAAATACAAGTGAAAACATAATAATCATAATAATCATGTTGAGTTCCGTCTCCAAAAACATTTCTTCCTTCTTTATTAAAAATCCAAAAACATTTCTCCCTTCTTTATTAAAAAAAAAATCCAAAAACATTTCTCTCTTGTTATAAAAAATGCAAAAACAGTTTCTCCCCTTTTTCTCAAAAATAAATCTCATCCTACACCTTCTCAGGTCGATCGTACGCCCTTGGTCTGGCCCCCTATTGGCTTAGGTCTTCAGTCAAATCACCCCGGAGTTTCATCCACTCCTCTACTACTTCTTTCAAGTCCAAAATGCATCCATCCTCCATGGAGAATGCAGATTAAGTACCAGTCATACAACCAGATCTGCCGACAGTTCTAGCTCAGCTCGTGGCCAAGATTGACAACCTCCAAGCTGAGGTCCGAGAAATGCAACGAAACTAAGGTCCTATTCCTCAAGAAATCGAGGCCCTGTTCCCTCGTGCTATGGGTCCATCGGAGCCCATCTGGGTCCCGGAAGAATATCAGAACGCTCCATGTTCCCCTCCTGCCAATGAGTCGCCACCTGTCCAGCTTTCGATGCCAAACATTACCCAGCCCGTGGCTAACCTGCCTGTGGTTGTTGATCCAAAAGAGGAGGAGTTAAACAAAGTCAAAGAAGATCTTAAGATGCTCACCAAGAAGTTTTACCAAGTCAGGATCTCTGGAAATTACATGGACTACACCCATATGTCTCCTTATCCTAAAGCAAGGTTACCCGAGAAGTTCAAGATGCTAAATATCGAGAAGTTCGGGGGGAGTGGTCCCCCAATTGTTCATCTTTGCAGTTATCATCGTTCCATGACTCGGCTAGGGCCTTTCGAAGAAGTAATGGCCCAACTGTTTCAACAAACTTTGAAGGACAGTGCCCTCCGGTGGTTTTTATCTCTTGAGGAATCCAGAATCCGTAGCTGGGAGGATGTAGCCCGAGAATTCATGTCATAGTACAAATACAACGAAGAGCTTGAGGTCACCCGTCGTGATTTAGAGCTGCTCAAACAAAACTCTGGGGAATCAATCAGTAACTTTATAGCCCGATGGAGGGAAAAAGCAGCTACCATGACTAATCGTCCATCTAAAGAAGAAAAAGTCATCATAGTGAAGAAGAATTTCTTACCCCATGTCCGAACGACCATGGGAGGACAGTACAACCCCACATTAGAGTTCTCAGGGAGGCAGGAGTAGAAATCAAGGAAGGTCTTGCCAAAACAGAAGTTAAATAGAAGAAGATGTCCGGACAGTTTACCCCTAGAAAATATGACAAGCCTGCCAATGCTACAGTCTCAACCATCAACAACATATCTCAACCAACCACATCATGGGGACCAAAAAGTCAACCTACTCCCATCTGAAGGGAATACACCGAGCTTCATGCTCCCCTCTCCAAAGTCTACCAAGACCTATTAAGCTGAAATCTTATAAAACCCTTGGATCCCCGTCCATTACCTAATCCACTTCCCAGAAACTTCAAGACCGATGCTCATTGTGCCTTCCACCAAACTGCTGGCCATACCACCGACCAATGCTTCCACCTTTGGAACATAATCCAAGATCTCATTGACCGGGGTACCATTGCCCCACCGGACAATCCTAAGACAAACACTACTCATAACCCCCTCCCAAATCACACCAATGCCCTCTTCTTAGAAGAAAACCCGAATTTCGATCCATCAACTCAAATCACACCCCTATACCCCCTAAACCTCTTCCAATTTGACCATATTTCCTCCTACACCCTACTAGCTTCGCTGATCAAGCACTGTCACTCCTTACCAGGGCCTACATCACTGTCTGTACCCATTCTGAAAGTGGAAGTATGGAATTATCAGATGTGTTGAACCAACTCCTAGAGTTCGGGCTGAAATTGCCCTCAAAAATGATTATCGACTGCCAGAGGTTCAGTGCATTGTTTTTGGAAGCACAGAAATGGGCCCGAGAATCAGATAGATGGGTGGTACCAACCGACGAAGTCAGCTTGGATGATGTTGTCCAGATCATGATGAAAGCATTCAGGCAAACTAACAGCATTTACAGTATCACTGAGTTACTTGACACTTTGAAGCTACAAGGGCGCCTGGTCCCTAAACCATTACACATCCCCACAGAATGGGAAAACTTATACGAAGAAGCCGTTGAGGTCGTGGAATGCATTGATTTTGCAGGGAAAAATAGAATTGTTGCCACCGGATGGGGGGAAGAACTCGATGATTCAAGCGGAAAATAAGTTTCAAAGAGAGCTGACCCAGTAACCGATATGTGTGGGATGATATCATTTGAATAACTCCTCAGAGAAATAGATAAGGTGGCAGAGCAACCTGAGATGGATGAGGAAATGGGATTCACATTTTTCTCTTCTTCGATAAATCACATGACTAGATCTGGGAGACATTACCAAACTCCAAACTCACTACTAGCAAATGACAAGGGGAAGGGCGTTGAAAACCTTCCTATGACAGAGATGACCATTGAGGAAAGCAAGATCCTCGATCAACTGAAGAAAACTCAAGCTAACATCACTCTATGGGGGCTTTTCATGTCTTTCCAACAACACAAAAATGCTTTAATCAAATTACTTGCTAGACCTCTAGTTCCTCCTTCTACCATGCTAGAAGAGGCAATAAACATGGTCACATCCTTGACCTCCACCCGAATGATGTCTTTTTCTGAAGAAGAAATCCCCAGAATTGGGCCAAATCACAATCATGCACTCAATATTTCCGTCGAAGTTATGGGAAAGGTCGTACCACATTCTCTCGTTGATAATGGATCCGCTTTGAATGTCTGCCCATTGAGAACCTTCAAGCGTTTCAGCCTGAAAGAAAGAGACCTCGCTCCAACCTCCTCCGTTGTGCATGCCTACGATAATACCCATCGTGAGGTGATGGGATCCATACAACTTACAATAGGGGTTGGACCTATAAACCCTGTCGTTGAATTCCAAGTCATAGATATCCCAGCTTGTTTCAACCTATTGCTCGGACGCCCCTGGTTCCACAGTATAAAGGGTGTATCTTCCTTACTCCATCAGAAATTGAAGTTCTTCGCCAGCAGGTAAGTCATCACCATCTTGGGTGACGACGGTAATGTCGAGGGTCCAAGCACCAGCAGTCCAATTCTCGAGATACCGCATGGTTCAAATGATATCCTACTATCAGGTTTCCGAGTCGAGCCATCCCTACTCCCGGCAGGGGACGGTTTATGGCAATGTCAATGTGATTCAGATGTTCAGGAACATGCACTTCATGCTCGGACTGGGGTTATGACAAAGGCAGCCAGGGATACTTGAGCCCATCGAACTGAAGAAAGCTTTCTCTCCTTGTGGCTTGGGGTATCAACCATCAGAACAAGAGCTCAGAATGATCCGCCTGACTCGATTAAAAAGATGATTAAACATCGTCTGTACTATCTCAGGTGATTCCTTAAATGGACGATTCATCAAAGAGGGAGAAGATTTCCCCTTTTGCGGTTTTCCAGAGCCATGGTAGGACTACACAGACAAGAAAATGAAGCCTGGAATGGAGATCTTTTTCCAAGATAGCTACCCATGGGCCGAAAGTTCCCAACACCACGTACAACCGCTTATCAAAGATATTGAAGAGACTGAAGACAGTGACTCCGAAGATTCCTTCAACTTGCAGACACTGGGGCTGGCACTCTTCATGGTTCATTCAGGCACCACATCACTGGATCCCTCTCATCTGATCAAAGCTATTGATACACCTCTCTTCAACTGGCATGCTGCACCAGTTCTACCTCTTGAAATCCCACTTAACCCCAATGTTTACCCTATTTCTTCTATTGTTGTCCATCCTTGCTCAAATATAATCGAGACCTCTTTTGACAAGGTCCTCAATGCTGTTTTTCCAATCAATGAAATAAACGAAGATTTTGAGTATCTTGATGTGCCTTACATTAATTGTGTAGATTCTAATCAAGCTTTTAATGACGATGATTTTGCAAATGAACAATTCTTAACTGATTTAAATAAGGTTAATAATAAATAACATAACCGCATTCAAGTTAATGAAGAAGAGACTGTTGTTATTAATCTCGGTTCTAATAGCCAACTGCGCGAGATTAGGATAGGGGCCACCCTTGATGAGCATGAGCGCGCACAACTTGAAGAAATGCTAAAGGAGTTCATGGATGTCTTCGCATAGTCCTACGACGATATGCCCAGTATTGATCCCAAAATAGCTCAGCACGATATCCCCATTCTCCCAGATGCCAAGCCAGTTAAATAAAAGTTGAAGAAACTCCGCACCGAATGGTCACTCAAGGTCAAAGAAGAGGTGATCAAACAGTTAAACGTGGGTTTCATTCGAGTAATCGAATATCCCACGTGGCTGGCCAACATTGTGCCTGTACCAAAAGGAGGAGGAAAGGTTCGAATGTGTGTGGACTACCGAGATTTCAATAAAGCCTCTCCGAAGGATGATTATCCGCTACCCAACATCGACATGATCGTTGATAACACAGCCAGTCATGCTCTCAAGTCTTTCATCGACGGGTTTGCCGGATACAACCAAATCAAGATGCACCCCGATCATCAAGATAAAACCGCATTCATCACCCCATGGGAAACCTTTTGCTACACCGTCATGCCATTCGGTCTCAAGAATGCTAGGGCTACCTACTAAAGGGACGCTACAACCATCCTGCATGATTTGATTGACAAAGAGGTCGAGGTCTATGTGGATGATATGATTATCAAGTCCAAAACCAGAGAAGGTCATGTTCCCGCTCTCCGGAAGTTCTTCGAACAAATGCGACAATATCAGATGTGACTTAATCCACAAAAGTGCGTCTTCGGCGTTACAAAGGGAAAACTCTTAGGATTCATGGTCAGTAAGAAGGGGATAGAAGTAGATTCCGCCAAACTGAAAGGCATACTTGAGATGCCACCTCCCCGAACAGAGAAAGAAGTTCGAGGTTTCCTTGGGAATTTATAATATATCATCCGGTTCATCAGCCAGTTAACATCCATCTGTGAACCAATCTTCAAGCTCCTCCAAAAAGATTCGACCAAGGTTTGGAACGAGGCCTACCAAGAATCTTTTGATCGAATCAAATAATACCTGACCCAACCTCCAGTTCTCATGCCACCACAGCCTGGTCTCCCTTTGCTCCTGTACCTAACCATAATCGACACTGCAGCTAGGGTTTTGCTGGCCCAATACCTTGAGGACTCCCGCAAAGAAAGTGTCGTCTATTATGCCAGTCACAAATTGGCCGGGTACGAGGTCAACTACACTGCTTTGGAAAAAGCATGCGTCGCACTTGTTTGGGTCGCCCAAAAGTTGCGGCACTACGTGCTCGCCTTCCCCATCAAACTTATATCCCGAATGGATCCCATCAAATACCTTCTCAAAAAACCCGCTTTGTCCAGCTGAATGGCCCAATCGTTAATGCTCCTAACCGAGTTCGATATCGTGTACGTCACGTAGAAAGCCATTAAAGGAAGAGCCATCTCTGACTACCTCGCTGACTACCCTGTGGAAAAAGCAGATGTTTGGATCTCCGAATTCCCAGATGAAAATGTCCTCTGCACCACTCAGGACTGCCTCCGATGGAAAATGTTCTTCGATGGAGTTTCCAACAAAAAGGGATATGGCATTGGGATACTTCTGGTCGCCCCAGATGACTCTCATACTCCCATGGCCATAAAATTGGATTTCCCTTGCACCAACAACATGACGAAATACGAGGCATGCTCAGTGGGCCTCAAAGTTGCTCTTGAAAAGGGTATTCAACACCTTGATGTCTATGGGGATTCTGCCCTTATCATCGGTCAAGTGCTCAGAAAATGGAAAGTCAAGGATGAAAAGCTTCGCCCCTTTCATGCCCAATTAGAAGAGTTGGCCTCCCAATTTCAAGCTATCACCTTCCATTACCTACCCCGAGCAAGGAATAACCTAGTCGATGCTCTCGCTACTTTGGCCTCCATGGTCGACATGCCCGAGGGAATAACAATGACCCCCTTCCTAGTTTAAAAGCAAGACAAAACTACTCATTGCTACCACATTGAGCTTGCCACCTCAGAAGACCCTAAACTAACCACTTAATGGTACTATGATATCTGGTGCCTCCTTAGGTACGGTAGGTATCCCAAGGGTTCCAACAAGAATGACCGAGCTACCCTCCAAAGGCTGGCCGCTCAATAAATCATATGACATAAAGCCCTACTCAAGAGGAATTTCGATGGAACTCATTTGCACTGTATCGCAGGGGTTGACATTGAAAGGATAATTCAAAAAATCCACAGCGGGGAATGCGGGCCCCACATGAACGGTCACATGCTTGCCAAGAAGATCATCCGACAGGGCTACTATTGGACCACCATGGCCCAGGATTGCACCGCCTATGTTCGAAGATGCCCTAAATGCCAACAGTTCTCCAACCTCCAACACCTACCTCCACGGGAGTTATACAACATGACTTCTACCTGGCCATTCTCCACCTGGGGTATCGACATCACAGGGAAGGTTACGCCAAAAGCGTAAAATGGGCATGAGTTCATCCTGGTCGTCATCGATTACTTCACCAAATGGGTTGAAGCTGAGTCATACGCAGTATTAAATGCCAAGAAGGTAGCCAAATTTATCAAGAAGAATATCATCTGTCGATATGGGGTCCGGCACGAGCTAGTGATAGATAACGGTTTGCACTTCGAGGCAGAAGTCACAGAAGTAGTCAACGAGTACGGGATTCAGAGACACAAATCTTCTCCCTACCGACCTCAGACCAATGGTGCGGTTGAAGCCGCCAATAAAAACCTCAAAGCCACCATCAGCAAGATGATCGAAAGTTTTAAGGATTGGGCCGACCGGATCCCATACGCCCTCTGGGGCTATCGAACCTCAATCCGAGCTTCTATCGGGGCTACCCCTTACTCCCTGGTCTACGGCATGGAAGCAGTCCTACCTGTGCAGCTGGAAATACCCTCGCTACGTGTCATGCTTAAAAGCAAGTTTAGTGAAGACTAGTACCAAAGCCGTCTTGATGAGTAAGCCCTCCTAGATGAAAGAAGGTTAAAATCACTATACCACATACAGGGGTATCATCGCCGAATAACGCGATCATTCAACAAGAGAGTCAAGGACCGCGGTGTCCAGGAGGGAGATTTGGTCCTCAAAGAAATAATAGAACCCATTTGGGACCCCAGAGGAAAATTCAAGCGCAATTGGAGCGGTCCTTACATTGTGAAGAAGATCTTGTCCGGCGGTGCCGCCATGCTCACTGACCTGGATGGCGAAGAGATGGCTCGTCCAGTTAATCTGGACCGTCTCAAGAAATTCTACCCCTAGTTCGAAATCTCGGCACGCTATGACTCTTCTCATCTCCCCTAAAAAAAATCCAGAGGTATGTAGGAAGCTCATACTCCTCACATGAGCACGACCCCCTCTTTTTCACAAAATACCATTCTTTTCTTACCTCCGAGAACGACAGTTCATTCTAAACATCTACTTGAACAAAAGGATCATGTATGCCTTAGCGATTGGTATAGATAATTAAAAATACAAAATTCATCGAAAGGCACAGTTGGATGATCAGAAACTTGTTTGTTTCATTAATAAGACACTACAACACGGATTACATAAGAAAAAGGAATGGATAACTCCCTTCCCCCTTACTACCATAAAAAATCAGATAAAATCCCCCACATCTACCACATAAATAAACTCCTCAGGAGTCCTACCCACAGCTACCCGAGGAGCCTGTACCCTCATCATCTACATCCTAAGGACCCCAAGTTTCCCCTTCCTGAATAGATTGTCGAAGACATTCCATGGATCTATGAGCCTTAACCATCTTCCAAAAGACCACAACACCCCCTTCCATGGAGTCAGATAAAACAAACCAGCTCTGACTAGTCTCTACTGCCAACATCTTGCTGACTACGTTTCTCCACAACCACATCATATAATCTTTGGGGACATGTAAAACCTTCCCAATGGACTGAGAGGGACAGGTCGACAGACACCGATTTTCCCACAGAGATCCAAGCAACAGACGCAGGCGCTCAGTCAAATCTTCTACTGGAAATAAATTTGAAGTCCGAGGGGGCACGACTTGCGCCCAGCCAAATTGACGGAAAAACTGCCAAGGGAAATAAAAAGAGGTCTGCCTGAACCAACCAACCGCACATATGAATATTCTCCTAGCTCCAGAACAGGCTGCAATTTCCCCCACCAAGGCACTGACCAATACAACCCACGAGCCCCATGCTCCACAAACCAATTCTCCTAATTCTCGACATACAGGCCTATGCGGATGAAGTAGGGTGAAAAGAAGTTGGGTACAACCGACAAAGGATATTCTGGAGGAGTTGACAAGAAGAATCTTTCATACAACCACATGAACAGCATCACAGGGATACCCCTTAAAAAGTCAGAATGACCTTCTCTCCAGGCATCCAGGCCATTCAGAGTCTCCGCTAATATCACCGCTGCAGGATTGAGACGGTATGACATCCATGAAGTAATGGCTGCAAGTTGTGGGTCAACTCGCACTTCCCCGGTCACCAACAGCAATTTTGAAACCAAGCCCAGAACAACGGCTCCTACATAGCCAACATCACCTACTTCCCGCAAATGCACGGACTGCAACATGGTCGGGAGGGAGATAAATCCTCCAGAAACCAATGACTTGGCCGCCGAAGGTGAGATATGAAGAAGACCGACCAACAAATCCCTAAGAGAATGGGAAAATTTGGGAAAAGCCGCAATAACTCTATAATTCACACGTAGCATGGCAGAAAATTCCTCGTAGGCAAGACAAACTTCTTCCAACCCAAAGCGGAATACATGGTCTTTGGGGTACCAGAATTGTATCGCCGCTGTCAACATATTCCACTCAAAAGGCCGATTGCGCCACAAGGAAACTCGGTGCATGTTAAAGGCATCATAGTCTACATTATAAGAGAACATAGCTTCCAAGGCTTCAAGGTAGTTGACAAACTCAGTGCTACCAGGGAGAGCCATCTTGTAGGGCAAAGAAATAGTGGGCAAGTGGATAAGGATGCAAAGGTGTGATGAAAATACTCCACCCTCACCCCTTTTTATACTTGAGACCTCTCACAAAAGACATAATCCCTGCAGAAATCGGAAAGAACCCTACCCCACAAGGTACAAAAGGCTAAAGAGGGTACCAATCAAAGCTTTCAATTGATAGGACTGGACTGAACTGCCGATTGGCAACCTCCCATTTTTGGAAATTTCTTCCTTTCCTTTTTTGTCAAATCAAAAAACCCCATAAAAATAAATTGATATTCTCAAGGATCCTATTTTCTCCTTGTAGGATTTCCCTTTTTAATAAAACAACTTTTCTTCGAAAAATTCCAAAAATATTCATTTTTATGGTCTTAGCAACAAAGTTAAAAAGAACATGTCCATGCATTCATTCATCAGGAGAATAAAGAGATAATAAAAAACTCCATTGCATTGCATATATATGTTTTATGTGTTACATCATTTTACAGGAAAAAAAGCCAAAAACAAACGGGACTCAGCCCGAACCCACACTTTCTCTCTCTCTCTCTCTCTCTCTCTCTCTCTCTCTCTCTCTCTCTCAAGAACTTCCACCCCTACGATGAGCTCTCTTCCCCCTACGGCGAGACGACGCACCCCCACTACCCGAGCCAGAGTCTCCCTCAGACGAAGCTGACGGCACCAAACAAGAAGGAACAAGGACAGCATCCCGAATGTGGGCAGTTGCCAATGATATCCAATCTCTGATGTCCCTCAGCCAAGTGGTCGACACTAGGATTTGCTGTAAGGAAAATGACAAATCAGTATCAAGAAAAAGAAATCAAAGAGGGGAAAAGGGACCGAAAGGTTTACCATAGGACGAAGAACCTCCTCTGTCAAACCCAACTCCTTCGGATCCATCGCAAGGGGACGGTGAAGCATCGGCACTATCCCTCCATCATCCCGTCGGATGTTGTACGAAGGAGTATGCAGCCGAACAAAAGGGACCTCCGAAGTCGCCGCCGCCGCCGGTACCGACGGACCAGCGCCACTATGGGAAGACCCCACCGCCCAACTTGAACCAGCAGGAGGGAAAGGCAAGGCATCATGAATGATGGGTACCATCAACCAGCTCGTCACAAAGTCCATATAGTCATACGGCGCGGCCGTATTAGCATACAACGCATAGGACTCGCCGATCATCGCCGTGATCCTCTCATCCTCCAGCAACTGTCGCTCCCGCCTAATAGAAGTAGGAGGCTGCACGGGAGGCACCACAACCTCCTCCTCAACAATATGATGGATCACCCTCTCCCCGAGGTACCAGGAATGGCCGAACTCATGCGCCAACAAACGCCTTATCTGCGCGTTCACCCCATTCACCCCCGTATCCTGAATGGAGGTCCCTCAAGGATAAAAGGTCACCTGAAAATCCCCAAGCAGGCATAAGTCAATACAAAATCTGAAGGTGCAAAAAAAAAAGAAAACAAGGCTGAAATGGAAAGAACCTTACCCGACCACTGGTCAGGTCGTTCGAGACCTGACGCACCGTCTCTAGGGAAAGATATCCCTTCGACTGCCGGTGGGCCTTACGCCACTGGTACAAGCGATAGAAGTCCCCAACAGTGTCATCCTTCAGAGAAATCAGTGGGGTGTTGCACCCAATCACCTCATAGAACCACGTATGAATTCACAAGAAAAAAGGGACACATAAGGAAAATGCGAATGCATGAAAGAAAAATGTGAATGCATGAAATGCGAAAATGCACAAAGTAAAGAATACCACAAGAAGATACGTGGCTCCAGTAAAAGTCTACCGGCAGCACCGGCTGAATGCATCCAAAGAGGATTAAAGGTTCGCCAAGGTCAGACTCCCCCAATCATAGAAAGGGATGTTCGAAAACATCCTCAAGTACGGAAGAAACCAAAAATGGACGACGTCGCCGCTCAATGCCACCATGAAACCTCCCAGCACCAATAAAATGAATAACCGGGCCATCTGCCTCACTTGCACCCCGTCCTCCACATCAATCACCCTGCTCAGCAGAACATCCTTCAGCAAGGACAGCCGGATAGAATCTCCAGAAACTATCCTCCTCACATCACCAAGTGCCGCATGCACTGCCTCCGGCCTCACCCGCAGGGAGCGATCCACCTCTATCTTCTCCCCGTCACAATCCAGCCCCAGAAGTTGCTGCACATCTATGGGAGTCACTGTCATCTCCCAGAAGCCAAAATGAAAGGTATGGGTAGTGTCCCACCACCTCTCCCCCAAGGAACACAAGACTGCTGTTGAGCGAGGCGTCTCATCTAGCGCAGTCGCCAACCTCCCAAAACCCACTGATGATACCATCCAGCACACCACAGGTGGAAGATGCTCCCAAACGTCCTTAAGCCCCGTCGTCCTGCGGGCACGCATGTTCTTCAAAGAGATATCAGATTGGCAAAAGGAAAAATCTCATCAAAAGTCAAGAAAGAAAGAAAAATCACCCAAAAATAAAGGAATGCCAAAGGTCAGGTTACTTACATAACCACCAGGAATCACTCTCGAAGAGGGATGACGCGACGGCTCCAGCAGCAAGGTCCGCTCGTCCGTAACCGGTTTGAATGCATCAAAGGCATTCTCATTCCCCAAAGCAAGAGGCACCCTGTCCCTCCAATCCACATTCTCCCAGTTATCAACGGTCAACTACTGCCGGTGGACAGCGGTGCTCACAAAGGCGGCCATTTATTAGAGATCGAAATGATAGAACGATTCGCAGAGAGAAATCGCAGAAAGAGAGAAGTCAAGAAGCTGTGAAAAATGAAGGGGATTCGCCCCCTTTATATAGGAGGCCAAACGCCATGCCGATCGACAACCCCCCTCACCATACCGATCGACACTGTCTCTTCACTTTCCCGAGGCAGCCCAAAAGTCCTTGCCACTGCCGAATGGCACCTCTCATCTTATGCTGACCGGTACCCACCTTAAAATTTCGTACAGAAATTCCCTGAAAATACCAGGAAGCCTCGAAAAATCCCCAAAAAATTCCAAAAAATCCCAGAATGGATTTAGAACATTTTCACCAAGAAATTTTTCACTCCTTTAGGCGACACCCCATTTTCCCAAACGGAGCCCTCAAAATCCAAGCGATTGATCTCTCGGGCAAGGCGCTCAGACCACCTAATCACCTCCTCCTCAGACTTTACAACCATCGGCTATCCGGTGCGCTCAATATCACATGTTATTTTTCCCAGCAGAAATCAGAAGAACCACTCGCCCCGAGAAATCTCTCCCAAAGGACAATCCAAATTTTCCCCGGCCCATTCATCGTTCCCCAGCGGAATTTCAAATCTAGTTCTTATCCCTCGAGCGGAACCCCTTTTTCCCAAGCGGAATCCCCAAAAGCTAATATTTCTCCCGGCCAAGCTCCGGAAAATCCCTAAGGATCATCTGATAACTTCCCCAGCGGAATTCTCTCACGGAACTCAAAATAGGTTGCTCCCCCTTGCGAGGCATCCTATAAAGCTTCCCCCAACTATCAGCTCCCCAGCTCAAATCGGAATCCAAAAGCTCTTTCTCCAGCAGAATCAAAATACAAACTCTTGGGCCAGAATTGGCCTCGGTCTTGGATCATCACCATAATTAGGTAAGAATTGACCTCGGTCCTCGGTCATCACCACTTTTGGGTCAGAATTGGCCCCGGTCTTGGATCATCACCATAGTTAGGTCAGAATTCACCTCGGTCCTCGGTCGTCACCACTCTTGGGTTAGAATTGGCCCCGGTCTTGGATCGTCACCATTGTTAGGTCAGAATTGACCTCGGTCCTAGGTCGTCACCACTCTTGGGTCAGAATTGGCCCCGATCTTGGATTGTCACCTTAGTTAGGTCATAATTGACCTCGGTCCCCGGTCTTCACCACTCTTGGGTCAAAATTGGCCCCGGTCTTGGATCGTCACCATAGTTAGGTCAGAATTGACCTTGTTCCTTGGTCGTCACCACTCTTGGGTCAAAATTGGCCTCGGTCTTGGATCGTCACCTTAGTTAGGTCAGAATTGACCTCGGTCCTCGGTCGTCACCACTCTTGGGTTGGAATTGGCCCCGGTCTTGGATCGTCACCATATTAGGTCAGAATTGACCTCGGTCCTCGGTCATCACCACTCATGGGTCAGAATTGGCCCCGGTCTTGGATCGTCACCTTAGTTAGGTCAGAATTGACCTCGATCCTCGGTTGTCACCACTTTTGGGTCAGAATTGGCCCCGGTCTTGGATCGTCACCTTAGTTAGGTCAGAATTGACCTTGGTCCTCAGTCGTCCCCACTCTTGGGTCAGAATTGACCCCGGTCTTGGATCGTCACCATAGTTAGGTCAGAATTGACCTCAGTCCTCGGTCGTCACCATTCTTAGGTCAGAATTGGCACCGACCTTGGATCGTCACCATAGTTAGGTCAAAAATGACCTCGGTCCTTGGTCGTCACCACTCTTGGGTCAGAATTGCCCCCGGTCTTGGATCGTCACCATAGTTAGGTCAGAATTGATCTCGGTCCTCGGTAGTCACCACTCTTGGGTCAGAATTGGCCCCGGTCTCGGATCGTCACCTTAGTTAAGTTAGAATTGACGTCGGTCCTCGGTCGTCACCACTTTTGGGTCAGAATTGGCCCCGGTCTTGGATCGTCACTTTAGTTAGGTCAGAATTGACCTCGGTCCTCGGTCATCACCACTTTTGGGTCAGAATTGGCCCCGGTCTTGGATCGTCACCTTAGTTAGGTCAGAATTGACCTCGATCCTCGGTTGTCACCACTCTTGGGTAAGAATTGGCCCCGGCCTTGGATCGTCACCATTGTTAGGTCAAATTTGACCTCGGTCCTTGGTCGTCACCACTCTTGGGTCAGAATTGGCCCCGGTCTTGGATCCTCACCTTAGTTACGGTCCTCAGTCGTCACCACTCTTGGGTCAGAATTGGCCCCGGTCTTGCATCGTCACCTTAGTTAGATCAGAATTGACCTCGGTCCTCGGTCGTCACCACTCTTGTGTCATAATTGGCCTCTGTCTTGGATCGTCACCTTAGTTAGGTCAGAATTGACCTTGGTCCTTGGTCGTCACCACTCTTGTGTCAAAATTGGCCCCGGTCTTGGATCCTCACCTTAGTTAGGTCAGAATTGACCTCGGTCCTCATTCGTCACCACTTTTGGGTCAGAAGTGGCCTTGATCTTGGATCGTCACCTAAGTTAGGTCAGAATTGACCTCGGTCCTCAGTCGTCACCACTCTTGGGTCAGAATTGGCCCCGGTCTTACATCGTCACCTTAGATTGATCAAAATTGACCTCGGTCCTCGGCCGTCACCACTCTTGGGTCAGAATTGGCCTCGGTCTTGGATCGTTACCTTAGTTAGGTCAGAATTGACCTCGGTCCTCGGTCGTCACCACTCTTGGGTCAGAATTGGCCCCGGTCTTGAATCGTCACCTTAGTTAGGTTAGAATTGACCTCAGTCCTCGGTCGTCACCACTCTTGGGTTAGAATTGACCCCGATCTTGGATCGTCACCTGAATTAGGTCAGAATTGACCTCGGTCCTCGATCGTCACCACTCTTAGGTCAAAACTGACCTCGACCCTCTGAATTGGTCAACCTCATATCCTTAGGTCCTCAGAAATGACCTCGATCCTCCGAATTGATCATCCCAAGCATACTTCTTAGGTCCTCAGAATTGACCTCGACCCTCTGAGTCGGTCATACTCCCTCAAAAGTATCATGCGGTGTCTAATCGACGGCTATCATTTGTTCCAAACTCACCCATCGAGGGGCTCTGTAGACACCCCATTCTGTAACCCCTCAACTCTCCTTAGGTTCCTAGCACCTCCCTTCATCACTATAAACCCATGTCACATCCCGAGTACTGACTTGGAAGCCATCGGGCACCTCCTAGCTCAGTTTGACCCAAAAATCAAATTCCTCATCTTGACCGAGACTCAATGAATCTTCGAAGGGCACTGAATATCCTTTCCAACGGTCCTCTCAGTGAGCATTTCCAACTTACCATGAGGACGAACGCGTCGTTTGCGTCCGAAACCTGACCCATAGGCCACCAGGCGCTCCCGGGCTCTGTTTGACCTAAGTCAACTCTTCAGCTCGACCGAGGCTGAATGAATCTTCGAAGGTCACTGAATACCCTTTCCAACGGTCCGTCCCGTGCACAATTTTGACTTTCCATGCAGACGAACGTTCCGTTTGACTCCGGTAAGCCACCGAGCGGTTCTCGGGCCCGGTTGACCAAAGTTAACTCTCCAAACCGGGTCAAACTCTTTGGAATGTCAAAATAAATTTCCTAACCTTTCTAACAGTATTCCCCATGCATGATTTGGACTTACCATGCGGACGAACGATTCGTTTGAGTCCGCACGATTCCCCATCCAATGGATCGACAAACGCTTTTGAGCCATATTTGACCCAAAGTCAACTCCCGAACTCGGGAGAGGTCCAAAGGACTTTCAAAGGTATCTAAATTACCTTTCCAACGGTATGCCTCGTGCACGATTCTGACCAACAGTTTGCCCTCGGCGACCAATTTTTCAGAAAAGCCTGAGGCACACTACCAAATGGCAGGTCCCAGATCCTGCCGATCGGCACCTGCCGATAGGCAGTGCCATGATAGGGCCGATCGGCAGTCCCCTGGGGCTATAAAATGAGGCCTTGGACTCATTTTCAGGAGCCCAGATCTGATAGAAATCTCTCTGAAAGAATCCGAAAAACCTCTCTCGAAGGCAGCGTGATTTCAACTCTCAAATCCCTTTTTCACCTCCACTTTCCATCATCCTTTTCATCAAACTTGGTGAATTAACCACTCCCCATCATCATCCAAGTGAAATGGATTCTCTCCAACATCCAAAATCAAGTTCAAGATCTTCGAGAAGGTCCAACTTCCTCAACATTCTCTTGAATTCTCTTAAATTCTCAATAACTTGTTTTTTATTATTTATCACTTTTTATCATCTCATCCCACACATCCTAATATACCTTTTTACCTATTATTATTGCACATCTCTTATTTTCATATAAATAAAAACCCAAAAAACAAGAAAAAGAGGGTTTGCTCATAAATTCCAAATAGGGATTCTCACACTTTTTTCCACACTTTTCTCACAACTAAAACACTTTTTCTACACACACACACACACACACACTTACAAATAAGAGATTTCTCCATTTGGATTTATGGTTTAAACCCCAACCCTTACCTTACATGCGAACTACGTCGACTTTGATGCCTTTATAGGCTACGTAGGCGTCTCGGTGTAAAACCCGAGATTCGAGTCCTTTTTTCTCACTTCTTCTCTCATTTTCTACCTTCTTTAAATCCATTTTCCTTATATTTTACATATATTGTTATTAGTGACACATTGCCACATATGCGTTATCGTTCCTTTATAACGATCGACGTAGGGGTAGCAGTGTAAATCATATTTTTCTCATATTACTCTTACATATTCCTACGGATGACTCGCTTTATCTTTTCCATGATACAAGTCGAGGATTCCTACCTCCATGCTATATATACACATACACACATCTCACAGGGGGGGGGAACATAAAGGAAAGTAGAAAATATCCATGAGAGACCGAAAGGGCAGAATGGGTGCCTAACACCTTCCCATTTCGTAACTAAGCCTCCGAACCCTTTTCGAATCATTTTGGTTTCGCACGCACCAGTATGTCTTTGGATGCCATCCTTCGGGGTGGCTTCCTCTTTTTCTTTTTTCTGTTTTGAGTAAAATAGGCTGGCGACTCTGAATCTCTCTACATTTTTCACACCTCACAAAATCGACGCCGACCGAAGCGCTCTCCCGATAGGGGACGCGCGGGACCCGAAGGATTCCTCCTCCCTCCGCGGTGGGAATCGGCGGGGATGGCCACAATACTTATTTAATTAGATGCCAATTATTGATCCAAATTAATTAAACCCTAACACATGCATCTCTGTGGATTAATTATGCCAACACAAACATAAATTTATGGATACACAAATTTCAGGAAAAAACTTTCGGGTAAAACGATTTATTTCTCTATAAAGAGTAAATCGTAACTTACATATACACAATAAAACCTGCAATGAATATTAACAGAACAATCACATATGCCTCAACCTAGAACCAACAATGTATTTACCGCAGGAAATCCATAAGAACCACAACGTTGTCTTCTGTAAGAAAGACCCTCAAGCATTCCCAAGTGACCGCAGTCATTAGCAAGCAATTCCCTCGAGAACCATCAAGTTAGTAGTAGAGCAATCTTCCCTATAAGAGAAAATTGAACAAAATTGTGACTTGGGTTCCAAAATGATTCACTAAAGTATTTTGGATGGTTTTTTAATCAAGAATAAAGTTTTTAAACACTAAAAGAGAAGAATAAAAACTCTGCAAATTGCAGTTTTTGTGTATAAAAAATCTTCGGTCTTCTGACGAAAAATGGACTCATAAATCAGGTATTTATAAAAGAGTTGAGTCAACGGGGTTGTTTGAACGAGATGTGTAGGTCGCTTGAGCGACAACTGATGTCGTTTGATCCTTGATCGCGTGAACTTCGAACGACGTCTTAAAACATGAAACATCGCACTGTTGTTAGATGAAACCATCAAGCGAGCTTCAAGCGACCCTTCGCGCGCCATGCAATGTCGTTTGAGGCTTTCGTTTAAACGACTGAAATGCAAAAAAAATATTTTTCTTTAAAACTCCAATTACAGGTCTTAAAAAACATTATTTTGACTCAATAAAATGCCTCAAGTTGATAAAAAATATTTTCGAAAAATTATCCCAACACTTCAGCCTTACTAAAATCAATCTTGTGGAGGCTTTTTGTTAAAGAATGTTGATATTCAAATCCATCTTATTGAGCATATGAACTTGAACTTCTTTCGACCGTTGTAGCGGTATACTATATACTTAAATGTAAAATGGACTTTGTAAAATATGTCCTTACAAGGAATTTTTCATAGGTCAAACTAGTGAAGAAATTAGGCTTTTGTTAAAGTCTACTTCAACGAGGACTCTAGTTCAAAAGGAAGTCTACTTCAAGTGGGATCTTGATCTTAAAGAGTTATACTTCAAGAGGAACTCTAGGCCATGATAGAAAGGGAAATTTGATTCTTATTTGAATTATAACCTCTTGATTATTTTGTTTTTATTGTAATTCCTACCATCTTACGCATGATGATAATTATCGTATATTAATTAATTGATTAATCACGATCCCACAATCGTATGGACAACATGGATTATTATTGTGATAAGCTAGATCACTTTTTTTAGAAAATCAAAAATCTATTTGTCCTTTTTCTAAAATTAATTTTAAGTATACAATTAATTAAAGGTATAAATTAAAATTGTTCTTTGAATTTTATTTTAATTGAAAATAGTTTATCAATTTTGAAAATTAAAATAGTGAGACGAGATAATTTAATTTGTACAAGTAATTAAAAATTTATTGCTAATTTAATTCATATGTTTAGAATTGGATAAATATTTTTCGAAATTACCCTCGAGTTTTAAATACTAAGTTAGAGTGTGTTTCAAGATAAACTCCACAGTTTTCATTGGTGTTTAAGGAATGTAATGTGGTTAATTCCTCATGTCAGAATTGTATCACCCCTACAACAGATGAAATTAATCATGACATCCAATATTCTTAAAACTCTTAAGTGATAATTCCTATAATTGAAGTGTGAGATAGTTAACCCCCCCTCCAAAAAAAATGGAAAGTTTTAAATATCATATTCAAATTTGAGGAATGAATCGATGGTATACACGTAAACATCATTAATGATATCTTTCCCAACGGAGTCACTATCATTAATTATAAGACTAAACAATGTCAGCTATTCAATTACATTGGATAAAAGTGTGACACCCCGCCTAATAAAATACCGGGAGATCACTCCTATATCAAATTAAAACAGGAGTCTCATCTGAATCATTCTCAGCATCACTGTCGAAAATTCATTTAATTACTAATAACCTATTTGTTCGGTGTCAAAATTTTACTTAACCACACTTTTTAAACGACTATAAATAAAACATCGACACAGTTTTTGCGTAAATGAAACTGAAGTGAAATAAAATAACCGAACACTCGGTCAAAATATACAACCATATCGAATGTTGTACTGAAAGAATAAATAAATGCAATTGGACCATTGGCCCGAATGTGTATACAGTACCTCCAATCTAGAATACAAGTATAGAAGCGTCTACCAAGAACCCGCAAGAATCCACAGCTACTGCAGCAGACGTCTGACTCGAAAGAAGTGTCATCCAGGCGTCCCTGTGTCTGGACACCTATATATATATATATATATATAGCAAGAGAGGAAAAGTAGATAAACGGGTCAGAGCCTGAGTTTTTAAAATATTTAGTAAGTGCATAAATGCCTAGTTTTTAGAAAAAGATTTTATCTCATATTTAAGTTTGGTATCGCACTCCCATGAGATAACCCTCACCTCTCCACTAACAGTGCACTCCTAGCGCATCCTTCTAAACATCCTAGTCAAGCTACCCTGCTAAACTAGTCTAACACCCAACTACTATCAACCCTAGATAGTCCAAGTAATGTTCTAAGGGCTAAACTTCTCCCCAGTCTCAGAACTAAGAGATGTTCGTGCGTGGGGTGTCTTGCAAAGTGAAATCCAAACAAGGAACACCCCGATACACTACTACGCGCCAAGGTCAATCTTCGAGATCCTCCAGTCCCTCAGTACAGAATATATATAAATATATATACCAAGAAATATTTATATTAGAGAACTAAGGATTAAACTTCTCCCCAGTCTCAACATAATGCCATATTCGTGCGTGGGGTATCTCGCAAAGCGAAATCCAAACAAGGAACCCCCCGATACACTACTACGCCGCAAGGTCGATCGTCGGGATCCATTAGACCGTCGGTACTCGATTTAACCATATATGTATACATACTACCATAAACATCCGGATCTATCTCCCGGACCGAGGATTCATATACCAAGTATTTATCAATACTTTTTATTTTTCTCAAAACTTTCCATTTCCTTTCTTATATCCAGGAAATGTACACAAAAGTCAATTCATTATCATGAATTTCTTTAACATAACATATAACTTTTTAAAAGCCAATTTTATTATCATAAAAAAAATGCTTTTCCATTTTATAACATCCCATTTCGCTTCTCATATCCAGGAAATGTATTCAAAGTCATTTTCATTATCATAAAAATGAAAATAAATGGCCATATTTTCCATATACCATATATTCATCCTCGAATATATATAAATGGCCATATTTGCCAAACCATCTAACGATGACCAATAATCCAAAAGGTTCTCTCAAAGAATCATAATCAAGCATTCATATAAGCATAATACTAAACCCAAAGTATTTCCTTATTTTAATAAGTAATACATACCTAAATCCCATCTAAGGATTTATTGGATATCTCCAATTATACCATTTCTCATTTAGCGAATATATAACTATACTCCCCAAATTTATTCTAATCCACTCATAGGATTCATCCAACCATAATCAATATAATTATACTTTCCTATACTCATAAATCATATAGGCCTAAAAGCCCAAAATAATAACTTAGGGATTTATCTTTCCCATACAACCTTCAATTTAGTCGGCCATGGATTTAATTTCCATGAAACCAAGGACTACATCTTGTCCATATAATCACTTAAAAGTCCCCAACATAATTTAGGAACCCAAAACCATCAAATTCTACAATTATTCTAGTTTCCTCGAAAATATAGTTTAAGGGTTATACATTTAAAACCCTCACTTTACCCTCCTAAATTCCCTTAATTAATAGACCATATAGTCCTAAAAAGTCCGTTATGTTATCTCATAATTAACCTCAAAGAAATATCAATTGTAATATATCCCATCCAAAACATCCTAGAAAAATTTCCATCTTTCAGCAATGGTCGATCGATCGACCCATGGATGTCGATCGATCGATGGCTTCGATCGATCGAACCCCTATGATTGATCGATCAATCATGGCGGGCAGCTTCTTCTCCAAGAAGCTGTTTCAGCCATGGAAGATTCCCCCAAGCTTCCATCTCCTCACCCAACGGCCTACAACTCCAACCAACAACAAATACACTTATAATACGGGTTCTAAACATCCTAGAATCCGAAATCACCCAATAATTTTGGTTAAAATCTAAATTTCTCCAATTATTTGATTTTAGGGGTTTATTTGTTTTAACTCCCAAAAACTTATTTTATCCACGAATACCCAACCCAAAATCTTTAGGGTTTAATTATACCAAACTACGGTATGAGATATTTATGCAAAAATTAAATAAAGCAAGTAAACACTTGCCTCATGGATAAAATTCGACGATCCCGAGTCGCGTCCGACGGAGTTTGGCCCTAGGCCTCTTTTTCTCCTCTCTTCTCTTCCTCCTCTCTCTCTTCTCTCTCTTTTCTATCCTCTCTCACTCCTTTTATAAGGAGAAAAGGATTTAACCCCTTAATACCCCAAAACGACTCGTTTACTCAATTACGAGCCCGTTTAACTCTAAAATTCCCCGAAACTCAATTTCGACAATCAAACACTCTTTTTCGACTATCTCGGCCATTCTGATACTCATGGTGCAGTTAAAATTTCAATTCGAGGTACTTGACCGCAAATCACTATTCTATCCCATAACTTTAATGCGGGATTTCCAATTAAAATTTGACCTTTTTGTCACTTTTCTCCACAGAGACATATAATTAAATTACTTCGACCTATTTAGTCCCAAACGTGATTACAACACCTATCGAAAATCGTTAAATCCTCAAAAATCCCAAAAATCACTATTTTGAGAAATTCTCCAAATTGCCAATTTATACTCAATAATGGAATTTAATTGTCTCCAACAGGACGGGTTGTTACATACTCCCCCCTTACAATGAAATTTCGTCCTCAAAATTCAGATACGACCTATACCACAAATCCTAGGATCACTCCAAATCCTAATACCTCAAAGGGAACGACGCTAACCCAATGGTTCCCAACCATATACCATACGACTACTACGGTCGTAAAGTGACTCCAATAGTGTCACATAGCACTCATCATTTCTAGTGCCTCATAGTATAAACTTCAAATTTATATACTACGCCCATCCTATTTTAGGCGGTATATAAAGCAACTTACTAAGGTGCCCATACACCTTTTCTAACCTGTGCACATCTGCACATCCATAGTGAACGTATGACATCTAACACTCTCTCCCAATAAGGGTCTCCTTTCCTCGGTGTAATACTCACACATGGGTCCTCCCAACACACGAAATTCAATTCTCCTAACCTCGGCGCCACTAACTCTACTAAACTTACATCCTAAATAATACTACGGCCTAAGCATTATCATACCTACGCGAAACGAGTGTAATCCTAAATGTCCCTAGTGCCCAAGGCCTCTCTTACTACGCGACAAGGTCGACCGTCGGGATCCATTAGACCATCGGTACTCGATTTCACAATATATATATATATATATATATATATATATATATATATATACATACTACCATAAACATCCAGATCTATCTCCCGGACTGAGGATTCATATACCAAGTATTTATCAATACTTTTTATTTTTCTCAAAACTTTCCATTTCCTATCTTATATCTAGTAAATGTACATAAAAGCCAATTCATTATCATGAATTGCTTTAACATAACATATAACTTTTTGAAAGCCAATTTTATTATCATAAAAAAAGGCTTTTCCATTTTATAACATCCCATTTCCCTTCTCATATCCAGGAAATGTATTCAAAGCCATTTTCATTATCATAAAAATGCTTTGATCATATCATATGCTTCCACACCCCTTCTTCCATCCGGGCGGTGTTACCGAAGACAAAACATTTATCCCATTTACCTTCTTCCATCCAGGAAATGTATTTAAAGGCATTTTTATTATCATAAAATGCTTTAAAAAATCTAAGACCGCCCCTCCGGGTTTCCCCACTGGACGCACCCCTAAATGGTTGTCATCTTCTAGGGCCAATCAAACAAGACAACCTGGGAACCTACCAACGTTGGGAAGCGACCATATGCCTGCGGGAAAGTCAAAACCACACCCAGAATCTCCTAACCACCGCAGTAACAATAATCACCCATATGGCCTATAGGACTATCTCCACCCTGCATTCATTAGCCAGGGGGCATAAATACGCACGCAACTTCCCTTATGATAGTGATTTAGGGAGGTGTGTAACCATAATTTATTAATTATGAAAAATCATTTCTTTTCCATTTAGAAAACATTCATATTTTATTTTCAAAATCATTTATCTCAAATTATATATATACTTGAATCACATAGTATACATATACCATATATCCCTCCTCGAATATATATAAATGGCCATATTTTCCAAACCATCTAACGATGACCAATAATCCCAAAGATTCTCTCGAAGAATCATAATCAAGCATTCATATATGCATGATACTAAACCCAAAGTATTTCCTTATTTTAATAAGTAATACATACCTAAATCCCATCTAAGGATTTATTGGATATCTCCAATTATACCATTTCTCATTTAGCGAATATATAACTATACTCCCCAAATTTATTCTAATCCACTCATAGGATTCATCCAACCATAACCAATATAATTATACTTTCCTATACTCATAAATCATATAGGCCAAAAAGCCCAAAACAATAACTTAGGGATTTATCTTTCCCGTACAACCTTCAATTTAGTGGGCCATGGATTTCATTTCCATGAAACCAAGGACTACATCTTGTCCATATAATCACTTAAAAGTTCCCAACATAATTTAGGAACCCAAAATCATGAAATTCTACAATTATTCTATTTTCCTCAGAAATATAGTTTAAGGGTTATTCATTTAAAACTCTCACTTTACCCTCCTAAATTCCCTTAATTAATGGACCATATAGTACTAAAAAGTCCCTTATGTTATCACATAATTAACCTAAAAGAAATATGAATTGGAATCTATCCCATCCAAAACATCCTAGAAAAATTTCCATCTTTCAGTAAGGGTCGATCGATCGACCCATGGTTGTCGATGGATCGATGGCTTCGATCGATCGAACCCCCATGATCGATCAATCGATCATGGAGGGCAGCTTCAGAAGTTGTTTCATCCATGGAAGCTTACCCCAAGCTTCCATATCCTCACCCAACGGCCTACAACTCCGTCCAATAACAAATACACTTATAATATCGGTTCTAAACATTCTAGAACCCGAAATCACCCAATAATTTAGGTTAAAACCTAAATTTCTCCAATTATTAGATTTTAGGGGTCTATTCGTCTTAACTCCCGAAAACCCGTTTTATCCACGAATACCTAACCCAAAATCTTTAGGGTTTAATTATACCAAACTACGGTTTGAGATATTTATGCAAAAATAATAAAGCAAGTAAACACTTGCCTCGTGGATAAAATTCGATGATCCCGAGTCGCGTCCGACGGAGTTTGGCCCGAGACCTCTTTTTCTCCTCTCTTATCTTCCTCCTCTCTCTCTTCTCTCTATTTTCTTTCCTTTCTCCCTCCTTTTATAAGGAGAAAAGGGTTTAACCCCTTAATACCCCAAAATGACTCGTTTACTCAATTACGAGCCCCCCGTTGAACTCTAAAATTCCCCGAAACTCAATTTCGACAATCGGACACTCTTTTTTTACTATCTCGGCCATTGTGAGACTCATGATGCAGTCGAAATTTCAATCCGAGGTACTTGACCGCAAATCACTATTCTATCCCATAACTTTAATGCGGGATTTTCAATTAAAATCTGACCTTTTTGTCACTTTTCTCCACGACGACATATAATTAAATTACTTCAACCTATTTAGTCCCAAACATGATTACAACGCCCATCAAAAATCATTAAATCCTCGAAAATCCCAAAAATCACTATTTCGAGAAATTCTCAAAATTGCCAATTTATACTCAATAATGGAATTTAATTGTCTCCAAAAGGACGGATTGTTACAAAAAAGATTCTTGGACTATATGGATATCATAATTGAAAGATGAAAAATCTATCTAGTTCAATGTGAACTGATTTAATCTCCCGAAGAGAAATCTCACTTCACAAGAGAACTAGGATGCTTAATGGGATTATTTTATAATTAGTGGTAAAACAAACCCAAATTTAATTTAATCAAAAGTATATTCTATAATATTTAATTTGAAATTATTTTTTCGGATGATGATTCTCATATTTGAAAATGGGCTCAACATTCATCCCTCTTTTTTCGATCTCTATGGAAAACAAATTAACTGAAATAAATTTTATTGACTGGAAAAAAATCTAGACTTTGTCATTACTGATAAGAATTAAAAGTTTAATTTAACAGATTAATGCGTTGCCATGCCTAGTGATAGGGTATCCAAATCGAACGTACGATCTTACCATAGGTGTGAAAAGGCTAACCAAATGGCTCGTTGCTACATATTGGCCTCTACGGCCAATGTACTGCAACACTAGCATTACCATATCTCGAGTACTTACGACATAATTCTGAACCTCAGGGACATATTTTAGGGTCATAATCGTGTCACGAGAGTGAATGATATGAATAATACCAAGATGGTATATGGTACTCCCATACATGACCATGCTCTTAAGATGTTGTCAACCTTGGGATATCTGAAAGGGCTTGGATCTAAAATCTATGGGAAACCCATATCGATTTGTGATCCAATCAAGACTTGAACCCTTTAAACAGTCTTGCATAGACTATTGTGTGAACAAATTTTATTACTCATTGGCACAACTTCTTAAAGAACTCCAAGATGCAGAGTATATTATAAAGCATAAGGAGATGCTGCAGGTTGTGGAGAGAGGCATGCCCTAAAAGGTAAGCAAAAGAAGAAGGGAAATTCTTAGTTTTCAGGTACAACCTTGGTTCTCAAGCAAGAAGAAGCAGAGAATATATATATATATAGGGATAGGCTTAGAAGTGAAAATAAATGAACATTTTAATGAACCTTAACAAAAAAAAACACCTAACACCCAATCAATTTTAATTCCTATGTTGTAATTGGTTTGTGCCAGTGAAAACAAACACGCGTGTGACACGCACTAGCGACAACAGACACGTGTGAATTGAAAAATACATGTGCCACGCACATGTCTGTTGCCACTAGCGCGGACCAATTACAATATAGGGATTAAAATTGAATCGGTGTTAGGTGTTTTTTGTTAAGGTTCATTAAAATGTTCATCTTTTATGTTCTCTTTTGAACCTCTCCTTATATATATATATATATATATATATATATATATATATATATATATATATATATATGTGTGTGTGTGTGTGTGTGTGTGTGGTATCATTTGTTTTGAGTCTTTGCATTTATATTTCATCCATGTTTACCATGTGCTTTATTTTTAGATCAAATGGGCTTGTTATATGATCATATTGGTATATCTTTTTTCTTACTTACATTGGTGTCTCATGCTTCATTGTGTATTCAAGTTGATATCATAATTTCATCAATATTGATATAAATTTATCATTTTTGAATTATTTGTGCTTGTGTTATCATGCGTGTTTATTTCACTTCACATCGTTGCATGGTATCACTCTTTCCTTTATATTTCCAATCGATATCACATGCTCTCACATTTTAGTGGAGATTTGGATTATTGGGGGAGATATAGTTTTTATGCATTCTTTCTTTGTCTATTTCCAAAAAAAAGTGAAGAATGATAGCTTTCACTTTTGTTTTAGGAAGAGTCCTTTGTATTAAGGGTAGACATCTTACCTAGTTGTGGATTCTTAGGCATAAGAAAAGTTTATTCTTATGAAGTTTATATTGTTATATATTCCCTTTGCATTTAAGGTGTGTTTAAATGTGCAAGTTTGTTACATGAGGCAAAGTTTATAAGCGTACAAAGCTACTCAGTGTATATATATGTCAATTTTGTAATTTTTCCTTTTGGAGTTAGGGATTAAGCCTTTTAGAGAGCTTGATGGACTATAAAACTTTTTTGTTTTTGGTTTTGTCCTAGAATAACAAAAGGGGGAGAATTATAAGCAAAAAATTCCAATCGAGTCAATTCGTATGTATTAGATTAATTCCGAATATAACATTTTGAGTCATATGTTTGACTTTATATATTGACCTTTATAGCCTATGACGTGTTTGATTGAAGACGTAATGGCCAAGATATCAAGTTTAGCATCGTGTCGAGTTTTATGCCTTATTTTTGTCTTCATTTTTCGAGGATTTCTTAGGCATTAATGCATTTATCTTGATAATTAGAACTTAATATTGGGTATTAGTGTTATAATTTTTTTTATTCCTTTTCTATTTTTAGAAGAGAAATAATTTTTTCCTGACTTTATTAGAACGAGTTTGGAAAGTTGTTCGAACGAGTATAGGTACCTCATTAGATCCCTATTACAATAAAACTTCGAATGTGATGTTTTTACCCTTCGCTGGAATCTTGTTTGAAATATCATTTGATTACTGTTCGAATGAGATGTTATACTTTGCTCGAATGAGGTACAAATTCGTTCAAATGAGTTCACGAATTTTGATAAATCCTAGATTTTCCCAATGCTATTTCTTCCTTATCTCATTTTTCCTATAAATAGGAGTGCAAAATAACATTTTTCTTAAGACTTTTTTTTATTATTTTGGAGTTGCTAGTCTCTTTGAAAAAGATCTCCAAAACCCTAGTTTATACCCAATTGTTTAGGATCCAAGCTATATATATATATATGGGTAACAAGTTTATTCTCCACATCTTTGTGAGACTCGTTTTTTTACGGTGGACTCTGTGATGTGGTGTTGTAGTGAAGAAACAGTGGATTTTGTGTTCCAATTCGTAGACAGTTTCTGAGCCAGGATCGATGGATATCGAGGTGTGTATGGACTCACATGTTATGGCATTTGCATTGACGGACTCCTGTATTATCTTTAAATACGTTCTAAAATAAACTAAAAATAATCACAACATGTAAAGAGAGACAATAATCGTATAGATAAGGAATCATAAAGAACAAGTGGGGTGTCTAATACCTTCCCCACTCGTATCTTGATTCCCAAACCCATAACAAGAATCTATGGATCATCTGCATGCCTAAATTTCCTTAGGATTAACACAAAAGGGCCAACTCAAATTGTTCCAAAAAAACCCTGCACGAAGACTTCGTCTTATGCCTAAACAGGGGCGTTCAACATAACCAAAACTACATATGGTGTTGAACGACTTATGGGAGAAAATCATCAAACACTAATCCGAAAACCCATCGTCAGGGAGAAATGAAGGAACAAGAAACAAGCACTCTCGCATCCCCAAGAGATCAAAAAAAGATGCAAAGGGGATACCTAATAAAGCATCTTGACTTACCCAGGAGTCTTGTTCGGGGCACATAACAACATAGAGAGAGTCGAATTATCATTATGATTCCTTTCGATTTTATGCTTAAGATCGCTCCCCACATTACTAATTTACGAACATTTTAGAATTTCTTAGAGGCCTTTATTTTAGAGTCCCCCAAAATGTAGATATGCGTTTAGGTCTCGTGTGCATCATTGTATAGTCATCGAAATGTAAAGGTACCTGCGAAAGACCTTGTGATAAAAAAAGTCAAAGTATGTAAAAAATAAAGATTACCTATTTTGCATGATGCACTGCATAGTGTTGATTTACATATTGTTTGAAACCTATACCCTCTAGGACAAAACATGTGAGGAAAAATTTTGGTCTACAATGACTATCCTTACTCATTTAACCCATACGCCTGATATATCGGGCAAGTTCTCTTTTGATCTCAAAGTATCGATGACATGTAATGCTTGAAGTTCATCTAGTACCAGGGTATATCGAATAGGCTTTAATATTTATTTGGTATTAGGGTAAAATGGTTTCATAAGTACCTTAAAGGTTATTTAGTCCATGAAACCTTGTATGTTATGATCTATGGCAATGAAAAGCAATCCACCAATATTAAAAAATTGATTTTCTATTGTGAACAATTAAATCCCAAGTCACTCAAATAGCAAGAATAGAGTCTAAGCCTTCCTAAGCATGCAAGTTTGTTTATTACTAATTTTGATGATTAATGGCCTAATTAATAGGTTAGGATGAAGAATCAATTTGGTAATAAATAACAAGCATAGACACAAACTGCAATGTACGAGGAAAACGCAATTGGAAATAACCTCGGATAACCACATCTAGATAAAATCCACTATAGTGAAGGTTTTTCAAAAGACTCAAAAATGACTTATAACACTTGACTCCTCAAGCCCATGAGGATGATAATCTTCTAGCTTCCACTATAGCTCTGTGCAATCCAGCGATAGTTTCACATCAACTCCTTGCCTTAGACTCCCTTGATATCCTCTACCGTCACCCGCTTGTGTGGAATCCACCACATAGAAGTGTATATGATGAGATGCAGGGGTTTGTTTTCAAAAGATGATCAAGAATCTAAATCTTGTAATTAGATCTTATGATTTTGAAGTTATGAACAAAAAGGAGGCTAAAAAACCTTTTTTCTTTCAAAAGGATAACATCAAATGGATGTGTCAAAATCACTTTCTCAAAACATGCACCTTTCGTTTGAACGAGATCAAGGCCATTTGAATGACATTACACACCTCATTCGAACGAGAGCGTAATTCATTCAAATGACATGATAATCTCTTTTGAACACACTTCCAACTGGCTTTCAACGAGGGTGAGAAAACATAGATAGAGGTTTATCATTGGAAAAACATTTAAAGTATGTTCGAACGAGATGTGTATTTTGTCGGATCTCATTGGAATGACCAGAAAATAAAACCTTAATTTAAAACCATTTTTCAAACATGGATTGAGCCTCTAAAAGTGTGCAATTAAAATATTTGAAGCTTTGATCGATAAAAACATAATTATACATTTCGATCGCGATAGTGGCAAAGAATGTTCAAATGCGTCGAATCCGGTATAGAATCTTTGCTTCTCACGGTTTATATGCTTGAGTAATATTTAATTAACATTCTTATAACCTATGCTTTGACTAACAGAATAAGTCAATACATAAAAAATATTCAATTAGAAAAATGTCCCTTATGGCTATTTCGGGACAAAAAGACGAGACAAGTGAAAAATACTAAACCAGGTCATCAAGACACCTATGCCCCTCCCCCCCCCCCCCCCCCCCCACCCACACACAAAAAACAAAAAATACAATGGACACAGACAACTCAACATGTAGTCAGCAAATTAGTGTTTCGAGGTGTGGCTTAATCCAATGAGAATTAATGTGAAAACCTACACACACAAAAAAAAATACCCATGACGTATGGATGAATAAATAGTATTAATTGGACATAATTAAATAGCATAGTAAATAACTCCACCTACATTATAGATCTCTCTCCCCCTTTTTGCCCGAAAAAGATAAAAGGGAGAGGGAAAGTGAATAGCCAGCATAAAATTCTCGTAGTAATGTATAAAGAGAGAAATGGAGTCACAGTGCATATCTAGAGAGTGTGATAGGAACCAACTCACAGTAAAAAATAAGAAGGATAAGATGAGGTGACATACATGACTGATAGATAAACAATAGCTACGTAGCAGTAAATAAGAAATGAAGATATAATGTAGGAACAAAATAACTATAAAATGTAATACTACAAATCCATGCAATATGATACAAATACTGCAAGAATGTGATATCTGTCCGTAGAATCTAGTACAACTGCTTACTAAATAAATGTGCAAATACATCAAAGCCAAAGTATACAAATCTAGGACAGATAATACATGGTAAATCGAAACAATATAACTCTGAGCAAGGCCAAGCCAAGCCAACTCCTGTAAAAAATGTTACAGTTGGGTGGAATTTTCGTGTAAATAAACGATCCCATACATGCAGTGAATGATGTCCTCAAACAGTTGGGTGGAATTTTCCTGTAATTCCATCCTCGAACGGCCAACCTATTGGTAGAGGTGGCAATTCGTGTGCGTGGTGTTGTGTTCGGGTCGTGTCATGTCGGATTCGTGTTAAGTATTAGTCAATCCTAATCCGACTCATTTAGTTAATCGTGTCAGATTAACAAACACTAATCCGACCCGTTTATCGTGTCGTGTTTGGATTGACTCGCATAATCCATTAAGTAAAACATAAAGCTAATTTTTTCTTCCCTCTTAAGCAATCATACCACTCATAATTATTAATTTCAACCTCTTGCTACATATAAATAATTTATCATTCAATTCTCCATGAGTTTCATACATTTTTTATCAAGACATATAAATCACCTAATATATTCTCGAAAAAATATGAATTAAACGATTTTATTTATGTCATTTTCGAGTTATACGCGTTTGACACTAACCCAATCCGTTTATTAATCGTGTTGGTGAGTCATATCATATTTGGGTTCGTGTCAATAAATCAACAATCCTAACCCGCTAACTTTGTGTCGATTTCTCGTCAAGTTATCGTATCGTGTCAAAAATTACCACCCCTGCCTGGAAACATGAGTATGACCGAAGTCCTCGACTCGAAAAACACGCTTACAGAAAACGACTCGAATATGGAATCCGAGCATGCAATAGAGATCGTAGCCTATCCGTCTAACCCATCGGGTGTATTAGTAAGTAGGGCCATTGGCTTGTGCGGTCTGGCCCCTGGAGGATGATGATGGGGAGTCATCCTGAGTCCGAGAAATAATGGAGCGATGTTTATGACCTCCGGTCATAGATTTTAATCAAGGGTATAGGACAGCACATAAAAGGGATTAACGAGTCTAAGAAACTATCACAATATCCCCGACAAATAATAACTTGTAATCAAGGGTATAGGACAATACAATGACAAATAGAGATAATCATCACATTAGAAATAAATCGGGCCAATAATATGTACATGTCATATTACCATTAAAAACAGTGAGGAAAATAAAAAAAATGGTATTTTAACAAGGGACATATACCAAATAGTCCCTCAAACATTTTTTAATACTCATTTAGTCCAAGCCTTTTTATTTTGCCTCAAAAAGTCCTTTGTCACATATTTTGGAAAGGGAGTGCCGCTGGCGCGGACCTCTAAAAATAAGAGAATATTGAGTGCTTGAGGGACTAAATGGGTTAAACTAAAAATATGTGTCCTTTTAAAAAAATATATATTTATAGTAGGGACTATTAAATAATTGACCCTTTTAACAAACAAAAAAAATAGGGGCAACCAAAAATATTTTTGTATATTGTAAAAAAAATAATGACTAAGATAGAAAAATCTCCTAAAAACAATTATGGACAAATATGGTGGGGGGATAAAAAAAAACAGCCATACATACACTTAAAAATTGATTTTGCAATGAAGAATTGTGTATATATGAAAAAACACAAAACCCCAAGCCATATTTATCAATAATTTAACAAACAATAAAAAAGGAAGGAAAAAAAATCCTTGAACAAAATGTTGGAATGGAGATGCAATGAAACGGATGAATGGAGGCACAAAGATGGACAGATGGGAAACGGATTTGAGAGCAGTTGAGCAACAAAATCTCTGAGGTGGAATATGTGAAGAAAACGCCCAAGTGAAAAATAAGGGGGAAAAGAAAACGCGGATGAAGGAGAAGACTAAAGACCTAAGACGCATTTTTACATTCGTTCAAATGTAAAAGAGCCATTGTTCGAACGAAAGGCGAATCTTGTTCAAACTGGATCAAATCTCGTTCGAACGAAACCTAATTCTCATTTGAACAACTATCGAACGAACTTCAAGGGAAAGGGACAACTTGAGGCAGAGATAGGTCATTTGTAGTAAGTGGGAAGGTTTTTCGAACGAGAAACCCATCTCGTTCGAACGAGACTTAATCTCGTTCTCGTAACACAAAAACTTATTTTTATTTTTAAAATTTATTTTTGATACACACCAACAAACAAAATAAAAATAACCAACAAAAATTATTTCATGTGACACATTGTGGCTCAAAGAAGCATGGATATGAAGTGTATGGGTGTGAACCTAAAACACGGTCGCATCGACGTAAGTTACGCAAAAGTGCACGATGGCTAAATGACCCAATAATGACACTCAAATCACCCTTAGTGACAAATAATGCAATATATACATGAGGTCGATGGACGTATGCATATATGCCGAATTAAAGATGATTCTCACCCCAATATAGTCATGCGAAGATATATGTAAATGGAGTATGAATGTCCAGACCCATTGATCTTAAACTATACTCCCTTAAGCACTCATTATTTTGAATATGTATATTTCTCACATATGATGAAATTAGAGGGCATAATTCTTTTTGACACCTTAGCATGTAATCCTTTATCGCATTGAATTTATTCTTTTCGCATAATGAATCGGGATCTCGCCAATAGTAGCTTTTCATGCACCAGATTATTTTTTCGATCACAACACGAGACATTTCAGACTCACAACATTATCATAAATATATCACACAATGGTTCTTACATGCACATCAATTTTGAAAGAGTAAGATGGAGATGACAATATTGGAGAAAGAACGTCACATTTAACACATGCAAATAACATCAACACTCAAATAGTACCATGAGGAGTGTGTGTAGTAAAGGGATGATAAGAGGTTAACATCTCGAAAAGATCCCATCAAGACATCGCTATGTCTGAGAGGTCACATTTAACCACTAAGGTGACATAACTCAATATAGCATACCTTGATATGACACGGGAAATGCGAAGTGAAGGGGTGATTCAAGGAGCGTATTAATGTCTCACAAAACACACATAAAAAATGAAAAATATTTTTGTCCTTTTAAAAAAAATAAAATCCATTTGTTTTTTAGAAAAAGAAAGTGAAAATCTTTTTTTTATATATAAAAAAAATATATAAAAATAGTACAAGCTAGTTTAGGGATGCAAAGAATGGCAATAAGCAACCACCCTAAACTAAACCATACCCGAACTCAATTGATAGAAAGAACACCAATAGATTTCCAAAGAATCTTGAACTTGAGGGTATCTAGAGGTTTAGTGAAGATATAGGCAAAGTGAATATATCAACAAACTGAAGGTCGGTGTTAATAAAACTTAACGACACGACTTTGTCTTCAACAAGTTCACGAATAAAATGCTCTCGTATCTTAATATGCTTCATGCGAGAGTTTTTTACTGGATTATGGGAGATGTGAATTACACTCGTATAATCATAGAAAATAGTCATCGTGCCTTATGAGATCTCATAATCTTCTAACATATGTATCATCTACAAGATTTGTGAGCAACAACTCCCAACGACGATATATTCGACATCCGTCGTAGATAAAGAAATGGAGTTTTGCTTATTGCTTAACTAGGAGACAAGAGCACTCCAAAAATAGATACACCCACCAACGGTGTTCCTACATCCACCAACGTCTCCAGCCCAATCGGCATGCAAATAGGCAGTCAAATGACCATTTGTATCAAATGAGTACCAAATTCCATATGAAAGAGTGTCACATATGTATTTGATGATACGTTTATGGGGAAGCAAGTGGGACTCTTTCGAGGACGCTTGATATTGCGCAGTCCCCCCCCCCCCCCAATGTTGAAGGATATATCCGGACGACTAGCGGTAATGTAAAGAAGGATACCTATCATACTCCTAAAAAAAGTTTTCTCTACGTCCTTTCTCAACTCATCCTTGCTAAGCTTAGTAGTATAACTCATAGGTGTATATGCGTCCTTAGCTGTGTCTAACCCTAACTTCTCCATTCTCTCTCGCGCATATTTGGTTTGGGATATGAATATGCCATCCTCTAACTGTCAAACTTGAAGAATTAAGAAGAAGTCAAGCTTACTTACCATACTCATCTCGAAATCACTCGTCATCTCTTTTGCAAATCGATGAGTATGATGGTGACAAGTGGAGCAAAAAACTATATTATCAATATAGAATTGAGAAACCAAAATATCCCCTTTCTCTAGAGTTACAAATAATTTCATATTTTCTCGCCCTCTCTTGAAGCTATGGTCTAGGATATTGAAATTAAGTCTCTTATACCAAGCTCGAGGAGCTTGTTTCAATTCGTATAGGTCTTTTTTAAGATAAAAGATAACATTGGGGAATTTTGGTTTTCAAAACCTTTCGGTTGTTTCACAAAGACCTCCTCCCATAGAATGCCATTAAAAAAAGGGATTATTAACATCAATTTGATATATATTAAATTTTAGATGAAATGTTATGGCTAGCAAAAGGCGAACAGACTCTAGCCTAGCAATAGGAGAAAATGTCTCCTCAAATTCAACACCCTCAATTTGAGTGTAACCTTGGGCAACAACCCTAGCTTTGTTTAAAATTATAAAACCATTCTCATCCATTTTATTCATATAGATCCATTTGTTACCAATAACATTCGTATCACTAGGTTGGCGGACTAAATCCCAGACATCGTTGTTTTTTAATTGAAGTAACTCTTCTTATAAGGACTCATGAGGACACAAAAATACGATATGTGAAGCTTTTTCCTCGTCCATAATTCATACGACTTTTTGGTAGTGCGTGGACGAAGGTAACTGTGACACCCCGTCTAACAAAATACTCGGTGATCAGTCATATATCAAATTAAATAGGAATCTCAAAAGGTTTCATTCTGAGCATCACTGTCGAAGACCATTTAATTACTAATAACCTATTAGGCCTAGCGTCAAATTTTAAACTTTTTAATCTTTTTAAATTAAATGCACAAGTAAAATCATCGATACAAAGATATGAACAATAACTAAAATGAATGAATAAATAAATAACCGATATCTCTCGGTAAAACATAAATATAACTATATCGAATCAGCGTAAAAATAAAATAAAAGATAACAGTTGGGCAACATGCTTGAATATTACAACAGAACCTCTTATCTAGATCACAAGGAGAGAAGCGTCTTAACAATTTCCTACCAACATCCACAGCAGTGGCAGCAATGTCAGACTCGAACGAATAGTCATCCAGGTGTCCCTGTGTCTCGACACCTAAAAGGTATACAAAGGAGAAGAAAAAGAAAAATAGATACGGGTCAGAACTCGGGTTTTGAAAAACATTTTAGCAATTGCTTAGCATACTTTAATATTTAAAATATGATACTCTCCATATTTAAACTGGTGTCGCACTCACATGAGATACCCCTCACCTCTCATCTAACAGTGCGCACCTAACGTATGTATTTTAAAACACCCTAGTTAGCTACCCAGCCTAAATAACACCTCGTAAAACTGCCAAGTCACCATACGCTAACACGTACCCCGCGTAATATAAAATATTCTAAGCTATCACCCAAGCTTATACATGATAATATCTCATTTATAATCTATCCTTACATTATGAATAACTTTCCCTAGTTATTACATTATTCACATTTTAGTGTTCTTTATCTCGCTTGTAATATTCTAATCTTTATATACGTATATCACATATTTTATTTCAGATTTTATACTCCTTGATGATCCATAAATTATTACTCAAATTCATTCTTTACTATGCCTATATATATATATATATATACATATACATCAAGTATATCCATACTTCTATATCACACACTATATAAGTATAATAACCATCCCTCAGAGCTATAGCTCAATGGATGCAGTCTCTGCAATGCTATCATCCTCTAGGGAGAACACACATCGACCTGGGAAATTGGGATGACATCTGACACCGACACCAAGTCCAAATCACAGCGTATGGAAAGCGGTCATAGTTCCTTATCGAAAATGAGAATGAAACAAACCCACCACGTCTCACCCCTGATAAAAATCACACAATATAAAAATGGACGCTATGACATGGGGACTATATGCTCCCTGCTACTCAAGCCAGGGGCCTCACTCACATTGCGCAACTTCCTATGATAGCACTAGAGTGGTATGCTTGACATAAATATATCAATCACAGAGAGATATATTTATAATCATATCATATATATACTGTCTCTATACTCGTATATATATCACATCAAATTCGGCTATCAGGCCTATCTCTCGTCGCATTTGCCTGTAATCCCGAATATATCAATTCGCATAGATTAATAAGTATACACACAACTTATTTTAATCCCATAAGTATTCACTCACTTATGATACAATTCTCACACCAGTATATTTTTTCGAATAATATCTTATCACCACTAGCTAGTATTCTAATTTCATCCTACTCGCACAGTCAGATATTATTCGAATATGCTATTGGTATATACATTCTCTAAGCATACAAATATATATACACGCAAAATTAATCTCCCGAGTGTTATTTATCCCAAAACACTCCTTAAATTCATACCCCGGATCTTATTCACACTAACCCAATATTTATACATCACTCACTTCATCACTTAGAGGTCCTCACACTCTATATTGGATTCCCTACCATTCATCTCCAAAAGGAATTCTTCTCCAATCCCTTTTAGTCCAAAAAAATCTCTCAATTTTTTCTGTCATAACCGAACCGAACCTATGGCCCTAAAATGAACCGATTCGGTTTTGACATAATCGACCCGAACCTATAGCCCAAAAATGAACCGATCCGGTGTCCCAAAATTGAACCGAATCGATGACCAATAAAACAAACCGATCCGACGATCTAATCAGTTCAGGAGTTGATCTTCTTCTCAAACTCCAAATTTATATGGTTTTTACCCTCAGCATCCATTTCTATAAACATCTACACACTTAGATATACCCAACACACCAATTTATTCTTGGGATTCGTCAAGTTAATTAAGTTTTAAACCCTATCTTAATTAAACCCTAGTTTTATTCAACCCTTTCCAAATTCTCACGAAAATTTCACCATTAACATGGATTTTAACTTAGATTTCAAGTAGGCTTATTATCTCATTAAAATCATATGATATCATCTCCCCAAAACCCATTTTTGTGCTAGAATCTCAAACCCAAAATCTTATAATTTTCATCACCAATTATAATATGAAAAATAAACACACTTATATCATTAAAGCAAGTTAAACACTTACCTGGTTGGATAAATTCGACGACCTCATGCCGGAATCGATCAGAGCTTTGCACGGGTCTCCTCTTTTTCTCCCTTATCTTCCTTCTTTCTCTTCTTTCCTCTTTTCTCTTTCTCTCGTGACTTATAACAGAGAAAATAAGGGTTATCCACTTATTAAACCTAAAATTGACTCGTATACATAAATGCGAGTCCTTACCGATCCAAAAAGTCCTCGAAACTCAAACACTACCGCCGAGTACTCTATTAGGACTATCTTGGCCCTTCTGAGACCAACCGTGCACTCAAAATTCCCATTCGAGTCAATTATAAAAAATTCACGTATTAATCCCAACACATCTCCACACATGTTTTTCGCATAAAATAATATCACCTAGTCCATCTTATTTACTTTAAATTTTCAAATTATTAAATTACACCCACTCGTGTAATTTAAATATCCATAAAAATACGGGGTATTACAGTAACCCGATTCACCGTGTGACAAATGGTATTTAGCACTTCAACCTAAAAGCATATAGTCACATTTCAACCAAGTAGCATAGATCTTGCCATCTCTTTAATGGTTCTATTCATTTTCTTAACAATGCCATTCTGTTCAGGTTTGCAAATAGCAGATAGTTCATGTTTGATGCTTATTTCGTCATAAAACTCCCCAACTCCATCATCAATGAACTCCCTACCATTATCACTCCTAATTCTATTAATAATGACATTCTATGATTTTTCAGGATATGTCCTTTCGAAGTAAGGAACTCAGCAACATCCAATTTTTATCTAAGTAATCCCCTGATAGAATACCTCAAAAAATTAGGATATACAGTTCACCACTTAGACTCTCCGTGCGCATTGGACCCAAAAGATCGATGTGTACCAATTCTAATACACGAGAGGTGGTAATAATATTAAACTCCTTATATGGGATTTTGATTTGATTTCCATGTTGACGTGGGCCACAAACTAAAGAAGTAGGTTTTCTTAAAAATAGCATGCCCCGGACTAGGTCTTTCCTCATAAGACGATCAAGATCCCTATAATTCATATGACCTAGTCTTTGGTGCCAAAGGTTGTTAGGATGAAATAATGAGTACTCTTATCATGCAAAAGAAAATTTTAAACAAATTTAATGTTTTTATCCTAAACATGCATCTATGTGATAAAAACAGATAAATCAAATCATGCAAATACGACAAGGCCAAGTTTGAGGGGAAAAAAACCTTTCGGGTAAAAAAAAACTTTTTATTCACTTAGAAATCTACAAGATATTCGACTTAAAAACTACTTCATAAACATCAAAAGCATAATGTCTTAATCTTTGCAAATCTTTAGTCAACAACTATGATCCTCCCAAGAATCACAAGACCGTAGTCCTACAAAATAGCCTCAGCCTTCGTATTTAGGAATGAGTCCCCGCAATTATCACATGTCAACCATGGAGTACCTATCCATAAGTTCTATGCAAAGGATACAATAAAATATCTGGGGTGTAAACAATTCACCAGAACAATATCCAACGATGTTTTAATATGAATTAAACTAGTGTTTTTTCGAACAAAGCTTGAAGAACTTTCGCAAAAGTTATGCAGAAATGGATTTGGCAAAAGTCTTAAACGATCTGAACATGGCACAAGTATTTATACAAAACATAAGGCAACACGTTGTTTGAAGGAGTTGAACAGGTCATTTGAACGAAATTGAGATCTCATTATAAGTGTCTTCGAACGACCTATTAAATGACCTTTAAAAAATGAAACAGTACAGGTTCCTTTGATCCAAATTAGAACCAGGCCTTCAAATGAGGGACCTGACAACATGGGATGTCGTTTGAATGACATAAACGAAAATTCAAGTGCATCCTACAGTAAACTCAAAAAACATTTTTCTTTTTCGAAAATAAAAAGTTCCTGTTCATTTTTGATAAAACATAAAACATCCCATAATATAATTTCGTAAATTAATTCAAACACTAAATTTTTTTATACCTTATCGGGATGTTGGGAAGTCTTCAAACTTTGAGATGCTTAAGTTCGATTCATCTTGATGGTGCGTGACGATTTGTAGCGGGATACACCAAAGTATCCTAAAGCTATGCAATGAACAATCCTAGAAAAATTGTTCTCACAAATCCCCCCTGTGGTTATTCTTTTACAAAACAAACAAACATGACCGAACACCAAATTAAAACCTCATATGAAATCAAACCTCCTATGACAAAAATACTACCACCCTTCCCAACCGTAGAATTAAATGCCATAATTCTTTTTTTCTTGAAACTTCTTCTTCTTCCCTTTTTGGCAAACTTTGTCTTCATTTATGTGTTCTTGAATTTCGTAGACAATTACCTACATACATGAAACAACAAACATATACCTCGTGACACATCGAGTTTGAAAAAAAGTAAAACCTAAATAAATTTCTACCCCCATAATTCAAACTCATTTTAATTTGCTCTCACCCTTTGTTTTCGTAGAAAATAGACAGAACGAAAAACATAAGCATGAAATACGAAGCATCACGTACAAGATAAGATAATATCACAAAAAGATATATATCAAGCATGTGTAATGATCATCTCAGAGGCAAACAAACACCAACTATTTTTGAAAATATTCAATTTTTTCAAAAAATGAAACTTACAAAAATATCATACGATACCATATATAATATGCAAAATATATTAAAGAAAATTCGGCACACATATATAGGTATAAATGACTACAAAACATGACACAAACACATAAGTATTACGCACTAGCATAGTATCGACGTGTCCAAACGCGTGGGATAGAATGAATGGGAATGAATTTATAACAAAAGAATTATAACCCAAACACTCAAATGACAAATAAAGTTGAACTTAATGAACGAAACAAGCACAATGCACACAAGCCTAGAATATTAATGATTCTACAAATCAATAGTGTCATGACAAAATAAGCATAACTAGGTATCATTGTGCAAACCCGTTGATCTTCAACAAAACACCCCCAAATGATAAACATGATCATATTTTCTGTTCTTTTCTCTTAAAGTGATTTCCTTTTAAATGATCAACAATGTAAAATATATGATTGTGTGATAATTGATTAAATTCGCAAATTTCTAATTTGGCACACTTATTTAATTAGAGTCTATTTTTAAGCCAAATTAATTCAACCCCTTAAACATGCAACTACGTGTGTGCTTGTGTGAAACCATAAATAAATAAAGCATGCGACACAAATTTCAAGAAAATTTCTCGAAGGGCAAAACCTTTTATTTCTAGAACTCTGACAAGTTTACAAGACCATTGACTTACATACCATCTTACTTTCACCCACAAGAGTAACGCACGGTGTCTTCATCAAACCTTCAAAGTAACGGCTAGAAATTAGCAATGGTTCACATACAACTATAACACAAGGACACATAGTCCAGACACGCAATCTAAAATCTTCACAAGGACTCCCTCCATAATATCACGCAACTCTCCGGTTGTATAGTTCTACCCACAAAGAATGAACAAAAGAAAAGTGTGTTCTTGAACACCAAAACAATTCACCAAAGCATATGAGATTTTTGTGAATTGAAAACAAAAGGGATGAAAACCCTAAAAGATGAAGTCAAAAAGAATTCTGCAGATTCGCAGTTTTCTGTCTTCCAAAACGCTGGGACTTCTTAATTAAAACGAAACCATTTAATCAGTATTTATAGAAAATCGCATCGCCTCAGTCGTTAGAACGAAAATGGGATCTTGCTCGAATGAAGGACACTTATCACTCAAACGACATTGCGCGACATATCAATGTCGTTCGAACAAGATGGGATCTTGCTTGAACGACCTGAGCGTAAAAAACTAGGAACGCTACATGACTTAGAAAATTTACTCATTCTCAAATTTTGACAAAAAAAGTCCGCTCCAACACTTAGAAAATATTATGAAAAAATATCCCAAAGCTCTAAGTGCATAGTTAAGGTATTTAAAACATAACTTTACCAAAGTAAACTTTGCGGAGGCTTTTTGATGAAGGACCTTGATATATTCGGATCCATCTTGATATAGATTGCTCTTGAACTTCTTCGATGGTTGTAACGGTATATGCCTAATTAATTGTGACAGACATTTATAAAAATATGTCCTTACAAACAAACTAAACTATTTGGTTCCTTTTTGGTGTATATTTGTTTTTATTGCCAAATTTTTTGGGGGGGCTCTTTTAAACGACAACTTTTACGATCAGTCTACCTATCTCTCACAGCCCAATCCCGTGAACACTCATTATTTTTCAATAAACAATATATATCCTCACGGGGAATGTTTCTTACATGCACAAATTCTCCATAGTCAAATAAACATGTAGATGAAACGATTGATAGGAAAACATCTCACCAATATCAAATGTACATCATGAAGTCAAAATCTAAGAAGCTCGTGCATGTATGTGTGGAGGCATCTACAAAGTCGAATCCATAAAGTAAATCAAGTTCAAAATAACTCCAAAAACATGGTCAAGAACAATCTAAGCATCTAATAGCATAACTAAATGTCCTAGACACATGGAATGTATGGAATGAATTGGATTCAAACACACTTATATTCCATACCAAATGTGTAAAACTAAAATATACAAAAACCAAAAATCTTTTTGAGTTTTTCAAAATATTTTTCAAACATATAAAAAAAATATTTTTCAAAAAATATATAAAATCAAAAATCTTTTTGTATTTTTCTCAATACGACTCAATGAAAGAAAAATATAATGCTTAAATTACGCATGTCATAACACTAGCAAACATATATCATGAAGTAGAACTAGCGTATGATAAACAAAATCATGCAAGCAATCATCCATAACACATAACATTGAAGCATCATGTGAAAGCATGTGAAAATCAACCAACCTATTAGTTAGCATCTCCAAAGTAGATTTCCTAACCCAAACCGATGTATACCTAACTCGAGGGGTTATTGAAATCGACAAGATACTATCCTTAAACGTACTAGGACATCTTTTCAGATCATAACAAAAATGCCTAAGGTGACCTTTCCTACCACAATGTGAACATGTGTAAATGGGAAGAATGTTTCCTATGGGTTGACATTTTCTAACGCCCTTGGTTTTGACTGACCTTGTAAATTAAACTATGGTTTTGGATTTAACAACGGAAGAAATAGAACAAGACGAGTCATTACCATTTATGTCAAGACTACTCGATTCTTTTAAATCATATTTTAACTGAAAATTTTAGACTCAAGCAAAGAATTTTACTCTTCTAATTTTATGGACTCCGTCCTCATATATTTAAAATCAATGAAAGAAAAGTTATCCCTAACAGTCTTCTCATGTTCCTTAAAATCATTAATCAAAACAATATCCTCAACGGCACAAATATTAACCCTATAATTTTTAAAGTCCTCTAATTCTTTTTCAAAAAACTGAACTCTATCATCACTCTCTTTCTTGGACAATTCTAATTTTTTAAAATCATGGTCCATGTCTGTAAGTTTCTTACAAAAGAAATCTATTGATTTTGAACAATTTGTAAAAGATCCATAGCCAATTTAAAACGTTAATTTTATTTTTTAAGAATTTCAATTCTTTTAGAAAACATCAAATTCAAATAATTTAATTCATCAAAACTATGAGAATCCATCGAAAGCAAAACAAACTCACCCAAAAAACACTAAAAGGATCTAAAACAGTTACTTAGTGCAACTTGCTTTGATACCACTTGTTGGGAGGATGTGCGATAGCAATTTGTAAAGGCACAGTATTTCAATGGATTAAACTTATTTAATTAGATGTCAATCTCAAACAAATTAAAATTTTAATAAAATCTTAACCATGCATCTATGTGATTCAATAAATAAAGAAATAAAGCATGCAATCACAGATTCAGGAAAAATCCCCCTAGAGTAAAAACTTTATTTCACTTAATGTAACAATCCCCATTTTCTTATGTAAAGGTTGGATAGATAAGATAAGCCGAAGATGGAGCTTATCAACAATTTATACCATTCTTAGCACTAAAAAAATATAGGCGTTCCTTTTATTATTCACCAAATTTCACAATTAAATAACAATATTCGTACAAAATGATTTGATGCATAAATACAATCTGAATTATCAAACAATGCTCATAAAGTAAATACAAGTGTAAACTGATATAAATACACCATTGGGATTATGCCCATACAAATCTCGATGTGAAATAAAATAACCAAATGAAGCAGTACAATCTACACTAAAATCAATGGAATGGAATCCGCTACGTCCAATATAACTACAAGTCTGATCCATCGTCAGTCCTGATGTCTTTATTTATAAAAAAAATTGGGGGAGGGGGGGAAATATTTATAATTTTGGGTCAGAGCCCTGAAGTTGCAAGTATTCTTCACCAATAAATATGCAAAATGTAACTAACTCATTCTTCACGTCTCTCCATTGATGCTCACATGTATCAAATATCTCACCTCTCATATAGAAGTAATCTTACTTATATCCTCAAACAAATACCAATTATGAACTCCAATATATAATCTGACATATAACGATAAATTTATTTAGCTATGCATCAACTTTGTTCTACTGATTCAGTAAACTAATTTATGATATGATAATGATATCTAACATGTAATGGGGAAGTTTAAAAATAATATTTCTCATCTAAATCATCCTTAAACATCAACAATCAAATCAAAGAGTTTCAAGAACCTTAGGGTATACAAGTCTCCTCTCATCTTCAACCTCAAGAACATAATTCCAGATTGTAAAAAAGTCCTACACATGAGTTCTACAATGGAGTTTGAAATGAAATAATCTACCTTTAGATTTTTGCATGGAGGAAACATGGATCTAAGATTATAATACATGAATATCATCAAAGTTCTATTAAAACTCAAGAACCCCAGACCTGGATACATTACATAAGGATTTAAATCATGTTCTAATTATGGATTCAACATTCACTACACGAAAATGGTCAAATTGACACCCTTCAACTGGCTAGCCTTATCACGGTCATTGACCGTGACAAAAAAATATGTGTTTTTATCATGGTCAATGATCGTGACAAGGTCGTGATAAATATTTGTCACGGTCATTGATCGTGACAAGTCCGTGACAAGGACAGTTGTCATGGACATGTCACGGTCAATGGCCGTGACAAATCTTATAAACTTGTCACGGTCAATGATCGTGACATGTCCATGATAATTCTGTCAGTAAAAAAACCTCCCCTCTTCTTTTTTACCGTCAATTTCTATTCCCTCCATTTCTCTATCTCTCCCTCTAAGTGACTGCACTCTCTCTCTCTCTCTCTATGATTTTGGTACGTTTTCTCTCTTTATTTTTCTTCTATTTGTGTATATGAGTGTGTATATGTGCGTGCAAGTATATGTGGGTGTAAATATGCATGTATGTGTGTGTGTGTGTGGTGTATATATGCATAGGGGGAGGGGGTGTATATGTGTGTGTGTATGTATATATATGTGTGTGTGTGTATATATGCATGTGTGTGTATATATGCACGTGCGTGTGTATGTGTGTGTATATGTGTGTGTGTGTGCGTGTGGTGGGCAGTAATAGTGGGGGGAGGGGGCAGGGCTGGGGGTGGCGGGCAAGGGGTGTGGGTATGTGTGTGTGTGTGTGTGTGTGTGGTGGGGGGAAGGGGGTGTGGTGGGGCAAGGGAAATGGGGCGGAGGTTGGGGCTTGTTAATTTTTTTAATTAAAATTCTATTGGTTTATTAGATATTGCCCCTCATATGCAAGTAGTGCCCCTTGTAAAAGAATTTATTGATTAGTTGTTAATTTTTTTTGTAAATTAATAATTAGTGCCCCTTTCATATGCAAGTAGGATTGCCCCTCATGGTAAATTAGTAAATTAATAATTGTATACTTTAATTGATAAAAAGAATTAATTAAGTAGATGAATTAGAAGGAGTACGGGATACACAGTTGTTGTTGCTATTGCGGTTGGATTATAGTGGATTGATGTTCGGTTGGTTAATTTTAGAAGTAGCATGACCACTGGATTATTGTCCATATGGGGGTGGGATTTTTCAACTTTTTTTTTTAAATTACTTTGTATCACGAACAATATATATATTGTATGATAATTAAATGAAACATACTTGAAGTTACATATAGCGCGCATAAATACTAGCCTTCTAGTTCTTATGCGTACGGATTCAATAGCCCTTAGACCCGTTCGAGAGTCATTACCCCTGTAATGAGATCTCTCAAATTGTCTCGTTTGGATAGTTTGGGACTGCATAATTTTTGTATAATAATATTCTTAGTGGCTTAAAGTTGGTACTTTTAGAGGAAGTTTTGCAGTCGTATCCTAATGTTCTCTAGGTACATACTAGATTGACAAGTGTGACTGTTATTTCAATTGACCAATTGAAATAACACTCACACTTGTCAATCTACGTCATTTACTTGGAGAACTACGGGGATATGCTGCCGAATTTTTCCCAAATCGTAACAATGTGCATGAGTTGTTAAGTATATTACAGAAATATGCGGTTTTGAATGGGATAGGACCACTCACCCTTTAGAGGAGATAGAGGAAATAAGAATTTCTATTACAAATTGAATTTGAACTTGGAATTTAAAAATCGAATATATATATATATATAAGTCATAATTAAATGAAACATACTATAAATCTAAGTTGTGTTTATACAAATCCATGAATATACGCTTCTTACATTTAATAGGTGATTAGTTGTGGTAGATGTGATGGGATATCCTAAATATAAAGAGTAGATGGGTGAGACAAATAGAATGTATACCATGTGGTTCACAGAGGTGCTAATAAATTTGTAAAATATGCAAAGAGATGTCATAATGATGAAGAGTTTTCGTGTCCGTTTGCTAGGTGTAAGAATGGTAAGGTGCTTGGGTGGAAAATAGTTGAACTACATTTGATAATATGGGGTATGCAAGATATTTATTGATTTTGGAGTTTTTAAGGTGATTTGAAAGTTCCTTTTGTCCCCGAACAACCTTCACAACATCCTTCACAACAACCTTCATAATAACCTTCAACAAGTAGGATAGATGTAGAAAGTGATGACGTAGATCATAATATGTTAGAGGATTTAGTTGATGATGCGTACAGAGTTTATGAAGCCAAGGAGAATGAGGTTACTAATGATGTGCAAGGTTCACGTGATCGTGAAGATATCAAGATAAACCTTGATGATGACTACCAAAGTTTAAAATTTATGGCGACCCAACCGTTATACTCTGGCTGTGAGAAAGATCAAACAACTTCACATGTTATGGCTGGTCTGCACAATTTGAAGACGTAGTACGGTTTGTCTGGCAATAGCGTGACAGGAATTCAATTTCAATGAGCTCAAATGAGCTCAAGTTAGCTATTTATGTGGCACTACATGTAATGTAATGTAATGTATTTATATTTATATTTATATTTATATTTATATTTATATTTATATTTATATGAATATTTCAATTTCATTTTATATTTATATTTATTCTCTACTAACATTGTATTTGTTGGACAGGAAAAATTCAGTCTGGACCCAAAACTACACGATTTCGTCTTTGAGTAGTTGAGGGAGCAACACAAGACTTGGAAGAAAAATATATGGACCCGGTACTTTGTGAAGACCCGAGACTCCGTTATCCGAATGTGTGACTCCGCCCCACCAAAGGATCCGATCTTATTGGCACAATAGCAAAAGTTCTTTGACAATGAGATCGGGGAGTGACAATTGGCATCTCGCCAATTGAGGAAGGAAAATCGGTCAAAAAAGACGGACGTGCACTACTCCGGTCGAACGTCTTACACCAGGTGGAGCATAGGATGATGGTAAGATTTAATTTTTCTATAATTACATAAATATGTAATTCTGCATTATTTTACATTGCGGGGCCGATACTAATTTTGCATTATTTTATTTCAGGGAACGGGGAGTGGCCCTGGGGGTATGTCACATAGGCTTGATACTTATGTGTCTATTCAGACGAAGAAGGGGAAGGATAAAGAGGTGTCCCCGATTGTCACGTTCACGATTCTAAGTAATCCGACAGTTTACTTTTTGTTAATTACGTTATAATATTTTTTATTTACTTATTTAACTAATCTGTAAGGACATAAATTTTCAATTAAGTCCTTGTATTGTTTTGACTTAATTCCGTGAACAAAACTATGTTTGTAATATGTCATAGGGAGATTTTATTTTATCACGATCCTACTTGGTCTATGACGTATTGAAGAAATTGAAGACGTTGCGGCAAAGCTTCAAAGAATTAATCATGCCGAAGTTTAATTGGTGCAAGTTTATTCATTTTCAAGTTAATTGTATTCCGAGATCACATAAGTATGAATGCGTAAAATTAATGGTGCTCAGAATTATTTTTATAAAAGATAAGGATGTAATTTTATAACGAAAAATGTTTTAAAAGTGTTTTAAGTGTTTTAAACTACGTTTTATTTAGATAAGCTCGAAATAAAGTTTGACTGAATTGAATCTCTTTTTGAAGAGATTTTTTTAAAGAGAAAGTCAAAATGACACGCGCCTCATTGGAACGACAGATGTACTTCGTTCGAGCGAGATGGCTATATCGCGCGAATGATAGGCCAGTCACATTCGAGCGACACTGTTTTTTAGGCGGTCATGTTTTCCTATTTAAAGCGTGGTTTCATCAGAATTAACGAGAGTGCATTCTGAAAAAATAGTTTACGTTCTCGAATCTTGTTTGCACATGTTTTTCTAAGGTTTCAAAGCTTAAACACATCCTTATAGTTTGCAAAGATCCGAGTTATCATTACTATATGTTTATGTGATCTTACTACACCAAGAAGGGTTGTTCTATACTTGAACATCTAGGTTTTTCGGTGAAGAAAAGAGAAGGACTTCTTGTTCGACATCGTAGATGTATCAAAACCATTCGGTGGACACCGAGACATACGTGGACGCGTGTGTTGTGGATAGATATCGTGGAAGAAGAACTTTTTACGTGGGCACTATGAGAGGAGTGGTTGAAGATTAGAAGAGCGTCAAGACTCGTGGGGATCGAGTCGTTGAGGGAGTCTTTTGTCTGTTCATTGTAATTTCACATTGATAGTGATTGTTTGGCTTGGGACGTCCGAGGTTGTTTTCCCGTCTTGGGTTTTTTCCTTGTACATCCGGCATTGTGAGTATTCTATACTTTACTTTACCTACTTTAATCACTAGATTCATGTTTAGGATTAATCAAGATAAAATTGGTTTAAAGTAAGAATTGGTTTTTTCATAACTTGGTTTGGTGCTAATTAATAGTTGGATAATTTTTGGTGAAAATTGGTTTGATATGAAACACACTCATGTAGGACCACTCTTTCAAATTGGTATCAGAGCTAGAAAACGTAATTTATTTGTTTTGTGATCCCGTGTGTTTTCAAAGATGAATTTTGGAAATAATAAACTTTTTCGAATTCCTATTTTTTATGGCACTAATTACACCTATTGGAAGATGAGAATGAAAAGTGCATTAAAATTTATTGATGAGCGTGTGTGGTTAGAAGTTGAGAAAGGTTGGACTCCCCTTGTCACTATTTTGGGTAAGGTCACTAATTTAAAGCCTGTCGAATCATGGACCGAAACTGAACATAGACTTTCACAATATAATTATAAGGGTTTTCACGTTATTTCTTCACATGTCACACCGGAAGAATATAATAGAATTATGACTTGTGAAACATTAAAAGAGGCTTGGGATATTTTGGCACTCACTCACGAGGGCACTAACACGGTTAGAGCGTCAAAACTTTAAAATCTCAGTACACAGTTTGAGACCATTAGGATGTTAGAAAGTGAGACTTTTGATGAGTTTTATGCTAGGTTGTCCAATATTGTCAACTCGTCATTTAACCTAGGTGAGAAAATTACTGACAACCGTGTCATTAAGAAAATCCTTAGGTCATTGCCTAGTAGGTTTGATACGAAAGTGACTATTTTAAACTCCTTGGGTAAATTAGAGTCGAAGAAACTAGAAGAGATTGTAGGTGACTTACAAACCTATGAAATCGACATGATTACCTCCAAGCAAGTGCCTAAAAAATAAATGGGTATTGCTTTGAAATGCCGGAAATTAAAGTTTCGGATTCCGATTTCAATTCCGATTCAAATACGATTCCGATTTTGAGGATGTTTATTTGTTTGCAAATAAATTTTTAAAAAAATTATTAAGTTTCAAAAGTAATCGAAAGATGCCAAGAAGTTTGAAAAATTCAAGAACAACAAATTTGATTCCACCTCTAAGGATAAGTTTGATAAGCCTAAGTGAGATGAGTCGGATAAGTGTTTTGGGTGTGAGGGGTACGGTCACAAAGTTAAGGAGTGTCCCACTAGACTTAAGAAAGAGGGAAAGCAACCCATTATTTATAGTTCCACCTTAAGTGCTAGTGATTCGGAAGAGGGATAGAGTTCCCCCATTGATCGTAACTTTGTTGCGTCTATGGCATGTCATGTGAGAAACAACGATTCTCATGTGAATGACACTTTCAAGGAGGTTTTGAGTAAATCTCATGTTAGTGAGGGTGAAGAGAGTGAGGAAGAGGAAGTAGATGTGAAAGAGTTGCAAGTTGCATTTAATGAGTTGTATGTCAAGACTGTGAAAGTGAAAAAGGCAAATGCAAAATTGCAAGCTAAGTTGAATGAGTGTGCCATAGAAAATAATGATGTGTTGATAGAGGATCTTAGGGGAGGACAAAAGACTCTTAGGGAGAAATTAGAGTAATTCAGGGGTGAGAGATATAATCTCCGTGGTTTGATGGAGTCTTTTAAAAAGGAAATTCTAGAATTTGAGGAGTCTAGGCATTTGCTCGAGACTAGGATTCATGAGTTGGAGGAGAGATTGAGAAACTCGTCTATAGTTAAGTTTGATTTGGAGGCTAGGTCGGAGAAGTTAGATAAGATCTTAGGCACCATCCAAATTAAAGGATATAGGGGAGGTATAGGTTTTGATGAGAGAGTTGCTCCCATTCCCCCCTGCATGTGTGAGAAACACTAGGATGGTTAGAAAAGGTCCACATATAGGTAATCATTCCCATCGTCGCTACACTTGCACGTTTTGTGGTAGGAAAGGTCACCTTAGGTATTATTGTTACGACCTTAGACAAGCTCCTATGAAGTTTTGGAATAAAGTTACCCCGGTTCCCCAAACCCCAATGCGTCGTTTTACACCTACATGGATTAGGAAATATGATTTAGTGACTTGAGGAATAAAACTTCATGATTTCGACTTGGAAGATTCACCCTACTCATATCCTATGCCCCTTATCCCTTGATAGCCTTTCTCCTTATACCTAAGGACATGTCCGAGATATAACTTCCCCATTCTCCCGAAGTTTTCCTCAAGACTGACTTTAACGTCATGAGAAGCCTCCAGATCTTTCTTGAGATTGACAATATCGGCTTCAAGATTATTAGGAGATTTCAAGTAATCACACAGATAATCAGATAACCTAGTGACTGTGGATGTCACGTTGTCTCTCTCTTTTTCCACCAAACTAAGTTTATCTAATAAGAAAACTTTATATGCCTCAAGTTGACTCACCATTGTGTCAATCTCCTTTAGGGAAACCAACTCCCTTCCAAGCGTTAACGCCTTGATAATCAAGTTCTTATTCCTCTTTTGAATTTTCATAGACTCAGTGTATAGCTCAGAATGGTAGGCTTGGATAACAGCTTCATCACCATCTCCACCATTGAAACCATTATCCTTCTCACTATCTTGGAAAATTTAGAAGTAGAGCCAATCTTTTCATGAAAAAAATTATCATCATTATAGTGAGACACACTGGACTGACCGGCATAACTAGTAGCAAATGCAATAAAGTTTTATTCAGGAGGAGAGCTCTCACCTGAATCACCTGACTCTATATCATTATCTCTCTGAGTGTCATTGTAAATATCTTTATTTTTTCACCGTCTCTTAATCTTAGTGGGACATTCAAAAGCTCTGTGACCGTGACCCTCACATTTATAACACCTCTCAGAATAATCTTTTTAGAGTTATCATTTTTTTCTTAAACTCACGGTCATTGAAATTCTTTATTGCCTTATTATAATTATTTTTTTTAAATTTCTGTTTATCATATTTTGAATTGACTTTCTTGAAGTTGAGAATTTTTTAATTTTTTTAACAAATAAGTCCATGTCCTTAGGGTCAATATCAAACTCTTTAGATTCAGATAACTCTTCCTTATTAGCTTTTAAGGAAACTCCCTTGTTCATTTTCTTTGGATGTTGAGGAAAAATTTTGAGCTTGTAGGTTTGAAGGTCATCAAAAAGTTCTTTAAGTTCCAAAATCTCAAAAGTTCCTAAAGAGTTTAAGATAGTGAATTTCGGGTTAAACCTTTTAGATAAGGACCTTAAGATTTTCATCACACCTGAATTTCGATAATTCTTTCTCCTAAATTGAATGAAGAATTCACAATGTCTAAGAAACGAGTATAGAATTCATCAAAAGTTTCATTATCATTCATTCAGATGGTTTCAAACTGGGTAGTCAAATTTGGGAGTTTTGAGTCTTTCACGGCATTTGTTCCTTCATTCATAAGTAGGAGTGTGTCCTAAGCCAGCTTAGATGTTTCACACATCCTTATTCGGTGGAACTCCTCTAATAAGACAACCGTGATCAAAGCATTGAGACCATGTGAGTTATAGTTACATAGTTTATGTTCATCCTCACTCTAACTCTCAACCAGTTTAGGAATTGGGCACTCTCCTACAGTTGTAGTGGGTGGAATCCACCCTCTAACTGCTTCGATCCACACACTCTCATCTATAGACTTAAGCACAACTTTCATAAGTTCCTTCTAATATGCATAATTAGATCCGTCAAACATAGGTAACCCTTTAAATGACACCCTCTCTGATTCTAATTAAAAAAATGATTTTATATTGTGAACAATTAAATCCAAAGTAACTCAAATAGCAAGAATAGATGCTAAGCATGCAAGCCTGATTATTACCATTTTTAATGTTGAATTACTAAATTACTAGGTTGGCACGCGAAATCGGTCTGGTAATAAATAACAAGCACACACACAAGATCACGATGTACAAGGAGAACCCAACTAGAAAAAACCGCGGACGACTAGGCCTAGACAAAATCCACTATAGTGAAGATTTTACAAAAGGCACAAAAATAATGTAATACCCCGTATTTTCATGGCTTTTAAATTTAGGGATTTATTAAACTTAATTGAGAAAGATTAATTTAATATTAATCTGGAAATTTGTTTTGAATATTTGCTAGCGTGACGAGAGTTAGTAATTATTGGAAAATTGTTGATTTGTTATATATTACTTATTGAGTAGAGTAATATGTAGAATTGAATTTATTAAAATTGTCGCGAGGGAATAATATGACAATTATGGAAATTAAGTCAGGACGCGCATGTGTCGTGTCGGGACTAAATTATTTTCATTATAAGTGATAAACATATAAATCACCCGTATCGTCTTTTCGAGTGCGCCAATGTGTTCGGAAGGGTCGAGATAGTAATAAAAATGTACCCGGGAGTTTAGTTTGGGTCTCGGGGCGTTTTTAGGCCTAATTGGCATCCCGGGAGGGTATTATAGTCATTTTGTATTTTTGGGTAATTAAACCCACGAATTTCCTAAGGATATATCAGCCTTTAGGAGTTGTCTTCTAGGGTTAACAAACACAAAATCAAAGAAGGGCCATTAGAGAAGGAGTTGGAGAGCTTTCCAAGAACTCAAGGCGAAAGACTCACCTGTTTGCACCGCCACCACCACCAAAGCGTGAATCGCGCGATGAGGAACGCAACCATACCTCTTTCGTCCACAAATCAGAAACTCAAATTCCAGTCAAGTATCTATCTTGCTTTATTTTATTTAATGTTTTAATCATGTTAGTCTAGGGTTGTTTAGAACATGTTTCATGGAGGAAACTAATAATTTTGAGACTTAAAATCATATGTTATAAAGGAAGTAGGCATATTCTGGACATCTAAATCACATGTAGAGGATAAGCCATGAATTTTTAAGTATTTAGAAGCAAGAAATATGGAAAAGAATTGGAAGAATGGAATTTAAAGAAAAATTAGGGTTCTTGAAGTTTATGTCATTTTTTCCCCATTAAATCGTTATACTTGGTGAATTCAGACATATTTTGCATAGAAAACCATGCAGTTAGGTATATAGTAATTGTAGTAATGTTGTTTGGGAGTTTGGGGATCGTTAATGGATATTTGGTTGACGTTGGAGAGGTAAGCCCATAACTGGACAATGGCAGGTTTCTTCATAACTGCTTGATCGATCGATCGATCAAGAACATCAATCGATTGATGGTATCGATCGATCGACCCTCTTTACTCAATCGATCGATCCCTCCTTGAAAACTGCGTATTTTTCTTCTATTTATTTAATCCGGTTAAAATGCATAGGAACCCTTGAGTACTATTGTTAGAACATAATGGGATATAGAGAAGACACGTAGGGTCTAGGTAGACCCTGTTGAGTGAAACTTAATGTAGGATGAGATTTTGGTTTAATGAGGATTTATTCATACGTATAAGAAATCATGTGTGCGTTTAATAAAAGATCGAGACTGTAAGGGAGTTAGACCAGAAGGTAAGTGAGAGTATGTCTACTGAAATTATATTTAGGAAGGTAGAATACTTCAACAAATGAGTAGTAAGTGTGAATTAAATTATATATGAGAATAAAAGTGACGAAATTGCTATGCGAGATAATCGAGTAAAATGTGCTAAGAACGGATAATTATAATTATGGGTCATGGGCGTACCTAATTTATAATGTGAATATATATATATATATATATATATATATATATATATATATATATATGACTGTGAGATTCTGCATATTATATATGTGTGTAAAAATCATACATGAGATACTTGCTATCACTGGGATTTTTGCACCGGGACTGCCTTATCTCGATTGGGCCTTTATGGGGGATACTGACTTGTATCCTAGAACATAGGATTCCTTGGTACAGGCTATCTGATTGATAGTCATACGGTCCTAAGAGACGTGAGGGTATGTGTTGACCTCCTAGTGACTTAGAATTATGCTTCGCCTCCATTTGTATGTGTTTTGTGTTAATACAGTTCGAGAGTGATTTCGAACAAGTATTTACCGTAGTACGAGTGATACGGGGACTTGATAGTAGAGTATGCCAGGACTATAGATTGTATGTGGGGTGCCAATAGTATATATATGTATATATATATATATATATATATATATATATATATATATATATATATATATATATATATATATATATACTTAAGTATGGGAACTTTCTACTGTGCATAAAAGTAGTTAAGTAATGAATAAATACTCCAACTTTATTATAAGTGTTTGGGAATTTTTGTGACATCACTGGGTTATTTTAAATGACATAAGATATATGAGAGAGCTTAATTTTCATAAATTAATTATCTTAGCCATAGTACTTATTGGAATGAAACCTTATGGGAAAGTTAAGTTAAAATAAACTTTTGAGATTAATAGTACGGTAGGCGTGCACACTAGATGAGAGGTGAGAATTTTTCAAGAGAGTGTCGCATACTAACATGGTTGTTTCATTAGCTGGTAAGCATTTTAAATACTTGCTAAACTATTTTTAAATTGTTTTACACTCGGGCTCTGACCCGTTTACCGTTATTTCTTTTCTCATGTATATATATTTATATATTACAGGTGCGCAACCACAGGGGTGTCATGCTTAGATTCCTTGGAATGGACGCGCTGCAGCTTATGTGGGAGTTACAGGCCATTGCTTAGACGACCTCGTTATTGACTCAATTCTCATTTTAGTTCTGATTAGTTAGGGCATGTGTCGCCCATTTTCCTATTCAGTTGGATTTATAAGAGATTTATGTTCATTTATTTTCAGTATTTGGTACTCTTTGGGATGTAATTCGCGTCAGGATGATTCCATTTGTAGTTTTTAGACTTCGTATTAGTTTATCTGAATGGTTAAATTCTTGTGTGTTAATTGCCATCTTTAACATTTATACGATTCTTAAACTGTTAATTATTGAAAAGGTTTTCAAAATGGAACTAAATAAAATAGAAATAAGGTTTATATTGTTTTGACACTTAGCTTAATTATTTATGGTGTTTAAACAGAAAATTTATTTTGCGACAGTGATGCTAAGAATGAACCGACCGTCCACCTTGATTTTTAATTTAAGAAAGGACTGATCACCCAATATTTAATTAGTCAGGGTGTCACTGGTGCTATCAGAGCATCAGGTTCTAGTGTGCTTTAGGATCTGTGCGGCTTATTATGCTTCCAGCGTTGCTTTGTTTGATATAGAGCCCTAAGTTTAGGATTGTTGATTTCTATTGTGAGATTTCGTTCTCCTCCTATAACGTATGTATATTAGTGAATTCTATTTGCGTTTGGATGTGTGCGTGTGCCGAGCGATGAAGGATGTCAGACGAGGGCCGTGAGGCAGACATCAGGAGGCAAGGCTTAATTGGGGTTGTAAAGTATATTAGAGGAGGATGACCGTAGTTAAGGTCACCCCTATTAAGGCACAAGAAGCCAGGACTGTGAAGACGACTAGGGTGCAGCCGAAGATTTCCAAATGATGCTTCAGTAAAAAGAGGTGTAAGATTAGACTCACCCAGCGTAGAATGCTTGGGAGAGGGTCAAATGGCAAATTGAGGAGGGTCATCAACGAAAATTCTAGAAATGCAGGAATTCTGTGTGTCACCAAACGAAGGTAATACATTCAAAAGCTTAGGCATATGGAGGAGTGTGGTTAACTAGAAGTGAAAATTTGGGGTAAAAAATTTTCTTGACTCATCGGAGCAAAGTTATAATGGTGGAAGTCAACCACCACATTTAATAGTGAAATGTTGCGTCAATAGAAGGACCTTAGGTACAGTTTAACCGCACGTTTTATCATCATGTGTTCTAAATAAGATGTGCACGTTATTCTAAACTCATCACAGGAGGACCTGGCAGAGGTCCATTTGTGAATATGAATCTAAACCGCTAGCGAATCTTGTATCCGAGGATATAGATACAAATGGTGGAGAGGAATCCAAGTGGGAGATCGACTCGTAAATATAGTTAATAACACTTAAAAGGGAATTCTGCTGGACAATAGATTCAGAAATTGACAATGTCGTTCTTTGTCAATGCAGATGATAATGCTTCTTTGTGTGGGAAGCTAAAAGAATCGAAGAAGTTGTCAAGAATAAGATTGTATGCAACGGTGGGAGTGTAGCATCACAAGAGGGTGTGGAAACACATCAGGGGACCCATTTAAATGAATCGAATAGCTGAATTCTTACCGAGCGATGGTGAATTAAGTAAGGAATACTATAGCCAGTAGCCTGTTCTTTAGGGCCAATAAGGCTAAGGGAACAAAGGGGGTAGCCATCAGGAACCGATCCTACCAAAGTCCGAGGGAAGGACAGTCCAAATATGGTTAGTATGACAGATGATAAGTGAACTATGTGTAGAGGTATTTCGTGAAGAATGATTCACATGCGTTAATGTTTTCCCGAAGTGAGTAAAGGGACAAGAGTAGGATGACTAGTAAAGGACAACGATTAAAGTAGTTTTTATTCTAGTTTGGACAGGTGTGTTACGTCCGGGGGCCATTTGTGCAGTCAAGACGATTGGCAAGGTAGAAGTATGAGTTTCATCCTCGGAGGATGAGGCGTGTTGTATGTGACACGAGCGAGTCACTATATTTTTTTCATTGCTAGATTAGCATGTGGGACGAGTTTAATACGTATAACTATAAACATTACTATTATGTGAATATTTTCCCTAGTGTAGCGGGAATATCTTTAGTGCTATTCGCGAAGGATGAATGGTTGTATTAATAGTGTTATATACTTTATTGAGATTAATCATTTTAGTAATGTGATATACGAGTATGATATTGTCTTGGTTACAACTTTATAGAAATGGTTAGTACGATAGTAGGCAGTTATTGCAAGGCTATCAGAATGGTTGCATTAGTGCAGCATGTTTTGTTCTGTCAAGGCCTCACCTGGGAGAGGGTCGAACTCGCACTTATATTATCTATTCTAGATACTTCAGAGGGGATAGTGGGCTCGAGATATTCGATCCCGGTGTGTTTAGGGACCTTGTTGTCATGGTTCTGTGTGTATTGGGTTTACCGTTGAGCAGAAAGATTTGACTCATTATTATGTTTAGCGCTCAGGACTTGGTCATAGGTTGAGAGAATTGATATATCTATCCTTTAGAGATGTGAGAGTTAAGAGTTAAACTCATATGTTTGGGGTCAGGATTTTGAGAGTCCTGAGTGTATGTGTACGAGGTTTGTGAATTGTGATTACCACCAATACTGAACAATAGTGATTCACTACACAAAAAATGCCAATCTGGCACGCTAAGGCAAGAAGATTCTGGCACTGTTTAAAACCGTACCAGATTCTGTCATGGTTTTATCATAATCTGGAACGATTTGAAATAGTGCCAAAATTTGGCACGTTTTTTAATTGTGCCAAATATGGGTACGCTTTGTTAAAAAAATAACCCCCCAAAATTTGGAGCGGGGACCAAATTTTCAAGACATTCCAATCCTCTCTCTCTCTCCCTCCCGGCTTCCTCATTGTTTCTCCTCCTCATCGCTTCTCCTCATCATTGTTGCTCCGCGTCGCTGCTACTGCTCCCATGCTACCGACCTCATCATTGTAAGGTATTACATCTCTCTCTCTCTCTCTCTCTCTCTCTCTCTCTCTCTCTCTCTCTATATATATATATATATATATATATATATATATATATATATATATATATATATATATATATATATATATATCAGTTGCAATTTCGAGTACCGATTTCATTGAAGCTTGAGGAAAAATCAAAATATTAAGGCTTATAGAGAAATCCAGATTTAAAAATAATTGTCATACGCAGTGTGTGTGTGTTCATATAGTTGTATATTTTCGTTTTTACAGCCCTGTGTCTCGTTGATGAGTTGATTGTTTGTGTGTGTAGATTTGGAGCTGGAAGGGTGGAAATGAAATAAAAATGGGATTATTTCACTAAAACTTTAGGAAAAAAAATGAGAAATAAAGGTCTATAGAGAAATTTAGAATTAGAATTAGAATTAATTGCCAAAACACGCATGTGTGTGTGTGTGTGTGTGTGTGTGTATGTTTGTATATTTTCATTTTAACACCTTAGTGTCTCATCAATGAATTGATTGTTTATGTATATATGTGTGCATGCACATAGTGTGTGTACTTGAAGGTGGAAGGGAAGAAGTGCACTAAAGATCAACTTTTGATTGGTACGAATATGTATATTTATACATGTATGTATATACATGTAATTATACACTTTAAATTTATTAGCTCTATGTTTGGTTGATGAAATAGTGCCAAACTTTGTTGCAAAACGTGGCCGGAATATTGTTGTGAGAAATCACCGGGGGCTTGGGGCATATCAATAACTGTAAGTAAGTATTCACTATATGGAATATTTTTTTTCCATTCTTTATTTTTTTTCTTTTTATTGTCCAGTAAGAAACCAGTCAATAACTTTCTGTAATTGAATTATATATAATGATGTAGTTAGCATCCATTTGGACTGTTCACTTGTGCTAAGGATTTAGTTAGCATGGATACAAAGGTAAGCATATTTTTCATACCCTTTGGACTTGACTTCTTTCTAGTTTATTCTTTGGTTAATTTTGATCACATTAACGTATTGTAGGTCAGGATGTTAGCAGTTTATATGTAAAAGTAGCTTTAGAGCAAGGCCAAGGCCAATGAATTACAAGTAATGTAACTTTCATATGCAGAATCCCACTAACCCGCTACTGGAAAGGTAAAACTCTAGTATTATATTTTACTTCTAATAAGATATATAGTTTTGTATATGTGTAGTACTTTATATATGTGTGTCCTTTAGTGTATATATGGTTATGGGGTTTAACACTTTTTTTTTAAATTAGGTGTTTTCATATTTGAAGTTCTGTTATGGAAGTAAAATTAAAGTTACGTGATCTTATGCTATTAATCAAGACGTAATTGGCTCAACTATGAGAAACTCTATAAGAATATTTACTTATTACTTGAAGTCACAAAACAAAAAACTTTACTTGTGTGAGCATTCCCACATCATCAGATTTCTTCCAATGATAGGAGTTCTAATGAATGGAGATTGAATAGCATGTGTTAGTTTTTCAAAATTATGCCTCGTGATACTAATTATGCCTTACACTATTGAGATTTAGTACAAACAATTAATGACCCCTCGCAGTGAGTCCATATTGACATAGAAGTATAGTTATTATGGACATGAGTTTTTTACTCATGTGGTCATGAGGTGTATAGCTATTGGACTGCTATAGGTGATGAAAATCCAAACTAGCCCCCAAACGACCCCGTAAGACGCACGAACACCTCGCACGGGACTAATGTAACTTGTACGAACTCATCGCGTAGTCCCAGGTCTCCCCGTTTGAGAATATGACGATAATTTGAAAAAATCAACAGTTAAGCTTAAAAAGAGGCCGTTAAACGGTGAAAACCTAAACCAGCCCCCAAACGAACCTGTAAGAGACACGAGCACCTCGTACGGGACCAATGTAACTTGTACGAACTGACCGCGTAGTCACGGGTCTCCCGGTTTGTGAATACGATGATAATTTGTAAAAATCAACATTTAGACTTAAAAACAAGCCATTGAAGGGTGAAAACCCAAACCAGCCCCCAAACGGACCCATAAGAGGCACGGACACCTTGCACGGGACCAATGTAACTTGTAGGAACTGACCGCGTAGTCCGGGTCTCCCGGTTCGAGAGTATGACGATAATTTGAAAAAATAACACTTAGACTTAAAAAAAGGCCGTTAAAGGGTGAAAACCCAAACCAACCCCCAAGCGACCCCGTAGGAGGCACGAACACCTCGTACAGGACCAATGTAACTTGTAGGAACTTATCGTGTAGTCTCGGATCTCCCGGTTTGAGAGTATGAAAATAATTTTCAAAAATCATACTTTGACTTGAAAACAAGCCATTAAAGCGTGAAAACCCAAACAAACCCCCAAACGACCCCGTAGGAGGCACGAGCACCTCGCACGGGACCAATGTAACTTGTAGGAACTCACCGCGTAGTACCGGATCTCCCGGTTTGAGAGTATGACGATAATTTACAAAAATCACACTTTGACTTGAATACAGGCCGTAATAGGGTGAAAACCCAAACCAGCCTCCAAACGACCCCGTAGGAGGTACAAACACCTGGCATGGGACCAATATAACTTGTAGGAACTGACCGCGTAGTTCCGGATCTTCTGGTTTGACAGTATGACGAAAATTTGCAAAAATCAACACTTAGACTTGAAAACAAGCCGTTAAAGGGTGAAAAACTAAACCAACCACTAAACGGATCCGTAACAGGCACGAACACCTCGTACGGGACCAATGTAGCTTGTAGGAACTGACCGCGTAGTCCCGAGTCTCTCGATTTAAGAGTATGACGATAATTTGAAAAAATCACACTTTATCTTGAAAATAAGCCGTTAAGGGGGAAAACCCAAACCAGCCCCCAAACGACCCCGTAGGAGGCACGAACACCTCGCACGGGACCGATGTAACATGTAGGAACTCACCGCGTAGTCCCGAGTCTCCCGGTTTGAGATTATGATGATAATTTTCCAAAATCACACTTATACTTGAAAACAGGCCATTAAAGAGTGAAAACCCAAACCAGCCCCCAAACGACCCCGTAGGAGGCACGAACACCTCGCACGTGACCAATATAACTTGTAGAAACTGACCGCGTAGTCCCGGGTCTCTCGGTTTGAGAGTATGACGATAATTTGTAAAAATAACACTTTGCCTTAAAAAAAGTTGTCAAAGGGTGAAAATCCAAACCAACCCCCAAACGACCCTGTAGGAGGCACGAACACCCCGCACGGGACCAATGTAACTTGTAGGAACTGACTGCATGGTCCCAGGTCTCCCGGTTTGAGGGTAAGAACGATAATTTGTAAAAATCACACTTTGACTTGAAAACAAGCCGTTGAAGGGAAAAAATCCAAACCAGCCCCTAAACGACCCCATAAGAGGCACGAACACCTTCCACGGGGCCAATGTAAATTGTACGAACTCACCGCGTAGTCCCGGGTCTCTCCGTTTGAGAATATGACGATAATTTGAAAAAATTAACACTTAAGCTTAAAAACAGGCCGTTAAAGGGTAAAAACCTAAACCAGCCCCCAAACAGACCAGTAAGAGGCACGAACACCTCGCACGGGATCAACGTAACTTATAGGAACTGACCGCGTAGTCATGGGTCTCCCAGTTTGAGAATACGACGATAATTTATAAAAATTAACCCTTAGACTTAAAAATAAGCCGTTGAAGGGTGAAAACCCAAACCAGCCCCCAAACGTCCCCGTAAGAGGTACGAACACCTTGCACGAGACCAATGTAACTTGTAGGAACTGACCATTTAGTCCGGGTCTCCTGGTTTGAGAGTGTGATGATAATTTGCAAAAATAACACTTAGACTTAAAAACAAGTCGTCAAAGGGTGAAAACCCAAACAAGCCCCCAAATGACCCCGTAGGAGGCACGAACACTTCGCACGGGACCATTGTAACTTGTAGGAACTGACCGCGTAGTCTCGGGTCTCCCGGTTTGAGAGTATGACCATAATTTGTAAAAACCACACTTTGACTTGAAAATAAGCCGTTAAAGGGTGAAAACTCAAACCAACCCCCAAACGACCCCGTAGGAGGCACGGACACCTCGCACGGGACCAATGTAACTTGTAGGAACTGATCGCGTAGTCCCGGGTCTCCCAGTTTGAGAGTATGACGATAATTCACAAAAATCACACTTTGACTTAAAAACCAGCTGTTAAAGGGTGAAAACCCAAACCAGCCACCAAACGATCCCGTAGGAGGCACAAACATCTCATATGGGACAGATGTAACTTGTAGGAACTGATCGCGTAGTTCCGGGTCTCCCGGTTTGAGATTATGATGATAATTTATAAAAATCACACTTTGACTTAAAAACCAGATCTTAAAGGGTGAAAACCCAAACCAGCCCTCAAACGACTCTGTAGGAGGCACGAACACCTCGTACGGGACCAATGTAACTCGTAGGAACTGACCTCGTAGTACCGGGTTTCCCGGTTTGATAGTATGTCGATAATTTGCAAAAATAACACTTAGACATGAAAACAAGCCATTAAAGGCTGAAAAACCCAAACCAGCCACCAAACGACCCCGTAGGAGGCACGAACACCTCGCACAGGACCAATGTAACATGTAGGAACTCACCGCGTACTCCCGAGTCTCCCGGTTTGAGAGTATGACAATAATTTGAAAAAATCACACTTATACTTGAAAACAGGTCGTTAAAGGGTGAAGACCCCAGCCTCCAAACGACCCCGTTGGAGGCACGAACACCTCGTACGTGGCCAATGTAACTTTTAGGAACTGACCGTGTAGTCTCGGGTCCACGGTTTGAGAGTATGACGATAATTTGCAAAAATAACTCTTAGACTTGAAAACAGGCCGTTAAAGGGTGAAAACTCAAACCAGCCCCCAAACGACCCCGTAGGAGGCACGAACACCTCACACGGGACCCATGTAACTTGTAGGAACTGACCGCGTAATCCTAGGTCTCTCGGTTTCAGAGTATGATGATAATTTGCAAAAATCACACTTTGACTTGAAAACAGGCCTTTAAAGGGTGAAAACCCAAACCAGACTCCAAACGATCCCGTAGGAGGCACGAATACCTCGTACGGGACCAATGTAACTTGTAGGAACTGACCGCGTAGTCCCGGGTCTCCCGGTTTGAGAGTATGATGATAGGTTACAAAAAGCAACTCTTAGACTTGAAAACAAGCTGTTAAAGGGTGAAAACCCAAACCAACCCCGGCACGAACACCTCCCAGGGGACCAATGTAACTTGTAGGATCTAACCGCGTAGTCTCGGGTCGCCCGGTTTGAGAGTATGATGATAATTTGCAAAAATCACACTTTGACTTGAAAACAGGCCGTTAAAGGGTGAAAACCCTAACCAGCCTCCAAACGACCCTGTAGGAGGCACGAACACCTCGCACGGGACCAATGTAACTTATAGGAACTGACCGCATAGTCCCGGGTCTCCCAGTTTGAGAGTAGGACGATATTTTACAAAAATCAACACTTAGACTTAAAAACATTAGAAACCAAAACCAGCCCCCAAACGATCTCGTAGGAGGCACGAAAACCTCATACGGGACCAATGTAACTTGTAGGAACTGACCGCGTAGTCCTCGGTTTGAGAGTACGACGATAATTTGCAAAAATAACTCTTAGACTTGAAAACAGGCCGTTAAAGGGTGAAAACCCAAACCAGCCCCCAAACGACCCCGTAGGAGGCACGAACACCTCGCATGGGACCAATGTAACATGTAGGAACTCACCGCGCAGTACCGAGTCTCCCGGTTTGAGAGTATGGTGATAATTTGCAAAAATCACACTTATACTTGAAAACAAGCCATTAAAGAGTGAAAACCCAAACCAGCCCCCAAACGACCCCGTAGGAGGCACGAACACCTCGCACGGGGCCAATGTAACCTGTAGGAACTGATCGCGTAGTCCCGGGTCTCTCGGTTTGAGAGTATGACGATAATTTGCAAAAATAACTCTTAGACTTGAAAACAGGCCGTTAAAGGGTGAAAACCCAAACCAGCCCCCCAACGACCCCGTAGGCAGCACGAACACCTCACACGGGACCAATGTAACTTTTAGGAACTGATCGCGTAGTCCTGGGTCTGCCGGTTTGAGAGTATGACAATGATTTGAAAAAATCACACTTAGACTTGAAAACAGGCCATTAAAGGGTGAAAACCCAAATCAGCCTCCAAACGACCCCGTAGGAGGCACGAACAGCTCCCACGAGACCCATTTAAGTTATAGGAACTGACTGTGTAGTCCCGGGTCTCCCGATTTGAGAGTAGGACGATAATTTACAAAAATCAACACTTAGACTTATAAACATTGGAAACCCGAACTAGCCCCCAAACGATCCCGTAGGAGGCACGAACTCCTCGTACGGGAGAAATGTAAGTTGTAGGAACTGATCGCGAAGTCCCGGGTTTGAGAGTATGACGATAATTTGTAAAAATAGCTCTTAGACTTGAAAAGAGGCCGTTAAAGGGTGAAAACCCAAACCAGCCCCCAAACGACCCCGTAGGAGGCACGAACACCTCGCACGGGACCAATGTAACTTGTAGGAACTGATCGTGTAGTCCCGGGTCTCCTGGTTTGAGAGCATGATAATAATTTGCAAAAATCAAACTTTCTTGAAAACAAGTCGTTAAAGGTTGAAAACCCAAACCAGCCCCCAAACGACCCCGTAGGAGGCACGAACTCCTCGCACGGGACTAATGTAACTTGTAGGAACTGACCGCATAGTCCCGGGTCTCCCGGTTTGAGAGTATGACGATAATTTGCAAAAATCACACTTTGAGTTAAAAATAAGCCGTTAAAGGGTGAAAACCCAAACTCGCCACCAATTGATCCCGTAGGAGGAACAAAAATCTAGCACGGGACCAATGTAACTTGTAAGAACTAACCGCGTAGTCCCGAGTCTCCCAGTTTGAGAGTATGGCGATAATTTGTAAAAATAACACTTAGACTTGAAAACAAGCCGATAAAGGGTGAAAACCCAAACCAGCCACTAAACGACGCCGTAGGAGGCACGAACACCTCGCACGGGACCAATGTAACTTATTGTAACTGACCACGTAGTCTCGGGTCTCCCGGTTTGAGAGTATGATGATAATTTGAAAAGATCACACTTATACTTGAAAATATGCCGTTAAAGGGAGAAAAAACCGAACCAGCCTCCAAACGACCCCGTAGGAAGCACGAACACCTTGCACATGGCCAATGTAACTCGCAGGAACTGACCGCATAGTCCCGGGTCCCGGTTTGAGAGTACAACGATAATTTGTAAAAATAATTCTTAGACTTGAAAACAGGTCGTTAAAGGGTGAAAACCCAAACCAGCCCCCAAACGACCCCGTAGGAGGCACGAACACCTCGCACCGGACCAATGTAACTTGTAGGAACTGACCGCGTAGTCTCGAGTCTCCCAGTTTGAGAGTATGACGATAATTTGCAAAAATCACACTTTGACTTGAAAACAGGCCGTTATAGGATGAAAACCCTAACTAGCCTCCAAATGACCCCGTAGGAGGCACGAACACCTCGCATGGGACCAATGTAACTTGTAGGAACTCACCGCGTAGTCCCGGATCTCCCGGTATGAGATTACGATGATAATTTGCAAAAATCAACACTTAGACTTGAAAATAAGCCGTTAAAGGGTGAAAACCCAAACCAACCCCCAAACGACCCGTAGGAGGCACGAACACCTCGCACGGGAACGATGTAACTTGTAGGAACTGACTGCGTAGTCCCGGGTCTCCCGATTTGAGAGTATGACGATAATTTACAAAAATCATACTTTGACTTGAAACTAAGCCGTCAAAGGGTGAAAACCCAAAAAAGCCCCCAAACGACCCCGTAGGAGGCACGAACACCTCGCACGGGACCAATATAACTTGTAGGAACTGACCACGTAGTCCCGGGTCTCCCAGTTGGAGAGTATGATGAAAATTTGTAAAAATAACACTTAGACTTAAAAACAGGCCGGTAAAGGGTGAAAACCCAAACCAGCCCCCAAACGACCCCGTAGGAGGCACAACAACCTGCACGGGACCAATGTAACTTGTAAAAAGTGACCACGTAGTCACGGGTCTCCCGGTTTGAGAATACGATGATAATTTGTAAAAATCAACACTTAGACTTAGAAACAAGCCGTTGAAGGGTGAAAACCCAAACCAGACCCCAAACGACCCCGTAGGAGGCACGAACACATCTCACGGGACCAATGTAAGTTGTAGGAACTTATTGTGTATTATCGGGTCTCCCAATTTGTGAGTATGACGATAATTTGCAAAAATCATACTTTGACTAGAAAATAAGCTGTTAAAGGGTAAAAACCCAAACCAACATCCAAACGACCCCGTGAGAGGCACGAACACCTCGCACGGGACCAATGTAAATTGTGCGAACTCATCGCGTAGTACCGGGTCTTCGCGTTTGAGAATATGATGATAATTTGAAAAAATCAACACTCAAGCTTAATAACAGGCCGTTAAAGGGTGAAAACCAAAACCAGCCCCCAAACGGACCAGTAAGAGGCACGAACACCTCGCACGGGATCAATGTAACTTGTACGAACTGACCTCATAGTCACGGGGTCTCCCAGTTTGAGAATACGATGATAATTTGTAATAATTAAACCTTAGACTTAAAAATAAGCCATTGAAGGGTGAAAACCCAAACCAGCCCCCAAGCATCCCCATAAGAGGCACGAACACCTTGCACGGGACCAATGTAACTTGTAGGAACTGACCGCGTAGTCTGGGTCTCCCGATTTGAGAGTGTGACGATAATTTGCAAAAATAACACTTAGACTTAAAAAGAAGTCATCAAAGGGTGAAAACCCAAACCATCCCCTAAATGACGCCATAGAAGGCACGAACACCTCGCACAGGACCATTGTAACTTGTAGGAACTTACCACGTAGTCTTGGGTCTCCGGGTTTGAAGGTATGACAATAATTTGTAAAAATCATACTTTGAGTTGAAAACAAGCCATTAAAGGGTGAAAAACTAAACCAACCCCCAAACGACCCCGTAGGAGGCACGGACATCTCGCACGGGACCAATGTAACTTATAGGAACTGATCGCGTAGTCCCGGGTCTCCCGGTTTGAGTGTAAGATGATAATTTGCAAAAATAACACTTAGACTTAAAAATAACCCGTCAGTGGGTGAAAACCCAAACCAGCACCCAAACGACCCCGTAGGAGGCACGAACACCTCGCACGGGATCAATGTAAAGGAACTGACCGCGTAGTCCCGAGTCTCCCGGTTTGAGAGTATACCGATAATTAGTAAAAATCACACTTTGACTTGAAAATAAGCCATTAAAGGGTGAAAACCCAAACCAACCCCCACACGACCCCGTAGGAGGCACGAACACTTCGCACAGGACCAATGTAACTTGTAGGAACCGACCGTGTAGTCCCGGGTCTCCCCGTTTGAGAGTATGATGATAATTTGCGAAAATAACACTTAGACTTGAAAACAAGTCGTTAAAGGGTGAAAACCCAAACCAGCCACCAAACGATGCCGTAGCAGGCACGAACACCTCGCACGGGACCGATGTAACTTGAAGTAATTGACCACATAGTCCCGTGTCTCCGGGTTTGAGAGTATGATGGTAATTTGCAAAGATCACACTTATACTTGAAAATAGGCCGTTAAAGGGCGAAAACCCGAACCAGCCTCCAACCGACCCTGTAGGAGGCATGAACACCTCGCACGTGGCCAACGTAACTTGTAGGAACTGACCGTGTATTCCCGGGTCTCTCGGTTTGAGAGTATGACAATAATTTACAAAAATCACACTCTGACTTAAAAACAAGCTCTTAAACGGTGGAAACCCAAACCAGCCCCTAAATGACCCCGTAGGAGGCACGAACACCTCATACGGGACCAATCTAACTCATAGGAACTGACCCCGTAGTCTCGGGTTTCCCGGTTTGAGAGTATGACGATAATTTGCAAAAATAACACTTAGACATGAACATAAGCCGTTAAAGGGTGAAAAGCCAAACCAGCCACCAAACGACCCCGTAGGAGGCACGAACACCTCGTACAGGACCAATGTAACATGTAAAAATACACCGCGTAGTCCCGAGTCTCCAGGTTTGAAAGTATGATGATAATTTGCAAAACTCACACTTATACTTGAAAACAGGCCGTTAAAGAGTGAAACCCCAAACCAACCCCAAACAACCCTGTAGGAGGCACGAACACCTCGTACGGGGGCAATGTAACTTGTAGGAACTGACCGCGTAGTCCTGGGTCTCTCGGTTTGAGAGTATGATGATAATTTACAAAAATTACTCTTAGACTTGAAAACAGGCCGTTAAAGGGTGAAAATCCAAACAATCCCCCAAACAACCCCGTAGGCGGCACGAACACCTCGCACAGGACCAATGTAATTTGTAGGAACTGACCCCTTAGTCCCGAGTCTCCCAGTTTGAGAGTATGACGATGATTTAAAAAAATAATACTTAGACTTGAAAATAGGCCATTAAAGGGTGAAAACCCAAACCACCCTCCAAACGACCCTATAGGAGGCACGAACACCTCACACGGCCAATGTAACTTGTAGGAACTGACCGCGTAGTCCCGGGTCTCCCGGTTTGAGAGTAGGATGATATTTTACAAAAATAAACACTTAGACTTAAAAACATTGGAAACCCAAACTAGCCACCAAACAATCCCGTAGGAGGCACGAACACCTCGTACGGGACCAATGTAACTTGTAGGAACTGACAGCGTAGTCCCGGGTTTGAGAGTATGACGATAATTTGCAAAAATAACTCTTAGACTTGAAAACAGGCCGTTAAAGGGTGAAAACCGAAACAAGCCCCCAAACGACCCCGTAGGAGGCACGAACACCTCGTACGGGACCAATGTAACTTGTAGGAACTCACTGTGTAGTCTCGGGTCTTCTGGTTTGAGAGTATGACAGTAATTTGCAAAAATCACACTTTCTTGAAAACAAGTCGTTAAAGGGTGAAAACCCAAACTAGCCCCCAAACGACCCCTTAGGAGGCACAAACTACTCGCACGGGACCAATGTAATTTGTAGGAACTGACCGCGTAGTCCCGGGTCTCACTACAAGAAAAAGTATCATTTATGTCAGTTGGAAAATTGACGTTACGTCAGACAAATGTAAAATGACATAAATAGTATACATTTATGTCAGTTGCGCTTTGAAGGTGAATTTTCATTTTAATTTAAGTAAAATTGAGATAAAAAAAAAAACATTTATCTCATATCTATATATAATTGACGTATATATACTCCTTTGTAATTTTGGTTATTTTAGAATTGAGGTAAAAACTGAGATAAATGGAAAAAAAATAGCGGGGCTTTTCTTTCCATTCTCCCGCTCCCATGAATTGGCACCATATCAAAACTCATTCCCCCCCCCCCAAAAAAAAAATCTCTCTCACACGTTCTAGCGGGTAGCTTCACATCTCTCATACCTCTCTCGCACAATCCACCTCTACAGGCAGCAGCGACGGCATCGACGATCCTACATCTCCACGATAGGCACACTATTTATCCTTAAGATTAATTCCTAGGGTTTCCATTTGATCTTGCATTTACATTAAGGGTTTTCTTTAATTTTGTTGATATTAGTACTGAATATGGTTTGCTTTGTGTGATTTTTGTTTTTGTTTATCTACATCTACAATTTCATACAGAGAGAATATTACACATATGCATATATTTAGGGGTTCCCTATATTTGGTATAATTTTGTTCTTATTTGATACAAACATGGAGGCGTCTGAGCTGGAGAAACAAAAGATGTAAACCTTCACAGTCAATATTTGATATGGGCCTTGATTATAATGGATTTTCACATGACACTATAGCTTTAACCATTGGATATGAATTTAGGAATTCTATATAGAATCATCTTATTCTTTTTGTTTTTGTGATACTTAAGTTTTTTATGTAGGATATATCAGATCTAAAGATATTTTTTTAGCTTAATAAGTTCTATATTGAATGGGAATACAATTTTAGCTTTGTAAATTCATGTTCATGTTAGCGTTGGATTTTTGTAGCACTGAGTCTCATACTTTTTGAGATTTTTATCTTTCTATATTGTGTTGTCATTTTCTAGCATTCTTGTTTATTGTTTGAGAAAACACCCAAATGGGTGTTTTACTCTTTCTTTCTTTCTTTCTTGCTTTCTTTCTTTTATGACTTCTCTTTTAGTTGAATGGAATTTTTGTGAGCATGTGATTAAAAGTAAATGTCAGTTATTTTTTTGACGAATTAGTTTATTCTTCATAGTTAGTCTCCTTGTTTGGAAAGGGGTCATCGCATGTTTGTGGTACTATATTATCAAATTACGTGGTCTTGTTTACGAAAGTTCATGTTTTTAGTGAAATTTTTATTTGTGAAGTGAAGAGGTTTGATTTCCTTAACTTTTGTATATCTTTCATATGAAATAATATGCACCATATAGGAACAACTATTATATGGTTTCATTGTCTTGGCTTATATAACAATATGCACGGACACAAGTACATCTATGATGATTGTATTTGTCCATATATGTATGCGTATGAAGCAAAATATATTCAAACAGGTGTCTGTTATCAAAATCATTATTTGGATTCTTGAATATTATTATACACCGAATGACTACTGTGTTTCTGATCCAGTGTTTTGTGATTAAACATTTGGACTGGTGATTTCATCTTTTTGAACTCATCTCAAATTGCATTACCGAGGTATGATGTTAAATTAACTGAACATTTTATCTATTCTTCTCACATATCATACTCAGTTTGGGCGTGTGTGTTTTTCTATCAATTGATGGATAATATGTTGTTACAATTCATTTTGAAATATGTTGATGTGATCTACCATTAATTTATCTATTCATATGCGTTTGTAACATATTTAGAATTGTTATTTCGTAAACAAAGAAAACAATTATTCTTCGGGTTAGCTTTTATTTAACTAGCCTGTTATTTGACATACATTTAGGAAAACAAATATATTATATATTTATACCAACGCTCAATCAAGAGGTTAATGTTGAAGAATATAGATATATTATATCTTTTTTTCAAAGTTTTGTGTTTAACATAATTTGATCCTTAAAGTTATTTCCATTTACGACTTGGGGTGTGAACCGTTGAAGTTATGAACTAAGATTATGGTGTTGATTGTATAGTTTCAGTGTTGTGTTGATTGATTTTATTTTTTAAGTAATATCTCTCAATTAGTTGCTCCAAATTATGTTTTTATCAATAATTTTGAGTTATTTCATTTCTATACTTTATACCTTCGCACCATTATAAGTAAGTAATGGGGTATGCCTCTTATATGCGCTCTTCTTAGTCCAACTTCACTATTTTATTCTATAGGCTATATGATATCTTTTTCACACTATGTATTTTAAAGTTTGTTAATTTTTTTCTTTTTTTTCCCTTCATACTAATTAGAGATGGAAATTTATTCCCTCATTACAAACTTCGTTGTTCTCTCCTGGAAACTAATATACAATTTTCAACAATTCAACAATTTCGAACACATTTTTATTCTGAACAATATATAACTTAAAATCGCATCCTTCCCATCATAATATGTTTGCTTTGCAGTTCTCATCCAATTGGAGTCTGAATGAATGTTTGATATCCCGTTCTCAGCGGGTTTGAGAGTTCTTGTCGTGCATGACCATACTATTTGTTTGCGAATTTTGGAACTAATACATTTCATTTAGTTCTTATAAAGTTTAAACACTATTCGCCCATTGAACCAAATAGAATTTTGGACAACAATTGTTCAACTTTTTCTAAGTTATAGTGATATTCTCTATTTTCTTTTATCTATCCTTTTGGTAATGTTTATATCAAACATGCATTATTTGTTTGTGAACCCTCATTTTCCTCGGAACTTTTTTATTTTTCTTCATATTTTCTACAGTTTTAGTACCTGTAGACTTTCCTGAATCTTCTTCTTTCTCTTTTGGAACACAGGTTGACCCCATATTTTCCCTTGATCGAGGAGGTGGACTAGATGGGCCAGGTAAAAGAGTTTTATTAGATCTTTATTGTGAGTAAGAGACTTATTTTGGTTTACTGATTTGTTTTCGAAATTTGGGTTTCTTTTGGTTAAATTATTTGGCCCTTAAGGACTTTTGGATTTGTGACATGGGTAGTGTGTATTGCATTGATTTATGATAAGATGAAGTATACATTTGTGCATGAAATGCTGTTGATGTGTTTGATATGATTGGAATAAATATTCGATCGGATTTTGTGGTTAGAGGTCTGAAACCATATTGATGTTGAATTAATACTTCTATATGCGACCAAGATTATCACTCAAACAAAGATGCTCTCGTCCAATTCAATGCAAACTTCATCAATTTCACGTACAGAGTACCTTCAGCATTTTGTTTCCACTCATTATTGGGTTGAGGCTACTAAGTTTTAGTCCTTAATTGGATCACGTTTACCTTAGCTTAACTCAACCGGAATTAACATATGCAGTCAACTCTCTCTATCATTTATGTCTGACCCTACTCTTATAGATCTTCAAAATATTAATCTTATACTTCGTATGTCAAAGGCATTAGTGATGGAAAAATAAGCTTGTACTCTTATTGTTTAGTTTGATTAGTCCAATAATACATTATTACATTTTTTTGCCAATGCTTGTTTGGTTTCCCAATTTTTTTTCAAAGCATAGAGTTAAATATGTTCACACTCGTTGCTTAACACACAACCCTTATAGGCTTCCCTTCCTGAACTTAAATTAGACATTAATTATAGCAATCTTAATCACTTGAAACTTTTCCTCGGTTGAAAACCAAAGAAAGACCAACGGTTCTATAAATCCATCAACGTATTTCCTTCTCGATCACATCACCTCATTATCGACCTTAAATTAGTGTATATAAATAATTCAGATTTCTTTTACATTTTTGTTAATGGCTATTGATTGTTTGAATTTTGTGTTTTTCATAGGTGATAGATTCTAACAATTGGAGGCCTGCACAAGCCAGAGAACTAGTGATGGAAACATACAATTAGATGAGTACTTTGCAACCAGATTGTCGACAAAGGATCAATAACAAAATGTAATTTTCTTCGCAATTCAAATTTCTTCATTTCATATTTTAGGTTAAGACTACTAATATGGGTTTACAAGTACAAGAACAAAGGCCTAAAAAGGGAGCCCAAAGATACTAAAACTTATCGTGGTCATAGGCTGCATGTTTGTCATTACCACATAAAACTTGATTTGAGATGAAATTATATATTTAAGGATTTTAACTCTGATTTAAGTTTTTTCATCTCATTTATTAAAAGTTACGTAGAGATTTTAAACAATCATGTTCAAAGACTCATTTTACTTTGTTATAAATTTCTTTTTGGTTGTGGTCAAGATAATGGTTCCATACATGTTCATGAATAATTTAATTAATTGTGTTTGCTTGCTCAGCTTCCTATAGGTATTAATGGATAGACAATGAGAAAATGGATACTTTAATAGATCAAGAAGAAATCTTGGACAGACCATCGGAGGAATCATTTTTCTCTTAGCTAATAGGATTTAGTACTCACAAATGCATTTAAGTCTTATTCATTTTTATAGAGAATTGAGTGGGCTTGATCCCACAACACATGCTGGATTATATTTTTATTTGCTATTTTCATATGGTGAAAAGAATTCCTTTTTCTACTTATTAAATCCCTCCCAAATCTTAAAATATATAAACTTCTCTTTCAACTTGCATTAAAGGATGCTGATAAGGTGATGAGCTCCCAAAGTAATTCCATCACTTCATACTTTTTTCTTGAAGGCCAATGCGCTCATTATCAAGGTACTTTTTAGTTATCTGTTTGTTCTTTCTGTCACCCTCCATTTTAGATAAAGATAGTTGACTTATTTATTCAAGTCCTATTACCATGGTTACCATGCTCAAGTCCTATTACCATGATTAAAAGACTTATATCTTTCTGTCACTTCATAATTATTTCTGTCACAATGAGTAAATTTTTTACTAATATATAGGTATGAGTAATAGTTTAGGATTGTTTGGTACTAATACCTAGTCAACTTTATCATATCGTTTTGGTTTTGGCTTTCACCTTGAACCATGCTTATTACTCTGCTCTCTACTTCATACTCATGTAATGAGTGACTCACTGGTTTGTTATGCTTGCGTTTTATTTTGTACAAACATTCATCTGAAAACCCTTTGTCATGAATATATTGGGTGTATTATCCCTCATTTAAGATAAGATACTCAAATTTTGTCTAATGCTTTTACACAGTGATTCACATATTACAATGTATTTCACTTTCTTAGAATATTGTGTTGATTTGTGTTGGAATTCGGTGTCTCCTTATATCTTTTATCTTCAGTAGGAAATATTTATAACAGAAAAAGGGAATTCGTTCCTTGTATATGTTATCTGTTATCTACATATCGTTGCTTTTTAATGAAATTGGGAAGCCTAGGCTAGAGTCCAAGAGAAACTGTGGGTTATTTTATCCTAATCAGACAAGTATTTATAATTTTGATTTCACTGGAAGAGGTGTTATTTATCACAGTTTTATTTGATATTGGATTGTATACCGAGGGTGTCCCTAACGCTTGGGCTCATTCGTTTGAACAACAACATGGGGCCAATGGTTAGGCTTGTGAATTTTAGAATGAGCAATCATAGATTACATCACTATTCCAAATGAGAGGTGCCAATATTCCAAGCTTAGATGCCATGGAGCAGACCCGTATGCTAGCACATACATTAGCTCAAAATGATGACCCTAACTTCCAGAATTCAAAGTTCCTCCAATTTGTGTAAAAGATAAGTCTTGGTGAAATAACTATTGAGAGTAATCTAGTAAACGAGTTACGTTCTTTACACCTGGAGATTGGGGAACTGAAAATCAATAACAAAATAATGGAGGTCAATCATGGGCTGACCAGTTTGCGCGCGATGAGCTCTCTCATAAACCTGATAAGTGGTTGAATGACTATAAACTAAGAAGAAAATGTTTAGAAATAGAGTCGAGGTGAATTGGAAGAGGTGGGGATCTACGTCGGTGGGACATCAGACAGCAGGCCTGTGGTAGGAATGTAGCAGGGCTGCTGTGGGTGTTGGCTATAGGCAGGGACGGGAGAAGTGAGGGCCAAGGGGGCAGTAGCCCCCACTGTTTTTTTTTAAAATAGATATTTATACTTATATAATGTTTCGGGTGTAAACTAAAATTTTAAAAAAAATTGAACATAAGTTAAATTAGAAAAACTTGACCGATAACCTAATATTCATTTAGGACAGCAGCTTTCAATGTTTAACCTCTACTACCTACCCACCACAAGTTGCTCTCCATCCATCCTCAACCTCAAGCATCGGTTGCGCCATTGCTGCTGCGCTGATTCTCTCCATCTAGCCTCCCCTTCTCGCCACCGCTGCCTCACCTCCAACTTCCAAGCCTAGTTATCCCCCCGCCGGAACCTGAACATAACAATAGAGCAAGTAATAGTCAAAGATCTAGTTTTAGTTTTATTATTTATTTTTTCTATAGAAAAGTTAATAATTTAGTTACCGACCGAGACTACAATTGAACTAGCGTGAGTTGCATCATTAAGACTTATTGCACGTATAAATAGATAAATCTTAGTCCAATTAAGAACATAAGGTTGTCTAATTTGATTCCAAGCTGAATTAATAGAGAAATATCCATACCAGGAAATTGACTTTAAAAGTGCAGACCATACCAGTTTATTTGAATAAGTGGCCCCAATAATCCAACTTGAAAAAAAATATGGGATAGACTTTGAGGCACCATAGAACTGATTTTCTATATACTCCAGTCTCTATTAAAGTCAATTTCCTGGTAAACTCAAATTTAATATATTTTTTCTTCTTTAGCTTATCGCACTTTTCTAATGCTATATTTGAGATAACCTTTATTCTTGTAATCACAATAACAGTGTTATCTTATATATCATAATTTCTAAGAGGGGGTGAGTCAAAAAATAGTTTTTTTCATTATTAGTTAAGTAGCTAACGAATTCTAAGGTTTATATCTCGAGGTTGCATGTGTACCAATTTCTTGTAGTCTAACTTCAAATGATTCTCAAATTATGCATTTTCCTTTTAAAGCATCTCAGTTTATGAGTTGCGTTTTGAAATCGATTTACCAAACTTATGCAATAACTAACTAACTTTCGATCTTATCAATCGATTATATTCAAATTAGTAAATTTCTTTCAAAAAGTTGACTTTCATATAGTGGCGCTTAATCTGAGACTGAGAGAGTATATGATTGTTTGATGCGATTAATATATGTCTAACACCATATCAAATAATTCAGGTTTGAGTTTTAATCTTCAAGATTATGTTGCATATCACAGGGCCAAACACAGTTGTTTTAGGAAATATCCAATGCACTCAGATTATCAATGTGTGTCTCCCATCTACCTTGCCAATTCCACTTACCTTCAAGAAAGGTTAGTTAAAAGTGACAAATACTTTCGTCCTTCTATATTAATCTAATAAGTTTTGGTCCTTAATTGGAACACTTTTAACTTCACCTAACTCGGTCGTAATTAACATATGCAGTTAACTCTCTATGTCATTTATGCATGGCCCAACTCATATATGTTTTCAAGAGTTTAGGCTTATACTTTGAATGTTAAAGGCACTAGTTATCTTGGTCTTCAGTTATACAATGTTCTATTCTATGGCTTCTCGAACAAATTGTACCGACACTCGTCGCTACATAATTGGCTACTGTATATTTCTAGGTGAAAATTTCATTTCCTCTGCTTCAAAAAGTAATCTACTACTCTGTCTAGATAAAAGTATAAATCCAATGCTCTTTTTTCTCTTATCACTGAAATCTAATGACTTTTATTTATTATATTGATCAAGTTGTTTTGAATCCACCATTTGTGCTCTTCATTGATAATACTAATGCATTATACATGACTATTAATTTAGTTCTTCCTACTTATACTAAACATTTTGCAACAGAGCTTGTTTTGTTATATTATATATAACCATCCCCTCATTCTTTTTCCTAACACTTTTTTCTCAAAATAAGCCATTCATTTATGGAATCTTAAAACTTAAGACTTCATATATATTTCCTTTCAGTTACACTCACATTCTTACCGAGCTCCCTCATATGTTCAAACAAGTGTGATTCCCCAGGCGTGTTAAACTTTGGTGACTCAAATTCCAACACTGGTGGTATCTCAACATCTTTTGGGTAAGCTCCTTCGCCTAACGGACAAACCTTATTTCATGCCCCTGCCAAATGCTATGCTAATGGATGTCTCATCATTGGTTTCATAACACAGCTTAGAATTACTTTACCTCTTAGAATTACCTTACCTGAGTGTATTTCGGAACTCAATTGGTTCAAATTTCAGCCATAGTGCCAAGTTTGCCTCTACTGCTTTGAAAATCAGACCCCAAAATAGAACCATGTCCCAGAGTGGTTACAGTCCACTTTCACTAGACGTGCAGTACATTCAATACTCTGATTTTCACAAAAGATCTCACTTATTACGTAAATAAGGAGGGTTGTTTCGAGATTTGTTGCTCAAAGAGGATTACTTTTCTTGTGGCCTTTACACCTTCGACATTGGTCAAAATGATACCACTCAGGTTACAAACTTAACATGTCCACTGAATAAGCTAAGGATTATGCTCCAGATGTTCTAGTCCAGTTTTCCAATATCATTAAGGATTTGAGAACCCTTTTTTAGCTTGGTGTCGCCATGGACGGAAATATAAATATAACATATTCATTAAATGTGGCACTAAGAAGGATAAATGGTAAAGATATTGTGATTGCAAGGTAGATTCTCGTTAACTGTGATGGAACTCACTTCATAGAAGCAGCTAATAAGTGGATGGTTGATCAATTTGATAATGGTTGATTTCCGAACCCACCAATTCCATTCAATCTGGCTTGTCATACGACGAATCACTGACGAAATTTATATGTATGCTTTCTTCTATGATAACATTTTTACTTCTAAAACAAGCCTATTTGATGTGATTATATTATATGTTATGCTAAAGTAGAAAAAAAACATTTTGCAACATACTACCATTTTCATATGAAAAAAGGCTTGTACTGTTATTGCTTAGTTTTAATAGTTCCGTAACATATTATTACATTTGTTTGCCAATTTTCTTTTGGTTTCCAAATTTTGCTCTCTTCATACTTCGTTCGAGGATTGAGTATTGAAGATGTAGATAAGTATCAACCCAATCCATAGGATTATAGGCTTCTAAAAGTCCTCACTTATGGTCTTTAGGCTCTGTGCACGGCAGTCATCTAGTTTAGAGCACACACACACACACACACATATATATATATACCATTGTTTTGTTCGTGATTATGGGAGTATCCACTATGATGATAGGTTTCAAGAAGGATGTGGGCATAATTTTCCACTTCATAGTTTGTTCAACGTTATCACATAAACTTTTTGAAATCCCTCGTTACAAATAAAAACATGCAGGTAACAATTCTGACTCAGTTTCCATTTTAACGGTCTACCATTGCACTTCATTCCTATACTTCAGAACAAATTACATAAATCAGTTATATGTGTTAATTTTGGTCTACCATTGCACTTCATAAACTTTATCCATTGAATACACTACAAGAAGGTGGCCCACAGGCAGCTCCCTCTGGATTTAGGTAATCACAGAGCAGTCGCGAGTCCTTAATGTCATTAGACAATATTAGCATGTTAGAGTCCATGTTCCATATCTTGTCATTGGAGTTGATTACATGTAAGCAAAATCCACTCCCCTATTGTAACCATATAGTATTTATATCGTAACTCTTTGGATTGTTTTTCTTCTTCTTTTAATTAACTTTTTTTTTATTTCTTTGCTATTTATTTTTTTCATTATTGCTGTGATTTTATTTAATTCATATGTAACCCTTTTAGAATACTTGAGGCTTCAATAGTAGTAACACTCCATCTAATAGTTTTCTCATCTGGATCATCCTCAGCATTGATAATTCACCCAAGTGCTACTCCATGAACATGTCTACAGATTTCATTCCAATGTCTGTGTTTTCCGAATCATCTCAAGGTGAGTACACATATTCTTTGCGCTTCCTCACATGATATGAGGTAAAGTAATTCCTTTATTGTCAGTTTAATAGCCACTTGGTATGGAATGCCAACGACATCATCTTAACCTTTGTTGTAATAAATCACTAAATTTTCAATCTATGGAATTAGATAATATATTGCATTCATAATAATCTAGTTAGAAAATGGTTCCCTAGTTACTTTACTGAGGAAATTCAATTTTGAATGGTATCTCACTTTATAAGTCAATCAAATAATTTGGAATTAGATTTAGGTTAGCCTGTTTCACATAAACTTATGGTATTCTTTCTGAGGAGGAATGCATGCATGTCAAAATTACATCACTATATAGCTCTTCAACCTCCGACGCATTTGTTATTAACACTAGCCTCTTCTTCTCGCCACCTATTATCCAAAAGCCCCACACTTAAAGCCGTGAAGCTAGTTGGCAATGCGGGAGTCACTTCGATAGGCTTTAGAGGAGCCACATGATCCATAGCAATACTTTTACTCATTGAAACATTTGCCTGGACATACTCTTCCACCTTTCTATGCATACTCCATGGCCAGCCCCAAACGAATTTATTTTTTCGAAAATCAACTTGGTTTAGTAAAAAGCGTTGGATGCCATTAAATACCTCTAAATGATTTTTCTTCCAAGCTCTACCTTAATCTTGACCAAGTTCACAAAAGTTGAAATGGTCAGGAATATTCCTCCATGATCAATCCTTGAATTCTTGCAAAAAGGATCTCCTTCATATGAATCCAGAGCTCCTTTATCTCAGGCGAGCTCTAGATTCAAGGTTGATTATCACGCGACAATTCATCCCACCATACGTGAGTAGTTCACTTACCACCAAATTATTTGTGAGTGGTTGGTTTGTTGGAGCAAAAAGTGGGTACATCCCACATTTGAAAAAGAGGAGAGAACTCATCTACATATATTATTATCGATACTTATTCTCTATTTTAGGAAGGCTCTCTGTGGAGGGGAAAATATATGATAAATTTGACATGAAGCCTCATAATGAAAACATTGAGAAGTATGGAAAACTCTGTAATGAACGGACAAACAACTATATGACGAAAACTAGGCAGATACACGTCTCATTATTACTTAACCTATCTGTTTTTGTATGTGATGTATGGAACCTAGCCACTTCTTTTCTTAATTTAATTGAATATCTTATTCGGGTTATTGACAATGATAATGGGAATACATATACAGCCTATTCCAGGATTGATGGTTGCTTTAAAGGCTTCTGGATCCAGTGTACTTGTGGCTACCTTAATATTTGAAAATCTTGTGTTGATTTAGATCTATGCTAGATTTTATTCATTTTATGAGCTATTAATAATTATTATTTGGGGTGGGAAAAAGGGGGTTCATCAACTTTATTGCAATTCTATATATGTTCATAGTAGAATCTATTTACATTGTTGACCATCCACCAACTAATACATATAAAGAGCTGTCATTTTTTTTGTAGGATAAGAAGAAATTGGACTCTCAAGCAGTTGCTTCATGAGACTGATCAACCTCAAGTATGTGATTTGAACACTTTATTTTCCCTTTTTTGTGATCATAAATATTTAGTTACTACAGACCTTTCGATGTACATACGTACACTTCAGTAATCCATAGTCTTTTCATTTGAACTTGATCTTCCATTGATCATATTTTCACACTGACTTCATTACTTCAATTTCTGATTTGGCTTTTCTTGTACCAACAAATTATGTTTTAAAGGTTAAAAGTCCCTCTCAAAAATGAGTGAGATGTCATAAAACTATCTTGCTAATATTTTTTTATATAGTATTGAACACCACTTAGCTTTGTGCTTCTTAGAATCCTGCATACTTATTAAGCCCTTACTGATACAATTTGGAGTAAATCGTGTGAATTTTGTTTCGTCATTAGTAGGACCATGTTACATTTCTTACAGATAGTAAAATCTATGTGACTTTAGCTGCGTCAATGGCTGCAAGGCTGGGTCCGGCAACAATGGCTGCAATTCAGATTTGTTTACAAGTTTGGATGGCATCATCACTTCTTACCGACGGTTTGGCCGTTGCTGGACAGGTAAACACCTCTTTCCATATAATAATTTATATGAATAACTGGTTAAGAAAGATTACTTTTCATTTTCGAGTTATATGGTTATTCAATGATAAATGTGTGTGTGTTTTCCTCCTACTCGTCTAGGCAATCCTTGCTTGTGCATTTGCTGAAAAGGACTATAAGAAGGCCACTGCCGCCGCGACACGAGTATTACAGGTGTGTTTTGTATGATTAATATTATTTCTCACTTGCTATTACAGGGATGAAACCAGCCGTTTTTGGAGGGGACCATGGCTTTTCCTAACTTCTGCATTTTTTTAAATAATGACCCCTTACATTTTTTATAGTATTTAATTTAGTCATTTTCTTCACAAATTTTACCAAGACAATGAATATTGACTTCGCCACTCCTTGTTAAAAAGGCTAGCTATTTACTTGTCGTCTAACAATCAATGCTTCAATATTATATTTTGATTTCCTCTTTTTTCTGCGGTGATTAAATGTTACAACCTCTATATTAAGCATCAATGTTAATACTATGATTTCAGCTTCCATCAGAAATGTAAAAGCCTATAATAATGAGGTGTTAATTTGCAGATGGGATTTGTATTGGGTCTGGGGCTCTCTCTTGCTGTAGGAATTGGTTTGCAATTTGGATCTGGAATCTTTTCAAAGGAAAAAACTGTTCTTCACATCATAACTATTGGCGTCCCGGTATTTCTTCCACTTACAAGCAAATATAAATTTTTTTCTTAAGAAATAAACTTCTACAGTATTTGAGGAATCTAACAATGGCTCTCTTTTTATTGGATAATTAGTTTGTTACAGCTACACAACCTCTCAATTCCATAGCCTTTGTTTTTTACGGTGTTAACTTTGGAACATCTGATTTGGCCTACTCTGCGTATTCTATGGTAAGATATTAATAGACCTCAAAAAGGAAATAAACAAAATGTTGAATTATATTCATTTTTCCTTGTATAGTCCATGTAATTGTTACATATAGTAAAAGGTCTTGTTTTCTTCAGGTTCTAGTGGTTGTATTGAGCATTGCATCCCTGTAGGAATTGGTTTGCAATTTGGATCTGGAATCTTTTCAAAGGAAAAAACTGTTCTTCACATCATAACTATTGGCGTCCCGGTATTTCTTCCACTTACAAGCAAATAGAATTTTTTTTCTTAAGAAATAAACTTCTACAGTATTTGAGGAATCTAACAATGGCTCTCTTTTTATTGGATAATTAGTTTGTTACAGCTACACAACCTCTCAATTCCATAGCCTTGTTTTTTACGGTGTTAACTTTGGAACATCTGATTTGGCCTACTCTGCGTATTCTATGGTAAGATATTAATAGACCTCAAAAAGGAAATAAACAAAATGTTGAATTATATTCATTTTTCCTTGTATAGTCCATGTAATTGTTACATATAGTAAAAGGTTTTGTTTTCTTCAGGTTCTAGTGGCTGTATTGAGCATTGCATCCATGTTTGTTCTTTCTAAAAGTAATGGTTTTGTTGGAATATGGTTTGATTTAACCATTTATATGGGTCTGCACACATTTGCTGGTTTTGGGAGGTAATCTTCTCTTCTTTGTTGATGTTTTTTGAGGATATATAAGCTCCAAAGTAATATACAAGAGGGTAAATTGCAAAATACCACATCCAACTTTAGAAATTTTGCAAGCAACTCATAGAAACATTTTCTGGAAAATAAAAGAGTCCCACGTGTGATTAATCATGGTACATTAATTTGGCATGAATGTAAATGTTTGTCACACGGGCTCTACACATCACGGGTGTATTCATGTTGCATCATTGTGTCTCAGAGGCAATACCTAAAGAAAAGGCATTGCCAAATGAATTTAACATGATGTATATCAAACATTGTTCATATATTAATAGGAAATACTAGACATTTATTAGTAGGGAGTATGCTCCTTCCAAAAGTGTTATGCTATGAAGCTTATTGAAATGGGCACCAGTATGCTAGTGTTGACATATTTTCATCTCTCTTTGTTGTTTAAATTGCAGGTCCTTTCCAATTTGGTTTCCATGCTTTTATATCGCCGAAGAAGCTTATTAAACAATCGTTCACTTCGAAGCAACTACCACCTCACCTCTGGTATTAAGAGGTTAATATAAAGTTCCTTATGGTTTCAAGAGGTTAATACTAATCTAATAATAGTTAACTCTACATCTTTTGATATTTATAGATGGTTGTTTATATATATGGTGGGGCGATTTTTTTCTCCAGATTGTGTTATATTCAAGAATTGCAAACTTTGAAACCTTTCCCCGTTTTGTGATTACATAGTTTGGAAATTTTCGTTGTTTATAGCTTCAATCTAAGATTTTTTACTACCAATTTAAATAAATATATATTGAATCCATTATTAATACGCACAAGCGTAGTTCATAGCTTCTTGAATAATTGGGGAAGGCACAAAGGGATCAGCCACACACCATAGCACCGTGTTTTACCCCGAAGGGGGAGGTGGTATGCATATTTGTGCTCTGCATATATGCTGCATATCTGCTGCATATATGTAGATGCATATATGCAGTGCATATATGCATATTGTATGGCTGCATATATGCATGTATGCATACTGTATGGCATATATGCAGTATACATGGCATATATTATGCGGTATGCAGATGCATATTATTTAACAATATTAATTTATTGTATCCTAACTATGCCTTGGTGTTTGTTCTTTTAGTTTCCTTTTTCTTTTATATTTCTTTATCATTTCAATGGCATATATCTGTGTGTATTGTGCGTGCATTGTGTTGCAGAGGATACATGGGTAAGGCTTTCAAGTTTTGGCTTCAATTTGTAAGATCTAAAGGTATGTGTTTGATTTCTTAGTTCCGTATTTCTCTATTATAGAGAGAAAAGGTGTTGTGAGGTTTCTTGCTCATGTTCTCGCTCCATAGTGGTAATTAAATAGTTGGGTTTAAATAAGCAAGGTACATGGTGACTTATATACATATATGAGTATAATTTTTTTAAAATCCCAAACTACTCTTTTGTATTTTGTTTGATTGGTGGTAATTAAATTCATCTCCATAGTGGTAATTAAATTCATCTCAATAGCTCTCTCTTTTAAATTATGTTTAGAAATTTCATATTGTTGTTAGACTTATCAACAATAAATTCATTTGATAAGTTATTGGGATATGTCGTGTTGCAGGGGGTACGCAAAGCAGTAGGTGGGCGTGGTGGTGGGGGGGGGGGGGGGGGGTGGGCAGCAGCAGCAGGTGGGGGGTGATGTGCAGTAGGTGGGAATGGGGGGAAGTAGCAGGTGGGGTGGGGGAAAGAGTAGGTGGGGATGGGTGGGGGCAGCAGGATCTGAGAATACCGAACACGGAAGACTCGCATTTCTTCTCCTCGATTGCTCTTTGGGTCTGTTACATTGAATTTTTAGCCCACTGACCTGGTAAAATTTTACCTACAGTGCTGACTTCCTCTATCTAGGCAACTCTAAATTTATGGGCAAAAACCAATTTTTTTGCAATTATAACTTCTCATGGATGATCAGAAACAAGGTATGAGGACCCCAGGATAATTGTTCCACACATAAGTTGCGTCACCGGACCAAGCTACCACTGCTACAGCAACAAAGATCCCCTTTTGTGGTCATGAGGTTTATTTCCAACATTTTGAAGATAGTTGAATTTTTTTATAGGTTATGTGATTAAATTTGTTTTCTTTATTGTTTGACATCAAATTTTAGTGCTTTGATTGCAAGGTCGGTATTCTTTGAATCATCGCTGTTGGTAATTTTAGTATTATTTGAATCTCCTACCCGCCGCTTCCCCACCTCCGCCGCTCCTACCCTACCCGTACAGGTAATCACTCACTCACACACACACACACACACACAGATCTGTCTCACACATAGATCTCCTCACTCACGCACACACATGCACACACATAAATCACTCACGCACGCCCATATCTCCTCCCTCGCATGCACACACACACACACGTACACACACACACATGCAGATCTATCGCACACAGATCTGTCACACACGCAAGCATATTATTTTGAATCATTTTGAAACGTGGACATGGAAATCTTAAGGTGGGTGGGGAGACAACATCAGGGGGTGGGGATGATGGGAAGCAACATGTGTGTGTGGGTGGTGTGCGGGGAGGCAACAGCAGGGGGTGGGGGAGGCAGCAATAGGTGGGAACCCATTGTTGCTTCATTCATCAAGTAACTTAGGTCCCTATGTTTCCCCTATCTCTCCCTCACTTTGTTACACGTACACACTATCACACTTGATAATTTGGAGATTTTTTTCTTCCTACTACAGTTTTGCAGATTTTTTCCCCTATCAAATTTTAAGTTCAAAGATTGTGTGATGAATTGTGGATCCTGCACCTATAAAAGCTCCCCAACCCAAAATGTGAAAAAACTTGAATTTTGGTGTGGGACATTTATTTATCCGTTCTTTTACAATTACTTTAGTTTATAATTTTCACTATTGTTAATTTTCATTTTCTTTTACATGAATACTGATGGTTTAGTTCTCACATATCTTATTACTTATGTTGGCAGGTCTCTTTATTTATTTCAGAGCAAGCATTACAAATGCAAATGTGGTAAGACACAACTCCGATACATATTTCTCACAAGAACTTTTTTATTTATAGTTATTTATTCTTATCAATCAAATTGTTGCTTTGTAGATCAACTCGAGTTGGAGAGGTTTGAGGTCGTGGGTTGAGATGAGAAGATTGCCTGATAAAGTGACGTACATGTTGAATGAGCTAATTGAAGTTCCAATGGAGTTCATTACCGATTATATATATTAGGTACTTCCGAATAACTATATTTTTTTATGTCGTAATGATAATTTATTCAGATGAATGTGTTATGATGAAAACAATGTTGATTATATTTGATTGCAGGGTTACTCATTCTGGGTTGGATAGTGTTGAGAACAAATTTGATCGAGTATTATGTTCGACGCATCCTATCTTGAGTATTATTTTGGATTGTGGATCTTATGATGTAGTTCGTAATGCTAGTTTTTGGATATTGTGATGTATCATCACCATTTTAGGATATTATCACGGTGATAACTAGACATTAGCTAGCTTTTGGATACCATGTAGCTCACACAAATATTTTTTTTATTGTAAATATCTTGATGTATATCAAGTTCGTGATATTTATGACTTTGATTACTATCTATTTACAAGGTTGATTTAACCTCAAATAATAGTTGTCTATTGATGGAGTAATGATTTTTTTTAAAAATTTTTATATAAACATTTATGTCAGTTTTGAAAAAACTCTCATAAAATTGCTAAAACTGAGATAAATGTGATGTTATTTATGTCAATTTTTCATGAAAATGTGATTAAAACCATGTTGAATACCATAGTTTTTATGTGTGTTCTTAAAAACTGAGATAAATGTGATTTTATTTATGTCAGTTTTACGAACATTTATGTCAGGGCTTTATATGTCAGTTTTGAAAAATTCTAAAATTGACATAAATGGTCATTTATGTCAGTTTTTGACTGACATAAATGATCATTTTTCTTGTAGTGTCTCCCAGTTTGAGAGTGTGACAATAATTTACAAAAATCACACTTTGACTTGAAAACAAGCCATTAAAGGGTGAAAACCCAAACCAGCCACCAAACGATCCCGTAGGAGGTACAAACACATCGCACGGGACCGATGTAACTTATAGGAACTGACCGCGTAGTCCCGGGTCTCCCAGTTTGAGATTATGATGATAATTTATAAAAATCCCACTTTGACTTAAAAATAAGATCTTAAATGGTGAAAACCCAAACCAGCCCCCAAACGACCCCGTAGGAGGCACTAACACCTCGTACGGGACCAATGTAACTCGTAGGAACTGACCCCGTAGTCCCGAGTTTCCCGGTTTGAAAGTATGACGATAATTTGCAAAAATAACACTTAGACATGAAAACAAGCCGTTAAAGGGTGAAAACCCAAACCAGCCACCAAACGACCCCGTAGGAGGCACGAACACCTCGCACAGGGCTAATGTAACATGTAGGAACTCACCGCGTAGTCCCTAGTCTCCCAGTTTGAGACCATGATGATAATTTGAAAAAATCACACTTATACTTGAAAACAGGCCATTAAAGGGGGAAAAACCAAACAAGCCCCCAAATGACCCCGTAGGCGACACGAACACCTCGCACGGGACCAATGTAATTTGTAGGAACTGACCGCATAGTCTCGGGTCACCCGGTTTGAGAGTATGACGATGATTTGAAAAAATCACACTTAGACTTGAAAATAGGCCATTAAAGGGTGAAAACCCAAACCAGCCTCCAAATGACCCCGTAGGAGGCACGAACACCTCATACGGGACCAATGGAACTTGTAGTAACTGACCGCGTAGTCCCGAGTCTCTCGGTTTGAGAGTAGGACGATATTTTACAAAACTCAACACTTAGACTTAAAAATATTGGAAACCCAAACCAGCCCCCAACCGACCCCGTAGGAGGCACGAACACCTCGCACATGATCAATGTAACTTATAGGAACTGACCGCATAGTCCCGAGTTTTAGAGTATGACGATGATTTGCAAAAATAACTCTTAGACTTGAAAACAGGCTGTTAAAGGATAAAAACCCAAACCAGCCCCCAAATGACCCCGTAGGAGGCACGAACACCTCGCACGGGACTATTGTAACTTGTAGGAACTGACCGTGTAGTCTCGGGTCTCCTGGTTTGAGAGTATGATGATAATTTTCAAAAATCACACTTTGACTTAAAAACAAGCCGTTAAAGGGTAAAAACCCAAACCAGCCACCAAACGATCCCGTAGGAGACACAAACACCTCGCACGGGACCAATGTAGCTTATAGGAACTAACCGCGTAGTCCCGAGTCTCCCAGTTTGAGAGTATGACGATAATTTATAAAAATAACACTTAGACTTGAAAACAAGCCGTTAAAGGGTGAAAATCCAAACAAGCACCCAAACGACGCCATAGGAGGCACGGACACCTCGCACGGGACCAATGTAACTTGTAGTAATTGACCGCGTAGTCCCACGTCTCCCGGTTTGAGAGTACGAAGATAATTTGCAAAGATCACACTTATACTTAAAAACAGGGCGTTAAAGGGTGTAAACTTGAACCAGCCTCCAAACGACCCCGTAGGAGGCACGAACACCTCGCACGTGGCCAATGTAACTTGTAGGAACTGAACGCGTAGTCCCTGGTCCCGGTTTAAGAGTATGACTCTAATTTGCAAAAATAACTCATAGTCTTGAAAATAGGCCTTTAAAGGGTGAAAACACAAACCAGCCCCAAACAATCCCGTAGGAGGCACGAACACTCGCACGGGACCAATGTAACTTGTAGGAACTGATCGCGTAGTCCCGGGTCTCCCGGTTTGAGAGTATGACGATAATTTGAAAAAATCATACTTTGACCTGAAAACAGGCCGTTAAAGGGTAAAAACCCAAACCAGCCTCCAAACGACCCCGTAGGATGTACGAACACCTCGCACGGGACCAATGTAACTTATAGGAACTGACGGCGTAGTCCCGAGTCTCCTGGTTTGAGAGTATGACGATAATTTGCAAAAATCAACACTTAGACTTGAAAATAGGCCGTTAAAGGGTGAATACCCAAACCAGCCCCCAAACGACCCCATAGGAGACACGAACACCTCCCATGGGACCAATGTAACTTGTAGGAACTGAGAGCATAGTCCCGGGTCGCCCGATTTGGGAGTATGACGATAATTTGCAAAAATCACACTTAGACATGGAAACAGGCCATTAAAGGGTGAAAACCCAAACCAACCCCCAAACGACCCCGTAGGAGGCTCGAATACCTCGCACGGGACTAATGTAACTTGTAGGGAACTGATCGCGTAGTCCCGGATCTCCCGGTTTGAGAGTATGATGATAATTTGAAAAAATCAGACTTTGAGTTGAAAACAAGCCGTCAAAGGGTGAAAACACAAACCAGCCCCCAAACGACCCCGTAGGAGGCACGAACACCTCGCACGGGACCGATGTAACTTGTAGGAACTGACCACGTAGTCCCGGGTCTCCCAGTTTGAGAGCGTGACGATAATTTGTAAAAATCACACTTCGACATAAAAACAAGCTCTTAAAGGGTGAAAACCCAAACCAGCCCCCAAACGACCCCGTAGGAGGCACGAACACCTCGCACGGGACTAATATAACTTGTAGGAACTGATCGCGTAGTCCCGAGATTCTCGATTTTGGAGTATGATGATAATTTGCAAAAATAACACTTAGACTTGAAAATAAGCCGTTAAAGGGTGAAAAGCCATACAAGCCACCAAACGACCCCGTAGGAGGCACGAACACCTCGCACGGGACCAATGTAACATGTAGGAACTCACCGCGTAGTCCCGGGTCTCCCGATTTGAGAGTATGACAATAATTTATGAAAATCATACTTATACTTGAAAATAAGCCGTTAAAGAGTGAAAACCAAAACCAGCCCCCAAACGACCCCGTAGGAGGCACGAACACCTCGCATGGGACCAATGTAACTTGTAAGAACTGACCGCGTAGTCCTGGGTCTCCTGGTTTTAGAGTATGACGATAATTTGCAAAAATAACTCTTAGACTTGAAAACAGGCCGTTAAAGGGTGAAAACCCAAACCAGTCCCCAAATGACCCCATAGGCGGCACGAACACCTCCCACGAGACCAATGTAACTTGTAGGAACTGAACGCATAGTCCCGAGTCTCCCGGTTTGACAGTATGACGATGATTTGCAAAAATCACACTTAGACTTGAAAACAGGCCATTAAAGGGTGAAAACCCAAACTAGCCTCCAAACGAACCCGTAGGAGTCACGAACACCTCGCACGGGACCAATGTAACTTGTAGGAATCGACCGCGTAGTCCCCGATCTCCCGGTTTGACAGTAGGACGATAATTTAAAAAATCAACACTTAGACTTAAAAACATTGAAAACCAAAACTAGCCCCCTAACTATCCCGTAGGAGCCACGGACACCTCGCACGGGACCAATGTAAATTGTAGGAACTTACCGCGTAGTCCCGGGTTTGAGAGTATGACGATAATTTGAAAAAATAACTCTTAGACTTGAAAAGAGGTCGTTAAAGGGTGAAAACCCAAACCAGCCCTCAAACGACCCCGTAAGAGGCACGAACCCCTCGCTTGGGACCAATGTAACTTGTAGGAACTGACCGCGTAGTCCCGAGTCTCCTGATTTGAGAGTATGACAATAATTTGCAAAAATCACACTTTCTTAAAAATAAGCCGTTAAAGGGTGAAAACCCAAACCAGCCTCCAAACGACCCCGTAGGAGGCACGAACACCTCGCACGGGACCAATGTAACTTATAGGAACTGACCGCGTATTCCCGGGTCTCCCGGTTTGTGAGTATGATGATAATTTCCAAATTCACACTTTGACTTAAAAACAAGCCGTTAAAGGGTGAAAACCCAAACCAGCCACCAAACGATCCCGTAGGAGGCACAAACACCTCGCACGGGACCAATGTAACTTGTAGGAACTAACTGCGTAGTTCCGAGTCTCTCGGTTTGAGAGTATGACAATAATTTGCAAAAATCACACTTATACTTGAAAACAGGTTGTTAAAGACTGAAAATCCAAACCAGCCCCCAAACGACCCCGTAGGAGGCACGAATACCTCACACGGGACCAGTGTAACTTTTTGGAACTGACGCGTAGTCCCGGGTCTCCCGGTTTGAGAGTATGACAATAATTTGTAAAAATCACACTTATACTTGAAACTAGGCCGTTAAAGGGTGAAAACCCAAACCAGCCCCCAAATGACCCGTAGGAGGCACGATCACCTTGCACGGGACCAATGTAACTTGTAGGAACTGACCGCGTAGTCCCAGGTATATCGATTTGAGAGTATGACGATAATTTGCAAAAATAACTCTTAGACTTGAAAACAGGCCGTTCAAGGGTGAAAACCCAAACCAGCCCCCAAACGACCCCGTAGGACGCACGAACACCTCGCACGGGACCAATGTAACTTGTAAGAACTGATCGCGTAGTCTCGGGTCTCCCGATTTGAGAGTATGACGATAATTTATAAAAATCACACTTATACTTGAAAATAGGCCGTTAAAGGGTGAAAACCCAAACCAACCCCCAAATGACCCGTAGGAGGTACGAACACCTCGTACGGGACCAATGTAACTTGTAGGAACTGACCACGTTGTCCCGGGTCTCCCGGTTTGAGAGTATGATGATAATTTGCAAAAATAACTCTTAGACTTGAAAAGAAACCGTTATAGGGTGAAAACCGAAACCAGCCCCAAATGACCCCGTAGGAGGCACGAACACCTCGCACAGGACCAATGTAATTTGTAGGAATTGCCCGCGTAGTCCCGAGTCTCTCGATTTGAGAGTATGACGATAATTTGCAAAAATCAACACTTAGACTTAGAAATAAGCCGTTAAACCTTGAAAACCTAAACCAGCCCCCAAACGGACCCGTTAGAGGCACGGACACCTCGCACGGGACCAATGTAGCATGTAGGAATTGATCGCGTAGTCCCGAGTCTCCTGGTTTGAGATTATGATGATAATTTGCAAAAATCACACTTTGACTTGAAAACAAGTCGTTAAAGGGAGAAAACCCAAAATAACCCAAACGACCCCGTAGGAGGCACGAACACCTCAAACGGGACCGATGTAACTTGTAAGAACTGATCGCGTAGTCCTGTGTCTCTCGATTTGAGAGTATGACTATAATTTGCAAAAAATCAACACTTACTTAAAGGGTGAAAACCCAAACCAGCCTCCAAATGACCCCGTAGGAGGCACGAACACCTCGCACGGGACCATTGTAACTTGTAGGAACTGAGCGCGTAGTCCCGAGTCTCCCAGTTTGAGAGTATGACAATAATTTGCAAAAATAACACTTAGACTTAAAAACAGGCCGTTAAAAGGTGAAACCCCAAACTAGCCACCAAACGACCCCGTAGGAGGCACGAACACCTCGAACGGGACCAATGTAGCTTGTAGGAACTGAAAACATAGTCTTTGATTTCCCAGTTTTAAAGTATGATGATAATTTTCAAAAATCACACTTTGACTTAAAAACAAGCCGTTAAAGGGTGAAAACCCAAACCAGTCGGGTCTCCCGGTTTGAGAGTATGACGATAATTTGCAAAAATCACACTTAGACCTTAAAACAGGCCGTTAAAGGGTGAAAATCCAAACCAGCCCCCAAACGACCCCGTAGGAGGCACAAACACCTCGCACGGGACCAATGTAACTTGTAGGAACTGACCGCGTAGTCTCGGGTTGCTCGATATGCGAGTATGACGATAATTTGCAAAAATCAACACTTAAACTTCAAAACAAGCTGTTATAGGGTGAAAACCCAAACCAGCTCCGAAACGGACCCGTAGGAGGCACGAACACATCGTACGAGACCGATGTAGCTTTTAGGAACTGAGCGCGTAGTCCCGAGAGTCTCCCGATTTGAGAGTATGACAATAATTTGCAAAAATCTCACTTTGTCTTGAAACCAAGCCGTTAAAGGGTGAAAACCCAAACCAGCCTCCAAATGACCCCGTAGGAGGCACGAACACCTCGCACGGGACCGATGTAGCTTGTAGGAACTGACCGCGTAGTCCCGGGGCTCTCAATTTGAGAGTATGATGATAATTTGCAAAAATCACACTTTGACTTGAAAATAAGTCGTTAAAGGGTGAAAACCAAAACCAGCCCCCAAACGACCCCATAGGAGGCACGAACACCTCGCACGGGACCGATGTAACTTGTAGTAACTAACCGCGTAGTCTCGGGTCTCCCAATTTGAGAGTATGACGATAAAGGGTGAAAACCTAAGCCAGCCCCCAAACTGACCCGTAAGAGGCACAAACATCTCGCGCGGGACCAATGTAGCTTGTAGGAACTGACCGCGTAGTCACGGATCTCTCGGTTTGAGAATATGTGGATAATTTGCAAAAATAACACTTAAAAACAGGGTGTTGGACGGTGAAAATCCAAACCAGCTCCCAAACGCTCCTATAAGAGGCACGAACACCTCGCACGGGGCCAATGTAACTTGTACGAACTAACCGCGTAGTCGTATATGCAATTTTTTTGCTTGTATATGCAATTTTTCTGCCTGAATACGATTTTTTTTAAAATAACTTGGTTACTAATATTGTATCTTTTTGTGTCTTATTTTTTTTGTAGGATGACATTCAATCGCTAGCTTTTATCCACTTGGAACGCACGAAGAAGTCGATGATTTACAACAAGGGGATTGTTTATTTAGTGTCATTAATATTCAGGATTCTATTTTTTGTGTTATGGCCAAGCAGGCTTCAGTAGTTTTATGGTTTATTTTTATGGCTGTGTTGGCTGTAGTAGTTTTATTGTTTACTTTTATGGTTGTGCGGGCTTTATATGGGCAGATTTTATGTTAGCAGGTTTTGAAATGCTCAAACAATAGAGGAAACTCTTCCCAATTTTTTTTATGTATGAGAACTATTAACTCTTGTAATTTTTTGAAGTTATTGTCGACTTTTATGGTCATGTGGGGCTTTATATTGGTATTAACTCTTGTAATTTTTTGAAGTTTGTATGCACATTAGTTTATCAACAACCTGCGATATTCATAATTTGTGAATTTTCTTGATTTTGTTTTGCAAATAATAAATATTTTTCCTACCCGATTTGGAATTTGCAGATTTTCCACATTTGTTTCCTATTATTATTTTTTTTAATCAACCGAAAAATCTGGCATGGTTTTAAACTGTGCCAATGTTTAAAAATGAGAATTCTTATAAAATAATCTGGCATGCTTTATAACCGTGCCAAAAGCGTGCCAGAAAATAAACCATTTGGCTCGGTTTTGGCGTGTGCCAAAAGCGTGACAGATTTAACATCTAGCACGGTTTAAAAGCGTGTCAAAAGCATGCCAGATTAAAAAACAGGCACAGTTTAAAAGCATGCCAGTTTGGGAAATCTGTCACGGTTTTAAACCGCGCCAGAAAATCTGGCACGGCTGATTCTGGCACGGTTTTGAACCGTGCCAGATTGTGTCTGGCACTGTTTTAAACCATGCCAGTTTCCTATTTTTGGTGTAGTGATTGGTGAAATGTTCTTTGTTTAAGTGTAATTGCAGGAGGAGACGTAAATTTTCTGTCAAGATATGGAATTAAGGGGTACATGTTATGGACGGAGGGCCTAATAGATTTTGATAACCGAAAATGCTAGGTAGTAGTGTATCGGGGGGGTTCCTTCTTTGGATTTCGCTTTGTGAGACATCCCACGCATGAAACTTAGCGTAAGGTTGGAAGTAGGAAGATGTTTGGTCATTAGTCTATGAGTTTGGTACCTCGGTCGTAGTAGGAGCAGGTAATTATATCTGTAAATTGGAAGTTAAATTATGAATTAAGGCCAGTAGAGCCGGTTAGGTGGAAAGAAATCATTGAAAGTTCTGTCTTATCACCACGAGTTGAGGGGTGGAACGATGATAAGGCGGATTTTAAAATTTCAATTTCTAGGGTGATTGAGAGTACCCAAGGGTTGTAATCACGTTGGCAGCACAAGGAAAAGAAATAATTGGGTGTTATGTGTGAAGCGTATGGGATACGTACGCTAGTATGCATGGTTTATAGGGTGTGTGAGCATCCTAGTTAGCTGATGTTAGAATCGTCCGAGTTGTAGGGATGTGGGATTAGACGTGTGGAATATATGTTTATGGGACTAACATAACGAAGTGAAAGTAACAGAGTGGATTAAGCGTCGCGTGAAGAATGATAATCCATATATACGTGTGTGATTAGAGTACCACACTTGAATTTGGTTGGAAGAATGTGGGAAGCCATTTAAAAATGGGTATTCCTTGAGAAAGGTATGATGTAATTATTATGGAGAACACTCGGGCAGAGTTGCAATTAGTCAAATGTTGAGAGTGACTGATGCGTATAAACAGTGAAGATGTTAGTATGGTATAAAAGGTTTGGAAGTGAACATCGTGGAGAAAAGTGCATGGGTCGGAACTTTTAGTATATGCAAAGGCAAGAAGGGGAGTATTAAGTGTCACTTGATGTGAGACATTACAAGTAGAAGTCGATATCAAGAGGGACATAGTGTAGTCTCCGAGGGCATTACTCATAAACAAAAATCAGTTGGAACAAGAGGAGCAACCAGAGAATTTTGTGGCTATCGACGATTCCTATAATGGAAGAGGCCGGTAAAGTCGATAAAGTTTCTTCAATGAGTTGACAACCTCAAGGTAAGACCAAGAGTTCCTTCGAACGTGTGGAACAAGACGCCCAAGAAGGAATTGATTGACATTCCTTGGGGTGATTTATAATATTAGCTAGTGTGCCCCAGTCTTCCTTTGAAAGGAAGGATCGCGCCAGTAAGTGGTCTTACACGGTATTTTTCTGAATTAGGTTGAGATTTTTGAATCCCACCTTTAATATGGGATTCCAGGAAGCAGCGGGGATATCATTTCATTTTAAGCAGGTTGTATCACCCATGATTCGAGGAGTAAGCGAGCGGTGATTAACCATTATTGGATCATTGTGAAAATAATTTTGGATTCATTGTTATCGTTTCTTTTCCACAACGGTTCTAGCTAACAAGTGGAGTATAGTATGGCAATTGGGCATGGATATTACCTAATGGTAGGGTTCCATGGGATCGCTCATACCTGTTTATTGTGAACAAGATGCTTATTGAGGTTTTGGTGTGGAAAAACCTTAACTTTTCTCACTCTGAATGTTAAGAAATGGGCGAATAATCAGAATTTTGGATTGGTTGAGTTAGAGTCTAATGACTATGGTGGAATTCCATGACTTTTTTACGCGAATAAGGGTGGTCAGATGTTCGTATGGTTTCTCTCAGAAGGGGAGTTTTGTGTTTAGATAAATCCGAGTAGTTGTCATGTAGTGAGGTACGGCCTCCCAATGATATTGAAATAATGGGAATTAACAATGTATAGGCGTGTCTTATGCGAATGTTGTCGGATAGGAGCACAATGTGAAGTGTCTTTAATGAGAGTGTTAAACAAGCTTGCTGTGAAGCGGGGGGCTATAATGATTGAGCGCCTTAGTATGTAGATAGTTTGAGTACTGATAAGGTATCCAAAATTATTTTACCAGATAGGCCTTATTTTCCAAATTTCGAGACAAAATTCCATTCTTAGGGGGGAAGTACGTAATGCACATATTTTTATGGCTTTTAAATTTAGGGATTTATTAAACTTAATTGAGATAGATTAATTTAATATTAATCCAGAAATTTATTTTAAATATTTACTAGCATGACGAGAGTTAGTAATTATTGGAAAATTGTTGATTTGTTAAATATTACTTATTGGGTAGAGTAATATGTATAATTGAATTTATTAAAGTTGTCACGAGGGAATAATATGACAATTATGGAAATTAAGTCAGGACGCGCCTGTGTCGTGTCGGGACTAAATTGTTATTGTTATAAGTGAATAAACTATAAATCGCTCGTATGGTCTTTTCGAGTGCGACAATGTGTCCGGAAGTGTCGAGATAGTCAGAATAGTGTATCCGGGGATTTAGTTTGGGTCTCGGGGCGTTTTTAGGCCTAATTGGCATCCCGGGAGGGTATTATAGCCATTTTTATTTTTGGTTAATTAAACCCACGAATTTCCTAAGGATATATCATCCTTTAGGATTTGTCTTCTAGGGTTAACAAGCATAAAATCAAAGAACGGACATTAGAGAAGGAGTTCGAGAGCTTTCCAAGCAACTCAAGGCCAAAGACTCACCTGTTTGCACCGCCACCACCACCAAAGCGTGGATCGCACGACAAGGAATGCAACCATACCTCTTTCGTCCACAAATCAGAAACTCAAATTCCAGGAAAGTATCTATCTTGCTTTATTTTAGTTAAATTTTCATGGAGGAAACCAATAATTTTGAGACTTAAAATCATATGTTGTAAAGGAAGTAGGCGTATTCTGGACATCTAAATCACATGTAGAGGATAAGCCACGAATTTGTATAGATTTAGAAGCAAGAAATTTGGAAAAGAATTGGAAGAATGTAATTTAAAGAAAAATTAGGGTTCTTGAAGTTTATGTCACTTTTACCCCAGTAGATCGTTATACTTGGTGCATTCGGACATATTTTACGTAAAAAATCATGTAGTTAGGTATATGGTAATTGTAGTAATGTTGTTTGGGAGTTTGGGGATCGTTAATGGATATTTGGTTGAGGTTGGAGAGGTAAACCCGTAACTGGACAATGGCAGGTTTCGTCATAACTGCTTGATCCCTCCTGGTATCAATCGATCGACCCCCTTTACTCGATCGATCGATCCCTCCTGGAAAACTGCATATTTTTCTTCTGTTTGTTTAATCCGGTTAAAATGCATAGGAACCCTTGAGTACTATTGTTAGAACATAATGGGATATAGAGAAGACCAGTAGGGTCTAGGTAGACCTTGTTGAGTGAAACTGAATGTAGGATGAGATTTTGGGTTAACGAGGATTTATTCATACGTATAAGAAATCATGCGTGCGTTTAACAAGAGATCGAGACTGTAAGGGAGTTAGAGCAGAAGGTAAGTGAGAGTATGTCTACTGAAATTATATTTAGGAAGGTAGAATACTTCAAGAAATGAGGAGTAAGTATGAATCAAATTATATACGAGAATAAAAGTGACAAAATCGCTATGCGAGATAATCGAGTAAAATGTGTTAAGAACGGATAATTACAATTATGGGTCGTGGGCGCACCTAATTTAGAAATGTGAATATATATATATATATATATATATATATATATATATATATATATATATATAACTGTGTGATTGTGAATATTATATATATATATGTAAAAATCATACTCGAGATACTTGCTTTCACGGGAGTTTCCGCGCCGGTACAGTCTTATCTCGATTGGGCCTTTTTGGGGGATATTAACTTGTACCCTAGAACATAGGATTCCTTGGTATGGGCTATCTGATTGATAGTCAGACGGTCCTATGAGACGTGAGGGTATGTGCTTACCTCTTAGTGATTTGGAACTATGCTTCACCTCCATTTGTATGTGTTTTGTGTCAATATAGTTCGAGAGTGATTCCGAACAAGTGTTTCCCATAGTAGGAGTGATACGGGGACTTGATAGCAGAGTATTCCAGCACCATAGATTTTATGTGGGGTGCCGATAGTATATATATTATATGAATGACTAATATATATATATATATATATATATAGAGAGAGAGAGAGAGAGAGAGAGTTCGGCTCTCTTGCGGATTGTTCTATGCGGATTAGTGTGCGAATTAGCTAACATCCAAATAAGTTTCAAGATCGCGTTTTTCTTTTATCGACCACCTAGGAACCACCTTCTCTTTCTAAGGTTTCTGGGAATATGAATTTCTACCCCCAATGATTTTTAAGGTCTTTTAAGCTTATTTTAACGCTTAATTAATCTGGAAGTCTAAGTGTAGAAGTTTCAGGATTACTGCTACTTCTCAAGTTTCTTCCGTCACTATCGTATTGGAGTTCTGAATGGTGAGGATTATCTATATAAATAGTTTCTTCAGGGAGTCTATAAATTGCAAGAGGTTATGATGGAAAATATTCTAGTCTTAAATACCTTATACAGTAACGTGGGTTTAACAGTCTAGTTTCTTTATATATTTGATTAATAATATCAATTATATCATTATCTATGAATTCGTCTAAATTATTATCACTATAAGAGGACAAAAATCTACGGTATGTTCTATGGGCAGCTGTCTCTACGTTTTTAAGAAGAGGGCGGATTCCTCCGACTCTAATTAAAATAGCCTTTGTTTCAGATAACCTTTTTTGTCTAATAAATTTTAATACGTCTATATTGTCTTCAGGTATCCTAGTGTATTCTTGATATTTTCAGGTCTTGACAATTCTTCTGCAAAATCTTCAGTTATTAATTTTTTTCTAAAGATATCACGGATCCCTGTTCTATTTATTTCTATTCTAGGCTCTTCTCTTCCTAACCACTCAATAATCTGATCTATATATTTTAAAGTACCACCTGCGTATATTAAAGCAGATTCTATAATTTCTTTATCTTTAGTGTCTGTAAGAGTCCAATCTTGGATTTCTCTTGTTAAGTCTGGATTTGTTTGATTAACAAATGCTAAAAAGTCTTCACTAATTTGTAGACTCATATAAATTTCTTTTTTTTAAAACAATAATATGTAAAATAGTTAAGGGTTTGGTTCGAGTTATACCTTCCTTCTGGTCTGTAATATCCTTATCTTGCTTCCTTCTTCTCTTCATCCTTGCTACTATTCTTCTTCGGTGTCGGCCTCCTACAACTCCCTCTTTATGTGTCGCACCTCAATCCACTATTTTGGCATTGAGCCCATTTCCTGCCTGTACGCCTAACGCCCACCTGGCTAACGGCTCACGGGAAATCGGCACCTGGCGGCGGTTCACCAGTATAACACCTTGTGTGCTACACCAGAGGTTCCACACAATAGTCCTCTATGAACAGAAAGTTGGAGACAATTTGGAAAATAATAACAACTCAGCATAAGATATTTCTGGAAAAAAAATACTTTGATTGCATTGCATAAGTAAATACAACTCTCCCCTCTCCCCTAACTATGAGAGATTTACTCACTCATATACATATTACTTATTACAAGCTAACTCTCTCTATCTAATATCAATACTGGAAGTCTAACAAATGATATCTAAAACTCAATTGGACGCTCCTTTTTATAGCTCAAGGGCACTTATAAATGACTAGTAACCGGCTACCAAAAGCAATCCGGTGGAAAGATATAAATTATTAAAGCAATTTTGTCTTAAGAATCTTATCTGTTGGGTCTACAGGCTCTTAATGTCTTGTGATAATTGGGAAACCTTTTTCTTTTTGAAAAGAAAGGCCATCTGATGGGGCATGCCAAGTCTTTATCATGAGTCTTGTCATCTTGTAATTATCGTGCGCCTAACGTCTTCAGCTGTCTTCTTTTATCTTTATGAAATGAGGCTGTCTGGGCCCATGTGGGGCAGGTACGAGCTTTCTTCATCTTTATTCTACAAGAATCATTAGTCTAAATAATGGAGTCTTGGGTCTTTAATAATTCATTGAGTAGGGTGTTACCCTTCTCTATTCTATCTTTGTCTTCATTTACCTCGTCTTCGTCTTCTCCTGTTAGAGCATTATTGTTAAAGAACTCATCAATGAGGCCTACCACTCTAAGGCTGGCTGGCAAAGAAATTTCCACCATTTCCTTAGATTCTTTCTTGAGTCTTCCATTAAATGGCTCATCAACCTGGATAATGAGGTCTTCTTTATGGTATGCAGTATACCATCGGTCTTCTCCTATTAACAGTTCCATGATTTATATTGTCTCCATAGCTTGGGAAATTTGGAGCTTGGAATTATTAACAATTAAGTCATTAGTTTCGGATTTTGATAGAATTTCTATGTCTTCAAAAGAATAATTAGAAAATCTAACAAGTCTAAATCCCTTAACTCTCATTCCTCTGCAAGGACTTGGAGAAATCTAGTAGATGCTGGCGAATAGGGGAAGGAAGTCTTCTACCTTTTTAACATACTCGTGGACTATTTTTCCAAGAGTAATAGCGTCCTCTACTGTCTTTATCTGGATGAGTCCAATGAATCCGTAGTCTGCAAAGGTGATCTGGGATATGTCTGCTTTTCTAAGAAGATAAATTTTTGGAACATCTTTAAAGAAAACTCTAAACATTAAGGAATATCCGTTAATTTTGGATAATAACATTTTAAAATATTCAATAATGTTATTAACGTCTTTCTGATAGTCTTCTGATATAGGAAGATTGTTATGACTAAAAGGTATAACAATTTTAGTCTTAAAAATCTTTTTCTGATAACAAAAATCAGCAGGTCTAGTTTTGGAGGATTATCCAAGAGTCTGAGCATAAGTCTGAGTTTGTGGTCTAGGATCAGCAGTCCCATTAAGTTGGGTTACTGCAAGTCTTTGAGTTCTTATGAATCTGGTAATAGGTACCACATTTTGCTTGAACTCTATCCATAGTCTATTCTTCACGTTCCACCATACAGCATCTATAAGAGTATTTTCGTTATCTGAAAATTCTCGTCTAAATTTTATCAAACATGGGTATCTTTGATCGGGTCTATATTGGGGAAAATACATCTTCACAATGAGTCTATTTTGAGCAATAATCTTTTGTTTAGATTTTCTTGGAGGAACCAAGATATCATCAAAGTTCTCTAGGATTGGTCTTTCTTGAGAGTCTTGAATATGAGTTTGTCTTTGCATTGCACCAACATTTGGTCTTACGCGCCTAAGACAGTCTGCAATGTCTTCCCTGTTCAGTCTATTTGTTCCAGAGGAAATCATGTCGTCTAGGTCTTCTGTTTGCAACATAAAATATGAAATCATATTAGTGTTAGCAAACATTGGCTCTCTTGGTATAATGTCTAGAATGGCATTTTTACTTCCCTTAATATGTATAGCAGAGAAGTCATAACCATTAAGAAATTGTTGCCATCTAATTAGTCTATTAGTCCTTGATTTGGACAAGCCTAAATCTCTAAATTTTACTGCATAAGAAGAGTCGGTATAAACAGTAAAATGTTTAGGTCTAAGGAACAACATACATTTTTCTATTGCCCTTACTATGGCTAAAACTTCTTTTTCATGGGCAGTGTATCTTGTTTTTCGGTCTGTAAAGGTTCGAGAACTATCCCTGCAAAGTTTCTTCTTTTTTATCTAATGATCAATGGTAAAGTATACTGCTCCCCATTATTTATCAGAGGCATTTGTTTCTACTATAAACTGGTCTTCTGCATTAGGCAGTTCATGTAAAGTAATATTCTTGACTGCATCTTTAATTTGTCTTATGACTTCAAAATCATCTTTAGTCCAATAAAAGGGATTGGTTTTGTCTGTTCCTTTTAATTTGGCAGTTAAGCTTTGTCTTTTTGAAGCAAGGTCTTTACTAAAGTCTGCAGCACAATTAAGCAATCCTAAAAATGAGTGTAATTGTTTTCTATCTTTAAGTTGGTCTGGAAACTCAAGAATCTTTTTGGTTATGTGTTCTTCCAAGGATAATTTTCCTTTATTAATATGCATTCCCACAAAGTCTATCTCAGTCTGAAATAATTGCATTTTCCTTTCGAAAATAACATTACCATGTTTTTTTAATTCTAAAATAATCTTTTTAAGATGATCTACATGCTCTATCTCAGTCTTATTGGCTACAAGAATATCATCTATGTAAACAAGACAAAATTATGAATAATGTCTAAATATATTATCCATTCTTCTTTGGAAAACTTGAGGATCATTTAAGTATCCAATGGCATTACTAGCATTCGTATTTTTCCTTGGGGCACACTAATGGTTGTCCAAGTAATATTGTCTGGATGCATCTTGATTTTCCAGAAGCCTGATTTGCAATCAAACTTACTGAATATAACCCTGTCTTCAATTAAATTAATTAAATTGTTCTTGTATGGTATCTTATAAGAATCAAATTCACAATTCTTATTTAATTGTCTGTAATCTATAATGATGCGTCTTTTTCCTCTTTTACATTCAGATTCATTTTGAACATAGAAGGCTAGGATATTATGTCTACTTTTACTTTCTCTAATAATACCTAACTTAAGCATTTCGTCTATGTCTTTCTTGAATTATTCCCTGTCTTCTTGTGAATATCCTTTCTTATAGGTTCCACCATTAATAGTGGCATCTGGGTTAATAGGGATAATTTCACAGTAACTTTGGTCTTTATCCCACTTGGTAATGGCACCTTGCTAAGCTCAAAACCCATGGGTAAATAAATCGGTTTGATTGACTCGTATTCTACTATGGGATGTAATCTAATTTATATGATTATATATGATGTTGAAGGGACTTAAATGTAAATTTCAAATATATATAATTTGGCTTTATGCCGAGTTTGTGTTTTCTAGTTAAAAAATAAATAAATAAATTAGTATCTATATATGCGCTATAGATACTAGTATTATCATTATCTTCTATGTCTGATATTTCTGTAGCATATAGGATATCTAATTCTTCTTGATCTGCATAGTCTAATATTGTATGAATAATCTTAATACCTTCTTTATCTTTCTTAATAGGGCAGTCTTTGGCAAAGTGTCCTTCTTTGCCACAAGTCCAACATTCTTTGATGGCAGTCTTAGATTGAGCTATATCTTTATCTTTCCTATAATTAGGAACCCTCTTTTATTTACTAGTATTCTTCTTAAAGTATCTTCTTTGGTTAAATCTATTCTACTTAGTCTAGTATTCTTTTCTTTAAAAGTAGTAGATTGTCTAAATTTATACTTCTTTGGAAATTCTAAAGATCTAGTCTTAAACATCCTATGTCTCCATTCTAATTTCTTTTTGAATTTCTTAGATTCACTTCCACATCCCCATTGGATTGGAGCAATATCTCTTTCATCTTTGATTGGAGGGATCTGTTTGAAAGTTTCTTCTATCAACTTTCCTTGAGTTATATCACGTCTCTTAGATATGATATAGTCTTTGGAAAAATTGATTCTTTCATCAAGGGAGTTATTCTTAACTCCAACTACTCCTGGCCAATTCCTATATTCATTAATTAGGATTTGTCCTATGCTGGTATCTTTCTAAAGTATTTATATTTTAAGGTCTCTCCAAATTCTTTAATTTGGTAATATAGATACTCATAATTATTACTATATTCATTTATCTTATCTAATTTGCAAATGGTAAGGAGGGATAACTTAGTTTTTACTAGGTCTTGTTCATTGATTTGAGCTAGATGTCTAGCTCCAATGAATTCTGATGTGAACAATTGAATATATTCTCCAATTGATCTTTCTTCTAAGTTTTCTCTCATCTTCTCAATCTTAGCTAAGGAGTCTTAATCAGTAGCCTTTCTTAAACTATCTAAATAGTCTTTTGCAATACCTCTAATGGATTTCTCCGCGTATTATTTACATGAACTAGCATACCATTGTTCATTAGATGCAAAACACATGTTCATCTGATTACGCTATTCATCTAAGGACTTCTTCCTTTCTTGAACATTATCTAGGTTAAGGTATATACCTACTGGATTTGTGGCTTGGCTTACCATAGTCTTAACGGGAGTAAAACTCTTATCACTAGTAGGAAAGTCTTTTATTATAATCAGGTTTGGTCTTTACTACAGTGCTTGAGTATATAGGAATATGTATTCCTATTGGTTTACTAAAAAGTATAGGAGCATCTTCTAGCCTACTACTACTTCCTATTTCTTTCTTATTAGGTTCTACTTGTGTAGCTGGCATTAATCTTTGCTCTCCTTCTTCTATTAGTCTTAGGTTTCTAAGAAGTTCTTTCATATTCTTAGATTCTTTTAATTTTAATATACGCTCTTGAGCTATCATATCAAATATTTCTCTTTCTTGAAATCTAACCGAATGACTTTTCTTAAGGTGATTTTTAAATGTCTTCATATCCAATTCTGAGGGTTCTTGTCCAAAGTTTTGGATCCTAGCTTTTTCTTTAATTAAGTCTTTTTGTTCAAATGATCTTCTAGGTCTAATTATTGGGGCTTATCTTAGTAAACTAGAACTAGTCTTACTACTATATTCTCCTTCTGAAGGATCATTGATTATGGCTTTTCTCATATTCCTAAATCTAATTTCTTCGGTCTGAATATTCTTATTGACAATCTTAGGAGGACCAAACTGGATGGCAACATTTCTAGTGACATCGTCTTGATTAATAAACAAAGGTTTATTTTGTATAGTCTTAGTTTCTTGAAATTCTGGCAATTGTCGGAGGGTCTTTATTTTCCTTCATAGGTCCAATATTCCTAATACTGTAAGTATGATTATAGTCTGAAACATTAGTTATAACTAAGATTTCTTCATTAAGTCTACCACTAGGAATTCTCGATTGCATTCCTTCATGAGGAAATTGGGAGAACTTCACATAGCTTTGGAATTCCATATTTATATTAGCGTCTGGGATAATACAGTCGTCATAGGCACTAGCATATAAGATTAACTTAAAATGTTTGGTTGTGTCTACGGTTACTGTAAATTCCGGAATGACATTAAAGTATTCTATGTTATCCGACATTTCCAATTGGGCTATCCCAATAATGCTTTTCTCAAAATCTTTCCATCTTTTATCTACTAAGCAACATCATATGTTGATATTGAGGTCTATGTAATCCTTGGATTCTTTCTTGAAAGAGTCCAAAGCTTAAGAATTGGAACATCCTATGAGTTCCTCTAGATCTAAGCCATTCTGAGTCAAATACTTGGAGCTCAGTATATGATTTGTCTAACACATGATTCCTACAATTGTAAGTCATGTTATAATTATGAGTCTTAGGAGTCTCACCTTCTTTAAACAAGTCTATGTATCTAACGGCTGGAAGTTGTCCAATATAGATAGAATCTTCAATAATCTTCCAGTCAACTTCACCCCATTCTTTCCATTGGAGAGTATTGGAGAAGTTTCTCTCTTTACACCATGTCCTAACATTGGAGGATGAATACTTAAGTCTTTGGAGCATACGATTACTCTATCCAATATTTGGGATAGAGCTAATTATCTTACTAGTCTTATCTAATCCGTCATTTATGACTCGTCTACCTATGGTATTTCTTTCTCTAGTTTCTATAGGATGGGTTTCTCTAAATTTACAGGTGGTTACCTGTTTTTGTTCAAGTCTTTTTTCAATTCTTTCTAAGAAGTCTGAATCATATTTTTGTCTTTTTATATGACTAAGGATTTCTTTCTTTTCTTATCTTCTCAGAACTTTCTTCACTATGTCTAGCTAGAGAATTAACAATGGTTTTACCAACATTAGTAAAATAGTCTTTTACTTCATTATCTTTTTCTTGTTGTTGCATAGATCTAATTTCTATGGCTTCTACAGTCTTTTCAATTTTATCGAACCGAGTTAGAATAAAAGGAGAGTCTATTTCTGCTTGGGAAGGTTTATTATATACGGTCTTAATTCCCCTTATTATTTCTTCATATTTTTCTTCTACTTGGGCCATGCCTAGTCTAAGTTCATTAATAATGCTATCCATTTTGGATAGGTTATGGCTTTCTACATTATTAAGATAATTTGCTAAATTTTGTTGGAATTTAACAAAGTCTGTGTAGAAGATAGTTAATCCTTTTGTCTTAGATTTTAAATCTAAATGTAAGTCTTTAACAAAGCTACTATTATAGTCTTGGGTAGCTACGATGGATGTAGAAATTAAATTCAATCTTTCATAAGTCTAGTTGCTTTAGCAGCATTGACAATCTCATTTTCATTTATCTTATAATAAAATCTATCATCATTTATATTTTCTAAACTTCTTTGATAGAAGTCTGATAAGGTCTGAATGGAGATGTCTCTTGATACCTGATTCCAGTCTGATCTAACAATCTCCATTAGGAAGATAACTTTTTAATCTAGGGATAAGCTTAGCTTGTTCTTTAGTAAGTTTAATTAACTCACTGTCTTGATTTTTAGTTAAGGTTTTAATTTCTAAGATGTCTTTATTAAGGACTTATATATGATTAGTTTTATTATTAATTTCTTGTAAAACTTGTACTAAGTCTATTGGGATTTGATTATCTATTTCTAATAGTCTTTTGGAGATATTTTTTATCTCTGTTTATAGGGTTTGAGTATCTTTTATTAATTGTCTTAATATATGGAGTATTCACTTATTTGGGTCTATTATGCTATTAATAGCACTAGCAATAACTTGTCTACTATCTGCATGTTTGGCTTGGATGTGTTTAATGTGTGAACAACCGTCTATGTGAGAGGTTAAACAACCTACGGGGTCTAAATCAGTTATGGGTATGGGATGGTAGTCTGGGTTGGTTCCAAAAATATCTTGGTAAATGCAAGGGATAAATCCCAAGGGCATTAAAGTCTTTTTACTATACGTCTAAAAGGAGCGTCTTATGGCTCTGATACCAGAATTAGGGTTTGGTCGGAATTTGGTGAGTTTTTAAATTTCTTAAGGTCTTGATACCAATTTGGGTCTAAACTATAAATCTTTTAAATATCTAGTCTTAAAATAAGGGTTTCATATAAAACAAGAGGGGTACCATCTAAAGGAAATACAAAATGTCTTTAGGTACCACGAGGGGACCACGTAAGGAACGGGATAAAGTCCGCACCGGATGCGCACGGTTTGGTCTGCACCTTAGAATATCCATACTTAAGTATATATATACTTTTATGCACAGTATAAAGTTTCCATACTTAAGTATATATATATATATATATATACTTAAATGACATAAGATATATGAGAGAGCCTGAGTTTCAAAAATTAATTATCTTAGCCATAGTACTTATCGAAATGAAACCTTATGGGAAAGTTAAGTTAAAATAAACTTTTGAGATTAATAGTACGGTAGGCGTGCACACTAGATAAGAGGTGAGAATTTCTCAAGAGAGTGTCGCATACTAACATGGTTGTTTCATTAGCCGGTAAGCATTTTAAATACTTGCTAAACTATTTTTAAACTGTTTTACACTCGGGATCTGACCCGTTTACTGTTATTTCTTTTCCCTTGTATATATATGTATATATTACAGGTTCTCATCCATAAGGGCATCATGCTTAGATTCCTTGGAACGGACGAGCTGCAGCTTATGTGGGAGTTGCAGGTCATTGCTTAGACGACCTCGTTATTGACTCTATTCTCATTTTAGTTCTGATTAGTTAGGGCATGTGTCTCCCATTTTCCTATTCAGTTGGATTTATAAGAGATTTATGCTCATTTATTTTCAGTATTTAGTACTCTTTGGGATGTAATTCGTGTCAGGATGATTCCATTTGTAGTTTTTAGACTTGGTATTAGTTTATCTGAATGGTTAAATTCTTGTGTGTTAATTGCCATCTTTAACATTTATACGATTCTTAAACTGTTAATTATTGAAAAGGTTTTAAAAATGGAACTAAATAAAATAGAAATAAGGTTTATATTGTTTTGACACTTAGCTTAATTATTTAGGGTGTTTAAACTAAAAATTTATTTTTCGACAGTGATGCTAAGAATGAACCAACCGTCCACCTTGATTTTTAATTTAATAAAGGACTGATCACCCGGTATTTGATTAGGCGGGGTGTCACAAATAACTTACAACATTTTACTCCTTAAGCCCATTGATATGATCATCGTCTACCTTCAGCTACAGCTCTGCGCAATCCAGCGATAGATTTATAGCAACTCCTTGCCTCGGACTCCTTCAATAGCCTCTATAATTATCGACTTGTGTGGAATCCACAACACGAAAGTGTATATGATGAGGTGTAGGAGTTTGTTCTTAAAAGAGGATCAAGAATCTAAATATTGTATTGCATCTTGTGATTTTGAAGTTATGAACAAAAAGGAGGCTCAAAAACCATTATGCTGTCAAAAGGCTACTCTCAAATAGATGCTAACCTAAATTTGAGTAAGAGAGGCCGGTTTGATTAAGTCAAAACTATTTTCTCAAAATACACACCGTTCGTTCAAACGAGATCAAGGTCATTCAAATGACATTACGCACCTCGTTCGAACGAGAGCATAATTCTATCGAATGACATGACATTCTCATTTGAACACACTTCTAACTAGCTTCCAACGAGGGTGAGAAAACAGAGATAGAGATTTCTCATTGGAAAGAAATTTAAAGTATGTTCGAACGTGATGTGTATCTCGTCAGAAGCTCGTTCGAACGACATTTGCATCTCGTCAGAACGACCAAGAAATAAAACCTTATTTTAAAATTATTTTAAAATATGGAATGACACTCTAAATAACTTCAATTACAATATTAGAAACTATGCACTACACCAAATCTATCGAATTGTCACGGTCATTGGCCTTGACAAGTCCTTGTCAAGGTCAATGACCGTGACAATTCTAGGTGTGAAAAAGTTTTTGTCACGGACTTGTCACGATCATTGACCATGACAAGTTCATTAGAATTGTCACGGTCTATGACCTTGACAAGTTTTGTCATGATCATAAACCGTGATAAACCCGTGACACTTTTTAAAACATTGTCACGGTCAATGACCGTGATAATTCAAGGCAGAATTAAAAAAAATCGGTTGGGCAGCATGGCCACTACCACTTCCCAACAGTATATTTTTACCTATTATAGTAACGTTGTACCGGTTCAAACATCATATATCCAAATAAAATAGAGATAATGTAAATATACATTCAAAAAAATATGCATCACGATATAATCCAAATAATTAAAATGTAAGAACCTAAAAAAATTCAATTCAAATAAGGTCACTACATGTCTGGGGTAAGGTTAGCACTGAGGAGGTGAGTAGGCCACACGATATAAGAATTGACACACCCAACAATATACATTGTGACACATTGTTCAAACAACCATAAGGGGGATTTCTCCTTCCCGAGTATCACATGCGTGACGAGCACCTTGGACTCGAAGTCTTGAAGCAAACGTCCATCAACTGGCATACCCTGGACAGTATTCGGGTTCCTCAACCCCCGCCCTATCCACTGGCCATCAAATATGTCCAGTATAAACATGCCCAACCATGCAAGTGTCGACATCGGTCGATTGAAGGGAGCCAAATAGGGGAGTGGATCATCAAAGTACGTATATGTCAGCGATGAAGCAGCGAGGTCCACATCCTCATCATCCTGCACCTCCACCGCCTTCTCCTTCCCTTTCTCCTTACGGTTTCTGCCCAATGAACGCTTCATGAATGAGAACATATCTTAAACCATCACCTCCAAATGGGATAGCTTCACGTCATGCGAGTCCACCATTCGAACCAACCTGGTGTCGCTCGTCTCCAATCCGATGATCCTAGATTTGGCCACCCACGAGCTCACCCCCTTGTCCTCCCATTGCGATCGGTGTCAAGCACTTGGATGAGTGAATCTATGGATAGAGATTCCTTCTCGACATCAGACTGCGACTCATGCACTTCTTTAAGCTTTGCCTGAAATGACAAAATGTACATGATTAGTAAAATAAGTAAATAAAAAAATTATAATGTAATTAACAAAAAGTTAACTGTCGGATTACTTACAATCGTGGCCGCGACGCTCGGGGACACCTCCTTATCCTTCCCCTTCTTCATCCGAATAGCCACATAAGTATCGAGCCTATGTGGCCTACCCCTAGGTCCACTCCCTGTCCCCTGAAATAAAATAAAGTAAAATTAGCATCGATCCCACAAAGTAAAATAATGCAGAATAATATATTTTTATAGTTATAGAAAAATTAAATCTTACCATCATCCTATGCTCCACCTCGGCATAAGACGTTCGGACGGAGTAGTGCACGTTCGTCTTTTTTACCCGATTTTCCCTCCCCGATTGGTGAGATGCCAATTGTCTCTCCCCAATCTCATTGTCAATGAACTTTTGTCATTGTACCAATGAGATCGGCTCCTTCGGTGGGACGGATTCACGCATTCGGATAACGGACTCTCGGGTCTTCTCAAAGTACTGGGTCTGCATATTTTTCTTCCACGTCTTGTGTTTCTCCCTTAACTGCTCCAAGACGGAATTGCGTAGGTTTGGATCCAGGCTGAATTGTTCCTGTCCAACAAATACAATGTTAGCTGCGAATAAATATAAATATAAATATAAAATGAAATCGAAATTGAAATTGAAATATTCAGATAAATATAAATAAAAATTCATTACCTGTAGTGCTACCCAAATAGCTAACTTGAGCTCATTTGGCACCTCCCTCCAACTAGTGTACCCCGGGATGATGATCGTCTTTACCAGCTCGAGGGATCTCGCTAATAGCCCCGTCTTGTTCTCGATGGCCATCCCTAATTTTCCATATTTGGGGAGCCTAGGGGCCGAGGAGACCTCCTCGCCTCCGCTACCACCGATCCCAGACGATATCATCACAATCAGCATCATAATCCTCGCCTTAATACCTGAATGAGACATTTGTTATAAAAAATGTCGTTATTAATACAAATCAAAATGAATCATAAGAAGACATGCAAATATGTACAATTACTACAAATCCAAATGAATTGTTATTGTTTAACACCTCAATTCTGAATTCCAAAACAACAACATCTAGCTCATAATATGTACAATTACTAAAAATTCGAAACATCCCCACCCCACCCCCACTGCCCACACACACGCACACTTCACAAGAGTGAAAATGATAAAATGCAAATCAATTAAAAGCATTAAAAATGGATTGATGAAGTACAAATTGGAATATTTATTACAAATTAAAAAATTATTTCAAATTCGGGTTATCATAAAAAATGGATTGATATTTGGTAGGAGGAGCCAAGTCATCCACACTACTATTTAGACGCTTTGGCGCATGTAGGATAATTGACCACGGCTTGTTGTTGATATACTCCAAGTAAAACACTTGGTTAACCTTTTGAAATGCACAAACAAATGGCTCATCGCTCATGTGGTCATTACTCTTCAACTTGGACAAGTCAACCATTATCAAATTGGTGACAATATCAACTTTACAAGCATTTTTATCCTCAACTCTTACCCAGTCACAGAAAAATACAACCTCTTTGAAGATTATATAATCCAATTCAAATATATTTCGAATTACACCATAGTAAGTCATTTCATCTTCAACGAGGTTTTTATCTATTGCGCTCGCTCGAAAGAAAGTAAGAGCTTTGTATGAAATACCCGAGTTCTGTACATTTGTACTTTCCTCGTACACTTTTGCGCCGATTACGTAACCATTCAATCGATACTTTTTGTACTCTTGTGCCACGAACAAGGGTCCAGTGGCTAGACGAGCAAGCCTTGATGTCGCATCACCTGTCTTTAAGAGCTGAGAACATAGATAAATTAATTAGATTAGTTGTAAAGTTTGAGTGTAATGTAACGTTATATAACGATCATTTTCATCATAATTACCTCTTGTGACAACCACAGCGTAAATTCGTTATCTGATTGTACCATTATTTTTCGTCTTTTATTGTTCTCACAAGCTTCATATTTTTTGCATATTACAAAATTAAACTTACTAAAATATTCTAAAATAATGTTAAACATTAAAATAATCTAAAATAATGTTAACTATTAAAATAATTTTAAATTACTATTTCCATTCTTCGACATCTTCATGTGTGTCAAATAGATAACGAGCTACTTGTTCATGTTGCAAACTTATTAATTTCACTCATTTTCCCATCACATGACCACCATCATCGACATACTTATCAACATCATCAACGCTGGTCGAGTCAGTCATATATTCCCGAGTATATATTGATGACTCCGCGGTGATGTATTCCTCTGAAATTGATCCTACAATGCATCGCGTATTCTTGACATAATCTTTAAAAAAAATCATCAATATTTCAAACGGATACATCCACCGATATCTAACTGGATCACAAAGAAGTGCCTCATCGCATAGGTGTACCAAAAAGTGAACACTTATGTCAAAGAATGCTGGGGGAAAGTACTTCTCCAACACACAAATCGCTTCGATCACCGTCAATTTTGCTGCCACTATGTGTTCTCGATTGACTATCTTCTCACACAAGAGTAAGAAGGTAATACTAATTTGCATAATAGCCCTCTGCAAATCCTTGTGCTTGGAGAAACAGTTCTTAAACAATAGAGGAACCAATTGCATGATCACATTCCAATCGTGGAACTTACACTTATGTAAATCATGACTAGCATAATTCACAATACTTTTCAAGTTGGACGAAAAATTAGATGGGCCCTTCAAATTATATATTATGTCTAAAAGCACATTCCTTTGCCCACTCGTCAAAGTAAATGCACCAGGGGGAATTATTGTCCTTCCCCTACTATCATCTTTCAACCATAGTTGTGGTTTAAGTTTCAATGATTTAAGGTCTTTTCGTGCATTTTCTCCATTCTTCGAATGACTCCCCCCAAGGCAAGTGTCCACATTATGTTCAGCGAAGTTCTTCACTGCACGCATCACATCGAATGCATGGTGCACCGGGTTATTCTTCCAATAAGGCAAGTCAAATAAAATTGACCTCCTAGACCATGCCTTTCTTATCTCAGTTTCATTTCCAGTTGGGGTCTTCTTATGCTTGACATTCTTAAATTTGGGATTCTTACCTGGCATATTAGGGCCACATTCAGAAGATTTACTTTCAATTTCTGAACGTGAAAGTTATCCCGATGGTAGCCTATGTTCAACCCCGCCCAATAAAAAATTGGAACCTTTTGTAACACCCCATATTTTTTACGATTTAAATAATTATGTGATTAATTATTATTATGGGAATAAGTATATAATTAATTATTGTTGTTGGAGTAATTAAATTAAAATGCGAGAAATTAATTTGTTTTTAATTTGAATTAAAATAATTATTAACTAGCGTGCCAAGGGTTAATACATATTGTTCATAATTATTGAATATTACTGTGTGATATGTAATATGGAATTAGGATACTTGATAAATTGTGAGAAGAGAGAAATACGACAGTTTGGTAATTTAAGTCTGACACGCGTGTGAGTCGTGTCGGGACTAATTGAATGGAATAAAAAGAGAATTTATTTTTATTAACTAGTATGGTCATTTCGAGTGCGCCGTTGAGTCCGTAAGGATCGAGACAGTCAAAATAGTATACCCGGGTGTTTAGTTTGGATCCTGGGGCGATTTTAGGCCTAGCTGGCACCCCGAGAGGGCATTATGGTAAATTATATTTTTAGGCTAAATTAATGGACGAAAATTAAGAGTAATTATATCACCCAAGGAAAGTCCATTAGGGTTAACAAGTTACAGGAAGTTAAGAACGGCTATAGGAGGTGTGAGGGAGAGCTAATTCCAAGAGAAAAGGGCCAAGATAACACAACCTTGCACAATCACCACCACCACCACCGTGTAGATCGAGACAAGGGGAACACACCCATACCTACATCACCAACGGATCAGACCATCATATTCGAGCCAAGTGTTTATTACTTGCTTTCTTTTAGCAATAATTATACTCATGTTAGAATAGGTGAAATTAATCATGATTTACATGTTAATTGGGTGAAAATTGGAGATTTAAATTATGATTAAGGACTTGGTTAATTAGTGGTTGAAATTCCTTCATGTATGTAGAGGATTAATCAGGAAATTGAATTATATATTGATGAACGAATCTGGGTTGATTAGGTTCTTTAATTGAAAATTTGGAAACTAGGGTTCATATGAATTAATTTAGGGATTTTATATAATTTTGATGATTAAGGATGAATTAATGATCCTAGGATGATAGGAATGATTTATAATCTGTTATGTGTTGATGGGTATTGATGATGAGGCATTGGGTGTTGAATCTTAAAGGTTTTTAGGTTCAAAAATGGTAGAAAACGCTGGAACTTGGTGAAGAAGATGAAACAGTGGGTCTCACGCGAAGTCACGCGAAGTGGTTCAAACGAGATGGGGATCTCGTACGAAGTCGTTCGAACGACATGTGGAAGTCATTCGAGGACATGTCATTCAAGTTCGAACGACAACCCTTTTGGTTCGAGCGACAGGGTGAATTTTTGGGAATTTTCTTAGGGTCCAATTTTGAGTTTACCGGTTTATTGGAGTGAGAGAAACTGCCAGTAAATTTAAATAAGACAGAATTTTGGGAAAGTATGTGAGAATAAATACTTTACTTATTTCGGTATAGAGAGAATGTACCATGGAGATTACGATAGAGATAGTAATCTAAATATTTATACTATACATAGTGTTGAGGTTAAAATACGTATGAGAAGGATATATGTAGGTTAGAGAAATACCTATAAATTCTAATAGGATCTGTATATGCCTATTATGTAATATTATTGTTAAGAGCACTAATGAGTGATAACCCGGGGGTGCAAGAATCTTACTATTAGGTGCATTAATGAGTGATAACTCGAGGGTGCAAGAACCTTGTTGATTAAGTGTACTAATGGGTGATAACCCGTGGGTACAAGGATGATTATTCTTAGGCACACTAATGGGTGATAACCAGGGGGTGCTAGATTATTATTGATAGGTGAATTAATGTGTGCTAACCCGGGGGTGCATTAATTTATTGATAGGTTCTTTAATGGGTGTTAACCCGGGGATGCAACATTCTCTTGATAGGCGCACTAATGGATGATAACCCGGGGGTGCTGGATTATTCTTGATAGGTACACTAATGGGTCTTAGCCCGGGGGTGAAGGATTAGTATATATATATATATATATATATATATATATATATATATATATATATAAATGAACTTGTGAATATTTCTACTGTGTGAAATTAGTAGACTTGGTAATAATAATAATAACAATCATTACATTGCACCAAGTGGTCATAACCTACGGGTGCAGGATTAATCTGTATATATAGGAATTATGAGACTATATATATGTATGAGTGTACTTGGGGTAACTTTCTACTTTGTGATACTAGTAGATAAAATGGAAATGAGAAATAAAATAATCTTAGTGGATAAAAGATTAATTATTCATACGGTGAATAATGAAACTTAGTAGGTGAGATAAACTATTTGAATAGCGTATTATGTGGGCGATACGGGAATACTACTAGTGAGCATAGTTAGTATTAATATGGTTTCTGACTAGTTAGACTGGGTGGTATAACTAGGGGGAGATTAGATGTACATTAGGCGTGCACAATAGATGAGAGGTGAGAAACTCATGTGAGAGTTCGATAACTAACATGCGTATAAGACTTGTTTTAAGAACGAGTTTTAAATACTTGCTAAATCATTTTTACACCTCGGGCTCTGACCCGGTTCTTGTATTTCTTCTCTCTTTCTCTCTCTCTCTCTCTCTCTCTCTCTCTCTCTCTCTCTATATATATATATATATATATATATATATATATATATATATATATATATATATTAGTACAAGTGCCTAGCCACAGGGACACCGGTTCTAGATACTTGGATGGTTTGTCGAGCTGCAGCTATTGTGGAAGTTGCGGGTCATTAAGATTACACGCTTCTCTCATTTTATTCAGTTCCTAGATCAGATACTTCAGTTCGGGCATGTGTCGCTCATCCTCATTAGCGGGATTGTACTCAGTTCCTTTGTAGTTCTTTTCTGTTGGATTGCGTATTTATTTTGGTTTTGTTTGTGACTTTGAACTGGAAGGTTTTATCCGATTTTAATTATTCAGTATTTAATTCAATCAGCATTCATTTCTTGTGTGTGGATTCTAATTCAATGTTCATAAATTAATTGAATTAATTGGTTTCAAATTAAATTGGAAAATGTTTTGACACTAGCTTAATTAAATGTTAGATAATTAATTGGATTTAAGTTTTTGACAGTGATGCTAAGAATGAACCAACCGAACATTCTGTTATAAATTTTATAAAGGACTGGTCACCCCATATTTAATTGGGCGGGGTGTCACGCCTTTCTCAAATCTGAAACTATTAGTCGGGAGTTAAAACCTCCTATGGCAATGGTATACATTTTTTGAGCTAAAGGATAGACAAAGTGACTCAGTCTCCTCTCCACAAATAGGACACCCCAAATAACCATGTACTACACAACCGGATAATGTCCCATAAGCTAGAAAATCATGAATTTCCCACAATAACATAGCTTTCAGCGTAAACTATTCTTTTCTAAAAGAGTCAAATGATTGCACACCCTCTTCCCACAATTCATTTAATTCTTCTACCAAAGGATCCAAGTAGACGTCGATGTCATCACTTGGTGATTTTAGCCTAGGTATCAACAAAGACATCATAAAAAATTCAGGTCTCATACACTTTGAAGGAGGGAGGTTGAGTGGGGCTAGGATCACTGGCCACACACTCTGATTGGTGCTTAGATTTCCAAATGTATTGAAACCATCTGTTGATATAGCCAAACGAATGTTGCGTTGTTCTCGAGCCAAATTGGGATACTCACAATTCATCCTCCTCCAAGATGTGGAATCAATAAGATGGCGCATGAGATTACCCCTAATTCTTCCCTAGCATGCCAAGTCATTGACTCCGCTATCCACGGTACTGTGAACAATAGCTTTAATCTAGGCCCAACGAAAAAATATTTCAACACTTTTTGAGGAACTTTTGAGCTTGTGACTTCTTTACTAATAGATTGGACATATCTAGGTTCATCGCAAACCGGACAACGATCGAGATTTTAATACTCCTTATGGTATAGTATGCAGTCATACACACAAGAACGAATCGATTTATACTTCATTCCCAAACCTTTCAAAAAGTTCTTCATAATAGGATAGCTATTTGGAAGCGTATTCTCCTTGGGTAGTAACCCCTTCACCCATTTCAGAATTCCTATCACGCTATTGCCAGACAAACCGTACTGTATCTTCAAACTGTGCAAACCAACCATGACATGTAAAGTTGTTTGATCTTTCTCACAGCCAGAGTATAACGGTTGGGTTTCCTTAAATTTTAAACTTGGTAGTCATCCGCAAGGTTTATCGTGATATCTTCACGAGCACTTGAACCCTGTACATTTCAAATTCAAATTCAATTTATAATAGAAATTTATATTTTCTCCATCTCCTCTAAAGGGTGAGTGGTCCTATCCCATTCAAGAGCGCATTTTTATTTAATATACTTAACATCTCATGCACATTGTTACGATTTGAGAAAAATTTGGCAGCATATTCCCATAGTTCTCCAAGTACACGACGTAGATTAGCAGGTGTGAGTGTTATTTCAATTGATCAATTGAAGTAACAGTCACACTTATCAATCTAGTATGTACCCAGAGAACCTTAGGATACAAATGCAGAACTTCCTCCAAAAGTAACAACCTTAAGCCACTAACAATATTATTATATAGAAATTATGCAGTCCTAAACTGTCCAAACGGTACAATTCGAGAGATCTCATTACAGGGGGTAATGACTCTCGAATGAGTCTATGGGCTATTGAATGCGTAAGCATAAGAACTAGAAGGCTAGTATCTATGCGCGATATATGTAATTTCAAGTATGTTTCATTTAATTATCATACTATATATATATATTATTCGTTATACAAAGTAATTTTCAAAAAAAGTTGAAAAATACCACCTCCATATGGACAATAATCCAGTGGTCATGCCACTTTTAAAATTAACCAACCCAACATCGATCCACTATAATCCAATCGCAATGGCAACAACAAATGTGTATCCCGTACTCCTTCTAATTCATCTACTCAATTAATTCTTTTCATCAATTAAAATAACAATTAAAGTATACAATTATTAATTTACTAATTTACAATGAGGGGCAATCCTACTAGCATATGAAAGGGACACTGATTATTAATTTACAAAAAAGATTAACAACCAATGAATATTAAATCAATCAATTCTTTTACAGTGGCCACTACAATATGAGGGGAAATATCTAATAAACCAATAAAAATTTAATTAAAAAAACACACACGCACATATACACACACACACGCACATATACACCCCTTACCCACCCACCCACCCCCCGCCCCTACCCTACCCCCTCCCTCCCTACTGCCCCTGCCCACTCCCCCCCGGCTGCCCCTGCCCACCACACGCACACGCACATATATACATACATACGCACATATACACACACACAAACACACACACACATATACACACGCGCGCGCGCATATACACCCCCTCCCCCAACCCTCCTACCTCCCCCCCCCCCCACCCACACACGCATATATACAACACACACACATGCATAATTACACACCCGCACATATACATACACATATACATAAATGGAGGAAAAATAGAGAGAGAAAACATACCATATTTGTAGAAAGAGAGAGGGAGTAGAGGCTAGAGAGAGAGAGAGAAATGGAGGGAATAAAATCGTGAAAAAAAAGAAGAGGGAGGGTTTTTTTACTGACAGAATTGTCACGGACGTGTCAAGGTCAATGACCGTGATAACTTTATAAGATTGTCACGGTCATTGATCGTGACAAGTTCCTGACAACTATACTTGTCACAGACTTGTCACGGCCTTGTCACGGTCAATGACTGTGACAAAAAGTGCATGTGTTTTTGTCAGGGTCAATGACCATGATAAGGCTAAGCGCATAAAGGGTGCCAATTTGACCATTTTGATGCAGTGATGATCGATAAAAAAATAATTATACCTTTTGATCTCAATAGTGTAAAAGAATGTTCAAATACGTTGAATTCAGTAATAATCTTTGCTTGTTTCAGTTCATAGGCTTGATTAACATTTAATTGACATTCCTATCGCCTATGCGTTTTGACCAATGGAATAAGCCAGTACATACAAATGACTTAAATGAAAATTTTCCCTTACACAATCATTGAGTCACACCCCTTTTTACATATATAGAAAAATCTCTAGGTACACATGCTATTGCAAAAAAAATAAGGGATACTTATGGCCCACTTGTATTAACAAAAAGAATTCAAGATTGTCTAACGGTGGTAAGCAAGTCTAAAAACCCTTGAATTATAGGTTAAATGTCTTTACTTGCTTACACAGAAGATAAAATAATATGAATTTGTAAGTCATCGCCAAAAACGAATTTCTTTATGTTGAATTCCCCTACCCACATTATATTTTTCATTTAAATAATAGTTCGCAATATATTACTTCCCCTCTCCTCATACAAAAAAAAAATAAGAGCTCAACCCAATTTAACTATATCCAACGGTACTATTTAGTTCTTTACCTTTGAAGATATTACTAGAAAAAAACACAAAAAATAAAATATTATCTAAATACGGTTAAATACAGATAAAAGAATTGCATCGAAAAAATCACGCATATGTAAGTCCTTATCCCCCTATATATTATCCTTATGTCAGTCCTTCTATCTAAAAAATTCTGAACAAAAGTGCCCCGACTTTTTTTTGCAGTTATCTTGCTGAAATCCACAAAAAGTTTTTACATTGGAAACTCAAATTCATGTTATGTGCGGTCATTTAGTTTTCACTAGCAAACTCACCACCCACAACTATCAAGTTTGCCCGTATTACATTCCATGTCTACTGAAATAGACCAGACTCCATCCATAATTGATCAGTTTTTGATATCGCTAGAGAATAATACCTCCTCTTAGAATGGCATATAGTAAAAAATAATGGCACTGGGTTGAGCATAAGTTTGCCTGTAAGAGGTTACTTTTACTCCCAAAATTGGAGAGAACGTACTCCCTCCCCCATATTCCCAAACCTAGTACTCCACATGCGATAGCTATCGATATTGTATTGACTAATCCTCCTGATCCACCTACACCAATTTAGGCACCGACCATTGCTAATGTCAGCGCCCCCCCCCCCCCCCCCCCAACTTCCAAGTGTCATTTTTACTCATGCTTACTTTTAACGATACCATCATTACCCTAATTATCCACAAACCACCTATTAATAACCCCCTACAAGCTAAATTTGTAACTCCCCCACCAGTCGACGAGGCTATTCCTTATCCTCCGTACTAAGAGATAATGCAGGTTCAATTTGAATTTCATCATCTTTAAGAATCCATTAGGAATATGCGAGCTACATATGAGCTTATGAACATTAAGAATATGGCCCTCTACAAAAAATCTAGTTTACTGGAAAAATTTGAGATGTCCTTCAAAACATATAGAGGATTGGGATACCCATATGCCCATTTGTCTAATTACCACCTTCACATTCAGGTATGAACTGTAAACCTTGAGGTACTACAAAGAATGTTCTTATCATCTCTTTTAGAGACGCCTAACCTGGTATATGAATTAAAAACATGAGGAATCCACTAAAGTCTGGGATAATGTATGTTGTGCTTTTCTTGAGAAGTACGAAAAAAATGAGGAACTTAGAGTCACACATAAGGATTTGGAGATTCTGAAGCAAGATGAAGGGGAAGTAGGTGCCATTTTTATCACTCACTAGAAAGAGAAAGTTGGTCAAATCGTTAATTTCCCCTGGAAAATTATCATATCTAGATCATGATAAAAACCTTTCAAAAGGAAGAGTCCTTAGATCCCAAAATTCAAGGCTGTCAACCACATAGGGTGAAAAATCGAGGAAAATTTGGCCGCTAAAGCTACCAAGTCAACAGAAGAGTCCTGTCAATCGAAAAATCATTTTTCTGCCAATAAGAACTAATGAAGAGCCTCCAAAATTGACATCACTACCCTTGTAGTTTGTCTGTAACTAGAACCGTGCAATGCTATTAATGCCTCTCAAGCCATGGTAGCTATTATTGCATCTTTCTAGACATGATCCACTCCTAAAAAATAATCAAGTCATTCTGCCCCTAAAGAATTCCAAACTCCGCAAAGGCACCTCAAAAATATTCAATCTCCTCTTAGTTAGGTCTTCACCGCACTAAAATTGGATTGTCTCCTTAAATCCCTCAACCCTAGGCCACCTCCCTCCATCCGATATAGGCATTGGTAGGCCGACTCATATTGTGACTTCTATCAGGGTCCGATCACATCATAGATAATCGTTGGGCATTAAGATATGCCATGAAAGACCTCATTTATTTCGAGAGCCTCATCCAACTAAATCTCAATGTTACAAACAACCGTCTTTCATATCATCCCAAACCATGCACCAATGCCTTATCAAACACCCCTAACCCAAACACAGATCCATCCACCCCGATAGTCCCCATTTATCACAAAACTATAATGAGGGAATCTCACCTTTCAAACCAGCAACCCCTCTGGGCACTCCATCACCCACTATACAAATCATCTCTGATACTAAGCCCACCATTAACCATATGACATTCTTCATTATGACGATACACTTCCTACAGACTAGCCATTGCAGCTAGGACTTGCTTCTAGTTATGGAATCCATTCTTTCAAAAGATCTAGGATTCTTGTAATACACTGTATTTTTATGGCATTTAATTGTGCCATTAGTTAAATTAAATTAGGATAAATTAATTTAATATTAATCTGGATTTTAAAATAAATATTTACTAGCGTGACGAGATTTAGTAATTATTGATGAGAAGTAGGTTGAATATTACTTAATGGGTAAATTAATATATGAGATTGAAATTAATAAAATTGTCGCTAGTGTATGTTGAATATTACTTAATGGGTAAAGTAATATATGAGATTGAAATTATTAAAATTATCACGAGTGAATAATCGACAATTATAGAAATTAAGTCGGGATGCGCGTGTGTCGTGTCGAGACTAAATTAATGGGATAAAAAGTGAATTAATTTTAAGTCGCCCGTATGGTCATTTCGAGTGATTCAATGTGTCCGGAAGGGTCGAGATAGTCAGAAAAGTGTACTTGGAGGTTTAGTTTGAGTCTCGGGACGTTTTAAGGCCTAACCGACAATCCGAGAGGGTATTTTTGTAATTTTCAATTTTAGGCCTTAATTAATGACGAAAATTGAGAGGTTATATCTGATGGAAGTGGGAGTCCTTGAGGGTTAGAAACATAGGAGGTTCAGAGAGGCTAAGGAAGAGATAAAATGGAAGGTTTCCAAGGAGGAGAACCACCAACCCTACACCATTTTCACCAATTCCACCACCAACGTGTAGATCGGGGAATGAGGAGCGGGATCATACCCAACATCTTCTACAATTTAGACTTACATTCTTGAGGAAAACATCTAACTTACTGTTCTTTAGTTGATAACACATCCATGTTAGTGTAGGAGATAGTGATTTTATGTTTTCATGATAGTTAAATGATGTTTGGGGAGATATATATTGAATTTCTGAGTAGAAACCATGTTAGGACAACCCTATTGATATATGTAGACGATTAACTACGAAATTGATATCCACTAGAGGTTGAATTCTGGAAGAATTAGGAAGATATTGATGATGATGATGATAAAAATAGGGCTCTTGATGAATTAGCTGGAATTAACCCCTTTAATTGATGGCCCTTAATGAATTTGTGTATGTTTTACGATACAAATCATGTATGTCGGATAATACAACTTCTGGTTTGATTGTTGGGAGTTTAGGGATGAATTAACAGAGCTTTTTATCATTTCAATTGATGAAACCCGTAGGTAAAGAATTGCAGAAACTGGACCAAGAACTGCTCGATCGATTAATTGACTCAAGAATGTCGATCGATCGACCCTTTTCATCTATCGATCGACTCCTCCTGGAATTTGACTCTTACTTCCTTTTTAAATGTTAATCCAACCCAAATGTTAAAGGAACCTTAGACATAAATAAAATATCATAATGGGACTTGAGAGGGACTAGTAGGGTTGTAGATAAGGTCCAGTTAGTATGCTTTCATATGGAATTGAACCGTCGGGTTACGAGGGTATAAAATGAGTTATAATTGCATGTGTGATAGATTGGGGATTGTGAAAGTCAATGACGACGTAAACCAATAGGTTGTAGAGGGTATACTTTCTGATTTGAAATTTATTAAAATGATACACTTTGAGAATCGAGAAGTACTCGCAAATTTACGGTAATTGAGAAAATAAAAGAATAAATTAATTACGTAGAATTCGGGCGCTACGTGCCACGTATGGTTAGAATATGTTATGGGTCATGGGTATGCCTATCTGAACAATGTAAATATATATATGAGTGTAAGTATATTTATAATATGCGAACATTTGTGTTTAATCATACCTGTGCTACTTGCTATCACAGAGGTTTTCGCGTCGGGACAGTCTTATCTCGATATAACCTTTATGGGGGATATTGTGACTTGTACCCTAGAACATAGGATCCTTGGTCCAGGCTATTTGATAATGATAGTCAGACAGCCATAAGAGGAGTGAGGGTATGTGATGACCTCTTGGTGACTTGGAACTATGCTTCACCTCCAATATGTGTGTTTTGTGTTAATACAGTTCGTGAGTGATTCCGAACTAGTACGCCCTTTTGTACGAGAGATAAGGGGACTTTATAGAAGAGTATGCCAGCACCATAGATTTATGTGGGTGACCTATTAGTGTATATATATATTATGAGTGATAAATATATGTATACCTGTGATTAATCTAATGTGCTTGTAAGTAGATAAAATTGAATAATTAATATTAAATGAATTAAGTGGTTGCGAACTTAAGACTGTATCGTGATGTACATAGTTGACTAAATAAATTCGTAAAAAAAGTTATCATATATAAATGTTAGTGATGAAATCGCACGAATTAGTATCGATAAGGGAAGATTGGGTTAGAATAGTTAGCTGGGTTAGCTTTATCTATATTAATTCGGTAGTACGTTAGGCGTGCACACTAGTTGAGAGGTGAGAATTCTGAAGTGAGTGTCGAGGTACTAACATGTGTGTAATATCAACTGGTAAGCATTTTATATACTTTTTAAACTACTATTAAAGCTACTTTACACTTGGGATCTGACCCGTTTCCTATCATCTCTTATATATATATATATATATATATATATATATATAATAAGGAGTAGAATGTTGGACAATATTCCATAAGTTGATAAGCTAAGTAGTTGTGACTCCATATGTTGAGATTAAAACACCAATGCAAGAAATGAAGGGTTGGATTAGCTAAGAATGATTCAAGGGTTGTGATTTTCCCTCCTATTAAGGTCTAAGGGTGTGAGATTGAGCCAAACTTACAACATGACAAACTTGGAGAGAAAACCAAACCCTTTCCTTTCATACGCTCCCTTTCATTAGTTTCATCACAACAAAAAACCCTAACATTTCAGTCATCCTTTCAGCTCCCCGCCATTGCACCCCTCCCCCCACTGTCGCCCCCCACTGCTACCCTATCTCCCCATTACTTTTTTCAATGTTGCTTTGGAATAACGATTGATATTTTTTATCATTTTCAAAATAGGGATTTTATTGTTCACGTACATAAGGTCTTATTCTGAGATCAAAGTTGGTTAAATTTGGGTTTTAAATTTTTAGTTTCATATTTTGGGTTTAAATTTTTATTTCATGATCTAATTTTTTTCAGATCTAACACGTTTTTCATATTCTGGGTTTGAATTTACTATTTATGGTTCTCATTCTCTTTAATTATACTGATAATATAGTGTTTCTTTTTTTGTAGATGTAATATTTTTTTTATCTCACCAAAGTTACTCTCTCTCTTACGGATTAATATAGTTTTTTTTTTGTTTTTCGATTTGGTTTGTAAGGGTTTTGTTTCAAAATGTCAGATTTGGTATATATAACAACTGATATAGGTGTTATCGATTAAAGTTTACTGCATTATGTCAGATTTGGTTTGTAAGGGTTTTTTTATCAAATTGATTTCTTGATACAAATGATGGTTTTACTAGTCATCTGTTGTTTACTTATGTGTCAGCCTTTCAGGTACTAATTTAGACTCACCATTTTGTTTTTCGGGTTCACGATATCTGAAGTTCACGATGTCAGATTTTATATTTTGTTTTACTAATCATTTGTTTTTTATTTCAACTTTGTTGTTTTTTGTTTTGATATTTATATGGAGTTATTGATGAAGGCTATAGGAGTTCATGGTATGCGAATCGAGTTAATTTATTAGTTATTTTCATGGTTGTTATTTTTTATGAATTTAGTGAAAATGGTTGTTCTTTTACAATTTATTCAATTATCTCAATCCAGCGTATTTCATTTATGTGTGGCAAACTGATAGTTATGAATATTGATATCTTTTGATTCAGCATACTTCCATGCGTACTTTTGTGGTTCAATTGATGTTATGTTTGTCCCTTTTTTTGCACCTTAACTCATTCATTATTCTTTTGACGGCGTTTAACTTATGTTTACATTTCTAGTTGAATTCTAAACATTGTCTTTTAGAATCAGACAAGTGATTAAGAGATTTTAGTTCTCTTATTTGTTATCCACCATTCATCTCTCACTAGGCATATCTCCTCTCAAAGGTACTTACTTCATATCCCCTTCCATTTTTCGCTTTATTTTTGTGTTATGTAATTAATGGATAAAATGTTTTTTATTTATCTGTTTGAAATGGAGATGAACTTAGGGGTACTTATGTTTGGTTTTATCGTACTTATTCTTTGTTTCTCACACAAAAAATAGAAGATACTTTCTCATATACCTTTCATGGTATATATTTCTTTCCTACTCTGTTTTATATCCAATATGGAGTTTATATGTTCTCAACTCACCTATATCTTTATTTGTCATAGTATGCTTATGGATTTTTTGTTTGATGGAACTTTGTAAATGATAAATAAGAATTGTTAATCGCATTTTGTGAAATGTGAATAATGCTTCCCAAGGTGGTGGGTGCCTTCATTTCTACTTGGAGCTGAATTTTGTGTTTTTATATATAGTTTTCGTTCGTTTGCATCCCATTTTGTTACCCAACATTTAATTCGTATATAAAATCCAGCTTTCAAATATATGATAATTCTTTTTCTCTTATGATGGTGTGAGAAATTTGCGGCTGATTAAATTTGTGCATATATTATTTGTGAGTGTTTTTTTCTTCTCCTCCTCAAACTGAAATCAATGATTCTCCATATTATTGCTTTGATGGAATAGTCCTCTCCATTTTGATATTAGGTGCACTTGGCGTATGATTTATTTATATAAACTATAAAGTCAATTTTATGTTTAATTTATCATATATTTGTAATTGATCTCTTTTAATACTTTTTATTTATATTTTTTTATAAGGATTGTTTATTTTACTGTTTTTACTTCTTATCACAAGGGTTGAAAAGTTTTGGATGCCAAAACCCAAAACCATGGCAGCTCCCTCAGACGTAGTGATTTTAAAACTTTCTCACCTAAAGTTTACAATTTTTATTCAGTACAAACTAAGTTTCTTTGGCACCTTTAATAGTTTGTGGGAGAATGTTGTGTAGCAGAGTCCGTGTCTGATTCCGTATACTACATCTCCGATATAAAATCGGTATGTTACGTCAATTTTGTAGCTGAATCTGCTGCCTAAATTCTGATGCCACCAATTTTGCTTATATAATGAGCTACTTTTTAATGATAATTTTATCTCTTGTCATACCTGTTGCATAGGATAAGGTTATTATAATAGGATCTAGCTATTTAAGAGGAAAGACCTCCTGTAGAGGACTAAATTTCTCCGAAAGTCAGGAGGGTGAGAAGGTAGAATGACAAGACTCGGAACTGATCCCATTTATGGGGTCGTGGGCAGACAATCCTGCTACACACTGCACTAGAGAAATGTCAACTTCCAAAGTTGCAGCTAGGTGGACTCAATGTTCAACTTTCAAAGTTACAATCCTACTACACACCTGCACAACCTCCTATTTTTTTGCCCCAAAAAATGTATATTTAGCATGTGTGCACTAAAAGGATATTTTGTTTTCTGCACAACCTCCTTTCGTGGTTTGTTTTGCAGCTGTCAATTAGACCGGTGACTCCTAAATATAACACCCCCACACGACACTCCAGTTATGATCATAACCTAGTGGAATGCGTATGGGTGATAAAAAATAGAGTCTTTTTGTTATCTATCATTCATCTCTCACTAGGCATATCTCCTCTCAAAGGTACTTACTTCATACCCCCTTCCATTTTTCGCTTTATTATTTGTGTTATGTAATTAATGGATAAAACGTTTTTTATTTATCTATTTGGATAGTATTCCATCATGTGTATTTGGGTATCGATATGAAATAACAAAGGGGAAAGTTTGGACAGTATTCTGTGTATTTACTTTTGTTTATTTAGATAGTATTCGGTCATTTGTTAATGTATTTCGTGTTAATTTCTTTTTTCTTTTTTATTTGATCTGCTACTTTCGTCTTTTTTATTTCTCCCATCACAGTTAATGGAGATAGGATATATTTTTACTTCCTTGCACACAAATAATGTTTCTGTTAATGGAGATATTACTCGCAAATGTTGGAGTTCAATTATCTTATACTACAGGTTCATTGAGTTTAATAAGATTACTTGGTGTACGAGTTTAGATAACTACTATGTTCTCTAAATTTTTTTTTGCAGTTTAGGTATACTAAATATTATTTTATAGTTTTGGTATACTCAACCAATGGCACAATCCTTGATTTGGTGAAATGCTATGAGAAAGCCTCGGTCACGATATGCCATGTATAAGTAATTTTTGTGTCAATGCCTCTTTTGTTATTGATTTTTTTTATGTCCATTTTATCTCTTATCTCCTTTAATTTTGTTTTATGAAACCTTTGATAGAATAAAGTCATTTATACCAATATGAGCTTCTTTAGCATCTATGAAACCAAGTACTCAGCAGTTTGGAGTATATATCAGTTTAATAAGACATTTTCTATATGTTGTACCAATGATGATTTGTATTTATCCATGAATAGAATATTCATTTTTACTTTATATTATCATGTAGGATATTTATCTCTCTATTTATAATGCAACAACAAAATGGTCTTTGTATTTTCCTACATTATGCAGATCTTATCCCTACAGAATATGAAGATTTGATTCCCCTATTAATCTCCTTATGTGTATGCTTCTTTTCATTTTTTTTATTTGACTTTTTATAATAAATAAACTCCTAATAGAGCTATGGCAAATTCACAATCATGAATCAGACATGAATCCAACATTTCTTAGTTTTTAAATGCCTATTACTTTTTATGCCCAAGTTGTTTTCGTTAATGAGACACGTCTCGCTTACTTACTAATGTCAGTATAAATTAAAAAGGGTATTCTAGCTATGAAGATAGTTGGGAAAGATAAGGCTGGTTGAAATGGCAGGGGAGAGGAAGATACACACAGGTTTGGCTCATCGACAGAAGTAGAAGAAGCAGCGGAGTGGGGGATGCTTACCATCCCGAAAGTCGACGAAATGAGGCCATATGTTGTCACAGTGGGGTAGGGGATAAGAGACAGTAGACCGATTGAAAGCCTAGGGCATGAAGATGGATATGAGGTGGAAGTAATCATTGGTTACGTTGTTTTGAAGTTATTGTTGGCACGTACAAATACTTATGCGTAAGTTACGATGATCTTTAATTAGTTGATACCAAATTTGTTATAAGTTATCTTGGTAAATTTCATTTCGTCATAAACTTCTGATTGTTTGAAATTTTTTCGATTAAAAGTTGATTCTACTATCTAATTATGAACCATAAGTTGACTAATAATTGATTAACAGTCCTAAACTTCATGCATTGCATTTAGAATTCATTTTATCGCGTCTAATTATGAACCATAGTTTCCCTGCCTTCATGCATTTAGCAATAAAAAAGCATGTGTGTAGTAACATATAGAATTCATATTATTTTGGCATCCATTGCGTGTCAAACCATGATGTGCCGCCCCCACTTTGGCATATGCTTGCAGTGGAACATTAGTTGAAGAAACTGCTGCAGCAACACTATGGTTCTGTATACGCATGTTTTGGGTCTCCAGAGGACACAGTTGTCCAATAGGCATCTGAAAACTTAGGATAATCAATAACAAAACCAGTTTGGCTCCCTCTATTTCGCAGCAATTTTTTCATCAGTCGGCACCACAATCAAAGGATGATGCATAAACTGGACTTGACTCTAGAATCCAGAGGCTGCAATTGTTATTGGACAAGGAGTTGGATAGAAGATCAAACAAGTGGTCTTTTAATCACGAAAAATACCAGATAGAAGAGCACCTGCTTTGCAAGAGGATAAGGTAACTTGCGGATCATAACATTTCATTGTCATGAAGTTGTTAATTTCACTTTGTTTCTCAAGCAAACTCGCGGAGCATAACTTTGTTTCTCAATATGATTTCACTTTCTAATCACAACATTGTGATTTTAGTTGATAGTGTTCTAATAGTTTTCCCTACTGTGCTTTTTTTTTTAAAAGTGAATTTAACAAATACTGATTTTTTGTATTTCTTCCTATCTGTGCATTGATAGTTGTGGGGCCCCAACATCAACTGTGTGAATCCCAACCCCGCTTGCCAAAATCGAACCAATCGGATCAATCGTTGAGCGGCAAGAAGTTCTAGAAGGAGGGAATGATGCTTTTGCTTATTAGTGCTTGGACTATCCTTAGACATCGACCCATCACTTGGAACTCCACTTTTAGTAGGACCATTTTTGATGATGTGGTTTATATGAGATGGATTATTATTATTATTGTTACTATTGTTAGAATACTTTTTTATTTTTTAAACAGGGTGGATATTCCTATAAACAAAGGAAATTCTGCCCAAAATTTCTAAATCGTTGACACTATTTGTGTAGGGAAACAAAATTTGACTTACATATTGTATATTTATTTTGACCATAATTTTGTTGAAATTTTAACGTTAACGAGTATTGTTATCATGGATTATAATTATCTTTATTAGTTTAAGTGTGGTCTAATATAGTTGATATATTGTGCCTTTAGGAAAGTATATGGTGTTTATACGAGGTCCCGAAAGGATTATTTGTTGTATTTGGAAAAAAAATTCCGTGCCTTCAGGCACGGGCATTCCGCTAGTATATATATGTATTATAAGTGTCCAAGCACAAGGGCATCATGCTTAGATCTTTGGACTATTGACGTGCTGGAGCTAGTGTGGGAGTTTCAAGTCCTTGCAGTAGACGAATCCATCATTGTCTTCTCAGTCTTCCATTTAGTCATTATTAGATAGGGCATGTGTCGCGCATTTCTAGTTTTTATCTAGTTCAAAGAGATTTGTACTCTTTATTTATTTCAGTATTTTGTTTTAGTTGGTATTACTTTTGAATATTACATTGTCCTTCGATTTCGCATATTTTATTTGGATGATTTATCTATCATGTTTATTCCACTTTGATGCTATGGTATTCAATCTTATTATTTGTGTTCGTGAAAATGGTTTCGTGTATTAAATCATAATAAATCGACTTAATCTATAAAATTAAATGTTTTGACACTTAGCTTAATTATTTATTAGGTGATTAATAAAGAAAAAGTTGTTTTTCGACAGTGATGCTAAGAATGAACGAACTGGACATTTTGATTTAATTTAATAAAGGACTGATAACTCGGTATTTAATCAAGCGGGGTGTCACAGGTGGTATCAGAGCACTAGGATCTAGAGTCCTTTAGGATCTTTACGGCTTACTGTGCTTCCAACTTAGCATTTTTTATTAGAGCCCTATTTTTAGGACTGTTGTATTCTTATTTATGCGATTACGTCTTCACCTGTTTGAGGTTTAATAATAACTATGGACTGATAAATTCCTTCTCATTTCAGATGCCTTCAAGACGAGCCCCGAGGAACAAAAATGCCTAACCAGAGCAACCATCAGCTCAGGCTCAGGGAACAATAAATGCAACCGAGGTTGCCACCATAGTTGCTCAGGCAGTGAATGCAGTTTTAGCGGTGGTGCAGTAGGCCCCACCCCAGGTTCAGGCTGTGGCGCCAGTTCCATCTCAGTTTCCCACTGCGTGGGAGAGAGTTAGGATGCCTTACAGAGGGCACATACCCCATAGTTTTTGGGTAGTTCTGATATTATCATCGAGAGCCGATGGAAGAAAGACATCCAGAGGAATCTTCATATGTACGAGTTCATAGACATTCATAGACAGTTACTGGATTCCTTCAAGGTAGTAGGGGCGGCTTTACAATGGTAGGAGTCCACTACCACATTGGAGGAAAGGGACAGTGTGACAATTCAGAGTTTCTGGGTGCGGTTTGACCACAAATACTTTCCTTTCGCCGTGCAGGCTGAGATGAGGCGAAAACTGTTGAATCTTAAATAGGAAGGTATGACTATTGCGAAGTATGAAGAGGAGTTCATGAGATTGATTACTATAGTTCTAGATGAGGTGCCTGCCGAAGAGAAGAAGATTCGAATGTTAATGGATGCTTTGACCTGGTGGATTCGCCAGCACCTCTTGGCTAATCTTTTATTGGGTACCTATACTGATGTACTCAATGTCGCCCTATTGCATTGCTAGGACCACCACTTCCACCAGCAGGGGAGCAAACGAGCAAAAGAGTCGAGACAGTAGGGTCGGATATGAGGTTGTAATTCCAGTGGGGCACCAAGAGCTCAGGGGTAGGTCCGTCAGGGTGAGCAGAGTTCCCATCAAGGGTAACCTGCTAAGCAATTTTGATCTGGTGACTCGAGGTAGGGACATATGGGCTATAAATAGGGCCAGTAGGGCCAGCAGCGGTATTAGTAGGGCCAGTAGAGGGGTGGAAACGGCCATCAGGGCCGAGGACAGCAGGGACAGAGGGGAGGAAATTTCAGGGACAGATGCTTTAGTTGTGGCAAGAATGGCCATAGACGTCAGGATTACCCCATGGGGGATGGGGCCCCGTAGCAGCAGGGTGGCCATCAAGAGACACATAATCGATCTTCCCAGTCTCCCTCCCAGCATCACCTCATATGCTAGCCTTACCATCCATCCCAGTCGTCCCAGTTCAGCAGGAAAAATTATAGTATGGACGTGTTTATACCATCCACCAGGCAACATCACCGCAGGTAACGCCCACAGTTGAGGGTAAGTTACCTGTCCATGGTACTATAGGGTGCAATTTATTTGACACGAGGGCATCACACTAATACATATCCACTAGTTTTGCACAGGCCATGGGGTTGTTAGACTCGACAGAGAGTACAGTGACATGTGTAGACTCGACACAAGGTAATGGATCGTTGATTTTCTTTATATGCTGGGGAGTAGGTATAAAGATTGGGAGTCTGATTTTGCCTGTAGATTTGCTAGTCTTAGATATGCATGAGCATGACGCCATTATTGACTTGCTATTTATAAATTCATGATAGACTATTTTAGTAGGAGTATTATTTTTATTATTCCTGGTCAGGAGATGTTTCTAGTCGAGATGCCTCTTCCGGAGGGTGGATCGTCCACCCATTTATATTATATAGAGGAGGATACCTCTAAGGATCTAGTGATTCCCATTGATTTGATTCCTGTAGTTTGTGAGTTTTATGATTTGTTACAGGAGATACCGAAACTAGTGCCTAGCCAAGAGATACATTTCGTTATAGATTTGATGTCGGGCACTCGATCGATAACCCGTGCACTATACCATATACATCCAGCTGAGATGAGAGAGTTGTGTGATCAGATTGAGCAGATATTGGGATAAGGATTCATCCGTAGGAGTACCTCGCCCTGGGGTGCTCCCGTGTTGTTTGTGAAGAAAAGAGATCGGTCATTGAGGTTGTGTGTGAACTACCGAGAGTTGAATAAATCACGATACGGAATAAGTATCCGTTGTCCCGAATTGATGACTTGTTCAACCAGTTAAGAGGAGTTTCCTTCTTCTCAAAGATAGACTTGAGGTAGGATATCATCAATTACGAATTAAGGAGCAGATCCGTCGAATACTACTTTCTTGACGCGATATGGATCCTACGAGTTTTGGGTTATGCCGTTTGGGCCAACTAAAGCTCCATCCGTGTTCATGGACTTAATGAACGGGGTGTTCCGAGAGTTCTTGTATCAGTTTGTCATTGTCTTCATAGATGACATTCTGATTTATTCCCAGACAGAGGAGGAGCATGCCGAGCATTTGAGACGAGTTCTATAGACTCTGCGAGAGCATTAACTATATGCTAAGTATGAGAAGTGTGGGTTTTGGCTACGAGAGGTCCAGTTCTTGGGGCATATTATTTTCGCCAGGGGGATATCCGTGGATCTGGGAAAGGCATCTGCAATAAGGGAGTGGGGTAATCACACGACACCATCAGAGATCCATAGTTTCTTGGGATTAACAGGGTACTCCAGGCGGTTCATTCGAGGATTCTCAAAAATGGCGGGTCCATTGACTAATCTAACTCATAAGGGGGTACCGTATGTATGGGATGACCCTTATCAGTTAGATTTCAATGAGATAAAGGATAAACTAACTTTGGCACCATTTCTTGCTCTACCCAGGCCAGGAGTAGAGTATCTGATGTATACTAACGCTTCCCTACAGGGACTTAGTGGAGTATTTTAGCAGGAGGAGCAGGTTATAACTTATGCCTCTCGCAAGCTCAAGCCTCATGAGAATAATTACCCTACCCGTGACTTGGAACTAGCGGTGATCATGTTTGCCTTGCAGACTTGGAGACATTACTTGTTATGGGAGAAGTTTTGCATGTTCACCGACCACAAGTCACTGCAATACTTGTTCACTCAGCGGGAGTTGAATATGCGTCAGCGCAGGTGGCTAGAGTTTGTGAAAGATTACCAGTTCGAGATTTAGTACCACCTGGGGAAGGCTAACATAGTTGCTGCTATGTTGAGCTGTAGGCCAATAGGTGAGGTAGGTAAAACTTGGAAGGCGAAATGGAAAAAGTTGGGACATCAGGATGTAGTGGGACAATCTTTTATGTCCGTCATGACAGTCACACCTGAGATTGTTACTAGGGTGATCCAGGCCTAAGCCGCTAATTCATTTTGCCATGATCAGATTATACGAATTCTAGCTGAGGGCGCAGAGTCCTACTGAGTGATTTCAGATGGGGGTTTGCGATTTAATCGAAGATTAGTGGTCCCGTAGGGGGAGGACTTACGCCATGCACTGATGACAGATTCGCATGGATCTCAATTTTCAATACATCCCGAATGGGATAAAATGTACCAAGATATGAGGCGATAGTACTAGTGGTTTGGGATAAAGAAGGACATTGCGGAGTTCATGTCCAAGTGTGCCACCTGTCAGCTAGTAAAGGTGGACCATTAGAGACTGTCATGGTTACTCCAGTCTCTAGAGATCCCTATGTCGAAATGGGAGAGAATTTTTATGGATTTCATCACTAGGTTGCCTACATCACAGAGGGGTCACGATTCTATTTGGGTAGTAGTAGATTGGTTAACCAAGGTAGCTCATTTTCTATTGGTGCGGATAGACTACACGACTGGACAGTATGCGCAGTTATTTATTACTGAGATACTGAGGTTACATGGGGTGCCCCTAGATATCGTGTCTGACAGAGACAAGATATTTATATCACGCTTTTGGGTTGCCGGAGCACTTGAACCGTATTCATGATGTGTTCCACATTTCATCGTTGAGGTGGTATCTTCGGGATGATTTATCCCACACTCATATTGAGATAGATGATATTGATTTACAGCCCGACAGTTCTTATGAGGAGAGACCACTGGCTATCCTAGACCATAGTGAGAGGAGATTGACGTCAAAGGTAGTCCCACTTGTACGGGTCCAGTGGGAGCATCATAATATAGAGGAGTTCACTTGGGAGCGCGAGGCAAATATGCGCAAAAAGTATCCGGAATTTTTTTTAATAGGTATGTTTTTTTTTCGGGATGAAATTTCGTTATTAGGGGGAAAGTATGGAATAACCGTATTTTTATGGCATTTAATTATGGGATAAATCAAATTAAATTGGGATAAATTAATATAATATCAATTAAAATTTTAAAATAAATATTTACTAGTGTGACGATAATTAGTAATTATTGGTTAGAATTATGTTGAATATTACTTAATGGGTAAAGTAATATATGAGATTGAAATTATTAAAATTGTTGTGAGTGTATGTTGAATATTACTTATTGGGTAAAGTAATATATGAGATTGAAATTATTAAAATTATCGCGAGTGAATAATATGACAATTATAGATATTAAGTCCAGACGCGTGTGTGTCGTGTCGGGACTAAACTAATTTTAAGTCACCTGTATGGTAATTTCGAGTGCACCAATGTGTCAGGAAGGATCGAGATAGTCAGAAAAGTGTACCCGACAATTATATAGGGTGGAGTGCAGTGACACCCAGGACTAAATTTCGGGCAAAAAATTTGGGGCGTTGTAGTGATAGGAGTCAATCACCACAACCATGGAGAGATACCATGAATAACAAATAAGTTGGGGTGCGGTTTGATGACATATCCTCTCATCAGCTATTTAAATTGAGAGGAAAAGTTGATTTCAATACTTGTTTCAAAAGGGTTGTACAGTCGTCAGTCATGAAGGTGAGTTGACATGTTTAGCGAACTTCATACCCGATGAGGTGGATACGGTGGATCAAGATGGTTCGTAAGTTAATAATGGATTCATGGGTAGCATATACATGAATGGAAGGGAAAATCCAACTAGAACGACTGGTATCGTCATTGTCAATGTTATATGTTTATAATTTGATATCAACGCTTCTGTGAGAAGGGGGCCAAGAGAGTTCGAGAATCTAACCTAAGGGTAAGACTGGATTTAACGATGCTAGTGAGGAACCACATGAGGGTATACCCAGTAGAGGACCCATTTTAATGATTGAGATCAATAGAATTCCTACCAGGTGACAGTGGATTCAGTCAGGGCCATCAAGGCCAACAACGAGTCCCACAGGGCCAGTGGAGCCAAAGGGACAACGAGGATGGCAATGAGGTTCAAGTCTACTAGGTCCGTGAGAAGGATAGCCCGACATGGATAGTGGGGCAAGAGAAAGGGGAATGACACGGAGAGGTGTCTTATGTGTAAAGCATAAGAACAAGTGTGAACCTTATCCAGAGCCAATTGGGGGATAAGGACGGGATGCCCAGTAGGGGCAACAGTTATAAGAAGTCTTTGGTTTGGTTGGGACAAGTGTGCTATATCCAGGAACCATTTGAACCGCGAGTATTATTGGCAATTGAAAGTATAAGTTTTATCCCAGGGGGATTGGGGTCTGTTTTGTATGACACAGACAATAATTGATTATTAGTACTAGATTCGCATGTGAAACAGGTTTAGTGGAGGTATCATTAATAATACTATAGTAGTATATACTCACCATTGATTTAACGAGGATATCTTTATTTCCATCAGAAGGGGAGAAGGTGTGGGCACTGAGAGAATATATTTTATGAGGACAACGCGTTTTGAGAGGTGATATGCAAGGTATGGTTTTATCCTGGGTACGAACTGTTAAGTAATGGTGGGAGGTTACAGCAAGACTATCGTGTTCACTGTACCGGGACATGATGTATATTTTGGGATGACTCACTTAAAAGAGGGTCGAGGTCGCGGTGATATTTTTATGAAGTAGACTTTAGAGAGTACATTTGTCTAATTACATTGGATCCTGGTGTGTAGAGATGTTTACTGATGTGATTCAGGGCATATCGGGTTCACCGTTGAGTGAAGAGTTTTTAGCTCATTGTTGGTTACGTGATGAGAACTTAGTGACAGTGAGAGCATCATATCGTGTGACATCTTAAGAGACATAGGCATAGACGGTTTGATTATTATGTCGGGAGACAAAATTATTGGTATTTTAGCTATGTGCCTTGGATCCATGAATTTCTATAATTTATAATGCTAGGGAGTAGTGAATTGGGGAAAGTTCTTTTAAGCTTCGTTGCAGGATGTTGCACGCATGGACCTTAATAAACATTGGGAGTAGTGAGATGTTGTTGGATGATAGTGCATAGGTTTTAAATGTTAAACTATTGAAACACTTTAAGCTGAGTGCTATTACGACATATGGTCAATGGAGCTGGGACAAGTGAATGGGTGGGGCAATATCGAGAAGAATTAAATTACAAATTGTTGGGTAATCAAGAATAACTATCTAATATAGCCACATCGAGAGTGCGGAGCTGAGATGGATATAAGTATGTTACATATGAGATGTTAGTGATAATTATGCTGGAATGTTTGGGCATGTGGCTCGTCCATGCTTTCCAAGGCGCTGCTGTGAGTCAGCATGGGAGAAGGCGACGGAACTGCACACTTTCATGTTCAGAGCATTGTCCGAGTGACTGGGCAGTGCCTACCAAACAAAGCTTTCATGAAGAGGCTGGGCTGGTTCCTTTTTGGTGCCCACCCTTTATTTATTTAGATGTTGAGGCAAGGCAAACCCCAGGAAAGGTATGATCAGATTTTGTGTTCGCTGTTTCAAGGGATGATTTACTTCTGCTAGTTATCACCTGAAAGAGGGTTTAATCTATATATACGTGTATATATTTTACCGCATATTGTATAATAGAGTTATAATAAAGCGGTTGTATTGTTATATTTAATTTCGAGGAGTAGGGACGTTTACTGATGCTATTCAGGGTGGATAAGGCTCATTATTGAGTGGGGAGACATAGCTCGTGATTAATTCACGCTAAGAAACTAGTGACAGTAAGGGGTGTTGTATTGATGATTTCTTTTGCAACATAAGAGTGAACGGGTAAACTTTTATGTCAGGAGATGGAAATTTGGGTGTACGTGCTATGGACTGGAGCCTAAAATATATCAACGATCGATAATGTTAAGTAGTAGCGTATTAGGGGGGTTCCTTGTTTAAATTTCGCTTGGCGAGACATCCCACACATGAAACTTAGTGCAACGTCGGAAGTGGGGAGATGTGTGGTCATTAGGACATGGGTTTGGTACCGTGGTTATTATACATATACATGTTTACAACCGTGAGTTGAAATTTATATTATGATTTAAGGCTAGTAGAACCGAATAACATTTGTGCAGTTAAGCATGGGTGCAGGGTGTATGGGCGCCCTAGGTAATTAAATTAATTTTAATATATTTTGTGATTAGAAGGGGTAGAGATATATGTAGCGACCTTAGAGGCATGCGAATAGGGAAGTATTCGAGACTGGGAGTACTAGACTCATCCTAATTTTGAGGAGGAAATTACTTTTTAAGGGGCGAAGCATGTGATACCTCTTATTTCCGAGGATATAAAATTTAATTAATTTAGTGATATATTATTTAAATCATCTGGAGGATTTAATTAATTTAGGGAATTAAGATTTAATCAATTCGGGTTATTTTTATAATTTTCATGTGTTGTAAATTGAGGTCGAGGTTTGAGATTTTAGTAAAGTACCTTAGATGATGATTATGAGTGCATGGTTGATTCCGAATAGGTCGAGATAGTCAGAAAAGAGTGTTTGGGGGTAGTAATTGTGTATCAGGGCATTTTTAGGCATAATCGGACTCACACGGGGGTGTTTGGGTCATTTGGGCTTAGCCTATAAGCTTAATTTTAGGATTAGCAATATAAAACCTACATTTTGGAGTTTCTGGCAAACACAACTCAAGAAGAAAACCCTAGTTTTGTAGAGGAGAAAATTGGGAGAAATTGGGATAGCTTTTGGGAACCAAATCAAGAAGAGGGGTGTGTTCTTCGTCAAATCTTCGTCTACATCAAAAGAAATCAGACCCTACGAATTTATTCAGGCAATTAGTTATACTTTCTTTCAATTTAATTGCAGTATTAATGTTCATATCGTAGTGGATGTGATAAAGAAATTCATTTTTGGGAGTGGGCTATTAAATGAAATGGGTTTTGGTGATTTGAGTATATTGTGTAGATTAAAAGTTCAACTGAGGTTATATTATGATTCAGTGTTGTAGGAATCTAAATTTTTGGATGAACCGAGAGGATGTTTGGGTTAATGGGTGATAGAATCAAATTTTGGAAAAATAATTTATTTGGACTCGTGAAAACCCAAATACAGGAATTAAAATTTTTGATGTAAACCGCTGATATTTAACGGTTATGATGAGGATTAAAACCAGTATTAGATCCATGTATTATGTTATTTTTAACTGGGTTAAGGTATGTAAGGATTCTGAAGCTTGAGGTTTATTAATGGCGGAACAGCATCTAGGGAAGACGAAGGGACGCTGGTCTAGACAGGTCGTTCGAACGACCAGTGGAGTCGTTCTAACAATAGTGAAAGTCGTTCGAATGACCCATGGTCTTGTTTGAAAGACGGTGGGTATTTTGATTACCATCGTCTACCTGAGTTCTTTTCTTGGGATTTTATTTTAAGGATTTAATTGAGTGAATATTAAAGGGAGAAAGTACTTAGGGCCTTGGGAGGTAGATTTTAAGATATATTTTATTTAGATATAATGCCAATATAAATAACTGGAATTGGGTGAAGTAAATTAAAAAGGTTAATGTACGAACCAAGTTAGGGAGCTCGAGCATTTTGGTTAAGTGACACCACTTGGATAAAATAAATTAAGGTGAAACTTAATAAATAAAGGGTCGGGGTTTTGACTCGAATATCTTTAAGCTAGTGCGACGGGGGTTAGGCATGGAATAACGAGTTTAATTTTTTATAGATATATATAATATATTTTGTAATATTAAATTTCAAGAGACTTGTTAACCTTAATAGTGGAATTTTGTGTAACAAATTCTAAGGGGTAAAGATATGGCCGAAAGAGTGAGTCTGGGTATCGTAGTTGGGTGACACTACTTAAATAACAAAATAATTATTGTATGATTAGCTAAATTACAAGTCGAGATTTAGACTTGGGTATTTTAGGCTAGTGCTAAGGGTGTTAGGCATGGGTTAGCGGGTTAGTGTAGTGTTGTAGAAAGAGGGGGTTCAGTTTGGGTCTCGAGAGGTTTTTAGGCCTAACCGGAAATCCGGGAAGGCATTTTGGTAATTTCCAATTTTAGGCCTTAATTAATGACGATAATTGAGAGGTTATATCTTATGGAAGTGGGAGACCTCGAGGGTTAGAAACAGAGGAGTTGCAGAGGGGCTAAGGAAGAGAGAAGGTTTCCAAGGAGCAGGACCACCAACCCTACACCATTCTCACCAATTCCACCACCAACGAGTAAATCGGGAACAAGGAACGGTATCATACCTAACATCTTTTATAATTCAAACTTTCATTATTAACGCAAGTATCTAACTTGTTGTTCTTTAGTTGATAACACATTCGTGCTAGTGTAGGAGATAATGATTTTATATATTCATGATAGTTAAATGATGTTTGGGGAGATATATATTGAATTTATGAGTAAAAACCATGTTAGGACAACCCTATTGATATATGTAGATGATTAAGTATGAAAATGATGTCCAGTAGAGTTTGAATTCTAAAAAAATTAGAAAGATATTGATGATGATGATAAAAATATGGTTCTTGATGAATTAGCTTGAATTAAACCCTTTAATTGATGGCCCTTGATGAATTTTTTTATGTTTTTGGTTAGAAATCATATATGTAGGATAATACAACTTCTGGTTTGATTGTTGGGAGTTTACGGACAAATTAATAGAGGTTTTGACGATTTCAGTTGATGAAACCCGTAGGTAAAGAATTACAGAAACTGGGCTAAGAACTTCTCGATCGATCGACTGGATCGATCAGTCGACCCTTTTCATCGATCGATCGATTACTCCTGGAATTTGACTCTTATTTCCTTTTAAAATGTTAATCTAACGCAAATGTTTAAGGACCCTTAGACATAAATTAAATATCATAATGGAACTTGAGAGGGACCAGTTGGGTTGTGGACAAGGTCCGGGTAGTACGATTTCATATGGAATTGAATCGTAGGGTTACGAGGGTATAAAATGAGCTATAATGGTGTGTGTGATAGATTAGGGATTATGCAAGTCGTTGATGATGTAGAATAGTAGGGTAGAGAGGGTACACTTTCTGCTTTGACATTTATTAAACTGTGCACTTCGAGAATCGAGAAGTACTCGCAAATTTACGATAATTGAGAAAATAAAAAAAATGAATTTACTACGTAGGATTCGGGCGTTATGTGCCATGTATTGTTAGAATATGTTATGGGTCATAGTTATGCCTATCTGAATAATGCAAAATATATATGTGAGTGTAATTATATTTATAGTATGTGAAAATTTGTGTTTAATCATACCCGCACTACTTGCTATCACGGACGTTTTCGCGCTGAGACAGTCTTATCTCGATCTGACCTTTATGGGGGATAATGACTTGTACCCTAGAACATAGGATCCTTGGTAATGATATTTGATAATGATAGTCAGACGGCCCTAAGAAACGTGAGGGTATGTCCTGACCTCTTAGTGACTTGGAACTATGCTTCACCTCCAATATGTGTGTTTTGTGGTAATACAGTTCGAGAGTGATTCCAAACTAGTACTCCCTTTTATACGAGAGATATGGGGACTTGATAGCAGAGTATGCCATCTCCATAGATTTATGTGGGATGCCCTATTAGTATATATATTATGAATGATAAATACATATATACCTTCGATTAATCTACTGTGATTGTAAGTAGATATAATTGAATAATTAATATTAAATGAATTAAGTGGTTGCAAACTTAAGACTGTATCATGATGTATATAGATGACTAGATAAATTCGTAAGAAACGTTATCGTATATAAATGTTAGTGCTGTAATCGCACAAATTAGTATCGATAAGGGAAGATTGGGTTAGAATAATTAACTGGGTTATCTTTATCTAGATTAATTCGGCAGTACGTTAGCTGTGCATACTAGTTGAGAGGTGAGAATTCTCAAGTGAGTGTCGACGTACTAACTTGTATGTAATATCAAATGGTAAGAATTTGATATACTCGCTAAACTACTTTCAAAGCAATTTTACACATGTGCTCTGACCCGTTTCCTGTCATCTTTTCTTTGTCTTGTATATATATATATATATATATGTGTGTATGTGTGTGTGTGTGTGTGTGTGTGTGTGTGTATGTATTACAGGTGCCCAGGCACAGGGGCATCAGGCTTAGATATTTGGACTGTTGATGTGCTACAGCTAGTGTGGAAGTTGCAAGTCCTTGTAGTATACGACTTCATCATTGGCTTCTCAGTCTTTTATTTAGTCATTATTAGATAGGGCATGTGTTGCCCATTTCCAGTTTTTATCTAGTTTAAAGAGATTTGTACTATTTATTTATTTCAGTATTCTGTTTTAGTTGGGATTACTTTTGAATATTACATTGTCCTTCGATTTGGGTTATTTTATATGGATGATTTATCTAGCATGTTTATTCCACTTGTATGGTTTGGTATTCAACATTATTATATGTGTTCATGAAAATGTTTTCATATATTCTATCATAACAATATGACTTAATTTATAAAATTAAATGTTCTGACAGTTAGCTTAATTATTTATTAGGTCATTAATAAAGAAAAAGTTATTTTTCGACGGTGATGCTAAGAATGAACCCACATGACACTTTGATTTAATTTAATAAATAATTGATCAGACGGTATTTAATTAGGCGGGGTGTCACAATTCCTTACTCCTTTTATGTAGAAACTAGATCACTCGATCGAGTGGGAAGAGATGTATGATGAGGCCCTCCATTGACCTGAACATACCACCTTCGTGGTACCAATCGAATCCACAAGGTGGGATGGATTAACCTGTGAGGTACATCTATTTTCCCTCACAAATTCAAAAGCAATATTTACGCCCAATAACTTGCTATTTAAAGCATATTTTGAGTTCTTTCTTCAAAAATCGTGGGGGCACCGCATTTGTAAGTGTCTAGATAGAGGAACCCATAGTCAGAACTCCCCGATTCCCTAGCCCCGTAGTACGGATGAGCGAAAGGTATTGATAAATCAAAGCACATAATCACATTACTTGGAGGTATCGAATTCTTCGCCAACTATTACCTCAAAATTCATGTTTTCAATAAATATGCTAGAGTGGAACTTTTTTATGTGAGAATTTTGGAAAAAATAATTTTTTTATCTATAACTAAAGACTCCAAACCCTAATTTTCACCCAACTAGTTTGAGATCCAAGAATCAATATTTGTATGCTTTGAGATCTCCTATTAGTGCACGAAGTTTATGTTTTCTCATCATCGTGATTGAGAAAAGTTTCATGTGGTGGATTCTGTTCTCATTTATAATTTTGATACGGTGGACTTCGTATTGTGTGATAATTATTACGCCTAGATTTGTGGACACAAAAGCATGTATGGACTCACACATTGTGACAGTGCATAGGTGTAATCTTATGTGTAGCCATGAAGAAGGTTAAAAGAAGAAAGAGCATCAAGTCCTATGAGGGATTCAAGTCATTATGTAAGTTTTCTATCGTGTCCTTTTATAATTCTTGACATAGTGAATTGCATTAGCCGAGACATCCGAGGTTTTTTCCATATATATTTTCCTCATACATGGAGCATTGCGTGATTGATTTATTTTATCTTGTTATACTCACATACATGCATGCTTTAGGTAAATAAAAGTTGGTTAATCATTTAACATAACTTTCATTTAATCGGTGATAAGTTCAAATTGGGATAATTTATTTAAGTTTAACTTCATTTGAAAAAATTCAAAATAATGGTATTTGTGTTTTGGACCATCCATATTAGATCCTTATAGTAGTCTTAAGTCGTGTCAGAGCGGGCTTCACTAAGTTATTATGTTGGTCCGTGTTTAGTATTATCTTATGGTGGTTTATGTATCATTCTCTCTCATATTTGTTTTGTTTCTCTTAATAGATCGTCGTAATGATAAGTTATCCGATGTGTTTAGTGATGATGACGATTTTGATTATCGAAAGGGGTTTAATAAGATTCACAATTGTGCTGAAAAATTAATTCATTTGAATTTGAGGTTTACAAAAGGAGTTAAAGTTCTTGAAAAATGATTTTTTTCTTAAAATATGAAATTAAATTTTTACGAACTTTCAAACTCAAAGAGATGTCATTTGTGAGAAGCTCAAGGACATGAAATGTGACTTTAATAATTTATAAGTGTCCAAGAAAGATAATGATTATAGAGTCCGAGTTTTAGGTAATGAATTAAAGGAATCTCAAATGTTTAAAAGCAGGGTTAATAAATGTTATGTTTAAGAAAATGAAAAATTATCTGAGGGCTTAAGGGCACATGAAAAGACTCCTAAATAAGTTCACTTATATTGAGGGGGAGCGAGATAAACTTCTAGGTATTATTGAAATTTTGAAGAGGGAATCCCTAATATTTGACGAGTTTAAATCTTTTCTTGAGCATAGAGTTTTGAAGTTAGAAGATGATTTAAGATACTCAAGTAGTGATGATGTTGTCTTTGATTATTCAAATGCTCCCATGGTCCAAGCCAAGACCAATGTTCGTTTTAGAGTGTCAACTACTTCCAAAGACGTTAGACAAGGTCAATTAATAGGTAACATTCATCTTGTTTACACATTTTTGCATTGCAGTAGAAAGTGTCATCTTATAGCATTTTGTTATGATCTTAGAAGAGGTCTAAGAAAGTCTAGATATCTTGTCACCATGGTTACCAAAACCTGAGGTGTTAAGTATTCATCTATTTGGGTTATGAAATCAATTTTGGAGACATTGACTGTTAGACTACTTGATTCTCGCATGCTTACACACGATTCATCTCATGCTACATCTTATGGTTGATTATGTTTGGATGTTTTCATACACTAGATTTTATGGTTCATGCTATATGTTATTTCTATTTTATGATGTTTTAGTCTTTTGTATTTTGATTTTTATTTTATTAGGTCTTGTTTGAAAATACAAAAAAAATCATTTGTCTTTTAAGTTTAGTTTTCAGTGGGAAATCCTGGTATGGGAGGAGCAGGGGGTATTCTTAGAAATTGTAAAGGTGAAATTGTGTGGGCTTTTTCTAGCAATCTGGGACAGGTATCTAATATTGAAGCTGAAGTTTTGGCATTGTACAAAGGCATCTCATATTACAGAGACTTGAAAGACTATGTTGTGGAGATTGAAAGTGATTCTAAGATTGTGGTTGATATTCTTAAAGGTAGAGTGAGATGCCCGTGGAGGGTTAGATGGCATATTGATAAGATAACATCTATGTTGACTGACTATACCTTCTCATTGCGACACATATATAGAGAAGCGAACTATGTGGCTGATTATTTGGCCAAATTGGGTAGCAAAGAATCTTTTAATATGTTTTCTTTCCATACGTCTGACTTTCCTAAACACCTGGTAGGATTTGTTAGAGTGGATAGGTGGGGTTTACCATCAATCAGACAGGGCTAGATGCCTTTGGGGTATCTCCTCCTTTTGGAGGCTTGTAAGTTCTCAGTTCCTTTTAATCATGTCCTAAATTTTGTAGTTGCCACGAGTGAGGCGTTTTCACTCCTATATATTGGATAGTTTAAAAAAAAAAAAAAAAAAAATTAGGGAAAAAAAAAAAAAAAAAAAAAAAAAAAAAAGTGGTGTCATTATTTTGAAAAATGATTAATTACTCAAAAAGATTTTTTTTATATATAGTTTACTTTTACACATTTTGTGGGGTATATCATTGTGTTTGAATCCACTTCATTGCACACATCCATATGGATAGGACATTTGACTATGACTATAAATGCTTAGGATTGTCCTTAGTCATTCTTGCATAGAGCAGTTCAAAATTGATTTTCTTATTTAATGGATTCACCTTCCATATGACTAAGCACACACTTTGCATGCATCTTTTGAATTATAACTTCATATGTTACATGAGTTAAAAATATAAGTGTGCACTGGAAAAGGATACAAAAGGAGAAATATCCTTTGCATGAAAGGCCGTCGTTGGCAAACGTCTAAAATAAAATAGAGGCAAAGAAATGAAAAATATTACCAAGGCCAATTTTTAGAGATAATTCTTCAAATGCGGATGTCTTCAAACTATGAAAGTGAAAAAATAATAATTTTTTATTTATTTTAAGGATTGTTAATTGAAGATCATTGGGTTTGCACAATGATGCCTACTTAAGCCTAACTATCATAATGTTATTGATTCGAGAATCATTAAGATTTATAGGCTACTGTACATTGTGTATGTCAGTTCATTATGAATTCCTTATTTGTCACCATGACGCTAACCCAAAGTTTATAACTTTTTTGGTCAAATAGATCTCCTTGAACAAGTTTTAAGTAATTGGGTCATGATTCCTTTGTTTCTAGTTCACGCCATTTCATTTCGTAGCACGTTGAGTTTGGACACGTTGATACAAGATGATTATATAATACTTATGACTTGTCTTCCTGTTTGTAGTTTATATATATATATATATATATATATATATATATATATATATATATATATATATATATATATATATATATATATATACAGAAAGGATCTCATGCATACCCAGTTTGCATACCCTCCGTGCGGACCATTTTTTTAAAATAGTAAAAAAAATAATTTCGGGCTGATTTTTTTTTATAGTTTCTAAACATTTCAATAGGATCATAAAAAAAATTCAACTCAAAATGAATTTTTTTGCTATTTTAAAAAAATCGGTCAAACTTTGTCAGTTTTTAAGTTGTTTTTAAGTTGTTAAAAAGTGACAAAGTTTGACCGATTTTTTTAAAATAGCAAAAAAAATCATTTTGAGTTGAATTTTTTTTTATGGTCCTATTGAAATGTTTAGAAACTATAAAAAAAAAATTACATCAAAAATATTTTTTTTATTATTTTATCAAAATTGGTCCGCGCCAGCGGTATGCAAATTGGGGTATGCATGAGAACCGCTCTCTCTCTATATATATATGTGTGTGTGTGTGTGTGTGTGCGTCATTTGTTCTTATGCACGTTTATATATATGGCATGTTTTGTTTTAAGTCTTTGCATTTACATTTGATCCATATATGACATTTGTTATGTCTTCAGTTTCAAATTGGTATGTTATATGTTCCTATTGGTATCTTTAGTTACTTGGCTCATTGGCATCTTATGGTTATACTTTTACATCATAAATGTTGTCATTTGTTTATTGTTGGTATTATTTATGAGTGTGTTTGTCGTTACTAGAAACAATTTACACCTTTGCTTGATATACTTGATTTCCTCTATGTTTATATGTTTTTACATTACGGGGGAGAATGGGTTTATAGTGTACAACTTATTCTTTGTATATTCATAAACACAAAAGATTGAGAAATGGTATCTAACTCTTTAAATCAAGGGGATACTTTTACCTTAAGGGGAAACGTCATATCTAAGATGGATATTGTTATATAATAGGGGAGAGTTTATTTATATGAAAATTTATATTTTTATATATTCTAGTTGCATTTGAAACGTATTTTTAACTGTCCAGGTTTGCAATGATGTAGAAAAGTTTATACAAGAACAAAGTTACTCAATCGATGTCTATCACATATTTGTACTTTTTTCTTTTCTGGTTGGGGATTGAATCTTTTAGACAACTTGATGGACCACAATTTTTTTGTGTGTTTTGTCCCGAAATAGCCAAAATGGGAGATTTGTTAGGATAAATTTATGAATTAAGTCAATTTGTATGTTTCGTCTTAATTTTGTTTGCACAAAATCTTTGAGGTATTGGTTAGGACTTGATTTGGTTCGCCCTTTAAAAGTCTATAATGTGCTTCATTGAAGACCGTAGCCTATAAGTTAGAGAATTTATGTCAACATGCAATATTTCGTGCCATATTTCATCTTCAATGTTCAAGGATCTCGTATGGTATGAATGTATATTATTTTGATCCTTGGATTTTATGTTGGGTTTTATTTTGTCTTATTGGAGGCTTGTTGTCACAAAGCGAGTTTTGAAAGAAAAAATCATTTTTATTTTAAATTCGTTCGAATGATATTGTTAAGTTCGTTCGAACGAGTTAGTGAATGCCATTACAATGACCTTCAACCGAGTTTCATCTGTTTGTCATCAGAATCTCATTCGAAGCTCTTCCAAAATTTGTTAAAACGGTATATGCTAGTTCAATTGAATGATATAGTTTTGTGTTCGAATGAGATTAGTGACTTCATTCAAATGAACCTACTGTTTTCATTTGAATGGGATTCCACCAACTTGAAATTCTTTTATTCTATAAATAGGCATGCCTAGAACTTTTTATGTGATAATTTTTGAAAAAATCAATTTTCTATCTATAACCAAAAGCCTCCAAACCCTAGTTTTTACCCAACTAGTTTGAGATCTAAGATTGAATCTTTATATGCTTTAAGATCTGATGTTTGTGCACCAAGTTTAGGTTTTCTCATCATCTTAACAGATAAGAGTTTCGTGTGGTAGATTTTGTACTCATTTGTGGTTTCGATACAGGAGATTATGTATTGTGTGATGGTTGTGGAGCTACCGAAGGTCAAAGGAACAAAGAGAATCAAGGCTTGAGAGGGAGTCTAGTCATTGTTTAAGTCTTATGTCGTGTCCTTTTGTATTTCTTAACATAGTTAATTGCGTTGGTTAAGTCTTCCGAGATTTTTCTATTTGGGTTTCCCTCATACATCGGGTGTTGTATGATTAAATTATTTTATCTTACTATACTCACATAGATGTATGTTTTAGGTAAACATAAAATTGATTAATAGTTTAACATAACTTTCATTTTATCGGTACTAAGTTCTAGCTGGATTAATTTGTTTATGTTAAACTTAATTTCAAAAATTCAAAATAGTGTTGTTTGTGTTTACACCATCCATATTATATCCCTATAGGAGTCTTACTAACTTATAAAGGTGACACACGTGTCCCATATCTCTTAATATTATAAGCCTATAAATATCAATTTGATAGCCTCAAGAAAGGCATGAGATATTATTACACTATTATGCTGCCAAATTGGAGGAAGAGAGCTTGTATTCAAACTGTATTTCTCAGGGATATTACTAACTAAAAGAATATAAATCATGTCACATGTGGATGTAGACACCAAGTTGGTTTGAACCACATAAATTCAGGTCATGTTCTTTCTCTCTTAGATCTTTTCTTCATATTCATGCTTGATCTTTAGTATTTCATCTCATAATTGTTAGATTACTAGTTAAAGTAGCACAATTTATCTCAAGCCATCCTAAAAACAGTTTCTAGCAACAACAATGGGATTTAAGGAATTCCTTAAAGATGTGGTGTGATCAAAATCCCTTTGATTCGATTGGGATTAATAAAACTTGAGAATACATATGGGCTTTAAGAAAGATCCTATACTAGATGGTGTAATCTTTATCCTTAAGATTGAATGTGGGATTCGACGAAGCCCATGAACTGGTGGTGGGTTCAAAAGACATCAAATTGAAGGCGGGCTTTTAGAAATCCACCGAAGTGGGATGATATTCTAAGGATGTTAATTAGAATAGGTATGATAAGTCTTTGAGGAACAATAAGGGAGTTGATCAAGACTTTAAGATGAATGGTGGTTTTAGAAGACCTGATACTAAAAGCGATATTGATTAGTCCCAAATAATGGGGAATCATTTAGAAACCTCGAGGTTAAAGGAGGGTTTTAAGTAAGACCCTAAGATAGGGTGGGCCCATATCCATTATTTTTAGTGGTCCTAAAAATTCTTAAGGAATAAAAGGGTTTAGGCTTAACAAGCCCCTAAATGGCGGCCCCATCTAGGCTTAACAAGAATTGACAACAAATGTAGGCTTTGAGTAAGCCTCTAATTATATGTGGGCTCGGAGGGCATTGGTCCAATTAGGCTTACAAAACATGAGAATGCATGTGAGATTTGGGAAATCCCTTGAAGTGATGGTGATCTTCGAATCCCATTAGTTAAGTTACTGATATGTATCTTAAAAAAGGTTTCAATCGGCATGAACCTATGAATAATTTGTTTAGTGTTGATATGATTAAGAGATTTTTTATGGACAATGGTGTTTGGGGAGAGTTAGAATGGATCATTCTATGCAATATTGTATCTTACTTAGAGGTTGTGTATGTGAGATAAAAGGTCCATCTCTAGAGAGATGTTGGGTGGGTAGCTCATCTTTTAGAGGATTTTTGATAATCTTCCTTCTTGTTGATCTAATATATCGGTGTTTCCCAATAGAAAACAATAGATTTCATATCCCCAAGGGAAATGGGGGATGCAACCATGAATTAATTTTGAAAGTTTTCATATATAAGAATATGACTCAATGAGGAGTAAAACAGATAAAAGTTTTTTCTTTTTTCTTTTGTACATTTATAATGCTTTTTGTTATTAAACGTGGTAGTGTCTTTTTTAGTTAACACGGGAAAAAGTATTCAGTTCGGATACAATGGGTGAGTTCTTTGTTATTTTTCAAAAAGTTCAGGAAGGTCGGTTTAAGGCATGGCCTCATCAATATAAAAATTCGTTGGGGTAATCCAATATTGGGGAACTCTATTTTGGTATCTTTTTACTATATTGTAATACTAAACCTCTCGTTAAAAGGTGAGTGGCAATTAGCCTAAATTCTTGATGATCTTTAAATAACCTCTAGCCATCTGACAATTTTGAAAAAGTTGTTATAAATTAAAACTCGATATGAACCAATTTCGATTGTGAAAAAGGCATATCCTATTAGTTTTTTACCTATTTTCCAAAGGATATGCGACTCAGTTAAGGTCGGGTATCTTTTCATTACCATGGATCATGATATACCGAGCGCAATTTGAAGTAGTGGCTTTTGAGGTACGTGTGAAACCAATTTACACCCGCACTTAATAGTTATAAATCGTGTTCAATATACCATGAGTTCAATTGGATAACACCAAGGACCTTGGAATCCTGAACCGACTGATGATGTTCATCAATGCAAACAAATCTACATTAAATTATCTGAAGTGAGTTAGTTGCTTGAACTCTATAAACTTGGTGATGTAGTCAGTTGTCATAATTAGGAATTTTAATATTTATGATCCCTTAATAGTGGGTTGACTATGTCTGTTCCCCACTGTGAAATAGTCCAAGGACTATTTAAAAGGTTTAGGACCCGTTTGATTCTGTATTCAGAAAACTCGATTTAAACACTATTTTTAAATACAGTTTTCGAGTTCGGTTTTTTGTGTTTATAAATAATGGTGCTCGTTTGGTAAACTTGTTTTTTAAATGCAGTTTTTTTAAAATTTGACAAAATTGACAAACATGCATATTTATATTATACATGTGTGTGTGTGTGTGTGTATATATATATATATACACACACACACACACACAAAGACAAACACAATATTTCTCTTGTGCGGACCAGTCCGAATTTTAAGAATGCGGACCGGACATGTGTCACCTGGCGGTGACCTAGAAATTATCAGCTAAATTATAGGCACACTGTCTCTCTTTTTTGGGCTCACCGTCTGGTGACATATGTCTAGTCTGCACTCTTAAAATATGGAAACTCGTCCGCACAAAGGTAGATATATATATATATATTACATGTATAATTCATAATAAAATTATATACTTACATTAATTGTTAATATTTTTTAATACATATGTACTATATGTATAATTTATATTATTCCATATATTAATAATACCAATATAAAACTACATATAAGTATCGTATATCAATTGATAATATTATTTAACATATGGATCTTAGTATATTATATAATTTAATAGTATAAATATACGTAATTTTTTGTACATGCACGTATATATTTTTTATTTATAATAATTATGCACATATTAATGTATTATGTATGTATATTATAAATTAAGGTATATATGTATTAAAATATTAAGAATGAATAATTTTGAGTTGAAAAATAAAAAAATAGAAGTTATAAAACACTATTTTGCTGTTTTCTGAAAAACTTGATTATAACACATAAATATTATAATTCATTATTTAACAACAGGTTGCCAAACGCAATTTTTTATCAGAATTTTATTTAAACACAAAAAATAGTATTATAGTTACAAACCAAACAGGCCGTTAGATATCCAAATAGTTATCTCATGATGATCACGAACTGTTGGCACTTAGCACATTATTGTGTATACTTCACTTCTTCCTCCTCCATATATATTACCACCAATAGCCCTACTGTTGTTTCAGCAATAATTTAAGTGCAAAAATGAAAGGAATGAAATTACCCAATGACATGCAGAAAAATGAGACAGAAAGAATAAGAAACCCGGGTGGATGAACGGTCTATATAATTGATGAGTCGTGGATAATGTCGCTCTCTTTAAGGTGTTTCGCGGCTCTGCCCAAAATTTGCCAACAGTCTCAATAGCCTCCTCACCCCCAGGATAAAACAGCCTCCAAGAAAATACATATTGGTAGCACAATTCAATCCGTTCAATTAACACCCATTCAATTATATATATCGCTCGAATCTGAAACTATAATTAATCTGGGGTACGATTAATCATTTATGTGATGTGATAATTATTCAATGGAAGAATAATTATTTCTGTTTCTGTGTGGAGAGGAATTCTTTTTTATAGCAGGAGTTTTTTTTTCTGATAACTGTCTAAAAAACGGAGGTGTTAACCTCCTTTTATTGCGAAAAAATTATTAACGTTAATGGGGAAAAATGTGGGTCAAGTGGGAGAGAAAATTTCGAAAAACGTTTTGAGTAGGAGGAATTTTTCAACTGTTAATAACAACGTTTTTATTCCAGAAAAAATTACCGTTAATAATTAATTTTAAGCCCAAAAAACCGTCACTTTATTTGTCCAAAAAATTATTTCTTAATGAGCCCAAGCCCAAGACCTAAGACCCAGGACCCGAAAATGGGCACTGGCCAGGTCGGCCGGACGGCGACGACGACACGCGAGTGTGTGTGACCTGGCCCAATAAGCCCCCCACCCATACACACAAAATATTGAATGCCCAAAGGGCTTACCCTTTAGACTCATAAAAAGGGTATATTAACACACCCCATATTCCCCAACTCACCGACGTGAGACAAGTGTTTAAAAGCATTCTTCAATACTTTGCACTCACGCAGCTGTTAGATAGCTGTGTTCCAATAATCCCCCACTTGCAAAATTTGAAGACATTTTTATCGAGCAATAATTCATAGAATTGTGCATAAGTAAAGGTGTCTTTAGACTTGAACCTTTATGTAGTAAAGATGATTCAGAATATACTAGAGTAACCGTAGTTTTGAACTCTATCTCTGACAACATCCCACACACAACCCTACTTGGGTGTAATTCAAATATCCAGCACGTTACGGCCATGTGCTTATATCCCAGTATAGTGAATGCTCTAGGAATTTACCCAAAATATCCATATGAAGCGGCCACACTTCCATACTCACATAGGTGAGTCTATCAAGAGTACTCCTGTAGCTAGGTACCCCACTCAAAATAGAGCTATAGATCTCATTAAGAGTTAAAATAACTCATCATTTACTCGCTTCAGGATATCATGCTCCATAGGGATGGACTCAGAGTAAAACCCCGTTCTATATTAATTAATAATAGCATGATTCAACCCATATCACTTGTGACATGTTATTACCCTTTGAATATATTTCTTGGGATCTCTAGTCTATATGTTGGGTTACCATCACAAGTGACTCATGTATCCAAGGGCTTTAGTCCCATCCCTTTCGAGGTGTTTCACACCTTCTCCCTATCTAGTCCTTTCGTCAAAGGATCAGCTAAGTTCTGTTCAGACCGTATATGATCCACCCTCACAACACCTGTAGAAATAAATTCTCTAACAGTGCTATGTTTACGATGTATTTATCGTTTCTTACCGTTATAATAACGGTTCTCAACTTTTGCAATAGCCGCGGTACTATCACAATGAATCAAAACGACTGGTATCGGTCTTTCCCACAACGGGATATCTGACAGGATGTTTCTTAACCAACCTGCCTCTTCACTAGCAGTAATTAGCGCTATCATCTCAGACTCCATAGTGGATTGAGCCAAAATAGTTTGTTTCTTAGATTTCTAAGAAACTGCACCACCAGGGATGCTAAATATATATCCACTAGTAGCCTTAGAATCATCAGATAGGGTGTTGCAATCAGCATCACTAAATCCTTCAAGGACAGCGGGATGCTTATTATAGTGTAATCTGAGGTTCATCGTCCTTTTAAGGTACCGCATGATCCTCTCAATAGCATGTCAATGCTCCATACTAGGTCTACTGGTAAATCAACATAGTACTCCCACAGCATAAGCTATGTTAGGTCTAGTGCAATCTGTAGCATAGCGTAAGCTACCTATAATACTTGCATAAGTATTTTTATTTACACTGTCGCCAGTGTTCTTAAATAACTTTACACTAGGATCAAATGGAGTAGTAGCAGGTTTACAGTCAAAGTAATTGTATTTATTTAGAACTTTCTCAATGTAATGAGATTGATCCAAAGAAAGTCCCTTTTCTGACCTAGGAATATTAATTCCCAATATTACACTAGCTTCACCCAAATCCTTCATATCAAAATTGGCACATAATAATGATTTAACATTTTCTACGGCATGAATATTAGAACCAAATATAAGCAAGTCATCAACATAAAGACATATGATAGTGCAAATGTTATCTGCATATTTATAATAAATGCATTTGTCACTTTCATTTATTTTAAACCCATTGGAGATGACTAGGCTATCAAATTTATCATGCCATTGTTTAAGTGTCTGTTTGAGTCCATAAAGAGATTTATCTAATTTACATAATTTATTTTCTTGACCGTGTATAATAAAACCTTCAGGTTGATCCATATAAATCTATTCTTCTAATTCTCCATTTAAAAATGCAGTTTTAACATCCATTTGGTGTACAATTAAATCATTTAAGGCAGCTATAGCAAATAGTACACGTATAAACTTTATTCTAGTCACACGTGAAAATGTATCAAAAAATTCTACGTTTTCTATTTGTCTAAAACCTTTGGCAACAAGACATGCCTTATATTTTTCAACAGTGCCATCAGGTTTGAATTTCTTTTTAAGAATCCATTTACACCCAATTGTTTTACACCCAGTAGGAAGGTCTACTAAATGGCAAGTTTTATTTGTTTCCAAAGAATCCATTTCATCAATAATAACCTCTTGCCATAAATCGACATCTAATGAAGATAAATCTTCTTGTATAGTGTTAGGATCCTCCTCTAAAGTGTAAACATAAAAGTCGGGACCAAATCTTTTTCCACACGAGCCCTTGTACTTTTTCGAATTTCTAAAATGGATTCATTATTTTCTTTATTTTTATTTAAAGAAATATTAGTGGATGACTCGCCCCAACTATTTCTCAATTTAAAAGGAAATTTATCTTCATAAAAATCGACGTCATTTGATTCAATAATTACTTGATTTGTCAAGTCATAAAAACAATATGCTTTGCTATTAATTGCATATCCTATAAAGGCACATTCATATGCTCTACTCGTGAATTTAGATATTTTAGGATCGGATATACGTACATAGGCTAAACACCCCCACGTTCTAAAGTATGACACGTTGGGCTTAATATTTTTTCAAATTTCGTAAGGAGATATTTTCATTTTAGTCTTAGGAATTCTATTAAGTACGTGACACACAGTCAAAATAATTTCAGCCCACCAATGTGAGGCAGCCCCTGAATTTAATAAAATAGCCACAACTATAATTCAGTTAATGTCATATTTTTTCTTTCGGCTTTACCATTTATTTCGGGCGAATAAGGGACAGTTTTTTCATGAATAATGTCGTGGGTTTTATAAAATTCAATAAATGGTCCAGAATCATATTCGGTGCCTCTATCACTATGTAACCTTTTTATTTTTCGATTAAATTGATTTTCAATTTCATTTAGGAAAATTTTAAACATGTCAAACGCTTCACTTTTATTTTTCATTAAATATACAAATGAATAATCAGAACAATCATCAATAAAAGTTATAAAATAATGTTTACCATTTCTAGTTGTAACACCATTCAATTCACATATATCTGAATGAATTAAATCAAGTGGTTCAGATTCTCTAAAAACAGATTTATGTGGTGTCTTAGTGATTTTTGCTTGACTACACCATTCACATTTTTCAAAATCATTTAATGATAATTCTAGAATTAATCCTAAAGTGGTCATATTTTATCAAGTCGTTTATTAACATGATAAAGCTTAGCATGCCAAATATTAAATGAACAAGCAATATAAGTAGAAGGAGAAATTTTATTTATAGCATCAACATTCAATTTAAACATCCCATCAATGGCATAACCTTTGCCTACAAAAATTCCATTTTTATTAAAGTAAATAAATCAGCACAAATAGTTTGAGTAAAGCCAGCTTTGTTGATAAGATAACCCGAAACCAAATTTTTCCTTATCTCGGGAGTGTGAAGAACATCTTTGAGGATAACAGTCTTTCCCAAAGTGAACTTTAATTCCACATTTCCAGTACCAGCAACCTCAGTGGAGTGAGAATCACCCAACAACACCTTCTTATCTGCAGTCTCAGAATAAGTCTTAAACAGACTACGGCCATAACAGATATGGCAGGAAGCGCCAGTATCCAACCACCGCCCTTCGGCACCGCTAACCATGTTGATTTCTGAAATCATAGCACATAAGCCCTCTTCGGTCAAATTCTCTTGTGCTTGTGGTACATTGCGACATTTGCGAGCCATATGGCCAGACTTGCCACACTTGAAATAGAGAAACTGTCCCGAGTTGCTAGACTGTCCATTTTCAGGGTTCTTATCCTTATTCTGAGTCTAAGTCTGCTTTTCAAAATTCTTGTTGTGGCTCTTTTTCTGATTTTTCATATTTTTTTCATTTGCCTTTAAAACAACTGGAGTGTGGTTCTTTTTTTTATTTTTGTTGTTAGACACAACAAGAATTTCATCTTTATAGTCCTGTTTTCGGGATTCCTCCTCAATTCTCAATTTAGTAATGAGTGACTCTAGTGAAAATTCTTTAGACTTATGCCTCAAAATATTTTTAAACTCTTTAAACAGTGGAGGCAATTTATCAATAATTAGAGCCACCTGAAATTGTTCATCTAAAGCCATGCCCTCGGAAATAATTTCATGGGCAATCATTTGTAAATCATGGATTTGAGCAACAACAAATTTGTCATCCGTCATTTGAAATTTCAAATAACGGCTGACGGCATATTTTTTAAACAGTGCATCCCAAACATCTTTTGCAGTTTTATAATTGGCATAATAGTCATAAAATTCGTCACTTAGAGCATTCAAAATATAATTCTTGCACAGAAAATCATTTTCCTCCCAAGTTCTAATTGTTTTGCTTTTCTCAACAGTAGGTGGAGTATTTAGTACGAGTTTGTCAAATTGAACACAACATGCGACTTTTTTCGTAGTTAAATAATATAGCAATTTTTTGCTTCAGCGTTTAAAATGGGTGCCTTCATATTTGAAAGGCTTATTAAGGTTGCTAGAGTTAATTTCGCCCATGGCAGAATAGGGTGCACCTTAAAATTATTGTTTTAGCAGTAATTTAAGTGCAAAAATGAAATGAACGAAATTATCCAATGACGTGCAGAAAATCGAGACAGAAAGAATAAGAACCCCGGCTCGATGAACAGTCTATATAATGGCTGAGTCGCGGACAATGTCGCTCTCTTTAGGGTGTTTCGCAGCTCTTCCCAAATTATACCGACAGTCTCAATAGCCTCGTCACCCCCAGGATAAAATCGCCTCCAAGAAAATACGAATTGGTAGCACAATCCAATTCGTTCAATCAACACCCATTCAGTTATATATATTGCTCGAATCTGAAACTATAATTAATCTTGGGTACGATTAATCATTTATGTGATGTGATAATTATTCAATGGAAGAATAATTATTTCCGTTTCTGTGTGGAGAGGAATTTTTTTTTTGTAGTAGGAAGTTTTTTTTTTTGCTTTCTGAGAACTGTCTAAAAAACGGGGGTGTTAACCTCCTTTTATTGCGAAAAAATTCTTAACGTTAATGGGCAAAAACGTGGGTCAAGTGAGAGAGAAAATTTCGAAAAACATTTTTAGTAGGAGGAATTTTTCAACTGTTAATAACCAAGTTTTTATTCCAGAAAAAAAATACCGTTAATAATTAATTTTAAGCCCCAAAAGCCCAAGCCTAAGATCGAGGCCGGACGGTCCCAAAGTGCTTACCCTTTAGACTCACAAAAATAGTATTTTAACACATCCCATATTCTCCAACACACTGATAAGGGACAAGTGCTCTTCAATATTTTGCACTCACACATTTTGCACTCACACAAAATCGCCATATAAACAATTGAGCATACATTAACATTGTCACGACAACTTCCATTGTGCATTTCTTATTTGGGTGAATGTGTAATATATAGGACCCACTAAAATGTATTGAATAAATATACTTAATTGAGTTAAGAAAATATTTGGCGATCTTAACCTTGAATTTTTAAGCTTATTTCTTGGTAGTAGGGAGGTCTCCACTATTTATGTAGGTTGCATTAGGGTTCGTCCATATTGGTGTCTGGTCAATCTCCATTACCATATCCTTTAATTTGGGTTTCTCTATGCATGTTTGTACATGGTACCACCTTTCGATGGATCTAGGGTTGAGGGCAAAGTGGTTAAAACTTCAATACGATTGTCATCATCTTGGGGTGTCGTGCTTCATACTCACAATTCAACTGGTTGAAATTTCTTACTAATCAGAATAATGATAACATATCTTGCCCATATCACAGCAGATCTTTTTTAGTCTGACTAATATATCTTCAAGCTCATCATCATTGTTGCCTCCATTCAACCCTTACGGACTACTTTCTCTATCACAAATCCTTATAGCATTATGAGGACTATTGGATGTATACGCGACGTTCGTTGAAGGCGCCATTAGCATATAGTCTCCGTCGATATACCACAGTTTGAGATGTCAAACTATGGCAACTATAATTACAACTTCATCATATTCTTAGTGAAGTTCTTCTTGAGGACATCCTTAAACTAGTGGCTTATTTTTCTCTAGAGGACATGAACTGATGTGCATCAAGTAATGCCTTAGCTTTTTTAGGCATAAATTTCATAGAACGTACATGGTAGGTTTCTGTGTTCATTTCTGACCAAATACATGATATGTGAACATGTTGATAAAAAAATTAAATATCCATTGACGTGTCGTGTATTTCTTAGAGTACTATGACTAACGATAACTACAATCAAGACAATATACAATGTTTGCCTTTTGTTTGTTCTCTCTCTCCCCTCTGGCTGTGCAAGTGAATATTTGAATTTGAATTTCTTTCAATAACAATGAGGAAAAAAAAATTAGGGAATACATTATACACTCCCAACGCCTTACAAGACTTTCATCTTTACCATTGCCCTAATATGATATATTTTGAAGAGACAGTTTTGAAAACAAAATTGGTGCCTTATGTATTATAGCAATAAAAGGTTATTTACATGATAACTTGAAATAAATCAACCCAATGAACAATAATTTTGAAATAATGTATGTAATTTTCTAGAACTAGATTATTACTGTAAAAAATAAAATAACATATTTTGGAAGAAAAGATAATGAATTTGTTACGAGATTCGAAGAATATAATCACAAATGTTAATGCTAATCAGTTCTAGTGTCCTATAACAGGACTTGGTCCGAGGTGGTTTTCCCTAAAATTTTGATGTCGTTAAATTCTTCTTCCTTTCCACCGTCACTTGGAGAATAGTTTATTTCTCCAAGAAATCCAACATTGGTGAAACTATGACCCTTTCCTTCAACACCTAGACGTGAATTGATTTCTCGTAAAATCGGCACATGTCCTTTTACGACGGAGATTGGACTAGAATTGATCTCCCCAAGAGTTGTATTAGCATCAATCATATCATGCCCCATACCTCCATGGCTTGGATCCGAGTTTATCTCTCCTAAATAATAAACTTTTCTAAAACCATGTCCCTTTCCTCCTAACACAATTAATGAAACCAATTACAATTAATGAATCAATTTATAAATAAATCAATTTTTAAGTGGATTAATTTGCAATTTTGGGACAACAAAAGGGCTATATTTATTCCCTAGAGTGAAATAGTCCTAGGACTGTTTAAGAGGTATAGATATCCAAATACTTATCTCTTGATGAGCATGAACTCCTAGCACTTAGCACATTTCCGTACCAAACATTTCCGTACCAATATCCCTACGAATCGCCATATAAGCCAGTAAAATACACCATTGTGCATTTCTCTCGGAATCCTTGTACTTTATTTGGGTTGATATATCATATATAGGGCCCACTAAAATGTATCCAATAAATATACTTGATTGAGTTAAGGAAATAGTTGGCGAACTTAACCTTAAATTTTTAAGCTTCCTTATTAGCAGTAGGGACGTCTCCACTATTTATGTAGGTTGCATTAGGGTTCGTCCATATTGGTGTCTGGTCAATCTCCATTACATATCATTTAAGTTGGGTTTCTCTATGCATGTTTGTACATGATACCACCTTTCGATGGATCTAGGGTTGAGGGCAAAGTGGATAAAACTTCAATATGATTGTGATCATCGTGGGGTGTATTACTTCATACTCACAATTCAACTGGTTGAAATTTCTTACAAATCGGAATAATGATAACATATCTTGCCCATATCACAACAGATCTTTTTTAGTCTGACTAATATATCTTCAAACTCATCATCATTGTTGCATCCCTTCAACCCTTATCGGACTTCTTTCTCTATCACAAATCCTTATAGCATTATGCGGACTATTGGATGTATACGCGACGTTCGTTTAAAGTGCCATTAACAAAGTCTCCATGGATATAGAGATCTATAGGGTTGAACAAAGGATGTACTCTAAGGTGAACATTGAACATTTGAAGGAGAGTGATTAGTTGAATGACCTATTCTTTTAGTCATCCAGTAGCTCAGTTACAAAGTTGGCCATGACTTACCCTTTAATCATAGTTCCAGGCTAATAAATGATGTCAAACTATAGCAACTGTAATTACAACTTCATCATACTGTTAGTGACTTCCTTTAGAGGTAAAGAAGTTATGATAACTATGGGGTGTACATTAATTAGGAAATTACTCTTAGGTCCTCGCAAATAAATTTTAAACACTTTGATCCACTAATTCTCTTCTGGTAGAAGTCCACGCTAGTGACGTAGCAAGTGAACCGACTAGTAAATTATCTTTAAATGTCTCAAAATTATGAGTAAGGGATCTAATGGTAAATTGCCCTATATTAAACAAGTGCCTAAACTGATGTGCATCAAGTAATGTCTTATCTTTTTTTAGGCACAAATTTTATAGAACGTACATGGTAGGTTTCTGTGTTCATTTCTAACGAAATATATGATATGTAAACATGTCGATAAAAATTTTAAATATCCATTGACTTGCCATGTCATTTTTAGACTAATATTTTTAGAATAAAGATGACTAATGAGAAATACAATCAATACAATATACAATGTTTGCCCCTTGTTTGTTGTATTCTCCCATTGTTCCGTCTGATTTTGCAAGTGAATATTTGAAATTGAATTTCTTTCATTAACAGTAAGGAAAAAAAATTAAGGGAATACATCCCAACGCATTTCAAGCCTTTCATCTTTACAATTGCCCTAATATGAGATATTTTGATGAGACAATTTCGAAAGCAAAATTGGTGCAGTATAAGAAGGAACAAGTGATATGTATTATACCAACAAAAGGTTCTTTATATAATAACTTGAGATAAATCAACCCAATGAACAATGGTTTCGAGAAAATGTATGTAATATTCTACAACTGAGATTATTATTGTAAAGAATAAAATAACACATTTTGGAAGAAAAATTAATGATTTTGTTACAAGAGTCGAAGAATATAATCACAAATGTTAATGCTAATCAGTTCTAGTGTCCTTTGCCAGGACTTGGTCCATAGTTGATTTTCCCTAAGATTTTGATGTTCTTAAATTCTTCCTCCTTGCCACCTTCACTTAGAGAATAATTTATTTCTCCAAGGAATCCAACATTTGTGAAGCTATGACCCTTTCCTCTAACACTTGAACCTGAATTGGTTTCTCGTAAAATTGGCACATTTCCATTTACGATGGAGATTGGACCAGAATTAATCTCCCCAAGAGTTTTGGCATCAATCATATCATGCCCCTTACATCCGTGGCTTGGACCCGAGTTTATCTCTCCTAAATAATAAAATTTTCTAAATCCATGTCCCTTTCCTATGGTACTTGGCCCAGAGTTAATCTCCCCAAGAGTTTTAGCACTAACAAGACCATGGCCCTTTCCTCCGTGGCTTGGACCAGAGTTTATCTCTCCAAGATATTTAGCATTGGTAAGTTCGTGCCCTTTTCCTCCAGAACTTGGCCCAGAGTTAATCTCCCCAAGAGTTTTAGCATTGACAAGCCCATGGCCCTTTCCTCCGTGGCTTGGACCAGCGTTTATCTCTCCTAGATATTTAGCATTGTTAAATCCATGCCCTTTTCCTCCTGAACTTGGCCCAGAGTTAATCTGCCCGAGAGTTTTAGCATTAATAAGCCCATGGCTGTTTCCTCCGTGACTTGGACCAGAGTTTATCTCTCCGAGATATTTAGCATTGGTAAATCCATGCCCTTTTCCTCCAGAACTTGGACCAGAGTTAATCTCCCCAAGAGTTTTAGCATTAACAAGCCCCTGGCCCTTTCCTTTGTGGCTTGGACCAGAGTTTATCTCTCCTAGATATTTAGCATTGTTAAATCCATGCCCTTTTCCTCCTGAACTTGTCCCAGAGTTAATCTTCCCGAGAGTTTTAGCATTAATAAGCCCATGGACGTTTCCTCCTTGACTTGGACCAGAGTTTATCTCTCCGAGATATTTAGCATTGATAAATCCATGCCCTTTTCTTCCAGAACTTGGACCAGAGTTAATCTCCCCAAGAGTTTTAGCATTAACAAGCCCCTGGCCCTTTCCTCCGTGGCTTGGACCAGAGTTTATCTCTCCTAGATATTTAGCATTGTTAAATCCATGCCCTTTTCCTCCTGAACTTGGCCCAGAGTTAATCTGCCCGAGAGTTTTAGCATTAATAAGCCCATGGTCGTTTCCTCCGTGACTTGGACCAGAGTTTATCTCTCCGAGATATTTAGCATTGATAAATCCATGCCCTTTTCCTCCAGAACTTGGACCAGAGTTAATCTCCCCAAGAGTTTTAGCATTAACAAGCCCCTGGCCCTTTCCTCCGTGGCTTGGACTAGAGTTTATCTCTCCTAGATATTTAGCATTGTTAAATCCATGCCCTTTTCCTCCTGAACTTGGCCCAGAGTTAATCTGCCCGAGAGTTTTAGCATTAATAAGCCCATGGCCGTTTCCTCCGTGACTTGGACCAGAGTTTATCTCTCCGAGATATTTAGCATTGGTAAATCCATGCCCTTTTCCTCCAGAACTTGGACCAGAGTTAATCTCCCCAAGAGTTTTAGCATTAACAAGCCCCTGGCCCTTTCCTCCGTGGCTTGGACCAGAGTTTATCTGCCCCAAAACTTCATCATTAACAAATCCATGTCCTTTTCCTCCCGAGCGTGGACCAGAATTGATCTCCGTAAAAGTTTTAGCATCAATAAACCGATCCCCCTTTCTTTCAAAGCCTGGGGCTCTAAACGATTTGATAGCTTTGATGTACAACCCATCAACGATATTGTCCATTACTTCACCCACATGTCTATCCGTCTGGGCGACATTGAGCGGACGAGCATGTGTGTTGAAACACAACAAGATGAAAAGAAGAAAAACAAAGAACATAGTGAGACAATTGAGATTTCGGATCATTATATTGATACGTATCTATAATCTAACTGCAGGGAAAAGGTTGAAATCCGTTTGTTACAAAAAACTGAGAGAGAGGCTGTGTCCGAGAGTATGGATTGGGGGTTGACGTCCCTAAAATTTATAATGCATGCATGCACGAGAGTGGCAAGTTGGCAACGGCTGTTAGGTTAATTTGACTGTTTTTAAGGGTTGAAAGTGCCCCATTCAAACACGTGAAAGATTTGAAACGGCTTTACAAATGTAATTAGTAAACATCTGATTATGTGAAAAAAAAAAAAATAGTGGGGGTTGAAACTCCACACATCGCTTTCAAATTTGAATCTCATTCTTAAACATAGGTAAAATGTTGAGGCCTACGTAACTGCCGACGCAAAACAGAACAAAAAAGGCAATATTGGGGGGACCAAAACTCAAGTGGGGACGGACTGCCTGCACTAACCTATCAAATGAGATCGCCCCACATATTTGATTTCACCAAAATCATAGGCCAAGCCATCTTTTGCTGCCATTGACTTTGACAGGATTTCTAAATCTCTAGTCCGCTAATATATTCTATTAGAATAGAAATAGAATATACGCAGCCCATGTTCACCACTGACCTTAGTCCGCTAACGGGAGTTTTGGAGGGGGTGCGGGTGCTAATATGACTTCGCTATTCCATCGATTTTCAAATTAATGGAATTTGAGAGCGTCACCGGTATGTCTGTATATTTAACATATAAAAATATATTTTTAATATATAACTATTATTTTAAGAGCGCGCGCAGATATATATATATATATATATATATATATATATATATATATATATATATATATATATATATATATATATATATATATATATATATATACGTGGAGAGGTTCAAAACTGATCCTAAAAGATGAACGTTTAAATAAACATTAACAAAAAATACCTAAACAACCCTTTTTTTTTATTCCTGTGTTGTAATTGGTCTGCGCCAGCGGCACAAGCATGTCCGTTGTCGCTGCCGCGAACCAGTTACAATATAGGAATTAAAATTAATGGGTTATTCAGGTTCATTAAAATGTTCATCTTATATATATTATGCGGACTATCTTGCATTTTAACAGTGCCGACTGAACATTTGTCACCTGACGCTGAACCCAAAAAAGGAGAGAATGTGCCTATAATTTACTCAATGAATTCTAGGATCACCGGTAGGTATCACATATATAGTCCGCACTGTTAAAATGCGGGACAGTCCGCACAAGAGCAGTACTATATATATATATATAATTCATGTAATACTTATAATTACAAGATGTTCTACAAATTGTTGATTATGATTACAAAGCTGGTCAAAAAACTTGATCGGAAAGTAAATCTGGAAGTAGAGAGAACGAGGATTGCTAAGCTTGCTGTGGTTATTCTAAGGATGCTTTTAAAGATGATTTCTGAGGTCTCTTGTGTCTCTTATCTGTCTTGTGAATGAAAGAGAGAAGGATTTATATACAAACGTTCGTGTTGGCTAATTACTTCTTTTGTCCTTCAATCATTAAAAAGTTGAGGGCATATATGTCTTTTTGCTAAGGGAATCTGGTGGGTTCTTCCTTCTTGAATTTTGCATCCGTCCTTCACCTTTCTATCATTTTTCTTTCTGTCAGTTCTTGCATTTCAATTCATCCGTTTTCATTTGTCCTTGCATCAGATTCGTCATTGCTGACATTTATGTACCTTCAACTATTGCTTCTTGTATGATTCTCTTACTTTTTCATCCTTCCATCATATTTTCAATATTGCGCCTTGTAACTGAATCTTCAGAATCTGAGTCTTCAACTAGATAACCATCAACTTTGCAAAGGGAATGTCTTTCTTGTTCTAGTGCTTCTTCAACATCATCTGCGTTGATTGGATTTTTGAAATATTTTATATGTATTCTATAGGGGTTTTGCGGAATAAATATTCTAATCTCTTAATACTATAAAATGCAAAACAAGGCATTTATTATGCTTTGCAATTAGCCTATCCACGTGGCATATAATATGCATAACTCCAACTGTTCAACTTAACAAGACTTTAATACTACTCATTAAAGAACCTATTCACGTGGACACTCAAATGCTCTACAAAAATTTGATCCTAAAATACATCTCCCTCCTCACCATTTTCATCCACCACCAACGCCCAAAATATCCTAAAATACCCGCTCCAACTTTTCGATTTCCCCACCTTTTTCGATTTCCCCCTCCTCTTTATCTTCTTAAATCTATCCCTCTTTTTGTATTCATGTTACAACTATTCAACTATTTTGATTCCGTGTTGAAACAACTATTCTCTTCTTCTTTCATATTACCACTATCATAACTACTTACGACAACGATAATCTCCATTTTTGGTGGGAGTAATAGGAGAAACCTTTCGATTTTTGCCTCATTATCTATCAAGCAACCCCTTTCATTTCCTATCCCTCTCACAAATGGAATCACAAATCCCCTACAAATTTCTCTGTTCATGTATGAATTTTTTATATTTTCACTTTATGTTCTTTCTTTATTGCAATTTGGGTTTATAACTAACGCTCTCCTCATAACTGTTTAGGCACATACATCAATATGCATAAGCCGTGTCATGAGATGGGTGAGCCAACTCTGTTTGAAATTTTTTGAAAACCATCAAAAACTATACTGCGTATATATCTGGGTTTGTGTATAATTGCAATGGAGCCATATGTGACACCCCGACTAATTAAATACCGGGTAGCTACTCCTTTATTAAATTAATTCAAAATGCCAAGTTGGCTCAGTTAATATCATCACTGTCGAAAACATTTTATTATTACTAACCACCTAGTATTTAAAAAGTAAGTGCCAAATTTTAATTTAAGTCTGATTAACATGCAACAAGTGTAATGAAGAAATAAATAACACCATTCACCATACTGAAGTAAAAAGAATAACCATCACATAAGGTAATTAAAGTCTGGAGGAAAAACTCCTCACTACAATCCCACAACTGAAATAAATAAAGGAATACTGAAACAATACATGCTAAAGTCTGAAAACTGAAATGTAAAAGATGTCTCTAATGGAAATGGGCAATATGCCCTACAACTGATAGGTAATGAATCTGGAATCCAAGTGATAGAAGCGTCTACAAGCAAATCCCTGTAGTTTCCACAAACAGCTACAGCTCGTCATCAGAATGAGAATCCTATGCTTGGTGACCCTATGGCTGGGCACCTAAAATGGTTTTACAAGAAAAAGATTTGAAAAGCAAACGGGTCAGAGCCCGAATGTGGAGTTATATTTAAAAACCTGCAAGTGCTTTAAAAACATTTAAAACATTAAATGCAAAGTACATGTTAGGACGTGCACTCACATGATATTCTCACCTCTCGTCTAACTGTGCACTCCTAACGTAAGCACCCATCTACAACGACACAAACCACTAGCTAAATAACATCGAATCTAGCTAGACTGTCATAGGTCCTACCCTTATTACTCGGTTCTATTAACATCATAACGCTCGTAACTAAATAGGGATTTAACGTAAACTCGGATTGTCAATATGAAATATATTACTCTGCCAGCTAACCCGTTATGTTTCTCGAAACAATACCGTAATTATATTCACAACATTAACATGAAGGTTCTCATTAATTAAGTGTATATTATTCACATCATAAATATACAATACAAGCACCCCGAGCCTAAGCTGTGGTGCACACATACTCTGCTATCCATCCCGGTACATCACGTACATAAGGATTACATATTCCGAATCTCTCAGGAATAGCTCACAGATAATAACATCACAAATAATGGAGGCGAACACAGTCACATCACATGGGTCACGTACATACCTACGCTCCCACGATCAGCGGACTTATTAACATCCCAATAAGTCTTTCTGTGACCTATGTTCATCGAGGTACCAGTCTAGATCCCCCCCGTAGGCACACAAGGATTAGAGGGTCCTAAGCGAACGCAACCTCCCGTGATAGCAAGTATGGTAGGTATGTCATACACACAAATAATATCAATACTAAGTATACACGCGTCTTAGTAATCACCGTAGTTTAATTGTAATACTTTCCTCAATCTAGTACCAATATACAATTCACACACTTTATACGCTTCCGGTTTATAAATATACGCGCCATAATTTATTCTCACGTCGTAGTAGACACTCACGTCACAACCCAAACAGTCCATTATTTAAATCACTCGTATATAATTTACTCCTCATAATATCCCAATGTCCCACATCTATCAATACAACATCAAAGGTTTGTTATCTCTATCCTCGAACAAGTTTACGGGACTCCAAAAATCAAAACAGTCCAAAATGGTCCAAACTGCCATCTCGTTAGAAGTCTCGTTCGAACGAGACTGTTCGAACGAGTTTGAACTGTCAGCTCGTTAGAAGTCTCGTTCGAACGAGGCTGTTCGAACGAGATCCCAGTTCGTTCGAACGAACTGCACATTCTAACGATATCTCGTTCGAACGAATATATCGAACGAAGTCTCCCCTCGTTAGAAGCGACTGGTCAACTCGTTAGAAGCTCGTTCGAACGAGCTCGTTCGAACGACCTGGGGATTGCTTCTAACGACTGACCAGTTTCGGCCCAGATTTTTCCCCAATTCATTTTTCATCCATTTTAACACCTCAAATCTTCTCCAAACTTTGTCCCAACAATACTTTAAGATCTCTAATCAATCCTAAACATATCAAGGTTATAAACTAATGTTATTTACGGAATTAATTCTTCCCAATCATCATTAAACCATCAAATCTCATCACTTTTTCCCAATATCTCAAGAACACAAACCCTAGAATTTTAAATCATGAATTTACCCAATTTAAATCCGTTTTAAATTTCATCCAATCGTAAATATCATCAATATGAACATCTACCTATCATTCTACATGCAAATCCTCCTCAAGATTTCAAGTTCTAAGTTCAATTAACATGGGTTTTCATTATCTTTCAAGAACAATTGATATTCTTCAATTTCTAACATGGAAAAGACATTCTCAGAAATTAAATGGAATAAAGTCACTTGCCTTGGTTCGATTTCTGATTTTGGTGTAGGTTTGATTAAGTTTTTCTGCAGAATTTCCTCTCTCCAAACTCTTTCTCCAATGGTGGCTTAAGGTGGCTAGGGTTTGTTTTGGGGAACATGGAAACCTAGATGATAACCTCCGTAGCTTAATGGGTTAAAGTGGGTTGGATAGTGGGTTTAGTGGGTCAATAATCAATCAGATTAAGACTCCTAATTTTCGTCATTATTAATTCCTCAAAATACAAAATTACCAAAATACCCTTTAAGTTGCCGGTATGGCCTAAAAATACCCCGGAATCCAAACTACACCCCCGGGTAGTGTTTTCTGACTATCTCGACCCTTCCGGACGCGTTGGCGCACTCAAAACGATGATACGGATAATAGAAATAAAAATCACTATTATAATTAAAATAATATACCATGACGCGGCGGTCACACGCGTCTCCACAAAATTCCCAAATTGTCGTATATAAAACTCACGACAAATTTCATAATTCCAAATTCATATAAAAACATGTATGCACATAATCAAATACCAACTCGCATCTCGTTAGTATTTTAACCCGGATTAATTTCCAATTAATACGCATTTAATTAATTAATCCCAAAAATAAATATAGTCAAAAGTACGGGGTATTACATACTTCCCCCCTAATAACTGAATTTCGTCCCGAAATTCGAAACTAGAAAGTAACTGCTAAAAACAACTCTGGATAACGCTCGCGCATCTCATCCTCGCGCTCCCATGTAGACTCCTCGACATTGTGATGTCGCCACTGAACACGTACTAACGGAACTATCTTTGACCGCAACTTTCTCTCACTTCGGTCCAAAATAGCAATTGGCCCCTCCTCGTAGGAGCTATCCGGTTGGAGATCGATGTCCTCCACAGCAATGTGAGAATGAGCCAAATCATCTCTGAGATATTTCCTTAGCGAGAAATATGAAATACATCGTGAATCCGATGCAATTGCTCCGGTAACCCAAGTCTATACGCAACCTGTCCGATCCGTTCGATAATAGGAAACGACCCCACATACCTCGGTGCCAACTTCCCCTTCTTCCCTAAACGCATAATCCCTTTCATAGGAGATACTCTGAGCAAAACATGGTCCCCCACTTGGAACTCCCTGAAAGATTTCTTCGCATCAGCATAACTCTTCTGCCTGTCTTGAGCTACCCGAATGCGACTCCGAATCAATTCAATCCTTGCCGAAGTATCCTGAATCACCTCCGGCCCAAGTAGTTTGTTGTCCCCCACCTCTAACCAACATGCTGGGGAACGACAAGGCCTACCGTACAATGCCTCGAATGGAGCCATGCCAATAGTGAACTGATAGGAGTTGTTGTAAGCAAACTCCACCAGTGGAAGGTACTGCTCCCATCCACCACCAAAGTCAATAATGCACATGCGTAGCATGTCCTCCAACATCTGATTGGTGCGTTCTGTCTGCACATCGGTCTGCGGATGATAAGCCGTACTCAACCGCAATTCCGTGCCCATGGACTCCTGGAAACTCTCCCAAAACCGTGAAACAAATATCTTGTCTCTGTCAGACACGATATGTAGGGGCACACCGTGAAGTCTCACAATCTCTGAAATAAAGAGCAGGACATACTGTCCCGTAGTGTAGTCAATCTTTACGGGTAAAAAGTGAGCGACTTTGGACAATCTGTCCACAATTACCCAAACGGAGTCGTGACCCCTCTGCAACGTAGGCAACCCCGTGATAAAGTCCATGGATATGCTCTCCCACATCCACACGTGGACCTCCAACGGCTGTAACAATCCTGCTGGTCTCTGATGATACACTTTTACAAGCTGACAAGTGGCGCATTTCGAAACGAACTCAGCGATGTCTCTCTTCATACCGCTCCACCAATACTGTTGTCTCATGTCCTGATACATTTTATCCCCTCCGGGATGTACCGCGAACCGTGAGCCGTGCGACTCCGCCATCACCTCGTGTCGCAATGCTTCTCCTTTCGGAACCACCAGTCTCCCATTGAAGCGTAATCCTCCGTCTGAGCTAACGGTATAGGATTCGGCTCCCTCTGCTAGTAATCGAACTATCTGCTCCTGACAGAACGAGTCATTTGCCTGTGCCCGTACAACCTTCGTGACAATCTGCGGTGTAACTGTCATCACAGACATGAAAGATCGGTCCACTGCATCCTGGTGTCCCAACTCCTTCCATTTAGCCTTCCACACCCCTGCCACCTCATCTGCTGGCCTGCGGCTCAACGCGTCTGCCACCACGTTGGCCTTTCCCGGGTGATACTAGATGTCGAACTGGTAGTCTTTCACAAACTCAAGCCACCTACGCTGCCTCATATTCAACTCCTTCTGTGTGAACAGGTACTGTAGGGACTTGTGGTCCGTGAACAATTGGAATTTCTCCCCCAAAAGATAGTGTCTCCAAATCCGTAGGGCAAATACCACTGCTGCCAACTCCAAATCATGAGTGGGGTAATTCTTCTCATGAGGCTTAAGCTTACGGGAAGCATAAGCTATGGCCTGTCTCTCCTACTGCAATACACCTCCAAGTCCTTGCAAAGACGCGTCGGTGTACACCAAATACTCAACTCCCGGTCTCGGCAATGCTAACACAGGTGCTGAGGTTAACTTGTCCTTCAATTCATCAAATGCCAACTGACAGGCATCACTCCAAATGAACGGCACACCTTTACGAGTAAGATGTGTCAAAGGACCTGCTATCTTCGAAAATCCCCGAATGAACCTCCTGTAGTATCCTGCCAGGCCCAAGAAACTATGAATATCAGTCGGTACCGTGGGCTGTCCCCACTCCCTCACCGCAGATACCTTCCCCGGATCAACAGATATCCCTCGGTCGAAAATAATGTGACCCAAGAACTGGACTTCCTTCAGCCAAAATCCACACTTCTCATATTTTGCATACAACTCGTTCTGACGAAGCGTCTGCAAAACCTGCCTCAAATGCTCGGCGTGCTCCTCCTCTGTCTGGGAGTAAACCAGAATGTCATCAATGAAGACAATGACAAACTGATCTAGGAAATCCCTGAACACTCTGTTCATCAAGTCCATAAACACTGCTGGAGCGTTGGTCAAACCAAAAGGCATAACCCGAAACTCGTAAGAATCATATCTCGACAAGAACGCAGTCTTCGAGACATCCTCCTCCCTGATACGCAACTGATGGTATCCCGATCTCAAATCAATCTTCGAGAAGAAAGAAGCTCCTCTCAACTGGTCAAATAGGTCATCGATTCGAGGCAACGGATACTTATTCCGTATCGTGACCTTATTCAACTCTCTGTAGTCCACACACAATCTCAGTGAACCGTCTCTCTTCTTCACAAATAAAACTGGAGCGCCCCAAGGTGAGGTACTCCTGCGAATAAAGCCCTGACCTAACAGCTGCTCTATCTGGTCTCGTAGCTCTCGCATCTCAGTTGGAGCCATATGGTACGGTGCACGTGCTATAGGCCTCGTATCTGGCAATAGGTCTATAACAAAGTCTATCTCTCGACTGGATGGTAAGCCTGGTATCTCCTGAAACACATCTGAATACTCCCTGACAACCGGGATTGAATCTAAAGGGACCACAACCTCCTTAGAGGTATCCTCCTCTATGTAATACAGATGAGCGGTCGATCCTCCCTCTGGGCGAGGCATTGCCACTACGAACATCTCTTGCCCCGGAATGGCAAAAACAATGCTTCCGCTGAAGCAATCAATCATGGCCCTATATGCTACGAGCCAATCCATACCGATGATCACATCGTGAACATGCATATCTAATACAAACATATCTGCAGGTAATACCAGACTACCAATCCCTACTCCCACTCCCCGGCATATAAAGAAGATAAGTGACCCACTCCCCAATGGTGAGTCGACACACGTCATTGTGCTCTCTGCCGTAGCTAACAATCCTAAAGCTTTCGCGAAGTGTGTAGCTATAAAACAATGTGTAGCACCCATATCAAATAATACCCGACCCATAGTGCCATTGATAGGAAACGTACCCTCAATCGCGGGCGGTGCCTGTGGAACTGCAGCCTGGTGGACGTTGTAGACACGTCCATACTGTAGCTTCCCCTGCTGAGCTGGAACTGCTGGAATAATCTGTGGCGGTGTGGGGAGAGCGACGGGAAATATAGGCCTCTGCGGCTCCTGGCGAGCACCCTGCTGCTGCTGCTGCGGGGCCCTGCCCCTATCAGGACAATCCTGATATTTATGGCCAGTCTTGCCACAAACAAAACACTTCCCTGGGAAGTTTCTCCCTCTCTGCCCCTGATGTCCCCGACCCTGGTGGCCGTTACCGTTCCTGCCTTGGCCCTGCTGGCCCTGGCGAATCTGCTGTCCATTCTGCCCCAGTTGGCCCTGATGGCCGTTTGGACCCTGATGGCCCCGACGGAAACCTCCATGTCCCTGCCTGTAGTTCCCTGATCGGAACCTCTTATTATCACCCTGCTGCGAACCCTGCTCATTCTGTCTCTGCCCCTGACCATATTGTGCCCCGCTGGCACCATGACCTCCAGTCCTGCCCTGCTGGCTAGACTCCCCCGATCTCTTGCCCTCGGCCATATAAAAACGGTGGTCCTGGCAGTGTAACAATGCAGCGTTAACCACATCAGAATACGTGGCCAACGAAAGGTTCCCTAACAGATGCTGACGGATCCTCCAAGTCAACCCGTCCGTGAATTTCTCAATCTTATTCTTCTCTGTTGGTATCTCATCTGGAACGATATTCAACAGGTTCATGAACTCAACCTCATACTCGGCTACTGTTCTTCCCTCTTGCTTCAAATTCATCATCTTCCTCCTCATTTCCGTGTGAACAGTCGACGGAAAGTACTTGCGGTTGAACCGCACCTAGAAGTCCTGAATAGTGAGAGTATCCCTCTCCTCCATGGTGGTAATAGACTCCCACCACTGCAGTGCAGATCCAACTAGCTTGAAAGTAGCTAGCACCTGCTTCTGAACGTCTGTGCACTCATACAGTCTCAAGTGCCTCTGCATATCTTTCCTCCACTGGCTCGAGACTACCACAAAAGCTGCCTGCAAACTCTGGCGGATGCGCTTTCTGAAAAGCGTCACGTACACGCTCCCAAGCAGACGTGAATGCATTTGCCTGAACTGGCGCGACAACCGGCGCCTGCGGTGGTGCCTGCTGAACAACGGCAATTGCGGCATTTACCGCTTGGGCTACTATAGATGCAACCTCAGCGGCGTTCATCATGCCCTGAACTGGAGCGGGCTGGGGTTCGGGCGTTGCATCTCTGGGAACTCGTCGTGCACGTCGTGGAGGCATATGAAATACGAACAAAGTTTATAAGTTCACAGTTTATAAACTTTAAAATAGCTGAAGAACGAAACATACACGCAAAAAGAGTACAACAGTCCTAAAATATAAGGCTCTATATCAAAGAAGACGTAGCGGAAACATAATAGCCGTACAGATCCTAAAGGACACTAGAACCTGATGCTCTGATACCACCTGTGACACCCCGACTAATTAAATACCGGGTACCTACTCCTTATTAAATTAATTCAAAATGCCAAGTGGGCTCTGTTAATAGCATCACTGTCGAAAACATTTTATTATTACTAACCACCTAGTATTTAAAAAGTAAGTGCCAAATTTTAATTTAAGTCTGATTAACATGCAACAAGTGTAATGAAGAAATAAAAAACACCATTCACCATACTGAAGTAAAAAGAATAACCATCACATAAGGTAATTAAAGTCTGGAGGAAAAACTCCTCACTACAATCCCACAACTGAAATAAATAAAGGAATACTGAAACAATACATGCTAAAGTCTGAAAACTGAAATGTAAAAGATGTCTATAATGGAAATGGGCAACATGCCCTACAACTGATAGGTAATGAATCTGGAATCCAAGTGATAGAAGCGTCTACAAGCAAATCCCTGTAGCTTCCACAAACAGCTACAACTCATCATCAGAATGAGAATCCTATGCTTGGTGACCCTGTGGCTGGGCACCTAAAATGGTTTTACAAGAAAAAGATTTGAAAAGCAAACGGGTCAGAGCCCGAATGTGGAGTTATATTTAAAAACCTGCAAGTGCTTTAAAAACATTTAAAACATTAAATGCAAAGTACATGTTAGGACGTGCACTCACATGATATTCTCACCTCTCGTTTAACTGTGCACTCCTAACGTAAGCACCCATCTACAACGACACAAACCACTAGCTAAATAACATCGAATCTAGATAGATTGCCATAGGTCCTACCCTTATTACTCGGTTCTATTAACATCATAACGCTCGTAACTAAATAGGGATTTAACGTAAACTCGGATTCTCAATATGTAATATATTACTCTGCCAGCTAACCCGTTATGTTTCTCGAAACAATACCGTAATTATATTCACAACATTAACATGAAGGTTCTCATTAATTAAGTGTATATTATTCACATCATAAATATACAATACAAGCACCCCGAGCCTAAGCTGTGGTGCACGCATACTTTGCTATCCATCCCAGTACATCACGTACATAAGGATTACATATTCCGAATCTCTCAGGAATAGCTCACAGATAACAACATCACAAATAATGGAGGCAAACACAGTCACATCACATGGGTCACGTACATACCTACGCTCCCACGATCAACGGACTTATTAACATCCCAATAAGTCTTTCTCTGACCTATGTTCATCGAGGTACCAGTCTAGATCCCCCCCGTAGGCACACAAGCATTAGAGGGTCCTAAGCGAACGCAACCTCCCGTGATAGCAAGTATGGTAGGTATGTCATACACACAAATAATATCAATACTAAGTATACACGCGTCTTAGTAATCACCGTAGTTTAATTGTAATACTTTCCTCAATCTAGTACCAATATATAATTCACACACTTTATACGCTTCCGGTTTATAAATATACGCGCCATAATTTATTCTCACATCGTAGTAGACACTCACGTCACAACCCAAACAGTCCATTATTTAAATCATTCGTATATAATTTACTCCTCATAATATCCCAATGTCCCACATCTATCAATACAACATCAAAGGTTTGTTATCTCTATCCTCGAACAAGTTTACGGGACTCCAAAAATCAAAACAGTCCAAAATGGTCCAAACTGCCATCTCGTTAGAAGTCTCGTTCGAACGAGACTGTTCGAACGAGTTTGAACTGTCTGCTCGTTAGAAGTCTCGTTCGAACGAGGTTGTTCGAACGAGATCCCAGTTCGTTCGAACGAACTGCACATTCTAACGATATCTCGTTCGAACGAATATATCGAACGAAGTCTCCCCTCGTTAGAAGCGACTGGTCAACTCGTTAGAAGCTCGTTCGAACGACCTGGGGATTGCTTCTAACGACTGACCAGTTTCGGCCCAGATTTTTCCCCAATTCGTTTTTCATCCATTTTAACACCTCAAATCTTCTCCAAACTTTGTCCCAACAATACTTTAAGATCTCTAATCAATCCTAAACATATCAAGGTTATAAACTAATGTTATTTACGGAGTTAATTCTTCCCAATCATCATTAAACCATCAAATCTCATCACTTTTTCCCAATATCTCAAGAACACAAACCCTAGAATTTTAAATCATGAATTTACCCAATTTAAATCCGTTTTAAATTTCATCCAATCATAAATATCATCAATATGAACATCTACCTATCATTCTACTTGCAAATCCTCCTCAAGATTTCAAGTTATAAGTTCAATTAACATGGGTTTTCATTATCTTTCAAGAACAATTGATATTCTTCAATTTCTAACATGGAAAAGACATTCTCTGAAATTAAATGGAATAAAGTCACTTGCCTTGGTTCGATTTCTGATTTTGGTGTAGGTTTGATGAAGTTTTTCTGCAGAATTTCCTCTCTCCAAGCTCCTTCTCCAATGGTGGCTTAAGGTGGCTAGGGTTTGTTTTGGGGAACTTGGAAACCTAGATGATAACCTCCGTAGCTTAATGGGTTAAAGTGGGTTGGATAGTGGGTTTAGTTGGTCAATAATCAATCAGATTAAGACTCCTAATTTTCGTCATTATTAATTCCTCAAAATACAAAATTACCAAAATACCCTTTAAGTTGCCGGTATGGCCTAAAAATACCCCGGAATCCAAACTACACCCCCGGGTAGTGTTTTCTGACTATCTCGACCCTTCCGGACGCGTTGGCGCACTCAAAACGACCATACGGATAATAGAAATAAAAATCACTATTATAATTAAAATAATATACCATGACGCGGCGGTCACACGCGTCTCAACAAAATTCCCAAATTGTCGTATATAAAACTCACGACAAATTTCACAATTCCAAATTCATATAAAAACATGTATGCACATAATCAAATACCAACTCGCATCTCGTTAGTATTTTAACCCGGATTAATTTCCAATTAATACGCATTTAATTAATTAATCCCAAAAATAAATATAGTCAAAAGTACGGGGTATTACACCCTAATCCAAGCTACATGGAACTCCATAAAGTGAAAATCATAAAAGAAAGGATGAAATTGCTGTGTATTTACCGATTTAGATTTATGCGCTCAAAACCCTGAAATTGACGACAGTAAGAGAATCAAATCAAATGTCAAGATCGATATGTTATATATAGATTAATAGATGGGGTATCGTAGGTGTGAAAGCGAGGAAGATCTGTTTTCTCTCAAGTATAAAGATGGTTTCTTGATAACGTCGGAGGCTCCGGGGAAAGGTGCGTATTATGTTTTCTGTTCACTTTACAAGTATGTGATGAACATCAGGAACCATGTCATTCAAATTTGGACTAATTTCTTTAAAGGAAAACTATGCTTATCCCTAATTTCCATAGCTAATTGTGATCTTGTGCTAATGGGGTAATTACATGATTATTTGGTCTTATTCTTTGTTACTTTTGTGTAGACATAAAAAATTAGTTTCCAAATATAGAACATGTGAAGTTAGTGTTCATTGTACTATTTTGGCTGATTGGAACTGAAATATGGTGTTTGTTCTCTATTGTTGAAGGCATCCAAATGACCTTTCCTTCTTTTTTAGGTTAGTTTACCTTTACTGGTGCCTCTCTTGTATTTGTTTATGCAGGCAAGATCAAAATCACGGGTGGATGAGTATGATGATGATGAGAGAGCTATGGTAGATGCGGCGAGTACAAAAACAACGAGAGTGCAAGAGCCCTTCATCATTCCTCCATCGTTTGACTAAATGATAAGACCGTTTTCTTTACTTTTTCAATTCTCTCTGTGCAAAATTTTCCAATTTTTTTGGTAATTAATTATTTTCCTATTTTGTGTGAATTTAAAACTCCAATGTAATAAGTTATGTAAGGACATTTTTTCTCATGTCCAACATGTTACATTTGTGTATGTCGTACGCCGCTACATTTGGCACGTCACCTCACGATCTCACATGACGGCCTCTATCCGAATTCCGGGAATCAAGCATTAAATATCTCCATTAATATGTCCCACATCTGCCTCAACGACTTCACGGTCCAAGATTTTAGGGACTTAATGCAAGTGGTACGCAAGGGAAGTCAAAACAGTGAAAAAAAGGCACTATAGGAGAGTTCAAGGGCATTTTCGTAATTTTACATCCATAGTTCGGAGGTCTGGTAAACTAGAAAGTTGAAGAGCTCGCCGCAACGAAGATACTGGAAAAAACGGCACCTCAATCCGAGCTACGGTGAAGGAGTTATGGCCTTTTGAAGATAGAGAAAATTCTTTAAAGAATGCTGTTTTTTTTTTTACTCTGGATAGAATTTTAGAGTTTTAAGAACGTGGGACTCTTCATATTTTTTCCTATAAATACCAACTTCGGGGGAGTTGTTTTGCAAGACTTTAGAAGACGTTTTTGAGAGTCCAAATACCTCTAGTCTTCATATTTTTGAGTCCCAAGACTCATGTTTTGATTCACACAATTGCCAATCCTTTGTGAATTTTTTTTGGTAACCCTAGAACACAAGCTGTGTGTTTGTTCATCTTTGTGGAGAGAACTTTGCAACCGAGGGCTGCGTGTCATTGCCGAGGGAGTCTCTACAAAGATTTATGACTGCTTGTCATTCAGGAGTGCTGCGATTCTTCCTTTGTTGATTGGACTGAGGTTCATGTGGGTTCGCTGCGTGTGGATTCATTGCTGTATTTCATTGTAAATCTTGTAAGTTGCGATTTACTCTTTATAGTGAAATAAAAGGTTTTGCCCTTGCGGGGGATTTTTCCTTATATTTGTGTCGCATGATTTAATTGCTTATGGGTTGACACACACACGCACTTTTAGATGCATGTTTAGGGGCTGAAATTAAATAAGTTTGCCAAAGTTGAATTTTGCGAAGTTTACTTAATATCACGCATTCTCAAATTGTTATCAGAGCGGGTTACGCTAATTTATTGCGTATTCCTATTTTCCGCAAAATCGTGTGATATTGATTTTTTTTAAAATCAGTTTTGTAAAAATTCGCATTTTTTTCTATGGAGCACTTATATAATCAGATGCCTATTTTTGACGGGTCTAATTATGCCTACTGGAAAGCTCGTATGAAATCGATTTTAAAATCTATTGACGAGCGTGTTTGGTTGCTTTGCGAAAATGGTTGGACTCCTCCCACGGTCACTGTTAATAACATCACCACTTTAAAACCCGTGTCAGCCTGGACTGAAGATGATTATAAATTGTCCAATTTTAATTCCCGTGGTCTAAGTTCTATTTCTGGAGCGGTCTCTCCTGATGAGTTTCGTCGAATTATGACGTGCACCACGTCTAAAGAGGCTTGAGATGTTTTGAAACTGACACATGAGGGTACGAACGCGGTTAAAGAATCAAAATTACAAAATCTGGCCACCCAATTTGAGACTATCACCATGTCTGAGTCCGAATGCTTTGATGAGTTCTATGCACGTTTGTCGGACATTGTTAACACCTGTTTTAATTTGGGTGAAGTGATTGATAACACGCGTGTCGTTAAAAAGATTTTGAGATCTCTCCCAAAACGCTTTATTCCTAAAGTCACTGTTTTGAACACTTTGGGAAATTTGAAATCACTTAAGTTGGAAGAACTTGTAGGAGATCTTCAAACCTATGAGATTGACATGTTTCCCAAAACCATTAAGGCTAAGGATAATGGCATTGCTTTAAAGACTCATTTTAAGAAAAAGAAAGAAAAAGTTTGTGAGTCCGATTCTGAGGAAGATTTTGATTTTAAAGAAATGGCCTTACTTGCGAAAAATTTTAAAAAATTTCTCAACATGAACAAAAATAATTCTTCCAATAAAAAGAAATCTTTTGAGAAAAATAAAAAGAAATGAAAGGCCAAAGAAAGTGGTGAGATGGAAAAAGAGAATGACTCAAATGAGGAGTGTGAGGAAGATTCTGAGAACGTGACTTGTTTTGAATGTGGGGGTAAGGGGCATAAGTCGTTTGAGTGTCCGACGTGGCTTAGAAAGAAAGGAAAGAAGGTAGCCATGCCCGCCACACTTAGTGATAGTAGTGAAGGTGAGGGTAATGAGACTAGTGGTGAGAAGTTTTTAGCTTTTTGTAGTCGTGTGTGCACACCCACTTTATCTCACAAAAGTGCACACGAAAGCGATGATGGTGATTTGTGTTCTTCGAGTGAGGGAGGAAGTGAAAGTGAAAGTGGAGATGAAAGTGAGCTCCAAAAAGCCTTTAGAGATTTGTACACCGAGACCTTAAAAACAAAGAAGTATAATAGGGATTTAGGTCGTCGGGTTTTAAATTTGGAGAGAGAGAAGGAGGTTTTAAAAAAGGAAAATTTTGATTTGACCGACACGGTGTCTAGTCTGACGACACGTGTATCCCAACTCGAGAGTGATCTCGAACGTGCCAGGGAGGTCAATATCAATTTTGAGAACGCACCTAAGAAGGTTGAAAAGGTGGTTCTTAAGGGTAAAGGTGAGAAGTTTGGAATAAGTCATGACGGTGCTTCTATTTCCCAATTAGCACCCGAGCCGATTCCCACTTTAGTGATAGATTCACATGAGTCTCACCCTAACCCACCTAGGCGTCCCATTCCTATTAGGAGAGTGCGTCCTAGAGTTTTCGAGAGAGGTATTTCTAGGCCTATTTATGTTTGCTCTCATTGCAAGAGGAGAGGACACCTTAGGGAATTTTGCTTTAGGTTGGGATATGTGTCACGTTTTGCTTATACACGTGTTTCTGATGCACATGCACCCAGACATGATTCTTTACATGCTCCCGGAGACTACATGAGAGAGTTTGTACATTTAGGTGAGCAAGTTAAATTTTTAGTCAAGACTTCACAAGAATTGATGGAGGTTTTTCATAAGTTGTCACCACCTTTGGAAAACCCCTCCGCACCTAATGATTGAGGTTTGACTTGTTTACTAGCATAGGCTATTTTTCAAGATGATATGGTTTTCCTATTGCTAGTATGTATCATTTTTTTATAGATTTTTTTTATTTTTGGAAATATTTTGAAAAATACAAAAATATTTTATTTTGATAAAATTTTGAGAAAATTCAAAAAGATTTTTTGTTTTTTGTTTGCACCGTTTATGGATGGAAACTTTGGATGACCGAGTCACAATATCATTCCATTATTTTCATGTGACTATTTGATAGTGTTTTGAGACAATAGGTCAATTCATCCATGTGCTTTATAATGTTTGGAGTCATTAAGATGTAATTAAGTGTTACTTCCTACATGTTTGACTCACTTTATCCTTTATTGCACACATGCACGGATTTGTTTGATTATTGTGCTTGTCTTATCACATGTTGGTTGGGTGTTTTCACTTCAATCCTGTCCTTAAAACGAACCAAGCACGATAATTTTTTGATAAGGAAACTGTGCATATAAAAACCGTTTTGTGAGTTTGTGTGCTTTGTTTGAAAACGGGGAAGGGCTGCGAAAGGTTCATTGTGACCTTTGCGAATACTAAGCCACCGTTAAAAAGGACCTAAAAATGGAGGAATTTAATTATCCGGGGTCCAAAGAGGTTAAAAGAGCCCGAAAAAATTTAAAGGCAATAAAAAGCAATTCATGCCAAATATGGGCCATTTAGGTTTTTGCACCAATTCTCCAAAGTTTGAGAATTTAGATTACCTCTAAAAGAAAATATATATGAGGGAGTTTGGTTGGAGAATTAAAATGGGTTTGCACGTCCTTGAATTATTGAAAATGCGCTACATAGTTTTGGACGTTATTGGTGTGGAAATCATTTGACTTTGATTTGTTGATTTGTATAAGACGATGTCATTTAAATTCAACAAATTTTTACACCTAAGGATACTTTTGATGCTCATTCGTTAGGGGTGCACATATGCATCATGCACATATGATTGATTGAGTTGATTTACCTATCGAATGTGTTCACATCCATTCATTCCGTTTCCATGACTTGGTTGTTTGAGTCTAAATCCATGGTGTGATTTTTGTAGCATTTATTTTCAAATGGTATCTATTTATTTGTTTTGTATGAAAAATTTGAAAAATCAAAAATAGTTTGCGAAGTTTTTTTTGCATCTCCTTGCATGAGCACGCTTGCCATTTGATTGATCCTTGCATGAGCACGTTTTCAATACCGTGACACCCCGATTTTGCTTGTTTGATTCATTCTTCTTATTTGTCTATTTGGGGACATCATAAAAAGGGGGAGAAAGAATTATCATTTTATGGGGGAGTTTGAATTTTGGGAGAGTTTTGAGATTTGACGTATGCTTATCATATATTGGTATCTATATTTATCTCATTTCAAACTCGATACGTCACTTGGTATTTTTTTCTTTATCTCATGTGTGTAGGTACTACATTGATGATCTCTGAATTGCACACCCTGATGAGAAAAGATTTGAGATTCCTGAAGATTTGAAGAACAAACGATGGAGACTATTCATTTGTACTTTTTCCAGTTTTGGGTTCATGGAAGGGTAGATTTGTATAGGCAATTTCATATTTGATAATTCAGATTTTTTATGTATGTACCGGCATAGACATAGGGGGAGATTTGTAAGGACATTTTTTCTCATGTCCAACATGTTACATTTGTGTATGTCGTACGCCGCTACATTTGGCACGTCACCTCACGATCTCACATGACGGCCTCTATCCGAATTCCGGGAATCAAGCATTAAATATCTCCATTAATATGTCCCACATCTGCCTCAACGACTTCACGGTCCAAGATTTTAGGGACTTAATGCAAGTGGTACGCAAGGGAAGTCAAAGCAGTAAAAAAAGGCACTATAGGAGAGTTCAAGGGCATTTTCGTAATTTTACATCCATAGTTCAGAGGTCTGGTAAACTAGAAAGTTGAAGAGCTCGCCGCAACGAAGATACTGGAAAAACGGCACCTCAATCCGAGCTACGGTGAAGGAGTTATGGCCTTTTGAAGATAGAGAAAATTCTTTAAAGAATGCTGTTTTTTTTTTGTACGCTGGATAGAATTTTAGAGTTTTAAGAACGTGGGACTCTTCATATTTTTTCCTATAAATACCAACTTCGGGGGAGTTGTTTTGAAAGACTTTAGAAGACGTTTTTGAGAGTCCAAATACCTCTAGTCTTCATATTTTTGAGTCCCAAGACTCATGTTTTGATTCACACAATTGCCAATCCTTTGTGAATTTTTTTTGGTAACCCTAGAACACAAGCTGTGTGTTTGTTCATCTTTGTGGAGAGAACTTTGCAACCGAGGGCTGCGTGTCATTGCCGAGGGAGTCTCTACAAATATTTATGACTGCGTGTCATTCAGGAGTGCTGCGGTTCTTCCTTTGTTGATTGGACTGAGGTTCATGTGGGTTCGCTGCGTGTGGATTCATTGTTGTATTTCATTGTAAATCTTGTAAGTTTCGATTTACTCTTTATAGTGAAATAAAAGGTTTTGCCCTTGCGGGGGATTTTTCCTTATATTTGTGTCGCATGATTTAATTGCTTATGGGTTGACACACACACGCACTTTTAGATGCATGTTTAGGGGCTGAAATTAAATAAGTTTGCCAAAGTTGAATTTTGCGAAGTTTACTTAATATCACGCATTCTCAAGTTAACTGAGAAAAAAGTATCAAGCACTTGGGCACCACGTGCCCATGTTTAATATCATTAAAGACACGACATATACATACAAAATTATTATCTTTATAATGGGGGACATATGGGACACATATCGCATACGTGTTATGTCTCTATTGATATTGAGTACGGACACGTGATGCCATAAATACACGATACTTTTTTTTCAATTTAATTAGATTTAATTTGGTCTTTTTTTTTATTTTTTTTTTACTCTTTCCCGTTGTTTATGCATATTAGTGCTATTCAAAATTATCCATGCTGAATACTTCACATGTTGTAATTTCGTGCTATTCAATAGTGCAAATTGATTATTGATAATGGGTATTGTCTGTAGTCTCTATAGTATGTTTAATGCCTGGTGGTCTTTAAATGTTGTCAATAGAATGTGATGATTACAATATTCTTTAAAATCTATTCAGAATTTGGATATGAATTCGATTGACTCATTTCCTTTATATCGTAGTATTACAATTTATAGATTACTCTTTATCTTTGTTATGATAATAAAACGAGTTTCTTATTCACTTTCCTATATTCATTTATGTGAAATATTTTTAAATTTTTTTATTCATTAATACACCTTTTTTAATTTAAAACTCCTAAACCTTGAAAAGAAAGAGTTAAGGCCTCGCTGCTATATCAAGTAAAAACTTTACACCACCTGAGATTTATTTCAAATACTGAAGTTAGTAGATAATATTGTTAACTTAAAATTCATTACTGGATATTAAAACCATGTTTCTTTTATTGGCAGAGCAACTGAAATTCTTCTTATCTCGACGTGGACTCTGCACCTCCTTATTTAGGTGGTTGTAATATATATTTGAGTAGCGACATCACAACTTGATCCTCCTTATTCAGGTGGTTATATTATATATGTTTCGTGGCTTAGATCTTGGGTGAATGTTTTTTAGCATTTACATATATGTTTTTTTTCCTTAAATATTTATGGAATGCTTATTTGGCATTGTCTCACCCTCTTAGGTTGGGATCCCTCCCATACCACCACCACCACATGTCATCAGTACATAGCCCAAGGTAAAGGCCTTTTGATTATTATTTATAAATAATAGGTTTTGTGTTTTTTTTCTGGCCTTATATTTTAAACATTGCATGCCCAATTGAAAATAGAAATTACAAGACTATTGGCTCTCCAACTCCCATGTCTCTTCAGAATCTGCCATATACACAATGAATACATACATCTATATATGGAGATTTCTACCTCAATTGTCTGCAATCATCTTCAGGTATTATGAATCTCTATCATAGTCTCTTCCGTGTTTATTTTTTTCAATAGATTTCCTCATATATTTTGTCATTTATTTGATTGTAAGAAAAAATAAACAAATGTAATTTCTACAGTGTATTGGGTTGGAAAAGAGCTGTTGTTATCAATGAGAATTCATCGAAAGAAAGGTATTTACCAATCCCCTCACATCCTGATAAAATGTGTCATTGGCTTTTGCATAGTAGGTTTTTGATGTTTTTATAGTAAGTGTTTGATGTTTTTACTCTTTGATTCCCATAGCCCACTTCCAAAATACCCTAATAATCATATGGCATATTGTGTATCCCTATAATTCCTTACTAAAACTTCATTTTATTTTTCGTTTGGATTCAATAAAAGTGTGAATAAGATTGGTATAAGGTTTTGATGTTTGATAAGTAAATAGATTCGTAAACACCCCACAACCTGAAGAAGGTTATAGTATAGAGAGGCTCAATTATGGAAAATAATTTTTTGATATCACTAAAAATTGCCCCTATTTTGAACGATATACCTCATAATATATGATTTTTAAAAGATGTATAGTAATATTTTTATACTTTTATTATTTGTTTTGAACCTTATACCATATACCATATACCTGATAATATATGTTTTAAACAATATACCATATACTTGACAATATTAACCTTTCCCATATTAGAGAAAACTCATGTTTAGTAGTGTTATAACAATATAAAAAACATGTTTTACGAGATTTAAGATAACATTTTTATACTTTTAATATCTATTTTGAACAATGATATAAGATCTGCTTTGAACCTTATACTATAACTGCTCTGCTTGAAGGTTTCTTAAAAAGTAAACATAGTTATATTTTAATCTTTTAACTTTAGTGGACTTCTTACATTAACATTTACACAGTTTTTTCAACATAAAACATATTATATCTACCAATCCATTCCTACTACATCGCTAACAAATTAAGGTTTTCTTCATACAACACGTACTCTTAACTCTGTACAACAGTTATCCGCATATCTAACCATGGTATAACATGAAACAAACATTAATGTTTTTCTTCTTCGATCTCTTATTCAATCTTAATTCAGATGTGTACCTACTCCACTTCAATTTACTGAACAACTTTCATGCTTATAGGTTTGTAAATTTAAAATGTTGAAACTTTTGATGGGCTGCCATTTACAATCTATTGCAAAACCAACTTAAATACCATTTATGGGAACGTATTCGATGAATATCCATGAAACGAAAACATGTGTTGTTGTAACATGAACCTTTTTTAGGATTCTTTATATATATGTTCATTGTAATATCTATTATTAAGGTGATTTTTTTAAAATGATAACCTTTATACAGATATGAACATCATAACTGTTGTATCATACTTTGCTTTATTTCAACTGACATGTTTGTTGCAATTGTTGCATTACAGATAAATCAAACTAATAGGCTTTCTACATGTTTTGGGAACTTCTGAAAGGAAAAATGAGATTCCATTCAATAACATGGTTCGTGCACGGGTATGTACATTCCATAAAAACTTTTTAACTCATAAATATGTATTTGATGTATTGTGAACGAAATTTTTGCATATTTCAGGAAATCATGGGAACAGATGATTCAGAAGGTTAACAATCATACACTGAAATTTCTGAGGCTCGGGTAAATACATTATATCCAACCCCTCCAATATGATAGTATTAGAGATATTAATAAAATTTATTTCATAGTTAAACCCAAAATCAATAGACTAATTTGACATCCATACGTCCAAATGAAGAAACAAACAGATTAACTGAATCAATTTCAAAACATCTGTTAAGCTTCAAGTGTTGGATCCTATTCTATAAAAAATAAACAGAAACAAAAAAAGATTAAAGAACAACAGGAGCTTTGATGAGGAGGGTGCGACTACCTTTAATGGGTTTTTCGTTTTGTTGACCATTAACTTTACAGTAGTTAGGTATCCTAATTTTATGAAGAATTTGAATGTTTAATACCATGCAGCCGACAGTGCTTAATGTGCTATTGATTTTCACTTATCTTTTTAGAAAGGATTTTAAATCCTACATATATGGTGCAGTTGGATTTGTTGATGAGTTGGGATACCAATTTTTTTTTTCCTTTTAGGTGACTTTGATATATGTAACATATACATTGGTATGAACCTCAATTTTGTTAACACTGCCTAAGATTTAAGATTAATCATAATACTTATTTTATCTTTTAGGCCACATTTATGCAGCATATTCACGATTCAAGGAAAAGAGACCAAGGACTCCTGGAGTTAACAAATATTGAATGGCACGGAACAAGTCTTTGGCAAATTTAGTTTATTATTACAATGGATTGTTAGTTTTAAGACCATAGATTTTGATAATTTCATCCTATTTTTTTCTAGGGATTACTTTTACATAACTCTTATCACGATTCAAGGGATCATTCGCGGGAAATTCCAATGGACAATGAAGGATACACCATTAGATCATCTAAGAGAATCAAATCTTCAAGGTATGTTTAAAATTATTAATTTACATAACTTCTTCAACATATTACATTTACAAAATATCTTCAATATTCTTTAACATTATGTAATTTCTTTGATTACATCGCAGGGAAAAAGGAAAAGAGACCAAGGACTCCTGGAGTTGACAAATATTGAATGGCACGAAAGAAGTCTTTGGCAAATTTAGTTTATTATTACAATGGATTGTTAGTTTTAAGACCATAGAGTTTGATAATTTCATGCTATTTTTTTTCTAGGGATTACTTTTACATAACTCTTATCTTTCATCTTTTTGTAAGGCATTTTATTTTAATAAAATATTCACTCCATAAATTCATTTTATATCTACTACGATTTAACTCGCGCATCGCGCGGGTTTACACCTAGTATTAAAAGTTTCTTTTGTCATACATAAATGGTAAGTAGACATTTCATTTATTATTCTATGTATTTTATATATTTTTAATAATTCTTCTATTGCATCTTGTCCTATTAGATATTCTTTATCATCATTATATTGAAAGAAATAAGTTTTTATTTTTTATTTTCTATCTTCTATTTTAATATCGTGCCTACTATGAATAATTTGTCCTTCACCTACCTATTTTGGCGGGATACTTTCTATAATTAATAATACAGTAGGTGGTTTAATTTTTCAATTATGTTGTTTTACTAGTGCATCTAATAATACTTTTGGTAAATTATAATTTAGTCGTTCAAATGGTGGTTCTATTAATATACTTGCTATTAAACCATATTCTAATAGTAAGCTTAGTGTAGCATTTATTTCTATTCGTCCATTATTTGTGAGTATTTTATTCGGTCTACTTATAGTGAAGTTTTCAAAAATTCTAAAATCTATGTCTAATAAAATAATAGTATCATGTTTAGTTTGAGAAAATATGTAGATTTTTTCGTACTTATATGCACAACGTGTAGGAGCTAGATTAAATCGAAAATAATTTTGTAGGGCTACCCAATTACTAATATCATTTTCTCTTGCATACATAAATATTTTTTCTGCTTACTACTAATTAATTAATTTCTTCTAACATTTCTTTGTTATCTTCTAAAGGTTTATATTTAGTAAATTTAATATTGTTTCCTCTTATTCAATTCTCATATATTTTTTTCTTTTCAGGATTTTTGTGTGCATTTAATGTTAGTTGTGGTAATTTTCATTCAATTTCTTCATATACAGAACTATCTATTTTTTGTACCTCTATTATTTTTACATATTTACTATTAAAATATTTTACAATACAGTCCCATCAGGACTGTGGAAAATACTGTTCAAAAAATTTAACATTGTTCATAACAGTGTCCATCATAAATTTTATGTATACTACAATATATAAGAGAATATACTAGGAAATTTATAGAATATTGGACGCAAACTGGAAGAACGACGGATGATGAATTATTAGACAGATATATACAAACGTATTTTAGTTATTAATTCTTCTTTATTAGGTATTTTATAGCTATCATCATATATATTGTCATTTAATCTTTTATAGTTTATGACCATCAAATCGAAATATTTGTAATTGTTCTAAATTTCTTAATGCATGTGTTTATTTTTTCTGTTACCCATAATAATTTATTTTCTCCTATAAATGCTTGTTTGATTAAATTTGTAAATCTTTTGACATTAAATTCTGCTTTAAATAGTTTATATTATTATGTTTTTTTATAACATAAATACCAATTAGATACACTACCTTCTAATGTATTTTCAAAATATGTTTGTATTTAATTTAATTTTCAAAATTTAACATTGTACATGCTCTAAAACATCCCTTTTCCCAATTTTCTATTACAATTTCCCAGTCTTGGGGATTTATTCTATCTCTATTTAATATACTTCCATATTTACTTATAATATTAGAGTCTGTGTCAAATATATATATATTTATCTCGTGATTTATATGTTGGTATCTTTTTATTATCTTCATTATATCTTTATGTTGTTGCTTTTAGTTTTTTATGAGTAGAATAGTCTCGTGATTGGTTAGTTACATTTGATGATTCTGTCTCCATTTCTTCTGTTGGATTAATTTCTTCATTTATTTTTATAATTTTGTCTTCTTTTATGAATTTATCTATTCATATATATATATATATATATATATATATATATATATATATATATATATATATATATATATATATATATATAGAGAGAGAGAGAGAGAGAGATAGATAGATATATATATATATAGAGAGAGAGATACCCCTTCCTGTAAGGACTCCTTATGGTGCAAACCTCAGTACATACCATTTTTTTAAAATAGTAAATAAATTAATTTTTTTATGAAACTTCATGGATATGATCTCCATGGTGGAAATATCATCTCCAAACTTTTTCATCAAAAAATTCAGAAAAAGACCTTTGAGATGAGGTGATATGTAAAAATAATTGTATAAAGATGCATTATTAACCGTCAAAATGTTGGCGATCATCTCACCCAATTTTTGATTGATTTTTTTGTTCAAACTTTATGGATATGATCTCGATAATGAGAAGATCAAATCCATATAGTTTCATCAAAATATTCAATCAATAAAGTCGCTAACATTTTAATGGTTGAAAATGTATATTTATACATTTTTTTACATATCACCTAATCTCAATGTTTCTTTATTGATTTTTTTACAAAAAAAAATAGAGATGATCTTCTCAACGTGGAGATCATATCCATGAAGTTTCATAAAAAAAATTATTTTTTTACTATTTTAAAAGAATGGTATGTATCGGGGTCTGTATCATAAGGAGTCCTTATAGGAGACTTTATATATATATATATATATATAATAATAATGCTCTTGTGCGGACGTGCTCGCATTGTAACAGTGCAGACTGTACATGTGTCACCTAGCGGTGAACCTAGAAATTACCAGCTAAATTATAAGTACACTCTCTCTTGGAGTCACTGTCAGGTGACACATTTTCAGTTTACACTGTTAAATTGCAGGACAATCCGCACAAGAGCAGTACCACACACACACACACACACACACACACACACACACAGAGAAAGTCTTCTATAAGGACTCATTATGATGATAGCCAACATTTCGACGGTTAAAAATGCATATTTATACAATTTGTTTTACATATCACCTCATCTCAACGGTCTTTTTCTTGATTTTTTTTATGAAAACAATTGGAGATGATAATCCCACCATGGAGATCATATGCATGATGTTTTATCAAAAAAAATTATTTCTTTACTATTTTAAAAAATGGTATGTACCTCGGTCTGCACTATAAGGAGTCTTTACAGGAGAGGGCATCATATACAGAAAGTCTCCTATAAGAACTCATTATGGTACAGACCCCGATACATACCATTTTTTAAAATAGTAAAAAATGATTTTTTTTATGAAACTTAATTCATATGATCTCCACATTGATAAGATCATCTCTAATTTTTTTGGCAAAAAAATCAATAAAAAAAACCGTTGAGATTAGGCGATATGTAAAAAATGGTATAAATATGCATTTTCAACCGTTGAAATGTTGGGTCGACGTCAACCACTTTATTGATTGGATTTTTTGATGAAACTTCATGGATATGATCTTCTCACTATTAAGATCATATCCATAAAGTTTCATCAAATTATTCAATCAAAAAGTGCGTGAGATGATCGCCAACATTTCGACGGTTAAAAATGCATATTAATACAATTTGTTTTACATATCACCTCATCTCAACGGTCTTTTTCTTGAATTTTTTGATGAAAAATATTGGAGATGATTTTCCCACCATGGAGATCATATCCATGAAGTTTCATAAAAAAATTCAATTTTTTACTATTTTAAAAAAATGGTATGTACAGGGTTTGCACCATAAGGAGTCCTTACAGGAGAGGGCCTCTCTCTCTATATATATATATATACTAGGGTATGTCCGTGCCTAAAGGCATGTTGAAAATTTTTAAAATACATAATCGTAAAGTAGTAAAGATTTCGAAAGTACGTAAGTGCGAAATGGCAAAAGTCGTGTATAATATAAATAATAAATGTTTTATATATTATAAGTGTAGATTTTCAAAGTATTGAATAATCTAAATTTAAGCCATAAAATTTCTTTTACAATACAAATATGTAAACAGTTTTAAAAAAAATCGGTAAAATTTTCTTTGTTTATAGGATTATCCACCTTATTTAAGAAATAAAAAATTAATCCAAAAAAATAGCACGTTTTGGACAACGTATAAGCAACATAATCCAAATATACTCAATAACATAGAATCGGAGCAAAGTATCAATTTTTTTTTTAAAAAAAATTAGACATAGTCTCCTTCTTTTATTGAACTATCCACCTTGTTTAAGGGATAACGACCAATTCAACAATATTTAGAAAATCTAAATTCATTTAATAAAATTTCATCTTGGCCTTCACAACACCTCCTTCTAACATATTTAACCCTTATTCTAGGATAATGATTTTCCTCATCCTTCAACCATATTTAACCCTTCTTCAATTACTAAGTACTTTAGCCCTGCATTTGAACCAAAACTCAAAGGTTGCATCCATCGAGAGGACATTTTGTGGAGTCTTGCCTCTCCTAAAGCTTGCATCCATTGACATGACATTTTGTCTATTATTCGCACTACACACCCAAAACAAAAGCCAATTTATAAGTAACATAGATTAATTATTTTATAAATTAAAAAATGCATATTTTCTTGTCCTCAATAACAGGTTAGAAAGCACCCTATGTAATATCAGTTTATTTAATACCAACCTTAAATTGCATACACCCAATTTATAAAAACATACAAAAAAAAACTACACCTAAACAAAATCATAATAGTTAAAATTGGCATCACCTCTTGAGTGTCGAGTATTCACTTGAGTAGTTTAGGAAGGAGGTATTAACAAGTGATTCCTATTAGAAATCTTCAAATTGGACTTCTCTGTAGTGTAGGAAGGAGATACTCCCAAATGTATACTCTATTTTGGTTACCACCTGAAACAACACCACATCTACTTATAATCATCAAAGAAGTCAATTAAACCAACGGGTCTAAATGTGAACTAAAAAGATTCATGAAAGAGAAAAAACTATACATATAATTAAACAGTAACTAAACATGAGAGAACTTGATAGTTCAAGTAATTTGAAATTATGTTTGAATTATAGTTATAATTATTCGTTAATATATTCATTGGTAACTCCACAAAACCCAATAAATAATAATAGTATTTCACCTTTTAACATTATCTTCAAATCCCTCAGTTCGTTTAATTCAATGACACTGTCATACAAATATAAATACTACACAATTTATAGTAATAGACGAAAAAATAAAGTAAAATTTGATTTAAGAGTGAAATGAATCAAGTGAGCTTGAATTAGAGTAAACTTATAGCTATGAGTATGAGTCATGTGAGATAGAGCACCAATAAAGTAAAAGCTAAATATTAGGACATCAAAATATAACATGAAACTTACCGTTCATTACTTTCACATTCACATTTATGACAATTACAATATGTTTCCATTTTGAACCTGCATAAAAAAAGAATCAAGTCATTCGCAAAACATGTAGTACGATTAAATGCTAGTTGTGCATACATCAACTATTCTTCAATGGGAGGGGGACATATATACAATCATAATTCTATAATAAAGACACACCGAATCGAGAACCACAATGACATGTATATGAAAAAATCCATCTCTAGACAAATTCGAAGATCACAAAATGGGAGGGGCGGTTTGAATTAAGAACTGGGAAGATTTTCATCGCCCAGTCTACATCAGGGACAGTACCATTGAACACCCATAATTTATGGGTGATTAAATTTCATTAAAAAGTGTATATTACTATTTGAACCCCTCCCCCCAAACAATAAATCATACGTTTTAGAGGATGATTTGAGAGGGGGTATAGAGAACTGAATACCTTTCATGTGTAAATTAAACACTGTAGATGTAGTGACGAACATTTGACTTCATAAATTTGTTTGCTTTCTTGGTCACAAATACAGTTACACAACTGCACATGTAGAAAAGAATTTAGTGTTTTAATAACATTTATATTGTCATTTAAGTTTACTATTCACGATTTCAATCTTCCTGATCAACCTTAATTTATTACTTCGACCCTGTGCTGCAGTTGTCGAAACACTAGTTAAAATCTAAAAGGTTTCAAGAGGAATACTTATTATTAGCAATTGAGATGCTTTCATTTCACTTCGCTCAGTGGAGCTGCCACATTTCCTTCCCCGATCTAGCAACTATTCCACTTGCCCGATTAAAAAGGTTTCAAGAAATGACTAATATGGAAAATTTGCGGCGTGTTGTAAAGCGTCTGATTGATCAGGTATGTATGTTGTGTACTTTATTTGAAGACATCTTTTACCAACATGTAGGAATAATCAAACTCTGTGATGCTTGATCTACAGGTGGAGCAAAATGTTGAGTTTGTGCAGAAGAAAAGAGATGATGTGGCCTTCTCGTCGAAAGGTCATCAAGTTGTTGAATCATTTCTTCGGGTTAGATTTATATTTTGTTAGGTGATAAAAAAATCTATTCTTCCACTGAAGAATGTAATTTTATCTGAGTTAAATAAATGGTTTGTGCACAGCTGGAAAAGGGCAGCCTCAATACTCCATTTACTCAATATTACAAAAGTGTCATGCAAAAGGCTGTTGTGAGGAATCAACATATGAATGGAAGGTACAATCTAACTGGACAAATATTCCACGATTCATAACTGTATTAAAAAAAATCTAAACTTTTCTTCAAAAAGATCTAACCGTTTCTTCAAAAAGATCAGCAAGATCCAAAGCTGTATTTTCCTTATCAACAGTACATGATTGCAGAGTTCATCCAACTTATTTGGAGATAATGCAAATGCCTCTGCAATCTGAGTCAAGCAAATTCAACCATGCTCTAGAACCTAAAAACACAACAAACAAAAGGTAACATAAATATTTGTTAAGTTAATCTGAACTAATCTCCCTTGACTGATTTATAAAGGGCATCCAAATATAGAAAACTCATCCCTTGAGTTCCGTTTAACACTTGGAAAGATTCCTTTGCATAATTTCTCTCAGAAAATTGAACAAAACCACATCGTTTACCTATTGGATTCATCACTCAAAAGGGAAATGGGTTAAACGAAATGTGGATACATCACTGTGTAACAAAAACTAATGGGAGCATCAGAAAAGAAAGGATTTAAACTGTAATTTCTAAGGTCTAGGAGAATACCTTGTGGTCTGCATCCTCGCGGGAGCAATCACTAACGGAAACATAACTCTTTTATGAGGATAAATAGTGGTCTGCATCCTCACATAGATGGTTCTTACGATCACAGTTACATGAGCAGGTGCGATCAGGATCCTAAGAATTAGGACCGAAATCCTCACCAAAATTTTGGCCCCCAACAGAACAGAGTAGTTCCTCCCCCACCTGTTTCTATTCGTTCTTTTGGGAATCTTATAGTTTACCCTGATGTGACATCTCCTGTGATTTGTGTTCAAGGCCACCTCCGGAGGCCCTCAGAAAGGCACCACATGCTATATTTTTTTCAGTTCTGGATCCCCAGATGCATAGTAAAATAGTGAGCCAAATATATTATTATTTCAGTAATGAGAATTTGATTAAACATGTATATTTTCGGTACTCTAGTACAATGTCTACCTATTTGGTCGGATTTAGGCAGTAACATTTCTGTTATGGAACACATTCCTGTTCAGGACAACAAAATTTGTACTTCAAAAAACACCTAAAGTTGCCCAGTGGCTACAAAACCAGTTTACACAATCTGATCTAGTCGAATTATATACACATACATGAGTGGACTAGTGGATACAAAAGTAACATCAACTAAACATGTATCAAACTACGTGAATTTAAACATTGATTTTGTAACAACCTGCCTAATTAAATATCGGGTGGTTAGTCCTCTATTTAATTAAATCAGAATATCTAGTTGGTTCATTCTCAGCATAACTGTCATAAAACAATTCCTTATTAATCACCTGATAGTTAATTAAGCTAAGTGTCAATTTTTTTTTCATTTTTAATTTAATTAAAACCATTCCACGATACGGGATAATAATATGCAACAACACATCACAACTGACTTAATTATAGCAAGAATAAATATGACTGGAATAACTCTCCAGTTAAATGATAACTTTTCCACTAAATAAAATTGATATTCATAATGATTACATAATTAATTACAACCTCTAGAATCCTGGGCAACATGCCCTAAATGAAGTAGAAAGCATCTAAACAAAATTCGCATTTTAGCTAGTAGCCATAATCCATCGGAACATCCATAATCCATGTTGGGCATCCCTGCTACTGGATACCTGATGAACAAGATATAGTAGAGAAGAGAATATGCAAGGAAACGGGTCAGATCCCGATTGTTACAGATTTGAAAAAACAACAAGTGATTAGCAATTACAAATAAGCATTTATTATGCGCATGTTAGTTTTTCGGGATCTTTCTTGAGAATTCTCACCTCCCATCTACAGTGCACACCTATCGTATCTTATTATCTTCCTAGTTAAGGTTCCCTCCTAACTAGTAACATAATTCTAACCCGTATCATAAACCCATATGTCCAATACCATACATAATATAATTATTCATATTCATTTCTCTTTAATATGAACTAGTCTTGTTGGAACCCTGGAATTAAGAGTTCACTTACTTAATTCAACATTACTCGGAAGATTAAATTATAGTTTATATATTTAATCAAAAATTTCACGCAGAAGATTATATCTTTATATCTACAATGTCACACAGTATATTACATCATAGTTTATATATATATATATAATATCACACTAATTATATATATAATAATACGACGCCTCCCCAGTCACAACTTCGGTGCATACATACTCTGCTATCATGTCGTGATACATAATGTTATCGTATAGAGGACAAATAATTTGGTGTCTCTCACGAATCATATAATATAACACAAACATATTGGAGGCGAGAATACTCCCTAGCCAAATGGGTCACGCACATACCTACGCTCCTATTCAACCGTCAAAACTATCATATACATCGGTAGCACATGTCCAAAGTCCTATGCTTAGTGTATGAATCTAAAATCCCTCCCAATTGGGCACACGAGGATAAGACCATTCACAACACGAAACCTCCACCCCGATAGCAAGCAACGTAGTTATGTCATACATAAAAATAATATTATAGGTATTCATCACACCTATATAAATATAACATCAATAAGGTATTCACACAACCATATGATAATAACAGGTAGTTATCTCACCTCTATATATAGTAGCAATAGGTATTCATCATACATATATATAACCATAGGGCATACGCACAACCCATATAATAAATCCCATACGTAGTATAATAATATCCCGAATATCCCATGTATCTTTGGATTATGATTTTAATACTCAAATTATATATTTTTGAATTTATCTAACCGCACGATGATGATCATTTAATCCTCAAATAAATTCAGTATGTAAACATCACGTCCTACAAATCTATGTCATCACGACTCCTAAATTTCGACAAATTAAATTTACTTTAATTAGGTTTATTCCTCAATAATCCCTAATTCAGTCGTAACCCTTTATTCCATCTCTTTAAGGTTAATCCCAATTATACCTAAGGTTAAACCGGTAATTTATGTTTCTCTTACTACTGGTCCTAACCTCAAATTACCGTTTATCCGATTTAAACTTTGAGTTAATAACCTTAATGTTGTATACATTGGAAGGCTATTCATATCATAGGGGCAATGGATGAATATGCTTCAAGTGAGGGATCATATTTGTATAACAAATTAAGTTAGTACGCTTGGAACGATGGCTAGTATGATGAGGAATATGTACACTTATAACCGAGTATATAAATTTCGTACATATGGACGAGAGATGGTATGTATATGTATATATATATATATGTGTGTGTGTGTGTGTGTGTGTGTGTGATTTTATTTTTGGGGGTGAGAAGTCCTGTGTATGATTCGTTCTCACTTTCCGATTACGAACTATGACCGCTTCCCATATGTTTGGATTGATTTTGTTACCGTGGCGGTGTGATAATAGTCCGATATGTGGTAACCCTGGGAGAAAGTGAGTAATTCCTAGAAGATGATAGCATGGTGCAGTATTTTTGTATCCTGTAACCGTTTATGTTATGAGTATTGCAAAGTGTACATTATGTGTGTTATGCATATGTGGTTATAGGAATGAATGATTTCTTATATATATATATATATATATATATATATATATATATATATATATATATATATATATAGGTGAGGGGGATATGAATTTTCTAGAATATACATCTTGTGTGATTTCGGCATACTAGTTTATCAGGTTCGAAAGATAGTACTTAGAGAATATTGCGGATATATCTACCGTAAGTATTTCGATTGATATTTTAGTTATGTTTTAGAGATAGCACTCAACATCTATGTAGTTGCAGTAGTAGGATTGGTGTGGAGGACATAATGGATCCCTACGGTCAACATTGTCAAGGAGTAGTGTATTGGGGGGTTCCTTGTTTGGATTTTGCTTTGCGAGACGCCCCACGCACGAAACGTAGTGCAATGTTTGGAGTGGAGAGAAGTTATGCCTTTAGTAGTAGGATGTATGTTGTTTAGAGAATGCATTTTATATATACACTCATGACGATGTGTGTCGTGCTAAGACTAATAACTAGTTTAAGCTAATAACTAAAATAAATAAAATCCTGGTAAGGTATATATATTTGAATATGTATTTATGTGGGATTAGAATGAAAAGGATTTTTGGGTTAAGTTAGGATGGCGGGTCATGCGGGTATAGTCCATGCTTATAGCTAGGTAGGTTGTTCTATTATGTGTCGGTAGATTAATTAGTACCTTAATTAAGATTTCGGGACACGATTAGGAGCTCGTTGTAGATGAGAGGTGAGTTTGGGATTTCACGAGAGTGTGCCTCCAGTTTAATTATGAAAAATTGCATTTATATTTATTATGCACGGTTAATACACTTTCTGTAAATATTTGTACACCTCCGGCACTGACCCGTTTATATTTCTCTTTATATATACTGTTTACTGGTGTCCCACCGCATGGATACCGAATGCTTTTCTATCCGAGTCTTAGGAGCCATGGAAGTTGCGGACTGTTGCGAGATTTTGATTGTAGTCGCTTTCTATTCCTTTGAAAATATAGATAGTATTCATATTGTATATGAGGTTTATACCCAAGAGTTATTTGTACCTATTTATATTTCTTCCTTGCGGTTGTTGTACTATTTGTGACCCGATAGCTTATTCAGGTATATTTCCTTTTGTGTACTTATTTCATTATAATTTTAGCACTTTCGATTATCATGGTACTTGTGTGCATTCTACCTTTTTCTAGTGGTTCTATATTATTGGTTGGTTATCCATTGTATGTTTATTTAATTTTTGGCATCCGCTTTTATAGATTTGGGTAGTTAGCCTTTTTTTTAGCATCGTCTGTAGATGATGAGAATGATCCATCTGAGATCCCTGATTAAATGTAGTATAGGGTTGGTCACCCGTTATTATTTTAAGTAGGGTGTCACAGATGGTATCAGAGCATCAGGTTCTAGTGTCTTTAGGACCTGTGTGGGTTTTCTGTGTTCTTATGCAAGCGTTCTTGATATAGAACCCTACTATTAGGATTGTTGTGTTCACAACGTTTATTTTCTTCTACAAGGTGTACTCATCTGAATGACATTTTGAAACAGTTTCTCTCGTTTCAGACGTCGCCAAGATTTAGTCATCCATGTAGGGCATTTAGAGGGGATGATAGTGTGGAACCCCAAATGTCCATAGTGACTGTGACTGTGACCAAAGTTGCTAATAGTGTGCCACGAACGGTGGATGATGCCATTGTTGGGATGGCACATCATCCTGCAGTTCTGATAAGCTCGAGACCACCCACGACCATTTGTGTGGAAAAGAGTTTTGGAAGCCTTTAGGAAAGGACATCCTTCAGGATCTTTGGAGGGAGCTGATGCAATAGTTGAAAGTCAATGGAAGAAGTGAATAGTGAAATCCTTGGGAGGCTAGATTGACGAATTCGTCAACATTTATTAGGAAACCGGGTGTTGCTGACTTTTATTGATGTGAGATGTGTGGCGTTGTCCCATTTTCAGGAGTATCATCTTCATTTAATAAGGTAGTAAGAAATTTAGAGACTTGGTTTCATTGAGTTGGACTAAAAGAGTTGTCGGGCGTCGCAATAGAGCTTTGTCCTTCAGGATGGTTAGGGAGGACTTTTGGGAGAATGTTTCTCTAAAGAGAATTAGGTCAAAGGAAGAAGGTCTTGTCCTGGAAGGAGTAGAGGGAATTAGGGATGAACTGAAACAATTGGATTATGGAGGTAAAATATAGAATACCTTTCTTTGGGATTGGGTCACACTTTATGCGGTATTGGGAGCGTTGCATGTAAGGTATAATGAGTGATTAACCGCTATAACCATAATGTGTATAAAATTTCCTTGGATGAAGGAGTGTGCAAGTGTGGCCTTTGTATGGCATCTTTTGGGGTAATAGATCGTATCATGTTGAGTTAGTAGAGAGCTATGCTATTGATTTCCGGAAGTGAAGACTATTAAGGATTTTTTAGCAGGGAATTTAGCTCTGCGTTGTGCTAGTCTTCAGGACTAGGTGTTAGTAAGAGAATTGTATTTGTTCGGACCTTGTGTCTTGAACATAAGGCGTTTGATTTGCGTGTCAAAAGACATGAAATTATTTTATAATATATTGCTATATGGGCCTTCGGGCAATATCTATGACTCAAAAATCTTTTATAAAACCTTAATCCTGGTTCAACTGATCTCAATACCCAACATTGCTACACAATAGTGTATTGGGAGGGTTCCTTGTTTGGATTTCGCTTACGAGACCTCTCCCGCATGAATGTAGGGAATGTCAGGAATTGAGAAGAGTTAAACCATTGAGAAAAATTCAAACTTTTATATATTTAGTATGCTATTATAGATTAATGTGTTGAGAGTTACATTACAATTTGAGGCTAGTGGAGCCGGGTTATGTTTTTACGAGTTGAGTTCGGGTACGGGGTGTACGGGTGCCCTGGGTAGCTAGTATGATTTTAAAGTTTAAATAATTTGATGTGAGAAGTGGGAGAGATAGGTATAGTTATTTTGAGCATAGATGTAAGAACTAGATGAGGTTCGAAGTCCTAGGCATAACTTAAATTTTGAGGATAAAGTTGTTTCTAAGGGGGAAGTCTGTAACACGCCATGATTTTGGGACTGAGAAATTAAATTTTTGGTAGAAATAAAATTTATTTAAATTGGAGAATTTTAAGATGTGGAAATTGAGGTCCAAAAGTTGAGGACGTTATAAAGTAATTCGGATGATGATTCTGAGTCTGCAATTGGTTTTGGATGGGTCAAGATAGTCAAAATGACTATCCTTGGATTTTATTTCGATTCCAAAATATTTTTAAGTAAGTTTGACTCGAATTGGAGTAACGAGTCATTTAAAGTGTGTATTATCATTTAAAACTGGAACTTATGTTTTAAAGGTTTAAGAGGCTTACGAATTTAGCCAATCTCATTTGAGAGAAAGAGAAAGAAAGAAAAAGAAAGAGAGAAAGAAGGAGAAAAGAAGAAGAGAGAGGAGAAAGCTTTGATGTTTCCGACCAATACGTAATCTCGAGGACGATGCAACCCCTACAACTTTGAGGCAAGTGTTTAATCCTGCTAAATAATGCATTTATGTATTTTATTTCATAAATTATGGGTAAAAGAATTGGATTTTGGGTGTATATATCAAACCTAGAATTTGTGTATTTAAACCTTGCATTTGATGTTCATACTTGGGTTTAAGGGTGTATAACTTGAAAGGATTTGATATAAGATAATTTTTAGGTTAGAAAACATGTTGGGGTTGAGGATAAATGGTTGGAAGTTGTATAAATAGGATTTTGGAAATTTTGGGTTTTGGAGAAATTATCCCATTTCCTGGCTTGCTGCCCCTTGCGAATCGATTCGCCATGTTGTAGAGCCTTGAGGTCTTAAGGGATGAATCGATTCACCCTTTACGAATCGATTCGGCATGTATCAGACTTACAGGTCTAGTTGGCTCGAATCAATTCGCTGGGGCCAAATTAATTCGTTGTTAGGACCGAATCGATTCAGAGGGGCCGGATAGATTCGAAAACATGGATGTTTTGCTAGATTTTTCTAAAATGGGTTTTAATCCATTTTGGGTGGGTTTCTCGATTTGGAACTTATATATATGATGCGAGAGTTACGTCTTGGAGTATTCTTGAGGGTTTCTCACATGCTATGATCACGGGGACATATCGAAATGGTTTGGGAATATGTAAATGCACTGGAGTTGTTGTATCGAGGTAGTGGCAAACCTAATTAGGGATGGGAGTTCTATTTAGAGGTCAGAAGTGAGCTTAGATATTATGTAAGGTTTAGGAATCCCTGAGAGAGTTGTGAGGGTATGGAATGAAATTGTAGGCCAACTTTTGTGTCAAATCCTTATAGTGGTAGGATTCTAGTTAAGATATTATTGGGGACCAAAGAGAGAGAGAGAGGTCGCGTATCCTTAATGACGATAAACTGAAGGAATAAATCATATATGTGGTAATGTTAAGGGTTCATAGGAGAAATTGAATCGTAGACAGAATTGAGAACAATTGGATTGTGCTATCCACTAGAATAGGTTGCGTTGTAACGTTAGTGAAGAGAGTTACTATATGTCTATGTGTGATTAACAATAGGGATTCCCATGCTTGATGGGATCATGGAATAAATTTAGGATGAAGCTTGATGTTTGGAGACTATTAGTTATGTGTATACCTATAGTCGGGATTATTATTAGATATATCAATGTGCAATCGGATATAGATGGGATGTATAATGATTATTACATACGTTAAAGTTTGAGTTAGTAACCTTAATGTCGTATATATTGGAAGGCTATTCATATCATAGGGGAAATGGATGAATATGCTTCAAGTGAGGGATTGTATTTATATAACGAATTAAGTTAGTACGCTTGGAACAACGGCTAGTATGATGAGGAATATGTACAATTATAGTCGAGTTTATAAATTTCATACATATGGACGAGAGATGATATATATATATATATATATATGTGTGTGTGTGTGTGTGTATATGTCATGATCATATAAACCGTGTGTGATGGTTTGTATATATGATGTGATCATATGTAGGTATATATATATGTGTATATATATAAAGTGAATGATATATATACTTATTATGTGAGCATAGCCAACACATGCTATCATGGGAGGTTGCGCGATGCGGGTGAGGCCCCCGGCTTGAGGAGCAGGGTGTGTATAGTCCCCAGGTCATAGTCATCCATTATTATTTGTGTGATTTTATTTTTGGGGGTGATAAGTCTTGGGTATGATTCGTTCTCACTTTCCGGTTAGGAACTATGATCGCTTCCCATACGTTAGGATTGATTTTGTTACCATGGCGGTGTGATAATAGTCCGATATGTGGTAACCCCGGGAGAAAGTGAGTAATTCCTGGAAGATGATAGCATGGTACAATGTTTTTGTATCCTATAACCGTTTATGTTATGAGTATTGCAAAGTGTACATTATGTGTGTTATGTATACGTGGTTATAGGAATGAATGATTGCTTATATATATATATATATATATATATATATACATCCTATAGGTGAAGGGGATATGAATTTTCTAGAATATACATCTTGTGTGATTTCAGTGTACTAGTTTATCAGGGTCGAAAGATAGTACTTAGAGAATATTGCGGATATATCGACCCTAAGGATTCCGATAGGGATTTTAGCTATATTTCAGAGATAGCACTCAACATCTTTGTAGTTGGAGTAGTAGGATTGGTGTGGAGGACATAATGGATCCATATGGTCAACATTATCAAGGAGTAGTGTATCGGGGGCGTTCCTTATTTGGATTTCTCTTTGCGAGACGCCTCATGCACAAAACGTAGTGCGATGTTGGGAGTTGAGAGAAGTTATGTCTTTAGTACTAGGATTTATGTTGTTTAGAGATTGAATCATATATACATATAAAATCATGATGATCTGTGTCGTGCTAAGACTAATAACTAGTTTAAGCTAATAACTAGAACAAATAAAATCCTGGTAAGGTATATATATGTTAATATGTACTTATGTGTGATTAGAATGAAAAGGATTTTTGGGTGAAGTTAGGATGGCGGGTCTTGCGGGTATAGGTAATGCGTATAGTTAGGTAGGTTGTTCTATTATGTGTTGGGTAGCTTAATTAAGATTTCGGGACACGATTAGGCGCGCGCTGGAGATGAGGGGTGAATTTGGGATTTCACGAGAGTGTGCCTCCAGTTTAATTATGAAATATTGCATTTATATTTATTATGCATGGTTAATACACTTGCTGCAAATATTTGTACACCTCGGGCTCTCACCCGTTTATATTTCTCTTTTTCTCTCTATCTCTCTATATATACTACTTACTACAAGTGTCCCGCTGCATGGATACCAAATGCTTTTCTATCCAAGTCTTGGGAGTCGTGGAAGTTGTGGACTGTTGCGGGATTTAGATTGTAGTCGTTTTCTATTCCTTTGAAAATCTTGATAGGATTCATGTTGTATATCGGGTTTATACCCAAGAGTTATTTGTATCTATTTATATTTCTTCCTTGCGGTTGTTGTACTGTCTGTGACCCGATAGCTTATTCCAGTATATTTCCTTTTGTGTACTTATTTCTTTCTAATTTTAGCTCTTTCTCTTATCATGGTACTTGAGTGCATTCTACATTTTCTTATGCTTATATATTGTTTGTTTGTTATCCATTGTATGTTTATTTAATTTTTGGCATCCTCTTTTATAGTTTTGGGTAGTTAGCCTTTTTTTAGGATCATCAGTAGATGATGAGAATGATCCATATGAGATTCCTGATTGACTGTAGTATAGGGATGGCCACCCATTATTATTTTAAACGGGGTGTCACACATCCCTTGAAATACGGTTATGATACTATTACTGAGGACTCCATTGGTCCTAATTAAACTTACTACTCTTGGGTCATAAATTTCTTGGGCCTAATTCTCTTGATCCAATTACTCCCCTAGAAGTCTCACTCCTCTAGGTTTTATGCCTAATTGATATGTTGACTATTCCTAAAATTTATCGGTCTCACTACTCGATGTGGACACATTTAGAACTTAGTAGTCTCTTACTCTACACATAGGGAAATTTACCTTACTATTCCCTCGTTATTGACCATTTGAACGTCCTTCTCCTAGACCTATCAATCTTAACTCCCAATTGATATTCCCGTTATTCTCATGGCTCTACGGGTCCTATGGCATTCATTATTGACTACACTAGTCTTGGTCGATTTCATCGCCACTAAATAGGGGTTTAATCCTATCACTTAAATGGGACCCTACTGGGTACACCATCCGGTGATGTTTCATTAACAATATTGAATTCAAACTTTCCATTCAGCTAGGTATCCTAACCCTTCTAGCTCTCCTTCATTTAGAAGCATCATCAAATTTCTTTGTGAGGTTAATCACAATCGTCTTCGTCAGATTTCCACTCACAATAAAGTATTTCACTCACGAGTCCTTTCACATAATGGACTCTATTTATCATCTATGTACCCCATTTTAACTAGGTTAAGGAGTTCATTAAACAAGTTACTTCTCTCTTTCTTAACCATAAGAGATAAGTTTCGAAATCCGTTCATATCCCGATTACAACATCCATTGGATGATTTCACTTTTGAACCATACCTAAAATTCTTATTCCATCTTCCCACATGTTATTTATATGTGATGCCTAACGCTAATCACTTAAGTTTATTCTTCCTAGAATTTTTTTAAATCCCGGGTGTTACTACACTTCACCCTTCACCATTTGTCTTTGAATTTCGTCCTTCACAAGAGTCCTTCAAACTCCCTCACCTTTCACATATAGTGCTGGGTGAGTTAAGAATGGGACCATTATCAACTATGATGGTGCTTGGGTAACTACAGCTCCCAAGCGACTTCCTTAAAGTTCTCAGACCAAATAATAATTATAATGGCTTCTATCTCCAATACCATTTTCTAAAATACTCTATACCTTTAGTTGAGTCCTCCTCCTCATGTTCTTCTAACGGCTCTTGTCAGTCGTCCCAATGTGTTTGGCGCATGATGCCCGACCGAACTCGTATAAGCATTACATTTCACATACATAATGGCATGAGAATGTAAGTCGAAATACATAGTATAATTCAACATCCTAATAATAGGGCTCTAAATCAAAGAACGCTACGCTGAAACATAGTAAGCCGCACACATCCTAAGGACACTAGAACCTGATGCTGTGATATCACCTGTAACAACCTGCCTAATTAAATATCGGGTGATCAGTCCTTTATTTAATTAAATCAAAATATCTAGTTGGTTCATTCTCAGCATCACCATCGAAAAACAATTCCTTATTAATCACCTTATAGTTAATGAATCTAAGTGTCAAAAAAAAATCCATTTTTAATTTAATTAAAACCATTCCATGACACGGGATAATAATAATAATATAAAACAACACATCACAACTGAATTAATTATAACAAGAATAAATATGACTGAAATAACTCTCTAGTTAAATGATAACTTTTCCACTAAATAAAACTGATATCCATAATGCTTACATAATTATTTAGAACCTCTAGAATCCTGGGCAACATGCCCTAAATGAAGTAGACGCTACAGATGAGTGAATCAATAGAAAGGAAGCATCTAAACAAAATCCGCATTTTAGTTAGTAGCCATAATCCATCGGAACATCCATAATCCATGTTGGGCATCCCTGCTGTTGGATACCGGATGTACAAGATACAGAAGAGAAGAGAATATGCAAGGAAACAGGTCAGATCCCGATTCTAAAATATTTTAAAAAATAGCAAGTGATTAGAAATTATAAATAAGCATTTATTATGTACATATTAGTTTCCCGGGCTCTCTCTTGAGAATTCTCACCTCTCATCTAGAGTGCACACCTATCGTATCTTATTATCTTCCTAGTTAAGGATCCCTCCTAACTAGTAACATAATTCTAACCCATATTATAAACCCGTATATCCCATACCATACGTAATATAATTATTCATATTCATTTCTCTTTAATATGAACTAGTCTTGTTACAACCCTGGAATTAAGAGTTCACTTACTTAATTCAACATTACTCGGAAGATTAAATTTTAGTTTATATATTAAATCTAAAATCCCGCACAGAAGATTATATCTACAATTTCACACAGTAGATTATAGTTTATATATATAAAATCACACTAATTATATATATATATATATTAATACGACACCTCCCCAGTAATAGATGCGGTGCATGCATACTCTGCTATAATGCCCTGATACATAATGTCACTGTATAGAGGACAAATGATTCGGTGTCTCTCACGAATCATATAACATAACACAAACAAATTGGAGGCGAGCATACTCCCTAGCCAAATTGGTCACGCACATACCTACGCTCCCATTCAACCGTCAAAACTATCATATACATCGATAGCACGTGTCCAAGGTCCTATGCTCAGGGTACAAATCTAAAATCCCTAAGACCGTCCAAAACGTGAAACCTCCACACCGATAGAAAGCGGTGTAGGTATGTCATACATACAAATAATATTTTAGGTATTTATCACACCTATATAAATATAACATTTATAAGGTATTCACACAACCATATGATAATAATAGGCAATCATCTCACCTATATATATAGTAACAAATGGTATTCATCATACCTATATATAACCATAGGGTATACGCACAACCTATATAATAAATCCCATACGTCGTATAATTATATCCCGAATATCCCACGTATCTTTCGATTATGATTTTAATACTCAAAGTATATATTTCTGAATTTATCTAACCGCACGATGATGATCATTTAATACTCAAATAAATTCAGTAGGTAAACATCACGTCCTACAAATCTATGTCATCACGACTCCCAAATTTCTACGAATTAAATTTACTTTAATTAAGTTTATTCCTCGATAATCACTAATTCAGTCTTAACCCTTTATTCCATCTCTTTAAGGCTAATCCCAATTATACCTAAGGTTATACCGGTAATTTATGTTTCTCTTACTACTGGTTCTAACCTCAAATTACCTTTTATCAGATTTAAACCCCAAGTAATATAATTCTTCAAAAAAACTTGTTTAATTAATCACTCATTAATTTCCCCTCATTCCCAATCCCAAAATAATACTTTCCGGGTCTTAATTATATCCTATTGTGCTTCCCAAAGTCCCATTAAGTTCATTTAATAATCACTAAAAATTCCTAAATGTTTTGGAATTAAATCAAGAATTGAAAAGGGACAAGTTCATCGATTCTTGGGAGGTCGATTGATCGATGGTCAGGAGTCGATCAATCGATTACCCACTTATCAACCGAGATTCTACAACTTTTATCGTACGGGTTTCACAACTTTTAATCATCCAAAACTTTATTTTAACGTCCCAAATTCCTTATAATACATACCACATGATATAGCAACATTTGTAAATGATTCCTATTGATCTAAACAACCTAGAATCATCAAGAGTTTGTATTAAAGTGTACATATTTCATATTTTCCAAAACGACTAAAATATATGTTCTCTTAAGGACAATCCAATAACTTTATGAATTTCTCCAACATGTGATGTTTATTTCGAGGATTAATGTCTACCAACAATATGATATTTATCCTACATATTTCTTCTTTCCAAAAATTAATTAACATCTAATTAGTTTATCTCCAAAACATGAAATTTCTCATAATTTAAAAAAACTCATATTTTATTGTTTCTCCAAGAACATCATATAATCTAAGATTTTCTTCACCAATAATCCCAGATTTCATAGGTTAAATTCTATACTCAAAACAAAATCAGTCCTACATCATTCTCCTTTCAAAGACTCAATTACATCACCATAATTCATCTTTGATTATGGATCATTTCAGAATTTTTAAACCTAACATGGACAATATACATGCTAAATTTGCAATAATTAATCATTTGCCTCTAATTCGTAGGTCTGGTCCTTTGAGGATGATTGTCCACTGATGGTTCTTCCCTTCTCCGGTCAACTTTCGATGATGGTTGGTGGTGACTTGGCTGGCTCTTGGTTATCCCATAATGACTCTTCCCTTTCCCCACAGAAACTCTTCACTCTCTCTTAATTTCTTTCTCTCTAAGTTTCTAGAATGAATCAATAATATATAACCTTTAGACTTATATATAAACTCCCAAATTCATTCATACTATTCAGCTTCTAAGTCAAATGACCATATTACCCCTCCGGGGTGACTATTCAGCTCTAAAGTGCCCCGAGACCCTATATAAACGTCCGAGTTTACTTTTTTGACTATTTGAACCCTTCTGGACACTTTGGCGGAGTCAAAATGACCATTCGGATGACATAATAATAATCCACTTTTATTTCATTAAATTCTAATCCTGATACGACTCAATTGCATATCCCGACTTAATTACCATAATTATCATACACATAGTTCGTGATAATATTATTAAGTCATAATAAATCGTAAAGTCATATTCATATATATTACCTTAATCACTAAGTAATATTCAACATAAATCACATATTACTTTATTCTCGAGTAATATTCAAATTTAGAATAATTTCTAATTATATCACAATTAATTCTAATTAATCCCATTTTAAAAGTCATTAAAAATACGGAGTATTACATACTTCCCCCTTACAACGAAATTTCATCCCGATATTCGGAAAACAAAAGTATAGCATGCATGAAAAATTATGAATATGTATTGCGCATCACATACTTGCGCTCCCAAGTAGACTACTATGTACCGCCCATACAGTACGCTATCGAATACCCCTAGTAATAAACACCTCACTTATGATCATTTTATTCACATGTTACCCTATCACGTAGGTTCTTGTCCAACCGTTATAATTTAATTTTCACTACTTATACTTTATTCTAGATATTCACTATCTAACCTTCTACTATGTGCACTTAAATAGATTTAACCATTCTTTAGATAAATACCATCTCGTCTTGCGATTATCATACACAAGTAGTTGAATTTTGTAAATGATTCCTACTGATGTAAAAAACCTAGAATCATCAAGAGTTTGGATGTATATATTTCATATTTTCCAGAAAAAACTAAAATATATGTTATCTGAAGAACAATATTATAACTTTCCGAATTTGTCCAACATGTGATGTTTATTTCATGTATTAATGTCTATCAAAAACATGAGATTTATCCTACATATTTCTCCTTTCCAGAAATGGATTAACACATAATTAGTTTATCTCCAAAACATGAAATTTCTTATAATTCCAGAAAACTCATATTTTATTGTTTCTCCAAGAACATCATATAATCTAAAATTTTCTTCACCAATAATTCCCAGATTTCGTGGGTTAAATTATATACTCAAAAGAAAATAATTCCTACATCATTCTCCTTTCAAAGATTCAATTAACATCACTATAATTCATCTTTGATTATGCTTCTTTTCAGAATTTTCTAAACAACCTAACATGGAAAATATATATGCTAAATTTGCAATAATTAATCACTTGCCTCTAATTCGTAGGTCTGGTTCATTGAGGATGATTTTCCACTGGTTGTTCTTCCCTTCTCCTGTCAACTTCTGGTGGTGGTTAGTGGTGACTTGGCTTTTGGTTCTCCCACAATGACTCTTCATTTTTCCTAGAGAAACTCTTCACTCTCTCTCAATTTCTTTCTCTCTAAGTTTGTAGAATGAATCAGTAATATAAAACCTTTAGAATTATAAATAAACTCCCAAATTCGTGCATACTATTCACCTTCCAAGTCAAATGACCATATTACCCCTCTGGGGTGAGTATTAGGCTCCAAAGTGCCCCGAGACCCTATACAAACGTTCGAGTAGACTTTTTCAACTATTTGAACCCTTTCGTACACTTTGGCGCAGTCAAAACGACCATTCGTATGACATAATAATAATTTAATTTTGTTTCATTAAATTATAATCCTGACACGACTCAATTGCGTGTCCCGACTTAATTACCATAATTGTCGTACACATAGTTCGCGATAATATTATTAAGTCATAATCAATTGTAAAGTCATATGCATATATATTACCTTAATCACTAAGTAATATTCAACATAAATCACATATTACTTTATTCTTGACTAATATTAAAATTTGAATTAATTTCCAATTATATCACAATTAATTCTAATTAATCCCATTTTAAAAGTCATTAAAAATACGCGGTATTACAGATTGTTCTGACACTAAAACATGCATCAAACCGAGTTGCAATTACTTATATTCAATCCAAATAACTTTGATTTCTTACATTCAATCCAAATATGAAAACATCTTGTTGAAACTTCTCCAACCCAAATCACATTAGTATTGTTCGCTCCTTTTAGTCTACTATGAACACGACATGTCCAACCACGTTTATTCGAAGGTCTAATTAGGTTGAGGCTGGAATTTCAAGGTTAAGAGTTGCAAAATGAATATCAACATAAGTTTCCAACAAAATATGTATAATGCAAGGTGCTTAAAGACACAACATTAACATTGCAATTTATGAACTTTTATACAATCTCTACAAAAAATAATGTAATAAACATAGATTATAGAATCAAAGATGTAATTGAAGAGGTGTGCTTGCGTTCAAATTAAGAAACTATATAATTGAACACAGTTTTACCCAATTAAACCCTAAACATGCATCTAGGTGTGATAGAATAAGTTGTAAATCGTCCAAGAAGATTCAAACACACACATGTGAGGAAAAATCCCCCAAAGGGGCAAAACCATTTATTTTCAGTATAATATCATAACATATAATTTCTCAGATTACAATGAAATATAGTGACACCGAATTACCCGTAGGCGTCGGATCTGTAGTCGGTGGCTAGAAATTTCCCTTTCCAGGAGGGCAGCAATAAAGAAGAAGGACGGTCTTCTCCACAAGGGTATGAACAGGCACACGGATGTGTTCTTGGGTTGCACATGTTTGGAAAGTTGTGTGAATCGAAACTTCAGTCTTGGGACTCACAAAGATGAAGACTTAGAGTATATAGGACTCTGAAAATCGTCTATTAAAGTGTTTCTAAACAAATCCCGAAGTTGGTTTATAAAAGAAAAAACTGGTCCTAAAAAATCTCGGCACGATCTGTACGATTTTATCTTAGGCGGACCGGTCCGGATCTGACGCGGGTCGGTCCGTTGTCGGATCGGTTCTTTTTTTAATAAGGCTTCTTCGATTCACAATCGATTTGAGGTCTACTGGTTTGGAGCGCAGCGGACCGGTATGGAGGCGAACCGGTTCTTTTTTCAAAAAGGCGAATCGGTCCGGGGCGGATCGGTTCCTTTATAAAAAAGGCGGACTGGTCTGGCTGACCAGTAAACTGATTCCTTGAATCTTTTGGTATTCGGATCCGTTGGTGATGATGTGATCTTGAATTTCTTCAAAGATGTAACGGCTTATGACATACACAAAAATAATGGACAAAATGTCCTTACAAATCTCCCCTTATGTCTATGCCGGTATAAACATAAAAAATCCGAATTATCAAATATTAAATTGCCTATACAAATCTACCCTTCCATGAATCCAAAACTGAAAAGGTAAAAATGAATAAGACTTCATCGTTTGTTCTTCAACTCCTCAAAATTTTTAAAGCATTTCTCATCAGGGTGTGCAATTCAGTGATCATCAATGTAGTACCTACACACATGAGAAAAAGCAAATACCACGTGACATATCGAGTTGAAATGAGCTAAACATAGATACCAATTTAAAATAGATCCTCAAACTCAAAACACAAACTCAAAACTTACTCGCCCATAATATGATAATTCTTCTTCCCCTTTTTATGATGTCCCCAAATAGATAGATATGAGAAGTAAAAATAGATGTACATGAATAATGTCACAAGGTAATAAACCACTAATTTTGAATTTTTTAAAATTTTTCACACAAAATATATAAACAAGGAAACACACCATGAACGAGCACAAAACAACCAAGTCTATGATAGAGTAAATGAATGGGTGTGATCAAATTCGATAGGAAAATTAATGCATACAAACATGACATATGTGCACGATGAATATCGGATACTCCTAACGAATGAACTCAAAATATTCCTTTTGTGTAAAAAAAATTAGAAATATGAGACATTGACTTAAACAAATCAACAAGTCAAGGATCAAAGTGATTTTCACACCAATAATGTCCAAATCGATTTAATGCTCTTTCAGGACTTTCAAGGAAGTGCAAACCCGTATAAATTATCCAACTAAACTCCCTCATAAATATTTTCTTTTAGAGGTAAGATAAATTCTCAAACTTTAGAGAATTGATGGTGAAACCTAATGGCCCATATTTGGCATGAATTGCTTTTTATTGCCTTTAAATTTTTCGAGGCTCATTTAACCTCTTTGGACCTCGGATAATAAAATTCCTCAATTTTTTAGGTCATTTTTAACGGTGGCTTTTGTGCAAGGAATAAATAACTACCTTTCGCATCCCCTCCCTGTTCTCAATTAAACACACTAGCTCACCAAAACGGTTTTGACAAGCATTCTAATCTTGTCAAGTTTTATCGCATATTATACGTTGTATAGACATAATTGAGATGGAAACACTCAAGCAAATACGTGATAGACAAGTAAAATAATCAAATATAGTCGTGCATGTGTGCAATAAAGGAGATAGGAGTCAAACATGTATAAAGATATCACTAATCACATCTCAAAGACTCCAAACAATGTAACGCATATGAATGAAACGATGTAGCATCTTAAATCACTATCAAATAGTCACATCGAAAAATGGAATGAAATTGTGACTTGGCTATCTTAAATGCTCATCCATAAAAGGTGCAAGAATAAATACAAAAATCTTTTTCTGTTTTTAAATTTTTTTTTTATCAAAATAAAATATTTTTGGAATAAAGAAATACAAAATATATGATACAAGATAGCAATAGGAATCAGATGATATGAAATAAATGCATCATATGCTAGACACGGACCAACACTTCAGTCAACTGTGCTAATCCCCAAAGACTTCCTAAGGCTCTCAAATCTAAGGGCATCTAAGGGTTTCGTGAAAATATCGGCTAATTGACGGTCAGTGGGAGCAAAACTCAGGGATACGACTTTCTCCTCAACTAACTGATGTATAAAGTGCTCGCGTATCCTGATGTACTTTGTGCGCAAATGCTAGACTGGATTGTGGGATATGTGTATCGGGCTCGTGTTATCACAGGAAATGGTCATGGTGTCCTGTGAAATCCCATAATCCTCCAGCATCTACTTCATCCATAAGAGTTGCGTGAAATAACTCCCGGCGGCGATGTACTCAGCCTCGGCATTGGATAAAGAGATAGAGTTTTTCTTCTTACCAGGAGACAAGAGCAGAAACAAAATAAAAACATCCACCCGAAATGCTCCTACAACCATCCACATCCCCAGTCCAATAGGCATCCGAAAAGGTAGACAAATGGTCATTGGTATCAAAGGAAGACCAAATACCATATGAGAGAGTTCCACTTACATATTTGATAATACGTTTGAGAGTGAGTAAGTGTGACTCTTTCGGGGATGCCTGATATTGCGCACAGACTCCAACACTAAAGGCTATGTCGGGACAACTGGCAGTCAAGTAGAGAATACTACCTATCATACTCCGATATAAGGTTTTCTCTACGTCCTTGCCTGACGTGTCATTACTAAGCTTGATAAAAGTACTCATAGGTGTATGTGCATGCTTAGTGGAGTCTAAACCAAATTTTTTCACTAGGTCTCTAGCATACTTAGATTGGGAGACGAACATCCCGTCCTCTAGTTAACGAACTTGGAGACCAAGGAAGAAAGTAATCTCACCTACCATGCTCATCTCAAATTCACTTTTCATCTCCTCCTCAAAGTGGTGAGCATGCTGGGAGCATGTGGATCCAAAGACTATGTTGTCCACATAGACCTGTATAACCAAAATAGCATCTTCATCTCTCCTGATGAACAACGTCATATCAACTACCCCTCTCTTGAAGCCACGGGCTAAGAGATAGGAAGTAAGCCTTTTATACCAAGAAGGACTGCTTGCTTCAAACCATACAATACTTTCCTCAGATAATAAACGTTCTCAGGGTGCTTAGGGTCTTCAAACCCTTTTGGTTGTTCCACATAAACCTCCTCCAGTAGAATGCCATTAAGGAAGGCACTCTTGATATCCATATGATATAACTTAAAGTGAAGATGACATGCGATGGCGAGTAGTAAGCGGATGGACTCAAGCCTCGTAACATGAGCAAATGTCTCCCCAAAGTCTACACCCTCTATCTGTGTGTAGACTTGAGCGACCAACCTAGCCTTGTTTCTAATTATGGTACCATTTTCATCCATTTTATTCTTAAAAATCCACCGGGTACCTATCACATTAGTCTCACTAGGTCGGGGGACTAGTTCCCAGACATTGTTCTTTTTAAACTGAAGCAACTCATCCTGCATAGCAGATATCCAGTGCTCATCCTTGAGTGCTTCTTTGTGATTCTTGGGCTCGACTTTGGACGTGTAGCAAAAGTGGCTAACGTCGTTCTCTAGTTGGGCACAAGTATTGACCCTAAGAGTGGGATCACCTAAAATGGAGGCAAGGTCATGACTCTTGCGAACCCAAGAAGGTGTGTCCCCTAACACAGGAGTAGGGTCCATAAAGTGTGGGTGAGGGACAAGTAAATCACTTCCAAAAAAGTCCTCATCCTCACACTAAAGGTTAGGATCAATAACCGTCGGAGGTTTGTCATCTTTCACAGTGACGTTTATTGATTCCATAACCTTAGAGATCTTCAGGTTAAAAACTCGGCACGCTCTACTATTCGATGAATAGCCTAACAATATTCCCTCGTCGCTTCGGGAGTCAAACATTCCTAATTTCTCTCTATCCTGTAGGATGTCACATTTACTCCTAAAAACAAGAAAATATGCAAGGTTGGGTTTCTTGCCACTCCACAATTTATAAGGCATCTTAAGTGTGTGTGGACGCAGGTAAACCCTATTCACCGTGTGGCATGCACTAGACACTGCCTCTACCCAAAATATCCTCAAAACATTACGACCTAGAAGCATAGATCTAGCCATTTCTTGGATCGTCCTATTCTTTCTCTCAACAATCCCATTTTACTGAGGAGTCTTCACAGCAAAAAACTCATGTTTGATCCCAAGGCTATCATAGTAGTGATCTACTTTTTCTTCCTTAAATTCTATGCCGTTGTCACTACGGGTCCTATTAATAGTGACTCCGTGTTGATTTTGTAGGATACGGCACTTGGTCGTTAAAAACTCTACAACATCGGATTTCTCCTTCAGAAAAACTACAATAGAATATCTGGAGAAATCGTCTACCATCATGAGGATATACCTCTTACCACCCAAACTCTCAGTACGATTAGGACCCATAAGATCCATGTGAATCAGCTCAAGTACTCGGGAGGTGGTAATGGAATGAAACTTGCTATGAGGACTCCGAATTTTCTTTCCCAACTGACAGGGTCCACAAACCGTAGAAGTTGACTTTCCAAGAGATGGTAAGTCACGTACTATGTCCTTTTTGGCTAAACGAGTCAAATCTCTAACGTTCACGTGACCTAGATATTGGTGCCACAAATCAATAGGAGTGATCGTGGCGTTGTTGCAGACAAGTGAGGAATTGGGCACAGTCCCATAGAAATTATCCTCGGTCCTCACCCCTTGCACTAAAAGTTTACCGGCTTGATTGTAGACATTACACGAGTCTCGGTCTAACTTTACTACAAAGTCAGTGTCGCACAACTGGATAATGCTGAGAAGGTTTGCTTTCAAACCTTTGACGTACAAAACATTATCTAGCTTAGGAAATCCTGGTAACTCTACAGTACCTCATCTTACAATGCTAGACTTGCTCCCATCTCCAAAGGTGACTCTACCTTCCTTATATTCCTCTAGGTAGGTAAAAAATAAGATATCACATGTCATGTGTCTGGAGCACCCACTATCAAAATACCACTATGAGGTATTATGTGCTTTGAGAGAAATATGAACAACAAGGGCTTTATTATCTTTCTTAGGCACCCAAGAAGTGGTAACCTTTTGTTTACCCTTGTTGTTGTTGGTTTTAGCCGAAAGGTGAGAAGCATTCACTGACGGAAAAGACATCCGTCAGAATTCCTCCATCAAACTCTGTGATGTGGCGGATAAAAACTCAACACGCTCTCTCAGACTGGTAAACTCATCAGTATGATGAGGTGGAGCAGAAGTACATCGTGTCCTACCCAAACTATAGCAAAACTCCCTCAGGTGGCCTTTTCTTTTGCAATATGTATAAAAGAACACAGTCTTAGGCAGACCTTGGTTTGATTTTCTTGGTCGAACTCTCCTTCTGGTGTTTGGTAATGTCCATAAGGAGTTGTATTAAACTCAAGGACCGGTCCAAGTTCAATTTGGGACGTGGAGGCACCATCATAACCAATTCCCTTCCAGTCACCAAAACCTAAAACAGGGCCGAGGAGCATCTTTCCCATTTTCCCAGATCTGTCCTCGATTTGAACCTTGACTTCCCGTGCTCTTTCTAGATCACGAGTAAGCTGGGAAATAAGGGCTTCAAGTTTCTTCCGAGTCTCCATGGAGGAATGGAGCTCACTCGTAAGAATAGCCACTTGTTTAGTCAAGTCCCCCTTCTCTTTCTCAAAACAACTCTCTCTCTCTCTCTCTCTCTCTCTCTCTCTCTCTAAATAAACTCTCTTTCTTAACACAGGCAGGATCTCTCTCTCTTAAGGTAGTGCGGGTGGAGGACTCTCTCTCTCTCTCTCTCTCTCTCTCACTTTTCTTAAGTCTTCCTCTAAAGTGGTGATCCTAAGAACTAATGCTTTGTTACGCTTTTTAGTTTTAAAAGACTCAGAATATAGCTTGGGGTAGGCGCATTGAAGATCAATCTCTCTCTCTCTCACACTTGTGTCATCCTCCCCCTCACTCACATCGATCTCACTATCGAGGTGTCCCTGTGATGCAACATCCTCATCATCGTGAGGAGTACTATAAGTACTCACACGACTAGCCATGAATGCGGTGAAGTTACACTCATGCGGTGACTCGTCTCCAGAATCCACCGATTCGACCTCACTGTCGTCGCTAAGGGTAGCATTAAGGGCAGCTTTTCCATTTACCCTGTTCAGACGTGTGGCACACTCAAAGGCTCTATGACCCCTACCGTCGCACTCAAACCATCTCTCACTTTCTTTCTTGGGAGGATCTTTAAAAAAAATCATTTTTCTTTTCAAACTTATTTTTCTCAAACTTCTTTTTATCTTTAAAATTACCATTTTTCTTGAATTTGAGAATTCTCTTGAAATTTTTTGCAAATAGGGCCAAATCATCTAAGTTAAAATCACACTCAGAATCTGACGTGTCAGTCTCTCTCTTCCTAGACGACTCTCCCCTTTTTCTTGTCGTCCCCTCAATCCTTCTCTCCTGGGAATTAAGGGCAATTCCCTTATCTTTATACTTAACAGTTTTAGGGAACATATCAATTTCATATGTTTTCAAGTCTCCTACGAGTTCCTCCAATTTTAGCGTATTTAAATTACCCATAGAATTTAACACAGTGACTTTAAGGATAAAACACTTAGGAAGGGAACGAAGAATCTTTTTAACAACTCTAGCATTAGGAATATGTTCACCAAGATTAAAGCTAGTATTAACAATGTCAGATAGCCTATCATAAAATCATCAAAACATTCAGTTTCTTGCATGGTGATGGTTTCAAATTGAGTTATTAAATTTTGCAATTTAGAATCTTTTACAGCATTAGTTCCTTTATGGGTAAGTTGCAACACATCCCATGCCTATTTTGACATGGTGCACGTCATGATGCATCGGAACTCATCAGGAGTGATGGATCCGGAAATTGCACTTAAACCTTTAGAATTAAAAGATGACCATTTAAATTCTTCTTCAGTCCAAGAGGTGACAGGTTTTAAATTGGTCACATTTTCAACAGTCACGGAGGGAGGAGTCCATCCTCTTTCAACTAAAATCCAGACACGTTCATCTATGGCCTTTATAGCAGACTTCATGCCTGCTTTCCAGTATGCATAGTTTGTCCCATAAAAAATTGGCATTTTATTATATGATTTCTCCATTGAACACGCTCTTTTGCAAAAATCATTTTTTTGGAAATTGATATCTTAGAAAAGTTTTGTGGAAAATTAGGAATACGCAATAGATTAGCATAACCGTCTTTGATACCAATTTGAAGAGGTGCACTTGCGTTCAAATTAAGATATTATATAATTAAACACAGTTTTACCCAATTAAACCCTAAACATGCATCTAGGTGTGATAGAATAAGTTGTAAAACGTCCAAGAAGAGTCAAACACACACATGTGAGGAAAAATCCCCCAAAGGGGCAAAACCATTTATTTTCATTATAATATTATAACATATAATTTCTCGAATTACAATAATAATACAGTGACACAGAATTACCCACACGCATCGGATCTGTACTCGACGACTGGAAGTTTCCCTTTCCAGGAGGGTAGCAATGAAGAAGAAGGACAGTCTTCTCCACAAGGGTATGAATAGGCACACGGATGTGTTCTTGGGTTGCACACGGATTCACAAATGTTTGGAAAGTTGTGTGAATCGAAACTTGAGTCTTGGGACTCACAAAGATGAAGACTTGGAGTATATAGGACTCTGAAAATTGTCTATTAAAGTTTTGCTAAACAAATCCCCAAAGTTGGTTTATAAAACAAAAAACAGGCCCTAAAAAATCTCAGCACAATCTTCACGATTTTATCTCAGGCGGATTGGTCCGGATCTGAGGCGGATCGGTCCGAGGTTAGATCAGTTCTTTTTTTAATAGGGCTTCTTTGGTTCATAATTGGTGCGGGGTCTACTAGATTGGAGCATAGATGACCGATCTGACTTAAGGCGGACTGGTCTAGAGGCGGACCGGTTCTTTTTCCAAAAAGGTGGATCAGTTCGAGGCAGACCAATTCCTTTATAAAACAGGCGAACTGGTCCGACTGACTAGTAAACTACTTCCTTGAATCTTTTGATATTCGGATCCATTGATGAGGATGTGATCTTGAATTTCTTCAACGATATAACGACTTATGAAATACACAAAAATAATGGACAAAATGTCCTTATAGTAATCTAATCAATGCGGGAGTATTAAAAAGGCTAACTATCTTTTAATATTGATCGAATCGAAGATGTAATCTGCACAACCTATGCCATGTCTCATGCTTACCGCGCTCCAAATTCATATGGTTCACCCGGGACATTAAAACTCTCATTTTATTATTTCAAACTTTCAATGAAGGAACTCTAACCTAAAAATATATATTTCAAGGATATTATACCTTAAGAACTTTGATGGTCCTCACATCCGTGACATAAGGTGAATGAAAAAATATTCACCAATGCAATGTAGTAAGAAAAGGAAAAACAAATTATAAACAAACTTAATTTTGATTATTAGTATTTGTATTGTTTCAAAACACTAATATGTAATACTTAAGATGAAAAACTGGAAAAAGTATAGTGTAAACAAAAAAGATAGATGATAATATGTTGTATCCAAAGGTTTAATTAGTAAATATTTATGCTAGTCCCTACTAAACGGAAATAATAAATTTGAATATTAGATGAAAAAAATGAGGGAAAACGGGACAAATGGGGACATACAATAATAGGCTACAACATAATCTATACCCTCATTAGTACATCTTAGTATCATCAACTAAAGACTGCCCCACCTTAATATCTAGAAGAATTAGTAACAAATTGCATTTTCACCCCAATGTAAAGCATCGTACAAACATATAAAAAAAGTCAACTAACATCCAACATGTTGGTAGTAAAACATGAATGCGGAAAATGAAACTAAAAGTCTTAAACAAACTATTTACACATACTCTTTGAACATAAACATTTTAAACTTGGAATGGAAATGTAGACATTAATTGGCTCCTCAATGATGTTCAACCATTCAGGCATAAAAATAGGGAAAATGGATATTTCACTAATTACAAATAATTTTTCATGAGCATTTACATGAAAAATAAGTAGAAAAGAAAACAATACAGCCATAAAGTGTTCATCACCGTACTGACTTATATATAATGGTAGTCTTACTCTTAATAAATTACGAAGAAATCTTGTTGGACCCTTTTTACTCATTTTTAATCTCTTCCTATTTGCCTTTGGTTTTGGTTATAGACCAATTCTGGGTGGCTACTTAACGTATTTGACAGTTATCAAAAGCTATCTACGACTTTTCTTAACTTTGGGGGTTCAACCCTCTTGTCCGGTTCTAAAAAATCATATTTGTTTAATCTAAATGGAAGTTATCATCCGTATGATGTCACGTGTACATCAATGATTTGCATTATTTCCTTGTCATTTTGATATGTGCCAGCAATATAGAGACACTTTCACATCAATTTACAGTGTTTTGTTTTCCTGTCTCTTGAATAACTCGGACTCTCACACAAAATTATATACATGTAAATATTGACTCATATATACGTGTAAAAATCGGGTTAAGTAATTTCAGTTAACGAAATATTGGTATACCAAAACTACAGCATCTCTAACAGCCAAAGCGATGATGTCTACACATGAAGCCACCCCGGGGCATTGCTCTTCCAACTGTGCTTTGGCTTTCTCTATCTCCTCATATCCTCCCACGCCTTATTTGCCAAATTCCCTTTTTCTAAGGTTCTTCTACTTTGTTAATAAAAATTGATCCAAAGAGGCATAACTCATCTATACAAATAGGCATAACCCCATAAAGGTATATTAAAGTAGAGTCAAATGTCTACAAAGAAAAATGTAAAAACCATTAATGGGTATGGTTCTTTAAAAAAACAAAGTTATATTGTCCATATAAGAACCCAACAAAGGTATATACCCATAAATCGACTCAAAATGAGGTTCTTCTGTAGGGTATGTACCTATAAGAATCGACTCATAAATACCTATAAAAATCGACTCCAAAAAGGCATAATCCATATATACAAATAGGCATAACCCCAACAGCAGAGAGAGAGAGAGAGAGAGAGAGAGAGAGAGAGAGAGATTACCTGTAAAATCGACTCCAAATAGAGGATTCCGAGTTTGAGAGGTAGAGGGTTTCGAGTTTAAGAGGTGCGGGGTGCCAAGTTTTGAGAGAAAAAAATTTGTATTATAGGTAGTGTCGTGGAAGAGGGTTTGGTAAGAGAGTAAAAATAGAGGTTGTTTACCAAAGTAGCCACTATGTTTAAATTAAAGTGAAAGGGGGGAATTAAGTACTGAGAAAGAAAAGAGGGGGAATCCAAAATTTTCAAGGGCAAAATAGGTATTGCATGATAAACCCATATGGATGACATCATGGATCAAACTTATGACATACATAAGTTTCCTACTTTATTATATAGATATATATAAACATTCATAGATAAATATTATGAGTAAAATTATTTGTTGTATATGTTGATTTATAACAAAATTGTACAGGACTATATCATATTTTTAATTTAAGCACAAAAATTATCAAATATACAAACAAGTGTTCATTTTTAAATGAATTTGAGAGCGTCTTTCGTATTATAAATTATATATTCTTTTACAACTATAAATTTTATTAATAATAAAATTTATATCATTTATAAATAAAAGAGGTTAAAATAAAACTAAGAATTATAATCATTAAATCCCATATCAGTAGGAAGAGAAACCTGTATATGTATTAGTCTTATAACATGTTGTAAATGATTAGGTTAAACAAAAAATCATATGCAGTGGTGTAGATCAACTTCTATGATCTCTAGTTTTTTGGTTTGCTGTTTGAAAAAGGGTGCAAAAGAACACAGTAATTACTGGTCAACCCCCATATCTGATTCATTGGATGCGTTTCACTGACGTGAAATTTAGTAAGGTCCAAACACAATCCAATACGGATGCGATACATCAGTGAATCTTACTCAACGAGTCAGAAATGAGAGTCGACATTGAAAGACTCAAAGCAAAATCAGTTCCAAAACTGTTTTATCCCTTTTGACTTCGTGATGTCACACTTTCACCTCAAATTTGCCCCCAATTCATTAATCCGTGATTTGAAGGTTGTTATGTTGTCCTAATAGGATGGATTAGGTCACTAAACCACTGTCCATGCTATATGGACAAAGGCTTTTTTTTTTTCTTTCATACAATTAATATTTGGTCCATGAAAGATAATTTACTTATATTTGGTTTTTTATTTTAAATTTTATTCAAGTCCGTTTGTAATTGTTTTTAACAGGCACTCAACTTCAAGAATGTTGATATAATTAGGCACTTATCACATAATTTGTGAATTATCTAAGGAATTCTTAAAATAATACTGAGAACAGATTTTTATATAGGGTTTAACTTTGAATATTGGTGTGAAACTTTTTTTAATTACCGATTTCAGAATAAAAACTAGGATTTAATAAGTTTACCTACATTTGAGAGGATTTTGTGACACAAAAATCAAATAAGAGAAATAATTTAATAAATTTGACAAAAAATTATAACGCATCTATTGCCCCACAGCACCCGTCCAACATTTCCAATGGCCATTAATTGGCCATGGACTACATGTGAATTTTAATTACAGTATATAGTAAAGGAAAATTCTGCTTTATATAGCATTAGTATATAATGATGTGTCGTATTTTTATTACTCCATATCTTGAATGGACCGAAGACACAGACCAATATGGATACGACACGATAATCAGTAAATACTGTACAAATTCCATGTATAAATAAAATTACTCTATATTAAAGGTACATATTGATTGAAGCCAGGGGATATAGTCTAAAGTTCCACCAGAATGAGTACATATAAATTGTTGTCTACTTATGTAGTCTTCGTATTAAAAAAATACTTTTTCTAGAGCTAGGACCTAAAATATAATTAGTTGTGTTTTAAGGACATTTGATATATATTTTGTAAAAATCGTACCTATATTTATATTTCCTTCATACTCCTCCACAGCGAGATATTGTCTTGTAAAATTGGTCCTTAAATTTTACATTTTGGGAACTAAAAGTGAAATAAAAATATTTCTTATTATGTTTGTGGAATGAAAAATTCAAGGAGTCCTAACTACATAAAGCCCCTAAAATATAGCGTGTTGACTGTTGTTTGAAAACCAAGCGTCCGTGTAATATACTAATCGTTGTTATTGGCTTTCAACCACAATACAAAAATCTAAACTTTGACTACATTTTTGCGGAGTATAGTGGCGAGTCTGGGTATCGAATCCATATGGAATGTTTGACAAATTTTAATTGATTTATTACTTCATAAAAATAAAGTGTAAAAGATGATGATTGAGTGACAAAGGAAAAAATAAAGAAGTTAACTAAAACTAATTGGAAAATTAAGGTAGGGACACAATCCCTCAACCCTTAGTGTATTGATGGTATAAAACTGATCGTGAAATTAAATGATTAGTTAGACCCAGACTTTAGTACTCCCAAGCATTACGTATATGAGGTTCAATCCCGCATCATACGAAATCAGAAGATGAGTAAAGTGGTAATGCGCGATAGTAACACTCGCATTGCATCCTAAAGCATCCCGGTTACCCGGAAGCAAACGAGATCCAAAGGTCTACAATGGTTGTGTTACTACGCAATACGGTTGTAATTCATCATTAAATTTAGAGGATTAATTTTAAACATATACAACTAACTCATCAGGCCGAGTTCATGCATCCCGGCCCTTATAAATCTAACCGAACATGTTAAAGTGAACGAAGCATGAAATAATTATGTTGCGTGTGAAAGAACTCATGGTGAATCTATATTGAAACATACAAATAAGTGTTATGAACTCAGACATTTATTTAAATCAAGTAAGAGAATTAATCATAAATGAACAATAATAAGAAGAATGGAACTTTGATTAGAAATTTAAAACAAACCCATAAATGAATCAGTCTTGAAATAATATAATTCCAGCTCTGTAATAGGTAATCTTCTACATTATTTTCTTTCCAAAAACTACAAAAAAACTCTATAGAACTCTCTCTAACTATATGGAACTCAAACTCTATGTCTATGTATGTATATCCCCCTGAAACTCTCCAAAAACTGCCCTTTTTAAAACCTAGTTTCGGACAAAAATACACCAAGAATGAGTTATATGCCACCAGAATCTCGCTTGAGCACTCAGAAAAAGAACAAATCTACCCATCAGGACCCCCGAACCGGTTCGGGGTACATGCGAACCGGTTCGACCCCCGAACCGGTTCAACCTGGGTTCGGGGAAATCTGTTGGTTTGGGTGACATTCTCTTCTTGGATTTTTCCTCAACTTCAAATTATCATAACTCCTTCACCGTAGCTCGGATTTGGGTGTCGTTTCTTCCAGTATTCTCGTTGTTTCGATATATTCAACTTTCCAATTGACTCCACCTCCAATATCAGGATGTATAATTATGAAAATACCCTTGAACTTGCCTTCCTAGCCTTTCTTTCATTGTTTCGATTTCTCTTTCATACTGCTTGCATAACTTATCTGTAAAACACATAAGAGAAACACAAAACACGAGATACTTGCTAACAAAGGTTAGTAGCATAATTATGAGTTAAATCCATATCAATTGCATCGCTCGGGCTTACCAATGTACAAAAATTAGGGGAATAAATATACAATATTTATGCCTAATCAAATCTCCCTAACGTAGAACTTTGCACGTCCCGAGAAATGTAAAAGAGAAAGAAAAGAGAATACAACTCCTATAATCATATTATTGGGATAGAATACCTTTTTCATGGGCAAGCGATTACATTTAGCATATGCAACAAGCCTTTAAACCCCTAGGTTACCCTAGTAGGACGAGTGTTGTTTCGTGAGGGTTTGTAGTGAATATACCCACAAAATTCAACGCAAAGAAACTTCAAAATACTTAAAAATTGTAAAATTTAAACTCCCCAAAAATTATCACCACAAATTCATATTTAAGAGTCTCAAATCATAGTGCGTGTGTGCGAAGCCAAAAATCGAACCGCTAACTTCCACCGATTGATCACTACGTTACTTTTTCGAAAATTCATTTTGATTCAATTTCTCACGGATTCACTCGCAAACGAATCACTCTAATTGTGACTATTTTCTCGATATGCGTGATAAAATGAGTAATTATAATGGACGCAAAGTCACACACACAAATTAAAAGACAGAAATTTTTGGGTGAAAAGATCTCTTCATCGAAATACGGTCATAGGGAAACAGGAAACATCAACTCTTTTTCACGCCATGTAATCTCTTTTATTATCTTTTTGTGTTTTAGCTCTCCACACGGTAACCAATTTCAGAATTTGGACTCGGTTAGGACTTTTTCTGGCTAAAGGTGTTTTGGGTATGGGAAAACTAGAATTGGAAAGTGTTCTTATGATGTCCGTTAGTGCATTTCCGAGCTTTTGTTCATTTTTTTCTTCTTTTTCTATTTTTTTTAATTTTTCACTCTTTTCTTTTCTTGCTGTTTTTGTTGAGCATAACTATTTTTTATGCCCCTTTTTATGCATTTTCCGGATTTAAATTCTGGGATTATCCCTTTTCACAATTCTGGGACCATTGGGGTTTTTCAGGTTGTCAAACGAAAGGAAAATTTTATTCGGCTCAATTTGGGTTACAAAAGGGATAATTTTTCGCTACTTTTTCTGGCCAATATTTTTGGGTGACAAACGATGGCCTACTTCATTGTCCAAATGCGAGTTGTTTTACCATATGCGTCTCGAGATTAATTTAGTTGAGAGATATTTTAGTGCGCATCTATTCAAGACAACATCTCACACATTTCCCATAACCGATCAAAATAATAAATTAAAGATCATCAACGACTTATTAAAACACTGAAAAGAACATTGAGTTAATCATGAACTCGGATTGATTTAAAAACTCGAAAAAATCGATAAGTTCGAAATCTCACCGGGTTGATTAAACGCCACACTTATTCGTTAAGTCATCAATTTTCGCTCAATTTCCATTTTTTGTCAATTTCGACTTTGTGCATTTTGCATTTTACAATCTGAGATAGAAAAAAATGTGACATTTTTTAAGCTTTTAAATTCCAATCTTTATTTATTTTGAAGAAAAATATTTTTGGCTTTTTTTTAACATTTTTCAAAAAAAAAAATCTTTTTTTTATTTTTATTTTTTAGGAAATAAAACACACATGGAAAGAACATGAGATCGAATCAATGAAACTAAACAATAAATGGGAAGAATATCCCACACCCCCTAACTTAAATGTTGCATTGTCCTCAATGCGAATCAAGAACACAACATAAAGAGAGGAAAAGAAAGATATTATCCAAAATGGAGCGATCTTCGGATAGTACAAGTCCAATGATTCTACAAAACATATTACTACCAAAGCATACAAAAAGAAAGAATAGAATTTTTAACTAATTATGCTAAACCATAAGTAAGAATAAAGAAGAAAAAATAAAGAAAATAACAACTAACTATTTACAACCTACAATTTTAATTCTAATTAACTATACACTAAAAGTTGAAATTTTTGAAGGTCCACCCAAAATATGATTTGACTTTGGAGGATAACCGGTGTACCCTCTCTTGAAATCATGCCTTCAGAGAAATAAGGATTCCGTTTGAACAACGGAAGGCATGTGTGAGATGAAAAAAATGAACCATCACCAATTAAAAAATTTAATGGGATAATGAGGGGGTTTGAATGCTAGGTGGGACAAGTACAATTGAGATCCAAGAAAAATATAATCACCTCCCAAATATTTTTCAAGTAGTATGGGGAGAGGGGCACATAAAAAGGAAGATTACATATTCGAAAACAATTTTAGCAAAGTGTCTTTGTCGGTAAATGGTGTAAACTTTTCAGAATTTTCAACCGACTCATAGGAATCTAGCGGTACTTCTAATGGTTTAATAACGGTGAACGAAAATAGTGATGAAATAAATTCAATCTCAAGTGATTCATCATCACTTGGAGATTGAATTTCAAGGGAGCACGGATCACTTTCAATGAGATGTTCTTGAAAAATTTGAGGTGACACAGAAGTCTCAACCTCCTCTTTGTTTTCCAAAATAGAACACACCTCATTGCAAAGTGAGATCATTTTCGTAAAAAGACTAGTATCCATCACGCTTTGGGTGGAAAGAAAATCGAGTACTTGTTTGATTAGAAAAAGCATTCTTTCATTCAAAGTAGAATTCCTTGGCTCTATAACCTCGGAAGAAAAGTCGTCATTTGATTCGAATAATTCATCCAACTCTTGCTCCCAAAAACGATTTTTTTCCCGATATTTATTTTCAAGCCTTTCATATTCATGAAGTAAAAGCCCTTCACCCACTTTAATAGGACGAGGCGGAGATTCTTGAAAATAAGAAGATTGAAAAATATTCCCATATGAACCATTATAATTACCGAACTCACTATAAAAAAGACATGATTAACGAATAGTTTGTAAATGGACACTCCACGTAAAGAGGTGTGTGGTTAAGGATTCAACGTTTCTTGGTGCTCAATTGTGCAAGCCTGGGAAAAAAAATTAAAAGAAAAGAAAAAATTTCTTGCAAAATAGTAAATCAATTATAATCAATAAGAAAATACTCCCCGGCAAAGGCGCCATTTTGACTGTTGTTTGAAAACCGAGCGCCCGTGTAATACGCTAATCGTTGTTATTGGTTTTCAACCACAATACAAAAACCTAAACTTTGACTACACTTTTGCGGAGTATAGTGGCGAGTCTGGGTATCGAATCCACAGGGAATGTTTGACACATTTTAATTGATTTATTACTTCATAAAAATAAAGTGTAAAAGATGATGATTGAGTGAGAAAGGAAAAAATAAAGAAGTTAACTAAAACTAATTGGAAAATTAAGGTAGGGACACAATCCCTCAACCCTTAGAGTATTGATGGAATAAAAACTAATCGTGAATTTAAGTGATTATTTCGACCCAGACTTTAGTACTCCCAAGCATTACGTATATGAGGTTCAAGCCCGCATCATACGAAATCAGAAGACGAGTAAAGTGGCAACGCGCGATAGTAACACTCGCATTGCATCCTAAAGCATCCCGGTTACTCGGAAGCAAACGAGATCCAAAGGTATACAATGGTTGTGTTACTACGCAATACGGTTGTAATACAACATTAAATTCAGAAGATTAATTTTAAACACATACAACTAACTCATCAGGCCGAGTTCATGCATCCCGACCCTTATAAATCTAACCGAACATGTTAAAGTGAATGAAGCATGAAATAATTTTGTTGCGTGTGAAAGAACTCATGGTGAATCTATATTGAAACATACAAATAAGTGTTATGAACTCAAAAATTTATTTAAATCAAGTAAGAGCATTAATCATACAAGAACAATAATAAGAAGAATGGAACTTGGATTAGAAATTGAAAACAAATCTGGAAATTAATCAGTCTTGAAACAAAATAATTCCTGCTCTGTAATATGTAATCTTCTACATTATTTTCTCTACAAAAACTACAAAAAAACTCTATAGAACTCTCTCTAACTATATGGAACTCTAACTCTATGTCTATGTATGTATATCCCCCTGAAACTCTCCAGAACTGCCCTTTTTAAAGCCTAGTTTTGGACAAAAATACACCAAGAATGAGTTGTATGCCACCAGAATCTCGCTGGAGCGCTCAGAAACAAATCTGCCCATCAGGACCCCCGAAGTAGTTCGGGGTACATGCGAATCGGTTCGACCCCCGAACCGGTTCAACCTGGGTTCGGAGAAATCTGCTGGTTTGGGTGACATGCTCTTCTTGGATTTTTCTTCAACTTCAAATGATCATAACTCCTTCACCGTAGCTTAGATTTGGGTGTCGTTTCTTCCAGTATTCTCTTTATTCCAATATTTTCATCTTTCCAGTTGACTCACCTCCGGTATCAAGTTACAGAATAATGAAAATTCCTTTGAACTTGCCTTCCTAGCCTTTTTTTCATTATTTCGATTTCTCTTTCATACCGCTTGCATAACTTATTTGTAAAACACATAAGAGAAACACAAAACATGAGATACTTGCTAACAAAGGTTAGTACCATAATTATGAGTTAAATCCATATCAATTGCATCACTCGGGCTTACCAATGTACCGAAATTTGGGGAATAAATATACAATATTTATGCCCAACCACGTGTTGTGAAATTTACCATAAATTTATATTGATACTATAAAATGCTTTACAAGAGTAATTGCTTCTCTTCAACCAGCCTATCCACGTGTCATTCCTCTCTTTATTAATTTTCATTACCTTCAACCCCATATCTCTTTCTTAACTGTCTGTTGACATCCCCCACATTTAAAAAATTTCGGTCCTTTCATCCTTAAAAGATCCTTCCTCTACCCATCCTTTCCTATTTCCTTCATTATACTTCTCCTCTCTGAGTACCTGATAAATGTGGTTCTCACTTTTTGCAGCCAGCTACACTTCACACATTCAAGAAGAAAAAATAAGCATTGCTATATACACAAGAAACAATTGCAACCCAGACACTTGTTCATCAGAGAATATCTAATATTTGGCTCAAATGCATTAAGAGAGGTGACGAGTCTATAATTTTATGTCTTTTCTTATTTCTTATGTCTAAATATTTGAAGAGATCTCTCCTCATTCTTAATTCAAATTTTCCATTTCTATTCCTCTGCCTAGAAATTAAAAAGTCCAAAGTATATATTAAATTGAAATCCCTACAATTTTGCAACATAGATAGAGATTGAGAAGAAGAATGAAATAAAATCCCTTGCTCTTGAAAATAACTGATGGAAAACATCAGCCCCATCTACCGGGAGCCCCAATATCAACCATTCTTTCTAACCGAACGCCCGCGTTGTTTTCTCCAACGTCGTCTATCCAGAAAAAACCCATTTTATTAACCTGTTGATATATATGTTAAGGAAAGAGCTGCCCTAGTTCGTGGGTTCACGATTGGTCCGAGCAAGAATGGGAGTCGGGTCTTGAGTTTGGCAGTGGGTCAGGTTGTAAGGGTCGGGTAAGGAGGTAAATGGGTGTTGGGTTTAGTATTGAGGGGGAGCAGGTTGTAGTTTCGGGTCGCAGATGGCTATCCGAGTTTTTTGTGTGGGTGGTTCATCGGATTGAGGTTGGTTCGTGTTTCTTTTCTTGGTAGAAATAGCGTTGTAAGGGATTCGGGTTAGAGTGGAAGGGATTCAGGTTGCCAAGTATGGGAGCTTGGAGATGTGTTGGTTTTTTTGGTCACGATTGAAGGTGTGGTAGCAGGTTGAAGTCGAATGGGTTCAAACCGGGTGGGGGTTCAAAATCGGGTAGAGTAGCTATGGATATGGTGTAGGCAGTTTCATTTTAATGGAGGGAGGTGAGAGAACTATAAAATTAGGGAGAAGAAGATGATGGGGGTAGGAGAGAAAGTGTGAGGGTGAATAAAATCTTATTTTCTTTTGAAATTAGGGGTGAGGATTAGTTTGGTGTAGGTGAGGTACATGGGATATGGGCATAGGTTATAGAGGTATTAGGGTGTGTATGTGATGTATGGGATTAATGTGTGTGTAGGTATTTTATTATATATATATAAAAAATAGGAAAATATATTTATATTTACAACACACAAGCATTAAAAATAGAAAAAGATTCACGATAAAATAAAAAAGTAAAAAAAAATATAAAATATAAAAAAAAAAGTATAAAAAAAAGAAAACTAAGAATATAATAAATAAAATATTAATCATACACATAAATATATACAGACACTAACATAACGACACACACGTTATAATATTTACATAAAATCATAAACCCTCTACAATAAAAAAAAGAGCTGATTTTAAGGGGGAAACAGATTAAGTTTTACTAAAATTAAATTTAATTAAAAAAAACATATTCAACTTTGAGGAGAAATATACTAAGTTATGAATTTTTATTAATGTTTGAATTTAGTCTAGATAACCCAATGAAAGTGCGAAACATTCCCATGAATATTGCTTAAATGGTTGCGAATATTGGCTACAAATTCAGTTTTTAAATTCTATGAATGTTTTGACCTTATTTGGTTTGTACTTTGTTTTTGATTTTATTTTTTTACCTAATTTATGTTCAAATTTTCTCAAATTTTTATTGGTCAAATCTTATAGTGATTGGACATTTTATTTATAAAATCTCCTTAAAAATGGAAATTTTATAAATGTTTAGTATACGAAATTAAAGCTTTTTTTCAAACATAATGACAGAATTGTAATCAACATCGTAATATGCAATAATATCAAAGACAAAAAGTATACACTTAAGGTGTGTGCACATTGCGCGGATTTACACCTAGTAACTATTTATGATGAGAAACTTTGTTCTTTAGTTTTTATAACTCCACATTATTTCTATGTCATTTGTGAGAGATTCCTTTTTTGGGGTTATAAACTAAATTTTGCAAACAAGCTTTTATATATGATTTTAAAAAATACTTAATTTAAACGAGATTATTAATGAAAAAGTACAATGTACCCTTATAAAAATTTTCTGAAGTATCTAGCCTACAAAAGACCTCAGCCCTAGAGAGTTGTTTTATTAATCTATAGTATACCCATATACATTCTCGGGTTATTGAATCGCTCATAATAAATGAGACAAAATTATAGTATATATATACTTAACTTTTTCATCACGTCCATATGACTACACGTGTACACTTCATAAATGTTCCAATTGTCTTTCATCCATCTTCGTCCTTTAATTCCCAATTATTCAGATAATACCCATTTGTTCAAAGTTCTATTTTTATTTTATTATTCCTCCAAATTTCCAAGTAGCATACCTTCTCATTTCCAATAAAATGAGCTATTAATTATCATTTCATCTTCCTCCAAAATACAATCCAAAGCTAGATTCCTCTAAATCATTGATATTTTAGACGTTTTTCCTCCCCTTCATTTACCTTTAAGAGTTTCCAGCACAACATGGTTGTAGTACTGTAAGAGGGTAGTCACCTTGAAACCATGGAGTATAGTAATATCAGTAGAGGCGTAGCCCCTATAGGTGTGGATATAAATGATAAACAAGGTAGTTTATAACATAGACCAGTGAACACAAAATATCTTATATAATCAATACTCAGATTGAACTCGCAAATCTCTCATATATAAGTCAAATGATAATAAAGGAAAACTTAGAAGTAACTCATTCAAAGGGAGAGAGAAGTAAGCACGCTAGATACACCTTGACAGGTAGCCAGCACACCAACAACCTTTAATATCCCTTTGGTTAGCTATTAAAAGGTTTACAATAAATGACAACAGTGAGTGAGTAAAACTCCCTGGTCTGCAATAACTTCTCTCTGATATATTTTCTTTCTAGTAATAAAGTCCCTAGAGAGAACCCTATCATCTCAGAAGTGGTTGAGGCCAAATAATATCCCCAGATCTTTCTCGAGATGTCTCAATCTTCCACAATGTGAAATACCTCCCCTTCACACTTTACGTCACAAGCATTAAATGCGTAGTGGGCCAACTTGTACTGTGTCATAAACAATAAATGCGAAGACATGACTTTTGCCTAACCACTGTGCATTAGAGGACTGTCACAACAGAGGTGTCTCACTAACTGTCTGAAAGTCCCAATACCACATTGGTTTACTCAAAATTAGATTGGACAGTATTTAGTTGGCTGGTGACATCACCTAAAGTAGATGTGATATTTGATAGAGGACTATTTGGCCTAAAGCTCAATATACGATGGAACTCAAGGTTACTCTACAAAAGTTTCCACGGTGAAAGATCTCTCAGTTTTTTACCAGGTGTAACTAAGATGGTCAAAACATGCCTTAACATCGTCCCACTTCTCAATCCTCCAAAAAAGTCCTTCTAAAGTTCCCACGGCGAGGTCATTCAATAGAGAATGTGAGCTTTCCCAGGCCCTGCTGGGTCTGGTCTCTCACGAGTACCGTTTGACCTCACACTCAAAATTACAATCGTTACATCATTACAATCAATGTGTTCACAAGATCCAATTTGACTAAATAAGAACGAAATATTAAAAAGAGTTTTATCATAAAGTTTCCTTGCTAAGCTGCCTTATTTTCCTCATGTTATTTCCTTCTCTTAGGTCTCTTTTGTTAATTGGGGGAGCTATCTCTAATTTAGAGATTATCTTCAAGCCCCATACATTTCGTGTAGATTTTTGTTGTGAGAATAAGAAATGTCTGGATGAAAACTTCTCAATACGATGGACCATCTTATTTTAAGTGTAAAAATTCTTCGCTCCACATTCATTGCAACTACTGTCGCTATTCATATTTAGAAAAAAGTTAAATTCTACCTGATATACCTGAAACGAAGCTCGGCAATACCTAGGCATATGATGAGGGGACATCGTAACTTTTTTTTATTTTTAGATCCCAGTCATTCTGTCTTATTCATTTCTTGTTGTAATTGTTCCGAAGTACCTATGGATCCTGTTCGTCAACCCGCTGACTGATCCAAAGGAAATTGTCCCCAATTTGCTTCATTTCGTTCCACTATTAAGTGAAATTATAACGAGGTGACATTTTTATTAGGACTGCCCCTAGTAACAAGAATTCTCTCTGATGCCTCTTATTGTATATGTCCCCATTTTAACCTATTCAAAAGGAAATAATTATCCTCGACGTACCTAAGTTAAATTAATCTTCATTTAATCTTGTGTCGAGGGGACATCATGAACTTTTTTGAACTGTGCTACGAGCATCCTCCTTCTCTTTAAATTTGATGTTAGAATTCTCCCCGATGTATCTTTAACCTGTTGTAACCATAGTTTGGTCTTACAGTGTGAGAACTTCCTTTAATTGGGCATTTTGGCTTCAAATATATTTTTAAAAAATCTGGCACCTAAAATCATTACTTCTTTTAAAAGAAACCCTCTCTCTCCCAAGAGTCACCTCATTAATGACGCGAGATCATCTTTACAGCTATTAGAGCAATCACCGAAGCGCTACGTGTCGAGTTGTATTCATTATGGGAGGCTACACACGTACTTTAGTGGGAAAGCTAAACCGCTTGTTTTCATTCCAAACTTTTAATACTTCAAACACCTACCCTTTTCTTTTTTTTTCATGCTTTCATTTGCTATCATTGTCTCTAGAGCCTTAGAGAGAGAAAAAGATTTTCTACAGCCATTATTGCTCAAGTCTTCACCTTACTCTTCTTTTCTTTTCCATTTTCAACTAGTGTTGCTCCATTATTTCCAGCCTACTTTTTCTTCTTTCCACCATTATCTCACCTCAAGATCCCATGGATTCTTCATCTACTGCTCCAGGTGCCCATCCACCACTGTTTCTACTGCCATTGCTGCTACTCCTTCCACTTCTTTGGACACCACCCCCCGATGGTAGCTCATTAAGAATAACTCCACTTTTACCGCTACTCTCCTATTTTTTCCAAGGGCGATGAATACTCAACCATGTGCAAAATCGTCATTTTAAACGCCAAGTGTGAGTCCTTGGACCTTGGTGATGAAGATGCTGCTGCTATTTTGGGTTTCTTCCCCAGAGGGGACTTTGAGTTTTTTCCTAGACCGAGGTGACTTTACCTGTTCCCGAATAGACCTTGAAGGTCCAGGAGGCTCCCCAACCCAGTTTGCTTCGTAGAACACGTATATACAGACAACTTATGCTGATGACCTCAAAACTACTAGACTATATCGAGCTACATGGTTTGGTGAATTTACCCTGTGCAAAATACAATGCTGCACTTCAATTACTGGTACCTCATTGGAATATTATAACTCAGACCTTCGTGACTGCATGGGGGGGATTTTTCCATTACAGTAGAGGATATCTATGAACTTCTTAGGCTTAAGGCCACTAGTACTTTGATTTACTCTGATGAGGTGTTAGACGCTCCCGAGCAAAGTTGGGTCGGATATGCCAAAGCTGCATGAGGTCTTCCAACAAAGATACGTTCTTCTCTCTCATTAGCTATTTCTTTAATTATGAAAAGGATGTTTCTTTTTATTTTGGCCAAGGCAAAGGTACCACTTTAGAATTACTAGCTTATATAATAGTTATTCTTTCTCGTTTCTTGATGAATGTCAAACCCAGTTATCAGCCCCGTCGAGATCTCATCAACATCCCCATTCGCTTAGTTAAGTGATTCAAGATCCCCCTTGCATCCATGGCCTTAGGGTCCCTCTATACCTGTTGGACAGGACCCACTTAGATATGGAGATGTTTCTTTGCCGCTATAATTTGGCCAGTTTTTCCAATACCATAATTCTGTTAGGTTTCCTTTATAGTCGTTATCTAGAGATAACTACCACCAAAAGGCCTTACTCATTTGCATAGACCTCAAGCCCCGTCAGTTATTTTGATTTCATAAGAAGCAGAGATGAAAGGACATTCTTCCCATTACTGACAGACCTAATTGCTTCATTATGTGACCTTACGACGAAGATTTTTATGCCCAAACATGGTATTTCTTTACTCACACAACCAGAGTGATTCAAGCTACATCGGAGGATCTTATCAATGAAGATCCCTCATTTTCCTTTATGCTTCTTTTTATCCAGTTTATTTCCCTTCCTACACTGAGTGGGGATATACCTCAGATCACTACAACCCTAATCGGTGTTCTCGCCAATTTGGTTATGACCAAGGGGTGCCACGTCCTATTTTCCAAGAGTCTCATCATAAGGCCATTTTTTCTGAGGTGTTATCTTTCTATACCTCTTATGCTGCTTCCTCCATTTTCTCAACAATTGTTGGACAAATCACTATCCCAAGCATCACATGGAAAGGTGATGTGACTTCTCTTTTTTCCACCAAATACTGGATGATTTAGCTGGATAGGATTAGTGAATTTATTCAAAGTCCCTCCATATATCCACCTATTCTCACTTTTCCACCCTCAAAGTTTGGACTCAAAGGAAATTCTATCTTGGGGGTTGAGTTCTCTCTGAGCATCACCCCCGAAGACCCCCCCCCCCCCCCCCAGTGAGCTGCTTTCATACTACCCTTTGGTTGTTACAACTTCCCCTAAGGACAAAAAAACTCTAGCTACAAAAATAACTTCCCCTACCAAAGGAGCCTCTGTGGAAGGTACCGTTGTCCCAGGTGCTTCTAGCGAGGGCCCTTCTTAACCCCCTTCAAAAAAATTAAGGACAACAAAAAGTGGCACTTCTTCAAAATCCAAATCTAAGTCAAAGTCCCAAGTCCATGTGGATGCCTTTCCCATCGTCTCTATCCCCCCCACCCACATATCTACAGACTTTTGTGGGGTGATACGAGCAAAAGTTAAGGAAAATCTTGAATGGGTACCACGTAAGTTTCAATGGTGTACTCCCCCTACTTCATTTACCACAATATAGGTGGATCCAACTGAGGGGGCACATCAAGGAGAAGAATTTTTAGAGATTCCCTCTGTTGCTGGTGGTTCTAGTACAAGGAAAAAGACTTCAGGTACAAAACCTTATCAAAAACGTGTTTATGAAGTGAAACCACCATTGGCTACCCCTGTTGCCGGACCTCTCTCCTTACATCTCCCCTTGAGGCTATCACCCTCGATGACAGTCATGGTCCCATTGAAAGGACTTCTGTTATACCTTCATCACCTTTTATGCATATAATTATTTCGTCCCATTCTTCTCTAAAGCAAGAGGTATATTTTCCCGATCATAGCCATTTTTAACATAGTGAGGTACATTCTCTAACACTTGTGCAAATTTCTTTTCTTTGTATGAGGGTGAGACACATAGACCTTTTCCACTCATGAGACCTTTCGTGGGAGGATGTTTCGATTCTTCTGGGATTGTTGCATCTCCACCTCGTTCTCCCATGATTGGGATGCGACACCCCGTCTAATTAAATACCGGGTAGCTACTCATTTATTTAAATTAATACAAAATGCCAAGTTGGCTCAGTCCATAACATCACTGTCGAAAACATTTTAATCAATTACTAGCCACCTAATATTTAAAAAGTGAGTTGTCAGACTTTATTAAATTAAATTAACATGCAACCAATTTGATTTAAAGATAACTATACTACATCCACAACACAATAGAAAAATGATGAAATGATAAAATGCGTCTAGAGTAACACTCCCCTGAATATTACAATTACAGAATAAAACCCAAATAACGAAGTCTGAATTACTAAATAAACCTAAAACTTAATTAAAATCGGTAGTCTGAGAGTACTATAACTGAATGGAAAGGGGCGACATGCCCTGACTGATAAATGACCCTGAATAGAATCAAATGTAGAATGTGGAAGCGTCTAATATCGAGATCCTATAACTTCCACTATAGCTACAACATGTCTATGGAATGGAACTCCTATACTTGGCAACCCTGTGGCAGGGAACCTAAAAAGGTTTTACAAGAGAAATATATTTAATAGCAAACGGGTCAGAGGCCGATTTGAAAACAGTTTTAAAATACAGCAAGTGTTTAACTACATTAAACAGTAAATATTTTATACATGTATGGTTGTGTTTTCTCACATGATTCCTTAACCCCTCTACTAATGGGCATGCTTAGCGTATATCCATAACCCATCCTAGTTATGCCTATAACTATCTAGTCTGTTAATTACTTCATGTTTCCACATTATAATTAGGGTCTATTCGTATTACTCTATTATATTCTGCATGTAACTCAACTTTCCTTTATTTAGAATTTATTACATCAATTATGATATGAATTATCACATTTCTATTTCCTATTCAAGTATCTCAATTATTCGTATTCACAATTTAACAAGGAATCGGTTATTAATGCAAGTATATCATTCTCAACATAAATATACAATTATGGCACCTCCGTGCTAAGGTGTGGTGCACACATACTCTGCCATGAAATCCCGGTACATCATGTACATAAGGACTACGTATTCCGAATAACTCAGGAATCGTTTCAATTAGCCAAAATGAGACATATTGGAGGCGAACATAGTCCCCGAAAACACGATTCACGCACATACCTACGCTCCCATGGTCCGCAGTCTTTTTAACTCAAAATAATCCATTCAAGGCCCTATGTTCTTAAGGTACCACTCTAATCCCCCCATAGGCACACAAAGATCAGATGTCACTTATAAATAACCTACCTCCCGTGATAGCAAGTATGGTAGGTATGTCATACACATAATAATTCATATAATAAGCATTCACACAACTTAAATAATTGTTTGTTTTATTAAGGGTATATTTCAGCCTTATACCATTTAATCAAAGTTCATACTATGATTATCTCGGATGCTATTTATTATTTTGTCGATACGTCTCACGTCGTGGAAATTTCGAGTGCTTAATCCTAATCTGAGAGGTTACTAAATCTCCAAACTTTCACATATATTAATTCAGTACCCTTATCTCTCTATTTATGTCTCAAATCCTAACTTATCACTCCTAAAATATAAATCATGTTCCGTAGCATAAAATAAGAAATTACTAATCGAGCCCTCGTAAAGTAAGTCACTATATTCCCAATTGATTTTAAAATGTTCCAAGGTTTTAATTACATCTATACTGGTTTCTCCTGAGTTCTAAAGTGTTTTCATAATCCCCTCGTTCAACTTTCAAAATCCCAGAATCGGTTAAATCCAAAAAATGAAAAGATTATTGTTTTTGGGAAGGTCGATTGATCGACCTATTAATGTCGATCGATCGATCGACCTATGAATGTTGATCGATCGATCGATCAAGAAGGTGTAGGCTACAGGTTTGCTTCATTTTAAGTCCAATTCTTGTACCAAATCATCATTTCAAGGTGTTAAATTCTAAACCAAACATCTAGGATCATTATACAACCTAACTACATGATTCTAAAGGTTCCATAACTGATAATTCAACATCAAATGGTCTTTTCTTGGATTAATCATCAAACTTTCATAAAAAGTCTTTTCTTTCAATTTTTCTTCAAGAATCATCCTAATCTTTTCAAAATTTGGGAATTAATTACACATGGATCATGATATACTAAATCGGGTTCTTCCAGAATCAAGATTTCATAATCATCCTACCAATAATCAAGGTTTTATCTCCAAAATTCTTGAGTTTTTCAGATTTTTAAAAATATCATCAAATCCTACTATAACATGGATAATTTATTTTCTGAATCTTAATGGATTAAATCACTTGCCTTAGTTTAGAAGTTTTGATCCTTTGATGAAGATCTACGTTGATTTTCCTCCGCTTTTCCTATCACAATTTCCGGCGATAGTGGCGGCAGGTGGTGGTTGTGGCCTTGGAAACCCCTTAGACTTCTTCTCTCTTCTCTCTCTTTGCTTAAGGCTTGGTGTGACAATGAATGACCCCAAGGGGTATTGATATAGGCTGAATTCATCAGCCAAAATTCATGTGTCACTATTCCCCAAAGATGGAAATTACCAAAATACCCTCCCGGATTGCCGGTGTGGCCTAAAAATGCCCTGGGACCCAAACTAAACTCCCAACTAGTGTTTTCTGACTATCTCTACTCTTCCGGACACAGTGGTGCGCTCAAAATGATCATGTGGATGATAAAATTATATTTTACTTTTAAGTTCAATTAAATTGATTTCTGATGCGTATGCGCACATCCCAACTTACTTTCCCGAATTATCGTATTTATGACTTGCGACAATTCTAATTATTTCCATTATCATATATTACTATATTTACCCAATGATATTCACCATCATTATCATAATCAAATACCAACTCAAATCTCGCTAGTATTTATATCCGAATTAATTTTCAATTAATTTCCATTTACTTTAATTAATCCCATTAAAATAAAATTTATAAAATTACGGGGTAGTACATACTCCCCCCCCCCCCCCCCCCTCCCCACCAATAACTGAATTTCGTCTCGAAATTCGGAATTAAATTATACCTGGCAAAAATAACTCTGGATAATGCTCGCGCATCTTATCCTCACATTCCCAGGTAGACTCCTCGGCATTGTGATGTCGCCACTGAACTCGTAGTAATGGTATTATCTTTGATCGCAGTTTCCTTTCGCTATGATCTAGAATAGCAACTGGACCTTCCTCATAGGAGCTATCAGGCTATAGATCAATATCTTCTAAGGTAATGTGGGTATGGTTCAACTCGTCTCGGAGATATCTCCTCAGTGAGGAAATGTGGAACACGTCATAGACCCTATGCAAGAGTTCTGGTAATCCGAGTCTGTACGCGACTGGACAAATTCTTTCGATGATAGGGAATGGCCCCACATATCTAGGTGCTAATTTTTCCTTCTTCCCAAAATGCATAATCCCCTTCATAGGAGATACTCTGAGCAGCACCTGGTCCCCCACGTTGAACTCTCGAAAGAACCTCTTGGCATCGGCGTAGCTCTTCTGGTGGTCCTGGGCTACCCAAATACGGCTCCGTATCGTCTCTATTCTCATCGCAGTATCCTGGATCATTTTCGGCCCAAGGAGTTTATTATCCCCACCTCTAGCCAACATGATGGGGAACGACAAGGTCTACCATACAATGCCTCGAATGGAGCCATACTAATAGTGAATTGGTAGGAGTTTTTGTAGGCAAACTCCACAAGTGGAAGATACTGCTCCCAACCACCTCCAAAGTCTTGTATACACATGCGTAACATATCTTCCAACATTTGATTGGTCCATTCAGTCTGCCCATCTATTTGAGGGTGATAGGATGTACTTAACCGTAATTCTGTTCCCATGGTTTCCTAGAAACTCTCCCAAAACCGTGACACAAATATTTTGTCTCTGTCAGACACGATATTGAGAGGCACCCCGTGGAGTCTTAGTATTTCTACTATGAATATTTGGGCATACTACCCTGCAGTGTAGTCCGTCCGAACTGGCATAAAGTGAGCAACCTTTGTCAATCGATCTACGATCACCCATATGGAGTCGTGACCTCTCGGTGATGTAGGCAATCCCGTAATGAAGTCCATGGAAATGCTCTCCCATTTCCATATAGGGATCTCTAATGGTTGTAAAAGCCCTGCCAGCCTCTGATGGTCCACTTTTACTAGTTGACATGTGGCACATTTTGAAACAAACTCGAAAATATCTCTCTTTATTCCCCTCCACCAGTATTTTTGCCTCATATCTTGGTACATTTTATCCCCATCGGGATGTACCGCGAATCGCGACCCGTGCGACTCTTTCATTACCTCGTCTCGTAAGTCTTCCCCCCCAGGAACAAATACCCTTCCATTGAAGCGTAAACCCTCGTCTGAACTAACGAAATAAGACTCAGATCCTTCTGCTAACAGTTGGACTATCCGATCTTGACAAAATGTGTTTGTTGTCTGGGCCTGTGTTACCCTAGCAATAATCTGGGCGTAACTGTCATGATATACATGAATGATCTGGCCACTGCGTCCTGGTGCCCTAACTCCTTCCACTTTTATTTCCACACCTCGGCCACCTCACCCTCTGTCTTACGGCTCAACGCTTCTGCTACCACGTTAGCCTTTCCTGGGTGGTATTGGATATCGAACTGATAATCCTTCACAAACTCAAGCCAATGGCATTGATGCATATTAATCTTTTTCTGGGTGAAGATATACTGAAGGGATTTGTGGTCTATGAATAAACGGAATTTCTCCCCTAAGAGATAATATCTCCAAATCCGCAGAGCAAATACCACTACCACTAGCTCCAAGTCATGGGTGGGGTAATTCTTTTCGTGAGGCTTAATCTTACAGGAAGCATAAGCTATGGCATGGCTTTCCTGCTGCAGTATACTGCCAAGTACTAGTAAGGATGCATCAGTGTAGACTAGGTATTCCACTCTCGTTTTGGGCAATGCTAACACTGGTGCTGAGGTTAGCTTGTCCTTCAACTCGTTGAATGCCAATTGACAGGCATCAATCCAGATAAATGGCACACCCTTGTGAGTTAGATGTGTCAAAGGACACGCTATTTTCGAGAATCCCCGAATAAACCTCTTGTAGTATACTGCTAGGCCCAAGAAAATACGTATCTCTGTTGGTGTCGTGGGTTATCCCCACTCCCTCACCACAGATACCTTCCCTGGATCAACAGATAATCCCCTGTCCGAGATAATATGACCCAAAAACTAGACCTCCTTCAGCCAAAACCCACACTTCTCATATTTTTCATGCAACTCGTTCTGACGTAGCATCTGCAAAACCTGTCTTAAGTGGTTGGTATAATCTTCCTCGATTTGGGAGTAAACCAAAATGTCATCAATAAAGACGACGACAAACTAGTCCAAAAATACTTTGAACATCCTATTCAGTAAGTCCATAAACACAGCCGGGGTGTTGGTCAGGCCAAAAGGCATAACCCTGAATTCGTAGGAACCATATCTTGTCAAGAAGGCAGTCTTTGAGACATCCTGCTCCCTAACCCGCAACTGATGGTACCCTGATTTCAAGTCAATCTTTGAGAAGAAAGAGGCTTCTCTCAACTGGTCGAATAAGTCATCGATTCAGGGAAACAGATATTTATTCTGTATCGTGACTTTATTTAGTTCTCGATAATCAATACACAACCTCAGAGATCCATCCCTTTTCTTAGCAAACAACACAAGAGCAACCCATGGCGAAGTACTCCTCCAGATAAACCCCTGACCCAATAGTTGTTCTATCTGGTCCCGTAGCTGTCTCATCTCCACTGGAGCCATATCGTAAGGTGTGCGGGCTATTGGCTGAGTGCCCGGTGCCAAATCTATAATGAAGTCTATTTCTCTACTAGGTGGAAATCTAGGAATATCTCGAAATACATCAGCGAACTCCCGAACAACTAGAATCGAGTCAAGTGGTATTACCACCTCCCTAAAGGTCTCCTCCTCGATATAATACAAGTGAGTGGGCGATCCTCCCTAGGGGCGAGGCATCGCTACTAAAAACATGTCCTGCCCAGTTATCGCAAAAATAATACTTCTACTGTAACAATCAATCATGGCTCGATATGAAATCAACCAATCCATACGAATAATAGCATCATACTCGGTCATATCTAATACTAACATGTTGACATGCAAAGTAAGTCTCCCAATTTTTACACCAAATCCTCTACATACAAGGGAAATAACAAAACCCCTACTCAACGGTGAATCTACACAAGTGACGGTGCTCTCTGTGGTCTCTAATAATCCCATGGCGTATGCAAAGCTCGTGGCAATAAAATAGTGCATAGCCCCCGTGTCAAATAAAATGTTCCCCATAGTCTGAATCGCAGGTGGTTCCTGTTGGAGTGCGGCCTGCTGGAATCGGTAAACCCGACCATACTAAAGTTATCCCTGTTGGATTAGGATGGGTGGGATCGGTGGCAATGCTGGCATCTGTTATGGTGCTGGGAGGGCGGCGGGAAAAATTGGTCTTTGGGGCTCATTTCGAACACCCTGCTGCTGCTGCTGTGGCTGCGGGGCCCTACCCCTTTCAAAACAATCATGGCGTTTGTGGCCAGTTTTGCCACATTGTTAAGATCTCCCCGGGAAGTTCCCCCTTCTTTGACCTTGCGGCCCGCGGCCCTGATGACCGTTACCACCCCTTCCCTGGCCATACTGGCCCTGCTGAAACTTATTATGGCCTTGATCGCCTAGATAACCATGCTGGCCATGCCTAAAACCTCCTAGTCCATGCCTAAATCCCCCTAATCGAAATCTTTTGAAATCCCCCTGCTAGGGACCCTCTTCACCTGGTTTATGCTGTCCCTGAATTGGTTATGCCCCATTAGCACCATTTCCACCTATCCTGCCCTGCTGGCTAGACCTTCCTGCTCACTTACCCTCTGTCAAGTGAAAGCGGTGGTCCTGGAAATGTAGTAAGGCTACGTTAACCACATCTGAGTAGGGGGCCAATGAAAGATTTCCCAGCAAGTGCTGACGAATCCTCCATGTCAACCCATTCGTGAACCTCTGGATTTTCCTCTCTTTTGTGGGGATCTCATCAGTGACGATATTCAGGAGATAAGTGAACTCTGTCTCATATTCTGCAACTGTTTTTCCCTCCTGTTTAAGGTTCATTAATTTTCGCCTCATTTCGGTGTGAACCGCCGAGGGAAAATATTTGCGGTCAAACTGCACCCAGAATTCCTGTATCGAAAGAACGTTTCTCTCTTCTTCGGTGGTAATGGACTCCAACCACTGCAGTGCCGATCCTACTAGCTTGAAAGTAGCCAATACCTGCCTCTGAACGTCCGTACACTCGTACAACCTTAAGTGCCTATGGATGTCCTTTTTCCACTGGCTGGACGTAACAATGTAAGAGCTTCCTACGAACCCTGGAGGATGTGCTTTCTAAAAAGCATCTCGGACATGTTCCCAAGCAAATGGGAATGCCTGAGCCTGAATTGGGGCTACCGTCGGTGCCTATGTCTGTGCTTGCTTCACGACTGTTAATGCGGCATTTATCGCCTGGGCTACGATGGCGGCCACTTCAACGGCGTTCATTGAACCCTGAATTGGTGCAGGCTCGGGTTCGGGTTGGCCATCCCTAGGAAGTCGGTTCGTGCGTTTAGGAGGCATCTGAAATGAGAGAAGTTTTATAAGTACTCATTTAATATTTTCAAAATAGCTGAAGAACGTAGGATACATAATAGAGTACAACAATCCTTAAATATAAGGCTCTATATCAAAGATCGCTTTACGAAAACATAACAAGCCGTACAGATCCTAAGGACACTAGAACCTGATGCTCTGATACCACCTGTGACACCCCATCCAATTAAATACCGGGTAGCTACACATTTATTTAAATTAATACAAAATGTCAAGTTAGCTCAGTCCATAATATCACTGTCGAAAACATTTTAATCAATTACTAGCCACCTAATATTTAAAAAGTGAGTTGTTAGAATTTTTTAAATTAAATTAACATGCAACCAATTTGATTTGAAGATAACTATACTACATCCACAACACAATAGAAAAATGATGAAATGATAAAATGTGTCTGGAGTAACACTCCCCTGAATATTACAATTACAGAATAAAACCCAAATAACGAAGTCTGAATTACTAAATAAACCCAAAACTGAATTAAAACTGGTAGTCTAAGAGTACTATAACTGAATGGAAAGGGGCGACATGCCCTGACTGATAAATGACCCTGAATATAATCAAATGCAGAATGTGGAAGCGTCTAATATCGAGATCCTGTAACTTCCACTATAGCTACAACATGTCTATGGAATGGAACTCCTATACTTGGCGTCCCTGTGGCGGGGCACCAAAAAAGGTTTTACAAGAAAAATATATTTGATAGCAAACGGGTCAGAGCCCGATATGAAAACAGTTTTAAAATACAGCAAGTGTTTAATTACATTAAACAGTAAATATTTTATACATGTATGGTTGCATTTTCTCACATGATTCCTTAACCCCTCTACCAATGTGCACGACTAGCGTATATCCTTAACCCATCCTAGTTATGCCTCTAAATATCTAGTTTGTTAATTACTTCATGTTTCCACATTATAATTAGGGTCTATTCGTATTACTCTATTATATTCTGCATGTAACTCAACTTTCCTTTATTTAGAATTTATTACATCAATTATGATATGAATTATCACATTTCTATTTCCCATTCAAGTATCTCTATTATTCGTATTCACAATTTAACAAGGAATCAATTATTAATGCAAGTATATCATTCTCAGCATAAATATACAATTATGGCACCTCCGTGCTAAGGTGTGGTGCACACATACTCTACCATGAAATCCCGGTACATCATGTACATAAGGACTACGTATTCCGAATAACTCAGGAATCGTTTTAATTAGCCAAAATGACACATATTGGAGGCGAACATAGTCCCCGAAAACACGATTCACGCACATACCTACGCTCCCATGGTCCGCAATCTTTTTAACTCAAAATAATCCATTCAAGGCCCTATGTTCTTGAGGTACCACTCTAAATCCCCCCATAGGCACACAAAGATCAGATGGCCCTTATAAATAACCTACCTCCCATGATACAGGTATGGTAGGTATGTCATACACATAATAATTCATATAATATGCATTCACACAACTTAAATAATTGTTTATTTTATTAAGGGTATATTTCAGCCTTATACCATTTAATCAAAATTCATACTATGATTATCCCGGATGATATTTATTATTTTATCGATACGTCTCACGTCATGGAAATTTCGAGTACTTAATCCTAATCGGAGAGGTTACTAAATCTCCAAAATTTCACAAATATTAATTCAGTACCCTTAGCTCTCTATTTATGTCTCAAATCCTAACTTATCACTCCTAAAATATAAATCATGTTCCGTAGCATAAAATAAGAAATTACTAATCGAACCCTCGTAAAGTAAGTCACTATATTCCCAATTGATTTTAATATGTTCCGAGGTTTTAATTACATCCATACTGGTTTCTCCTAAGTCCTAACGTCTTTTCATAATCCCCTCGTTCAACTTTCAAAAGCCCAAAATCGGTTAAATCCAAAAAGGAAAAGATTACTGTTTCTGGGAAGGTCATTCGATCGACCTATGAATGTCGATCGATCGATCAAGCAGGTGCACGCTACGGGTTTGCTTCATTTTAAGTCCAATTCTTGTCCCAAATCATCATTTAAAGGTGTTAAATTCTAAAGCAAGCATCTAGGATCACTATACAACCTAACTACACAATTCTAAAGGTTCCATAACTGATAATTCAACATCAAATGGCCTTTTCTTGGATTAATCATCAAAATTTCATAAAAAGTCTTTTCTTTTAATTTTTCCTAAAGAATCATCTTAATCTCTTCAAAATTTTGGAATTAATTACACATGGATCATGATATACTAAATAGGGTTCTTCCAGAATCAAGATTTCATAATCATCCTACCAATAATCAAGGTTTCATCTCCAAAATTCATGAGTTTTTCAGATTTTTAAGAATATCATCAAATCCTACTATAACATGGATAATTTATTTGCTGAATCTGAATGGATTAAATCACTTGCCTTAGTTTAGAAGTTCTGATCTTTTGATGACAATCTATGTTGATTTTCCTCCCCATTTTCGGTCATAATTTCCGGCAATGGTGGCGTCGGGTGGTGGTTGTGGCCATGGAAACCTCTTAGACTTCTTCTCTCTCTTCGCTTAAGGCTTGGTGTGACAATGAATGACCCCAAGGGGTCTTGATATAGGCTGAATTCAGCAATCAAAATTCATGTGTCACTATTACCCAAAGATGGAAATTACCAAAATACCCTCCCAGGTTGCCGGTGTGGCCTAAAAATGCCCCGGTACCCAAACTAAACCCCCGACTAGTGTTTTCTGACTATCTCGACCCTTTTGGACACACTGGAGCACTCAAAATGATCATATGGATGATAAAATTATATTTTACTTTTAAGTTCAATTACATTGATTTTTGATGCATATGCGCGCATCCCAACTTACTTTCCCAAATTATCATATTTATGACTTGCGACAATTCTAATTATTTCTATCATCATATATTACTATATTTACCCAATGATGTTCACCATCATTATCATAATCAAATACCAACTCAAATCTCGCTAGTATTTATATCCGGATTAATTTTCAATTAATTTCCATTTAATTTAATTAAACCCATTAAAATAAAATTACGGGGTATTACATGGGCTTACCTATTCTCTCCCTTTTTCCTCCCAACGTGCAGAGGAGGATGCCAGGAGGGTTGTTGCCTTTGTGGAATTCATTGGAGATTCTCATCATCTAGAGGAGACTCCTTTGGCTTCTTCTTAAACATCTTCCCTACCTATGGTTCCTCTGGATGTTGTTCTAGTATCTTCCAACCCTCGAGAGGTAATAGATTTTTCTCTTTAACTATCTGTTCCACTTAGTTGTATTGTGTTCTTAGTACTTTCTTGGCTTTCAGGTTGTAGCTACTTCGACCCTAGCCAAAACTCATGTCAGGTCACTTATTTTGTACCCTTTGGTGAGGCCTATCGTTAGGGTTGACCCTTTTTCTACCATCACCCAGGTAAGCTCACGTCTTGTGCCTTTGCATGTACTCTTTCATGTTGTGTTTCTTGTGTCTAACACTTTGACATTATTTGTAGCTTTCTCCAAGTTTGACTCCTCCCTCTTGTTCTGAGACTCCACAAGTTCCTCAGCCTGCCGTTGGTTCATCTTCTCGCCCAGGGGTTCCTTTGGCCCTGAGGATGCGTGATATCGATTACACGTTGGATTCGCAAATTTTCAATTAAAACTTATTTAATTAGATGTCAATATTTGATCCAAATTAAACCAATTAAATCAAATTTTATTTAAACACTAAAACATGCATCTATGTGAATAATCATGCCATCCCAAATAATCACAGATTTTTAGATAAATAAATCTCATGAAAAATCCCCCGAAAGAGCAAAACCTTTATTTCAATGAATGTTTACAAATCACAACTTACAACACACTTACAGAAATCTGTAGTGAATCTTTCACAGAAAACTCACATAGGCTGCAATATAGAATCAGCAATGGACTCCTGCAAGAACCCACCAGAACCACAACTCTCTTTCGCAAGGAACACCATCGAGTATACCCAAGTGAACGCATTCATCAGCAAGCAACTCCCTCAAGAGCTACCAATCTAGTAGTAGAGCTAGCACTCTACAAGAACAAATTTCAAAAGAAGTGATTTGGGTTCCATAAAAGATTCACAAAATAAATGGGATTGATTTTTGGTGAACCAAAACATAAAAAAACCCTAAAAGTGAAGAAAAACATTTTTACATAATTGCAATTTCCGTGTATCAAAAGTCTTATGAAAAGGTCTTCACAACAGCTATTTATAGTTGAATAAAAATCTTGAGACAATGGAGGTCATTAGAACTACATCTCTAGGTCGTTAAAACGACATTGCATGTCCTCAGAAGTGACTTCGAGCAACGTCAAAATTGACCTTAAAAAACAAAACAGTATGTGGTCATTTGAAGCATTTGAAAAAAAACTTAACACGACCCTTCAAACGACATTGCATGTCGTGAGAAGCAGTCGTTTAAACGACATTGGCATGTTGTTTGAACGACATTGCCTAGTCGTTTGAACGATAGGAGTAAAAAATATTATTTTAAAAAGCTTGCCTTCAGTCTGAAAAAATTAATTTTGACTTTAAAAAATTTCTTCTGTTTGTTAAAAACAGTTTCAAAAAATATCCCAATAAGTGACGTTCAACAAAAGTAAACTCCGACCATAGGAGGATATATCGAGTATAACAGTTTCACAAGATGAATCCAAATTCAGTCAAATTGCAAAATCCATCCTCACTATTGATCCAAATTCCTAATGAATAGATGATTGGACAAACAATCAGATTTGCAAAGATTAAACAACTTTTAGGAATTTAATTTAAATGATTTTAAATTAAGAAATCGGGCACTAGAATATGTTTAAAAATAATTGTACAACCGCTATGAGATCCTACTTGCAAGCAGCTAAGATTTAGACATGTCCGTTCTCCCCTATCTATGTCACGGAGGCCCCATCTCTCAGAGTTAACTTCTACATTCAAGACGACTCTTGCTCATCTAGGGTGGCCTTCTCTCAGAGAGATTTTATAGGATGGGTGGGTAACAAAGATGGTATTCAGCCGACTTTAGAAAAGATGAAGTCTTAGGTGCAGGTTCGCTCGAACACTATAGGTGGTACGGTGACCCGTTACTTGAAATCCTCCACTTTTTATTTTTTCTTTTCATCCGAGAAAGAATCAGATAGGATCCTTAATCAGAAAACCTGGTTTATGCATGGTGCTCCACTTTGGTTAGATTTGTGGCATCCTCCGGGGTGCAAATCTAAACCTTACAGGAGCCCAAGGTTCTAGTGGATTCGGGTGGTGGGCATTCCTCTCCATCTTTGGAGAGAGGAATTGTTTAAAGCTATTGGTAATAGATGTGGACGGTTCCTAAATGTCGGCAAGGATACTCAGGTGGGTGAGAAACTCGGATGGGCTAGAATCAAAGTCAAAGGGGTTAGCAAGTTCCCTGATGTAGTGACTATCCAGGCAGGTGGTTGGGTTTTTGAGTTACCCATTTGGGTTGAAGCTACGACCTTTTATTTTTATGGAGATAACGGGTTCAGCCATGGTAGGGGGTAGGCCATTCTTCAGTGGGGTGGTCTGGTGTGAGTGAACCAGTGTAGGCAATTAGAGTCACTTCTACTGTCTCACTCGGAGGATCAGTGAGTGGAGAAGTGGTAGGTACGACTGGTGGGAGTACCCTCATCACTCATGTGTTGGGAGAGAAACCCGTGGACCAGTTTACAGTCAGTCGTGGTAATACTAAAGGCTTCATAAGTGGTGGGTCTCCTTCAAGAATATCCACATCGTCAACGTCGGTCGTAGAGGACACCCAAGTTGTTCCATCCCATGGTATTGGCTATCACAGATGTATATCTGAGGTGGGAGTGGCCATTAGAGTCAAAGATGGGTCTATGGGCGACGCTGCTTCTCATCAAGCTGTGTTAAGCATGGGTACCCACTCCACGACAGAGGGGGGTGAGGTTGGGTCAGTAAGGCCTGGAGCAACGGGGGTGGAGCTCCGGGGTGAGAGTAGTGGCAAGTTGATCCCTCATGGTTTGCAGGAGTACACCGGGGGTCAGGTCAATAGTACTTTGGTACAGGAGGGTAATGGCCTGGGACGGGGAAAGGCTACTATACGAGGTATGGGAGTTGGGAGTAGTAGGGTGGCTGATAAGACAATGGATTGTTGTCATCTTGGGATGGGTGAGAAAGTGAACATTTGTGACATTTTATGTAGTTCTAGTGGATGTCATGCTATTGTCAAACAGATGTGCCTTTTTAACAAGCCATAGTTGATGGTAGATGTTGTTTTGGGTGGCAACGAGTGTGACAAGGATTCTTTTAAAGGTTCTTGCTACAATTATGATGGGTCTCTTGTGTTATTGACGGGTGAGGAGAGTAGGACTAAATTGGTGCAAGAATATTTTGCTATGGACACTACCAATAGTGGTATTTTGAGTAACTCCTGCAGTTTAAAAACTGGAAAACAGTGGTCCAACTTAAAAAAATGGGTTCGTGTCTCAATTCGGGTAAAGCACTTAAGAATGGAGTTTTTTTGTAAAAAGTACAGGCTTAGAGGGGACTCGGGTATGGGTAATTATAAGTGTCAAGGCGTAGTGGATAAAAGAAAAATATGTGGGGGTGGAGGTGTGACTTGTTTTTCGAATTGGGCTCCATATTCAGGCATTTCCGAGGGGGGAGAGCCTATTACTTCTCCCGTGAGGGTCTTTTCTAAAGGGGGTGCTCTTTGCACATTCATGGAGGAGGGCGAGGGAAAGTTGGAGGGAGGACTTCACATAGGAATTATCTGGCTCCTCGGGGGAGTTGTTGTGCGGGAAGGAGAATTTGAGTAACATTATTGACCTTTCTCTAAGCTGTGGATCAACCTCGGAGATATAGAGGCGAAAGGGGAGGTTTCTGGGGTTAGGCTTATTGAGATGGATCTTGAGGATGAGGTAGAGGATTGGGTTTCAAGTGTGATAGATGGTTTCAGTAGATTCCTAGGGATCAGTTTTGCGGGGAATGAGAAGGATGCACTTAGGTTGTTCCATTCCATAGAGAAAAGGCAGAGACAAAAAGTTGAGGTTGTAGGAAAGGGGGTGGGGCGTCTAATGGGTTCTAATGAAGTTACGCCTAATTTCTTGGAATGTGCGGGCTTGAATGACCTCAGTAAAAGAAGAGTGGTTAGTGGGGCTCTCTCTCGGTGGAGGCCGGATATTGTCTGTCTTCGAGAGACAAAGTTGAGATCTCTGGATAGGGAATTAGCTCGATCTATTTGAGGAGGTCATTGTATTGATTGGTGCAGTCTTGATTCAATAGGAGCATCAGGAGGGATTATCATTATGTGGGATAATAGAGTGGTGGATAGAATTGATGTTTTAGTAGGGCGTTGGTCTCTTTCGTGCCTATTCAGAAACGTGAATGATGGGTTTACTTGGTGATTTTCGGTGCTCTATGGTCCTATGGAGGATTAGATTAGGTGGGAGTTGTGGGAGGAATTGGCAAGGGTCGGGAGTGTATGGGGAGTTCCGACTATAACATCATTCGTTTCCCCTCAAAAAGGAACAACGGGGGGCGCTTGAACTCTTTTATTCAGGACTTCTTGGAATTCATCGATGAGTTAGAGCTGGTTGACCTCCCTTTGGTGGGAGGGATGTTCACTTGGTCAAGTTTTAGGGACGAGCCCACCCTCTCTCGGCTTTATCAGTTTCTTCTTTCTCTTGGGTGGGAGGAGCATTTTTCGGGGGCTATTCAATCTTATCTTCTGCGAGTTACTTCTGATCACTCCCCTATTTTACTGGAGTGTGGGGGGAAGGTGTAGGACCCCATTTAGATTTGAGAATATGTGGTTGAAAAAGGAGGACTTTGTTAGGACAGTTCAGGAAGGGTGGCAGGGGTATGAGGTGGAAGGGAATGCGAGCTTTAGACTGATGGCTAAATTTTTTCATCTCAAGGGGGATATCATTTACTGGAACAAATAAGTGTTTGGAAATGTGGGGGGCGTGATTGAGTAGCTCATGGAGGATATTCGGGTTCTTGGCGAGAAAGAAGGATTTGGCAGTCTGTCGGGAGCGAAGCGAGTGGCGAGGGTAGAGAAAAAAAGGGAGGTTGGGAAGAGATTAATTCAGGAGGATATTAACTGACGGAAAAGGTCTAGGGCTCTTTGGATTAGGGAAGGGGATAATTTTTTTTCATAAAGCGACTAACTCCCATTATCGCTCTAACCATATCGAGAAGGTGATAGTATGGGAGATGGAGTTCACCGAGGAGAGTGAGGTTCGTAGGGAGATGAGTGAGTTCTACGAGAGGTTATATACGGAGGAGGAGACCTGGCATCCCAAGATTGAGGGGCTTCCTTTGGCAAGCATTTTAGGGGGTGAGATGGAGCAGTTGGAAAGGGTGTTCATAGAGGAGGAGGTTATCCAGGTTTTAAGGTCGATGTGCGGTGACAAGGCGCCTAGTTCGGCTTGGTTCACTATATCTTTTTACCATCATTGTTAGGAGGTGCTTAGGGAGGATGTGATGGCTGTTTTAGCGAGTTCCATGATAAGGGGTACTTTCTGAGGAGTTTGAATGCCATGTTCATTAATTTGGTTCCTAAGAAAGGGGGGGCGACCGATGTGACAGATTTTAGTCCTATTAGTCTGGTCGGAAGTGTGTATAAGCTCATTTCTAAGGTTTTATTGGTTAGACTTAGAGAAGTGGTGGATCCTCTTATTTCGGATGCTCAGAGCGCGTTTGTGGGTGGTCGGTAGATTCTTGATGGTACGTTGGTTGAGAATGAGTTCATCGAATCCAGGTTGACAAGTGGTGAGCCGGGGATTATCTACAAGATGGATATTGAGAATGCTTACGATCATTTCAATTGGGATTTCATTTTATATCTATTGTGGAGGATGGGATTTGGGGAGAGATGATGCAGGTGGATGTATATGTGTATCTCATCTGTCAAATTTTCTATCCTTGTCAATGAGGTTCCAGAGGGTTTCTTCCCTAGTTCTCGTGGTCTTCGGTAGGGTGACTCTTTATCCCCTTTCCTCTTTATCTTGATTATGGAGGTGTTCTCTCGGATGATGAGTCGTACATTGGAGGGTGGTCTCGTCTTGGGTTTTTTGATCAAGAGCGTTGTCTCCCATCAGGTTGAGATCTCTCACCTGTTGTTCACGAATGTTACTATTATATTTTGTGGGGCGTCGGTGGATGAGGTGAGGACGGTAAGGATGCTACTGGTGTGTTTTGAGGCCGTGACGGGTTTACGTATCAACGTCAGGAAGAGTGCGATGATGGTCATTGGAGGGGTGGGTAATGTAGGTTACTTGGCTACTATTCTTGGTTGTAGGTTGGCTTTGCTCCCTTCTACTTATCTTGGCCTCCCTTTGGGAGCTAAGTTTAAATCTACTTCGATGTGGGACCCGGTACTTGAGAGAGTCCAAAGGAGATTAGCCGGATTGAAGCATAGTTACCTTTCTAATGGGGGAAATTGACGTTGATCAAAAGCGTATTATCGATCCTTCCAACTTATTTTATGTATGTCCTCCCTTTACCTAGCTCCATTGGTAAGAGGCTCAATAAGTTGATGAGGGACTTTCTGTGAAAAGGGCATGATGAACAGTTTAAGTACTGCTTAATGAGTTGGGATGAGGTGTGAAAGACGCTGGAAGAGAGTGGGGCTGGGGTGAGGAGTTTATCCCATTTCAATACGGCTTTACTGGGCAAGTGGTTGTGGCGCTTTAATAATGAAGGCGATAGAATTTGGAGGAAAGTAGTGCTAGCTGAGTATGGGGTTGGTGCGTATGGGTGGGTCCTATCTGTGGGGCGTGGTACTCATGGGGTGGGGTGGTGGAGGCACATTGCGATTGGGTGGGGGAAGTTATCTAGGTTCACTTCATACCAGCTTGGGAGTGAGAGTCGTATCAGGTTTTGGAGGGATATCTTGGGTGAGGGGGGTCTTTGGAGGATCTCTCCCTAGGGATGTTTCGGATTGGGGGAGACAGTGAGGGATCAGTTGAGGCTCATAGGCGGAGGGCAGTGGATCAGGCGGTGTGGGATATGAAGTTTAGAATGGGACTTAGTGATTGGGAAATGAAGGAGGAAGAGGAGTTCTTTCAATGGCTAAGATTGGCGTCTATTCCGTCCTCTGGGGCGGATAGGTTGAGTTGGATAAGGTCTCGGGATAGTTTTTTATCAGTTAAGGATTATTATCTCTTGTTGAGGGGTCATGAGGGTGATTCCTTCCCATGGAAGACCATTTGGAAGATTCATGTGCCTCCGATGGTTTGATTTTTTGTGTGAACCGCTGCCAGAAAGACTATCTTGACTATGGATGGGATTTAGAAGAGGGGCGAGGTTGGTTAGCAGATGTTGGTTATGTAAGAAAGAGTAGGAGATGAATAATCATCTTCTTCTCCACTGTCAGATGACTAGATGACTTTTGGACTTGTTTTTCTCTCTTCGCCAGATTCAGTGGGTTATGCCTCTTTCGGTGCTCGAGGTGATGGAGGCTTGGAGGATACCTAGGGGTTTGACTGTCCCACGGTTGGTTTGGATAATGGTCCCACACTGTGTCTTCTGGACAGTCTGGTAGTATAGGAATAGAAGATATTTAGAGGGGATCGAACTTGCCCCCTCTCGACTTCGTTACAAATTTCTTATCCTTCTTCTTACTTGGTATAAGAAAAGGCATGATTCATCGCTAGCTCATTTTCTTGAGTTTTTGGAGGAGTTTTAGGTGTTAGACTTGTATGTTCAGGGTTCTGGCCCTTTGTTTCTTGTTTTGTATACTTACTGTATACTGGATTACGCCCCCTTAGGCGGGTATGTTTATGGTATCATTTGTGTAACACCGCGCCTAATCAAATACCGGGTGATCAGTCCTATACCCAATTAAATCATAGTATACAGTTGGATCATTCTTAACATCAATGTCGAAAATATTTTTCTTTATTAATGTAACAACCCAAGACTTTCGGAACAGTATTTATTTTTATTTTGGGAGAAATAAATAATATTTTAATTGGAGATTAATTAAATTGGCAATAGAGGTCAAAATTTAGAGTCGTCAAAAAGTATGTCTAATGGCAATTCTGAGGATACCATCGTTTTCGGAAGGGTCGAGAAAGTCGAAATGACTGTACTTGGGGTCTATTTGGGCTCCGAAATCAAATAGGACCGTTTGGCTCGAATTAAAGTTACCGGGTCATTTATAGTGTGTATTATCATTTAAAGATGACAAGGCTTAAAAAGCCTACGGAGATATTTCTCCAAAGTAAGAAAGAAGAGAGAAAGAAAGAAGAAGAAAAAGGAAGGAGAAAAGGGGGAGAAAGAGGATTTCCGGGCCAATACGCGTTTTCAAGGCGGATTCAGACCCTACGAACCCGAGGCAAGTGATTAAACTTGCTAAATAATTGTTGTGTACATTTATTGCATGATTTTTGGATTGATATTTTGGGTTTTAGGTTAAATTTGTCAAAACCTAATTTTTGGGAAAACCTTAGATTGGTAGTGCATAAATGGATTTAAGGTTAGAAATTAGTTTATATGTATTTCAGGATGAATATTGTTGATATATTTGTGATTGGGTTGAAGAAAAATGGAGAGAAAACCATTAAAATGATTTTTGGGTATTTTGGCTTACTTAAAAAGTAGCCATTTTCGAGCTTCAGCAGGGCCGAATCGATTCGGCCCCCTAGTCGAATTGATTCGGAAATATGCAGGAGCCCAGGTCTGAGTGACCGAATCGATTCGAACTCCAGCCGAATCAATTCGGCCTGAGACAGAGTTCCAGGTCTGATGACCCGAATCGATTCGCCTTCCTGGCCGAATCGATTCGCTGGGCCGAATCGATTCGGAATAAGCCCGAATCGATTCGAAAACAGGGCTTTTGGAGGGATTGTTTTTCTAAAGAGAAATTCATCCCGTTTTGTTCGAAGTTATCGATTGGGGATCTCTATAGGAGATATTTGGAGCAGGTTTTGGAGACTTTTAGCGAGTTTCCCCTAAAAGAAATTTTGGAGTCATATTGACTAAATTTGAGGAATACCGATTAGAGACTTTGGTATTTTTCTAAGTGGGGAAGCCCACTTTTATTTGAGGTTTGTTTGGTGATGATAACAACTACACGATTTGAAAATGAGGTTGACTTAGAGGTGTCGGATCTTAGTATCCAATCCCAATTGGGATAACTTTAATGGTTCATAAACTATATTGAACCTTATAATGGATGGAGAATTATAATACTATTTGATGTGCAAATGGATATAGAAATATCCTTATTGATGATTGATTTGGGAGATATCTCACACAATGAGAAATGCTAATTGAGGTGCAATAGGATATAAGATATCCTTAACTTAAATTGAATTGAATTGAAAGACAATTCATACTAGAAGCGGCATGAGAGCTTCAAGCGAGAATTAGTATAGCACATACTATACCAAGTGGGGTAAAATGTGGGAGTATTGACGGTTAGTGTATCAATAGAGAGACATATACTAAACAAATGATGTTAATCAATTGCACCTAAGAGCGTATAATGAACATGAATATGATGTTTCAGGTATACCTTATATAATGGTATATCTTTATTATGTGGGATGTATGTATACCTTATATGATGGTGTATATACATGTTAAGCATACCCCCTCCTTGCTATCATTGGGAAGTTCCGTGCGTAGAGGGTGAGCATTCTGACTAGAAAAGCAGGATGTGGATATTCCCCAGGTCATAGTCGTCCTTTGTGGGCAGCAAATGACATTTAGGATATATATATTTATTTATTTTGGGGGTGAGAGGTCGGGGGTATGTGACGCTCTCACTTTTTGGTTAGGAACTATGACCGCTTCCCGAACATCGTGTGCGTGAGTAAATCACGAGGTGGGTGTCGTTGAACCCCACCAGGTGGCCCAGTTTGCAACGTATATGGGCTGCTGGAAGATGATAGCATGTGATCCTGCGTCCTTCGAGTTATATCACGGTTGGATGGTTATTATTTCTTGTGTTTGTATTTGGGTGTCAAGGGCATAATGGACCTCAACGACCTACATTGCCAGGATTAGTGTATCGGGGGGGTTCCTTGTTTGTATTTCGCTTCGGAGAGACGTCCCACTTATGAATCGCAGTGTAATGTTGGAACTTGGGGATAAGTTTAGTACTTAATGATCATATTTATTTATATATATATCACCTATCCCGACAATCGACATTGCTAGGAGTAGTGTAACGAGGGGTTCCTTGTTTGGATTTCGCCTCGGCGAGACGTCCCACGCATGAAATGCCGTGTACTGTTGAGAATTGGGAATATTAATTAATTAAAATTGGTTAATAATCATTTGGGTTACATGCATCTTGCATTGAGGGCATAATGAGCCCCAAGGATCGATACGGTCAGGAGTAGTGTAACGAGGGGGTTCCTTTTTTGGATTTCGCTTCGGCGAGACGTCCCACGCACGAAACGCAGTACCGTGTTGAGAATCGGGAGGAGTTTTGTCCTTAAATCTTGATGCTAATAACTCATCTAGAATAATTATATATATGGTTTCATGCCTTCTATGGGCATCACTAGAATACAAAATTCTAGTAATTGAGATTGATGGTGTATGTTGATGATGTGGACATGATTGGATCATGTAACTTTATATGTTCAACAAATGAACATTATGAAGATAACTATAACAATTACATTAAAGTTAATGTATATAACTTAAAGAATATAGCGATAAGTGTAGGTTTGGAGATAGGGTAGATGGTTTCACTTAAATACTTTATTTGGGTTTAAGTTAGAATCCTCTTACCTAATTAGAATTGGACATCCATTTGGAGGCACGTGCATACGCTTAGTGCGCGCTTTAGATGAGAGGTGAGTTGAATTGTTATGGAGAGTTCGATTCCAACCAATTCATGTAATAATGCATTTATAATTATTACGCATTTTAATACACTTGATATAAACTGTTTTTCAAAACTCGTGCTCTGACCCGTTTATATTTTCCTCCTCCATGTATATATTGTATTACTTCAGGTGTCCCTCCGTAAGGACGCCTTTGATATTCCTCCATTCAGGATTTGTGGAGTTGTGGCAGTAGCGGACTATTGCGGCACTTTGCTTTAGTCGATTCCTATCTATTGTACATCTAGATTAGGATTCAGATGTATTGAGTTAGTATTCAAGTGTTGTAGATTAACACTTTCATATTTTATTTATCAGATTATTGTATTGTCTGTTGTCCGACAGCATATTCGGGTATTTCATTGTTGAGATTTTTATTGTACAATGTATTGTACTCTTTTATTATTGGAGCATGCACATGTCACATCATAGTTAGATGTATATTGCTAGTTGTGTGCAGTATTGGTTTTGTTGTTGTTGTTAAAAATAAAAGTTTTAAATTTTTGACAATTCGCACTTTATGATTTCGGGTAGTTAGCCTTATATTATAGTGTTTAGTTGTTGATGTTGAGACTGTGCCATCTGAGATACCTGATTTATTATAGTATAGGGCTGGCCACCCGTTATTATTTGGAGCGGGTTGTCACAGGTGGTATCAGAGCATCAGGTTCTAGTGTCTTTAGGATCCGTGTGCATTACTACGATCTTCTGTATGCATTCTTGATATAGAGCCTACTGCTAGGACGATTACATTCATACGTCCATATCTTTCTGTGATTCGAGAATATTTGAAAGGCGTTATGATACAATTGTTCTTGTTTCAGATGCCACCGAAGGAAGGTCGTTCAGTCGGGGCAAACAAAGGGCAACCCCAAATGCCTCAAAGGAACATGACTACGGATGATGTTGCCAATATTGTGGTACAAGCGGTCACTGTTGCCATTTCCACGATGGCTCAGCGATCTTCCGCTCGAGCAGCCCCACCCCATTTAGGATTGTCTTTATGGGAGAGAGTGAAAGAAGATTTTAGTAAGGGGCATCCTCCCGAGTTTGTAGGTGGAGTTGATGCAATGGCTGCAAGTCAATGGAAAAATATTATACAGAGGCACCTTCGTATGGTTGAGTGTAGTGAGGTGCAGAAACAATTTTTAACCACCTTTAGGTTATCGGGTGCCGCTCTCCATTGGTGGGAGTCTGTCACCACATCTGAACAGAGGGATACTCTACCTATAAAAGAATTTTGGGAACTTTTTGATCGAAGGTATTTGCTTTCCCCTACTCAGGATATGGGGATTATTTTTCAAGGAAATAGAACGGTGGCGGAATATGAAGAAGATTTTTCTCTATGGGCGAGATTAGTACCTAATGAGGTAAATACGAAAGAGAAATGTATATCGAAGTTTGTTCGAGGTTTAGATTGGAAAATCCAACAACATTTGTTAGAAAATCCTAAGTTAATGACTTTCATCGAGGTAGTGAATGCGGCACTATTAAAGTGTCATGAATATAGTTTTCGTTCTCAAAAGAGTAAGAACTTTGGAGATTCGAGTTCATCAAGTAAGTTTGGCAAAGAGAGTGCCAGTAATGTGAGTGGTCAGAAAGGGTTTATGGGTAAGTGTTTCTTTTGTAAAGAAATAGGTCATAAAAAGTTAAATTGTCCTAAAAGAGGTAAAGGACCACAGTTTGATAAAATTTTGGAAGTGCAACCCCTACAGCAGATTCGAGGTCGCTTTAGATCGGGGGACTATGTTTGGGAGCCCATTGATGAGGAAGGGCAATCGGACTAGGGATGGATGTTGTAAGTAATTTTTCCTTTATTAATAGGATTATTACTATATGAAGTTTTGGAATATCGTATGGGAGATATATATGAATTGGGTAGTGCTTTAGCCCTTTTTGTTTATGTATGGTATGTAATGACCCTAAGGGAAAAATTTGGAGCAAAATAGGCTCTTATTCTATTATTTTGTAAGAAGGATTGAGGATTTTGTAAGGTGATCAAAAAGAGCTTTAAACCTTATGGTAAATATAAGAACGGAAATGGTGATAAGTAGTAATGATAAAAGCTACTTCTTTTTATATAGTCATGATAGACTATTATGATTGTTGTATTCCAGATATGGATTTCCCTTATGTATGACAATATGTTGAAATGATGTATGATGATGTTGATGTTTGAAAATTGAGATTGTGGTTTGATGGGACGTAGGTAAAATATTAGCTCATGAATATGATAATATTTCTGAGCTACATGTTATATAGATGATGATCTATAAAGACCTTGTGTTGGACATAAGGCATTTTATACTATATTATAATATATGAGCCATTTTCAAAATAAACTATTTTCAAAATAAAACTTTTATCGGCCTTCGGGCCCTTTCAAACTAAATTTTTCACTAAAATATTTTCAAATTCTAGTCCGGATTTAACAAACTCTCAATCCCCGACGTCGCCGCACAGTAGTGTATTGGGAGGGTTCCTTGTTTGGATTTCGCTTTTGCGAGACGTCCCCGCATGAAAGTGGCGAATGTCAGGAATTGAGAGGAGTTATTTCTTTGGACCATTCTAATTTTTCTATTCTTAAAATGTTAACATATTATATATTGATGGAATTGTGGAACTTTCGAGGCAAATAAAGCCTCATTATGACTGCTATGAGCACAAAGCTCAATGATAAAGGGTGTATGGGCGCCCTTGTTGTGGAAATTGGTTTTATTTAATTTATAATTAACTTAAAATAAAAAAAATTAAATTAATTCATCGTGGGAGGTTAGATGTTTGGAGATAGGATTAGTGATGATGGGCAGAGTAGAAATAGTTGAGCTTTGGGAGAATTAGGCTTAGCTAAATTTCGAGGATGAAATTTTTGTAAGTGGGGAAGTTTGTAATAACCCAAGACTTTCGGAACAGTAATTATTTTTATTTTGGGAGAAATAAATAATATTTTAATTGGAGATTAATTAAATTGGCAATAGAGGTCAAAATTTAGAGTCGTCAAAAAGTATGTCTAATGGCAATTCTGAGGATACCATCGTTTCCGGAAGGGTCGAGAAAGTCGAAATGACTGTACATGGGGTCTATTTGGGTTCCGAAATCAATTAGGACCGTTTGGCTCGAATTAAAGTTACCGGGTCATTTAAAGTGTGTATTATCATTTAAAGATGTGTACATTGGGAGACAAGACTTAAAAATCCTACGGAGATATTTCTCCAAACAAAGAAAGAAGAGAGAAAGAAAGAAGAAGAAAAAGAAGGAGAAAAGGGGGAGAAAGAGGATTTCCGGGCCAATACGCGTTTGCAAGGCGGATTCAGACCCTACGAACCCGAGGCAAGTGATTAAACTTGCTAAATAATTGTTGTGTACATTTATTGCATGATTTGTGGATTGATATTTTGGGTTTTAGGTTAAGTTTGTCAAAACCTAATTTTTGGGAAAAACCTTAGATTTGTAGTGCATAAATGGATTTAAGGTTAGAAATTAGTTTATATGTATTTTAGGATGAATATTGTTGATATATTTGTGATTGGGTTGAAGAAAAATGGAGAGAAAACCATTAAAATGATTTTTGGGTATTTTGGCTTACTTAAAAAGTAGCCATTTTCGAGGTTCAGCAGGGCCGAATCGATTCGGCCCCCTAGTCGAATCGATTCGGAAATATGCAGGTGCCCAGGTCTGAGTGACCGAATCGATTCGAACTCCAGCCGAATCAATTCGGCCTGAGACAGAGTCCCAGGTCTGATGACCCGAATCGATTCGCCTTCCTGGCCGAATCGATTCGTTGGGCCGAATCGATTCGGAATAAGCCCGAATCGATTCGAAAATAGGGCTTTTGGAGGGATTATTTTTCTAAAGAGAAATTCATCCCGTTTTGTTTGAGGTTATCGATTGGGGATCTCTATAGGGGATATTTGGAGCAGGTTTTGGAGACTTTTAGCGAGTTTCCCCTAAAAGAAATTTTGGAGTCATATTGACTAAATTTGAGGAATACCGATTAGAGACTTTGGTATTTTTCTAAGTGGGGAAGCCCACTTTTATTTGAGGTTTGTTTGGTGATGATAACAACTACACGATTTGAAAATGAGGTTGACTTAGACGTGCCGGATCTTAGGATCCAATCCCAATTGGGATAACTTTAATGGTTCATAAACTATATTGAACCTTATAATGGATGGAGAATTATAATACTATTTGATGTGCAAATGGATATAGAAATATCCTTATTGATGATTGATTTGGGAGATATCTCACACAATGAGAAATGCTAATTGAGGTGCAATAGGATATAGAATATCCTTAACTTAAATTTAATTGAAAGACAATTCATACTAGAAGCGACATGAGAGCTTCAAGCGAGAATTAGTATAGCACATACTATACCAAGTGGGGTAAAATGTGGGAGTATTGACGGTTAGTGTATCAATAGAGAGAGATATACTAAACAAATGATGTTAATCAATTGCGGCTAAGAGCGTATAATGAACATGAATATGATGTTTCAGGTATACCATATATAATGGTATATCTTTATTATGTGGGATGTATGTATACCTTATATAATGGTGTATATACATGTTAAGCATACCCCCTCCTTGTTATCATTAGGAAGTTCCGTGCGTAGAGGGTGAGCATTCTGACTAGAAAAACAGGATGTGGATATTCCCTAGGTCATAGTCGTCCTTTGTGGTCAGCAAATGACATTTAGGATATATATATTTATTTATTTTGGGGATGAGAGGTCGGGGGTATGTGACGCTCTCACTTGCCGGTTAGGAACTATGACCGCTTCCCGAACGTCGTGTGCGTGAGTAGATCACGAGGTGGGTGTCGTTGAACCCCACCTGGTGGCCCCAGTTTGCTATGTATATGGGCTGCTGGAAGATGATAGCATGTGAGCCTGCTTCCTTCGAGTTATATCTCGGTTGGATGGTTAATATTTCTTGTGTTTGTATTTGGGTGTCAAGGGCATAATGGACCTCAACGACCTACATTGCCAGGATTAGTGTATCGGGGGGGTTCCTTGTTTGGATTTCGCTTCGGCGAGACGTCCCACTTACGAACCGCAGTGTAATGTTGGAACTTGGGGATAAGTTTAGTCCTTAATGCTCATATTTATTTATATATATATCACCTATCCCGACAATCGGCAGTGCCAGGAGTAGTGTAACGGGGGGGTTCCTTGTTTGGATTTCGCCTCGGCGAGACGTCCCGCGCATGAAACGCCATGTACTGTTGAGAATTGGGAATATTAATTAATTAAAATTGGTTAATAATCATTTGGGTTACATGCATCTTGCATTGAGGGCATAATGAGCCCCGAGGATCGATACGTTCAGGAGTAGTGTAATGGGGGGGTTCCTTTTTTGGATTTCGCTTCGGCGAGACGTCCCACACACGAAACGCAGTACCGTGTTGAGAATCGGGAGGAGTTTAGTCCTTAATTCTTGATGCTAATAACTCATCTAGAATAATTATATATATGGTTTCATGCCTTCTATGGGCATCACTAGAATACAAAATTCTAGTAATTGAGATTGATGGTGTATGTTGATGATGTGGACATGATTGGATCATGTAACTTTATATGTTCAACAAATGAACATTATAAAGATAACTATAACAATTACATTAAAGTTAATGTATATAACTTAAAGAATATAGCGATAAGTGTAGGTTGGGAGATAGGGTAGATGGTTTCACTTAAATACTTTATTTGGGTTTAAGTTAGAATCCTCTTACCTAATTAGAATCGGACATCCATTTGGAGACACGTGCATACGCTTAGTGCGCGCTTTAGATGAGAGGTGAGTTGAATTGTTATGGAGAGTTTGATTCCAACTAATTCATGTAATAATGCATTTATAATTATTATGCATTTTAATACACTTGCTATAAACTATTTTTCAAAACTCGGGCTCTGACCCGTTTATATTTTCCTCCTCCATGTATATATTGTATTACTTCAGGTGTTCCTCCGCAAGGACGCCTTTGATATTCCTCCATTCAGGATTTGTGGAGCTGTGACAGTAGCGGACTGTTGCGGCACTTTGCTTTAGTCGATTCCTATCTATTGTACATCTAGATTAGGATTCAGTTGTATTGAGTTAGTATTCAAGTGTTGTAGATTAACACTTTCATATTTTATTTATCAGATTATTGTATTGTCTGTTGCCCGACAGCATATTCGGGTATTTCATTGTTGAGATTTTTGTTGTACAATGTATTGTACTCTTTTATTATTGGATCATGCACATGTCACATCATAGTTAGATGTATATTGTTAGTTGTGTGCAGTATTGGTTTTGTTGTTGTTGTTAAAAATAAAAGTTTTAAATTTTTGACAATTCGCACTTTATGATTTCGGGTAGTTAGCCTTATATTATAGTGTTTAGTTGTTGATGTTGAGACTGTGCCATCTGAGATACCTGATTTATTATAGTATAGGGCTGGCCACCCGTTATTATTTGGAGCGGTTTGTCACAATTAACTCACCCAATAGTTAATTAAGCTAGTGTGAAAAACCTTTTCCATTTATTTTAATTAAAACCATTCCACAAAGCAGAACAATAATAAACAATATCAAAGCACAATTGAATAAGAATAAATACGACTGGATTAACTCTCCAACTAAAATATTTCACTATTATCAATTAAAAATGATATCCAAATTAACGACATAAATGATTACAACCTCCGAAATGGAGGTGAAACAACTAGGATGCTGGGCGATATGCCCTAAATGAAATAGCTACAACATGTGAATTAAGGAGATGAAGTGTCTAATACAAATTCTGCAACTCCATAGCATCCACAACACATCAATAACCAATCCCCTATAACTAGCGTCCAATGGCTAGACACCTAAAATAGAAGATACGAGAGAGAGAAGAGAATATGCAAGGAAACGAGTAAGAGCCCGATAGTAAAAATAGTTTTGTAAAACTGTAAGTGAATAAATGTTATATTCAACAATTATTATATACTTGTTAGATTATTTGACTCTCTCTCTTGATATTCTCACCTCTTATCTAGAGTGCACACCTAACGAACCTCTAAGCCATCCTAGTTATAACTCCCATGCTAACTAATTCAATCCGGTGTATCCACTAACCATAGCCCAATTCATTCCCACGTATTTCCCTCATAATACATGTAATAATAGTATATGTATATCCATTTAGATTCAACATGGATAATCCCTTTAAGTATTTAACGTAATTAAGTATTATCATACTTAATTAAATTCCAGATTTCATTATATTTCCCGGTGTATCCACTAACCATATCCCAATTCATTCCCACATATTTCCCTCGTAATACATGTAATAATAGTATATGTATATCCATTTAGATTCAACATGGATAATCCCTTTAAGTATTTAACGTAATTAAGTATTATCATACTTAATTAAATTCCATATTTCATTATATATATATATATATATATATACATATATATATATATTCTCTTATTATCTATTATACAGCACCCCAAGCCACAGCTGTGGTGCATGCATTACTCTGCTATCATGTCCCAATACATCTTGTCACTGTATAGAGGACTTTAGGTTTGGTAAAGATTCTTTGAACCACAAATATTAAACACTAGCATTGGAGGCGAACATAGTCCTAAGCCTTTGGGTTACGCACATACCTACGCACCCAAATGACCATTCTATATCATTGTTCTCACTAATGGTAATCGAGCTAAGTCCAATGTTCTCGAGCGACAAGTCAAAGATCCCCCATATAGACTCATCAGGATGTGACTTCCCTCACATGCGGACCTCCCCCGATAGCAAGTAAGCTAGGTATGTCATGCACATAATCATCAATCAATCAAATAGGCATCATCATAAACCTATATAAAATTAGGTACTTAAACTACCTATATCATATTAAGAATTCATCATATCCCAAGTACCCATCATATTTATTGAATACTACCCATAGTTGTAATCATGATTATCATCATATATTTTATTATGTAGTTATCACTCATATAATATTTGATCCGACCCAAGTACCCGTAGATATATCATTAATATTACCCGTACTTGATATAACGATTAATCTCCTCTAAATATTAATATAATTATGTAGATATCTCTCACAAAAATTTAATCCTCAAATCCAAATAATTTTCCAACATTAACCCAAGTCCCTTGCTCCTTGTTAATGTACCAAAATTAATAAAATCTCACCATGGGCCAAATTACCATTTTCCAAGCTTTTTTTTATAAAGGTACATTCTACTATAAAATATAAAATTATAATTTTGTGGTTTTTCTGCACCGATTTTAAAAAACCTTAAAACTGCAAAGTTGTGCAGAACATGATTTTATACAGAAACTCGCAAGCACACTGTCAATTTCCTCTTAAAACAGTCCTAAAATTATCATACAATGTTCGTCCTTTTTCAACATTTTTTTTCATGCGTTTTATCCATTTTCTTTCACCCAAACTCATATGAAATATATTCTAACGAATCCCAAATATCTCAACTTCATTTTTACATGATTATAGGTAATTATAATACAAGGAAAAACATCTAAATCACCAAGTTTTGAAGCACCTTATACCTTTGACTTGCTTAAGTCTATATTGTATAAGTGCTCAACTAATTTGGAAATAGTGACAAAATTGGTTGTCTAACCTAGAATCCAAAGAGCCTCAGAATTTATCTCTCTAATCCTCTTCAATAATCCAAGAAGGTATAAATTGAATCACACTACACACAATTAGAAGTGCATACATGTGTATATATTGCTTAAAATTGATTGTGTGTTAAATTCCCCTTAAAATGTTGTTTTATTAATTTTTGGGAATTTTTAAACATTTTTAAACAATTTTAAAATAATGTTTTCATTAATAAAAGTGTGATTATAAAATTTGTGGGGTTAATTTGCTATTTTGAAAAATTCATTTTTCATTAGAATGTTTGATTGGGTAGAATGTAAATGCGCTGGAGACTTCAGGGTGCTGCCTGTAATTATTTTGACGCGCGTTTGTAAGCCAATCACATTGCAACACTTGTCACTTGCCTGATGCATCAATTTGTGTTTGTTATGTGAGAGGGTTGCCTGGTGGTTTGTTGATCGTTGGATCAATCCTTATCGATGGCCTGCATGTGTTTTAAACCTATCCCTGTGCTATCCTGTGAACCAATCACATTCGACTTAACCATCGCCTTCTTATAACCCTTGGATCAAGTCAATTTTAGGAAGACTTGATCTCAGCCCTTGATTTCCTTCGAATATCCAGAACCTTCCTTCCCTCCTATAAAAGCCCTCTATTTCTCAACATTTCAAGACTTTTGGCAGTCGTCATTTCTGAGAGAAAAAAATAGAGAGAAGAGAGAAGTGAGAGAGAAGAGAGAAAAGAAAAGAGAGAAGAGAGAGAAAGGGAAAACTGTTAGCCAAACCCTAACCCTAACCCTAACCCTAAACACTTCATTTCTGATTCAAACCTTCGTATACTCATAACCCCAAACACAAACTTGAGTGTTTGAGAGAGAGTGGTGTTACTTGGTTGTTCATATTGAAGCTGTAACCTCTTAGTCTATGATCTTATTACCAACTTAAACATTCGCGTGAAGATCTGTATTTCTTATTCATAGAAATTGTAGATCTACACTCTGCATGTTATATTTCACTAGATCTGCATGTTTCTTTCTCGATTTAAGAAAATCCTTACTGATTTAGTTTTGAAAATGTTTTATGGTTTCTATTCTTATGAAACTTAACCTTGACCTAGTTGGATTCACACTTGGAGATTTTCAATCTCAAAAATATTTTTAAAACAGAGATTGATTAAGATCTTGATCGATTTTGAAGCAAGATATTCGTCGAATCTGGGTTATATTTAAAGGTCAAAAAGGTTTTAAGTTCTGTAAGAAAGAAAGAAAAGAAAATCACAGCATATAGTCTTTATATGTAATTTTCTAGGACTGTCTGTAAAACTAAGTGTGTGTGAGTTCATGCATGTTGATAGGATTCACATCACAAACACATAACACACTACTACACTGGAAGTGTTGTGAATAAGATCAAAGATTATTGAGTCGACATAAGGAAGCTAAAGCAAAGGAAGTTATCAAACTGGAAGAACATCATCAACAATCAGATCTATGAGAAGTTAGAAGGACACCAAGTGGGGTATATTCCTAAACTTAGAATAGGTTGATTTGTGTGCATGTATGTTGTATTGTTTGTAACTATTATTTGTGGTTAGTGGATTTTTACGTTCGTGACTTAGAAGTCACCGTGGATGTTTCCTCTATTGGGAGAGGTTTTACCACGTTAAAAATTGTGTGTTCTGATTATCTTCATCTCCTCATCTCATTCTAAAGTGTGCTGATTTTTAAAACTATCTTAGTTTTAAAAACTGATTACAAAGTCTTGATTACTCTCGTACATAAGTTTTTGTAAAAACATCTTGTTGTTTATCATTTTTATTTTCAAAAGAAAAGGGTTTCTTCAACAAACATCTCGGAGTTGCTTATACAGTTTAATCTTGTATTAAACGGCATTAGCAACGTTTTTCAAGTTTATATGAGAATTAACATCAAATCCAATTAACCCTTAAAATTTCATTTATCTAGATTCTCCATTTTTATGCACTAAAAAAAACTCAGAATTTAGAACTATTATTTCACATCTAAATCATCAAATTTCATATTCAAAATGGATAGGATTTTTCTACATGCAATTCATATCATCATTTTCAATATCCTCAATAACATATATTTTCCTCTACATGTAAAATCTATAGTTTTCTCATGATCATAGCCTCTACATGTTTATACTCAACTACATGAATTTGCCTAATGCTTTTCTTTGATTTGTTAATCATTTTAAATACCAAATTCATAAGTTCATCAATCCAAAAGAAATCCTACTCTAACATGGATATTATAAGCACAAAAAATTAAAGCAAGAATCACTTGCCTTATAAGTTGGTCTGAACCGTTGGTGAAGATAATGTTAGAATCTCCTCTTCCCTTTTTTTGGCGATTTTCCAGTGATTCTTCAGTGGTGGTTTAAGGTGTAGAGATGGTGGTTGTCCCCTTGGTTTTCTCTAGGTTACTCCTCTTTTCAAAGCAACTCTTCCTCTCCTCAAGTTAACCTTTCATTTTCTCTCTAAGGATTTTCTATTTCTCTCAAAATTCCTCACTTGTTTTTGGATGAAATGAATCTTATGTAGAGTCTAAACTCACTTAATATAATAATTCTACAAGGCTATCTAAAAGACAAAAACGTGTATATTATTCATCTCTCAAGTAAAATGACTAAAGCGTCCTTTCGGGATGTCCTTTCATCTTCTAATTGACCTGAGACCCAAATCAAACTCCCGGGTAGACTTTTCTGACTATTTCAACCCTCCGGACGCAACGGCGCACTCGAAATGACCATAAGGTTGATATAAAATAATCTTTCTTTTTATTCATTTAAATTAGTCCTGACACGTTCCATAACCGCATCCCGACTTAATTTCCATTATTGCCGTATTACTAACTCACAACAATATAAATAACATATTATTCATATATTACTTATATATCACTAAGTAATATTCAAAATCATATATTATTTTTATCTCTAGTAATATTAAATCTGGATTAATCCCAATTAATTTTTCATAATTAATTCTAATTAATCTCCATTTATTTGGCCCATTAACTTTTAATTTCTCTCAATTTAAAAGTCACAAAATTACGGGGTATTATAATTTTCTGATTAAAAAAAATATCCCAATACTTAGTAAACCGTTTTACGAAACTTAAACACATTATGTATGAAATTGTACCTCATTTTGTGCATATGTTTAAGATGCTTGAAATTCGGATATGTTGCCTTGAATGTATGAACGTGAACTTCTTCGATGGTGTAGCAATATACGATATACTCTACGTAAACTATGGACTATGGAAAACATGTCCTTATAAGCCCCTTTGGTGGTTGATACAACCGGGGTTCAAATCGCTTAAGTGGAACCTTCCCTCGTCCTAGCACTTGTGCCTTTTCGCGAGGAAGGTGCATCGCCAGGGATTGAGGTTCCTCTTTTTGAGGGTTCAGCTGAAACTCAGAGAGATGTTGAAGTTACTCATGTAGTTTCCACTGAGGTAATTATTGCCTTCTCCTCCTTTTGCATAAGTCCTATCATTTTGCCTTCGAGGTGACTTAACAATGAAAACACACTTATTAAGGTTTTTCATAAACTCCACCTATAATGGTGACTTAACAATGAAAACCACTTGTTAATAATTTTGCAACTCCACCTATAACGGTGACTTAATAATGAAAACCACCAGTTAAGATTTTTTCCAACTCCACCTATAACGGTGACATAATAATGAAAACCACTTGTTAAGATTTTCTTTCGCAAACTCCACATATAACGATGACTTAACAATGAAAACCACTTGTTAAGATATTTTTCCGTCTCCACCTATAATGGTGACTTAACAATGAAAATACACTTCTTAAGATTTTTTCTCAAAGACCACCTATAACAGTGACATAACGATGAAAATTACTTGTTAATATATTTTTCACAAACACATTATTCTTTATCATGTTTTAGGTTGCCAAGGAACCTAATACTACCGAAGGGCCAACCCAGCATCCTTTTCACCTGTTGTCTCATCCCATCGGGAACCAGCCTCTTCGGATGAGTCAAGTCACATTGATCGTGCTTCAACCATCGACCTTCAATTTTATTGTGAATCCGGTTGCGAGGTTCCTCTACCTGACATGGCTCCTACAAAATTTTTCCTTAATGTTCGTCGACAGTTTCCTTAATTCTCGACATGTCACCGATATATCATCGAGAAATTGTCTAACCATCACCCACAAACTTTTACCCCTGATTGTCTTCGATCAAACATGGTGATGATGGGTTATAGGCTCCAGGGTATGGCAACCAATCAATACTCAAACTTTAAGCCTCTCTAGGCCCCTTCTTAATCAATACTTGGACAACCTGAGGGAGTTACGCAAAGCTGGTTTGATTTGCTGATCAATCACTTGAAGCTGTTGAAGACCACTTAATTGGCAATGCATAAGGAACTCTATCAGAATCATGTGGAGGCCCAACAAGTTGATGAGGCTATGCTAGAGGAAATAGTGCCTTTGTTGGGAGCACCTGACAAAAAGGTTAAGGAAGCCAAAGAAGCATTGCTCAAGGCCATGCACGAACGTGAAACTTTAGGTATTCAATGCACACAAGTCCAGACTAGGCTTGAAGGCTCTATCGCAACACATCAAACATTCATGGAAGCTTCTTCGGACTTACCTAGGGAGTTCTTCTATTTTCCTTACCTTTAGTTTCTTTTGGATTGAGCCCTTTCGATGTGTTTTCTTTTCTTTTCATACATGTAATTTTGAGCAATAGTTCCCAATTTTTTATCTCTTTTTTTGGGTACATGAATGAAAAAGAATAGAAATTCCTTGTTACCATAACATGATTTTTCACTTGTTACAACTATTTTATATTTATTGTAAAGAATAACTCTTATAATTTTCCAATCAAAGTCTTTCTTCTTAACTCATGAGAAGAATCATAACAAGGGAAATAACTATTAGTGAAATGTAACATAACCTCGAAAGTATAACATAAAATGAAACTCTAACTAAGGTTGGTCGCTTAAACATGATAGACCTTTAACAAATTGTTATTAATCTTAAAAGGTTTATCCTCTTCCATCTTAGATATTAAGTATTAACCTGAATCGTGAGCCTCCTTCATAAAGAAAGGTCCCTCCTAATTCGTAGCAAATTTAGGCAATGGCAGCCCTCGAATGTGATTCATCATTGCCTTCAAAACGAAATACCCTTTTATGAACTTTCTTGGCATCACCAAATTATCGTATGTGCTGGAGAGATACTTTGTGTACATTTGGAAGTATTGCATCGCATTGTCCCTATGTTCATCCAGTGCTTCCAACTGTACGTGTCTACTCTAAGGGAACATATTACTTTGCAAGGCATATCAGGTCAAGGGAACTTTTATCTCTACTCACATAATTGCTACCAATCAAAACATAAGAAAAATGGCGTATACCCTATGGCTTTCCTCTTTGTCGTTCGATAGGACCATGGAACTACTGGAATCTTTTCATCCCATGAACCTGAAAAGTCTTCCATCACCTTGTCTAAGATATTGACCAAGGTCTTTGTAGTTGCTTAAGCTTGACCGTTGCCATTGGGATATGCCACCGTTGGCGTATAAAGAATAACAGAGTACTTATCTATGGGAATCATTACTTCTTTGTTAACAAATGGAGTTCTATTGTCAAAGAGAATGACCTATGGAATCCCAAATCTTCAAATTATGTACTCTCTAATGAAGTTGGCCACTACACCTATTGTTTCTCTTTTTAGTAGTATGGCCTTAGCCTACTTTGTAAAGCACTCCATTGCCACTAATATCCAGATATTTCCTCTCAAAGATGGATGTATTTCCCTACTAGGTCAATTGCCCAAGTGGGGAATGGGTAAGGAGTGTCCAAAGAGTGTAAGTACACCGTGGTAGCATTGATTATGTTTCCATACAGCTGGCACGCCTTGCACTTTTGAGCAAACTCTGCAGAATCTTTCTCCATAGTTGTCCAATAATAACCCAAGGTCATCAATTGGTCACATTATTTTGCCCCTCCAATGTGATCTGGTTCGTGATATTACTTTAAGACTTCTTTTGACTCCTCTTTTGTGATGCATCTTAATGGCCTGTTGAAGTATTCTCGACGATAGAGCTTCTCCTCTTGGATGTAGAACCGTGGGGTCCTTCTCTTGAATCCCATTGCATCAATTTTCTCCATAGAAATAACTCCATCCTTGATAAAATCAATGTAAGGCTTACTCCAATTTTCTTGAGTTTTAATAAAGTGAGATTTGGGAAACGTTGACAATTATCGCACCTTTATTGTAACTCTGCTTCATCCTATTTCATCATTGGCCAGAAGTATCCCTCTCTGGATTCTTCTGTACAGAGGGATCTCGGTTGTTCCGCAGTTTTTGTCATGTGTCTTTTTTAACTTTTGCTCTACTTCCTATGGGATGATGCACCTCGATACCCATTGTAAGGACACAAATTTAAGGACACAAATTTCCAATTGAGTCCTCTTATAGTTTTGGCTCAATTCCGGACAAAAACATTTATTCATAGGATTTTATTTAATTTTAATATTCAAGACCTATGAAGTGTTTGTTGAAGACGTAGCGGCAAAGAGTATAAAGCATCATCAACATGCCGTAGTTTATGTGCCTCGTTTGTACGTCATCAACTTAGGTTCCATGCTCACAAGGTATGAATGTATTTATATGTATATAGGAGCTTGGAACAATTTGTATTGGGTGTTAGGTGAATTAAAACTACATTTTATTTTTCAGAAAGAATCAATTAGAAACTTAAAAATAAGTATATAAAAGTTTCTGGGCCAAAATCGAATTTTTCAATCTTTCTGTTTGTTCGTTTGAAATGTCGTTCGAACGAGTTTTTTCGTTCGAACGAGTTTTGTCGTTCGAACTATGTTCGTTCGAACGAGTTTTGCCAACGACCCTAACTGTACAGTCGTTCGATATGTCGTTCGATATGTCGTTCGAACGAAGGTTCGTTCTAACGAGGTATCTAACGAACCTCTAACAAGCCCAGGCTGGTCACTCGTTAGAAGTCTCGTTCGAACGAGAATCACGTTCGTTCGAACGAACTTCCAGCGGGAACAGTTATTTGGCAGTTTTTTGCAGTTTTTCCCCACTCCTCCACTTAGTTTTCAACCAACATTTTTCATGCAATATTATGTGCGAGAAACACATTTTCCAAGACAACTTTTCCATTCCATATCCAACTCTTAGAGAGAGTTTGAGAGCAAATTTAATTAGGGAAAATGTTCATGTTTTTGAGTGTTAATCTTTAATGGAAAATTCATACACACTCTAGTTTACACCCATTGTTGTTTATTCCAAGTTCTATATATACATATCCTTACTTGGAGTTTTTGGCACCGATTTTCTCTACCGAATTCAAGAGACGTTTAGGGTTTGCTTCTACACCCCATCACAAAGAAGACCTTTGTTGAGATTCTACCCGTTTGGAGAAAGGCTCCATGTTCGGGTGACGGTGACCGTTTAAAGTCCTATCGGTGTATTCCGAGACCACGGTGGAGCTCCGTTGGTTATCCGCTAATTGGAGGTTGATACAAGAAGAAGCATCACGGCTTGAGAGGGTTCGAGTTTAGGAAGTAAGTCTTTTGTCTAGTATTTTGTAATACCGTTTTTAGTGGATTTGAGGCTAGGGCCGTCCCGAGGTTTTTTCCTGTTAGTGGGTTTTTCCTCGTATATCGTGGTGTAGTGTGACTGTCGACTTTATCTTGCTCTATATCACTTAGAACGCATGCTAGATTAATTTCAAGATAAAATTTGGTTTTACAATCACACACATTTAATTTGGGACTTAAATTAAATATTGGATAAAATTGGTTTATTCAAGTCACTTGCATCAATATGGTTTCGCCTAACTTTGAATAATTGTTAATTATAACTTAGGCAAATTCTAGGACTTGAATTTTGTTTTAATTCGTTTCTTAAGATATTAAACCCAGCCTTGTTGTTTTGTTGAACCATCACTTGTATTTAACGCTTCCGTATTTATTTATTTAAAAGGAAATTATTATTTTAATTTGTGATAAATTAATCACCGGGGATTCCAACTTCCGCGCCTCTTCAAATTGGTATCAGAGCCAAAAACGATAAATTATTTCGTTAAAGATCCTTTACCTTTTGGCTAAATATGGATTTTTCCCCATTTTCAAAATTTCCTATTTTTGATGGTTCTAACTACGCGTATTGGAAAGCGCGAATGAAATCGGCACTTAAATCTATTGATGAACGTGTTTGGATGTCTGTTGTTAACGGTTGGACCCCACCAACACATTTAATTGAAAATGTACATGTTCCCAAACCCGTTGATAGATGGACTGAAAATGAGTTTAAGCTAGCAAACTTTAATTCCCGAGGTTTAAATGCCTTGTTTAGCGCTGTCACACCGGATGAATTCCGACGTATTATGACGTGTGAAACCGCTAAAGAAGCTTGGGATATTTTACAATTAACTCATGAAGGAACGAGTGTCGTTAAAGCTTCTAAACTCCAAAACCTCACTACTCAATTTGAAACTATCAAAATGGATGAAAAAGAAACATTTGATAAATTTTATGCTAGACTTTCTGATATTGTTAATTCATCCTTTAACTTGGGAGAGAAAATACCTGACGACCGTGTAGTAAAGAAAATTTTAAGGTCCCTACCCGATAGATTTATTCCAAAGGTGACCGTTTTAAATTCTTTACCCACTTTAGCCTCTACGAAATTAGAAGAGCTTGTAGGTGATTTACAAACCTATGAACTAGATATGTTTCCCTCTAAAACTGAAAAGAAAATTGAAAAGGGCGTTGCTTTAAAAGCCCGCAAAGAGGTTAAACAAGTAGTAGAGAGCGATAGTGATAGTGACTCGGAAGATATGGCTTTGTTTGCTCGTAAATTTAGAAAATTTCTTAAATTTAACAAAGATAAAGTTTAAAATGATTTTAAGAAATTTGAATCTTCTAAACATGATAAAAACGAGAAGATTTCTAAAGCCGATAAGATCCCTAAACCTAGTAATGAAAATATTGATAGGGACGAGTCTAATAAATGTTTTGGTTGTGAAGGTTATGGCCATAGGGCTTTTGAGTGCCCCACTAAACTAAGGAAAGAGGGTAAACGACCCATTTCATATAATGCGACCCTTAGTGATAGTGATAAGGAAGAGAAGCCCGAATCCCCCACTAAGAAAAATTTTGTGGCTTTTATGGCACATGTGAGTGATAATGAGAACTCATCGGATGATGAAATTATAGCACATGCCACTTCCAAGGTCATTGTACATGATTCTCTTATTTTTGATGATAGTAAGAGTGAAAAAGAAGAAGAGAGTGAAAATGAAGAAGAGGTTGATATGAGTGAACTTCAAAATGCTTTTCATGAATTATATAAAGAATCTATTAAATTGAAAAGAGTTAATTTGAAGTTAGAAGCGAGTTTAAGAGAGAGTGTCAAGGTCATTGATGAAAGTGCCTTAATAGAAGACCTTAGGACACATGTGAGGACTCTTAAAGAGAAGCTTGAATATGTAGAAGGCGAGAGAGATAGCCTTAGGGGTTTAATGGAATCCTTGAAAAAGGAGCTTCTTGCTTTTGAAGAGCGTAATTCTTTACTAGAATCTAACATTGTTGAATTGGAGAATAAATTAAAAGATTCTAGTAATGTCAAATTTGATTTGGAGTGTCGTTCGGAAAAACTAGATAAAATGTTAGGAACGGTCCAAATTAAAAATGACACTTTTGGTTTAGGCTTCAATTCTTGTAATGATTTTTACCCTAAAGTCAAAACCAATGTTTTAGGAGAATCTTCTAGGAATGCATTTAATGATCACTCCTTAGATAAATATTTTCGACATGCTCTTACTTGTACACATTGTGGTCGACAAGGTCATCTTAGGAAATTTTGTTTAGATCTTAAACGAATTCCTAGAAAATCCCATGGTAAAGTAACCACGATAGCTAACGTTCCTACACCCCAAGATAGTAATTCTTCATTAATTTGGGTTAGGAAATCCGACTTGGTTGCCTTACAAAATAGGGATTTTGATTCTCATTTACTTACACATGCCTCCTCCCTTGCTAAATCTAAAGGATAAATGTGTTAGTGTTTGCATACTTTAGCGTTTGTAATTCATGCTATATTCATATGCTAAATGTATGCTTGTTTAGTCATTTTCTAGTCATTGCCTATTTTCATATCTCATGCTAGAAATCATGACTTGTTTATCTTTTTGTATTATATTTTGTGTTTGATTTAACTGCATAATATAAAAAGATTTTTTGTTTATCATTTGTGTTTTATTTATTTCATTTAAGCTTAATGAAAAATACAAATGATTTTTGTTTGTCCTTTTGAGTAAATATTTATTTTTGACATATGTTAAAAACTCAAAAAGATTTTGTTTTGTGTGTATTTATGTTTGACACACTTTATGTGGCATATATTTGTGTTTGAATCCTATCGTTTACGCTTCCATGTGGCTAGAACTTTTGGTTTAGATTTTCAATCCTTAAAATGTTCTTTACCATATTTTTTATGGAGTAGTTGGATTTTGTATTGATTAAATGGATTCTATTTTCATATGCCTCTATTCACACATGCACGAGCTCTTTTGAAATCTTAATGTCACATGTTATATTTGAGCTTTTTGAGGTGTTCTCCTACCAATCTAGTCATCTACATATCTATGACCTAGGAGGACTAGTGCATGTCAAAATCCGTTGCACGTGAGCTTTGTGAGATAAAAAATTATATATCTAAATGTGCACGGGGAAGGGCTCCGAAAGGATGAATTAAATCCTTTGCGATAGTAAGCCGCCGTTTATTGGATCTAAAAGAAATACGTGATCCAAAGGCCTAAAAACAGAATATTTGGCATTAAAAAGAAAACAATTGCCAAGGCCTATGTTTGTTTGATATATTCATTCAAAAACAAAAGAATATATATGCTTATTGAGGGAGAATTGGATGGTATATCAATGGTTTGCACAATGTCCGTCTATCCTAGTTGTCTTTAATGTCATGACTCTATTTGGTTTGTAGAATCATCATCATGCTAGGCTTGTATGCATTGTGTATGTTTGTTCATTGAGTTCAATCTTTATATTGTCACATGAGGTTATATTTAACTGTGATGAAGTTTGCAATCAAATGAGAACTCCGTGAACGTTTCTTAAGTGTTTGGGTCTAAATTTAATTGTTGCTTGTTCACACCCCTACACTTCCGTTTCCATATGACACATTTTTGCCATACGAGTGTGCAAACTTATTGTATTTTATGTCATGTGTGTGTTTATATCTATATATATATGCAAGTGGTTCATTGATATATTTCTAGTATATATATAAGATATTTGTTTGTCTTTGCATTGTTTTTAATTGCCCATATGCTTTCATGTCTTATCACTTTAAGCTTTCACTTGCTGTTTCTTAGTTCTTTATCCTTTGCCTATTCCCGAACAAAAAGGGGGAGAATGCATGCTGATAGGGGGAGAAATGGTATCTAATCCTATCTAATCCTATTATTATCGTATCTTCGTTTGGGAGAGATTTATCTTAGGGGGAGACGTCTTTCTAAGTAGGTCATGTGTTTAAAGGGAGAATTAATTTAGGGGGAGTAATTAATTAAAAATTGCATTTAATATTTTGATATTCCCTATGCATTTGATGAGTTTGCTCGAGTGTGTAGGAATTATTCTATAGCGGCATCTTTCTATGGCAAAGAGTTTTATCCTTGGGTTGAGTCAAGATTGGGCGGGTTATGTTTTGAGTCTAATAGAGCTTGACGACCCTTTAGGATTTTTGTTTAAACTAACTATTAGCGGCGGGCAGCAACTTACTTCTTACTCGATCAATTTCACCTCCTTCCCCCCTTTCCCTATAAAGTACATATGGCCTAGCGATTTTCTAGTTATTATACTTCTTAGAATTATAGGGCGCTAAATCGAACATCTCCGGCCGAACGGTTAGGCAAGACTACGGCGCCTGGGTAAACATCCCGTTTACCAAACAAGACGTCGAGAGTGTCACTTAACCATTCCCCTCCTGCAGCCAAAGTGATAGCGGCTGTAGCATCCACCGGTAATGTGTGGAAGAGGGTAAGCTTTCTATGTGGATAGGACGTATCAAGCCAAAGGGGGAGATTTGTAAGGACACAAATTTCCAATTGAGTCCTCTTATAGTTTTGGCTCAATTCCGGACAAAAACATTTATTCATAGGATTTTATTTAATTGTAATATTCAAGACCTATGAAGTGTTTGTTGAAGACGTAGCGGCAAAGAGTATAAAGCATCATCAACATGCCGTAGTTTATGTGCCTCATTTGTACGTCATCAACTTAGGTTCCATGCTCCCAAGGTATGAATGTATTTATATGTATATAGGAGCTTGGAACAATTTGTATTGGGTGTTAGGTGAATTAAAACTGCATTTTATTTTTCAGAAAGAATCAATTAGAAACTTAAAAATAAGTATATAAAAGTTTATAAAAGTTTCTGGGCCAAAATCGAATTTTTCAATCTTTCTGTTTGTTCGTTTGAAATGTCGTTTGAACGAGTTTTTTCGTTCGAACCAGATTTCGTTCGAACGAGTTTTGTCGTTCGAACCATGTTCGTTCGAACGAGTTTTGCCAACGACCCTAACTGGACAGTCGTTCGATATGTCGTTCGAACGAAGGTTCATTCTAACGAGGTATCTAACGAACCTCTAACGAGCCCAGGCTGGTCACTCGTTAGAAGTCTCGTTCGAACGAGAATCACGTTCGTTCGAACGAACTTCCAGCGGGAACAGTTATTTGGCAGTTTTTTGCAGTTTTTCCCCACTCCTCCACTTGGTTTTCAACCAACATTTTTCATGCAATATTATGTGCGGGAAACACATTTTCCAAGACAACTTTTCCATTCCATATCCAACTCTTAGAGAGAGTTTGAGAGCAAATTTAATTAGGGAAAATGTTCATGTTTTTGAGTGTTAATCTTTAATGGAAAATTCATACACACTCTAGTTTACACCCATTGTTGTTTATTCCAAGTTCTATATATACATATCCTTAATTGGAGTTTTTGGCACCGGTTTTCTCTACCGAATTCAAGAGACGTTTCGGGTTTGCTTCTACACCCCATCACAAAGAAGACCTTTGTTGAGATTCTACCCGTTTGGAGAAAGGCTCCATGTTCGGGTGACGGTGACCGTTTAAAGTCCTATCGGTGTATTCCGAGACCACGGTGGATCTCCGTTGGTTATCCGCTAATTGGAGGTTGATACAAGAAGAAGCATCACGGCTTGAGAGGGTTCGAGTTTAGGAAGTAAGTCTTTTGTCTAGTATTTTGTAATACCGTTTTTAGTGGATTTGAGGCTAGGGCCGTCCCGAGGTTTTTTCCCGTTAGTGGGTTTTTCCTCGTATATCGTGGTGTAGTGTGACTGTTGACTTTATCTTGCTCTATATCACTTAGAACGCATGCTAGATTAATTTCAAGATAAAATTTGGTTTTACAATCACACACATTTAATTTGGGACTTAAATTAAATATTGGATAAAATTGGTTTATTCAAGTCACTTGCATCAATATGGTTTCGCCTAACTTTGAATAATTGTTAATTATAACTTAGGCAAATTCTAGGACTTGAATTTTGTTTTAATTCGTTTCTTAAGATATTAAACCCAGCCTTGTTGTTTTGTTGAACCATCACTTGTATTTAACGCTTCCGCATTTATTTATTTAAAAGGAAATTATTATTTTAATTTGTGATAAATTAATCACCGTGGATTCCAACTTCCGCGCCTCTTCACCCATCCTCCCATGTTCCTGAAGTAAAGACTTCATTGGCTTGCAAAGTACAGTGCTAGCTCTCTGAGTTCCATCTTGCCTTCCCCAGACTCCAACTGCTTCTTGATCTCGCCTTTCCAATCTGAATCGTCTTCTACCGGCAAGATCATTTGTACCACCGAGGGAGTTGTTCTTCTTGTATCATAACCATTATTGTGTCACTCTTCATGGACACTTTCTGAGAAATGGTGGCATAAGCATCATCATGTTTGTTCATCGTCCTAGGATGCCTCCTTATCTTGATCAGATGGATCTGGGTGATCAGTTATTGGATGATTATTTTATAGGGCACCAGACTGAGGTGTTTTAATGGATATTCCACATTCACTTTCTGGATCACCAAGTTCAAATCACCTATGATGCATAGTGAACGTATGCCCCTTTAACGGGCCTCTAACAACCCCATTATTAATGCCTCATACTCTACTTTGTTATTGGAGAAAGGGAAATCTAACTTATAGGAAAGGCAAATGTCTTCCTTTACTTTTTAAAGAATAACCTCTGCTCCCCCCTTATTTTTTATCGAAGAACCATCAAACTTCATAATCTATTCTTTAAGGTTTGCACCCAAAACATTGGCCTACAAATCATCTCCAGGAATGCTCTCACGGTGTGGCTCAAATATCCTAGATGGAAAAATTACCAATAAGTTTGCATATGCCTGGCCCTTGATCGTATGAGGGACCACACACTTCAAGTAATATTCTAAGAGGGTGAGGAACCCCCTGGCTTCTCTTCCAATCCAAATTATTCTCGCCAACAAAAATTTAGTGGGATAGCATCTTGTCACAATATTAATCGTGAAAGATAGCATATAATGTCAAAGTTTTTATGCTACAAATACCAAGGCTAAACAATGTCTCTCTACACTACTATACCTTGCCTCTGGTCTATGTATGATCCTGCTCAGATATTAAACTGGCCTTTCCTATGCCAAGTGCACTCCGATAGAGATAGTTGTAGATATCAGGTAGAGCTACAATGGTATCCCAGCCCTTGGAGGAATCATCGTTTGTGGAGAAATGAGCAGCTTCTTCATCTTGGTGAGATATTCTTGATGAGCTTCCTCCCACTTAAACTTCGTGCCTTTTCATAGTAGCTCCATGAATGGATGATTTATCTCGACCATCCCTTTCATAAATCTCCTGAGGTAGGAGACTTCAGGAAACACCTGGGGGCCTTCCTTGTTTTTGGACATGGCATCTCTAGGATCGGCCATTGCATGTCTTGGTCCATCTTCACCCCCTTCCGATCCACCACAAAACCCAAAAACTTATTTCTTCTAACTCTGAAGGCACAATTTAGTGGATTCATCTTCAATTTTTACTTTCTACAGCAAATAATCACCTTCCTCAAATCATCCAAATCGGACTCTTCCTTCTTCGATTTGATGACCATATCATCCACATAAATTTCAAAAAATTATGAAAGAAGTCGTGGAAAATGGCCATCATCATCCTTGGATATTTACTCCAGCATTCTTTAATCCAAAAGGCATCACTTTGGACATGAAATTGCCTAACGGAGTTATAAATGTTGTATTCTCTACATCTGTTAGATCCATCTTGATTTGGTTATATCCCACTTACCCATCCATGAAGCTATACATTTCATGCCCAGCAGTTGCATCGATCAAGCTATCAATGGAAGGGAGAGGGAACTCATCCTTTGGGCAGGCTCTGTTCAAGTCCCTAAAGTCCACACAGATCCTGATCTGGTTCTTGTTCTTCTTTCCAACTGGGATAATTCTGGACAACCAAAGTGGGTATTGTATCAAATTAATGAACCATACTGTAAATAACGGTTGAACCACTTTTTTGATCTTTAGATCCATCTCTGGCTTGTATGTTCTCTTGGCTTGCTTCACCAGTATGGATGAAGGCATGACGTTTAGCTTATAGAAACTTACCTCTTTATCTAACCCTTGTATTTATGTGTACTTCCACGTAAAGACGTCTTTATATTCTCAAATCAGTTGGATTAAGGCCCCACTTTTCTCCACACTCAGATCTTCAAAAACGAATATGGGTCATGAATCTTCTCCTTCTTTAGCCAGATCAAATTGGTCCATCTCCTGTACCTATGGCTTTGGACGATCCATCATGTATTCTAGTTCTTCTTTTACTTTTTTTTTAAAAACCCTTGTATATTTGAGTTATCTATGACCATGAATTTCCCCTACTGGTCCACTAGAAAACATTCATACATCGGGTTAGCCTCTTCATCAACCTCTGCAACAGCTCTTTCTACCACCCACTCACACCTTCAAAGGCGATAAATTAAATTTATGTCCTCTATTACCATTTTCTTACACTAATGTTAGCCATTATAACTAATTTTTATTTCTTGTCTCTTGAAGCTTTCTCCAACATGTGCTCCAAAGGCCTGATCAAGATGCTCTATTATTAGACCTCACATTCCATCAGCTCCATCATAGTTCTCATCCTATCTATCATTTATTTAGATATACTCCGAGATATGTGATTGATATGGTTGACCTCCTTAGCTGCTTCTCTATGACTTGCTCCTTCATTATTTTGGTCATTCATAATCCCTATTATTTATCTGATCAAGGGAAATCTGGCTCCCTTCATCTGTCTCGTCAGGACTCTTGCGTCCTCTTCCATCTCCATATAAAATGCTACATCCACCAAGTGGGCCTCTTCATTGCATGAATAATGACTCAGTACCTTTCACATTTGCCTTAGCGCATTGGTAATATGTCGAAGGGACTAAATTATGGTTGTACTTCCACACCCTTCCTAGTAATAAGTAGCACTCTCAATAGCATGAAACTTAATGTGTGAAGTAAGATTCCCCATTACAATGCCTACATTCACATATCCAATCGACTTAAAGGACTGGTTGTTATAACCAGAGATCACTGAAGGCATATGTATCAATCTTGCCTTAGAGATATTGGATGCATGGAATGAGTTGATGGGAATGATGTTTATGGATGTTTCCCCATCCATTAGGGCTCTCACAAAACTTACCCCATTGATACATTCCGCCATATACAAGGGCCTAATATGTGGAAACTGACGCGACTAAGAATTTGTCTCAAAAGTGCGTTTTCTCTAGGCTCAAGTGCAAGCCTGTCACTCAAGTAATAAACCCGGTAAGTCGGGATCGTATCCACAGGGATCAGAAATTGACAGTATCAATAAGGAAAGTTATTAAATCTTGAAATGATTCCTCAAAAGAAATATGAAAAGATGATTAATGATTGGGAAATTACTAGTGAACTAAAATTTTACTTAAGAAAAATAAACTAAAAATTGTGAAGAACATAGATTTGACAAATGAGAGAACATAGGGTAGGGTACAATCCTTCAAACCTTAACAAATTACCGTATAGAATGCTAGAATTGAAAATTAAAATTCTTGACTAAATCCAGTCTTTATAAATCCTAAGCGTTACATATATGAAAGATCTAGCCCTCATCATATGAAATCAAAGGTAAATATAAAGCGGTGAATGGGTAATTATACTTGCAAAGCGTTCTTAAACATCTCAAGTACCTAGGGCAAGAGAGATTAAAAGGTTGACTATGTTTGTATAATTTTCGTTCACCATTCAATCAGTATTTTAATTTATCTTCTATTTTCTACATAAATAATTTGCCTCGGATCGAGTTCATGTACCCCAGCCCTTGGGAATTTAGCTAAACATGATTTGATTAAAGAACAAAATCATACACGTAATTATAGATCTATAAGACATTAGAAATAATTTGAAAATAATCAAACAAGAGAATGAAATGATTTTACTTGAATTCAGCAATAGAAAAGGAATTGAAATCTAGATTTTCTTACAAACTAGGGTTCATGAAAAACTCCTAAAGAAATTGAAATTGTCTAACTTCTGATTTACTCTCTCAAAAACCAACCCTAGAATTCGACCTCTTTAGAATGATGTAGGGCATGGGATTTTATAGCACAAATTAACACGAGTTTGACAGCCATAATCGCTTGTGGCGCAAGTTTTCACCAGCTATGCACGCCAAAATCTTCACAATAAATGCTAGGATTTCTCATGACCGGACCGGTCCGGATTACCCTCGGATCGGTCCGATTTTCTCCCACCGGATCGATTCTTTTTTTATTCTACCGGCCCGGTTCGATATCCACCGGATCGGTTCTGCTGCCATCGGTTTGTCATCCATCCAGGGTCTACGGGACTTGGGACATTTCGGATCGGTCCGGTTCCCACCGGATCGGTCCGATTTTCCTCCATGTTGACTTTTTCCTTTCATCTTTTACTGGCCATAACTTTTGATCTCGAACTCTGATTTGAGTGTCCTTTCTTCCGATGCTTTTGTGAAGTCATGTTCTTGAACTTCCCTTTTAGTGTCGAGTTCGAATTCTAAGTAGAAATTTACTCTTTTGCCCTTTGACTTTTCTTCCTTTCATCTTCTCCTTTGTTCTGGTTTCCTTCTCTCCTTTGTTGCATTCCATTCCTGAAAAATCTATTAGAAATACACGAAAACTTGGGAAAATTATTAGAAACAGTCAATGGAACGATATGGAATAAAAATGATTCAATTACCTTGTTCGAGATATTAAAATCACTAACTTAAGGGGCTAAATTCAGAAGAATTTACGCTTGGTCAAATCCCCCTAACTTAGGACTTTGCACGTCCCAGGCAATGTAACTGAAATTAGTTTAAAGCTCCATTTTTATTAGGATAGAATACCTTTTTCGCAGGCAAGCGATTGCATTTAGCATATGCAACAAGCCTTTAAACCTCTAGGTTACCCTAGTAGGACGAGTTTTGTCTCCTGAGGGTTTGCAGTGAATATACCCACAAAATTCTTTATTGACTCAAATAAATATCAAAATACTTAAAAATTGTACAATTTACACTTTTCGAAAAATAATCACCATAAATTCATATTCAAATGTCTCAAACCATAGTGTGTGTGTGCAAAGCCAAAAATTCAACCTCAAATTTCCACCGATTGAGCATTATGTTACTTTTCGAAAATTGATTTTGATTCAAATTCTTACGGATGCACTCACAAATGAATCACTCGGATTGTGGCTATTTTCTCTCGGTATGCATGATATAAAGAGTAAATATAATGGACACAAATTCATGCATACAAAATTGAAAAGAAGGAAATATATGGTGAAAAGATCTCATCATCGGAATACAGTTATTTGGAAATGGGAAACATCATCTCTTAATCACACCATTTTAATCTCTCATATAATCTTTTCATGTCTTACCTCTCCATGCAGTAATTAATTTCGCCATTCAGACTCGATTAGGACTTTTCGGGTTAAAAAGTGTAAGGGGTAAAATAGGAATGGATTGGCTGTTCGGAATTGAAAAATATCCTTATGACGTCCATTAGTGCTTTTTTGGGCATTTGCTCATTTTTCTCTTTTCATTTTTTTTCTTTTTTTCTTCTTTTTCTTTTTTTCTTTTTCTTGTCCCTTTTTATTACACAATTTGGACTTACTTGATGAATTTGCAATTTTCACAATTTCGGGCTATTTGGGTTTTTCGGGTTATCAAACGAAAGGGAAATATTTTATTAGGCTCAAATTGGGTTCCAAAGGGATAATTTTGTTTTTCACAACTTTTTATGGCTAATATTTTTGGGTAACAAACGATGGCCTACTTCATTGTCCAAATTTCTAATCACATTACCATATGCATCTCGAGATTAATTAAGTTTAGAGATATATTTAGCATGAATTTAGAGACAACAATTCACACATTTCCAGTAACCGATCAAAACAAAGGATTGAGATAATCAATGACTTATTAAAACGCTGAAAAGAACTTTGAGTTAATTATAAACTCGAATTGATTTAAAAACTCATAAAAAATTGAAAGGCTCGAAATCTCACCGGGTTGACTAATCTCCACACTTATTCATAAAGTCGTCAACTTTCTTTCAATTTCCATCTTTGGTCAATTTTGGCTTAGTGCATTTGAGATTTAACAATTTGAGACTTTAAATAGAATAAATGTGATATTTTTGAAAAATTTAAATTCCAATTTTTATTTATTTTGAAGAAAAATATTTTTTTGCTTTTTTTTCAAAATTTTCCAATTTTTTTTTATATATATATGCGAAGTTTTATGAATACGCACCTGTCATCCCCCCTAACTTAGTGATTTGCATTGTCCTCAATCAAATGGACGAGAGAGATAAAGAAGACAACATGAGTAGTGCGATAAATAAAACAAGCAAATATCATAATGAAACTGTATAGTACAAAACAACTGTGTAAGCAACTGTGTAAGCAAATATTACAAACATACTTATGAAAACCTAAAGGGGTAGAGGGGCATCCTAAGGGGCGGGTGGGGGATGGGAAGGTCCTGGAGAATCAGGATCATAAGGATTGTAGTAGTAAGGAGGAAGGGGGGCCTCGGGACCCAACTGAAGACGGTACAAGTCCGCCCGCATACGCAGTACCAAACTCATGTCCCTCTTGTAGGACGTCACGAACCCGTCGAAACGCGTTTCAAGAGAGAGAACGCGCTCAGTCAAGCCCGTACCAACCGGAACATAATCAGGATCAGCGGTTTCATCACAGTCTTCCTCCTCACCTTCTGCCATTTCAACATCCTCATCAGCAACGTCCTCTTCCTCATCGGTCTCCTCATCACTCGAATCTCCGCCGCACCTTGCACGGATTAGCTGAATTTGCCTTTCACTTCGAGTGCGGGACTCTTTTCCTAAAGGCTTAGGCAAGTTGATAAGATCTTATGGGGGATCAATCCCGGCATCCTTAAGCAAGGATGTAATGAGACGGCCATAAGGAAGAGGTGCCCGACCCTTTTTGTCGTAGGCCACAAAGAGGATATCAGTGTAAAATGTTCGGGCCAAATTGATAATACTTGCATGGTCAAAAAAATGATACATCATTGTAGCTTGATGTGGCCTCATTGCTGAATCATTAGAGGTTTGCAAAATATTGGCACAAATGATGTGAAAAGTAAACCGTGCCTTGTCGGATAACCGACCAATGGGAAAGGTCCCGGTAGTCCAAACCGCACCAGGCTCGATTCTTCAGATGCAAACTGCTTTGGTGATAACAGGATCGGGACTAGGATAATCAAATTGAGCCGGAGTGGTCACACCGTAAGACTCGAGTTTCTCGGCCAGAATTTCAAGTGAGAACGGAATAGGTGTGGAATCCACAAAGTCTTGGGATTCAAATTCGGCGGTACGGACAAGCGAACCGTAGAATTGACGCACTTCATTCTCCCAAATAGCTTCATAAGGCTCATTGAAAAATCTTCACCAACCTCGTGACATGAACATGGCTCTGACAGAATTGGGCAGTTGATCCCACAACACGTGACGTTTAATGTGAATTTTGCGGGTAGGACTGAAAAAACGACGGCACCATTTTGCTTCACGGCGAGAACGGTATTCTCTATTGCCGTCGGGGAGAACTTCAATGGATGTATATTTTTGGGGAGCAACCATTGATATGGAGGGAGTGGACAGTAACTGAGAGAGAAGAGAGAAGAGATGGATGTGTGAAGAAAATGGGGTGGGGGGATGGGTGTATTTATAGGAGGGATGATGAAATAGGGGGGAATGAATGGGAGGGGGGGGGGGAAATGGGGGGACGAATTTTTGGGGGAAACGAGGGGATTGGGGGAATGAATTTGGTTTGGATTGAAGAGGTACGACCCTCGGGATATAAAATTCTATAGATGACCAGACCGATCCGGTTGTAAGACCGGACCGATCCGCCTTAATCGGATCGGTTCTTTTAATTCATGACCGGACCGGTTCGGTATGCTGAATTTTCAGAATTTCCTCCTCTCTCTTCTTTTCACCATTTATGTTCCTTTTCTCCATTCCATTGATTACTTTACAACACCTCCCACTTCAAACTTCCCGCAATGCTCATCGAAACCTTAACACCCCTCACACATCGGATTCCCAACCCCGGGACTGACACAACCTTACGACTCCTAACTCCTAAGACTCTTATGTACAACCATCACCCCATATATGTCGGGGGTGCGACGACCTCATCTCGCTTTTTTCATTCAATCCCCATAAATGGGGTCCGACAACCAGATTGTGTCGGCTTCCTTGACAATCGCTTCCAAATATGGCTTGAGACGATGCCCATTAACTTTAAATGTGTTTCCCCCTTTCTCGTCTCTGAGTTCAACAGCTCCATGGGGAAATACCTCTTTCACAACCGACCATCTTGACCGTAATTTTTCGGGAAACAAGTGCAACCTCGAGTTGTAGAGAAGTACTTTTTGTCCCGAATAAAACTCTTTCTTACGAATTATTCCGTCATGAGCTCGTATCATTCGTTCCTTGGATATTTTATCACTTTCATACGCATCATTGCGTATTTCTTCCAACTCATTCAACTGAAGTTTACGTGTTTCACCGGCTTTATCCATGTTGAAGTTCACCCTTTTGATAGCCCAATACGCTTTGTGTTCGATTTCAACTGGAAGATGACAAGGTTTGCCACACACAAATCGAAATGGGGACATCCCAAGGGGATTCTTGTATGCGGTTCTATAAGCCCAGAGCGCATCATTCCATCTGAAAGACTAGTCTTTCCTATTAGGTTCGACTATCTTTTCCAAGATATTGTGGAGCCCATTAAAGTACATCGCTATGTGGTAAACTGCGAGAAAAGGATAATGAGAAAAGTGGAACATGATAAGAAAATTGGTTATGCTAAGAATATGAGAAAAGTCAACCTAACGTGTAATGAAATTGGTAAATGTTACGGTTGAAAGGATAATGTGGAAAAGAAACCTGAGAAATTGACTAATGTCCATGTGAAGTGAAAGGAATGGTAAAATTAGGTGACTAATGGGTAGTTAGGCAACCTAAGATGGTTTTAAGACATAATTAAAACTAATGTGTGTTGCGAATGATTTTTAAAATGAAAATAAGTATTTTTTTAACACTGAGTGTGCAGGTGTTGAAGGGTGGTTTTAAAGAAAGTACTAAAGTAGAATTGGTGTGACTAAATGGAAAATTTCGGTATACAAAGTGTTTTTCCTAAACAAGTGCCATTTTTTTTATTATTTAACTCGGTGCTTTAAATCAAATAATCAATGTTAAGTTAAGTAAAAAAGAGATCTCTTATAATATTAGTATAATTTAATCAACTCAAGTAACGTTTTGGAATAAATGGATTCGTGGACTAATATATGTATATGTATATGTATATGTATATGTATATGTATATGTATATGTATATGTATATGTATATGTATATGTATATGTATATGTATATGTATATGTATATGTATATGTATATGTATATGTATATGTATATGTATATGTATATATAATAGGTAATTTCATGTGCACATAGATGGTACTTTATAGATTCTCTTTTATGCCATTCGATTCCATGTTGCATTATTGTGTTTCCCACTAGGCATCCTGCTCATTCCATTTCCTTTGTTACAACTGATTGTACATCATTTCATATTTTGAGAGCGTTATGCATGTAAGTATTCTTTTTATTTTGTGTTAGTAGCTTGTATGCTTGGATTCCGAGTAGTTTTCCACGAGTCCCACATGATCTTGATATAAATTGGAATCGCATGCTATACAGGTAAAATATTAATTAAATAAAACTGGACTAGCAACATTATTTAGTTTGTCTCATTTCATTTCACACCTATGATCCGGGATGGACTGGTTTGACCCTTAGGTAAACCATAAATCTAGGTTAGGGTTACAGTGAAGTAGGTGGGAATTATAGGTTTGCCACACTTCTAGCGTGTAATAAATTTATTTGCTGCCAAATTTATTTTGTCATACTCGAACAATATTTTGGCAAGAACATTTTAAACTATCCCATGTGATTTCATCTATTATTTAAATATCATAATTCATTTCATTTTTTCATTTATTGATATGGGGGATTAAATGGCAAAAAGTAAAAGTATTCCACAATAATTCTCATTGTACTTCAAAAACACATAGTTCTTTAAGAAAAAATTTCACTTCAGATATGTTATTCCTTCCCCCTAACTACGGGAAGAGTGTCTCGTCAAAATACAATTGCACATATATGATAAACATTATATTTTTAACAGGGGGTTAGACTAGACAAAGTGAAATTTTACAAAAGTAAATGTTGTATAGTATAAACCAATGAATAATGAACATATTGTTTGCTAGTGTAAGCTTATGATTTTCAACAATAGAAATAATAAAAAATTATGTTGCTTTGTTTATTTCAATATGGTACCCGTGTATTCCGATGCCAACAAAACTAAGCAAATTTCTTCAAGAATTGCATCATATAAATCATTGCATATGAATACGTGGATACTAGGTGATACCACCATACAAGGTTTTTTGGAGAATTTAATAATTTTAACAGGTTCAACTTATGTTGGAACATTTACTGTATTGCACACCAAGTCCCAAAAACTTCTATTCTTTCATAACAGTGAGGGTTGTTCATTGTCTACTAAAGAAATGTAATGATATTATGATAGTTCACAATTATTAATTACAAGATTTAATATAAGTTGTGAAGTACGTGTGAGTCTAAATATATTTATGTACAAGTATAAAATAATATGTATTATGGTCAAGACTTTGGTGACCAAATCTAAACTAATGGAAGTATTTTTTTTCAAAAAACATCGTATCAAATAGTTATCTGATATTCAAAGGATGAGTTAGATAACAATTTTTTGTTACGATCAATATTATAATACTTAATAATATCAAAGGAATTTCATATGTGAGAATCTATATTTCAAGGTTAATGAAAAGTCATCCAAATTATATACATGTCCAAAAACTATGCATTTAGATAACTTTGGATCATCAAGAATCACGTACCACAAATCATAATATTCAATATGCTTTAAGCACAAAAAACTTAGTTGTGCAAAGAGGAAATCAAGATGTAAAACTAAAGAACATCAACTTGATTAATTAAAGTTAGAACTTGAGGTACTATGATAGCAATTTAGAACTTCGAGTTCTTTTGATTGTATCATATATATAATTTGATCTAGAATTGTATAAGTCCAGGTACTATTTTATGATATATGTGTATGAATCTTCAGGTTCATATAAACTATAAAATTAAAACATAGAACTTCATATCCTAAATTAAAATAATTCAAAATTGCCTAGTGCAAAATATGTGAAATAATGAAATTCAAGTTTTATTATTTGTGTTTGAGAAATTCTAGTTCTACAAATTTCGTTGAACTTCAGGTTCGATATCTTTATTGTCAAAGGACATTAAATTCTCTATATTTTTTTATCAATACTTTTTGGTTTGATTATGGGTAAATATGTTAGATAATCTTTTAAACAAATTCCATATATTTTTATTAACTCCGACTAATAATAATCCAACTTCTTTATTAATAAATGACTGACTGAATTTTTGACAGTCTCTGCGCATTTCAAAGATTTCAATGTACAGTAAATGATTGGAATGTAAAAATGAGTTAAAATTAAATAACATTAAAAAGATAATTTAATAATCAAATGAAACGAATACTCAAGAAACAAAGGTTTAATGGTGAGACCATTAATAGGATAGTAAAAGATAAATTTAACCATTAAAAGAGTATTTAAAATAATATTTTATTTGATAAAAATAATGAAAAGCCAAGAAGTTGAAAAGACATGTTTATATTGAAGTTAATTCTAATAAAAAAATATTCAGAGCTTCATGTCTAAATTATAAATGATAATTTTGGGGATTTATAATCACATATCCCATTATAGAAATACTTAAAACTTCAAGTTTTATATTTAAGGATATTTTGTTGGAGCTTTAGGTCGAGACATATTAAAATAACATAAGAGCATGAGGCCTCATATTTTCAATAGTAATTAGGAAAAACTACATCCAAATTACTGATAATAATATGTGAACTTCTACTCACAAGAATGATTATGGATATTTATATCACGAACTAACCAAAACTTGAGGTTTGATTATATTATATTTTATTTGAGACTTTAGGTTCATATAATTTTGAAATTTTGGGTTTTAAATTTGAATGATTATTAAAAAAACTCATGTCAAAAATTTAAATATTTAAATATGGGAACCTTCAGGTCAAAAATTTAAATATTTAGAGACCTTTAAGTATCAATATAACATAATTTAGTAACTTTAGAACCTAAATTAAAATAGCTATATGGTAACTTCAGTCCCCAAGAAGAAAGGACCAAATACCACATAGCTAATAGAGGAATCTACTGGGAGATAGGACTAAGAGCTAACCCTGGACCATAGCATACGCCCCACACAGGTTTCTTTCTAGAGAGAGGTGGAACTAATGCACAAAAATAAAAAATTAATGCTCTCCCAAATAGATTTCCAAACTGAGTATCACAAGCAATGAGTAATGACCACTTGGCCCCTTCCCAAAGGATCCGAAACACGAGTTTTCCCTCGTTGATTTTTGTAGTAGAGTGAGCAGGAGATGGGCCTTTCTTGGTGCCAAAGGAAGATTTTCGACTAATTAATTGATGCCATCTTTAGGGTTTGTGTTTGCCATTTCTTATAGTACAATATGTGATTAAGCATTGAGATTTTAGTGAAGATTAAGCAACCACAACACCCTAGTTCTTGTTCAACTTGTCCATACATGTATTCCCCAAATTTCACATAATCCAAACCTATTTCCATCATTATTTCCCCTTCAGAGAAATCATACACCAGTATGATCTAAAAGCCTACGTAATCTCTTACACACCTCCAATTTACTATCCATAAAATATTAGAGGAAAAGTCTCCTTTTTACTCTTAACTTTCTCGAAGCTATCATTTCCACATTCCCAACCCTAATTAGGGTTACATAGCCGCTTCTTTCAAGCCTAGACCTGATGCAAACAAACCTCCAGATCCTCCTAATGTTTGGAACAAGTTTTTTTCATGCGTTGTCAAAGGTACATCAACCCAAGAAGATGTTGGTCTCCTCATAATCTCTTCTTTCAAAGGAGAACCCGCTGTTAAATTTTCCCAAGATTATATTAATAAACTCTCAGCTCCATTCAAACATTCCATCATAGAATAGGTTCTCCCATGGTCGTCCACCCATTGAGATCATTAGGTAAACATGTAACACCCCGTACTTTTATGCATTTAATATTCAATTAATTCGGGATTTTAAATTACTGGTGTGTTGTAATTTTAATTGAATTAATTATGACAATATATATATTTAAATATTAATCGAGGAGTAAATGGTTAATGTTTAGGGAAATTTATTTACTAAGTGAATAGTAATAATTTAATTACGTCATTTAGGGTATTAATGACGGGGTATGCACTTATTCCAGACGGGAGTCGGTATAGACTTAATGGGGTGTGAGATAAGGATTTTTATAAATTAATTCGGATGTCAATTCTGACTGCGCAGTTGAGTCCGGATGGGTCGATATAGTCAGAAAAGAGTACCCGAGGGTAGTAATTGGGTCTCGGGGTATTTTTGGGCATAGCCGGGCCCACACGGGGTGAGTTGGGCCACTTTAATTAAGCCCATTAGGTGAAAAACGGGATTAAGGGTTTTTAACCTAATGGGGAGATTAGAAAATCAGCAGCCATCAAATTCTAAACTTAGGGTTTGAGAGGGGATTTGGGGAAAAACAAATCAAGAGCAAATTGGAGGTGTTTGGAGCCAAATTGAGGGACTACGCCAACGGATCAGACACTAAGAACACTTTTAGGCAAGTGGTTAACTGTTTTGATTCTTAAAGCATGATAATCAATTCATATCATAGTGATGTGTGTATGAAAATTCGTTTTTGGGTGTAAATGGGTACAAAATGGGATTTTCGTTTTTGAAATACTTGAATGAGATTCAAAGTAAGATTTAGATGAGTGATTGATATCTGAATGTGTATATATGATTTGAATGAGAAATCCAGAACATAAAAGAGGGGAAATTGAATCTGGAAATTTGGGATTTAAAACAGATAATTGAATTTTATGGAGTAAGACCCATTTCGAAAATTATGAGATAATTAGAGAAGTTGATCATCTTAATGGTTCCTATAAGGAATAGGATGTGGATTAACCATGTGTAGATGATGGGATTATGTAATTAGAGGTTTAAATTATGGTTTAAAAACCTTGAAATTCGTTAATGGTGGAAAACAGGGGGGAAGAAGAGCTGTAACGAAGGGGTCGATCGATCGATCGGGGGCATCGATCGATCGATGATAGGAGATTCTGGGCAGTTCGGCTAGATTATTATATAAAAGGAAAATTATTAAAAGTTAAGTTTCATACATTAATAAGTGATAGATAATTATGAAACAAATATTCCTAGCCATTATGGGAGAAAGTAATTGGGACTAGGGTGAATTTTATGTGGGACACTTAATGGATGAATTTGAGAGATTTTATTCTAAAAATAGTGAGGTACGGATCAAGGGAGTGAATCCAGGTATATTGGTCATGCGACCCCAAGGTAGTGAATTAAGTTTGGAGATAAACTAAATTAATTTGGAGTCGGAACATAGACTCGGGAAATATTAAAATAATAAGAGTGTATTAATTAATTTAATTAAAGTCGGTTTGTAGACTCGGGTAGGATTAAATTAATAAGGGTGTTAATTAATTTGATTAGAGTCGGTTTGTAGACTCGGGTAGGATTAAACTAATGGATGGGATAATTAGTTTTATCAGAATCGGATTGTAGACTCGTGAAGGGGTACTTACTAATTAATGTGATAATAAATTATATTAGAGTCGGACCACAGACTCAGAATTTGGGTTAATTAATTTAAGTGTAAATTAATTGTATTAGAGTCGAACCACAGACTCGGATTGGTATTAAATTAATATGAGTGTTAATTAATTTAATTAGAGTCGGGCTATAGACTCGGGGAAAGTGTTATATTAATTGAGGTGTGAATTAATTATATTAGAGTCGGACCATAGACTCGGGAAGAGGATAAATTATTAAGTGAGAAAATTAATTACATTGAGTCGGACCATAGACTCACGAAAATTAAAGGCAGTGTACGGGATTTTGAGTATACGGTAAAGCCGGAGTTTATATTATATATATACGGTGTCGTGATAGTATATATATACGTGTATTTATTTTGCATGATACTAAATATCAGTGATGAGATATTTATTTAATTTATATACTCTAATGCTATCAAGGGAGGTTGCGCGATGTGGGTGAATCCCCCTAGCTTGATGAGTAGGGCGAGAATATCCCCAGGTCATAGCGTCCGGTATATATGGGTGAGGGATTTATCTCACTTTCAGGGAAGGAATATGACCGCCTCCATTTCGTATATTTTGGTCCAAGTTGGTGAGCGATTCTAACTTGGGGAAACTAGGTTTTGTGAGCACACCTAGTGAGATAGCATTCTAGAGGGAATCATCCGGTGAGGGTATACTCGGAAGGATGGATACGCGTATGATATATGTGTGGATGTTAGTAAAGGTACGTATAATATAGTAGTAAATATTATATGTAGGTGATAATACAGTGCGTGATGTATTTACCTTATATAACTCGGGTTACAGTTATATGTTGTTAATTAATGAGAAATTAATTAAGTAAATTATTAGTGGAAATAATACAGTGTTTGACGTATGTACTTTATATAACTTGTGGCACGGTTATATGTTATTATTTAAGAGGAATTAATTAAGTTAATGGTGAAATAACTTAAAATTCAAGAATCATTATACTCGGGTTAGAGTAGTATGGCAAGGGAAGGTTATACCAAGACTAGTTGGACGGGGTAGCACAACTAGGGTGGGTTAAGGTAACTGGTAGGTGTGCACAATAGTGGAGGGGTGAGCATGTCCACAAGGGAGTGCGACACTAACTTAAATATGAAGCGCATTCATGCATTTTAAATTACTGCAGTTATTTCACTTGCTAAAGATTTTCAAAATGTTTTGGGTTCTAACCCTTGCTATAAAACTATTTTCAAAACCTTTTAGGTGTCCAGCCACAGGGACGCCAGGATTGATATTCTATTCCAGGGACACGGAGCTGCGGCATATGTGGATGCTAGTAGGAGTTTGGATTAGACGCATCATTCATTCATTCCTAGAGTAGGAATCTTGTATCAGTTTCAGTTTTATTTACGGCTTGTCGCCCAGACTTCTCGGTACAGTTTTCAGATGTTGAATATTTGTATTTGGATTATTTCTTTGGTGGTCGGTGATTTATTCGGCATGTTGTGTAATTATGATTCAGTTCTTTTTCATTCAGTTGTGTGAATGGTTTATATTTTTCCGCATGTATTGTTTTGTTTAATTAAAAAGTTAAAATTGGCACCAGTTTTTGGAATACTAGGTGGTTAGTAAGTTTTTAAAAAGTTTTCGACAGTGATGCTAAGGATGATCCAACTAGGATTCCTGTTTTAATTTGGTATAGGACTGATCACCCGGTATTTTATTAGGCGGGGTGTCACAGATGGTATCAGAGCATCAGGTTCTAGTGTCCTTAGGATCTGTGCGGCTTTTCACGTTTCGGCTTAGCAATCTTTGATATAGAGCCCTATCATAGGATTGTTGTATTCTCATACGTATGCGCATATATGTTCTTCTACGAAATTTATATTTGAAAGTGAACTCATACCAATTCGGTTCTCATTCCAGACGACGCCCAGGAGAGAGCAGCTAGGGCAATAGGGGGAGATGAGACGGGGGAGGCTCGTTAGGAGCAAGAGCTACCACAGCAACGGCCATAGATGATTGGGGCATCATAGGTCACTGAAATAGTGGCACAGGCAGTTGGAGCAACGGTGGTCACAACGGCAAGGTACTTGACACGGGATCAGCCACAAGTGTTAGTGGCGTCGGACGTTCAGACTCACGCGGAGTCGTCAGGGTGGAAGCAAGAAAGAGAAGATATTTTAGTGGGAACCCATCAGAATTGTGAGGGGTTCAGATGTAGTTCTAGCGTGTCAAGGAAGAGAGATATCCAGCGTTACCTACGCATAGGAGATTGCGATGAGGTACGGAAGCAAATGCTAACCACTTTTAGTTTAGTGGGAAAAGCACTACAGTGGTGGGAGTCGATCACCACAAGTTGAGGAAAGGGACACACTAGCTACTGCAGAGTTTTGGGTGCGGTTCGACCGCAAGTATTTTTCCTTCAACGGTCGAGATCGAAATGAAGAGAAAATTTTGTGAGGAGACTCAAAGGGAGACCATTCAGTGGTCGATTACGAGGAAGATTTCACACATTGGCAAAATTTTTACCGGATGAGGTAAGCGAGGAAAAGAGAAAGGAAGCAAAGTTTATGGATGGGTTAGTCTGGAGAATCAGATAACATTTAATTGATAATTCCGCATTAAGAAGTTATACTGATGTCATTAACGCAACACTCCGGCACTGTTGGGAATATCGCTTCCACGCGAAAGGAAACGGGAAGGGAGTGAGGATTAGCCAGTCAGATGAGGCAGAAGGGAACAATACCAGTGGGGTATCCCAGCAGCAGACTGGGGGAGATCAGGGGCAGGATTTTCGGCAAGGAAATCATGCCAAACGATCTAGAACTGGAGACTATCGGTGGGATGGCCAGGAATTCCAACAAGGTTGGCATGGAAGGGATCAGTGGCAGGGTGAACATGTTAGAAAGTGTTTCCTTTGTGGGAAAAGCGAGACACATGAAGAGATATTACCTTAAGCGAGGCAGGGGTCAACTACAGGACGAGGTCCTGGATGTACAGCCACTAAAGCAAGACGCGGGTGCATTCGGGCAGGGAGAAACTCCTCCGGAACCCGAGAACCAGCCGTTGCAGCTGGGGTATAGAGGTAAGTATTTTTAGCCTAGAGGGATGGGGTATATTTTTGAGTGACAAAGAGAATGTCATAATAAGACTTATTTTTTTCACTAGAGTTTGCAGGCGAGTCGAGCTTAGTGGGTGCGTTGGCGGTAGCAGCCATAGCATGTGGGTAAACTTTTCGTAGGGTAGCGGAGTTCCTTAGTGTTCTTCACGGGAGAGTGGAGGTGTACACTGAGTGATTGGTTGAATTATGCGAGGAATGACTACTTTCGTGAATAATGGGAGTAGGGTTGATAATACTTTTTAAACATCGGCTGGATAGCGATGGAATTTAACTATTGTGGATAGTGGAGTTAAATTTTGGTGTCCGTGACACCAGGGTATGGTTGGTACTAGGTATCACCGGGGAGGGCGTATAGCTTATATATATGTGGATATATATGTTGTATTGCGTGGTACGATGGCACATAGTGAGGATTTGTGTTCTCACATTTTATCCCGGTAAGTGGGGATGTTTACTGAAGTGAATCAGGGTGGTTAAATTGATTTTCGAGCAAAGAGAGATAGCTCGGGGTTTATTTTGCGCAAGGACTAGTGATAGTAAGGGCGCGGCATTTTACGTTGTCTTTGGTAGCATAAGGGTAAGCGTATATTCTTTTGTGTTGAGAGATAAGTATTTATGGGGAGATAGTTGGACGTAGCATGGGTTGAGTACCCGGGCAGTATATATATATATATATATATGTAAGATGACTACGGGTTCGAAGTTATATTACGGGTTAAGACTAGCACAGTCAGGTAACTTTCGTGCGGTAGAGAGCGGGGATAGGGTGTATGGGCACCCGGGTTAATTAGGACAAATTTTGTGCGGTTAAGCACGGGTATAGGGTGTATGGGTGCCCTGACAAGGTTTAAATGCATGCTTGTGTAACGTATGTTTAGAGGCGGATGTGATAGATATAGCGGGCTTGGAGACACTTGACTAGTGAGTAATATGTGAATACTGGATCACTACGTTTATCTTAATTTCGAGGATGAAATTCCTTTGTAAGGGGGGCAGTATGTAACACCCCGTACTTTTGTGCATTTAATATTTAATTAATTCGGGATTTTAAATTACTGGTGTGTTGTAATTTTAATTGAATTAATTATGACAATATATATATTTAAATATTAATCGAGGAGTAAATGGTTAATGTTTAGGGAAATTTATTTACTAAGTGAATAGTAATAATTTAATTACGTCATTTCGGGTATTAATGACGGGGTATGCACTTATTCTAGCCGGGAGTCGGTAGACTTAATGGGGTGTGAGATAAGGATTTTTATAAATTAATTCGGATGTTAATTCTGACTACCCGGTTGAGTCCGGATGGGTCGAGATAGTCAGAAAAGAGTACCCGGGGGTAGTAATTGGGTCTCGGGGTATTTTTGGGCATAGCCGGGCCCACACGGGGTGAGTTGAGCCACTTTAATTAAGCCCATTAGGTGAAAAACGGGATTAAGGGTTTTTAACCTAATGGGGAGATTAGAAAATCAGCAGCCATCAAATTCTAAACCTAGGGTTTGAGAGGGGATTTGGGGAAAAACAAATCAAGAGCAAATTGGAGGTGTTTGGAGCCAAATTGAGGGACTACGCCAACGGATCAGACACTACGAACACTTTTAGGCAAGTGGTTAACTGTTTTGATTCTTAAAGCATGATAATCAATTCATATCATAGTGATGTGTGTATGAAAATTCGTTTTTGGGTGTAAATGGGTACAAAATGGGATTTTCGTTTTTGAAATACTTGAATGAGATTCAAAGTAAGATTTAGATGAGTGATTGATATTTGAATGTGTATATATGATTTGAATGAGAAATCCAGAACATAAAAGAGGGGAAATTTAATCTGGAAATTTGGGATTTAAAACAGATAATTGAATTTTATGGAGTAAGACCCATTTCGAAAATTATGAGATAATTAGAGAAGTTGATCATCTTAATGGTTCCTATGAGGAATAGGATGTGGATTAACCATGTGTAGATGATGGGATTATGTAATTAGAGGTTTAAATTATGGTTTAAAAACCTTGAAATTCGTTAATGGTGGAAAACAGGGGGGAAGAAGAGCTGTAACGAAGGGGTCGATCGATCAATCGGGGGCATCGATCGATCGATGATAGGAGATTCTGGGCAGTTCGGCCAGATTATTATATAAAAGGAAAATTATTAAAAGTTAAGTTTCATACATTAATAAGTGATAGATAATTATGAAACAAATATTCCTAGCCATTATGGGAGAAAGTAATTGGGACTAGGGTGAATTTTATGTGGGACACTTAATGGATGAATTTGAGAGATTTTATTTTAAAAATAGTGAGGTACGGATCAAGGGAGTGAATCCCGGTATATTGGTCATGCGACCCCAAGGTAGTGAATTAATTTTGGAGATAAACTAAATTAATTTGGAGTCGGAACATAGACTCGGGAAATATTAAAATAATAAGAGTGTATTAATTAATTTAATTAGAGTCGGTTTGTAGACTCGGGTAGGATTAAATTAATAAGGGTGTTAATTAATTTGATTAGAGTCGGTTTGTAGACTCGGGTAGGATTAAACTAATGGATGGGATAATTAGTTTTATCAGAATCGGATTGTAGACTCGTGAAGGGGTACTTACTAATTAATGTGATAATTAATTATATTATAGTCGGACCACAGACTCAGAATTTGGGTTAATTAATTTAAGTGTAAATTAATTGTATTAGAGTCGAACCACAGAATCGGATTGGTATTAAATTAATATGAGTGTTAATTAATTTAATTAGAGTCGGGCGATAGACTCGGGGAAAGTGTTATATTAATCGAGGTGTGAATTAATTATATTAGAGTCGGACCATAGACTCGGGAAGAGGATAAATTATTAAGTGAGAAAATTAATTACATTGAGTCGGACCATAAACTCAGGAAATTACAGGCAGTGTACGGGATTTCGGGTATACGGTAAAGCCGGAGTTTATATTATATATATACAGTGTCGTGATAGTATATATATACGTGTATTTATTTTGCGTGATACTAAATATCAGTGATGAGATATTTATTTAATTTATATACTCTAATGCTATCAAGGGAGGTTGCGCGATGTGGGTGAATCCCCCTAGCTTGATGAGTAGGGCGAGTATATCCCCAGGTCATAGCGTCCGGTATATATGGGTGAGGGATTTATCTCACTTTCAGGGAAGGAATATGACCGCCTCCATTTCGTATATTTTGGTCCAAGTTGGTGAGCGATTCTAACTTGGGGAAACTAGGTTTTGTGAGCACACCTAGTGAGATAGCATTCTAGAGGGAATCATCCGGTGAGGGTATACTCAGAAGGATGGATACGCGTATGATATATGTGTGGATGTTAGTAAAGGTACGTATAATATAGTAGTAAATATTATATGTAGGTGATAATACAGTGCGTGATGTATTTACCTTATATAACTCGGGTTACAGTTATATGTTGTTAATTAATGAGAAATTAATTAAGTAAATTATTGGTGGAAATAATACAGTGTTTGACGTATGTACTTTATATAACTTGTGACACGGTTTTATGTTATTATTTAAGAGGAATTAATTAAGTTAATGGTGAAATAACTTAAAATTCAAGAATCATTATACTCGGGTTAGAGTAGTATGGCAAGGGAAGGTTATACCAAGACTAGTTGGACGGGGTAGCACAACTAGGAGGGGTTAAGGTAACCGGTAGGTGTGCACAATAGTGGAGGGGTGAGAATGTCCACAAGGGAGTGCGACACTAACTTAAATATGAAGCGCATTCATGCATTTTAAATTACTGCACTTATTTCACTTGCTAAAGATTTTCAAAATGTTTTGGGTTCTAACCCTTGCTATAAAACTATTTTCAAAACCTTTTAGGTGTCCAGCCATAGGGACGCCAGGATTGATATTCTATTCCAGGTACACGGAGCTGCGGCATATGTGGATGCTAGCAGAAGTTTGGATTAGACGCATCATTCATTCATTCCTAGAGTAGGAATCTTGTATCAGTTTCAGTTTTATTTAGGGCTTGTCGCCCAGACTTCTCGGTACAGTTTTCAGATGTTGAATCTTTGTATTTGGATTATTTCTTTGGTGGCCGGTGATTTATTCGGCATGTTGTGTAATTATGATTCAGTTCTTTTTCATTCAGTTGTGTGAATGGTTTATATTTTTCCGCATGTATTGTTTTGTTTAATTAAAAAGTTAAAATTGGCACCAGTTTTTGGAATACTAGGTGGTTAGTAAGTTTTTAAAAACTTTTCGACAGTGATGCTAAGGATGATCCAACTGGGATTCCTGTTTTAATTTGGTATAGGATTGATCACCCGATATTTTATTAGGCGGGGTGTCACAAAACACTGCTCAGAATGAATCTAAAATCTACCTTCAATGTTTGATTGTTAGATACAAAACACATTTGCTCTTTAGATTGTTTAATAAAGAAAAATTCACAATGCTATGGATAAGAAGTCATTGGTACATGGGAAGATACCCCATGAGAACTTTTAAGTGGGCTACTAGCTTCAGACCATAGGTGGAGAGTCATATTGCTCTTGTTTGGGTAAACTTTCCCTCTCTTCCAATCCATTTTTTCTCAAAAGATGCCCTATACTCAATTGCTCAGGTAGTAAGCGCTATTACAAATTGATGGATCTACTGCAAACCTTAATAGACCAAGCATAGCTATAGTATGTGTTGAACTTGATGTGTTCATCAAAAGACCAGATAAAGTGTGGATAGGTGCTGGTGAAGAAGGTTTTTGGCAAAAAATTGAGTATGAAAAAGTTCCCTCTTATTGTACTATTTGACTTAAAATGGGACATGATAAATCCAAATGCATACTGCCCTCTAAAGTTGTCTCTGAAGCTCCACTAAAAAATAATCACCATCAACCTTCCATTCCCCAAACTCTTTATCCTAAAAAACAACCTTTCTTGCCAAACCTTCACTAGCTCTCTCTACTATCCAAGATGCCACCAAACAAACCTGTACCTTCAAAACTATCGAAGATCCCTTAAAATCTCCTTCAAAAGACACTACCATGAATCAAACTCCTCCACACAAAACTAATTATATTCAAGAAATTCCTTTTCAAACTCTTATCACTCATACTTCCAGTCATCTCTACCCTCACAACACCCCATAGAATCCTTCTCAAACATGGTCAAGACCTCAAAAAACATTCATCCTGATATTCAAGATCTTTTCTCCAAAATCCGAGATGTAGATGATGATGAAGATCAAGAAACCAAGAGCCTTTGTCTATCTCCCAAAGCAAGTGATTTGCATAATCCTGTATCCCCTCATGATCGGCTTGATTTTACTAACTTAGAAGATAAAGATGATTATCCTCCTTTAATAGAAGAACTGCAAATCTTCTGAAGGTGCATAATAGGAAAATTGGAAATCAGGAGATCTAAGAAAAGGATTCTAGCATCCAACAACACCTCCAATCAAGAAGAAAACTTCTCCATGACTAATGTCAAGATCAAAAATCCCAAGACTCAAGATCCCATGTTTTGACTATTGACTAGAGCAGGCCACAAGTCCACACAAACTGCTCCTCCAAAAATATCTCAATGATTAATTTCTTGGTTTGAAATATTATAGGTTTATCAAATAAACCCTCCCAAAGAATTAAAAATCTTTGCAAAAACAATCAACTTCCATTTTTTTCTAATCTAGAACCTAAATCTAAATCTAATAAGATGGAAAACTTCAGGAAGATTATTAATTTTTATGGCGGTGTATCCAATTGTAACAACAAGATATGTTTTTTTGGATATTTGGTATGAAATATAATCTTATTAAGAATGATGAGAAATCTATTATTTTGAGTATCTCTCATCCTCATATCCACACTGAAGCTTATTTATCAGTGGTCTATGCTAAGTGTTCTAGATTTGCTAGAGCTTCTTTATGGACTCTTTCATGTCTCATAAATCTCTAGTCAATAACTTACCTGGGCTCATTATGGGTTACTTCAATGTGGTGGACAGAAGCAATGACAAATAGGGAGGCAATCCTATTGATCTTAATGCAGTGACAGACTTAAAGCAATTTATCTCAAATGCATGTTTGATGGAAGTGGGATTTTCTGGATCCAAATATACTAGGCACAACTTTAGAGATAGAGGTAAAATTTGTTACAGATTAGATAGAGGTCTAGCTTCCCCTAAATCTTAATCACCTCGATAAAGTTTGTTCAAACCACTCCCCTCTTCTATTCTCAATCCAAACCAAAATTAATCAATGTACAAAACCATTCAAATTTCTCAACTTATGGTGCTCTAATCCTAACCTTAAATATTTAATAGAATCTTCATGGTCCCTTCCTCTTGAAGCCAATACTCTTAGATCATTCTCATCTAAACTTGAGATACTAAAAAAGGATCTCATTCATTGGAGTGAAGCCAATATCCCCAATATTTTTGAGTAGGTGCAGAAACTTGAAGAAGAAACGAACCTCAAGGAGATTATGTCTGAAGTAGATCCAGATGTAGCCACAAGAGAGGACATGTCAATCTCCAAGGCCAAACTTTTAGGATCTTTAAAGCAAGAAGAGGAGTTTTGATTTCAAAAAATTATAGGGAAATGGACTATGGAGGGGGAAGCTAACAATACTCTTTCATGCCACTGTCAAAGCTAGAAACTCAAAAATGGTTACCAACAGAATTAAAACAATGCAGGTAACTGGATAAAGATTACAAGGTCATTTAATATGAGTTTATTAACCATTTTAATGACCTATTTCAAGTAGTGATTATAGAAGAAGACTGTGAGCTGTTAGAAGTCTTAAAACCCAAAATTTATGATCCTTAATCTCAAAAGTTGGATGATCTACCAAATGAAATAAAAATTAAGTAAGTTGTAACAGACCTAAATGATGACAGTTGTGCTGGACTAGGTGGATTTAATGGCCTCTTCTATATCAAATTTTGGAACATCATTAAAGATGACCTGATCCAAGCACTATTCTTCTTCTTCTCAAGTAGAGATATTCACAAGAGTTGGACTAGCTCCAATATCATTCTTATTCCCTAAAACCAAACTTCCTCCACTTGTTCAGACTTCAGACTTCAGACCCATAAGTCTTTCCAATTTTTGCTCAAAAGTTATCACAAAAATCCTTGCCAATAGACTGTCCCTCATTCTTCATCATGTCATTGGTAAGTCTCAAGCAGGTTTAATTAAAGGTAAACTCATTTTTGAAAATATCCTTCTTGCTTATGAGCTAATGTCTATGATTAGTAGAAAAGCTCATGGTCCTAATGTGGTGATAAAATTGGATCTATCCAAAGCTTATGATAGAGTTTCATGGATCTTCCTCATTAAAATTCTACAAAAAAAATTGATTCTCAGAAATGTTTCATTGATAGGGTTTGGAGGTTGACTTCTAATATTTGATTTTTTACTATAGTGAATGATTAAGTGGCAGGCTTCTTTAAACCCTATAGAGGTCTCAAGCAAGGAGATCCTCTTTCACCTGGATTGTTTGTGTTAGTTGCAGAACTTTTAAATCAAGGTATTCATAAATTAATGACTGGTGGCAAGGTTATTCCTTTCTCCCATTCTAGAGGTTGCCCTCTCATTAGTAATTTGTGCTTTGTAGATGACACAATAATATTTTTTAATTGAGCATTATCTAGCCTTTAACACTTGATGAAATTTGTGAAAAAATTTAAATATGGTTCAGGTCGAGTCATTAATTCTGAGAAGCAGAGATTTACCACTCATCATTCCACTAATACAAGAAGTATTAAGACTATTCAAGAAATGACTAGTTTCAAACAGAAGAAAATCCTTATGAAATACTTGGGATGACCCATTTTTATGGAAGACCAAATCATTCCTATTTTGAAGACCTTATTCATAGAATCCAAAACAAAATTCAAGGGCGAAAGTCCAAATTCCTATCAGTCACAAGTAGAATAACTTTAATCAAATCAGTCCTTGCCTCTATTTCTCTTTATACCATGGTAGTTCTCAATCCTCATCTCAATATCCTTAACACAATAAAAAGTCTCTATAGTAATTTTCTTTAGGATCATTTGGGAAAAAATATCACTGGCTCGATTGGGACAAGCTTTCATTCCCTCGAGAGGAAGGTGGCCTTGGTTTTAAAGATTTATTAGATTCCATCAAAGCTTTCAGTATGAAGCTTTGGTTGAACTTCTATAATTCTAACTCCTTGTGGTCTAATTTTGTTAATTGCAGGATGGAAGCATCTCCATCTTCTAATAGCCTAACTTTTAAAAGATTTATGAATATCAAATCAATTCCAGATCCCTTCATTATAGAAGTACAATCCACTGAGTATTGAAGTCTTTCATTTAGTGGAGATTTCATATTAAAATCATCTTTGGATGTTATCAAAAGGTCCAGGTCCTCTTTTATCTTATATAAGTTCATATGGAAGAAAGAATATCCTCCAAAGATCTGAATCTTCTTATGGAAATGTTTGAATATGATTGTTCCTCTTGAAGACGTGATTAAGCAGAAAGACATTCTTCTTACTTTAGTTTGTAGATGCTGTTATAATCAATCTAAAAACTTAATCCATTTATTCCTAGAGGGTCCAATTACAAGTTCTAATTGGTCTTGCTTTTGTCACATGCTGGGATTCAACATTAATACTTCTCCCTTCCGATAACTTTTAATATCTTTGTGGCTTAAATTTTCTAGTAAAGCCTTCACTAGTTTCCTTCATATCTTAATCCCAGGTTATGTTTTATAGGAAATTTGGATAAGTCTGAACAAATGTGTCTTTTATGACATCAAAATGGAAAGCAAGAAGATTATTAACAATGTGATCATCCTAATCAGGAACTGTGCTTCAAATATTTCTTTTAAATCCTCTTCAAAGTCCTATGTAGATCTTCAGCTTCTCTTTGGCCTCAAAATATCCAGAAAGCTTACTCCTTCTTCTCTTATCTTATGGGCTCCACCTACTGGTTTCAAGTTAAATTGTGATGGTCCATCAAAAAGTTGTTGGAAATAAGCTTTCAAAGACACTCACACAACTATCTTGTATTTAGCACTCAAATATTATTACAAAGAAGAAAACACTCTTACAACTTCACTTCTCTCTATTACAATTAATAAGCTTTGCTTATTATCTTCTTGTTGTTTGATGATTCTAAGAACTCAAGGATGATGGCTATTTATACTATAAGAAAATCAAATGCACTCAATGTGGTTCAAATTAAATTAATACACATATTCATAAGCCACACAATTTTCTTCCATTTATTTAGCCACTACGAAGCACTAAGAATAAATAAACACACCTTACCTAACACCTTACCTAACTTAGGATTCTTCTTAGAAATTAAATATAAAACAAGTTTATATTTCGACACCCCCTCTTAGACTTGTTTTGTTACGCCAAGAGAATTTCTTAATCTGACAAAGTCCTCATACTTCAGTGGCTTGGTAAAGATATCGGCAATTTGGTCTCGAGATTTTACGTACCTCAGTTTTACATCTTTTCTTGTAATACATTCTCTTATGTAATGGAAACGAGTATCGATATGCTTTCTTCGATCATGAAAAACTGGATTCTTTTCCAGGGCTATCGCTGACTTGTTATCAACACAAATATCTATTGGCTCCTCTTGTGATAAACCCAGTTCCTTCAGCAGATTTTTGAGCCAAATTACATGACAAACACATGATGTAGCGGCTACATATTCAGGTTCACATGTAGAGAGTGTGATAATTGGTTGCTTCTTTGGCATCCACGTGAAAACGGTATTTCCTATGAAGAACACAAACCCTGTGGTGCTCTTTCTATCATTTGTATCTCCACCCCAATCACTATCGCTATAACCAATAAGCTTGTAATCATTAGAAAAAGAATATAATAGACCAAAGTCAATTGTACCTCTGAGATAGTGAATAATTCTTTTTGCAGCCTTAAAATGCAAGGATGTTGGGGTTTCCATGTATCGACTTAGAAGTCCAACTGCATAGAGGATGTCAGGTCTTGTACAAGTTAGATAGCGCAAACTTCCAACCAAACTCTTGAAGAAAGTTGGATCTACACTTTTGCCTTCGTTATTATTTGATAGCTTTGCTCCGCACTCCACTGGTATGTTAATTGGCTTACAGTCATTCATCTTGAACTTCTTGAGGATCTCCTTTGTGTATCCTTCCTGTGAGATGAAAATTCCATCTTCTTGTTGTTTAACTTCAATGCCAAGATAGTACGCCATTAGCCTAATATCTGTCATCTCGAACTCTTTTGCCATTGCTATCTTGAAGTCATTGAACATGTTTGGGTTTCTTCCAGAAAAAATCAAATCATCCTCGTACAGGAACACAATCAAAATATTTCCATCTTTGATCTTAATATATAAAGCGTGTTCGTAGGGACATTTGTTGAAACTATTCTCTTGAAAGTACTTGTCGATACGGATATTCCACACCTTTGATGCTTGCTTTAACCCGTAGAGAGCTTTCTTTAGCTTCAAGACTTTTTCTTCATATCCCTTCACTACATATCCCAAAGTTTGCTCGATGCATACTTCTTCTTCAAGTATTCCATTTAGAAATGCAGACTTTACATCCAACTGATGAATCTTCCACCTATTTTGAGCTGCTAGGGAGATAATTAATCTCACAGTTTCTAAGCGGGCAACAGGAAAAAATACCTCATCATAGTCAATGCCAGCTCTTTGACTATATCCTTTTATGACTAGCCTCGCCTTGTGTCTTTCTATTTCTCCCATAGCATTCTTTTTCATTTTATACACCCATTTGACACCGATAACCTTCTGACATTTTGGAAGTGAAGCGAGTTCCCAAGTGTCTTTCTTCTCAATGGACCGGATTTCTTCGTTCATCGGTCTCTCCAGTTCTTGTCTTGTGAAGCTTCTTGAAAGTTTACTGGTTCACAATTGGAAAAAAGGCAGAAGAGTGTAAGATTATCATGTATTTCGATTACCTCATATAGATCTCGTAGACTTCTTATGCGGGGAACAACTCTTTCATTGAAACTTTCACTTGACGATGGTGATGAGTCTCCATGAGTTGTTGATGTTAGTGAGGTAGGTGGAATAGTGGTCTCTTGTTGAACTTCTCCTTCTTGGTCTATCATGGTTTCTTAATTCTCATCTTCAAAGTCGGGAAAGAAGTTGAAATCATTTATATTTGAGCCGAAATCAAATTCTCCTTCTTCATCAAATATCACATCTCGGCTAATTACAATCTTCGCATTGTTAGGATTTTACAATTTATAACCTTTGGAGTTATTATCGTTGCCAATGAAGATGAACTTCTCACTTTTATCATTAAGTTTGGTTCTTCTCTCATCCGGTACATGTACGTGGGCTATGCTCCCCAAAACTCTCAGGTGGGAGATACCCGGTTTTTTTCCACTCCATTCTTCTTGCAGTGTCTTTACCCAAACACTTCTTATTGGAGATCGGTTGGACAAGTAAACAGCACACGTCACTGCTTCCGCCCAAAATTCCTTGGGCAATTTCTTACTTTTGAGCATACTCCGAGCTATGTTGAGGATAGTTCGATTCTTTCTTTCCGCTACTCCATTTTGTTGAGGGGATCGAGGAACTGTCATTGGTCGACGAATTCCATTTGATTCACAAAATTCTTAAAATTCACTAGAAGTAAATTCTCCTCCTCGGTCACATCTCATTGCCTTGATCTTACGGCCACTCTCCTTTTCCACGGCAGCTTTGAACTTCTTGAATATTTCAAAAACTTCTGATTTCTGCTTCAAGAAATATACCCAGGTTTTTCTTGAAAAATCATCAATGAAGAGAAGGAAATAATTACGTTTACCAAGAGAGCTTGGCTTGATCGGACCGCATACATCGGTATGGATTAGCTCGAGTGGATTCTTATCTCTTGGGTCTGACTCCTTTAGAAAGCTTTTTCTGAATTGCTTTCCAAGTAAACATTCTTCGCACAGCTGTTCAGGGTGATTAATGCAAGGTAAGCCTCTCACCATTTCCTTCTTGGATAATATCTCCAATCCTCCAAAGTTGAGATGCCCAAATCGAAGATGCCATAGCCACGATGCATCTTTGTAAGATACCTTTAGACATTTTGCAACATCATTTTGAATATTCAAAGGGAACATTCTATTCTTTGACATTTTTACCTTGGTAATTAAATCTCCTTTGTCATCTCTTATAAAAAGACTACAATTTTTCATATGGATATCATAGCCTTTTTCTAAGAGTTAACCCAAACTCAAGATATTGCTTTTCATATTAGGCACATAGTCTACATTTGAAATGAATTGGTGACTACCATCTGTTGCACGAATAAGGATGTTACCTTTTCCTTTCACCGATATTATGGAATCATCTCCAAATGAGACATTTCCACTTACTCACTCGTCCAACACCACGAATATGTCTTTCCTTCCACACATAATTGGCCTTCTCCTCAACTCTATTGTTGGGTGCTCTGCATTCTGAAGCATAATGCCCAAACTTCTGACAATTATAACATCGAACTTGAGATTTGTCATACCTCGTGTTGAGTTTTCCCCTCTCTTATAGTTGTTATTGGAATTGTAGTTGTTAGAATTCCAACCTCGTCCACGTCTGTAACCCCGTCCTCATCCATGACCTCTTCCACGTTGGCTTCTATCATTGTTGAAAATTTCTTCTTTCTTTATCGGATAGAGTTTCGTCTTAAGAAGTTGTTCCACAATCTGTTGCATCTTCTTCTTCTTCTCTTCGTATTCTTGTAATGATCCCATTAGTTATTCGATTTTCAACTCATTCAAGTCTTTAGTTTCTTTGATCGTTGTAACGATGTACTCAAATTTTGGATCTAACGAGCGCAGTATCTTCTCCATGATCGTCACATCTTCTAACTTCTCGCCATTTCTTTTTACTTTATTTGAAACAGCTAAGACTCTTGAAAAGTAGTCGGAGATAAACTCGAACACTTTCATATGTAGAGATTTGAAATCACCTCTTAAAGTTTGAAGATGAACTTTCTTCACTTGTTCGTCTCCTTTGTAAGAGTTTTGCAGTTTCTCCCACGCTTGCTTAGAGGAGATTGCACTTGAAATCTTCTAGAAACCATCATCATCATCTAATGCTTGATAGATGAAATAAAGAGTTTTCTTGTCTCTCTTTCTTGAGTCTTTCAAACTCTCCTTCTGAGTTTGGTTTAAGACAGCTTCATTTTCTGGCTCACTGTAACCTCTCTCCACGACTTCCAAAACATCGTGTGCACCCAAAAGTGCCTTCATCTTAATACTCCAATTATCATAGTTGTTGTTGTTGAGTATCAGGACTTGAAAGGATGCCATACCACCATTTGCCATTATTCAAGTGAGAATTTGGAAATTTTGATTGCGCTGATGGATCCGGAATGCCCAAAAACCTTAGGAACAACGTGGACCAAAAAATGAAAATCTGGTCAAAGTCAACGATCAAAGTCGACAGTCAAAGTCAACATTTGGTCAACAATCAGCCTTTGGTCAAGGCTCGACAACTCGGTCAAGCATCTCAAACAGGCTTTACGGCTCAGCCAACTCGGCTCCAACTCAGATGATTTGGCTAACTCGATGAGTTAACTCACTTTTTGGCAGCAATGTTCTGGTGACACATGGTGGCGCATGAGACCTCCGATTGGGATGAATCTAGCGGCGTTGGATTCGTCTCGTCGAGAGCTTCGATTTGATATGCTATAGCATATACTTTGAAATAAATTTACAATCACTCTGATACCACTTTGTTGGAAATAAGCTTTTAAAGACACTCACACAACTATCTTGTATTTAGCACTCAAATATTATTACAAAGAAGAAAACACTCTTACAACTTAACTTCTCTCTATTACAGTTAATAAGCTTTGCTTATTATCTTTCTTGTTGTTTGATGATTCCAAGAACTCAAGGATAATGGCTATTTATACTAGAATAAAATCAAATGCACTCAATGTGGTTCAAATTAAATTAATACACATATTCATAAGCCACACAATTTAATTCCATTTATTTGGCCACTGTGAAGCACTAAGAATAAATAAACTCACCTTACCTAACTTAGGATGCTTCTTAGAAATTAAATATAAAACAAGTGTATATTTCAACAAAAGCAACCCTGGTATTTCAGGATCAGGGGGAATTATTAGAGACTATACAGGAACCTCATTTAGGATTTTTTGTCTCATGAAGGCCTGTCCACCAATAATAAAGTTGAGTTCATAGCTATCCTCAAAGGTCTCCAAATGTGCCTTCAACTCAATATCAATAAAATTTTGGTTGAAACGGATTCTAAATTTGTCATTGATATCCTCAAAGTCATTATTCTAAAACCTCTATGGTCTCTTTTAGATGTTATTAATGCTATTAAAGGCATTGATATTCAGTTGGAGTTAAATGATTATTGGAGAGAAGCTAATAGTGTTGCAGATAGTCTTGCTTCTTATGGATCTTAGAATTAAGTCCACCACACTTTTTTCTTCTTTTATTGATCTTCCTAAAATTTCTATAAGTTGTGTCAAAACCGATAAGATAGGCTTTCCTTTCATAAAATATTTTTAGATTTTCTTTAGCTTTATCATTTTATTCTTCTTGTTTGATTTCTAGATTATAAAGCCACCTAGGTATGACTTTTCTACCTAATTAGATTAAATCTAGGGGATTATTCCTCCGTTTAAAAAAAATAATCCATAAAATGTGTAATCACTTTAAAAAGTGTTTACTAACTTCTTCTAAATCTCAACCCTCTTTGTGTATAGAAACCCACCAATGAAAAGAAGAAAAATGAGGAGGCAATCAGGGATCTTTCTAATATAAAAAAAGTATTGAATATATATATATATATCTATATAAATATATATATATATATATATAGAGAGAGAGAGAGAGATAGATAGATAGATAGATAGATAGATAGATAGAGAGAGAGAGAGAGAGAGAGAGAGAGAGAGAGAGAGAGAGAGAGAGACCAAAACAAAAGAGGAAGTGGATGGGTTAATTAAATTAAATGATGAGAGAGAAGGGTAAATTAAAATCCTCTTGTTCACAAAGGAGATGAAAGATTTAAGAAGAAATATAGGAGGGCGGAAGATAGTACATTACTTTGGAGTTATGATAAAATTAAACTTATAGTCACGCGGAGGGCTCTTCTTTGGAGTTATACACACGCACACGCGCGCGCGCGCACACACACACACACACACACACACACATATATATATATATATATATATATATATATACTAGATTGGACAAATAGACCTATAAAGCGTTCGCGCAAAGCATGGGGGCTAAAAACTAGTCTTTAAAAAGTTTAAAGTCCATTATTCATTAGTAAAAATATATTAAAAAAATAGTGATTCCATGCATCCCAAAACATTCCCAAAACGTATTAAGTATTTGTATATTATTTGGGTTCCACCCCTAATGTACAATCACTTAATGCATATTTGGAATGTTTTGGGGATATGTTTAAGACTCACATCACTATTAATAAAATAATGTTTAACTAAAAATATATTAAGAAGAACTTTGTTCATCACTACTTGCTTCATCCAAGTCATTTATAATTTTACGCCTAACTACTTAATAAAGAAATTATTAAAACAACTAAGAACATAAGGAGATTATGTATTTTATTCACTGATTTAGAAAAAGCCATTGTTTCTTTTACAATGTATTTAATATGTACTTTTAATTTAATGCTTATAGGGTTGTTATAATAAAGAAAAAACTTAAGAAAAAAGAATATGTGTTACTTGGGAAAAATGCATAACAAAAAGAATAAACTTTACATTAGTTTTATCCTCATATCCAATACCCAATGTGTGGTCTACCCTTGTCGTCCCTTACACTTATAGATAGTAATGCAAATGAGTATTACTTTTCATTCTTTACACACACACGCAAACACATTAGGGTGTACCCGTGTCGATGGCACAATTAAAAAAATGTTCTGAATATTTCTTAATAGTGATTAGGTACGACAAAATAAGACAAACGCAATAACATGATGAAAACTAATATAATGTTATAATATAATATGTGGACCCTTAATAACTTGATATGTGGACCATTAGCTATAAGTTATCCATATTCTATTTTAACTATTGGATAGGAAAGTCCAAAATTCCTTCATAAAGGCACGGTTAAAAATTTAAAAATGTAACACATTTTATTGATATGTATGGTGAACTCGTGGTACTTCACTCGAAATGGTTAAAATTCATACTATGTGTAACAAACAAATTGGCAATATAATGTCTTTTGAAATCCTAAAAGAAAAAGTTATTACTTTTAATAGGAAAATTTTCAAAATTCTAGACCGTAACGTGGCACTATTAGTATCAAGTATAATTAGTTATGCCTACAATACTATCAAGAGTTATAATTATGGAGAATCTTTTTGTGTAACATTTTTTCTTGCAGTTCTACTTACTTTGATTCCTATCACACTACGCATGTATACAACTATATATAAAAAGCGTGACAATTTCAAAAAAATATATACCTAACTGGCACAAATTTTACGCAATAAATCATGTTCAAGTCATTTTCATGTTCTTTTTCATGAAGTATTATCATATTATTCCATGCTCGTGCTAAAACTATTACTTATGTTGGTCATATTGTGTGATGTTGAGTTTTCATGTTGTTATTTTTATTTTCGAATTTTGCTAAAATTAATTTTAGGAGTGAGGGGGCATGCCTAAATATAAAAAAAAATATTGATTTTTTTTGAAGTGATGGTAATTAAAGTCCTAGTGGGCAGCGGATACAAACAAAATACTTTAATGAATTAAAAATTTTCTATTTTTAAAGCACTTATATTTTCACCCATAATCTTAAAAATAACAAAAAAAAATCACTTTTAAGTATTATAAATTGTTTAACAAATAAGACATATGCAATAAAGTATGTATAACTCGGCAAAGGGTATCCAAACCCAATTCAGATTGTCATTTCTTCAAACACGCAGATGCAATAAAGTGCATATATCTATTATAAGAGTTAACATTGAAGTCACATTCCAAATCACCTTCTAACTATATCATAAGACAACCCATATCACCGAATTCACATTGTCATTTCTTCAAACACCTTTAATGCACTTACAAAAAGATTAGATATGAGCATGGCTCGATTAAATGATTTTAAGAGAGTTGCTACGAATGAAAAGTTAAAGATTTAACTAAGAAGGGGAAATAAAAACATTGAAGTTGATAGGTCCATAAGAATAGTACTATAACAAAAACATTACAGATGACGGGTCCATAAGAATAGTCATTGAAGGAAGGTGCAAATAGATGGAATACATCAAAATCATACAATACATAAACACTGAGAAGAACTATAAGCAAAACATTAACCATAAAAATATCCTATGACATTATGTATATTATTCAAGAAAGGATAATGAATGTTACATCAAGTGGCAAAAATAACGTATGCACCATTACACATGGATATCCCCATCAAATTCAATAAACTTTGAAATACCCAACATTATAAAATACATATATCCAATCCAAAAAAAAAGTAAAATTCTATGGGTCACAACCACATACCAGTGACAAACTGCAGTGAAGACTCAACAATCTTGCAACACCTCTTATCTACAAAACAGTGGTAAAATGAGAAACATATCATGGGAGAAATAATTAAAAAAATGGAAAACAATTGTACATATGTGGAGAGGGATGAATGTAATGTAGATAAATTTTACAATGCTAACATAATTAAGTATTTCAAAACCTAAAATCTAAAGTCCCAAAATTTTAAAAAGACTTTCAAATTCATCCCCAACTCGGATGGCACAAATACAAACATTTACATAAATGCTCAGATAACAACTCTTTAGAGTCCAAATTTCTTCACCACTGATAGGTTTTAAGGTCCAGAGAGTACTACTTAAAAAAATCTTATGTTATAATGACAGAAGTCTCCACTAATAAAGAACTGATATACTCATCAACGGCAGTAGCATCATCTTCATCCACATCATCATATTTATAATCATCATCATAATCATTAGTTGACATCAGATTTCCAATCAGTCCAAAATGTTATAATTGGGGGAACATTTGGCAATAGCTAGGGCCTTATCATCATAATACCACCTAAGCTCCTTGCTCTTATAGATTGGTGTTTCATGTTCCCATAAATTATTTTACTTTGTATCCAATTTCAACAACTACAAGATAGTATAAAAATGGCCCGCAGATTCAATATCTTCTTTTGAAATATCAACGAACGTAAGGTGAAGTTCCACTAGTAATGGTAGTTTTTCAACAGATTCATTAACTTTTTTATAGAATGAACCATATCAAAATGTAATTTAAAGATGACTTAGCTGACTTGATCGATTGATGATGTAGAGGAGAAAATGAGATAGAATTTGAGTTTAAAAGGGAAAAAATAACAATTTTCATTGCACGAAGAATATTTTGAATAGTTTGTACATACAACATTGTATACCGATATAATGTGGTTACCATGTGCACAAATCAACCATGTCAATGGTAGTTTTCGTAAGTGAAATTGTCAATTATTATCAATCATTTGGAACCAATTAAACTACACTGATTCTCATATGAAATGAGATAACAACTAATAAAAATCAACCAATAATAAGTAACTAACCATTCAAAACAAATAAAGGTATAATCAACCCATCTATGAAAACACACACACATAGTATCTAAAATATCATAATACTATATATATTTTTAAAGATGGCCAGAGAGATATGACACCCCGCCTATATAAAAATTGGTTGATCAGTCCTTCATAAAAATAAAACAAGAGTCTCATTTGGTTCATTATTAGCATCACTGTCGAAAAACGTTTTAAATTACTAACAACCTACGTTTTAAATAAACTAGTGCCAAATTTTATTTTTTATTAACACAATAACATGTGGAAAAATAATTATAACCCCTAACCATTTATGCAGTAATAATATAAATCCAACAAAAGATAAATAATGAATAACACAATACTGAATAAACCATCGGTTCCTAAGTCTAATATAAAGTCCATCAGAAGAATCTAAACCTTAGTACAAAGTCTAAACTAAAATTAAGGAAATGACTAAAGGGCCAACACGCCTAAATAGAATAACTAAATTGCATCATACTCTAGGAATGAAGTGATTGAGGCATCTCATCCAAATCTTGCAAGCATCTACATGTGATGCATCTTCGTATCCCTAGAATAGATCATATAGTTGGGCATCCCTGTGGCTGGACACCTAAAAGGTTTTGAAAATATTTTGCATACAAGTCAGAGACCAAGTAAAACCGTTTGAAAATATTTAGCAAGTATTTAAATTTAAGTTTGAAATCAGTTATATATTACACATGGTAGTTCAACGTACACTCTCTTAAGTTACTCACCTCTCATCTAATGTGCACGCCTAACATCACCTACCTAGCTATGTTACCCAGCCCCACTAGGTCTCATCAATAACTAACTAAACATAACAGATTTAGCTCCCCTGTATCGCCCATACAGTACGTTATCACAATATGAATGTTAAATCTTCCTCGTAGGTTATTATTCAGTCATAATTAACATTTTTCACGTATGTTATCATCAATATGTAATAAACATCTCACATATATTATTATTCACACATAATTAACCTCTCATGTATGTTATAATGAAAACATTTCATTAAATTACTCTTCTAAACTCATCTTTAGATATACACTATCTAACTTTAATAATATCACACACTAAGTAGCTTATCCCACAATTTAATCACTTTTAGATATTCACTATCTATCTTTCCTACATTGCAGGCAAGTAGGATAAATCACACTTGTATATATACGTTTCACACATATCATATATATACAACTATAACATCAACGGGATGGCCTCTTGTGATGCGGCATACTCTGCAAACCAAGTCCATGCACCTCTTGTACTAAAATTGGGACTATCGGTTCGGTATGTCTCCTCGAACCCAAAATTAAATAACAAACAATGAAGGAAGATATAGTTCTAAGTCTTTGGACTATGCACATACCTAACGTGCCCAAATGACCTGCCAGTCTCACTAATACACAACACATAGTGAGCCGCCCTAAGTTCTATGTCTTAGGGCACAAATCCAGCCACCCTGGATTTGGCAAGGTGGAATCGCCCACTGTGCAAAAACCTCCGTGATAGCGGACAGCGTAGGTATGTTAACATAAATAAGAGAGAACCTCATAGTCATACACACAACCTATCCATATGTCGCATATAGGCATACACACAACCTATAAATATAATCCGTATAGGTATGCACTCACCCTATACATATCATCCATATAGGTATACCCTCACCCTATGTATATCATCCATATAGGTATGCCCTCACCCTATAGATATATCATCCTTATAGGTATGCCATCACCCTATATATATCATCCTTATAGGTATGCACTCACCTTATAAATATAATCCGTACGTAAAATATATGTCGAATACTTAGGTGCTACTCATTATACGAATATAATGCTCTATCACATTTTCCCGAGTATTATTCTCTACCCGAAGGGTCCTAGTTACCCCTTAAGTTATTTCAGTAGTTACTACCTGTAACACCACGTATTTTTGAGGATATAGAAATTAAATTAAATTCATGATTTGGAGAATTTATTTAAACTGGAGAATTTATTTAATTTGGAGTTCATTTATTTTTATTTGGAGAATTTGTTTAATTTGGTGATTTAGATTTAATTAATTCAAGTTGATATTTATTTCCACGTGGAACATATTTTGAAGTTAAATAAGAAAAGTTATATAGAGTAACTCGAATGATATTTTAGAGGTCACCATTGATTCTGAAGAGGTCGAGATGGTAAAAAAATAGTACTCGAGGTAGTAATTGGGTCTCGGCACATTTTAAGCATAGCCGACCCCACACGGAGGTGTTCGGGTCATTTGCCCTCGGTCTATTATCATAAAAATAGGATTAGTACCATTTAACCAAAATTAAGAAATTGAGAAAACCCATAATTCATTTAGAAAGCCCCAGAGTTACAGAGAAGAAAAGAGGGAGAAAGTAGGTAGGTTTCTGGGAGCGAAAGCAAGAAGTATTGAGGGAGTTCTTCATCAAATCGTCGTCTACATCAATAATAAGACCGTATGAATCAATAGAGGCAAGTGGTTAATTTTTCTTTCGATGAAAATTCTGGATAATCAATTCATATCATAGTGGGTGTATGTGAAAAATCCATTTTTAGGAGGGTGTTGATATGAAATTGGGTTTTTGATAATTGCACTAAATCGTGTAGATTAATTACTCAATTGATGATAGACTATGATGTAAGACTATTACAATCTAATTTTTAATCAAATCCTAGTAGTTGAACTCGTGTAATTTGGATGGATGGAATTGAATCTAGGATGATATTTGTATAAACCATGATAAAACCGAATTGGGCAATAAATTAATGATGTTTTAAGATCATTATGATGTTTAGAACTTATTTGGAAGATAAATATATGTTGGGAGAAATCGATTGAGTTCTGGGTTTGAGGATTTAAAATCTTGAGTGCATAACAATGGTGGAAAAGTAATCGGGGAAGAAGGTTGATATCTGGTCGATCGATCGATCGATCGAATTCATCAATCGATCAATGCCTTAAGTTATTATAAAACATCACATTGTAGATCTTTTCGTCATGGTCGTGTGGGGGCCGATCTTGTATTTTTCTATTTTTTTTTAAATTAGTTATGATTTTTCTACTAAAGGGTGCGTGAGACTAACATCTTTATGAATAAATATATTCGGGTTATTTTGAGAGGTCCGTAGATGAGTGAAGGACTTTGAAAAATATTAAGGAACATTATTTTATCTTTTTTATTAGACAATGATGAATCTGGTGTATGGATTTATGAGTATTTAGGATGACCTAAACTCAAAAATATATGTCGGAAATATATGAACGTATTCGAATGGGAATTTCGGATGAATTTAGCATACATGCTGGTATCTTAAAGTGGATTTAATTAATAGAAATTAAATGGAAATAAATACATGAAATCTTATATAATGAGTATTAAGGGATTTCAAAGTTAAAGAACTAATAAGATAAAATGATAAAGTGGCTAGGACTTTTCGAATAGTGGGGGAAAATGCTCGGGACTAATACGATGAGAAATTAAATAGTGAATTAATATTAATAAGTAGGGTATTTGGGTGTTGTATACACACTACGTATGATACAAATATTATAGGTCGATGGTATACCTATATTGATATTATATGTATATATGCATAGGTTGTGTGCTTACCTATTGGTTGATTGATTATGTGTAAACATACATAGGCTACTTGTTATCACGGGAGGTTTCGCATTGTGTACAGTCTTATTCTGATGAGCCCATTGGGAGGATATTGACTTGTACCTTAGAACATGGAACTTACTGATTGAGCACCACTTGTATGAATAAGGATGTGGTATACCCAGTAGAGGACCCAGTTATATGATTCAAGTAAGGCAAATTCCTACCAAGTGATGGTGGATTCAGCCAGGGCCATCGAGGCTAGCAACGAGTTCCATAGGTCTAGCAGAGCCAAAATAACAACGAGTGTAGCAATCGGGGACAAGACTACCAGTTTCGAGAGAAGGACACCCCGACATGGCCAGCGGGGGTCAGAGACAAGAGGAAGACTTAACAAAGTGTCCTATGTGTGGAGTGTAGGGCCACCTGTATTGAATATGTCCACATTAAGGAAGTGAGACCAGTCAGATAGGGAAGTAGATAGAAATGGTGCCAGTGAGGCATTATCGTCGAAGGAGCGAGATTTCTGGCAGAGGAATCGTGCAAAGAGAATTAGGTCCAGATTTTTACAACCTGCGAATGTGGGTTTAGTCAGGGCCAGTAGGGTCCTTAGTAGTAGTATCATTTCATTCTTTAGGGCCATCAGAGCTAAGGGAAGAGAGGGGGAGGCCAGTAGGGCCAGGACCAGAGATAGGGGATTCTTTAGCAGTTGTCTTAATTATGTAGAGACGGGCCACAAGAAGAAGTCTTACTGAAATGAGGTAGTGGGCAACTATAGGATGAGATCCTGAATATACAAATATTGTAGTAAATCATGGATCAGTCTCGACATTAGTGTTATGTTCGAGGACCCGATGATCGAGCGAGACAGATAACATAGAGAGGTATATTATGGGTAAAGAGAAGGAACACATGTGTAGATCTTATCTGCAACAAATTGCGGGACAGGAATGGTATGCCCAGTAGAGGCAATAATTATAAGAAGTTTTTAGTTCAGTTGGGACAAGGGTGTTGTGACCAGGAACCATTTGAATCACCAGTTCTATTGACAATTGAATGTATGTGTTTTATCCCAGGTTGATTGGGGTCTGTTTTGTATGACACGAGTGAGCCACAGTAATTTATTAACACTAGATTCGTATGTGAAACGAGTTTAGTAGAGGTGTAGTTGATATTAATATAGCGTATATATAATTACCATGGGGGTAGTGGAGTTCTTTGGTGTTACCCACTAGAAAGTAGATGTGAACACTAAGAGAATGTTTTTATTACATGTGAGTTTACTACTTTCGAGAGTTATGAAAGTAGGGTAGATTATTTTACAAGTTTCGGATGATTAGTGATGGTTTGGGGATATAGTAGTATATATTCACCGTGGAGTCGGTGGGGCTCTCTTTAGTTCCATTTGCAAGGGAGCAGGTGTGAGCAATGAGAGGACATATTTTATGAGGATAGTTCATTTTAAAAGGTGATATTCGAGATGTAGTTTTATCCTGGGTACGGACTGTTAAATGATGGTGGGTGGTTACAACAAGACGGTCGTTTTTTCTATTTTGGGGTAGGATGTATATGTTTGTGATGTACCACTTGAAAGAGGGTCGAGCTCGTGGTGATATATTTATGAAGTAGACTATAGAGAGTACAATTATCTAGTTACATAGACCCCGGTGTGAATGGACTTTTACTGACAAGATTCAAGGTAGGTCGGGTTCACCATTGAGTGGAGAGTTTTAGCTCATTGTTGTTTACATGATGAGAACATAGTGATAGTGAGAGCATCGTGTCGTATGATGCCTTAAGGGACATGGGCATAGACGATTTGATTTATGCGTCGAGAGACAGAATTGGCGATATTTTAGCTATGTGATTTGGATCCACAAATTTTGATATTTGACAATGCTAGGGAGTATTGAATTGGGGGAAAGTTCTTTTGAACTTCATTATGGTATATTACATGCATGGACCTTAATAAACGTGAAAGGTAATGATTTGTTGTTGGAGGATAGTGTATCCATTTTAAACATTAAACTATTTAACGTGTAGAGAAAACCCTTTAAGTTAAGAGATATTATGATATATGGCGAGTGGAGTCAAGTAGTGCTACGAAGGTATCACTAAGAAAGCTTGTGCACCATAAGTTAATAGGTGGGGCAATATCGAGAATAATTAAATTGCCATTTGTGGGGTAATCAAGAATACCTGTATGATATAGCCACGCCGAGAGTGGGTAGCTGAGATTGAGATAAGTATGTTACGTATGAGACGTTATTGATAATTATGTTGGGATATTTGGGCTATAGTATATGGTATGGTGAGACTTTGTGTTCGTTGTCTCAAGGTATGATTTACTTGTGCTAGTTACCACCTAAAAGAGGGTCTAGCCTATATATATACGTGCATATATGTTACAGTTTATTTCCTAGTAAACTTATAAGAAAATGTTTGTATTGTTATATTTGATCACGTTGAGTAAGGACATTTGGTGATGTGATTCAGGACATAGTGACTTACTCTTGGTTGGAGAGATATAGCTCGTTCTTGTTTTAGCGCAGAGAAACTAGTGATAGTAAGGGATCCATATTGTATGTTGTCTTTTGTAACATGAGAGTGGATGAGTATACTTTTATGCCAGGAGACGTGGATTTGGGGGTACGTACTGTGGACTGAGGGCCTAACGGATCTCAACAACTGACAATATTGTGTAGTAGTGTATCGGGGGGCTTCCTTATTTGGATTTCGCTTGCGAGACATCCCGCGCATGAAACTTAGCGCAACGTTAGGAGTTGGGAGATGTTTGGTTATTAGGACATAGGTTTGGTACCTTGGTTATTAGACATATATGTAGTTGTAAGTGTGAGTTGAAAGTTATATTACTATGTAAGGCTAGGTGGAACCGATTAGCATTTATTCCGTAAGATGCATGAGTATAGGGTGTATTGGCACCCTGGGTAATTAATTTAATTTTAATATAATCCATGATTAGAAGGAGTAGAATTATATGTAGCTATCTCCGTAGTATGTGAATACGAGTATATTTGAGACTTGGAGTAATAGACTTATCCGAATTTCGAGGACGAAATTCCTTTGTAAGGGGAGAAGTATGTAACACCACATATTTTTCAGGATATAGAAATTAAATTAAACTAAATTAGTGATTTCGAGAATTTATTTAAATCGGAGAATTTATTTAATTTGGAGTACATTTATTTTAATTTGGAGAATTTGTTTAATTCGGTGATTTAGATTTCATTAATTCGAGTTGATATTTATTTTCACGTGGAATATATTTTGAAGCGAAATAAGAAAATTTATATAAAGTAACTCGGATGATATTTTAGAGGTCGCGGTTGATTCTGAATAGGTCGAGATAGTCAGTAAAGAGTACTTTGGGGTAGTAATTGGGTCTCAGGACATTTTAAGCATAGACGATCCCACACGAGGTTGTTCAGGTCATTTGGCCTTGGTCCATTAGCCTAAAAATGGGATTAGTAATATTTAACCTAAATTAAGAAATTGCGAACAAACATAATTCATTTAGAAAGTCCCAGAGCTGCAGAGAATAAAATAGGGAGAAAGTATGGAGGTTTCTGGGAGTAAAACCAAGAAGGATTGAGGGAGTTCTCCCTCAAATCGTCGTCTACATCAAAGGACCAGACTGTACGAATCAATAGAGGCAAATGGTTAATTTTTCTTTTGATGAAAATTCATGATAATCAATTCATATCATAATGGGTGTATATGAAAATTCCATTTTTGGGAGGGTGTTGATATGAAATTGAGTTTTTGATAATTGGAGTAAATCGTGTAGATTAATTACTCAATTGATGATGGACTATGATGTAAGACTATTATAATCTAATTTGTAATCAAAACCAAGTAGTTGAACTCGTGTAATTTGGATGGATGAAATTGAATTTAGGATGAGATTTGTATAAACCGTGATAAACCCGATTCGGACAATTTTGGGAAAAGTTATAAATTCATGATGTTTTAATATCATTATGATGTTTAGAACTTGTTTGGAGGATAAATATATGTTGGGAGAAATCAATTGAGTTCTGGGTGAGAGGACTTAAAAGCTTGAGTGCATAAAAATGGTGGAAAATCAATCGGGGAAAAAGGCAGATATCTGGTCGATTGATCGATTCCTTCAGTCATTGTAAAACATGAGACTACATATCTTTTCATCACGGTCGCGTGGGCACCAACCTCATATTTTTTTTTATTGTTTTTAATTAGTTATGATTTTTCTACGAAAGGGTGCATGAGACCGACAGCTTTACGAAGAAATATATTCGGGTTATTTTGAGAGGTCCGTAGATGAGTGAAGGACTTTGGAAAATATTAAGGAATGTTATTTTATCTTTGGATTAGATAAGGATGAATTCGGGGTATGGATTTAGGAGTATTTAGGATGACCGACACTCAAAAATATATGTCGGAAATATATGGATGTATTCGAATGGGAATTTCGGATGAATTTAGCATACATGATGGTATCTTAAAGTGGATTTATTTAATAGAAATTAAATGGAACTAAATACTTAAAATCTCATGGGATGAGTATTAAGGGATTTAAGAGTTAAACTAATGAGATTAAATAATGGAGTGGCTATGACTTTTCAAATAGTGGGGGAAACACTTGGGAACAATATGATGAGAAATTAAATAGCGAATTAATATTAATACGTAGGGTATTTGGGTGTTATATATACACTAAGTATGATACTGATATTATAGGTCGAGGGCATACCTATACTGATGTTATATGTATATATGCATAGGTTGTTTTCTTACCTATTGGTTGATTGATTATGTGTAAACACACCTAGGCTACTTCCAGTCACGGGAGGTTTCGCGTCGTGGACAGTCTTATTCTGATGAGCCCATTAGGGAGATATTGACTTGTACCTCAAAATATAGAACTTAGGGATTCAGCATCACTTGTGTGAATAAGGGTGTGGCCGGTCATTTGGGTGCGTAGATATGTGCGTAGACCAAAGGATTAGAACTATGTTCGCCTACGATATGTGTAATTTGATTTATTGTTCATGGGAGGTTATTCGAACCGATGTCCTTATTTAGTCCGTGATGTACTGGGATTCTATAGCAGAGTATACCTACACCACAGGTTTTCACCTAGGGTTGTGTACGTATATATATATATATATATATGTGTGTGTGTGTGTGTGTGTGTGTGTGTGTGTGTGTGTGAGAGAGAGAGAGAGAGAGAGAGAGAGAGAGAGATTTATTCTACTATGTGTTCTTTAGTAGACTTTGTAGATAGTGATATCTAAATTAATTTCCGTATATGAGAATTTTATAATTAGTTTGTGAAATTAAATAAATCATAAGGGCTTGGAAATTTGGTATCGTGTTGTATGGATAATACGGGTGAGCACAGTATAATATTACACGAGAAAAAGGTCTAAGACTAAGAATATTATGGAGAGTTAATTCAAGATGTTTGTCGAGAAGTATACATAACAAGGCTAGTTAGATGGGGTAGTATAATCAGGAGGGTTAGGTATAAGACTTAAGTGTGCACTTTAGATGAGGGGTGAGAATTGTCTTAAGAGAGTGTGACGCTAACTTAAATATAAAGAACATTCATGTATTTTATTTATTGCAACATTAATCACTTGCTAAATATTTTCAAAATGTTTTAGGTTCTAACCCTTGCTGCAAATATTTTTAAAACCTTTTAGGTGTCCAATCACAGGGATGCCAAACTTGATTATCTATTCCAGGGATACGCAGGTGCGACATATGTAGATGCATGCAGGAGTTAGAGTAGACATTTATTTTATTCCATTCCTAGATTAGGAATTTTATCTTTGTATTTCATTATGGGCATGTTTCCTTCAGGACTTATTCAGATTTGATTTCAGTTCAGATTTTGTATTGAGATTTATTATTAGTTTTTTGATACTTTGGTTGTGGATTTTGTAGCCGATGGTTTATTCGGCAAGTCATTTATAATTCAGTATCATTTTAGATAGTGATGGCATGTATGGTTTAGTTTATTTTTTTCGGCATTTTTGTTATTTGTTTATGAAAGATAATATTTTGACACTTTCTTAATTAATTATTAGGTGATTATTAATTAATATGATTTTCGACAGTGATGCTAAAAATGCACCAATTGAGAATCATGTTTTCATTTAATAAGGGACTGATTACCCGATATTTAATTGGGTGGTGTGTCAGACTGCCCTCATACACTACTGGCCTAAGTCATAGGTCATGACTCACCCTTCCCGTAATCCAATTATAAAATTTCCCCCTAAGCATCTCGATCGTTTTATCATCGTCGATTCACACCCCAAGTTTACTCACACTAAAGATCAACCAAGCCTTGACTATATACCTACTGACCTCCTCAGAGTATTTATTTTAATTACCAAGTTATTCCTCTTAGTTTCTCCCAATTCAATTCATGAGGAAATTACAATAATTAGGCAAAACTTTGCAAATCAGGGCAGCGAAATCGATTCGGCCTTGGTCCGAATCGATTCTTCCCACCGAATTGATTCGGCCAAGGAACCTCTCCTTAAGCAGGTCATCTCCTTCCTTTCTTTTTTATGAATTTTCACCATTAAATATTTCTCATACTTTTATGAAACTTCAGGTGAAATTTAGCAAAATAAATCATGCCTTGGAATAGCGAGCATTAGATATCACTATCACAATCTACGATCGTTCAACCCATTGCTAACTAGATGAAATTCGAAAAGTAGTCTACTCTATTCTTAAAATTTTCCAAAGCAGTAAACTAACATGTAATGTAAAAATTCTCATAGTGCACACCCTTCTCTCTTGTAAGAGACATCAAAGAACCCCGCTATCCTACGGTAACTAATTACATGTATACACAATATGGATATTACGGCCAACACACCCACTAAATTTGAATCACTCGCGAATTATAGTGTTAACAATCATATATAGGGATGGACCTCTGTCATCTAATTAATCCCATACTCACAAGGACAAAACCAAACATTACCTTCATTTGCCATCAGCCTCGCCTGATCGTTGGGTCCCTGAACATAACTCTCGTGATGGAACTGACCCATGATTTGTTGAAATGGTTCTATATCCAGGATCTCCTCTCATAATTTCCCTCTACCTCACCTTTGCAAATCCCTTCTTGTATGGCTTATACACCCACAAGTGAAACACTGGCCCAAAAATCTCTTTGCTTCTTATCATAGCCCTGATAGACTCCCCCATTATTCCATTGGTCCTAACAACCCTAAGGAGCGGGATGTTACTGCTATTGATGGCCCTACTGGTACTTACTAAACCCACTTATTCTTGGGTTCATAACCTATTGGCCTAAATATCATCGCTTGAATTCCCTTTCAAAAATCTCGCTCCTCCTGCTGTTGTCCCCCACTAACACCGTTCTCGTATACTTCTCAATCTGATTGGTCTCACTTTCTTGCGGTGGATAAGTTTAATACTGGTGGCTCTACTCTCCCACATAGTACATCTCTCTATGCCATCCCCCTTCTCTGGCCCCACTCCCTTTGGCTCTGCTAGCCCTATGGAACTCGATACTGTACTTGACGGCCCTGACTGAATTGATTGTCACTTAGTAAGACTTAGATTGATATTAATCCTTTAAATGGGTCCCCTAATCGGTATACCCTCTTGTGGTGTTTCACGAGCACCGTCTAATCTAGTCTTCTTCTTTGGCTAGATTCTCCAACCACGTTGGCTCCCTTCTCATGGAAGCGTTTCTATAAACTTGTAAGCATATAATTTTGGTGACATCGACACTAGTCATCCTAACCAGATTTCCCATCCACGATGGTGTATTCTACTCATGAGTCCATTATCAACTTATGGACCCTTTTTACATTATCCATCTCCCCTTTTTCGGGTACAAAGCTTGCTAAATGAGTTAACTTCTCTCTCACGGTCGATCTCTATCTTGCCCATTTGATAAGTTTCCCAAACTTCATTCGCATCTCGGTTCAAACTGTAGATGGAAGGTTTTATTGTCAAACCATATCCAAAATCCTCGTTTAATTCCATTTAGACTTATCTATATGTGATGATCGACTCTCATCACTCAATGTTCTTCATATAAGCTAAAAGTTTTTGCCCAAAATTAAATCCTTGGTGTCACTGCACTCCACCTTACACAATTGTCTTTGGGCTCTTTCCTTCCTTTGGTCCATTACATTGCATCTCATTCCCGAATCCTTATAGAAGTCCCTTCAAAAGCGTCTTTTCGACTCCTTCCTTTTATCATCCATGATGGGTGAGTCTGAACTTACACCACTGTTATCTACAATGGTGCTTGGGGAAAAATACCGCTCCTGAGGGATTATCCAATTGTAATCTATCTGATTAATAATCACAATGACTTCTATCGCGATTACTAATTTTAGAATACTCTTTGTCTTCTATCGAGCCTCTCCTCCTACAGTCCTTCCAATGACTCTCACTGGTCGTCCCATATTTTTTGATGTACTCGTATGTGAATCACATTAACAATACTTAATAGCAGGAGAACGTAAGTCTCATACATAGATGAATACAAAAATATAATAATAGGGCTCTATATCAAAGAACGCTCAGCTGAAATGTAAAAAGCTGCACAGATCCTAAGGACAATTGAACCTGATGCTCTGATACCATCTATGACACCCCGCCTATTTAAATACCGATTGATCAGTCTTTCATAAAAATAAAAACAAGAGTCTCATTTGGTTCATTTTTAGCATCACTATCGAAAACTTTTTAAATTACTAACCATGTACGTTTTAAATAAACTAGTGCCAATTTTTTTTTATTAACACAACAACATGTGGAAAAATAATTATCATCACTAACCATTCAACACAATACCGAATAAACCATCGGTTCCCAAATCTAATATAAAGATCATCAGACGAATGTAAACCTGAGTACAAAGTCTAAACTAAAATAAAGGAAATGACCGAGGGCTAACACACCCAAATGGAATAACTAAAATGCATCTTACTCTAGGAATGAAGTGACTAAGGCGTCTAATCCGAATCCTGCAAGCATTCACAGGTGTTGCAGCTTCGCATCTCGGAACAGATCATATAGCCTGACGTCCCTATGGATGGACACGTTTTGAAAATATTTTACATGCGGGTCAGAGCCCAAGTAAAACGGTTTGAAAATATTTAGCAAGTATTTAAATTGCAGTTTAAAATCAGTTATTGATTACATATGTTAGTTCAAGGTACACTCTCTTGAGTTCCTCACCTCTCATCTAATGTGCACGCCTAATGTTATCTACCTAGCTATGCTACCCAGCCCCACTAAGTCTCATCAATAACTCACTAACCATAACAAATTTACCTCCCTCGTACCGCCCATATAGTACGTTATCGCAATACTAATGTTTAACCTTCCCCGTAGGCTATTATTCAATCATAATTAACATTTTTCACGTATGTTATCATCAAACCGTAATAAACATCTCACATATATTATTATTCACCCAAAATTAACATCTCACGTATGTTATTATGAAAACATTTCATTAAATTACTCTTCTAAACTCATCTTTAGATATACACTATCTAACTTTACTACTATCACACACTAAGTAGCTTATCCCACAATTTAATCATTTCTTTATATCCACTATCTATCTTTCCTACATTACACACAAGTAGGATAAATCACACTTGTATGTATACATTTCACATATATCATATATACAACTATAGAATCGACGGAATGGCCCCTCGTGATGCGACAAACTCTACTATCAAGTCCATCTACTTCTCGTACTAAAATAGGGACTATTGGTTTGATATGTCTCCTCGAACCCAAAATCAAATAACAAACAATGGAGGCGGACATAGTTCTAAGTCTTTGGGATACGCACATACCTAATGTACCCAAATGACCTGCTAGTCTCACTAATACACGACACATAGTGAGCCGCCCTAAGTTCTATGTCTTGGGGCACAAATCCATCCACCCTAGAATCGGTAAGGTAGGATTTCCCACTACGCCGAAAACTCCGTCATAGCAGGAAACGTAGGTATGTTAACATACATAAGAAAGCACGTAATATGCATACACACAACCTATCCATATGTCGCATATAGGCTTACACACAACCTATCCATATGTCGCATATAGGCTTACACACAACCTATAAATATAATCCGTATAGGTATGCACTCACCCTATACATATCATTCATATAGGTATACCCTCACCCTATGTAAATCATCCATATAGGTATGTCATCACCCTATATATATCGTCCTTACAGGTATGCCCTCACCCTATATATATCATCCTTATAGGTATGAAGTCACCCTATAAATATAATCCGTACGTAAAATCTCTCTCGAATACTCACGTACTACTCATTATATGAATGTAATGCTCTATCGTATTTTCTCGAGTATTATTCTCTAACCGAAGGTTCCTAGTTACCCCTTAAGTTATTTCAGTAGTTACTACCCTCACACACTACTGGTCTAACTCGTAGGTCATGGCTCAACCTTCTCGTAATCCAATTATTAAATTTCTCGATACGCATCTCGATTATTCTATTATCATCTATTCACACCCCAAGTTTACTCACACTAAAGATCAACCAAGAGTTGACTATATACCTACTGACCTACTCAAAGTCTTTATTTTAATTACCAAGTTATTCCCTCAAGTTTCCCCCAATTCACTTCAGGAGGAAATTACAACAATTAGGCAAAATTGTGCAAATCTGGGCAGCCAAATCGATTCATCCTTTGTCTAAATCAATTCTCCCCACCGAATCGATTCGGCCAAGGAGCCGAATCGATTCGCCTGAAGAAGGTCATCTCTTTCCTTGCATTTTTACGAATTTTCACCATTAAAGATTTCTCATACTTCCATGAAACTTCACTAAATTTCTTTCCAACATACCCAATCATTATATAAGTGTATAGGGATGATTTATTCCATAAATCTATCATTAAAACATCACGAATTCAATTCAAGAACCGATTTTCTCTTAAAAATCCTTAAAACCCTAGTTTTCATTGTTCTTCATCTCTTTCAATCAAAAGTCAAATTTTTCCCATTTTTATCATCACGTATATACTTATTTCTTATTTTTCATATACATAGGTTAAATCTACATGCAATCCTACCCTAGATCATGTGTTTAGATTATCAATTTTCCAAGAACTTCATTTAAAATCATCAAATAATTACCCTACACTACACATGGGTATTACAACCTTTTAGAAACAAGAAGGATAAACACTTACCTCTCTATAATAGGTCTGAAATTCGTTTGTGTGGTGCTATGGTTGGTTTCCCCTCTCTCCGATCTCAATTCCGTTGCGTTCGAGGCGAAAAATGGTGTAGGAAGCTTGGTTCTCTCCCCCCTTTCATCTCATGTGTCCTCTCTTCCTTTCGCTTTGTGTTAACCCTATCTTCCTCTCTTTAATGGCAGATATAAACCTATAATTTTTTGATTTCACTAAACCTCAAACTCCCGAATGACCGAAACACCCTTAAACGGTGCCAGGTTGGTCTAAAATCGCCCTGGGACCCAAAATATACACCCGGGTGTACTATATTGACTATTTAGACCCTTTTGGAACCAAGAGTGACCTCCAAATCACCATTCGAGTAAATTTATACAATCATCTTATTTCCACCTCAAAATACGGTACGCATGAAATTAAACTTAAACTAAATTAATTAAATCCAAATCATAGAATTAAATAATTTCTTCAAATTAACAAATTCCTAAATCACCAATTTAATTAATTTCCATATTCTCCAAAAACACGGGGTGTTACAAGAGAAATACCCAAATCAAAAATCTCCAAATTTAGAAATGAAAAATGTAAAGAACGTGATTTTGAACTCTGATCAGTCTAAAACATGTTGGATTCATTTCGCACTCGGTCTATTAATATGCATATGACTTATCCATGATCAGTTTGTAAGTATTAAAACATGATATAATACAAATGGATGGTTATGATTTTGCATCATATATCCTATTAACATAACATATCAACTAGGTATGTATAGAATTCTAGGATCTAATAATGGACTTGCACTCAAATTGCATACAATTGAATAAAAAAACCTTGTTGGCAAAAAACTAGACCATAATTTGTATGGATGATATCATATACTACATTATTTTCAAATGGCATTAAGAATAGGATAGAACTTTGTTCTAATATGGTAGCAATAAAGAACAACTCCAAATCATCACGATATAATGTTCCCCTAAGCCCTCCTCTCCATAAAATTAGCATTACAATCACAGTATATTCCATGTTTGAAATTATAAAAATAAACATTACTAACATATATGAGAGAAAAATCTATGTATCAAAATCTCACTGTTGATAGCAGAGATGGATAAAAAAAATTAGTTGATATGAAGGAAAAAGCTAACCTTAATAATGAGGTTTGATCTTTTTGGTTGAAAAAATCCTATAAAAAACATAAGCAACCCAAATTTAGGTTTCTGTAATTAAATTAAATATCAAATAGATTCATGTGAATAAAAACAGTACAAAAAGAGCACAAATAATCAACATACATCACTAAAAATCATCACTTTTTAAAGGTGACATATTTTTTTCTCTATTTCCACATTCTCACATCATTAAAAATATTCTCTTTAGAATGCACACACCCAACATGTGCATAATTATAATTGACTGATTAGCAGGGTTTTGCCGCGGCGCAAGAGTCACCTACGTGCCGGTCGTTTTATATTAGGCTCACCAACACTATAAAAAACCTAAGTTACGACTCTACTTGCGATACAAGTACATCAATAAGTCGGGTATCGAATCCACAGAGAATGTTCGATAGATCATAACAGATTATTAATTCAGGAATAAAAGTGTAAAAGGGTGATGGGTGTTAGGAAATAAAAGAAAAGAATAAGTTAAGTATAAATAAAGTAAAAGCAAGGGTTGGGATATCATCCAACCATACGGCTCGAAACAACTATTAGTCAGAATTTCGGCTCGAGAGCAATTTAATCGAGCATTAACAATTAATCATAAACTTCACAAAATAAATAATTTAAGCCAAAGTTGCGTGAATAAATATTTAACGGAAAATGGTCACACGCAGATTAAACTCGGATTATTACTACAAACACTAACTTTGCATGACAAAGAAAGTTAAACACGTAATAATCCGACTTTAATACGCGTGGGTTCAATTAAACGCAATTTTGCACAAAACCTAATTTTCGGAGCTCGGGGCCCGTTAATGGCGGAACGACATCGCGACCCTATTTATATAGGGGAACATAATGATTAAACTAAATTACAACTAATTAAACTAGGAAAGAAAGTAACAAAGAAATTAAACTAATTAACAAAAGTATGAAACTAAATTACAAATCACTAATTAAACAAGAACAACTTATATAAATGGAGATGGAAGTGGAAAATTCAACATGCACAACCCATATGGTTGTCAACCCAAAGAGAAATGAAGCCAAGCTCTCAAAACCCAAAAACCCTAGGCTAAACTAAATAAACTGAATATATGAATGTATATCTGATATTACAAGAAAATTGGGTTATATAGTAAGTTGGAATAAAAGAAAAGAAGGAAAAATATCTGCAGAAATAGGGGATCGATCGATCAACCCCTTTGGTCGATCGATCGATCATTGAAATCGTGGTAAAAAATATGAAGGATCGATTGATCGATCCTTTTAATCGATCGATCGATCGATCAAGCAGGGTAGAACCTCCTTTCCTCCTGTTTTGGCATGTTTTCTTCTTCGCTAGAATCGTTTCTTCATTCGGGATCAAAATCGTGCACCGTTCACGGCCACGCGAAGCTTGCGAGGAGGGATACAAATTCCGCAAGATGTCGGGTCAGGTGTCCAAACTGTGAATTGACTGAATTTCCCTTGAACGTGCGAATGCGTACGGGACTTGAGCGGAATGCGTCCGAACTCCATTCTTAGTACCTAAATACCTACAAAAGCCCAATTATACCTTATATAGCACGTTAACAATATAAACCAAAGTTGTCTAGTTAACATGCTTAAATATAGAGATTAAGGCACCCGAAGGGGCTAAAATGTGTAGGTTCGACGGATGAAATACGCAATATTTGCGTATTATCACACTCCCCTAACTTACACATTGCTAGTCCCTAGCAATGAAATAGGATGAAACAAGAACAATAAGTAAACCAAAAATAGGAGATAGTACAAAAATATGGTATAAAAGCAATAAAAAGATAAGGCCACCTTTGCGGGCGAACGATTGCATTTAGCATATGCAATAAGACGTTAAACCCCTAGGTTACCCTAGTGGACGAGTGTCGTCTCGTGAGGGTTTTCAGGGATGATAACCACAAACATCATAACGTTTCCTCAAAAAATGCCCAATCACATGCGACAAACTCAACAATACGAACAAGATTTCAACATGTTATTAGCATAGCAAACGAATTCACGTGAAAAGTACGTAGTTATTAACATTATAGAATGCACCTCAATGAATTGAAACTTTAACATGTGGGAGGGGAGTGAGCACACGCAAAATATGATTTTCCAAAAACATAAATAACTCGGATACTAAATATCAAAGCATGCATAAAAGTCAATCCTCACGGGCATTACACTCATCAAATGAAAATCACTTGAAACACGGAGGTAACACACATAACATGCGGGCATAAAGAGTACATGTAAATGGAAACTAGGCCGCGCACATGCCATAAATGAAGAACGCTATATAGGAAATAAAAATCGTAATCTCAATGAAAGGATACCGCACATATAAAAGAGGAAAAATGCATTTTCACAGATTATCAAAACTATTTAAACCTTTAAATTACATCTACTTAAGATCACATAGGACTTTAATAGGTTTGTAATGTAGGACAAGTTAGGGTACGAAATGAAAGGGATGTATATACGGATTCAAAGTGTTTGGGGATGAAACTCGGGATAATGGGAAAGATTGGGCAATTTCAAAATTGGACAATGATTTCCAAACAAACATTAAATATAACAATCGAGAGTAATCAAAGCTTATTGAACACTATACACAATATATACAAATTTCTCTTTCTTTTTCTTTTCTTCTTTTTCTTTTGTTTTTCTTTTGTTTTCAAGTTTCTCTTTTTCTTCTATTTTTCACTACACTTTCTTGTTTTCTCACTCTTTTCATGCTCAAATTGCAACCACAATACACAACAATATCATTCAATCCCAAATTACAATCCAAACAAGGGTATGTAAAGTAATATGTATGGTATAAAACTCCAATTTGGAGTTGGTTATGGGATTTTGGGTAATGAAAAGAAAGGCTAGTACTTAGGCTCAAGTGGGTTGACTAGGGAACATATAAAAGGTGAGGTCAAGGTCATATGGGTGATACACAAATATAGCCTATGATCATTTCAAAAGTTTATGCAATTATTGAGTCAAAACAATATATGAAAATCATGCTCAAGTAATACATTTCATATATGAACTCAATTAATGAATGATGAATGAAAAAATAAAGAGATTAACAACGACTGTAACGTTTTCAAAGAGGAAAGAATAGTGTATACACTCACAAATGAAGATAAGTCTCTAATCCCACTCGGTGTAAGTATATACAATATATGACAAAAGATTACCGAGATATAAAAATCTTAAACCAAATCAATATAATAAGAAAAATGCATGTGCTCACGGGATAAAGTTTAATTCATGAAGTTATTCATAATATTAATGATTTGAGGACTAAAGACTAATAACTTCTAAAATCGAGAACATGCATCATTGAATTGTCTAATAGATCAAGCAATTATTAAAATATATCATCGGAAACAAGGGCAAAATGCCCAATAAAGGAGAAAAAAGAAAGAAAATCTTTTTTAAAATTTTCAATTTTTTAACAAAAACATGCTTTGTAGTCAAATTCAAGGACTAAACAGTGAAATGGATAGAATATCCCACACCCATAACTTAAATGTTGCATTGTCCCCAATGCGTCCATTAAAGAACACAACACAAAGATAGGAAAAGAATGATATTACCCAAATTTGGAGCGATCTCCATAAGTACAAGTCCAAATGAATCTGCAAAACAAGTTAGTACAAAGCATAGGAAGAATATGTACCGGTGTATTAAGTTAAAAGAATTTATGTCACAAGTCACAACAATATAGAGGGGATGAAGTGCAAATACTAGATAAATTGATGGTGAACTTTTTAATTTTATAAAATGGAAGGTCACACACATCAAAATCCAATAAACAACCACAAACTACCTTCTCATTGCTCATTTCATAAGTTTCATACAAAACAACTTAATACATTACAACTATAAAAAAGAAAGAAATAAAAATAAAATAAAAATACAACATAATATCCGCCCCAGAAATGCAAAAATGACCCAAAACAACAGTAGCCTAGTGGCCGGAACCACTAGGATTAGAAGGATCCTGAAAATGAGGAGGTAGTGCATCATCGCCTGCATCATCCAGTACGCATGCCTCTGCAGAAAATTGGGTTATATAGTAAGTTGGAATAAAAGAAAAGAAGAAAGAAAAGATCTGCAGAAATAAGGGATCGATCTATCGACCCCTTTGGTCGATCGATCGATCATTGAAATCGTGGAAAAAAATCTGAAGGATAGATCGATCGATCCTTTTAATCGATCGATCAAGCAGGGCAGAACCTCCATTCCTCCTATTTTGGCATGTTTTCTTCTCCGCTAGAATCGCCGTAACTTCTTCATTCGGGATCGGAATCGTGCACCGTTCATGGCCACACGAAGATTGCGAGGAGGGCTACAACTTTCGTGAGATGTCAATCCAGGTGCTCAAACGTGAATTTCTCGGATTGCCCTTGAACGTGCGAATGCGTATGGGTTTTGAGCGGAATGCGTCCGAACTCCATTCTTAGTACCTAAATACCTATAAAAGCTCAATTATACCTCATATAGCATGTTAACAATATAAATCGAGGTTGTTGTAACAACTCGAGGCCTTGGAGATGATGATTTATTTATTTTGGGAGAAATAAATATTATTTCATTGGGAGAATACTCAAATTGGCAATTGAGGTCAAAATTTGGAGTCGTTAGAAAGTGTGTCAAATGGCGATTCTAAGGGTGTAGCTGTGTCCGGAAGGGTCGAAAAAGTCAAAATGACTGTACTTGGGGTCTATTTAGGTTTCAAAATAATTTAGGACCATTTTACTCAAATTAAAGTTACCGGGTCATTTAAAGTGTGTATTATCATTTAAAGATGTGTATCTTGGAAATTAGGGCTTAAAAGCTTATGGGAGAAATAATTCTCCAAAGAGATAAAGAAAAATAGAAAGAAAGAAAGAGAGAAGAAGAAAGAAGAAGAGAAAGAAGGAGAAAAGAGAGAGAAAGTGGATTTTCCGATCAATACGCGATCTCAAGGCGGATTTAGACCCTACGAACCTGTGGCAAGTGATTAAAATTGCTAAATAATTATTGTGTACCATTTATTGCATGATTTATGGATTAAATCTTTGGGTTTTAGGTTTAGATTAACAAAACCTAACTTTTTGGAAAAACCTTAGATTTATAGTGTATAAATGGATTTAAGGTTAGAAATTAGTATATATGTGTTCTAGGATGATTATTGATGATATATATGTGATTGGGTTGAAGAGCAATGGAGAGAAAATGATTAAAATGAATTTTGGGTATTTTAGGCTAAATAAAAAAGTAGCCATTTTCGAGAGTTCTGAAGGGCCGAATCGCTTCGGCCTCCTATCGAATCGATTCGAAAATATGCAGGTGCCCAGGTCTGAGTGACCGAATCGATTCGGACCCCATTCGAATTGATTCGGCCTGAGACAGAGTCCCGAGTCTGATGACCCAAATCGATTCACCTTTCTGGCCGAATCGATTCGCTGGGCCGAATCGATTCGGAATTGGCCCGAATCGATTCAGAAATAGGGGAATTTTGGAGATGTTTTTCTAGGAAGAATTTCATCCCATTTCGTTCGAGGTTATTGATTGGGACCCTCTATAGGAGTTACGTGGAGTATGTTTTGGAGGTTTTTAGAGGGTTTCCCTTATAAGAAATTATTGGAGACTTATTGACCAAATTTGAGGAATACCGATTAGATATTATGGTGTATTCTAAGTGGGCAAGCCCACCTTAATTGGGGAGTCTATTTGGAGATAGTAATTATATTTATATGAAAGAATGAGAATAACTTGGAGATACCGGATCTTAGGATCCAATCCCAAATGGGATAACTTTAAAGGTTCATAAAATGAATTGAACCCTGTTACTGATGGATAATGATAAATGTTAATTGAGGCGCTTTAGGATAAAGAATATCCTTAACTTAAATAGAATTGAGAGACACTTCATAATTAGAAGCGACATGTGAGCTTCAAGCGAGAAATAGTATAGTTTATACTAAGTGGGGAAGATGTGTGAGATATGACGAATAGTATTTCAAGAGAGGGAAATATACTAAACGATGACATTAAATCTATTGCGCCTAAGAGCATATAATGAAAATGAAAATGATGTGGAAGGTATACCTTATATGATGGTATATCTTTATTATGTGGGATTTATGTATACCTTATATGACGGTATATATGCATAAAGTTAGGCATACCCTCTCCTTGCTATCATTGGGAAGTTGCGTGCATTGAGGGTGAGCACCCTGGCTCGATGAGCAGTGTGTAGATATTCCCCAGGTCATAGTCGCCCATGGTGATCATCATATGATATATATATTTATTTTGGGGGTAAGAAGTCATGGGTATGTGTCATTCTCACTTGCTGGTTAGGAACTATGATCGCTTCCCAGACGTTGTGTGCGTGAGTTGATCACGAGGTGGTGTCGTTGAACCCCACCAGGTGGCCCGAGTTTGCTACGAGGTATGGGCAACTGGAAGATGATAGCATGTGAGCCTGCGTCCTCGAGTTATAGCTCGGTTGGATGGTTATTGTTGCTTGTGCTTGTACTTGGGTATCGAGGGCATAATGGACCTCAACGACCTACATTGCCAGGATTAGTGTATCGGGGGGGTTCCTTGTTTGGATTTCTCCTCGGCGAGACATCCCACGCACGAACCGCAGTGTAATGTTGGAAATTAGGGAGAAGTTAGTCCTTAATGCTCATACTTATATATATCACCTATCCCGACAATCGACAGTGACAGGAGTAGTGTAACGGGGGGTTCCTTGTTTGGATTTCGCCTCGGCGAGACGTCCCACGCATGAAACGCCGTGTACTATTGAGAATTGAGAATATTAATTAATTAAAATTGGATAATAATTTGGGTTACATGCATCATGCATTGAGGGCATAATGAGCCTCGAGGATCAATACGGTCAGGAGTAGTGTAACGGGGGGTTCCTTATTTGGATTTCGCCTCGGCGAGACGTCCCACGCACGAAACGCAGTGCCGTGTTGAGAATCGGGAGGAGTTTAGTTCTTAACTCTTGATTCTAATAACTCATATATAAGAATATATATATGTTTACATGCCAAATAAGGGCATCACTAGAATATAAAATTCTAATAATTGAGAATTTTGATGTATTGTGATGATGTGGTTATGAGGATGATTGTACAACTTTATATGTTCAATGAATGAACAAAAATAAAGATAACTATAACATTTAAATTAAAAGTATATGATTTAGATGGAATTCAGATAAGTGTAGAATTGGAGATAGGTTAGATGATTTTAATTAAATATTTCATTTGGGTTTAGTTAGATTCTTTTACCTAATTAGATCTGGGCATATATTTGGAGATCATGTGCATATGATTAGTGCACGCTTTAGTGGAGGGGCGATTTGAATTTTATGGAGAGTTCGATTCCATTAAATCATGTAATAATGCATTTATAATTATTATGCATTTTAATGCACTTGCTATAAAATGTTTTCAACTCGGGCTCTCACCCGTTTATATTTTCTCCTTCATGTATATATATTGTCTTACTTTAGGTGTTCCTCCGTAAGGACGCCATTGATGTTCATCCATCTAGTATTCGTGGAGCTGTGGCAGTAGCGAACTGTTGCAGCACTTTGTTTTAGTCGATTCCTATCTTTGTATATCTAGATTAGGATTCAGTTTGCGTATTGAGTTTATACTCAAGTGTTGTAGATTAACACTTTTATATTTTATTTCTCAGATTATTGTATTGTCTGTTACCCAACAGCATATTCGGGTATTCTATTCGTACATTGTATTGCACTCTTATATATATATGGAGTTTGCACTTATCACTCATCACAGTTAGATGTAGTATTGTAGTTGGTTGGTTTGTTTGCATTATTGGTTTTGTTGCTGTTGTTAAATAAAAGTTTTTAAAATTTTGACAATCCAGTTTTAATGATTTCCGGTAGTTAGCCTTATATTATTTAGTATTGTCAGTTGATGTTGAGACTGTGCCATCAGAGATACCTGATTTAATGTAGTATAGGGCTGGCCACCCGTTATTATTTTTAGCTGGTTGTCACAGATGGTATCAGAGCATCAGGTTCTAGTGTCTTTAGGATCTGTGCGCGTTACTACGATCTTCCGTAAGCGTTCTTGATGTAGAGCCTTATTGATAGGACTGCTGCATTCTTACGTCCATATTTCTTCTGTGATGTGAAAATATTTAAAAGGCATTCTGATACAATTATTCTTGTTTCAGATGCCACCGAAGGGAGGTCGTTCAGTCAGGGAAAACAAAGGGGCTGAAAAAGTGTAACCCCAAATGCCTCAGAGGAACATGACTACAGATGAAGTTGCCAATATTATGGCACAAGCAGTAACTGCTGCCATTTCCACAATTGCGCAGCAACCTGTCGTTCGAGCAGCCCAACCCCATTTACGATTGTCTTTATGGGAGAGAGTGAAGGAAGAGTTTAGTAAGGGCCATCCTCCCGAGTTTGCAGGGGGAGTTGATGCAATGGCTGCAAGTCAATGGAAGAATAGTGTGCAGAGGCGCCTTAGTATGGTTGAGTGTAGTGAGGTGCAGAAACAATTTTTAGCCACCTTTAAGTTATCGGGTGCAGCTCTTCAATGGTGGGAGTCTGTCACCACATCTGAACAGAGAGATACTTTACCTATAACAACATTTTGGGAACTTTTTGATCGAAGGTATTTTCCTTTCCCTACTCGAGACATAAATATTTTTTCGGGTAATAGAACGGTGGCAGAATATGAGGAAGATTTTTCTAGATGGGAAAAGTTAGTACCTGATGAGGTAAATACGGAAGAGAAGCGTATATCGAAGTTTGTTCGAGGTTTAGATTGGAAAATCCGGCAACATTTGTTATAGAGTCCTAAGTTAGTGACTTTTGTCGAGGTAGTAAATGAGGCACTACAATAGTGTCATGAATATCGTCTTCGTTCGCAAGAGAGTAAGAACTTTGGAGATTCGAGTTCATCAAGTAAGTTTGGTGAAGAGAGTGCCAGTAATGCGAGTGGGCAGAAAGGATTTGTGGGTAAGTGTTTCTTTTGTAAAGAAATAGGTCATAAAAAGAGAGAATGTCCTAAAAGAGGTAAAGGACCACGTTTTGATGAAATTTTGGAAGTGCAACCCCTACAACAGATTCGAGGTCATTTTAGACCGGGGGACTATGCTTGGGAGCCCATTGATGAGGAAGGGCAATCGGACTAGAGATAGGTAATGTAAGTTATTTTCCTTTATGAATATGATAATTACTAAAATAAGTTTTGGGAATATCATATGAGAGATATTGATGAGAGGGTAGTGCTATAGCCCTATTATGTATGTAATGACCCTAAGGAGAATTTTGAGCAAGTTAGGCTCTTATGTTATTATCTTTTGAAAGACTAGATAATTTTGTAATGCGCTCAAAAAGAGCTATAAACCTTGTGGTGAATATAAGAATGATTATGGTATGATAAGTAGTAATGATAAAAGCTACTTCTTTTATATAGTCAGGTTAGACTTATATAATTATTGTATTCCAGATATGGATGAGCCTTATAAATGGCAATATATTGAAATGATGTAAGATGTTGTTTTTGATAAAAGTTTAAATTGTGGATTGATGGGACGCAGGAAAGTTTAGCTCATAATTATGCTAATTTTTAAGAGCTACATATTGTTATATATATGATGATTGTTAAGACCTTGTGTTGGACATAAGACATTTTATATGAATATTGTAGTATATAAACTGTTTTCAAAATAAGTTGTTTTCAAAATAATTTTTTTTTTATCGGCCTTTAGTCCATTTCAAAATGATTTTCATAAAATTATTTCTTTCAAGATCTAGTCCGGATTTAACAAACTCTAAATCCCCGACGTCGCTACATAGTAGTGTATTGGGAGGGTTCATTGTTTGGATTTCGCTTTTGCGAGACGTCCCCCGCACGAAAGTGGCGAATGTCAGGAATTGAGAGGAGTTATTTCTTTGGACCATTCAAAATTTTTACACTATTAAAATGTTAGTATTATTTATACCTATGGAATTCTGGAATTTTGGAGACAAATAAAACCTCATTATGATTGGTACGAGCGATAGCTCAAATATAAAGGGTGTATGGGCACCCTAGTTGTGGAAACTAGTTTTATAAAACTCATAATCAACTTAAAATAAAGTAAACTAAAATAAATTCATCGTGGGAAGTTAGAAGTTTGGGGATAGGATTAGTGAGGATGGGTGTAGTAGAACTAGTTGAGCTTTGGAGAATTAGACTTAGCTAAAATTTCGGCCTCCTAACGAATCGATTCAAAAATATACAGGTGCCCAGGTCTGAGTGACCGAATCGATTCGGACCCCAACCAAATCGATTCGGCCTGAGACAGAGTCCCTGGTCTGATGACCCGAATCGATTTGCCTTTCTGGCCGAATCGTTTCGCTGGGCCGAATCGATTCAGAATTGGCCCGAATCGATTCGGAAATAAGGGAATTTTGGAGATGTTTTTCTAGGAAGAATTTCTTCCCATTTCGTTCGAGGTTATCGACTGGGACCCTTTATAGGAGTTATGTGGAGTATGTTTCAGAGGTTTTTAGAGGGTTTCCCTTATAAGAAATTATTGGAGACCTATTGACCAAATTTGAGGAATACCGATTAGATATTATGGTGTATTCTAAGTGGGGAAGCCCACCTTAATTGGGGAGTCTATTTGGAGATAGTAATTATATTTATATGAAAGAATGAGAATAACTTGGAGATACCGGATCTTAGGATCCAATCCCAAATGGGATAACTTTAAAGGTTCATAAAATGAATTGAACCCTGTTACTGATGGAGAATTATAAATATTAATTGAGGTGCTTTAGAATAAAGAATATCCTTAACTTAAACAGAATTGAGAGACAATTCATAATTAGAAGCGGAATGTGAGCTTCAAGCGAGAAATAGTATAGTTTATACTAAGTGGGGAAGATGTGTGAGATATGACGAATAGTATTTCAAGAGAGGAAAATATACTAAACGATGACATTAAATCTATTGCGCCTAAGAGCGTATAATGAAAATGAAAATGATGTGGCAGGTATACCTTATATGATGGTATATCTTTATTATGTGGGATGTATGTATACCTTATATGATGGTATATATGCATAAAGTTAGGCATACCATCTCCTTTCTATCATTAGGAAGTTGCGTGCGTTGAGGGTGAGCACCCTGGATCGATGAGTAGTGTGTAGATATTCCCCAGGTCATAGTCGTCCATGGTGATCATCATATGATATATATATTTATTTTGGGGGTGAGAAGTCGTGGGTATGTGTCGTTCTCACTTGTCGATTAGGAACTATGACCGCTTCCCGGACGTTGTGTGCGTCAGTTGATCACGAGTTGGGTGCCGTTGAACCCCACCTGGTGGCCCCAATTTGCTATGAGGTATGGGCAACTGGAAGATGATAGCATGTGAGCCTGCATCCTTGAGTTATATCTCGGTTGGATGGTTATTATTGCTTGTGCTTGTACTTGGGTATCGAGGGCATAATGGACCTCAACGACCTACATTGCCAGGAATAGTGTATCGGGGGGTTCCTTGTTTGGATTTCGCCTCGGTGAGACATCCCACGCACGAACCGCAGTGTAATGTTGGAAGTTAGGGAGAATTTAGTCCTTAATTCTCATACTTATATATATCACCTATCCCGACAATCGACAGTGTCAGGAGTAGTGTAACGGGGGGTTCCTTGTTTGGATTTCGCCTCGGCGAGACGTCCCAAACATGAAACGCCGTGTACTGTTGAGAATTGGGAATATTAATTAATTAAAATTGGATAATAATTTGGGTTACATGCATCATGCATTGAGGGCATAATGAGCCTCGAGGATCAATACGGTCAGGAGTAGTGTAATGGGGGGGTTCTTTGTTTGGATTTCGCCTCGACGAGATGTCCCACGCACGAAACGCAGTGCCGTGTTGAGAATCGGGAGGAGTTTAGTCCTTAACTCTTGATGTTAATAACTCATATATAATAATATATATGTTTACATGCCAAATAAGGGCATCACTTGAATATAAAATTCTAGTAATTGAGAATGTTAATGTATTGTGATGATGTGGTTATGAGGATGATTGTACAACTTTATATGTTCAATAAATGAACAAAAATAAAGATAACTATAACATTTAAATTAAAAGTATATGATTTAGATGGAATTCAGATAAGTGTAAAATTGGAGATAGGTTAGATGATTTTTTTTAAATATTTCATTTGGGTTTAGTTAGATTCTTTTACCTAATTAGATTTGGGCATATATTTTGAGATCACGTGCATACGATTAGTGAGCGCTTTAGTGTAGGGGCGAGTTGAATTTTATGGAGAGTTCGATTCCATTAAATCATGTAATAATGCATTTATAATTATTATGCATTTTAATGCACTTGCTATAAAATGTTTTCAACCCGGGCTCTGACCCGTTTATATTTTCGCCTCCATCTATACATATTGTATTACTTTAGGTGTTCCTCTGCAAGGACGCCATTGATGTTCATCCATCCAGTATTCGTGGAGCTATGGAAGTAGCGGACTGTTGCGGCACTTTGTTTTAGTCGATTCCTATCTTTGTATATCTAGATTAGGATTCAGTTTGCGTATTGAGTTTATACTCAAGTGTTGTAGATTAACACTTTTATATTTTATTTCTCAGATTATTGTATTTTCTATTACCCGACAGCATATTCGGGTATTCTATTCGTACATTATATTGCACTCTTGTATATATGGAGTTTGCACTTATCATCATCACAGTTAGATGTAGTATTGTAGTTGGTTGGTTGGTTTGCATTATTGGTTTTGTTGTTGTTGTTAAGTAAATGTTTTTAAATTTTTGACAATCAACTTTTAATGATTTCGGGTAGTTAGCCTTATATTATTTAGTATTGTCAGTTGATGTTGAGACTGTGCCATTTGAGATACCTGATTTAATGTAGTATATTGCACTCTTGTATATATATATGTAGAGAGAGAGAGAGAGAGAGAGAGAGAGAGAGAGAGAGAGAGAGAGAGATGCAAAAGCCTTTTGGTCAGTGAGCAAACAATATCGTTTTTCCTATACTCCTCATTTATTTAATTGAACCATGCATTATTGCCCATATATTTATAACACAACCCTTTATTCTTTAATTGAAGTGCGTTAGACATATGGCACCATTTTAAAGCATCAGATATAAACTCCCAACTTACAACACCAACCGTTGGATAGTCTACACAAAAAATCCCTCCTCATATATTATATATATTTACATATATTAGCATAATGCCCATGTCTGAAAGCAAGGAGGAAAATTTTCAAAGTATTGAATCGTGTATAATTGAAGTCAATTTTTTTTTATTATACAAATGTGTAAATAATTTAAAAACTTTGGGGTAAGTTTCCTTCGTTAATAGGATTATTCATCCTATTTAATAAATATAAAATACACCAACAAAAGTAAGTGAAACATGTACAATTACAATGTACATGTGTTCCTTTATCAACATATATAATCGAATCAAATACAAATATTAAGAGTGCATTTTCTTTACTGAGACAATAAAATTGAAAGAAGTTAAATGTACATGTAAAAAATGACTAAATAGAAATTTATTACATAGGGAACCCCATAATTTCAGCACTTGCTCCAAATCTCTAATTTTGTTCACCCATCGTATAACATATATCTCCCAACCAGCCATTTCATACCACCTGAGTAAGATATGTTAGGAATTTTACTTTCACCAGAAGCCAAACTTCAATTATAAAATAATCCAAATAATCCATGAAAATTAGGGACCATGGTCATGATTACATGCATATATTTGTAGAGGACTTTGTTCACACTTTTTTAATTAATAAAGTAATATAATAAGGCACACAATTAAATCATGCTAAGCACAAAAATTAGTGTGAGAAACCAAAATTAAAGAATTTAATATACATATTAGGGAAAGGATAAAAAAGTTGATTATCAATGTTAATAGAGAGATAGGATGGGGGAGGGGGAACCTTCAATTGGTAAGTGGGAAATTTGATTCTATGTCATATTGATTTTTTTACAATTTTAAGAGAAGCCACAATCTAGTCTTCAATTCCAAAAATAAGTTGGATTCCTGCAATATGTTATTAAACTTAGAGGATAGTATATGAATAGTATAAGAGACACTTGAGTTTAATTAAAGGATGGATCAATTGCTAAGTCACATAACCAACCATATGCATGTAGACTCAATTTTATTTGGACTCGATCACTGTAATAAAAAGAATCATGCTTTTTTTTCATATAATCGGTAGTAGTTGATCTGACATAAAAAAATAGATTTAAATCTAATCACCAAATAGATAAATTATAGGATAAAAACCCATTTCAGATTCAAAAGTGTTCTAGTGTATCTTTGGTCAAACATGTCTCCACTTGCCAGATATCACTACACCAAAAAACAGCAATCTAGCATGATTTTAAAGTGTATCAAACCTAATCTGGCATAGTTTAAAATTATATCAGAATCGACAGTGCCAGATTTTCTAGTACGGTTTAAAATTGTACAAGATTTGACAATGTGGCATGCTTTTGGCACAGTTTAAAATCGTGTCATATTTTAATCTGACATGATTTTTAACCGTGCCTGATATTGAATCTTGCACGATATTGGCACGGTTTAAAATTGTGTTAAATTTTCATTTTCTAGTACGCTTTTGACACGGCTATAAACTGTATTTAATTGCATCACAAGCATACTCATATTTGACAATTTGATACGGTTTTAAACTGTGCTAGATTTTTCACTAAATAATATTGTTTTATTATTTGCAAACAAATTAGAAAAATCAACAAATTGCAAATATGTCATAAATAAATATTTATTATTTGTAAAAACATCAAGAAAATCCGTAAATTGTGAATTTGGCACATTGATGTTGATTAAGTAATGTACATATTAAACTTTCAAATATTACAAGTCTTAATAGTTCACAGACAAAACAAAAATTGGGCAGAGTTTCTTTTGTTTTCTGAACATTTTAAAACTTGTTGATATAAAACCTTCTCTAATGTATAAACCGCACGACCATAAAATTTAATAATAATATTACAAAATCACACAAGACCATAAAATTATAAAATAAAATAAAATAGGCATGCGCAGCCGTAGCGCATAAAAAAAATCGAATGTCGACACTAATAAAGAAACAATTTCCCTAGTGTACACCATTTACTTGTTAGTGTGTTCCTCATGGATAAAAGCGAATGTTGAAATGTTATCCTACAAAAAAATAGGATACAGAAGAAAGATGATATTAGTAATCAAATATTATTTAAAAAGTTATATTCAAGTAGAAAATTACTTACATTTGTCGACATATTTAAGCCTAAGTCTATATATTTACAAATTATATTCATCATCTCAAACCGGAAGTCCCGTAACTATGCGATCAGTTCCTACGAGTTACATTGATCTCGTAGGAGGTGTTCGTGCCTTTTTCGGGGTTGTTTAGGGACTGTTTGGGTTTTCTCCTTGAACGACATGTTTTTAAGCCTAAGTCTTAATATTTGCAAAATATCATCACATTCTCAAATCGGGAGTTCCGTGACTACGCGATCAACTACTACGAGTTATATTGGTCCCAAGCGAAGTGATCGTGCCTCTTACGGGGCTGTTTTGTGATTATTTTAGGTTTTTCCCTTTAACGACATGTTTTTAAAACCAAAGTCTGCATATTTGTAAATTATCATCATATTCTCAAAACGGGGGTTCCATGACTACGCTAAAAATTCCTACAAGTCACATTATCCCGTGCAAGGTGTTTGTGCCTCTTACGGTGCCATTTGGGGGTTGTTTTGGGTTTTCACCCTTTAACGACATGTTTTAAGCCTAAATCTATATATTTAAAAATTATCATCATATTCTCAAACTGAGGGCCTCGTGACTATACGGCCATATCCTACGAGTTATATTAGTATCGTACAAGGTCTCTGTGCCTTTTATAAGGTCGTTTGGGGATTGTTGTGGGTTTTTACCCTCTAACGGCATGGTTTTAAGCCTAACTTTAGATATTTCTTAATTATCGTCATATTCTCAAATTGGGAGTCCCGTGGCAATATGATCAGTTCCTATAAGTTGCATTGGTCTCTGCAAGGTGTTCTTGTTGCTTACGGGGCTGTTTTTTGGGTTGATTTGATTTTTTGCCCTTTACCAGCATATTTTTAAGCCTAAATCTAGAAATTTAAAAATTATCGTCATATTCTCAAACGGGGAGTCCTGTAATTATGTAATCATTTCCTATGAGTTACATGGGGCCCATACGAGGTGTACGTTCCTCTTACGGGGCCGTTTGGGAGTTATTTTGGGTTTTTGCACTCTCATGGCATGCTTTAAGACTAAGTCTAGATATTTATAAATTTTTGTCATATTCTCAAACTAAGAGTCTCGTGACTATACGATCACTTCCTAAGCGTTACATTGGTCCCGTGCAAGGTGTTCATGCCTCTTACGGGGCCGTTTGGGGGATGTTTTGATTTTTTGACTTCTAATGACATATTTTTAAGCCCAAGTCTAAATATTTACTAATTATCATCCTATTTTCGTACCACAAGTATGATGACTATGAAGTCAATTTCTACGAGTTAAATTGGTCCCGTGTGAGGGGTTTGTGCCTCTTATGGGACCGTTTAAGAGTTATTTTGAGTTTTTAAACTCTAACGGAAATAAACTCAACAAGTATCTTACATAAGTGTCTTATCACATATTCTCATTACTTGTGATTTATAGTATAGTGTGATTAAATACATGGAAAATCCATTTAAATTTTGTTATATAAAAGCAGACGCATTGTGACATTCTTTGAAACAACATTTCATTGAACATTAAACACAATTTCTCTCAAATAAAACTATATAAGTGCACTTTTAAGAGTGAGACGTACCCACAAGTTAGCCGGACAATAATCATTTCATGTTTCTTCATGAAACATGATTGTTGCTTGAATCCCCTCTACACATATGGAAAAAAAAGAACAAGAACATCCAATTAGACGTGTAAATTCTTATGTAATAACTAATAAGTATTCCTTGTAAATCTTACAAAGACAGTGCAACATTTTAGTTGTCCTTCAAAAGTCCCAAAATGTAGCAATTATATTAAAATTGTTATCACCTCGTCACGTAATATCTTAGGGTAGTTTAAGTTGAATCATAATGTGCTACGTATATAAAATTCACATTGGGAATTCCAAAAATTTTCATGTGTGTGCATGTATATATACATACATACATACGTGTATACTAGTTGTGCCCACGTGCGTTGCACGTGTGACCGTTGCCAGATATTAATCTTCCACTGCAAATCTGTGAAGGACAAAATAATAAAAATACTTGCAATATATTATGTAGAATCTGTTTTGTTCTAATATAACATAAAGTACCTAGTACGAAGCATCAATCATTATCCCAAAAACCAAACCTTCGTTCAACTGTAAACTATACAAGATATTCCTGTGAATACTCTAAATCTATCACAAACGAACTCAAAACTCCCTACTCAAAAGCAGGAAGAAATACACACAAACATGTATGTATATATAATCCGAATAAATATATCACAATGAAATTAGCTTGAAATGATTTATAGGGAAATATCATTAAAAAAACGGAAGTTAAAAAAAGCTTCAACAACAAATTTCAAATCGCAGTTATTGAAAGATGACATTTGATAAAGACAGTGTGTAATCCTAAAAATTGAAAATTTAATGCTTAAATATGTTGCTTTTGACGTTTGTTAGGATTCAAAGGTTCTTCTTCCTCTTCAACTTTATGAGCGACGAACATGGATGACATTATCTGAACAACCTTTGTACAACATTCTTGTTTCGTTACATAATCCAATTGATGGATTTGTATTGCATAGAATAATGATTGGACAATTATGTTTAAGTTTCAATGCGTGTGGTGGCAATACATTCGGCATCAAAGAATTTAAAAATTATTCTTGGTAATAGTTGTGCATGTCATCCCCAGCTTCATCAAAGTTATTTAATGTCTTCAATTCTCCGGGGAACATATCAATCATTATATCATTGAGCGAGTCTATGTGGTCGTTTGTTGTTGCAAGAATTGCTCGATCTGTCAAGAAGTTTGGCGAGTTGGCATTTATATTTAATGATGGAAAGATAATGGCATTTAAAGGTTGTTCGGGGCCCTCATCATGTGTTGATGTTTCCGTCCCATTGCCAATCCTTATAAGAAAATCTCAAAGTGAGGAATTAATACCAAAATGTTTAATTACTTAATCGTCACTATGAAGTTAAACAGGACATTAGTTCTTTTTAGTCATTACATTTACATAATATGATGGATGGATTATCAATATTAACATATCAATACAACAACTTTCAAAGATAAATTACATGAGGTAGAGAAACTGCATTTATGTTCATTGAATATAAATTATAAAATAACAAATAGAATCCATCCGGTTAATAAGTATGGCCAAACCTAAGTTTTCAAGAAATTAAAATAATTTACTCAACAATAGGATGAATTGAAAATAACAATTGTAAATTAATTTTAAAAAATTAAAAAAATATATGGTACCTGAATAAGTACAATGTATTCCATAAGTATCCATAAAGCATGAACTAAATAAGTGACACTCAGTACTAAATATTAAGAGCAGGAAAAAACAAACTGAAATTCTTTGAACACTATGTATCTAAAGGTGCTAAAGATACAGTTTAGAGTGTGTGTTTCAGTTGACAAAGATAATTCAACCAAAGCATGTAATTGCCGCTTCAGTAAGGTAATTTAGACTCTTTTTGCTCAGTTATTTGGTTGTTCTTCGAAGTTATGTTTTTCTTAGTTGGGGAGTTGCAACTTGAACTGACGTAAGACTTAATAAGAAGAATATATGTATGTAAAGAGACAAAATAAATACATTGAACCATACAGTGTGAAAAAATTTCAACACATGGGAATTTCAAAAATAATCTTTTTACTATTTTAAAAAATGGTCCACGCTAGCGGTACGCATAGGGGGGAACCATTTTTTTAGTATCTTGGCACGCGTCAGCGGTAGGTATAGGCGGTATTATAAAACATTTTAAGTAAAATGTACAAAAAAAAAACAGTTTTAAACAATTTTTTAAGTGCCTAAAGATTTTATTTTAAAAAAATTGTTTCAAGTAAAATCCAAGCATGTGAGTGTTTGAGGAAAATTGTTACAAAAATTCTAATAGTTACAAAAATTGTTACAAAAATTCTAATAGTTACAAAAATTGTTGTATAAAAATAAAAAGTCAGTAGTTCTAAAACAGTAACTATTAGAATCTTAATGTTTTTTAAATAAAATCTTTAGGCACTTAAAAAATTGTTTAAAACTGTTTTTTTATAAATTTTATTTAAAAAGTTTTATAATACGCGACCAAAATAAAATTGATACGACATGGCAGACAGACCTCAAAATCTTAATTTTACGTAAAATGAATATGACACATATGAAAGTGACAGGGCACGATACAAAATCCATTTTTTTATGAAATGCGAACACGGACCACTTGTCGTGTTGCATTTTAAGTGGGTTTTATTAGTATTTGGTAAAAAATGAGATTTCGTGTTGTGTCATATTACTTTTATAGGTGAAATAAGATTTTGAGGCGTGTCGTGTCATTTTTATTTTGGTTGGTTTCGTGTTTGGTTAAAAAAATAATATATATTATGACGTGACACTTTTACTTGGGTCGTGTTCTTGTTTTGTAAAAAAATAATGTTTCATGTTGTGTCGTGTCACTTTTCTTAGGATCATGTTCATGTTTTGTTAAAAAAAAATTGTCGTGTTGTGTCGAGTTTCTTTTATTTGAGTCGTGTTCGGTTATAAAAATAACTTTCAATTTAAAAAACAGTTTTTTATTTGTTAATTTTTTTCCCAATTTTATGTAAAAAAACTTTTTTTTTTGAAAAAAAAAAAAAATTTAAATCTATCTTAAAAAAAAATTCTATTAAAGTATCATAACAGTTTTTTAAAATCAAAAAGGGTTTTTAAAACTATCATAACAGTTTTTTTTAATAGTTTATATAAAATACAATTATTTTTTAATTTAAAAAAAATGTTTAAAAACAGTTTAAAATACTGTTTTTTATTGAAAAAAATTAACAAATAAAAAAATATTTGTTTGATCTTTAGAGCAAAGGCAAGTTTGTCTTTTAAAAAGTAATTGGATTGTTTTAAGAATTTTTAGAATCTTTTAGAAATAAATATGAATACAAATATGTCCAACTGGAAAATACATATGAATGCATAAAAAAACAATAATATAATAAAGTGTGAACTTGGTAATTCCTTAACTTAAAAAATATATATAATTTTTCTGAAATTAACATTGAATTTAGAATTATTATAAAACATGAATAGAACAACAATAAAATTGAAAATACAAAATCTCACCACAAAAGAGAGACAACATTCATGAATGAGATAGATGTAATTACAAAAATTATATATTTGCTTTCAAATTAGCAAATGCATACTTTTTATGGCAAATGAAAAAGGAGTAAAAAATTAGAGAGAAAATTATGGGTATTGACCTTATTTTTTGGACAAGAAACAACACCAACGAAGAAACTATGCAATATGAATCTGATGGGAAGATGAAGAAACTATCCAATATGAATATGATGGGCAGCTGACTTTTAATTTTTAGGGTTTCAAGATGAATGTATTTGAAAGTTTTGTTAGATGAATGTATTAGGAGAGGGAATGTATCAAGTTAAGATTCATGGAATGATTTTAATTTAATAAATGTGTGGGTTTCAAGATGAATGTATTTGAAAATTTTGTTAGATGAATGTATTAGGAGAGAGAATGTATCAAGTTAATAAATGTGTGAGACTAATATTAAGGGTATGATAGGAAATGTTAATTTAATGAGGATAGTTTAGTACTTTGAGAGTTGAAGAGGAACTTCCCTCTTTTTAAGTAGTAGAGATATATATATATAATACTTCAAACTCGTGAAATTTATGCTAAATTAATTTCCAATCCAATGGTAGAGTATCCTTGTTTTTTAATATTTTCTGTATGTGTTTTACACATATCCATGCATATGTACCCATGCTTTTTTTATAGAGAATAACTGACACATTTGAGAAGAAAAGTTTCCAAGTGTGGTTAACATTCAAGTAATTCTGGCAGCATCAGGAATTCAATGTTACCATTAGCGCCAAACTCCATCTTAGTCAGTTTAAGAAACATTCACCATTTGCAACCAAAAAGATGGAAGACCTTAGAGAAAGAAAAAGAAAATATTCAGTTGCAGTCTAAAAAAATATGTGACCGATGAAAAAAATAAAATATAAACCTCCGTGTTTTTTCATTGAATGTGTTTGTGTATGGAACCTATAATTTATTCCTATAATTACACATGTATAAACAACATCACTAACCTCTATGAAATCAGAAGATAAATATAATTAAAGACTGAACATTGGAGATCCCGCAATAAGTTCATTTATAGATTCTTCATGTATATCACTGCTTTGTTGTTGTTGTTCACAAGTTACCAATATCACTATGCTATTTTTTCTCCCTCAAATTTCCTTCGTTTTCAAGTCAATCTTCAGCTCAAATCTCAACTTCAAATAATTAAAAAAGGGAATCTCTCCATTTTAGAGTATGTCACTATAGGTTTGATTGAGGTTTTCAACCTCCTATTGCTAAGCCTCAAAATGCCAGACCAAATGCTTATCTTCTTGTATTCGAAGATCGTACTGATTATGATCCTGCTGCATATATGACCACCTCAGTTCAAGATTTTGGTGATGACACAGCCTGGTTTGCTGAGACTGGAGCCACAAACCATGTTGCATCTGGCTTTGAGAACTTGGACACTGTTATTCCTTATTATGGCTCTGAGTCTCTTACTATTGGCAATGGTAAGAAGCTTAAAATTTCACATATTGGTTCAAGTGCTTTGGCCTTTAATAATGATTCTTTAAAGTTAAAATCTACTCTTGGAGTACGAGAAATTAGTAAATGTGTGTAAACTTACTACGACAATAATGTGTTTCTTGAATTTCACTCCATATGTTGCTTTGTTAAGGACAAGAGTATGGGGATAGTTTTACTCAAAGGGAAGATTAAAGATGGCCTCTACATGCTGCAATCATCTTCTGATATGCTACATGGAGTCTAATTGGAGTGCAATTTAGCGACAAGGAAGTGTGAAACTTGTAGTTATTTACCTCATCCTTCACAATCTATTACTAATATAGATTTTTCTTCTGAAAATAATGGTTCTTGTAATCATTCTGTTGTAAAGTAAGAATTGAAATCAGACGTTGATGGTTTGAGTAAATGATGACTATTTCTGATTTTTTCTCATCTCTTAAAGTTTTTCATGTTACTACTAGTGATATTAATTTGTGGAATTTAAGGCTCAGACACCCTTCTCTTAAAGCGTTAGGTCTTATTTTGTCCAAGTTCTCCTAAATATATGCCATTTTGTGAAGCCTGTCAAAGAGGCAAAATTCATGCTTTGCCATTTCCAGTTTCTACTTCTAGAGCAGTCCAACCTTTAGTTTTGATTCACACCGATGTATAGGGTCCCTGAAGATGGGTATAAATATTATATCCGTTTTATTGATGATTACAGTCGATATACTTGGATTTATCCATTGGTTTTAAAATTTCAAGCCTTTTCTTCCTTTCAAAATTTCAAGAATCTTCCTGAAAAATAATTTGATTTACCAATCAAGACTGTCCAATCTGATTGGGGGGTGAATTTAGGTCATTTACTAAGTTTCTATAGGATCAAGGGATTGCTTTTCAACACTCTTGTCCTCATACTCACCAAAAAAATAGTGGGGCTGAGAGGAAGCACCGTCACATTACTGAAACTGGTCTTACTCTTTTGGCACAATCAGGATTGGATTTATCATTTTGGTGGCACTTATTTCATACAGCTGTGTACTTAATTAATAGATTTTCCTACACCTATGCTTCAAAATGTTTCACCTTTTGAAGTATTGTTTGGAAAAGTACTTGATTATTATTAGAGTTTTATTTAGCATTGAGGGTATTTTAGTATTTTCCCTTCTCCTATTATTATTAGGTGGTTGTAGTAGGTTATATATATTCTCTCTTCTTCCTTTTATTGTAAGACATTCTAGTGTATGGCAATATGAAACCCTAGCCCCTCTTTTTCTCTCTTTCCATTTGATTGTAGATCTTTGATATATTATCATGGTATCAGAGCGGGATCAAAGCTTAATCTCATTAACACAGTCCGCGGATCCAACTATGGTCGTTTCGGAGGTACTTTTTCAGAGGTACTTTTTTTCGGAGGTACTTTTTATGTTCGCTAAACTGTTTTGAAGGTAATTATGGTCGTTTTCCACCTGTTTGTTCGATTAATTGTTTAGTTCATTTGATTTGGTTCCATTTGGGTACTATTTGATTGTTTATTTTCGCAATGGCTGGTGAAAGAGATGATTCGCTGCAATCAATTAGTGTCAGATTAGATGGAAAAAATTATACGTATTGGAGTTATGTTATGAAGAATTTTTTGAAAGGGAAGAAGCTTTAGGGTTACATTAATGGCGATTTGAGTAAGCCTAATGATAAGATGAACGTTAAAAAATATGCAGAGTTGTTGGATGTTTGGGAGGCAAACAACTCGAAAATCATCACTTGGATCAACAACTCCGTTGCACCTTCTATAGGTATGCAGTTGGCTAAGTATGATTATGCAAAGGATGTTTGGGATCATTTGGGCAGATTGTATACCCAATCTATTTTCGCAAAAAAGTACCAATTGGAGTGCGATATTCGGGCTCTTGAGAAAAAAAAATTGAGTATTCAGGAGTTTTATTCTGCTATGACGGATCTATAGGATCAGTTGGCTCTCACAGAGTCGGCTGAATTGCGGGCCTTTGCACCATATGTTGCCAATAGGGAGGAATAACGCCTGGTTCAGTTTCTGATGGCATTGCGTGATGATTTTGAGGGTCTTCGTGGGTCGATTCTTCATCGTAGTCCACTTCCAACTGTTGATTCCGTTGTTCACGAGTTGTTAGCCGAGGAGATTCATCTTAAGACTCAGTCAGGGAAGGTAATTTCTTCAGACCCTAATCCATCTGTTTTCGCAGCCTCCTCTCGGCCTCTTTCCAGTGATCAAAACAAGCCTTATTCGAGAGTTGGAAGTGATGAATGTAGCTACTGTAAGGAGAAGGGTCATTGGAAGTCTCAGTGCCCTAAGTTGCGAGCACAACAACAACAACAATCAAATAGTCGACCATCTCAGCAGCAGTTTTCTGGTTGGAAATCCAATAACCAATCTCAGCAGCATTCATATAAGCCTTCACAGCGTAATACTGCAGCAGTTGTACCGCCATCAGACTCATTTGCATTAGGTTCTTCATCATTAACTCCATCCATGTCTTCTCTTGCTGAGCAGTTTCAAAAGTTTCTTGCCACACAGCCTCACGCCATGTCCATCTCTTCACCAGGTATTTGGATTCTAGACTCCGGCGCTTCTAATCACATGTCACCAAATTTGTCCTCTTTTGGTTCTTTTTGTCCCACTTCTTCGTTGCCCGTTATGACTGCTGATAGTACTCCCATGCCCTCAACGGGTGTTGGGACTATTGACTCACCCAACTTATCTCTCTCTAATGTTTACCACATTCCTAAGCTTACAATGAATCTTATCTCTGTTGGTCAACTATGTGATGCCGGTTACTCAGTTTCCTTCTCTTCTACCTTTTGTCATGTGCAGGATCCACAGTCTCAGAAGGTGATTGGGACAGGCCGTAGGCAGGGGGGATTGTACATCATGGAGAAACTTAATGTACCAATGGTTGCAGCTTCCAGTGTTGGACTTGTCATCCTTTCGTTTGAGTTCAGATTCGTCTAGCTTTTATTTATGGCACTCTCGTCTTGGTCATGTCTCAGGCTCACGATTAAAATATTTGGCTTCTACAGGAAAATTAGGAAATTTGCATTGCCATGATATCTCTGATTGTAGCGGTTGTAAACTTGCAAAACTTTCAGCTTTACCGTTTAATAAAAGTATTTCCTCTACTTTTGCACCCTTTGATCTTATTCATTCTGATGTGTGGGGACCGTCTCCTATTATTACAAGAGGAGGGTCTCAATATTATGTCTCCTTTATTGATGATTATACGCGTTACTGTTGGGTTTTTCTCATGAAACGACGTTCAGATTTTTTTGATATTTATAATAAATTTCGTGCCTTTGTCAAAACTGAACATTCTACTATTATAAAATGATTTAGATGCGATTTGGGTGGGGAATATACTTCTCAAAATTTCGGTGAGTTGCTTGATTTAGATGGAACTATTCACCAATCATCTTGTACTGACACTCCTCAGCAAAATGGTGTTGCTGAAAGGAAACATCGGCACATTGTTGAAACTGCTCGCTCTCTTTTATTATCTGCATATGTCCCTAGTGAGTTTTGGGGAGAGGCTGTCCTTACTGCTGTTAATCTAATTAATAAGATTTCGACCTCTCATTGCTCAGGTTTGTCATCTTTTGAAAAGTTGTATGGGTGTGCCCCTGATTATTCTTCCTTAAAGGTGTTTGGTTGTACTTGTTTTGTTCTTTGACCTCGTGTGGAACGTACCAAATTATCTCCAAAGTCAGCTATTTGTGTATTTCTTGGTTATGGTAAGGGTTAAAAGGGATATCGTTGTTATGATCCAGTTACAAAAAAATTATAAGTCTCTCGCCATGTTGTGTTTCTTGAGCATATTCCTTTCTTTTCTATTCCTGATAGCCCTTATGAACTCACTAAATCTAATCTCTTCAATATTGATCCATTCTCTGATAATGATGAGAGTGTGCCATCTGAAGTACCTTGCACCACCGATAGTGTGCCACCCCATGTTGCTCCTGTTCCTATTATTTCTACTGATGCAGGTACTTTGCCATCCGATGTTCCTGATGCTCCCCCTTCTCGTGTGGCCATCCAAGCACCTGCTGAAACGGTGGAACCTCCTTCTCTCTATCCAAAACGTCCACGTAAGTCCACTCAGTCAGCAGATTTTGTTTATTCTTGTTATTCTGATTCTTTTGCTTCATTTTTATCGTCTGTTCACTGCTTCTCTGAGCCTTCGTCTTATAAAGAGGCAGTTCTTGATCCTCTTTGGCAACAGGCTATGGTTGAGGAACTCTCTGCTTTGCATCAGACAGATACTTGGAATTTGGTCCCCTTACCTGCTGGTAAGCGGGTAATTGGATCTCGTTGGGTATATAAAATCAAAACCAGGTCAGATGGGTCAATTGAGCGGTACAAAGCAAGATTGGTTGCTCAGGGTTTTTCTCAGCAATATGGTATGGATTATGACGAAACCTTTGCTCCTGTTGAGAAATTGACTACTATTCGTACTCTTATTGCTGTTGCATCTGTTCGTCAGTGGCATATATCGCAAATGGATGTTAAAAATGCGTTCTTAAATGGTGATCTTCATGAGGAGGTTTATATGACTCATCCTCCGGGTGTTCCACATGGTCCTGGTGAAGTTTGTAGGCTTAAGAAAGCCTTATATGGTCTCAAACAGGCACCACGGGCTCGGTTTGATAAGTTTACTGCCGTGATTACCTCTCTTGGGTTCATTCCAAGTGAGAATGATTCAGCTCTCTTTATCAGGTGCACCTCCGGTGGTCGTATTCTGGTCTCTTTGTATGTTGATGATATGATTATTACTGGGGATGATGTTGGTGGAATTACAACGTTGAAGTCTGAATTATCTCGTTGTTTTGAGATGAAGGATTTGGGGCCCCTACGTTACTTTTTGGGTATTGAGGTTGATCATTCTCCAAAGGGTTATCTTCTCTCACAATCTAAGTATATCGGGAACATTCTTGAGCGTGCTTGCCTCACTGGTACTAAGATTGTTGATACCCCTTTGGAGCTTAATGTTCATCTTTCCCCGTATGATGGTGTTCTTTTGCCTGATCCCACCTTATATCGCACTATTGTGGGCAGCTTGGTTTATGTCACTATTACTCGTCCAGATATAGCTCATGCTGTCCATGTTGTTAGTCAGTTTGTTACTGCTCCTACTACAGTTCATTGGGCAGTTGTTCATCGTATATTGCGATACTTGAGAGGCACTCGATTTCAGAGTCTTTTACTTCCTTCATCTTCTTCTTTGGAGCTGCGTGCATACTCTGATGCTGATTGGGCCGGTGATCCTGCAGATCGCAAATCAGTTACTAGATTTTGTGTGTTTCTGTGTGATTCTCTTGTTTCTTGGAAGAGAAAAAAGCAAGTTGTTGTTTCTGTGTCTTCCACGGAAGCCGAGTACCGTGCTATGGCTTCTACCACTCGCGAAGTTGTTTGGCTATGTCGGTTACTTGCAGATATGGGTGTCTCTCTTTCTCAGCCCACTCCTATGTACTGTGATAATAAGAGTGCCATTCAGATTGCTCACAATTCAGTTTTTCATGAGAGGACTAAGCACATTGAGATTGATTGTCATATTACTCATCATCATCTTACGCATGGCGCCATCACTTTGCCTTTTGTTTCTTCTTCCGTACAGATAGCTGATTTGTTTACGAAGTCTCATCCAGTTCAGCGTTTTCATTTTTTGGTTGGCAAACTCTCAATGCTTCTCGCTGCAGCATCGTGAGTTTGAGGGGGGGGTATTAGAGTTTTATTTAACATTGAGGGTATTTTAGTATTTTTCCTTCTCCTATTATTATTAGGTGGTTGTAGTAGGTTATATATATTCTCTCTTCTTCCTTTTATTGTAAGACATTCTAGTGTATGGCTATATGAAACCCTAACCCCTCTTTTTCTCTCTTTCCATTTGATTGTAGATCTTTGATATATTATCAATTATAAGTTTCTTAAACCTTTCGAATGTTCATGCTTTCCTTGCTTGAGACCTTATTTGTCACACAAGCTAAATGACAGAACTAAGAAGTGCACGTTCATTGGTTACTGTCATTAAGACAAAGCTAAGTTTTGTCTTGTTGGTTCTGGAAAAGTCTATATATCTAGAAATGTGTTATTTCATGAGGATGAATTGCGTGCTACTGTCAGTTAATTAAATTCTTGCTCTACTTCAGTCCAGAAATATGATTCATTTCTACAACTACTTTTATTATGAATCTCGCATGTATTGCATCAAGTTCTCCAGTAATGCCAAATTGTGATGATCCTGCTGAGATTATTGCCACTAAAGTCAATAGTAATATGGAGTCTACTGATCAGTTTGCTATTAGAATTCCTTCTACAACATCATATCTAGCTACTAATCTACCCATAAATCAAAATGGTGTCTCTTGTTCAAATACTACTATGTTACGTGTTGTTCATAATATGAGAACTGGATCTAATAATGGGATTTTAAACCTAAAGCATATACTTCCACTAAACATCATCTTCTCGAATCATTGGTACCACGAGAACTTAGTTCTGTAAAACAGGCTCTTCAAGATCCAAAATGGTTTCAGTCTATGAAGAATGAGTACGATGCACTAATAAGGACTAATACATGGACACTTATTCCTTTTGATCCTAACATGAGTCTTGTTGGAAATAAAAGGATTTTTAGGGTGAAACTTAAAGCAGATGGTAGTCTTGACAAGTGCAAATCCAGAGTGGTAACAAAGGGATTTTCTCAAACACCGGGTATTGACTATGCTGAGACATTTAGTCTTATTGCTAAGGCAGCTACAGTAAGGGTTGTACTAAGTATTGTTGTTACTCATTATTGGGAAGTTCGGCAACTATATGTTAGTAGTTCCTTTCTCAATGGAACTTTGACTGATATTGTTTATATAGCACAACCTGAGGGATTTGTGAATCAAAGTAACAAAGCATTATATGGCCTTAAGAAAGCACCTATAGCTTGGAATAATAAGCTCAAAGTAACATTGCTGAATTGGGTATTTACTGCTACTCGATCTGATACATCACTATTTGTATTTGGTTATGGTTCGAAGATGGTTGTGTTTCTTATATATGTTGATGATATCTTAGTCACAGGTCTAAATCAATCTTTGATTACTCAGCTTATTACTTATTTGAATAAATATTTTTCTCCAAAAGACCTTGGGCTTGTTCACTATTTTTTGGGAGTTGAGATTCATAGGAACAATACTAGAATGTATTTATCTCAAACTAAATACATTACAGATTTATTGGCGAAGTTGCATATTGAGGGTGCCAAACCATGTCCTTGTCTAACTAACTTGTCTTAAAAGTTGTATTTACATGATGGTGAACCATTTATTGATCCTTCATAAACAAAAGCACTCTAGGATCTCTTCAATATCTCATCCTCACTCGTCGTGACGTCTCATTCATCATAAACAAACTAAGTCAGTTTATTCATGCTCCTACTGAGAGTCATTGGACACCTTGCAAATAATTACTAAGGTATTTAAAGGGTATAATCTCAGATGGTTTGGTGCTTAAACCCTCTTATCTTATCAATATTAAAGCTAATTCAAATGTTAATTGGGCTAGTTGCCCTAATGATAAATGATCAACAAGAGGTTATGCTATATTTCTTGGTGAAAATCTGATTTCATGGTCTTCAAAAAAACAATAGGTGGTTTCTCGTTCAAGTACTGAGAGTGAATTCAGAGTTTGGACAACGCTTCAGCAGAGTTAGTTTGGCTGAGTTCCTTGCTTCGAGAACTTCAAGTTCATATTTCTCACTGTCAAATATTATGGGTTGACAATCAAAGTGCTTCAGCTCTAGCAGAAAGTATGGAGATTAATTTACAATTCATGCGAGATTAGATTTTAACAAATAAGCTTGAAGTTCGTTATGTTCCCTCTATTGATCAAACTGCGGATGTATTGACTAAGGCAGTTTCTCATAATCGATTTTTGTATCTAAAGTCCAAGCTTAAGGTTGTTTCCACACCCTTTTGCTTGAGGGGGGATGATAAGGTAAGTTAGTTACTTAACTCTTAGTTTGATAAGAAGTTAGTTTGTTAGACCAAATCTGTTAGTTTACTTTAGCTATTAGTTTGTTAGAACATGTAGTATGTTAGTTTGTTATAGTTGTTGTTTAATATTGTAGCAGTTCCTCTATTATAAATAAGATGCTCATTACAGAAGTTTTTCATTCTTGCGAATTCTTCTGAGAAATATTCATTCAAATCTCTCTAAATAGTAAATGGATTTTGGATCATTTTATTAAGAAACACATCGCCACGTGTTGTATTTGACCAAATTGCACCTATGTGAACCCATATGCGCTGAAATTATGAAGATGTTCACCAATGGTCGAAAAACTCTTATTTTTTACCATCTAAATGGTAAGATTGTGAAGAACCAAATCAGTTGATTAACAATACATATCGTTGGGTCATAATCAGTCGAACCTGATTTGACTGAACCCATGTGAACCCACATGATTCGAATATGGAATCAAATCCAAAATGGTTTGAAATACATAGATCATTGGAAAATAAATCTAAGCACACCAACCCTATCCACGAATAAAGTTGTAAATCAGACATTGTAGATCAAACAAGAATTGTACAGATATGAAAAGATAAAGGAGAATTGAACCATTGAAGAGAAAAGCCATTAAGGCTTCAAGATTCTAGTGTGGTGTATGTTGAGACCACCCTCCAATGGGGATCGTTCAGACCAAACATATCGTGACACGGTCAATGGTCCACTATATAAAATGGGTACTTTTATTTAGACCTCTTTTTTCTGTTAAAAGACCCGACTTTTATTAACCCCACATATGTGAGTTAAAATGAATTCAATACACCCTATCTATTGGTGTGTAGAGAAAAAAAAGGTTTTTACACCAATTCAATTACATTTTGACAAATCTAATTACTGTCTTCAACCATGGAACTGTACGAACACATAGCTCTTCCCATAATGCAAAGTTGTATAGATCTATACAAACATTATGAAGGGAAAAATAAAGTCTTTGGCTCTTCCCATAACGCAAAGTTGTACAAATCTATTTTTTGCCTCTTCCCGTTCGAAGGTTTATATTCCGGATCAAAAGCTAGTTTTTAAAGTCTTCAGTTCTGCATATTTACAGATCTATACAGACATATCTGCTATTTTTTTTCTTTGTTTTGGATTGGGGCTTCTTTTTTTCCTCTGTTTTGGATTGGGAATGTGCTATTTTTTCCCTCTGTTATGTGGGTGTAAGCTTTTGTGTGCTTTTTTTTTCTCTGTTATGTGCGTGTAAGATTTTATGTACATAGTTTATGTTGTAAATAACAGTTTATCTTGTACAGAGTTCTATCCGAGATAGACTCTCAGGTGTAAACTTCCTTGTTGTGCGTGGGTTTAAAAACAGGGATATAATAGTATTTTTAATTTGGTTCACTTCATTAAGTGCAAATAAAATCGAAGGGGGCTATAGACAGGTTATGTGGGTTCATCCAAAAACACCCTATAAAATAAATGACCATCGACCTACAAATCTATGTACATGGAAAATCCATGAATGCCACTAAGATATAAAAACCCTCCAAGTCATATACCACAAAAACCCTAGATTCGTTAACCAATGATATCACCACAGCAGATGAAACCATTAAATCGAACTAGACTAATCCCAAAATTTTATGGGATTAATATCCAAGAAGGGACGATGGAGTGGAACCTAGGGAGAGAAAGATGGATTTAGTAGAGAGAGAACTTATCATAGAGAAGAGCGGGGGAGGAGGGTGTTGGCTCCAAACTGAAAATTAAAATTAGTTCTAGAATTTTTTTAGTAACAATTTTGGCATGATTTTAAACGATGTAAAATTGTATCACGGTTTTAAACCTTGCCAAATTAGTATTTTTGGTGTATTGTATGTAATCAAACAAACACACAAACATTAGTCAATTAAATAGTAATAAATTTTAGCAAGATACCATCAATTACAAAGATGTATATCAAATGACATAAAAAAATCAAAATCAACATACACATTGCTATTAAGAAGCATAATTTTGATGATATATGCATCATAGAGTAATACAAATCTCACAATAACAAATTTATATCATCTCTATAAGTTTATATATAAAAATAGGGAGCTTATCAATTTAATTAATGACAAATAGTAATTCATGTATGCCATTAGGACTCCAATATAAACAATATTTAAAGCTAAACTATAAAGAGTTAAATGTAATGTGGGACTTCATCAAGCACCATGGGCCTCTCATGACGTGCCACATAACGCTGACATGCTCCTAATTGTTACTGAATTCAGTAACAACTTCTGAGTTGAGTACGCTAGCATATTTGGAAAAAAAAATGAAAAACTACATTAAGATAGGAGATCTATATATTTTACCTTGTGTTCCCGAAACGAACTCTATCAGTAATTTTGATTAGTTTTCTTATGGTTGGCTTATGTCATTGAGAACACATAAATTCCAAGTATTTTAGAAAGGGCATTTTTACTAAATTGATTTTCTTTCTGAGGCAAGATGGCAAAAAATTTCAAAACTTTCAAGAATCTTTAAACACGGCCTAAAATTTTTATGTTAGACTAATATCACACGCATTACAGATGCTGATTTATGTCAATAATTCTAAAACTACTTCATACTTTGAAGAATAGTACATGATCATACGCTAAATTCTCTGAGGATGGTCATAACATTAAAGTAGTATTTTGTCTCACATTTTGATTAAAATGATCATGACTTTAGATGATCATCAATAAAATTTATACAACATACGTATTGTTTGATGATCATAAGGCATGAACACATATAAATTATTAAGGCATTAATTTTAGACCCAACCGAACATACTCAGATCTAATATCATATGGAAAAAAGATAGATAATTATTAACAAAATGATTTCACCTAGGTTTCAATAATTCCTTAAAAGGGAAAGAATATGAGATCTTGATAATGCATGTAAGAAACAACAAATGGCATTTCAAAAACCTTATAGTATCGAAATATTACTTATTTTAAGGACTTGAAGGTCCTGTACATTGAAAACAAATGCAAATTTTACAATTCTTTTTAAAATATTTCCAAAAAAATGCAGTATTGAAAACTGTGAGTTCAGTTAATCGCAATTAATGAATTCTAGAAAGAAGTTAGTGAAAGAATAACAAAAATCACACAACACACAAATATACATGGTTTGGCAAAATGTATATGTCTATGAAGATGTCAATGAGTTTTTAATAATGTCTATCAAAGTTAAAAAAAATTACGTCCCCCTTTTCCCTGAGGTGTGGGTTGTATTTATAGTCTTGTAAAACTAAAGCAGTTGAGTCGTTCAAGGAACTCCATTGGCTCATGTGGTGATTCCAGATTATCTCGTTCGAGATTGTAGGTAACCGGTATGAGCTCATTAATTGATAACTAAATCGTATTTATCCACATGATAAATGCTCATGTCGATCCTCTTTTTCAATGGAATGGGATGGACTAGCATGATACTTTACGATGCCTGCTCGGGTAAGCCAGAATTGGGATTAATTATGGTTTAGACCCCCACAATTGACCATAAAATGCATTGCTAAACTCGAGCCAGACTTAGATCACATCATTTCAAGCGTTCGAGGACTATGAAATTGGTTTAATCTTGATGAGGTTTAACAGTCGATCAATTTTATGAATATGTGACAACTTGAAAAGGTACATTGGTCATGAGGAAAGATGAAGCACCAAAAGCCAATTTTGATCTTTATTCCATATGATTGTGGTACACACGCTAAATCAAATCATTACTTTGCTTATTTTCCTTTGCTAAAAAGACCTTAGAGTTTCCTAGTTCGTGTTTATCTACTCTGTAAGTTCTTCTCCTCCTCTTATCGTGTCTTACTCTTCGTAGATTCCTTCTCCTTCATTTCTCATGTTGTCTTCAACTATTATTCTTTATTTCTTTGAAAATGGAAAAAAATTAGAGAATTTTAGGAAGAGTTATTTCATTCCTCTCTGGGTTACAATCGAATGTGCCCTCATGCCTAGAAATGCCATTGCAGTGGAAGGGGACACTAGATTCATACCTTGGTAGTGGTTCAGGGGGGATTGACTTTTCCTCCAAACCCTTTCTTCTTAGAGTTATACGAGTACTTTTGGGTAGTTTAGGGTAGTTCCATCTCAATGTTACCCTAATACATGGCATATTGTTAATGGGATACATAGAATTAATGAGCTTTATGGGACTAACATTGGTATCTTAGAAATCAGATACAACTATACTTGGTCTCACACCAATGATGGCCTCGTATACTTAAAGGCGAGGAAGGCCAACCGAGTCCTCATTGTTAACCTCCTTAATTCCAATAAAGGATATTAGTATTAGGTCTTTATCATTAGAAATCGAAAGCATCCACCTCTCCCCAAGGGCAAAGAATACATTCGGTTCCTGTGTCTAACTTGGGGATGACATAGGTTAATGTTTGCCTCTCATTTATTTGTCTTCTCTTTTTTTGGCATTATGAATTGATTTTGATGATAATGCTTCATGTTATATTTCTCAGTGAATCGCATAAAGATAAAGGAGCACCCAATGAGCCAAATAAACGGTGCTAATTTTTTGAAGGCTTGGAGAGTTAAGTAATATCTTGCTGGTGGTGATCCTCCCCCTCCCTGATCCACCTTATCTCTCTTAGGGAACACTAACACTATCGATTTGTTTACTGATGATCCGGTAGATGACATTCCTGATCTCCCCATTCTATATGAGGAGGATTTTGTTTCCTCATACTTAGAGTCACTTAACATTAACTCCATCCCCGATTATGAAGAAGACTTCATAGCACCCAGGAAGAGAGTGTTTCTTATAAAAGATTATGATGATGTTCCCATCTCCCCCAAGGAAAACTCCTAGAGGAAGACTGAAAGAGAAGGGCCTAAGGTCAATAACAGAAGTTTGGTCATCAAAGAGAAGAGGAAGGGGAAGGCCCATATGTTCCCTTCTCCTTTAAAAAATAACGACATTCTTCCACCCCTTCCTAGGTCCTCACGGACCGTGTCTGTTTCCCAGAATCCTTGCCTATCCCATGATTTGGTGAGGGGGTTGTGCTCACAGCTGATCACGAGAAGTTGAAGCTCCTTGATCCTGAGAATCTTTCAATCCATGCTTACTTAACTCTGCTAATGGTGAGAAATGTTCCTTTCCCTTATTTCTACTTAAACTTTTATTTATTATTGTGACTTTTAGATGAGTTTGTTAAACACTTTCCATGTGTTCTATTTTACAGTTTGTGGCAGAGCTTACCCAACTCTTAGATAGCCACCGAGACCAGTCCAAGATCAATGATGAGCTTAGTCTTTCTCTTCAAAAGTCCTAAGAGGCCATGGTAAATGCCCAGAAGGCCTACGAGTAGGATGAAAAGACCACCAACAATGCGTTCGCTATGCTGAAGACCGAGAATGGTAAGCTGAAGGTTGAGAACACTCAATTGAAAGACAAAAAGATTTGTTGGTAAAGGAATATATTGAGTCGGGCCTTTATTAAATTAAAACATTTTTATCATATGGTTCATTCTTAACATCACTGTCGAACTTTTTAATTACTAACCACCTAAAAGAAATTAAACCGGTGCCAAATTTTATCTTTCTTTAAAACCGAAAAATGAACAAAGCGGAAAACTAACTCAAACATTCACAATATACTAGATTCCAACCTCCACAATATATAAATGAATAAAGTTTTACTGAATAAACCTTTTGCTGAAATTCGAAACCAAATACTTCATAATAACAGAAGAATTGAATGACTAAAAACTGTCAACAGACAACTGTCCATACATGAAAATGTAAAATGAGATCCTACACTAGATCTGAAAGAAAGAGTCGTCTACTTAAATCCTTCCAGGTTCCAAAATGCTACATCTCTGAGTCCCTGGATGGAGTCTTCAAGACTGACGGCCCTATGACTGGACTCCTAAAAGGTTTTGAAAATATTTTGATATCAACAGTTAGTACTGAAAATATTCTGAAAATATTTAGCAAGCGTTTATAATAATAAGATTGTGATATTGATTACACATGTTAGGTTCACGTACACTCTCTTGAGTTTCCTCACCCCTTGAATATTGTGCACGCTTATCGTTCTCTACTTTACCCACCTAGCTGTACTACCCAATATAATTGGACACAAGTAACTATCTGTACTATCGACATCTTTAAGTCCCCATATCGCCCACACAGTACGTTATCCAAATTAACATTTCTCGTATGTTAATTATTTCTCATGTAACATTTCACATATGTTATATTTCAATCTTTATAATTAAGTCTGACTACTTAATTTTCTAACTCAGATATTCACTATCTAACTTTACTCCGCTAATTAAGTCTCTCTACTTAGTTTTCTTTTCAGATATATATCTATATATAACATCTGCCAATCTACTATCACTCATAAGTAGAGTAATCATAAAGTATATATTTCACCCACCATATATACTATAATTGCATACTTTATAATCACATCCACATATCACACATAAGGGATTATTGGCTCAGAATCCTACTTCGATCAACAATAGTGATTTATATATCCTGGCTCGGAATCATACCTGGATCACAAATAGCTATTAATTTTATTGGCTCGGAATCATACCTCGATCACTAATATCCTGGCTCGAAATCATACCTCGATCACCAGTAGTTATTGATTTTATTGGCTCGAAATGATGCCTCGATCACTAATATTAATCATATCTAGATTGGCTCGGAATCATACCTCGATCACCAATACTAGTCATCTATATTGGCTCGGAATCCTACCTCGATCACCAATATTTATTTAGGATACTTTAAGTATTCACACAACCTATGTATTAATATCCGTCGATAGGTATTCACACAACCCGATCATACATGTTAGTATGTCGTATATTTTTCTCGAATACTTATCGTACATATTCATTTACAATTTATCTCACTATCGTATTTATTTGAGTATTCACACAACTCTAAGGGCCCTAGTTACCTATTTATTAATTTTTGTAGTCAAATCAATATTTACCCTACTGGTCTACTTATTAATTCGTGCAAAGTTCCCAGAATTCGTTATCTTCTCTACGTTAAATTACGGCACAATTCATCCCAATTTATTGTCGTTTTAACCCTCTCAATAAGACTAAACCACATACCCAATATAAGCCTACGATAATGTAATTAATCTCTTATTACATCCTAACAGAGTCCCAAAAGTTCCCAAAATGACCGTTTAGAAGAAACTAGGCCTAATCAGGAAATTTTTAAAATTTCTCAGAGGACTGAAGCAGTTCTCCCTCTTAATTGAACCCGTTAACCTATCTGTACTTTGTCTTCTTCGTCCAGTTAATGCTTTTTTCCTCCATTATCAATTTCCAACTCCGATGTTACTTCACACAAATCACAATCAATAGCTCTAAACCATTTCTACATGTATTAGGATGATTTATAGCGTTATAAACATATAAAATCTTCACAGAATTCAACCAAGAACGAATTAAAACCCAAAACTCTTCCCAAAACCTAGTTTTGTGTTCTTTCTAATTATTCATTCAAGAACTCAGATTTAATTTTTGATGATGGGTACTTATCATATGATTTCTACTTACCTATAGATAATAAATCATTCTACATGCAAACCTACCTAATCATGCATCAAAATCCATTCCTTTTCCTCTAAGAATCATAATTAAATCAAGTTTACTATAAAACCCTACTCATGGGTATTATATCTTCAAAAACATTATATATAGACACTTGCCTTAACAGAAGGGGTCTGATTTCCTAGTGTTGATGATGGATCGATGGTTGTCTCTTCAAATCTGTACTCATTGGATGATTGGGATGCAAGATCTAGGTCCAATTCTTCAAGAACACCTTCTAAGCCTTGAAAATGGTCACTCTCTTCTCTCTAATGGCCTCGTTTGAGCTTATGTATTTCCAACCGTAACCCCAATCTCTAATCATTACATATATGACTCTAAATTTCGTAGGCCCCTTCATCTCTATTAGCTAAAAGATCGAAACACCCTCAATAGGTGCCGATTTGGTTCAAAATTGACCCGGGACCCAAACTGTACCCCCGGGTACACTAATCTGACTATTTCGACCCATTAGGAATCATCAGTGACCTCTAAATTATCATTCGAGTCACTTAAAATATATCTCATATCTCGACCTCAAATTAGTCTACACGCGATTTCCGATTGAGATAATTTAAAATACAGACATATTACTCGCTATGCCGTATAACACTAATTATCAATTATTTAATATTCAAACTTAATATATACTATATCATAATATTAATCAGTATCTATCTCTCGATTAATATCTAATAATCACATTTATCATTTATTCACATTAAATTACTTCACTCGTGTAATTTAAATAAAATGCATTTTTCCCAATTACTTCCCGAATTAATTAAATTATAAATACCCAAAAATACGGGGTATTACATACTTTCTCCCTTACAAAGGAATTTCTTCCTCAAAATTAGGACATACCTACGGTGAATAACTCTTAATACTGCTCTCGCATGTCATCCTCCCACTCCCATGTCGACTCATCAGTGGTGTGGTATCCCCACTGAACTCGCACTAGTGGCACCACCTTGGACCGCAGTTTATGCTCACTATAATCTAGAATATCCATGGGTCTCTCCTCATATGAGACGTCTAGTTTTAAGTCAATCTCCTCAATTGGAATGTTTCATAAGTCTCTCTCTCTCCTCCTGTACTTCTGCAGTGAGGATGCATGGAACACGTCCTGTATCTACCGAAGGTGCTCTGGAAGTCCCAGTCTCTATGCTATCGGTCCCATGCTCTTTATAATATGAAATGATCCCACATATATCTGTGTCAACTGCCTTCTCTTCCCAAATCTCATAATATCCTTCATAGGAGATACTCGAACCAACACCTGGTCGCCAATATCTAAATCCACATATCTCCTATCGACGTTGGCATGACTCTTCTGCTTATCGTGAGTTATCCGAATATGCCCTCGAATCAACTCAATCTTAGCAGTAGTCTCCTGAATCATCTCGGGTCCCAACAACTTGATTTCCACCACCTCTAACTAGTAAGCGAGCGAACGAAAAGGCCTCCCATATAATGCCTCAAAACGGTGTCATACCTATAGTAAATTGGTAAGAGTTGTTATACGCAAACTCTACCAATGGGAGGTATCTCTCCCACCCTCCCCCAAAAACTAGGATGCACATCCTTACTATATCCTCAAACATCTGATTTACCCTCTCAGTATGCCCGTCAGTCTGCAGTTGGTACGTCATACTCAACCATAAATCTGTGCCCATGGCCTCCTAAAACCTCAGTCAAAAGTGTGACACAAAAATCTTGTCTCTATCAGGCACAACATTAATCGGGACCTCGTGTATCTTAACAATCTCTTAAATGAATGGTTGTGTGTACTGGATCATCTCGTAATCAGTGCGAACTGGCAAGCAATAAGCCACCTTGGTTAGCCGATCCACTATCACCCATATGGAATCGTGAACCCACTGAGACGTAGGTAGCCCAATGATAAAGTCGATTAAAATGCTCTCCCACTTCCACATGGGAATCTCAAGTGTTTGTAACATCCCCGAAGGCCTCTGATGGTCAACTTTCACAAGCTGACAAGTAACACACTTTGAGACAAGCTCTGTTATGTCTCTCTTCATTCCGTCCCACCAGTACTGTCTCCTCATATCGTGGTACATATTACCCCCACCGGGATGTATCACAAACCTGCAATCGTGAGACTCAATTATAACTTCATGTCTCAAATCCTCATCCTCGAGCACTACCAATCTCCCATTAAAGTGCAGGCCTCCCTCTGAGCTAACTAAGTAAGATTATGCACACTCAGCTAATAACTTCCATACTCTGTCCTGATAGAACTGATCCTCTACCTGATCCTTCACTACACGCATAATGATTTCGGGAGTGTTTGTCATAAGTTCCATGTTCACTCGGGCGACCTCATCCTCCTATTGAATCTCACTCCAGTTTGCTTTCCATAACTCTGATAATTCTCCAGTGGGTCATCGGTTCAACACGTTGTAACCATGTTAGCCTTACCAGGATAATATTGTATATCAAACTGGTAGTCCTTTACGAGTTCTAGCCATCGCCTCTACCTCATGTTCAGATATTTCTATGTGAAGAGATATTGAAGTGACTTATGATCCGTGAATAATGTAAACTTCTCTCCCAATAGATAATTCCTCCATATCCTCAATAAAAAAATGACCACTATAAACTCGAGGTCGTGGGTGGGTAGTTCTTATCGTGGGGCTTTAGCCTCCGAGACGCATAAGCTATCTCCCTCTCCTACTGCCACAACACACCCCTAAGTCCCTACGAGGATGCATCAGTATAGACCTGATACTCCAATCCTCCCCTAGGCAAGGCAAGTACTAGTGCTGATGTCAATCGGTCCTTTAGCTCATCGAAGGTCAATTGACAATGGTGTCTCCACACAAATGATACTCCCTTAAGAGTCAAGTTCTCCAAAGGCCCAACAATCTTTGAGAACCCCTTGATGAAGTGACGGTAATATTTGTCCAACCCCAAGAAGTTGTGAATCTCGGTCGGTGTCGTGGGCTGCCCCCACTCCCTTATTGTCGATACCTTACTCAGATCAACAGCTATGACCCTGTTGGACACAATGTGGCTAAAAAATTATACCTCTCGAAGCCAAAATCCACACTTACCAAATTTAGCGTACATCTAATGGTCCCGTAACGTCTGCAGAACCATACGTAAATGCTCAGCGTGCTCCTCCTCTGTTCTTGAGTAAACCAAGATGTTATCTATGAACATAATCGCAAACTCGTCCAATATCACCCAAAACACCCTTTTCATGAGATCCATGAAACTTTAGCCGCATAGGTGAGCCCAAACGACATCACCCTAAACTCAGACGACTCGTACCGTGACAAGAAAGCGATCTTAGGTACGTCCTCCTATCGGATACGCAACTGGTGATAATCGGACCTTAAATCAATCTTTGAGAAGTAAGAAGCTCCCCTCAACTGATCAAACAAGCCATTGATCCTAGGCAACGAATACATGTTCGGTATCGTCATCTTGTTCAACTCTTGTAATCCACACACGGGAGAAGCAAACCATCCCTCTTCTTCACAAACAACACTGGAGCACCCCAAGGCGATGTACTTCGCCGAATGAAACCCTGGCCCAAGAGATGCTGAATCTGGTCTCTCAACTCCCGCATCTCTAAAGGAGCCATATGTTACGGTGCTTTGGCAATTGGTCATGTCCCCGATGCTAAATTGATGATAACTCTATTTCCTAGCTCGGTGGAAGCCCAAGTATGTCCTGAAATCTGTCCTGAAACTCCCTCACTAATGGAATAAAGTCTAAAGGTACCACTACCTCCTGTGAGGTCTCCTCCTCAATATAGTGTAGGTGAGTGCACGATCCTCCCTCAAGCTGAGGCATCGCCACTAGGAACATCTCTTGCCCTGGGATGGAGAACATTATATTACTCTCATAGCAATCTACCATCCCTCGATAACTCGTCAACCAATCCATGCCTAGAATTATGTCATACACCTCCATGTCTAACATTATGAGGTATTTTTCTAGACTCAGTTTCCCAACCAAAATATTAACTCCTCTACAAATCGAATTTATTAGCGAACCACTACTCATCGGTGATTTGACACACATAAGATGACTGCATGTTATATCTAATAAACCAGCAACTCATGCAAATCTAGTCTTAATAAAAGAATTTGATGATCCGGTATCAAACAGAATCCTACACTCAAGCTTATGAATAGGAAATGTACCCTCTATTGCAGGTGGTGCCTATGGTGCTGGAGGCATCGGTATATCCCGGACATTGTCTACACGCCTATAATGCATCTAACCCTGCCGCTAGTATGGGACCGATGATGGTATTGGAGATTTTGGAGCCTTTCGTCCCTGTTGGGCACACTGCAGCGGTGTACCGTCTCATTATGGATAAGCCCGACTCTTGTGACCCTTCTAGCCACAAGTGAAACACTGAACCTGAAACTGTCTCTATCCCTGGCCCTGACGTTGGCCCGGATAACCTTAGCCTAGCGGGCCTCCCCCTAGTTCCCTTGGCCCCGATGGCCCTGGGGAACCTGCTGATAGGGACTTAGATGGTCCTGTATAAATCCCATGTAGGGTCGGTAACCTCCAGATATGAACCTCTTGGCAAAGTTCCCCTGGCGGGAATCCTTCCCCTACTAACTCATTGTCTGCTGCTAATGGGGTGGTGACCCACTTCCACTGTACTCCCAAGTCTTACCCTGTTGGCTAGGCTCACCTCTCTTGCTCCCCTTTACATGGAAGCGATGATCCTGACAATGAACCAATGCGGCATTGACGACGTCAGTATAAGGCATCAATGCAAGGTTACCAATCAAATGTTGTTTGATCCTCCAGGCCAACCCATCCATAAACTTATATTTATTCCTCTCTTCGTTGCTCACCTCATCTGGCATAAAGTTTTCCAGACTGGTAAACTCCTCCTCATAGTTATCTACTAAACGATCACCCTGCACTACTTCCCCAAAAATCTTCCTCGTCTCTGACTCGACTGCATGCGGGAAGTAATTACGATCAGACCACACCCAAAACTCATAAATCATCATCAAGTCCCTCTCCTTAGAGGTGGTCATCGACTCCCACCACTATAGAGATACTACCGAAAGTCTGAAGGTAGCTAACATCTGTTTCTGGACTTTGCTACACTCAAGCACGCACATAGGGCACTGAATTTTCTTCTTTAATTGGCACGCCACCACTGCATCAGTACAGCCCTGGAACTCAGGCGTGTGACCCTTCTAGAAAGTCTTCCTAACTCACTGCTAAGAAGACGGTCCTATCTTGGCCAGGATCGCTGGCGCCACTGGGTGATGTGCCTGAGGATGAGGGAAGTGAGATGCCATGGCCCTCATAGATGTATATACTACCTGAGACACTATTACTGCCACCTGAGTAGTAGAAATCATCTCTGGTGGTGGTGGTGGTAGTTGTACCTGTTGCTCCTGAGGGTCCTCCCTAACCTCATCTCTAGCAGCTGTCCTATCAGCTCGCTCTCTCCTCGGCGGCATACTAAAATATAATTAAATAATATAAGTACACAGTTTTAAAAAAAAAATCTAATAGAATAAGTATGATATCTTAACAACTCAAAGATAAAACAACTGTCCTAATAATAGGGCTCTATATCAAAATAACGATACGTTGAAACCGTAGTAATCCGTACAGATCCTATGGACACTAGAACCTGATGCTCTGATACCATCTGTGACATCCCACCGAATTAAACATCGGTTTATTAGGCCTTTATTAAATTAAAATAGGTTTCTCATATGGTTCATTCTTAGCTTCACTGTCGAACTTTTTAATTACTAACCACCTTAGTGAAATTATACCGGTGCCAAATTTTATCTTTCTTTAAAATGGATAAATGAACAAAGCGGAAAACTAACTCAAACATTCACAGTATAATAGAGTCCAACCATCACAATATATAAATGAATGAAACTTTGCCGAATAAATTGGTAGCTAAAATTCAAAATCAAATACTCCATAATAACAAAAGAACTGAATGACTAAAAACTATCAACGGACAACATGTCCATACATGGAAATGTAAAATGGCATCCTACACGAGATTTGAAAGAAAGAGTCATCTACTCAAATCCTGTCAGCATCTACAATGCTACAACTTCGAGTCCCTGGAATGGAGTCTACAAGCCTGGCGTCCCTGTAGCTGGACACCTAAAAGGTTCGCGTACACTTTCTTGCGTTTCCTCACCCCTCAACTATTGTTCATGTCTACCATTCTCTACATAGACCCCTAACTGTACTACCTAATCTAAGTAAACACAAGTAACTAATAGGACTATCGACATCTCTAAGTCCCCGTACCGCCCATACAGTGCGTTATTAGAATTAACATTTCTCCTATGTTAATTATTTCTCATGTAACATTTCTCCTATGTTAATTATTTCTCATGTAACATTTCACATGTTATATTTCAATCTTTATAATTAAGTCTCACTACTTAATTTGCTAACTTAGATATTCACTAGCTAACATTACTCCATTAATTAAGTCTCTCTACTTAATTTACTTTTCATATATATATAACATATGCCAGTCTACTATCACTCATCAGTAGAGTAATCATAAAGTTTATATTTCACCCACCATATATACTATAATTGTATACTTTATAATCACATCCCCGTATCACACATAAGGGATTATTGGCTCAAAATCCTACCTCGATCACTAATAGTGATTTATATATCCTGGCTCGGAATCATACCTCAATCACCAGTGGTTATGGATTTTATTGGCTCGAAATGACACCCTGATGACCAATAGTAATCATATCTAGATTGCTCGGAATCATACCTCGATCACCAATACTAGTCATCTATATTGGCTCAGAATCCTACCTCGATCACCAATATTTATTTAGTATACTTTAGGTATTCACATAACCTATGTATTAATATTCGTCGATAGGTATTCACATAACCCAATCATACATGTTAGTACGTAGTATATTTCTATAAAATACTTACTGTACCTATTCCTTTACGATTTATCTCACTATCGTATTTATTTGAGTATTCACACAACTCTAAGGGCCCTAGTTAACCCTTTATTAATTTCAGTAGTCAAATCAATATTTACCCTACTAGTTTATTTATTAATTCATGCCAAGTTCTTGTAATTCGTTATCTTCTCTCCGATAAATTAGGACACCATTCATCCCAATTTATTTTCATCTTAACCTTCTCAATAAGACTAAATCACAAACCCAATATAGGCCTACGATAATGTAATAAATCTTTTATTACATCCTCACAAAGTCCCAAAAGTTCCCACGATGAACATTTAGAACAAACTAATCCCAAATAGGAAATTCTTAAAATTTCTCAGTGGACCGAACCAGTTCACCTTCTGAACTGAATCGGTTTGCCTATCTGTACTTCGTCTTGTTCGTCGAGTTCATCCTTTTTTCCTCCATTATCAATTTCCAACTCCCATGTTACTTCACACAAATCACAACCAATAGTCCTAAACCATTTCTACATGTATTAGGATGAATTCTAATGTTATAAACATATCAAATCTTCACGGAATTAAATCACGAATGAATTAAAACCCAAAACTCTTCCAAAAAACTTGTTTTGTGTTCTTTCTAATAATTCATTCAAAAACTCTGATTTAATTTGTGATGATGGGTCCTTATCATATGATTTCTACTTCTCTACAAATAGTAAATCATTATACATGCAAACCTACCCAAAAATGCATCTAAATCCATTATTTTTCTTCCAAGAATCATGATTAAATCAAGTTTACTATGAAACCCTACTCATGGGTATTATAACTTTAAAAACATTGTATATAAACACTTAACTTAATAGAAGGGGCCTCATTTCATGGTGTTGATTATGGATTGATGGTGGTCTCTTCAAATTTTTACTCCTTAGATGATTATGATGAAATATCTAGGTCCAATTCTTCAAGAACACCTTCTAAGCCTTGAAAATGGTCTATCTCTTCAGTATAATGGCCTCCTTTGAGTTTATGTGTTTCTAACCCTAACCCCAATCTCTAATCATCAGATATAGGACTCTAAATTTCGTAGTCCCTTTAATCTCTATTTGCCAAAAGATCGAAATGCCCTTAATAGGTGCCGATTTGATTTAAAATTGACCCGGGACCCAAATTGTACCCCCGGGTACACTATTAAAACTATTTCGACCCATTCGGAATCATATGTTACCTCTAAATTATCATCCGAGTCACTTAAAATATATTACCTATCTCGACCTCAAATTAGTCTACACACGACTCCCGATTGAGATAATTTAAAATATAGACATATTACTCGCTATGTCGTATAACATTAATCATCAATTATTTACTATTCACACTTAGTAAATATTATATCATAATATTGATCAGTATCTATCTCTCGATTAATATCTAATAATCACGTTTATAATTTATTCTCATTAAATTACTTCACTCGCGTAATTTAAATAAAACTCATTTTTCCCAATTAATTCTTGAATTAATTAAATTATAAATATGCAAAAATACAGGATAATATATATGCATATGCCAAGATATCGTTAGCATACATTCGAAAGTCCATCTTCAAAAAGGGTTGGAATGCACCCCTGGTGAAGATCGAGGTCCCCGTTAACTCTAAGGTCTTCGGTGAGCACCCTCATGGTTCTCCCTTAACTATTTATGAGGAGGCTTACACTAGTGTCACAGTCGACTAGGCTAAGGATGTGGTGACTCAGGGTAAAGCGATCGAGACCAAGGAGCAGGTGAAGAAATAAGGCCTTATAGATTAGGTTTTAATGGTTCATTGTACTTTTTCTTTTCTTGGTTAGACTATAAAGTCTCAGCCCACTTTATTATACATAAATGAAATAAGACTTTTATAATTACTTATGTTATCTTGAATGACTTTGTTTAATCTTTCTCTTTGTGTTTGTTTGTTTTCTATAGCTTGTTGCCGACGATATTCCCTCATTCACTAATAACTCTGATAATTTACTTGTACAAGACGCAAACACTTGGTCTCGCCGACATTTTTGTCCATCCATAAAGCCTTAAATAAAATTACCAAGGCCTATAAGGATCAGTCCACCCTTGTATCTAAGTTAAAGGATATCTAAAGGACTTAAAGGATCTGGTCTCCTCAATGTAAAAAGAGATAAATTATTTGAAGTCCCAACTTACTAAGGTCAAGTATGTAGGGGACGTCAGTGTCCTAATCAAATTCAAGAATGGTTATCTCAAGAAAAAGCTTATTGATTTCTAGGGTAATGTACAAAGGGTCAACGTCACGGTCAAGGCGATTAGCCATGATGTGAAAAAACTTTGATACTTATCCAGAATGGTCCCCTAATTGGTCTGGTAGACTGACTACAATAAGGATTGACAAGATGCCTCAGTAGGAGGCTCAGGACGTTGCTTATAAGCACGGATGGTTGAACACTCAGAAGGTAGTGAAGGAGCCTAGAGACTCTAAATTTTGGAACATGTAAGACTTTTCACACAAAACCGATTATGTATAGCTTCCTGCATTACTACCAATATTTTCATTTTTAGGATCGTAATACATTTTGTTACTTCCAGGATAAATCATAAATTTTAAATTATGAGCTTCACTTAATATTTCATTTCCTAAGGAGGGGCCTAATGGTACAAATAATCGAGTTTCAAATCTCAGTCATCTTTCTGGGCTATAAGACTATTCTTTCTCTTTTTTATTATCTTACAATCTTCGTTGTTGACTTTACAAAAAAACATCATCCAATTGTTGTTTTTAAATTCTTTTCTAGAGAATTAGATATGCACTAATATTTCTAAGAATGATGGGAATTTTCAAAGTTTTTCTTCGTAAATTATACTCTCCTATAGTTGTTATAAACGTAAATACACCATTGAATTTCCCTCTTGACTTCCGACATAAGAAATTGTCTACTACATTGCCTTTCTTTGGGTGGTATTGTAAGGTGAATTTATAATACTCCAAAAATTTCAATCCATCATCATTGTCTAAGATTTAAATCTTTATGGGTGAATATATAATTAAGACTCTTATGATTTGAGAACACTTGAAATTATTTTCCATATAAATGACATCTACAAATTTTCAATGCGACGCTTGTGAATTTTTAATTGATGCGAGACATATTCTTTCACCTTTACTCTTTGCATAAGTACACATCCTAATTATTGTAACAAGGCATCGGTATATACATCGTTATCAATATTATTAGAGGGAAGAGTAAGGACTAGGGTAGTGGTCAATTTTTCTTTTAATGTGTGGAATTATTGTTCACACTATTGTGTCCAAGTAAATCGAACATCCTTTTGGGTCAACATAATTAAATGTAAGATAATTTTTGTAAATCCTTATTAAAAGAGTCGATAATAACCTGCAAGTCCAAGAAAACTCTGAATTTCTTTAACACTTCTGGGTTGGTACCACTCAGTCACTTTTGCGATTTTGTTGGATCTACTTGTATACCTGTCTTGGTACTCACATGCCCTAGAAACTTCACTTCTCTAATGATAAAATAGCATTGTATTTTCTTTGTGTAAACTTGGTGTTATCGTAAAGTTTCTAGTCCTATGCACAAGTGTTCTTCATGATCTTCTTTAGTCTAAGAGTATATAAAAATATCTTCTATAAATTGATCAAAGACAGGTCAAAATACTTGATGCATTAAGTCCATAAAATTTATAGGTGCATTTATTAATCCGAAGGGCATTACCATAAATTCAAAATTACCATACCGAGTTCGAAAAGAAGTTTTGGGTAAGTCTTCCTCCTTAACACGAAGTTGATGATATTCGGATACTAAATCAATTTTTGAAAATATTTTGGATCCTCGCAATTGATCAAATAGATCTCCTACCCTATGAAAATGATGTTTATTCTTTATGGTTACTTGATTTATTTTTTGATAGTCGATGCATATACGAAAAGTTCCATCCTTATTTTTTTAAAACACGACTGGTGCTCCCCAAGGGGACGTACTGAGTCGAATAAAACCTTTCTCCAATAATCCATCAAGTTGAGTTGTAAGATTTCACAATTCTAAGGGTGTCATATGATAAGGAGGTATAGAAATATGAGAGGTATTCGGTAATAATTCTATGGTAAATTATAGTTCTCATTGTGTACTTATACTAGGCAGTTCTTTAGGAAAGAAATCATTATATTTATCCAAAATAGCAAGGGATAATGAAGGTAATTTTTCACGAAGTTGGTAAAACATTGAATTGGATTGATTAATCCCTTCAAAATAAAATGAAGTTTGATGAGGGTTTCTGAACATTATTAACTTCTTATGACAATCAATATGAGAAATGTTTGGTGATAAAACATGAAATCTTATAATCAAGTCGAATTATTTTAGGTCCAACGATGCCAGACCTACTATAAGAATTCTAGTCCCGATTCTCATGGTACACCATTTATGAACTCGGTTTATTTCCGTTGTTTCACGTATTGACATTTATATGGATAATGGATATTCTAAAGGACTAGTTTATCATTTCAATGTAGTTATAAAGTCATATATAATGAGAGAATTCGTTGAGATAAAATCAAATCATATATGAGCCAAAACATTGTAGAAAAATATATTACCTTCCACCACATCGTAGTTGTTTGGATCTTCTCTTGGCATAATGGCAAAGTTACGGCCTCGAGTCTTATTTATCTGTTCATGTCTCTTCCCATGAATTTTTCTGAGATCGATGGTTGTTAGGATTACCAGTTGGTGAAAAAATCGAGGGTTGAATAAAATTGGTTGATTTATTTGGTTTTGGTGGTAAAGAAGGAAAATTCTTAGGATAATATTATTGCAACTTTGGGCATTGGGACCTTATGCGCCCTAATTCATCAGACTCATGGCATTGTATCATGGATCTTCTATGACCATAATTGATTTGCCTAAAAACCCGACCATCCTTTGGTTTTAAATAAGGGTGGTCCCTCTGATTGTGTTGGTTTCTTCCTACATATGAGTTTTGGGGAATTGGGGTTGTGATATGAGTAAATCAACCACACTCTGGATTTTATTTGATGAGGGAGTCTACTTATATCATTCGACTAAAATCATGAAGTTGTGATGGTATAATAAAAGTTTTGACATTGGTTTGTAAACCACGTTAAAAGTTTTTATAGTTTTTTGTGTCTGTGTCCATGTAATCTTAGTCATACCGAGAAAGTTATCTAAACCTAGCCTCATATTATGCTATCGTCATTTGTTGTTATTATAAACCTAAAAATTCCACTTTTGTGTCATCTCTTACTGACTCCAAAAAGTACTTTTTCAACAAAATTTCTTCAAACTGATTCCAAGTTAATCCTTCAATGTTACGGGACAGAATACCAGACTACCACCAAAAATATGTTTATCCTTGAATGAGATAAGTTTCTAACACTACCCTAGATCCGGGTACGATACCTACTCCATTGAGGACTTTAAGTCTTTGGCATACCCATTTTTTAGCCTCACTAGCACTTGGTTTTCCAACAAATACAGGTGGTCTTTATCTAAGAAATTCTATTAGTGCAATCACTCTTCGTATTTCTTTGGTGGTACATTTTGTCACAACCTAGTTAATACAGTTAATTCTTGTAGATAGTGCTTTATACCTTCTCTAGCAGTGGGAGCAATTTGTAAATTTTGAGCATTCTAATGTTCTTCTTGATGTCGGGATCCACTATCATATGCTCGAGTGTTTATCATCCTATCTATAAAGCATACTAAAGATATAAATTGAATTAAATAAAATAAACAACTTTTATATTAGTGTCAGGTACTGTTTTACATTTATGCCTATGTATTCTACAGTCAAAAATTTAGGAAATAAAGAAAGAGTATGTATACGTCCTTCATATTATAACCAACTTATTTCAATCACATACACACAAAAAGAAAAATAACTCGATACCTCGTGTCATTATTTATATACTATCATATTCCCTTCATATGTTATTTTAAACAGGACGGGGCGCGATGCAATTAGTCTCAAATTCAGATTCACCAGATGCGGAATTTATGATAAGGAAGTGGAGGTGAAGTAGTTTAAGGTTGATAATATGGATCCATAGTCTAATGGAGACAATAGTGGAGTGACAATCAGTTATTCCTTTGGAGCCACATCCTATGCCAGATGAATAGCTTGTTGGAGTATTTCTAAGTCCTCAGAATACCTTCGTGCTTATTTTATTGTTTGTTCTTCTCCCATCGGCCAAATAATTAACTAACTATGTTTAATCTGAGAAGTAGAAATGTCCCACTCAGGATCGATACTTCAAATGGTTTTGCACAACTTAGTATATCCTTCCTCCCTAATAGCCTGCTCAAATCGCTCACGAGTCATGCCGCGTCTACCCAAATAATTTCATCCCATTTAAATCATGTCTATAAGACAGAATCAGTTATATAATTTAATAAGGAACTTATGAAACTAAAAGAACTAATGTGTTACCTTAAGTCCTGCATAGGAATAATAAATCAAACACTTGATCTGATACTATATTATCAAACCCGATATTCTATATATGGTGATAATAATAATAATAATAATAATAATAATAATAATAATAATAATAATAAAATAATCACCATAATAAGAATAAAGCTTCAGATGAAAAATGGAACTTTATTAAAATAGGATGCAACTATACCTTATTACATTATTCGGGGTCGCATATAACAGAGGTAAATGGGGAATATTATGGTTACATGCGTTGATAAGTAGTAGTTAATGTATTCTATTTTATGTTATCATCTTTTCTAGTTACCGTCCATACATACATAACTGAAAATGTATTTATTGTTAAAACAGAATAAAATTCCATGGGGGCAAGGGGTATCTCTCCTTTTTCCAGTTCTCATTCCATCTGGAAGGGAAGCAAATAAGCAAAACTTTGCCAAGTAGATAATTCTACTTCTATAATAAGTCCATAATTCAAAGGTTTGATAGAATAATGAAATGAATCATAGCTTATAATAAATCGCAATAACAATAATATAAAGTAATACGAAGTATCAACGATAATGTGAACAATGGCATAATGGAATTTGTTTATATTTGTGAGGACATTATGGTAATTATAACTATATAAGTGTTATTCAGGCATAGAGATAAGGGTTTAGGCTTTTCTATAATAGGATAACCCATAATTATCAGTTATAGATACTTCAAATGCGTACCAATACACTTATATTAACATTCATCCAAAACATTTAGAGAATATTCCATCTAAATTCTTTGGAGATATAATCAATCAAAAACCAACATTGTTAAGTCTAACTCTGAAGAGTGGCATCCATATGGTAAGAAAAAATTACGCACTCAAATCTTGAGTCCTACAGGTGAAATAGCACTCCCATGGGTATAATGATAGCAAATTCCATTAATTATAATATATTCTAGTAGAATTTAATGCAGCCATCTAGTTTTTATGAAGTCATTAGTTTACTAAAATCATAAGTTGCATGAAATCATATGGTTGGGACCTTTTCAGATAAAGATTGAATCAATAGTCAATGAAATTTGTGAACTACATAAAAAATTCATTAATGGGAACAAGAGTTCATGGATTATCACATAGTGATACAAAAAGTTGTAGTAGTTCAAGGTATAAGATCGAAATAATATTGAATATCATTAACCTTGTTTTCAATTTCGAGCTTGATATTGTGTGATCTTATAGTACAAAGGGGTATATATATAATTTATTTAAAAATAGATATTGTATGGGGTTACTTATATAATTATTAATAATTATTTTTAATTATTTTACTTAGTTGCATTCAACTTTGGGATTGGGGAGGAGAGACATATATTTTGTGTCTATAGAAAAGGGCTTGGATTTAAGTTATGAGGGCAATATTCAATAGTTTGAAAATTTAGGGGGTTGTGGACTAATTAAAAGTTTAGTTTTTAACTTTCTAAGTTTTCTCTGGAAAATGCTTTTTGGGTAATCAAACAGGAAAATGTAATATACTATTTTGATCAGAAAAATAAAATAAAAACCTTTGATCTAATTGGAGATGATCCCTCACGCATTGTGTCAAAGATCAAACACACCTGGTTTTGACCTCACTCTCACACATGTACCACACATCATCTTCAAACTTCGATAATTTGACTTTAGGGTTTTGAAAATTTTGATCACTGATTTGTGTTGTTATAATATACCATTTGAGTTTATTCAAATGCTAAACTTAATGATTTTTCATAAGGAATCCAACCATATGACTTTTAGTAGTTGAGGCTAATCATAGCCTTATATTAAGTTTCTATAAAAATGGCCAAAATGTGACTTGAATATTCAAGAATTTCTTGTTAAATTTAAACTAGAGCTTGGTAATGGTAATGTTTATGGGTATGAATGGAAGAAAATTTCTTTCATTTCAAGTCTTAGTTTATATAATATAACGAGAATTTCATCGCTGAAATTTTATGTTCCATAAATAAAACTGTAAGGACATAATTTATAAATGTCTGTTATCAATCGAGTATGCCGTGTAGCGCTACCACCGTCAAATAATTATTCAAGAAATTCAAGCATCAAGACGGATCTGAATATCAAAGTTCTTCATCAAAGAAGCTTCTTCTAGAAGAATTTGGTAAAGATTATGTTTTAATTCCATAATTATTCACTTAGGATATTGGGATATTTTTCAAAAAATATTTTCTAAGTGTTGGAGCGGAGCTTTAAATATTTTTTCGTCGAAATATATTTTTCGAAATTTTTGAGGCGGTGCACTTAAGGAGAAAAAGAAAAAGAAAAATATTAAATTTTATCTAGCTCGTTCGAACAACACCGTATGTCGTTCAAATGAAATCGTATGTCGCGTGAAGTGCAGGTTGTCGTTCAAACGATACTGCATCTCGTTCAAACGATATGCTATCTCGTTTGAGCGACCTGCCACCTTAAGTCTTCCATTTAAAGGACTTTTCAACTCCGTTTTTCAGAAGAAGTGTTTATCATTATCCATTCTGAGAACACTGTGAAATCAATAGAACACTTTTGGCTTCTTCTTGTTTTTAATTCACAAAAATTCCATATACTATGGTGAATTGTTTTGGAACCCAAGAACATACATCTTGTTCAAGTTTTCTCTTGTAGGGAGGGTAACTTACTACTGAAAATAGTTACCACTTAAGGGAGGTACTGGGATGATTGAATGCGTGTCATTAGGGAGTGTTGCGGTATTCTTGGGCTGAAGATAGGATGGCGGTTCTTATAGGTTTGCTGCGCGTGGATCTATTGTCGATGACACCGACCAACACTTGCGAGTATTCGTGTGTCAAAAATCTATTTCCTTATAACCATGTAAGTTGTGATTTACAATTATAATGAAATAAAACGTTTTGCCCTTTGGGGATTTTTTCTGAAATTGGTTTGCTTTGCATGCTTATTGATTTTATGTTATCAAATCACCTAGATGCATGTGTTAGGCTTTAACTAAAATTTGGGTTAATTAAAATTGAATTTATTTTAAGAAGTCACATTATTTCGCTGTAGCGCACTTCTTACAAATTGGTATCTGAGCCTTTTTATTTAAAAGCGAGTGCATACTTTTACAAATTGGTATCAGAGCGGTTTATGCTAATTTATCGCGTTTGATCTTGGTCTTTCAAAAAATTATATTTTTGTTAAAAATATCTTTTGATGATTTTCGATGTCAACTTTTTGAAAAGTCTAATCGGAAAATTCACACAAACTCTTATTTAAATATTCCGTAGAAAACGATTCTGAAAGGTGTTCGGTTTGTGAGGCTGTTGGTCACACGATAGATGAGTGTTCCACAAATATAAGGAAGAAATTGAATAAACTGTCATCTCATATTTCTACCCTTAGTGATAGTGATTAGGAAGAAGAAATTTTTTATGCTTCCAGGCAAGCGCTTCCCATATGTGTGATTAGTGATGATAGTGAGGGTGATGAGAGTGATGATGGAAATATAGATGAGCGCAACTTGCAAACGGCTTTCAATGAAATTTATGCTAAATCATTAAAAATAAAGAAAATTTGAAATTGAACGAGCGTGCCTTAAAAAATGATAATGATGTTTTAGTTGAAGAACTTAGGGCACATGAGAAAGTATTGAAAGAGATTCTAGGATATGTCGAGGGAGAGAGAGATAATATTCGAGGGGTGATGGAGGCTATGTAAAAGGAACTTTTATAGTTTGATCATTCTAGACATTTACTTGAGTTGAGGATAGGTGAGCTTGAGAGAATCAATCAAGGTAAAATTTGATTTGGAGTCTCAATCAGAAAAGTTAGATAAAAGTTTAGGGACTGTCCAAATTAAGGAGGACAGAGGTTGTATAGGATTCGATGAGAGTGTCTCACCCGTTCCCAAAGCCAACCCCACCCATGTGAGAGATCCTCCTAGGATTGTTAAGAGATAGGCACCTAGGGTCGTTAAGAGAGAGACATCGAGGTTTGTCAAGCGAACGTCGCCTACAAACATCGTGCAAGTGGCACCTAGGAATTTGAGGAGTGGACCATCTTTAGGAAACCTTCACTCCCGGTTTACACTTGCACACATTGTGGTAAGCAAGGTCATCTTAGGCGTTTCTATTATAAGTTTTTAAAAGAACCTATGAATTTTAATAGAAAAGTAAATTCGATTCCTCAAAATCCCACACCTCGTTAGACATCGATTTAGGTGAGGAAATCATACTTAGAGGCTAATTATTCACGACTCTCATTTGCTTCCACGTGATTCACCCCATGAGAGATCGTTTGGTTGATTGTGTTAATATTTGTCATATGCTAGTTGTGCCCCTTGATATACTCTTACTAGTGTTATGACTCACTTTGTTATAGTTCACATTGTTTTATGGGTTTAGCTATTGTTTATCACTGTTTTGGATTTATCATCATCTTTTAGTACCCTTTTCTGGAAAAAAAATTTCACTGGCCAACACTGTTTAACACTCTAGGGAATCTGTGAAAATTTACTTTTCTCGTTCAAACGAGATAAATCTTCGTTCGAGCGATTTCTGATCTCGTGAGAAGCCTTCTCGCGAGATGCTTTGTCGTGTGAATGATAGGGGGTCTCATTCGAGCGACCTAGTTGACTTTGACCATTCTGTTTGGAGTACCCTATGTTCTTTGGTTACATTATTTGGTATTGTTGGGTTTCTTTTGACAGTTTATATGTAATCATTCTTAGTATTCATGCTTAATTGCTTATACTGCATTGTTCTTTCAATCACACCTGCTTAGATTATTAATTCATTTGTGTGATTAATTTTTTCTAGCTTAGGATGTTGCTCATGCTAATATTATTCCTATTTCTAGTGTGTACCATTTTTATATTTATAGTTTTTGTTTTTGAAAAATTTGGAAAAATACAAAAACATTTTCATTTTTTTTGAAAAATTGAAAAAGACAAAAAGAGTTTTGTATTTTGTTTTTCACCATATATGAATGGACATTTAGGATGACCAACTCATAATTTCATTTCATTTATCCATGTGACTATTTGATAGTGTTTTGAGACAATATATCATGTCATCCATGTGCTTTACAATGTTTGGAGTCATTGAGATGTTATTAGTTGATACTTCCTACATGTTCGACTCTTTATTTTCTTTGCTGCACACGTGCATGGATGTGTTTTATTGTTGCACTTGTCTATCACATGTTGGTCGAGTGTTTTCATCTCAATCATGTCTTTAAAACAATCCAAGTGCAATAATATGAGAGTAATAAAAGTAGTGCATGTAAAAGCCATTGCTCGTGGGGAATGTTTTCATATTTGAAGAGAATAATGAGTGCACAAGAAAGGACTACGAGAGTGTAAAATTGACTATGCGTGAAATCCACCGTTTGAAAAGATCCCGCATAATAATTAAGGCAATAAAAAGATCAAATATGCCAAAATTTGGGCCAATAGGTTTTCTCTAAGTTTAGAATTTAGAACCTCATTAGAAAAATAAAAATATTATTATTTCTGAGGTAGTTTTGGTTGGATATGTATCAATGGGTTTGAACGTCCTTTGAAAAGTTCTCGAAACGACACTAAATAGTTTTGGACGTTATTGGTGTGAAAATCACCTAGGCATTGATTTGTTGATTTGATTTAGTCGATATCATCTAAATTCAATAATTTTACACCTAAGGATATTTTTTTATGTTCAATCGATAGGAGTACACTTATGCATCGTGAACATATGCTTGATTGAGTTTGATTACCTATTCAATTTGTTCACACCCATTCATTCCATTTCCATGACTTGATTGTTTTAATGTTATTCATGGTGTGATTTTTGTAAATTATTTTTGTTTAAAAATATTGAAAAATCAAAAATAGTTTGTGGAACCTTGAGTATACACTCTACATGTGCGTAGTTTGATCCATGTTTGTTATGTTTATTGTGACACTCCATGTTTTGATTGCTTATTCTTTTCCTTGTCTATTTTGGACAAATAAAAGGGGGAGAATGAATTATGCGGGAGTTTTGTATTATGGGGAAAATTTGATTATTTTGATTGATTTATTTTTACATCATTTCAAACTCGATGCATCACAAAATTATTTGCTTTATCTCTTATGTGTATAGGTACAAAGTTGAAGATTATTGGATTGCACAGCCTGATGAGAAAAGTTTTGAAGTTTTTAAGATTGATGAAGATTTTTGAAGAAAACATTAAACACCTTCATTTCGAGTACCTTATCACTTTTAGGTTCATGGGAGGGTATTATATTTGTATAGGACTTTTGAGTTGATAATTAGAATTTTTTTTATTTTGTACCGGCATAGACATAGGGGGGATTTGTAAGGACATAATTTATAAATGTCCGTTATCAATTGAGTATGTTGTAGAGCACTACAACCGTCGAATAATTATTCAAGATCATTCAATCATCAAGACGAATCCGAATATCAAATTTCTTCATCAAAGAATCTTCTGCTAGACGAATTTGGTAAAGACTTTGTTTTTATTCCATAATTATTCACTTAGGATATTGGGATATTTTTCACAAAAAAAATTCTTAGTGTTGGAGCGGATATTTAAATGTTTTTTCGTCAAAATGTATTTTTCAGAGTTTTTGAGGTGGTGCATTTAAAGAGAAAAAGAAAAAGAAAAATATTGCATTTTGTCCTTCTCGTTCGAACGACACCGTATGCCGTTCAAATGACATCGGATGTCGCGCGAAGTGAAGGTTGTCGTTCAAACGACATTCTATCTCGTTTGAGCGACTTGCCGCCTTAAGTCGTATATTTAAAGGACTCTTCAACTCCGTTTTTAAGAAAAAGTCTTTCTCATTTTTCATTCTAAAGACATTGCAAAATCAACATAACACTTTTGGCTTCTTCTTTGTTTTTAATTCACAAAAATCCCATGTAATGTGGTGAATTGTTTTGGAACCCATGAACATACATCTTGTTCAAGGTTTCTCTTGTAGGGAGGGTAACCTACTGCTGAAAATAAATACCACTTGAGGGAGGTACTGGGTTGATTGAATGCGTGTCATTAGGGAGTGTTGCGTTATTCATGGGTTGATGATAAAACTGCGGTTCTTGTAGGTTCACTACGCGTGGATCTATTATTGATGACACCTACCGACACCTACGGGTATTCGTGTGTCAAAAATATATTTCGTTATAACCGTGTAAGTTATGATTTACAATTATAATGAAATAAAAGGTTTTGCCCTTCGGAGATTTTTACTGAAATTGGTTTGTTTTGCATGCTTATTGATTTTATGTTATCAAATCAACTAGATGCGTGTGTTGGGCTTTAACTAAAATTTGGGTTAATTAAAATTGGATTTATTTTAAGAAGTCTCATTATTCAGCTGTAGCGCACTTTTTACAAATTAGTATCAAAGCTTTTTTATTTAAATCGAGTGCATACATTTATATAAAAAAACACTTTGATTTGGGTCATTCAAGTGTGTTAAAACTCAAATTAACCTATGCACATAGGTTCCTTAGACCCAGAGCTTGCGTTCTCATACTTTGAGACTGGTTCAAAGTTAGAATTACAAATTAATCATTGATGATCAAGCTTTAATGGTGGTTCCTTGTATTCAAGCCCTTCCAATGTCATTCTTACATTAGAACTTCATTATAAAATCAAAAATGTAATCTATGAATGCGGATAAACTTAACCAAATGAAAACAATATCCTTTATAAAATGATAGAAATAGTAAATTAGCTAAACTTTTCTTTGGATTTTTATCGACAAAGAGGTACATTTGTATTACTATAATGTGGGTTTTTATATTGTTTTGTGATTGGGTTGATTACTGTAGGTGGTGGTGGATATCAACCAAGATTTATTTGGTTTTATGTTTAAGTAACATATGAGGGAATGAGGGTACCATGTGAATGCATGTGATACAAGTTGCTTATTGGGATGCCATGTGTCCAAATATGACTAAAGGTGTAAATATAAAGTTGGGGTTGTGGCTTTGGTGTTTGGGTAGTTTATGGGGCCATTTTAAGAATGTTTATACATATTTTTGAGAGTTTAGCGGGTTAATGTATAATTTCTAAAACTTTTGGGGATGGTTTTCTATAATTTCATTAAGTACAAATAATATGGATAAGTTTGGTGATTAATGTTGGATTGTAAGAGTAGTATATAAGCTTAAATAAGGATATTGGATTTTATAAGGGTATTTTAGAAATTTTGAAACTTAAGGGTTACTAGGATAATTATCATGTTTCTTAGGGGTATTTTGAGATATTTAACTCATGGCTTTTATATTTACAGGTCATGGTTTTTATATTCCGGAGGTAAGTTGTTTTATGTAAGGAATATTTTGATTATAAATTTTTTGTGGTATATAAGATAAAAAGAATAGACACACACACACACTCTATAAGGACTCGGTACATACCATTTTTTTATATAAAAAAATATTTTTTATTGAAACTTCATGAATATGATCTCTAAGGTGAGAAGATCATATCCAATTTTTTTCATCAAAAAAATCAATAAAAAAACTGTTGAGATGAGGTGATATGTAAAAAAAGGGTATAAATAGGTATTTTTTACCGTTGAAATTTTGACGATCATCTCACCCACTTTTTGATTGAATTTTTTTATGAAACTTCTTGGATATGATCTCGACAGTGAGAAGATCATATCCATAAAGTTTTATTAAAAATTTCAATCAGTCAAGTGGCTGGCACAGGCCCAATATTTCAACAGTCGAAATGCATATTTACACCATTGTTTTATATATCACCTCATCTCAACAGGTATTTTATTAAATTTTTTGATGAAAAAAATTGGAGATGATATTATCACCATGGAGATCATATCAGTTTCATCACAAAATTCATTGTTTTTACTATTTTAAAAAAATGATATATACCGAGGTCTGCACCATAAGGAGTCCTTACAAGATATATATATATATATATATATATATATATATATATATATATATATATAAAGAGAGAGAGAGAGAGAGAGAGAGAGAGAGAGAGAGAGAGAGAGAGAGGAATGCTCTCCTACATCACACCTAGTTCTAGGCCTTAAGAAATCTTTTTTCTAAATTGTTTATTTTTCTATTGAAATTAGCCTTGCAATCAACATATCTTCAAAAAATTAGGTCAAAATACACTTTCTAGCTATTTTTGAAAAAAATCACAAAATTTTGCTGGCACAAACACTTATTAATAAGTTATTTTCAACAGTTTTTGGTTGAATTTTTAAAAATATTTATATATTGTATTTTGACCTATTTTTTGAACATATGTTGCTTGGAAGGTTAGTTCCATGGGTAAAATAAAAAAATTAAAAAAAAACGTTTTGTAGGTCCTAGAACTAAGTGAGATATATGGGTGATGTAGGAAGCATGAGAGAGGGGGTGAGAGAGAAATAAAGAGAGAGAATTAGGAATGGGTGGCCTTTAGCGGGTGTTTGAACCTGTGTGTGAAAAGAAAGAGAAAATGTTCCTTAACCCATATCTTTCTTAATTGGAAACAAAAAGAGTTCAATATAAAAACAAACATATGGACATTAAATTTTTTTCCTTTATTTCATATCAGATTAGGAAGAACGGACACTTCTCCACAGCTAACGTAATCATGTCGGGCACTCTGTATACTCTGACATGCGCATGACACATCTCGAACACTCCACAAACATGCCACGTGTTGTGTCAGACTTGCTTGTCATTTTGAAGAAGGCGCGTACTTCGCGAACAAGGTTTGGATACTCCGCAAACATGGAGTGGCGGAAGAAAACTAAAAATTCTTGTGTCATATGAAATTAAATCTTTTAGTGGTTCAATAATAATAAGAGAAGTTAAGAAAATGATGTTAGTCTCTCGGTCAGTTTTAATGCATACTTTTGACTTACGGTTAAGAAATATATATGTTGGGAATATAGGACCCCAATTTTAAAATTTTAAAATATAATTTCCTTTTAAATGCGGAATAACGATGGTTCAACACAACAAATTTTAATTTCAGTTAAACCAAGTTAATTCAACCCAAGTCCTAGAAATTTTCTTAACAATAAATATTCGTTTTGCAAATTAGGCCAAACCAAATTTTATCCAATAAAATTAATGCCTTGAATTAAATTAATATTTACCCAAATTACGTTAGCACCAAATCAAATATTCCAATTTTCTCTTTTTACCTAAGTATGCATCTAATGTGATTTTACAAAAGATAAAATAATAAACCACAACATCACGATGTACGAGGAAAAACCCATAACGGGAAAAAACCTCAGACGGCCCTAGCCTTAAGTCCATTAAGTACGAAATTTTATAAGTTCAAGACAAATGACTTACTAAACTCGACTCGACTCCTTTCAAGCTCCTAACATGTCTTTTGTACCAACCTCTGATTAGTTGACTATGACACCCCGCTTAGAATAATAACGGGTGGCCCGCCCTATACTAAAATAATCAGGAATCTCACGTGGATCATTCTCAGCATCTACTGACGATTCTAAAATAAACACGGCTGACAACCCATTACTACAAAAAGAGGGTGTCAAAAAAAATTTAAACCATTTTGTTTACATCTCTAAAACAAACCATGCAACAACTAACCAACAACATAATTTCTAAATATGATAGGAAACACACACATGCTCGAATAATATAGAAGAGACTAATATGGAGTACAACACAATGTACAATATAAAATACCCAAATATACTGATGGGTCATAGATAATACAACAGTCTGAGAAATAAAATATAAAGTGCTACACTTGAACACTTGGGTATAAACCCGATACACAAACTGAATCTTGATCTAGATATACGAAAGATAGGAAATGACTACATCAAAATACCGCAACAGTCCGCTACTACCACAGCTCCACGAATACATCGGATGGATATCCTCAATGGCGTCCTTGCGGAGGGACACCTAAAATAATACAATATATACATAGCAAGAGAAAATATAAACGGGTCAGAGCCCAAGGTGTGCAAAATTTTTTTAGCAAGTGCATTAAAATTCATAATAATTATAAATGCATTATAACATGATTAAAGTGGAGTAGTACTCTCCATAAAGTTTAACTCACCTCTCAACTAAAGCACGCACTAAACGTATGCACATGATCTCCAATAATTGCCCAAATCTATCTAGGGGCAAAGAAATATAAATTACATCCAAAATTTATACTCAATTTAAAATCCATCTAAACCATCTCTCTCAACTTCAAATATTATCCCTCTTAAATATTCATCAACTTTCTAACATATAATTTATACATAAACATTCTCTTTTACTAGAATTTCTCATATTCTAGTTATTGATATATATATATATATATATATATGAGTTATTAGCATCTAAGCGCTAAGGACTAAACTTCTCCCAATTCTCAATACTGCACTGCGTTTCGTGCGTGGGACATCTCGCAAGCTAAATACAAATAAGGAACCCCCCCCCCCTCCCCCCCGATACACTACTCCTGGGCAGTATTGATTATAAAGATTCATTATGCCCTCAATGCAGGGCCCGTATAACCCAAATTCTTTTATACTATGAGTAATTTTAAATTAATTATTCTCAATTCTCAACAGTGCATGACGTTTCATGCGTGGGACGTCTCGCAAGCGAAATCCAAACAAGGAACCCCCTGATACACTACTCCTTGGCACTGTCGATCGTCGAGATACATACTAATATAAATATGAGCACTAAGGACTAACTTCTCCTCACTCCCAATATTACACTGCGTTTCGTGCGTGGGACGTCTCGCAAGCGAAATCCAAACAAGGACCCCCCCCCCCCCCCCCCCGTTACACTACTCCTTAGCAATGTTGGTCATTGAGGTCCATTATGCCCACGATACCCAAAGTACTATATGTACTCATATAATTTGTACTCTTCATTTTCTCATAATTTATTCATCACAATTCAATTCCGGATAAAATCTCCCGGAATGAGATTAAAGCAATCTTCTTATGTCTCTTTACTCTAGAGACAGATATGATATCACGTAATCATATACAATTAATATACTATTCACACAAGTATAATAATAACCATCCCAGCGAGCTATAACTCGAGGATTCAGGTTCTCAATGCTATCATCTACCAGGGAATCACTCACATATCATCTTGGTACCAACGGTCGGAATCTCACACTGCCTTGGCAAAAACTATAACATAACGTACGGGAAGAGGTCATAGTTCCTCCCCGAAAATGAGACGAAACATATCCACCGCGTCTCACACCTCATAAAAATCACCCAATAATAAATGGACGCTATGACTTGGGGACTATACGCGCCCTGCTCCTTAAGCCAGGGGCCTCACCGACATCGTGCAACTTCCATTGATAGCATAGAGGGGGTATGCTTCACATATATATATATATATATATATATATATATATATATATATATATATATATATATATATATATTGACACACATACATCATCACATCATATAAATGTATACCATCACACAAGGTATATATATCACACTATTTACATAGTCATAGTACGCTCTTAGGCGTAAGTGAAATAATCTCATTATTTAGTATATTTTACTCTCGATATAATGGGCGTCAACAATAGCTCACACAGCTTCCCCACTTAGTATACACTATACTAATTCTCACTTAAAATCCAAAAATCACTTCTATTTGTATGAATCATCACTTAATTCTATTTACGCTAAGGATATTCTCTATATCCTAATGCAACTCTATCTGCATTTATCATTTATATGAAACAACTCCCAATTCAATTTACGTTAAGGATATTCCCTATATCCTTCTGCACATCTATCAACATTTATTATTCTCAATCCATAATATGGTTCAATCAATCATATGTAACAACCCAAGACTTTCGAAACAGTAATTATTTTATTTTGGGAGAAATAAATAATATTTTATTGGAGAAATAATTAAATTGGCAATTGAAGTCAAAATTTGGAGTCGTTAAAAAGTATGTCTAATGGTAATTCTGAGGGTACCATCGTTTTCGGAAGGGTCGAGAAAGTCGAAATGACTATACTTGGGGTCTATTTAGGTTCCGAAATAAATTAGGACCGTTAGACTCGAATTAAAGTTACCGAGTCATTTAAAGTGTGTATTGTCATTTAAAGATGTGTATTTTGGGAGAATTGGCTTAAAAGCCTACGGGAGATATTTCTCCAAAAGAAAGAAAGAGAGAAGAAGAAGAAGAAGAAGAAGAAGAAGAAGAAGAAGAAGAAGAAGAAGAAGAAGAAGAAAAGGAAGGAGAAGAGAGAGAGAAAGAGGATTTTCCCGCGGATTCAGACCCTACGAACCCGAGGCAAGTGATTAAACTTGCTAAATAATTGTTGTGTACCATCTATTGCATGATTTGTGGATTGATTTTTGGGATTTAGGTTTAGTTTTACAAAACCTAACTTTTGGGTATAATCTTAGATTTAATAGGTAGATCTTTGATTTGAGGATAGAAACTAGTTTATATGTATTCTAGGATGATTATTGATGTTATATTTGTGATTGGGTTGAAGAGAAATGGAGAGAAAACCATGAATATTATTTTTGGGTATTTTGGATTACTTAAAAAGTAGCCATTTTCGAGGTTCAGCTGGGCCGAATCGATTCGGCCCCTTAGCCGAATCGATTCGGAAATATGCAGGTGCCCAGGTCTGAGTGACCGAATCGATTCGGACTCCAGCCGAATCGATTCGTCCTGAGACAGAATCCCAAGTCTGATGACCTGAATTGATTCGCCTTCTTGGCCGAATCGATTCGGAATAAGCCCGAATCGATTCGGAAATAGGTCTTTTGGAGGGATTGTTTTTCTAAATAGAAATTCATCCCGTTTTGTTTGAAGTTATTGATTGGGGATCTCTATAGGAGATATTTGGAGCATGTTTTGGAGACTTTTAGCGAGTTTCCCCTAAAACAAATTTTGGAGTCATATTGACTAAATTTGAGGAATACCAATTTGAGACTTTGGTATTTTTCTAAGTGGGGAAGCCCACTTTGATTTGAGGTTTGTTTGGTGATGATAACAACTACACGATTTGAAAATGAGGTTGACTTAGAGGTGCCGGATCTTAGGATCCAATCCCAATTGGGATAACTTCAATGGTTCATAAAATAAATTGAACCCTATAATGGATGGAGAATTATGAATGCTATTTGATGTGCATATGGATATAGAAATATCCTTATTAATGATTGATTTGGGAGATATCTCATACAACGAGAAATGCTAATTGAGGTGCATTAGGATATAGAATATCCTTAACTTAAAAGAATTGAAAGACAATTCATACTAGAAGCGACATGAGAGCTTCAAGCGAGAATTAGTATAGCATATACTAAGCGGGATTAATGTGTGAGGTTGGGCGTTTGTATATCTTGAGAAAAATACACTAAACAATGATGTTAATCAAATTTCGCCTAAGGGCGTATTATAAACATGAATATGGTGTTTCAGGTATACCTTATATAATGGTATATCTGTATTATGTGGATGTATGTATACCTTATATGATGGTGTATATACATGTTAAGCATACCCCCTCCTTGCTATCATTGGGAAGTTTTGTGCGTAGAGGGTGAGCATTCTGACTAGAAAAGCAGGATGTGGATATTCCCCAGGTCATGGTCGTCCTTTGTAGTCAACAAATGACATTTATGATATATATTTATTTATTTTGGGGGTGAGAGGGCGGGGGTATGTGTCGCTCTCACTTACCGGTTAGGAACCATGACCGCTTCCCGGGACGTTGTGTGCCTGAGTAGATCACGAGGTGGGTGTCGTTGAACCCCACCAGGTGGCCCCAGTTTGCTACGTATATGGGCTGCTGGAAGATGATAGCATGTGAGCCTGCGTCCTTCGAGTTATAGCTCGGTTGGAAGGTTATTATTGCTTGTGCTTGTACTTTGGGTGTCAAATGCATAATGGACCTCAACGACCTACATTGCCAGGATTAGTGTATCGGGGGGGTTCCTTGTTTGGATTTCGCTTCGGCGAGACGTCCCACGCACGAACCGCAGTGTAATGTTGGAACTTGGGGATAAGTTTAGTCCTTAATGCTCATAATTATATATACATATATATCACCTATCCCGATAATCGACAGTGCCAGGAGTAGTGTAACGGGGGGGTTCCTTGTTTGGATTTCGCTTCGGCGAGACGTCCCACACATGAAACGCCGTGTACTGTTGAGAATTGGGAATATTAATTAATTAAAATTGGACAATAATCATTTGGGTTACGTTCATCTCGCATTGAGGGCATAATGAGCCCCGAGGATCGATACGGTCAAGAGTAGTGTAACGGGGGGGTTCCTTGTTTGGATTTCTCTTCGGCGAGACATCCCACGCATGAAACGCAGTACCGTGTTGAAAATCGGGAGGAGTTTAGTTCTTAACTCTTGATGCTAATAACTCATCTATAATTATTATATATATGGTTTCATGCCTTATATGGGCATCACTAGAATAAATTCTAGTAATTGTGATTGTGGATCTATTGTGATGATATGGACATGATTGGATCATGTAACTTTAAATGTTCAACAAATGAACATTATAAAGATAACGATAACAATTGCATTAAAGATAATGTATATAACTTAAAGTAGAGAATTAAATGTAGAATTGGGATATATTTTAGATGGTTTCACTTAAATACTTTATTTGGGTTTAAGTTAGAATCCTCTTACCTTATTTGAATCGGACATCCTTTGGATACACGTGCATATGCTTAGTGCGCGCTTTAGATGAGAGGTGAGTTGAATTTTGATGGAGTTTTCGATTCCAACTAAATCGTGTAATAATGCATTTATAATTATTATGCATTTTAATACACTTGCTATAAACTGTTTTTCAAACTCGGGTTCTGACCCGTTTATATTTTCCTCCTCCATGTATATATATTGTATTACTTCAAGTGTTCCTCCGCAAGGACGCCTTTGATATTCCTCCATTCAGGATTTGTGGAGCTGTGGTAGTAGCGGACTGTTGCGGCACTTTGCTTTAGTCGATTCCTATCTCTTGTACATCTAGATTAGGATTCAGTTGTTTTGAGTTAGTATTCAAGTGATGTAGATTAACACTTTCATATTTTATTTATCAGATTATTGTATTGCCTGTGCCCGACAGCATATTCGGGTATTTCATTATTGAGATTTTTGTTGTACAATGTATTGTACTCTTTTTATTACTGGAGCATGCACAGTTCACATCATAGTTAGATGTATATTGTTGGTTGTGTGCATTATTGGTTTTGTTGTTGTTGTTAAAAATAAAAGCTTTAAATTTTTTTTTTGGCAATTCGCACTTTATGATTTCGGGTAGTTAGCCTTATATTATAGTGTTTAGTTGTTGATGTTGAGACTGTACCATCTGAGATACCTGATTTATGTAGTATAGGGTCGGCCACCCTTTATTATTTGGAGCGGATTGTCACAGGTGGTATCAGAGCATCAGGTTCCAGTGTCTTTAGGATCTGTGTGCGTTACTACGATCTTCCGTAAGTGTTCTTGATGTAGAGCCTTATTGTTAGGACGATTACATTCATGCGTCCATATCTTTCTGTGATTCGAAAATATTGGAAAGGCGTTCTGATACAAGTTTTCTTATTTCAGATGCCACCGAAGGGAGGTCGTTCAGTCAGGGCAAACAAAGGGCAAACCCAAATGCCTCAAAGGAACATGACTACGGATGATGTTGCCAATATTGTGGAACAAGCGGTCACTGCTGCCGTTTCTACGATGGCTCAGCAATCTGCCGCTCGAGCAGCCCCACCCCATTTAGGATTGTTTTTATGGGAGACAGTGAAAGAAGATTTTAATAAGGAGCATGCTCCCGAGTTTGCAGGGGGAGTTGATGCAATGGCTGCAAGTCAATGGAAAAATATTATGCAGAGGCACCTTCGTATGGTTGAGTGTAGTGAGGTGCAGAAACAATTTTTAGTCACCTTTAGGTTATCGGGTGCAGCTCTTCAATGGTGGGAGTCTGTCACCACATCTGAACAGAGAGATACTCTACCTATAAAAGAATTTTGGGAACTTTTTAATCGAAGGTATTTGTTTTCCCCTACCCAGGATATGGGGATTATTTTTCAAGGAAATAGAACGGTGGCAGAATATGAAGAAGATTTTTCTCTATGGGCGAGATTAGTACCTAATGAGGTAAATACGGAAGATAAACGTATATCGAAGTTTGTTCGAGGTTTAGATTGGAAAATCCAACAACATTTGTTAGAAAGTCCTAAGTTAATGACTTTCGTCGAGGTTGTGAATGCGGCACTATAAAGTGTCATGAACATCGTTTTCGTTCTCAAAAGAGTAAGAACTTTGGAGATTCGAGTTCATCAAGTAACTTTGGCAAAGAGAGTGCCAGTAATGCGAGTGGGCAGAGAGGATTTGTGGGTAAGTTTTTCTTTTGTAAAGAAATAGGTCATAAAAAGATAGATTGTCCTAAAAGAGGTAAAAGACCCCGTTGGATGAAATCTTGGAAGTGCAACCCCTACAGCAGATTCGAGGTCGCTTTATACCGGGGGACTATGTTTGGGAGCCCATTGATAAGGAGGGGCAATCGGACTAGATATGGGTGATGTAAGTTAATTTTCCTTTATAAATAGGATAATTACTAAAATGAGTTTTGGGGATATCGTATGTAAGATATTTGTGAAAGGGTAGAAACATAGCCCTATTATGTATGTAATGACCTTAAAAAGGGAAATTTTGAGCAAGATATGCTCTTATTCTATTATTTTGTAAGAAGGATTGATGATTTTGCAAGGTGCTCATAAAGAGCTTTAAACCTTGTGGTAAATGTAAGAATAGTAAGGGTGATAAGTAGTAATGTTAAAAGCTACTTCTTTTTATATAGTCATGATAGACTATTATGATTGTTGTATTCCAGATATGGATTTGCCTTATAAAAAGGCTATATATTGAAATGATGAATGATGTGTTTGTTGATAAGAGTTTATATGTTGTGGATTGATGGGGCGCAGGTAAAATTTTAGCTCATGAATATGATAATATTTCTGAGCTACATGTTGTATAGATGGTAATCTATAAAGACCTTATGTTGGACATAAGGCATTTTATATTATATTATAATATATAAACCGTTTTCAAAATAAACTCTTTTCAAAATAAAACTTTTATCGGCCTTCGGGCCCTTTCAAACTAAATTTTTCACTAAAATATTTTCAAACTCTAGTCCGGATTTAACAAACTCTCAATCCCCGACATCGCCACACAGTAGTGTATTGGGAGGGTTCCTTATTTGGATTTCGCTTTTGCGAGACGTCCCCCGCACGAAATTGGCAATTGTCAGGAATTGAGAGGACTTATTTCTTTGGACCATTCCAGTTTTTTTTCTATTAAAATTTTAGTATTACTTAATGTTGGAATTGTGGAACTTTCGAGGCAAATAAAGCCTCATTATGACTGCTGTGAGCACAAAGCTCAAATTTTAAGGGTGTATGGGCGCCCTTGTTGTGGAAATTGGTTTTATTTAACTCATAATCAACTTAAAATAAAATAAATTAAATTAATTTGTCGTGGGAAGTTAGAAGTGTGGAGATAGGATTAGTGGTGATGGGTAGATTAGAAATAGTTGAGATTTGGGAGAATTAGGCTTAGCTAAATTTCGAGGATGAAATTTTTGTAAGTGGGGAAGTTTGTAACAACCCAAGACTTTCAAAACAGTAATTATTTTATTTTGGGAGAAATAAATAATATTTTATTGGAGAAATAATTAAATTGGCAATTGAAGTCAAAATTTGGAGTCGTTAAAAAGTATGTCTAATGGAAATTCTGAGGGTACCATCGTTTCCGGAAGGGTCGAGAAAATCGAAATGACTGTACTTGGGGTCTATTTAGGTTCCGAAATAAATTAGGACCGTTTGACTCGAATTAAAGTTACCGAGTCATTTAAAGTGTGTATTATCATTTAAAGATGTGTATTTTGGGAGAATAGGCTTAAAAGCCTACGGGAGATATTTCTCCAAAAGAAAGAAAGAGAGAAGAAGAAGAAGAAGAAGAAGAAGAAGAAGAAGAAGAAGAAGAAGAAGAAGAAGAAGAAAAGGAAGGAGAAGAGAGAGAGAAAGAGGATTTTCCAGCGGATTCAGACCCTACGAACCCGAGGCAAGTGATTAAACTTGCTAAATAATTGTTGTGTACCATCTATTGCATTATTTGTGGATTGATTTTTGGGATTTAGGTTTAGTTTTACAAAACCTAACTTTTGGGTATAATCTTAGATTTAATAGGTGGATATTTAATTTGAGGATAGAAACTAGTTTATATGTATTCTAGGATGATTATTGATGTTATATTCTTGATTGGGTTGAAGAGAAATGGAGAGAAAACCGTGAATATGATTTTTGGGTATTTTGGCTTACTTAAAAAGTAGCCATTTTTGAGGTTCAGCTGGGCCGAATCGATTCGGCCCCTTAGCCGAATCGATTCGGAAATATGCAGGTGCCCAGGTCTGAGTGACCGAATCGATTCGGACTCCAGCCGAATCGATTCGGCCTGAGATAGAATCCCAAGTCTGATGACCCGAATTGATTCGCCTTCTTGGCCGAATCGATTCGGAATAAGCCCGAATCGATTCTGAAACAGGGCTTTTGGAGGGATTGTTTTTCTAAAGAGAAATTCATCCCGTTTTGTTTGAAGTTATCGATTGGGGATCTCTATAGGAGATATTTGGAGCATGTTTTGGAGACTTTTAGCGAGTTTCCCCTAAAACAAATTTTGGAGTCATATTGACTAAATTTGAGGAATACCGATTTGAGACTTTGGTATTTTTCTAAGTGAGGAAGCCCACTTTGATTTGAGGTTTGTTTGGTGATGATAACAACTACACGATTTGAAAATGAGGTTGACTTAGAGGTGCCGGATCTTAGGATCCAATCCCAATTGGGATAACTTCAATGGTTCATAAAATAAATTGAACCCTATAATGGATGGAGAATTATGAATGCTATTTGATGTGCATATGGATACAGAAATATCCTTATTAATGATTGATTTGGGAGATATCTCATACAACGAGAAATGCTAATTGAGGTGCATTAGGATATAGAATATCCTTAACTTAAAAGAATTGAAAGACAATTCATACTAGAAGCGACATGAGAGCTTCAAGCGAGAATTAGTATAGCATATACTAAGCGGGATTAATGTGTGAGGTTGGGCATTTGTATATCTTGAGAAAAATACACTAAACAATGATGTTAATCAAATTTCGCCTAAGGGCGTATTATAAACATGAATATGATGTTTCAGGTATACCTTATATAATGGTATATCTTTATTATGTGGATGTATGTATACCTTATATGATAGTGTACATACATGTTAAGCATACCCCCTCCTCGCTATCATTGGAAAGTTTTGTGCGTAGAGGGTGAGCATTCTGACTAGAAAGCAGGATGTGGATATTCCTCAGGTCATGGTCGTCCTTTGTGGTCAACAAATGACATTTATGATATATATTTATTTATTTTGGGGGTGAGAGGGCGGGGGTATGTGTCGCTCTCACTTACCGGTTAGGAACCATGACCGCTTCCCGGTACGTTGTGTGCGTGAGTAGATCACGAGGTGGGTGTCGTTGAACCCCACCAGGTGGCCCCAGTTTGCTACGTATATGGGCTGCTGGAAGATGATAGCATGTGAGCCTGCGTCCTTCGAGTTATAGCTCGGTTGGATGGTTATTACTGCTTGTGCTTGTACTTTGGGTGTCAAGGGCATAATGGACCTCAACGACCTACATTGCCAGGATTAGTGTATCGGGGGGGTTCCTTGTTTGGATTTCGCTTCGGCGAGACGTCCCACGCACGAACCGCAGTGTAATGTTGGAACTTGGGGATAAGTTTAGTCCTTAATGCTCATAATTATATATACATATATATCACCTATCCCGATAATCGACAGTGCCAGGAGTAGTGTAACGGGGGGTTCCTTGTTTGGATTTCGCTTCGGCGAGACGTCCCACACATGAAACGCCGTGTACTGTTGAGAATTGGGAATATTAATTAATTAAAATTGGACAATAATCATTTGGGTTACGTTCATCTCGCATTGAGGGCATAATGAGCCCCGAGGATCGATACGGTCAGGAGTAGTGTAACGGGGGGGTTCCTTGTTTGGATTTCGCTTCGGCGAGACGTCCCACGCATGAAACGCAGTACCGTGTTGAAAATCGGGAGGAGTTTATTTCTTAACTCTTGATGCTAATAACTCATCTATAATAATTATATATATGGTTTCATGCCTTATATGGGCATCACTAGAATAAATTCTAGTAATTGTGATTGTGGATGTATTGTGATGATGTGGACATGATTGGATCATGTAACTTTATATGTTCAACAAATGAACATTATAAAGATAACGATAACAATTGCATTAAAGATAATGTATATAACTTAAAGTAGAGAATTAAATGTAGAATTGGGAGATAGGTTAGATGGTTTCACTTAAATACTTTATTTGGGTTTAAGTTAGAATCCTCTTACCTTATTTGAATCGGACATCCTTTGGATACACGTGCATACGCTTAGTGCGCGCTTTAGATGAGAGGTGAGTTGAATTTTGATGGAGTGTTCGATTCCAACTAAATCATGTAATAATGCATTTATAATTATTATGCATTTTAATACACTTGCTATAAACTATTTTTCAATCTCGGGTTCTGACCCGTTTATATTTTCCTCCTCCATGTATATATATTGTATTACTTCAGGTGTTCCTCCGCAAGGACGCCTTTGATATTCCTCCATTCAGGATTTGTGGAGCTGTGGCAGTAGCGGACTGTTGCGGCACTTTGCTTTAGTCAATTCCTATCTCTTGTACATCTAGATTAGGATTCAGTTGTTTTGAGTTAGTATTCAAGTGATGTAAATTAACACTTTCATATTTTATTTATCAGATTATTGTATTGTCTGTGCCCGACAGCATATTCGGGTATTTCATTGTTGAGATTTTTGTTGTACAATGTATTGTACTCTTTTTATTACTGGAGCATGCACAATTCACATCATAGTTAGATGTATATTGTTGGTTGTGTGCATTATTGGTTTTGTTGTTGTTGTTAAAAATAAAAGTTTTAAATTTTTTTTTGGCAATTCGCACTTTATGATTTCGGGTAGTTAGCCTTATATTATAGTGTTTAGTTGTTGATGTTGAGACTGTACCATCTGAGTTACCTGATTTATGTAGTATAGGGCTGGCCACCCGTTATTATTTGGAGCGGGTTGTCACAATATGAACCTTTAAATTTATCCCATTTGGGATTTAATCCTAAAATCCATTATAAGTAAGAGGGTCATAACTCTCTCTCTTATATACTCATAATTATCTCCAAGGATAATTCTTAATGATAGTGGGCTTCCCCACTTTGTCGATACGATAATCTCTATTCGGTATTCTCTCGAATTAAATCAATATGACTCCAATAATTTCTCATAAGGGAAACTCCCTAAAAGTCTCCAAAACGCATTTATAATATCTTATGTGAAGGTTCCAAATCGATAAACGTAAACGAAACGGAGCGAAACTCACTCTAGAAAAATCTCGCCAAACAGTCTCATTTCTGAATCGATTCGGCCCTAGAGAATCGATTCGGCCCTAAAGACTTGTAAGTCTACTTCCTACCGAATCGATTCAGAAGGGGGGAATCGATTCGGTTTGGTCAGTAAGCTACGAAATGGGTTAATTTCTTCAAAATCAAAATTCCCAAAAACCATTTTAATCATCTTATAACCCTTCCTCATCAATCCAAACATATATATAACATCAAAATTCATTGTATAACTCATCCCAACTATTTCATAACCTCTAATCCATATATACACATCAAATCTAAGATTTTACCCAAAATCTAGGTTTTAGCATATTATCTCAAAATTCACAATTTATATCCACAAATCATGAAATAAATTATACACAACAATTATTTATCAAGTTTAATCACTTTCCACAAATTCCTAAAGTTTCATTCATCCTCGAAATCGGGATTGGCCGAAAAAATCCACTTTTCTCTCTTTCTCCTCTTCTTTTCTTCTTTGCTTTCTTTATCTCTTTCTTTCTCTTTCTCTCTAAGGAGATCTGTTTCTCCCGTAGGATTTTAAGCCGTGTCTCCCAAAATACACAACTTTAGATGATAATACACACTTTAAATGACTCAGTAACTTTAATTCGAGCCAAACGAAAATATTTTGGAACCCAAATAGACCCCAAGTACAGTCATTTCGACTTTCTCGACCCTTTCGGAAGCAATGGCACACTCAGAATCGTCATCCGAATCACTCTCTAACATCTTCAAATTTTGACTCAAATGCCAATTTAATTATTCTCCAATTAAATTAATATTTATTTCTCCCATAAATAAATAAATTATTGTCCCAAAAATCTCAGGGTATTACAGACTTCCCCACTTACAAGAATTTCACCCTTGAAATTAAGCTAAGCCTAATACTCCAAAGCTCAACTAGTTCTTACTACACTTATCCTCACTAACACTATACCCAATCCTCTAAATTCTCACGACGCATTATTTTAGTTTTATGTAACCAATTATAACTACTAGGGCGCCCATACACCATTTATTCGAGCTTTACTCGTATAAACATAATTAGGCTTCACTTGCCTTCATTAGTACAATAACTGGAAATATATTAAATTATACTAACATACTAATAATATAACAATTTTTAAAGGTCTAAGGATTTAACTCCTCACAATTCCTGACATTCGCTACTTTCATGCGGGGGAGGTCTCGCAAGTGAAATTCAAACAAGGAACCCTCCCAATACACTAATGTGTAGCGACGTCTGGGATTGAGAGTTTGTTAGATCGGGACTAGAGCTTAAACAATATTTTTGTGAAAAATCATTTTTGATATGGCCCAAAGGCCTATTAAAAGTTTCATTTTGAAAACAGTTTATTTTAAAACAGTTTATGTCTTTCGACATTTAAATAAAATACCTTATGCTCAAGACACAAGGTTTTAACAATTCTCATACTCATAATAATATATAGCTCTCAAAATTAGCATAACTATGAGCTAAATCTCTCACTCAACAATAATCTATTAAATTTCGAATCATTTCAATCAAAATCTCTTACATCATATTAATCTATTGCCATTTGCAAGGCTCTTCCGTAACTGGAATACAATAATTATATAAGTTTAACACGACTATAAAAAAAATATAAGTAGCTTTATCATTACTACTCAACACATTACAACAGTTCTTGCATTAACAACAAAATTATAGCTCTCTATGAGCACATTCCAAGATAATCTATTCTCTCAAAAGATACTAACATAGGATCCTCACTTCCTCAACTTTCCCTTTCAGGTCATTCCATACATAATAGGGTTATAGCACTACCCTCTCATAGCTATATCACATACAATACTTCCAAGACTTCATATTTTATAATCATGTTCACAAAGGAAAATAACTTACATCATACCTCTCTAGTCCGATTTCATCTCCTCATCATTGGGTTCCCACACAAAGTCCCCTGGACTAAAATGACCTCGAATCTGCTGTAAGGGTTGTACCTCCAAAACTTCCTCAAAACATGGTCCTTTACCTATTTTTTGGTCAATCTCTCTTTCTATGACCTATTTATTTACAAAATAAACATCTACCCGCAAATACTCTTTGCCCACCTTGAGGAACATAACGCTGTTGCGACCCTCGAAAATCTTGACTATGCCCTCTGGCATTGCTGACTTTCTCATCGCCAGACCTACTCGATGAACACGAATCTCGAAAGTTCTTACCACCTTGTGAACGAAGACGATATTCATGACACTGCAACAGTGTCGCATTCACTACCTTGGCGAAATTCACTAACACTGGGTTCCTAACAAATGCTGGCGAATTCTCCAATCTAAACCTCGCATGAACTTAGATATATGCTTCTCTTTCGTATTTACCTCATTAGGTACTAAATTCACCATTCGAGTAAATTCTTCCACATACTTGACCACTGTTCTATTAGCTTGAAACACATCCATCAATTTCCTCCTCATTTCCTTCTAAATCGCGAAAGGAAAATACCTTCGATCAAAAAGTTCCCAAAAATCTGTTATGGGCAATTTATCTCTCTATTCAGATGTGGTGACAGACTCCCACCAATGGAGAGATTCTCCCTTCAACTTAAAGGTGGCTATAAATTATTTGTGCACCTCACTACATTCAACCATACAAAGGTGCCTTGCATACTATTCTTCCATCGACTTGCAGCCATGGCATCAACTCCCCCTGAAAACTCTGGAGGATGCCCCTTACTAAAATCTTCTCGCACTATTTCCCATAAAGACGGTCATGAATGAGTTTGGGTTGCTTGAACTGTAGGTTGATATGACATTGCAAAAATGGCAGCAGTTACTGCTTGTGCCACAATACTGGCAACTTCATCTATAGTCATCGTCCTTTGAGGCAATTGGGGTTCCACAATCTCAGCCCCTTTATTTGCACTGCTTGGAAGGCCTCTCTTCGGTGGCAACTGAAACAAGAACAATTGTATCAGACCGCCTTTCAAATGTTTTCTCATCACAGAAGAAAACAAGGACGTATGAACACAACAGTCCTAACAATAGGGCTCTACTTCAAGAACGCTTACGAAAGATCGCAGTAACCCACACAGATCCTAAGGACACTAGAACCTGATGTGCTAATACCACCTGTGACACCCCGCTTAGAATAATAACGAGGGGCCAGACCTATACTAAAATAATCAGGAATGTCAAGTGGATAATTCTCAACATCTAGTTATGATTCTAAAATAAACACTGTTGATAACCCATTACTACAAAAAGAGGGTGTTAAAAAAAATTTAAAACATTTTGTTTACATCCCTAAAATAAACCAAGCAACAACTAACCAACAACATAATTTCTAAATATGATAGGAGACACACACATGCTCGAATAATATAGAAGAGACTAATACGAGGTACAATACAATGTAAAATATAAAATACCTGAATATGCTATCGGGTTACGGACAATAAAACAGTCTGAGAAATAAAATATAAAAGTTCTACACTATAACACTTGGGTATAAACCCGATACACAAACTGAATCCTGATCTATATACACGAAAGATAGGAAATGACTACATCAAAATACCACAACAGTTCGCTACTGCCACAGCTCCACGAATACACCGGATGGATATCCTCAATTGCGTCCTTGCGGAGGGACACCTAAAATAATACAATATATTCATAGCAAGATAAAATATAAATGGATCAGAGCCCGAGTTGTGAAAACATTTTTAGCAAGTGCATTAAAATTAATAATAATTACAAATGAATTATAACATGATTAAAATGGAGTCGCACTATCCATAAAGTTTAACTCACCTCTCAACTAAAGCGCGCACTAAACGTATGCACATGATCTCCAATAATTTTCCAAATCTATCTAGGGGCAAAGAAATATAAATTACACCCAAAATTTATACTCAATTTAAAATCCATCTAAACCATCTCTCTCAACTTCAAATATTATCCCTCTTAAATATTCATCAACTTTCTAACATATAATTTATACATAAACATTCTCTTTGACTAGAATTTCTCATATTCTAGTTATTGATATATATATATATATATGAGTTATTAGCATCTAAGTGCTAAGGACTAAACTTCTCTCAATTCTCAATACTGCACTGCGTTTCGTGCATGGGACGTCTCACAAGCTAAACATAAATAAGGTACCCCCCGATACACTACTCTTGGGCAGTATTGATTATAAAGATTCATTATGCCCTCAATGCATGACCCGTATAACCCAAATTATCTTATACTATGAATAATTTAAATTAATTATTCTCAATTCTCAACAATGCATGACGTTTCGTGTGTGGGACGTTTCGCAAGCGAAATCCAAACAAGGAACCCCCCGATACACTACCCCTTGGCACTGTCGATCGTCGAGATACATACTAATATAAATATGAGCACTAAGGACTAACTTCTCCTCACTACCAACATTACACTATGTTTCGTGCGTGGGACGTCTCGCAAGTGAAATCCAAACAAGGAACCCCCCCGATACACTACTTATTCGCAATGTTGGTCTTGAGGTTCATTATGCCCTCGATACCCAAAGTACAATATATACTCATATAATTACTACTATTCATTTTTTCATAATATTCATCATAATTTAAGTCTGGATAGAATCTCCTGGAATGAGATTCAAGTAATCTTCTTATGTCACTTTACTCTAGAGACAAATATGATATCGCGTAATCATATACAGTTAATATACTATTCCCACAAGTATAATAATAACCATCCCAGCGAGCTATAACTCGAGGATTTAGGTTATCAATGCTATCATCTACCAGGGAATCACTCACATATCATCCCGGGTACTAACAGTCGGAATCTCACGCCGCCTTGGCAAAAACTATAACATAACGTATGGGAAGAGGTCATAGTTCCTCCCCGAAAATGAGACGAAACATATCCACCGCGTCTCACACCTAATAAAAGTCACACAATAATAAATGGACGCTAAGACCTGGGGACTATACGCGCCCTACTCCTTAAGCCAGGGGCCTCACCCACATCACGTAACTTCCCATGATTGCATAGAGGGGTATGCTTCACACACACACACACACACACACACACACACACATATATATATATATATATATATATATATATATATACTAGCGGAATATCCGTGCCTGAAGGCACGGCGAAAATTTCAAAAATACGTAATCACAAAAATAACGTTAAAAACTTACATGAACCAAATCCGACAATGAAAAAATAAAATTGCAAACTTTAAAGTTGATTTTGACCCCTCGAACAACGTCAAAAATGGCTCGAAACATGAGTTGCTAAGCACAGGCGATACGAATCCAATGGCACCAGAATCGCCTCATTCCGATTTACGGTTAAAAATTTATGGCATTTCTCCCCAAACATACTATTTTAACTTGAAATGGAATAATATTAAGTCAATTCAACTACTTACAAACCATTCCCCTGCTTAATGTTATTGGTTTATAAAAATAGCTCGTCACCCAAATTTGGCTCATATGTTCCATTCATATTATAAACACTGAATCACAACTAAACATAATATGTTTGCTTCAGAACTTTCTCAGTGGGTAATACATAAATCATGAATCATCATTGTTGTATTATGAATGTCTTGTTCGGCTACTATATTATCAATAATTATAAATATATATAATACAACAGTTATGATTATTGATAATACAGTAATGTTGGACAAAAAACGGTTTGTAATCTTGAAATATTGATAACACAACAAAAATGATTCCAAAAATTACTTCTGATCAAGAAATTCCAACATAACATGTCATAAGAACAAAATACTAAAATAGTGTTTAGCAAATGTGTTATCTAAACCATACAGAGAACTTCAGATTAAGTATAACCCTTATGCCTATAATCTATAACAAATTCTAAAATAGCAGTGTCAAACTCAAAACGCACTAAAATAGCTAATCTAGAGGCTCAATGGAACCCTTGAGATGCTTCCGATTTAAAATGCATATGTACACAATTCTGACTAATAATAGGAAATTCTAACTTTAACATGCTACATGTAATAACCACACGACTCTACGTTCTGATTCTTTCTCGGGGGCACTCAGCTGCCTTATTTCTCCCCTTATTTTACCGGCGCTTTCAAATACATCCTAGAAGTTATTCAAGAGGACCTTCTTAAACATGAACGAAAACATTAATATTGGAGCACAGTAGCGTAGACATGATGCAGACATAGAGCAGAGCAATGCAGATATGGAGCAGACAACAACACAAACATGGATCACAATAGTGCATCTTCTCGGTCTACAGGAGTGCATCTTCTCAGACCCTTTTAGCACAGCACTGCAGCGCAGACAGCAGTGCAGTGTAGACAAAGCTTCTGAGTCCAAACTCTAAGAATCTTTTAGCCTTCTCAGTCCAAATTCTAAGAATCTCAGTCCAAGCATTAGTTCGTGAATATGAGATATTAAAAAGCTTTATGTTTAATTCCATATTGATAAATATCGGTCGACCTCTTTAGATAAAGAGAATTACCAATCCTTCTTTACACATATACCTTTGAACTTCAAATTCCCAATCTGTATAAATACCAAATAGTTTATGTATGGTTCAAAATTGTAAATGATATAACAATAATATTTAAGCCTAGCGATAAATTATAACTGCTATATGTAGCTTCTCATGAATTCAAAACAACCTACTGTAAGTGAAGCAACATATTTTCATAGAAATAAGTCTAGGATCAAAATTTGAAATAAAACAAATTTAAAAGTCGGAGTCGAACTAAAATAAAATAAAAAATAACCCAAAAATAGGAATTCTAAGTATCTAAAAGTTGATTTACGTATGATTATCAGTCCTTACTTACATAGTAGGTTTTCTTAATTCTAAGGCCACTGATTAATGTATGATTATCAGTCCTTACTTACATAGGAGGTTGTTTTAAATCAGTCCTCACTTACTGATTTAGTAGCTTCTCAGTCCAAACTCTAAGAATCTCAGTCCAAGCAGCAGTGCAGCGCAGACAAACTCTATCGTGAATATGAGATATTAAAAAAGCTTTATGTTTAATTCCATATTGATAAATACTGGTAGACCTCTTTAGGTAAAGAGAGAATTACCGGTCCTTATTTACACATATACCTTTGAACTTAAAATTTCCGATCTGTATAAATACCAAATAGTTTATGTATGGTTCAAAATTATAAATGATATAACAATAATATTTAAGCCTACTGATAAATTATAACTTCTATATGTAGCTTCTCATGAATTCAAAACAACCTACTATAACTGAAGCAACATATTTTCATAGAAATAAGTCTAGGATCAAATGTTTAACTAACACAAAATCCAAAGTCAGAGTTGAACTAAAATAAAATCAAAATTGATCGGAAGATAAGAATTCTAAGTATCTTCAAGATGATTTATATATGATTATCAGTCCTTACTTACACAGTAGGTTGTTTTGAATTCTAAGGCCACTGATCTATGTATGATTATCAGTCCTTACTTACATAGGAGGTTGTTTTGAATTTTAAGCATCCAAAAGCTGGCCTAAAATAATATTAAAACAATATTGTTTAATCGTGCTAATAAATCTAACTGGTGGTATAGTGTTTAAGCCTAATTTTTGTAACTATTTAAGCTTATTGACAACATTTTTTACGCCTTATGAGACTCTACTATTTGTAACTATTTAAGCCTACTGATAAATCAAAACAACAATGTTGTAACTGTTTATAACTCACTTAAAACCACAATGTTTGTGACATATTGATTCTTATGATATGTTGTTTGTAATTGTTTGTAACTATTGATAAGTCTAGGATTAAAAGTCACATCTGAACTAAAATAAAATCTTTTACAGTGTGTACATTAAAAACTTTCTAACTGATGAGTAAATTATAGTATTTGTAACAGCTCTTGTATAATATTGTACATTTTAACCCAATCGTAACTGATGATCGGTAATTGTCGAGAATATGAGATATTAAAAAATATTTTTTAATATTTATATGTCAACAACTCTAGGTTTAAAAAAGATAGGTAAAGATAAAAGTTATACCACACCTGATCTGAAAGATTAATCTTGAACAAAAAATAGTACTGCAACCTTTGGCTAAGAGAGTGAGAGTATTGGAAGTGGCTCGATTCATGAGACTCGTGGGAGTTTCCAAATCTCAGCAATGTAGTTTCAAGATCATGATTAAAACACATGGAATGAACACTGAATTGGTGGGAGGCGACCGTGCTGCTGTTGGTGTTCTAATTTCTTCCGTTTGGTTGTTTCATCGTGTTGCCACTGTTGTTGCTGCTTTTTCTTCAGAGGCCTTGTTGGCTTAAAATTGTTATACCACGCAATCGTAGAAACTCTAGGCCAATTAACATCATCAGGGACTCCACATAGCTCAAATATTTTATTTAATTGTTATGGCTCATCTTTTCCTGAAAAGATTGGCATTCCAAGAAAGACCTCGACAAAGATACAACCTGACGATCGCATATCAACATTTGGACCACAATTTGTTGTCCCAAGAAGTAACTCAGTCTGTCCACATCATAAAGTGATTACATGATTTGTAAGATTCCCATTGTGATCACTTAAGAACGATCATGCCAGACCAAAATCTGCAAGCTTCAAATTTCCCTCCTTATATATTAGAAGATTAGAGCCATTGATGTCACGGTGGAGTACTTGATTTACATGACAGTAATAAAGCCCTGTTAAAAGCTGTCTCATATAACACTTAATATGAGGAACTGAAAATCTCTTCCCCGGATAGTCAGCAAGGCCCGTCAAATCATGGTCCCTTAATCATCCCTCTCTGGACTTGGATAGGTTACAATACCTTTCAGCATAATTACATTTTCATGATGCAGTTGCTTTAAAGTTTTGATGTCACGTATGGCAGTTATAAGGAAACCCTCTCTTTCATTGTCCATACGTATCTTCTTCAACGCAACAATTTCCCATGTTCTGATTTCTCTTGCCATGTACATAGAAATTTTTAAACCACCCAAATCTGTCATCCTGATCTGATTCAGATAAACTCGAAAGATATAGAAAAAATTAGTAAATATATAAAAGAAAGAAGAAAAAAAACTCCCAATAATTATGAACCCAATTTATAAATCAACAAAAAATTGATGAACCCAAAACCCATAACAGTTGAAGCCCAAACATGCCCTGAACTCAAACTAAAGAATCTTAGCACAACATGAAACCATTAAAATATAGAAGCAAAAGAGATAAGTGTAATTCCTTATTTACAAAACAAAATACAAAATCCAAAGCTCTTATGAAAGGTATATGGTTTGGAAGGTTGACGTAATGGTATTTGGTCCTTTCTTGCAGTACTGGGCACCTACATATCAAAAGAAAAAAGTATAATAAACTAAAAAATATCATTAGCCAAATTAAGATAACATATATGAAAAAACAAATTTTTGAAAGCTAACACAAATATGCGACTCTAAATAGTGGTTCCAGATCTTTGAGGCAAACAATACTGGTAGGCTGAACGCGACTGTAATTTAATCATGGTTCCAGATCTTCAGTGGATCATACCATTGTGTTTATCTCTGTCTTAGGTTACTCCATCCAAGTTTATACTTTACTTAAATAAGATGAAGTCTAATCGAGTGTTATACATAAAAATCCTCAGGTTGAATAAATCCATAGCAGTACATAGTAAACAGTCAGCAGCAGTGAAGTTTCTCAAGAGTACCATGTTCTAAATATACCTGTTAAATCTAAACTATAAAAATACAAATCATATTATAGTCAATTGAGTATAATCCATTCTGTAATTTAATTCAACTATTTAAAGCAATATCATGCTCATGATTTCAACAATTCTTTCAATTAAAAGGGCTGCATAAAGCAAGTTCACTTGGCAGAATAGACAAAAATAGGGAGAATGTCTTCAGCCATCATAAATATGCTATCACAGATATTTTGACTTATATTTATGAAAAGAAAGCACCTCGGATATTCCATCACATATATGCCATCACATATATGGTTTTTAAAAGGGCCATTGCTTCCAAAGACAACCTACCTTGCTAGAAAATAGGAATAATGTACTCGACAAAAAATATTAGACATATTGAAAAACATATACTCATGGTAGAAATGTAAAAAACATTAATTGATGGGGGTAAATTGCAATAATTACTCATATATCTACACATTCAAAAAACTGAATAACAAAACTTGATATTGAAATGGAATGAGAAATAAACTTAAAATTAAATATGATGGAACTAAATCCATTGTAGGAAAGATATGCTATAAGTAGGTAGTATCCGAGATTCGTAATGCTATATATCTAAAATAAATATATCATAGAACCAAAAGGTTTAAAAATCCTACAATCAATAACAAAAATAACAAAAATCATATTTTTTCATTCTCTATGAAGAACAAAAACGCATCCATGTGAAGCACCAATAAAACACACGAAGAGACTAAACCCAACATGTATGCATACTTGGATAAAATTCTAATATTAGAGATCAAATACCAAATGACATATCCTTGAGAATATAGAAGCATAAACATGACAACTAAATTGAATTTACCCAAAAATTAATACATGACAAAGATGAAAATTAAAGATCGTAGCAGATGTAATATGATAATGCTCGGTGAGGCACTTTGAAATTCAGCACGCCCCTTATCGAAATACCAGACCGAGATTAAAGGAGCCATGATATGTCCTCATACTAAAACAAAAACCAAATTCAAAGCAATATGAAATCATAATAGAACCTTCACAACCACAAAAGATAAATCAGGCTACAATATTAGCATTTTAAGAAATTTATATTAATGAACAACGAAGAACTGTTTGGTGAATAACCGAAACGTGATAAGAACAAAAGTGTAAGACGATTAAAAATATAAAGTAAGTATGGAAATTATAAAGAAAGTAGGCAGAGTTATCATTGTGTCCATAATGTCACTGCTTCAAAACCAACATGCCATAGTATATTATAAACACTACGTATAGTCCAAACAGTCCAAGTGAAGGATACTCACCTAGTGCTCTTGTATTTTAACGTTCATCTCCTAACCAATACACTCCGCAAGTGAATGACAGGGATGACAACAGCGACATAGATGATAAGAACAACTGATGAAGGGAAATTTGAACTTGAATAAATTATAAGAATAACAACAGCATAGATTATAAGAAAAACTGCAGCATAGATCATCATAATGTCCTTAATGTATTTATCACACCAATTAGGAACCCCCCCCCCCACCACCACCACCACCACCCACATGTGCGCAAATACTGATTATATTGTAAAAAAAATTAAAATCTCGTTAAAGTAAACGCGAATGACTACCGTGGCTTACGTGGAAAATGGGTGACGATAGGTCTACTATACCGGAGGCTTGGCCTCAATCAACAGTTCCCTGTGTATCAATAGATACCAGCAAGCCCAAGCATAGTTTGATGAGTTATAAAATCCAGAAAAGGTGTGCTTAACAAAAGAATTGGATACAGATTATTAGCTAATAAATGCAGCATCTCACCAAAACAGTGGTACCAATGGAAGAAGATATTGCTTTAATGAAGTCATGTCAAATACAACTTCAGCATACAGAACATCATTCGTAAAGAGGTCATGCTTCAAAACTTTTACCCCGTTGATATCTCCGACCTACAATTGTTGAACACAAACTCAGTACTGTTCTCCCACCGAGAAGGAAATACGCAGGACACTAAAATATAAATATATATATATATATATATATATAATTCTAAAATAAAAGACACCCCGTGGACAGAAGTAAGGAAATGACCAAAAAAAATGTTAGAAACCATGAGCGGTGAAGTTGTGAGAAATAAAAGTGGAATCAAAATTCGGTCATGTTAGAATTCAAACTGAAATTTTCCTAAAAAACCCATGTATCATCCAAAAAACATTTTGTTCATAGGCTTCTAAAATATTGAGTTCACACATCAATTCATCAAGATCCTCCATTGTCATGGGAGGTTAAAAAGAATAACGATCACAGTCCAGGATCAACCTAATGATTGTCTCGAATTACTGCCTAAATTTATAAGTGTCCATGAAGGTATCTAACTTGGGTACACATAACTCCCAGATCATCCATTTAAAATCTACTCGTTGAAGCATACTAAATAATCACTGTCAATTTGATTGTGTTACATGATGTACCTGCTAGCACAACTGTCCTGGCCTAGTACATGATAACCACACTGTTGTCCAATCCAATCATATTTTCGAAAACACAATTGTCCTGCCCAATCATATGTTCATGAACTTGGTTTAAAATGGAGCATATAATGGTCATTTAATCATAAATAATTGAAAACATCTATAGAAAGTCTAAGGCAAACAAAATTTAACTACCCGTTTCTAAGAAAATATAGTTGGAAACACGGGAGACATTTTCAAACCTTGGACACTAGTAGTTCCTAAAGATCTCATTCATCAACTCAGGCATTATATTTTGCTAAATTCTAGATGCTCTACTTTGTAAAGCTGTAGAATGTGTTGCACACGTTTCAAATCCAAAGAGATTTTAAAGGTGTAAAGCCTAACTATTCCTAACCTCATGACCTTAAATTATAGGCAGATGACTTACTTGAGATTTAGCTACTTTAAAACTTTGAAGCCTCTGCAACAACAACTTAAATTATTTAATCCAAAAAATAAAACATGATAAAATAGATCAAGAAGCTAAAATATCATTTATTTTTAAAAGTACGGAGAATATATAAAACGTAAAGAAAATACCCAGCATCTTGCATTATAGCTCTGTAGAGAATGTAGTGGTTAGCAACCAAAACCTTACTGCATGAGCGGAGCCGTGAACCATTCTTTTTTCTCTTTGATCACCTTCACCTCTTGATTACTTCAAAGAAAAAACAAAAAAAATTAACAAAGTGAGATCTAGCAGTGAATTAAAATTAGAGTTACAATACACCTTTATAATCAAAAAAATCAAAAATAAATGTCGAGACAGTAGAGGATTGTAATTGGATATTAATGGTTGAAAAGGGGATAGAGAAATAGAATTGTATGTTAGTTCTCTAGAGACCCAGCCTTTATCTATACAGATACCTCAAAGTAAAACATCAAAATGAAATAAAGGAGCACGTACATGTACAAACTTTCACCTAGTGGTCAGTCATGTACATATTCCCTGGGCAGTTGAACTCCGACCTTCGAAAGCTGGCGGTGAATCTAACTCCATTCCCTCGGCTCCACTTTTTCATGGTTGGTTTTTCCCCTCTTACATCCCGTGGATCCCAGTAGTACAAAGCATTGAGCATGCCGAAAATGACCCAACATCTACCCCCTGACGAAGCTGACCCCTGACATCCAATGTCCAAGTCTTTACAATGAAATTCATCAAGTACTCTATTTTCTAAACAATCAAATTCATCAAGCATTGAACATATAATAATACAATGAAAATAACTATACTGGATTGAAGGAAACTTCCCAAAATAATATTTCATACATGAACATTCAATGAAATCTTTTACCTACAACGTATTCATTTCATACACAAATGTGACGCATTCAAATAAATAATAGAAATCACAATATTCCATAATCAGAGCAATACGAACCAAAACATTAGAGATGAAAATTTGAATTCCCCTTCATCTATATTAAGCCATCCAATGTCCAAAATTCACTCAAATAATTAAACTATTTACACAGACATTTACTCAAACACATAACATACAACTGTGGAAATATAAATGTTTCTAAAGATTGAAGTTAATGTCATTCCAACTGCATGAAGTTAGTACCTGGAAAACTAAGAAAGAGGTTAGTACCAAAAAAAATTATCTTTCAATAGTAGCCAACAAAGAAAAATAAATCATTTGAAACATAATAATAATTTGACACAAATACCACAAATCTGTAACACCTAAACCATGTGAAAAATAACCCAAATCATACGTATGGTGAGATCTACTCTTGAACTGAAACAGAGTAACACAAAAATTTGAGATCTACAACATAGGTAAAAAATAAAGAAAAATATTAAAAAAATAAAGAGGGAAAGAGAAAGAGAAATGTAGACCTGATTTCAAACGAATCCCATGGTGAGATCAACAATAAAAAACGAATCCCATGGTGAGAAAGGTAGACCTATTCAACCGTAAAACAAAAATAATTTAAGAACAACGTATTACAGAATCAAATGCAAATCAAACCTAGAAAAAAATAGAGATCGTGGTAGTATGCCCAAATCTTCAGACCCCAGAGTTCGAGAGAGATATAGAGAGGAGTGAGACGTGCACGCAGATTTGAGGGAGAGAGGACCGGGCTTAGTGTTGTCTGTGTCCCCCCCCTCCCCCCCCTCGTGTGCGGTGGACCCTAAAAATGATTGGAAGTGTGTAATTTCTATTTTACCCATACTTTTGAATTTTGAATAAGAGGGAGAAGGAAAATTAATTGTTAAAAAAGAGGGGGAATCCAAATATTTAAGGGGCAAAAATGATAAGAGGGGTATTTTAATTTCAACCATTGGATCCCACTTTTTAAGAATCAATCCTAGCCTCTACTTAGCTTATCCCACTTATGGAATAGTGTCAAAATTCTACTCCTTATTATATATATATATATATATATATATATATATATATATATATATATATATATATATATATATATATATATATATATATATATATATATCAATCACATAAGATATATGTGACACCCCGACTAATTAAATACCGGGTAGCTACTCCTTTATTAAATTAAATCAAAATGCCAAGTTGGCTCAGTTAATAGCATCACTGTCGAAAACATTTTATTATTACTAACCACCTAGTATTTAAAAAGTAAGTTGTCAAATTAATTGAAGTCTGATTAACATTCAGTAAAAGATTTAATTCAAGAATAATATCACCATTCACCATAACGAAATAATAGAATAGCCATCACATGATATAAATAAATCCGGAGGAAAAACTCCTCACAACAAACTCCACAACTGAAATGAATAACTAAATAATGAATACTGAATCAATACATGCCAAAGTCTGAAAAACTGAAATGGAAATGTAACTCTACTGGAACTGGGCAACATGCCCTAAAACTGAGGAATACTGAACATGGAATCCAAATGATTGAAGCGTCTACAAGCAAATCCCTGTAACTTCCACAAACAGCTACAGCTCGTCATCTGAATGAGTATCCTATGCATGGTGTCCTTGTGGCTGGGCACCTAAAATGGTTTTACAATAAAAAATTGATTTGAAAACAAACGGGTCAGAGCCCGAATGTGGAGATATTTTAAAAACCTGCAAGTGCTTTAAAAACATTTAAAACATTAAATGCAAAATACATGTTAGGACGTGCACTCCTAACGTAAGTACCCATCTAAAATGACACTAACCACTAGCTAAGTGACATTATATCCAGCTAGACTGTCATAGGTTCTACCCTTAATACTCGGTTCCCGTTAACATTATAACGATCTCAATTAAATAGGGGCTTAACGTAAATTCAGGTTCTCATATAAAAGTAATACAACTCGTTATAGATTCTTCCTTGTATGTTATTCCATAGTTATACACACGATACCATATGAAAGTTCCCATTTTATTAAGTGTATAATTTCCACAACATAAATATACAATATAAGCACCCCGAGACTAAGTTGCGGTGCACACATACTCTGCTATCCATCCCGGTACATCACGTACATAAGGATCACATATTCCGAATCTCTCAGGAATAGTTCACAGATAACAACATCACAAATAATGGAGGCGAACACAGTCACATCACATGGGTCACGCACATACCTGCGCTCCCACGATCAGCAGACTTATTAACATCCCAATAAGTCCTTCTCTGACCTATGTTCATCGAGGTAACCAGTCTAAATCCGGGCAACACAAGGATTAGAGGGCCCTAAGCGAACGCAAACCTCCCGTGATAGCAAGTATGGTAGGTATGTCATACACACAAATCATATATCAATACTAAGTAAACACGCATCTTAGTAATCATCGTAGTTTAATTGTAGTACATATCGCCTTCTCGTACTAACTTATAATTTATACAATTTATATAATTCCAGTCCATAATCATACACGCCATAATTTACTCTCACGTCGTAGTAGGCACTCACGTCTTAACTCAAAGTGTCTATTTGATTCGTTCCACAATTATATAATTTACTCCTCATTATGTTCCAAATGTCCCAAGTATACCAATACATCATCAAAAGAATGTTAGCTCTATCCTCGAACAAGTTTATGGGACTCCCAAAATCAAAACAGGCCAAAAAGGCCTAAACTGCCAGCTCGTTAGAAGTCTCGTTCGAACGAGGCTGTTCGAACGAGAGTTCGTTCGAATGAACTGGGCTATCTAACGAGATCTCGTTCGAACGAGATTATCGAACGAACATACCTCTCGTTAGAACCCCAAACTTTCAACTCGTTAGAAGCTCGTTTGAACGAGCTCGTTCGAACGACCTGGGTAGGTCTTCTAACGAGTGACCAGATTCAAGCCCAAAAATCCTATCTCGTTTTTCACCAATTTATACTCCTCAATACTCCTCTAAAATTCGTCCCAACCATGTTTTAAGGTCTCTAATCAATCCTAAACATATCAAGGTCACATACTAACGTGTTTTAAGGAATCAATTCATCCTAAACATCATTAAATCATAAAGTCTCTTCACTTTTCCACAAATTTCAAGAACATAAACCCTAGAATTTAATATCATCAATTTACTCAAATTAGATCCGTTTTTGTTACATCCAACATACATTAACATCAGGGTAATCATCTCTATACGATTCTACATGCAATTTCTTCTCAAAATTTAAGTTCTAAGTCCAATTAAAATGGGTTTTTATTAAACTCCCAAGAACAATTTGATTTATTGGATAGTCTAAGCATGGAAGAAGCATTTACTGCATAAAAACGTAATTTAAACCACTTGCTTTGATTCAATCTCAGATTTTGATGACGATTTGATGAAGCTCTCTCCCTCTCTTTCTGCAGAATTCCTTTCTATTTCTCTCTCTCCAAGCTTTCTTCTCCAATGGCTATGGTGGCTAGGGTTTGCTTTGGGAAATATTAGAAAACCTAATTCTAATAACCTATGTAGCCTTCTAGGTTAATATGGGTTGTTAATGGGTTAAGTGGGTCTATTCCCAATCAGATAAAAACTCTTAATTTTCGTCACTTTTAATTTCCAAAAATACAAAATTACCAAAATACCCTTTATGTTGCCGGTATGGCCTAAAAATACTCCGGGACCCAAACTAAACCCCCGGCTAGTGTTTTCTGACTATCTCGACCCTTTCGGACGCGTTGGTGCACTCAAAACGACCATACGGTTAATAGAATTTAAATTCACTTTTATAATCAAAATAATTATATCCTGACGCGACTGTCTCACGCGTCCCAATAAAATGTCCAAATTGCCGTATATCAATCTCACGACAATTTCATAATTCAATATTCATATATCATCATATATACTCAATATAGTCAAATACCAACTCACATCTCGCTAGTATTTTATCCGGATTAATTCCCAATTAATTCTCATTTAATTAATTAATCCCAAAAATAAATATCGCCAAAAATATGGGGTATTACATACTTCCCCCCTAATAACAGAATTTCGTCCCGAAATTCGGAACTAGAAAGTACCTGGTAAGAACAACTCTGGATAACGTTCGCGCATCTCATCCTCGTGCCCCCATGTGGACTCCTCGACATTATGATGTCGCCACTGAACACGCACTAACGGGACTATCTTTGACCGTAGTTTTCGCTCACTTCGGTACAAAATAGCAATTGGCCCCTCCTCGTAGGAGCTATTAGGTTGGAGATCGATGTCCTCCAAAGCAATATGAGAATGAGCCAAATTGTCTCTAAGATATTTCCTTAGCGAGGAAATATGAAACACATCGTGAATTCGATGCAAATGCTCCGGTAATCCAAGCCTATACGCAACCGGTCCAATCCGCTAAATAATAGGAAATGGTCTCACATATCTCGGTGCCAACTTCCCTTTCTTCCCGAAACGCATAATCCCCTTCATAGGAGATACTCTGAGCAAAACCTGGTCCCCTACTTGGAACTCTCTGAAGAACCTCTTCGCATCAGCATAACTCTTCTGCCGGTCTTGAGCTACCCGAATGCGACTCCAAATCAACTCAATCCTTACTGAAGTATCCTGAATCACTTCCGGCCCAAGTAGTTTATTGTCCCCCGCCTCCAACCAACATGCTCGGGAACGACAAGGTCTATCGTACAACGCCTCAAATGGAGCCATGCCAATGGTGAACTGGTAGGAGTTATTGTAAGCAAACTCCACCAGTGGAAGATACTGCTCCCATCCACCCCCAAAGTCAATAATGCACATGCGTAGCATGTCCTCCAACATCTGATTTGTGTGCTCAGTCTGCCCATCGGTCTGCGGATGATAAGCCGTACTCAACCGCAATTCCGTGCCCATGGCCTCCTGGAAACTCTCCCAAAACCGCGAAACAAATATCTTGTCTCTGTCAGACACGATATTTAGGGGTACACCGTGAAGTCTCACAATCTCTGAAATGAAGAGCTGGGCATACTGTCCTGTAGTGTAGTCAGTCCTTACGGGTAAAAAGTGAGCGACTTTGGACAACCTGTCCACAATTACCCAAACGGAGTCGTGACCCCTCTGTGACGTAGGCAATCCCGTGATAAAGTCCATGGATATGCTCTCCCACATCCACATCGGGACCTCCAATGGCTGTAGCAGTCCTGCCGGTCTCTGATGATCCACTTTTACTAGCTGACAAGTGGCGCATTTAGAAACAAACTCGGCAATATCTCTCTTCATTCCGCTCCACCAATATTGACGTCTCATGTCTTGGTACATTTTGTCCCCACCGGGATGTACCGCGAACCGTGAGCCGTGCGACTCTACCATCACCTCGTGTCGCAATTCCTCCCCTTTCGGAACCACTAATCTCCCATTGAAGCGTAATCCCCCGTCTGAGCTAACGGTATAGGACTTGGCTCCCTCTGCTAGTAATCGAACTATCTGCTCCTGACAGAACGAGTCATTAGCCTGTGCCCATACTATTTTCGTGACAATCTGCAGTGTAACGGTCATCACAGACATGAAAGATCGGGCCACTGCATCCTGGTGTCCCAATTCCTTCCACTTGGCCTTCCACACCTCTGCCACTTCATCTGCTGGCCTACGGCTCAATGCGTCTGCCACCACGTTAGCCTTACCCGGGTGATACTGGATATCGAACTGGTAGTCCTTCACAAACTCAAGCCACCTCCTTTGCCGCATGTTCAACTCCTTCTGCGTGAACAGGTACTGTAGGGACTTGTGGTCCGTGAATAATTGGAACTTCTCCCCCAAAAGATAGTGCCTCCAAATCCATAGGGCAAATACCACTGCCGCCAACTCCAAATCATGCGTGGGGTAATTCTTCTCATGAGGCTTAAGCTTACGGGAAGCATAAGCTATGGCCTGTCTCTCCTGCTGCAATACACCTCCAAGTCCTTGCAAAGATGCATTGGTGTAAACCAAATATTCAACTCCCAGTCTCGGCAATGCTAACACAGGTGCTGAGGTCAATTTATCCTTCAACTCATCAAATGCCAACTGACAGGCATTACTCCAGATGAATGGCACACCCTTACGAGTCAGATGTGTCAAAGGACCTGCAATCTTCGAGAATCCCCGAATAAACCTCCAGTAGTATCCTGCTAGGCCCAAGAAACTACGAATCTCAGTCGGTGTCGTGGGCTGTCCCCACTCCCTCACCGCGGATACCTTTCCCGGATCAACAGATGTACCCCGATCGGAAATAATATGTCCCAAAAACTGGACCTCCTTCAGCCAAAACTCGCATTTCTCATATTTTGCATACAACTCGTTCTGACGTAGTGTCTGCAAAACTTGCCTCAAATGCTCGGCGTGCTCCTCCTCTGTCTGGGAGTAAACCAGAATATCATCGATGAAGACAATGACAAACTGATCTAGGAAATCCCTGAACACTCTGTTCATCAAGTCCATAAACACAGCTGGAGCGTTGGTCAAACCAAAAGGCATAACCCGAAACTCGTAAGAACCATATCTCGACAAGAACGCAGTCTTCGAGACATCCTCCTCCCTGATACGTAACTGATGGTATCCCGATCTCAAATCAATCTTCGAGAAGAAAGAAGCTCCCCTCAACTGATCAAATAGGTCATCGATTCAAGGCAACGGATACTTATTCCGTATCGTGACCTTGTTCAACTCTCGGTAGTCCACACACAATCTCAGTGAACCATCCCTCTTCTTCACAAACAAAACTGGAGTGCCCCAAGGTGAGGTACTCCTGCGAATAAAGCCCTGACCTAACAGCTGCTCTATCTGATCTCGTAGCTCTCGCATCTCTGCCAGAGCCATACGGTACGGTGCGCGTGCTATAGGTCTCGTATCTGGCAATAGGTGTATAACAAAGTCTATCTCTCGACTGGGGGGTAGGCTTGGTATCTCCTGAAACACATCTGAATACTCCCTGACAACTGGGATCGAATCTAAAGGAATCACAACCTCCTTAGAGGTATCCTACTCTATGTAATACAGATGAGCGGTCGAACCTCCCTCTGGGCGCGGCATCGCCACTACAAACATCTCTTACCCCGAAATGGCAAAAACAATGCTCCCGTTGAAGCAATCAATCATGGCCCTATAAGCTACGAGCCAATCCATACCGATAATCACATCGTGAACATGCATATCTAATACCAACATGTCTGCAGGTAATACCAGACTACCAATCTCTACCCCCACTCCCGGCATATAAAGAATATAAGTGACCCACTCCCCAATGGTGAGTCGACACACGTCACTGTGCTCTCTGTTGTAGCTAACAACCCTAAGGCTTTCGCAAAATGTGTAGTTATAAAACAATGTGTAGCCCCCGTATCAAATAATACCCGACCCATAGTGCCATGGATAGGAAACGTACCCTCAATCGCGGGCGATGCCTGTGGAACTGCTGCCTGGTGGACGTTATAGACATGTCCATACTGTAGCTGCCCCTGCTGAGCTGGGACTGCTGGAATGGGTGGCAATGCTACCACTTGTGGCGGTGCGGGGAGAGCGGCGGGAAACATAGGCCTCTGCGGCTCCTGGCGAGCACCTTGCTGTTGCTGCTGTGGGGCCCTGCCCCTATCAGGACAATCCTGTCGTTTATGGCCAGTCTTGCCACAAACAAAACACTTCCCTAGGAAGTTCCCTCCTCTCTGCCCCTGCTTTCCCCGGCCCTGGTGGCCGTTACCGTTCCTCCCTTGGCCCTGCTGGCCATGCTGAAACTGTTGCCCAATCTTCCCCTGTTGGCCCTGATGGCCGTTTGGACCCTGATGGCCCTGACGGAAACCTCCCTGTCCGTGCCTATAATTCCCTGATCTAAACCTCTTCTGATCCCCCTACTGGGGACCCTGCTCACCCTGTATCTGCCCCTGAACAGATTGTGCCCCACCGGCACCATGTCCTCCAGTCCTGCCCTGATGGCTAGACTCTCCCGATCTCTTGCCCTCAGCCATATGAAAGCGGTGATCCTGGCAGTGTAACAAAGCAGCGTTAACCACATCAGAATAAGTGGCCAACGAAAGGTTCCCTAACAGATGCTGACGGATCCTCCATGTCAACCCGTCGGTGAATTTCTCAATCTTCTTCTTTTCTGCCGGTATCTCATCCGGAACGATATTCAAAAGATTCGTGAACTCGGCCTCATACTCGGCCACGGTCTTACCCTCTTGCTTCAGACTCATCAATTTCCTCCTCATTTCCGTATGAACAGCGGACGGAAAGTACTTGCGGTCAAACCGCACCCCAAAGTCCTGAATAGTGAGAGTATCCCTCTCCTCCACGGTGGTAATAGACTCCCACCACTGCAGCGCAGATCCAACTAGCTTGAAAGTAGCTAGAACCTGCTTCTGAACTTTCGTGCACTCATACATCCTCAAGTGCCTCTGTATATCCTTCCTCCACTAGCTCGAGACTACCACATCTGAGCTACCTGCAAACTCTGGCGGATGCGCTTTCTGAAAAGCGTCACGTACATGTTCCCAAGCAGACGGGAATGCATTTGCCTGTACTGGCGCGGCAACCGGCGCCTGAGGTGGTTCCTGCTGAACTATGGCAATTGCGGCATTTACCGCTTGGGCTACAATGGCTGCAACCTCAGCGGCGTTCATCATGCCCTGAATTGGAGCGAGCTGGGGTTCGGGCGTTGTATCCCTGGGAACTCGTCGTGCACGTCGTGGAGGCATCTGAAATAAGAATGAAGTTTATAAGTTCGCATTTATAAACTTAAAATAGCTGAAGAACGAAGCATACACAAAAAGAGTATGACAGTCCTAAAATATAGGGCTCTATATCAAAGAAAACTTAGCGGAAACATAATAGCCGTACAGATCCTAAAGGACACTAGAACCTGATGCTCTGATACAACCTGTGACACCCCGACTAATTAAATACCGGGTAGCTACTCCTTTATTAAATTAAATCAAAATGCCAAGTTGGCTCAGTTAATAGCATCACTGTCGAAAACATTTTATTATTACTAACCACCTAGTATTTAAAAAGTAAGTTGTCAAATTAATTAAAGTCTGATTAACATGCAGTAAAAGATTTAATGCAAGAATAATATCACCATTCACCTTAACAAAATAATAGAATAGCCATCACATGATATAAATAACTCCGGAGGAAAAACTCCTCACAACAAACTCCACAACTGAAATGAATAACTAAATACTGAATACTAAATCAATACATGCCAAAGTCTGAAAAACTGAAATGGAAATGTAACTCTACTGGAACTGGGCAACATGCCCTAAAACTGAGGAATACTGAACATGGAATCGAAATGATAGAAGCGTCTACAAGCAAATCCCTGTAACTTCCACAAACAGCTACAACTCGTCATCTGAATGAGTATCCTATACACGGTGTCCTTGTGGCTGGGCACCTAAAATGGTTTTACAAGAAAAATAGATTTGAAAGCAAACGGGTCAGAGCCCGAATGTGGAGATATTTTAAAAACCTGCAAGTGCTTTAAAAACATTTAAAACATTAAATGCAAAATACATGTTAGGACGTGCACTCACATTAAATTCTCACCTCTCGACTAAATGAGCACTCCTAACGTAAGTACCCATCTAAAATGACACTAACCACTAGCTAAGTGACATCATATCTAGCTAGACTGTCATAGGTTCTACCCTTAATACTCGGTTCCCGTTAACATTATAACGATCTCAATTAAATAGGGGCTTAACGTAAATTCAGGTTCTCATATAAAAGTAATACAGCTCGTTATAGATTCTTCCTTGTATGTTATTCCATAGTTATACACACGATACCATATGAAAGTTCCCATTTTATTAAGTGTATAATTTCCACAACATAAATATACAATATAAGCACCCCGAGACTAAGCTGCGGTGCACACATACTCTGCTATCCATCCCGGTACATCACGTACATAAGGATCACATATTCCAAATCTCTCAGGAATAGTTCACAGATAACAACATCACAAATAATGGAGGCGAAAACAGTCACGTCACATGGGTCACGCACATACCTGCGCTCCCACGATCAGCAGACTTATTAACATCCCAATAAGTCCTTCTCTGACCTATGTTCATCGAGGTAACCAGTCTAAATCCGGGCAACACAAGGATTAGAGGGCCCTAAGCGAACGCAAACCTCCCGTGATAGCAAGTATGGTAGGTATGTCATACACACAAATCATATATCAATACTAAGTAAACACGCATCTTAGTAATCACCGTAGTTTAATTGTAGTACATATCGCCTTCTCGTACTAACTTATAATTTATACAATTTATATAATCCCGGTTCATAATCATACACGCCATAATTTACTCTCACGTCGTAGTAGGCACTCACGTCTCAACTCAAAGTGTCTATTAGATTCGTTCCACAATTATATAATTTACTCCTCATTATGTCCCAAATGTCCCAAGTATACCAATACATCATCAAAAGAATGTTAGCTCTATCCTCGAACAAGTTTATGGGACTCCCAAAATCAAAACATAAACTAAACTGCCCGCTCGTTAGAAGTCTCGTTCGAACGAGGCTGTTCGAACGAGAGTTCGTTCGAACTAACTGGGCTATCTAACGAGATCTCGTTCGAACGAGATTATCGAACGAACATCCCTCTCGTTAGAACCCGAAACTGTCAACTCGTTAGAATCTCATTCGAACGACCTGGGTTGGTCTTATAACGAGTGACCAGATTCAAGCCCAAAAATCCTATCTCGTTTTTCACCAATTTCTACTCCTCAATACTCCTCTAAAATTCGTCCCAACCATGTTTTAAGGTCTCTAATCAATCCTAAACATATCAAGGTCACATACTAACGTGTTTTAAGGAATCCATTCATCCTAAACATCATTAAATCATCAAGTCTCTTCACTTTTCCCCAAATTTCAAGAACATAAACCCTAGAATTTAATATCATCAATTTACTCAAATTAGATCCGTTTTTGTTACATCCAACATACATTAACATCAGGGTAATCATCTCTATACGATTATACATGCAATTTCTTCTCAAAATTTAAGTTCTAAGTCCAATTAATATGGGTTTTTATTAAACTCCCAAGAACAATTTGATTTATTGGATAGTCTAAGCATGGAAGAAGCATTTACTGCATAAAAACGTAATTTAAACCACTTGCCTTGATTCAATCTCAGATTTTGATGACGATTTGATGAAGCTCTCTCCCTCTCTTTCTGCAGAATTCCTTTCTATTTCTCTCTCTCCAAGCTTTCTTCTCCAATGGCTATGGTGGCTAGGGTTTGCTTTGGGAAATATTAGAAAACCTAATTCTAATAACCTACGTAGCCTTCTAGGTTAATATGGGTTGTTAATGGGTTAAGTGGGTCTATTCCCAATCAGATAAAAACTCTTAATTTTCGTCACTTTTAATTCCCAAAAATACAAAATTACCAAAATACCCTTTATGTTACCGGTATGGCCTAAAAATACTCCGGGACCCAAACTAAACCCCCGGCTAGTTTTTTCTGACTATCTCGACCCTTTCGGACGCGTTGGCGCACTCAAAATGACCATACGATTAATAGAATTTAAATTCACGTTTATAATCAAAATAATTATATCCTGACGTGACTGTCTCACGCGTCCCAATAAAATGTCCAAATTGCCATATATCAATCTCACGACAATTTCATAATTCAATATTCATATATCATCATATATATACTCAATATAGTCAAATACCAACTCACATCTCGCTAGTATTTTATCCGGATTAATTCCCAATTAATTCTCATTTAATTAATTAATCCCAAAAATAAATACCGCCAAAAATACGGGGTATTACAATATACATACATCGTCACATCATATAAATGTATACCATCACACAAGTTATATATATCACACTATTTACATACTCATAATATGCTCTTAGGCATAAGTCAAATAATCTCATTGTTTAGTATATTTTACTCTCGATATACTGGGCGTCAACAATAGCGCACACATCTTCCCCACTTAGTATACACTATACTAATTCTCACTTGAAATCCACAAATCACTTCTATTTGTATGAATCATCACTTAATTCTATTTACGCTGAGGATATTCTCTATATCCTAATGCAACTCTATCAGCATTTATCATTTATATGAAACAACTCCCAATTCAATTTACGTTAAGGATATTCCCTATATCCTTATGCACATCTATCAAAATTTATTATTCTCAATCCATAATATGGTTCAATCAATCATATGAACCTTTAAATTCATCCCATTTGGGATTTAATCCTAAAATCCATTATAAGTATGCGCATCCTAACTCTCTTTCTTATATACTCATAATTATCTCCAAGGATAATTCTTAATGATAGTGGGCTTCCCCACTTTGTCGATACGATAATCTCTATTCGGTATTCTCTCGAATTAAGTCAATATGACTCCAATAATTTATCATAAGGGAAACTCCCTAAAAGTCTCCAAAACGCACTTCTAATATCTTATGTGAAGGTTCCAAATCGATAAAGCTAAACAAAACGGAGCGAAACTCACTCTAGAAAAATCTCGCAAAATAGTCTCATTTCTGAATCGATTCGGCCTTAAAGACCTATAAGTCGGCTTCCTACCGAATCGATTCAGAAGGGGCGAATGGATTCGGTTTGGTCAGCAAGCTACGAAATGGGTTAATTTCTTCAAAACCCAAAATTCCCAAAAACCATGTCATCAATCAAAACATATATATAACATCAAAATTCATTGTATAACTCATCCCAACTATTTTATAACCTCTAATCCATATATACACATCAAATCTAAGATTTTACCCAAAATCTAGGTTTTAGCATATTATCCCAAAATTCACAATTTCTATCCACAAATCATGAAATAAATGATACACAACAATTATTTAGCAAGTTTAATCACTTGCATCAAATTTGTAGAGTCTGATTCGTCCTCGAAATTACGGATTGGCCGAAAAAATCCACTTTTCTCTCTTTTTCCTCTTCTTTTCTTCTTTCCTTTCTTTCTCTCTTTCTTTCTCTTTCTCTCTAAGGAGATTTGTTTCTCCCGTTGGCTTTTAAGCCTTGTCTCCCAAAATACACAAATTTAAATGATAATACACACTTTAAATTACTCGGTAACTTTAATTCGAGCCAAACGAAGTTAAAATATTTTAGAACCCAAATAGACCCCATGTATAGTCATTTTGACTTTCTCGACCCTTCCAGAAATAATGGCACACTCAGAATCGTCATCCGAATCACTCTCTAACATCTTCAAATTTTGACCTCCAGTGCCAATTTAATTATTCTCCAATTAAATTAATATTTATTTCTCCCATAAATAAATAAATTATTGTCCCAAAAATCTCGGGGTATTATATTGACAATCCCGGAATCCACCGAAACCTTGGAATACACCAATAAAGCTTTAGGAACACTTTAACCACACACGATGCCTTTCACCTTATGAGAATGTTGTAGCCAAAACCAAATTTCTTCTTTTATTATGGGAAATAGAAGAAAAATCCAAACTTCTCCTTCTTGTGGTAGAAATGAACCAATGGTGCCAAACAACTCCAAGCAAATATTATATATATTAAGGAATACTTGTAGTTGTAAACAAAAGAATTTTATGGGCGTACACGTGTATAAGGGAATTTCTAATTAATTTTGACACATGAAAAATCGGACTTTTGTTATGAAATATTGGCTCTCAAAAAGCTCTCAAGGAGGTTGCAAAAGTCTTAGAAAAGGTCTGTCCCGAAGTTGCCTTTAAAATGGTCATAAGATAGTGGGACAAAGTGGTGGAAAAATGGGTTTAAAACTGCCAAAATTTCCCCGCCCAAAAAAATCTCGTTCGAACAAGATTTTCGTTCGACTTCTAACGAAGTTCCATAGGCCAAAAGGGAAAAGTCGTTGGCAAACTCGTTCGAACGACAATTTCGAACGATGTGACAGAATGGTCAAAATTCATTTTAAGCCCAAAAACTTTTTATTCAAAGTTCTAAAATAACCTTCTGAAAATAAAATTAATTTTAAAATAAAATTAATTTTAAAATAAAACTACACCCATTTAAAAAATGTTCCAAGCTCCTATATATATATAATGCACTCATACCTTAAGAGAGATTGTAACTAAGCTGATTACATGAAACGAGGTACATGTAACCTGACAATGATGTTCTCTTGATAAGTATGTCGCAACGTCTTCAACTCAAACTTGTCATGGGATTGAAAGATACACAAGAACACTGTCCTATGACTCAAGCGTTTTTGTCCAGAATTGAGCCAACACTACATAAGACTCAATTGCAGACTTGTGTCCTTACAAATCTCCCCCTTTGTCTATTCTGGGACAAAAACCAAAACAAAATCCTAAAGGGCCGTCAATCTCTACTAGACTCAAAAACTTCCCACCCAAAAATTAAAAAAATAAGAAGGTTGACTCACGAACCTCTTCGGATAAATATCTTTGCCAACGAAAGTTTCCATTTAGAAAAATTCCTGCACACTTAAGAAAATATTAAACGCATAGGGAATATCAAAGAGTTAAATGCAATGAAGTTAAATACTCCCCCTAAATTAATTGTCCCCTTTTGATCTAATAATGACATACTTAGAAAGACGTCTCCCCCTAAGAAAAATCTCCCAAACTAAGATACGATGATAATAGGAATAGATACCATTTATCCCCTATCATTCTCCCCCTTTTTGTTCAGGAGTAGATAAAGGATAAAAGAACTAATTAATCAAGATGAAGCATAAGGTGTTAAGATCATGAAAGCATATGGTCAACAATAACATAACTAATCCATATGAATAAAAAAGATAACAATTAAGATGCAAAAAAATGATACCAATTGGATACATAGGATACTAAGCATGTGATATCAACGAAAATATGCAACAAGATAGATACCAATTATGAATTAGAATCATAGATGGACTAGCTAACAAGGAAAGAGAAAAAAAATTACCATATATATGTAGACATAATGAATATCACTAATGCACACGCACATATATATAGGAATAAACACCACACATGACACAAAATACATTAAGCTTTTCACACCCGTATGGAAAAATGTCTCATATGGAAACGAAAGTGAAGGGGTGTGAACATGATACCAATGAATTAAAACCCAATCACTTAAAACATGTTCACGGAGTTCTCATTTGATTGAAAACTTTATCACATTTTAATATAAACTCATGTGACAATATAAATTGAACTCAATGAACAATCATACACAATGCATACAAGCCTAGCACATTGATGATTCTACAAACTAATAGAGTCGTGACAATGAAAGCGCAACTAGAATAAACGGACATTGTGCAAACCGTTGATATACCATCCAAACTCCCTCAAATAAGCATATTCTTATTTTTGAATGATAATATCAAACTAAACAAATATAGGCCTTGGCCAAATATTTTCTTTTAATGCCAAATTCTTTTATGCCTTTGGACCACATATTTCTTTTAAGTCCATTCCAAACGGTGGCTTGCTCGCAAAGGATAATAATTCCGTTCGGAGCCCTTCCCCGTGCACATTCATTTATAACATTTTTATCACTCAATTCTCACGTGCAACGGATTTTAACATGCACTAGTCCTCCTAGGTCACATAGTATGTAGATGACTATATTGGTAGGAGAACACCTCACAAAGCTCAAATATACATGTGAAGTTAAAACTTCAAGTGAGCTCGTGTATGTGTGAATTGAGGCATATAAAAATAGAATCCATTATAGCAACATTCAACTACTCCATGTAAGAATGGTAAAGAACATTTTAAGCATTTCCAATCTTAATCAAAAGCTCTAGCCACATGGAAACGAAAAAGAAAGGGATTCAAACACAAGTATATGCCACATAAAGTGTCTCAAACTAAAATACAAAAAAAAAACTTTTTGAGTTTTTTTGAAATTTTTAACCAATCAAACAAAAATATTTACTCAAAAGACAGACAAAAATCATTTGAATTTTTCATTAAGCCTAAATTCCTAAAAAGGTAAAACACAAATGATAAACAAAAATCTTTTTGTATTTTTCATTTAATGAAAACTAAAATAAATATAATACAAGAGATAAAGAAGTCATAATTTCTAGCATGAGGTATGAAATAAAGCAATGACTATAAAATAACTAAACACGAATACATCTAGCAATGATTTTTAATATGAAGCACAAAAAGCTAGAGTATACAAACAACTAACACATTTAACCTTTGGATTTAGCAAGGGAGGTGTCATGTGAAAGTAAATAAGAATAAAAAATCATATCTTACAAAGCTACCAAGTCGGATCTCCTAACCCAAACTAATGATTAATGACGATCTCTGGATATAGGAATCTTAACTACCTTGGTTGCCTTCTGTTGGGATTTTCTAGAAAATCTTTTAAGATCAAACAAAATTTCTTAAGATGACCTTTATGACCACAGTGTGAACAAGTAAAAATGTGTCAAGAGGTGGTTCCCAAGGATTGATATCTAAATATTTTCTTAGGTGATTATCTTAAAACATTAGTTTTAGCTTTATGAGTTGATTCAATACAAGTATCGAAGCCTAAACCACAAGTGCCATTTTTAATTTGGAACGTTCCTAATATTTTATCTAATTTCTCTGAACGACACTCAAAATCAAATTTGACTTTACTGGAGTCTTTAATTTATTTTCTAAATATAAAATATGAGATTATAATAAAACCTTGCGCACTTCAAATGCGAGAAGCTCATTTTTCAAGGATTCTATTAACCCCTTAAGGCATTCTCTTTCATTCTCTACATAAACAAGCTTCTCTCGAAGAACTCTCTCTCGTTTCCTAAGGTTATCAACTAATGCACTCTCATCGATAACCTTGGAATGCTCCTTTAAACTAGCTTCAAATTTTCTATTTTTAATTTAATAGATTCTTCATACAATTCTTGATAAGCAATTTAAAGTTCCCTCACATTAACCTCTTCTTCATTTTCACTCTCTCTCTCTTCTTCACTCTCACAACCATCAAAAGCAAGGGAATCAAAAAATTTAACCTCAAAAGTGTCATGTATTTGTATATCATCATGGGAAGATTCATTATCGGTGCTCACTTGACTTGCCATGAACGAGACAAAGTTGCGCTCAATGGGGGAATTTTTCCCCTCTTATTACTATCACTAAGGGTGGCATTGTATGAAATCGGTTTCTTACCCTCTCTCCTTAGTTTAGTGGGGCACTCAAAATCCCTATGGCCATACCCTTCACAACCATAACACCAATTTGACTCGTCCCTATTAGAGCTTTCATTAGATGTTTTAGGGATCTTTTCGACTTTGTCATGCTTATAATTTTCAAATTTCTTAAAATCATTTTTAAATTTATCTTTGTTAAATTTAAGAAATTTATGAAACTTCCTAGAAAACATAGCCATATCTTCCGAATCACTATCACTTTCACTCTCTACTACTTATTTTTCCTCCTTTCGAGATTTTAAGGCAATGCCCTAATCTATTTTCTTTTATGTTTTGGAGGGAAACATGTCTAGTTCATAGGTTTGTAAATCACCTACGAGCTCTTCTAATTTCGTAGAGGCTAAAGTGGGTAAAGAATTTAACATGGTCACCTTAGGAACAAATATATCGGGTAGGGACCTATATTAAAAGATGAATTCACTATATCGGAAAGTCTAGCATAAAATTTATCAAATGTTTCTTTTCCATTCATTTTGATGGTTTCAAATTGAGTGGTGAGGTTTTAGAGTTTAGAAGCTTTTACGACACTAGTTCCCTCGTGAGTGAGTTATAAAATATCCCAATCTTGTTTAGAGGTTTCACGCATCATAATGCTTCAGAATTAATCCGATGTGACCGCGCTAAATAAGTCATTTAAACCGCGGGAATTAAAATTTTCAAGTTTAAATTCATTCTCACTCTATCTATCTATGAGTTTGGGAACACGCTCATTTTCTACCAAATATGTAGGTGGAGACCACCCGTTAACAACTGACAACCAAACCCTCTCGTCGATAGATTTTAGTGTCAATTTCATAAGCGCTTTCCAATACACGTAATGGGAACCATCAAAAATAGGAAATTTTGAAAATGGGGAAATTTTCATTTTTTAAAAAAATATTAAAAAGGACCTTAACGCAATAAATTAGTGCTATCGCTCTGATACCACTTGTTGGGAATGATAGGACCCCAATTTTCAAAGTTTCAAATATAATTTCCTTTTAAATGCGAAATAACGATGGTTCAACACAATAAATTTTAATTTCACTTAAACCAAATCAATTCAACCCAAGTCCTTAAAATTTGCCTAACAATAAATATTCGCTTTGCAAATTTGGCCAAACCAAATTTTATCCAATAAAATTAATGCCTTGAATTAAATTAATATTTACCCAAATTACATTAGCACTAAATCAAATATTCCAATTTTCTCTTTTTACCTAAGCATGCATATAATGTGATTTTGCAAAAGATAAAATAACAAGCCACTACACCGCGATGTACGAGGAAAACCCCACAACGAGAAAAAACCTTGAACGGCCCTAGACTTAAGTCCACTAAGTACGAAATTTTACAAGTTCAAGACAAATGACTTGCTCAACTCGACTCGACTCCTTTTAGTCTTTTTGTACCAACCTTGCTTAGTTGACAATCTTGGAATCCATCGGAACCTTGGAATCCACCAATGAAGCTTTAGGAACCCGTCAACCACACACGGTGCCTTTCACCGTATGAGAATGCCATAGTCAGAACCAAGCTTCTTCTTTTATGGGAAATAGAAGCAAAATCCAAACTTCTCCTTCTCATGGTAGAGATGAACCAATGGTGCCAAACAACTCTAATCAAATATTATATCAATGAAGGAATACTTGGAATTGTAAACAAAATAATTTTATGGATGTAAACACATGTGTATAAGAGAATTTCTAATTAATTTTGACACATGAAAAGTAGGACTTTTGTTATGAAATATTGTCTCTCAAAAAGCTCTCAACGAAGTTATAAAATTCTTAGAAAAGGTATGTCCCGAAGTTGCTTTTAAAATTGTCATAAGATAGTGGGACAAAGTAGTGGAAAAATGGGTTAAAACTGCCAAAACATTTCGGTCCCAGAAATCTCGTTCAAACGAGATTTTCGTTCAGATGAAGTCCCGTTCGAACGAGCTTCTAACGAAGTTCTAGAGGCCAAAAGGTAAAAGTCGTCGGCAAACTCGTTCGAACGACAATTTCGAATGAAGTGACAAAATGGTCAAAATTCATTTTAAGCCCAAAAACTTTTTATTCAAAATTCTAAAATAATCTTCTGAAAATAAAATTCATTTTAAAATAAAATTACACCCATTTAAAAAATGTTCCAAGCTCCTATATATATGTAATGCATTCATACCTTAGGAGAGATTGGAACTAAGTTGATGACGTGAAACGAGGCACATGTAACCCAGAAATGATGTTCTCTAGATAAGTAGGTCGCAATGTCTTCAACTCAAACTTGTCATAGGCTTGAAGGATACATAAGAACACTATCCTACGACTTGAGTGTTTTTGTCCGGAATTGAGCCAACACTACATAAGGCTCAATTGGAGACTTGTGTCCTTACAATATAACCGAGATAATTTTGTAATAATAGTTTCATTGGGTTATATATTTCTTAACCGCAAGTCAAAGGTATGGTCCACCCAGATTTCTCCAGCGATACCATAGGTATTGGGTTCGATTCCTCCAAATGACGTCAGTCACATTTAAGCGAGGACATGTGTGAATGGTGGCTCGAGCATAGTGTTCCCCTTATTTAGCTCAAATAGGTAAGTTCAAATGGCTCGTTCGTGTAGAGGTTCAAGGCTATAAAAAAAAGTAATAGTAGTTTCACCACTAATTTTTTGTTTTTAAATTAAAGTGTGAAATAAATTAAACTACATATAATTAAAAAATATAAAAATATATTTATTTGTCGTCTTGCCTCTACCGTGTCCTAAATTTTAGAGATATGTTGTGTCGGCGTGTCAGTGTCGTGTCGAACAGGACATCCATATTAGTGTCCATTTATACATATCAGACGTAAAGACATACCAGAACTATAGAAAATAAGTTTTAAATACATACCTCATTTTCATAATTAGGAACTAAAAATAAATACATTTTAGTATTTATTTTTCTATGTAAAATCATTTTTATCTTTAACTAAAAAATACATAATTCTTATTTTCAGTAATAATAATCTAATTCTTCTTGAAAACAACCTATTTGGAAAAAAGAAGGAAATGTTAGTAAGAAAATTCGTAAAATCAAAATATCTTTTCTCCATGTCATATCATGAACTAAAATAAAAACTTATCATAAACTACAAAATATTCACAAATTTTGGTAAATGATTAATTTTTTTTTATAATTACACATTATTTCATGAAACAATAAAAAGTTCCAACATATAGCATTGTACTATTGAAAAAGAGAAAATTTAACATATAAAAAGTTCCAACATATAGCATTGTACTATTTTTACCAACTCAAACCTAATTGTTGATGTAGAAATTGGTATAGAGTTTATCTTAGCAAGGAATTACCAATTTCGTGATCATAGTATTTAGGTAATACTAAGGAAGATAAACAAGATAATAAAGGAAAACAAATATTTTTAACGTGGTTCAGCTTAGGGAAAGCCTACGTCCACAATTATGGTATTACTGTTGTGGGTAGTTACATAGAATTTTGGACAGTCTTGATTGTACACAATCGACTTATCCCTCGAGCTATGGGAAATGAGATATTTATAATCATCCTGGAAACCAAGGGCTGGAATGCCTTTATATATTCAGGAATTTACACTTATACACAATGAATAAGACTATCGATCTTATAAAGCACGTGTATAAGATTAGTGGCATGTATACTTATAGGATAGGTGTCCCGATCTCATTGGTCCACGTGGCATGAATAATTTGACACAGAACACTAATCTTATACCAAATCAAATCGAAGCTTGGAGGGAAACCTTAACTTATGTGTGATAAAGATTCAAAAAGATACGCAAATTCCAATCATAAACTTATTTAATTAGTGTCAATTTAATTCAGGCCTCAAAATCAACTAGCTACGTGCGTGCATGTGTCAAACTAACATAAATAAAATCTACAACACAAAGTTCAGGAAAAATCCCCTCAGGGAAAAACCTTTTTATTTCACTTTAATTGTAAATCATAACTTACATGGTTAAACTGAAATACAGTTGTTTTTGACACACGAATACCCACAGGCATCAGTCGGTCTCATCGGCAATGAATTATGCTTAGCAATCCACAAGAACCGCAGTCATATCTCAGCAAAGATACACACACAATGAACCTCAATGACACGCAACCATATGATGTTAATATCCTCTCCACAAAAGTATGAACACCAGAAAAGTGTGTTCTCAAACTCTAAAATAATTCACATGAATAATTAGGACTTTATGAATTGAAAACAAAATACATTAAACTCTAAAAAAAGAAGCCAAAAGGTTTTGTTAATTTCACAATGTTTGCAGAATATAAAAACGTACAGACTTCTTAAGAAAATTAGAGTTGAAAAGTCCTTTAAATAGAAAAACTTAAGGCGGTGCGTCGTTCGAGCGACATACGTTGTCGTTTCAGGTATCATGTGAGATAGCATGTCGTTTGAACGACATACTGTGTCTTTCAAACGAGACCCAAAAATAATATATTTTTTCTCGTTTATCCTTTCAATAAATGCACTGCCTCAAACACTCTGAAAAACATTTAAATCTCCGCTCCAACACTTAGAAAATATTTTGTGAAAAATATCCCAATATCCTAAGTGAAATATTAAGGAATTAAAAACATAGCTTTACGAAATTCATTTCACGGAGGCTTATTTGTCGACGAAACTTAATCTTCAGACCCGTCTTGTTGCGTATTTGATCTTGAATATCTTCAACGGTTGTAGCGGAATACGACATACTAAATTGTGAAGGACTATGTTCTAACAAATCTCTCCCCATGTCTATGCCGGTACAAAATAAAAACATCCGAATTATCAATCTCAAAAATGACCTATACAAATCTAGCCTCCCATAAACTGAAAAGTGGAAAGATAAAATGAAATGTTTTCAAAATTTGCTTCAACAATCAATTCTTCAAAACTCCAAGCTTTTCTCATTAGGGTGTGCGACATAATGATCTTTAATTTTACCTAGACACATGAGACAAACCAAATACTTCATGACGTATCAAGTTTGAAATGATATAAGCATAAACATGAAAGCATAATAAAATCTTCCCATACTTAAACTCCCCCATAAAATTATAATTCGTTCTCCCCCTTTTTATTTGCCCGAAATAGACAAGGAAACTGTAATACCCCGTATTTTTACACATATTTATTTTATTATGAGATTGTGGAAATTGGGATTAATTAATTTAAGAGAGAAAATTTTATTTTATAATTAATCTAACTTTATGGTAATAATTACGAGCGTGCCAAGAGTTATTAGTTATCGAAAATAATTATGTTGAAATAATGTTGAATAATAACTATGTTGAGTATTACGTAGTGAGTAACGTAATAGATGGTTTCAGAAATAATAATATAGTCGGGGATGAGATACACGCCAGTTAAGATATAATTAGTCAGGACGTGCGTATGAGTCGTGTCACTATTATATATTTGGGGGTTAAAAAGGTAAATTGTTTTTATATAACTCAAATGACTATTTTGAGTGCGCCGGTGTGTCGGGAAGGGTCAAAATAGTCAGAAAATACTACTCGGGGCCACACACTATTTTATTACCACAGGGTTTGCACGTACAACTAGATTATTAGATACATCAGAGAGTACGATTGCTTGTGTGGAATCACCGTTAAGTAGAGGTTTCGTGATTTCTTTATTTGTCAGAAAGTGGGTATAGAGATTCAGAGGTTTATCTTACCCGATTACATGCTCGTATTGGATATGTCTGAGTATAACGCGATTGTAGGTATGGATTGGCTTATCAGGGATAGGTCCATGATTGATTATTTTGGTAGGAGTATAGTTTTTACCATACCTTATCAGGGGATGTTCCTGGTGGCGATGCCTCGCTCTGAGGGAGGATCTTCCACACATTTATACTATATAGAGGATGAGACCTCTAGGGAGGTGGTGGTACCACTTGACTCGATTCCTGTTGTTCAAGAGTTCACCGATGTGTTTCAGGAGATTCTGGGGTTACCACCGAGTAGAGAGATAGACTTCGTCATTGATTTAACACCGGACACTCGACCGATATCCCGCGCACCTTACCGTATGGATCCAACAGAGATGAGGGAGTTACGTGACCAGATTGAGTAGTTATTAGTACAGGGGTTTATCTGTAGGGGTACTTCACTGTGGGGTGCTCCCGTATTGTTCGTTAAGAAGAGGGATGGATCGTTGAGGTTATGTGTTGATTACCATGAGTTGAATAAAGTCACGATAAGGAACAAATATCCGTTGCCACAAATCGATGACTTATTCGACCAGTTAAGAGGAGTATCCTTATTTTTGAAGATTGACTTGAGATAGGGATCCATCAGTTGCGTATCAGGGAGCAGGATGTGTCAAATACTACCTTACTGAGAAGATATGGTTCTTATGAGTTCATGTTTATGCCTTTCGGGCTAACCAATGCCCCAGCTGTGTTTGTGGACTTGATGAACAGGGTGTTCAGAGAGTTCCTGGACCAGTTCATCATCGTCTTCATAGATTACATTATAGTTTATTCACAGACCGAGGAGGAGCATGCCGAGCACTTGAGGAAGGTTCTACAGACACTGCATCAGCATGAGTTGTACGCAAAATATGAGAAATAAGGGTTTTAGCTGAAGGAGGTCCAATTTTTGGGACATATCATCTCTGACAGGGGGATATCCGTGGATCCGAGGAAGGTGTCGGTGGTGAGGGAGTGGGGATAGCCCACGACACCGACCGAGAGCCTAGCTGAATACTACAGGAGGTTCATTCGAGGGTTTTCAAAGATAGAGGGTCCGTTGACAAACCTGACATGTAAAATGATGTCGTTTTTCTAGAGTGACGCATGTCAGTTGGCCTTTAATGAGTTAAAAGACAAGTTAACCTCAACACCAGTGTTAGCATTGCCCAGGACGGGAGTGGAGCATCTAGTCTACACTAATGTGTCCTTATTAGGACTTGGGGGTGTACTTCAGTAGGAGGATCAGGCTATAGATTATGCCTCCCGTAAGCTTAAACCTCATGAGAGGAATTACCCCACTCACGACTTGGAGTTGGCGATGGTCGTGTTTGCACTCCGAATTTGGAGACATTACCTCCTAGGGGAGAAATTTCACTTGTTCACGGATCATAAGTCATTACGATACCTCTTCACACAGAAGGATTTGAATATGTGTCAGCACCGGTGGCTTGAATTTATAAAGGATTATCATTTTGATATCCAATACCACCCGAGGAAGGCTAACATGGTAGCAAACGCATTAAGCCGTAGGCTAGTAGGGGAAGTAGCCGAGGTGTGGAAAGTGAAATGGAAGGATTTAGGACACCAGGATGTGGTGGCTTGATCGTTTATGTCTGAGACGACAGTTACGCCCTAAATTATTATGAGAGTTATACAGGCTCAAGAAGATGATTTGTTCTGCCAGAGTAAGATAGTACAGCTTCTAGCAGAGGGGGTAGAGTCTTATACCTTGGGTTAAAATGGGGGTTTGGGTTTCAACAGAAAATTGGTGGTTCATAAAGGAGAAGATTTGCGGCACGACGTGATGACAGAGTCGCACGATTCACGATTTATGGTACATCCCATTAGGGATAAGATGTACCAGGATATGCGAAGACAGTACCGGTGGAGCGGGATGAAGAAGGATATTACCGAGTTTGTCTCAAAATGTGCCATTTATCAGCTAGTAAAGGTTAACCATCAGAGACCGACGGGACTTCTACATCCATTAGAGGGTCCTATATGGAAATAGGAGAGCATTTCTATAGACTTCATCACAGGATTACCTACATCGCAGAACGATCCTGATTTGGTATGGGTGATAGTTGATCGGTTCACCATGGTATCCCACTTTCTACCAGTCCGAACAGATTACAACATGGGATAGTACGCCCAGATATTCATAGCAGAGATAGTCAGACTTCACGGGGTACCTCTCAATATTGTGGCTGACAGAGAGAAGGTATTTATGTCTCGATTTTGGGATAGTTTCTAGGAGGTGATGGATACGGAGTTACGACTGAGTACAATATATCAACCATAGACAGACGAACAGACCGAATGAATAAATCAGATGTTAGAGGACATGTTGCGTATGTGCATCATTGGTTTTGGCAGAGGCTGGGAGTAATATCTTCCGCTGATGGAGTTTGCCTATAACAACTCCTATCGATTTACTATCGGTATGGAACCATTCGAGGCACTATACGACAGACCCTATCGTTCCCCAGCATGTTGGTTAGAGGTGGGGGACAACAAGTTACTTGGTCCGAAGGTGATTGAGGATACTTCGATGAGGATTGAGTTGATACGGAACCTTATTCGAGTTGCTCAGGATCGACAAAAGATATACGCCGATGCCAAGCGGTATTTCTGAGAGTTTAATATTAGGGATCAAGTGTTACTTCAGGCGTCTCCCATGAAAAGAGTTATTAATTTTAGGAAGAAGGTAAAGTTAGCGCCTAGATATGTAGGGATATTCCCTATTATCGAGAGGATTGGGCCAGTTGCCTCTAGACTTGGGTTACCGGAACACTTGCATAGGGTCCATGACGTGATACATATCTCTTCGTCGAGGAAATATCTTCGAGATGATTTGGCCCATACTCATATCGCCTTGGAGGAGATCGACTTAGAGCCTGATAGCTCCTACGAGGAGGGACCGATTGCTACCCTAGAACGTAGCGAGAGGAAGTTGAGGTCGAAGATAGTACCACTAGTCCGTGTTCAGTGGAGGCACCATAATGTTGAGGAATCTACCTGGGAGTGCAAGGATGAATGCAAGGATGTTATCCAGAGTTATTCTTGACAGGTATACCTTCATTTCTGAATTTCGGGATGAAATTTTCTTATTAGGGGGGAAGTATGTAATACCCCGTATTTTTAAATATATTTATTTTATTTTGAGATTATGGAAATTGGGATTAATTAATTTAAGAGGGAAAATTTTATTTTACAATTACTTCGACTTTATGGTAATAATTACTAGCGTGACGGGCGTTAGTAGTTATCGAAAATAATTATGTTAAAACCATGTTGAATAATAACTATGTTGAGCATTACGTAGTGAGTAACGTAATAAATGGTAACGGAAATAATAATATGGCCGGGGATGAGATATACGGCAGTTAAGATATAATTATTCGGGACGCGCATATGAGTCGCGTCACTATTATATATTTGGGGGTTAAAAAGGTAAATTATTTTTATATAACTCAAATGACTATTTTGAGTACGCCAATGTGTCCGGAAGGATCGAAATAGTCAGAAAATACTACACGGGTGTTATATTTAGAGTCCGGAGAGGTATTTTAGTCTTTTGGGATTTTTGAGTAATTAAATGGACGAAAATAGGATTTAAATAGAAACATTGGGGGTTAGTGGTCTGTCATTTTCAACTTACATGAGAAAGAGAGATAAAGAGAGAGAGTGCCAAGGAGGAAGAAGACTCCATTGGAGAACAAGGGCAAGAACTCAAGGATTTTCACCAAAAGTTACGCCAAATTTTAGATCGCAACGAGAGGAATAAGCACATATCAATTTCAACCCGAGAATCAGAAACCCATTCCAAGGAAAGTGTTTATCTTTCTAGTTTATTTAGCATATATTGTTCCTGTTAAACTCTGTTGATGATTTAGACATAATATGATGAAAATTTGGGTTTCATTAGGTTTAATCATAAAGGAACATTAGATTTTGATGATGGGCTGCATGTAGAGGATTTACCCCATTTGTAGACCGTTAAAAATGGAGATTTTATGTACAAATCACAAATGAAATTAAGGGTTTGAAATAATTAAAGTGCTGGGTTCATTATATGAGAATTCTTAAAGATTTTAGAAATTATTGGTTTCCCTTTTGAAAACCTAAAGATTTGAACACTAATTTGTGTTATAATTTACCCCATAATGATTAGGGATAGTTTAGAACCATCTAAATTGATGTTGGATGAAGTTTGGATTGAGTTTGAGGTTTGGAATGTTTAGAAAAATCGAATTTGGGAAGAACTGGTCATGTTCATATTTTTCATTCGAATACCTACCCAGGTCGTTCGAACGAGCCTTCTAATAAGAAATCCCTACGACCCTTATAACGAGATGTTGAAGTTCATTCGAAGTGGAAACTTCATTCAAACGAGAATTCTTTGACTTCTAACAAGATTCCAAAATGGTTTTTAGGGTTCTACCGAGTTAAAAATCATCCTAGGTTTACCCAAGTGAGTGTATTAACCTACGTGAGTAATAGGTGACTTAAAATACAAATTTTTAGGGTATTAAGGGTGTAACGATACTCAAGGTATTGAACTTGTATGGAAACCTAGGAGAGAATGTGAGTCCTAAAGAGGTTATATATAAATTGGTATCGTGGAGAGTAGAAATGTTAATATTACCTATATACTATGGGAATTGGGTTGCGTGAACGCCTATTAAGTTGTGTGTATCCTTTTTACTTAGAATAATATGTGTATAACATACCTAGTTACTGGCTATTGAACGAAGGTTAACGCATTGTGGACGATCATATCTTGTGTGCCTTCGGAGGAATTTGAATCGTACCACTAGAGCATGGAACCTAGGTACGGGCTATTTATGAGACGAAAGTGGTGACGGTTGTATGGGTGCATAGGTATGTGCGTAGCCCATCAGGTTGGGACTATGTTCGCCTCCAATATCTTTATATGTTTTCTTTAGTTCTTTAGAGATTAAACTTGTTGTCCTTTATGCGTGAGCATTGCAATGGGACTAGATAACCGAGTATGCCTAGCACTAGGAGTTTCTTAACCATGGGTGTAGTATTGATATATATATTTGTATGTATACTTAGTTAGAATTTATAAACGTATACTGAGTTCCTATCATGTGTTTCATGTTGACTACTTTATTAAAGTATATACGTATTGGGTCACCAGTTGAGAATTAAGAAATGCTATGAGAATGAGTTAAGACATCTTTAATCCTATTCCTAAATAATTGAAATATATGTCTTAGGGTTATTTAGATATGTTATCCGACATAATGGTTATACTATGTATAGTTAGGCAGAACTTCATGACTAGTATGGGTAGTTAGGCTCGTTAGGTGTGCACATTAGATGAGAGGTGAGCATATCAAGTGAGAACGCTAAGTTAACATGAATAATATTTGTGCTAATTAATCCAATTTAAGCACTTTTTATATTTAAATTATTTTCTACTCGGGCTCTGACCCGTTTTTCTGCAAATCTCTTTTCTTGTTATATTATTTTAGGTACTCAGCCATAGGGACACCAGGCTTAGGAGATTCCATTAATTTACCAAGTTGTAGCTACTGTGGAAGCTACAAGATGTTGCTAGTAGACTCCTCTGAGTCTATTTCTCCTCATATATCAGTTATTTACTTCTGTTGGACATGTCGTCCCTCCTATTTTACATTCAGAGATTTAGATTTGTTGTATTCTATCATTGGACTTTAATTTCATATTATTGAATTATTGTATGGGATTTTATCTTGATGTGTTTACTCTAGTTCTTCATTTTATTCCATTTAGTTCTTTCCTTACGTTGTTGTGTTGGATGGTGATGTTTCGTTATTTTCCTTTTATGGCGATTACTGTTAATAAGATAAAATTTTGACATCAACCTTTTCAAATATTAGGTGGTTAGTTTTAAATAATAAAACTTTTGAAAGTGATGCATAATCTGAACCAACCGGATATTCTGATTTAATTTTATAAAGGACTGATCACCGATATTTAATTAGGCGGGGTGTCACAAAAACGAATAAGCAAATCAAGCATGGAGTTGTCATGATAAACAAGCCAATTTAACTACGATCATAAAGAGATACTCAAACGTATTCCACATACTATTTTTGATTTTTTTTTTTATTTCTTTCTACAAAAAAAAATCACACCATGAATTTACACCGAAACAACCAAGTCATGGAAACGGAATGAATGGTTGTGAACATATTCAATAGGTAATAAAATTCAATCAAGAATATGTGCACGATGCGTAAGTGTACTCCTATCGAAAGAACATAAAAAATATCCTTAGGTGTAAACTTGTTGAATTTAAATGATATCAACTAAATCAAATCAACAAATCAAAGCCTAGGTGATTTTCACACCAATAACGTACAAAACTATTTAGTGTCATTTAGAGAACTTTTCAAAGGACATGCAAACCATTGATACATATCCATACAAAACTCCCTCATAAATAATAATCTTTTTATTTTTCTGAAGAGGTTCTAAATTCACAACTTAGAGAAAACCTATTGGCCCAAATTTTGGCATATTTCATCTTTTCATTGCCTTAATTTTTTTGTGCGGACTCTTTTCAAACGGTGGATTTCATGACGTGATTATTATTCACTCGTAGCCCTTTCTCGTGTCACTCATCATTTTTTTAAATTTAAAACAATTCCTCACGATAATGATTTTTACATGCACTACTTTTATTATTCTCGTATTATTGTACTTGGTTCATTTTAAAGACAGGATTGAGATGGAAACACTCAACCAACATGTGATAGACAAGCACAAAAGTAAAATAAATCCATCCATGTGTGCAGTAAAGGACAAATGAGTCAAACATGTAGGTAACAATACTATATATTATCTCAAAGACTCCAAACTTTGTAAAGCACATGAATGACACAACATATTGTCTCAAAACACTATCAAATAGTCTCATGGATATGAAATGAAATTGTGACTCGGTCATCCTAAGTGTTCATTCATAAAAGGTGTAAACAAAATACAAAACTCTTTTTGGATTTTTCAAAAAAATTTATCAAAAAAAGAAAATATTTTTGTATTTTTCAAATATGATACCCCAAAAAATATATGAATGGACATACAAAAACTATAGATGTCATAACACTAGAAAACTTATATCATGAATCAATAGGTAGTGTATGACAAATAAGCAAACACAATCATCTATATGATATGGCAAGAGAAGAATCATGTGCTAGCAACCGAGAATCAACTAGTCTCACATCTAGTGCCTCTAAAAGTTATTTCCTAACCCAAATAGGTGTGCAACGACGCATGGTGGTTACAGGAACCAAGGTAACACTAGACTTAAACTTCCTAGGTCCTTTTCGAAGATCAAAAAAAATGCCTAAGGTGCCCTTTCCTACCAAAATGTGAATACGTGAAACAGGTGGAACGACACCTATGGGTTGACCTTTTCTAACGTCCTTGGAAACAGTTGACCCTCTATAACAAACCAAGGTTTTGGCTTTAACACTCGAAGCATGAGAACAAGAGGAGCCATTACCATCACTGCACAAACTACTCGAGTCTTTCAAATCATTTTTTAACTTCAAAATTTTAGAATCAATCAAAGAATTATACTCTTTCAATTTTAAGGGCTCCTTTTTCAAATCTAAAAGGTTATCTCATTCACTCTCAATTAAAACAAACTTATCCCTAAGAGTCCTTTCACGTGCCCTAAAATCATGAATTAAACTATCATCCTATATGGCACAAATAAGAACACAAGAATTTTTAAAGTAGTTCAACTCTTTTTCTAAAACTAGGACTCTATCATCACTCTTTTTTTTGGACAATTTTAAATCATTAAAATCCTGGTCCAAACAAATAATTTTTTGACAATAAAAATCCATTTGATTTTGAACCGTTTGCAAAAGATCCATCGCGAATTTAAAGCGAGGAATTTCATTTTCCAAATCTTCAATTCTTTTCGCAAACGTCAAATTCAAACTATTTAAATCATTAAAACTTTTACTTGTGTCAATAGGGGTCATCAAATTACATTAGTGTTCCATTGAAAAATTGCATTTTATTTTCACAAAATAGATTTTTTTTTAAATCAATATCACTCAATTTTGCAAAAAATAGGAATACGCAGTAAATTAGCGTAACCTGCTCTGATATCAATTTGTAAAATTATGCACTCGCTTTTAAATAAAAAGGTTCTTATACAAATTTATAAAATCTTTAACTTGTGCATGACAAAGATTCGATTCGATACACAAATTTCAATCACAAACTTATTTAATTAGTGTCATTTCAATTCAGCCCACAAAATCAACTAGTTAAGTGCGTGCATGTGTCAAACCAACATAAATAAAATGTGGTACCCAAAGTTTAGAAAAAATCCTCTCATGGCAAAAAAATTTTATTTCACTATACTTGTAAATCGGAACTTACCCGATTATAATGAAATAGAGTTATTTTTTACACACGTATACCCGCAGGCGTCGGTCGGCGTCGATAGCAATGAGTTAGCGCAGTAATCCACAAGAACCGTAGTCCTATATCAGCAAAGATCAACACGTAGATAACCTCAATGACATGTATCCATATGATGTTAATATCCTCTCCACAAAAGTATGAACACGAGCAAAATTAGTTCTCAAACTTTAAAATAATTCACATGAATAATTGGGACTTTTGTTAATTGAAAATAAAATAGATTAAACTCTAAAGAATAAACCAAAAGGCTCTGCTAATTTTGTACTGTTTGTAGAATATAAAAATGTACAGACTTCTTAAGAAAAATGGAGTTGAAAAGTCACTTAAATAGAAAACATATGGCGTTGGGTTGTTCGAGTGAGACATGATGTCGTTCAAGCGACATACGTTGTCGTTTCAAGTATTGAGCGAGACAGCAGGTCGTTTGAATGACATAATATGTCGTTCGAATGAGAGCCATAAAATAATATATTTTTCTCGTTTATCCTTTCAGTAAATGCAATGCCTCAAACACTCCAAAAAACATTTAAATCTCCGCTCCAACACTTAGAAAATATTTTGTGAAAAATATCCCAATATCCTAAGTGAAATATTAAGGGATTAAAAACATAGCTTTACATAATTCATTTCGCAGATCCTTGATTGTTGACAAAACCTAATATTCGGAACCATCTTGTTTCGTATTTGATCTTGAACATCTTCGATGGTTGTAGCAGTATACGACATACTAAAATGTGGCGGACTATGTCCTTACAAATCTCCCCTATCTCTATGCCAGTACAAAATAAAAACATCTGAATTATCAATCTCAAAAAATGACCTATATAAATCTACCCTCCCATAAACTCAAAAGTGGACAGATAAAATGAAAAGTCTTCAAACTTTGCTTCAACAATAAATTCTGTAAAACTCAAAGCCTTTCTGATCAAGGTGTGCAACATAATTATCTTCAATTGTACCTTCACACATGAGACAAAGTAAATACCTCGTGACGTATCAAATTTGAAATGATATAAGCATAAACATGAAAGCAAAATAAAATATCCCCCATACTTAAACTCCCCCATAAAATCATAATTTGTTCTCCCCCTTTTTATTTGCCCGAAATATACAAGGAAATGAATAACCAAATCAATCATGGAGTTGTCACGATAAACAAGCCAATCAAACTACGATCACAAAGAGATACTCAAACGTATGTAACAACCCTCACGTTTGATAGCCTATTTTATATTTATTTACTATGTGTAGTAATTAATTATAAAATGATGGATGTTGAGTAAATATTAATTTAATATGAAAAAGGTTAATATTTACTGAAAGGTTGTATGATTACCTGAAGAATAGGTAAAAATATTCACGTGGTGAATTATTATGTCATGAGAAATAAAATGACTTTTTATTTAATATGAAACCGGAACTTAAAATGAGTTATAAAATTTCTAAATGATAAATTGGAGGGTGTAGTTAGTCCCGGTACGTGCGAGACAGTCAAAATAAGTGCCATATTGCATTTTGGTATTTTGGGCACTTTTGACTGTTTATAGCTTAATTGTGTAGTTGCGATTTATTATATCGTGTATTAGTTATTAAAGTTGAGCTTTTAGACTTAAGCCACGTTTAAGTCCCCTATCCTATTTCAATTCTTCCATTATACACAATTTAGCCTTAGAGAGAGAGAGAGAGGAAGAGAACTTTGGAGAAAAATAGAGATTTGAGCTTGGATTGTGCTTGCATCTTCACCAAATCTGCATTTTCATGATCAAGGCAAGTAATTTACTTGCTATTATATGATTTAAGTGTATTAATTAGCATGATTAGTTGTGAATTTGTTGTGTTTAATCATTTTAGGGTTTTGTTTGATTAATTGGGTATTAGCCCTTGGAGATGAATTTGGATGATAATTTGTGTATATAATGGTAGTTAGAGGCCTTTATTATGTATTGGTGGTGATAGATGATCTTGGTTTGGGTTGGTTTCGGGTTTAAGGAAAATTTGGAGTTTAGAACTCCATAGCCATTCTTGGCAATTACGCAGGGGCGAATCGAATCGGCCCCTAGGGTGAATCGATTCGCATAGATGCAGTTCCCAGGTCTGTGTACCCAAATCGATTCGGGTTAAGGCCGAATCGATTCGGCCGTATGAAGAATGTTGGGTTTATCTTCCAGACCGATTCTCTTTAAGGGCGAATCGATTCGGTAGGGCGAATCAATTCGGCCCTTGGGGCGAATCGATTCGGGTCCTCCAAATTTGAGTCATTTTTCCTTTTTAATTTTGATCTTTTCCTTAGGCTTAGGATCTAGGAACCTTCTTGAAAGAAGTAAACTTAGAGTCCTAGAATATTAGTTGAGTTTGGTCGCTACCCTAGACTAGAAATGGCTTCATCTGGGGTTATTTCGGGGAGGTTTAAAGTAATGTTAAGTCATTACTTCTTTTATTAAAAATTTTAGAAGTTGGGAAGTTAAATACCCTAACTTGGAGACTTAGGGGCTTATCAAAGTTATACGAACTTTGGAGATTTGTAGGATCGTAAGTATCGTTTGGAGATTTAGTTGGGACTTGTAATTTGAGGAATATTAATGATGATATTGGATGGGAATTAAGTTCGCATAAAATGAACCCAAATGTGTTTAAAGATGATAGGTTCAACTAAAATGAACCCCGTTGTTTAATGATGTTAGGTTCAAATAAAAAGAACCAATCACATGGATAATGGAAATGGAAATTGGTAATGAATATTGATTATGATGATGAGATTAAAAATGTAAATGTTAATTTACTGTTACACACCTCTCTAAATGACATCATAAGGGAAGTTCGCGCGCATGGTGATGCCCCCTGGCTAATGAATGCAGGGTGGATATAGTTCTAGGCCATGTGAGCGTTTGTTATATATATATTTTCTGCGATGGGTAGGAGATTCCGGGTGTGGTCTTGACTATCCCGCAGGCACATGGCCGCTTCCCGACGTCTTGCGTTGTAGGATCCCAGGTTGTCTTATGATAGGCACTGGAAGATGATGGTCATTTAGGGACGCACACAGTGGGAAAACCCGTACGGGCGGTCTTAGAATCGTTATATGTATATGAATATAACTATATTTTCATCAAGTGGGACTTGATGGTTGTTAAACGCCACAAAGAGCGTATGATAACTGCCATAAAGAGCATGGTTATGTGCCATAAAGAGCACGGGATTGAAATTTATGTGCCATAAAGAGCACTTGATATTTATGATATTCCTATTAAGGAATTGAAAGATAAACTGGAAAGATAATTAACTATGGAAGTTAATAATTGAAAGGAAATTATATCTTCTTGATTTAAACCAAATAAATGGTTTTATTCCTATTAAGGAATGTAAGAAGGATATGGTACTTGGATTTATGAGGAAAGGTTTTAAATTTAAGTTATTTACTTTTCTTTCTTTTATGTAGATTCCATTTCATTTCATCATTTAGTTAAATTGTAATGTAAGTTTATCATCCTTATTATTCATGCATAACTGTTCATTTCTATCATGATTTTTATTTCTTTTGGTGATCATATAGAACCCGGCCCTGACCGATTTACTTTTCTTGTTGTCTATATGATTATATCCGCTCAGGTGATCCACCGCAAGGACGCCCTTTTTGATGTTCCCATCCATTTGCTTTCGACGAGCTGTAAGATTTTGCAGGTTATTACAGGACATCGTATTAGACGTTTTCTTCTTGTTATTCTAGATATGATCGGGTCTTTTCCCTCGGGCGTGTGGCCCAAAGATTTGTATTTGATGAATGAATGTATTACATACGATATTAAATGGTTGTACGGTGTTCTATGTGGCTGTGGACCTACAGCTTATTCGGTCCATTTGTATACATTCGTTTTAGTTGTATTATATGTATTTTTGTGGAATTCCACTTGCTTATCAGATTGGGTTGTTTAAATTTAATTTTCATAACCGCATTTTTAAAATTTTACACTTTTTGGGAACTCGCTTTCTGATTTATTGGGTGGTTTTCCCGTATAGTCAGTTTATATTGTTGATGATGAGGATGATATCCATCCATGATTCCTATTACGTTTGAGTATCGGGCTGGCCACCCCTTATCTCGGATCTCGGGTTGTCACAGATGGTATCAGTGCAACAGGTTCTAGAGTCTTGCGGATCTATGTGGATTCGTCACGTTCTACCATAGCGTTCTTTGATATAGAGCCTAATATTAGGACTGTGTAGTTGTCTATGGTTGCGATCTTCTGCGAGATAGATAGTTTCCAGCAGTATTTTAACTCTATTGTTTCTTCATCTCGAATATCGCCTAGAGAGGTCGCCTAGCGAGACGTTATAGGGTTGTAGAAGAGGAGGTAGATTCTCCACCATCGCCAGAAGGGACCGTAACGCTGCGAAGGTAGCAAACATAATAGCTCAAGTGGTTAACGCCGCCATGACCGCAGTGGTCCAACAATTTTGCCACAGGCTCAACAATGGGCTCACGATGTTAAAGCTCCTATGGGACCTTCTCGGTGGGAAAAAGGGTTTGGGAGTCCTTTCTAAAGGGCAATTCCCCGGAATTCGAGGGAGGCATGAATGTTATTAAAGCCAATAAATGGAAAAAGGACAGACAACGCCGCCTTCGAATGTTTGAATGTTGTGAGGGGGAGAAATAAGTTCTTGCCACTTTTAAGCTTGTCGGATCTGTGTTATACTGGTGGGAGATAATGACCACACCAGAGTAAAGAGACACAATGATGATCACTGAGTTCTGGACTTTGTTCGATCAAGAGTACGTTCCTCCCGCAGTTCATAGGGAGATGAGAAAGAAGCTCCAAGATGTTGGGCTAAGAGAGAGATATGTGGTGGAATATGTAGAGGAGTTTACATGGTTGGTGAGTTTTGTCCCGGATAAAGTGGATCAGAAAGATAGGAAGATCTCAACGTTATATGAGATCTAAACTGTTGAATCAGGCAAAAATTGTTGGGTAATCCAGCTTTACAAACCTTTGGTGAGGTTAAGAATGCAGCCTCATCCCATTGCCATGAGCATTGGTTATATACACCGGGTAGCAAGAAAGCTACTGTCGTGGGGCAAGCAGGAAAGCTTGGAGAATACAAAATTCAAGGAGGATCATTTCCCTCATCCCAGCCTTCAGGTGGCAAGCAGAAAGAGAGGGACCCTCGACAAGGGGTTTTGTATAAAAGGCAACGCTTTGGAGGGCTTATTACGGGTGGTACAGTACAGTTGCTTTGCAATATGTAGGTCGGGGTGGTCATGGAGGAAAGGGCCATCCGGGCCAAGGCATTTCCCAGTTTAGAAATAAAAAGGGTTGAGGCCGAGAGGATATGAAGGGACGGTGCTTCCTATGTGGGGAGGCATGTCACTTCGATGGAGTGTCCTCGATTGATTGGGGGAATTTATCAAATTCTGGAGGTTATACTTCTTCCAGCCTCGTTAGCATCGCCCGCTATTAAGGGTATGTTTTTTTTTTCGGAGGTACTTGAGTTGCGTGTTATTCGATGCGGGTGTTACGCGCTCATTTGTTTTATGAGCTCTTCTCAGACTACAGATTTGATGAAATCTGCTGAGAGTATATTTTTATATAATTGAGTTTTCTACGAGTGATGGTTCGCTAAATTCCTTGTTTGTAAACATATAGGGATTTCTTGTGATTCTTGTGGTACTTTGTGCTTTGAGGCCGATTTAATCGTCCTTGACATGGTCGGGTATAATGTGATTGGTATGCCTTATCTCCACGACCGACATAGTTGAGTAGTAGCGTATAGGAGGGGTTCCTTGTTTGGATTCCGTTTTTGCGGGACGCTCCACGCGTGAACCTCGATGACGTTGGAAGTGGGGAGATGTTGTTCTTTATTCTTAAGTTAATTTCATTTTATTTTATTTTATTTTTATTGGTTAAATGATGGGTGGAAAGGTTTAGCCGAGAATCACGTAGAAGAGTGATTAATGGCTAATAAAGTGCGAAATAGAAACACTGTATACAGTTCTCTCCTTTGAACGATGTGAGGGAGACGGGGATTCGAAGTCGAATTAAGAATTCGGATTATGCCTTGATAAGAAGGCTATTTGGAAAAGGTATATATATATTGTGGGGTATATGATTATAAGGCTTTATGAAAAGTAAATGTTTGATTTGTTAAAGCTTTAGTTATTTAAGTGGTTATATATATATATAGAATCTTTTCGATCCCGAACATGTGTCTTAGACCTGTATATCTTGATGACTGACAACGCGAGGTAGTAGTGTAACGGGAGGGTTCCTTGTTTGGATTTCGCTTCGGCGAGACGTCCCTCGCACGAAACCGAGCAAATGTCGGGAGTTAAGAAAGGTTTTGGGCACTAGGGATATACCTAGTACTATGCGTATACGACTTAGATAGGATATAGGTAGGTAGACCTTAGGATCACTTGAATATAAGGCCTTTATTTTAGGTGGCGATAGTTTAGGAGGGTTGTTTGGAGTCGACCACGAATAAGTTATGTGTTGACTCTAAGAGGGGTTGGATCCCTAGTGACGAGAAGTTGGTTGGTTAGGCCGAAGGAGATAAGGCCTCTCGTAGTTAGAATGTTACGTTGGTAACTCAGCCTTCGGAAAGAAAAGGGTGAATTGATTCTCACTCTTGAGCTCATGTTGTTCATCTCGAGGGTGAATTCAGTTGACAAGTCTCTGCCAGAATGGGAAGTAAAAATACTGAGCATAGACCTATGGTTTATGCGCCTCATAAGTTTAAACTTGTGGGAAGTATTACCCCGTTCTTGAATTAAAATTCATCATGGGGGTGACCGCTGTATAGAAAAGAGAGGTGCTACTTCCTGGGCAGAATTTAGCCTTGCGCGCGAGAAACATCGTTGTTGCAAGATGTCGTAGGAGAGACAGGGGTGGTTAAAACCACAAATAGAAGTTGCTGAATTAGGAAACAGAACTCTGCACTTTTGACATTGAGGGTGGGGTGCGTTTCCATAAGAGAATTTTTGTCCCGAATGAGAAGGACTTAAGAAATGCAGATATGGTGGAATCTCGTGGTTCTGAGTTTACGATTCAGCCGGTTGATGATAATGTGTCAAGATATGCACCGCTAGTAGTAGTGGCCGAGCATGGAAAGGTTGTTGGACTGCATGGGGTGCCCTTGAATATAGTTTCCGACTGAGATAAGATTTTCATTTCCCACTTGTGGCAAGTATCCAAGAAGCCATGGGAATCAAATTGTGGTTAAGCACTTCTTATCATCCTCCACAGACGGCCAGACTGAAAGGGTAAACCATATGTTGGAGGATATGTTCCTTATGTGGGTGCTTGACTTCAAGTATAGTCGGGAACAGTATCTACCACTATTTGAATTCACTTATTATAAATTATATCGATTCACTATTGGGATGGCGCCTTATAAAGCCTTGTATGGTAGGCCTTGTGGATCTCCCGCTTGTTGGTTAGAGGTACGAGAGGATAAATCTCTCGGACCTGCAATGATCCGAGATACTTCTTCAAAAATCGAGCTCATTCAAAATCAATTCGGAATCGCATTCGTATAACCAAGATCGAGAAAATAACTAAGTCGATGCGGGGAGAAGGCATCTGGAGAATGAGGTCATTAGACCGAGTGTTGGTGTGAGTATTGCCTATGAAGGGCATTAAGCATTTTTGGGTAGAGGGAAAACTTGCACCACGTTACGATGGACCTTTCCTATATATATTCAGGTGGGTCCGGTAGCCTATTAACTTGCTCTACCGAAGTTCATGACGTGATCCATATCTCCTTTATAAAGTAGTACAAGAGATGTGATGGTGCCCTTAGGCACATTTCTTTCGAAGTAGATGCAACTTGACGGTTCTTATGGGATGTAGTCGGTTGCTATTTTAGAGCGTGTAGAGAGGCATTTGAGACCGCGGGTAATACTTTGGTTAGGGTGTATTGTAATCATCATAGTGTCGAGGAATCGACATGTGATCGTGGGGATGACATGCGGGAAAAGTATCCGCATCTCTTCTTGCGAGGTATGCCTGAATTTTGGGGGAAAAATTCCCTCATAAGGGGGGGGAGTATGTAAAAACCCTCACGTTTGATAGCCTATTTTATATTTATTTACTATGTGTAGTAATTAATTATAAAATGATGGATGTTGAGTAAATATTAATTTAATATGAAAAAGGTTAATATTTACTTAAAGGTTGTATGATTACCTGAAGAATAGGTAAAAATATTGATGTGGTGAATTATTGTGTCATGAGAAATAAAATGACTTTTTATTTAATATGAAATCAGAACTTAAAATGAGTTCTAAAATTTCTAAATGATAAATTGGAGGGTGTAGTTAGCCTCGGTAGGTGCGAGACAGTCAAAATAAGTGCCATATTGCATTTTGTTATTTTGGGCACTTTTGACTGTTTATAGCTTAATTGTGTAGTTGCGATTTATTATATCCCGTATTAGTTATTAAAGCTGAGCTTTTAAACTTAAGCCACGTTTAAGTCCCCTATCCTATTTCAATTCTTCCATTATACACAATTTAGCCTTAGAGAGATAGAGAGAGGAAGAGAACTTTGGAGAAAAAGAGAGATTTGAGCTTGGATTGTGCTTGCATCTTCACCAAATCTGCATTTTCATGATCAAGGCAAGTAATTTACTTGCTATAATATGATTTAAGTGGATTAATTAGCATGATTAGTTGTGAATTTGTTGTGTTTAATCATTTTAGGGTTTTGTTTGATTAATTGGGTATTAACCCTTGGAGATGAATTTGGATGACAATTTGTGTATATAATGGTAGTTAGAGGCCTTTATTATGTATTGGTGGTGATAGATGATCTTGGTTTGGGTTGGTTTTGGGTTTAAGGAAAATTTGGAGTTTAGAACTCCATAGCCATTCTTGGCAATTACGCAGGGGCGAATCGATTCGGCCCCTAGGGCGAATCGATTCGCATAGATGCAGTTCCCAGGTCTGTGTACCCAAATCGATTCGGGTTCAGGCTGAATCGATTCGGCCGTATGCAGAATGTTGGGTTTATCTTCCGAACCGATTCGCTTTAAGGGCGAATCGATTCGGCCCTTGGGGCTAATCGATTCGGGTCCTCCAAATTTGAGTCATTTTTCCTTTTTAATTTTGATCTTTTTCCTTAGGTTTTGGATCTAGGAACCTTCTTGAAAGAAGTAAACTTAGAGTCGTAGAATATTAGTTGAGTTTGGTCGCTACCCTAGACTAGAAATGGCTTCATCTGGGGTTATTCAGGGGAGGTTTAAAGTAATGTTGAGGCATTACTTCTTTTATTAAAATTTTTAGAAGTTAGGAAGTTAAATGCCCTAACTTGGAGACTTAGGGGCTTATCAAAGTTATACGAACTTTGGAGATTTGTAGGATCGTAAGGATCATTTGGAGATTTAGTTGGGACTTGTAATTTGCGGAATATTAATGATGATATTCGATGGGAATTAAGTTCGCATAAAATGAACCCAAATGTGTTTAAAGATGATAGGTTCAACTAAAATGAACCCCGTTGTTTAATGATGTTAGGTTCAAATAAAAAGAACCAATCACATGGATAATGGAAATGGAAATTGGTAATGAATATTGATTATGATGATGAGATTAAAAATGTAAATGTTAATTTACTGTTACACACCTCTCTAAATGACATCATAAGGGAAGTTCGCGCGCATGGTGATGCCCCCTGGCTAATCAATGCCGGGTGGATATAATCCTAGGCCATGTGAGCGTTTGTTATATATATATTTTCTGCGATGGGTAGGAGATTCCGGGTGTGGTCTTGACTATCCCGCGGGCACATGGCCGCTTCCCGACGTCTTGCGTTGTAGGATCCCAGGTTGTCTTATGATAGGCCCTGGAAGATGATGGTCATTTAGGGTCGCGCACAGTGGGGAAACACGGACGGGCGGTCTTAGAATCGTTATATGTATATGAATATAACTATATTTTCATCAAGTGGGACTTGATGGTTGTTAAACGCCACAAAGAGCATATGATAAATGCCATAATGAGCATGGTTACGTGCCATAAAGAGCACGGGATTGAAATTTATGTGCCATAAAGAGCACTTGATATTTATGATATTCCTATTAAGGAATTGAAAGATAAACTGGAAAGATAATTAACTATGGAAGTTAATAATTGAAAGGAAATTATATCTTCTTGATTTAAACCAAATAAATGGTTTTATTCCTATTAAGGAATGTAAGAAGGATATGGTACTTGGATTTATGAGGAAAGGTTTTTAATTTAAGTTATTTAGTTTTCTTTCTTTTATGTAGATTCCATTTCATTTCATCATTTAGTTAAATTGTAATGTAAGTTTATCATTCTTATTATTCATGCATAACTGTTCATTTCTATCATGATTTTTATTTCTTTTGGTGATCATATAGAACCCGGCCCTGACCGATTTACTTTTCTTGTTGTCTATATGATTGTATCCGCTCAGGTGATCCACCGCAAGGACGCCCTTTTTGATGTTCCCATCCATTTGCTTTCGACGAGCTGTAAGATTTTGCAGGTTATTACAGGACATCGTATTAGACGTTTTCTTCTTGTTATTCTAGATATGATCGGGTCTTTTCCCTCGGGCGTGTGGCCCAAAGATTTGTATTTGATTAATGAATGTATTACATACGATATTAAATGGTTGTACAGTGTTCTATGTGGCTGTGGACCTACATCTTATTTGGTCCATTTGTATACATTCGTTTTAGTTGTATTATATATATTTTTGTGGAATTCCACTTGCTTATCAGATTGGGTTGTTTAAATTTAATTTTCATAACCGCATTTTTAAAATTTTACACTTTTTGGGAACCCGCTTTCTGATTTATTGGGTGGTTTTCCCGTATACTCAGTTTATATTGTTGATGATGAGGATGATATCCATCCATGATTCCTATTACGTTTGAGTATCGGGCTGGCCACCCCTTATCTCGGATCTCGGGATTGTCACAGCGTATTCCACATACTATTTTTTATTTATTTTTATTTTTTTCTACAAAAAAAAAATCACACCATGAATCTTCTCTAATCCAACTAAGTCATTGAAATGGAATGAATAGGTGTGAACATATTCAATAGGTAATAAAACTCAATCAAGCATATGTGCACGATGCATAAGTGTACTCCTATCGAATTAACATAAAAAATATCGTTAGGTGTAAAATTATTGAATTTAAATGATATCGACTAAATCAAATCAACAAATCAAAGCTGAGGTGATTTTCACACCAATAATCTCCCACTATTTAGTGCCACTTCAAGAACTTTTCAAGGGACGTGCAAACCCATTGATACATATCCATCCAAAACTCCCTCGTAAAAATAGTCTTTTTATATTTCTAAAGATATTCTAAATTCTCAACTTAAAGAAAACCTATTGGCCCAAATTTTTTCATATTTCATCTTTGTATTGACTTAAGTTGTTTTTGTGCGGGCTGTTTTCAAACGGTGGCTTTCACTACGTGATTGTTATTAACTCGCAACCTTTTCCCATTTTACTCATCATTTTTTCAAATTTAAACAAATTCCTCATGGGCAATGGTTTTTACATGCACTACTTTTATTATTCTCATATTATTGCACTTGGTTCGTTTTATAGACAGGATTGAGATGGAAACACTCAACCCACATGTGATAAACAAGCACAAGTGTCAAATAAATCCGTGCGTGTGTGCAATAATGGACAAATGAGTCAAACATATAAGTAGCAACACTAAATATCATCTCAAAGGCTCCAAACTTTGTAAAGCACATGAATGACACAACATATTGTCTCAAAACACTATCAAATAGTCACATGGATATGGAATGAAATTGTGACTCGTTCATCTTAAGTGTTCATTCATAAAAGGTGTAAACAAAATACAAAACTCTTATTGTATTTTTCAAAACATTTTATCAAAAAAAAGAAAATCTTTTTTTATTTTTCAAATATGATCCCATGAAAAAATATATGAATAGACGTACAAAAACTATACAATTCATAACACTAGAAAACTTTTATCATGAATGACAAATAGTGTATAACAAACAAACAGACACAATCATCTATATGATATGGCAAGAGAAGAATCATGTGCTAGCAACAAGGAATTAACTAGTCTCACATTTAGTGCCTTTAAAAGTGATTTCCCAACCCAAATAGGTGTGCAACGACGCATGAGGGTTACGGGAACCAAGGGAACACTATAATTAAACTTCCTTTTCTAATATTAAAACAAAAATGCCTAAGGTGCCCTTTCCTACCACAATGTGAACAGGTGTAAATGGGCGGAACGACACCTATGGGTTGGCATTTCTAACGTCCTTGGAAATGGTTGACCCTATAAAATAAACTATGGTTTTGGATTTAATACTCGAAGAATGAGAACAAGATGAGCAATTACCATCAGTACACAAACTACTCGAGTCTTTCAAATTATTTTTCAACTTCAAAATTTTAGACTCGAGCAAAGAATTAGACTCTTCTAATTTTAGGGACTCATTTTTCAAATCATCAATAAAATCTAAAAGGTTATCTCGCTCACTCTCAATTAAAACAAATTTATCCCTAAGAGTCTTTTCACGTGCCATAAAATCATTAATTAAACTATCATCCTCAACGGCACAAATAGGAACCCTAGAATTTTTAAAGTACTCCAACTCTTTTTCTAAAACTAGGACTCTATCATCACTATACTTTTTGGACAATTTAAAAGTATTAAAGTCCTGGTCCAAAGAAACAAAATTTTCACGATAAAAATATCTTTCATTTTGAACTGTTTACAAAAGATCCATTGCGGATTTAAAGGGATAATTTTCTTTTTCAAAAACTTCAATTCTTTTCGCAAACGTCAAATTCAAACAATTTCAATTGTTAGGGGCATCAAATTACATAAATGTTCCATTGGAAAATTGCAATTTTTTTTTACAAAATGGATTTTTGAAAAAAATATCAACATCACACAATCTTGTGAAAAACAGGAATACGCAATAAATTAGCGTAACCTACTTTGATACCAATTTGTAAAAGTATGCACTCGCTTTTAAATGAAAAGGCTCTGATACCAATTTGTAAAACCTTTAACTTATATGTGATAAATATTCGAATAGATACGCAAATCCAATCACAAACTTATTTAATTAGTTTCAATTTAATTTAGCCCACTGAATCAACTAGCTACGTGTGTTCATGTGTCCAAACAACATAAATAAAATCTGCGACACAAAGTTCATGAAAAATCCCCTCAAGGAAAAACTTTTTTTCTTTCAATATAATTGTAAATCTCAACTTACACGGTTACAATGAAATACAGTTGTTCTTTACACAGAAAAACTCGCAAGCTTCGATCGGCATCGTCAGTAATGAATTACGTGCAGCAATCGACAAGAACCGCAGTTCTATCTCAACAAACATCCACACACAGCAAACCTCAATGACACGCAGCCATATGATGTTAAGATCCTATCCACAAAAGTATGAACCCTAGCAAAGTGTGTTCTCAAACTCTAAAATAATTCACGTGAATAATTGGGACTTTTGTGAATTTAAAACAAAAGAGATAAAACTCTAAAAGAAGAAGCCAAACAGTTATGCCGATTTCGCACTGATTGCAGAATTTAAAAACATACCAACTTCTTAAGAAAAGTTTATTTAAAAGGTTCCTTAAATAGAAAACTTAAGGAGGTGGGTCTTTCAAGCGACGCACGTTGTCGTTCGAGCGACAAACGTTATCGTTTGAAGTATCGTGAGAGACAACATGTCGTTTGAACGACATACGGTGTCGTTAGAACGAGACCCATAAAATATATTTTTTTCTCATTTATCCTTTCAGTAAATGCACTGCCTAAAACACTCCGAAAAACATTTAAATCTCCGCTCCAACACTTAGAAAATATTTTGTAAAAAATATCCCAACATCCTAAGTGAAATATTAAGGAATTAAAAACATGGCTTTACCAAATTCATTTCGCGGAGGCTTGATTGTTGATGAAACTTGATATTCAGACCCGTCTTGGTGCGTATTTGATCTTGAACATATTCGACGGTTGTAGAGGTATATGACATACTAAATTGTGATGGACTATGTCCTTACACCTGGTGCGAAGAATGCACCAATAACAAAAACATGACAATTGGAAAACTCTATATAGTCATTTTCCAATAGGTTTTGGACAATTAAACTTATAAAATGAATAAAATATTATGAAGATATATAGTTCTCTTGTTGGTCAACACAATCATTTAATGACACTAAGAGGACTATATACCAAGTGAATAACCACAATAATTTCTCAAATCCTGAAAAAATAATAGATGAAAACACATGAATAACTATAAAAATAAATAAATAAATATAAAAGAAAAAAAAATGACTATTGCTTAAAATAGATTACAACCTCAAAGTACCCATCTGATTGTGTTCCAAATTGTGCATGAATACTAAAACCCTTGGAGATATAAATAAATAAACAAATGTACAAAATTAAAATGAAAATAAGAAATGCTTTAGAATTCAACTGATGCTCAGTCTTATCAGAAATTAGGAGCTCGTTTATGATGGCTATGTGACTTGAAAAGGAGTCTAGCTAAGAATATATGAGCTTGGGGAACGAAGTGTGAGATTGTTAATTTATCATTATTTTTTAACAAAATTATATATTTTTCAAACTGTGTTCTATATTATTCTAATCTAATCATTAATTTTTAGATTGTTTAACTACGGATAATTTAACATGGCACTTCAACTTCTTTGTTTTTCTTACAAGGATCAGTTACCAAAAAGTCCCTTAAATATTTTTTAATACAAATTTTGTCCAAGCCTTTTTATTTTGTTCTAAAAAGTTCGTCACCCAATAAAAGCACAAAAGAAACCTATTTTTAGTTTAACCCATTTAGTCCCTTAATCACCCATTTACCCTATATTCTCTTAATTTTAAAGGTTCGCATCCCACCTCTACCCCCACCCCATTGTCTAAGGTTCGGTATTCCTCGTCGGAGCTCCGATGAGGGCCACCCGAGCTCTGGCAGTGAGGGTTAGGTGGGGGTGGGGGTGGAGGGAGGTGGATAATTGGGCTTGTGTGTGCCCTTGTTTTGAGTGTTTTTATGTGGTGAGGGATGTTTTGGAATAAAATAAAAATACTTGGACTAAACATGTATTAAAAAATATTCGAGGGACTATTCGGTATATGCCCCTTTTATAACCCTAAACCTCTATAGGAAAGAGCCACACTTGGACTCCCCCATGCGAGCTACAAAAAGGGACGTTGTGTTAGAGTCACCCTAACATACGCTTCACTAGGGGTGTAAACAGATATCCAAAATCCAAATCCGTCTGATATCTGAGTCTGAATTTTGATGGATATTTATCCGAAAAACGGATAAGGATATGAATATGGATAGTGTGTAAAAATATCCAGGAAAAACGGATGCGGATACGGATTTTATCCGACACTGATAATTCGTATTTGAGGCGGAGTATCCATATTTGCATATATCCATTTTTTCAAATATCCGTATTCGTATTATATTAAATAATAATTTATTATTAATATTAATTAGATATAATAATAATATACAACATTTTTATTTATAATATTTATGATATGTAATATTACAATGTAAAATATAACTATAAAATAATATAATATAAAAATGTTATCAACTTATCATTTTTACTCATTTGAAAAAATATTATTATTTTATGTTTCTTGACACAACAAATAAGAAATAGAGAATGAATTGAAAAAAAGGAAAAAACAAAGATAAAATAAAAAAATTCTTCTAAAATGAAAACAAGATATACGATCACTACAAAGTCCTCATTTTCATTTCCACCTAAGCAACCATCTCTCTCCTCCCTCATTTCATCATAAACAAACCTAAATTGATTTATTTCCTTCTGTCGTCTCCCTTCTCCCACCTGCTCCCTTCTTGCTTGTGCTGCTATCATTTTTGTGTAAAGTAAGGTCTTGTTTTGGGAAAAAAAATCTTCGGTTTAGTGTCTCCATATTTCTAGGGTTTGTTTTAATTTGGTTCAGCTTAGCGAAAGCCTACGTTTACGGTTATGGTATTACTATTGTGAGTAGTTACATAGATTTTCGGGCAGTCTTGATTATACACAATCGACTTATCCCTCTAGCTTAGGGAAATGATATATTTATAATCATCAGAAAACCAAGGAGTGGAATGCCTTTATATATTCAAGAATTTACACAAGACAATTGATCTTATAATGCAAGTGTGGAATGACTCTTCATAATTCCCGTGGGAATAACCTTTCTCCTTTCTGATGATTTGTCTTCATAAACTGGTGAGTCAGTATGCCGATAAAGTATTTCTAGAGCCAATCAAGTATAAGTGAAACATCAAGATGTTTACTTATGAGGACATGTTTCCTGGTCTTATTGGTCCATGTGGCATGACTAATTTGGCCCACAACAAAAGCCCCCAATACTCTATGCTTGATGATTTATTAAAAGGACGGAGCATTTGTTTTAAAAAGTTTCTCAATGTTCCAATATAACGAAGGTCAACAACCAAGATTTTGGGCTTGTAAATGTTTTTATCGGTATATCAGTCAGTTGAATTTTTATGAATAATTTGAAAAATTGTGAATCTCAAAAGGGTACGGTGGTCTTTTTATGCCTTTGGGAAACATGGAGCCGTCAAGAGTTCAATCGTTGGTTCAGTTATTCATTTCTTTTCAACTTTCGAGGTCAATCTATAAAAGGACGAAGCTTTTCCCCCTTTCATCACCAACCTTCGCACTTAAGCAATATCTTTTCCTCAAGCTTTCCTTTGTCGTTCGTTCTTTTGATGTTCTTTTAGCGATCTCTATAAGATTTGTTTCTTTTGTATCCCCTTCTTTTGCATTATTTCATTTCAACACAGTTATATGTCGTTGATGAGGATTCTTTAGAAGTATTTAGGGGAAAATAAAACATCCCCAATTGGGTATCTTTAGAACTAGTAGAAAGCTATGTAGATGTATTCTCGTTAGATGAGGGTCATTGGATCTCCACTCTATTTATTATAGAGTGTGGAATAACTTTCCCTCCAAATCATTTTCTCCTTGAATTATGTCAGTATTTTAATGTGGTCCCTACTAGAGTATCCCTTAACACTTGCAGGGTTGTTAATGGGATCCATCATTTAAATGAACTTCATGGGACCTATATTGGGATTTCTAACTTATTTATTGTTATAAATGGGGCACAATGGGAGATAATACATATTACTTGAAGACTAGGTAGGCCAATATGGCTTTAGTAGAAATTTTGCCTAATCCCAACAGGGATTATTGGGATTATGGAGTAGCGGTGAAGAATTGGCAGTATGTGATTAGGCTCAAATTCTTTCGAATTCAGCCCCTTAATTTAGAGAATATTACCACCTCGAATAATGTAAAATGAGTGTAATTATCACATTTCCTTAAAACTAACTCCTTCTAACAAGTACATCTAGTTTCGTCTATTTCTTCTAAGTTATGCAGGTATTTGAAGCATTGAGGAAGAAAGAAATTGGGAAAGCAATGAGCAAAGACAAAGAAGGAAAGTCAAAGGGTAATTTCATAAATTTTAGCCATCATCTAGAGTTGAAGCCAACTAGAGAGTTAAAGAGAAATAAATTTCAAGAAATTTGGAAGAAACGACAAGTCAATCCGATCTCCGGTGATCAAGTTACAAAGATTTGAAGTTAATAAGGAAATAAGGAAAAGACCCATGGATGTAAAAGGGGTGAAATCCGGACATTTTATTGGAAAACGATTCGGACCGCCTCAAAAGAAAAGTTGTCCCAAAATAGGGAGGAAGTCGGACCTTTTATTGTAAAAGGATCCGGACCGCCTCAGAAAAATCCTCTGTCTCAAAAGGGGGGGCGATCCGGACCATTTTCCAGAAAAGGATCTGGACCACCTTAAATGATGAGGAACACTGTCTCGAAACAAGGGGAGATCCGAACCGCCTGCCCCGATCGGTTCGGACCTCTTTGGATTTTCTTCAACTTTTATTCTTTTTCTCAGAGTTTTATGGGGTCAAACTCTTGTAAATTTCGGAGCTACTTATTCTAGTTTGTTACATAATAATAGGAGTTCGATTTTTAGGTTAGCTAAGGAGGAGGAGAGGGTTTTTGTAGTAAAAAACCCTAGTTTTTCATAAGTAGATTCTGCTATAAGGGTTTGCATTTAATTTCTACAATTCAAGTAATAGCTTTGACTTTAATTTTCAATTGCTCAATAGTTTAATTGTTGATTTGAATTTACAAGTCTCTTTTCAATTAGTTTCTTTAGAATTAATGTTCTATTTCTTAAAAACTCTATTTTTCTCTAAGTTAATTATGTCTAGCTAATTTTCTAAGGGTTGGGGTGCATGGACCCCACCCGATGTAATTCACGATAATGGGAAGTAGACTTTTGAATTAAAATCTTATATGAATCATGTTGCATAACTGGTGAAACCATCGTAGGAATTTTGATCTCATTTGCCCTAGGTAACCGGGATACTTAAGAATGTGACGCGTGTATTGGTTAATGCAACACTGATTTACTCATCCTTTGATTACATACTGTGCGGGGTACGATCCCTCATATGTGTAATGCTTGGGAGTACTAAATACTGGGTTCGTTTAAAATTCTAATTCCGAATCTAGTATCCTACAAAGTGAATTGCTAGAGTGTGGGGGATTGTAACCCGACCTATTGTTCTCATTTCATATTTAGTTCGTAAAATAATTTGTCATCAGATTTTCGTTTAATTAGTGTAGTTTCATTTTGTTAACTCGTAGTTTCTTTAGTTAATCATTGTCCAATTTGCATCTAGTTGTAGTTGTTTCGTTTCTTAGAATCACCTTTTCGTTCTTTTTAATGTCAAAGCTAGGTTACCCTTGTCTTTCCAACATCGTCACGACTATGTCATCCTTTTTCCCTAAGGATCGATACTCGACTTATCAGATTATTACTGAGTGACAGGCTTGCACTTGAGCCTATATAGCTCGTACACTAGACACATTTGTGGTCTCGTCAAGTTTTTTGGCGCCCTTCCTGAGGGGGTTAAATATACTGGTCCTAAATGACCCCAGGAAGGGCATGACATAACTCGGATAACACTTTGAATTTTATTTTTCTTCAATGGATGCTAACTGTTAGATAATGTGTTGACTAATAATTTTTATTTTATTTTTGCAGAGGAAAGTAAGAAGAGGTGTCCCAAGGAGTTTGAGGTGAACTTTGGTGAGTTAAAGTTATTGTGGTTAATTCATCAGAGAATAACGAAAGAATAACCTAGATCTGCCCTTGTACTACTAGAGTATAAGAGTTCGATCACATCCTTTATGGCTCAACCAACTGAGATTATATCCAAAGATCCAATCAACTTATGGGAGGATTATGTTTCAACCTCTTCTGCTATTGAGTCTTTTGGAGTAGGTAAGGAACTTGCATTAGGAAGGACATCATCTTCCTTTGAGTCTTTTGACATCAACAGTATCCATACCTCACCCCCATATGACATGGGAAAAATAAGAGTTCATAACCTAATGTTTAGTCTTCTCTCTCCACCACCCAAGAAGACCATTGTTACCTAAAAAACTCCCTAGTCCTTAATGTTGAAGAGGCCAAAAACACAGAGCCTCGGTTCAAGAGATTAAATATAGGACCAGTTGTTTAGCAAGAGTTGGTCCAGAAAAGTGTTGATGTTGAGTTTTCTTCAGTGGAAGTGACCCCTTGGCTAGCCAGGGGATCAATTAGTGTTGGGGTTCTTTTGGTAGATAGGTTGGCAAAATCCCCCTTATTCAGAGCCCGCCTGTTGGAGCGGGCAAATAAAAATTTAGCTTTGGTTAATTTCTTGACCCTTTACCTACTTTAATACTTCTCCCCTAAGTATGTGTGATATTGATTTTATTATTGCCTTATTCTGTAGTTTTTTGTCGACTATGACTAGTTATTGATCAGAGATGACCAGTTGAGATCATCATCAGTTGATGTGGAGGAATCCTTTGAAAGATTAATTAAATCTTTTAAGGAATCTGAGGAAGAATATGAGAGATACAAAAACAATGGCAAGAGAAGCTCAAGTAAACTAAAGATAGAGTAACAGCAATCATGGACAAGGTGAGGAATGCTGAGGATAAGGCAACTCACTCGACTGTTGAGGTAGATGATGAGAAGAAGAAATTCTTAGAATTGAAGGCCCGGGACAAGAAGGATAAGGAAAATGCCTTTAATATGGGCTTGGATAAAGCCTTTGCAGTAGCTTATATTCAAATTGAGTACATGAAGAAGGTGCCTTCAGGGATGTATGGACTTCTGCCTTAAAGGAGGGCGACATGTTGCTGACTCTGATTTATTTTAGAGGCATAATCCTAGCATCCCCTTAACGTGGAAGATGAGATTGATGATGAAGAGGGAAAAGTATATATTCCTTGGTATCTGTGATTGGAAATGAGTCCATCCTCCTAAAGGCATCCACAAAGGACACCGAGAAAGTGTAAATATTTTTAAGTCTGATGAACCACTCAATCTTACCTCTCTTTTCTTTGATGTGTACATTTTTCCTTTTTGTTTTGATTGTAATAGAACAGCCCCTGTAACTCCTTCATTGGTAATGAATGAAAAGTTTTCTTTGGTCAACTTGCTAGCTTTTAATTTTAATTGTGCGTGTTCATTCAGATTACCTAGTTTTATTATTTGTATACTATTGTTTTTAATTGTGCCATTATCTCTACTGAGATTGACTTTCTAAGACATAGCAAGAGCTTGTTTGGTGCTAGTCATGTAAGTTTGTCAGAGACTGAGATGGAATGGTTGCTCGGCGTGGATGCCTCAGATCAAGTAAAGGAAGCCTATGCTCATCTGTACTATCTCTTTGATGAGGTTGTGGCGAATAATAAGGTCTACTATGAAATGATCGAGAAATTTTAATATGATCACAATCTTTCTTGGGCCTTACACCTTTATGAATCTGAGGCTAAGTTTGAGGCCTTGAGTGCTAAACTTTGAGAGATCACATCTGCTATAAAAAAAATGGGTTCCTATTAAATGGGGAGGTGGAAAGTTATTGGGACATTACTAATCTTCTTGAAAAAGAAAATAATAATTTAAGGAATGAGTTAGACAATTTTAAGAAATCAGTTGAGGTGATGTTGATCAAAGGTGCCTCTTTCTTAGAGATTAAAAATGCCATAATGGTTGAAGAATTGGAAAACTTGAAGAAGATGAAGACCAAATCTGGCTAATATTCTAGACAGGTGATTGTTGCTCAGTATACTGAAGATGAAGAAAAGAAAAAGAAAAAACTTGGTGGACTAGCCAACTTTATTGAATGATAAAGATAAAATAATCAAAAAACTCCAAGATTAGGTTGACTAATTAACTTTTCACTTCAACAAACAACCCAAACCAGTCTGGATGGACGGTTATGATGAGTCCATAACTCATATAGAGGATCAATTTGATAAGTCTCATCGAGAAGGTTATAAGTGGGGATGGTTGAACATGCTAACATTATTAAAGGTGGATGATAAGAGTAAGTTGTGTCATTAGCATAATCCACGCATGTTAAATTATCATGATTCTATGTTCAGAATTGATGTCAAGTGGATTTTAACAGATGCCATTCCTCAGATCTTAGTGAGAAATTACCTAGGAGATTATGGTCTTCATAGTGAAAATACTTACATTTGTCCCCTTTATTTATTGCATCAGTCGAGCACCAGTGGTCATAATAAGTTAAGGGACGTTAGGACTACTAATCTACCTATTAATTTTGATATTCCTTCAGCTGGGATGGACAAAGCTGAAGGGAAACATCCCATAGAATTATTTTCTTTTTCTTGTCATCACTTGTTACAATAAGACTAACGTATTTGTCTTCTGTAGAAGTTTGTTGTAACAACCCGAGATTTTTTAGACAATAATTTATTTATTTTGGGGGGAAATAAATATTAATTTAATTGGAGAATGATTAATTTAGCATTTAAGGTCAAAAATTGAAGATGTTAGAAAGTGATTTGAATGATGATTCTGAGTGTGCCATTGTTTTCAGAAGGGTCGAGAAAGTTGAAATGACTGTACTTGGGGTCTATTTGGGTTCCGAAATATTTTAAGTTCATTTGGCACAAATTAAGGTGACCGAGTCATTTAAAAAGTGTGTATTATCATTTAAAGTTGTGTATTTTGGGAGGCAAGGCTTAAAAGCCTACGGGAGATAGAAATCTTCTTAGAGAGAAAGAGAAAGAAAGAGAGAAAGAAAGGAAAGAAGAAAAGATAAGAAAAAGAGGAGAAAAGTTGGGAGAATTCTGCAAATTCGTGACTTCGAGGGAGATTCAAACTCTACAAAATTGAGGAAAGTGATTAAACTTGCTAAATAATTGTTGTGTATCATTTATTTCATGATTTGTGGATCAAATTTATGGATTTTAGGTTTAAATTGTCAAAACCTAGATTTTGGGTAAAATCTAAGATTTGTTGTGTATACAATGGATTTGAGGTTACAATTAGTTGAGATGTGTAAATTTATGAGTTTTAATGTTATATATATGTTTGGGTTGAAGAGAAATGAAGAGAAGATGAGAGAAATGATTTTTGGGGATTTTTGGATTTGATGAAAATAGCCATTTTCGTAGCCCTTGAACATGCCGAATCGATTCAGACCCAACCCGAATCGATTCGGAATGTTCCAGCTTGACAGGTCTGAGTGACCAAATCGATTTGGCCCCAACCCGAATCGATTCGGCCTGAGACAGAAACCCAGGTCTTTGGACCCGAATCGATTCGCCTTAGAGGCCGAATTGATTCGGATTAGGCCCGAATCGATTTGGAAATAGGGAAGTTTTGGGGATATTTTTCTAGGGTGAGTTTCATCCCATTTCATTTGACGTTATCATTTGGGAATCTCTATATGGGTTATGAGAAGTATGTTTTGGATACTGTTAGGGAGTTTCCCTTATAAGAAATTATTGGAATCATATTGATTTAGTTCGAGAGAATACCGATTGGAGAGTATTGTACCGACTAGTGGGGAAGCCCACTACCATCAAGATTTCTATTTGGGGATAATTATGTAATATTATGAAAGAGTGAGAATGCGCTTAGTGATATTGGATTTTAGAATCAAATCCCAAAGGGGATAAATTTAAAGGTTCATATGATCAATTGAACCATATTTTGGATTGAAAATTATGAATGCTGATTGATGTGCATACGGATATAGAAAATATCCTTAACGCAAATTAACTTAGGAGATGTTTCATATAAATGAGAAAGGTTGATCGAGGTGCATTAGGATATAGAGAATATCCTCAACGTAAATAGAATTGAGAGACGATTATAAATAGACATGAGGTGTAAACTTCAAGTGAGAAATAGTATAGAGTATACTAAGTGGGGAAGTTATGTGAGTTATTGATGAATGGTATATCGAGAGTAAAATATACTAAATAATGATTTTATTTCATCTACGCCTAAGAGCGTAATAAGAGTATGTAAATAGTGTGATAATTATACCTTGTGTGATGGTATACATTTATATAATGTGATGATGTATGTATATCTTGTGTGAATAATATATATATATATATATATATATATATATATATATATATATATATATATATATATATATATATATATATAAGTGAAGCATAGCCCCTCCTTGCTATCATGGGAAGTTGCGCGATGAGGTTGAGTGCCCTGGCTTGAGAAGCAGGGTGTGGATATTCCCCAGGTCATAGCATCCATTATTATTGTGTGATTGTTTTTATTAGGGGTGAGACGTGGTGGGTAGGTTTCATCTCATTTCTGAGGAGGAACTACTACCGCTTCCCATACGTTGTGATATGGTTTTTACTAAGGCGGTGTGAGATTCTGACCGTTGGTACCCAGGATGATATGTGAGTGATTCCCTCGTAGATGATAGCATTAAGAACCTGCATCCTCGAGTTATATCTCATTGGGATGGTTATTATTATACTTTTGTGAATAGCATATTAATATGATTATGTGATATCATAATTGTCTCTAGAGTAAAGAGACATAAGAAGATTTCTTGAATCTAAATTCCGGGAGTTTTTAAACCAGGCTTAAACTGTGATGAATAAATTATGAGAAAATGAAGAGTAGTAATTATATAAGTATATATAATACTTTAGGTATCAAGGGCGTAATGGACCTCAACGACCAATATTGCCAAGGAGTAGTGTATCGGGGGTTCCTTGTTTGGATTTGGCTTGCGAGACGTCCCACGCACGAAACGCAGTGCAATGTTGGGAGTGAGGGGAAGTTAGTCCTTAGTGCTCATACTTATATTAGTATATTTAGACGATCGACAGTGCCAAGGAGTAGTGTATCAGGGGGTTCCTTGTTTGGATTTCGCTTGCGAGACGTCCCACGCACGAAACGTCGAGCACTGTTGAGAATTGGAAATAATTAATTAATTAATTAATTGAGTAATAACAATTTGGGTTATACGCGTCATGCATTGAGGGCATAATAAATCTTGATAATCAGTACTGCCAAGGAGTAGTGTATCGGGGGGGTTCCTTGTTTATATTTCACTTGCGAGACGTCCCACGCACGAAACGCAGTGCAGTATTGAGAATTGGGAGGAGTTTAGTCCTTAGCACCTAGAGGCTAATAACTGATATGCATATTTATATATATATATATATATATATATATATATATATATATATATATATATTGATGGCATAACTAGAATATGCTAAATTCTAGTAAGAAAATGTTTATGTAAACTTTATATGTTAAGTAAGAGAACGAATGATTGAGATCGATAGTATTAGAAATTGAAGGATATGTGTTAGATGGAATTTAGATGAGTATCAATTGGTATTAAGTTAGATTTCTTTTCCTAGATAGATTTGGGAAATTATTTGGAGACCATGTGCATACGTTTAGTGCGCGCTTTAGTTGAGAGGTGAGTTGAATTTTAAGGAGAGTGCAACTCCACTTTAATCATGTCATAATGCATTATAATTATTATGCATTTTAATGCACTTGCTAAAAATGTTTTCACACCTCGGGCTCTGGCTCATTTATATTTTCTCTACTTTGTATATATATTGTATTATTCTAGGTGTTCCTCCGCAAGGACGCCATCGTTGCTATCCATCCAGTGTATTCGTGCAGCAGTGGCAGTGGCGGACTGTTGCGGTAGTTTGGATATAGTCGATTCCTATCTTTTGTGTATCTAGATTAGGATTCAGTTTGTGTATCGGGTTTATACCCACGTGTGTAGTGTAGCACTTTTATATTTTCTTTCTCAGATTATTGTATTGTCTGTGACCCGACAACTTATTCGGGTATTTTACTTTGTACACTGTGTTGTACTCTTTTATATATTATTTCGAGCATGTGTGTGTCTCTTATCATATTTAGAGTTATGTTGTTGGTTAGTTGTTGCATGGTTTGGTTTTAGTGATGTAAATAAAATGTTTTAAAATTTTTTGATACCCTCTTTTTCTGGTAATGGGTAGTTAGCCGTGTAGATTTTAGAATCGTCAGTAGATGCTGAGAATGATCCACTTGAGATTCCTAATTATTTTAGTATAGGGTTGGCCACAGTAATACCCCGTATTTTTATGCTTTATAAATTTGGGGATTTATTAAATTTAATGTGAGTTATTAATTTTATATAAATCCGAAAACTAATTATTTTATAATTATTAACGTGATGTGAGTTAGTAATTATGGAAAAACTTGTTGAATATTACAAATGAGTAAAGTAATATAATATTGGTTCTATGAAATGTCACGAGTGAATAAAATGACAATTTTGGAAATTTAAGTCGGGGCGCGCCTGTGTCGTGTCGGGACTAAATGTTGATTAATAAAAGTTAATAAATTATAAGTCACCCGTATGTTCATTTTGAGTGCGTCAAAGTGTCCGGAAGGGTCGAGATAGTCAGAAAATTATACCCGGGGGTTTAGTTTGGGTCTCGGGGCGTTTTTAGGCTTAATTAGTACCCCGGGAGGGCATTTTGGACATTTTGCATTTTTGGGTAATTAAACCCACGAAATTTATTAGGTTATATCAGCCATTTGGAATGGTCATTTAGGGTTAGCAAACTCAAAACCATAGAACGGCCATAGGAGAGGGAAGGAGAAAGCTTTCCAAGCAATCCAAGGCCAAAAATCCATTCGGTTGCACCGCCACCACCACCAACGCGTAGATCGTGCGACGGGGAATGCAACCACACCAAATTCGTCCACAAATCTGAACTCTGAAAATCCCAGGCAAGTATTTACCTTGCTTATTTTCGTTAATGCATCATTCATGTTGGCCTAGGGTGATTAGGATGAGTTTCATAGAAGAAAACCCATATTGGAGATAGGAAAATCGCATGTAGTAATGATTTGAATGATATCTGGAAACCCCTTCATATGTAGAAGCTTAACCACGAATTTATGATGAATTAGGAGTAGAATTTCTGGAAAAAGACTGATTAGAACAAAGTTAAATAATTTCTAGGGTTCTTGAGATTGATATGAGTTTTGGGCCTATTGATCCATAATTATTGATGAAAATTTGCATGCTTTACGTAGAAGATGTATAATATGGGTTTATACTATTTGTAGTACAAATTCTAGGAAGTTTGGGTGTGAAAAATATGGTTTTGATTGAGGTTGGATTATGAATCCCGTAACTGTTAATCTGCAAAATTCGCCATACCTGTTTGATCGATCGATCGAACCAAGAGTGTCGATCGATCGACGCATCGATCGATCGAGCTCCTGCCATCGATCGATCGACCCCTCCTGGCAGACTCATATTTCCCTTTTAAATAGTTAAATTAAATTTATATGAGTAATAATCCTTAGACATCCTTATTAAAATATTTTGGGAGATAATGATGACCAGTAGGACTTATAAAAAATTATAAGACCTTTAATGTAAGACGAGAATTACATTTTTAGGTTGATTACATATACGGGACGATGGGATTATTTATTAAAGGGAGAGACGCGTAAGATAGTTACGATGGAAAATAGATGAGTACCTACTGAATTCTACACTTGGGGGGATAGAGTCCATGAGTGTTACGTGGCAAAATGGAATAATCCTTCAAACTAGAAGTAAGAGACGAACCGTTATAAGTGATAACTAAAGAATGAGAAATAAAGATAAATGTGATAATTATGGGTTATGAGATGAACCTAAATTTAATATAGTAAAAGTGGTATATTTATATGAATGTGTTTATGCATATTTTATATACGTGTGAAAATCATGTCCGCGCTACTTGCTATACCTGAGGTTACCGCGCTGGGACAGTCTTATCTCGATGGGACCTTTATGGGGGGATATTGACTTGTACCCAAGAAGATTGGAATCCTAGGTACAGGCTATCGAATCGATAGTCACAGTCCTAAGAGACGCGAGGGTATGTGCAGGCCTCTTGGACTTGGAAACTATGCTTCACGTCAATATTGTTTGTGTATGTATTAATACAGTTTGAGAGTGATTCTGAACTTGTATTTCCCTTAGTACGAGTAATACGGGGATTGGATAGCAGAGTATGCCCGCACCATAATTTTTATGTTGGGTGCTATTAGAATATATATACTATACGAGTATTTAATATATATATTTAATTATGGAAATTTGGGAACTACCTACTGTGTTTATGGTAAGTAAGAAATGAATAATGATTTCAATTTTGAAATACTTGTTTTGAAAAGTATAATATGATACTGGAAAACTTCATTAGTGAATAAGGTTTAAATGAGAACTTTGTTGTTAAAAGAAATTAACCTCTAAAACAATTGAATTTATCAGTATTAAATCTTACGAGCGACCTAAGATAAGATAAGTTAAACCGTTGTGAAGGTTAGTGCGATAGGCGTGCACAGTAGAAGAGAGGTGAGAATTTCTCAAGGGAGTGCCACACTAATATGTTGTTGCATTGGCCTGTAAACATTTTAAATACTTGCTAAACAAATTTTAAATCTTTTACAATCGGGCTCTGACCCGTTTCCATTTTCTTTTATCTCTTGTATATATATGTATATATTACAGGTGCCTAGCCACAGGGGCGTCTTGCATAGGATCCTTTGAAAGGAACGCGCTGCAGCTTAGGTGGGAGTTGAAGGCCTCCTCCTTAGACGACCTCACTTCTTGATTCCTCTTTTAGCATTATTTATTCCAGTTGGGCATGTGTCGCCCTTTCCATTATTCAGTTGTTCCATTGGATATTGTAATCCATTTATTTCCAGTATTTGCACTTTGGGATTATTTATTGTCAGGATGTTTTTCATTTAAGTATTAAATGTTGGATTCATTTAGTTGAATGTTTAATTATTGGATTGTTTGTTCCAGTATAGTTGTTGTGTGATTCTTTATTTATGAATTTCGTAAAGTTTTAAATGTGGGTTTACAAAATAAAATTTGGAAAGTAATGTCTAAAAATGGTTTTGACACTTAGCTTAATTAATTAGGGTGTTTTAATTGGAAAAGTTATTTTTCGACAGTGATGCTAAGAATGAACCAACTGTTCACCTTGATTTTAATTTAATAAAGGAGTGATAGCCCGGTATTTAATTAGGCGGGGTGTCACAGCCACCCATTATTACTTTGAGCGAGGTGTCACAGGTGGTATCAGAGCATCAGGCACTGGTGTCCTTAGAATCTGTGTGGGTTACTACGATCTTCCGTAAGCATTCTTGATGTAGAGCCTTATTATTAGGACTGTTGTGTTCATACGTCCATATTTTGTTCTATAATGAGAAAACATTTGAAGGCGTTCTGATAAAATTGTTCTTATTTCAGATGCCACCGAAGAGAGGTCATCCAAGCATGGAAAATAAAGGGGCTGAGAGTGTGGAACCCTAAATGCCTCAAAGGACTATGACTAAAGATTAAGTTGCTAGTATTGTGGAACAAGCAGTAAGTTCTGCCATTTCTACGATGGCGCAGCAACCTGCAGTTCAAGCAGCCCAAACCCATTCATGGCCATTTTTATGGGAAAGAGTGCGGGAAGATTTTAGTAAGGAGCATCCTCCAGATTTCTCAGGGGGAGTTGATGCGATGGCTGCAAGTCGATGGAAGAATAGTGTGCTGAGGCACCTTCGTATGGTTGAGTGTAGTGAGGTGCAGAAGCAGTTTTTAGCCACCTTTAAGTTGAAGCATTCATCTCTCCAATGGTGGGAGTCTATCACCACATCGAAATAGAGAGATACATTGCCCACAACAGATTTTTGGGAACTTTTTGATCGAAGGTATTTTCCTTCCGCGATTCAAAAGGAAATGAGGAGGAAACTGATGGATGTGTTTAAAGGAAATAGAACGGTGGCCGAGTACGAAGAAGAATTTACTAAAATGGCAAATTTAGTACCTGATGAGGTAAATACGGAAGAGAATGTATTTCAAAGTTTATGCGAGGTCTAGATTGGATAATTTGGCAGCATTTGTTAGAGAACCCAGCATTAGTGACTTTCGCCGAGATAGTGAATGCGGCACTGTTACAGTGTCATGAATATCATCTTCGTTCACAAGGGGGTAAGAAATTTTGAGACTCAAGTTCATCAAGTAGGTCTGATGAAGAGAATACCAGTAATGCCAGAGAGTATAAGCAAAATTATAAAGGATCGCAACAGCGTTATTTGCTCAGGATGTGCAGAGAGGATTTGCGAGTAGATGTTTCTTTTGTAAGGAATTTGGTCATAGGAAGAGAGAATGTCCTAAAAGAGGTAAAGGACCAAATTTTGAAGAAGTTTTGGAGGTGCAACCCGTACAGCAGATTAGAGGTCATTTTAGGGCAGGGGACTTTGTGTGGGAACCCAATGATGAGAGAGATTATCATTGAAATGATTCAGAATTTAGTGGGCTATTGATGAGTAAGAGATTTTATCTGATAATTATGCTAATTTTGAGAACTATATTATTATGAGTATGATAATTGTTAAAACCTCGTGTCATGGGCATGAGGTATTTTATTTAAATGTCGAAAGACACCAACCGTTTTTAAAATAAACTATTTTCAAAATAAAACTTTTTATGGGCCTTTGGGCCATATCAAAATGATTTACACAAATATATTTTTAAACTCTAGTCCTGATCTTACAAACTCTCAATCCTCGACGCCACTACATATTAGTGTATTGGGAGGGTTCCTTGTTTGGATTTCACTTGCGAGACCTCCCCCGCATGAAAGTAGGGAATGTCAGGAATTGAGAGGAGTTAAATCCTTGGACCTTTCAAATTTTTTATATTATTAGTATGTTAGTATAATTTAATATATTTCTATTTATTGTACTATTGAGGCAAGTGAAGCCTAATTATGTTTACACGAGTAGAGCTCGAATATAAAGGGTGTATGGGCGCCCTAATTGTTAAAATTGGTTTAATATAAATTAAAATAAATTCGTCGTGAGAAGTGGGAGGTTTGGGTATAGTGTTAGTGAGAATAAGTGTAGTAGTAACTAGTTGAGATTTGGAGTATTAGGCTTAGCTTAATTTCGAGGAAGAAATTCTTGTAAGTGGGAAAGTCTGTAACAACCCGAGATTTTTGAGACAAAAATTTATTTATTTTTGGGAGAAATAAATATTAATTTAACTGGAGAATGATTAAATTGGCATTTGAGGTAGAAATTTGAAGATGTTAGAAAGTGATTAGAATGACGATTCTGAGTGTGCCATTGTTTCCGGAAGGGTCGAGAAAGTTAAAATGTATGTACTTGAAATCTATTTGGGTTTCGAAATATTTTAAGTTTGTTTGGCTCGAATTAAGGAGACCGAGTCATTTAAAAAGTGTGTATTATCATTTAAAGTTGTGTATTTTGGGAGACAAGGCTTAAAATCCTACGGGAGATAGAAATCTCCTTAGAGAGAAAGAGAAAGAAAGAAAGAAAGAAAGAAAGAAAGAAAGAAAGAAAGGAAAGAAGAAAAGATAAGAGAAAGAGGAGAAAATTTGGGAGATTCTAGCAAATCCGTGACTTCAAGGGATATTCAGACTCTACAAACTTGAGGCAACTGATTAAAATTGCTAAATAATTGGTGTGTATCATTTATTTCATGATTTTGGGATCAAATTTATGGATTTTAGGTTTAAATTGTCAAAACCTAGATTTTGGGTAAAATCTTAGATTTGTTGTGTATATAATGGATTTGAGGTTACAAATTAGTTGACATGTGTAAATTTATGAGTTTTAATGTTATATATATGTTTGGGTTGAAGAGAAATGAAGAGAAGATGATAGAAATGATTTTTGGGGATTTTTGGCTTTGATGAAATTAGCCGTTTTCGTAGCCCTTGAACAGGCCGAATCGATTCGGACCCAGCCCGAATCGATTCGGAATGTTCCAGCTTGACAGGTCTGAGCGACTGAATCGATTTGGTCCCAACCCCAATCGATTCGGCCTGAGACAAAAGCCCAAGTCTTTGGACCCGAATCAATTCGCCTTGGAGGCCGAATCGATTCGGAAGTAAGGTAGTTTTGGGTATGTTTTTCTAGGGTGATTTTCATCCCATTTCATTTGAGGTTATCATTTGGTAAGCTCTATATGGGTTATGAGAAGTATGTTTCGGATACTTTTAGGGAGTTTCCCTTATAAGAAATTGTTGGAGTCATATTGATTTAGTTCGAGAGAATACCGATTGGAGAGTATTGTAGCGACTAGTGGGGAAGCCCACTACCATCGAGATTTCTATTTGGAGATAATTATGGAATTATATGAAAGTGTGAGAATGCGCTTAGTGATATTGGATTTTAGAATCAAATCCCAAAGGGGATAACATTAAAGGTTCATATGATCAATTGAACCAAATTTTGGATTGAAAATTATAAATGTTGATTGATGTGCATACGGACGTAGAAAATATCCTTAATACTAATTAACTTGGGAGATGTTTCTTATAAATGGCTGATCGAGGTGCATTAAGATATAGAGAATATCCTCAACGTAAATAGATTTGAGAGACGATTACAAATAGACGTGAGGTGTGAACTTCAAGTGAGAAATAGTACAATGTATACTAAGTGGGGAAGTTATGTGAGTTATTAACAAATGGTATATCGAGAGTAAAATACACTAAATAATGATATTGTTTCATCTACACCTAAGAGCATAATAAGAGTATGTAAATAGTGTGATAATTATACCTTGTGTGATGGTATACATTTATATGATGTGATGATGTATGTACATCTTGTGTGAATGATATATATATATATATGTATATATATAAGTGAAGCATACACCCTTCTTGCTATCATGGGAAGTTGCGCGATGAGGGTGAGCGCCCTGGCTTGAGGAGCAGGGTGCGGATATTCCCCAGGTCATAGCGTCCATTATTATTGTGTGATTGTTTTTATTAGGGGTGAGACGTAGTGGGTATGTTTCGTCTCATTTCCGTGGAGGAACTATGACCGCTTCCCGTACATTGTGATATGGTTTTTACCAAGACGGTGTGAGATTCCGACCATTGGTACCCAGGATGATATGTGAGTGATTCCCTGGTAGATGATAGCTTTGAGAACCTGCATCCTCGAGTTATAGCTCGTTGGGATGGTTATTATTCTACTTGTGTGAAGAGTATATTAATATTATTATGTGATATCATAATTGTCTCTAGAGTACAGAGACATAAGAAGATTGATTGAATCTCATTATGGGAGATTCTAAATCGAACTTAAACTGTGATGAATCAATTATGAGAAAATGAAATGTAGTAATTATATGAGTATATATAATACTTAGGGTATCGAGGGCGTAATGGACCTCAACGACCAACATTGGCAAGGAGTAGTGTATCGGGGGGTTCCTTGTTTGGATTTCGCTTGCGAGACGTCCCATGCACAAAACGTCGTGCACTGTTGAGAATTGGGAATAATAAATTCATTAATTGAGTAATAAGAATTTGGTTTATACGCGTCATGCATTGAGGGCATAATGAATCTTGATAATCAATACTGCCAAGGAGTAGTGTATTGGGGGGTTCCTTGTTTGGATTTAGCTTGCGAGACGTCCCACGCACGAAACGCAGTGCAGCATTGAGAATTGGGAGGAGTTTAGTCTTAGAATCTAGATGCTAATAACTCATATATATATTTATATGTATATTGATGGCATAACTAGAATATGAGAAATTCTAGTAAGAAAATGTTTATGAAACTTTATATGTCAAGTAAGAGAACGAATGATTATGATCGATAGTATTAGAAATTGAAGGATATGTGTTAGATGGAATTTAGATGAGTATCAATTGGGATTTAGTGATATTTCTTTGCCTAGATAAATTTGGGCAATTATTTGGAGACCATGTGCATACGTTTAGTGCGCGCTTTAGTTGAGAGGTGAGTTGAATTTTAAGGAGAGTGCGACTCGACTTTAATCATGTCATAATGCATTATAATTATTATACATTTTAATGCACTTGCTAAAAATGTTTTCACACCTCGGGCTCTGACCCGTTTATATTTTCTCTTTCTTTGTATATATATTGTATTATTCTAGGTGTTCCTCCGCAAGGACGCCATCGTTGTTATCCATCCAGTGTATTCGTGGAGCTGTGACCGTAGCGGACTGTTGCGATATTTTATATATAGTCGATTCCTATCTTTTGTGTATCTAGATTAGGATTCAGTTTGTGTATCGGGTTTATACCCAAGTGTGTAGTGTAGCACTTCTATATTTTCTTTCTCGGATTATTGTATTGTCTGTGACCCGACAGCTTATTCGGGTATTTTACTTTGTACATTGTGTTTTACTCTTTTATATATTATTTCGAGCATGTGTGTGTCTCTTATCATATTTAGAGTTATGTTGTTGGTTAGTTTTTGCATGGTTTTGTTTTAGTGACATAAATAAAATGTTTTAAAATTTTTTGATACCCTCTTTTTGTGGTAATGGGTAGTTAGCCGTGTAGATTTTTTAGAATCGTCAATAGATGTTGAGAATAATCCACTTGAGATTCCTGATTATTTTAGTATAGGGCAGGCCACCCGTTATTATTTTTTAGCGGGGTGTCACAATTGTAGAACTAAAAATACTCGCTTTAGCATACATGTGCATCTATGTATTTTAGCCTTTGTTTAACAATTAGGCTTTTGATTAGTTGATCGTCTATACAACTGACTAACCTGCTTGATTGATCTGCATTTGTTCAAGTTGTGAACTTGAGTTATTGGACCTTAGGTTCTGCTAATGTACTTAGGTAAAACAAATCTTTTGTCACTTTAAAGCTAAGCATTTTAATTAGTTACCATTGGCGATCAAATGTATTAGGAATATAGGGTTTTAATGAATTTAAATTGGTCAGGTAAAATTTCATGTTTTTTTACTTTAAGTCATACATGAAGCTTCAGGGAGTTCTTATTCGTGACTTAACAAAGACAAAGTCATACATGAAGTTTAAAAATACCTATTCTTTTTTAAGTTGGAAAAGTTTGTTAGAGATGCATCATCATTATACTCCGAAAAAACACAAAAAGGAAGCGTAATTTGTTGGAAATCACAACTTTATTGAAATGGATGAAACGGTTACATCAAATACGTAACAGAATTATTGATGATATTTCCTGAGATGATTGTCACTCCATGGATTCTTAAATTCTTCCCCTTCAAGTATTTCTAGGCGATAAGTTTCTTGTCAGACGACTACCCAGATACGAAAAGGACCGTGCCAGTTTATTTCCAACTTATTTCCTTTCTGGAATTTCCTTCTTAAGGAAATAGACTCCATCTTTCAAGTTAGTCGTCTTGGCCCTCCTGTTGTAAAATCTAGTATCTCTTTGTTAATAAGCATCTACTCGGAGTGCATAATCTTCCTTGACTTCTTAAATCAAGTCTAAATCTAATCTCCTCGTGAGATCACTTTTAGGGGAGTCAAAGTTTAACGCCCTGTGAGTCACCAAACCTATCTCGGCAGATACCATTGCCTCAGTTCCAAAAGCAAGCATGTAAGGAGTTTCACTTGTGATTGTTCTCGGTGTAGTTCTTTATGCCCAAATAACACTATGCAACTCATTTATCTAGTTTTCCTTAGCATCATCTAACCTCTTTTTCAACCCATCAAGTATATTTTTGTTGGTGACCTCTGTTTAGCCATTACACTGTGGATGTCCATATGCATAGTGAAGTTTATGAATCTTGGTATAAATGTTGTACTCCTAAAATTCCTCGTTAGCGAACTGAGTTCCATGATCAATGACGAAGGCATATGGAATTTCGTATTAGCATATGATATTTTTTAGATGAAGTGGAAAATTATTTCATAAGTCATTTTAACTAATGGCTTAGCCTCCACCCATTTTGTGAAATAATCCACTACCACCACCAAGTACTTAAATCTTCCTTTGGTCTTCGGTAATGGGCCGACCAAAATAATTCCCCAAATATCAAAAGGCCAAGGATAAGTAATTGAAGTTAAATGAGCCCCTAGTCTTCTATGGAGTGCGATAAATTTTTTACACTTATCACACTATTGGGCAAAGTAAATACTGTCTGTTGTTATAGTTGGTCAATAGTATCCTTGCATACATATCCTCCGCACCAATGATCGACCGGATGCATGAGCCTCATAAGAACATTCGTGTACCTCTATGATAATTTTTTTTACCTCAACGGGGTGTACACACCGAAGTAGGGAAATAATTTATCCCCTTTTTGTATAGACTCCTCATTCTAACACATAACTGGTTGCCTTATACCTTAACTTCTTGATGTCTTTTGGATCAACAAGTAATATGCCTTTGTCAATGTAGCTTATGGTTGTTTCCATCCATGAGGGTCCTAATTCCACTGTAATAAAGGTGATCATAGCTTCAACATCTACACTTCAGTATGCTATAATTTCCACAAGGATGGTTCTCTTAAGTTTTGTTCTGGCAATGCATCTACTCGGGCATTTTCTATCCTTGGTATTCTGACCATCTTGACTGCAGTAAACTTGGAGATAACCTCCATAGATTTAAACAAATAATTGACCATGAGATCTCTTGACTCGATATATTTGAAGTACTTGGTTAATAATAAGGTGAGAATAATTATGTGCTATGACTCGCTCCCCCCAATGATAAGGTTAAATAACTATGTGCCATAACTCGCTCGGCTCCCAATGATAAGGCTAACTCCAAGCTTGTAATTAGTGCTTTGTGGCCAGCTTCATTGTTGGAGGCTTGGAATTGAAAATAAAGTTAATATTCCACATTAATGTCATCCAGAGTATTGATGATAAGACATGTTCCACTGCTAGTGGCACATGAGGATCCATCTACATACAATTGTAACACCCCGTAATTTTGAGTAATTTATTTTAACGGTTAAATTACATGTGTCACGTAGTTTAAATTAAATGGTAAATAATGTGAAATTAGGAAATAGTAATTTATGCGAGTAAGGTTTACATATACGTGGTAAATTTACTAGCTTGTTTAAGTAAATTTAATTAAGTCAATTGTAGTGCGTCGTATGTGAGTAGAAATGGCAGGAATTGATGGTATCGCAATCTGGGCACTTGTGTGGGCTATTTTTGGGATGAAATAGGATAATTAAGTTTAGTGACTCGGATGGTGATTTGGAGAGCATGGTTGATCCAGAATAGGTCAAAATAGGTAGAATGACATACCCGGGGTAGTAATTGTGTTGCATGGGCTTTTTAAACTAGCCTGGGCTCACGTAGGGGTATTTGGATCATTTTAGTGTAGGCTAACAACCTAATTTTCGTATGAGTGATTAAAATATATGATTTAGAGATGTGAGGCAGCCATAACATCTATTATAAACCCTAAGAGAGAAGGGAGAGAGGAGGAAGAATAGAAATCAAAGGAAAAATCTAGAAGAGGCTAATTTGGGAGGAGATTCAAGGATTCCAACATCAAATCCACACATACAAGAGAGAGATCAGACCCTATGAACAATCCAAGCAAATTAACTTACTTTCTTTACATCAAATTGAGGTGCATTCATGTTCATATCATGGTAGGTGTAGGACAAAAGAAATTTTGGGAAGGGATCTCACATGTAAACGGGGGGGTTTAATGAAATTAATATCATGTGTAGTTTAGATGATCAATTGATGAAATAAAACCATTTATGATTACTGGAATTGGATTATATTTCAAAATTTCAGAAGACATATAAAGATGGAATCTTGTTGGGTTCTTGGTTGAAGAACATGAATCTTGAATAACTTATGGTTTCAATTGTACTTACAATTACATTGTGTGACATAGATTTTTTGAAAGAACTAGGTATTACCTTTCTAATGAGATTTTAATGCGGTCGTTTGGAGTTTTGTAGAGAGAGAAATCGCTATTTTACTATAGGGTGTAAAATCTGCCAGCATACCAATCTGATAGATTTTTTACATTATTTTAAACTTATGCCATTTTAATTGTACTTAGAATTTAATTGCGTGGCATATATGTCTGTAAAATTCTATGTCTTATCTTTCTAATGAGATTTGAATGAGGTCGTTTGGAGTTCTGTAGAGGGATATTAGGAATTTTACTACTAGGTGTTTAATCTGCCCAAAAATATATGACCCGATTTGGTTGCATAGAAAATGGAAATTTTGTTAGTTTGGGTGTAAAACTTGAAATAAATTATTGAAACCATAACTTGAGTAGTTTGGGATTATCGATGGATTAATGAAATTTATTTTTCGGAGAATTTTGGGGTTTGAATATTGGGTAAATTTTGGGGACTTCCAGATGAAATTTATAAGCCCTAAAGGTCAGAGAGAGTTTAGTGGATTGATTTAAAGAGATTTAATTGTCTAGGGGTGAGTGGGTAATTAAATTCAAATTAGAAATCATGAGAGATATAATTGACTATAAAGTTTGAACATCAAATTGGTGAGATGAATTCGAGAATAAATGAACGGGCTAGTTGTGTCCGGGTGTTTTATCGAAGTGATGTTACTTGATAAAATTGAATGATTATACAACGGGATGGTTGGGTATGTCTGAGAATTGTAGTAGGGTGGCGCTATTATATTTTAATTAAAGGATGTGAATTTAATTAATTAAAAGTCATGAGATAGACTTGGGATTTATAGGCTAGTTCTTTGAGCAGTGTCCTAAAAGGCGCCCCTAGGCTTGAGACTTGAGAGAAACACCCTACCTTAAGACTTTTACACCTTATTCTTGGTAAAAGACTTAAGGAACACTTTTTTTTTAAAAAAATGCTTTAGTGAAACAATATCTCCTTTTAAAGACTTTTTTACAAATCGGATCAATAACTCGTCTAATACAATTAAAAGACACACCGTATCCCAAACCTCTTTGCCTTTCGTCCAAAAAAAATCCTAACATTGTCGATCGACTACCAACCAAAACAATTAAAAGATAAACGGTATCCCAAACCGCATTTTTTTAGTATTTTAAAAAAATAGTAATTTAATTTACAAACATTCAGATATATTTTTAAGGTATGTACAATTTTAATATTTTTTAATAGCCTTGTTATCGTTAAAAGTATTTAAATATATTACAAAAAGGCCTAAACGCCTTTTTATGCCTAAGACCCGCCTAGGCTTCTAAGGCTTAAGGCTTACACTCCACGCCTCGATCATGCCCTGCATTTTTTGATAGCCTGGCTTTGACCAATAGGTACAGGTTACCCGTATTGTGTGATTTAATTTATATATATGGGTATAGAGACAATATATATACGAATGGGAATAATATATGTCTGTATGATATTTATATGAAACATACCTACACTAGACGTTATACTATCAAGGAGGTTGCGCACCGTGTGAGGTCACTCTGGCGAATCCGGCAAAGGTAGTACAATTTCCCAGGGTGCTAGGTTTTGTACACGCCCATGTGATGTAGGGTTAGAGTACCGTAGAATAATGTGGTGTGGCTATGACCACAAACTTAATGATATGACGGCCTCCAATGTTCGTTCGTGATTTTGGGTCCGGTAGTGAGATTCCGGCCTAGTTGCCCAGAATGTGGTGGACATTCCTGGAGCATGACAGCATGCTAGTGAGCTCGCCTTCAGAATGTGGAGGATATTCGAAAATACGATTGCATATATTACGAGTGATATATATATATATATATATATGGAAAGGCTCAGAAGTGAACATAAAAGATGAACATTCTAATGAACCTTAATAAAAAAAACACCTAGCACCCAATCAATTTTGATTCCTATGTTGTAATTGGTCCGCGCCAATGACAACGGACACGCGTGTGACACGAGGCAATAGTAACGGACACTCGTTTATTAAAAAACACAAGTGCCACACGCGTGTCCGTTGCCACTGACGCGGACCAATTACAACATAGGAATTAAAATTGAATGGGTGTTAGGTTTTTTTGGTTAAGGTTCATTAAAATGTCGTTTATGTTCGCTTTTGAACCTCTCCCTATATATATATATATAGTGTCTTGGTGTGACATATCTATAAATGTATATAGTAGTAAAATAATTATATATGGGCTTAACACGTTAATGATGAACGTGGATAAATAATTGGAGTAAAGTTATAATATGAATAATGATTTAATAAGATAATGAGAGGCATAGCTAATTAAGAAATGGAAGTTAGAAAATACTCTTGTCAGGATATTGTGCTAGTGAGATTTGCAAATAAGACTAGTGGGATAGGGTAGTGTAACTAGGTGGGTTAAGATGTAGGCGCTAGGTGTGCACAATAGTTGAGAGGTGAGGGGTAATCTCATGAGAGTGCGACAGCAACTTAAATATGGAAAGTTTAACCACAGATTTATTTACTACATCTTAAATACTTGTTAAATGTTTTTAAAAGTTTTTGAGCTTTGAAAAAATTTTAAATCTATTTTCAAAACTTTTAGATGCCAAGCCACAAGGATGCGAGGGATGATTGTTCTTTCTAGGTACATTTAGCTGCAGCTGATGTGGAAGCTTGCAGGATTCTTGAGTAGCCAACTTCATTCTTAATATTCTATATTAGGTTCTCTATTCTAGTATTTTGGGCATGTTTCCCATTTTATTCAGACTTATGTTTTCATTTTTGAGGTTGTTAGATCTATTGTATTATATTCTTACCCGAAGGTTTATTCGGGAACCTTAGTTATTTATCTCAATTTTAGACTTTATCTGGTGTTTCATTTATATTGTCGCTATGTATGGATTTATTGGGTATTGATTAATCTTGTTATCCGTTAATGAAAGATAAAATTTGACATTACTTGTTACAGTAATTAGGCGGTTAGTAATTAATTATGTTTTGACAGTGATGCTAAGAATGAGCCACATGAGACCAAAATTTTATTTTGGTAAAGGGTTGTCCACCTATTATTTTAATAAGCGGACAACAACTTCCAAACTGAAATGTTATTGTCAAAGTTTTCCTCGGATAATAATCTTTGCAGGAATATTTTCTTTCTCTACTCATTGTATCATTGAGCCATTTCTTGAGCAACTGATGTTTCAGGTTGATCGACAATAATTTATGTTTGCTTTGGAGCAGAGCTCTATTCCAAGGAACTATGCTTGATAGGAAAACTTGGGTTATTGATCATTTCTTGATACATGAACTCATCCATAAAATCTACTACGACTTGTCCCTTTAGTGCAGTTCTTCAATCATAAATGATTTCATATTCTTCTAGATCTACTATCCAAAACATTAATCTCCCTGATTTATCTACTTTGTGAAGCACCTAGCGCAGAGGTAAATCAATGTAAACCACAATGGTGTGTGCTTGAAAGTATGGTTTCGTCCTTCTTGAAGCTTTAATAAGAGCAAGGGATAGCTTTTCTAGGCTTGGATATCTCATTTTTGCTCTTCTAAATGCTTTGCTAGTGTAATACACTGGTTTCTAAACTCCATCTTCTAATATGACTAAAGTCGAGCTAACAACAAATTCTGAGGGATATAAGTACAATTTCTCCACAGAATTGGTCAGGAGATCAGTGGTGTAGATCCAAAGTACTTCTTCAAATCCTTAAACATATTTTCGCATTCTTCATTCCATTTAAAGGTTTTTGTGAGCACTTTGAAGAATGGTAGGCATTTGTCAGTAGCTCAAGACACTAACCGTTTAAGGTGATCACTCTTCCTGTTAATTTATGTACATCCTTCTTTCATGTTAGAGATTTCATATCAATTAATGATTTTGTTTCATTCGGGTTATCTTCAATCCCTCTCTGATTCATAATGAAACCTAGGAATGTTCCTTCTTATTTGTTTAACACACACTTGGTTGGGTTGAATTTCATTTAATCTTTTTCCAATTGGTCAAACGCCTGACTCAGGTTTTTGATGTGGTCGGAAGCTTCCTTTCTCTTAGTAAGCATGTCTTCCACATATATTTCCATATTCTTCCTTATTTTTTCTTTAAATACATTGTTCACTAGCCTTTGGAATGTTGCTCCAGCATTCTTAAGCTCAGCAGACATAATGTTATAGAAGTAAGTACCTCGGTTGGTGATAAAAGATGTGCATTTTTTGTACTCGGATTTCATTTTAATCTTGTTTTAACCAGAGTATACATCCATAAAGCTTAGCAACTCGTAACCTTCTATTGCATCTACCAATTGATCAATCCTTGGTAATGAAAAGTGATCTTTTGGGAATGTTTTGTTAAGGTCGGTGAAATCCACACACATTCGCCATTTGTCATTATTCTTCTTGACCGTTACTATGTTGGCCAACCAATCAAGGTATTTGACATCTTTAATGAAAAGATCTTTCTACAATATGTTTACTTCCTCCTAGATAGTTACATTTTCCTCGGGGCTAAATACACTATGCTTATGCCTGATCGACTTGGAATCTTTGTTGATGTTAAGTTTATGGCATATAAAGTTATGGTCAATTCCAAGAATGTCATCATGGATATAGGCAAACACATTTTTCCGCTTTCTAAGAAATGCAATTAATTCCTTTTTGAGGGATGGTTATAGGTTTGAGTAGATCTGTGAGGTTCTCTTTATCTTTTCATCATCTAATATGATGGTTTATGTGGCTTCCACGACCTGCCCTTTGACTAACTCAACCTCTTCTCAGGGGGTCCAGAGTGTCGATTTGGTTAGTGGTGATTCTCTTTTGAACTTCTTGTTGGTAAACTAAATTATAATAGCACTCTTTATCCTCCATTTGGTTATGCTAACCCTAGAGTGAGTGGGGAACTTACACTGATGAACTGTAGATGGCACTTCTTTGAATTTTTTCAAACCAACTCTACCGAAGATCATATTATAGGTTGAGGGAACTTAGGACAAAGAAGCGAATCTTCTTAGTTCTGCTTGTTAGCCAAGTGTCGATCAAGATTTCTAATTTGACATTTACCAAAGGGTAAACCTTTTCTTCGGAGAAATCAATTAAAGAACAATGATAAGGTTATAGTTTGTTATCTTATAAACCCAGGATGTGAAAGCAATTACAGAACACAACATCTGTGGAACTGTCGTTAACCATAAGAATTCTTATAACCCTTGAATGATGCACTCGGTAGGTGAAGATTAGAGGGTCTTCATGAGGATAAAGCACTCCTGATAAGTTATTCTTGTAGAAGTCGATGACCAGTTTTTCTTTATTACTCTTTCTGGGCTGACCATCTGTCTCGTTTGATAAGTTAACTTGCCTAATATAAGAATAAGATTTGGCCTTATTTAAATATGCCTTTCTCTTTGCAACTTCATCTCCACCTCCAGCATCTCCTCCTACAATGAAATGATAACCAAAAGATATCATGCCTACCAAAAACTCAATTTCAATGGGTTTCTTTATTAAGTCAGGTCCATCCTCAGAATCTTCATCTCAACCTTTTTTTCTGTCATCTTTTTTTTTTGTAAGGGGACTCTGACCTTCTTCTCGTGTCTCGACCTTTCGTTCGATCCATAAATATGGTCATTTTCCTCGATGAATAAGATATTCAATTTCATTCTTCTCGGTAATGTTACTATCGGTGGTATGTCCATAATCTTTATGAAAGTCAGTGTACTTTGACTTATCTCTCCTATTGGGAAACGATTTTAGTTTCCTTGGACACTTTAAGTCCTTACTGCCCCTAATATCCTCCAAAATATGATGCACACATATAGTAAGAGGAGTATATTCCTCATATTTCTTAAGCTTCTCGTCTTTTTTATCTTTTTGTTTATTTTTATCAAAATTCTTCTGTCCATCAGATTTGGTCCTAGGGGTTTACTTGACAGCCATAGATTTTTTGACATTCATGATTTTATTAGCCTTTGCCAGTAATTCAGTCATGGTTCTAGAAGGTTCTTTCACCAATGCATGATAGAAAATTTCAAGAAGTAACCTACTCATTAAAGTTGTAATTGTAATTTTTTCTTCATAATCTACCACTTCAAATTTCTTTTTATTGAAGCGAGTAACATATTTATGGGTAGTTTCTCCTGGTCACTAGCGAACACTCAGCAAATGGGTTATGCTCCTAATTGGCTTTGCTCCAAAGAAGAAATTATTGATGAATAATTTGTCTAGGTGATGAAAATTAGCAATTTATCCTTGGGGTAAATTATAATACCATATCTGGGTTGGGCCAGTGATTGTACTTGAGAAAGCTCGGCATCGATTCTCATTAGGAACAGAATAAATATCAGTAACAGCCAGGTACTATTCAATATGAAGGACAAGATTAGTTTTTCCATCATACTTATGAGTGACCACTAGGTGTTTGAATTTGGAAGGTGTGGGGTAATCCACAATGGCCTGGATAAAAGGACATCCTTTCACAAAACACCTTTTTTGAGGATTCTTGGTCTAAGACACTTATCCTATATGATCTTCCAATATCTGTATTGATCCATTTTAAGAATTCTCTTCTAGTTTGGACTTAGCTGAGGTGGCTTTGGTGGCCTTACTATGCGCTTGGGTTGAGCTCTTTTCCTAAGAAATCTACTCGACACGCACAGATCCTTTGATGCTCACTCTAGACTTAATTGATCTATCCATGTGCTCATAGGATCGGATCGATTATCTATGATGACCTCTAGTTTCTCGGGGACCAAGACGATCAAAATCATAGGCTTTGCTCAATCGTTCCAACACTCTCGGTCACTCATACGTGAAAGATCGGACATCATTGTAATTTGTAGATCAAATGGACGATGTTGCCCCTAGGCAATAATATCTGTCACGGGAGGATTTAGAATAACTACTTCTCTCATTTTTGGGAGGAGGAGGCGACATCTCCCTCTGAGATATTGCAATGTTTGGGATAATTACCTCACTGACTCTTGCATTTCTTCCTACCTGTTGGCCAAGTTAAGTAATATTCCTTGAAGATCTACTATGCTAGGAGAATCAGATGGATCAGGAGTGTTGACTATAGCTTCAAGGATGCATTCAGGAATATTAGTCATCCTTTACAGAGCTTCTAAGGTGAACAAGTGAATAGACTTGGTAGAGAATGATGATAAGCAGTCGTTCCCACAAACAATGCTAATTTGTTATTGTCCAAAGTCAGTATCGATTTTAGCTTATATAGGAATTACCAATTTCGTGATCAAAGATAATTATTTAGGTAATAATAAGGAATATAAATAAGATAATAAAGGATAACTAATATTTTTAACGTAGTTCAGCTTAGGGATAGCCTACGCCCGCGGTTATGATATTACTTTTGTGGGTAGTTACATAGAATTTTGGGTAGTCTTGCCTGTACACAATCGACTTGTCCCTCGAGCTAAGGGAAATGAGATATTTATAATCATCCAGAAACCAAGGGTGGAATGCCTTTATATATTCAAGAATTTACGCCTATACACAATGAATAAGACTATTGATCTTCTAAATCACGTGTGTAATTACTCTTGATAATTCACATCTGAATGACCTTTCTCCTTCCTGGTGGTTCATCTTCTTAAGCTAGTCGAACCGTATACCGACCAAGTATTTCTGAAGTCGATGAAGTATAAATAAAACTCTGAAACGTAAACTTATGAGGACATGTGTCCAGGTCTCATTAGTACATGTGGAATGAATAATTTGACCCACAACAAAAATCTTATACCAAATCAAATCGAAGCGTCATGCCGATAATACACCAATAACAAAAACATGACAATTGGAAAATTTTATACGAAGATATAAAGTTCTCTCATTATTTAACACAGTCTTTCAATGACATTATGAGGACTTTATACCAAGTGAACAAGAACAACGATTTCTCAAATCTTGAAAAAATAATAGATGAAAACACATGAATAACTATAAAAATAAATAAATAAATATAAAATAAAAGAAAAGAAAAGAAATAAATGACTATTGCTTAAAATACATTACAACCTCAAAGTACCCATCTGATTGTGTTCTAAAATTTGCATGAATACTTAGAACCCTTGGAGTTATAAAATAAACAAACAAATGTACAAAATTAAAATGAAAAGAGGAGATTCTTTAGAATTCAAGTGAAGTTCAACATTATAAGGAATTAGCAGCTCGTTTCTTATGGCTATGGGACTTTAAAAGGTGTCTAAAGAAGAATATATGAGTTTGGGGAACTGTGAGATTCTTAATTTTATATTATTTTTTTAACAAAAATATATATTTTTCATACTATGTTCTAGATCATTCTAACCGAATCATTAAATTTTAGATTGTTTTACTGTAGATAATTTATTATGACACTTGAACCTCTTCTTCTTTTCTTATAAGGATCAATTACCAAAAATTTCCTCGAACATTTTTTAATACACATAGTCCAAGACTTTTCTATTGTGTTCTAAAAAGTTCTTCACCACATAAAAACACAAAAGACACCTATTTTTAGTTTAACCCATTTAGTCTCTCAAACACCCTTTTACCTAATATTATCTTATTTTTAAAGGTCCATGCTAGTGGCCCCCCTCCCATACCCACCCCCACCAATGTCGGATGTCCATCAGTCCTCGTCGGACCTCTGGCGAGGACTACCAAAGCTTTGGAAGTGGGGTTGGGTTGGTGGGGTATTGGGAGTGGGGAGTGGGGGTAGAGGGGGGTGGGAGGTGGGTAAATGGGTTTGTGTGTGTCCTTGTTTTGAGTGTTTTCATATGGTGAGAGATATTTTGGAACAAAATAAAAAGACTTGAACTAAATATGTATTAAAAAATATTTAGGACTATTCGGTATATGCCCACTTTTATAACCCTAAACCTCCACACGAATGATCCATAATTGGATTCCCCCATGCGAGCTATCCAAGGGGACGTTGTGTCAGAATCACCTTACCACACGCTTTGCTAGGGGTGTAAGGGTATATTTCAAATATTTGAATCCTTCTTATATTCGAGTCCGAATTTTGAGGATATTTATCCAAAAAATGGATATCGATAGTGTGCAAGAATATCCAGGAAAACTAGTACGGATACGGATATAAATGTATGCGACATGGATAATTTGTATCTGAGGCGAATTGCCCATATTTGTGGATGTCCGTTTTTCTGGATGTTCGTATCTGTATCATATTAAATAATCATTTATTATTAATATTAATTATATGTAATAATAATATACAACATTTTTATTTATAATATTTATTATTTATAATATTTATTATATGTAATATTACAATACAAAATATAACTATATAATAATATAATATAATATAAAAATGTTTCCACCTTATCATTTTTACTCATTTGAAAAATATTATGATTTTATTTTTCTTGACACAACACATAAGAAATAAATAATGAATTAAAAAAAAAAGACAAAATAAAGAATGCTTCTCAAATGAAAACACGATATACGACAACTACCAAGTCCTCGTTTTCATATCCCCCCCCCCCCAAACAACCATCTCTCTCCTCCCTCATTTCATCCTAAAAAAAACCTAAATTTATTTATTTCCTTTCGTTGGATCCCTTCTTCCACCGTCTCCCTCCTTCCGCCTACTCCCTTCTTCCAGCAACTCCCTTCCTCCTTACGTCGTTGTCTTTTTTGTGTAAGGTAAGGTCTTGTTTTTTCGCAAAAAAAAATATTCAATTTAGGGTCTTGAGATTTCTAGGGTTTATTTTAGGGAGATGATACCATTCGGTCTTATAACATTAGTAGAAGTTAACTAGATTACCAAAACAATATGATGTATTGTAATTTATGAGATAACATATCAAATATCATTCAGTAAAAACCATAAATTAGGGAAGGAGTTTCTTTCTTAGCTATATGGCATCCCCAAATGAGGTAATGACAAGAATGTATATGTATATTGGAAAGGTAAAAGAAAAAAGTCAAATTGAAGCATTCATTCAGACCACATGTAGATTGGTTAACAAATTTGTGATCAAATGCTAAGAGCTGCTACTTTTGCACAGATGGAAAGATTGGTTTCCAACCTTTTTATGATTATTACATCTAAAGAACAATAATGATAACAAATTTAAAATGCTAAGAAAATAATTTGATTAAATTGAACCTGATCTCGGCCTGTGTAACTCTCTGCCAGTAATTTAAGAAAGGTCTTTTTATTAAATGCTATTTGATATATTGTACTGTAATTTATGTGTTAAAAATTAATTATGTTTCTAATTTATGTGTTTGATATGTTGTAATTTGTTATAAATTATATTGTTGTGTATTTTTTCCCAAGTTACAAATTATAATGTTCAATAAACTGTGTTTTTCCAAAAATTGTAGGACAATATGTCAAAGAGGCAACTTAGACAAATATTTTCACAAATGTGTGTTCCACCGCTCCACCTAATAGTGTGAATCCAGATGTTAGTGATGGTTCTCAAGAGGCAAAACAATCAAACATGAAACGCATGTCTGGGGCATCTCATGAGGTGCATTAAAATAATTTCGTTAAGTCCACTTGTATATACTATAAAGGACAGTTTGATGCTGGAAGTTCGAATGGGACATCTCACCTAAATAATAACTAGAAATCGTGTAAAGTAAGGCCAAGGGGTGAGGTTGACATTCGATAACAAATTATTGGCACTGTTATGTCACCCGTTGAGGCGATCCCCCCAAAGTTTGGCAATCATAGGTTTGACTCGACGATGATGAGAATGATATTTTCTTCAATGGTTGCACGACACAATTATCCATTTCTTATGGTTGAGCACGAGTACTTCAGGTATTGGCTTTCTTATTGTTGCCCCATGTACAAATTTTGTTCAGGAGCCACGATCAAAAATGACTTATTCAGGTTTGGTGACTTAGCTTTTAAATTATGATTTATTTACTTTACTATAAAAGTGTCTCCACTTCGTATTTTAATGTCCAAAAATTTTATTTGAAAATTTCATTTCAGTGATGGTTTGAGAAACAACAAAAAAGTTTTGATCATCCGCACATAATAAAAGGAGACAAGTGTTGTTTACTTATCCAATTATTCAACCACTACAAATAAATGTTGTTTACTTAAATAACATTACTTATTTAATTATCTTACATTTTCAATATAAGGAAAATAAATTTTGAGGAGCAATGGATTATTTAATATTACATGAGGAAAAGAGAACTTGGTATTCATGAATACGAGCATTCGAGGTTAGTACTTGATTTCAAACATTCCGTTAAGATTAAGAGTTTATATTGTTTTTTAGTTATAGGAAAATGTAACAACCCATACCTTTGAGTAATTGATTTTGTATAATTTTGCCATATGAGATAATTATATAAAATTTTGGAAATTTGAGTAAATATTATTTTCAGTGATTTGAGAGTTAATATTTACTGAGTTTTGCATATTTACCGTTGAGAGAAGGTAAATTGCCTCATGCTATATTTTATTGCATCGTGTTGCTTTAAGCGACGGTTATGGCATATATCTCCATTGGATTATGATTAATGAATTAATATAACATCGAAACATAAAATATTGTAAGATATTTCGAATGCCAATTTGGAGGGTGCAGTTAGTCCTGAAATAGTCGAGATAGTTGAATTAAGTGTCATATTGTATTTTTGAGTTTCAGACACTTTGACAGGTTATGACTCAATTATGTAGTTACGAGTCATTTTAATGGTGTATTAACATTTAAAGAGGAGAATTAATGTTTAGTGCCCAGTTAAGTCTCCTAAACCCTTTTATTTCTCAATTACATGTTTTACACTTAGAGAGAGTAGAGAGAAGAAAGAGAGCTTGGGAGAAAATGAAGAGAAAATTGAGAATTCGAGATTTGGAGACGAAAATTGTTGCACGGGAAGAGAATTCGAAACTACAAACATGAGGCAAGTTTCTAAATTTCTAGTGTATGATTTAATGTGAATAATCTGCATATATAGTTGTGTTTTGGGGAGTTTTAACCATTAATGGGTTTTTGATGATTTTAGTGTTTAAACCTTTAATCTTGGATTTAAATTTTATTTGAGTTGGAAATATTAGTTAGTTATAGTGTAGAAATGATTTGGGTATAAAATCAGTTGAGTTGGTTGAGATTTGAAGAGAGAGATTTGAGTTTTGAGAAATTAGGGTTCATAACCCGTAGCCCCGAATTGGGCATTTCGGCTAGGCCGAATCGATTCGCCTCCCAAGCGAATCGATTCGCCTTTAAGGGAGGCTACAGGTCTGAGGAGCCGAATCTATTTGGTTTAAGGCCGAATCAATGCAGGCTGAGACAGGAGGTTAGTTTTCTCAGCCGAATCGATTCGCGTTTGGGCGAATCGATTCGCTACCAGGGGTGAATCGATTCGGAACCCCTACTGTTTATAGGATTTTTTTTTCAACTTTGTTTTTATTCCTTTTCTTTTATATTTAAGGATTAGGAACCTTCCCTTAGGAAGTAATAAAGAGGATTAGGGGTTAATATTAGGAGGATGAATACTCTAGAATGGTATGGGATAATTGGGCTTAATTTAGGGGTTATTCAATAGAGGTTAGTGTCGTTTCCTCTAGTGGGCTAGCTTATTACTAAGAGAGGGTTAAGTGTTATGGTCTAGGATCTTTGGGAGCTTAGTATTGAGGAGAATTAATAATAATGGCTTATGGTATTACTTGAACTCTTGGAGGCTAGTGTGAGGAAAATTGCACTTCGTGGTGCATATGATTAATAAAATATGACTTCGAGAATAAGAAATGCATATTTTAAAATTGGTACTTAATTGTTAAGTATAAATGGTTTTGAGAATGTAAAAAGTGAATATTTTCAAATGAGAATAGTTTGTAAATGATAATTTACATATACACACCTCTCAAAATCGCTATCATATGGGAAGTTACGAGCATGAGGTGAAGTCCCCTGGCTAGTGAATGCAGGGTGAATATAGTCCTCGGCCATAGGACCAGTTATTATATATTGTGTGATTACTGTTCGAAGTGAGGTAATTTCGGGTGTGGTTATGACTCACTGTCGAAGGTATATGGCCGCTTCCCGACGTCACGCGATGTAGGGTGCCTAGGTTATCTTGTGTGATAGGCCCTGGAAGATGATATCCATTTAGGGGCGCGTCCAGTGGGGAAACTCGAAAGGACGGTCTTAGAATCGTTATATGATGTGATTATAACTATTCTTAACAAAGTGGAACTTGAAATGATGATAAAGCATTTTGAGGGTGATAAACTGCTTTGAATATGTTTCTTAGAGAGAAAAAGGGAATTTATGAAGTTAAATGGTGTAAAACTGAATTGGTAAAGCATCTTGTGGAATAAATTGCTTTAAGTATGTTTCCCGAAGAGAAAAGGGAACAGTGAAGTTAAGTTGTGTAAAACGGTATTGGTGAATCATTTTACGAAATAAATTTCTTTAAATATAATTTCCTAAAGAGAAAAGGAACTATGCATTTAAGTTGTGAATAACTGAAATGATATAGCATTGAGTGACAGTAGATGAGTTCTCCCATGCTTATATTAACATTGAGCATTGTCATTGATATTGCGCGAGGTTGTGCTTTTAGAATGAGAGGTGGGAAATTTTAAGATTAATTGTGAGAGAAAGTTTAGTTCATGATGATGATTAGATATTCATAACCGTCATGCATTTTATTCACATGGTGATCATATCAAATCGGGCCCTGACCCGTCTATATTTCTCTCTCTTACATGAATTATATTTTTGCCCAGGTGCTCTATCGCAAGGACACCCGTATTGACCTATCCATCACAGTTGTCCTAGAGCTATAACATTTTGTGGATGTTGTAGGATATTCATTGTAGACGCTTCTATCGTTTGTACTCTAGTATGATCGGTCTACACATTTGGGTGTGTTATCCAAGTTTTGTACTTGCTTAATATAATGTAATATTTATTTGTAATACTCGGTGTAACCTGTTTGTATTGGTCTGTCAATCGACAGCTTATTCGGTTATTACTTTGTGCTTTATGGTTATAGTGTTGTTCGTTTGTTGTGATATCCACCTTCTTTTCAAATGGAATTGTCTAAATAATTTTCTTTAAACTTATAAATTAAATTTTGACACTCCGTTTTCTAAAATAATTGGTGGTTATCTCGTATTAGTATTTTAACGACAGTGATGCTAATAATGGACCATCTATGATTCCTGTAACTATTAGAGTATCGGGTTGGCCACCTCTTATTTTAATAGGCGGGTTGTCATAGAAAATTCCCTTGAACTTTTATCGTCTAATGATTATTCAACAGGAATTTTAGTTAGAATTTAGTAGGAAGGATAAGCAATGTAAACGGATACGAATATTATCTAAATCTAAGGTATTCGAGAGAATACGGATATGGATAGTTATTTTAACTATTCAGGAGAATACAGATACAGATGTGAATAGTGCATCGAAATAGAGGATATGGATATGGAAAACATGGTATTCCATCCATATTCGTCAATTTACCACCCCTACTGGTGACACAAAAGAATCATCAATGTTTACCTTAATTTTGTCCGTTGGAGGGGAAATACATCTACCATTTGTGGTAAAAGACAAAGTCCCATTACTTTGTAGGGGTTCAAATCGATTGACCAACTCAAACTCATTAATTTCCCTTAGTATTTCATTGGTAGTGTCCTTTGACACTACAGAGGGTTTTATCATTCTTTCATTAAAAATAAATTCATTTCATCTCTTACATATGTTGCATAAACAAAGGCTACTAGATAAACTTTTAGTTCCTGTAAGATGGGAGGTGGTACTCAATACTATAATACAACCATTACATAATTGAGTGACCATATACACTCTTCCATATATGATATGGACCATATTCTCTCCATATCTTTCACTCCCATGCGCCCCAATATCATATGTTCCTTTGATTCTTGCCCATTATCATATGTTTTACACACGTGGGGAATTACCACATTTTGTTGAGAAGAAGTTATAGTCTTGCAAGGGCATTGTTGCAAGCTTTCCATATGAATTGTTTAATTTGGGGGATGGCATCCATAGCCCAAACTACTTTCAATAACCTCTATTATTTTTGAAAGTATGAAGACTCTTTAATCTTTTATTTCCTCATTTTCTCTGTTTCGAAATATCCCATTTTAACTGCATACTTTCCCTTGTTTATAAATTCCAAACAAAGTCGTCTTTTTAGTTTGTAGAGATGATGAGAATACACCTAATAGCCTCCACTTCTTCAATAACAAAGACTTATCCCAAACATTGGACGTTAAATCCCTCTCCACATTTATAACAAGATCTACCACCCTACTCTCATTAGCATTGGAAGGTCTAGTCATATTGAATTTCATAGTTTTCAGTTTTGACACCCACTTACAATCCCAGATGCTAGCAGTCTGTCCATCTTTGATACTCCATTGAATCCCTCTCTCCAAAAGCCTCCTGATTCAACTAGAATAGATCAAATAGTTAAAGGTCTAGATCATTTCCTTTCCTACAAGAAATGTCCTCGAGGAAAGTATATAGGTTTGAGCATAAAAGACCAAAGTGATTGACCACTCTTCATTAACCTCCAAGGTTGCTTGGCCAGCAAGACAAATGAAAGATCCTAAAATTTCTAAAGTCAATCCCCCTTCACATTTTGGCAAACAAAAGATCTCCCATTTATTCCGATATATTTTAGACCCCTTTTGTTGCCCCCCCCCCCCCCCCCCCACAACTACACTTTCCCACACACACATCAAAATCTTTGAACAATCTAGTCAGTCTTATAACAAATATTATTAGGTCGTAATTACATGGCATCACATAAGTTCGTATGATCTAAATGACTGCTTGAGAGTATCTCTCCTACCTGGGGATATAGGAATTGATTCTAACCTATTGCTTGAGGGATGATTTCAAAAAATAAAAGGAAAAATTTCCATTTTTTATTTTCCCCAAACATAGGGGTTCAAGATATCTAGAGATTGATATCCTTCACCATTAAACATTCGCTCCTATTTTCTTCAAATAAACAAAATAGATTGTACGCAAAGAACAAGTAGGATGGTGAAAAATAATTATTCATTAATTCTATACCAGAAACCCCTCTGATCTTCAACAAGATCTGTGATCATAAGTGAGAGAACATCCTAACACAACAATAAGAGGGATGGTGATATCGGATATCCTTATCGTAAACCTTTCCTCGGGCTAATTTTACAAAAAACATCCCCATTCACCTTGATTGAAAATGACACTATACATATATATTGAGAAATAAAATGATCCCATTTAGCACAAAAATCCAATTCTTCATGACTCCAAGGAGGAAATTCCATTCAATTTGATCATATGCCTAATTAAGATCTAGTTTTAAGGCCATTTCTTCATTTTTCCATTTCTTCCAATTTTTAAGGTAATGAGAAGTCATGTGCGCTTATTCTTAGGACAAAAGCAACCTAATTATGGGAGTTTAGGTGATTTAGAAGGGGTTTAATTTCGTTTGCCAATGTTTCGAAAATGACTTTATAGAAAATTTGCATGAGCTAATTGCCTGAATTGATTTTGGCTTTCTATGACATGAACTTTCGAAATCAGCACCAAATTAGTTCAATTCATTTCTCTATGAATAAAATTACCATAAAAAATCCTTTTACAGCCTCAAAGAAGTCTTGACCAATAGTGCTACAAATATTCTTTAAAAAATAATCCAGGGTAACCATCTGAACCCGAGCTTTCCATACCTCCAAGCTATTTCACCACCATAAAAAAAATTAAAATCAATAATAGATTTGCACAAGTCAATGTTCATATCTGGAGACACTATTTTCTCTACCACACATAGAGCATTCTCCAAGTTTCTATTAGCTTTACTTTTATAGATAGTTGATAAGTGGTCCCGGATTGCGCTTCTTATCTCCCCTTTTTCATGTGCCCATCTACCACTGTCCAATTTAAGCTTGCATAAGCGATTGTTTGGCACATTGGAATGATAATAGAGTAAAAGAAATAATTGTTCATATCCTCAAATTTGTGTCAATTAACTCTCGATCATTGGTGCCAATAATTCTCCCCCTCTCCAAGATTTAGTCCATGTCATCAAAAAGTTTATTCTCATAACTCTATTTGTTGTTGATATCGAGTAGCCTATCAATCAAATAAGTGTTATGAGGTCTTAATTTTTTACTTATTATTTCTAAATTGCATTTTCCTCCAGTTAAGACACGTACTGCAGCTTTTGGGTGAGGGAAAATATGCCTCAACTGTTGAAATTTTCTCTCCAATCCTCATTAATAGTATCCTCGCATATGTGGGTCATGTCACGTCCAGAATAGTCAGGAGTGATTAAGGGTTAGATTGATAGGTTAAATGGAAATAGATGTAAAGTGAATAGTGGGAATATAAATAATTATGATAACAATAATACTATATAATAATAGTAGTATCTCTCAACATTAGATAAAATATCGAAATACATTAATCCTTACATGCATTCTAGATAGAGGCACCATCTTTTATTACATATTCAGTAAAAGGAAATAAAAATAAATGAAACATTTTAAGTGCAACATGTGCCTTGGTACAACATCAACTACATCCATTTGTAAGTATTAGAATAGGAAATTATGATAGGGTCGTCGGTGTTGTGACTGATTTTCCATGAATATACAATTGCTAGCATAACACAGGTGATGCATTAGATTTTTATGGGGCCAGGGAGATGTTTCCTTCTTTATTTTTTAAGTCCATCGGGAATTTTTAAAAAGTAAAAAAAATTCCAAGTAGATAATTCCCATTCTATATAGTTTAAAACATAAATAATGATGAGTCGGTATAAGAAGTTTAATACAAAAGTGGATTCAATGTAATGATAAGATAACATGTTACTAGAATAATATTACTAAAAATAGAAGGGTTTATAAACAAATAACCCATAATTATCTGTAAAGCTTTAGGGTAATAGCCATACATACAACAAAATTCATCCAATAAAATTGGAGATAAAAGAAACCGTGCTAAGTCAATCATAGACATTCCATATTGTATTAATTATTAGGCCCTCAATCATCTAAGTCCTGCAATCCAAATAATGCAGTCGTGAGTAGAACGAAAGATTATTCCCTGATCATACTGTACGCTGTAACAGAAGCAGGTGAAACTGCATCATATGAAATACTATGATTTTATAATCATCGTTAAATATCTAAATCAATTATACGTAAAGGTTTGAACTACTCAAATGAGTTCATCAATGAGAATATGATATACTAAGTCTATCACATAGTGATATCAACAAAAGGCATAATCAAAAGCATTGCCTGAAAATAATACTGAATAAGAAATCAATTACTTATTCTTTAGGGTTTTCAAAAAAGTTCCTTGGAGTTTGTTTAGGTCAAGGTGGAAGTTTGTGTTATTCTGCCAAAGAGATAATGAATTTATATGTAAGAATAAAGATTCGTGAAATGTTTGAAATGCGATAAAGTTGGAATATTGTGTAGTAAATAAATGTCACGGTTTAAATGAAAAGAAAAGTTTGGTTTTATTATGTAAGGTTAGTTAGCTTTTTAAGAGTGGTGCTAAAGACTTTTTTGTACCTAATAATGTCAAAAGGCATTATGAAAAGTTTGAGGAGAAAATACAGAAGATTAAAAACTTCCGGGGTTTATGTGCAAAAATACTTTAAAAGTTTTAAAATTAATTTTAGAGGTTGTTTTGAATTGTCTTTCTAGTTATCCAAACAATGTGTTATAATATACCATTTTAATCACAAAAATAAAATTAAATTTTTACAAATTTTATAGAATTTCCTGATTGTTCATGCACCCTCACGCGCAGAGTTAAACTTCACATGCATTGGATTTGACCCTAATCGTGTGCATGGATTACACTTCATCTTAAACCTTTCGAATTTTGACATTAAGGTTTCAAACTTTTACCTCCAATTAAATCCACTATATAATACCATTTGAGTTAATTCAAAAGTCATTCTTCCTAATTTTTCATAATCCAAAAATATAACTTTTAAGGGTTGAGGTTAAATGTAACTCCTTCTTCATGAACTGTAGAATATCAAAAATTTCAGTTGAATATTCATGGATTTAAAATGAAATTAAAACCACGGAAGTGATATGGTATGGTTTCCGTGTGAATTTGGAACAAAATGGGTTTGGTTTGAAGTTCTAATTCAGAGTTTATAGAGAGAATTTTGAATTTGAAAATTCGACTGTCGAAATGTAAAAACGTTATTTCTGGGCATGTTAGCAATCTATACTGAAATTAAATATTATGGTAATTTCTATGAGTATAAGTACAAGTATTCCCACCTTTAAACTGGTTCAAGGCCAGGACCACAGAATTCACCATTAAAGCTCAAGCTTTCATGGTGTTTTCTGAATTTTGAACCTCAGCTTTTCATTTCTACGTTAAATTATACATATAAAATCATAAATGGATCCTAAACTAGTGTATAAACTATTTGGAATTGAAAGATTACAGCTTGAAGCATAAAATATAAGTATACCTGAAAATGCCAAACTTTTGGTTTAGATTTTGAGCTACTATTGTAATAGTTTCTTCTGTACTAAGGGGGAATTTTTATAGGGGTGGTTGAGGGGGGTGTTATTGGTCAAAACAGTGGTTAGTTTTACCTAGTTTAACGAGAGTAATATTTGAAGGAAGTTTAAGGTGTTAAATTGGGTATGTTTATCCTAGGATACTATTGGCTCTTATAAGGACAAAATTTCTAATTGAGTCCATTGTATGTTATTTGACTTATTCCAAAAACAAAACATGTGTTTGAGTCATAGATAGATTTTTTATTGTCACGATCCCACACATCCTATGACATAATGTTTATTGAAGACGTTGCGGCCAAGCTTCAAAGAATTATCGTGCCGAGTTTAATTGGTGCACGTTTCATGTTCCGATCTCTAAGGTATGAATGCGTAATGTTTATGGGACTCGAAGATATTTTTAGGATGTTATTTTATATATAAATGATTTTAAAGAGTTTTAACTTCGTTTATTATGAGATAAGGATTGTTTAGAGTCATATAGAACCTTCCTTTGTGTTTAGAAGGATCAAACGACACTTAAAGTCATTCGAGCGACATTAAAAATTCATTCAAGGGAGATGATCATGTCGTTTGAGCGATATGGACATTTCGTTCGAGTGACGTATCGATCTTGTTCAAATGAACCTGCCGAGTTGAGTTTTTTATTTAAGGTATGTTTTACTCAGAATTTTGGAAGTGCAGAATCAATATTTCAAAAAAACAGTTTCATTTTTCAGTACAAGTTTTCTAAGGGTTTCAAATATCAAAAACATCCTTAGTGTTTAAAGATACGATCTTTCATTCACATATGCTATATAGATCTTTGTTTGCACCATTGGACTTTATTCATCCATAGTGAACAACCAATTTCGCTACGTTTTGTATTGAATAAATGGTGGAGTCCATGTTCAACATTATAGATACTGCCAAGCTGTACCGGTGGACACCGAGGCATTCATGGACACGTGTGATGTGGATAGGTATCGTAGAATAACTTCTATGTGGGAACTGTATAGGAGCGTTGAAGGGTCAGAGGAGCGTCAAGACTTGTGGGAGATCAAGTCGTTGAATAAATCGATTGTTTATACTTAGTAATACCACATCATAGTGATTGTCTGGATGGGTTCGTTCGAGGTTTTTTCCCTTTGTGGTTTCCACATACATCGAGCGTCGCTTAATGAACTTATTTATTTTACTTGCTTTAATCACCTAGATGCATGTTTAGGACTAAACAAGATAAAATTGGTCTTAACTAAAATTGGTTCACATACTTAGTGCATATAAATTTGGAAAAGATTTTTTCAAAAAGACAGTTGTTTTTTACATACATAAAGAACACGTTTGAAAGAAGAAAAAAAAGGCCTACAAATTGGCATCCGAACTTTAAATCTGTGACTTTGGCCAAGGAAGAAATTGATAATAGAGTCCTTTTTTAGAAAAAGTGTTAAAGGACATAAAAAATTCTAATGTTTGTGCCATTGATGAAAATGTTTTGGTTAATGAATTTAAGGCACGTGAGAAGACTCTTAGGGAAAAGTTTGCTCACATTGAGGGGGAGCGAGATAACCTTCAAGGGGTAGTTGAAAATTTGAAAAAGGAGTCCCAAAAGTTTATGGAGTCTAATTCTTTGCTTGAGTCAAAAATTTTGAAGTTAAAAAATAATTTACATGACTCGAGTAGTGTTGGTAGTGACTTATCCTGTTCTAGTCCGTCCATTTTTAAAGACAAAACCATTGTTTGTTTTGAGGCATCAAACACATTTGATGGTGTTAGAAAAGTTCAACCTAAAGGTTATGTTCTTTGTCATGTTTACACATGTTCGCGTTGTGGTAGGAAAGGTCACCTTAGGCATTTTTGCTATGATCTTAGACAAGACCCTAGGAAGTTTGAATGTAGTGTCCCATCAGTTCCCAAAACTCGATTTATTAGCTTTACACCTACTTAGGTTAGGAAATCTAACTTAAAGGCTTTAAGAATTAAACTTTATGGTTCTTATTTGGTGGAACTTTATTCTTCCCATGCTGGATTTAAAGGATGATTGTGTTACCAGGTTTGCCGTATACTAGTCTTTGCTTCATGATTTATATCTTACTAGTGTTATAACATGTTTATCTCTTTGTATTATATTTTTCATTTATTGAGTCTTATTTAAAAAATACAAAAAAGATTTTATTTTTGATAAAACTTTTGAAAATACAAAAAGATTTTCGATTTCATATATTTATGAAAAAAACAAAAAGATTTTATTTTTTGTCAAAAATATGAAAAACACAAAAAGATTTTTGGTTTATGTTTGTGTCTCGAGTTTTCATGTTTAAAGTGACATATTGGTGTTCTTGGACCCCCACCATTTCATTATCCATGTGGCTAGGACATTTGGTTATAATGGTTGATGCGTTGAATGATCTTAACCATTATTTTAATGGGGTTGTTTCGAAGTTGATATGCTTATGGATTCGACTTTGTGTATATGTCATTTTTTAACACATGCACGAGTTATATGAATGTATGACATCTCATGCAAATTTGAGTTTGGTGAGACGTTCTTATCATAATTTTGTCATATTTGTGTAATAAGACTTAGGAGGAGGTGTGCATGTAAGAACCGTTTCCCCATGAGGATTTAATAAAACATGATGAGTGTACACGGGGAAGGCCTACGAAAGGAACATTTGTCTTTTGCGATTAAGCCACTATTTAAATTGGACCTAAAAAGGACGGCATTGTAAGAAGTAGCCACTGTCCAAAGATTTTAAAAGAGCCCAAAAAAATTTAAGTCAATAAAAGAATCATATGCCAAAAATGGGCCAATTAGTTTGATATATTCATTCAAAAGGATATATATTTTTTAGGGAGTTTGGTTGTAAATTTAAACGGGTTTGCACCGCGAATCCTTATGTTGAAAATCGTATCATGACGATATTGTTTATAGAATCGTCAATATTCTAGATTTGTGTGCATGTTGATTGTTTAGTTCATTTAGCTAAATATATTAATTGTTTCATATGGCTAAAATGAAGTTTGATGACACTTTGCTATCAATTAGAGCTTCTTGAACATTTCAATGTGTTGGAGTTATGATTCATTTATTGTATTTCACACACATTCACTCCATATCCATGTTTGAGCACATTAATATTATGTTAGCATTAAACTCACATTGTTTTACTGTTTTATTTTTTCAGTTTGAGTCCATTTTGATACAGTTTCGTATTTCTAATTGACATTTTCAGGAAAAAATTTCACGGGGCAAAACTTCATCATTTTTGGAACTGGAATACAGAAATATGTATGTCATTTGAATGACATCTGGACCTCATTCGAGCGACAAGTCCATATCGCTTGAAATTTTGATCTCGCGAGGTTTAAGCAGAATTCAAAAAAGTGTAAGGTATGGGTCACGAAATAGGTCCAGCAAAGGTCGTTTGATGGTTTTCATCATGCGAGAGGATACTATTTTGCATTTATTTGGGTCGCTTGATGCATGGTTCAAACGACATGCAGTGTTGTTCAAACGACAGTGCATAGTTGTTCGAGCAATTTCTGGGGAATTTTTTTGAATTTTCCTATTTTGTACCTGATTCATTTATATGATGATTTTCTTTAGGTTTGGTACTTCTGGACAGTTCTTATGCAATTCTTCTTGATAATCCATGCTTAACTGCTAACACTGCATTATTCATTTAGTCACATATTTGCGTAGATTGATGATTCTTTCATGTGACTTATGTTTGCTATCTACGATTTGGTACATTATGATTAATTTTAGCTGGAGGTTTATGGTTATCTAGATATGCTTCATTGATTATCACATTCTAGATATGATGTTTGTTTATCTTTTCGCTTATTATCTATTCGAGACAAAAAGGGGGAGATATGTATGTGATGTAAGGGGAGAGTTTAGTTTGATGAGCACATAGTTTTTATTGCATTACAAATTGATAGTCTATGATTTCATGATTATATATTGGTATCAATTAGTTTGCAAAAATTGATCTCCTCATTTCAAATTGGTATTAAAATAATTTTTTCACTTGTTTAACAAATGGTTTGTTTTACATTTTGGTATTTTTATATCATTTAATCCTCCATACTTCACTGGGTATTTGTCTGCTTCATGCGTGTAGGTATTCTTCAGCGAGTTAAGATTTCAAGAATACACCACATTCAGATAGCTCATGCTTGTCGGACCAACATTTACTAGTCTTGTCCTATAACATTTTTTATTTTGGTTTTTATGGGATGGGATTTAAGCATCATAAAGGATGAAGGCCTGGCTTAGGCATTTCACTATTTGGGTTTTGTCTCGGAATAGTCAAAAGGGGAGATTTATAAGGACAAAATTTCCATTTGACTTCATTGTAAATTATTTGACTTATTCCCGAAACAGAACATGTGTTTGAGTCATAGAAAGATTTTTTACTGTCACAATCCCAGACAGTCTATGACATAATGTTTATTGAAGACATTGCGGCCAAGCTTCAAAGAATAATCATGTCGATTTTAATTGGTGCACGTTTCACGTCTTCATTACATTTAGATCTCTCGGGTATGAATGCGTAATGATAATGGGACTCAAGAAATTTTTTAGGATGTTATTTTATATATAAATGTTTTTAAAATGTTAAAAATGATTTTAAAGAGTTTTAACTTCGTTTATTCTTAGATAAGTATTGTTTAGAGTCGTATAAAACCTTCCCTTGCGTTTTGAAGGATCAAACAACACTTGCAGTCGTTTGAGAGACATTGCAAGGTAATTCAAGAGAGATGATCGCGTCATTTGAGCGACATGGACATTTCATTCGAGCGACGTGCTGATCTTGTTCAAACGAACCCGCCAACTTAAGTTATTCATTTAAGGCGTGTTTTACTCAGAATTTTAGAAGTTCAAAACCAATATTTTAGAATAAAATAGCTTCATTTTTCTGCACAAGTTTTCTAAGGGTTTCAAATATCAAAAACATCCTTAGTGTTTAAAGATCTGAGGTTTCATTCACATATGCTGTAGAGATATTTGTATGTACCATTGGAGTTTGTTCATCCATAGTGAGTAACCTATTTCATGGGGGTTTACAGTGAAGAAGTTGTGGAGTCCGTGTTCAACATCGTAGACATTGCCAAGTTGTATCGGGGGACACCGAAACATTCATGGATACGTGTGTTATGGATAGGTATCATAAAAGGACTTCTGTGTGGGAAGTGTGGAGGAGTGGTTGAAGGATCAGAGGAGCATTAAGACTTGTAGGGGATCGAGTCGTTGAGTAAGTCTATCGTTTGTACTTTGTAATACCACATCATAGTGATTGTCTGGCTTGGGATGTCCGAGGTTTTTCCCTTAGTGGTTTCCTCGTACACCTAGCATTGCTTTTGTGAACTTATTTATTTTACCTGCTATAATCACCTAGATGCATGTTTATGATTAAACAAGATAAAATTGAGCTTAACTAAAATTGGCTCACATACTTAGCGTATAAAATTTGGAAAAGAGTTTTCCAAAAAGAAAGTTATTTTCTATATCCTTAAAGCATGCGTTTGAAAGAAAAAAGGCCTACAGTTCCTATGGTGGTTAGTGGCATTCTTATCAGTCCATTAGATAAGGAAGAGGATAGGTATTTACTTTTTAGTCCTTAAAGGTTTTTGGCTAAGTTTTAAGGCCTTTTCCTTTATTTCTAAACTTTAGGTCTTTTGTGTCCTTTCCAAAACTTAGGGGAGTAATGTGAGGGGTTGGTTTGTAATTTTAAAAGGTGGTGAGGTAATTTGTAAAGGAATTTGGAATGTAAAGTTTATTTGGATGGGTTCAAGGTCAAATGAAAACTTTAGGGGGTGTTTTGTATTTATTAAAACTTTTAGGTAACTTTGAAATTTATGTTTTTCTAAGGTTCATGTTGGTAGTAATCAAAAAAAATTTCTATATGGTTTATATATTAAGGTAAGATTACTTATTCTCCCAATATGTACAGAGATATAGTCTAACCTATATGCGTTTCATTCAATTCTCCCCACCAAAAAAAAATCGTCCTGGAAATCATCTTTGAATAGTTTGGGATATTATTCGAGTATGACATCCCTAATTTCCTAAGTTGCTTCTTTGAGTCCATGATGCTTTCAGAGAACTTTCACTAAAGGGATAGTCTTAGTACGAACTATTCGATATTGAGTGTCTAGGATCTAAAGACGTCTTTCCTCAAATTCGTGGTTTGTTTATATAGAGAGTCCTTCCCCTGTGATGATGTGGCTTGGGTCAAAAATATATTTTCTCAATTGAGAAACATGAAATATGTTATGAATTTGTGCCAAATCAGGGGTAACGTCCATCGATATGTTACTGGTCTAATCCATCCAGTAATGTTAAAGCGCCTGATGTATCGTGGTGCAAGCTTTCCTTTTCTTTTAAACCAAATAATTCCCTTTTGAGGTGATAGTTTTAAGAAAACTTTGTCTACTTCTCAAAATTATAGGGTCCACCTACGATGATCGGTATAACTTTTCTATCGACTTTGAGCTTCTTTTAACTTTTCCCTGATTAAACGTATTTTCTCGGTGATTTGTGCTATAATCTCTTGTCAAAAAATATGATTTTCTCTAGATTCGTTCCAACAAAGTGGAGAAGGATAGGGTCTTCCATAGAGTGATTCATATGGAGCGGCTTGAACATTGTCTTGATAACTATTGTCGTAGGAAAATTCCACTAGCGCAAAATGATCGCTCCAATTTCATGTTATATCTAATGCGCATGCTCGCAACATGTCTTCTAAGGTTTGAATTATTCATTCTTATTGTCCATCGGTTTGGGGATGAAATACGAATCTTGCCAAAATGTCCCACGATTCGAGGATCTTGGTCATAATTAACAGATAAAGGAGTCCCATGTAATCTGACGACTTTTTAAAGATATAAGTTGATGAGTCGCTGAAGTGAATCAATGGTAGGCAATTTAAAGAAGTGAGCTGACTTAGTTAATCGATCTATGATTACCCAATTCGAATTATATCCTTGGTCTATTAGCGTTTATCCACTAACAAAGTCCATAGCGGCACAATCCCATTTCCAGGCTAGGATTGAGAAAGGTTGCAAGAGTCCAACTGGATGTTGGTGTTCAATATTGACTTATTGACAAGTTAAATATTTGGCAGTAAAGGTTCGAATGTCCCATTTCATTCCTTCCCTCCAATAATGTCTTTTAAGTGCATGATACATCTTGGAGTTGCCCGGAGGGATAAGAAATTTAGAATGATGACCTTCTTTTAAGAGTTCTTCTTTTAATTTGGAATCTTAAGGTACACATATTCGGTTTTGAAATCGCATTTCGTTGATAGGGTGATATGTCCATTTTGGGAAACATTTTTCAAGTTCAATCCTTCGGTATCGAGCGGTAAGATATTTGTCAGTGGCTTGTTGCTCAATTATCTTCCTTTGAAGAGATGTGTATGTTATGATGTTATAAAGGATAGTAGGGGGTTTACTTCGTAGATTATATTCAGCCGATGTAAACATTATTCAATATGAAAGTGTTCCAGCTAGTCTTCCACTAGTTTTATGACTTAGGACGTTGGCTACCCAATTGCCTTTGCAAGGGTGGTATTGTAATTGGAAGTTGTAATCCTTTAAATATTCAATCCATCTACGTTGTCATAAATTCAAATCTTTTTTAGTAAAGATATACTTCAAACTTTTATGATCTGAGAATAGTTGAAATTCTACCCTTAGCCAAATTTTTAAGGAAAAAATGATAGCGGCTAATTCCAAATAATGAACTGGATAATTGCGCTTTTAAATTTTTTGTTGTCGTGACCCATATTCTATAAGCTTTCCTAATAGCATAAGCACACATCCTAGCCCATGTAAGGAGGCATCCGTGTATAGATTGTAACTCATAGTACTAGAATGCTTTATGAGTAAAGGGGTAGTAGTTAAACGTTCTTTCAAGGTACAAAAATCTTGAGTATATTCTCGATTCCACCCAAAGTGGAGAATCTTTCTATGAATCTTCAGTAATAACTAGCTAATCCTAAAAAAAATGCGAACCTCAATTACAATAGTGGGTTGGGGCCATTCCATAACTACAACAGTTTTTACTGGGTCTACTTGAATTCCTAGTTCCGTAATAACATGACCTAGAAATTTAACCTCTTTCATTAAAAAGTCACACTTGCTCTTCTTGGCGTATAACTAGTGACATCGTAAGGTGTCTAGTATGATATATAAATGAGTTTCGTGATCCTTTTCATTTTGTGAAAATATCATAATTTCATTGATGAATACGATCAAAAATTGGTCCATAAATGGTTTAAATACTCGATGAATAAAGTCCATAAAAGTGGTTGGGGCATTAGTAAGTCCAAAAGACATTACTAAAAATTTGAAGTGTCCATACCGAGTTCTTAAAGAAGCTTTTAGTATGTCTTCTTCTTTTACCCTCAATGGATGATATCCATAGCATAGATCGATCTTTTAAAATACCTTGGATCCTCGTAGTTGATTAAATAGATCACCAATTTTGGGTAATGGATATTTATTCTTAATAGTAACGTGGTTCACTCTGTGGTAATCTACACATAATCGAAACAAGCCATATTTATTTTTCACATATAGGATTGGAGCACCCCAAGGAGATGTACTTAGTGGAATAAATCCTTTTGGTAAAAACTCATCAAGTTATGTTCGATGCTACCGTAGTACTAGAGTGGCCATTTGGTAGGGTGGTATGGAAATTTTAGAGGTATTAGGGAAATGATTGATTACGAACTCAATTTCTCTTGATCGGGAATCTCGGGTAATTCTTCAGGAAACACATCTTCATAATCATCAAGAAGATTTAAAGAATAATATGACACCCCATCTAATTAAATACCGGGTAGTTACTCCTTTATTAAATTAATGCAAAATGCCAAGTTGATTCAGTTGATAGCATCACTGTCGAAAACGTTTTAACAATTACTAGCCACCTAATATTTAAAAGTGAGTTGTCAATTTTAATTAAATTCGATTAACATGAAATAAGTAGATTATGAAATGCTAACATAGCCACCACAACATAGTCACAATAGAATAACCATAAGATAATAATGAATCTAGAGGAATACTCCTCACAACAATCCGAATACTGATAAAAAATACCGAGTCTGCATCACTAAATTAATTACAACCCAAAAATCTGGAATAGCTGAATAGATAATGTGCCTCTAAAAGAAATGGGGCGACATGCCCAACAGATGAGAAAAAATGATAATAAAGAGCCAAGATCGAAAGTGGAGGTGTCTACTGTCAAAGTCCTGTAACTTCCACAGCAGCTACAGTACGTCACCGGAATGGAACTCCTATGCTTGGTGTCCTTGTGGCTGGGCACCTAAAAGGTTTTACAAAAAAATAGATTTGAAAGCAAACGGGCCAGAGCCCGATTGTGAAAATAGTTTAAAAATAGCAAATGTTTAATATCATTAAACAGTGAATATAAAGTACATGATAGTGTGTGCAGTCACATGAGTTCCTCACCACTCAACTAATTGTGCACTCCTATCGTACCCGTACCCATTCTAGTTATTCCCATATCTAACTAGTCCAATACAAAGTCTAACATTACTATACGATTTCCAATTCAATTCCCGACATCTTAATTTAAACAGAGTGTTTTACTTTGCTTCTTAATTCTCAAAATTAGTAATACTAATCACTAGGGATTTTCCATTTTATCTTTACAAAACGTTGCCATTATTTATACTTACATTTATACATGACAGTTCATTTCAATTAACAGTATATTATTCTCATCATAAATATACAATACTAGCACCCTAAGACTAAGTTGTGGTGCACACATACTCTGTTATCCAATCCCGGTACATCACGTACATAAGGACCACGCATTCCGAATCTCTCAGGAATCGTTCTCAAATAACAATAATCACACATAATGGAGGCGAACATAGTTCACATCACATGGGTCACGCACATACCTACTCTCCCATGATCAGCAGACTTATTAACTTCCCAATAAGTCCTTCTCTGACCTATGTCCTCAAGGTACCAATCTAAATCCCCCCGTAGGCACACAAAGATTAGATGGCCCTAATCGAACGCCGACCTCCCATGATAGCAAGTATGGTAGGTATGTTATACACAGATAACCACATATACTAAGCATTCGCACATCTTAATTATCTCAGAATATTAATAGAGGTATACTTCTCGTTCTTATACCGTCATTTAGTGTTATACGTTTTTAAGTCCCCAATTTATATACATTAAAGTTATCAACTCTTCTCACGTCGTAATTAGGTACTCGTTTACTAATCCATAAATGTCATCCGATTTACTACAATGTTCTAATTTTTACTCCTCAACGTACTCCAATCTCACAAATATACCCACTAGTCAATAAGGGAAGGTTATTACTCCATTTAAATAACTCTACGGAACATTTGAAATAAAATCAGGCCTAAAAATCCATTTTGTCAACTCGTTAGAAGTCTCGTTCGAACGAGTGTCGTTCGAATGAAAGGCTTCGAACAAACTACCAACTCGTTAGAAGGGATACTGTCATCTCGTTAGAAGCTCGTTCGAATGAGGTCGTTCGAACGACCTGGACAAGTCTTCTAACGAGATGGCAGACTACGCCCAGAAAATCCCCAACTCGTTTTTTCTTCAATTCCTCTATTCAAAAACCCATTCTAAGATCACCCCAATTAAGTTTTATTGTTAATAACTAATCTAATTCCTCCTAGGTCGCTTCCTAACTTATTATTGGGTTCAAATACTCCAAATCAACATGTAATTTCCATAAATTCCCATTTTTTCACTCCAAACCCTATGAACATGAACCTAAAGTGTAAATGCAATTAAAGACTCCTTATTAATCCATTTTCAGATCATCAAAAGTTATGTTTTGTATAATGAAATCGTCCATACTCATTCTACATGCAAATTCCTACCCAAAACTCCAAGTTTCATATTAATTCCATTGGGTGTTCTTCATCAAAATTTCCAAGACATAAACAGTTTTCTACACTACACATGGAGGAAATATTCATTGCAAATAACGACATCAAAACACTTGCCTTAGATTTGTTCTTCTGAATTGATGTTGGTGAATGAAGGCTGATTTTTCCCTTTTCTCTACAGAATTCTCCCAAGGATGGTGATGGTGGTTGGAGGTTTCTTTTGGAACCTCTTCAAACTCTCCCTTTAAACTCCCGTAGCCCACTAAATCTCTTTTTGGCTGATAATGGCCTTAGTGGCTCTTTTTAAAATATCTAAATTAACACTAAAATTCATGGGTTTTAGTTCCCTAATTTTTAAAATTACCAAAATACCCTTCTAGGTTGCCGGTTTGGCCTAAAAGTGCCCCGGGACCCAAACTAAACCCCCGGCTAGTGTTTTCTGACTATTTCGACCCTTCCGGACACGTTGATGCACTCAAAATGATCATTCGGTTGATAAAAATATAATTCACTTTTTAATTTAAATAATTTCGTTCCTGACGCGACTGACACGTGCGTCCCAACTTAAGTTTCCAAATTGTCGTATTTCAGCCTCGCGACAACTTTAATATTTTCAATACTTATGAAATTTTCAATTTTAAGATCATAATCAAATACCAACTCACATCTCGCTAGTATTTATATCCGGATTAATTTCCAATTAATTCATAATTAATTCAATTAATCCCTTAAATAAAAATTAATAAAATTACGGGGTATTACAAATAAGAGGATATTCTCAAGGGAGTCCTGGAATATTGTCCATGAAATTTGATATTTCATGTTCTAAAATTTCAAAATATCACTTTTCTTGAAGAACAATCAATATATGTATTTTTGGTGGATAAGGAATCTATCCCAATAATGATATCGAAACCTACTATTTCTAAGATAACTAAATCAATAACAATAGTTCCTACCTAGAGTTTACCTTGCGATTTTTGCAAACCTGTCGTGTCTAGGTAACAGTATCAATAGCCATACTTATCGCAATCAAATTATCTAAAGTAATGGGAATAATATTTTCTAAGGCCATAAACTTAGAATTAACAAGTAAATGAGATGATACTGAATTAATTACTGCATGTGCTATAAGGTCATTTAATAAAACAGTACCTTCGATAACGTTGTCATTATCTGTTTGCGTTAACAATGTGAAAGTTCAGCCTTGCGTTGCATTGTTGGATATGGAACCTTGATTATTGGAGTTTTCTGGTGAATATTTAGGAACATATTTTCCTGGTGTGGCTTGGGGTATTCCCACGGTTCGTTGTGGTTCAATATTTTTACCGATGTTCGTGATGGGTCTGGGATTATAGTTGGGTTTATGAAGCTTGGGGCCTTTGGATCTAATGTGTCCAAGGGTATTACATTCATAGGAATGAATGATAGTGCCACTGTTTCGATGGAGAATCTAGATGTATGACCGTTCTTTATTGGGTTTAATATTGGGGCGATTTCAGATGGAAAGATTTCGTGAATGATTATTAAAAAAATTGAGGAGGGAGAAGATTACTCCGAGAAGTTCCACTTGGAGTTGGATTCTTTTCAATAAGGTTGGTAACTTCGATCATTTTACCAAACTCATGAATTTGAAAAGGAAAATGAGAGGTTTTGAAATTGGCTTTGAGACCTCGTTCAAAATGTTTACACTTCTCAATATCTATGTCAATAGATTCTTGAGCGTAACAGAAGAGTTCTGTGAATCGGGCCTCATATTGTGCTACCTTCATATTGTGATGTTAGAGTCCTAAAAAATCCATCGGCAACTGATCATGTAAAGATTCAAAAAATACATTTTGAAGAACATGTCCTAAAATTGTGGCCATGTTAAGTTTTTCACAATTTGGGTATGTTTCACTGATTGACACCAGTGGTCGGCCTCACTTTAAAATAAGTAAGTAACTAAATCAACTTGGAGCTCGAGTAGAATTCCTGCTCCGTTTAGAACCTTTGGAGTATGCCTGAACCAGTGCTCGGGTTCTGATGCTCCAGGTTTCCCATGAAAAGTAGGAGGGTCGTTGTTGTAGAAATTCCTTCAGATCATTCATTCATCGAACCTCTACAAATATCTCAATCCCTGGTGTAGGATTATGGTGTGCTTGTGTTTTTCTAGTGAGTTCACGCAAACACTTGGCTATGTTATCTATGGCCGTATATGGATTGGTTGACGTAGATCTAGATCATGGTGTTGTGTTAATATTGAGAGTGTTCACCATCCTATGGAAATAAACAATAATTAAAGCATAACGTATTTGCAAAACAATTTAGAAAACAAAATGAGTTAAATTAAAAGATCCTTCAAGCTGCTAAAATATGAAACCTTTTGTTAAAACACCTTAACTTTTATGAATAGATCCTAGTTTTCTATATTAGTAGTAACGTAACACCCCATTTTCCTCACCCTTACCTTACACATATTCCCCCAAGTTATTTATTTACAGCGATCGTGAACCCTTTTAGTTGTCTATCCTGCTTGAGGCACAGTCATCCCTCCTTTTAGTCTTCTTCCTCAAAACCCCCTATACTTGTGCCCGATGATGATATGGTATCATCGAGATGAGGTAAGTCTAGTCCATAGTCGTCGGGCCTGTACTTCTCCTAATAATCGACATGTCAACATGTGATTCTTAATGTTTGGTGCTATAACCTCCCATTTTCGATCGATGTCCCTAATTGCCTTACATAATTATTATAACCTTCCTCTCTCATAGTTTGGATAAACAGTTTTTAGTTTACACGGTCGTTGTTCTAGAAGATGTTATTCCATGTGTTCATTGTTGCAAGGCAAATAATTAGTATCAGGAAGAATCTAAATAAGTTACAAAAGCATAAAATAACTATGTTCCTGAATATGTCCCGTAAAGGCATAGTAAAACTGATACTCTTACTCTGATACCATGTCGTCGCGTCCCGAACAGTCAGGAGTGATTAAGGGCTAGATTGATAGGTTAAACGGAAATAGATGTATAAGTCAATAGTTGGAATATAAATAATAATGATGATAATAATACTACATAATAATAGTAGTATCTCTCAACATTAGATAAAATATCTTAGTACATCATTCGTTACACGCATTCTAGATAGAGGCATCATATTTTATTACATATTCAAAAAAATAAATAAAAACAAATGAAAAATTAAAGGTACAACATGTGCCTTGGTACAACATTAACTACATCCTTTTATAAGTAATAACATAAAAATTATTATAGCGTCTTCAGTACTGCGACTGATTTTTCATGAATATATAGTTGCTAGCGTAACACGGGGTGATGCATTAGATTTTTACGGGGTCGGGGAGATTTTTCCTTCATTATTTCTTGAGTCCGTCTGGAATTTAAAAAATGTAAGAAAAATTACCAAGTAAATAATTCTCATTCCATATAGTTTAGAACATAAATTATGATGAGTGAGTATAAGAAGTTCAATATGAAAGTGGATTCAATGTCATCATAAGATAACATGTTATTGTAATGATATTACTAACAATAGAAATATCTAGATAGAACTGGTAAAGGTTAGGGATGGTTTCTAAACAAATAATCTATAATTATTTCTCTAGAGGCTTTAGGGTAATGGCCATACATACAACAAAATTAATCTAAAAAAATTAGAGATAAAAGTAATTGTTATAAGTCAATCACAGACATTCTGTATGGTAGCAATAATTAGTACCTCAATCATATTAATCCTGTAGGTCAAATAATATAGTCATGGGTATAACAACAAACTATTCCATAATCATCATGTATATTATAATAGAACCGGGTAAAACCACATCATATGAAATACTATGATTGCATAATCATCATTAAAAATCTGAATCAATTATACATAAAGGTTTGAACTACTCAAATGAGTTCATCAATGAGAATATAATATACTGGATCTATCACATAGTGATATCAACAAAAGGTGTAATCAATAGCATTGCATGAAAATAATACTCAATAAAAAATCACCTACTTGTTGTTTAAGATTTTTAAAAAAGTTACATTATTTAGGTCAAGGAGGAATTCCATGTAATTCTGACAAAGCGACAAGTGTGAACAAAGTTTTGGGAAATGTATTCTCGGACATTTTAAGTAGTGAACTGACCCTTATTTATTCTTTTGAATTGAACCATGTTTTAAAGATGAGTACTTAACTTAGGATCCTCATGTTTAAGTGATGTAACTTTACAAGTTTTCCCCCTTTTCTTGTGTTCATCTTATTTTCATAGTGATATCAGTTTAGGAGAAGTGAAAGAGTAATCGACGCTAATTATAATGTGATTTGGTGCTTAATCTTTGTGTTTGTAATGTTGTGATTTCTCGCCATTGATGCACATGCCTATTCAGCTTGGGGGTGGCAATAGTTGTAACATGGGTGAACTTTAGAAATGTAACTCAGTTATTATGATTGCAATGTAGAAATGAATAGCTCGGTTATTATTTCATTTTTAATTAATTTCAGTATATTATGGAAAAAATCCCGATCATAATGAATTTGTCTTTTCAAATTTGATGCCTATATATCAAAGGCGGAAATTTCCTACAACAATTTTAAAATGTTATTAGAATACTATTTTGGGTGTAATAATGTCTCTGTACTACCCACAATATACTAAATCATAATTTTAAAAAATAGGTTAAGTGAACATTCTGATAAGCTTTAGAATTATTTTCAAGAAATTTTCATATGATGGTCTTAGAGCCATGGTTTTTGAGAAATTTGATTTACTTTATCAACTGTCATTTTGATAACATATCACTTTTCACTTCCCCTATCAATTCCTATTGCCATAATTCAAGAGGCAACACAAATATGACAGAGGTCTCTAGTATACTAAATGTAGATAAATTTTATCTAGTCATTTCAAGGTAATTCCTCATTAAAACTATTTATAATAACATCCTTCCATCAATTGATTGTAGGTCCTTATATTTGAGATGTTTTAAATTTTCTTAGCCATATAATACACAATAAGGAATGAAACTCACCTTAGCCATAAGCAATAATTGTACCCAAAAAAATTTGTTATGGTCATGGTAGTCATTTTGTTCCTAAAAAAGGAAAAACAGACATAAGAAAATAAACAAAAAATAGGAAGTTAGGAAAGACAAAAAAATAAATGGTTAGATAATTAATCCTCTATTTTATTTTATTTTATGTTCTTTAACCAAAATACAACTTGTTCATGATGAAAACACAAAAATATCTATAGAAAACTCAAAAGAAGGTTTCTAGTGTTCGACATGAAACCAGAAAAATATAGTGAATGAAGAAAAAAAGACAAATAAAACTTACATTTAAATAAGCCATGAACTGGATCTTGGTTTCGAGGCTTGGGTGGAAAGGGTTCTACAACTTCGAGTGAATAAAGAAAAAAATTGAGAGAAAATGGGTTGGGGAGAAAATGAATGTTGAATTTTGTTCGGTGGAAATGGGTATCTTCTCTCTCAAAGACCTCTGCTTGAGCCCGTAATAAGAAACTGCCTATAAGGTTAGCGAGGTTCCTTCTATGGTGAACTGAAACTAACTATAGTGGGAGGAAGACTAGAAAAACAATGATAGAAAAAAGGGGTTTTTGCCAAGTTTAAATAAGCCGTGAAAAGTAAGAGGATTGCAATCCAATGGCTATAGAAAAAATAAAAAGAAGGAAGGATATTTGAAAACTCGAATTCGTCCGGCATCTGAGTTTGAATTTTACATATACTTATTCGAAAAAACGAGTATGGATATGGATTTGAATAGTGAGTTAAAATATTCTAAAAATGGATATGGATATGGACAGTAGTGTATCTGACACGGATAATCCATATTTGAGGCTAAGTATCCATATTTGTGAATATCCGTTTTTCCAAATATCAGTATCCGTATTGTAATGAATAATAATAATTTATTATTAATATAAGTTATATATAATTATTAGTTATAATATTTATTATATGTAATGTAACATATAATACAACAATGTAAATCACCACATTTCACTCATTAAAAAATAAAGAAATAATATTTTTTGAAAAATCAAAGGATAATGAATGTCTTGAAAAGAAAAAAGAAAACAATACAAAAGAACAAAAAGCGGATAAAACAAATTCGAACAAAAAAATTGACCTAAAACATTTATTTTTTATTTTACCCGTTTTCTCCTTTTCCCTCATTTTCGGTGCACACCCTCTTCTCGAAAACCTTCTCTCTATTAGTAACCTGGTAAGCTCCTTCTCCATTCTCTCTCTCTCTCATCCCCACTATACACGCACCTATAACAACACAAGCACACACACATGTGCACACAACTACATAACAATATACAATGACGTAATAACAACACACACACATAGATGCATGCAACACACACACACTTGCACAGACGCACACAGTAATACAATCACACAAAGCTGCACACATCAACTGTTAAGGAAAAATTGTTCATTCTAATTTCTAATTTGTTGATTAGGAAATAGTAGAGCAATATATAGATTATAACTTGCTGATTCAAAACAGTTATGCTTTGATATTATTTTTTACAGTAGTATTGATATTACATGTTAAAAGAGGTAAGTCAATTGCGATGGATAAGCAATGTCGACTGTTGATACCAGAAATGATATCACCAAATCAATGTAATAAGCAATCTCAAACCACTATATCAATGGAGTAAAAACAAGTATATATATATATATATATATATATATATATATATATATATATATATATATATATATGTGTGTGTGTGTGTGTGTGTGTGTGTGTGTGTGTGTGTATGTGTGTGTGTGTGTGTGTGTGTGTGTGTTCAAAAGAAAAAGGTTCAGCTAATTCTGGCCTACTCGACTACATGAGTGTGTGTGAAATCCACTAAGAATGGGCACTAATGGCCTTGTGATATAGTACATTCAATCTTTCTCTCTCTATGCAATGAATTTAACAGAGTTTCAGTAGGGTTGTGAATTAGAGAGATCCTTTACAAATATGTAGAAGATAAGTATTTATATGGCCAAGGTGGTGTCATACGCACCCCAGGCATGCAGGAGGCATGTACATTATCAAGTAGCCAATGTCATGCTGCCACCTATTATTTGTGCACGTAAATGATTATTAAAAGATATTCTTCACATGTGCAGAAGATGTTATTGCAACGGTTGGGCACGTGGGGATCACAGTCCACGCGCACTCTCCCACGGTTGACTTGTAACTGTCAAGATAAAATGTTAGCCTGGCCGAGTAAGTGACCTCTGAGGTACTGTTAGATCATATGTTGGTAATTGCTAAGTAGAGTCTCGACTGACCTGCATCAGGTCGAGATAAGAGTGCAACAAGGTCCGATGAGGTCTCGGCTTTCTCATCGGTAGACGAGACAAGACAGTAGGCCCTTTAAGGTGATAAGTGATCTCGGCCTAATGGAAGGATGGGAATGAGACAACTTCTACAAGATTCCTTATAAGGACGCATTTTATCAGGTCGGCCTAAGCCGAGATAGGCTTGAGTGTATACGAGGTCACACTTGGGCATATCAACCACCCCTATCCCTTAGTCTCTAATGTTATGAGGAGGCTAAGGGGTAATAATGTTTGAAGAAAATAAGTTGATACTGGCCATTGATTAGCCGCACGTTAGTTGATTGATGGCTTCCAGACTTGATAGGACACCTATCACGATTCCTAAAGGCTAGCATGTGTTAGGGCGTCTGAGACGCTTGGGGCTTTGTGCACTAATGATGGTTTTCTAAAAAATTATTCATAATCCTTTTGAAGGTATAAAAACCCTCATTTACATCATTTTCATCTTCTTCGTTGAAACTCTCTTTCTCGCCTTACCTACACAAAACCTCCACCGTTAAAATGAGAGATTCCTCATTATTTTTTACCCACACTCTGCCATTTCTTTCTCTTTGGAAAGCTTCTTTAACCAGGTAATATTCTCCACCATTTCTTTCCTTGCATTTGCCTAGTTTCTTTAATTTTTCTTTTTTCGACTACTTTTCTATTTTTCAGCGAGTTGTTTGGTGGTTTTTAGTTGAAATGAAGGCTTTATTCGGTGGTTTGGTGCCTTTAGGAGGTGTTGTAGGGTGTCCCTTAGGTTTCCTTATCTGTTTTTACCCCATTTTGGATATTTTGGTGGATTAAGGGTCACCATCTTTGATTAACCAATTAAGTTGTTCTTGATTGTTCTTGAGCAAAACGATTTAGATTCCTTCATTTGATCTTGGTGTTAACTTGGTCAAAACCCTAACAGTTTGTCCCCTTTCACTATTTTTTCCACCTAAGTGGTAGGTCGTCCCCCGGATGTTAAGACCTTTGTATAAGTTAGCCGAGGAATTCCTAACACTCAGAGAGAGGTGCTTTATGGAGATTAGAAAGTACAAGGTCGAGGATGCTTCTAGTGTAAGGCCGAGGCAATTGTTCTTAGTCCCATTTAACCCATCCCCCTTTCTATTGTTCCTCCTCCTATAGTAGAGATTATCCACTCAATGTTGTAGTCCTTTGCATTTGCATACGACAATCCATTCGTCTCTCACTATCGATAGTGTAGCTACCTCTAACAATGATGTGAGGCATTACACCATTGATTCTGCGGGACCTGAGGAGTCTTCTAGGGCTTCATCCTCAAGTCAGGCCAAAACCTCTAACCAAAACCAATCTTCTGACCAAGTCGAGTCTCCTTCAAAATCAAACTCTTTTGTACAAATCCTTTTGTCTCACGACGAGCCGACAGTGGGTGTTACCTTTCCACCGCCTGTAATGGCTATTCTATTTTCTGCCATTTCGGGTCAACACTTCATGAAAACTACTCTCAAGCTCAAGGTGTCATCCCACCAGGTGTCATCCCGGATGCAGGATAAGATGATGTTGAAGATTCATGTGAGGGAATAGTTGATACCTCATGTGTTAAATCCTATGTCAGCACAGTCACTAAAGTTAATCTCTTAGTTTGGATACATCTTTCTAGCATAGGACCCTCTATTCTAATAAGGGTACCCTAAGGACGAGAGAGCGTTCCAAGGCTGAGAGGGTAAGGTGTGAGTTTATGAACAAATGTTTAAAATTAGTTTTATATTGCCTGGTCACCTTGTTATATGAGACATTCTAGCCAGTTTTATTCTCGACCCTGCATAGTTGTCACTGAATGCCTGGAGGGTGATTCATGAATTTGTCGCCCTTTGGAAGATAGTTCACCATATATACCTTCCCGTTAGCCTCTTTTGAGGATGATAAATTATATCTTCACCCAAGACTCAGCCTGGATATTACCACCTTGTATCCAGGATACCAATCAAGAAAGCTTTGATAGTTACCCAAACACCCAATCATAATTGGAAACCACGTTACCTTTTTATTTCTAGAGCTTGGGAATTCGACCCTGATGTCCCCTACAGCGCCTCTGAGCCCTGAGTTCCCCAACAACGGGAAAATGCCCCAATGTCAGCTAAACTAGATTCGGTCTTAAGCATTGAAGCCACCAAAAACCTTGAAAAAGTTAAGAAGCAAGTCAAGGAAGGGGGTCTTGTATAATTTGAGCAGTTGATGACCTCATATTTCTGAGTTATGTAAGTGTTCAAATTATTTATTCTAATTGTTGTGTCATCTTTCATTTATCTGACTCATTGATATCATCCTCTTCATTACAGACTAACCACCTAACACTTCGAAAGTTGTGTGGAAAATGGCAGCCCCAAGCTTGATGAACTTACTGAAGAAAGTGGGCAAGAAAACGGACCTAGCACCTCAGACAAAAAAATCAACAATTGTTAATCCCAATTAGGTCGAGGGGTCAAATAAATGTAAAGAAATGAAGGAAAATATTCCCTCAACCCATAAGAACAATAAGATCAAGGATGGATCATCCAAGGCTGGGACGAGTCAAGCCATCCCTATTTCCTCTAAGGATGCACTTGTTGCATAATTGGAGAACTTAAAAATCAACCCTGACTCTCTCCTGGAGAATAAAACCAAAGCCTTTGACTCTCTTCCCTCTATTACCTCAGAGTTTGATACCAGGTTTCTAGAGGCCACCAATAGCTCTCCGATGAATGACTTTGTCCTTCATAAATCCATCCAAGTATAAACTTGTGTCCTTTTTATACTTTTACCATATCTATAAAGTCATTCAATACTTACATACTTGTCTTATACAGACTACCATATGCCTTCAAAAACTCCATAAATGGGTCAGACCATCAGAAATGATGAGACTCGAAGAAAACGCATCTCAAAGTTGGGTAATGAGATCGAAAGCTTGAAGAACCAACACACTGAAGTTATCAATAACTTAACCACAACGCATTCTGAAGCAATCAAGACTCTAAATAACCAACATTATACCGAGATTACTAGGAAGGTGAAAAAAGTAGTTGATGTTAAGATCAAAGAGTCCCAGAGACAGGTTGAAAACTTCAAGTATTCAGAGGATTTCATGGGCTACATTTTTCAATATCTGGAAATAGGAGCCCATACTGGCTACCTCTGGTTGATACTAAAGTTTAGTGAGATTTCCCACCTGTCAGTGCAGCTTAAAATATTCATCGTGGATGACTCCTTGGACTTGATTGCTCTTGCTTAGTTGAGGGGATAGCAGAATAGGAGCCTACAACTCAAACAGCTAATCAGGTAGACGAGACAAAGCATGTCGGCGATGCTGAAGCCGACAGTATTGCTGCGAGGGAAGGATCGGCAACTGAAGAGGCTGAGAATCTGAATGCCAACGAGATGAACCCTAGCACATAAATATTTGGTCTTTCCACTTATCTGGGAGGGCGCCTGTGGCCCAATGCCCCTTGTGATATATATCTTTAAAACACTTTTGCTTTGGTTTTTTATTCTATAGAGCCTTTATAACTCTTCTCTCTGAACACTTTGACATCACTTTTGAATGGGAATGCTTAAGTTGTTTATTGGCCTATTTTGAATGGATGAATGAATATAATTTTATCTCATACTTAAGTTATCTTTATTTGTTTGTATGTGTGAATTCTTCTGATGTTTTAACAAGTAACCAAAATTAAATGGCTTACAATCTTGAGATCACCAGTTTAAGAATACTATTTTTCGCACATCGTCCCGTCCTTAGACGAGATAAACATAAATGACTAATTTCATAATATTAGCATCGTCTCGATCTTAGACAAGATAAATATAAATGATTAATATTAATTCACCAAATTATGGTGTTATATCATAAGTCCCCTTTTGTCATTTTGAGAGTGTATGGAGAAGAGTAATCTCGTCTATGCACTGTCGTCTAAACCGAGAGAGTTTTTCCACCAAATTAATGATGTTTAAGATGTTTTCCCACCCTCTCGATGTTATTGAGAGTCCATGGATGAGGTTAGCTGCGTCCAAACTATCATATCATCGAGAGTAAATTAAAACTACTTCACCACGAATGATGTTCCATAGATTAGGATGAACTGATACATACAATTTGAACTACCCATATAACAAAATAGGAGAGAACACTTGGGGAATTTTTCAATTATAAATTTCTTCTCATACACTTTTACATATATAAAAGAAATTCATATAAAATTTCTACTGATAATACTTTTTCAGATGGTCGGAATTCCAAGGATTGGAGAATCGCTCTCCTTTCAAGTTCTCAAGTCGGTATGTTCCTGCAACCACTGCTTCAATCACTCAGTACGGAACATGCCAGTTAGGATGGATTTTGTTGAGCTTCTGCCAAGTCTACTTTAGAACTAGGTCTCCTACTGCCAATTGCCAGGACTTCACTCTCTTATTGTAGAATTTTGTTATTCTCTATTAATAGGTAGCTTGTCTAACCTCAACATCATATCTTCTTTCTTCTATTAGGTCCAGATCCAATCTACCCTTTGCAATATTCTCCTTTAGTACATATCTTTGTACTCTGTGAATTGGAAGACCAATATTTGTTAGCACCACGGCCTTCGAACCATAGGCCAACATGAATAAGGTCTCCCCCACTGGTGTTCTCTCATTGTCCTATGGGCCTATAGGACGGTGTGCACCTCTTCATTCCATCTTCCTTTAGCCTCTTCTTATTTTTTCTTGATACCATCAAGGATTGTTCTATTCGTCACCTCGGTTTTCCCATTAGCCTGGGATCAGCTAGGATTTAAAAAGAACTGCTTAATGTCGACCCTTTCACAGTACTTCTCCAAGGACATATTCTCAAACTGCCTCCCATTATCTGAAATCAAAGTGTTGGGAAGCCCAAATCTGTAAATAATATTCTTTTAATAAATTGGAAGGTCTTCCTCTCTATTATGGTGATCATTGCCTCGGCCTCCACCCACTTAGAAAAATAATTAATAACTATTACTAGGTATCGGTAGTTACCCACAGCTCTCGGTAACGGTCCTACCAAATCAATTCCCCAGACTGCAAATGGCCAGGGGAAGTGATGAAATTCAAATGTTGGTGAGTTTGATGGGGGATTTTGGAGAACCTTTGGCACTTATCACATTTCTTGATGTAACTAGCTACATCATTGGCCTATGTCGGCCACCAATATCCCTGGGTGACAATTACCTTTTTGCCAATGATCCTCACCCTATGTGGCTATAACAAGACCCCTCATAACTATAAGATACCAAGATGATCATAACTCATGCCAATATGAATCAAAGATTTAGCATTGGGCAATCATCGATTAAATGAAAACACGAAGACTCAAAACATAAAATATACCGTATATATATATATATATATACCCATACATATACCAATGGAGCAAAACTATATATAGGTGTAAATAACCATAAAAGACACAAACACGTAAGCTTTACACACTCGCATAGTATCAATATGTCTAAATATAGTGGTATGAAGAGAAGGGGCATGAACTAGAAATAGGAAAAATTTACCGAATAACTCAAAAATGTCAGAGTAGACCTATTTGACTGCAATGATTTATCAACATTCAATTTAGCCTCACATGCCAAATAAAGAAATCAAAAGGACAAATAAACACAATGCACACTTGCCTAGAAATATTGATGATTCTCAAATCCATAACGTCAAAACAATTAAGCCTAACTAGGAGTCATTATGAAAATCCATTGATCTTAAATTAAACACGGTCAAAAATATATATCATTTTTCTCCCTCTTTTATTTTGAAGATTTCTAATTTTTTTAAGCATCAATGAAAAAAAAATGGCCTCAAAAAAAATTCAGTTTTTATTGCTTCTCAATTTTTTAGGCTCTTACCAACGGTGCCCTTTTCTGCAAAGGATATTTCTCCTTTCGTAGCAATTTTTCGTTCACACACACATTTTTTTTTTAAAATATCAAACAAACTAACGAATAATTATTTTTACATGCACAACTCCCCCTTATTAAAAAAAATTATGTATATGACAAGATTATTGGGAGAACTCCTCACCTACCTCATGTGACATATGGAGTTAAAATCCAAAAGAGCTCGTACAAAGTGTGTGCGGAGACGTATTCAAAGTGAATCCATCATGTAAATTAATTTTAAACTACTTCATGTAAACATGGTTAATAACAATCCAAGCATTGAAACTCAAAATAAAATGTCCTAGTCACATGAATACGTGGAAGGAATAGGATTCAAACACACTGATATGATACCAAATTTTATGGGAAAAAAACTCAAAAGACAAAAATAATAATTTTATTTTTTTCTCATTAAGGCAAAAAATATAAAAAAAAATCAAAATGCAAAAGATAAAAACGTCATAACAATAGAAAACATATAATATGAAGCACAAAACTAGTGTATGACAAACCCGTAATCACAATCACTTAAGATATAAAATGAGATGAATAATGTAAAAGGAAACGAGAGTCAATAAGCCTAATAGTTAGCACCTCCAAATTAGATCTCCTAACCCATATAAGTGTAACGTGACTAACACGGGCTTGGCGAACCTTGGTGAAACTAGTCATATTCTTCCTAGGATATTTTCTAAGATCATAACAGAAATGCCAACGGTGACCTTTCTGACCAAAGTGGATGCAAATGAAGACACGAGGAATATTACCTTTTGGTTGGTCTTTTTTAACGTCCTTATCTTTGTTTGGTTCTCACAAAAGCATGGTCTTGACTTTAGCAGCGAACGTATCTATATCGTCGACGACAATCCCACACTTATCATCTTTGATTCAGACGGTGCTTATAATTTTATCTAATCTATCCAACCTAGACTCCAAATAAAATTTAACATTACTTGAGTCTCTCAACTTCTCCTCTAACTCCACAATCCTATACTCAAGAAAACTCCTAGACTCTTCAAACTTGAGAAGGTCGTTCTTCAAAGCCTCCATAAAACCACGAAGACTATCTATTTATCCCTCAATGTACTCTAGCTTCTCTCAAATATTCCTCTTATGTGCCATAATATCCTCAATCAAATTATCATTATCATTCCCTATGGCATGTTCCTTCACCTTATCTTCTAAACGTAATTTATCATTTTTTAACTTCAATAACTCGGTGTACAACTCCTGAAAGGCCACTTGAATCTCACTCTCCTTCTCCTCATCTTCTTCTTCGTTTATTCTCTCCTCACTCTCTTAGTAACCTAAAGACTGAACCTTGGAACCTCCATGCACATGATTATCTTCAATGGGGGAAGATACTTCATTTAATCCCACATGATTGTCCATGAACGTGGTGTAGTTGCATTCGATGGAGGAATTGTCTTCCTCTTTTGACTCACTATCACTAAGGGTGCATTTTATATCTTCGATGTCTTACCTTCCTTCCATAATCTAGTGGGAAACTCGTGAGAATAATTCTCAAAACCTTGGTATTCAAAACACTTATTCTAGTCATCCACCTTTTTAGGACTATTTATATTATTCCTATCACGGTCGAAAAATTTCTTTGGTTTCTTTTCAAAACTCTTCGTAAAGATCCTTTCATCTATAAGCTTAAGAACTTCTTCAACTTCCTAGCAAACCTAAATATAACTTTGAAACTTATCTCGCCATCACTATCAGAATCTGATGCGTCCTCTTTTTCGACTTTCAAAATAATGTACTTCTTTTCAATTTTCATTGGAGGATACATGTTCATCTCATAGGTTTGAAGATCTTTTACAAGTTCTTAAACTCTCATAGTGCTGACACCACCTAGGAATATAGGGTCATAACTTTGGCATTAAATTTTTCAGGCAACAACCTTAAGATTTTTCACATAACTCTAGACTCGGGGTCGGCTCACCTAGGTTAAACGAGTAGTTGACAATATTCAACAACTTGGCATAAAACTCATTAAAAGACTTATTCTCTAACATCTTAATCATCTTAGACTTAGTCATCAAATTTTAAAACTTGGAAACCCTAACAATATATGTTCCATCATGTGTGGATCGCATTCCAAGCAGCCTTAGTGCTCTCGCAAGTCAAAATGTGTCTAACCTCTTCTGTAGTCACAGTGCAAAAATAGAGTTTATACCCCTGGAATTAAAAGTTAAGGCGTTATTTTTAGCCATTGTCTAGGAGGCAGACACTTTAGGATCACCAATTTCAGATGGAGGAGTCCATCCACACTCAACTGAGTTATCTATCAATTTTAAAAAAATTGCATCCGAGTCTTTCAATAGGGAATGTTTATCCCATTAACTGATGGAGATCGGCTAATAGAACTACCCTATTGGATAAAATACATCTAAATCCAAAATAAGAATTAGACAAGGATCTAATATAGCAAACTATTATAACCCTCTCTATTACTAATTTGAAAAAAGCTAGTGCGATCTACGGTTTATATGAGAAACACCAATTTTAACTTTTCATAAATTTAATAAAATTTGCACCTTTTAAAATCACAAGTATTGTGTGAAACAGTTTTTCCAATTTTATTCTTATCCTAAGCATGCATCGATATGAGAATAAGCAATAATAAAATAAGCAACCCACAACATGGTGATGAACGATCAAAATCACAAAGGGAAAAACCTCGGAAGGCCAAGCCACACAAGTCCACTACGATATAGGTAGTTTACAAGAACAACTTAAACTAACTCACATACTCGACACCTTCAAGCCTTAATGCATTTTGTTATTCCTTGTAACATTTTGCGAAGCCACTATTGGATGCCTTTCAACAACCACACAATGCAAACACATTTCTACTTCTCGATATCCAACAAATCTTACTTGTCTCGTAAAAGTACAGTTGCCTCTCAACATAAACACTATCTCCACCGCTCAAAACGCTCACAGAATGAAGAGAAAAAAAATATGGTACATGATAACTTGCTTTTTATGTGTCGTCGTTGTTTGAAATCCAAGTTAATCAAAACCTCAAATAGCTACAAAATATAATAATCTCAAGTGTAGAGGTAAGTAAGGGTATCAATCCACATCAAGGGGGTAAGCTAGAGACAAACTCAATTGTAATTCAATTTTATTTTCTTTTTGGCTTTTGCTTTTTCTATTTTTTTTTAGCTTTTTCAATATTAAAACAATTGGGTGAGGTAAGGTGAAATAAGGCTAAACTAAACTAAATGAGATATGATAACAACTAATTAAAAAGTGACTAAAATGAAAAATAATGTCTAACACTAAAATAAGAGATAAATGAGGTAAATAAATTTGAGAACAATCAAGGAGTGAGATTACACCACAAATTTTAGCTATTCTAACTAATTAATTTAATTAATTGAATTCTCCCAAATTAATATCAAAATTACAAATCAACTCTCGTTGCAAATGTAATTCTAATAGTAACCTTTTAAAAAATTAAGTTTAACACCCCATAACTCTAGAAAATAGATCTACACTCCTTTTAATTAATCACCCGCTAGGATCGATCAATTAAAATTTATGTAAATCTTAGAAAATAAATTTAGAGTTGAAATTTAAGGAATAATACCACACTTAAGAAACCCATATCTCCAGTTCGAATCTAAAATGGGTATTATAACTTAGAATTTTGATTTTCTCTCGAAAATCATTTACCCTCTCTCAAGACGTAAATTTAAGGGTGAGGGATCAAAATTAATATTCAAATGAAATTTTCAAGTAATCAAACTAATTAAATCAAAATAACATCAAATAAGGATTTTTCCCCACCCCTTGAAAGGGGATTTAGCCTAACATGGTATGAAATTTGACAAATTAATAATCAAAGGAATAAAATAAATGAGAAGAGAAAAGAACAATCAAACTCAATCTCTTGATGCTTAATTAAACTTCAATCCATGAGTTGAAATCAACATCCCTCAATTTGAATGATCCAAACAAAATTACATCAAATATTTCACTCAAATTAATTCTCCCAACAAATTATTTTTCCCTCACTATCTAAAAAAGTAAAATAAAAATTCTAATCTAAAAACCTACACTAAAATGGTATTTCTCCCTCTATAATTCTCTCTACAAAAATTGATATCTTCAAATGAGGTCTTTCATCCTTAAATAGTAGGCATGGAGCATGGGGGTAATTTGGTAAGACAAGGGTGGAAGAGGTGGTATAAGGTGTGGGTGAGGGTTAATTGAGGAAAATGCACAAATGTGCATGAGTTGTGTGAGGTCATGTGGGAAGTGAGGTGAGGGTATAAAATCTGATTTGGTTTAGATGGGTAGTTGGGGGTATAAAAGGAATTGGGGGTATATGGGTAATAAGAGGGTTAAGTGGGTTTTTAAGCATGTGGGATAAATGGGTTTGGCTTGTATTTTTGGTTTGTGTTTGTTGGCAGGTAAGAAGATCGATTTGGAAGAAATGGGTGAAATGGGTTGGAAGGGGGAAATGGGTTTAAAATCAAAATCGGGTCTACATGGGGACGACAGGTTTTGGTACCGAGTTCAAGGCTGAGGGTCACCGAGTAAATGGTGGAATCGCCGGCGACGGGGTCGCGACCAGGCTGTTTTGGCTTACGGGTTTGGGCCAGGAGGTCTGGAGGTAGTGTAAATGGTTTATGGGTTTGGGTCTTGGAGGTAGGATGGAGATAGGGTTGGTGGGATGCCGTCGGTGACGGGTTTGCTGCTTGGGTAGACGTCGGGGAAGATCGGGGAGGAATAACAGGTAGAAGGGCTAACGGTTGAAGCTCCGGGTATGGGAGTTCGGTAGAGTGGCATAAGCGGCCGGAGTAGGGGCGTGTCTTGGCTGGGATGACGCTGGAGGTGGTCGGACTGGTTGGACTGATCGTGGCCTGGGTTTAGGGTCGCGGTCCGTGGCCAGAGGGTTCATCGAAGATAGGCGGTTCCGGCAGCGGGTTGACAGGTGGGTCGTCGGCCTGCTCGGATAGGTCGGCGGTTTGGATGGTGGGTTCAACTATGGGTATGGGGGCTTTGGGGTATGAGGATGAGAGAGGGAGAGAGGAATTGTTAATGGAGGTTGGTGGGGATGAGATGGGTTTGTGGAGAGGAAAAAGAGGTGGGAGGTAGAAGATGGAGTAGGGGAAGAAGGTGTGGTAGGGTGTAGGGGAAGAATGGTGTGGTAGGTGAGTTGTTTTGGTGTATGTATGGCATAAGGTATTTAGGATGTGTGTGTTAATTTGTGAGCCTTAAAATAACACTAAATAAATAAAATAAAATTAATAAAATAAAAACCTAAAAAAATAAAATTCGATTCTAAAATAAAACAAAGACTCAAATAAAAATTGAAACTAAAAAGAAATAAAAATAACAAATAAAAAAAGAATTCTATTAAACTAAAACCTAAATTCTAAAAAAAGTAAAATCTAATAAAATTAAAAAATAAATGAAATTTTAAAAATTATAATCCTAATAAAACTAAAAACTAATAAAAACTAAAATAAAATAACATTAAATAAAAAGAAATAAAAAATAAAAACGATTCAAACGAAAAATTAAAAATATAAAAAAAATGCGAAAGGGAACAAATCAAACAAACACGGCTCGGGACAAAGTTTAGGCTAGGTTAGGGTAGGCTAGGGTTACGGAATTGGTAATTAGCTCCACAATCTGCACAATTGCTTTGAAATACGCGTTTGGACACTGCAACGTGCATTCGACCTACAAAATACACAATAAAACGTATAAGACCCAAATTATCGAGAATTAGCAACTAAAATACGTCTATTCGGGGGATAAAATGTACAGTTTTTGGTGCTTATCAGTGCAACACAAAAAGAGGTCTTAAATAGACATATAAACGTAATATTCTTGGATATCAACTTGGGTGTAAACTAGGGTTTGGAGGCACAAGATTTATCTTGAAAAAACATTTTCGTAAAATACCTCTTTAAAAAGTCATGCCACATCTAAGTATTTATAAAAAACACAAATTTGAGGCAACACATTTTTTTAGACAACCCGTTCGAATGAAAACATATGGTTCGTTTAAACGGAATCCTTATCTCGCTCGAACAAACACATGATCTCATTTTAACCAACTTCGAATGAGCTTCGAAAGAATATACCTTTGTCCACCAGAAGTACCCCGTTTGATGTTCATTTGAAGGTCTTTCTAATGAACACATTTCATTCGAAGGAATGCTTACACTCGTTCGAATCAACTAAAACACAAATATTTTTATTTCAAAAAACATTTTTCGAAAAAGGCCTCAAACAAAATATATGAAAAAAAATTCAAACGTATCGAAGGATGAAACACTAACATGCTTTCATAACTTTATTGAGATCCCTCGGATGTTGAAGATGAAAACTCTGCATGCAATCGAATGTAACATTGATGTAGCTTTATCTTTGGCTCATAGGTTTCAATCACACATTATAAGCTTGAAAGACAAATAATTCAATTCCTAGCTTATGACTAAAATAAGTTTTTTCCAAACACAAAATAAAGCTAATACATATAAATTGACTTGATTTGAAAAAATTTCTTTACAGAATTAACATATAATTTCATTCACGAGACATTAATTTTTATAAAAATCTCATACTAGAAAATTTACAAAGTGAATATGCATAGTCATGGAAAAGATAGTCGTCGTCTCGGTCGAGTTATCAACTCGACGACCTCAACTCTTCGTCAGTCATTAGGATTGGGTTGAAACTCATCTTCACTATCATGATATATAAAGTAATTATTCATTAACCAGATAGCAATAACATCAAGAGAAATCCAACATTCTTTCCTCCCAAAAGGAGGGTCGTTATAAACAGAGCACTCAATTTGGTAAGAGTATCAAAGATGGAATGCCTTGGGAACCTTCACAAGAGTTAGGGCATTGATCCATCCATGATTATAGTCCAACATCTTAGCCTCATCCAGATAAAGAGTGCCATCCATCCAGACATTATCGTAACCCACAGCTCAAACTGTGCGAGGACCTATTCTAAAGAGGTGTTTTAACTTCATTATTTGACGGTCCTTGCCTTGCTTGACTGCCTCATTATTTTGAAAGTCCTACTCAGCCTTACCAACATTTTACCATAGGAAATTATTCTCATTTTATAGAAAATTTATAGTATCACAAACCTCCTTAACCTCTATTTGAAGACTAGTTATCAAACAGGCTTGCTCGCCATAAGCACTTATCATTTTTTGAAATGCCTACCAAATAGAGATGAATGTTTCACGAGATCGACTGGTAGCCTCTTGGCCAAGTATTAAATCCAGATCTTCACCTCTTGAAATATTATCACCATGAATAAATGATTATCAAACTATAAATACCAAAAGGAAAGCATTGAGACACAAAATGGAAGTAATCAATAATTGGCCAAAGAATAACAAGGCAAAAATTAGATTTTCCATTAAAAAGGTAAGAAATGAGGCAATCCCTTAAAATTTATTTATCAAAAGAGATGGAGAATACCAAAAATAAGGAAACATAAACTAAACCAAACAATGTTTGTCTTATTTGTCCTTTACCTCCCCTTAATTGGATAGAATCGTATCTTGATCGGTCGCCTCCTTCTCCTGATTAGCCTTATCCTTTTCCTAGACACTGCCTGAGGCCTCTCCCACTTCCTCATACCTTGGTGGGGAACCTGAATCATTCTCCCCATAAATCTCAGACTCAGAGGGTACTTCAATCTTAGACAAGGCCGAATCCCAACCCTTCTTAAATATAGACTTACTAATGTAACCTACCTATTTTTTGACCAAACCAAAAGCGCCCATGAACCCTTGATCATAGGCCTTATCTTGGATATTTAGAGACTCAAATTGAATTCGAGCATTTTCCTTAGCAGCCTTCTTCATCTTACCATTCTCTTACCTAAGCTTTGCCATCTCCATCACGTAGGCCTTCTTCTCGGTATCACAGACCTTCTTGGAAGCCTTATAAGCCACCTAGGACTTTACCAAGGCGTGCTCCAGGTCATCATTAGCCTTTCTAAGAGAATGTGGTTGATGTTATAATTAGTCATTTCTAAGAAAATACCTTCCCAGCAGATTCGTCAAATATAAGAGAGTGGTTCTCTTAATGCTAGGGTGTTTAAAGATAAACTGAGTCGTAACTCGTATTAATGATGATAACACAAAAATAAATGCAATTTTTAATGGAAAGAAATAAATGCAATTTTTTTAAAATAATAAATGAACCTCTGAAATAACTGGATAGAATTAAAGGAAAGCAAAAACTCTAGATACACCTTAGGTAGGCAACTCAAACACAAAGGTTGAAGGAACAATGGCTAAATCTCAATAAATACTAATGTTCTTGAGAAGAACTGGGTAAAGCATTAATAGTGAGAAGTAAATGCCCTGGTTTTCCATAACTCTATTAGAGTGGTCTTCTGACTAAAAAATCAAGATTTATCTTTATGCCCATACAAATTCCCCTTTTCATTAAGGATAGTTTAGTATATATAGTCTAAAAATGCACTCATGGAACCTTGAGTGCAATAAAAGTTGTGTATGCCCAACATGTCAAACGCATTAAATGCTACATGAAATCTTGAGAGGCTAGCTGTTGTGTCATGTAGAGCCATAGTGTGTCTATGCTTAAGCAACCAGATACTCACCAAACCACCATTATTTAAGTTAAGTTGATTTGACATGCCTAGGTATGGTGTGATGTCACTCATATCTTTTATGTAAAAATACTCAATTTAGTGCGAAAACTCAATGGTAAATAACCAAGATTGCTCAAATGTTCTCTCTTGAGAAAAGGTGGGTTTTTAATTGGTGCATCTAAGATGAATAAGGCATGCCGTAATGTTGTATGGCTTACCAATCCTCCAAATAATGTCCCTTAAAGTTTTCTAGGTGAGGTCACTCGATAGAGCATAACATCTCTCCCAGGTCCTACTAGACAGGGTCCCTCATAAATACCGAGTAACCTCATATCAATATTACAACACATCTCATATTTATAGAACATGTCATAAATCTATAATGAACTTATGAAATACATGGTGAATCTGATTAGCTTCCTTTATCATATTCCTCTATCTTTGATTAATCTCCGTTTTGATCTCAAGTTGGCTTTGTTAACTCCTCACGCTCCTTTATGATGTCACTAATCTTTGATGAATCTTTCTCTACTTTTTCATCTACTTTCTTTCAGGTCATCAGTTTATCTATAAGTAGGATTTTATCTTTAAGCTCTTACTAAATTTCCCCCTCGTATAGAACTTTTTTATTAGAATAAGAATTTTTTGTACAAAACACCTTATCTCGATGAATTGCTTCTCGGTACAAATAGATTATATATGATTGACCTATGTTTGAAATAACTTGAACCATCAAAAGCTCTATTAGAAGCATCATGAAATGAAAGATCTCTGTTCAAAACAACCCTGTTCGAAACAACTCAAATTGTTGCAAATGGGCACTACACGTGTGAGCAATATTTGTGCCTATCACTTGCATTTAATGTAGTAGGCCAATTGTTTGACACCTGTGCTGCCTAAAAACACGTAGCTTCATAGGGTTGATTATGTGCTGCCTTACATCAATTAAACCATCATTACCATCAATTGCCCCCAATTCAAAATGCGCGTGGGTAAATGAATCACCTAAATCTCAAACGGATATTTTTCTTCCAACTGCCTTTTAATATACTTCATCGTCTTCATTTTAAAAAATTTAGCATTTCTGTCATTGTAACCCAGATCTTCAACTTTTCTTTAGAGAGAGAAAGTGATATTTTTAGCCCAAAAATCATATGAAACCCCCATTTGAACCCACTTATACCAGTCATTCTCCATCGCTTACACATATATATCTCTTTTATCTCTTTTAATCTCTAAAATGCCTCTTGAATCCATCAATGGCTTCTTCCAGCAAAATCGGTAATGTTTTTGGCCAAGCTTTTGACAAGCCAACCACCTCTGATTTTGTAATATCCTACTCCAATAAGTGAACTGAAATTTTCTATGGATTAAAAATAAGTAGGAATAAATTATGATTAAGAAAGAATTGGGGGTAACAAAAGAAGAAGAAGTGTCATTCAAACGATAAGGGGTTGTCATTCACACGACAGTAAGAGGCCACGAGATACAGGGCTTCTAATGACAAGCTACTGACTTCTAGTAGGAGGTCGTGAGATAGGTCGCGGATCCAATAAAGGAACGACATAAGGAAGGCATTCGAATGACGTTGATTGAGTTTTTAATCTCAGTTGCCCTTGTGCTTTGTCATGTTTTTGGCCCTTGGAATGTTGAGTTGTCAAAATCTAGCGAGCCTAGATGGGCAAAAACGCCATTTGGAAGGATTGGGGGTGTTTTATAAGGTGTGTTTGGCTCATTTGGGGTCATTTTGCGTTGGAAGAAAGAGAGAAAGGGGGTGGGTCATCCACCATTTCTGAGTGTTCCTCCACCTTTCTCCACCATAAATCACCATGTTACCACCACACCTCCACATTGTAACACCATATATGCTACATATTCCACCATATTCAAACATCAAATACCCATTTTAACATGGATAATAAGAGCTATGAATTTTGAAGGAGTATTTGGGGGATTTTGGAGAAGATGAAGGTCGATTTTCATACAGGAAAAGTGGTTCTTGCTTGGAAGGGAGGATACATTTGGTAACCCCTTAAGGACACATTTGGAGGTGGTGGTTGCTCCTCATACACCAACATTTCTACCATTATTGGAGCCATTAGAGGTGGGAAAAACCTTATTCTTAGTGTAAGATGTTATTTTGCATTTGTAGTCTTGTAGTTAGACTATTTGAGTACAGTGCATTTAGTTAAATGGTGTAATTAATGTGTAAACATTTTTATGGAATAAAAATTTTGAAAAATGTTATTTGTTGAAAATAAAGAATGGGTAATTATTTTAAGGTCTTAAAATGTTAAAAGTTGGTATTTTATGAAAATGGTGTATAATCTAGAAAGATTGATGTTAAACAGTTTATGAAATAAAAAGTTTGGAAATAATAATTTACTTTATTAAATATTTGATGAAATAATAATATTTCAAGTTCTTGAAAAATGAAGCTTTATGAGAAATAGACATTTGTTGAGGTGAAGAAGTAAAAAATGTCTTGTCCCTTAAAAATGTATTTTTACAAGTAAAATGATTTTCCAAGATGAAATGTATGTTTAGACCATGTAGTAGGATTATTGGGTTAAAAAATCCATCTTCTCGTGTTGTAGTATTTTGATATTAAATGTGTAAACAGGTTTAGAGAAGGTGTTATTAGGTTTAAACATGAAATGAGAAAATTGAAATTCTTGCCTTTAAAGTGATGAAAAGGGGGTTAAAATGTAATAAAAATAAAGTGTAAGGATACATGTAAAATGAAAGAAATTGTATTTTCATATAAAAGTAGTCGTAAGTGTAAATGGATTTCTTGAATGAATACATTAAAGAAATGTGTGTTTGGGAAAATGTTGATAAAAGTATTCATTGAGTGTTAAAGGGAAAACATGGAAAAGTTAGTGTGTGTGACTTAGTTATGTTGTATAAGATTATCACTTATGGAATTAAAAAGGGAATGAAGATGTAAAAGTGTTTCCAATTAAGAAGAATATTACTCCAAGTGTAAAAATATGTAAAAGTGTTAAAGAACTTAAGAATTTGGTGTGAATAACTTAATAGTGTCTTTAGGAAATTAACACTTGTGAAATAAAGTAAAAGGTAATTTGGAAAACAAATGGGTAAAATAATAAATTTACTTAAAGTGGAACATTTTTTTGAACTAAAAGTGTTGGAAAAGAAGTTACACAAAGTGGTACTAAATAAATATGATTTTTGGAATAAAAATCAAGGTTAAAGTGTAGAGAACATAAAATGTTGATTTTCAAAGTGTAACACACATGGAGTGGTAAAGTCCCGAGTTTTGACTTTGGTCGGGTAAAAAGGAAAGTGAAATAATGTGTACATTTATAAAATATTAAAACACATAAAAATGGAACTCGGATGACACCTGGATAAAGCAAGAAGGGCCCCAAGCCCTTGGGTGAAAATCCCTAAAAAACTGGCCTGAGCATATGGTGCGAATAGCCGGTGGTGTGGAGCCTACGGAAGTATGCGGTATTGGATGATTCCGAGAAAGATAAAGAAATTTCGAACATGTCAAGAAATGGGTTCTATGGTGATGTGTTAATAAAACCTAACTTGAACGAATAAATAAATGTTCCGGTAATGTTTACTACGAACAAGTAAATGTGAAATTGGTAAATGTCCATAAGTAAGTAAAAAGGGTAAAGTAAGTGGGTAAATGGATGATTAAGCAACCTAAGAGGTTAAACCCATAATTAACACAAGAATGTGCTGTAAAATGGGTTTTCAAAGTTTAAATAAGTATTTTCTTACACGGTGTTCGCTTGTGTTGAAAGGGTGAGTTTCAATGAAAATACTAAAGTGTATTGAAATAAATAAATAAAAAGGGTGATTTCGGAAAATGAATGTTCTTGGATATATCACATGTAGTGGTTCCAAGTGTTGAACCGAGTGTGTTAAATGAAGTGAGAAGTGTTAAGAATGAGTAAAGAAAGTATTTTACAAGACTAAATTAAATTAATCGGGAAAGTTATGTTTTGAAACTAAAACTGTTAATGCTTTGGAACATGTATTTTCAAAGCTGTATATATATATATATATATATATATATATATATATATATATATATATATATATATATATATATATATATATATATAGGAGAAGGCTCACCTACGTCATGCTCTATACATCATCCATACATCACACCTAGTTGTAGGCCCTAAAAAACTTTTTTTCCAATTTTTTTATTTTTCTCTTTAAATTAACCTTCCAATAAATCCATGTTCAAAAATTTAGGTCAAAATACATTTTGTAGCTATTTTTAAAAAATCCACAAAAAATTGCTCAAATTACCTTATTTATAAGGGTCTGCGCTAGCAGTTTTTTGTGGATTTTTTAAAAATTGCTACAAAATGTATTTTGACCTATTTTTTGCATATGGGTTGATTAGAAGGTTAATTTTAAGAGAAAAATAAAAAATTTGGAGAAAAGGTTTCTTAGGAACTAGAACTAGGTGTGATGTATGGTGTGATGTATACATCATAATGTAAGTGAGCCTCTCTCTCTCTCTCTCTCTCTATATATATATATATATATATATATATATATATATATATATATATATATATATATATATATATATATATATATATATGTAGATGTAGATGCATATATATTTTCGCATGCATGTGGTTGTTGCGTGCGAGTCTTCTTTCTATCGTCCGTTCCTATACTGCTTTGTATATTCCCACTGGGCATAGGCTCACACCCTCACTTGTTACGAAAAGTTGGGAGCAGTTTCGTATTTTGAGGGCATTATGCAGGTAAGTACTTTATTTATTTTTTACGTTAGTAGCTCTGTTTACATGGAGTTCGGGGAACTCCCCATGGATTCCACATGTAGGTTACCTTATAAACTGTAATCGCATGCTAAACAAGTGAAATGTTAATTAAAATAAAATGGACTAGCAAAATTATATAGGATTGTTTCATTGCACTTCACACCTAATGCTCGGGTCGGATTGGGTTCACTATGGGTAACCTATAAATTCAGGTCGTGATGTTATAAATGGTATCAGATCTCTAGGTTCAAGGTTCCTTTCGAGAGTGATGTGATGAGGTCAGTATTTTATCTTTTGAAGTCGGTGTTGGGTAGGTCCGGTTATGCTAGTTTGATGAAGGTTTAGTTAATCTCCTTGACGATAAAGTCAAAGAGGTTTGCACGATAAGTAAGTTAGTGTCAAGTGGCACGCGGTCGAGTTAATGGTTATTAATCTCCTACGTGCTTCTGGTTAGAATTATAAGTAATTTACTGGTGTCCATGTTATCCTACAGTGGTAACACCGTTCTTGTTATTGTGTGGTGCTTACGATAGAATCATTGGTGACATTGAATCATGTGAGATGTCGATAGAGTGGTATGATTCCCATTGGGCAAGTGGCACGAGTCGTACATAGTTAATAGTAGAGGTTGATGGTTAAGGTGTCTTGACTAGATACTAATTATAGGTAATCAAAAGGTACATATATATAACCCTTAAGTACGGTGATTATGGGTAGTTAATGCCTGTGTTATAATTAGGCAAATTCAATCCTTGTGGTGATATAAAAATTGATAGTTTTTTGGAGAACACGTGAAGTTTTGTAAGTTGTTAGTGGCAGTGCCATAACCCTTTGGGTGAGATGTATCGTGAAATGACTTTGGTGATGAGAGTATAATTGTTAGTAGCAACAGTGGGTAGTGTTCACTGCGACCTAGCTGTAAAGGCTGTGTATCTCATGTGTTGAGACCAGATAACTGAATAGAATTCACAAGTATTGATTTTGGGGTGAAAACATATTAGTTCCTTTGGTTGAGGACTTAGGTTTAATGTATTTTGGGTTATAATTTTGCATTGAGTTATAGGATCTCATGCAGATTCCATGGTATGGGCCTTGGTGTTTGTAGGCAATAACCAAAGTCCCATATCCTACCAAGAATTTTATAGCCATGTTAACTTATAGGTTATCACACAGTATGATGTTTTCTTGGTGAGGCAATTTAGTTTCCATAGTTGAACATTCATTAAGGATTTGAGTGAGGCAGACCTTGAGGTTTATAGGTTGTAGGTGGCATCCTGTACCCTACCATAATTCGTACTAGCGTTGATTATGGTTTGTACGTGGCTTATAGTCACAGTCATTTGGATGAAAGGTAAGATTAATTATCTAGGTGTGGAGACTCATTTTATCCACTGAGGTAATGGCTAGGTGTGAGTTAGGCCTAGTGTAGGAGTAGTTAATAGACATGTGAGGTGCCCATAGGATAAATTGTATGTGGCTTAAGTGAGGATAAATATTGAATGGTGTGATGCCTCGGGGCGTTTGATGGTTAAGGTGAACTATAGATAGAAGCTCATAGACTAGTGTCTTTCCGAGCACCAAGTAATATCAATGTGGGTATTTTAAGGTTCATAGAGTGCACCTATGGTAATAAAGGTATGGGTAATGAAATCTTGTCGGGTCTTAGGACTTTTGCATGAAATATGTTTGGCGTTCTTAGAAGACCAATGAAGTCTTATATGGAGGAGTTTAGCATTCTATTAATGATTATGTTGAGGGTCAGGTGATGTTCTAGGTTGCTGGTCGGGTGTGGCATCCAAATCGGAGTGGAGGGGTAGTACAATACCTAAGGCAGGATAATAGTAGTATCGTATAGGAGTAATGCTTAGATGTCATGGACTGACTAGTCTGAGTATGATCAAACTAGGTTTCGAGATGTGTTAGGAAATTTATTCAATACTTAAAGTGATGACGATGCGTAGAAATTTGAAATGTCAACCGAGGTGGCGTAGCATCGGAATATGATTATTATATCAGAGTGTCGAATGTGTATCATAGGGTAACCTTGTTAATGGGAGGATTAGTTATTGGCATGTCTTACCAAGTTATTATGAGATCGTACATGTAGCCTAATGTGGTACTTACTACCCTTAGAATGCTAATGACGGCGGGTGTGGTCATCACGTAGATTCCATGTGGTTATAAACGGTAAGGTGAATTGGTGACAATCTCATATGGTTAAAAGAACACGGTTAGGTGAGTGCCTCGCTTGAACTAAGTGATGTTTATGAAATTGGGATTTCGGTCATGATATGTTAAGGCAGATAATAACCTGGGTGTAGTAGGTTGGTGACGTTCTCACTAGTTATAGGAAAAGATCAATGACTAAGGTGTGAGGTATCAACCAATCTTAATGATTCATTTACACCGAGGATGTGAAAGTTAATGCCTTTCTCCTAAGGGGGGAAGTTAGCCATTGACTTCCTAATGGATTATCGATTCGTAAAAAGTCTTTGCATTACGAGAATTAAAAGTTGTGATTTGATTCGCCATGGCTAGTGACCCAAGTCAAGGTGTATGACTACGATTTGTACTCATTGAGAAATCTAGGAATGAGTGGCATGACTTCAAGTTCACGGTATGGGTTCACTTCCTTGAGTCATAATCGGATGCCTATGGGAAAAATTTATTGGGATAGTTATTTGTTCATTCTGACTCTCTTATATTCCTTTCGATTTCGGTAATTGGGAATCGGTATTCTTACCTATATGGTGACTCAGATTGGTTCCATTTCATGGTAAGTTGTGATTGAGCCCAAGAGAGTGCGATGGACCGAGTTTGGTCGATGCAGCTCGATAATTGGGTGTGCCCATCTGAGGTATTCTTACTATTCCACAAAGTTTTCTCATGGGTGGCTACATTTTTGGCCACATGATTTTCTCGTGGTAATATTCTCTCTTAAGACTAGTAGACTCTCGATTGGATGGCTCGAAAGTCAGTGGCTCGGGTTGTGAAGAGTGGGATAATGGTTGAGGTTACGGTATAGTGTCATAAATTGAGGAAACCTGAGCACACAATGTTGCTTTACTACAGTGAGTGGATTGGAGTTAGACTCTAGTGAGTACTCAAGGATGAGACGCCTAAGGTAGTGTTAGGTTCATCATAATGATGCAGCGAAATGATTTGATGAGGTCATTCCTCCTTGAGTAAGGGGATAGCATAATGCGGTTATTGATAGGCTTATGCGAGTTGTGTAGTGAGGATAAAATGAAAAGTTATGTAACACGGGATGTATGGTCCTAAGCTAAAATTGATTTTTGGTGATATATATGACGGATGGTTGTATTACAATTTGCATGGGTGAGCATTAACCGCTAAAAATGGTTTTCCCGTAGGGGCGTCGGTATTCCTAAGGTGCTATCATAAGTAGTGTTAATAATGGTTTGGACTTGATCATAAGGCGAGTGGAGACTTGGAGGAAATTATGTGATGTCATGATGAACATTAGAACATGTCGCATGTTGAGTATTTGGTTCTTTAGTGTTGAAGACTTCGATGATTTTTCCTTGGGGAATTTTATTGCTTAGAATAGAAGTTAGCAGACCCCATAAGTTTCAGGATTGGTGGACCGAGAATTTTGGTACAATATTTCCAAAGGAGAGAAGTTTGTAATATCCAGCTCCAATAACGGAATTAAAATTTTATATATATTATAAATGAGGAGGAATAAATTATAATTAAGGAAGAATTATGGATAACAAACAAAGAAGAAGTGTCGTTCAAATGACAAGGATTTCCGTTCGAATGACACTGTGAGGTCACGAGAAGGGTCAAGAGATACAGGGCTTATAATGATGTGCTACTGACTTACAGTAGAAGGTCGTACGATCCAGGGAAGGAACGACATAGTATAAATCATTCAAATGACATAGGGAATTCGTTCGAACTATGTTGGTCGAGTTTTTAATCTCAGTTGCCCTTGTGCGTTGTCACATATCTGGCCGTTGGATTATTGAGTTGTCGAAATCTGGTGAACCTAGATGGGTAATGACGGGATTTGGAAGGATTAGGGGTGCTTTATAAGGGGTGTTTGGCTCATTTGGGGTCATTTTGGGTTGGAAGAAGGAAAGAGAAGGGTGCGTCTTCCAACATTTTTTAGTATTCCTCCACCTCTCCCCACCATAAACCACCTTGCTACCACCACCCCTCCACATTGTAACATGGTATTTGCTTCATATTCCACCATATTTAAACATCAAATACCCATTTTCACCATGGATAAGAAGAGATACTAATTTTGGAGGAGTATTGGGGGAATGTTAGAGAAGGTGAAGGTGGATTTTCATGGAGTTAAGTGGGTCTTGCTTGAAAGATTGAAAGAAGAACATTTTAAAGATTTTATACGATGCATTGGGTAACCCCTTGAGGCAACCTTTGGAGGTGGGGTTTTCTCCTCCTACACCAACATTTATACCACCATTGGAGCCATTAGAGGTGGGAAAAAACTTACTCTTAGTGTAAGATATTATTTTGCATTTGTAGTCATGTAGTTAGACTATTTGAGTAGGGTGCATTTAGTTAAATGGTGTAATTAATGTGTAGAAATAATAAACATTTGTATGGAATGAAAATGTTAAAAAATATTATTTATTGAAAATAAAGAATGGGTAATTATTTCAAGGTTTTAAAATGTTAAGAGTTGGTATTTTTTGAAAATGGTGTACTTTCTAGAAAGATTGATGTTAAACATTTTATAAAAATAAAATGTTTGGAAATAATGATTTACTTTGGTAAATATTTGCTGAAATAATAATATTTCAAGTTCCTATAAAATGAAGGTTAATGAGAAATATACATTTGTTGAGGTGAAGAATAAACAATGTCTTTTGTACCTTAATATGTATTATTGCAAGTAAACTGATTTCCCAAGATAAAATGTATGTTTGAAACACGTAGTAGGATTTTTGGGTTTAAAATCCACACTATCATGCATATAAACTTGTAGTATTTTGATATAAAATGTATGAACAAGTTTAGAGAAGGTTTTGTTGGGTTTAAACATGAAATGAGAAAATTAGAAATTCTTCCCTTTCAAGTGTATGAAAAAGGGGTTAAAAATACAATAACGATAAAGTGTAAGGCTACATGTAAAATGAAAGGAATGGTATTTTCATATAAAAGTAGTCTTAAGTGTAAATGGATTTCTTTATTGAATAAAGTAAAGAAATGCGCGTTTGGGAAAATGTTGATAAAAGTATTAATTAAGTGTTAAAGGGTAAATATGGAAAAGTTAGTGTGTTTGACTTAATAATATTGTATAAGATTAACACTTATGGAATTAAAAAGGGACTAACGGTGTAAAAGTGTTTCCAATTAAGAGGAATATTACTCCAATTGTAAAAAGGTGTTAAAGTGTTAAAACAGTTAAGAAGTTGGTATGAATAAATTAATAGTTTTTGGGGAAATTAACACTTGTGAAATAAAGTAAAAGGTGATTTTGGAAACAAATCGGTACAATGGTAAGTTTACTTGAAGTGGAACATTTATATTAAAAAAAATGTTGAAAAGGGTGTTAAAAAAATTGGTCCTAAATAAATATGATTTTTGAAATTAAAATCAAGGTTAAAGTGTAAAGGACATGAAATGTTGATTTTCAAAATGTAACACACATAGGGCGGTGAAGTCCCGAGCTTTGGCTTAGGTCAGGTAAAAAGGAAAGTGGAGTAATGTGGATATTTAAAAAATGTTAAAACACAAAAAGAAAACTAGGACGACGCCGAGATGAAGCAAAAAGGGACCGGAGCCCTTGGGTGAAAAGCCCTAAAACACTGTCCAAAACATATGGTGCGCATAGACGGCGGTGTGGAGCCCGTGGAAGTATGTGATATTGGAAGATTTTGAGAAAGATAAAGAAAATTTAGAACATGTCAAGAAATGGATTGTGTGTTAATGTATTAATACAACCTAACTTGAATGAATAAATAAATGTTCCGGTAATGGTTAAGATGGACAAGTAAATATTAAATTAGTAAATGTCCATAAAGTAAGTAAAAAGGGTAAAGTAAGTGGGTAAATGGATGATTAACCAACCTAAGTGGTTAAATCGATAATTAACACAAGAACATGTCATAAAAGGTTTTTTAAAGTTTAAATAAGTATTTTCTTACATAGTGTTTGCGTGTGTTGAAGGGGTGAGCTTTAATGAAAATACCAAAGTGTGTTGAAATAAATAAATAAATAAATAAGGTGATACCAGAAAAGGAATGTTCTTGGATATAATCAAAGATAGTAGTTTCAATTGTTGAAATGGGTGTGTTAAATGAAATGAGAAATGTTAAGAATGAGTAAAGTAAGTCTTTTACATGATTAAGATAAATTAATCAGGCAAGTAAGGTTTCAAAATTAAAACTTTTAATGATTTGTAACATGTATTTTCAAATATATATATATATATATATATATATATATATTTGTATGAATGTGGTTGTAGCGTGTGAGTCTCCTTTTTAATGCTCGTTCCTATACTGCTTTGTATATTCCCACTAGTCATAGGTTCACACCCTCACTTGTTATGGAAGTTTGGGAGCGGTTTCGTATTTTGAGGGCGTTATACAGGTAGGTATTTTATTTATTTTTATGTTAGTTGCTCTATTTACATGGACTTTGGGGCTCTCCTCATGGGTCCAACATGTAGTTTATCTTGAAACTAGAATCGCATGTTAAGAAAGTGAAACGTTAATTAAAATAAAACTAGACTAGAAATAATATATAGGATTGTTTCATTGCACTTCACACCAAACTCTTGGGTCAGGCCGGGTTCAGAACGAGTAACCCAGAAATTCAGGTCGGGCGTTACAGATTTGGTTGAATGTCGGGAGTTCTTCACCAACTATGTTCTTGTTCCCGACTTTAGGAAAAGCAATAGATATTTCCATGAAGCAAAAGGTTTCAAAAATCACTTACATGTGTTGATAAACCTATTTTGGTGGCAGAAGAACCCAACCACCACACCTAAGAGAATTTTGTCACCTACTTCTCTGTGCTACGATTTAGGCTTTATTGAGGGGATTTCTTAAACTCTCACATAGACTTTGATTCCCCTTATGGCTCCCCTGGTGGTTTCTCATCTTGGTCTAACTACATATATACCATGTACACGGAGAAGATGGAATAAATTTGGCTTGAAAGAGTACAATATTCTTTTGAGACTTCACACTATTGAAGAACAACCCAACTCTCCAACTATTGGTTTCTCTGTAGAGCGTTACTTCGCATACCCTTGTGGCGGCTCGAGGAGAGTTCACCCCCACACTGAAGTAAATGTGTTAATTTTATGGTTTAGATCCATGTGGCCACATCCCTTTTGATCACTCGCCCCTTAATGGAGCATAGGAGAAAGAACGTGATGTACTTGACCAGCTTGCTCACGAGTGTGTTGTCAATGCAACAAAAGTTACCTTTAGCCAATATATCAAGTACTTTTACAAACCATATATCGATCTCACTCGAGAGAAAAATGACTAATGAGTGATACCTATAGCTAGTATATCAAGTACTTTTATGGCTACGACTCCGAACTAGCTTCATGCATCATCTTCTTGATTTCTTGATTTATTATTCCTATGAATCCGAACGATCATGCACGCAGGGATTCTATGGCTATCTCTGTCAGATTGGCAAGTTGATTTAATATCCCTTTGGAAGAAAAAACTCCTGGGTCCTTGTATACCTGGTTAGATAGGTGTTATCATGACTTGGCTCATTTGGTTGGTCATTTTGATGTGTCAACCTTTGACAATACTATTTTGTTAATGGGTTTTCTCTATATAAGGCTTCACGGTCTAAGTCGTCCACTCACAATGTCATGGAACAAAAAATAAAGTAAAAAATACATTTTTCCTATGATTGATGTTATGAGTTAGTATATGTTTTGTCCCTATGCTGGAGAAGACCATGCCAAGACTTGTTCATTTTTAAATCTAAAAGCTTTATCGATCAAACTCCTTGATGGTGAGAAAGATGTTGAAGTTTATCTTTCTCTTTTCATGGTCCTTCTAATCATTCCCAATCGTTTTCCCTCCCAAACTGATTGGGATGTTGAGAGTGAAGCGTACAACCCTCATCGGTGCGCTCGTCAGTTTAGTTATGACCAAGGCATAACTAGTCGTGATTGTGAATCAAGAAGAGGGGATGATTCATTTTACAATGGAAACCTTGATTTTATAAGGATAAGTTTAGTTACTCGATGTGCTGAACATCAGAATCTCACCCTTTCTAAGTACTACAATATGGGTGAAGTTACTTTTGGTTGGTACTTCCATCATTGGTCAAATCAACTCGAAGCATTTGATACTTTTGTTTAAAAGGAGCCACGATATCCTGATATGGAGAGATTTGGTTCCAATGTTCATGGGTTAAAAAATATTTCTACAAAGGATGTGGAATTTCCTCTATGCATTACTGAGAGGCCATGCCCAAATGAGCTTCCTTCTTTAACTCCAATTATAGAAGTTGCTACGGCAACTTCAAAGGGTAAAACTAAAGGCTCCATAGCCATGGGTGGAATTAAAAATAAGGTTGCTTCATTGGCAGATTCATCAAAGGGAGAAACTATGGTGTATATTGGCTCTCCGGTGGCTTCCTACTGGTTCATGGTTGTTTTGGAAGAAAAATAGTTTTTTCTCAGTATTTAAAAAAAATTGCCACTTTTGGGGAAAAACTACAAACACAAGCAAAGTTCTATTTTTCAAAAGGTGTGTGAACATTTTGTGAGTTTTTAAAGGGAAAAGTGAGTGAGGGCTTCTTGTTTAAAAGTTAGTTCTTATGTTTGGTTTGTGAGTGACTTTCTTGGTGAGATAAAGTGTGTGAGTGTGTAACCTTGTGTTCCTTCATTTATCAAAGAAAGAAGAAATCCTACAATTGTGGATGTAACCCTAGTTTGGGTGAACCACATTATATTGTTGTCGTCTTTTTTCTTTGATTTCTTGTATGTTCTAGTTATCCTACTTTTTGATGTTTGGATGGATTCATTTTGAGCTTGCACACTTAATTTTCATTAGGAACAAGGTCTCGGGTAAATTCCGTACACCAAGTGTTTGGTAAAATTTTAAAGTGAGTTTTATGGTCTTGGTTGCTTAACATAAGACTGTTTTCGCATAACAAGTAGTATCAGAGCTTAGGTTTCTTGGTTTGCTTGGTATTTTGGTTCAACTTGAATTAATTTGACTGATATTGGCATAAGTTCTAGAGTTTTTTATAAGTGGCGAAAGAGGTGTCTCACACTCTCGAATCAACCTCAATAAGCAGAGGCTCTAAGAATTGGGATCCTAGTTATGGATCCGAATGCTTAATGAAGTTTGAGATAAAACCTTTTGATTAGAAAATTAATTTTGGCTTATGGAAAAGAAGGATGCGAGGTGATCTTATTAAACAACGGTTAGTTATAGTATTGTTGTGTATACCGATGCGTTCGATGGATATGATCGAAATCGAATGGGGTGATATTGATCAAAAGGAAATTTATTCAATTAAAATGTATATCACGGACGAGGTGCTCAATCATGTGATACATGAAACTATGGCCCAAGGACATGTGAGATCAATTGGAGGAGATTTATTTGGCCAATTATTTATCAAATAAATTGTTTCTAAAGAAGATGCTCTTCAAGTTAGAAATGAAGGAGGGAGGTGATATGATGAAGTATAAAAATGTCTTCAATGATTTGATTAACGATGTGAACCAGATTAATGTTAAATTTAGCGAGGAGGATCGAGCATTTTTTTTGCTTGCTTCATTGCCCAATTCAAATGATCACTTCATCGCCACACTTATGTTTGGAAAGAATACTCTCAATTTCAATGATGTAATCGAAGACATCACTTCTCACGTGGCCATAAAGTAGAAAAATGGTAGTGGTGGAGGTAGTTCCTCTTCTAAAGGTGAAGGCTTAGTAGCCAAGATCATCAACCATCGATAGTGATGGTGCATCTACTAGTTGTTCAAGTGATTCTCAATCGAGTGATGACATGGTTGAGGTGGATTCGAAGGAGTATGATTTGGAAGAGGAATTGGTTGAGGTGGAGGACACTCAATAGGTGGACGAAGTGCCATCGTCACCGAGTGCATAGGGAGATCAAGAGACCATCTAGGCTTGGTTAAGAAGAGGCAAATTACGCTCTCATTTTTAGTGAGAGTGATCCAATGACGTATAAAGGGCCCATTAATTTTGATGTCAATGTGAATTGGATGGATTTTATGTCAGAAGAGATAGAAGCACTAAGAAAGAACTTTGTGTGGAAGTTGGTTTCTAAACCCAAGGGGTGACACATTGTTGGCTCTAAGTGGGTGTAATGGAAGAAAAAGGCAATGAACAAAATTTAAGAACTGAAGTACATGACAAGGCTAATAGCGGAGGGGTTTCACAAAAATAGGGGATTGACTATGATGAAAACATTTCCCCGGTGGTGAGGCATACTTCGATATGGGTGTTGTTGGCAATGGTAGTCCAATTAGACATGGAATTGGAGAAAATGAATGCAAAAAATGGCTTTTCTTTACAGTGAATTAAATTAGATTATTTACATGGTGTAATAGGAGGGGTTTAAGGAAGTGGGAAACGAACATCATGTGTATCGGCTTAAGAAGTCATTGTATGGGCTTAAATAGTTGCCACAACAATGGTACCTACTTTTCGACACCTTCATGTTGCGAGTTTGTTACACAAGATGTGATCACGACCATTGTCTGTATTTTTGGGTTCTTGAGGATGGTTCTTTGTTTTGTTAATGCTCTATGTGGATGACATGCTCATTGCATGTCGAGAATTGAGCTGGCAGTTTAACATAAAGGATATTAGTACGGTGCAAAAGATTCTTGGTATGGAGATTAGACAGGATAGAAAAGTTGGCAAGTTGTGGTTATCTCAAAAAAATTATATTTTGCATGTCATTGGGAAATTTGGCATGTTGGATGCTAAGGACACTTCTACATCATTAGATTCACATTTTGCTTTGTCTGCAAAAAAATGTTCCTTTATGCATGATGAGTTAGAGGAGATGGCTTAAACAATGTGTGCTTGTGCCGTGGGGTACCTTATGTATGTTATAGTTTGCACGAGGCCGAATATCTCCCAAGTCATGGGCATGGTTAGTAAGTACATGTCAAATTCAGGAAAAGCACATTTAAAAGAGGTAAAATGGATTCCTTGTTATCTTAAGGGAACCAAGTCCATAGGCCTTGTGTTTTATCAAAATAAAGGAGTTGAGTTTATTGTGGGGAACGTAGATTCGGATTATGTTGCGAATCTTGATAATAAGAGATGTGCATCGGGGTATGTATTCATAATTGCTAAGGGCCAGTATCTTGTAAATCCATGTTACAAGCGACTAGTGTATTCTCTACTATGGAAGCTAATTATATGGAACTTATTAAAGCGTCAACGGAGGTAGTTTGGTTAAAGTGTTGGTCGAGTGATATTGGGATGAAGCAAGAGAGTATTCTCCATCATTGCGATATTCAAAGTTCTATGCATTTGGTTAAGAATCAAGTGTATCATGCCCGCACAAAGCATATTGATGTGCACTGTCATAGAATTCGGGATTAGGTTAATTTCGGTGATGTTGTTATTGATATGGTGCACACAGATAAGAATGCATTGTATTTACTCACCAAACTTGTGATTACGAAGAAGTTTTAGCATTGCCTAAAGATTTTAAATCTCACTTCATGTTGAAGTTCTAGGAGAGGATCCTTGGTTAGGTGCAGCTGCACTGAGTTTCATATATTTCGGGGTGATCTTCAAGCAGGTTCAATGGTTTGCATTTCGATGTTTTGGTTGATCCATTTGGATTGCCAGGGAGGATTTTGAGGAGTATATTGGCTATCTGGTGGTTTCTTGTTGGTTCATAATTGTTTCAGAAGAAAATTAGGGATTTCTCAATATTTACAAAATTGCCACTTTTTGGAAAACAATAAATACAAGTAGAGTTCTGTTTTCAAAAGGTGTGTGAACATTTTGTGAGTTTTCAAAGCGAAAAGTCAGTGAGAGATTCTTGTTTAAATATTACTTCTTGTGTTTGGTTTGCGAGTGACTTTCTTAGAGAGATAAAGTGTGTGAGTGTGTAACCTTGTGGTTCCTCCATTTATCAAAGAAAGAAAAAATCCTGCCATTGTGAATTTAACCTAGTTTGGGTGAACCATGTAATATTGTTTTTGTTGAGTTGCTTAGATTTCTTGTATGTTCTAGTTATTCTACTTGTTTATGCTTGGTTCAATTCCTCTTGAGTTTGCATACTTAGCTTACATTAGGAACAAGGTCTTGGGTGTTTTTTTCATACTAAGAATTCGGTAAAATTTTGAAATGAGTTTTATGGCCTTGGTTTCTTAACATAGGACTATTTTTGCACAGTAAAATCTTCCCTAAAATCTCTCAAAAAATCCAAGCCCATCAAAGTTTCCTCTAAACTTAGTGGGATTCCTTTTGAGGCCACTCGTGAGCCCGATCCATCTCTTGTGGAAAAGGTGATATTAATGGCATCTGAACTTCTTAGTAGGATGTCACCCCCTCCTATTATTCCAAGTGTTTTTTTCCATATGTGGGTAGGCGACCCTTATCTCATGATTCTGTTATTTCTCAGGTTCCACACTAAAGCGTCTCTTCATCCGTTGTTCCTGTTATGCAGATATAATGACATGTTTTCCATAGTCCATACTTTACGTAGGATATGATGTATACCGTTACACCCATCGAAGAAGATCAAGTTCATACATGCATTAAGACGGATCTGAATATTAAAGGTCTTCAACAATCAAGCCTTTGGGAGATTGATTTTTTATAGGTTTCTTTAAGTTCCTTAATGTTTTCATTTAAAGTGTTAGGATATTTTTCTAAAATGTTATTATAAACCCGAGGCATTTTATTGAGTCAAAATAATTTTTCTAGGATTTGCAGGCAGAGCTTTAAAAGATTTTTTTTTCGTTTTAGTCGTTCTAATGACATGTAAATGTCGTTCTAATGATAGTAGCAATTCATTCAAATGACATTGCATGTCACGCAAAGGGTCGCTTGAAGCTCGCTTAATGGATTGATCTAATGACAGCATACCATTTTATGTTTTTAAGGTCGTTAGAAGGTCGCGCGATCAAGGATCAAACGACATCAGTTGTCGTTCGAGTGACCGGCCAATCTCGTTCGAATGACCCCGCCGACTCAACTCTTTTATAAATACCAGATTTATGAGTCCATTTTCTATAAGAAGACCTGAGAGTTTTGATACAGGAAAACTGCACTTCTGCAGAATTTTAGTCTTCTCATTTAGGGTTTAAAAACATTATTTTTGATCCACAAATCATCCCAATTACTTTAGTAAATCAATTTATAACCCAAGATACAACTTTGTTGAAGATTCTCTTGTAGGGAAGATTTCTCTACTACTGACTTAGTGACTCTTGTGGGAATTGCTTGCTGAAGACTACAGTCATTTAGGAATTCTTGAGGGCATTTCTTGCTAAAGACAGAGATGCGCTTCTTATAGGTTTGATGAGGTAAATTCAGTACTCATTCTAGGTTACAGCCTATGTGAGTGTTCTGCGGATTATTCATTGCAGATTTGGATGTCTATGTAAGTTGCTATTTATTTTTCCTAGTGAAACAAAAGGTTTTACCCGAAAAGGATTTTTTCTTGAAATCTATGTATCCAACAATTTATGTTTATTTGTGATGGAAAGATTAATCACCTAGATGTTGGTTTTAGGGTTGAATTAAAATTGGATTTAATTGTTTTAATTTGGATCATAAAGATTGCATCTAATTAAATAAGCTTTTAATTGGAAATTTGTGAATCCGATGAGCAATCGATATCACGCTTACATTCTCAGTGAAAGAAAACTTTGGGGGAAAAACAAAGTGGGGCTCATCTTTCAACTGCTCTCATGACTCCCACGCCCTCTGATTCCTCTTATGTGATGTTACATGACTTGATTATTGATAAGGTGGTGGATGAAAAACTGTTTACTAAGTCTTTAACTAAAAGTTAAATTTTAAGTAAACTCTAAGAATCAAACTCGTTGGATAAAACTCCTCTTTAAATCACTACACAAGATGTGTATAAAATATATTTTTGAAGGATATTAGATTTGGTATATAGATTACCTTAGATTTTCTAAAATAAAACCGATACAAATTTTTGGATGAGAAACAGCACCATATAAGTAGTAACAACAACCAAAGTAAGTTTGACACGGTAATTTTTAACGTGGTAAAATTCCAAATTAGGGAAAACATCCTTGGTGACCTCTATGCCACAAAACAAAAAATCCACTATTATGAACAAGTTATACGAGATTACATGCACACAAGATCCTGAGCTAAGAATATAAGTATACGTACTAACATTTCTCCTTCACGGTAATTATGTTCTGACTTTGATCTCCTTGGTTATTTCTTTGTATTTAACCCTTGATTTTTGCTCCAATGGAGCTCAGTCAACACAAAATCACTCAAATGAACCACATTTTAACTAGGTGTTCGTGTGAGAGTGTATGTGACAGTGAAGTGCAAAAACACATGCAAATATGTTGCTCATGTCTCTCAATGGATTTATATAAACGATCCCTAACAAATTACAGAGATCTATATGATATACAAAGATTTCATTTTCTTCTTTTAAAATTAGACTTATTGAACAAAAGAAATATTTCAGATCTGAAAATCAGATCAAATGTTTTAAAACACTTATTTATGCACAAACTAATTTCACAAACTGTGAAACTCAGTTTTCGAAGTCTTTTTTTCAAGAAAATTGAAAAGGGAATGGATCTAAAAGAATATACAGTATGATAATCAGATCCAATGGAAAAAGGGAAAAGAAACCCTAATTGACTAAGTGAAATGTATCTCTTAGTAACTCTCACAGTTTCTATGAAGAAACGTCAGATTTACAATGAGATAGGGTTCCTGAGAGAGATGAAGTATGAAGAATTTTCTTCAGACTTGCAAAACACCCAAACTCTAAAAAAACCTAGAAAATTAACTCTCAATCGAAGGTTTTCTGTTTTAGATATAACAGGGACAGTGTTTGGCTTTGTGTTTTGGGAGAAAACAAAAGGTAGGAATATCACAGGCTCTGATTTTCTTTCTCTCTCTCTCTCTCTCTCTCTCTCTAACCTTCTCTTTTCTCTCTCTACACTCTCTTCTTTTTATTTTTTTTTAAATAAATGAAATGCCAAATTTCTCAAAGGGTGACCCTAAGGTATCTATTTATACTAATAGTGGAAGGGTCTGGAAGATTGAAGATATTGGACAGCTGAGATTTGTTTGACACTTTGACTTCTAATTCGAAGGTTAAAAATGGCCGCACAACCTTACAATCTGATTGGTTCTAAGGTAATGCACTTGGATCGACTTAAAACACATGAAGTACGTTGAATATATTTGATCTAACAGCAACAAACGATGCGCTTATATGGGATAGCAAACAAACACAAATGGAACCAACAAGGAGAAAACACGTGTATGGATGACATTGAATTTAAAACGCGTGTTTTAAAGTTTATAAAAATATCATTTGCTCCCCCACAATTCTCTACCAGTTTGAGATTCTACCTTTTAGAAGTTTTATAGAAATAAATATATTTTCAATTTATCCCATAATATTTTTAAACCATATTCTTTAATGTTTAAGAAATAATTTTAAATGTTTAAAAAATTCTTAAAAATACATACTCACACACATTTATGGATGATTTGTGTCCTATAGTGTGTATAGTGAAATATTTTACTACCCTTTTTAGTAGATAGGATGTCTTTCACAAGATGATTGTTGATGAAGCTTTACAAACCATGGAGAAAATTTCTCAAGAAAGATCTAACATATTTTGTCACCATATCCAAACTAGTTGGAACTCCTATATGGTACAGACTCAAGTAAGTCAACCATATAGTGTGTTCTCAATCTCCCACCTGGGACATTGGAGACCAAATTCCCGTGAGTAAGTTGTACTCGTGGGTAAAAAATAAAAATCTTAAATTTCCTATACAAAAGAGTTATCTACCCTCTCCTATCCTAGAACCAAAAATAAGAGAGAGAAAAAATATATAACTCAACTATCATATAGACCATTACCCAAAATATTGAAAGCTGTACAATCTGATTTGAAATGCCTAAAATAAGAACACTCAATGGACATATTAATTGAGTTAAGAGATGTAAAGATAAAGTTGGTTAATCAAGTACTCCTCCCCCAATTTTTCTCAAATATACAATGAGGTAAAAGATATATACATAAAAAAATAGGGATATATGAAAATTTTATTCTACACAAATTAAGTCATAAATAAGGGTAGATTTAAGGGTCTCTTACATTAAATATATTAAAGAGGCGTCTTTATTTATTTGTAAAACGCCCGTTCCCTAAATCCTTAGAAACTAGTTATTAGCGTGAAAATACTGAGCTTATGGCAATTATACATAATTGATTACGTGAGTACTATCATCCCTATGGCTTTTCTAAGGAATTTAAACCTAATATTGTCCAAAGATTTTGTGAATAGATCAACTCATTGCTTTTTAGTGTTTAAATACTTTATATTAAGTTCTTTGGACTCTACAAGCTCATGAATAAAATGATGTTTGATCTTAAAGTGCTTAGTTCATGAGTGATGTACTGGACTTTTAGATATGTGTATCTCACTCTAGTTATCACAATATATAGTCAATTTTTCTTCAATACCATAGTCACTAAGCATTTGTTTGATCCATAAAAGTTGGGCACAACAACTACCCTCAGCTATATATTTAGCTTTAGCTATTGAAAGGGATATGTAGCTTTGTTTTTACTACTCCAGCTTACTAGGTTGTTTCCTACATAGTAACAGGCCCCACACGTGCTCTTAATATCATCTGAATAGCTTGCCCAGATGGCATATGTGTAGCCAACCATGAAAATAGTGGTGTCCTTTGTGTACCAAATACCAAAATTCAATGTGCCTTTGACGTATTTAATTATTCGTGCAACACATAGTATATGAGTTTATTTAGGTGCACATTAGTATCATGCATAGACACACAGAGCAAAGGCTATATCCGGTATAGAGGTAGTAAGGTATAACAGACTCCCTATCATACTTCTATATAAAGTCGGGTCAACATCTTTCACATTTTCTTCCTTAGATAATTTCGTGGAAGTGCTCATGGGTGTACGTTCTATTTTTGAATGTTCAAGACGAAACTTTTTAATTAGATCAGTATCACATTTTGATGGTGTGATAAATAGGCCATCACTAAACTGTTTGACTTGTAGTTCTAAGAAATACTCTAATTCCCCCATTAGGGACATTAGTAATTCATCATACATAATATCAAAGAATTACTTAACTTGATTAATACAGGATGAACCAAATATGATATTATCGACACAGATTTATGCAATTAGGACATTGTGTTCAATCTTCCTAATAAATAATGTTTTGTCTTTGACTCAACGCATAAACCCTTTATTAACTAAAAAGGAAGAGAGGCTCTCATACTAGGCTCTAAGAGGTTTTAATCCATATAAATCTTTCTTAAGCCTAAAGACATGGTTAGGGAATGAGGGATCTACAAAGCCTTTCGATTATTCGATGTATACTTCCTCTGTCAAAATACCTTTTTAAAAATCAGACTTAAAATCCATTTAAAAAAAGTTTGAATTGTAAATGATAGGATATGGAAAGGAGGAGATCAATAGACTTGAGTCTTATTACAAGGGAAAAAGTCTCGTCAAAGTCTATTCCCTCGATCTAAGAATATCCTTGCGCTACTAACCAAGATTTATTTCTAATTACCTCACCATTCTCGTCAGCTTTATTTTTAAAAATCCAACGGGTGCCTATAACCTTTTTATCTTTAGGTCACAGGACGAGATACCAAACCTCATGACTTTGAAACTGGACAAGCTCTTCTTTCATATAATTGATCCAGAATGAGTCAGATTAGGCATCGTTTACAGTTTTAAGTTCTATTAGAGAAACAAAACATGCAAAAGTAGCTACATGTTAAAGTTGGGATCTCGTTCTCACTAGCTTAGACGGGTTGTGAATAACCTTTTGAAGACGGTGGTTCTTAAAAATCTAGGTCGGGACTACAAGGACCTCAGGTGGCAGTGAACCAGTTATCACAGGAGAGTCAATCGTAAAAACATTTTTAGACTCATCCATGACTACTGTTTGACTATCATGACTCTCTCCGCTACTGTCATTTACAATTACATTAATACAATCCACAATGACCATGGTACGAAGGCTATAAACTCAATAAGCCCGACTTGTTTGGGAATAACCCAGAAAAATATCTTTATCAACCCGGGTATCGAATTTTGAAAGATGTTAACAAATACTCCGAAAGGTTCGAAAATATTTTAACTTAGGCTTTTGATTGTACCATAGTCCATATGATGTCTCTTTGGTATTTTTCCTAAGGTATGCATGATTAATGATGTTACACGTAGTCTTTATAGCCTCAACCCAAAGTATTTTGGCCGAATTTTTGCGTGCAACATCACCCTAGCCATCTCTTGTATGATCCAATTTTTACGTTCAATAATACCCTTCTGCTAAGGTGTCTTAGGTGCACTAAACTCGTGTTTATACCCATTATCGACAAAATATTCTGTGATGCCCGAATCTTTGAATTATGCATCTCTATCACTTCTGATATGACATACATGGGTATCCTTCTCGCTCTCAATTTTTCAAAAAGAATTTTTAATAAATCACTGAAGGTTTCAGACTTATTTTTCATAAAATCTACCCAGGTAAATGGTGTGTAGTCATCAACCATAACTAAATTTTAACCGTTACCACATAGGCTGACAATTTTAGAGGGACCCATAAGGTCCATGTGGAGAAGTTCTAGAGGCTTCGAGGTTATAATGTCTTTGACTTTCTTATGAGAAGATTTACTCATCTTCCCCACTTGGCAGAGACCGCACACCGAATTAGAATTATTTTTATTTTGGGTAATCCTCTAACTATTTCTTGGGAGATTAGCCTACGAAGGCTATCAAAATTTACGTGTCCCAATATATTATGCCCTAAATTAAAATCCTCTAATTTAGTAATCTTACAGGATTTAGTCTTTAGAATCAGTGTAACAGTTATCCGCAGTCCTATTTCTTCATAGAATATAGTTACCTTCTTTATTTAAAATTTTACAATTAGTTTTTGTAAAGGTAACGGTATGATTGGAATCACAAAATTTACATATACTTAAAAGGTTAGCCTGGTGACCTTTAACTAGTAAGGCTTCATCTAAACCAAAGAGCCCTTCTTCACATAGTGTTCCCTAACCTATGATCTGAGATGAAACGCCATCTCCAAATAGGACACTACCTCTATAGAAGTCTGTCTTGTTCTTCAATTTTGCTTCGTCTTCAGTTATATGTTTGGAACACTCAAAATCCAAGTAACAACTAGCTGAGGTGCGTTGGGCCTTAAAAGTTATTATCACCACATTACACTTGAGCTGGGGTAGCAAGTCGTCTTTTCTCATCCAAATGGGCTTGGTTTTAAAAACTTTATTGCCCTCGGATTTAGAAAAAGACTAGGAGGTATTTCTAAATGCTTTCTTCTTAGTCTTAGCTCCCACTTTCTTCTTTTTATAACTAGAGTGATGTGTGGTCTTCTTTGGGAGAACATACATATTCCTACTCCTTCATGAATAGTTAAAGTTTTGATAAGTAGGCATATACAGTCTCTTTTGAAAACACTCAGCATTGTTGTGCTCGTAGACATCACAATAAGAGCAATGCTTAAGCGACATAGGCTCAACCTTATCACTAAAGTCCTTAAAAATGGCTTTGTTCTTGCAAGTCACGGTAGTCTAATTACGACAAGTCTGTGTGTTTTGTCCTTGGTCTCTTGCAGGGGGAAAAACATACTTAGCTTTTCCATAAGGTTTTGGCGGTCGATTAAATTGATTTTTCATTGCCTCAGAGACATTGATGATGTAAATTCCTTTTTGATATTTTGGAAAATGCAGGCCTTCTTTAATGAAAATGAAATTTTTAGGAGACACTGTTGTTTTGATAGTTACAATTTTTTTTCCAAAACCTAAGCCAGATTTATCTTCAGAATCCATCTTACTTCCAATAACTATTTTTCATAGGTTTTAGCTTAAGTTTAAAATGTAGGAATTTTTTGAAAACATTTGAAACCTTTTGTTTGGAACCTTCCAATACAACTAAAGCATCCTTATAGCTTTCCTCTAAGATAACATTTTTTTCAGATAGGTCTTTCAATTTTAGTGAAAACTTTTTTTGTCTCTATCTAATGAGCAATGCACTATGCTGTGTAATCTTATGCGTTCTTCCTAATAGTGTTGACAAGTACTTCAACATGTTCATTAAATAGCTTGACCATTTTATCAAGTTTGGCACTATTTTTTAAAGTTTTGGTGTACAACTCCTAAATGTCAGGAAAGTCATCACTGGACTCGCTAAGTGCATTATTTGCAGTGTCCCCTATCGATTCAATTGGTACAGTGGGACTCGCACAGGCATTCAGTTTGTTAACAATATTGTCACTTTGACTCACCTGTAAGATAGGATCATCTACTTCATTATTAATAATACTAGGTACAGTAATATTACTATCAGGTATGACATCGAGATTAATAGGCATAACCCATTCATCAATGCGTAGGCATGCATTATCATCAGAATATATAATCTTTGCATAAAAAGACATGCATGACTCATCAAACTGGGTTGATTCAGTTTCATGTTCATCATAATCACTTGAGTCTTACCAAGTCTTATATATATTAGCCCTAGCATTGTTATTGTTAAGTTTAACTGTACTTATTGGCATAATGTCCCATTTTACCACAACGATGACATTTGACATCTTTAATATTTGTCTCGGGTCTATTAGTGTCACTGGCCTATATTTCATAATTTTATTCATGAGGGTTGTGATTTTGATGACTCTGATAACCAGGTCTTCATTGTTTAGAAGCCACAGAGTTTCTAAACTATATTATTTTCTTAAACTATTTGCTCATAAGAGCTATTTGGTTATCCAAGTTATCCATATCACGGTCCTCACTTGGGTCAAGGTTAAAGTCCAGAGGATTCATTTTTAGGACAGTCACTTAGGATGAAAAGACAACATTAGGTCCATAGGATCTTCTATTTTTGGTAGTCGGTTGATTTTTATACTCCAACTCCATTTCTACAGTTCTTAATTTTCTATAAGTAATTTAGGAGTCAGGTTTGGGTCATCCATATCTTCTATGGCATATCCTTTATTGTCGAATTTAGCAGGTAAAGACATAAGGATTTGTAGTACAATTTCCTTTCTATCATACGTTACTATTTGCATGAAATTTTATGACAATGTATGTTAATTTTATAGAAAATTCATCAAATGACTCATTATCATCCATAATCAGGGTATTAAATTGTTGGACTATCATTTGATTTTTCCCAGCCTTAACATATTCATCACTCTCATGGGAGATGACTAGCGTGTCCCATGCTTCCTTGGAAGTAGAGTAGATAGATATACATTTAAACTCATTATCTTTAATGGATATAAAAATGCAATTATTACCTGTATTGTTATCTCGTGACATGTTTTTCTCTTCTTTGGTAGACTCATATGGCTTTTCATAACTTTGTAGGGCTGGTTTTAGACAGAGGCTTAGTTCGGTGTACGTAACCAATTTCAATCACGTCCCACACGTAAGGAAGAGTGATTTAATCAATATTGATAGTAACAAAAGGGGTAGAGGTAGGCCTAAATTAACTTGGTGGGATATTATAAAAAAGGACAAGATATCACGTGGTTTAACCGAAGATATTGCGCAAGACAAAACGGAATAGAAAAATAGGATTCATGTAGCTGACCCTAAATAATTGGGAAAAGTCTTTGTTGAGTTGAGTAGTCCCATACGTCATCACCCAATGTCCCTTGGAGGAATGCAACCATCCTTACTTTCCAGTAAGGGAAGTTGTGTCCATCAAAGAGGGTGGTCGGGACAGGTTACCTAACTTCTCAAACCTCTCATCCATTTTCAGAAATAGATTTTTAAAAGTAGTTTCTGGAGTTTCGGGATCAAAAAATTTTGATTAACCTTCTCTAGTGGATGAAAAATTATTTACTAAGTCTTTAGCTAAAAGTTAAATTTCAAGTAAACTTTGAAAATCAAACTCGTTGGATGAAAATCCTTATTAAATTACTACACAAGATGTGTACAAAATAGGTTTATGATGGATATTAGATTTGGTAGATAGATTACCAAAGATTTTTTAAAATAAAACATGTACTATTTGTTTAATGAGAAACCACACCATATAAGCAATAAGAACAACCAAAGTAAGTTTGACACGATAATTTTTAACGTGGAAAAATTCCAAATTCGGGAAAACATCCATGGTGACCTCTACGTCACAAAGTAAAAAATCCACTATAATGAACAAGTTATACAAGATTACTTGCACACAAATAAGGGCACAAGATCCTAAGCCAAGAATATAATTATACCTACTGAGCTTTCTCCTCTACGGTAATTATCTTCTGACTTTGATCTCCCTGGCTGTGTCTTTTCCATTAACCCTTGCTCCTTGCTCCAATAGACTCACTCAACACAAAATCTCTCAAATGAACCACACTTTAACTAAGTGTTCGTGTGAGAGTGTATGTGACAGTGAAGTGAAAAAACACATGCAAATATGATGCTCACGTCTCTCAATGGATTTATACAAAAAAAATACTAAAAAATCACAGAGATCTATATGACACGCAGAGATTTCAGTTTTCTTTGAAAATCAGACTTATTAAACAAAATAAAATTTCATATCTGAAAATAATCTTTCTGAAAATTAGATGAAATGTTTCAAAACACTAATTTATGCATAAACTAATTTCATAAAATGTGAAAATGAGTTTTCCGAAACAAAAACTTCAGATCTAAAATATTAATAATTTTAGAAGTCTCTTTTTCAAGAAAATTAAAAAGAAATGTATTTAAAAGAATATACAATATGAAAATTAGATCCAACAAAAAAAGACAAAATAAACCCTAATTAACTAAATGAAATGTATCATTTAGTAACTCTCATATTTTTTATGAAGAAACGTGAGATTTACAATGGGACAGGGTTCCTAGGAGAGATTAAGTATGAAGAGTCTTCTTCAGACTTACAAAACACCCAAACTTGTTTTATATATAACACGGACAGTGAATGGCTTTGTGTTTTGTGAGAAAACTGAGAGTGTGCTTGCATTCAATGTCCAAACTATTTAATCAAATTTGGTTTTATCACCAGTTTTAATTAAAATCCTAAATTATGCATCTAAGAATGACTGAAATCAAAAAATATAACTAGCATGCAAACCAAACAATCATAAGATAGATTTGAGGAAAAATCCTCAGCAGGGGCAAAACCTTTTTATTTCTCTATTTACTGTAAATCTCCAACTTACAAGTACATAGCAGAAATGCACATTTTTTACAACGAATACCTACAGGTGTCGGTTCGAAGTCTTCAATAAGACATCCCGTAAGAGCTCCAATGGTCAGCAGTGGAGACAATCTTCTTTTCCACAAGTTTCACTCCAGAATGAGCAATATGAGTAAAAGGGTTTATTAATGATTCACATAAATGATTTGGGATATTTTAGTGAATTAAAAAATATTTCAAAGCCTAAAAGATGAAGTCTTGAAGTGCATCAAATATGCAAAGGCGAATTTTTTGAAGGACTTGCAAAACTTGATTTCATAACAGGTATAAATAGGCCGAATAAAAAATTAAGGTAGCGCATGTCGTTAGATGTCATTCGAATGACTTCTTAATGTCTTTTGAACGATATTTAATGTCATTACTAACAACCAAAGAAATGGCCATTAAAAACAAATAACAGTATGTGGTCGTTTGAAGAAAATAAGAAACAGCCCTCTGCGCGAGCCTTCAATCGACGTGTGATGTTTTTTAGAAGCAGCTATTTGAACGACATGTCAATGTCATTTGAATGACATTGCCTTGTCGTTTGAATGAGAGGAGCGATAAAATATTATTTTAAAAATCTCGCGTACAGGTCTTCAAAAATAATTTTGACTTGGAAAAAATGCCTCTTTTTGATTAAAAACATTTTATAAAAAAATATCCCAAATAAATACGTGAACATTAATAACTCCAATTAAACATTTTGCCTTTAACGTATTGGAGTTAGTGCAGACCGGTTAAAGATGTACAACGAACGTTGCATTATGTAGATGCACGAAGAACGTTTGAAAAATATGGATGCGTGATGATAATGCTTGATGTTTAGGATTCGGATAGAGGCCATCATGGATGATCAAGTTGAGATGTGCTGAATATAGCGGTATACGACATAAGAACGATGATCTAGGATAACACTTCAAGATTCTAAACAGACATTTATCAAATCATATCCTTACAAATCTCTCCTTATGTCTATGTCGGTACATACATAAAAAATCCGAATTATGCAACCCAAAATAAAATTTAATGACATACAATTTAATATCCCCAAAAACCTATAAATGGAAATGTTAAATGACATGTCTTCGAAAATCTTTAACATCTTTAAAACTTCAATGCTCCAACGTTTTTTTGTTATCATTAGGGGTGAAAACAAATGATCCTCCATTTGTACATATACACATGAGACAAGAAATAAACACCCATGATGCACAAATGTTTGAAATATAATGATAATTATAAAGGCAATATCAATTAGGCATAAGAAAATCATTAATTCAAACAAACAATAATTCTACTCCCCTATTATTCGTTCTCCCCCTTTTTATGATGTCCACAAATAAACAAATAAGAAGAAATATAGCAATAAAAATGGAGTGTCACGAGGTAAGAAACTTCTCTTTTTCAGTTTTCAAAAAAAATATACAACAAAGAATCACACCATCAAAAGAAACTAAGATAACCAAGTCGATGATAGCGCAAGTGTCGGGGTGTGAACAAATTCGATAGGCAAATCATTGCAAATATTCATAACATATATGCACGATGAATTTAGGATACTCCTAAAGAAAGAACTCAAAATTGTCCTTAGGTGAAAAATGGTGAATTTATATGAAATTGACTCAATCTAATCGACAAATCAAAGACTAAAGTGATTTCCAGATCAAGAACGGCCAAACTATTTAATGCATTTTTTAGATTTTCAAGACGTGCAAACCCATTGATTTGTTTCCATCCAAACTCCCTCATATATAATAATGCTTTTTCATTTTCTTTTCTTTTGAATGAAAATATCAAACTAAATTGTGTTGGCCTTGGCTATTTTTTTTCAATGCCACACTTTTTTCAGCCCTTGCCAACGGTGGCTTTCACAATGAGGTTATTATTCTCTCGCAGCCCTTTTTTGTGGTCACTCAAATTTTTTAATCCAACCAAATTTCTCATAGGCAACGGTTCTTACATGCACTACTTTTATTATTCTCCTTTTATCGTATTCGGTTCGTTTTATAGGCAGAATTGAGATGAAAACACTTAAACCAACATGTGACAGACAAGTATGAAAATCAAATAAATTTGTTCATGTGTTAATTAATGGAGAGAAGGAGACAATCATGTAGAAATATATCACTAATAACATCTCAATGCCTCCAAATATCATAAATCACAAGGATGAAATTATGTAGCATTCACTATCGAAAAGTCATGTGGAATATGGAAATGATGTTGTTCCTTTGGCCATCCTAAATGTCTATCCATATAAGGTGGAAAAAGAAATACAAAAATCTTTTTGTCTTTTCCAAAAAAATTATTAAAAATAAAAGTTTTTTTTAGTTTTTTTAATTTTTTCTCAAAAAAATAAAAAAAAAACTTTTTGTACTTTTTTTAAAAAAAAAAATACTGAAAATCATTTTGGTTTTTCAAAAATATATGAAAAAATTGTAAGACACAAAAATAGTACAAATGATATAGTCTAGAAACGGGAACCAAATAACATGAGCATGAATAATGAATTCTATACTAGACATGGAAACAACCCCTCAGTCAAATGTGGCAGATTCCTACAGATTTCCTAAGACTCTCGAATCTAAGGGTATTTAAAGGCTTCATGAAAATATCAGCTAACTAGAAGTCGGTAGACACAAAACTCAAGGACATGACTTTTTCTTCTACTAACCCTCGGATAAAGTGCTTGTGTATCCTAATGTGACTTATGCGTGAATGCTGGACTGGATTGTGGGATATGTGTATCGTGCTCATAGTGTCCTGTGAAATCTCATAATCCTCCAGCATCTGCTTCATCTACAAAAGTTGATTACAATAGCTCCCAGAGGCTATGTACTCACCCTCCGTAGTGGACAAGGAGATGAAGTTTGGCTTCCTCCTCAACCAAGGGACAAGGGCAAAACTAAAATAGAAACATTAACCAGAAGTGCTCATATATCCATTTACATCCCCAACCCAATTAGCATCCGAATAGGTAGATAAATGGTCCTCAATGTCAAAGGAATACTAAATGTCGTATGAGAGAGTCCCACTCACGTATTTAATAATACCTTTAAGAGCGAGTTAGTGCAACTCTTTTGGGGACGCATGATATCACGCACAGACTCCAACACTTAAGGCGATGTCAGGACGATCGGCAGTCAAGTAGATAAGACAGCTTATCATACTTTGATACAAGTTTTGTTCTACATCCTTGCCTGAAGTGCCCTTGATAATCTTAGTTGAGGTACTCATCAGTGTACGTGCATGCTTAGCGAAGTCTAAACCAAACTTCTTAACAAGGTCTCTAGCATACTTAGATTAGGAGATGAGCATCCCATCCTCTAGCTGACGAACCTGGAGACCAAGGAAGAATGTAATCTCACCTACCATGCTCATCTCGAACTCACTCTTCATCTCATCCTCAACGTAGTGAGCATTTATGGAGCACGTGGATCCAAAGACTATGTCGTCCACAAAGACATGGGCAAAAAAGATAGAACCTTCTCCTATTTAAATAGAAAACATCTTATCTACTCCCCATCTCTTCAATCCACGGGCAAGAGATAGGAAGTAAGCCTCTCGTACTAAGCATGGGGTGCTTGCTTCAAAACATATAGGGCTTTCCTCAAATAATAAACGTGTTCAGGGTGTTTTGGGTCTTCAAGCCCTTTTGGTTGTTCAACGTAAACCTCTTCCTGTGTAATGACATTTAGAAAGCCACTATTAACATCCATCTAATATAACTTGAAGCACAGATGACATGCGATGGCGAGTAGTAAACAGATGGACTCGAGCCTCGTAATAGGAGTAAATGTATCCTCAAATTCTACACACTCAATCTGTGTGTATCCCTGAGAGACCAACCTAACCTTTTTTCAGATAATGGTATTATTCTCATCCATCTTATTCTTGAAGATCCATTTAGTACCAATCATGTTCGTCTCACTAGGTCAGGGAACAAGTTCTCAGACATCAGTCTTTCAAAACTAAAGTAACTCATCCTGCATAGCGGATATCCAGTGTTCATCTTTGAGTGCTTATTTGACGTTCTTGGGATCAAATTTTGACGTGTAGCACAGAGAGCTAACAACGTTCTCTAGCTGAGCATGAGTCTTGACCCCTAGTGTGGAATATCCTAAAATGGTGGAAGGGTCATAACTTTTATGAACCCAAGTAGGTGTCTCCCCTAAAATAAGAGTAGGGTCCACCTTGGGTGTGTGAGGGACAATGGGATCATCATATGGAAGTGCGCCATCCTCCCACAAAAATCTAGGATCAACAAATGTCGGTGGTTCGTCATCTTACACAGTGACGTTTATTAACTCCATAACCTTATAGCTTTTTAGGCTAGAAATACGATAACTTGGTCCATCCTTAGCCAGAGGTGGGGAACAACAAGCTACTTGGGCCAGAGGTGATTCATAATACCTCGGCTAGGATTAAGATAATTCCGATATGTATTCGGGTTGATCAGGATGGACAAAAGAGCTACGCTGATGCCAAAAGGTTCTTCAGAGACTTCAATGTGGGGGACCAGGTGTTGCTACGAGTATCCCCTATGAAGGGGGTAATGCGGTTTGGGTAGAAAGGGAAGTTAGCGCCGAGGTATGCAGGGCCAATTCTAATTATTGAGAGGATTGGGCCAGTAGCTTAAAGACTTGGGTTACTAGAACACTTGCATAGGATTAATGACGTGTTCCATATCTCTTCGCTGAGGAGATATCTTCGGGATGACATGGCCCACACTCATATTACTTTGGAGGAGATTGACCTATAGCCCGACAGCTCCTACGAAGAGGGGACGGTTGTTATCCTAGACCATAGCGAGAGGAAATTAAGGTAAAAGGTAGTGTCATTGGTACGTGTGCACTGGCAGCATCATAATGTCGAGGTGTCTACCTTCGGTGCACGAGGATGAGATGCGCGACAAATATCCTGAGTTATTCTTGCCAAGTATACCTTTATTTTTACGAATTTAGGGATGAATTTCCGTTATGAATGGGGAAGTATGTATTACACCGTATTTTTAATGATTTTAATTATGGGATTAATTGAGGATTAATTGACTCAAAAATGGGAAAGTTATTGATAATTAATTCGAATTTAATTAAAATTACTAGCGTTATGAGAGTTAGTACTTATTGATGTGAGTTATGATGAATATTACTTAGTGATTAAAGTAATATATGATTATGAAAATATTAAAGTTATCGTGAATGAAAAATACGGCAGCAACAGTAAACTTAGTCGGAACGCACGTGAGAGACGTGTCTGAACTTAAATGAGGTATATTAATGTAATTTTATTTTTAGTTATTCGAATGGATGTTTTGAGTGTGCCAATGTATTCGTAAGGGTCTAAATAGTCAGAAAAGCCTACTCGGGTGTTTAGTTTGGAGTTTGGGGGCCAACCCGATACCCAGGAGGGGTATTTTTGTCTTTTGAAAATTTAGGACTAATTAATGGACGAAAATTATATAAATATATCATCCCTGGAGTAGTATCATCTAGGTTTATGTTTTACAAAAATAAAGAGAGTCCAAGAGGAATAAGGAGAAGAGGTTCCTAGGAATTCCAAGGCCAAACCCAGTCACCTTTCACCAAAAACACCATCAACGTGTAGATCAGGAAGAGAGGAACGCATCTATACCAGCTTCAAGCGATGAATAAAACCTTTATGAAAAAGGAAAGTGCTTATCTTGCTAATTTTTAGAGCATATAATGTCCATGTTAATTTAGTTGGTAGTTTATTCATGATATTATGAAATTGAGACTGAAATTGGGTTTTAAATCTATGATTGTGGTATAGGTTTTGCATGTAGATGAATAAAAATATATTGGGGATTAGAAATATGAATTTTGATATGTTGAAATTACGAATTTAAAATCTCGGTTTAGTTGTGATTAATGGTGATTTTGTGAAAGTAGGGCTTTTTGATAATTTGAGGAATAAATTTGAGTTCGGATTATAATTTTAAGGATTTGATGTTAAAAATATGTTGGGAATCATCCTATTACTAGTAGGTATAGTTTTAAATCGGTGGATTTGAGTGGGATTTTGAGGAGTCTTCGGGGGGATTTTGATTCGTATCACTAGAAAATAGACCCTTGGTACGAGCTTTCAGTGAGAATGATAGTGTTGACGGTCATATGAGTGCGTAGGTATGTGCGCGGGTATGTGTGTATCCCGTGGGCTTTGAACTATGTTCGCCTCCAATATGTGTGTTTGTTTTAATGGTTCGCGAGAGATTGAACCCATGTAGTGAGCGATGCACTGGGACACGATAGCAGAGTATGCATTGTACCAAGGGGGACTTAACCCGGGGGTGCTGATATAGTATATATATATATATATATATGGAGATAAATATATGTATACCTGTTACTTATTCTACTGTGCGTGTTTAGTAGATATGGAAATAATTATACTTTAAAGTATTCTTAATGAGAAAAAGGAATACCTATGACAATAACAGTTATCCATATGGATAACTATCCTTAAACATATGGTAAAACGGTATATGGGTGATATGAGTAAACACATGAGATTTTTAGTGTGATAATAGTTATTTTCGGACTAGTTAGGTGGGGTAACATAACTAGAATGGGTAAATATATGCGTTAGGTGTGCACATTATATGAGAGGTGAGTATCTCAAGTGAGAGTACAAGGATCTAACATGTACACTATATGTACTATTATTTTCATTTAAGCACTTGCTGATTTTAAACTGTTTTTAGGTGCCCAGCCATAGGGACACCAAGGATAGGAGTTCTACTCATTTGACGAGTTGTAGATGTAGTGGAAGTTACAGGATTTGGTAGTAGATGCCTCTATGATTCTCATTCCTCCATTTTTAGTTATCTATTTCAGTCAGGGCATGTCGCCCATTTTTACTTATTCAGACAGTTAGAGAATTGTTGACGAATTTATTCTTTCCGTTCAATAGTTGGCTTATTTTTGTTGGATTATTGTATTTGGGATTTAGGTTGGATGTGTTTACTCCAGTCTCATTTATTACCTTAGCCATGTTATTTCATATGAGATTCGTTTGAATGGTGTATGATTAGTAATTGGCTAATTTGATTTTATAATTAATTAAAAGATAAAATTTTGACATCAGCCTTTTTAATATTAGGTGGTTAGTGTTAATAATAAAGATTTTGACGGTGATGCATATTCTGAACCAACTAGATATTCTGAATTAATTTAATCAATGATTGATCACCTGGTATTTAATTAGGCGGGGTGTCCCAACAAGGTCCACAAACCGTGGAAGTTGGATTCCCAAGAGATGGCAAGCCACGTATTAGGTCCTTTTTAGCTTCACCCTCCAAATCTATAAATTAATTTGACCTAGACATTGATGCCACAAATCCATAGAAGAGATTGTACCCCTATTACAGACAAAAGAGGACTTGGGAACTATCCCATAACAGTTATATTCTTTCCTCACCCCTTGCAATATAAGTTTACCGGATTGATCATAAATGTTGCACTCCTTCTGGTCAAACTTTACTGCAAATTCCGCATCGCACAGCTTGCGTATGCTGAGAAGATTTTCCTTCAACCCTTTAACGTACAAAACGTTTTTTAGCTTTGGAAATCTGAGTATTTCCACTATACCTCGTCCTAATATGCTATATTTCCTCCCATATTCAAAGGTGACCTTACCTTCTTTACAATCCTCAAGGTAAGAGAAAAATGATATGTCACATGTCATGTGCTTAGAGCACCCACTATCAAAATATCACTATGAGTTATTATGTGATTTAAGATCAACATGAACAACAAGGTACTTTGTGTAATTCTTAGGCATCCAATAAGTGGTAACCTTTTGTTTACCCTTGTTGTTGGTGATTCTATCCGGGATGTTGGAAGTATCCACTAAGGGTAAAGACATCCGTTGGAATTCCTCCATCAAACTATGAGATATGGTGACTAGAAACTCAAAATTCTCTCTAAGACTAGTAAGAGCACTAGTGTGACATAGCGGAGAATATGTACGTCACGTCTGACCCAAACTATAGAAATACTCCCTAAGGTGGCCTTTTTCTTATAATAGGTACAAAAGTAAACGGTCTTAGGCCGACCTTAGTTTGCTTTTCTTGGCCGAAGGCTTCTTTGGCGTTTTGGTTTATGGACATATGGATTCATTGCATACTCAGTAATTGGTTCCGGTGCGATATGATATGTTGAATAACCATCAAAACATATTCCCCTCCTTTCACCAAACCCTAAAGCGAGGTCAAGGAGCATATTTCCCACCTTTCCAGATCTGTCCTCAATATTTACCTTGACCTCTCGAGCTCTCTCAAGATCATGAGTGAGTTGGGCTACAAAGGCTTTAAGTTTCTTTCGAGACTTCATGAATGCAAGGAGATTACTTTAAATAGAATCCACTTGTTTGGTCAATTCCCCTTTCTTTTTCTCAAGACTACTCTCTCTCTCCCTCCAAAAATCATAAGAGCTAACCCTTTGTTATGCTTTTTAGTTTCAAAATAATCAACATATAAATTGGCGTAAGCGCATCGTAGGTCACTCTCGCTCTCACTTGCAGCATCCTCCATCTCACTCTCTTCGCTTCCATTTTCGAGGTGTCCTTGTGATGTAGGCTCCTCATCGTCATGAGGCACACTGTGAGTACTTACATAACTCGCCATGAATGTGATGAAATGGCATTCATGCGTTGATTCATCTCCAGAATCCACCGTCTCAGCCTCACTGTCATCACTAAAGGAGGAAATTAAAGCCTCTTTGCCTTTGCCTTGACATTTCAATCTAGTCACACACTCAAAGGCACTCGTATCATCTCACTTTGTCTCTTTTAGTAGTGTCCTTTTTATCTTTTCCAAATTTGTTTTTCTAAAAATTCTATTTATCTCTGAAATTGCCATTATTTTTCAATTTGAGAAATTTCTAGAAATTTTTTGCAAACTGTGTCAAATTGTCTAAATCAAAATCGAATTCAGAATCTAATTTTTCTCCCTCTCTACTTTCAGATGACTTTTCGCTCTTTCTAGTCAACTCCGTACTTTTCCTAGATTGGGCTTTAAGTGCTATCCCTTTCTCTTTAGGTTTAACAGATTTAGGAAACATATAAATTTCATAAGTCTATAGGTCTCCTACAAGTTATTCTAACCTAAGAGAGTATTATATTCCTAAAGTTAAGCATGGTGACTTTCGGGATAAAACGGGCAGGAAGTGATCTTAAAATCTTTTAAATACTCTAGTGTCAGGAATTTTTTCACCAAGATTAAAACATGAATTAATAATATCTTGCAGGCATGCATCAAACTCATCAAAACATATAGAATCAATCATGGTTATGGTATCAAATTGAGTAGTTAAATTTTTCAATGTCGACGCTTTAAATGCGTTACTTTCTTCATGAGTAAGTTATAAAATATCGCATGCCTCTTTAGACGCATTACACATCATAACTCAACAGAACTCGTTGGAAGTGATGGCACCAGATATTGCACTTAAACCATGTGAATTGAAGTTACTCCACTTAAACTCTTTTTCATTCCAAAAAGTTATAGGTTTGGGTAATATATCATTACCAACAACATGAGTGGGTGCAGTCCACCCTCTTTGGCAAGTGATCCAGACTCTTTCATCAATACCTCTGGACGCCGACTTCATACGAGTTTTTCAATATGCATAGTTTGTCCCATTAAAAATTGGTATTCGATTATATAAGTTTTCCATTGAACTTTAGCTTTTTCAAAAATCAATTTTTTTAGAAAATTGATACCCAGAGAAATTTTTGTGGAAAAAATTACACAGTAGAATTGTGTAATTGGCTCTTATACCAATTTGAGAGTGCGCTTGCGTTCAATGTCCAAACTTATTTAAACAAATTCAATTTTATCATTATTTTTCCTAAAACATATATCTAAGTGTGATTAAAATTGGTGTATATAACTACCATGCAAACCAAACAATCACAAGACTGATTTGAGGAAAAATCCCCCGCAGGGGAAAAACCTTTTTATTTCTCTATTTAATGTGAATCTCCAACGTACAAGTACATAGCAAAAATACACATTTGCGACAACGAATACCCACAGGTGTCAGTTCAAAATCTTCAGTAAGAGATCCCGCAAGAGCTCCAATGGTCAGTAGTAGAGATAGCCTTCTTCTCCACAAGTTTCAATCAAGAATGAGCAATAGGAGTAAAAGGGTTTATGAATGATTCACATAAATAATTTGGGATGTTTTAGTGAATTAAAAAGGGTTTTAAATCTTAAAAGCTGAAGTCTTAAAGTGCATTAAATATGCAGAGGCAGAGTTTTTAAAAGGCTTGTAAAACCTGATTTCGTAGCAGGTATAAATAGGATAAATAAAATTAAGGCAGCGCGTGTCATTAGAAGTAGTTCAAACGACTTCTTAATGTCATTTGAATGACATTGGATGTCGATACTAACGACCTAAGAAACGACCATTAAAAATAAAAAATAGTACGTGGTCGTTTGAAGCAAACAAGAAATGATCCTTCATGTGACCTTTATATTGACATGTGATGTCATTAGAAGCAGTCATTTGAAAGATGCATCGATGTCGTTTGAACAACATGAGTGCGACAATATTGTTTTAAAAATCTCGCCTACGGATCTTTAAAAATAATTTTGACTTGGAAAAAAATGCCTATTTTTTATAAAAATATTTTATAAAAAATATCCCAAATAAATATGTGAACATTAATAACTCCAATTAAACATTTTACCTTTAACGTAGTGAAGTTTGTGGAGACCAGTTGAAGATGCACGACACACATTACATGATGTAGATGCATGACGTACGTTTGAAAAATATGGGTGTGTGATGGTAATCTTGATGCTTAGGATTCGGATAGAGGTCGTCATGGATGATCGAGTAGAGACGTGTCGAATGTTGCTATATATGACATAATAATGATGATCTAGGACAACACATAAATTCCTAGATTCTAAATGGACATTTATAAAATCATGTCTTTACAAAAATGAAGGATAGGAGTATTGCAGGCTCTAGTTTTCTCTCTCTCTCTAACCTTTCTCTCTTATCTCTCTAGACTCTCTTTTCTCTCTCTTTTTTTCAAATGAACGAAATGCCAAAGTTCTCAAATGAAGACCCTAAGGTATTCATTTATTCTAAGAATGTAAGGATATGGAAGATCGAAGTCTTTGGAAAGTTAAGATTTTCTTGACGCATTGACTTCTAATTCATAGGTTATAAATTGATTGCACTGTCTTGCACTCTGATTGGTTCTAAGGGAACGCACTTGGATCGTCTTAAAACACATGCAGTACGTTGTATAGATTTGATCTAATGGCTACAAATGATGCGTTTATATGATAGAGTAATTAAACACAAATGGAACAAACAAGAAGCAAACACGTGTATGGCTGACATTGAATTTAAAATGCGTGTTTTAGAGTTTATAAAAATCCTACTCCCCCACAATTCTCTGTCGGTTTGAGATTTTACCTTGAGAAGTTTTATAGGAAAAAAATATTTTTAATTTAGCCCACAACATTTTTTAACCATTATTTGAAATGTTTAAAAAATCGTTTTAAATGTTTTAAAAATTCCTAAAAATATTTAAACACATGTACACACACTCACACTCATTTATGCATGATTTGTGTCCAATAGTGTGTTTAGTGCAATATTTTACTTCCCTCTTTGGTAGATAAGATGTCTTGGACGGGATGATTGTTGATAAATCTTTGCAAACCATGGAGAAGATTGCTCAAGAAAAATCTAACCTATTTTGTCACCATATCCAAACTAGTTGGAACTCCTATATTATACAGACTCAAATAAGTCAACAATATAGTGTGTTCTTGTTGGATGCTTCCACTGAGGTTAATACATTTTTGCCTCCTCATGTAGCTAAACAAGTAACTCATTTTGTCAATGAAATTTTCTCCAAGTGTTGAGTTGTACTTTTTTTAATGAATCAAATCTTTCTAATATAATTGTTATGTCTTCCAGGATGCCTCTCTTACCTCGGTGACAGTTTTGTTTATTCCTGACGGTCCTTCCACGAGAAGTTCCTTAAGTCTGATTGTTGAAGACAAGATTCTAGTTCCTCGATTGCCCCCTTCTTTAATGGTTGTACGATCTACCATAAGGCATTCTTCCTCTAAGGTTGCCTCATCTATCCATGCTTCTAAAGTGGCGTGAAAATTGCCCATGCATGAAGAGCTAGTTGGTGACTTAAGTGGGACTATTCAAACTTTAAGTCCAAATACTCCCCCAGTTTTAACGGAGTTACCACTAGTTGTGGTTCCTGAAGCAACTTCTACTGGGGTAGTTCGTCCTTTGCCTTGATCTCGTATCTCTTGTCTTAATGCTCGTTATTGTCAAGACTTAGATGGAAGTTGTAATTACAAGTAGCGAAAGCTCATCCTTTCTTTGGTTCTTCTGTGAACGTGATGGGCCGTTTTTAACTCAATAAATGAGGAAGCTATTCCTTCTTACATTATGAGGCCAAGGATCATCGTGGAACTCCCAATTAGTATGTCTCAATCTTTGGTGTCTCAAGTGGATATATTTATTGCGTTCGCCCAACCATCAAAGAGGTATGTGTGGCATAAAATTTCTCCAACTTTGACTTTGCTTCTTTATGTGTCAACATATTATAAGGTTCCTCTAATTGTGGTGTTTAAAATTGCCAAAAATGTGGGGGTGGAGCAAGTAATTCTTTCAATTGAGATTGAACTGACTATAGAAATTGCTGCCCCATTCATGTTTGCAAATTGAAATTCCTCAAGTTGAGCCTTATATTTTGTCTATCGAGGATTCTCCCATGGTTGAACCTCAAGATCGTATTGAGGAAGCGGTTAATCCTCTCCCCTTAGCCATAATTCCAGGAGTTAATGTGGAAGTTAACTTAACTCTTTTAGTCATCTTTTTGTTTTTTGTTTTTATGTAAGAACATTTTTTATTTTTGTTATAACCTTCTTGGTTATAAGTTTGAAAAAAAACTCACTTGTATGGTGAATTACTCCCTCAATCGAGTAATGTTCACAATAAAAAAAATCATCACCTACTTGGTGTTTTACTTTCCTAATTGAATAATGTTTTCTCAAAATAGTCACCTGCTTGGAGATGTAGCCTACTTGGGAAATATTTTTAAATAAACACATTCTTGGTGACTTGCCCTGCTTGGTAAAGGTTTCTCTAAATAATACAACTGCTTGGTGACTCACCCTACTTGGGGAAGATCTTTTAAATAAACACATGCTTGGTGAATAACCCTTCTTGACAAAGTTTCTTTAAATAATATACCTTATTGGTCACTCACCCTACTTGGGAGATATTTCTCTAAAAATACACTAGCTTGGCGACTTAGCTCAAATCTTGTTAAAGCTTTCTCGTCATATCTTCTTAGTAAAAATCAAAGCCAAAATTTTTTTAACTCTTTTTGTATCCTCTCATCTTGTAACTTGTGACAAAAAACTCTCCTATTGAGGTATGTTGGGAAGCACCAATACATATTATCATGCATGCTTAACTGATGGAGGTTAATCATGTTGTGACAGTTCCTTCACAAGTTGTGTCCTTTGGTGAAAGTGATTATGGCTTCATGACCAACATCAACGAAGAAGATAATGAATCTGGTCGTGGGGTTCCAATTCACAGTGTTACACCTATCGAGTTCTGTTGGTATGAGCTACAATATTGCCCATTAATTTAATATTGTCATTGTACTGTCGTAGACTCCCCATCCTAGGACCCCCCAAGCACCTCCTTAGGTCCCAAGAACTGATTTATTCACCAACTGATCTGGAGGCCATCAAACGATCCTGGGATCCGTTTTAATTCGATCAACTTTCTAACCTGAGGAAGATTAATGACACCTTAAAGGCATATAAATCCCCTTTTCCATGATCCATCCCATCCGTGAATCGACCTCACAGTCCGTACAAATCATATATTTCACTTTGAGTATTGATCTGGAGGCCACCAGGATCTCTTGAGCTCTATATGACTCCGATCATCTCTCCAACCTAAGTGAAACTCAATGAAATCGCAAAAGGAACTGAATTCACTTTCCAATGATCCATCTTGTGCTCAAATCGGCCTTACAGTTTGGATGAATGATCCATTTTTCCTCTAAAAACCTCCAGTTCAGAGACCATCAGGGCGCTTCCAATCCCCATTTGACTTTAGTGAACTCTCAAACCCGGGTGTGGCTCAATAGATTCTTGAAGATCTCTGAATTCCCTTTCTAATGATCCCATCCGTGCACGATTGGGGCTTGCAGCTTGTACTTTATGCCCATTTTTTTGAAAAATATATTTCGGACTGCTTATCGGCACCCCAGGGGAAGGCTGACCTTTTCCTTGCCCGAGAAGGAAGGCACTATGCTGATAGGTAGGTCAGGTTCCATGCCGATCGGCACCCCCTTGGACCCATATCCCACTATAAAAAGGGCCATGATCTCTCCCTTAAAAAAGACCCTTCTCAACAATAAGAAAACATTCTCCTTGTAATCAAATCATTCCCTTTCCTAAGAAAGTCAATTTCCAACATTTTCTCATCTCACCTCCTTACCTCACTTGGTTATCCGCCTCACCTTACCACATCACCTTCATACCACATCAAAATCAGCATACTTATATTCCAAATTCACCAATAAGCATCCATAAGGAGGCCCATTTCTCAACGTTACTTTCTTCTTTACTCATTTTAAATGTTATTCATCTTATTTCCATTTTGTGCTTTTGTTTTATCATCTCACATCAACTAATGTCTACTCTTTACTACTAATATTGCACATAACATATTTTCATTAAGACCCAAAAAAGGAAAAAAAAATAGGGCTTTTCCGTAAATTCCAAAAGTGAGACTTCCATTTTATTACATTTTCACTCTTAAACACATTACCCTCAAAAACACATAAGAGGAGTGTTACATTTGGATTTATGGTTTGAACCCCACCGCTATGCTATTTTTGAACTATGTGGACTTTGATTAACCATGGGCTACGTAGGCATCTTAGACCAATCTTGAGATTTTAGTCCTCCCTTTTTATTTTATATATCTTTTTATACCTATTTTGCGAGTTTTAGACTCCTACATACTTATGTCTCGTCTAACATGAACATTCTCTCTTTCATAGAAATTTATGATTCGACAAACACTTACATAAAAAAAATTCATAATTTTTGGATACGATCCTACGGATGAGTCCATTCCGTCCATTCCATGTCGCGAGTTGGATAACTCCATTCTCCCGTTATTTATATTGTACAAATGTACACACACATCACGGAGAACAAGGGAGAAGTCTAACATTATCATATGAGATAGAGGAAGGGCAAAATGGGTGCCTAACATCTTCTCATTCCGTAACTTAGTCCTGGAACCTTCAAATCACTTGGTTTCTCATGCATCAGTTTGACCTCGATGTCGTTCTCTCGAGGGGATGACATTCTTTTATCAATTTTGAGCAAAATAGTGTGGTGACTTTAACTCTTTGTGTTACCCCCATTCGATGATGGCTAATTTTATATCTGAGGCTCGGCCGCAAAGATGCTGACACAATTGGCGAAAGGAGGACCTCCATATCTTTAAATCCCCGCAAATGCAAGGCTAAAAAGAGTAAGAGAAAGAGATGTAGGGAACTTTCTTCCTTACCCCTTTCCCCTCTTGTCTCAACTTCGAGGCTCGAGCCCGTATCGAAGGAATCCGCCCCGGATGACCACAGTGGCGACTCCATTGGGGATTTTCTTAGAGGACTAGACTCTATTTCCACATGGGTGTTATTTTTTGCTCTCCTACTTTTCCACATGTGTACATATGCCCCCACTTCTATGTTCCCTTTACTCCTTCCCTTACTTTTGGTATGTTTATACCATGCTTGTCTCCCTTCTCATGTATATATCATTCTTCACTCATTTGTAGATGCTCACCATATTTCACCTTACACCCACTTGTATATATTCGTCATACTCACTTTACACGCTCATATTTGTATATAGTTTCACCTTTACTTACATTCTCCACGCATCACTTGTAGATTATCCATGCTTATCTTCACTATCACACACCCTCACTTCTTTCACTTGTATATATCTCCATGCTCACTTGCACACCTCACACACCACTTTTAGATAATCCATGCTTAGTCTCATTCACATACACCTTCACTTGTATATTCACATGCCTTTCCACTTACACTCTTCCCATGCCACTCTCACACTCACTTGTATATATTCACATGCTTTTCTATCACTATGCTTCGTATAGTCTTCATACTCCATGTTAGCTTTACTTTTCATGCTATTTTTATATTCTCCCTCATTATTGGTGGTACTCCCCTTACTTAGCATGCAAATAAAAAAAATCTCCATAAGATACTAATCAAGACTCATGCATTTTTTCACACTACATCAACAGAGCAGGGAAATATTGACAAAAAAAATTTCCCGTAATAGGAGGTCACTTCGTGATGGATGACGGTATCGTTGGGGCGAGGTTAACCTAAAAAATATGATTCTCACCTTCCATTGGCCTCATACCTTCGACATATATCGAACTATTCCCCCCGTATCGTACTGCTTGACCTAAGTCATAATGGGAGGTATATAGCAGGGAACTCGTTCACATACGTTGAGTATATAGAATTCGCTCTCATACGTATCGTCCCCACGAGGTATATCGTGAGGCAATTCACGCACACTCAGTTATATCAAATGGCTTGTCCTCGCATACCAATGAATGATTGCCCTTATAGGCAAGAGGTATATCGTGGAAGTCATGCCAGAGGGGAACCCTACCACTAACCCACCAAATGCATAAACCTCATAAAAGCAACAAATTTAGGGCACTCATAATTAGTTTGTCGGTTACAATGCAAAATTCTGACTAAATTTCGGGTCGTCATACTAGCCAAATTTTGGCACTATTTTGCCCTTTTTTAAAACAGGACCCTATCCATGAATCTGGAAACAAGTCAAACTGTCTCTCATATTTTACACCCAACCCTTTCCCCTACTCGGGTCCTGTCCGACATTGTCCTTGCATTTAGGCAAACATAATACAAGTGAAATAATAATAATAATAATAATAATAATAATAATAATAATAATAATAATAATAATAATAATAATAATAATAATAATAATAATAATAATAATAATAGTAATAGTAATAGTAGTAATAATAATAATAATAATAATAATAATAATAATAATAATAATCTCTTTTTTACCCCTTTTTAAAACTAGAAATACCAAAAACATACTTTCTCCATCAAAAAATGCCAAAAATACTCCCTTTTATCTTCCAAAAATAAACCCAAATCATTTTTCCTCTCAGGACAATCGCATATCCAACTTTGGCCTGGCTCACTATTGATTTTGGTCTTCCGTCAAACCTCTCTGAAGCTTCATTGCTTCTTATACTACCTAAACCGAATTTGGTATCTACCTCCACAAGTTGTTCATGGAAAACGCCAACCAAGCGTCGAATTTTTAGCCAGATCTAATGGCCATCCTAGCTCAACTCAGTGCCAAGATAGACAACCTACAAGAGAAGCAGTGACATCGATCGCAGACTCTTGAAGATCATGAATCTAAGATCCTATCTCCTCATTCCATGGGTACACTTTCCCTTGAGCCTATTTGGATCTCAAAGGAATACCAGCATTCCCCGCGTTCCCCTCCTACAAACGGGTCACGACATCCTCAGCTCTCAAATCTGAACATTACATAGCCTGGGGTTAATCTGTTGGTGCCTGTGGACCTTAAAGAAAAGCAACTGAACAAGTTCAATTAAGACCTCAAATCTTTGTCGAAGAAGTTTGATCGAGTCATATATCCGAAAACTCCATGGACTAGACTCACATGTCTCCCTACCCTAAGCCAAATTGCCAGAAAAGTTCAAGATGCCGAACATCGAGAATTTCAATGGAATCGGGCCCCCAATTATGCGCCTATATATCTACCATTGAGCCATAACCATTCTTAGTGCCTCAAAAGATATAATGGCCCAAACAATTCAACAAACCTCGAAAAAGAGTGCTCTCTGATGATTCTTGTCTCTTAAAGAATCTTGAATCCATAGCTGGGAGGATGTAGCTAGAAGTTCATATCCCAGGTTAGATATAATGAAGAACTAAAGTTCATGTCCAAGGACCTAGACCTTCTCAAGAAAAACCTCAAGAAATCATTTAGTAGCTTCATTAGGAGGTGGAGAGAGAAATTAGCCACATGACTAAAAAGCCTTCAAAGGAGGAACATGTGAGCATTGTGAAGAACTTATTACCTCATATTCGAGAATCTATGGGATGATAGTACTACCCACATTTCTAACCCCTTCAAGAGGATGGTGTCAAAATTGAAGAAGGGATAACCAAAGTTAAGTATGAACTGAATAAATTGATCGAATATTTTACACCGTGAAAGTATGAAAAACTCGCCAATACCTCAGTTTCAATCATCAACAACGTATCCCAACCTTCCACTTCTTGGGAACCATAAAGTCACCCCAATCCTTCTAGAAAAGAGTACACTAAGATCTATGCTCCCCTGTAGAAGGTGTACTAGGTCTTGCTAGCTCGAAATCTAATCAAATCATTGGAACTCGACCATTAACAAACCCACTCCCTAAAAACTTTAAGATTGATGCTCGTTATAACTTTCACCAAGTCGTAGACCACACCACCGACCAATGCTTTCACCTATGAAATATAATCTAAGGCCTTATAAATCGAGATATCATCTCCTCGCTATCTAATCTCAAACCCAACACAACTTAAAATCCTCTCCCGGCACATGGAACCAGAACAAATATCATCTTCTTGGAAAGTAATCCCGAGTTTAACCCTTCTACAAAAATTATGTCTGTCAATGTGCCTCACCTCCATGGTCTCTCCCAAACCACTCAAAGTCTTCTTATCCTTCCTCATGCACCCAGCACTCCTTATTGATCAGGATCTATCACTCTTCACATGAGATTATATTACTGTCTGCAATCGAATAAAGGGGGCAGTGTTAGATCAACTCTAAAAGTTTGGGCTGAAACTACCTGTAGATATGTCCATAAACTACCATAGATTCATTGGCCTATTCACGGAAGATCGAAAGTGGGATCATGATTCAGATGAGTGGTTGGTACCTATTGAGGAAATCATTTTGGATGACATTATGCAGATCATGTCTAATATATTTTCCCAGACAGGAGAAATATACTGCGTCTCGGAGTTCCTTAAAATTCTAAGGATGACTGGTCCCTTCACTTCTGTATCTACCCGCCAAGTGGGAAAATCTGTATGATGAATTCGTAGAGGTTGTTGAGTTCACTGATTACTCTTATCAAGAGGACATCATTCCTACCGGTTGGAATGATGTCTTTGAAAACTTGAATGGTGGATTTGAAGGCGATCCCCCTCCTTGGGATGGGACTTAAATCACGAGGTGGAACCTTTTATCAAGGAAACCATGGAAATCATCAAAAACTCAGAACAAAGTTACTCTGAGTAATCATTTGACCTTCAGACACTGGGGCTGAGTCTCTGCATGATCCGCCAAGACACTACGCTATCAAACTCATCCGTCCATATCACAACCGCAAAAATATCACTCCTAAACTGGCACGCTATCCCGGTCCGGCCTACTCAAGCCTAGACAAACCTTGCTATTTATCCTATCCAAGAAACCTCTGCACTTTTTTATGTTTCTCATTTTCCTAATGTCAATGTAAAAGAGGCTTATTTTGACAAAGTTCTCAAAGTTGTATTCCCTGATAATGAAATAAATTAATATTTTGAATAACTAGTTGTGACTTACATTAATTGCATTGATTCAAATCAAACTTTTGATGATGATGATTTTGTAAATGAACAATTATCAATTGATCTCAATAAAGAATATAATAAACATCATAACAGCATTCAAACTAATGATGATGAGACTATTGTTAATAACCTCAATTCTTGTAGCCATTAGTGAAATATTAGGATAGGATCCACCCCTTAATGATCCTGAGCGAGAATAATTAAAGAGCTGCTGAAAGAGTTCATAGACGCCTTCACGTGGTCCTAGGATGATATGCTAGGAATTGACCCAGAGATAGCTCAACATAAAATCCTAACATTCATGAAATGCAAACCTGTCAAGAAGAAATTAAGGAAACTCTGAACCGAATGGTCCCTCAAGGTCAAAGAATAAATAGTCAAATAACTAAACATGAGTTTCATTTTCATACTCGCAAATATCGCCCCCTGCTAAAGTCAGGAGGAAAGTGTGCATGTACGTCGACTACTCGGATCTAAACAAGGAATCCTTGAAAGATGATCACCCACTTAAGTTATTTGTGAAAAATACGACCAGTCACGCACTTAAGTTATTTGTTGAAAAAAAATTGGTTATAACCAAATCAAGATGTACCCTCACCATCGAAAGAAAACTGCCTCCAACACCCCCTGGGGAACTTTATACTATACCATCATGCCATTCGGGCTCAAAAATGCTGGGGATACCTACCAAAGGGATGCCACAACCATCCTACATAACCTCATCTACAAAGAAGTCAAGGTCCATGTTAATGACATGATCATCAAGTCCAAGACTCGAGAAGGTTATATCCTCGCCCTGAGAAAATTCTTTGAGGGACTGTGACAGTGCCACATGCATCTCAACCCATAAAAATGTGTCTTTAGCATCACTAAAAGGAAATGGCTTAGGTTTATGGTCAGTGAAAAAAGAATTAAAATAGGCCCTGTGAAACTAAAATCCATACTCGAGGTGACATCACCCCGAACGGAGAAAGAAGTAGGAGGATTCTTGGATAATATGCAATACATCAATCGGTTCATCAGCCAACTGACCTATATTTATGAACCCATTTTCAAACTTCTCCATAAGGATTCAACCAAAATTTAGAATGAGGAGCGCCAAGAATCCTTTGACCAGATCAAGCGATACATCACCCGGCCTCTGGTGCTCATGCCTCCTAATCCAAGTCTCCCCCTCCTTCTATACTTGACCATCACTGATACCGCAGTAGGTGATTTGCTAGCCTAATACATTAAAAATTATCTTAATTAAAGAGCCATCTACTATGCTAGTCAAAATCTAGCGGGGTACAAAAATAACTACATTGCCTTGGAAAAGGTATGTGTTACCCTAGTCTAGGTCACACAAAAACTATGGCAATATATGATTGATTTCTCCATCAGACTAGTATCCCGAATGGATCCCATAAAGTACCTTCTAAAGAAACCCTATTTGTTAGGCCAAAAGACCCACTGGTTGATGCTACTAGTTGAGTTTGACATTTTGTACGTCACGCAGAAAGCCACAAAGGTGAGGGATATCTTTGATTATCCTGTATATTATCCTATGGAAGGAACCAAAGTTTGGGTTTCTAAATTTCCAGATGAAGACATCCTCTATACCTCTCAGGAGGACCTTAGGTGGAAAATGTTCTTTGATGGAACTTCTAACAAGAAAGGGTATGACATTGGGATAATCCTAATCGCCCCTGATGAGCCCCACGCCCCAATTATCATCAAGATAGAATTCCCTTGCACCAATAACATGACTGGATGTGAGGAATGCATTGTGGGCCTCAAGATCGCCCTCGAGAAAGTCATTAAAAACCTAGACGTCTATGGGGACTCTGCCTTCATGGTCAGATAAATTCTCAAAAAATGGAAAGTCAAAGACGAAAACTCCTACCCTTCCATGACCACTTAGAAGAGATGGCCTCCTATTTCAAAGATGTCACCTTCCATTACCTTCCTCGCTCGAAGAATAGCCTAGCCGACGCATTATCAACCCTGGCCTCTATGGTCGATATGCCCGAGGGAATAACAAGGGCCCATTTTCTTGTTCAGAAATAAGTTACTCATATATACTGTTGTCAGATGGAGCTTATCACTGAAGAAGACTTTGACATGGCAAGATTATGGTACTATGATATTTGGCACCTTCTTAAACATGGTAAGTATCCTTGAGATGCAGATAAGAAAGACCGTGGGATCCTTCATAAACTAGTTTCCCAGTACATCATCTGCGACAAAGCACTCTTCAAGAAAAACTTCGATGGAAGCCATTTGCATTGTATAGAAGGAGCTATTATTGAAGGTATGATGTAGAAGGTCCATATCAGGGAATATGGGGCCCACAAGAACGGTCGCATTCTTTCTAAGAAAATCATTTGTCAAGGGTACTATTAGACTATCATGGTTCAAGATTGTACTGCATATGTTCGAAGATACCTTAAATGCCAACAGTTTACCAAGTTGTAACACTTGTCATCTCGAGAGTTATATAACATGGCCTCTCCCTAGCACTTCTCCACCTAGGGTACAGATATCATACGGAAGGTCACTCCCAAGGCTTCAAATGGGCATGAGTTCATCCTGGATGCCATTGACTACTTCACAAAATGGGTCAAAGCCGAGTCATACGCAGTGTTAAATGCAAAGAAAGTGGTCAAGTTTATCATAAAGAATATAATTTGCCGCTACATGGTTCCTCATGAGCCATTATCAGACAATGGACTCCACTTCAAATCCGAGGACACAAAACTGGTCGGCGAGTATGAAATTCAGAGGCACAAGTCTTCTTCTTAGTGACCCCAAACCAATTGTATTGTCGAAGCTGACAACAAAATACTCAAAACCACCATCATTAAAATGACCAAATGCTACAAAGAATGGGATGATCGGAACCCATGTTCCCTCTGGGGATACTACACCCCTATCAGGATGCCCACTTGGGCTACCCCTTATTCTCTGGTATACGACATGGAGGAAGTTCTCCCCGTCGAATAAGAGGTGCCTTCTCTACGTGTCATGATCGAAAGAAAAGTTAGTGAAGAAGACTGGCATCAAAATCTCTATGATGAAATCTCACCCTCAAACAGAAAGAGACTCAAAGCTTTATGACACATAAAGGGGGTACTATCGCCAGATTGCACGATAATTCAATAGGAAAGTCAATGATTATAGTGTACAAGAAAGTGACCTTGCCCTCAAAGAAATCGTAGAACCTATCTAGGAGCCTATAGGGAAATTAAAACCTAATTAGAGAGGCAACTACAAAGTGAAGCAAATTCTGTTAGGCGAATAGATCTTGACATAGAAGAAATGGTGCGTCTAGCCAATCTGGACCGTCTGAAGAAATTCTACCCTTAATTCGAACTCTTAGCGCGCTACGACTCTTCTCATCCCCTTCTATTCTAAAAAAAAGTCTTCATTTAACCTGCACAAAAATACGTGGGATATGGTCCTCTCAAAACACCCTTTTAAAAATAAAGCTCACAAATTTTTAAAAACCCATAGAGGTACATAAGCATCCCGTGCGACATATATGGGTATGGTACTTTCTTTTTTTAAAAATGCTATCCTTTTCTTCCCCCGAGAACGATGGTCCAACTCATAATTTTCATGAACAAAATAATTATGTATGCCTTAGTGATACATGTAGACAGTTCAAATACAAATCATCAAAGACACAACAAAATATGTCAAAATTACTTTTATTTCAAATCAAGGAACATTGTTGTTAGATGAAATATCAAGGAGAGGAGTAAAATAGACCACTCCCCCTCTTACCTTCAAATAACCTACATTACAACCTACCAATCCCTACGAATAACCAGCTTCATAAATAAAAATCTAAAACATTGCTAAACACCTGCACCAACACAAATTTGACATAAACCCAAACACAAACAGCTTCACAAAACATTATTCTCGGCAACTAGATGACCCTACCTCGTCATCATTACCTGTTCTTGGAGACCCCCAAGTATCCCAATCCTAATTAGTGTTTCGGATACGATCCATGCAATGATATGCCTTGACCAGTTCCAACGATACCACTACACCTTCTTTCATAGTATCAAAAGCAACAAAACACCTTTGCCCAGTATCCTCCTCCAAAATATTTTGAACTACCTGTTAAATAACACTTTAAAGAATCCTCAAACACATATTAAGCCTTTCTAACAAATTGTGACGGACAGATAGACCGTCGGTGATGTTGACACAAGGGCCTCAATATCATACTTCAGGACTCGGCCAAGTCCTCCACCTAAAAGAAATTAGTTATACGAAGAGGCACAGTCTTTTCCCACCCCACTCAGAGCAAAAGCTACCAAGGATAGGTAGTCTTCTACCCGAAAAAAATTGGTTATACGTGCAGAGTTTATATTGCAGTATGATAGGTAGTCTTCTTTACCTAATCGTAAGTCGACCCGATATTGCATTTAGTGTTGGAGTCTGTGCGCGATACTAAGCATCCCCGAAAGATTCATTCTTGCACGCTCTTAAACGTATTATCAAATATGTGAGTGGGACTCAATCATACGGTATTTGGTATTATTTTGATATCGATGACCGTTTATCCTCCTATTCAAATGTTGATTAGTCCTGGGATGTAAATGGGTGTGGGAGGACGTTGGGTGGGCATTTCTACTTTGGGAGTGATCTTGCATTGTGGATGAGCAAGAAGTAAAACTCCACATCTTTTTTTACTGAAGAGGCTGAGTATAAAACCTCCGGGAGTTAATGCATACAACTCTAATGGATGAAGAAAATATTGGAGGATTACAACGATTGATAGGGTTGTGACACCCCGCCTAATTAAATACCAGGAGATCACTCCTTTATTAAATTAAAATCAAGGTGAAACAGTTGGTTCATTCCTAGCATCACTATCGTAAAAATAACGTTCCCAAATTAAACACCCTAATTAATTAAGCTAAGTGTCAAAACCATTTTTAAACATTACTTTCCAAATTTTATTTTGAAAAACAAAGTTTTAATTATTTACAACAATTCAATATTTGAAGAATCACACCACAATAATCCTGGAACATATAATCCAAATAATTTAAACATTCAACAACTAAATCCCAACCTTAAAACTTAAAGTAAAACATCCAGACAGTAATAAATCCCAAAGTGACAATACTAGAAATAACTGAATCACAAAAGTCTAAATAAACAACTGAATAATGGAAAGGGCGACACGTGCCCCACTAAAAGAATATGCTAGGAGTGGAGTCAAATAGATGAAGTCGTCTAAGCAAGAGGCCTGCAACTCCCACCTAAGCTACAGCATGTTCCTTCCAAAAGATCCTAAGCACGACGCCCCTGTGGCTGGGCACCTGTAATATATACATATATATATACAAGAGAGAAAGAGAAATAGAAACGGGTCAGAGCCCAATAGTGTTTATGATTTAAAATTCGTTTAGTAAGTATTTAAATTATTTACAGGCCAATGCAATAACATAATAGTGCGGCACTCTCTTGAGAAATTCTCACCTCTCTTCTAATGTGCACGCCTATCGTACTAACCTTCCCAATGGATTATCTATCTTATACCGCACTAAACTTCCAATGATTTAACTTATCTTAGGTTACTCGTAAGATTTAAAACTGAACGATGTAATTATTTAAAAGGAAAGTCTCATTTGGTAACAAAGCTCTCTTTTTAAATTTATTTATTAATAAAGTTTCCCAGTGTCATATTATACTTTTCTAACAAGTATTTCCAATTTACAGTTCCAAATTTTAGAATTTCATATATATATTAAATACTCGTATAATATATATATATTCTAACAGCACCCCACATAAAAATTATGGGGCGTGCATACTCTGCTATCCAATCCCCGTATCTCTCGTACTAAGGGAAATACAAACTCGGAATCACTCTCGAGTTGTATTAACACATACAGAAACAATATTGAGGCCAAGCATAGATTCCAAGTCTCTAAGAGGATAGCACATGCCCCCACGTCTCTTAGGACCGTCTGAAATATCGATTCGATAGCCTGTACCAAGGATATCTATCTTCTAGGGTACAAGTCAATATCCCCCATAAAGGTCCCACCGAGATAAGACTGTCCCAGCGCGGTAACCTCAGGGATAGCAAGTAGCGCGGGCCCGATTTTCACACATAGATAGTATATGCATACATAATCATATAACTATACTAATATTACCATATCAATTTTAGGTACATCTCAATTCCCATAGTTACGACATTTATCCTCATATCTCATTATTAGTTATCACGTATAACGGTTCGTCTCTAACTTTAATTCGAGATATTATTCCAACTTACTACATAACACTCATGGACTCTATCCTCCCAAGTATAAAATTCAGTGGGTATTCATCTATTTTCCATCATAACCATTTTACGTAATCACTCCCTTTAATACAAAATTCCATCATTCCTTAGGTATAAACACTCCAAAAATATAGATTTCGCCTTACATTAAAGGTCTCTTATTCATTAATACATCCTACTGGTCATCTTTATCTCCCAAAACATTTTAATAAGTGTGTCCAAGGATTATTTCTCATTAAATGGAATTCAACTACTTTTAAAAGGGGAAAATATGAGTCTGCCAGGAGGGGTCGATTGATCAAGGTCTGGGGCTCGATCGATCGAACCTTCGATCAATCGAAGCTCTTGGCTCGATCGATCGATCAAGCAGGTATGGCGAATTCTGCAGTTACCAGTTACGGATTTTCTCACATAACTCCATCCAAATCCTAACTTTTCATCCCCAAACGTACAAAAATTTATACTACTAATTATATAAATCCATTCCATACATCTTTTACGTAAAGCATGCAAATTTCCATTAATAATCATGGATTAACAGGCCCAAAATTCATGTAAAACTCAAGAACCCTAGAAATCTCTTTAACATGGTTTTAATTAATCTTTTCCAGAATTTTCTTCTTCTAAAGCATCAAAATTTCATGGTTTAATCCTCTACATGTGAAGGGGTTTCCAGAATAACATTTAAACCATTACTACATGCGATTTCCTATCTCAAATTTGGGTTTTCTTCCATTAAACTCATCTTAATCATCCCTAGACTAACATGAGTGATGCATTAACGAAATAAGCAAGATAAACACTTGCCTGGGATTTTCAGAATTCTGGTTTGATGACGAATTTGGTGTGGTTGCGTTCCCCGTCGCGCGATCTACGCGTTGGTGGTGGTGGCGGTGCAAACGGATGGATTTTGGGCCTTGGATTGCTTTGAAAGCTCTCTCCTTCCCTCTCCTATGGCCGTCACTTGTCTTTGGTTGTTCTAAAACTAGAAGACAACCTTAGACATCTGATATAACCCTTGAAATTTCGTGGGTTTAATTACCCAAAAATGTAAAATGACCAAAATGCCCTCCCGGGGTACTAATTAAGCCTAAAAACGCCCCGAGACCCAAACTAAACCCCCGGGTAAACGTTTCTGACTATCTCGACCCTTCCGGACACGTTGGCGCACTCAAAACAACCATACGGATAACTTAAAAATATTTCATTTTTATTAATCAACATTTATTCCCGACGCGACACAGGCGTGTCCCGACTTAAATTTTCGAAATTGTCATTCTATTCACTCGTGACATTTAATAGAACCAATATTATATATTACTTTGCTCATTAGTAATATTCAACAAGTTTCCCATAATTACTAACTCGTATCACGTTAATAATTATAAAGTAATTAATTTCAAGATTTATATTAAATAATTCATTCACATTAAATTTAATAAATCCCCAAATTAAGAAAGCATAAAAATACGGGGTATTACATACTTCCCCCCTAATAACGGAATTTCATCCCGAAATTCGGAAAATGAGGCCTAACTGGTAGAACAATTCTGGATTTCTCTTTGTACGCAGACTATCTACATAGTAGGGCGCTTAATCACTATAGTCCCCGCCTCACAGCAAGCTTGATTAATATTCTTATTGGAGACACTTTACATGGTGCTCCTAACCGACAACATTCGCATGGGTTGCGCCTCATTACATGGCAGCTACTCGGATTTATCTATATACAAAACTCCCATTCTGAGAAAACCATACAAACCTCTGACCACTCTTGTTCGCCTAAAACTGTCGTGGAATTTCACCATAGTCATTGGAGTATTCCCGACCGATCCAAAATTCTGAGTATCCACTCACCTCTAAATATACGAAAGGAGAATATTCGAGGTTCTTCCATACCAAAACCTTAATAAGCACCTCATACGCGATTAACAGGTACGAGTGCCCTTCAGAGCACTCCTGAAAACACCGTACTAAGGTTCCAAAATTTCCTTCACGTGGTTCCACTAATTTCTAATCACCGTGCGCCTATTTCCTGGCTAGGGATGGTACATCCTTCTCGAAACGAAACCTTATCTCTGTCGTTCTTGAAATCCCATATTAAAGGTGGGATTTACAAATCTCATCCCGATTCAGGAATTAATACTGCGCCAGACCATGCACTGGCACGATCTTTCCTTTCAACAGAAATTTTTTTTGGGCCGCACTAGTTAAAATTGCCTTGATCTTGTTTTGAGAGTGGTAAACCCATCCAAGAACTTTATCGACTTTATCGACATCTTCCCATTTGAGGAATTGTCTATAAACACAAAATCCTTTGATCGCTTTTCCTCTTCCAACCGAACCCTACCTACGGGCTGTGCATGTAGGGACTACTTACTACGTCCCTCTAAACATCAATCTTTCCATGAATTGTCTCACATTATGTGACACTTAACATTCCCTTTCCTTCCTTGGTGTATGCCGAAAGTTCCGACCCGTGCCCTTTTTCCTTCACGAATCGCACTTCTGAATCCTTTACACCCTACTAACATCATTACTCTTTGCATGCGCAAGTTCGCTCTCACACTTGTCTAATAACTACTCCGCTCTGAGGGTTCTTCATAATAATTAATTTTCTACTCTATTCAAGGGATACCATTTCTTAAATGGCTTCCCACAGCCTTCCCATCAAATTAGGTTGTGCTATTTTAATTGCACACTTACGTATGGATTATCGTCCCTCATGTGACGTTTAATCAACTCTATCACTTCCACTTCGTTATGTTAGCCCCACAAACACATTTTCCACCCGTCTATTGCCACGCCCCTTCATCTCGGACGAGTTTTAACATTAGTTAATCAGAATGTCTACACACCCTATAAATCGTGCATATACGCTCCATACTAATAAACAAATTCTTTGTTTTCCCTGGTGCTTGCAGCGTGATTACAACACTTTAATCACCCTAAAAATCAAAATTTTAAATCTTCCTTATTATCATTCCGCCCCCTTAACTCGTGGTGATAAAGCAAAACTTTCAATGTTTTCTTACCACACAACCGGCTCCACTGGCTTTAAATCAAAATTTAACTTCCCACTTAAAGATATAATTACTTGATCCCCTTTCGATTGGGGTTCCGAACTCATGGAATAGTGACCAAACGTCTCCCTATTTCCAACCTTACACTAAGTTTCATGCGTGGGATGTCTCGCAAAGCGAAATCCAAATAAGGAACCCTCTTGATACACTACTGCCTAGTATTGTCGGTTATCGAGATCCGTTAGGTCCTCCTTCCATAGCATTTACCCCTTTACTCCGTCTTTTGGCAGAAAAGTTGCATTTCCTCCCGTAATTACACTTAACAAAGAACATCTCACCAATTGTACTCTCGTTCAGAATTGGGTGTTGGAAATTTCGTTCCATGAATCTCGAATACATACAATCGGAATTTTTTTTTTTTGAAACTCCTTCCCCTAATAATAGGGGTATCACTCTTAATGCCCTCCTATCTAAAGGATAGATATAATAATGTACCCCTTCTATCACCAAGTCCTGAGCGCTACCCATAATACTGAGTTAAAACTTTTCGCTCAACCGTAAACCCGATACATACTGATCCATAACAACCAAGTCCCCTCACGTCGGTATCGAACATCTCGAACTCAATATCCCCTCTGAAGTCTCTAGGACAGATAATATATAAGTGCGGGTCCAACCCTCTTACAGGTGATGCCTTGCCAAAATAGAACACGTTGCACTAAAGTAACCACTCCAATAGCCTTGCAATAACTGCCTACTATTGTACTGAAAATTTCTATAAAGTTGTAATCAGTACCATACTATACTCGTATATCACCTCACTAAAACGAGTAACTTCAATAAAGCATATAACACTATTAATTTACTAATTTATCCTCCGCGAATAGCACTAAGGAAAATCCCACTACACCAGGAAAAATATTCATATGATAATACCGGTCGTAGTTATACACATTAAACCCGTCTCACATGCCAATATAGTAATGAACATAATACAATGACTCGCTCCTGTCACAGAAAACATGCTTCCCCCTCTAAGGATAAAACCTATAATTCTGCCTTGCCAATCGTCTTGACCGTACAAATTGACTCTGGATGTAACATACCTATCCAAACCAAAACAAAACAACTATAGTCATTGCACCTTACTCGACACCACACTCTGTCTACATCCTTGCTTCGGAAAAATATTTTAGCACGTGTGATCTCACTCTCTGCAAGATATTTCGATATTTAATCCACTTACCACTTGAAATACATTCGAAAGCTCACAAACTACTGGAATCGAATCCAGGAGAATTATAATTTCCTTAGAGGTATCCTCCTTTATATAATAAAAAATAGGTGAAAGATCCCCCTTCTGGGCGAGGTATCGCCACTCAAACATTTCCTTCCCCGAAATGGTAAAGACATTACCCTCACCAGAGCAATCTATCATGGCTCTATAAGCTGCGAGCCAATTCATACTGATAATAACGTCGTGCTCATGCTTATCTAATACTAACATGTATGCTGGTAATACTAAGCTACCAATCTCTACTCCCATACCCCGGCACATAAATAAAAATAAGTGAATCATTTCCCAGTGGTAAGTCTACACACGTCACAGTGCTCTCTACTGTGACTAATAGCCCTAAGGCCTTCTCAAAATGGGTAGCTATAAAACAGTGTGTCACCCCAGTGTCAAATAAAACTCGACCCATAGTACCATGGATAGGAAACATACCTCTTTTCTCGGTTGGGGCCTGAGATGCTGCTATTTGGTGGACGTTACAGACACGTCCATACTGTAACTGCCTCTGCTGAACTGAGGTTGTTGGAAAGGGTGGTGGAACTGGCTTCTGTGTTTTATTACTATCACCTTCCTGCCGTGGGGCCCTATTCTTCTCTGGGCAATCCTGACGCTTATGGCCATTTCTGCCACATTGGAAGCACCTTCCTCGAAACTGCCTCACTTCACTACGTTGTTGACTAGTCTCGCTTTTTCCCTGATCTTGTTGGCCTTGGTGGGAAATTTGCAGAGAAACTATGTTAGGGTAAGGACAATCCCTCCACTTGTGACCCGGCTTTACACATATATAGAAGAGTCCCAAAAGTTCTTGATAGTTGATTTGGAGTTCCTTTTTAGACTAATCCATACAAGTTTGACGTTCATGACCATCCATTTCACATCTGAAACACTCCTTCGTGACTTCACTCGGACCTTGGCTTTGTTGACCCTGACGCTTTTGGGCTTCCCCGCACAATTTGTTACCTTCGTGGCTTTTACGGGCCTGAGGAGCTTGTTGTTGCGATTTTTGTGTCTTCACACACTTGTTATTTCCAGTCATGACAGACTGACTGTACTCTCTAGATCTTTTGCCCCCCATGAGTTGTGTGTTGCGTTCTTGATACTGCAAGACCGCAGTGGTAACTCCCTGTGCCACAATACCTGCTAACTCGGCAGTTGATATTCTCTCTGGAGATACCTGAGGTGTGAGTCGATCTTGCTCGTTGACTCCCCTAACCATTTCAGCTAGTTCTTCTTGACGATCCATCTGAAAATTTAAATAAATTTGGATGAGTTCATCATTCATATAAACAAATTGCAGAAGCACGAATTCCAATGTATAGAGATGAACACAACATTCCTAGTATTAGGGCTCTATATCAAAGATATTAAGCTGAAAGAGAAATAAGCCGTATAGATCCTAAAGGACACTAGAACCTGATGCTCTAATACCACCTGTGACACCCCGCCTAATTAAATACCGGGCGATCACTCCTTTATTAAATTACAATCAAGGTGAACAGTTGGTTCATTCTTAGCATCACTGTCGTAAAAATAACCTTCCCAAATTAAACACCCTAATTAATTAAGCTAAGTGTCAAGGCCATTTTTAAACATTACTTTCCAAATTTTATTTTGAAAAACAGAGTTTTAATTATTTACAACAATTCAATATTTAAAGAATCACACCACAATAATCCTGGAACATATAATCCAAATAATTTAAACATTCAACAACTAAATCCCAACCTTAAAACTTAAAGTAAAACATCCAGACAGTAATAAATCCCAAAGTGACAATACTAGAAATAACTGAATCACAAAAGTCTAAATAAACAACTGAATAATGGAAAGGGCGACACGTGCCCCACTAAAAGAATATGCTAGGAGTGGAGTCAAATAGATGAAGTCGTCTAAGCAAGAGGCCTGCAACTCCCACCTAAGCTGCAGCACGTTCCTTCCAATAGATCCTAAGCAAGACACCCCTGTGGCTGGGCACCTGTAATATATACATATATATATATATAAGAGAGAAAGAGAAATAGAAACGGGTCAGAGCCCGATAGTGTATATGATTTAAAATTCGTTTAGCAAGTATTTAAATTGTTTACAGGCCAATGCAAAAACATATTAGTGCGGCACTCTCTTGAGAAATTCTCACATCTCTTCTAATGTGCACGCCTATCGTACTAACCTTCCCAACGGATTATCTATCTTATACCGCACTAAACTTCCAATGATTTAACTTATCTTAGGTTACTCGTAAGATTTAAAACTGAACGATGTAATTATTTAAAAGGAAAGTCTCATTTGGTAACAAAGCTCTCTTTTTAACTTTATTTATTAATAAAGTTTTCCAGTGTCATATTATACTTTTCAAACAAGTATTTCCAATTTAAAGTCCAGATTCTTTTCTTACTTATCATAACACAGTAGACAGTTCCAAATTTTAGAATTTCATATATATATTAAATACTCGTATAATATATATATTCTAACAGCACCCCACATAAAAATTATGGTGTGTGCATTCTCTACTATCCAATCCCCGTATCTCTCGTACTAAGGGAAATACAAACTCGAAATCACTCTCGAGCTGTATTAACACATACACAAACAATATTGAGGCGAAGCATAGATTCCAAGTCTCTAAGAGGATAGCACATGCCCCCGCGTCTCTTAGGACCGTCTGAACTATCGATTCGATAGCCTGTACCAAGGATATCTATCTTCTAGGGTACAAGTCAATATCCCCCGTAAAGGTCCCATCGAGATAAGACTGTCCCAGGTCGGTAACCTCAGGGATAGCAAGTAGCGCGGGCCCGATTTTCACACATAGATAGTATATGCATACACAATCATATAACTATACTAATATTACCATATCAATTTTAGGTACATATCAATTCCCATAGTTACGACATTTATCCTCATATCTCATTATTAGTTATCACGTATAACGGTTCGTCTCTAACTTTAATTCGAGATATTATTCCAACTTACTACATAACACTCATGGACTCTATCCTCCCAAGTATAAAATTCAGTAGGTATTCATCTATCTTCCATCGTAACCATTTTACGTAATCTCTCCTTTTAATACAAAATTCCATCATTCCTTAGGTATAAACACTCCAAAAATATAGATTTCGGCTTACATTAAAGGTCTCTTATTCATTACTAAATCCAACTGGTCATCTTTATCTCCCAAAACATTTTAATAAGTGTGTCCAAGGATTATATCTCATTAAGTGGAATTCAACTACTTTTAAAAGCGGAAAATATGAGCCTGCCAGTAGGGGTCGATCGATCGAGGTCTGGGGCTCGATCGATCGAAGCTCTTGGCTCGATCGATCGATCAAGAAGGTATGGCGAATTCTGTAGTTACCAGTTACGGGTTTTCTCACATAACTCCATCCAAATCCAAACTTTTCATCCCCAAATGTCCATAAATTTATACTACTAATTATATAAATCCATTCCATACATCTTTTACGTAAAGCATGCAAATTTCCATTAATAATCATAGATTAACAGGCCCAAAATTCGTGTAAAACTCAAGAACCCTAGAAATCTATTTAACATGGTTCTAATCAATCTTTTCCAGAATTTTCTTCTTCTAAAGCATCAAAATTTCATTTTTTAATACTCTACGTGTGAAGGGGTTTCCAGAATAACATTTAAACCATTACTACATGCGATTTCCTATCTCAAATTTGGGTTTTCTTCCATAAAACTCATCCTAATCATCCCTAGACTAACATGAGTGATCCATTAACGATATAAGCAAGATAAACACTTGCCTGGGATTTTTAGAATTCTGGTTTGATGACGAATTTGGTGTGGTTGTGTTCCCCGTTGCGCGATCTACGCGTTGGTGGTGGTGGCGGTGCAAACTGATGGATTTCGGGCCTTGGATTGCTTTGAAAGCTCTCTCCTTCCCTCTCCTATGGACGTCACTTGTCTTTGGTTGTTCCAACCCTAGAAGAAAACCTTATACATCTGATATAACCCTTGAAATTTCGTGGGTTTAATTACCCAAAAATGTAAAATGACCAAAATGCCCTCCCGGGGTACTAATTAAGCCTAAAAACGCCCCGAGACCCAAACTAAACTCCTAGGTACACTTTTCTGACTATCTCGACCCTTCCGAACTAGTTGGCGCACTCAAAACGACCATACGGATAACTTAAAAATATTTCACTTTTATTAATCAACATTTTTTCCCAACGCGACATAGGCGCGTCCCGACTTAAATTTTTGAAATTGTCATTCTATTCACTCGTGACATTTAATAGAACCAATATTAAATATTACTTTGCTCATTAGTAATATTCAACAAGTTTCCCATAATTACTAACTCACATCACGTTAATAATTATAAAGTAATTAATTTCCAGATTTGTATTAAATAATTCATTCACATTAAATTTAATAAATCCATTAAGAAAGCATAAAAATACGGGGTATTACAAGGGTACGTTGACTATTTTCTGTGATAGTACGAGTGCCATACATATTTCACGTAATTCAGTCCATCATTCACACACAAAGCTCATTAGGATACGCTAGCACTTTATTCCAGACATAGTTGAGGTGAAGGTCGTGTCCTCGAGCTTTGTGAGCACCAATCCTCAGTTAGTCGATAGTTTCACGAAACCTTTAAATGCACTTAGATTTGAGGATCTTAGGAAATCTTTAGGTATTTGCATCGTTGACTGAGATTGGATATGTTATCCAGTATATGATGATTTTCACGCTTATTTTCTTTTATTCCTATGGCTAGATTGTATTATCATTGTATTTATCTTTTTCATTTTGATATATTTTTTGAAAAATCCAAAAAATAGCTTTTTCTTGAAAAATACAAAAAGATTTTCGGTTTCTTTTTAAAAAAATTGAAAAAAAACATAAAGATTTTATTTTTGTTAAAAATTTTGAAAAAGCCAAAAAGAGTTTTGTATTTTTTAAACACCATATGTGGATGAACATTAAAGATGTCCAAGTCACCCATTCATTCCATATCCACGTGTCTATTTTGTAATGTTTTGAGACATGACATCATTTAATTTATGTGTTTTATAATGTGTGGAGTCATTAAGATGTGATATGATGACAACTTGCTACTTGTTTGACTCCTTGTCGCCTTTACTGCAAACGAGCACAAACCTATTTAAGTATTGTACTTACCTGTCACGTGTCTACTGTAGTGTTCTCGTCTCAATCCTGCTTTTAAAACGAACCAAATGTGAAAAATGAGATAGTAAAAATAGTCCATGTAAGAACCATTTCCCCAATTGAAAAAATATAGAAAATCACTTTTTCGATAAATTTAGTGTATTTGATGCAATGGAATCGGGCTGGAAAAGATAGGTTGACTTTGCGTGAAATTCCACCATTTTCAAAGAAAAGAGCCAAAAAGTTAAAGACACATAAAAAAAATTCCAGACCATTTTCTAAGAACATTGATACTTCGCTACGTAAGACCATTAATTTTTTCAAACGGAATTATGAGAAAAAATTCAATATGTGAGATTTTGAGGGAGTTAAGTTGAAGATCAATGGGTTTGCACGTCCTATACATATCTCATAAAGCATTACATAGTTTTGGTCATTATTGATGAGAAGATCACTTACGGTCTTAATTAGTTGATTAGGTTAAGTCAATTTCACTTGAGTTCACCATTTTTACACCTAAGGTAGACTTTGAGATCTTTCGTTAGTGGTGTCTCATTCCTTCCTACACATATGTTATGTTTGTCTAAGTTGATCAACCTATAGAATATGTTCACACCCCTATATTCTATTTCCTTGATTCGGGAATTTTTGTGTTTCTCCATGGTGTGTTGTATTTGTAAAATTTTTATACTTGAAAAAATTAAAAATGTGGAGCCTTTGAGATCATCATTACAAGGTTTTCATTCTTGTATTGGTGTTATGATATTTTACTCTTATATTTGATGTTTTTCATTGTCATGATTAGTTTCTACTCCTTGTCTATTTCGAACAAAATAAAAAGGGGAGAACAAATTACGGGGGAGTTCAATTTATGGTGGATAATTTATTTTTATGAATTTTAATTTATATGTCAAACTTTATGCATCATGGGTATTTTCTTTGTTTCATGTGTGTAGGTAAATTTGGAGCTCATATTAATATTACACTCAATTAAGATAAAGTGCCCAAGAAAAGACCAAGAATAAGTGGAGATTTAAAGACATCATTTTTTAAGACATCATCTTTGAAGACCTATCCATTTTAGGGTTTGGGAGGGTATAAGGATATTTATATTGTCTTAGGGAATTTTATTGTCAATTGGATTTCAATTTTATGTTTGTACCAGAATAGCCAAAAGGGTAGGGATTTGTAAGAGAAAAATTTCTAATCATTGGCCCATAGCTTAGGCTAACATTATTTTTGGCATATCCCGTTACCATTTGACTCGAGCTGTCAGGAATAACCGAATTTTCATTGTCTTTAAACTCAAGATGATCTACACATTATGAAAGTATAAAATAATTTAGTAGAATGAATTTATTTTCCTTTATATTAGGAGTTGGTTTTATTTTATTTTATTTAAAAACGAGGAAATATTTTACTTAAAAATATTTTTAATTTTTGCCAAAGTCATTTTAAACGAGATGGGAATCTCGTTCTAATGAAAGGGCGTTCTCGTTCGAAGGCTCCTTAAACGAGCATCGATCGAAGGCGTACTATTTGAAGTCATTAGAAGGTTGTTTGAACCACATTCAAACAAGATAGGCTAATCGTTTGAACGAAATCTATTTTTGTTCTAATGAAGAGCCGATCTCGTTTGAACGACTCATGTCACCTTGAATTTTGAGCCTTTCATATAAATACATATTTCGAAGGGATTTTAAAAGAGACTTTTGCAAATATTATTTTTGCATACCTATTCGAAAATTCCTTAATACTTTTGGTATAAAAAACCTTTTGATTCATAAATCATCACCCCCGAATATATACATTAATCCATTTGAAACCATAAATATTTTCATATTTAAGTTACTATTGTGGAGATATCTTCTTCATTCCTGATCGTGTGGTTCTTGATGATATCACTGCTCAAGGAAGACAACAGTTGATCGGTGGATACCGAGGGTGGACCGCCACTTGTGGATGACTCAAGATAAAGACATATTCTTTATAATTTTTGTAAGTTGTGTCTTTCAAAACTCTAAAGTGGTGAAATAGGTTTTACCCCTGATCGTTTTTTAATCAAACTGCCTTGTCTATTCGCATGCTTTAATTTATCTGTTTTATCACCTAGATGCTTATCTTAGGATAAAAAGATAAAATTTGAATTTTTGTGTGTTAAACATTTAATTATATAAATAATCCATTAAGATCGCTAGGGCACTCTCATCTCGCTATTCTTTTATTGATCGTTCATATGAAATGTGTTACTTGATCATGATTTTCAAAGTTATTTTGACTCGAGAATTGGGTAAACTATAGGAAATTATCATAGGCACTCTTTGTTATATCACCCATATTGACCTTGACCTCACCTTAAATGCTTCCCCTCATGAACCCCTTTGAGCCTAAATATAGCCTTTCTTTTCATTACCCAAAATCCTAACCAACTCCAAATTGGAGTTATAAACCACACATATTACCTTCCATACCTTTGTTTGGAATGAACTTAGGATTGAATTATGTTGTTGTCTTGTGGTTGCAATAGAGCATGTGAGAGTGAAAAGAAAGGAAAAGAGAAAAGAGAAGAAAAGTAAAGATTAAGGGAAAAATAAAAGAAAAATAAGAGAAAACAAAAGAAAGAGAAAGCATTTCCATATTATATATAGTGTTCAATAAACTTTGTCAATCTCCAATTTCATATCCAATGCTTGTTACGGAAATAATATTCCATTTTGAAATTTCCCACATTTTTTCATTATCCCAAGTGTTTCATCCCCAAACACCTTTGAATCCGTAAATATCCCCTTCTTTTATTACCTCAACCCTAAGCCTACATTACAACCCTATAAAAGTCATATGTGATCCTAGGTGAATTTGATTCAAAAGTCATAATAATTGCAATAATCTGTGAAACTACATTTCACATCTTTAATGATGACATCCTTTCATTAAGATTACAAGTTTTTATTTTATATATAGCATTATTCATTCATGACATGTGCGCGGCCTAGTTTCCATTTACATTTACTCTCTATCTCCACATGTCCCGTGTATTACCTCCCGTTCTTAGTGATTTCATGTGTTGAGTGCAATATCCACAGAGGATTAAATATCATGCACGTTTTAATGTTTATTACCCGATTTATAAAAATTTTGCCCAATCATACTATTTCCATGTGCTCGTTTTTCCTCTCACTTTTAAGGTTTCAATTGTGATTGGAGTTGTTCTACAATGTTAATAATTATGGACTTTTGTGTGAATTCATTCACTTTGCTATAACATGTTTAAAATCCTTTTCATTATTTTTGAGCATATATTTTTGATTGATTGGGCATATTTTGAGGAAACATTGATGCTTGTGGGTTTCATCCATGAAAACCCTCATGAGACAACACTCGTCCACTAGGATAACCTAGGGTTTTAATGGCTTATTTCATATGCTAAACGCAATCGTTTTCCCGCGAAAGTGGCTTTTATCTCTTTTTTTACATATCTCCTCTCTTTAGGTATTACTTGTAGTCTTTTTTTTTGCACTTCATTGCTAGGGACTAACAATGTGTAAGTTAGCAGGTGTGATTTGTCTTAAATATTGCATTTATTTACCCTTTAAACTTATGCATTTTAGCCCTCTTGGGTATCTTAATTACTATTTTTATGCTTATTAATTAGGCAACCCCTTTTCTGTATAGTTATAGTATTTTCAAGGTATAATTGAGCTTTTGTAGGTATTAAAGTACTTAGCCTGAGGTATGGTTGCATTTCGGGAAAGTTTCTCCATAAAGGGCACATTCAAGGGCATTTTAATCATTTCATCATTTGGTACTATGGCCCAAAGTCTAATGGAAATTGTATCACTCTGAGTCATCTTCGCGTAGCTTCCGACCATTCCTTATTCCGATCAATAATGAAGAAGTTATGGTGTTTTCCCCATGTTCATCTAAAATAAAGATTCAGACCTATCAGATGCAAATCGATTCGGCCATTTTGGATAATCGATTCGGGCCTTGTTAGAGTTCGCAAATATATGTTCTTTTGGGGGGGGGAGGTTGTTTGGGTATAAATGGGAAAACATTCCCTTGATTTGAGGTATTCATTTTACATTATTTTAGATTAGTTGTAGGGTTTAGGAGTTGGTTTTTAGGAGCTTTTTCTCTAATCTCTCTCCTATGGTTTTGATTGTAAGTTATTGTTCATCATCTCTTACCTTTTATTTGTTTCTTTTTACTTGTTTTCTTTTCTTTTTAACTAGTTTTCGTTCAATATAATTAGTTTTTGTTGGTCTAATTCTTGTTTTCATTTGTTAATTAGTTTTATTTATTGTTCTTAGTATGTGTAGTAGTTATTTTAAAGGTTAGGGTCATTTTTCCACCATTAATGGGTAGTAAGATTTAGAAGCTAGGGTTTGGTTTAAATGACTTTTAATGAAAACCTTGTGTATTAATGGCAGAATATAAGCGTTTAACTTCCTTTGTCACGCAACGGTAGTGTTTATAGCGATATTGCGACATTAATCCATTTATGACCATTTTCAATTGAAAGTCTAATCTTTCATTGTTGAATTAATTTTCTTCATGTGTGATGTTTATAATTAATTCAATATTCTCGATTAATTATTTTCGAACCAAATTCCTTATTACGTGTTATTAGCCCAAGGTGGGAAAATGATCCTAATCTCACTTTTTTAATTTAATTTAGTTCACTTATTGCCTAATGTTAATTATATTCTCACCATGTCATCTTTTCTTTTACCCTTTTTTTAAGTGTTAAATCAATGTAATCCTAAATACCGTTCCCTGTGGATTCGATCCCTTTGTGACGCTACACTTCCATTTATAGTGTGCCAAGTTGTGGTATCTTTATGTGTAGGGCATAAACACCCAACGACATATTTTAAATACGAAGTTTATGCCTCATCAATAGTTCCATGCGAAGACATATTTGTACTCTTGGATGATCTTAGTCAACTCCATTTTTCTCGTAGGCTCTAGGTCTTTCAATATGAATATTTGCCTTGCATCCTCTCCATCCTAAGCCATATCAATCTACTCCAACTCTTGGACTTGGGTATTTGGGTGGTCCTGCAGGCATTTTGATTCATCATTAATATCTTCAACAAATTCTTGAATTTTGGAATTATCAATGACAAGTCCTTGACCTTGATTATCCACCATAAAACATTCATATTTCGATTCATCTTCATTAACTACCATTCACATCTTCAAAGGTGATACACCACTTATCCATCCTCAAGCAACACTTTCTTATATTGTCATTATGGTGTTGAGGGTGCCTTCATCTTTCTTGCATTTGCTGCTTCCTCTAACCTAGGTCTAGAAAATCTACTCAACGTGCTTTGGTGCTTTGCCTCGTGCTCCATCGGATCAATCCTCAGCCTCATTTACTCTCTTAGTTATTTAGAGATAGTTCAGGGTTTGGGAGCAACCTTGCACGATTCTTTGGCAACGTGTATAGCTTCCACCATTACTTCATATTTATCCTCTAATGGGACCAATATATCCTTGATTGTGGGCACCCAACTCCTTCGATACATCTTTTCAAAATGCATGTGTCTTAGGTCAGTATCATGTAAAAGGACACATCCACTAAATGAGTTTCCTATTTGATAAACAGCTTCTCCAATGACCTAATGACAATCTCAGTTCCTTTAATGTTTGCCTTAGCACATTTATATTATATTGACATAATCAAGCCATGGTTGTTCACCCATAATCTCCCAATCAATAAATGGTAGGAAGTGGCTGACTCAATCACATGAAACTTGATAGGTGAAGTGATATTTCCCACTGTAATTCCAACGTTGATAGAACCAACATACTTGGAAGTTTGGTTGTCATATCTCAAAATGTAAAAGAGGCATCACAATCAACCTTGTCTCTGAGATGTTGGAAGCATAAAAGGATCTCATGGACATGATGTTCACCGAAGCACCTCTATCTATCAGTGCCTTTGAAAATGTTGTGTCATTTATAATCATTGTGACTTATAAATGTTTATAACGGGAAAACCTGATTGCTCTATCAGTATCTGAGAAAGTGATGTCAGAAATGAACTTTCGAATCATCCTAGCCATAGGTCCTCTCCATTTTAGTGTTAGGATAGAATTTTTCTTTGTTATCTCAAATATTTCATGTGTGATTTCCACTCTGTTATCATGTGGTATGCCAACCTAGTCAAAAAATTAAGAAAATTTTGGTGACTTTGAAACATCTTGGTATACAAGACTTGGATCAACCTCAAAGTCATTAGTGTCGTAGACATGCTCACTATCTCTGATGGATAGTTCATCATAGGCAAGAACTATGTTGGCCATTCCAACCAAATAACTTTCATAATCTCGTTGGAAGGCAAGGACCATGTTAGCCATTCCAACCAAATAGTTGTCATAATCTCGTTGGAACTCCTCTTTTTCTCTGCCCCTTTTTATCATTTTAGTTTCGGCTTCTTCATCGAAAATAACCATCAGATTTTCCCCATGTCATGGAGATGGGTTTTTATTGAAATTTTCCTGAGGAATCTGCAAAGTCCCAGCCAATATGTGCGTATTACTGATCCGTCAAAGAATGAAGCATGATGCCATTAGATGGCAAACTCTCTAATGGATTTGGAAATAATTTGGGTCAACTTGAATGTTTGCTCTTGGGGCATATTGTGGTGAATTATTAGGGGGATAAACCAAATCTCCTACTAACATTATATTGTAACAACTCGTTGCTTCTTGGATGGTGCAAGGTAAAGCTGGTGGATCCTCCCGATCAAACTTCCTTTTATGCATATCACCCTGTAAAAAGTTTGCACCAATTTTAAACCTTTTGTGGTGATATGCATGTCATATAAATAAATCATCAACAACGCACTGATGTACAAGGAAAACTAGAAAGGGAAAAAACTCAGACGGCCTAGCTAAGCAGTTCACTATAATACAGAATTATAAAAGTTGATAGCAGATTTACTCAACGAATTGATCCCCACAAGCCTTGGAACTCTTTAATCTTCGATCTCTCCTCTAAAGTGCAACGTAAGAGTCCACCCACGCAAGTTTTCACAACGTACAAGTTCACGCACTTCTCGGTATCCACCGATGAGGCTCAATAACCATCTACGGATTGGAACACAGAATCCAGTGCTTATTCACCATAACACCAAAAACATGGAGTCCATCGCCTGTAATCAGCAAGTACAGAATCCACTACACGAAACAAGTTATCTTTAGAAGTAGATAATCAAACCTTGGTGCACAAACTAAAGATCTCAAAGCATATGAATATGAAAAACTTGGATCTTTAAACTCAAAGGGTGAAACAGGGGTTTTGGAACTTTGATAAACAGATATAAAAACATTTTTCACCAAAAGTTCTTAAAAAATCTGAGTCCAACACACCATAAACTGTAAAAACATGAATTTTAAGGTGGAGATCTCGTTCAAACGAAAACACAAGGTCGTTCAAACAAAAAATACCAATATCGTTCTAACGACATTAAACCTCATTTTGAAGAACCCCCCAGTCATTCGATCAGACTTCTAACGATCTTTTAATGACATTGGCCCTAGTAAATAGAGGATTCTTGTTTGATGGCATTTGTAGCTTGTTCCAACTAGATTCTAATTTCGTTCCAACGAGATCAGACATCGTTCGAGCGAAAATTCAATTTTATTCTAATGAGTTCAATTCTCGTTCTAACGATATTAAAACCAAAAAATATTTTTCTTATAAAAAATATTTAAAAACAACTCCAAATGATTTTAAGTTTAAAAACAGACACGCTTAAAAAATATCCAAGGAACCATATTTAATATGAATTCATACCTGCGAGATCCTCGGTAAACGTGAAGACAGACTTGGCACGATAAACTCAACACGATGCATCCAACTTTAAAAATTGGTCAATACGTCTTCATCAAAAATGTCATAAACTTATAGAATTATCAACATAAAGCCTAACCTATGACTCAAACATTTTGCCCAGAATTAAGCTAATTACATACAGATTGACTCAATTTAAAATTTATCCTTACAAATCTCCCCCGTTGACTATTTCAAAACAAAACCAAAACTAACAATCTTAAGGGCCATCAAGATTTCCAAAAATACTCATTCCCCAACCCCCAAAAGGGAAAAAGAGTACAGGCGCTTGACAAATACAGAAACTTGAGTAGCTTTGCTCATTTGAAAACATTGTCGCATTTTTGTAAGCCTGTAAATCTGCACACTTAAAAACACCTTCAAATTTAAATAGAATATAACAAGTATAAATCCGTAAATGAATAAACATCTAATAATGTCTAAAATAATCTTAACCTAGGCAAGACATCTCCCTATAAGATAAAGATATCCTAATCATATAAGGAAAGATACCATTACCACCCCTGATTATCCAAATAGATAAAACAAGATAGCATAAAATAATGACTCGCCCCAAAAACCAAATCTCTCCCTAAATATGTGATCATAAGATACGAATTTTAAACATAGGGTGAAGGTAATAAAGAATGCGATGGTGTAACCTAAGAAAATTATTTCTAAAAATTTGTCGCCTCATTAGAACGAGTTAGATACCTCGTTTAAACGATATTAGCAGGGTCATTTGAATAAGAACCTTTTTAGATCGAACAAATAATTTGTGTCCCTTCACTAGATTCTCATTTGAAATCTCATTTGATACCCGTTTGAATGAAAATAGGTATGTCGTTCAAATGAAGTACCTATCATTCGAAGGACAGGGTGAGATTTTGTTTTTTAACGAGTTTTAATCCAAATCTTTCATGTTTATCCTTTTATAACAAACCTTCTTATAATTAGGATGTCTGGGATTAGACTTCTTAAGAACTTCTCTTACCATCTTTAATCAACTTTTTTAGTTATCTTTGTGATCAAAGACTTCTATAATCATTCCAAACCCCTTGGAATCATAAAATATCACTTTATCAAATTAAGAAGAAGGTGTTCTAATTCAAAAACCTTTGTAGAGAGAAATTTCTACTCTTGAATTGTGGAATCGAGATTTCACTTTTGAAGAAGAAGAAGAAGAAGAAGGTTGATCGGTGGATACCGAGAGAAAACTGATTCTTGGGGAGCGATCTGGATTGGGTCCTTTTTTATAAAGGAATTGAAGACTTTACGCAGCATACTTAGATTGTCTAAGTAGTTTGTAAGTCTAGTGTTTGTCAATTATTTTGTAGTGCTGAATATTGGTTTTGCCCTTTTAAGGGATTTTTCCTCGCTTATTTGTGTTTATTGCATGCTTAATTTGTTACTGGACTACATCTTTGTATGTGGACCTAATTTAATCAAAGATAAAAATTGGTAAAAATTGGATTTATGTGTGGCAACTTAATATACAAATCCATCCATTGAATCCATGCATTCTCGAATTATTATCAGAGCAGGTTACACTAAGTTTTTATGTGATGCTTTCAAAATTGGTTTTGATGGATAATCTTATAATAAGATGCCTATATTTTATGGGTCAAACTATGCCTACTGAAAAGAGAGAATGAGGTCCATTTTAAAATCTATACATGAATGTGTTTGTCCTGTATTATGAAGAAGGTAGAAACCACCCACTATGACAGTTGATAATATCTTAAGTCCAAAACATATTTCTTCATGGACAGATGATAATTTTAAATAGAATAATTTTAACTCGTGCGGTCTGAGTCCCATCTTTGCAGCCAGCACCCCTAACGAGTTCCGCAGCATTATGGTGTGCACCACGTCTAAAGAAGCTTAAGATACCCTTCAGCTCACTCATGAGGGAACCAATGATGTAAAATCTTTTAAGCTGTAAAATCTCACCACACAATTTAAAATAATCATTACGCCTGAGTCTGGATCTTGTGATGAGTTTTACGCATGTCTGTCTGATACAGTAAACTTCAGTTTCAATTTAGGTGAGAAATTTTTTAAGACACGTGTAGTTAACAAAAAATTTAGATCGCTTACAGCCCACTTTATTCCTAAGGTTACCGTGCTAAATTCGTTAGGTATACTAGATACTCTTAGGTTATAAGGACTCGTAGTAAACCTTCACACATATAAGATATATATGTTTCCTAAAAAAGCTAAACCTAACGAAAACGGAATTGTGTTGAAAGTTCAATCTAAAGAGAAAGAGGAAGTGTCGTCTGACTCCAGGTATGATTTTAACTTATACGATTTAGCCCTTTTTGCAAAAAAAATCAAAAAGTTTCTCAAACTTAGAAAAAAAATACTTCCAAAGAAAAGAAAAGTTTTGAGAAAGATAAAAAATATAAATTGGGCAAGAAAAATTTTGACAATGAAAAGAATGAGTACCCAAAGAAAGATGAAGAGAGATGTTATGAGTATGAGGGTAAAGGTCACAAAGCTCATGAGTGTCCGACGAGATTAAAGAGACAAGATAAAGGCAAAGTTGCCTTAAATGCCACTCTTAGGAAGAGCAATGTCGAGTCGATGGATATGGGGATGAATCACTTCATGGACGTAACTTCACTGTGTTTATATCTAGTCATGTAGTACATCTGATGAACCTCACGCCTATGAGGAAGCTACTAAACATGAAGACCTCGATAGTGATTCTACGGATTCAGGCAAGAGTGAAGGAAAGGATGTTTTAAGGTGGAGCGAGAGTGACCGTCAATGCGCCTACCTTGATCTTTACGCTAAGTCCTTTGAAATGAATAAACAAAACAAAGGTTTACTAATTAGAGTTTTAGCCTTAGAGAGGTAGTTGAGAGAGGCAAGAGAGAATGAGTCCTTAATAAAAATTTCTTTGGGAGAGAGGGTTTTTTTAGTTCAAAGGGAAAATGGTGACTTGACTGTGACACCCCGCCTAATTAAACCTTGGGTAATCAAGCCTTAATTTAATTTAAACAGGTTTCTTAAATGGTCCATTCTTAGCATCACTGCCGAAAGCTTTTTAAGTTACTAACCACCTAAGTGAAATTAAGCTAGTGCCAAATTTTATCTTCCTTAAGCAGAATAAACAACCCATACAAAACGATAAAATTCTAGCAATAATAAAACAATTTGCATAAATAACTGAATACAGATAAAGTCTTGCCGAAAACCAAGGCCAAGAAAAACCAACTCAAAATCCAGAATCAGAATAACTGTAAAAGTAGAGATTGGACAACATGTCCCAACTAAGAATACTAAAACTGAGATTCTGCACTAGAACTGAAAAAGAGGAAATGTCTAAACAATCCCTGCAACATCCACACGAGCTGCAGCTCCAAAATACCTGGAGTGAAATCATGTTGGGTGTCCCTGTGGCTGGGCACCTAAAAGACTTATAAAAAATTTACATAGCAAGGGTTAGTACTTAAAACATTTGAAAATATTTTGCAAGAAGTTATCACAATTGAGTTATTGATTACACATATTAAGATTTCGCACACTCCCTTGAGCTTCCTCACCCCTCTTCTATAGTTCACGTCTAACGAGGATACATAGTTCACCTAGTTATACTACCACAATTACTAGATTAGAATACCCACTATATGTACCCCCCTCACTAAGTCCCCATGACCTACTCGCAGGGTTTGAATAATCCATATCTCATGTGCTATAAACGTAGATAACTTATTTACTTCTTGTTATCCTTAATCTTGTAATAATTACATCATACTACCTAATAATTACTAAGATATTTTCCATCCATCTCATTATCTACTATCCTACGTCAATAGATTATACATATGAAATACATTTTATCACACAACATGTACTAAATATTAGTTATCACTAACATATCCTTTTGACACGCATTTAAAGGACCCTTGGTTCGGAATGATTCATCGACCCTAAGTGAGAGTTGGTTCGGAATGATCCATCGACCCCAACATATATATATATATATATATATATATATATATATATATATATATATATATATATACACACATATTTTGGTTCGGGACTCTTTCATCGCGACACCAGTTTAAGGTTTGGTTCGGCATTTTACATCGACCCCAAATGTATAGTAATTTTATGTTAGTTCGGAATATCTCATCGACCCTAACATAATTAATTTAGGTAAAATTCTCTTAACCCAAAAATTCATATAATTTAGTAGGTACACACCTGACCTATCAAATCATGCCCGTACGTAATATATATTACTTATATTCACCGTACTCATTAATTTATGATTTATTTCACTATCGCATTTATTCGAGTATTCACACAACTCTAAGGGTCCTAGTTACCCCTCCCTTGATTCAGTAGTTAAGTTATCTTTAACCTACTAGTATTTTTCTGGAATTAACTCTCACTCTTTTCGTAACTAAATTCTCACATTCCCGACATACGACTCAATCGGTTATCTTCCCGTCGGTCCATTTCTCCAAATTTCCCACTCAATCATTTATGAAGAAATCTAACGGCACACCTACTTATATTTATTAAGTCTCCTCATAGGTAAAATATCATTACTAAGGTTCCCATTAAGCGACGGTAATTGAAAGGAAATTTATACACAAAATTTTCTAAAGTACGGCCAGGGTCGATCGATCGATGGGATATGGTCGATCGATCGACATTCAAGGGTTGATCGATCGATCAAGCAGTGACAGACCCAAATCGTCTTCTACATGCGAGTTTCACCATTTTTGTTTATCTATCTCCCATGACAATTCACCATATTTGCAAGTAACAATTTCTAATCATTCCTACATATTCTGGGATGATTACTAACGATTTAAAACAACAAAATCATTATAAATTTTGTCCAAATTAACTAAAAATCGTTTTATTATTCAAGAACCCTAAAAATTCAATCTTTTCATCATAAGTCTAGATTTTTAGTTTGATTTAATCATCAAGTCTTCTATGATATCAGAATATTTGGAGATTAAAAAATGTCCTACATGAAATCCTTATCAATCATGGATCATAATTAAGTGTTTACTCCCAAAAATATCATAAAAACCATGTTCTTCATAAAGCTTATATATGGGTATTATAACTCAATTTATTTTAGAAATAACCACTTGCCTTATGATTTGTAGGGTCTGATTTCATGGTTGTTGTTGATGATTGATGATTTCTATCCTTCAATCCTCCTTCCCAACAAGTTGGTGGTGAAATCTCCTTAGAATTCTCCCTCCTTCCTTCTTTTGCCTTAGGAAATTGTTTCTCTTTTCTCTCTAATGGCTATGGTGTATTTCCTTCCTCTCTAACCCTAGCCTCTAACTCTTATAATCTTATTTAGGGTTTCAAAATTCGTAGGTCTCCTCACCCATAAATGTAAAGAGATCAAAATGCCCTCGAATGGTTCCGATTTAGCCCAAAAATGATCCGGCACTCAACTAGTATTCCCGGGTACACTATTTTGACTAATTCGACCCTTTCGGAATCATATGCGGACTCTAAATTATCTTTTGAGTCTCTTAAAATGTGTTTCTCATCTCACCTTAAATTTTTGTCAACGCGCGACACTCGGTCGAAATAACTCAGGTACGTCCATATAAATCGCTAGGCCGTACATATCAACATTCAAAATTTACTACTCATAATTAGTAAATTTTTTTAATCATCATATTAATCAGTGTCTAACTTTTATTAACCTTACATCACATTAAATTACTCTACTCAGGTAATTTAATTTAAAACGTGTCACATTAAATTACTCTACTCATGTAATTTAAATAAAACGTATTTTATCGGATTAAATTACTCTACTCACGTAATTTAAATAAAAATGCATTTTTCTAACTATGCAGAATTACAGGGTATTACATACTTCCCCTCTTACAAAAGGAATTTCGTCCTCGAAATTAGAAAATACCTGCGATGAATAATTCTGGATATTGTTCTCGAATATCCTCCTCCTGTTCCCAAGTAGACTCATCCATATTGTGATGTCTCCACTGTACTCACACTAAGGGTACCACCTTGGATCGTAGTTTGCGCTCACTATAATACAGATTAGCCACGGGTCTTTCTTCATACGAGACATCTGGCTGTAAATCGATCTCCTCCAGTGAAATGTGCCAGAAGGCTCTCTCACTCCTTTTGTATTTCTTCAGCGACGCTACATGGAATACATCGTGTATTCGCTGAAGATGCTCGGGGAGTTCCAATCTGTAAGCTACCAGTCCCACCCTCTCAATGATAGGAAACGACCCCACATATCTCGATGCTAACTTCCCTTGCTTGTCGAACCTCATAATCCCTTTCATAGGAGATACTTGAATTAACACCTGGTCGCCCACATCTAGTTCCGCGTGTCTCCTACCGGCGTCAGCATAACTCTTCTGCCTATCTTGAGCTATTCGAATACGTCCTCGAACCAACTCTATTTTGGAGGAAGTCTCCTGTATCATCTCTTGCCCCAATAGCTTGTTATCCCCCACCTCTAACCAACAGGCGGGCGAACGACAAGGCCTCCCATAAAGTGCCTCGAATGGATCCATACCGATAGTGAATTGGTAAGAGTTATTATATGAAAACTCTACCAAAGTAAGATGTGGCTCCCATCCTCCCCCAAAATCTAGGACACACATCCTCAACATATCTTCCAACATCTGGTTTACCCTTTCAGTCTACCATCCGTTTGTGGGCGATACGTCGTACTCAACCGTAAGTCGGTGCCCATGGCCTACTGAAAGCTCTGCCAGAAATGTGACACAAATATTTTGTCTCTGTCAGACACAATATTAATAGGAACTCCGTGCAGCTTAACTATCTCTGAAATGAATATCTGCGCGTACCGCATCGTATCATAATCCGTACGAACCGATAAGAAATGAGTTACCTTAGTCAGTCGATCCACTATCACCCATATGGAATCGTGACCCTTCTGTGATGTTGGTAACCCAGTAATAACAACCATCAAGATACTCTCCCACTTCCACACGGGAATCTCTAGTGGTTGTAGAATCCCTGAAGGTCTCTGATGGTCAACTTTTACAAGCTGACATGTAACACACCTTGAGACAAATTCTGCAATGTCTCATTTCATACCTGACCACCAATATAGTCGTCGCATATCCTGGTACATTTTGTCCCCACCTGTGTCCCCACCTGGATGTACCAAAAATTTTGACCCGTGCGACTCTGTCATAACGGCATGCCTCAAATCATCATCTTCGGGTACTATCAGCCTACCATTAAACCGTAGTCCGTCCTCTGAGCTGATGGAGTAGGACTCTACCCCCTCGGACAGTAACTGTCGTACTTTGTCCTGACAAAATGGGTCCTCGGCCTGTGCCCTCACTACCCGCATAACACTCTCGGGAGTGAAAGCTAAAACTGCCATGTATGCTCTAGTTATCTCATCCTCGTGTCGAAGTTCACTCCACTTCTCCTTCTAAATTTCTGCCAACTCTCCGGTAGGTCTTCTGCTTAACGCATCTGCCATCACGTTAGCCTTACCGGGATGATACTTTATATCAAACTGGTAGTCCTTCACAAATTCAAGCCACCTCCTTTGCCTCATATTCAGATCCTTCTGAGTGAAAACATACTAAAGTGACTTATAATCTGTGAATAGAGTGAACTGCTCGCCTAAAAGATAGTCTCTCCATATCCTCAATCCAAAAACGACCACTGCCAACTCGAGGTCGTGGGTGGAGTAATTCTTCTCATGCGGCTTAAGCTTTGGGACGCATAATCTATAGCTTTCTCTTCCTGCTGTAACACACCCCCAAGCCCCTGTAAGGATGCGTCAGTATAGACTCAGAACTCCATTCCGCTCCTAGGCAAGGCAAGAACGGGTGATGATGTCAACTTGTCCTTTAACTGATCAAACACTAACTGACAACTGTCACTCCATACGAAGGGCACTCCCTTCTGAGTCAAGTTCGTCAAAGGTTCGACAATTTTTTAGAACCCCTTGATGAAGTGACGATAATAATCGGCCAATCCCAAGAAACTACGAATTTCGGTCGATGTCGTGGGCTGTCCCCACTCCCTCATCGCCGATACCTTACTCGGGTCAACAGCAATGCCTCTGCTTGATACAATGTGGCCTAGGAACTGAACCTCCCGAAGCCAGAATCCACACTTCTCAAATTTGGTGTACAACTGATGATCCCGCAATGTCTGTAGAACCATTCGTAAATGTTCAGTGTGTTCCTCCTCTGTGCGAGAGTAAATCACAATGTCGTCTATGAATACAATCACAAGCTGATCCAAAAACTCTCTGAATACCCTGTTCGTGAGATCCATGAATACTGCAGGCGCATTAGTGAGCCCAAACGGAATTACTCTGAACTCATATGACCCGTACCGCGACAGGAAAGCGGTCTTAGGTACATCCTCTTCACGAATGCGCAATTGGTGGTAACCCGACCTCAAATCGATCTTTGAGAAGTACGCATCCCCTATCAACTGATCAAATAAGTCGTCAATCCTCGGCAACGGATACTTATTACGTATCGTCACTTTATTCAGCTCCCTGTAATCTACACACAGACTTTTTCCTTATAAATAACACCGGCACACCCCATGGCGATGTACTCCGTCGAATGAAGCCCTGTCCTAAGAGCTGTTGGATTTGTTCTCTCAGTTCTCGCATCTCCAAAGGAACCATGCGATACGGTGCTCTGGAAATCGGTCTCGTCCCTGGAGCTAGCTCAATAACGAACTCTATCTCCCTGCTGGGTGGTAACCCTGGTATCTCCTGAAAGACATCCTCGAAATCCCTCACAACTGGGATTGAGTCCAGAGAAACAGCAACCCCATGTGAGGTCTCCTCCTCAATATAATATAAATGAGTGCGCGAGCCTCCCTCGGGGAGTGGCATTGCCAAAAGGAACATCTCTTGTCTCGGGATGGAAAACACGATAGTCCTTTCGTAGCAATCTACCATTGCCCTATAATGCGCCAACTAATCCATGTCTAGGATGACGTCATATCCCTCCATATCCAGCACTAGGAGGTTCGCCGCTAGACTCAATCTCCCGACCATAATGTCCACACCCTTACAAATCGAATGTATAAGGGACCCACTACCCATCAGTGACTCCACGCACGTAAGATGAGTGTTAGCTATCGCTAAGAGGACGGTTGCCCGTGCAAATCTAGTGGCAATAAACGAATGCGTCACCCCCATGTCAAACAAAATACTACCCTCAAGTCCATGAATAGGCTACCGGCAGTGCTAGAGGTGCTGGCTGAAATGGAATGTCACGGACGTTGAAAACACGTCCGTAGTGCATCTGGCTTGGCTGCGGGGCTTGTGCTGCTGCTGGGGCTAACGGAGCCTGCTGCCCCTGTTGGGCACCCTGTTGTTGTGCCCTATATTATTGTGGACAATTTCTACTCTTGTGACCCTACTGGATACAAGTGAAACACTGACCCTGAAACTGCCTCTAACCTTGGCCCTGCTGGCCCTGACGTTAGCCCCGTCGACCTTGGCCTTGTTGTCCTCCACCTTGGTTCCCTTGGCCCTGTCGGCCCTGAGGAACTGGCTGTTGGGGACCCTGTTGGCCCTGTCTGTCAAAGCGATGCCTCCCATGCTTAAACTTCTTGGCAGAGTTCCCCTATCGGGAATCCTGTCCTAATTGGCCCACTATTTGCTGCTGTGGTGTGCTGCTGCCACTACTTCCATCCACTTTGCCCGGTTGGCTAGGCTCACCTCTCTTGTTTACCCTTGCATGAAAGTGGTGATCCTAACAGTGTAGTAGAGCGACATTGACGACATCTGTGTAAGTTACCAACGCCAGACTACCGATCAAATGCTGTGTGATTCTCCAGGTCAAGCCATCCATAAATTATGACTTCTTCCTCTCCTCATCGCTCACCTCATTTGGCAGAAAGTTAGCCAAGCGGGTAAACTCCTCCTCATAATCAGCAACTGAGCGATCACCCTGAACCACTTCACTGAATTTCCTCCTCGTCTCTGGCTCTACTGCTGGAGGGAAATACTTCCGATCAAACCCCACCTAAAACTCAGAAATTTCCAAAGTATCCCTTTCCTCGGTGTTGATAACTGACTCCCACCACAGTAAGGCCGCTCCCGACAGACGAAAAGTGGCTAGCATTTGTTTTTGTACCTCGGTGCACTCTAGCATGCGCAAGTGGCGCTGGATATTTTTCTTCCAGTTGCACGCCTCCACTACATCGGTACTACCTTGAAACTCGGGTGGATGCCCTTTCTGAAATGTCTCTCTGACTCGCTGCCAAGTAAATGGTCCTGCTGGGGCCGAAACTATCGGTGCCACGGGAGGAGGTACTTGGGGCTGAGGAAAATGGGTTGCCATGGCCCTCATCGCTGTCTCGACTGCCTGAGCCACTATCTCTGCAACCTGGGTAGTGGAAATTAACTCGGGTGGGGGTGGTGATAGCGGCACCTGTGGCTCCTGATGAGCCACCCTCACCTCATCTCTGGCTTCAGCCCTCTCCACTCGTTTCCTCCTAGGTGGCATCTTAAATAAGATCAAATTGTATAAGTACACAGTTTATACAAAATTTAAGAGCAGATGTACGATAATGCAAAAGCGGATATTGAATCAACAGTCCTAATAATAGGGCTCTATTACAACCAAATGTTACGCTAAAACGTAGCAAGCCATACAGATCCAATGGACACTAGAACCCGATGCTCTGATACCATCTGTGTCACCCCGCCTAATTAAACCTTGGTTGATCAAGCCTTAATTTAATTTAAATAGGTTTCTTAAATGGTTCATTCTTAGCATCACTGCCGAAAGCTTTTTAAGTTACTAACCACCTAAGTGAAATTAAGATAGTGCCAAATTTTATCTTCCTTGTGCAGAATAAACAACCCATACAAAATGATAAAATTCTAGCAATAATAAAAAAAAATTGCATAAATAACTGAATACAGATAAAGTCTTGCCGAAAACCACGGCCAAAAAAAACCAACTAAATCCAGAATCAGAATAACTGCAAAAGTAGATATTGGACAACATGTCCCAACTAAGAATACTAAAACTGAGATCCTGCACTAGAACTGAAAAAGAGGAAATGTCTAAACAATCCGTACAACATCCACACGTGCTGCAGCTCCCAAATCCCTGGAGTGAAATCATGCTGGGTGTCCCTGTGGCTGGGCACCTAAAAGGTTTTCAAAAAATTTACATAGCAAGAGTTAGTACTCAAAACATTTGAAAATATTTTGCAAGCAGTTATCACAATTGAGTTATTGATTACACATATTAACATTTCGCACACTCCCTTGAGTTTCCTCACCCCTCTTCTATAGTGTACGTCTAACGAGGATACTTAGTTCACCTAGTTATACTACCACAGTTACTATATTAGAATACCCACTATATGTACCCCCCTCACTAAGTCACCATGACCTACTCGCAGGGTTTGAATAATCCATATCTCATGTGCTATAAACGTAGATAACTTATTTACTTCTTATTATCCTTAATCTTGTAATAATTACATCATACTACCTAATTATTACTAAGATATTTTCCATCCATCTCATTATCTACTATCCTACGTCAGTAGATTATACATATGAAATACATTTTATCACACAACATGTACTAAATATTAGTTATCACTAACATATCCTTTTGACACCCATTTAAAGGACCCTTGGTTCGGAATGATTCATCGACCAAGTGAGAGTTGGTTCGGAATGATCCATCGACCCCAACTATTTATATATATATATATATATATATACACACACATATTCTGGTTCGGGACTCTTTCAACGCGACACCAGTTTAAGGTTTGGTTCGGCATTTTACATCGACCCCAAACGTATAGTAATTTTATGTTAGTTCGAAATATCTCATCGAACCTAACATAATTAATTTAGGTAAAATTATCTTAACCCAAAAATTCATATAATTTAGTAGGTACACACCCGACCTATCAAATCATGCCCGTACATAATATATATTACTTATATTCACCGTACTCATTAATTTACGATTTATTTCACTATCGCATTTATTCGAGTATTCACGCAACTCTAAGGGTCCTACTTACCCCTCCCTTGATTCAGTAGTTAAGTTATCTTTAACCTACTGGTATTTTTTCGGAATTAACTCTCACTCTTTTCGTAACTAAATTCTCACATTCCCGACATACGACTCAATCGGTTATCTTCCTGTCGGTCCATTTCTCCAAATTTCCCACTCAATCATTTATGAAGAAATCTAACGGTACACCTACTGGTATTTATTAAGTCTCTTCATAGGTAAAATATCATTACTAAGGTTCCCATTAAGCGACAGTAATTGAAAGGAAATTTATACACAAAATTTTCCAAAGTACAGCCAGGGTCAATCGATCGATCAAGCAGTGACAGACCCAAATCGTCTTCTTCATGCGGGTTTCACCATTTTTGTTTATCTATCTCCCATGATAATTCACCATATTTGCAACTAACAATTTCTAATCATTCCTACATATTCTGGGATGATTACTAACGATTTAAAACAACAAAATCATTATAAATTTTGTCCAAATTAACTAAAAATCGTCTTATTATTCAAGAACCCTAAAAATTCTATCTTTTCATCATAAGTCCAGATTTTTAGTTCGATTTAATCATCAAGTCTTCTATGATATCAGAAAATTTGGAGATTAAAAAACGTCCTACATGAAATCCCTATCAATCATGGATCATAATTAAGTGTTTACTCCCAAAAATATCATAAAAACCATGTTCTTCATAAAGCTTATATATGGGTATTATAACTCAATTTATTTTCCAAATAACCACTTGCCTTATGATTTGTAGGGTCTAATTTCATGGTTGTTGTTGATGATTGATGATTTCTATCCTTCAATCCTCCTTCCCAACAAGTTGGTGGTGAAATCTCCTTAGAATTCTCCCTCCTTCCTTCTTTTGCCTTAGGAAATTGTTTCTTTTTTCTCTCTAATGGATATGGTGTATTTCCTTCCTCTCTAACCCTAGCCTCTAACTCTTATAATCTTATTTAGGGTTTCAAAATTCGTAGGTCTCCTCACCCATAAATGTAAAGAGACCAAAATGCCCTCGAATGGTTTCGGTTTAACCCAAAAATGACCTGGCACTCAACTAGTACTCCCGGGTACACTATTTTGACTAATTCGACCCTTTCAGAATCATCTGCGGACTCTAAATTATGTTTTGAGTCTCTTAAAATGTGTTTCTCATCTCACCTTAAATTTTTGTCTACGCGCGACACTCGGTCGAAATAACTCAGGTACGTCCATATAAATCGCTAAGCCATACATATTAACATTCAAAATTTACTACTCACATTTAGTAAATTTTTTTAATCATCATATTACTCTACTCACGTAATTTAATTTAAAATGTGTCACATTAAATTACTCTACTCACGTAATTTAAATAAAACGTATTTTATCGCATTAAATTACTCTACTCACGTAATGTAAATAAAAATGTATTTTCCTAACTATACAGAATTACGGGGTATTACATTGACTAACAAGGTGGATACTCTTATGAAAGATCTTCAAGCATTCATGGAGACTCGTGAGAAACTTAAATCCCTTATATCCCCACTCGAGAAAGATCTCGAATGTGATTGGGAAGTCAAGGTTTCTACAGACGATACATCGAAGAAGGTAGGAAAGATGTTCCTCGGTCTCGGTTCAGGTTTTGGTATGAGGCAAGGAATAGGTTATGACAGTTCTTCCATTTCCTGTGCCTTATCGAAATTGGTTCCTAAATTTGTGGTTAATCCTTATGGACCTAGAACTAAACCACAAAAGAGAATTCAACCTAAGAAAATGAACCAATGTAGACCCAAACAAGTCTACATTTTCACTTTTTTGAAAAAGGAGAGGACACCTTAGAGAGTTTTGCAATAAGTTAGGTAAAACTAAGCGTAAACATACTCCCTAAACCGTTCTAGAAACTTTGATAGTATTAGAGAGCAAGTTGAGTTTTGAGTCACTACTTTTTAAAGCTTAATCGAAGAATTTAAACGGATGATTTTATCATTTGAGAATGCTTCTAATGCTTCGACAAGAGCTAACAATGATAAGGGCAAACAAAAGGTTACCTCCACTTGGGTACCTAAGCAAGATGTTAAAGACCTTATTGTGCATCTTTCTCTCAAGGTTCAAAATAATTCAAAATGGTATTTTGATAGTGGGTGATCTAGGAACATGACTGGTGACATATAATTTTTTTACCCACCTTGAGGATCGCAAAAAAGGTAAAGTCACTTTTAAAAATGGGAGTAGGTCTAGTATTTTGGGACGAGGATGTGTTGAGATACCCAGATTCCCTAAACTAGATAATATGTTGTATATGAAAGGGGTGAAAGCGAACCTAATTAGCGTAAACCAACTGTGTGACGCAAACTTTACGATAAAGTTTATTCGGTCTGAATGTAACATTTATGATCAAACTGGTGAGATTTTACTACAAGGAGTGATAATTGAATATAATTGCTATGTGATCATTCCCAAGTCCTCCTTTGTGTTCAACGATCCCAAGGTATCCTCTATGGACCTTTGGCATTCAACGGTGCCAAGGTATCCTCTATGGACCTTTGGCATCAACAACTAGGTCATGTGAACTTTAAAGATCTTGAGAGATTGGTGAAAAACGACCTAGTTTGTGGCTTACCATCACTTGAGAAATAAACTTCCTCAATTTTTGGACCTTGCCAATGAGGAAAATAAATTCAAAATCCCTATAGAAAGTTAAATACCATTACCACTGCTCATGTATTGAAGTTGATTCACATGGATCTTATGGATCCTAACTACACGGATAACTTATGTGGTAAGAGATACATTCACGTCATGGTCAATGACTCTTATTGATACTCTATTATAGGATTTCTAAGAGAAAAGTCCGATGCGATTGAGTTCCTTACAACCAAGTACCGTGTCCTGCAAAACCAACACGATGTCACTATTAATCAGATGCATAGTGACAACAGCACTGAATTTAAATAAGCTAAAGGGGATGGTTATTGTGATGGAGTGGGAATCAAACATGGGTTTTTGGTCATTTGTACTCCTTAAGAAAATAGGATTATTGAGAGGAAGAAGCAAATGATACAAGATATGTCTGGATTCGTGCTTATTGGGACAAACGTGCCTAGACAATTTTAGGAAGAGGCGGTGAGTATCGTATATCATACGATGAATAGGGTATATCTTTGTTCGCATACGCTATACACGTCTTATGAGTTGTGGACAGGGAAAAATCCCAACCTATCGTATTTTTGTATCTTTGGGGTACTTTCTACATCTTGGGAGACATAAATAAATTTGGAAAGTTTGACTCCCAGACTGACGAGGGGATATTTTTAGGTTATTCATCGAGTAGGGCTTATTAGGTGTTTAGCCTTACAAGCTATAAGGTTCTGAAGTCAATAAATGTCACGATTAGATATGATAAGCCACTGATGCCTAATACTCCTAGCCACCAATGGGAGGATGATAAACCCCCTCATGATGATTCCATCCTTCGTCATACTATATCGGTGGACCCCAATCATAATTTAGAGGATCCACCCACTTGAGTTCAAAAGAGTCATGACCCTTCCGTTATACTTATTAATTCCACACTAGGTGTCAAGACTCGTGCTCAACACGAGAATGTGGTTAGCTACTTGTACTACACCTCCTTAGTCGATCCCAAGAATGTGAAAGAACCACCCAAGGACTGAGAACACACTACATAATTTACTTACTTAAGTTTACATTATATAGGAGTTCCAACTAGTTTGGATATTAATACAAAGTAGGATTAGCCTTTATGGGTTGCTCCATACCCAAAGGTTCAAGAAGAAGGAAGAGGAAAAAGCAATCAAATCCAAGTAATCCTAATAGGGAAGTTATTTCTTACCTTAAAACCACTAATAGGACACTCTCATTACATCATATATTTTTCCTATTTGCTTTAATGGTTTTACAACACTTTAAGACTTTTCAAAATAAATTAATTCAGTTCAAAACATTTTATACAATTTTAAAATAATTTTTGAATTAATTAAAACTTGATTTTAAAAGTGTTGTGGCTGAAATTTGAATTTCAGAAAGTCATTTTATTAGTTGAAAGTTTTACTGGGTAGAATATAAAAGCGCTAGATACTATAAGGTGTCTATGTGATTATTTTATAAACACGCGTTTTACTTTCATCATGGCCATACACGTGTTGGTAGCTGGACGGGTAGATTTGTGTTTTCTTGTAGACTCAACCTCAATCACTAATCTCAACCCTTGGATTAGTTTTATCAATGGCCTGCATGTATTGCGTTATAATCCCAGTGCTTAACTCTCTTCTAATGAAATTCTTTCATTTCACCGGTTGATCTTTAACCATAGGATGATTAGTCAAACTTTGTGACTTAATCTCAGCCGTTGTTTGCAAATGATGTTCCAGATCCTTCCTTCACCTACTATAAAATCGGACTTACCCTCAGCATTTTGAGACTTTTGTTAAAATTTTCCCAGACAGAAAATAAAAGAGAGAAGAGAAAGAAGATAGAGAAAGGGAACAAATTTGAGAGAAAAATAGAGAGAGAAAGTAAGAAGATCAATCTGTCTTCGTCCTTCATCACCTCTGAGTGAATCCCATCAACCCAAACAGTTTTAAACTTCAAACACCTTTACCAAAAACCAAAAAAAACTACGAGAGATAGATCCAATCTAGGGTTTCTGTGGGTTTGGTAGTTGGGTTGACGTCTTATAGAAGGCCTATTTCATTATAAGTCTTTCTCAGAACACCTCTATGAGAAAATAGCAAGTTTCATATATTGAAACTTGAGATTTTCTAAAGAGAACATCACACGCTTATTTTTTCAGTTCTCTTTTTGGATCTCTGTCTTCAGATCCACTTGATTCCAAAGTTTTTAAAAAATAAACTTAGAGGGTTTCAAGAAAACCAGATCCTTAAGAGCGTTTGTGTTTCTTGATTTTTATTTCACATTTTATGAAATAAACGTGTTTAAAAATAAAAATAAACACATGGGACCTTGGCTATTTTTGAAAGCAAGGTTGTTCATATAGATCTGATCTTGAGATAGAAGTTTCTTTTACAAAATTGTTTGAATAGATTTTTGCATGTTATTTCTGATTCTATTTTTACGATATAGACTTCCAGTCTAGTTTGGATCTCAATTGGTAGTTTACAATTTCAAAAATATTTTCAAAATACTGAAGTTGTTTAAGACCTTGGTCGTCTTCTGAGCAAGGTAACCTTGAGATCTATGGATTAATAGAAAGATCAAGAAGTCTTGATTTGTAAAATAGAGACTTGGAAATATCCTATTCATTCTAGATCTATTTATAATTTGATAGGAACGTCTGTATAAATAATTCTCAGAGGGTGAGTAGCATATCTGCATATAGTGCACATCATGAACACTTCTTACACAAACACTAAGACACAGTTGTTTGTTTGAGACTTAAAATTTGAAAGAGTTGTTAGAGTCACAATTCAAAGAGAATGAGGTCAAAGAAAAGGCAATGGAGCAACAAAGAAGAGATCAGTTCTAATCAGAAACCTTTGGAGTGGAGTAGCTCATGTAGGTATAATTCTGAACTTAGATTTACTATCCTTGTGTGTTTGCTTAAGTGCTGTAACTTGATTCTTTATTCTAGTGAATTTTTGTTTTGTGCCATAGAGGGAACCGTGGATGTTTCTCTTGTTTAAGGGTTTTACCACGTTAAAAATTCTTGTGTCTATTCCTTTGAATATTCTTAACTGTTGTTGTGATTAGGACTGCATGGTAACTTTAGTAGATGTTTCTTAAAATTTAAAAGTAAGTTAATCAACTATCGAATCTAAACCATACATTCAGAATGTTTGCACAACACATCTTGTGTTCTTTTGGAAAAGAGTTTTGCCCAAAAAGTGTATTCGGAGTTTACACAATTCATAACATTTTGTTATCAACCTTGTAAACAATCTTTCAGCAATAAATCTTTTCTTCAAGGATAAGTATTGGATATCCGCCATGCAAGATGAGTTGTTTTAGTTTCACAAGAACGATGTCTAGAAGTTAGTCCTCTGACCTAGCTAGACAAATATGATAGGTACCAAGTAGATTTACAAGAATAAAATGGATGACACTGGTACCATAGTTCACAATAAGTCTAGGTTGGTTGCCCAAAGGCTACATGAGGATTGAGGGTGCAGACTTCGACTAGACATTCGCTTTTGGTTCTAAGCTTGAGTCCGTCAGCTTACAACTCTCCATAGCATGTCATCTGCGCTTCAATTTATATCAGTTGGATGTTAAGAATGTTTTGTTGAATGACATTCTACAATAGGTAGGTTACGTGGAATAAAACCCTAATCACTCGAAACACATCAATTATCTTAAGAAGGCCTTGTATGGTTTGAAGCGAGAACCTCGTGCTTGGAACAAGAGGCTGACATCTTATCTATTAGCTCGTGATTTTAAGAAAGGGGGAGTGGATAAGGCATTATTTGTAAAGATAGAGAGTGGTGCTATATTGGTTGACCAAGTCTATGTGAACGACATAGTCTTTAGATCCACGTTTTCCTTCCATGCTCACACCTTTAAGGAAGAGATGAAGAGTCAGTTTGAGATGAGCATGGTTGGTGAGCTTACGTTATTCCTAGGTCTCCATGTTCGTCAGCTTGAGAATGGTATAGTCATATCTCAATACAAATATGCAAGGAACTTAGTGAAGAAATTTGGTCTAGACTTCGCTAAGCATTCACGCACCCCTCTGAGTACCTCAATTAAGCTTAGCAAAAACATTGTAGGCAAGGAAGTAGACCAAACCCTTTATCAAAGTATGATAGATAGTCTCCTCTACTTAACCTCTAATCATCTCGATATTGCCTTTAGTGTTGGAATCTGTGCACGATACTAAGCATTCCCGAAATAGTATCATTTACACGCACTTACTTACCATCAAATATGTGAGTGGCGCTCTTTCCTATGGTATTTGGTATTTCTTTGATACCGATGACCATTTGACTGCTTATTCGGATGTCGATTGGGCCGGGGATGTTGATGGTTATAGGAGCACCTCGGGGGTGTGTTTCTACTTGAGGAGTGCTCTTGTATTGTGGTTGAGAAATACGCAAAACTCCATATATTTATCCATGACAGAGGTTGGGTACATTACCGCCGGGAGTTTTTGAACACAACTCTTACGAATTAATGAAATGTTGGAAGATTATGGTATTTCACAAGGCATAATGAATATTTCTTGTGATAATATGAGTGCGATCCATATACTACATAATTCGGCCCAACACTCGTGCACTAAGCACATAGGATAAGTGACCATTTTATACATGACCTAATTGAGGAGAAGGTCGTGTCCCTGAGCTTTATGAGCACCGAATGTCAATTAACTTATATTTTCATGAAACCTTAAAATGCACTTAGATATGAAGATCTTAGGAAATCTTTGGTTATTTTCACTATTAATTGAGTTCAGATACTTTCTCTAGTATAAGATGTTTATCATGTTCATGCCTTTCATTCCTATTGCTAGATTAGTATGATCACTATATTTATTTGTTTTTCTTTTTGATATTTTTAGAAAAATCCAAAAAGAGTTTTGTTTTTCTGAAAAATTTTGAAAAAATTCAAAAAGATTTTCGATTTTTAAGAAAAAATTGAAAAATAATTTATTTTAATAAAAATTTTGAAAAAGACAAAAAACATTACTTACGATTTTTCACCGTATATGGATGAACAATTAAGATTTTCGGATCACCCCTGCATACCATCCATTCACGTGACTTTTTTCATATTGTTTTTAGACATGACTTTGTTTCAATCGTGTGCTTTATAATGTGAGGATATCATCAATCAAATTGATCTTTGATGACTAATTTCTACATTTTTTACTCTTTGTAACATTTATTGCACACGTGTTAGAGCTTTATGAACATTGCGCTTACTTGTTTTGTGTCGAATATGATAATCTCATCTTAATTCTGCTTAATAACGAACTAAATGTGAAAAGAGATAAGTTATGCATGTAATAACCATTGCCCGGATTTCATCTATTTTTCTGGAAAATTTTGTTATATGTTAAGCAATGGAAAGGGGGTACGAAAGATCAAAATATTATTTGCATTAAAAGCCACTGTTTTCATAAAAGAGACTAAAAATATTAGAGGCGCATAAAGACATAAGTGCTAGGAAAATTTTGCTTAGATTCATTGAGGCTTCGCTACATATGAGCACTATGATTTCTTCAAAATAATTGAGAGTGAATTCATATTATACGCGAGATGTTGAGGGAGTTAAAGTAGAATATCAATGGGTTTGAACATCAAACTTTATTCAAAAATATCAAATAGTTTAGCGTTATTGGTGTGAGAATCATTAAATTCATGACATGTTGATTAAGTTGAGTCAATTTCATTTTGAGTTCACTATTTTTACACCTAAGGTAGATTGTGAGTTGTTTCGTTAGAAATGTCTAAAAACTTTGTGCACCTATGTTATCAATGTTCATGTTGATTTATCTATGGAATATGTTCACATAATTACAATCCGTATTCACGATTCGAATATTTTAGTGTTATTACATGGTGTGCTGTATTTGTACATTTTATACCTTATATTTGAAAAAAAAAATCAAATTTCAAAAATATTTTGTGGAGAAAAGTTTCCTTTTGAGATTTCCATTACATATGCGTTATTTAATATATTTGTAATGATATCTTGCTTCTTTGTGTGACGCTAATGTCTCATGATTAGTTCCTACTCCTTTGTCTATTACAGACAAAAAGAGGGATAACAAATTGAGGGGGAGTTTTATTTTTCTATTAAAACTCGTATACGTCACGGTATTTTGTCTGCCTAAATGATGATCACTTTAACCCATAAAAAATGAAAACAAAGTTATTCAAGGTTAAAGATCAATTTCATTTAAAGTCACTACATAAATACTTTTTCGTTTCTTGATTTTGGAGGGTAATTTTTCTATCTGTCTTTAGGATACAATTTGGCTTCGGCTTATGTTTTGTACCAGAATAGCCAAAGGGGATAAATTTCAAGAGCAAGTTTTATAATTGCTCGATTTTATTTTATATTTTGTCTTACCCCATTACACATACACTGCACCTACATGACGTCTCTGGATTCATAGACAAAGTAGTAAACATTTGGAGGGCTGAAGAATCATCTCAACAACTTGAGAAAAAGTTATGGATTTATTTGGTAAAGATTTACTTTATCTTTTCAATGGTTTAAGAATAGTTGAAGAGGTTATTTTTCGAAATGGTTTTTAAGATATTTTTAAAGAAAAAAAATTTAATTTTTTTCGCCTCATTAGAACAAGTTCGTTCGAACGAGATTGGCAGGGTCATTTGAACATGCACCCTTTTAGATCAGAGGAACCATTTTGGTCCTTCTCTGGAATCTCCTTCAAAGTCTTGTTTGATACCCATTTAGACGAAAACAAGTATGTCCTTCGAACGATCGGATAAGATTTTGTTTTTTAATTAGTTCTAATCCAAACATTTCTTGTGTAGCCTTGTATAACAAACCTTCTTATAAATAGGATGCAATGGATTAGACTTCTTAAGAACTTCTTTTACCATCTTCAAACACCTTTTTGAGTTCTCTTTGTGATCAAATAATTCTATAATCATTCCAAACCTCTTAGAATCATAAAAGATCACTTTACCAAAAACCTTTACAGAGAGAAATTTCTACTGCTCAATTATGGAATTGAGGTTTCACTGTTGAAGAAGAAAAAGGTTGATTGTGGATACCGAGTGAAGACTGCTTCATGTGGATGGATCTGGATTGGGTTAGTTTCTATAAAGGAATTTAAAACTTTGTGTGTCATACTTAATTTGTCTAAGCAGTTTGTAAGTCGACTGTCTGTCAATCATTATGTAGTGTTGAATATAGGTTTTGCCGATTTTTGCTCACTTGCTTGTGTTTATTGCATGCTTGGTTTGTTACTGGACTACATCTTTGTATAACATATAATATAATTCATATACAAATCAATCCATTGAATCCACGCATTCTCACTTTTCTACTCCAATTTCTTTTGAAGTTATTGCTTTCAAAAGATCAATCAAACCACACATGTTGGACTTTAGAATTGTTTTCTATTTTTATTTCCTTTATTCTCTTTCATTAGGCTCTTGCCAATGGTGGCATTCCCACAAACGATATTTTCTCCTTTCGTATCCCTTTCCCGTGTACCTTCATATTTTTTTCAATACTAGTCAAATAAGCTCATGTGCAACGATTCTTACATGAACAAATCCCCCATAGTAACACAATATGTAGATGACAAGATTTATGGGAGAACATCTCACAAAACTCAAATATACATGTCAAGTTAACTTTTAAAAAGGTCGTGCATGAGTGTGCGGAGTAAGTCAAATCCATAAAGCAAATCAAATTCGAAACAACTCCATGCAAGCATGATTAAAAACAATCTAAGATCAACAATCATAACCAAATGTCCTATCCACATGCAAAGTAAGGAATAAATTGGATTCAAACACACAAATGTGTAAAACTAAAATGCACAAAAAAACAAAAATCTTTTTGAGTTTTTCTAAAAAAATTCAAAATAATATACCAATATTTGTAATCAAACTCTAACTCAAAAGACAAACAAAATCTTTTACTACTTTTTTAATATGACTCGGTAAAAGAAAATCAAAATACACAAGATACACATGTCATAACACTAGCAAACATATATCATGAAGCACAAACTAGAGTCTGACAAACAACCTAACACAATCAATCATCATATATAGCATGGGAAGTATCATGTGCAAGCAAACGAGAATCAACTAGTCTAATATGTAATCCCTCCAAATCATATTTCATAACTCAAGTAGGTGTAACATGATGCTTAAGGGCTTTGGGAACCGCAATGACTCTATTCTTAACATTCTAGGGTCATTTATAAGTCAAAACGAAGCCTCTTAAGGTGACCTTTCCTACTACAATGAGTGCAAGTGAAAACATGGCGAGGGACGTTACCTAATGGTTGACCTTTCCTAACATTCCTAGTTAACTCTCTCAAATGCATAGTCTTAGATTTGGTAGAGGAAGTATTATGATCATCGAAGCCAATTACACACTATTCATCTTTAATTTGGATGGTGCCTAACATCTTATCCAACTTTTTTTACCTAAACTCCAAGTTAAATTTGACCCTACTCGAATCCCTTAATCTCTTCTCAATCTCAACAATCCTCGACTCGAGTAAAAGCCTAGACTCCTCTAACTCAAGAAGATATTTCTTCGTAGCCTCCATTAAACCACGAAGACTATATATCTCACCCTCATCATATTCAATCTTTTCTTTAAAAGTCCTCTCACATGCCGAAAGATCATCAATCAAAACACTATCATCATTTCCTATGGCACGTTCTTTCAGCTTTTAAATTCAGGTGAGCCTTTTCACTTTCAATGATTTCACATGTAACTCGCGAAAGGAAACATGGAGTTCACTCTCCTCCTCCTCTTATTCATCCTCATTCTCATCTCCACTCACACTACCATTACTCACTTAGGATCCACAAATTATAGCCTTGGAAGTTTCATGTAAAGATATATCTTCATAGGAAGATTTTTCATCAAAGATTACATGACTAGCTTTGTACGTGGTAATGTTTTGCTCAATTGGGGAATCAGTTCCCTCTTCTAGATTAATATCACTAAGAGTGGCATTAAATTATATTGGTTTCTTTCCCTCCTTCCTTAGTCTAGTGGGGCACTCAGCTACCCTATGGCCATAACCCTCACAACCATAACATTTTTTCGACTTATCCCTCTTAAAGTTTTAACTACGATCCTTAAGGAAGTGATTGGCCTTATTGTGCATGTTTTTCTCAAACCTTTTTGCATCTTTAGATTGCTTTTGGAATTTTAGAAATTTATTAAATTCCTTTGACAACATGGTCATATCTTCGGATATAATGTCAAACTCATCATCCAAAACAGGTGTTTTCTCCTTTCGAGCTTTCAAAGCAATACCCTTTTCTTTCTTCTTCTCAATGTTGGAGGTAAACACATTAATCTCATAATTTTTTAAGGCACCTGCAAGCTCTTCAAGTTTAGTAGAGTCAAGAGTACCCAAAGAATTCAAAATGGTCACTTTAGGATTAAATCTTTCAGGAAACGACCTTAAGATTATCTGGAATACTCGATTGTTGATTATCTTCTCTCCTAAGTTAAAAGACGAGATAACAAAGTCGAACAATCTAGCGTAAAACTCATCAAAGGACTCGCTTTCTAACATCCTAATGGTTTCAAACTGAGTGATGAGGTTTTGGAGTTTGGAAGCCTTAACATAACTAATTCCTTCATGGGTGAGTTGGAGTATGTCCCGAGCCTTTTTAGATGTCTCACAAGTCATAATAGGGCAGAACTCCTTCAGGGTGATTGAACAAAACAGAGTATCTAAACCTCAAGAATTAAAATTTGTTAACCTATGCTCAGCCTCACTCCATGACTCTATAGGTTTTTAATGAATTATTTTTCCACCTCTAGTGATAGGTGGAGATCACCCTGTAACTACTGGTAACTAAGCACGCTCATTTATAGCCTTAAGTGATGAATTCATACGCATTTTCCATTATGCACAGTCCAACTCATCAAATAGTGGGGTTCTAATACCATCAAATCCGCTAAAATTCCTGCCTAAAAATATGGGATTTAATCATGACGACTTAGTGTTATAGCTCTAATACCAATTTGAGAACGCAAAATGCGCATGCTACTATGCAAGGAATGGTCCGAGTAAACAAAACCTCTATTTTTGGATATTTCAAATTTAAAGATTTAAACTTTAAATAATTTAACACTCTATAAACTTTACACCAATTTTAAACCTTTTGTTGTGAAAAACTGATTTACCTAATGTTATCTTTTTATCCTAAAACAAGCATCTAGGTGATATGTGTAATACCTCGTATTTCTGAGTAATTGGAATTTAATAATTCAATAATTATTTGGGTTTAAATTTAAATTACACGTGTGTTGTAATTTGATGGAATTAAATATTTTTGGGAGAGATAAGAATTTAGCGTTGATTGAATAATTTGCGTGACTATTATTACACGTCGTAGTGAGTAATATCGACGGAACAGCATGGAATCTCTACAGGGAGTCGCGTGTAGTCTATTTAAGATCTAGATGGTAAATTATTATAGAATGACTCGGATGTCAATTTTGAGGTTACAGTTGATTCCGACTGGGTCGATATAGTCTGAATAGTGTACTCGGGGGTTGTACATGGGTTTCAGGATCCTTTTTAGTTACAACTAAGTCCACACATGAGTGTACGAGTCACGTGGGCTTGGTCTGTAAGCCTAATTTTGGAAATTTTGATTTAGAACCTAACATTAACCATTTGGTGTAGTAGCATATCATATCTAAAACCTAAATAATCAAGGGAGAAGAGATGAGAGGCCATTAGATAGGAAGAAAAGAGAGTTGGGAGGTGTAGCACCTTAATTGATCTACAAAAGTTACCGGAATCACGATTAGATCATCTCATAAATGAAATCATACCTTCATATCTTAAGGCAAGTGTTTATATTGCTTATTTCCAAAAGGTTATTATACCCATGTAGTGTGTGGTTTATTATTTGGTGATTTTTATTGATGTTCTTGGAATTTTAAGAATTAAACATGAATCTTGGGCAGGATTGGCATGTAGATTTAATCCCTATGTGATAAGAAAACGAAATCAATATATATATTGTGATTAGAATGGGGAAATTCTGGTTTTAATGATGTGTATGCATGAAGAACAATAAAACTAGGGCTTTATAAATATTAAGAGATAATCGGTTCTTGAATGTAATTCTTAATGTATTAATGTGATATTTACGTTTAATATTGCCCCTATACTCATAATAGATGATTAGTTATGTTGGTTGTGAATTTTTTGAAGTTTCATGAAGAGTGGATGAAGCTTTAATGGTGAAAATCGCAAAAACGTAAGGAAGAAGAAGGACCTGCTTGTAGCGGATCGATTCGGCTCCATGGCCGAATCGATTTGCCTGCCCAAAATTGCACAATTTTGCCTTATTTGTTGTAATTTCCTCACGAAGTGAATTAAGGGGAACCTTGGGGGATAAAAAATTGGTAATTAAATAAAGATATTAAGGAGGCCAGTAGGAATATAGTCAATGCGTGTTTAATCTTTATTGTGAGTAAACTTGGGATGTGAATAGATGATGATAAAACGATCGAGATGAGTATCGATAATTTAGTAATTGGATTACGGGAAAGGTGAGCCATGACCTATGACTTAGACCAGTAGGTTATGAGTGTAGTAACTACTAGAATAACTTAAGAGATAACTAGGGCCTTCGAGTAGAGAATAATACTTGGGAAAATGCAATAGAGGGTTATATACCTATGCGAATTATATTATAGGTTGAGTGTATAACTATGAGGATTATATTATAGGTTGAGTGTATACCTATGCAGATCATATTATAGGTTGAGTGTATACAGATTAAAGTTATGGGTTGTGTGTATGCTTATATGCAACATATGGATTAGGTTGTGTGTATACCTATTATGTGATTTCTTATGTGTGAACATACCTACGTTGCTTGTTATCACGGAGGTCCCGTAGAGAGGGAGATCCCACCTTGACGATGCCAATGAGGTATGGATTTGTTCCCCAGAACATAGAACATAGGGCGGCCCACTATGTGTGTGTATTAGTGGGACTGGCAGGTCATTTGGGTACGTTAGGTATGTGTGTATCCCAAAAGCTTAGAACTATGTTCGCCTCCATTATGTGTATTTGAATGAGGGTTTAAGGAGACAAACAGAACCAATAGTCCTTGATTTGATACGAGAGGTACATGAAATTGATAGCAGAGTATGCCGCATCACGAGGGGCCATTCCTAGATGATATACTTGTATATATGATATGTGTGATATGTATATATACAAGTGTGATTTATCCTAATTTTGTGTAATGTAGGAAGGATAGATAGTGTATATCTAAAGATGATTTAATTATGAGATGAGCTACTTAGGGTGTGACAGTATTAAAGTTAGATAGCATATATCTAAAGATGAATTAATTATAATAACTTAATAAAATGGTTTAATGACAACATACGTGAAATGGTAACTATGGTATAATAATAACATACGGGTAATGTTAATTATTAGTATTCGATAAGCGTACTATATGGGGGGTATGGGGGAGAAAAAACTGTTAGTGGTTAGATCATTATTGATGAGACCTAGTGGGGTTGGGTAGCATATCTAGGTCGATGACGTTAGGCGTGCACATTACTTGAGAGGTGAGGGACTCAAGGGAGTGTACGTTGAATTAACATGTGTAACTAATAACTAATTTTAAACTGTGATTTAAATACTTGCAAAATATTTTCAAATGCTTTGGGCTCTGACCCGTCTTGAAAAATATTTTCAAAACCATCTAGGTGTCCAGCCACAGGGACGCCAAGCTGTATGATATGTTCCATGGATACGGGGTTGCAGCACTTGTGGATGCTTGCAGGATTTGGATTAGATGCTTCGTTTACTTCATTCCTAGAGTATAATGTAGTTCAGTTATTTCATTTGGGCGTGTTGCCCCTTCAGGCATTTCTTTTATTTCAGTTTGGACTTTGTACTCGAGTTTATATTCTTCTCATATGCTTTATATTTGACGTAGGAACCTATGGTTTATTCGATATTGTTTTTATTTAAAATTTACCTTGTGATGGATTTATATTATTAATGGATGGATGATTAGTGATTGTAATTATTCTTCCACATGTTGTTGTGTTAATAAAAGAAAATTTTGGCACCAGTTTATTTAAAGCGTAAGTGGTTTGTAATTTAAAAAGTTTTCAACAATGATGCTAAGAATGAACCAGATGAGACTCTTATTTTATTTTAATGAAGGACGGGTCACCTGATATTTAAATAGGTGGGGTGTCACAATATGTAGATAAAATATATAAATCATCCAAAACGTGATTATGTATGAGGAAAATCACAAAGGGAAAAATTTCGAACGGTCCAGCCAAACAGTTCATTATGATACGGAATTACAAAAGTTGACAGTAGACTTACTCAACAATTAGATCACCACAAGCCTTGACGCTCTTCAATATTTGACTGCTCCTCCACAATGCAATGTAAGAGTCCACCCCGGTAGGAAGCTATAACGAACGAGTCCACTCCTATCTTGGTATCCATCGATGAGTCTCAGCAACCATTTACAGATTGGAACACAAAATTCACCGCTTTTTCATCGTAATACCGCAAACACGGAGTTCAGCTCGTGGAAATAGCAAATAAGAAATCTACCGCATAAAATAAGTTCTCTTCAGATGTAGAGAACCAAACTGGGTGCCCAAACTAAAGATATAAAGACATATGAATATGAAGAACTTGGATCTTTAAACTCAAAGGGTGAAACAAGGGTTTTAGAACTTTGATAAACATATAAAAAAACGTTTTTAGCCAAAAGTTCATGAAAAATATGAGTCCAACATGCCTTAAATTGTAAAAACATGAAACAAAAGCACAAGGTTGTTTGAACAAAAATACCAATTTCGTTCTAACGATATTAAACCTCATTTGAATGATAACCCAGTTTCGTTTGATCAGACTTCTAATGACCTGCCAACGACATTGTCCCTGCTAAACAAAAGATTCTCAATTGATGACATTCAAAGATCGTTCCAATGAGATTCTAATTTTGTTCCAGTGACTCAAGAAGTCATTCAAACGAAAACTCAATTTTATTCTAAAAATTTCAATTCTTGTTCTAACGAGATTAATATCAAAAAATATTTTTCTTATAAAAAGCATTTAAATACAATTCCAAAGTATTTTTAGTTTAAGAACAAACATCCTTAAAAATATCCAAGGACCTATATTCAATATGCATTCATACATGTGAGATCCTCGGTGAATGTGAAGACAGACTTGGCATGATAAACTTAGCACGATGTATCCAACTTTAAAACTTTGCCGATACGTCTTCATCAAACACATCTTAGATTTATGGGATCAATAATATAAAGCCTAATATATTACTCAAAATTTTTTTGTCCAGAATTGAGCCAATTAGACACAAATTGACTCGATTGAAAATTTGTCCTTATATCTCGGTCTTTGCTTCTCTTAAGCAAATTGGGTCACCATAAACTCATCTTCAGCTAGAAAATTTTTTTGAACAGACTGGATATGCATGTCCTACCATGTTGCCACACTTCTTAGGGACAAATAGGATCACTGGCTATAAACCTTGTTAGTAAGGATTTGGAGAACTCTCTCAAATGCAGATTTTTGTTATTGCAGTTATCACCAAGGTGCTCAACAGATCATTTAATGTTCTCCTTCTGGTCCCCCAATACCCCCGGGTTGAACTTCTCAAAAATTAGAGGAATATACTTCTATGGGTAAGGTTAGTCATCATACTCCTCTGGATATGGATTACAAAAGTCATCATAAATGGAGTCAACGTCACGAACCATTTGTGAGGATGTCGCCAACATTTTTATCATCTCCTTTTATCCTCTTCAATGGTCACAGAAAGTTAATCAACTATTTTTGTCATCGTGTCATGTGGTATAATAACCACAAGTGTCGCTTTGGCATTCACAAATACTTTATCAGTTGGTGTGGCGGTAAGATTTGTCATAGAGGGACCACTAGGTAGATCAGCCATTACCACCAAAGGAACCACCGATGGTGCAAAAGATATGATGAAAGAGCTAGGGTCCATCGTTGCCCCTAACATGGCCATCCCCAACTGAGTTTGAAAAAACTCCATAAACTCTCCCATGAAGTTAGTTATTTGAAGTTACTTTCCCATGAACTGCCACTTCTGGGCAGTTCTCATAAATGTTGTAACTGGAGGAGCCTATTTGTCCTGTTCCTCCTGACGTTAAATGAGCGTTAAAATTAAGAACGTGGTTGATATCATCATTAGTAAATGCTAGAGAATACCTCCCTAGTACAATCGCCAAATGTAAGGGAATGATTCTTTTAATGTTAAGTTGTTTGAGGATAAACTAAGGCATAACCCCTATTAATGACGATAACACATTAATAAATTCACTTCCAAATGAGAAGTAGTAAACTCAGATATATAATTTAATAATTAGCAATAAATGTAATTTGTTTCGAATAAATAAACCTCTAAAATAAGTAACTAGAGGGAGAGAAAAGCAAGGACTTTAGATACACCACATGTAGGTAGATCAAACACCAAGGTATGAAGGAACTGTAAGGACATAGTTTACATAGTCCGTTTTACATTGAGTATGTCGTATACCGCCCGTCGAAGAATGTTCATGATCATTTTCTCAAGACAATCTATTCGAATATCAAGCTTCTTCAACAACAAGACTTTGCAAGATTGATTTTTGTAAGGTTGTGTTTAAAGTTCATTAATGTTTCATTAAAAGAGTTAGGATATTTTTTCTAAAAAAAATTTATCAACCTGAGGCGTTTTATTGAGTCAAAATAATTTTTCTAAGACATGTAGACGGAGTTTTAAAAGAAAAAATTTCACTTCAGTCGTTCAAACGATAGGAGGAAGTCGCTCAAACGACAGCTTCAAGTGACATTGTATATCGCGCGATTGGTCGTCAGGAGCTCGTTTGATATTTTCATCTAACAACCCAGTACTGTTTCATGTTTTAATACGTCATTAGATAGATCGCACGATCTTGGATCAAACGACGTTGAATGTCGTTCAAATGACCTCGACATCTCGTCCAAATGATCCCATCGACTTAACTTTTTTATAAATACCTGATTATGAGTCTTTGTTTCTTGAGAAGACTTGAGAATTTTGATACGCGAAAACTGCACACTTCTGCAAAATTTAAGTCTTCTCATTTAGGGTTTAAAAAATTTATTTTTTATTCACAAATGATCCCAATTACTTTAGTGAATCATTTTGGAACCTAATACACAATCTTGTTGAAGTTTCTCTTATATCGATAAAATCTCTATTGCTGAATTCTTAGCTTTTGATGTAGTTGCTTGATGACGACTGCGATCACTTGGGGATGCTTGAGGGTGTGCCTTACTGAAGACAGTGCTTCGGTTCTTGTGGGTCCTTACGGGAGTCCATTGCTGATGTAGGTTGAGAACACTGTGAGTTTGCTGTGATAAATTCATTGCAGATTTCTATAAGTGTTGTCAACATTTATTGAAATAAAGGTTTTTCCCTTATGGGGGATTTTTTACTGATACTGTTTGTTAGCAATCTGTGGTTTTAGTGATGGCATGATTAATTCACATAGATGCATGTTTTATGGTTTATTTAAAATTGGATTTAATTGGTTTAATTTGGATCAAAAAGATTGCATCTAATTAAATGAGCTTATAATTGGAGAATCCAAAAAGTATTCGATAAAACACCGCATTTACAAATTGGTATAAGAGCTTTATCTCGACATTTATACCTTTTACAAATTGGTATCAGAGTGGGTTTCTCTAATTTATCTAGTGATCATTTTTTCGTAAAATTTTTGTGATATTAATTTTTTTGAAAAAATCTGATTTTGAAAAATCGCAATATTTTCGAGGGAAAACTTATATAATCAGTTGCCTATCTTTGATGGCTCAAATTATGCACATTGGAAATCTCGCATGAAATCTGGTTTAAAAGCAATTGATGAACTTGCCTGGATTATGTGTGAAAAAAGGTGGACTCCTCCCATCGTCACCGCTGATAATGTCCCTTCTCTCAAACCTAGGTCTAACTGGACTGGGGATGATTTTAAATGGAGCAATTTTAATTCCCGTGGAATTAGTGCTATATCTGGAGTCGTCACCCCTGACGAGTTTGATCGTATTATGACGTGAACCACGTCTAAAGAGACATGGGATATCCTCCAATTGACACGTTAGGGTACCAATGCAGTTAAGGTGTCTAAGTTACAAATTTTGACCACCCAATTTGAGACAATCATGATGTCCGAGTCTGAGTGTTTTAACAAGTTTTACGCTAGGTTGTCTAACATAGTCAACACGAATTTTAATTTAGGTGAGAAAATTGATGATACAAGGGTTGTTAAAAAATATTTTGAGATCACTTCCATCCCATTTTATTCCTAAGGTCACTGTTTTAAATTCTTTGGGGATATTAGATACACTTAAGTTAGAAGAACTTGTAGAAGACCTTCAAACTGATGAGATCGACATGTTTTCCAAAATCGTTAAGCCTAAGGATAGAGGGATTGCACTTAAGGCACAATCTAGTAAGAGTAAGGAAGTGTCTAAGAAGAAGAAGAAGAAGAAGAAGAAGAAGAAGAAGAGAAAAGAGCGAGTTTGTGAGCCTGATTCTGAGAGCGAGTTTGATTGGGACGATATGGCCTTGTTTGAAAATTTTAAAAAGTTTCTCAATTTTTCAAAAGAAAATTCTTCCAACAAAAGTTTTTTTGAGAAAAATAAAAACAAAAAAGAGGATAAAGAAAGTGGTGAGAAAGAGAAAGAGGAAGTGGAGAGATGTTTTGAATGATAGGGCAAAAGGGCGTTTGAGTGTCCCACTATGCTAAAGAGAAAGGGAAAGAAGATTTCTAATACCGCCACTCTTAGTGACAGTGGGGAAGAGATGAACGATTATGGGGATGAATCTTCACATGGGATGTGTGTCGCTTTTATGGCTAATTGCGTGAGCCCATCTAGTTTGTCCCAGGACGATTTGGACACTAGTTTACGTGAGACCCACGAGGATGATTTGAGTGTTTCTAGTGAGAATGATGATGAGTTTGAAAGTGAGGGTGAAAGTGAACCCCAAAGAGCATTTAGAGACTTATACATCGAGACCTTAAAGACGAAGAAGTTGAATAAGGATTTAGGTCTTAAGGTGATAGATTTGGAGACAGAGATAGAAGTTTTGAGAGGATTTTAGGAGTTGGTGAGTCAACTTGAGAAGGTCAAGGTTTCTTTGAGTCATTAGTTGATCGTTGTAGGTCGGGAAAAGAGTGAACTTGAGTCCCGTGTGTTCCACCTCGAGAGAGATCTTGAACGTTCCCGAAAAGTCAAGGTTACTTTAGAGGATACATATAAAAAGGTTGGAAAAATGCTCCTCAGTCCTGCTTTGGGTAATGTTGAGAGATTAGGAATAGGTTATGACGATGCGTCCACCCATATTGCACCCGAGTCGGTTCCCGAGTTTGTGATAGATCCATATGGCTCCCAACCCAACCCATCTAGGCATCCTACTGTTGATAGGAGAGTGCATGATAGATGTTTTGAGAGAGATGTTACTAGGCCCGTGCATGTTTGCACCGATTGTAAAAAGAGAGGGCGCCTTAAGGAATTCTATTTTAAGTTAGGTAATGTGTCGCACAAATTTTTTCCACATTTTGCTAATACACGTGTTCCCACAAACACACATGATACTTTGCTTGCTTTGGGAGATTACAAGAGAGAGTTTGCACATATTTGAGAGCAAGTTAAGATTTTAGTCATGACATCACATGATTTTATGGGTGTTTTCATAGGATGTCACCAGGGTATTTTCATAGGATGTCACCACCTTTGGAAAACTCCTTTGCACCTAACAGTTGAGGTTTAGACTTGTTTGCTAGCATAGGATGATTTTCATGATGCTATTTTATCCCTATTCCTAGTGTGTACCACCATAGTGTTTTAGTTTTTTTTTTCATTTTGGCATATTTTTCAAAAAACCAAAAAGATTTTGCTCTTGAAAATTTTTGAAAAATACGAAAAGATTTTCTATTTTTTTGAGAAAAAATTGAAAAAGGCAAAAAGATTTTATTTTGATAAAAATTTTGGAAAAACACAAAAAGATTTTTGTATTTTGGTTTTCACCGTTTATGAATGGACATTTAGGATGACCAAGTCACTACATCATTCCATTTACATGTGACTATTTGATAGTGATTTGAGACGCATCATCATTTCATTTTGTGCTTTACAATGTTTGGAATCATTGAAATGTGATTAATTATTACTACCTACATGTTTGACTCATAATTTCCTTTAATGCACACTTGCATGGATTTGTTTGATTTTTGTACTTATCTATTACATGTTGGTCAAAGTGTTTTCATCTCAATCATGTATTTAAAACAAATCAAATGCGATAAAACTTAACAATGAAAGTAGTCCATGTAAGAACCATTTCTCGTGAAGAATTTGTTTAATATGAAAAAATTGATGAGTGAATAAGGGCTGGCAAATTTTAACACGATAACCCGTTTACGGTAATAGCTCGAAATATCCCAAAAATAACACGATTATCTAGTATAGATTTAAGAGTGCCCAAAATTTATACTCAAATCAAAATCAATGCGACCCAAAAATGACACGACTAACCCGAATTATCACCCCTAGTGAACACGGAAAAGGACTGCGAGAAGATAATAACTTCATCGTGAAAGTCACCAGCCCCAAAAAATTAAGGCAATAATGAAAGAGTTGGCGCTTGCGTTCAATTAAGAAATAATATAATAACTGCCATTTTTAACCCAAATTAACCCTAAGCATGCAACTAGGTGTGATTGAAACAATATGAAATCATGCACAAGATATTCAACACACAAAATTAAGGAAAAATCCCCCACAGGGGCAAAACCATTTGTATATCACTATAATTTGTAAAAGACGGTTTACAATCGGATTACAATGAAATACTGTTTGACTAAGAATTACCCTCGGGTATCGGATTCTGTAGTCGCGGCTGGAAGAAACCCTTTCCAGTAGGGCTGGCGGCTGGAACTATCCCTGTCCAGTAGGGCTGCAATGAAGAGGAAGAAGCGGTCCACTTCACAAAGGGTTGAACATCAATGGTGTTCTTGGGTTACCAAAAGTGACTCACAAATGTATGGAATTTGTGTGAATCAAGGGTATGAATCAATGGACTCAAATACCATGAAGACTTATGAGTTATGGAACTCAGAAAATCGTGTGTAAGTCTTAAGAAAACCAACTCCCCGATCGTGGTATAAATAAGAATTCATTTGCCCTAAAAATCTGCACACGATCTGTTCGTGGTTATCCAGGGCGGATCGGTCCGATGGCGGACCGGTTCTTTTATTTTGAGGCTGATTCAGTTCGCATTCGGTCCGGGGCTCACTGGTCTTAAACGAGCAAGGCGGATCGGTCCGGGTCTCAGCGGATCGGTCCGGCTAGGCGGATCGGTTCGTTTTAATATTAGGCGGACCGGTCCGGCTGTCTGAATTTCTGAATTCTTCCTTTCTTTTGATCTTCGGATTTTGTTGATGACGATGTGATCTTTTCAACTATCATTCTTGTAACGGCATATGACATATCATATACATAATCATGGACAAATTGTCCTTACAAATCTCCCCCTATGTCTATGCCGGAACAAACATAAAAAATCCGAAATATCAAGTATGAAACAATGCCTATACAAATCTACCCTTCCATGAACCCAAAACTGAAAGAGGTACCAATTTGAAAGAGTTGGCGCTTGCGTTCAACTAAGAAATAATATAATAACTGCCTGTCTTTGACGGAACTAATTATTCATATTGGAAAGCCCGTATGAGGTCGGCTTTAAAAGCCATTGATGAACGGGTTTGGATTCTTGTTGAAAGAGGGTGGACACCTCCCTCCGTCACTGTTGATAACGTGACAGATTTGAAACCTATCACGACTTGGACCGAAGATGAATTTAGATGGTCTTCCTTTAACTCTAAGGGATTGAGTGCTATTTCCGGTTCCATCACTCCCGATGAGTTCAAACGCATAATGACATGCACCACGTCAAAGGAGGCATGGGATGTTTTGCAACTTACCCATGAGGGTACGAACGTTGTTAAAGAGTCTAAATTGCAAAATTTGGCCACCCTATTTGAGACTATCACCATGTCTGAGTCCGAATGCTTTGATGAGTTTTTTGCACGCTTGTCGGACATTGTTAACACTAGTTTTAATTTGGGTGAGGTAATTGATAACACGCGTGTCGTTAAAAAGATTTTGAGATCTCTCCCAAAACGCTTTATTCCTAAAGTCATTGTTTTGAACTCTTTGGAAAATTTGAAATCACTTAAGTTAGAAGAACTTGTAGGAGATCTTCAAACCTATGAGATTGACATGTTTCCCAAAACCATTAAGGCTAAGGATAATGGGATTGCTTTAAAGACTCATTTTCAGAAAAAGAAAGAAAAATTTTTTGAATCCAAGTCTGAATGTGATTTTGACTTAGATGACTTGGCCCTGTTTGCAAAAAACTTCAAAAGAATTCTCAAATTCAAGAAAAGTGGAAATTTCAATGATAAAAGGAATGTTGAGAAAAATATTTCTGAAAAGGAAAATGAGAAAGATTTCAAAGACCCTCCTAAAAAAGACAGTGAGCGATGTTTTGAATGCGAAGGTAGGGGTCATAGAGCCTTTGAGTGTGCCACTCGTCTTAATAGAGAAAAGGGAAAAGTTGTCCTGAATGCTACCCTTAGTGATGACAGTGATGTCGAGTCGGTGGACTCGGGAGATGAGTCACCGCATGAGCGTAACTTCACCGCGTTCATGGCTAGTCATGTGAGTACTTCTAGTGCACCTCACGACGATGAGGGTGCTGATTCACAGGGACACCTCGACAGTGAGAGCGAAGAGTGTGAGGAGGAGGATGATGAGGCAAGTGAGAGCGAGAGTGATATACAACGCGCCTACGCTGAGCTATATTCCGAGTCTTTTGAAACCAATAAGCAAAACAATGCTTTAGTCCTTAGGATCACTGCCCTAGAGAAAGAGTTAAGATTGTTTGGAGAGAGAGAGAGTGTTTATGAGAATGGAAAAGAGAGAAAGAGAAAGAAAGATCGTGAGAAGATAAGATGTTTTGAGTGCAATGGGATAGGGCACAAGAAATTTGAGTGTCCCACTAGACTTAAGAGAGAGGGCGAGAAAGTTGCCATGCCCACCTCTCCAAGCGATAGTGAGGATGAGAATGGTGATGATAGGTTGATCCAAAATGCCTTTAGAAAGTTGTTTATCAAGACCATGGAAACAAAAAGGTCAAATAGGATCCTAGGTCTTCGAATTCGTGAGTTAAAGGTAGAAAGTGACGAGCTAAAAAGGGAAAAAGGTGACTTGTCCAACACGGTGTCTAGTCTGACGACACGTGTATCACATCTCGAGGATGACCTCAAACAAGCACAGGAGGTCCAAGTCACATTAGAGAATGCTCCCGAGCCTATATCCACCATTGTGAGTGAGTCTCATGAGTGTCCGTCTAGGAATGTTCACCCCAAAATTGTTGATAAATTACTTCCTAGACCGGTTTATGTTTGCTCCCACTGCAAGAAGCGAGGACATCTTAGGGAATTTTGTTCTAAGTTGGGTCTTGTGCCATATCATGCCACTTCACACATTCATGCACATGCACCCACTCATGATACTTTGCCTGCTCATTTTGATAGAGAGTTTGCACATATTCGCGAGCAAGTGAAGTTTTTGATCAAGACTACACATGATCTAGTGGAGTTGGTTCAAAAGATGTCACCATCTTTGGAAAACTCCACCGTTACTCCCGGTTGAGATCTAGTCTTGATTTCTAGCATAGGTTGTTTATCATGTTTTTTTTTACCTATTGCTAGCATGTATCATTAGTTAGTTTTTTTTCATTTTTTTTTTTTTAAAAAAAATTACAAAAAAAAGGATTTTCTTTTTAGAAAAATTTTTAGAAAAGCACAAAAAGATTTTATTTTGATAAAATTTTTGAAAAATCAAAAAGAGTTTTGTTTTTATGGATGAGCATTTAAGATAGCCAAGTCACAACTTCATTCCATATATCCATGTGACTGTTTGGTAGAGATTTGAGAGGCTACATCATTTCATCCATGTGCTTAACATTGATTGGAGTCCTTGAGATGTAATTAGTGATATTTCCTACATGCTTGACTCCTATATCCTTTATTGCACACATGCACGGCTATATTTGATTGTTGCGCTTGTCAATCTCATGTTGGCTTGAGTGTTTCCATCTCAATTCTGTCTATACAATGTATAAAATGCGATAAAACTTGACAAGATTGGATTGCATGTTAAAACCGTTTTGGTGAGACTGTGTGATAATTTGCATAACGGTGAGGGGCTGCGAAAGTTGATTTTTATCCTTTGCGCAAAAGCCACCGTTAAAAAGGACCTAAAAAATGGAGGAATTGTAATATCCGAGGTCCTAAGAGGTTAAAAGAGCCCGAAAAAATTGAAAAGGCAATAAAAAGCAATACATGCCATATATGGGCCATTTAAGTTTCACCATCAATTCTCCAAAGTTTGAGAATTTAGTATACCTCTATTCAAAATATAAATCTGAGGGAGTTTGGTTGGAGATTGAAAAACGGGTTTGCACTTCCTTGAAAGTCCTGAAAAAGCATGAAAATCATTTTGGACGTTATTGGTGTAGAAATCACTTTGAGCTTTGATTTTTACATTTGATATAGTCAATGTCGTATATTTCCAATCTTTTACACCAAAGGAAGCATTTGAGTTCATTCGTTAGGAATATCCAATATTCATCGTGCACATATGTCATATTTGTATGCTTTGATTTTCCTATCGAATTTTGATCACACCCATTCTTTTACGCTATCACCGACTTGGTTGTTTTATGATCATTCATGGTGTGATTTTATGCCTTGTGTCACCCCGGTACTTGATTGCTTGATTTATTTCTCTCATTTGTCTATTTGGGGACATCATAAAAAGGGGGAGAATGAATTATCTGATTATGGGGGCGTTTTGAAATTCTGAGAATATCATTTTAAATGGATATATATGCTTATGTTTATCTCATTTCAAACTCGATACGTCACTTGGTATTTGCTTTGTCTCATGTGTGTAGGTACATCCTTGATAATCCCATGATGCACACCCTGATGAGAAAAGCGGTGAGATTTCTGAATCTTTTTAACGACACGCGTGTTATCAATTACCTCACCCAAATTAAAACTAGTGTTAACAATGTCCGACAAGCATGCAAAAAACTCATCAAAGCATTCGGACTCAGACATGGTGATAGTCTCAAATAGGGTGGCCAAATTTTGTAATTTAGACTCTTTAACAGCGTTCGTGCCCTCATGGGTAAGTTGCAAAACATCCCATGCCTCCTTTGACGTGGTGCACGTCATTATGCGTTTGAACTCATCGGGAGTGATGGAACCGGAAATAGCACTCAATCCCTTAGAATTAAAGGAAGACCATCTAAATTCATCTTCGGTCCAAGTCGTGATAGGTTTCAAATTTGTCACGTTATCAACAGTGACGGAGGGAGGTGTCCACCCTCTTTCAACAAGAATCCAAACCCGTTCATCAATGGCTTTTAAAGCCGACCTCATACGGGCTTTCCAATATGCATAATTAGTTCCGTCAAAGACAGGCAGTTTATTGTATGATTTCTCCATTTGAACACGCACTTTTCAAAAAATCAATTTATTCAAAAAATTGATATCTTAGAAAAATTTTGCGGAAAAAGGAATACGCGATAGATTAGCGTAACCTGCTCTGATACCAATTTGAAAGAGTTGGCGCTTGCGTTCAATTAAGAAATAATATAATAACTGCCATTTTTAACCCAAATTAACCCTAAGCATGCAACTAGGTGTGATTGAAACAATATGAAATCATGCACAAGATATTCAACACACAAAGTTAAGGAAAAATCCCCCACGGGGGCAAAACCATTTGTATATCACTATAATTTGTAAAAGACGGTTTACAATCGGATTACAATGAAATACAGTTTGACTAAGAATTACCCTCGGGTATCGGATTCTGTAGTCGCGGCTGGAAGAAACCCTTTCCAGTAGGGCTAGCGGCTGGAACTATCCCTGTCCAGTAGGGCTGCAATGAAGAGGAAGAAGCGGTCCACTTCACAAAGGGTTGAACATCAATGGTGTTCTTGGGTTACCAAAAGTGACTCGCAAATGTATGGAATTTGTGTGAATCAAGGGTATGAATCAATGGACTCAAATACCATGAAGACTTATGAGTTATGGAACTCAGAAAATCGTGTGTAAGTCTTAAGAAAACCAACTCCCCGATCTTGGTATAAATAAGAATTCATTTGCCCTAAAAATCTGCACACGATCTGTTCGTGGTTATCCAGGGCGGACCGGTCCGGGCCTTAGGCGGATCGGTCCGATGGCGGACCGGTTCTTTTATTTTGAGGCTGATTCGGTTCGCATTCGGTCCGGGGCTCACTGGTCTTAAACGAGCAAGGCGGATCGGTCCGGGTCTCAGCGGATCGATCCGGCTAGGCGGATCGGTTCGTTTTAATATCAGGCGGACGGTCCGGCTGTCTGAATTTCTGAATTCTTCCTTTCTTTTGATCTTCGAATTTTGTTGATGACGATGTGATCTTTTCAACTATCATTCTTGTAACGGCATATGACATATCATATACATAATCATGGACAAATTGTCCTTACAAATAAAAAGATAAATATGCCAAAGATGGCCCATTTTGTTTAGATCGCCTCAATTAAAAATAAAAGATTTAGTATTTATGAGGGAGATTGGACGGAAATAAATCAACGAGTTTGCACGTGCGGGCAAAGTCTTGAAAAATCATTACATAGTTTAAAACATTATTGATGCGAAAATCATTTTAGACTTTGATGTGTTGATAGATTGAGTCAGTGTCATTTAAATTCAACCCTTTGGCACCTAAGGATGATTTTAAGTTCATTCATTAGGATTATCCATATTCATCGCGCACATACGTTATGTTCGATTGCATTGATCTTCCTATCAAATTTTTCACACTCAATCATTTTGTTTCCATGATTTGGTTATCTTAATGTAAACTCATGGTGTGTGATCTTTTGCTTGAAAATTTTTGAAAAATCAAAAACAGTTTGTGAAAGCTTTTAGTATTTCCTTGCATGAGCGCATTTGGTCCACATTTGTTATGCTTATCATGACACTCCGAATTTATTTTGTTTCTTCTTTTCCTTGACTATTTCAAACAAATAAAAAGTGGAGAACGAATTATGATTTAATGGGGGATTTTGTATTATGGGGGAGATTTGATTATGATGATGTAATTTATTTTTATGCCATTTCAAACTCGATACGTCACAAAGGTATTTACTTTATTTATTGTGTGTAGGTACTTTGATGATGTTTGGAATGCACACAAAAATAAGCGCAAGGAAAGTAAAGAGATTTGAAGATTAAAGTTGAAGATTTTTTAAGAAAGTTTAAAGACTTGCATTTTTAGTGCCTTTTCACTTTTGGGTTCATGGGGGTTATTAGATTTGTATAGGATATTTAATTTGATAATTCGGATTGTTTTTAGTTTGTACTGGCATAGATATAAGGGGATATTTGTAAGGACATATTTTACAAAATCCATTTTACATTGAGTATGTCAAATACCCTTACACCTGTTGAAGAATGTTCACAATCATTTACTCAAGATGGCGTATCCAAATATCAAGCTTCCACAACAACAAGCCTCGTCAAGATTGATTTTGGAAAGGTTGTGTTTAAATTTCATTAATGTTTCATTTAAAGTGTTGGGATATTTTTTCTAAAATGTTTTTATCAACCTGAGGCGTTTTATTGAGTCAAAATAATTTTTCTAAGAGCTGTAGGTGGAGTTTTAAAAAAAATACCTTCAATCATTCAAACGACAAGAGAAAGTCGTTCAAAATGATAGCTTCAACGACATTGTATGTAGCGTGATAGGTCGTCAGAAGCTCGTTTGATATTTTCATCTAACGATTGCGTATTGTTTCATGTTTTAATATGTCGTTAGATAGGTCACGCAATCTTAGATCAAACGACATTGGATGTCGTTCAAACGACGTCGACATCTCGTTTGAACGGCCCCTCCGACTCAACTTTTTTATAAATACATGATTTATGAGCCCTTGTTTCTTGAGAAGACCTAAGAATTTTGATACACGAAAACTGCACGTCTGCAGAATTTTAGTCTTCTCATTTAGGGCATAAAAACATTGTTTTTGATTCACTAATCATCCCAATTACTTTAGTGATTCGTTTTGGAACCTAAGACACAATCTTGTTTAAGTTTCTCTTGTAGAGACGAAATCTCTATTGCTAAATTGGTAGCTCTTGAGGGAGTTGCTTGCTAACTTATGCGGTCACCTGCGGATGCTTGAGGGTGTGCCTTACTGAAGACATATTTGCAATTCTTGTGGACTCTTGCGAGAGTCCATTGCTGATTTAGGTTGCAACCGAGTTTGTTATGGTAAATTCATTACAGATTTCTGTAAATGTTGTTAACATTTACTGAAATAAAGGTTTTACCCTTGCGGGGGATTTTTTCCTGAAATCTATTTGTCAGCAATTTGTGATTTTTGTGATGGCATGATTTATTCACACAGATGCATGTTTTAGGGTTTAATTAAAATTGGATTTAATTGGTTTAATTTGGATCGAAAAGATTGCAACTAATTAAATAAGCTTTCAATTGGAAATTTGTGAATCCAACAAATCACACCAAATTTACAAATTGGTATCAGAGCTTTAGCTCGGCATTTATACCTTTTACTGGAACAAAGGTCAAATCTCAAAAAATGTTTATGTTCTTGAGGAGAACTGGGTAAAGCATTAATGATAAGAAGTAAATGTTATGGTTTGCAATAACTCTCTTAAAGTGGTCTTTGGCTCAAATATCATGGTTTCTCCTTATCCCCAAACAAGTCCCCCTTTTCACCAAGGATATTTGGGTATATATAGGCTAGAAAATGTAGCCGATGAACCTCATGTACATTAAATATTATGTCAGCCCAACATGCCCAACATGTCAAATGCATTAAATTATAAATGAAATCTCGAGTAACTGACGTGTCAAGCGACGTCAAGTGTTTTAGCGTTGAACCAGTCACCTACTCACTAAACTTCTACTATTTAAGTTAAGTTGATTTGACATAACTAGGTATGTTATGACATAACTCATATATTTTATGAAAAAAATACTCAATTTGACACCAAAATTCAGTGGTAGATAACCGAGCAAGCTCAAGGTTGCTCGAATGTGCTCTCTCGATCAAAGTTGGGTGTTTTACATGGTGTATTTAAAATGGCTAAGTCATTACTTAATGTTTCCTTTCTTATCAATTCTACAAATCATTTCTGTCAAAGCTTCCCAAGTGAGGTCGCTCGATAGAGCATAAAATCTCCCCCATGTCGTTTTAGACTTGGTTCGTTATAGGTACTGAGTAACCTCATATAAATATTATAACATAACCTATATTTATAATACATATCATAAATACATAACAAACTCATAAAATACATGGTGAATCTAATCATCTTCCTCTTCCAGATTCCTCAATCTTCGATTAAGCTCCGCCTTGATCTTGATTCAGCTTTGTGGATTCCTCAAACTCCTCTGTGATGTCACTAATCTTTGATGAATTCTTATCTAGTTTTGTATCTAGTCTCTTTTAGATAGTCAAATTATCTCTAAGTAGGGTTTTATTTATAATCCCCTTCTACTAGTGGGGAACTTGGATCATGCTCCCCATAAAGCTCAGACTCATGGGGGACTTCAGTCTTAGCCAAGGAACAATCCCAGACCTTCTTGAAGTTAAACTTACGAATGTAAGTCAAGTGTTTTTTATCCTGTCCAAAGGCATCCGCGAACCCTTAATAATAGGCCTTATTTTTGGTCGTTAACGCTTCAAACTGAATCTGGGCATCCTTTTGCATCTGCTCATTCCTTAACCTCATCTTATCCGTCCTCAGCACGATGGCCCTTATCAGTATCATAGGCTTACTTGGAAGCCTTGCAATCCTCTTGGGACTTCTCCAAGGCATGTTCCAGGTCATCACTAGACTTGGCTTGATTGGCCCCTCTATCGAGGAGATCGATGAAGTCAACCACAAATTGTAAGGAAAGGATAATCACAAGTTGATTAAACAAGAGAAACTACTAGTAGAAGACCCGACTAGAAGTTTTAAAACTTACCAGAGATAATGTTTGCGCAGAGTGAGAAACTAGTTTGTCCACAGTGAGCCTATTGACCCACTTCTTATCCAACTACCCTCAGTAGCGCGGGGGCCCAAGTCAGAATTCTTAGTCGCCGACATTATTTGGTGACCCTTCCCCATAATGGGGTCATCCACATTCTTGGTGGGAACAATGGCAGCGATGAAAGGACCAGCACGAGTTTTGCTCTTTTTTAGCCTTGTTTTTATCGGGAAAATTCGACTGGTTAATAAAGTCGAATGACCCTCCGACCTCCTTCCTTTTGGAAGCCTGATCCTTTGGAGAAGTGGGGAGGTCGGATTCATCCACCAAAGTATAAATTATTTTCCTTGGGGTAATTTCTTCTTCTGAGGTGGTTGGAAGTACAATTGGGATAACGTTGACATCTATAGGCTCCAAGGAGGTTGAGGTGGACTCAGTTGAAGATCCTTCACTACGTAAGGTAACTTGGCTCTCAAGTATTGTATTTATAAGCCTAAAAATGAAGGAGGTGGTGGTATTAGCGTATTCAAGAAGCAAGGATGCCGATTTGGGATGCTCAGCACCAGCAGATAGGGGCCTTTTTAAACTCTAAACTTTTATAAGCTCAGCTTAATTGATGTGAGAGGCTGCAGGTTCCTTTTTCTTAGAATATTTTGTACAAAATGAACAAAAATGGATGTTAACAAACATTTTATGTGAAACTTAGTCGACAACAATAAAATGTAACCAAAGAACATAAATTAACCTATCTTTTTCCCTCTGATAGGACATCTAAAACCCTTACAAGGCTCACCATCCTTAAGAATCGATGGATGTTATCATTTCCCTGCAATAAAGCCATGACTCCAATAACTCGTATTGGAGTCGGGAAGATTCACATCAAGGGCCTTGTTATCCTTTCTTCCCTTTAATTCAATGGTGTTGTTGTTCATTTTGACCCACGAATAGCAGTATCTAATCTCGGGGATTTCGATTTGAGTTCGGTATAACTCATTAATCCTTTGGATTCCATTTACAATCCTCCATGTATTTGGTGTGGATTGGGCAGACACTACTCTAAAATACTCATAAAAATCCGAAAATAATTAGTTTGGGGGGGAAGTGATACCGCCCTCAGTAATAGACTGGTTATGCAGTCAATGCCCACCCCCCCTTCTACGTTATAATAGTCATTTGGTTCCTCAACGCACTCAATGACTACCCCAGTTAGAAATAGAAAACCTCCTCCTAAACACCCTTATGGTTTTATCATCCACCACATACATCATTTTTTCAATCCAAGAAAGAAAACAAATGGAAAATATGAAAAAATTAAGAAGAATAGATGATCGTTTGCAGAGAAAATGAAGAACAAGAAGGGAACAAGACTTACGGGTGAAGAAAAATGTTGAAAGCTCAGGTGTCTTGAACAGTGAGGATGGAGGTGCCAAAGGGAGATAGGAGAAGTCTTTTGAACTGTTTGGTTCAACTTCCAAGGCATTCATCATTTGGAATGGAGCCCTAGGTGACGGCTGGCAGATTCGCCTCACCTTTTGGCCTCCTCAGCGTGCATATTACTAATGTACCCTTAAAAAGATGGGAAAATTTTCAAGAGTAACCTACGAACCTAACAGTCGCAACAAAGTGAATTTTTACTTCAAAAATTACAAGTGTTGGTTCTCATTTAATCTCAATCTTAATTGGCGATCATACATCACTGCTGCCCAGAATTAAAATTCATCGGTGATTAAACCTCTCCACCCCCTCCAGGTTGCAAAGCTTTGGAGGCAATTATGGGGGATTTATCTAAGTTATCCAACAAGATCAAAATAGTTGGCACCTGTCTAGCAGCTAAGATAAAGGATCAGATCTTGACGATAAGAATTAAAAAGAACTCGATCATAAAGGATCTCGGGCTTAGATCAGTTCAATCATATTGCAACTACATCCAAGAGTCCTACACGACTCATCGTTTTTATATTCCCCATAAATGTAACCCTCGCCCTGGGAAAAGGTGCATGTAATTCCTATTATTGTGACCTAATCAATATAAAGAGAGAAAAGCCCCATAGATGTAGGCATAATGTCGAATCACGTATATTTTGTATTGTGTGATTGTGTGAGTTTTATTTACTGTTCATCTATGTTTACTTGGAAATAACCTAAGTAGGATTTTACAACATATATATACATACATACATACATATATATATATATATATATATATATATATATCAAGGTTCTAAAAAACGCGGGGCGTGATCGAGGCGTGGAGGCCAAGCCTTAAGCCTTAGAAGCCTAGGCGGGCCTTGGCGTAAAAAGGCGTGAAAAGGCGTTTAGGTCTTTTTAATATATTTTAATATTTTTTAACCATAACAAGGCTATTAAAATACTAAAATTGTACGTATCATAAAAATATGTCTGAATATTTGCAAATAAAAATACTATTTGATTATTTTGGATGAGATAATGGTCCGGTTTGCAAAAAAATCCTTAAAAGACGATGTCGTTTCACTAACGCATTGTTGTTTTTAGAGAAAAAGTACGCCTTAAGGGTTTTACCAAGCATAAGGCGTCAAAATCTTAAGGCGGGGCGTTTCTCCCAAGCCTCAAGCCTAGGCGGGTTTTTTAGAACAGTGATATATATATATATATATATATATATATATATATATATATATATATATATATATATATATATATATATATATATATATATATAGAGAGAGAGAGAGAGAGAGAGAATAAGGCTCCTATCCTATACATCATGCTTCCTATATCACCCATACATCACACCTAATTCTAGGCCCTAAAAAATCATTTTTTTTTATTTTACTCAAGGATTTAACCTTCCAATAAACACGTGTTCAAAAAATTAAGTTAAAATACAATTTCTAGCTATTTTATAAAAATCCAACAAAAAAATGCGCCAACAGAATTTTGTAATTTTTTAAAAAATAGCTAAAAAGTATTTTTACCTATTTTTTTGAATATGTATTGATTGAAATGTTAGTTTCAAGACAATATTAAAATAAATGGAAAAAAAAAAAGATTTCTTAGGGTTTACAACAAGATGTAATGTATGATATGATGTATGAGAGTTTTCTTATATATATATATATATATATATATATAATAAAGGAGGAGGGAGTTTTGCCACATCATATAACTTTGAAGACAAAACCTATATAAACAGGTTTGTGTATCTAATGCACCCACGCATGGGTCCCATCCATGTTGTCTTGATCTGTGGCCCGCCGTTTAATAATCTAACATTGAACACTTTAATTTGAATATCAAAGCAACATCTTGAGAAAACAACATCTTGAAAAATCCAAATCCACATTCAGTTTACTCCTCTACCATAAACAACATCTCTCTCTCTCTCTCTAAAATCTGGAACTTCCCAGGTGAGTATTTGCTCTATACATATCACGTCATGCACACAGTTATAATTCTTAGTATCAATATTTGATTTACATCTTTGTTTTTAAATTGGATTTGTAGATCAGGGTTTCAACCTCGATCATTCTATCACTTTTATCTCGGCTCACTCTAATTTTCAGGTATGATCTATAGTTTTAGTTCCACCATCATTCTAATTTTAAGGTATGCTCTATTTTAAGGAAAAACAGAGTTCAAACAAACCCGTTTAAAACTCGGTGGCTTCCTCTTTGTACACAGCTTCAACAGATGACTGGAAACGTAGATGACTGGTGGGGTCCTCGCGGTCACGTTAGATCATTGATGGAGAAGGAGTGAAGGGAAGGGAGGGGAGCAGCGGGAGAAGAGTGGCGAGAGAGCAGATGACTGGAAACTTACAAGTCTTACCTGTGTTGATCTCGGCGAGGAGAGGAGTTTGATCTCGGCGATGACTGGAAACTTACAAGTCTAGAGATTAGTTCGACGATCTCAGAGGACTGATGTTGATGATTGCTCGGCTTGGATTTAATGAAATTGGTGATTGGATCGCAACTGGTATTGTCTGACATCTCTTGCTAATTTTTGTTATTATTATTTATGTGATAACGAGTATATTACGGAGTTATATTTAGATTTAGTGATATTCTCCATATGAACATAACGAACTCCCAGCCGATCATAACAATATTCTAACAAATTTTCTGACATAAATATATTCCCGACGACTCCCTGCTCATGGAAGAGCAAGAGCTCTTAGGGTGATAAGTCAAATTAAGTCAGTCAGACTGTTTTATCCAGCGATCTGAGAGCTCATAGGGGTGTGATTGGTTTCAACAAAAAAATTGAATGATTTCTCACAAAAGATCTCTGATTTGTGTTCAGTTGGCTTTGGGTATTTGGCTTTGGGGTTTGATGATTCTTTTGCAGATTTGTTTATGGGTTTGAGATTTGGTTATGGGTGCCTATCTTTTCTGATTTGTTGGTTGGCTTGAGAATGTAGGTGGCAATTTGTTCGTGGCTTGATATTTGTTTGCCAATTTTTTTAGATTTGGTTGGCTTTAGATTTATTAAATATACATATTTTTTGCGATTTTCAAAAATATTTTTTCTTATTTTTTCATTTAAAAAAATATTAATTCAGTTTACAAGATTTTAAAAAATACTTATTAAGTTTTTCTGATTTGTTCTTTTATGTCCCAAAATTTATTCTTATATTAATTAAGTTTTTCCTTTTTTTTCCCAAAAATTTAAAAATGTTTATTCAAATTTTTACATATTTTTATAAACTTTTTATTAATTTTTAATTTTCAATGTTTGAGGGATTTTTTGGTATTTGATGCTTCTTTTATTTACTTTTATTAGAATAAGCGCATACGCAGGCTTCAGCATTCCCCGATTTTCTCTTTCATTTCGTTTATTTTGTTTGGTTCTATGTCATCTACTCAAAGATTTGTTCACGGGCATCTACTCACGCAGTTGATACTTTTTTTTTTATTTTTTTTATTATTTGCAGAAGACAGGTCTCTACCGTGTTCAAAATTTGTGCACATGGCTCAATCTGGAAGATGCAGACGTGACTAATGCGCAATAGTCAGTGATGGGGATCTTCTAAATATCAGAATTCAAAACCAAATTATTATTAAGCATTGGATGTCTTTTTGGGGGGGGGGGAGGGGGATAAAGTCTTTTTGTTTTATCCATCCAATGTTTATGACAAGTTTGAGTTCATGATATGTTAGTTGTTATTTATGAAGAACAACTGTAAAAGTATAAAAGTACATGGACATTTGTGACAATAATCAAGGCTTTTTCTATAACCCAAGTTGCATGTACTTTGACAATAAACTTATTTTATGTTCCATGTACATTTTGTTTAGCACGTGTATTCATGTACTTTAACATTTTTTTACAAAATTAGTGCATGAACAATGAGATACTTTTTAAAATAGAAAATTATAAATTGGACTATACTAGTTGAGTAAAATCAATTTATATTTGACTCGCAACAAAATTAAATACCTCAAATATTAATAACTAGGTTTCTTATATTTTAATTTTACTAAATTTCATTTAACTCTTTATTGTTTCTATGTCACTTCACTATCACTGTTAATGCATATTTACACCAAAATAATATAATGTTGAGGTTATGTTGCACCAAAATAATTTCATGCTTTATTCAATTTTGTTTTCGGGCTTTTAAATTTTAATAGTTTCATGCTTTTATTTTCAACCACAGTTTTATTTTTTGTTGTGTTATCGGCACGAGCAATTGTAATGTGTCGTGTAGTGTCGTGTTAATCCGTTATTATCGATTAAGGTAATGAATTATTTTGAATCGTATATCGGTCGACATATTAGCTCATTTATACTTATGATTAGGCTGTAAAAAAATTAGGCGCTCCAACAATTTTTCTTATTTTACTAAAATTAATGGGTTCTAATGGTTATTAATGATTGAAGCGGGTTAACGCAATCCGAATCCGTTAACGATCTGAAGTGTCGTGCTTTTTTTTTTCAATCTAATCCTTATAACGAAATCTCAAAAACGCTTTTTTCAACCGTGCTTGAATGTAATTACTATGAGTAAACAAAACCTATATAAACAGGTTTCGTATCTACCTATATAATAAAATATAGACTAACTCACGGTTGAAATTAAATGTGAGGGGTTTCAGCCAAGGCTCGAGAAGGACCCACGCTTAAAGAAATATGCACTTCGGCCACTTGCCTGTTTTGAATTAGTGGCTCCGGTAGTCGCTGAGGAAGGCCATATCCTCCGGTAACGTTAAACCGTTGGGTTGAAATTCAACAGTTGGGTCATTTATCCTTCCTACCATTGGTTTTGAGAAGAACGATTTGGATTTTCTTAGCTTTTGTTCATATTTTGAAACGATTTGTATTTTCTTAACTTTGCAGATATTATGGAACGATTTGGATCTTTTTAGTCCAGTCTCCTGTAACTTTAACGTTTTTTCTTTTGTTCATTTCTTTTGTTTACTGGTTAAGATAACCAAGCGCAAAGGGTATTTTGTTCCAGTTTGTAGCCACAAAAAGGTATTTTTTTCTCTCTCACGCTCACCTATATTTGTTTTCAGTCTCTGACTTATTTATCATCCCTGTTGTGGTTTGCACTTCTTTTCTTTGCTTTGCATTCATTTTACACTTCCAATATGGGTTTTGTGTTTGGGTTTGCAGATCTCATAAGACATGTGTATGCTTGGGTGTGTTTGGAATTAATAGGATTTTCCATCGCTTTTCATATTTAACAATTTTGAGAGTATTAAATTTGGTCATTAACTTTAGTTTTTTATTAAATTTAGAGTTCTTTGGTATCTAGCACAAACAGGACATGTTTAAAGGCCAAGTCTAAAGCTTAGACATATGTATGCTTGGGTGTTTTTTCAGACAGAATTTTGATTGCCCCAAATCGAATTCATATGTTTTATTTTTTTGCTATTATATAATGTTGTTGCTGCTTTTGTTGCTCACAAAATAAAAATGATTTTCAACAAAAAATTATTTTTAATCCATTTTATTATTTGGAAAACGGTTTTTTTTGGTACCCAAATAAAATGGGATGGATGAGAGGGGAGGGCGAATAACCACTTCCAAAGAGAATCTCTTTAGTGGATATGACAATGAAAGATTTTAGAACCCAGGGGTGTGGTGGAGCGGGGCTCCTCCTCCCTTAATCAAGTGTCGGGGGTTCGATTCTCGTCTTGGGCTTGGAGCAGCCTTAAATCTCTGGGTCAGCTGTCCCGCCCTAAAAGGTGCCTACAATCAGCGAAGGGTTTAATCCTGGTATTACAAAAAAAAAAAGACAATGAAAGATTTTAGGAATCCTATCATAAAGTAGCACATCAAAATAAAAAATAATATACATAGTCCCACAACACCTCTTACATTGCCTTACGCTATACATTGTGGATGAAGTGTTGGAGATCCGTAGAGACCATGTGTGCAACTCCAACCAATTCATTTATAGTCGTGTGTTGGTAATGATAGAGTTGGTTGCACATACGCACCGCAATAAAATTATGATTGTGTCAAGGGAATGAATTTATCGACGTGCCATCGGCACAGGTACACCCTAGTGTGTGTGTGTGTGTGTGTATATATATATATATATATATATATATATATATATATATATATATATATATATAGGGAGAGGTTCACAAGTGGACCAAAAGAATGGACTTTTTAATGGACTTAACAAAAAAGACTAATAACTCTAGGTTATTGGGTGCCGCTGGCGCGGACCCATTACACCAAGGAATTAAAATTAGTGGGTTATTAGTCTTTTTTGTTAAGTCCATTAAAAAGTTCGTTCTTTTGGTCCACTTGTGATCCTTCTCCTATATATATAGAGAGAGAGAGAGAGGGGCAGGTTCAGAAGTGAACATTTTAATGAACATTAACAAAAAAAATACTTAACCCATTAATTTTAATTACTATGTCGTAATTGGTTTGCGTCAGCCAGTGGCGAAGCCAGGAATTATAGTTGCCTGGGCATAAAAGGAAAAATTCGGGTGTTCGGGGGCAGGAGCTTTCGAAATTTTTTTTTTAGGGAAAACTTGTAATAATCTATTAAATGCATGAAAAATTACATATCAATAGATGAATTACAATGATTTAAAATAGATAGTTGTCATTACATTCTACAAAATTCCTCTACAATTTTTTATTTTCTGAAAGCGATTCACAATTACATCATTGAAAATTATATCAAATATATCACTTTCAATGTATGTTATGCAAGTATCACTCAACTAAGCATCCCCCATGCGGTTCCGAAGATCAGTCTTGATGATATTCATAGCAGAGAAGGCCCTTTCTACTGAAGCAGTGAAACCGGAAGAATTAATGACAATTTCAAAAGCCTGTAGACCAATCCATATGCTAGATGTTTTCCTTTCTCAACCATCTTCTTAGTCAATTCACTTATTCCTTCCACTTCATCAAAGTGCCTATTTGACTTGACATCAAATTGAAAATTCACAAGTTCATCTCGAAGTTCAATATGCTCTTCCTCCGTGAAATCTTCAGTATAAAACTCAGAGAGACGAACCAACAAATTTACATCAAAAGCAGCAAATTGAAATTTAGGATCAAATGCAGTCATACATATAAGCAATTCAGAATTCACCTCATCAAAACGGTGGTTAAGTTCAATTAGTTGCTTATCCACACATTGAAAAAATATGTCCACTTTATAATGATGTAAATTTGTTACTGCTGGACCTCTCCTTACTCTCCCTAAAAGACAAAAGTTATCTTCCATGTTAGGAACCACAATCTCATATTTAGTACAAAAGGAAGATACTTTCATCAATAATTTACCCCACCCCACATCCCTCATTGTTTGGAAACAACCATTGGCAACTCTCACACAGTCCCCATTGCATTTACAATATCTTGATCCTTTTTTTACAATAACTTAGAAAGTATATTAGTGATTGAAAGTACATTCTTCATCAAATGCATGTTAAATACAAAATCAAAAGTTTGCATCTTTATTTGCAAGGCCATTGCTTCACCTCTTCTATCCGTACCATTATCTCTCAATTCATCCAAAACATCCACCACGGACCCAAATATAACCATCAAATTAATCAAAGTCCCATAATGTGAATTCCATCGTGTATCTCCGGGTCGTTTCATGGAAGTTTCTTGATTTAACCCTCTACCACTTGATGTCTCGCTGAGTTCTGACTGACTGAAAATTCGCTCAACCTCTTTCTTTCGTAAAATGTCTCGTCGCTTACATGATGCACTAGACATATTCACTATCATATTCACACTAAAAAAGAACTCATCAATGTGCTTAATATCTTTTGCGACTTTTACTATTGCCAATTGAAGTTGGTGTGCAAAAAAGTGTACATAGTATGACGACTTGTTCTCCCTCAAAATAAGTGATTTTAGCCCGTTATAGGTCCCTTGCATATTACTTGCCCCATCATAACCTTGACCCTGTAAATTTTTTATACTCAAGTTGTGTTTGTTGAAAAATTGATCTACTGAGGCCTTTAAAGACAAAGACGTAGTGTCCGAAACATGGGCCATGCCCATAAATCTTTCAATTACAAAACCCCTCTTATCCACATAACGCACAACAATAGCCATTTGTTCTTTAATCGACGCGTCTCGCGCTTCATCAATTAATATTGCAAATAAATCCCCCCCAATATCATTTAATATTTCTTTAATAACCGCACTAGCAATTGCATTTACAACATCTTTTTGAATATCGGGAGATGTCAATTTTAAACTTCTCGAAGCATTGTTAAGTACAACATTATCAAAAAATGCTTCCCACGAGCAAAAAATTCTTAGAGTTCAAGAAAGTTACCTTTATTCATCGATTTTTCTGATTCATCATGAGAACGGAAAGATAACTCTTGTCTCAACAAAAATCGCACCACATCAATTGTGGCAACTAACCTTCGGTGGTACTCAACTCGGCACTCCTTGGATTGCTTATGAATTATTGTCTCAATATGTTGATCTTGATTCAATAAATTCTGACTCCTCATGTACGCCGTGTGATGACCAATACTACTAGCATGCTCATATAGCCTTCGTTTGCACTTCCAATTACTAAATCCACCCCTAACAAATACATCACTTTTATTTCTGTCGAGAGACTCATCATAAAATAAGTAACAAACCAAACAAAAAGCGGAGTTCTCCTTCACACTATATTCCAACCAACTAGGAAATTCAGCAAACCAATTAGTGTTGAAACGACGAACCTTGCTTCCAATACTTGCTTAATTTTATCTTGATCATTAACATCATAATCTGGAATGCGTGGCCGTAAAATAGGATCGGAGGGAAGATTTGACAAGTCAATATTAATGCGGCTTCGAGGGATTATATTTGGGCTAGGCTTATTTTGAACAACATTGGTGTCAATTGGAGTGGACACTGGCGCTTCGATCGAGTCTTCACGAGCCCTTTTAAAAAATCTCTCCATAACTGAATAAAAAATTAACATCATTAACTTATTAAGAGGTGATATTAACAACATTTAACATAAAAAAAAACTGCACTTAGCACAGAAAATAACAGCTTTTAGGACAAAAAATAATTAACAACATTTTTTAAAAGTTAATGACATATTAATAATTAATAATATTTTTCTAAGTTAATGACAGATTAATAACAATTTTTTTCAAGTTAATAGATTAATAACATTTTTTTAAGTTAATGACAAATTAATAATTAACAACATTGTTTTTAAGTTAATGCCAGATTGATATGAATATGAACATAAATAAACAACTTAATAAAAAAAAGACTAAGAATCATCCTAAATAAAAAAATGAATAAAACCTGATTTTAAAATAATGTTGTTAAATAAATCAGATTAATAAAAAAAATTAGGAGGACAAAAAAAATTACACGGATAAAAAATTATAAATAAATAGAATTTAGATTAATAAAAAAAGAATACAAACCTCTTGATCTTTAATATATTTGGTTGAGAGTATTGTGAGTATTTTAAATAAAGAAGGAGTTTAAAGAAAGGGGTTAAGAAGAGGAATGGTTGTTGCCCTGCTGCGTGTACTTGTTTTGTTTTTGTGGGAATGAGTTAACTTGCGAAGAGATAAATGAGTAGGGTTTTTTGGGGGCTTTTATTCTGTGTGTATACCCTTACTAATACATGTTTTGGGGCTTTTCGCATCATATTTTTGGGTTGGATCTGATAATACCCCTACTAATACATGTGTATAAAAAAATAAAAAAAAATCTGGGAATTAACTTTTTGGCCTAAGCACGTGCCCAGGTCAGCAGCACTGTGGCTCCGCCACTTGCGCCAGCGACAACGAACACGCTTATCAATCGGATTTTTTTTTACACATCACCCCCCTCCAACCCCACCCGGCCAAAAAATTAAGAACCTGCTGCCATAGGGGGAATTGGAGATCGATCGACACACGTTTTCGCTACTGCTGGCGGGAACAAATTACAACATAGGAAGTCAAATTAATGAATTGTTGGGTGTTTTTTGTTAAGATTCATTAAAATGTTCATCTTTTATGTTCACTTCTGAACATATATATATATATATATATATATATACAGTCTTGCTCTTGTGCGGAATGCGGACCGGACATGTGTCACCTGGCAGTGAGCCCAGAAAAGAGAGAGAGAGCCCCTATAATTTAGGCGATAATTTCTAAGCGCGCTGTTAGGTGACACATGTCCAGTCCGCATTTTTAAAATGCGGACTAGTCCGCACAGGAGCATTATTATATATATATATATATATATATATATATATATATATATATATATATATATATATATATATATATATATATATATATATATCAGAAAATGGACCCAAAAATAGAACGATACCCTTATTTTAGGGCCAAGAGGAAACGTGGATCTTGTTTTTTTAAATGTAAGATCCTCCAACTGTCATTTCCACATGGGTGATTTTGGATCCATCCACAAATTTTGTAAGGCTATCTCTAATGGGCGATCCAAATGGGTAGTTTTGCATTGTTTCAAGCAACAGTGAGTAAGAAACAATATACATTCCACTGTTAAACAATGGAGCGACGTTGTAAATCTACACACCGAATAGACATTATGCAAATGGGGCCCACAGCCTAGACAGTAAACTATTCACTGTAGCACAACATTGTTACCCACACAGCTTTTTATTAAAAAAAATCATTTACTCCCTCCAACGGACATAAGTGGCTACGTTTGAGTGGGTCCTAGGGACTGGGCGGGATAATGTCCCACGCCCAGGATTAAATGTGTATTTTTGCATTCTCCCACTGTGTTTTCCACATTGTTAACGTAAACATAAATGTCTAAATATACATCTTTTTACATTATTCCACTGAAGATGGACTAAGTAACTTAAAAAGTATCATTAATATATCCATTAAAATGGGAGGTGTATTTATAAGCATCCGCTTTGTAGATGTGCCTTATTTTAGTCAGTGACGAAGTCAGGAATATATGTTAAGGGGAGCCAAGATAATTTTTCTACAATTAATTAGGCTAAAAAATAGTTAATTCGGGTTAAAAAGTAATTAGCTCAATAGATAAATCTGTTATTATGAAAGTTACATTACAAAATTAACTATATTATGAATGTTGTTATGATTTTATTATTTATTGGGAGCTACATTGTATACTAAAATGTTTTTCTACATTCTATATTGTATTGGTAAAATTTATTTAAAAAAAGACTCAATTGTAAACTATAAAAATTATAAAGGGCATTATTTAAGAACTTTCAAAGTTGGAGGGGGCCATGGCCCCCCTTGAAAAGGGCCAGCTTCGTCCCTGATTTTAGTGAATTAACTTATTAATTATTTTTGAGTGGATGAAGTCACAAAATATGTGGATGTTTCAAGAATACCCTTTCCACGTCTAGAAATTGTCATGGAAAAAATCAAAATGATGCGGTTGTCACAACATATCCACCATAATTTAGAAATTCTTGTTTTCCTTTTCAAACTTAGAAATTTATCAAGAACAAAACAAAGGCTCAAGAAGGCCTAAATGAGAGAGTAATGTGTAGTTTTTATTTATTTTTCTTCATTTTCTCTATTTCCACTATCCAATGTTTTCCTTTTTGTCCTCTCCTTAACGTGTCTTCTTATAATCTTCCTCCTAATTGATCAATCCTCCTTCCCTAAATATCCATTTTTTCTCTTAAAAGTCTCGTAAGCAATATTCAAGTAAATTTATACAAGAATGATATACAAGAATGATGAAGAGGTTTTAATAAGGATCAAATACCAAAAAGTCCTTCAAACATTTTTTTATACACATTTAGTCTAAGCCTTTTATTTTGTACCAAAAAGTCCCTTATTCTCTTATCTTTAAAGGTCCGCGTCAACGGCACGATAAAGTCTTTTTGGCATGAAGAACTTTTTGGTGCAAAATAAAAAAACTCGAACTAAACGTGTATTAAAAAAAGTTCGAGGAACTTTCTAGTATATACCCCTTTTAATAAATAAAATGTTTGGGGGCAAACCGAAAATTCCATTCAAATATTAAGTATCATTAAGTGTCACCAAAACAACTTCCGAGGATTTGTTCCAAATTTATCGTACCTCGAAAATGGAAAAATGTGTTCACATCGGTGGGTGTGGGTGGGGGTGGGGGGAAGGGAATTTAAACTCGAAATAAACCTAAATTCATTTGGCCATATTATATCTTGACCACGATTTAGTTCTAATTGCACGTCTTATTGGATATCACACAACCCATTCATCTCAATATCTAATCACCAACAATGGCCCCAGCACAAAATATATTAAACTTGAAATCAAAACCAAGATTCAAAAAGAATGAATAAAATGTATTGTTCTGCAACCTTTGTTACATAGTTGTTTTACCCAATTACAATGAAGATCAATAATAAATTAAGAATAATACTTCAAACCACCTATTACAAAATATCTCAAAATTCATTATCTTCATTATGAAGGAACTTCAGGTGGTTCATCAATTGGAGGAGGTGGTGAAGATGACCCGAAATCAAGATTCGGGTAAACACCTGGCGGTCTCTCACGAGGCGTGATAGATAACAACTGGCTCGAATCACCAACAACATCCGCCCACCCGTAATGAGGCTCGGCCCTTCAATCATAAAAATTTAACTTAACAGTTACTATTTAACTAGAGATTGTATCACAAGAATGAATATGAATATGAATATAACTATTGTGTTTCATAAAATGCATTTGAAATCAAGCACCACACAAAAAAAAAAGGTTGGAACTAAAACAAGTATTTTCCTTGGAAAACAAATCAATGTCAAGCATATGGACCCTAACAGAATGCAATTTTCCAACTTCTTATTTTTCTAAAAAAATTTAATTTCTAATGTCTGATTATCAAATTTCTCAGGAAAAAATCGAAACGTTGTCAGAATTCAATCAGTTTCACAGTTTCCAAAATTATGCCGATCCAATTTTTCGAGAAAATACTATTTTTTGTAATACGAGACGATTAAGAATTTTCTAGAAGTTAGGTTTTCTTATTTTGGGAATTTTCTAAAAAAATTCAATTATTTCCCCCACTTTTGCCAAAATTCCAGATTCGGAAAAAAAAGGGCGGTTTTCCAAAGTAAAAAAGTGAAGAAATCAAATAGGCTTAGGGTCCGTTTGGCAACCCAATTCCAAGCCATGCAAATGGAATTGGAAGTCCAATTTTAATTCCATGGAATTGAAATTGGCCTTCCAATTCCAATTCCAAGCCTTGGAATTGGGTTGCCAAACGGGCCCTTATTATTTGCATTTTTACGCTGATAATCAATCCCAACTATAAGCCGATGCTGTAAAATAAAATATAAACATGTCTTACTCGTAATAAGTTTCTTCGTCCACTATGATATCCCAGCTCTCCCCTGTAGTGCTCTTACCATATTTGTGTACTTTGCTGATAAACCAGAAAAAAAGTACAAATTAACATTCAGATAATTGAAGGCAGTTTTATTCAAAAATCTCAATAGTAATCAATTATATACTATAACGAAAGAAGCTTGCTCAATTAATTAATATTTTGATAACTCGTCACATACCAGTTTCCGAAGTGTTCTTCTCCCCATGTCCTTGACCAACCTAGATATAGAGAATAATTTTTTATTCATGACAAAGTTCAAAATATAAAAGCAAATCACACATTTTAACAAGTGGACATACAACATAACTTAATTTCAAGTCATACATGGCGCTTTATAAATTTCCAATCTCAACCCCCATCCCACCCCTCGCGGCAACAAATGTATGTCAAAAGATGTACATAAATTAATAGCATCAGATAACACAGACATGATTGTTCACAAGGGTACGCACAATTGTTCATGTGATGATGCCAAAGCAAGGATATCGAGGGCATGCAAATTAACTTAATTTCAAGTCAAACATGACTCTTAATATTGCCAATCCCCCCTGGCGGTAAGAAATGTGTGTGAAAAGCTATGCACAAATTTAATGTCATAAAATTACACACATAAGATCATTCACAAACATGCACACTATTGGTCATGTAATTATCCCAAAGCAAGAAGGGTACTGAATACCTCATTACCTAGGACAAAAACCATGGTTAAAAGGTCATACCCAGTGCACAAGGCTCCCGCTTCACTGCAGGGTCTGGGAGAGGTAGATGTCGGCAAATCTTACCCCATATTGTTTTATAATATGAAGAGACCGCTCCCAAGTCTCGAACCCGAAACCAACCGTAGCTTAGGCGAGGGCACAAAATCGTATTCATCACAATTTTCTATTGTTAGTTCCGGGGTTTAGTTCTTCCACTTCGTTTATATATAGGTACATAATACCATTCAAGTTTTACAACATACCTAAAATATATACCTCCAATTTGGGGGGGTAAATGGATGAATTTTGCAGATGAAATTTGGTCAAGAATATCTATCTACCATGGGGATATCTCTGCCAAATTTCATCGAAAAATCCAGCCGTCTAGTGATCTAGTGGATGAGATTATTATAAGTTTCAATGGGTGGAAATGATCATATATGTATATATCCAATTTGCATTTCACCCTATTGAGGTATATTGCATTAGGTATGCTGGAAAATCCATTCTATATATATATATATATATATATATATATATATCACACACATTATATGTTGCTTCAATATACCATATTATGTTCCATACGATGTGAAAGGTATCATCTTAGTGGTTCTCACGATGCCACGAGAAGTAAAAGCCACAACTCTCCAGCCCCATAAAAGAAAATATTAAATAAATAATATAACAGAAAGTGGACAAGCATAACATATGTATCTCAATTTTTCAGGATTGTCGCAACCATTCAATTGATATATTCATTTCCAACGGTAAGGATTCGTATAAATTTTAAATGCCAATTTAGAATTTCCTTCTTCAGACCCAACTGCTAATACCTCTTGTGGTCGGATCCGCCCACCGCACATAAGAATGAATGTTTTGTTTTAATTTTCTCGCTTTTATCTTTTTTGGTGTATGTCTTGATTGGATGTGTATGCATCCCTATATCCAGGAAATACCAAACACTAACATATTGGGCAAATCTCTGATAACAACCTCAACCACTATATCGGTTAATATAGAAATTAAAAAAAAAAACGGGAATGTTACTAACACTTGTTAAAAGTTAGTTTCACTCGGAACTATAGGCTTGTAACATTTCAAACATATGTCCTACATACACCTCATACAACTCAACATAATCTTTCAAAGAAAGAAAAATGAGACTTACGTTCACCACTGGGGGATACATGCCATGTCTCCCCTTGACGAGAACCAATGCCAACAAAAAATCTCTCCTCCCACTTGTCTCCCCATTTGGTTCCCAGTTCAGTCTCAGCCCATTTGTCTGTCCTGAGAACAAAGACGAATAAAACATTAGTAAACTACAGGATTTCAATTTTTTCCTTCTCTAGCCCTCTTATCTTTTTATAACTGAAAAACAGTTTACCATACAAAAATAATATCAAAAATAGTATCATCTTAGCTACATATTCAGGATTGTCATCCTTTCTTCACTTGCAACAAAGGATACATAATGATAACCTATGGCTAATGATAGACATGCATTAGCTGCAAATGGTGGCGGACAAATTCTTAATTCACTAACGCCGCATGTAAATCCAGGTCAAGACAAAATTCATATATATATATATGCGAACACAATTTAAAATGGTTGAAGTTATTACATCATCTTGAGTGCTTAATTCATTTTTTGTGTAAAATAAGTTTTACACAAAAATTATACAAAATTATAATCTTATCTCCAATGGTCCCTTTTTATGTTTGGGTACATATTAGCATACAAATTTTTAAAAAAATAAAAAATAAAGACAATTAAACAAGTATAAAAACTAATAACTAAATAATAACACTTGATAAAGTAAGATAGGTAATGAATGGGTTTTGTTTATTGTAAGAGAAAATGAGTGGAAGACAAACTTAATGATGTAAATGTATGTGTTGAGTGTAAAAGAATGGTCGGATGTGTAGGTTACAAAGGCCTTTTTGAAAGTGATGGAAACAAAGCACCAGGGCCAAATGTTTTTTCCAGGGTTCTAAAAGACGCCCAAGAGGCACGGGGTAGGCGCCTCGTCTAGGGGAAAGGTGGCAAGAAAGCGGACCACATGAAAAAATCGTCATTATTAAAAAAATTCCCCGTTTTATATACATAGTACTACAATTGCATAGAAAAATATACATAGAAATATTGATGTTGAAGAAGATGATGTCCCATAGGTATGCCCCAATGGTAAACCCAAGATCTTCCTCAGTTACCCTAACGTATTTCGTCTAGGATGCCTTGCCATTTAGAATTCCAACGAACATTGCCAAAAAGTTGAAAAAGATGTGAGAAATTTCTCAAGGGAAGAGAGCAGTGAAGGGCATCTTGCCTATTTTGAAAAGTGTGTGCAACTCTAAAAGGAAGGGTGGGTTGGAAGTAGGTAATTTGAGGAATACAATTTAGCTCTTTCGGGAAAGTAGTTGTGGAGATTCCCCTAAAAACAAGACTCTTTGGGCCTCCATTCCTTTTTGGGGCCTTATAAAACAATTTAGAAAGGCGTGCCCTTTCAAAAGTTCAAATTTTTGCATGGTTGACCACTCCAGGAAAGGTGAATAATTGTAACTTGATGCAAACAAATAGTTGTGCATTCTTCACAAAAAAAAAGGGCGAAGACATATACCACCTTCTACTACATTGTGACTTTACCAAATTTATTGGGGTATAGTATTATTTGAGCTTGATATTGAAGGTGCTTTGCCCAAATCATGCTCTACTTTTTAGTATTGGATCTATTGAGCAAAGGGGAAAATAAGAAGAGGACAAGCATGTTCCCTGCACTTCTATGTATGGCTTGAATTGTCAAGAATGAAAGAAATGAGAGGACAGCAAATTCTTAGTCTCCTTTGGATTTCAACTTCAAAGCATTTTAAGGGGTCGAGTCTTTCAGTTATTATCAAACGATTGGGCAGAGGCCATAATTTGATGGTTGTCAGGAGCTGCGGAACCAGTGTTTTTAAAAGCGCGCTATTGCGAACGCAATAGTGCGCTATTGCCTTTTGCGGTGGAAAAAAGCAAGGCAAACAAGGCTGCTATTTGGGATGCTCAAAAAGCGTGCGCTATTTGGCGCTATTTTGCACTATTTCGCACTATTGTGCGCTATTTTGCGCTATTTGGCGCAACAGGAACGCTATTCATGTTTTTTTTAGAAATCACAGTTTAGTTAAGGAGGGGGAAAAGTATTACCTTATTTCACGTACGGACTTTGTTTGGGTGAGGTATTATTTGTTCCAAACCCTCAATTTACTTATTTACGAAGGTCTCAATCATGTTATTTACTTTTTTTAAAAAGTTTAGCTTAAAAGGTTACTTTTATTTAATATTTTCTATTCCAAACTCTCGGTTTACTTATTTTACATTTTTCAGTAAATAATGTTTTTTTATTTTATAATTTCCAGTTTTAAATGTTACTAATTTTTCAAATCTCAGTTCAAAATGTTTTTTTTTTTTATATTGTCAGTTTAAAATGCTACATGTGTCATAAATATCTGTTTAAATTGTTATTTATTTTATGATTTTCAGCTTTAAATGTTACTTATTGTTCAGATATCTGTTTAAAATGTTGTTATTATTATTATATTTGTCAATTTAAAATACTACTTGTTTTAAAAATTTATGTTTAAAATGTTATTATATTATAATTTTAAGTTTAAACTTGACTTATTTTACAAATTTCATATTAAAATTTTATTTATTTTATTTTTTTTAGCTTTGAATGTTACTTATTTTCAGAATTCTGTTTAAAATGTTATTATTATTATTGTTTTAATTGGCAATTTAAAAAGTAACTTTAGAAATTTTTTTTATTTATTTTATTATTTTTAGCTTTGAATGTTACTTATTTTCAGAATTCTGTTTAAAATGTTATTATTATGATTTTTTTAATTGTCAAATTTAAAAAGTAAATTTAGAAAAAAATTAAAAAAAATCAATTTCAATTATAACTTTTTTTAACAATTTCAGTTTAAAATGTTACTTTCTTACAAATTTTATTTTAAAATGTTATTTTTTTATTTATATTTTTTTATAAGTTTTTTAATTAAAACGCGGGAATGCATGAATTGCTTGCGCGATGCGCGACGCGATTAGCGCGACGCTACTTAGGAGCCAGAACGCGACACCCTGCGCGACCGCGATTTAAAACATTGTGCGGAACGTGAGATTTTGTGCCGTTAGCTTCTCTGAATTCAGGATGGCTTGATGCAGGGATTGGAAGATGGGATGGATTGTTTACTTTCTGCTTCTGCTGATTCCTCTCTTTTTTCTCTCTTTTTTCTTGTTTTTTCTTTTCAACTTTCCTCCTGGTGGAATTATTGCTCACTTACTGTATTGTATCTTTTTCTCTTTATTTAATAATAATATTTCTTGTTTCTAATTAAAACAATACACATCCTATTTAAACATTTGTGATGTGTCCACATTTCTTAACATACTGGTGGAACACATGTCTATATTTTAACAAAGAAAAGAAGGGGGGGCGTAGGGAGAACAGGTACACAACCATTGGAGCCCTTAATAGAGAATACCATTTTAGAACAGATCCCCTTCCGTCATAATGCTCTCCCCACTTCTCCCACCATGACTGTTCATTAAGTCTACCATACTTATGTGCTCCTTTCTCAGTCCAGCCTTTAGCATCATATTTCTCCCACCTACATCAATTAATGTATAAGATTCAATAATCAATATCAACTCCGTTATGGATATTATGATAGGGTAATAAGTACAACCACCGTGCAGTGAAAAATTCTCATACCAATTTTCATACCACCCAGCATTTTCCGTGCCTGATTTAGCTTGTTTCTGTGCACTCCTCTCTATCCTAGCTAAATTGCTGCAATTCAAAAGGTGTCGATGATTGAATTGAATCTTAACAATGAAATATTGTAATTTAAGTGAACTTGAAAACTACAATTTCTGCACAATTAAGCTATTTAGTCTCATTAAGGAGAACTAAAAGTCAAAACCTCCATTCATCTTGGTGAAGAACTTCTCGCCATGTTTCCCACCACGAATCCCCTTCAGCATTTCTTCCAGATTTCTCCACGCCTATTAAGTAACTATAAAGAATAAGTATTTGGAGAAAGCTCCAGAATGTTGGATCAATCGAAATGAGAACTTGAAAATTAAAGAAAGGCATCTTCATAAAGGAAGTGCTTATGTGTTATCCCACTTAGTACAATCTTATAGAGTACAGAAGGTACAAATATATGTGCCTTGCAATGGATAACAAACTTTTGTGCCTTTTTTATATTTAATAATATTTTGTTCCAATGAAAAAACAAATATAGCCTTATGATAAATATTCCAATGCAACATCAACTAACATGAAATTTATAATCTAGGAGTCATTACAATCACCCACACATAAAAATATAATTATTTATATTTAAAATCATAAGCATAATAATAAGAACTACTTCCTTCTCAAATGCCCGCTCATAAATCTAATCTTTTTTAGTCCTACTTTCGTTTTGATAAAACCTTTACTTTATTTTCTATTAACTATTGTACCTTTTTGATACGCCAAAGAACAAGAAATCACAGCACAATTTCCGAGGCTTGTCAGTCAAATGTTAATGAGAGTACGAAAAGTGTTGATTGAGATTTTGAAAATAACGATAAGAAGAAATATAAAACTTATACATTTCAAAGAACTATCAAACATAGATATGAGAGTGTCCCAGAAGTGTGGATATCCAATATATGTAAGAACCCCTTCCTAGGACATATATGTGCTTCTTCGATCAAGGTAGTTTAATTGGGCATTCGTACCCGGTTAGGAAGTACAAATACATATGAAGGATATGGGGATAAAATAACTTGTCGAGTAAAACTTAAAATTCCATTAATTTCACGGAAGCTGTTCAAGCCGAGATTAGGTCCATTTTTTTTTTTCTTAAATAATGCAAGTCATTGTTGCTTATAAAATATATAAATTTTACATGCATAACACTCTCATAACCAAACTGCAGCCTCATAACACTCTGCAGCCTCTGTTGTTAATTTCTCTCTGCACTTAACACTCTCATGGCGTAAAAAGGCGTGAAAAGGCGTTTAGGCCTTCTTAATATATTTTAATATTTTTTTGGCTATTAAAATACTAAAATTGTACATATCATAAAAATATGTCTAAATATTTGCAAATTAAAATACTATTTGATTATTTTGGATGAAATAATGGTTCGATAGGCGATATTGTTTCACTAAAGCATTGTTGTTTTTAGAAAAAAAAGTGCGCCTTAAGGGTTTTACCAAGAATAAGGCGTAAAAAGCTTAAGGCGAAACGTTTCTCCCAAGCCTCAAGCCTAGGCATGCCGAGGTTTTTCAGAACAGTGCTTTTGAGAAAGATTAAGTTTCCCTAGGATTCTCAAGGACTTACTTTGCTTAGTTTTGGGGTGGAGAATCATCTAATCTTCTTTATTCCATTGGAAAATATGTAAAATAAGCATATCAATTGATCCATTCTTGTATTGGGGGCGTTATCCAAAAAAATTCCACAAGGCGCGCCTGAGCTGCGCTTTGAGCCTGGACCCTAAGCGCACAAGGCGCGCGCCTTACTGAAGGAGCTGAGCCTGAGTGTGGCAAGGCGCTGATGCTGAGCCTGGGTGAGCCTGGAGCCTAGGCGCGCCTTTAAAAACAGTGAGCGAAACATGGAGGTAATGGGCAGCTATGGAAATTGGACCATACTGCTATAAATACCACAGTTTGGTATTCATTGAAATTATCACAATCAAACCAGGACTTTGCCGTGGAACAACTTTGTCTAAACTCTCTCTCTCTCTCTGATGTAATCTAGGGGGCGGAAGGGTAAAAAGAAGTTATCTATCTACACAACAATTTACTTAGGGACGGCAACGGGGCGGATTTGGCCGACCCCGACCCCGTTTACCCTCCCCCAAACCCCCGCCCCGTTTAAAAACCCCGCGGGGGCCCCGAGCCCGTCCAATTTTTTTTTTGTTTTTTTTATATAATTTTTTATTTCCTATTGAAAACAACTATTTTGACTTAACATGTCATAAAAATATAACTTTGGAACAACAAAGCAATCAGTAAACGTTGTGAAATCAGAGTGTCTGGAAAAAAAAAATCAGTATGCCTACAGTGTTTAAATAAATAAGAGTTTGTGAAAAAATCAGTAAAATCTGTGTAAATAAATGGCTTATAAACAAAGGGTTGTGTACACAAATGACTTATAAAGAAATGGTTTATAAAGTGATTTTGTGAAAAAATAAGAGTTTGTGAAATATCTGATTTTATATCTTAAAAAATAAGGGTCTGTGAAATATCTGATTTTAAACAAGTGATTTTTTATAAAACTCTGTTGAGAACGTATATATCATGATTTTTAAATAAGAGGAGCAGAGTGAGGAGGAGCAAGTGATCTGTAAAAAAAGTATACTGATGAGCAAGTGATACTGTTTACAAGTTGTTTACAAAATCTGATGAGCAATTAACTACACAAGTTGTTTACAAGTTTAAGATATAAAAGTATACTGATAAGCAAGTGATACTGTTTACAAGTTTACAAAATCTGTAAAAAAGGCTTTTTTTACAAGCAGAGTGGGGAGGAGCAACACATCTAGTTGTTTACAAACCCCCTGTGAGTTTGAAAACAAAATCTGTAAAAAAAAAGGCAAAAAAAGGTAAATAAGTCGGTTCTTACCGGAGCAGAGGAGACGGACAGAAAAAAGCAGAAGGAGACCGGACGAAAAATAGCAGACCAGACGGAAAATAGCTGATCGTCGAGAAGGGGAGACCGAAAATTAGCAAAGGGAGTAGAGAGAGAGAATAGCGTGAGCAGCTAAACATGTAGAGGTAAAATGAAACCCTAAGATTTTATTACTATATATATACAAGGGTAAAATTGTAATAATACCCCTAAACGGGGCAGGGCGGGGTTTTTGTATACTAAACCCGACCCCGCCCCGAACCCGATGGGGTTTTTTTTTATTTCAAACCCGACCCCGAACCCGCCCCGTTTATTTATCCAAAGTTGCCCCCATTAGGGTCGGATCGGGTCCCCGCCAAAACCCGCCCCGTTGCCATCCCTAATTACACTACACAACAACAACTAAACTAAAAAAATGAAATGGGTTTCTTTTTCTCTCTATTCTCAATTCTCAATATTCAAGGTTAAGTACAAATGAGGGCCAAGGGGCCTATTTATAAGACAAGTTGGCTTGCTAATCAAGCTAATACCCAAAATGACTTAAAAAGACAACTAATAACTAAAAATGACATATTAGTCCCAAACATAATTGGAAACTAATTAAAAGACAAATAAAGGGAAAATAACAATAAACCCTAATTCCCATCATTCTCCCCTACTTGAGAGAGCTCGTCCCGAGCGAAGAAAGTGTGTGCTAGAGCATCATCCGCTGGCTCCCCTACTTGAAAGGGAAGTCATCCTTTGAAGCATCCCACATAACGACTCGCAAAATATCCTCGAAGAGAAACTACAAATTTATGCCATGGCCGATGAATAGGAATGTGGCTTCTAATCCGTCAAAATGAAGAGCTAAAACAAGATCGACGCGGAGAGGGCCATTGATGCCAAATTTCATCCAAATTCTTCGTGATAAGCCTCCGTAGCATCAAATCATGTAAATGAGTCTTGGAGCGCTCCTCATAAGTAACCCAAGAGGGACCACAAATTCCACATCAATCGTGATTACCCCACGCAACACATACTCCACAAAGGAAACAACCACTGAACCAACATCACAAAATTCATCATCGTGACCAAAAATTGAAAAGAAATCCGTCAAATCAAATATTTCCACCTTATGATAGTGAGTGCGAGTCTCCCAACTGTCTTCAACAAATAAATCGAAAAAATTACATAGAAAGTACCCATCATCTTCTATCCCGATGATAGGAATGAAGTCCACAATCTCAAATGCTACCAAATCCCAATATCGAGTACGAGTGATCCATCAATTCTCCTCGAATATTGGAAAAAGGTCACAAGGAAGGAACACGTAGTCACTATTAAGCATCGTCGGGGACTCAACAACCTAGGAGGCATCCTCGTGAAGCATAACCGAAGTGATAGTATTGATCGGTATGCACGGAAATGACATCGGATGTAAGAGGAGGTACACCGGTGGATAAGTACTCGAAATATTGGATCAAATGTCTCGCTCGTGCATTTACCCATTGTTCACGTGCCATCTCCATCTCAAGATGCTCGGTTCATCACCTATTTAGGTGTTGACGGTACATCTAATACTCCCCGATGGAGTAAGCACTATACGCAAATCTGTGAAGCTTTTAAGATAGATATGAATCCGTCGAGGCCCGAGAATCTAGAAAACTTTGGAGTTTCTTGATGATTGCACAACTTACATTGTCGAAATCGGCACATGCATTCATATTGAGCCCGTATTTGGTACCATCCCGCAATAATTTGAAAGAAAGGTATTCTTCAGGTGGGGGTGGGATTAAATCGTAGGGTCTTGATAGATTTGGGGCAGATTTGTAATTTTTAGAAAATTCAAGGCTGAATTGTAATTTTCAAAAATTGGTAGGGGATTAGTGCGTTGAAGAGGTTCGGGTGGTGGGAAAGTTTGATTAGAATTTGTGATGTGGTAAGAGATTGTCGGGGTTGAATATGAATGTCTATTAGGGTTAGGGTTTCTAAATGGAGTGGGTTTTAAGGCTTCTTGAGGATGGAGAAGGTAGGGTTTGGAATTTAATTTTTTTTGTTGAAATTGGGTTGGGTTAGTGGGGGAATGATTCTTGACTAGTTTCGGGTGGATCTTGGATGAATCGGGGGTAAAAAACACCGATTCTTGAACGATGGCAGCAACTTCTTGAAATTCCGGTTGTTTTTTAGTCGCCCGAGGCTGATTCATGGGTTGATTTTCCATGTTGGAGGTGAGGGTTACTATCCTGGGCAGAACCGGTGTAAATCAGAATCAGATTGGTGATGGGCGGCAGTTGAAATGCCAGAGACTTCGGCGATTGGCGTAGAAGCTGCTGCCTGGAAAGTCGACAGAATTTGTGCAGCGTCGGCAGCGGAAATGGAGCAGAACCCTAGCGGCGGCAGTTGTTGGCCGAGGGTTTTATCGACGTGAATTTTCGATGCAAACTGGCCACCGATGGTGTTGTAACAGGGTGGTAACATTCGATGGCTAGGGTTTGTCCGGTGATCATCCGAATGAACCTAATTTGAGTCCCAATCTTCTATGAACATGATTGATACAAGAACGAACCACGCTCTGATACCAATTTGATGTAATCTAGGGTGCGGAAGCGTAAAAAGAAGTTATCTACACAACAATTAACTACACAATAATTACACTACACAACAACAACACCTAAACTAAAGAAATGAAATTGGTTTCTTTTTCTCTCTATTCCCAATTCTCAATATTCAAGGTTAAGTACAAATTAGGGCCAAGGGGCCTATTTATTGGAGAAGTTAACTTGCTAATCAAGCTAATACCCAAAATGACTAAAAAAGGCAACTAATAGCTAAAAATGACATATTAGTCCCAAACATACTTGGAAACAAATTAAAAGACAAAAATAAAGAGAAAATAACAATAAACCCTAATTCCCATCACTCTCACACTAGGACTGCCTTGTCCTTTCACCCTCAACCTGTGATCGTGTTTAGCCATTCACCAAATCGTGCGTAATGCATCAAACAGCTTCTAGAACCAACTCCATAACTACTTTCCTTCACTTTAAGCAATTAAAACTCAAGGGAGAACTCTCTTAGAGATAAATGCAAATATATGAATTAGTGTTATTTGGCTCATTTCTTTCACATTGTGATTGTAAAATCTGAATAATTGTTCAATATGACTCTTTTTATAAGTTTGTTCAATATGGCATATCAGAAAGTGAATACATTGTAGTTCCTTTGTAGCTTTATAACTTGTATTTTTTGTGTATGTCGCCAATATGCATATATACATACATGTATTAACTTACATTGGTACTTGTTAATTCAATAGTGTATTGTATTAGTTAAATAATGCTACAAATCATATTCACACATATGGCTTACATTTTTTCCTATCCCGTATTTGATTAACCATTCTAGAAATTACTTTACATATCATAGTTTAATAGAACTATAAGTTGACTTCCAACTTCCAAGAACGGGAGGGGGATGACAACAAACTAAACTCAAGGTACGTATTCAACTAAGGTAAATTTCAAGGTGAATAGAATACATATTACACTTTAACTACTGTCACATATGAAATAAATTATTATAGAAAGAAAAATGAAAAAAGAAAAATGAAAGAAATGATGCGTCAAACACAATCAAAGAACATTTTATGAGCATGGCCCTTAAATCAAAGCAGAAGCACCAAAAACTGACAGGTAAGTAACATACCTAGCTCTTTATATCCAGTCCAGTCACTTTTCTCCCACCACTGTCAAGGAGATGAACAAATCCAATTAAATGTATTCACCTGGGATGATACTTAATAAGGTTATAAAAAACATTATTGATGACTAATAATAGTTCAAATATCATAGCGGTTACAAAAAGAAAAAGTCTAGCATTACTAAAAGTTAACAATGCATTCGTTATGTGGCTGATACTACTAGATTTTGGACGAATTTGACAGCTTTCTGTTGGAGCAAGAATTTTGAGAATATTCAGAATACCAACTTCAAGATAAACAAAAGTTTGACAAAAAAAAAATATATTGAACAACACATAGACATGCCCATATTTTAACCATCTAAGGCATTATTTCTTATTATCCTTCCCCTTTTTTTTTCTTTTTTTGTTGTGTGTGTGTGTGTGTGTGTGTGTGTGTTGGGTGGAGTGGGAGGGGAGACAGTGTGACGTAAACTAAAGGTCAAAGGCCCAAAACAGAACAAATAACAAATTTTAGAGAGAGAATCTAAAAATGTCTTGTATTCAAAAATGAAGGTCCCTTGCAAATGATGACATACATGGGCATTTATAGTCGTGTAGGGAAGGTTCTAGAGTCATTCTACAAATATCAATATCTAGAAGTGGGCCAACTTGCACAAGTGGGAATAACTAACTAATCAATTAGATGTGCTCCCACATGTTAGATACTAGAATGTTCTAGAACTAATAAGTACTTATACATCACTAAAGTGCAAAATATCTAACAAGTACAAAATAACAAAAAGTACAAAAAATATAAGAAAATACTAAAATAGCTCTAATTTCCATCATTCTCCCCCACTTCAAAAAGTTCGTCTCGAGCATGAAGGGTAAACGGCAACGTGGCTAGAACCGAGGCAATCGGGGGCAAAGGACTCGGAATGTCGGCCGGCGCTAGAACCATGGCGATCGAACTTTCCTCGGGGACCGAGCGGTTCGGGAATGGTGACGCTATCGAGGGTTTAGGAATTTCTTGTTTTTCCATTGATATCCGGACTGCCGAGGGGTGCGAAATTTTGGTCAGGGCCCGAGGGATTCTCGGCGCAGAGGAGTTTTGAACTTCGGTCGAGGTCGAGAGGTTCAAAAGGGCTACTAAGGGGTTCTTTTCTGGGTCTTCGGGAGAATGGCTCCGGTGCTTTGAACAACACAGCATACTATACCAAAACAATGAAGGACACCCAATTGTGCTATTGACTTCACGATAAACAGATTGAAAGATATGTGGCTTAAACTATAACTCGGAAAATCAACTTCCTATACCAACAATTCCATTCTGTCCAAAAGTAATGACGTAATGAGTAAAATTGAAATTTCTTCAAGAAAAAGTGATTTTTAAATGGCTAAAATTGAAATTTGTTTCATTGATTTTCAAAGTGGACTCTTAGTTTGGGGCGTACCGAAAAGGAAGATAGAACTCTTAAATCGGGAAGGAGGGAGAATTTGTCTTAAATGACAACATGGTCATAAACTAAACTATTTAGCTCGCTTCTGTGAACCATATAAAGCCATTTGCAAGGTAAGCAAGCTACAACTTTACTAAATACTTAATACTTATCTATTATTATATCCAAAGCCAACACCTCCTCCTACTTTTGTGGAACAGTTCCCACAATAATTTTTTAGAAGAGGGGGATTGAACCCACAACCTCAGTTTGTCAACAGGACATCATATCTTTTATGTATCGAACCACTTTTCTTAACCTGTTTCTAGTATATTTTCTGCTCTCGTGTTCTTCTCATCAAGGGCAGAGGCCAGAATTTTTCTTCACATGGAGGTCAAAAGAAAAAGATCATAATTTTCTTATCATTATTTTGACTCGTAATTTTAAAAAATAAGAGGTTAATATTTAGTATTATCATTTGTATTTCAAAATCAGGTAGGAAATATTCAATTTCATTACAATTTAATTTCCTAATTTTAAAACATTTAAATTTTGTAGTCGTAGATAATTTTTCCTCGAAATTAAAGGATCAATCAAGCCTCTTGAAGCTAATAGCCTCGCCGACGCCTCTCATGACTATTTTGAACTCTACCTCTCTCGTAAGACACGATTATACAACTGTCGCACCTAGTGGCATGTTGCACTTCTAGCTTTCTAGTTATTCAACTGTTTGTCACTCTGTGTAAGACATCGACTTCGGAGATATCGAAGGGATAATGATAAAAAGAATCATTTTTCCCTGCGGCTAAGGCTTTCTAAACCATAAGCTTAGCTTCATCATCGATCAACACGGCTACAATTAAATAAGCACAAGGCAACCTCCAACGGAGGTTTTCTATTTATGCACATTTCTACGGTAGAAATGTAAAACACAAAATAACTTCTTTAATGTGAATTTCTATCTCTATCCCTATAACGTGGCTAGGTCCAGGTATAGAAATTTATAAATTTTTAAAGAGAATTTCTATACGACGTGGACAAAGAGATGTCCTACTTTTAACACATATGAAAGAAAGACATCAAAAATAATAACATTGGAGATAATTTTTTTGGAACTTTTCAAAATACCTTGACAGATAGGATAGAAAGGCTTTTAGAAACAAGCACCACAACCCCAAAGAACTCATAAAAGTCAGAGAAGAAAATGATGGGGTCATATTGAAATAAAGAGAAAAGGCATGCAAAAGTTCCCTGAACTCATCCACTAAGTATCCTTGAAATTATTTGTGCTTGTGTTATAAATACTGTCAGGAAGCAGCTTTCCCTATGATTTGGTTGATTTTTGCAATGTGATGCAATATCCAACTCAGCCTTCTCTCACTGCAATATAACAAGGCTACATACCTAGAGCGATTTCTTCTATATACCTCATGGCAATAAAATTAAAGTAGCCTATCACCTATTCTTGTTCAATTGAATGAGAATTTATTTAACAATGAACGATCGCTTTATGAACCACTAGAGAGCACTTTTTCAAATAACTGATGAAAAAAGACAAGAATGCGTGTAGGGGGTAGCATTTCAACCAAGAGAGTATAGCATCGCGATTGATCTTCATAACCAACTTTGGGTAGCACTTCTAGCCGTGTATATGCTACGACTAACCATATTCTTTTAAAGGTAGTGGCTTTAAACATAAAAATGTTCCTTAGTTTTGCGGTAAAACCATATAAGCATAGAAGCCATGGTCATAAAAGGAGGCCCTCAAGTTTACTAGGAGGCCCTTGAACCGCATGGTCATAATAGGAGGCCTTTAAGTTTCTTAGTCATGCATTAAAAGTAGCACGGCATAATATTTCTTGTTTGCAATAATTGGAAATCATATCCTTAACAACATAACAAGTACTAAAATCCTGTATTTTTACCGTTTCTTTCCATTCTGAGGAGCCATCATGGCTTTTTCCACCCATCCTTGTCCACCTACATCTATATCCATTTTCACCAAGGTCCTCGACACTTTCTCGATTCCAAGTACTGCCATCTTCATTAATGCCAGTCTCTTTGACATTTTCGCTTAACAGACTGATGCCCCAATCCTTCTCATTTGCAATACCAGTATCTATAATAAAGGAAGCAGTGAGAACAGCATAAGCTGGATAAACAAATGATTGTAGATAGCTATATGATTATGAGGACAGAAAATGACATATTTAGAAGCCAGTATAGCACGATATCATAGATTACCTCTTTTGGGTGGAGTGTCACGGGATTGCGGACCAGAATTTCTGGGGGTACAGCGTGGGAAGAATTTCTCTTGTTTTGAAGCAGGCCTATATCTGCAGCAATTGCAAGTGTATTGCAACGTAAATACTTCATGTAGATGAACATTTTTGCCATCACCCAATACATGGAGTTTCGTGTTTTTTAGTAAAATAATTTTTTTTTCAAACCCACTAACCGAGTTGGGAAATACAATTATATTAGTACTACTAGGAAAATGATTTTGTGCTACTATTGCTCACTGTAAAGCTACGCAATAGTACTGAATAAGGCAATTCCATGTCTCGTTTCTGTTTCCATGGCGATTAAAATAACACATCGAAACAAAATTTTGAACCATGGTACGAGAACTAATAAAAAAATATATAGTTAATAACAAATGAAACTACTTGCCCTTTTTAACAATTCCATCCACCTTGTCAATGTACCAACGAGGATCAGGTGTGGCAAGCATGCTCCTGGATCAACATTTTTAAGAAAATTTCTTTAACCATATTTTGCCTAGTTTGAGTAATTTTTACATCACATCCACGCTCATATGTTTCACTTTCGTAGTGATTGGGCACAAATATATTGTGCAAGAACAATAGTCTCACATGTGCATGTGCTACATCCTAAGAAGCACCGATACTGGTTTCGTGTCCGACACGACACGGACACGCTGACAGGGCAAATCTAAAAATTTTACGACAAAGGGAAACATTGATATAAAAAATTATTTATATCAATTTACTTGGAGAAAATAAGAACATAGAAAGAAAAGAAGAAAAAAGAACACGTGAATAACTATTAAAGAGAATGAACTAATATTTTAAAGTAAAACATGAAAATAAGGTTTTTTACAATAATAATTTTCGTGGAGAACCTTTCTAGGGCCATTAGAGCACACCATTGGCATAGTCACACAGTTCGGCTAATCTGGGTACCGCTCCCGCTCTAGATTCGCAAATTGGCGAATTGTGTGCGAAACCCTAGTGAATTTGCAAATTGGAAAATTTCTGTCCGCGCTTCCAAATTTTCAGATCGTGGAGGTGGAGATGATCATTTCAGGTAGGTTGTTCACAACGGCAATTGTTTCGGTGAGTTTTCAGCATGTTGATTCGGTATGTTGCCCTTCTATAGCCAATGTTTTCACTGCTAAACAATACCAACAGCCCTTCTCTAATTATCTCCCTGAGATGGAGTGTCTGTGTGTGTGTATGTGTGTATATATATATATATATATATATGTGTGTGTGTGTGTGTGTGTGTGTGTGTGTGTGTAATAAAACACTGAACTATTGTTGTACAATCTTTTGACTTGGTGGAAATTGTTGGATAAAGTATGGTTTTTGGATCATTTCTTCCAACACACATACGTTGGAAGATATATGTATATATCATTTAAAATTAGTATATAATTTTAAATTAATTAATTAATAGCGGCTCTGGCGCCGCTCCCGCATTTACATTTTTCTCAAAATTGGGGCATTCACACCCTCACCCGCACCCAAACCCGAATCGTTCCGCGTACTTGTGACTTAGATCGTTGGAGAATATTTCCAAATGGACGATGCCTAAAATTGATAGAAATTAGGGCTATATTAATATTTTCTAGCATTTTAAGTATTGCATTGTACTTTTCCTTTTATTAATTGTTTAGTATATTGTTTACATTTTTTTAATAGTAGCAAAGGTCGAGAGGAAGCTTCTAGAAGATTACATTAGTTAGTGTTGTCATGGATGAGTTGTCATGACAACTCATCTCATGAGAACTCATTATTAGCTAATAACTTCTAGAAGGTTTCATTTTGACATGTGATATATCTGTGAATTAGTTATAACCCATGTGACATCACATGAGCTTATACGAGCTTAGGAGATTCCTTCTAGAATCTTCTCTCCCCCAATATAAATCATTTGTATAGATCGACATTTGAAAGATATAAAGAAAATCTAATTTCTCTCTCTAGTTATGCGTTTGTTTTAGTTTTGGGCCTTTGACGTGTAGTTTAAGTCCAATTGGTATCAGAGCGAGGTGTCATTCCCCGCTTGGTGTATTGGTGTATCGATTGTCAAAAAAATCGTATGCTACACTTTCGATGGTCAAGATGAAATCTGACATAAATGAAGTCAAATGGGAGCAAGAAAAGATAATTCTCTCTCTAAAATCTATCTAATCAAATCTCATTAAATGAAAGAATGACTCAAATGAGTCTACAAAAGGGGTATTTAAAGGAGGAATGTTGCTTGGCCACTAAGCTAAGTACCTAATTACAATTGTGCCGTTAAAGCCAAATAACCTTCCTTCCTTTAAGTACAAAATAAAAGGAAAAATACAATGAATGCTAAACATAAAAGAAATACTAAAAAGACTAAAAATGACGAGAAGACTCTTATTTCACATCACTCTCCCCCCCCCCCCCCCCCCCTGAAAAGAGTTCGTCCTCGAACTCAGAGGGAAAGGCCTTCCGTGTCACCATCAAGTATCGTGATGAAAGCCGGCTGAGATGGGATCTCCGGTGCCTCCTCAATGTAGTCAGGGTCCCAGAAGCTAAGAAAACTCAACGGGCGAGGGAGAGAACAATCTGAGGCTAGATGGCCCATCACCCCGCAATTGTAGCATTTGATGGTGACCGAATGAGCTGGTGCAGGAGGAGGAACCGTGGTAGTAAGAGTAGCAGTACTGGAAGGAGTCCCAGTAGGTGCAAAAGTCACTGGTGCTGGAAAAGCAATCATGGAGCGGCTACGCGATGGAGGGGCAGTCTGGTGGAAGGACTCAACCTTAGTGGCGTACTCCACTGCCTTGCCAAAAGAGGTGACCTCACACAATGCAAGATCGCGCAGGATGTAGCCCTAAAGACCGTGAATATAACGGCTAATGCGCTGCTCCTCACTCTCGCCGAGGCAGACTCGAGTACATAAAAGCTGAAATCGCTCAGTGTAGTCCAAAATTGTGGTGTCCTGGCGAAGAGACTGAACTCGTAAAAATAAATCACGCTCATAAGTGGCAGGAACAAAAGCGGACATCCACTGTGCACAGAGTTCGATCCAAGACTGGATGGGGTGAAGGCCCTCAATGGCACGACGCTGCTCCAAGTCATTCCACCAAACACTGGCATAGCCCTGAAACTTGGTTTCCGCTAAGAGAACACACCGACAACCCTTGAGCCATTTATACTCAAAAATCCGCTCCATGGCGGCAAGCCAATCAACCATGGCATGGGGCTGTAGGCGACCGTCAAAGGGACATCCACTCTGATATCACCCTGCATACTCCTGGATAATAATTGAAGGGCCAACTGTGTGATGTCATCAGCACTCTGAAGGGCTAGGGCATCCTCATCGAGATCATCATCACCTGGCGAAGGCTCGGGAAGTAAGGCTCGCTGTGGACGCCTCCGAGGCGATGGAAGAGGAGGGTCAGGAGCTGGTGGGGGAACTGATGCTGCATGAGGAGCGGTAAGAGGTGGAAGAGTCTCTCGTGGTGGAGAAGAAAGTGGTGTTGAGATCAACGGCTAGCGGTAGGGGAATTGATTCATCTGATGCCCCTTCTGATAGCATACAAAGCAATGGCGCTTAAAGAGAGGAACATAGGGAGTCAAAGGAAGAGACATCAGTGCGCCACTTTGTCGAAGGGGATGGCTCGAACTCGGGAGCCGAGTGGGTACGGGGTGAATGAGGGTCAGCATGGGGAGGTAGGGTAATCCACTCCCGCACCCGCTCATGGGAATTAACGGGTGCGGAGTGAAAGGAACGGGTATCCCATGGGGGTAGATGATGCGGGACATGGAGAGGGTGTCCGCGTGGGGGAAAGGTGTGTAAAATAGGTGGGGGTGGAAGCGTGGGGAAAGTGGAATGGGGCGGGTGAGGGTGGGTGATAGTGGGTGGGGCAGAGGGTATCGGGGGTATTTGGGGGTGTTCAAGGTTTTTTTGCGGGTGGTTACGAGGGTAAATAGAGATAAGGGGCAAGGGGTAGTCATGTGGGGGTTGAGTTGAATAATTGGGTGGATGTGGTGGTGGGGAGTGGGAGGGGACAAGAATTCGGGGTGGGGGAAGATGTGGAGAGGGCAAATGGTGGTGTGTTGATATGTTTGGAGGTGGAGGGGGAGGTATAGGAGTGGTGATGAAATTTGGGGGATGAAATTGTTAGGAATGTGGGCGGGTAAAATTTTTTGGGTTTGGGGTTCAAGATTAGGGTTAAGGTGTGGGTAGGCTTCATTAAAAATGGGAAATACACCGGAGGTTGAATTTGGGTTGAATGTGAACCTTTGGTGTGCCGGATGTCACGAATCATCTCGGCAAGGGTCGGGGAATGCATTTTGACAATAAGAGATGTCTTTTGGACACAAATTGGAGAAGGAATGTTGGGGATAACATCGGACGGCACTGGGGTTGGGGAGGACCTTTTGTGATGACGCCCTGCCCTTGATCGGTTCGTTCTAAAGCGTCGGAGGTGCCAAGAGGAGTTGGCGAGTGGTGTGGGTCATCCCGATCTTGGACCAGGGTTATACGGCCTTGAATTTTGGCTTGCCGACTGTGGAGGCGGTACCCGACTACAAGTATGGGTTGTCCTACCTGATCGGCAGCAAAGGTGGGGACGGAACTTGTTTGGGAGGGTCCGGCCATGTGTGTTTGGGAGTCCCGGGGCCTTTGTGGGTCGAAAACTGTTAGAAGTGTGTTCTTCGATTTTTTTCTGCATTCCGGCCAACTGGTGGTGGTGGTGGGGCGGTTTCTATGGTAGTGGTATTTTCTTGGGTGTTGATGGGATTAGGGTTTATGAAACTAGGGTTTTTTTGGGTAACAGTGTAGAATGAGTGGATCTGGGAGAATTAGGGTTAGGATTTTGAGAAATTACCGGGGCGGTTTGAGGGCGATCCGTGGAGGTTGCTGGTGCTGGAATCTGAGCGTTCATATCGTCCATTTGAGCCTTCATTTGTTGGAGGGCTTCCAAGATTTGCTCGAGAGGGTTTGGCGTGGAGGTGTTCATCTTCTCTCAATTCCCACCGTGACGTTATTTACGAGTTTTTGTATTTTTTTTATAACAACAATAACAACCGGGTAGAAACGATTAGGCTCTGATACCAATTGACGTACTTGACGTCAAATGTGAGCAAGGAAAGATAATTCTCTCTCTAAACTCTCTCTAATCAAATCTCATAAAATGGAAGAATGACTCAAATGAGTCTACGAAAGGGGTATTTAAAGAGGGAAGTTTGCTTGGCCCCTAAGCTAATTACCTAATTACAATTGTGCCCTTAAAGCCAAATAACCTTCCTTCCTTTAAGTACAAAATAAAAGGAAAAATACAATGAATGCTAAAAATAAAAGAAATACTAAAAAGGACTAAAATGACGAGAAGACCCTTTTTCACATCAAAATCATACCGACATCAGGAGGAGATCAATCAAGAAATGAGCAGAATAATCAAGATCTTGCCCAACAAGTTAACAAATTACCCCAACAACAAAGCCTAATCAACCAAAAATTTGAAGATCTCTTCCGACTCTTCACCGAAGCGCCGCCACACTCGAGCCACCGGAACCAGCCTCCCGAAGACCAAGAAAAGAACCCGCCTTCCTCGGAATTTCCAATCACGGTGTTTTACCACCCTTCGGCCCACCAAAAACCCAGTGACATGGTGCGATAAGCCTGCCAACTGCGCCGGTGGCAACCCCCTGATCTCCCTATCCCTCCTCTGTTGCATCCAACTGATCAAAAAGATTCATCCCCACCCCGATTGAACCAAAACCCTCCATTTTTTAAACCCCCACTCTACTTTCTTAACCCAAACTCTATCCTACCCCAAATCAAAGCCCTAGGTCCCAAATCAATCCACACCCAATTCAACCTAACCCCTTGAATTTCTTGCTGATTTTTTTTTGGTGTTTGGGGGGGGGGGGGGGGTCTTGCAAGTAGGTACGCAAGTCACGTACAAGTTTGCCTCCCATTTCAAGTAGAAGAATTCATAGAAGGAGGTATAGCCACGTTGTCGTTTACCCTTCACGCTCGAGACGAGCTTCTTGAATTGGGGGAGAATGATGGAAATTAGGGTTGTTTTAATATTTTAATGCATTTTTAGTATTACATTGTATTTTTCCTTTTATTAATTGTTTAGTATTTTGTTTGCATTTTTTTAGTAGTAGCGAAGGTTGAGAGGAAGTTTCTAGAAGTTTGCATTAATTAGTGTTGTCATGGATGAGTTGTCATGACAACTCATACTTAGCTAATAACTTCTAGAAGGTTTCATTTTGATATGTGATGTATTTGGGAGTTAGTTATATCCCATGTGACATCACATGGGCTTACACCCTCTCAACCAATAGTAGCTTAGGAGATTGCTTCTAGAATCTTCTCTCCCCCCTATATAAAGGGTCTTAGTCCCTCCTTTGTAATAGATTCGATATTTGAAAGATATAAAATAATTCTAATATCTCTCTAGTTGTGTGTTTGTTTTAGTTTTGGCCTTTGACGTGTAGTTTACGTCAAAAACGATACCACCGATTTAACTTAAAACGTTATATACTTAAACATTAGATTTAGACACATGCAAACAAATGACTGACATGCAAAAATAAATGCCACGTTAATTTTATATTTAAATTACGAACACGTGAAAATGAATGTCGGGCACGTGTCCAAGAGTGTCGGTGTCGGACATGTCGCCTTCTTAAAAGTGTACGTGCTTTTTAGGCTACATTTTTTCCTCGTTTTATATGAAAACATTTCTAACACCAACCCCAATAAATTGGGTCTGGCAAAAGACACGGAAAATAATCTCTTCTCCATTCTTTTTCAAATTTTCCTTAAAAATATCAGGATTTTCATGTTTTCCAACTATGAAATAATCAAATGCATCCTTGGTGAAAATGAACCGCAGGTAAAATCATAGTAAAAATTAACAGTTTGTTTTATTATATATAAACAATTAATACATTTCAATATCTTCGTCACATTCTTGTAGTTATGCAGAACTTTCAACTTCTCTTGCGTAGAAATTTTAGAAGAGAAAAAGAATAAAGAGAGAAAGAACATTAGAAGCGGTCATCTTCAACTTGTCAGCCTGTAGACAACCTTAACCGCAGTTGTGCAGCTTGTTAAATGTGTGAAAGGATTCAACCTACAACATTTGGTTGAGTCATTACTTTTCTGAATTCTTGAGTTTAAATCATCAGCAATTATTTTCAATCATATCAGGCAAAGTAATAATCAAGGTTATATTTGTACTGATATACATTGTCACTCTTCAATTTCGTTTCATTTCATTTTGTAGTCACTTCACAGCTAAAATTAGTTGTAAACCCAATTATTCATAACTCTCAAAAGAAATTAATTCTGAAAAAACAAATAATGAACCTACTTCACTAGAAACTTTTTAAAACTACAACGCAAGCTCGAAAAAAAATCATTTCAATTTTGTGATAAAACAAATTAGCTTGGCTACTAATATTGGTTCAAATTGGACCATCCCCAACAGCCTGGATATTATTTTGGTACTTTTTGCTCTCTAGCATTTTCTATATATAGGGACCGTTTGGTTCGAGTGTGATATTGTGAAAAGTAAAATGGTGAAATACTTCTTCAAATATACAAAATTAAATTTTTGTTTGCTTGTAATGGTGAATAAGTGCACACAATCTGATTATGCAATTTTGAACAAATACTATGAAAAAAATTTAACCCAAAATAGTTGAAAACATATTTCACAATTTTTCTTTTCACCTCGTTGAAAAATATTTCATCCTGAACCAAACGGGTCCTTAGGAGCAACATGCTCCCGCAGCATTTCAATTTCCACATGAAAATTTTTTTGTCTTTCAACGCTTTTCAGCTTTTTTCGGGATTTTTATTTATTTTCACCCTTCGCACCGCAATTGGAGTGGCGCGGTGAGTTTTGCTTAATGTTATGGATTTGGTCCCACTACTTTTTTGTTACACCAAAATATCATTGTAGCCTTTTGGTGGACCAAAATACGATTAAAGCATTTTAGCATAGATAATTGATCGGACACGATTGATATTTGGGGAAGGGAGAAAAGTCTCCCTTTAGAATAAAAAGGTCGTACCCAGTGCACAAAGCTCCCGCTTAATTGCAAAGTCTGAGAGAGACGGATGTCGGCTAGCATTACCTCCATATATAAAGGGGCTGCTCCCATGTCTCGAACCCAAGACCAACCGTAGTTTGGGCGAAGACGCTTGCCATAAGTGTTGTTCTCATCATATGTGTTGTACATTGTTATTGTTAATTAAAGATTATAACACCTTAATGTTATGCCACGTCAGTTGGGGGATGAAATTGGAACTCATAATATTACTCTATAGTCACTGGCAGATCCAGGAACTTTGGTTTGGAGCCGGGGAAACACTTATTTAGTTGTAAGTTTTTAAAAGGAGTGAAAAGATTGTACATAAATTTGTCAGGTTATATCCGTGACAAAATTTATCATTACAAAAAATCATAATAATTTTCTTGAGCAATAAAACTAAATGAAATTTTTTGGAATTGTAAAAAAAATTGTCAAGGATAAAATTCAATGGAGAAAAATTATCAAGGATATAAACCGTGACAAAATATGTGACTAGCAGAACTTTGGAACAGATTTCGTCACAGTTTTTTGTTGTGATCATAATTGTCAAAATCGTACGATTCACGATTCAAATCTCACATAAAACAATTCAACTCGAGTTGAGAATCGTATAGGGTTAAAAATTGGGTTGAATCGGCAATTCGGGGAGCAATTCACGATTCGGGTCCGATTCACTCTTGTGTGGGTTTTTTTCGCGATTTTTTTACCTTATAACTACGTGTGTTTTAATAAAGCAAATAAAAAAGAAAGATAGGGAGGCTTCTCTTGGTTGTATTAGGGTTTGTTTTATTATTATATGACGTATATTTATATTGTATTATTATATTGTATTGTTTTTGTTATTATATGACATATTTATGTTGTGTTATTATATTTTTGTGTCTACTCTTTATGTATTACATTTGTAACCATTTGACGTAATATATTTTTGTGTTTAATCTTTATGTGGGTGCTATTATTGTTAAGATTTGGCCATAAAAATGGTTAAGAAAAGTAACAAATATGTTTTATTACATATTCTAATGTGTTCTCTATTCATTTATATATTATTTATTACATTTTCCACATTTTATACCGATTCTTACGATTCGATTCACGATTCATAGGATTTCGTGTTTACAATTTGATAACTATGGTTGTGATAATATAGTCACGGACTTAGGCCATTAGAAAATATCAAATATAAATATTAATTTTAAAAAGCTTGAAAACTCGAGAAGAGCAATTGGAGCAAAGATGTTCTTTCGGACCATCTCCCAGGCATTTGTACATTTTTGCACACTTAAATGCATTTTTCTCCCCAAAATGTGATATGGTTCCGAAGGATGAACTAGATATGGACAATTCCAATAAGAATTCATTCTTGAACAAAAATTCATTTTTTGATTTATTTCAAGAAATGGACGATTTATTCTCTCTATCAATAACCGGGCCAGATCAGGTGTATCATAATCTAGGACAGAGCTACATAGTGCCTAGTGGGGTGGGGGCTATAGCCCCCCGCGACTTATTTTAAAAAAAAAATACATATAGAAGTATTTACAAAAATATTGGTGCAAAAAAATAATCTTTATAGTGTTTGGGGGCATATGAAGAAATAATCAAAACTTTCATTCAACTTGTATTGAACTAACTATATTGATGTTAAAATCTAGGCTTATTTTAATGTTATAATGTTAATGTATGTTAACAGTTTATTTTAATGTTGTCGTTGGTTTATATTTTAGGGAATAATTAGAGATATTGCTGGTTTAAATTTGAGACTGAAATATTGGTTTAAATATTTGTTTTTCTTTCCATTAGATTAAATAAATGACGTTATTTTTTGGTAAATACTCAAAAATAACCTCAAAAAATTTGGCTTAGGGGCTCTCGCCCCGAAACCCCCGAAAATTGACTTTAAATTAGCCCGACTCTTGAATTTCCCTAACACTCCGTTTGTTTGTCAGGAAAGTTAAGCGGGAAAATGATTCCCGAAAAAAGTGAATGAAGTGAAGTAAAGGAAAGGGAAGATTATTTTCTTGTGTGTGTTTGGTTAATAGGAGGAAAATTGCAAGAAAATTATAAATAAAAATAATAAAAAATTATATACATATACACATATATAATTATAATTATAATTTTATAATAAATATAAGTATTATATATTTCTTATTTCAATCACCAGAAAATATGATTTAAATTAATAAACATCCTTTAACTCAAACATTAGTAAATATAAATAAAATATTATGAACATTTAATTAGTAAAAATATCAATACTTAGCGTATTATTATGAATAACTATTGGTAAATATTTTAGTACTAGTTGTAACAACAACAACAACAACAACAACAACAACAATAATAATAAACATGAAGCACGAACACTTCTCCAGAGGTGACGTACCCGTGTCGAACACTCCGACACGCCTACAACACTTCTCTCTCTCTCTATATATCTATCTATCTATCTATCTATCTATCTATCTATCTGTATGTATATAATTTTCAATATATTTATTTTTCGTCATGTGTCTGCCGTGTCGTATCCTAGTTTTTTTAGATTTGTCGTGTCCTGTGTCGTGTCAGACACGACACCCATATCCGTGCCCGTGCTTCATAGAATAATAATAATAATAATAAAAGTAAAAATAATAGTAATAATAATTTATACGGTCATATAACAATTTTCCTTGAACTTTCCTGCAAAATCATAAGTCTTTGGGAGGATGTGTTCTTGCGGGGAAGTTTTAAGACCATTTTCTCCGTACTTTCGTGCTAACCAACCTCAACAAAAAGTGCAAAAAAAATATTTTTTCTTTACTTTCGTGACAAACAAACGCGGGCTATCCAAGTCAATAAGAAAAATAGTGCTTGAATAGTTTTACAACTTTAGATCAACTTGGGCTCTCTAGAACCAAAAACAAAAAATGAGCAATTTTGCAAACACGCGTTCTCCTACTAACAATGTGAACACAAGAAAGTGCATAAAATTAGGCACACGAAAATCAAAATGACCGAAACATACTGAGAAGATGGAAATGGCAATGCGGCAGGCGTAGCTTGAACTCGAACTCTCTTCGCACTCCTCTTACTATCAAACCTCCCTTCCTCAGCCTTCTCCTCCGCTTGAACTCCACCACGAATTCGAACTCTCTTCATCCTCTTCGAAAACTCCACACTCTGATGATGCAAACGAGATACATCAACATCCACTCTCCTCAATCTCACTCCAAACACCGTCGCCAAACCTCTCGAACTCGCCGCCATTCTCCTTTTTTCACCAATATTTCAATCACTGATTGTGATTTCAACTCTAATCGATGATACTAAACCCTAACTTTATAAAAATCACGACTGAATGAGAGTTTGTTTTATAGCATTCATAAATGAATTTGGTATATGTAGGAGAGAGAAAAAAAAGGGTTTTGAATATTTGGGTTTGAAAATAAGGGTGATGATAATTTATACTTGACGGGATCCGGTGTGGTTTCAATTTCATTTTCGGCATTTTGGAATTCACACGTGTCGGTAAGTTACCGCGTTTTGCCCTCACAATCACTATCACATCTAATCATGAGTTAAACTAAAATAATTGAAAAGGGAATGATAAGAATGACAAAATAAAGAATAAAAAGGTCACATTTTGTTGCTAAAAATTTGGACTCCAATCGCTATTGACTTAAACGTCTCGATTGTAATTAAGGTGCCACCTCTCTTCTTACCTACTAATCAATCATTTTTATTTTTACTTACTTATTAAGTAAGAAAAACTCATTGTTTTATAAATATTTTTTATTTCAGGCAAATTTATAATTGTATAGCTTAGGAGTGCTAATGAGTCGTGCCGAGTTAATCGAGTTCATTCAACCGAGCCTTTCATGTGTACAGTATCGTGTATTTACATTAAATGGCTAAACTCAAGCTCGATTTATTAAGTTGGAGTGTTTAGAGGATTCACCCGTATATGTTAAGGCTTCACTCAGACCTGCTAGAAAGTTATATGAGGTGTGTCATGTTATCGAATCGTGTGAAAATTTGTCATCCCTAGTTCGAATTGTGTAATCGTCTTAGTGAATGTCAAATAAAGTATGTAAAGAATCTTAGCCAACCTTCTATCGATTTTCACCGAGAAATATTATTAAGGGGCATACCTTTTTTAGACCAAAACCGATATTTTTTTGCGTCGCTTCATCAACTCAAAGATTCCGGTGAATTTTCAAACCTTTTCGGATATGGTGATGCACTTTATAATGCCCTCTATACGTTCACATGTTTTTTCCACATTTTATGCACTTTTCTCATCATCAAAATGTCACATTTTTCAAACATGTGCAAAAGAAGCCATTCGAAATCACTTACTTTAAAAATCCTTCAAAATAATATTTTCGTAATTTTTTGTTATCAAGCGTGTGCACGAGAGTAAATTCTCCCCAAACCAATGGCACCGTGCGCACAAATATGACCAGTAAGCTTGCTCAATCTTGGTATTTTGTTATGATCACACGAAGGCCTCTGTGTGCACGGACTTTGCAGAAGCGGGAAAACTTATTTTTTTCCTTATAAAAAGGCATTTTGGCTCTATTTTTAATTTAGAACTCTTACCTCCTTCTACGAAATTTTTAGATCTAAGAGCGTCTCTTCTTTCTCTTGAAATCGTAGATGAAATTTGATTTTACCTCACTTTACTTGAAATATTTTGTGAGAGATTTTTGAGTGACTCATCAAAATAACCTTATAATACTTATCATTCATCATTTTCTTCAATTGAGAGGTCAACATGAGGAAGATTTGAAGTGGAGTTCTCCAAAGCGGATGTGGGAAAGTTAATAGAAGTGGATTCTTCTTTACATACAAGCTTTGGAGGAGCTTTGGTTGAGAGTTGCTAGATCGGGTGGAGTTTAGAGTATTGGTGGATTACAAGAGCTTATAAATGGTAATTCAAGCTAGGTAAATGGTTGATATCTTGCAAAAAGTCTTCATGTTTCTGGTAGATTAGTTTTAGCGTTCCGAGTTTTTTTCCCCTATGTGAGTTTTTTTCTCATATATCTTGGCGTTGTGCTTATTCTCGCAATCACTTTTATTCACAACACACAACCTCACATAATCTGAGGTTTATAGGTGATTTAGGTTTGTAGATGTTTAGATATCACATAATTGCAAATGAATTAAACTAATTTGGTCAAATCTCACCTAATCCCAAATTAACTTAAATTTGGATCTAACTGAATGTGGGTGTAGATTTTTCATCTTGTTTAGTTGAAATTGAACTCAAAGGTTTTTAAATTGATCTCATTTCACTTTTCTTAAACCAAATTTGAATCTAATCATTTTAGGATAAGTGTTTGAAAAATTATCCAAGTGGGTGTGGGTTTGAATTATAAGGTGTTTAAACAATTATATTATAAATTAGCCATTTATTTTGATTTTTTCGTGTTTACCCCTATAGGACATTAGCACACGGAATTTTTACGTTTTCAGTTGATACTAGAGCATGGTTTTTCTTTTTGTGCTTAACATCCCGAGTAAAGTCTTTGTTTGCTACGTTGTGCCTATCTTTAGTTTTGTGCTTTAATCACATTTTGCTTGTGTGACTAGTTGATGACTGTTTTTGAAGTGACTATGGGTGCTAGGATATTAGAGTTTGTTTATCCATATTATACTAGTCCATGTGATGATAGTCCTTGTGTAAGGATAGATCAATCAAAATGTTTGACTTCTAAAAATGATGAGAATTGTAGTTCTTCTTTTTATAAGAAATCTAGTGTTGGTAGTCTAATTTCTCATGTGAGTAATGATTGTTGTGATAATGAAGATTGTGAAATTTTAAGTTCGAAGTATCACAAGCTGATGAAAAAATATTTTAAATTGCAAAAGAAGAATAATAAATTGGGTACTGGGCTCAAATTAGTTGAAAATAAAAAAGTCTTCCTTGGTTGAGAAACTTGATGATTTTAGATAACTTTTCACTTAAAAAAAATGCCTTAAGAGAAAAGGCGAACCATGTTTAAAAAGAAAATTTTGAGTTATTGGAGTTGACTTGTGTTTTGAAGAAAGAGATGAACACGTTAACAATGAATCTTTAAAAATATAAAAATTCAATGTAAAAATACTTTTGAAAAGTTTGATTTGATTGAAAAAGAAAAGAATGACTTATTTTTTACTCTTGAAAATGAGAAGAATGGGCTTCAAATATGTAAAGCATCCAAATGTGATTTTGAGAAGAAAATTGCTTCAACGAGTTAGCCCTGTCAAAGAAAATTACATTTGATCTTGAAGATCGTTCAAAGAAACTTGACGAAATGCTTTTGAAAATAACTCAAGTTAAAAATGACAAGTGTGGTTCAGGATTTGATAAATTTTTATCTTAATCTACTCAATCTAATACAACTTTTGTGAAAAGTGTTTCAAAACATGAACCAATAAGGATGGTTTAATCCTCTTTGAATGTGAATAAGAAAAATAAAGACTTGAGAAAAAGTGTGTTTATTGCCCCATGTGTTTCCAATAAAAAGGGAAATGAAAAAAATATTTTCAAGGATCATTGTTTTGAAAAAGGTCAATAAAGTTTAAAAGACCTTACTAACCCTATACTTGCACATTTTGTCATTAAAAGGGCCATTTGAGGAAATTTTACTATAAATTGTTTAATAATCAACAAAAGTCGAGAATTGTTCTTAAATCCCATCCTAAGGTGGTTCACCGTGTACCTTATACGTGCACTCATTATCACAAAACCAAATACCATAGAGATTTTTGTTTCATGCTTAGGAATTCTCATGTTGGTTGTATTTCTCGTGACCATGGTTACATTAATGTCTCAGAGCATGATTTTAATGTTCTTATGACCAAAGTCAATGATTTGACTACGGATTGTGATTGGAATTTTGGAAGGGAAAACACTTTTGAGAAAAAGGTGATTTTTAGACCACATGAACTTGGTCTTCAGAGAAACTTGCCTTACGTTCCTCCTCACAAGCATGGTAATGGAAATTTTATGAGGGGTGTGAATTTGTGAAAAAGATAAGTTTTCTAAAAAGAAGTAATGTGAACTTTAAGCCTCATTTTGTGACAAGGGTTTTAACTAAACCCAATAATCCCATTTTAGGTATGTTTGGAAGAATAAAAGTGATATGGTTTTATATGTGTGTTTCCACCTCTAATGGTGAGTTTTACTTAAGTGTTCATCCGCCTCTCATTGATACCGACGACCCCCCCCCCCCCGAGTTGGTAGGTGTTTATCATAGCCAAGGTCTTCTTATCTCATATTTCATATCTTGTCATAGGATATTCTTTTATAAAAACTTGGTTTGTGTGTCTTGTATTTGTACTCGTTAAGGAGTGTCATTATTCCTAGTTAAGGAAGTATTTTACTTTTCTTTTGGGGATTGATTATGTGAGAGATTGCATTCATTTTGTATATGCATGCATTTGGTGTCTCTTATTTTGTTCTTGTGTATTTATTTTGAGAAAAATCCAAAAAGATTTTGAGTTTATTTATTTTTGTGTAAAATTGTATTATTATCCTTGTGTGATTTACTGCTCCCATACTTTTGAATTTATATTCTTTTAAAACACTTTGGCTTATTTTTAGTACATACATAAAAAATCCAAAAATATTTTTGCTTGTTTGATTTTTGATTCGTGCTTAACCATACTAAATATCAATGGATAAATCTTGTTAAGCGAAGAGAATTGGATAGTTTTATTTCCATGTCTATATGTGTTATATATAAATAATTTCTTAAAAATACCATGAAAAATAATTTTTGCAAGTGTATTGGAAATTCGTAGCTTGTATATCACACTTATTTTAGTAGTTTATTGAGACTTATTATGATGATTGAGCTTATATTATTTACTATTATACTCATACGGATTGCTTCCATGGTCCACTTTTATGAGTTTGAGTGTGAAATATATTTTCATATTTGTTGGAGTTTAAAATTGATCGTTTTTTATGCATTAATAAGGGATACCATTAGAGTGATAATGCGCAAATGGAATTTGATTATCACTTGTGCAGGTGTCATCTGAAGCATGCATGAAATCCATTCAACGACAACAACCAATATGTTAAAAAGATCCACAATCCAAGTAACCAAAAATATATAATAAAAAATAGGGTTATAGCTTCAAATTCAAATGAATTCACTATTCTAGTTCAGCATTAAAAGATTCATACGACATGATCTTGAGGGAGTTTATAAAGTTGATGAAAACTTCTTGCCTAGTCCATGATATGATTTTGTGATCTTGATGACTAGTTCTCTCCTGATTTGAATTAATGTTATTTAAAAATCTTGTGATTCATTTCATTCTCTTGAACATACATGCTAATATGTCTAACATCACATGTTAATTAAAACAATTGCCTTATATGATTGTATAAATTCTACATGTGTAATTAACTTGGTGGTTCTTAATTCTTAATGAAAGTTAAAAGCTAATATTTGGTTTTTGGCGAGAACAAATCATGTGTTTGTATCCATACACCCTATATATTTTACCTTTACCTAGACTGGTATCTCTTTAATCATGTTTAGTGTTTTTGCATGTTTTTATTGGATTATTTTATTTCATTTCTCTATTTGATTTTAATTCCATCTTGTTTATCATTCATTTGAGAGTTTTGGGCATTTGGGGTTTTGAGTTGATTTTGAGGTGGTGATCGTACCTTTCCTATATTTGATTTTGTTTGGGTTGTTTGTGGTTGTGTTGAGGTTTGGTTGTGCAAGTATGAGTATTTGATGAGTTGACATTAAAGGGGAGAAGTTTTTCAAAGGAGTGATACAATTGAATTTTGCTTTGTTGAAGATAGAATTTTAAGAGTGTAGTTTTTGCCATATACCATTCGCATGGTTAGGTCTTTACACCGTTTGCACAGTGGCTTGTGTTTTCTTAAGTTTTTTCGATCTATTCGCATGGATCCCTTTTGCACTCATGCATACGATAGTGTTTTTAAGTCATTTGCATGGCCCTAATGTTATTTTATTGCAGTTTACTTTTTAGTACATGTGTATTTGCTTATCTCATCTTGTGTTTGTACATACTTCTTCTGATTTTTTACTTATATATCATCATCTCATTTGTTCTGTAGTGACCTTATGTGATTTTATGGATGATTGTTAAGTCCTTATGTGTGATCTCGTATATTTTTATCGTCTACCATTTTCCATGATTTATATGCCCTCGGTAGTTCGATTTTGAGATGTGTCCTTAACCATCTCTTGGTGTACTTAGATTGAGAGGTGTACATTTTTACTCTCTTTTAAGTCTTATTTGGATCTATATGTGATCCTTTTAGTTTAATCCGTGGTGTTTGCGCTTGTCATGATAGTATTTCATTAGTTATTCCTTAGACACATTTTTAGGTCCTTATAGCATTTATATACATTATGACACTTTTGTGTTTATTTTGGCTAGCGATTGGTGCTTTATTTTACTGACTATCCTTTGCGAACTTATGTGTTATGAGACATATACTGTTATACCTTATGTTATTTTTTGTAGAGATATTGATCTTGATGATTCATATACTTGATTATTCATCTTATAACATGTTTCTTGTGCATTTGGTCTCATTTGTGTTGGAATTCTTGATCTCCATCCATTTATCATGATTCTCGTCATGCTACTAGTTTATTGTCATACATTCTTATGTGTATTCATATGTTTCATGTTCATGCTCGCATGTTTATTCATGATACTCCTGGTATATATATTCATGATACTCCTACTCCCATAATGCTTCATATATATTTCTTTGTCATGATTTTCATTATTCTTTCTTCGCATGCATAGTTTTAAGGGGAGTGATAGTTTCTTTAGGTGGAGAGATATTTTTTCAAGGGGGTATATATTTCTTTGTTTTGAGATGTGATTCGTTTGTGGATGTTTTGCCATGTTAGTTTTTTTTGTGGTTTATCTAAATATCATGTGGTATTTATTTCTTTATCATTGACCATATATCTTTATCATTGATATCTCGATATTTTTGTGGTTATCCTACATGTGATTTAAGGGGAGAAATACTTTGTGTATATCTTGTATGCGATTGATTATCATATTCTTGTTTATGTTATATATGTTTTACATATTGCATCTTTTATGATTTATTGCCTCACTTATCTTAGTATTATCTCTTTTACCTTTGTCTATTCGTAGTAAAATGGGGGTGAAAAGATTATTTATGATAGTGCATTTATTCAGGGATAGTTCATATGCAGGGGGAGTTTTACCTTCACAATGAGGTGACATGCTTGATGATTTTATGTTATTTGAGTTTTGCAGGTATCTCATCATGGAGAATTTTTCCATTATTAGTTTATGTTGTCCTTTTTAGGGTCGTGGGTGATGTAGATTGTTTAATGGGGCTTTATTTTATATGCTAGGATTTGCACGTATTTTGAACTTCTGGGATATTTTGGGATTTTTGTTACGAAATAGCGAAATGAGGCTATTAAAAATGTATAAAAGTGTTTCTTGGCTTTTTCTCTGTAAAAATATTTTACTTTTGGGACATATAGGAGTTTTTATTTTCATCCTGGAACATATCATTATCTTTCATTGTGTATTTAGATGTTTGAGTTCCACACATGCCTTTATTCAAGTTCGAGTCGACTTGCATTGCATTGATTCAACGACTCCGAGAATTCGATGAATTTCTTTTACCTTTTTGGATATGATATATGACCCTTGATGCACTTTAGCATGGCCAAATATTTGTTCTCACATGTTATGCATTTATTTTATCATCAAAATGTCATATATTTCAAAATTGTGCAAAAGGAACCCTTCACAATCATTTACTTTGAAAAATCCGTCAAAATGGCACTTTTTTTTTTACTGTAAGACGTATGGATGGGGGTAAATTGGCCCTATACGAACGACACCATGTGAATGGAGCTAAATTAGAACCATGCGCATGAATATGATCAGTAAGACCTAAAAAGCCTCTGTGCGCACGGACTTCGTAAAAGTGGGAAAAGTTATTTCTTATTATAAAAAAGGCATTTGGGCACCATTTTTAGATTAGAACTCTTACGTCCTTCTGCAAAAAATTTAAATCCAAGAGCTTCTCCTCTTCTCTCCACAAACCATAGATGAGATTTGATTTTACCTCACTTTGATTGAAATATTTTGTGGGAGATTTTTGAGTCATTCATCAAAGAAACTTTAGAAAACCTATCCTTCATCATTTACCGTTAATGAAATTTAGTTCAGAGGTTAACATGAGAAAGATATGAATATTTGAAGTAGATTTCTCCAAAGTGGATGTGTGGAAGCTAATATAAGTAAATTAATCTCTCTTCTTGTCTCTACGAGCTTTGGAGGAGCTTCGGTTGAGAGTCCTCGATCGAGTGGAGTTTAAAGGATTTATAGATTACAAGAGTTTATAAATGGGGAATCAAGCTAGGTAAATAGTTGATATCTTGTAAAAGTATTCATGTTTCTAGTGGATTAGTTGTAGCGTCCGAGAATTTCCTCTAGGTGGGGTTTTTCCTCGTATATCTTGGTATTGCTATTATTCTTGCATTTACTTTTATTCACAGTACACAAACCCACATAATATCAGTTCTACAATTGATTTAGGTAGCTAGATGTTCAAAGCTCACATAATTGTAATTGAAATGAACTAATTTGGTTAGATCTCACCTAATCAAAAATTAACTTGAATTTGAATCTAATTGAATCTAGGTGTGGATTTCTCATATTATTTACTTTAAATTTACTCAAAGGTTTTTTAATTGAATTTTGATTGATCTCATTACACTTTTCTTGAACTAAAACTTAATCTAATAATTTTAGGATAAGTGTTTGAAAAAATTCCTAAGTGACTGTGAGTTTAATTTACAAGGTGTTTAATAGGCAAATTTTGATTTGACTATTAGTTCCGAATTTGTCCTATTCACCCCCTGGGACATTAGCAGACAAAATTTCCACATTTTCAAAACTAAACAAAGATGGACAAAGGGAAGAAGTCTTGATTTTGAAGAACTTCAAAGGGAAATAACACAATTGGAACAAGTAACCACATTGTGCCATGGATTGTCGTCAGGGTCGGTCCTAAGATTGAGAGTGCCCTGTGCGAAAATCAATTTAGCGCCCTTCTAAAGAAATATTGTACAAAGATATTAAATACCTAAAATGGGCCCTAAAAAATTAAACTTATTTTTAAGGACCCATTTTAGTTGGGTGAGATTTTTGGATAGTTGAATCATTCTTTGTACAAATTTCTTTTGGATAGTAAAAAAAATGGGCCCCTAAAATATTGAACTTATTTTAAAAATTGACATTTTTAATATACATAAAATATTTCCTAAAATATGCATATATAGGTGCATAGTCTAAAATAGACCCTGTGCCATTGCCCATTTGGCACATGGCCAAGGCCAGACATGATTGTCAACCTAAGAAATAAGAGAATTTCAAGAAAATGGTCGATCAAAATATGACCGAAGTTGAGAAATTATCCAATGTTGCTTTATATATTGAAAAGTGGTGATCGCTTAAATAATCTCTGATACCAATTTGAGAAGAGTGCGCTTGCGTTGAAATAAGGAAGTTATTTAATTAAACTCAGTTTTTATCAATTAAGTCCTAAACATGCATGTAGGTGTGATTGATGATGATAAAATCAAACAAGTACATTCAAACACACACGAATGAGGAAAAATCCCCCAAAGGGGCAAAACCTTTTATTTTCACTATGATTTTGTAAGAAAACGGCTTACGTGGATTACAATGAAAATATGTGACACAAAAATACCCTCGGGTGTAGGTTCTGATGTCGTCGTCTGGAACTATCCCTTTTCAGTAGGGCAGCAATGAAGAAGAGAACGGCTTCCTCACAAATTACTCCAGATGAGTAAATGATCCTCTTGAAGGTTTAAAGATTCACACACATATATGGGAATGGTTTTGTGAATCAAAAAGGTTTAGAAAACCTTAAAAAGATGCAGTCTTATTCTAAACTGTTTTCGCAGAATTGTGAGATTGCAGAAAAACTTGAAAATCGTGTAGAAGGTGAATAGGTATTTATACGAAAATCGAGGCGGTGGCTCGTTCGAACGAGATAGCCATGTCGCTCGAACGAAGGACAAATGTCGTTCGAACGAGATCGCGCGACATGCCTATCTCGCGCGAACGACAGTCAAAGTCATTTGAGCAAGCTCGTCGTTCAAGGCACTTCGCTCCTACACTTAGAAAAAATTCTGCTTTTGATAAAAAAATAATCCAGACTTCAAAAATAATTTTTAAAAAATTTCCCAAATATTTATGCAAATATTAAAGCTCCAATAAACCATGTTACCGATAAAGCGTAGTGGAGTAGTGGGAATGAGCTGAGCAGCACGTCGCATGTAGAATGATGCATGTGAAGATACTGGATGCATTGAATTCGGATAAAGGCCGTCGAGGATGATCGTGTTGACGTGTTGAATGTAGCGGTATCAGACATACAAACTGTGATCTAGGAGAAAACAGAAAATTCCTAGATTCTACCCCGGACATTTATAAAATTATGTAGTTACATATATGAACCTCTCAGCATTTGTATTTTAATTAAATATGTTGGTTAACCCAAAGGAGTGATCGGGTGTCACATATGTTCGAAAAAGAATATGTTCACAACCCGCCAACGAGTCGAAAATGGAGAACATTTTTATGGGAAACTCCTCTACATATAATATATAAGGTCGTGTTGAAGATGACAATGAATAAGGAACTTGTTGTTAACGATGTACTACATGTGTCGTAATGTCGAGAAAATTGGTTCCATGTAGTGTTTCATTTCATCAAAATAAACAATATGATTGTCATACGAATTATTATTAATTATAAGGACACATCCTTTACTTATATGCTAGAGTTTATGAATCCATGGATGATAGGGTAAGACATGTTAAATATAATATGTTGAGTAAACTAACTCACTTAGAATGTATTTCTAAATTTATCATTAACACAAGCCATAAATGTGAAATATGTGTAATATCTAAATTAATTAGATAACCCTTTCATTCTATTAAAATATGTATTGGCCCTACCGAATTAATTCACTATGATATATGTGATTTAAGACTCGTGTATATTAGATATGGTAAATAAATATTTAATTATATTTATAGATGATTGCACAAGATATTTTTATATTTACCTTTTAAGGAGCAAAAATAAAGCTCACAGCTCGATAATTTCCTTTATATAATGACAAGGGTATAAAAATCATAAAATGTATATGTGATCAAATATATTATAAATTTTAAAACCTTAAACCAAATTATATCTTCTTATAAAGACTTATAAAATGTGGACAGATAAAACAACCACGCAACAACGGATATAGGAGGAAAAAATCCACTATCGAAAAAAAAACATGGACGGATGAGAATGACAAATATACCACGGTAGAATTTAATAAAAAGAAAATAACGACTTACAATCACATAATGTGATACTTTCTCAATCTCACCTTTCACATCATATATTCAAAATGAGGCGTTGATAGCTAAAGCATGCTACGGAATCACGCTAGGTTTTGGTCAGCTACCAATATCTTCAAATCTCCCAAAATATCAAATCTTATTGAATTAGAAGATGAAATTTGATTTCAGTCAATAGAACTCAAGTAACCACAATAAAACATTTGGGATGTCTAAGGATATCCTAAAGGTTGAAAATATGTTAAAAAATATATGGTTTCTCTAAAACCCACAATGTGTTTTTCAGTCTTAAAAGATTATCTTTTCTCAAGAGCAAAATATTTTGGAAAAATAATTTTATGAAAATTAGGTTGAGTAGTATCTTCTTCTAGATATAAAAATGGAACTAGAAGCCTTGAATAATAAGAATTTTCTTATAATACCAATCCCCATCAGAAGGGAAGTAGAGACTCACTTAATGACATTTTTTCTTCCACCTTTCTACATCGTTGGGATCCTCTGTTTATAAATTAAGGACAATGTTAGAACAAAAAATCCCGTTGGAAGGTGTTGTGAAACACTTTGTACCACCGAAAGGCACCCAATAAATAATCTTGTCAGAAATTCATTTTGATATTTAACAATATTTATTTGATAAATAAATGTATTATAAAACGAACATTAGGCCTCACTCCATGTTGTATGCAACTTATCTCCGTAATTTTTTATTTCGGATCAGTAGGAACCAATCACTATTCCACGATAAGAATTATGAGATTATCTATGCACTATTTTGGTAAAGTTGGTCATAAACCAATGTTAAACACGTATCGGGCTACACTAGATAAGCTTCTCATATTACCTGGTTCACAATTTTGTGACACTCTTGTATTATAAGCAAAATTCCAACTCAAACGTCAGATTAGTTCAAGGTCTTTACTGCTCGTAACATAATTTAAAGATCTATACCAAATTTGGACATATTTGGAGTTTAAATTAATCTAACCATCGAGTATAATGTCAATAGTATAAACCCTGGACTTCTCGTTCCCCATCCAACTATGTAAATGATATTTTACGCGGCTTAATTAAACTTTAGGCTACCTATATCAACAAAATTAGGCATACTATCCAACTGAGTAAAAAAATTAGTTGGATAACAACCATAACATTGAATTTGAACTGAGATGACAAATCTACCATTTTAGGTAATTCTAAGCAACACACAAATAAGGCCCCGCTACAGGCATTAGGTGGTGATGAAAATAAATAAATAGGTGACAACCCAAGAACTAACCGATCCTTTTATGTTTTTTTAGTCATTTGAACGACTAAAAATTATGATGGGGTATTGTAATTAATCCAATAATTCATGCGACGATGTCAAAAATGACATATGACTGTAAAGATTATTTAGAGAACGCGTGTGAGCTAGGGTGTCTATCAATCAGTTATAGACATGGATACATATATATATATATATATATATATATATAGAGAGAGAGAGAGAGAGAGAGAGAGTGAGAGAGAGAGAGAGTTATGGATTCCTTGATAAGTTAAAGAACTTTCTTGAAGTAACCATTTGAAATAGTGATAAAAGCGTGAAATGTATTATGTTGATACAAAGGATCTTTGTGAATATCAAAGGTCGTATTTTATCATAAAAACAACTCTCCTAGATGAAAACTTTAGTGAAATTATGCACAAGATCAATAATCGCGTAAATTTTAAAATAAGCATTAAAAGGACAATTTTACCCTTATTGCTAAATGCTCACCCTTTTCGCCTTATTTTCAAAAATTGAGAAAGGTAGGGTATTTGTGGGGGGATATTTAAAATTTTAATGAGTCTACTTAAGTAAAGATCGCAACAAAAGATTTGGGGCCATTTGGCATTTGCAAAAGGATCGAGCAAAGGATTTATCAAATAGAAATAATTAAATTGATAAGATATCACAATGAGATAAGTACAACATACAAAGTCTTATGAATGCACGATGGATGACTCCCAAATTATTTGTATTTGCTTGTTACAAAGAGTAACGCCCCAACCCCAACATGGAGACGTTATGTGTTGGATAAATTAAAAATATATATATTGTAATATGTGAGTGTAAATAATCACAATTACTGATGATAATATCAAAGATATTAAAGAGCAAATAATATCGTGACACACATAATTTATGTGGTTCGATAACTTCCTACGTCCAAGGAGGGTCTCTCAGTATTCTATTGATTATTTAAGAGTTTCAGAATTACATATCCTTTTTCCCCGAGATAAGGGTTTTATTTATAATTATAAGAGGGTTTGAGTCGTGTTCAAACTCTCCATGCTGCTGATTGGCTCGTTGGTTAATCCACATTTATCTCCTTCAAGATTGTAGATTATAAGAATGAGCCTCCATAATTATCAACGTGGCATTAATTCTAACTTGAGAAATACATTTTACTCCTCTGGGTTGGGCCTGTTTGGGCAGCCAAATATTTGGGCCGTTATGGTTTGAACCCCATAATTACCCCTAAAATTATTTGTTAATAACGGGATAAAGGATTTTACACGTTCTCCTAGCCCAAATGATAAGTCCAAAATCTGAGTTTGCATATGGGTTTGCCTTATAATTATTTAATCAAGGCAATAGTAACCTAGTTCGATGATTAAAAAACGAACTACCAGTTTCATTCTTGGGTTCTGTTCCATATGATTAATCTCTTAGAATTTAGCCTCCATTTTTTCCAAACTTTGTAGCATCCTTTTCCATCCTTTTCCTTATTACAAATTATTACTTGGAGCTTCTGTCTTCACAATCTACTTGTAAGTCTTCTTCGTCTTTGTTTGTTTCTCCTAGCTTTACAATTCCTTATATTTATTTTCATGAATAACCCCCTCTACCGCACTTTTCTTCTTTGAAAATGGTTTACACTAGTAGTTATAGGACATTGGGGGTGTTTAGAAAAACATACTCAACTCCCTCCTGGGTAATGATTGAATGTGCCCAGTGCTCAAAATTGTGCTGCTCCTGAGGGTGGTTATTGGATCTATACTCTCTCAGTGGCTGAGGGGCGAATAACATTTTCCCCAAATTAATTGTTCATGGAGTTTTGTGAATTCTTTGATGTAGTACCCATCTAATGTTCCCCAAACACATAGAGGATTGAGAATGGAGCTCGCATAATAAATGAACTGTATGTGACCAACGTAGGAATCCCCGAGATTAGGTACTGCTATTCTTGATCCCATATTAAGGATGGTGTTCTATACCCAAAGGCAAGAAAAGGTGACAGGGTTTTGGTTATCAACCTCACTGATTCCAATAAAGGGTATTGGGATCAAGGCTTTATTGCTCGGAATCGACAACATTAATTACTTATAGAGGGTAAAGAAATATCTAGGGATTCTGTTACCAGAGTGGGGGAGTGACATAGGTTAATTTTTTATTTCTTCTTACTCTGAGCTCTTATTTGATTATATTATTACTGATGATTTTTCTTTTCTTCTGATGATCTCGATCGAAGAAGAAGGAAACCTCGATTTCCCATATCAACGGAGATCAATTACTCAAATTTTGGAAGCTGAAGAGGTTTCTGGTTCCAGGTGGTGAGCATCCCCAATTTGCGTCCTTCCTTCTCGAATATAAGAATTATACTAGCAGCTTCACAACTCGCCTGGTAGATACACTTCCTTAGGTTCCACTTCCTTCTGCAAGTGAGGAATCTTTTACTTATTCTTCATTTGAATTCTTGAACGTTGAGTCCATCCCTACTGTTGAGGAAGATTCAATGGCTCTCAGGAAGAGGATTCTATTGATCAATAATAATGATGTGAATCCTTCCTCCCTTGAGGCCAAGTCTTCTATAAGGACTGAGCAAGAGGGACCTTCTACCCCTGAATTGGTGCCGAACTTTTCAGTCCGTGAAAAAGGTTTGAAAGAAAAAGCCCTTAGCTCAATGTCCCTGTTGCCTTCCAAGAAGAGCGATGCTCATAACTCTAGGAGAACCCAACAGGTGATTTCAGTGGACAAGAACCCCTCCTTAGCCTTTGGTTTGATAAAGGGGGGAGTGCTCACTCATGACAATGAGCAAATTAAATAGTTATCATAGGATCAACTTTCTACTCATGTCGCTTAGGCGTTGTATCTGGTAAACCAAATTTCCTTTTGTTATGCGTGGATTTATTGTAATTTTTTATTCTTTGTTCTAACATAATCCTTTTTTATCTATTTATAGTTTGTGACGAGCTTCGTCGTTATTTTAAAAAATTGCTCTAAGTAGTCTAAAATTAATAATGACTAACAACTGCCTTGAACAAGTCTAAAGACACTTTTACTACTACCCAAAGGGCATATGATGATGAGAAGAAGTCCACCAATGTGGCCATGAACATGTTGAATGAGGAACACGACCAGCTGAAGGTTGCTCATAACTAACTAAAGGTCGAGCGTAATCAACTTGTGGTTGAATGCGATCGTTTGAAGAAGGAATGTGATGAGCTTGTTGTAGTTAAGGAGGACAACTATGAAAAGGGATATACTAAAGCCTTTGATAATGCTAAATGCTAGTTGGGTTTCATTACGAAGTCCAACTTCAAGAAGGGCTAGGACGTTGCGCTGGTGAGGGTAAATGTCCTGAATAATTCTGAACTTTTTGGCAAGGACTATCCTGGTTCCTACCAAAGGCTGATGAAGAGGCTTCAATAGATGCTCCTGTCGACCAAACTTCCTCTAAGGCTGATAAGGGCAAAGACCCAAAGATGCAAGAGCGAGTGAAGGATAAGGACATTAGTTAGAAATAATTAGCCTATGAATCCTTATATTTTCTTTGGGTCTTCATTTGTAAAGGCCTTGCCCATTTTAGCTATTAATGAAGGATTTATTTAAAATTTTAATTATGTCTTGTGTTATTGCTAGATGCCATTCTTGATCGAGAGGCTAGCGCCCAATCTCATCGTGCTTTTAATTATGCTAAAAAAGATCTTAAGAAGATAATTGATACTTATAAAAGCCAGTGTGCCTTAGTAGCCAAACCGAAGGATAATGTGAAGGACTTGGGGTACGTGGTCACCCTCATGGAGGAGGAGGTAAACTCCTTGAAAAAGCATCTCGCTGAAGCATAGGACATCGAAGATGTTAGGGGCCTTATACATTCTGAGAATGATTCCCTTAAGAAATATCTTGATAAGATAAAGGATGATCGAAGAAGGGTTGGTGTTATGACGATGGGTCTTAGCCACGATATACTAAAGTTATGCTACTTCTTAAGGATGGGTCCTCGGGTAATTTGGTCTGCTAGTTACGAGGAAGGGTTCCCCCATGAAGTTAGATGAGGCAAAAAAACTGGCTTACAAGCATGGTTAGCTGAATGCCTTGGGAGTCTTGAAAGTTCCCAAGAACTCTCAACTATGGTATTGGTATAAATTTGATTGTTCGGCCTATAGGCATCCACCATTTGGAAGTGAAGAAAGTTAGGTTGCACTAGATGTCATCCCTCCTTAATTGGCCAAGAGTTATCTATCCTCACATGAGAGTGACAGTACGTTCTGACCAGATCAATAAGATATTAAAAGACAAGTTAATGCTTCAGTATTTACTCGCCAATGATACTTATTGTTTGTTTTGTCCTTCAATTAATATAAATGGAATATTTATGAATTATAACTTTTTGTAATAACAAGTTGGTTAAATAATATCATTATTTTTCATTTTTCCATTCGAGTATGGAGAGCATGTATTTTATTGCCTCATCTGACCTTTTAGGTTGTGTTGTCACACTACCTTAGGCCTAAAACAGATTATGTCATAAATGCAATTGGTTTTAGGGTCGTCAGCCCATTCAGGATTTTTATTCGATTAAAGTCGGGTTCATTCAGTGCCTAGGGATCCTCCGTATGTCTTTTATTTGCCTGGGAAATTCATGAGGTTTTCCTATTTTTCATGACAAAGACCTTAAGACCCTAGCTTTAATTGTAATTAAATAACTTATAATTTTAATTAGACTAAGATGATGTTGATCAACGCTTTGACCATTGATTAAAATGTAAGCCTGCTATTTTAGAACAATGTTAAGTAACTAGCTGAACCGCATGGACTTGTACTTTATTAGAAAATCTAGTTCAAACTGCGAGCATCATAAATTCTGGAATGAAAACTTGCAAAAATTAAGATATAAATAATTTAAATAAAAGCAAACTCAAAATTAAAACTTCCTGGGGTTAATTTCATTTCTAGCCCTTGGTATCTCCCTACCCTCCTTTGTTTTTAAATGATAGGCTCCTTGCAATCGTCTCTGATTACATTAAATGGTCCCTCCCAATTACGTCCCAACTTTCCATTTTTAGGTTTTTTAGTGTTGCCGAGAACTTTTCTGAGGATGTAATCACCGATATGGTATTTCCTCATATTAACGCCCATATTTTACTACTTGGCTAACTGTTGTTAGTAAAAGGCCAGCATTTTCATGGCATGATCCCTTCGTTCTTTAACTAGGCCAAGTTCATTGCTCATGGCTTCGTCGTTCAAACTTTGTTTGGTAATGGTGGTTCTCATGGTCGACATACCAGCGTCCATAGGAATGACAACCACCTTCCCGTATGTTATAACGAAGGGAGTTCCCTCAGTAGTCCTTCTGGGTGTAGTGTGATATGCCCACAGAATATGGGGAAGTTAGTCCGCCCAAGTTCCCTTTATTTCTATAATCTCTTCTATATGCCATCGAGCATAGTTTGGTTAGAAGCCTTTCATTGCCCATTGATATGACTAAGTATGACCTCGTCTAGGGACGAGTGACTCTATCACCAGCAGCCGAGTTTCTACAAGGAACTCATAGGTCATTTCCAAGACTCATCCAGATTAGGGTCCGCCTCGTACTCATAACCTCGGCATCCAATAGGCTGACACCTCAGGGAATCACTTCATCAACAGGGACATCTCTCATCCTCTACCCCAATCGACACTAGGAATGACCTGCTTATTCCACCTCGGCATGAGCTCCTCGCCCGAGACCAAATTGTCAGTTTCCAGTGTAAATTCAAGCACTGCATCAGCTACCCCATACTCGACCAGGCAGAGACCTCTGCAGATGTCACCATACCTTACGAGTAGTAGAAGGTTCCAAGGTGGCGTGTCCCACGTGAGCAATTCTATTACAACCAGATCATTCCCTCGCGTGAGGGGATATTACATCATCATTAGTTACATGTGTAGTGGACAACAGTCATCGTCTTATTGGAAGCCTTCACCATCACATACTTACAGAATGCTTAGGCGGTGCGTTACACCCCTTAAGCACTATAAATACTTGTCTTCTACCTCTTATAAAGGGGATACAAATGAGAAACCCTATAGAAACTCTGTTAAACTCACTATGAGAGAGAGAAATCTTGAATGTTTGTATATTCATTTCATTAGGGCCTTATTTAGTGGATTACACACACTGCAGAGTGGACGTAGGCCATAATTTGGCTAAACCACTTAATTCCGGTGTTCAATCCCTTTTCGACTCGTCTCATTCTCTTATTATTATATTACTTGTTTGCTGCCATTGATGATGCTGGAATTAGCACCACCAGGTAAGGTGTGTTCAAGCTCAGTCGAAGAGCAACATTGGTAGCATAGTTATATAAAGAGGTAAGAGAATGAGATGAGGAGAAGAGGAGAGAGCCCCAGAATGTATGTGGTTCAGCCTAAAATGGCCTACGTCCACTGTGTGTGTGAATAACCCCACTGTAATAAGGCACTAATGGCCATGGATACAATCTCTCAAGCTTTCTCTCTCTATTGTGTAACTAGACAGAGTTTCAGCTAGGGTTGTATATCTTGGATCCTTTACAAGGTAGACGATGACCTCTGTATATAGTACCTAGGGGGTGTAGTATACCCCCCATGCATGAGGTTTGCATGGGTGTGCTAGCCTCACCAATATGGGAGAGCCACCTGTCACTGTCACATGTAAAGAATGATGATGAAATATTCTCCCCACGTGTGGGGAATAATCTTGTTACAACTGATTTGTGTCCACGTGTCCTTATCCACACGTCAACAGATACTCGGCTGCCATACTGGTGCATGACCTCGGCCTAGGAGGGGCCGAGGCTGAGAAGTCTAGTTCGTTTTGTATGAGATGAACCATAGGAGTCTCGGCTTGGTCCCAGCCGAGACAATGAATTGGGGTCGGCTCTGGCCGAGGCTGGGCAGTCTTATGCTTGGAGTTGTTGTTGGGGCTTCTTGCGTACTCGGCCCATATCCGGCCGAGGTTACCTATCCCAGATATACGAGAGTGCTGTTGACCCTTATGATGCGTGCAACGTCCTTTGGAGAGGCTTGTGGTAGTGTCGGCCTGGGCCGACCTTGCTATGGCCGAGGGCTGATATCACGTGCCCAAGGTTTGACTAGAGTCGGCCATTACCTCGGCCGAGGTTGGTGTCTCTAGGCCGAGGTCACACTTGTTGATATCAGCCATTATTTCACTTGCTTGATCTCATTATCATTATGACCTGGCGATACCATTTTTGGTATCATTTCCCATTACTTTGGGGGTAGGTCGTAGAGCTAAAATGGTGTTTGATGTCATGGTTATTACAGAAATCTTGAAAGGGCCCACTTTTAAACTGCATGCCATTGTCTGTGATGATTGTCCTGGGTACCCCAAATCATGTTATAATGTTTCTCTAGATAAATCTGACCATATCGGTGTTCCTGATGTTCGGTAGTGGCTCTTCTTTAATCCATTTTGTGAAGTAATCTGTGCCGACCAAGAGATACTTGAGATTCCCATGTGCTGTTGGGAGTGGACTTATAATATTCATCCCTCACAAAGCGAACGAACATGGACTACTTAGTGACTTTAAGTCATTGGCTGGTTAATGAAGCACGGGGGAGAACTTTTGGCACTTTTCACACTTCTGGACATAAAAGGTTGCATCGTTTTGCATATATTGACACCAATATCCTTATTTGATTATTTAGAAGGTAAGAGACCTTCCTCCTATGTGGATTTTACAGATCCAATCGTGCAGTTCATAAAAAACTTGGTCCACATCACTTGGGTGCACGCATTAGAGGTAAGGACTTATGGAGGTTCTTTTTTAAAGTTTTCCTTCGGACTCCACGTAAAATTGCACTAATTTAACCTTAACTTGGTGGGATTGCTTTTTATTGTTCGAAAAGATGTTGTTTTACAGATAAATAATTATTAGGTGCATCCATCTAGGACTTTTTTTCACGGTGAGAACATGCTCGACGACCACTGTCCTTGTAATGTTGGGCTTCGCGAGGAATTCCACTTCAATTGTTCTTCTTCTATTGGAGTCTACTACTGATCTTAGGGCTTCTAAGGTGTCAGCATAGCTATTATGCCCCTGAAGGAACTGTTGAATGTGTACTTCCTAAAATTTTAGAATCAAATCATGAGACACCTGTAGGTATGCCGCCATCCATTTATCCTTAGCATTGAAATCTCTTGTTACTTGGTTGGAACTTATATTTGAATCGTAATATACATTGACGTGATTTTCTCCCAGCGAGTGAGCTTTATGTAGCATGGCTATGAGGGCTTCATATTTAGCTTCATTGTTGGATGCTTTACAGCCAAGTATGATTCCTTGCTCGATCATGGCATTCTCTGATGTGGCAATCATAACTCCTTCCCCATCCCCATAGAGTTATCGGTGCCATCGGCAATCACAACTCCTTCCCCATCCCCATATATAACCCTTTGTATTTTAATGGACACGTGGATTTTTCTCTTTCCCTTTTAAGGGGTGGACCCCACCCACAACTCTAGTAGTAAAGTTTGTGTGGCTAAACTCATTGAGAGTTGGAGTGTATATTAGCATAAATAGTGTAACTCTAATTCCCGTGGTCTAATTGCTTTATTTTGTTATGTTACACCTGATAATTTCTATCACATTATGGCATGGACGTTCAAAAAGTCTTGGGACATACTCCAACTAATCCATAAGAGAACCAGTGCAGCTAAAGCTTCCAAACTCCATAACTTTACCACTCAGTTTGATACCATTAGGATAGATGATAGTGAAACCTTTGATGAATTCTATGTAAGACTTTTTTATATTGTTAACTCATCTTTTAACTTGGGAGAGAGAATACCCGACGCTAAGGTTATGAAGAAAATCTTAAGGTACTTACATGAAAGATTTAATTCCAAAGTCACTGTTTTGAACTATTTGGGAACTGAGGGCTCAATGAAACTAGAAGAGCTTGTGGGTGACCTTCAAACTTATGATCTCGACATATTCCCTTTTAAAAAGATGAAGAACGATAAAGGCCTTACTTTAATAGCCCGAAAGGAGGAAACACGTGCTTCTGATGATGAGTCTGACATGAATTATGTTGATATGTACATTTTTGCTAAGAAGTTTAGGAAGTTTCTTAAGTTTAAAAAACAAAACTTTAAATCTGATGAAAAGAAAATTAAGAAGAACAAGTTTAACAAGGTTGTAAAATTCTCTAAGAATCGTCATGAGAATTTTAAAAGGGATGAATCAGATAGATTCCATGGGTGTGAGGTTTATGTCTATACGGCAGCTGGGAGGCCCACTATGCTAAGGAAGGAAGGCAAGAAGTCGAAGGCAAACAATGCTACCATTAGTATTAGTGAATCTAAAAAAGAACTTGATTCCCCCCTTGAACGTAATTTCATTATGTTCTTGCACAGTCATGTGAGCTTAAATGAAAAGTCTTTTGATGAAGGCAATCCTTTGCATAACAATTATAAGGCCAAGTCATGTGAATTCTAAGTGAGTGGTGAAGAGAATGAGGAAGAGATGGTGATGAAGAGGAGGAAAATGAGCTTCAGTTTTCCTTTTGTAAGATATATGTGGAATCGTTAAAGTAGAAAAAGGAATACTTAAAGTTAGAATCTAAGTTGAAAGAACGTGCCACAAGTAATTTGATTGAGGATCTTAAGGCACGTGAGAAAACTGTTTGGGAAAATCTTGAGCATGTTGAGGGGATAGAGATAAACTTCATGGTTTGATGGAAAATTTGAAGAAGGAGTCTTTTTTGTTTGAATATTCTCTTCGTTTGCTTGAGTCTACGATTGCCAACTTAAAAGATCGATCGATCAAGCAAGTATGGCAAATCTGCAAAATTTCCAGTTACAGGAATGTTACACAAAAATCATTCGAATCAACATTTTTTATTTCCAAACTTCCAACCAATTACATCACAAGTGTTATACTTTAAAATAATGATTATTCTACGTAAGGCATGCGAGTTTCCATCAATTATAACGGATTAAAAGGGTTAAAATCCAAAAAATTTCAAGAACCCTAATAATTCCTTTAACTTAGTTCTTCCCATTATTTTTCCAGATTTTCTACTCCTAACTTAATGAATTTCGTGGTTCGACCTCTACATGTGATTTATATTACCAGCATACATCTTTTATCTCTACAACATGCAAATCAAAGTCTTCATTCATATTAGTTTAGGTTTGATTATGATGAGTTCTATGAAAGAAAACCCATGTCGAAGATTAGAAAATTGCATGTTTTAGTGATATAAATGATAATCTGGAAATCCCCTTCATATGTAGAGGTTTAACCACGGATTTATGATGAATTAGAAGTAGAATTTCTGGAGAAAGAATGATTTGAATTAAGTTAAAGAAATTTTGAGGGTTCATGAGAATTGTGTAAATTTGGGCACTTTTAATCCATGAATTTTGATGAAAACTCGCATGCTTTACGTTAAATATTGTCCATTTGGGTTTAGGACGTTTGTGGTATAAATTTCTAGGAGTTTGGGAGTTAAAACTTTGGATTTGAATGATGTTGGATGATAGAACCCGTAACTGGTTTTCTGCAGAATTCGTCATACCTATTTGATCGATCGATCGAACCAGGAGTATCGATCGATCGACGCATCGATCGATCGAGCTCTTGCCATCGATCGATCGACCCCTCCTGTCAGACTCATATTTCCCCTTCTAAATAGTTGAATTCAATTTAAATGAGTAATAATATTTAGACATTCTTATTAAAATATTTTGGGAGATAAAAGAAGACCAGTAGGACTTATTAAAAATATGAAACCTTTAATGTAAGACGAAATTTACATTTTTCGGGGATGTTTACATATAAGGGACGATGGAACTATGTATTAAAGTGGGGATACGCGTAGGGTAGTTATGTTGGAAAATAAATAAGTACCTATTGAAATTTCACTTTGGAAAGATAAGAATCCATGAGTGTTACGTAGTAAGTTGGATAAATCCCTCAAATTAAAGTAAGAAACGAACCGTTATACGTGATAACTAAATAATGAGAAATAAGGATAAATATCATAATTATGGGTTATGAGATGTACCTAAATTTGATATGGTAATAGTAGTATATTTATATGACTGTGTTTATGCATATACTATATACATGTGAAAATCATGTCCGCGCTACTTGCTATTCCTGAGGTTACCGCGCTGGGACAGTCTTATCTCGATGGGCCTTTATGGGGGATATTGACTCGTACCCTAGAAGATAGAAATCCTTTGGTACAGGCTATCAAATCGATAGTCAGGCGGTCCTAAGAGACGTGGGGGCATGTGCTGACCTCTTAAAGACTTGGAATCTATGATTCGCCTCAATATTGTTTGTGTTTGTGTAAATACAGTTCGAGAGTGAATCCGAACTTTTATTTCCCTTAGTACGAGTGATACGGGGACTGGATAGCAGAGTATGCCCGCACCATAATTATTATGTGGGGTGTTGTTAGAATATATATATATATATATATATATATATATATATATATATATATATATATATATATATATATATATATATATATATATATATATATATTTAAATCTGGGATTTGGGAACTACCTGTTGTGTCTATGGTAAGTAAGAATAGAATAACTATTTCAATTTGGGAATAAGTGTTTGAAAAGTATAATGTGTTACTGAGAAACTTTATTAGTAAATAAGGTTTGAATGAGAACTTTGTTGTTAAATGAAATTAATCTCTTAAACAATTGAAATTGTTAGTTTAAATCTTACGAGCAACCTAAGATAAGATAAGTTAAACCGTTGGGAAGGTTAGTGCGATAGGCGTGCACATTAGTAGAGAGGTGAGAATTTCTCAAGGGAGTGCCGCACTAATATGTTGTTGCATTGACCAGTAAACAACTTAAATACTTGCTAAACAAATTTTAAATCGTTTTTACAATCGGGCTCTGACCCATTTCCATTTTCTTTTCTCTCTTGTATATATATGTATATATTATAAGTGCCCAACTACAGGGGCGTCTTGCATGGGATCCTTTGGAAGGAACGCGCTGCAGCTTAGGTGGGAGTTGCAGGCCTTTAGTTTAGACGACCTCATTTGTTGATTCCACTTCTAGCACTATTTATTCAGTTGGGCATGTGTCACCCTTTTTCCATTATTCAGTTGCTTATCGAATATTGTGATCTATTGATTTCCAGTATTTGTACTTTTGGATTTATTACTGTCAGGATGTTTTCCTTTAAGTTTTAATGTTGGGATTATTTAGTTGGATGTTTAATTAATTGGATTGTTTGTTCTAGTATGTTTGTTGGTTGATCCTTAAATTATGAATTACGTAAAGTTTTAAATTATTGGTTTTAAATAAAATTTGGAAAGTAATGTCTAAAATGGTTTTGACACTTAGCTTAATTATTTAGGGTGTTTAAATTGGAAAAGTTATTTTACGATAGTGATGCTAAAAATGAACCGATCGTCACCTTGATTATAATTTAATAAATGAATGATCGCCCGGTATTTAATTAGGCGGGGTGTCACAGTAGGCTATATTTAGATCAAGATGGACCCAGCGGATGCAGAGAAGACTGCCTTCTTCACGCTATTAGGAAACTTTCATTACAGAGTCATGTCATTTGGGTTGAAGAATGTTGAAGACACCTACCAGGGTATCATGATGGACATCTTCCATGATTTGATTTATGATATATTGGAATTATATGTAGATGACCTAGTGGTGAAGTCCAAGAAAACAAATAAGCATATCTAGGACCCCAGGCAGGTGTTTGAAAGATGTCGCAGGTACAAGATGATAATGAACCCCTCGAAGTGTGCCTTCGGGGTCACTGCAGGGAATTTTTTGGGATTTGTAGTAAATCAATAGGGGGTGAAGGTCAATGAGGAAAAGAAGATATCCATTGCGATGATGCCACAACTAAAAAGTCAGTGACAACTCAAGAGCTTCTTAGAAAAGGTGTCCTATCTAAGAAGATTTATAATCGCACTGACGGAGAGGACCCACTCGTTTACCCCCCTACTGAAAGAAAAAGCTATGTGGATTTGGGAAGAGGAGCAGAAGAAGGCCTTTGAGAGGATCAAGGAAATTTTAGCCTCTCCGTCTACGATGATACTGCCGAAGGTTGGGGCACCATTGCTGCTCTACATAACTTTAACAGAAAAATCTATAGGAGCACTGCTCGCTCAAGAGAATGAGGGGGTAGAGAAACCAGTGTACTACTTGTCAAGGGTGATTTAAGGTATATAATCAAGATATACCAATAACGAGAGGCACTACCTCTCCTTGGTCTTCATAGCCCAGAAGTTGAGATACTACCTGCTAGCCCTTACAGTTCACATTATCATTAAGTGAGACCCTATCAAGTACCTCTTGGCACGGACGGTCCTGATAGGGCGAGCAACAAGGTGGTTCTTAATACCATCAGAATATGATTTGAAGTGCATGACGCCAAAAGCCATAAAAATTCAAGCAGTAGCAGATCTATTGGCCCACTTTCCAAGTTAAAATTTTGAGCCTCCCATTGAAGAGTTGCCTAAGGAAAATTTCCAAGCATATTTGGTATAAGAGATGGATGAGTGGGAGATGCAGTTTGATGGATTTAGTATATAAGGAATAGGGGGTTCACGTATTATCCTCTCAAATAGTAAGGAGAAGGTCATTCTATCCTTCAAGCTAGATTTTAAATGCTCGAACAATGAGGCTGAGTATGAGGCCCTCATTCTGGGACTGTTGCTGGCGCTACGAAGAGGCATCAGAGTGTTGTGCATACGAGGGGACTCTAACTTAATGGTAAAATAAGTTAATAGGGAGTTCACCCTCAAGCATGCCAACCTAGAACCGTATAGATCCATTATTCAGAAGCTGTTGGTCCAGTTCTTGAAATTAACTATTGAGAGACATTCGCGAGCAATGAACAGGCACCCTGATGCACTAGAAATAATAGCCTATAAATTACATATGGATGAGTCTGAAGTAACCATTATGGTACGATGGAGAACAGTTTCTACAACAGTAAGGTGTCTTTTTTCGAACGATATGCCAGGAGATTAGATGTACCTAGTTGTGAAACAGCATGAAACAAGAGAAGGAATAGTAAAAATGTTATAACTGGCCAACTACCACTTGCTGCAGGGAACAATTTATTATAAGAGACCTGGAGGGTTCTTTTCAAGGTGTTTAGGAGAATATGAGGCTATAAAGAGGTTGGAAGCAATGCATGAGAAGCATTATGGGGATATTGATATCCCTCTTTATCGTCGGTTGTAGGGGGGATACTATTAGCCCAACATGAGCACGGAGACTGCTCGTTTATAGCAGGGATGTTTAAAGCACCAAACCCAATTTGATCAGCTAGTAGAAGATAACTCTATAGAGGTCTTTGAGGATTAGAGGCAACCATACATATCTTATCTGAAAGATGGTGAGTCACCGGTAGAAAGAGAAGATGAGATTTATCTCCAAAAAAGGGTGGCTTGCTTCTATCTAGTAGAAGGAGAGCTCTATAGGAAGGGCTACAACGAGAAGGCATTGAAATGTATAGCTAAAGGGGATACAAAGAGGGAGAAATATGCTCATGAGCCTTCCCATATGGGAGGTGCTAAACTGTATGATCAACTAATAATGTTGGGGTACTACTGGCCAACCATAGAGGCTGACTCCATCGATTATGTGAAGAAGTACAGAGCTTAACAAGTACATGTTAACATGGTTCATGCCCCTTTATTTAGTCTATAAACCTTAGTAGCTACTTATCTCTTCCACACATCGGCGATCTTGTGGGAAAGATCAGCCCAGCCTCTCGTGGCATATCTTTCTTTATCGTGGCTACAGAATTGTATACCAGGTGGGCAGAGGCCATTCCTTTAAGAAGAGTGGCTTCTCAAGTGGTAAACCGATTTATAAAGGAGTATATAATATGCAGGTTTGGTATACACAAGGTGATTCTAACAGATAATGGGAAATAATTCGTATACAAGGAGATGGCACTTCTCACTGACAAGTATAAGATTGTACACAATAGCTCAACTATATCCTACCCAAACGGAAATGGCCAAGCAGAGGCCACAAATAAAACTTTGATCAATATACTAAAGAAGATGCTTGAGGACATGCCAGGGGAATGGGATGATAAACTACCTAGGGGTGTTCGCGGTCCGGTCCAGTCCGGTTTTTAGGATTTTTAAGGACCGGACCGATTAAATCGCTCCTAGAAAAAACGGACCAAGATCGGACCGATTGTATGGGTCACCCGGCCCTAGTCGGTCCGATTTTTTATAGGATCGGTCCGGTCTATCTTGTCGGTCCTAATCTTATTAAATTAATTTAAACAAGATATTATTATGCTAATTGTTTATACATAACACATGGTTTAAACTCTAATTATACTAAAACCAAGATCATGTTGTTGGCACGATAATAGCATAATAAAAATCAACATTAACTGATTCATGTTTTTGTACAACTATTATACCATTTGCGTTTATCATAACATCTGTATTTGAATCTGAGAAAAAAAAATAATACCTTTGTGTTGTTTCTCAGAGAGAGATGGGCAGCCCTTAACATATGCCCTCTATCGACGTTCCACACCTTCGGGTTGAAGGAATCTCTCCTCATCCCATTAGAAGCCAAGCCCTCAACAACTTCTCCGAAACGGGTTCGACAGCTGCGAAAACCAAAGCATAAAGGTCGGCTCGGTTGATTGATTCAAAAACCCCTTGTTGTGAGATAGATTACTACCAGGCAGCGCCGCAAGGCACAAGAGCAGCGACACAAGGCAACGACGCAAGCAGCGGCAGCACAGGGCAGCGGCGCAAGCAAAGGTCTGTTTCTCAGCATGTGCGCCGTGAGAGAGAGAGTCGGGGTTTATTTCACAGTTGTGTGTTGCGTGTGTTCGTTTTCAGACTCTCAACTAAAAAGCAGAAGGTAGCTATTAGGGCTCATTTCCTTTTTTTTAAGACAAGCGTACCCCCAACCCCAAGAACTTGTTGTGTGGGTGTATTTTTTATATATAAATATAATTAAATACATATATATTAATAGTAACCGGTCCAGGTCGGTCCAGATCGGGTATTTAATAAGGGGGATCGAGGACCGGACCGGCTAGATCGGTCTGTCAAAAAAAAAAATTTGGACCGGACTGATTAAAAATAAAAATCGATAAAAATAGAGCGGTCCGGTTTGGTCCGGTTCGTCCCACCGGTCCATTCGGTTTTCTGAACACCCCTAAAACTACCCATGGTACTATGGGTTTGTCGCACTTCAAAGAGAAAGTCGATCGGGTTCACCCCATTCTCACTAGTGTATGGGATCAAAGTTGTCCTACGGATAGAGTTGGTAGTACCCTCATCTATAGACTCTCTAAATAACGAATGCATCCCTGATCCATGACATGTGTAGCTGGAGGCACTAAACGAGCACAGAGATAAGGCAAAAGAGAACTTTAAAGTATACACTTAGTAACTCTCCAGAGCTTATGAGAACCTAGTCAAGCCCAAAGAGTTTCAAGTGGAAGACTTGGTCCTTCGTGTATCCATTCATCAGCTCCGTAGCATGTCGGAATCAAAGTTTAAACCCAACTGGGAAGGCCTCTTTGTGTTAAGGGAGTAGGCAAGTCAGGATACTGCCAGATCTCAAAGCCGGAGAGTAACTGTCTTCAATCCATCAAATCCAAATGGCTGAAGAGGTATTATGCCTAGTCTTTTGTTAAAATTTAGTTCTTTTGTAAATTTGAGCAGCCTGCTTAGAAACTAGATTTTTTTTATAAAGATGATAGAGCAATGAAGTCTTGTAAACAATACAATATGAAAGAAATGAAGATCAACTCTTTTGATCATTGCATGAAGGTTCTTGTTTTTATTTTCTTACCTGTTGTACGAGGTAAATGCACCAAAATACTTTTTAAAAATAGTTTCTACAAGACTAGAAGAGGGACCATGACAAAAAGGAAATTTACTCATTACACTTTGGGGGTACATCCATCCTAAGAGAAAAGTATATTGAGTAAAGTCCATACAGACATAACAGATAAATTTTTCGTCACCAGACCAGCAGAGGGTTGTCCTTTGAATGATAATAGATTTTTTATTTTTTATCATTTCTTCTTTTATTATCTCATAAATAGATTTACAGCTTAGAGAACAAGTAATAGCCTCTGTTCTAAAAAAAAAATTGCTTGACCACTTCTCAGAAAATGCGGAGAAGGGGGTCTACCCCCCTCTCTAATTTTTTAAGACTATGAAAGTTCTTAAGAAAAAGTGTGGAACAAGTATCCCATAGACTAGGGGGTTCTTCAGTTAAAACAGAATCAGTTATCCTTTACTCATCTCATTCGTAAAGATTTTTTAAGTTCTGAAACAAAATTTAAAGGAAGGAGAAGGGGTCAGCCCCCCTCAAGTCATTCCTTATGAATATATATTTACAAAATATGTAAGAGTACCAGAGGGGGCAACTCTAAAATAGTAACTTGCTCAGATAACATGCAAATACCCCCATAGTCAGAGGGGGCAGTTTAAAAAAAATATATAACTTGACCAAATTTATGCAAGTACCTTACAACATATAGGGGAGTCCTAATTAACCAAGTGCTCATAAAAAGTAAGAGCAGGTCATGATAAGCAGATACCAAAAGTATAGACAAATGCCAAAAGCACAAAAGAAGCAAAAGGGTGTTTTCTCATTTATAAATACTCAATCCTTTACACATGAAAAAATATACAAGGCAATAGATAGCTTATCCATTAGAAATAATAAAAAAAAATCATCGTGGGAGAGGGTGCCAATATATGATGGTCTAGCCTCCTGCACAAACTCCTCCTCCACCCTAGCGAATTTGGCCTCATATTTCTGATCACCAGCATCAAGTCTATTAAGCCTGACCTACTCTGATTCAATCTGACCCCGAATCCTAGCAACCTCAGCCTGCCGCTACATGATCCTAAACTGCCTAGATGTGTGAAGTCTCACCATCTTCCACAAAGGTATGCTCAGAAAATGATGAACTCTAACATCAAGCCAACCTAGATAAAAACTGTAGAACTGCTGCAGATCACAAATTGCGTCCAAGTATAGTAATGTGGAAGCACTGGTCAACTTGGAGGGAGAAGTAGCCAATAAATAAAAAATATGACTGACAAGGGCCTTCAGGTTGAACATAATGAGGCTATCAATATGAAACACACTCTGAGATGTGAATGTCTCAGGATGATGCTCCAAAATCAAATTCAAAATTCGGTGCTTATGTGTGGTGTTCATGTGTCTCAAAGTGCCCAGGCCGCTCCTCGCGCCACAACCTTCTCATAAAAACCGTGGGAGCCTCCACCTTAGTGTTACCCTCTGAATGGCAAGACTTTATCTCAAAAGGGAGGAAAGAAGACTCCCGGCCAGAGTCAGCATCAACGATTGTAGGAGTGGCCTCAGAATTCCGATATCCCTCGTCGTCTACCCCGATAGACTCACCAATAGGATCTTGAAAATAAATAGCCATAATAATTCACGGGAGAAAAAACAAAGGACTTCTATACTTAGTCTCTGTAAGGGGCTATGATAGAAAGCTTACCCCAAAGCTCAGGGGGGTGAGTATGCTGCCACCCGGGCAGGAGGAATCAACTGGATGAGGGATGCCGGACTAAGCAAAAGAATTAGTGAAGAACAGTATCAACACATTTCACAAGTTAAGAAAAGAAAGATTATGAAACTAATAACTAATAGTAACTTGGGTATGACAGTTAAATACCGGGGGAGTGAACAACATAACACTATTCATCCATTTCGTAAAACTAGGAGCGACTGCCTCACTAGCCTGGAAATAATGAAACAAAGGTGAAGGTCATCATACTTGAACAGTAAAATCAAAAAGAAAAATGAGAAGTAGAATGGAGAGGAGGGTATGACAGTACAATACCTTTCTCGCAGCTATCTCTCCAATATGTTCCTCAGTTATCGGAGCAACTGCCTCACTAGACTGAAAATAATGAAATAAGGGTAAAGGTTAGCATATTTGTATAGTAAAAGCAAGAAGAAAAGGGGAAGTAGAAAGGAGAGAAGGGTATGACAGTATAATACCTCTCTCGCAGCTATCTCCCTAATGTGTTCCACGGTCACTGGAATAATTACAGCACTAACCTGAGAATAGGGAAACATGTAAGTGTTAGCAAACATTTGCACAACATAAGAAAATTTAAAAATTACTGCAAAGCAAGTATTTACTTGGATAGCCTCATTCGAGAAACTAGCAGAGGCCCCACAGTAATGGAAACATAACTTGTAACAGGTCCAGTTGACAAGGGAACTTCAACTATGCTGACCTGATAACAAGATTAGAAGGGATATGAGTAATAAGGGTGGCACAAAATTAGTTACTCTCATACAAGAAATACATAGTACATGGGTGATCATCCTCGTAGTAGTCAAGGGGGGCCTGTGAGTGATGCTTGGGGACTATCTCCACAATACTCGTTGTGGGAGCCGCAGATAAAGAGGTCCCTGCAAAACTAGCCTGTAAATGAAGAAAGAAGATGCTTGTTAGCAAACCACTTACCTCACAAAAACAAGCAAAAAATGTAAAAGCCTACAGCGGAAATAATTACCAAAAGAGGCACTATAATAGGAACCTCATTGGAAGTAGCAAGACAAGGTGACTCAACCACACCAGGGGCTGCTGGAGAAATAGTAACAGTGGGAACTGATGAGGTAGTATTGTGGGCCAACTAAAAAAAATGAATTGTCGGTATAAGCTAGACAAAGACATCAAAGGGAGAAAAAAAATAAGGGAATACTTACACCCCTTCCAAAGAAGTAGGGCAGAAGGTGACCATGAGCACAATAGGAACTGTGGTAGTGACCTGCTCATTATAAAAGCATTAGAAACTTTTATTATCACAAATAAAATAGGAGAAGAAGCCACCAGTACCTGGAAAGAAGAAGAAGCCTACAAAATAGACTCAATAGTGGAGGCCACAGTAAATACCGACGTGAGGAATATGCTAGACCAAAGGCCTACCATCTATAGAGATGTAGACCCAGGGGATAAAAATCCTACCTCGGGGTGCTAACCCTAAAACAATAATCTCAGGAAAAGGAAGAGTATCTCCAGTGGAAAAGAGCTCAAGTACAGGGCCCTGAGGAAATAAAATTGACAAATTATAAAGTATGTACAAACCATAAGGATAAACACCAAAAGAAAAATAAAAAAGGCCAAGAGAACAGTCATACCTCTGAGAGTGAGGAAATAGGGGGCTCATCTTCAAAAATTCCTTCTCCTGAAATAGCAGAAGATAAAGTAGCGATGCTGGAAGGCACAACCCTCTGTAAGTATAAATAAATAGAGAACACATGAGAAATAAGTTTGAAAAGGAACATCGAAACCAAACACTTACAGAAACCAATAATATACTTGAACAGAACGCGAGGTCACAAAAGATACCTTGGTGCTGGTAGGATGCACAGATGAAAGCTGCAAGGAAGAAAAGTAGTATAAAGCCATATAAGTGTAAGTCATGATTATCAAAGCTTAAAAAAAAGAGAAATGTTGATTGGGAGTAGGAAGTAACAAATCTCTCTATAAAGGCCTTCGGAGGAAATAACCATAGAGTTCCTCTCTCATTGGAAAGGAGAATGAGGAAGTGGAGGAGGCGAGGGGCCACTCGTCTTAGCAGAAGTAACTTGTAAAAGCATCACAAGAAAAAAAATAGTAATCGAGTCAATGATGAAAATAAAATAAAATTATGCAAGTAAAAGTTTAAGTAAAGAAAGACTTACAGTATCAGAATGCACAGTCTGTCCGTATAGAAGGCATTTGGTAGCAGAGCTAGTCCTCGATGGAGAATATGGCATCTCATCATCACTATAAGACTCCCTCGAAATTGATTACAAATTACAAGTGTCAGTAGTGCTTTCACCATAAAAGTTTAAGCCATCCACATCATTCGAAGAAGAACTATGATCATTGTAGGAAGGGGTGTTTTCGTAGTCAACTAGTTCCTTTTCAAATAAGTGGTAAAGGGAGCCAAGATGTGAAACCCTATGAGAGCGAGTTTCACAAAGTAAAGAAGATTCGGATATAGTACCTTTGGCAACTGAAATGGATGTAATGAGCGGCTCCCAGGAAGAAAATCCCAGAGCCTCATAACCACGCTCTTGAACAGTCTAATAGGTATCCTCTACTCTGAGATCATTAGTATCTAATCCCTGCTCCAGCGCAAAAGGAGCAGTAACATCAATATCAGCCCCCTTCTTTTTCTTGGCCGTCCTAGTCCTCACAGGAGAAGGGGGAGGGAACAACGATTGTAGTGGGGATAAAATTTGACACGTCGGTGTCAGGGTGTTTTGTCTTACCTGTAGTTAAAGCCTTTTCTTTTACTTTATCAATGGACTGGCCTTTAGACTTGGCAGGCTATGACTCAAGTTGCTTCGGATGGATGGACTCATCAAGGAGCAGCTTCACCAAGATAGGAACACCTTGCTTAAAAGGTGTCTTAGGTGTAGTAATGAGATGCCAAATTTCTTTTTGAGTTCTTTTAACTAAGATCTTAGCTTTGACGTACTTGGTGAGAATGATCTCATGAACAGTTCCGACCACACAATTTTGAATGAAAATAACCTGTCGCTACCAAATTAGGAACCAAGAAGAGGAGAAAAAAGGTAAGTGGTTACGAGGAGGAACACATAATACTCCCAAATGTCTCACTCTATAAAGCATCCCATGAAAAGTAAAATTCCTACGTGCCTCTAAATACAACTCTGAAGGGTCACTGCTCGAGGGGTAGGAAGCGATATGAATACCCTGGTCATAACTAAGTTATTTCCTCACTCCCTAAGAATGATAGAAATCAACGCCCTAACCCAGCTCGGTCAAATAAAGAACAAGGCCTGGTAGTAACATCATCATCACGTTGATAAGTGGGCAAGAAGAGATGGAATCTACATTCGGAAGGTAGTAAAAAGTGCCACCATCACTCGGGAAAGAAAGCTAACTAAAAGTTCTACCGGGGCATTTGTTGTAAGGGCAAAAGTAGGTCTTGTCAACATTATGATCAAAGACCCTAGGGGATTCTTAGGGACCTTCTTGTGCCACCTCATGAGGCAAGCAGTATCACTATGACAGGGCCTTGCTTCTAGGCCAAAGTGGGGAAAATGCTAAAATAAAAAAGCCATTAGGATAAGGGAGTTGGTAAAGTTGGCAACATTGTAGCATCTACAAGATCTCTCAATGTCTACATGGGCGCGATCCAACCAAGTATAAAGAGACCCAATGGTCAAGGTAGTAAGGAGCACAGTTCTCCTTCGTGCCAGCCCCACAAACAATCCGAAAAGAAGCTCATGAGGAGAGTCTTCTGGATTACCTGGGAGCAAGAATCCACTCAGGAAAGTACCTAGGAAAGCATCCAAGTATGAGGGGTGGTGAAGCTTGGGAACATCCTGACTTTTGATAACTCTAATTGAAGTCTCTCCCTTGGGTGGCTGCCCCAAATCCATAAACTAGTACCTTTTCCATTTATAAAAAGAGTGCGTGGTAAGACCAGTCACATTAATAACCACATACCTCGAACACTCAAAAGGACTGACTAGAGTTATTCCACCATCTTCTGCTCAAGGGGTCCTCATAACCATCGGTGAAAACATGCCCCCTCAAGAAAGGTAGGATGAGCAACTCACAGACATCCTCCATGGTAATAGTGAACTCACCCTAACCAGTCATAAAAGTGTGAGACTCCCTGCTCCAACAAGAAATCAAAAGATTGAGGGTGGGGCTATGTTTAGCCATAGTACAAGATTTCAAACTATCAACTGCAGTGAGAAGGCCAAGTCCCTCGAAAATAGCCTTATAAGAAGGGACGATAAGAATATAATCAACCCAAGTAGCCCACTCCTTAGGGGCACCTCTCGATGCTTTGATTTTGAGATTAAAATGAGGAAAATCACCACGATCCACTCTAACTCTAAGAAAGGAATCAGGAAGAATGATGGGAAAATCATTAGACTCACCCAACCCCACACAGGGTTGCTCAATAATTTTGACAATAGATTTCTCCTCAAACTGGTCAAGGGAGGCCATAAAATTATCATGTGGCCCAAAATAAGGTGGACGACGGTAGAGACAAAAATCCTTTCCTCGACGAGTGCGTATATAGTCTTGGTTAGATTGAGAATGAGAGGAGGGGGTCGAGAGACCCTCAACACCTATTGGTTCAGATGAGGAACCCCCGGCAGCATATGTTCCCAATGAGGAATCCCCAGTAAAATATGGTTCCAGTGAGGAACCCCCAATCCTTTTTCCTAACGAGAAGGACTCAGCAATAGAGATTCCCAATAAAGAACCCCCAACGGTAGGTGGTTCCAGCGAGTAACCCCTATTAGTAGTAGCCATCGACAAAGAACACTCAATAGTAGAGGTTCCGAACGGGGAACCCTCAACCATATGTGGTTCCATCGAGGAACCCCCACTAATAGCACCCACAACCGAGAACCCTTGGGATATCAAGACTTTGGGCGAGGAACCTTCAACAGCGATACCCATCAGCGAGGGACCCTTGGTAACATCAACTTCAAAATAGAGTTCTCTATTAACAGAAACCCTAGCCAAACTTTTCTCGAAACCCACTCCCTCAGATGAGGGACCCCCAGTGACAGGGGATTTAGAAGAAGGAACCCCAGATCGCGAGGAACCCATGGTGACGTCGACCACGAAAAGTGAACCAGTGGACATTATGGCAACATAGGAACCTTGGATGGTGGTTATAGTGGTGGTGCCAGTGGCCACCACCGTAGAAACGGTAATAGAGATAGGTAAAGAATATATTAAATTGGAATGATGGCGACGACAACATTATAAGAAGTGTTTGGTGATGATGAAGCCATTGATAGTGATTTTTTGAAAAAACTTGAAAGGAAACTATGGAGGTCCTTTTTATAGTTGGAAATCTCAACTCTCATAAGACACTCTGTGAATGCTTGAGAAATTTATAAAAGTGAAATCTTTTATTCAAAAAATGGCCTTTGTATGGAAGTAAAGGAACACATGGGAAAACCAAAAGGTTGATGGAATTTTACCCAAATTATGGGATGATAGTTCCCATACTGACACGTGACTTCTTGAGACTTCAAAATCTAGAATGAATAAGACAACTCATTTAATGACCCTAAGGGTAATGATGAAGAAACCCTAGAGCCCCTCAAAGTTAAAAATTATATTTATGGCGTATAAAGCCTTTTGGTCTGCCGAACACAAAAGACTTTGCACGAGGGGATAATGTATAGGGGTGTTTTGGTCTTATCATAATACTCATGAGAAGGAACCCCTCCCACACCTCCTTTCAGATTTCAAAGACATTTGGGCGAGGTAACCCTCAACCACTAAAGGCCAGATTTTAGAGACATTTGGGCGAGGAACCCCTCAGCCACTAAAATCCAGATTATAAAGACATTTGGGCGGGGGACCCCTCAAACACCTCCTTCCAGTTCCAAAGGTGTTTTGAGTGAGGGACCCCTTCCCCCACCTCCTTCCAGTTCCAAAGGTGTTTTGGGCGAGGGACCCATCCCCCCACCTCCTTCCAGTTCCAAAGGTATTTTAGGGGAGGAACCCCTCAAACACCTCCTTCCAGTTCCAAAGGTGTTTTGGGCAAAGGAACCCTCCCTCCACCTCCTTCTAGTTTCGAAGGTATTTTGGGAGAGGGACTCTCTCCCTAACCTCCTTCAAGTTCCAAAGGTGTTTTAGGCAAGGAACCCTCTTACCCACCTCCTTCAAATTTCTAATATGATATAGTTTGGGTGAAGGACTCCCCCCAAACTAAAACCAGTTGAAATGATTCCTGGGTAAGGGAGTCCACAATCGAGGGACCCCTATGCCAATACCAGCTAAAATTTAAAATTTAGTGAGGAAGTCCACAGTGAAGGACCCTTTTAGTAAATTTTCAAACAGTATTTGTTTTGCAGCAAGAGGGTATCCCCTCGTTAAAATGAAAAGGTTATTCTTTTATAGAATAAAAGTACTAATATTTACTCTCTTGTACTGGTAGCCTAGTTCAGCAGGCAGGGCTCAAATTGGCTAGTAGGGATCTCATGGGAGTTTTAAATTGGTGGTTGAGGAACAAGGTTTGTTGAGCAAGCTCAACCACTTAGCACTTTAAGATAGAGAGAATAATAGTAGAGAGACCTTAGGAGTCACACAAGTCCTTACACAGCTCACACTTAGTCACAACTTAAGTGAGCATCCAAAGGGCCGCTCACAAGAAATGAACCTTTTTAGAAAGTGATTTTAGAGAGGGCGATCCTAGAGGCCACTTTCAAGTTTATAAAATTTGTACAATAAGTTACCGTTTCAAAAGATATATAGCAAATCAGATATTTTGTATCCATTAGGTTATATATTTGCTTTTTAACTTTGGTTTACACCAGGTGTCGTTTGTCAGAGGGGACATGCGACTGCAGACCTAGTTGGACAAAAGGTGCATTACAGACCTTGCCCCTCTAAGATTTCTTTCTTGTTTTTGGTGCCCCAAAGCCCAAACCAGCCCTAGTGTTCACCTATAAATATGACCATTAGTGAGGTTAACTTAGATATCAAAAACTCAAGTCATATCGTTACTCTGTTAAAATCACACTAGACCACATAGTGTTCTCTCCCTACTCTGTCTCTAAGTGCTAAGTGCTTGTTTATTCACTGTTACCTTGACAACCATCATTCTCAGAAGATCCTTTTATGAAAAGTTACTATTATTGTTATGATGTTCTTCTTCTTGCAGGAAGTGGTTCTAGTTATGGTTCCATTTTTACCCAAAAAGGAAGGTTTTATCAGGTGCTACTCTAGAAATTCTTGTAGGCCTTGGAGGCAGAGTTCATTGAAGTAGGTCACGCTTCACCCATTTCAGTATCTTACCAGACCAGTCACACTATCGTCCTACAGTAAAGTTATAGTATTGATCATCGTTACAGTGATATATGGCACGTTTAGGTGGGGTGAGTTTACATTTATAAGGCATCTTAATCGAATCCTAATCCTCGTTAATTGTTATCCCTAAGAGTTTGGACTTATTCTTAATCATGATTAGTCTTTATTGTTGATGGCGCTGAACACTTCCTCTCTGACTTAGAATCTTCACAAATTATAGGTGCATGTGTCCTTGCAACACGTTTTCGAGCATATTTTAGTGAGATTCTTAACCCCATAGGTAGGTTCACAAAATTCATTTCTTCTTCTTGATATTGATTAACATAAGACAAGGTTTATCAAGTGAAAAAAAAAGAGAAGGAGTGAAAATTAAGTACAAGGATAAACTAGTTTTCTTTCCCTAAAAATATTTTAGGTTCTTACAAATAATGAACACAAAAACTCTAGAAGTTTTTAAAAATGGTCTCTTAAATATATATTAAGCCTAATGAAATAGAAAAGCAAAATGTGATATGTAACCAAGAAAATCCATGCTCCCACTTATCTTGATAAGGAAGAAATTAGTAGGCTAAAATATTCCATTAATAAAAGCTATTTTGTGAAAATATCTTATACAATATGTTTTGTTGTAGAAAGAAGATTCTGCTGACAACTGTCGTTGAACGTTCACTACAATGAACAAAGGTCTTCGTTGGTGTGAGATCACAACGAAGTCTGATAGCGATATGTACAAGGAATTTTCTACAAGACAAAAGATGCAAGGTCGCGACCCGTTATATATATTTTTGGCACAAAGTCCTGCTTCGCTATGACAAGATATCAATGAGGGATGTCACAGATACCTCTAGAAATTTTTCCAACGCGTTTAAGAGGCTTCATTACATGCAAAACCTTATGGGACAACACCCAAATGAATTTTTAAAATAGTTTTCATGGATTAAAATACTATGACATTTGGAGATAACAAAAACACGCTACAAGGTTTTGAAAAGGATTTCGTCCATTTATATTTAAAAACCAGAAAAACTAAGTTCTCTAGGTCACATTTATCTTCATCTTAATGTGATCAATGTGATAATGGGATGACAGAAGTCGACTTTAAGACCTTGATCGTTGATCACGATTTAAGGAGACCTCCCAAAACACAATGTGTTTTGGAAACTGGAGTAAGATAATATATCTAAGTGAGGGCATAACGAGTATAATATACTCTTATAATATCCATCATTTGTCTATTTATTAACAAAACACAAACAAGAAATGCATAGATACATAAAATCTAACACCTATTATAAGTATGGTCAAAGTCACATAAGGTAGATTAGATTCACGTGAATCTGGAAAGAACAAGATACTCTTTAATCTCCAACGGATCGTTTGAACCCTATTTTCCTACACACTAGCAAAATCTGATTAACATACCGACGTGTAAAGAAAACATAATGCTAAATGTTAGTAAAATTAACAAGAGATATATACGTTTATTGTAGGGTCATATCTCTCATTCTAACTAGCATACATTCATAAAAACTCTCCTTGTATAAGGTATATCCAATATACTATATCGACTTATCCCAAGATAGTTCTCCCCCCTTTCAAGGCATATACAAAGGAAATAAAATAAGTAAACAAATCAAAAAGTGAGTTTCACACTATTGAGAATGAACGAAAAATTATGAGTAAATTAGATCACGAGGTTGATATTTAAAATTAGATATAAAAATCTTACACAACTTCTAAACAAAATGGTTTACAAGGAGATATCCACAAAGGTATTCAATTAGAGGCATACTCCTAAACCAATTTTGAGCAAATTAGATCACGAGGTTGATATTTAAAACTAGATATAAATTCTTACACCACCTCTAAAAAAATGGTTTACAAGGTCATATCCATAAAGGTATGCAATTAGAGACATACTCATAAAGTAATTTTGAATAAGGAAACATATATGCATATTTTTTTCCTACTTACCAAAAGTTTGCAAAAATTAAAATGTTCATAATCAAGGAAAGATTATCTAAATGACTAATAACATGATAAGCTTTATCACCAAGAACATAATATCATGTCTCACTTATGAAAAATAAAAAAATTTAAATCATTGAGCAAAAGATATAATCTCAAGTTCAACTAAGATGACGAATCATAGAACAAAGAATACAAAGCTTCAAGTCTAGAAATATAACTCAAAGACATCGCCTTTTCTTCCACAAGATCTCAAATAAAATGATGGTGAATGTCAATATGTTATATGCGCGAATGTTAAATCAATTTTTTTATATGTCAATGGAACTAGTATTATCATAATAAATATTCATTCAAACTTGATCAATACGAATTGTTCAACATTTGTTTCATCCAAAGTAATTGAGTTTAACATATACCCTCCACAATATATTTTTGTTCGACAGTGGATAAAGACATACAATTTTGCTTCTTAGTGGGCCAAAAACCAAACAACTTCCTAAGTAGGAGCAACAACCGCAAATACTCTTCCTACTCTCTACATATCCCACTTAATTGACATCAAAATACACCGACAAAGAGTTATTGGTACTATGAGGGTACCCAACACCAAAGCCCATTGTACCACCCACATACTTGATGATATGTATATAACTTTGAAATGGGATTCATTAGGACACGATTTTTTAATAACCCATATTTTTATATGGTATTTACTCATTACCAATTTTGGAAATAAATTAATAAATGGGAGTAATTATTACTTGTGTGAAATAATAATAATAATAATTGCATAATTTATGTGACATTTAAAATTTTCATGTTATGTGATTTTAGAATCGCATGTTATAAATTAATTAATCGGTGGATTTAATTATGTGCGCTTAACTCGTAAAAAATTTCATATTATTTTTTATGATATGTGGTATTATCGTTGGATAGGAATCTAGGGTGGTAAAGAGGTCGAGATAAGTATTTTTAATGCTTTGGATTGGGCTCCAGTGGTAGGTATATCATTATACTAAGTTTGGGTTAGTATAAGTAGCATTTCGGGCTCATGTGGAGGCCCAAAAATATGTATTTTATTAACCGGTGGGATTCAGGGTATATAAGTGATGTTAATCTTCTTTCATTAACTATATTAAATAAAAACATAAACCCTAGCAATAAAAGAGTTTTTAGATAGATTTATAATGTATTTTTGGATGAGCTAAGAGTTTACCAGGAATGTAATCATACACTCTTCATAATCAGGCAAGAAATCTTTTGCTTTATCATTGTATAATATGTAACTTGTTAATATCTTTATTGTTATGTGTTTTATTTGGGATTAGAAGCATGTTTAGATGATAATATGCTATTTACCAATCTTTGATATTGGGCTAATACATACTAGAGTTGTAACCTTTTATTGGTTATTGAATCTGGTTTCAGTTGGAGTTTATGATTAAACCCATGTTAATATGTATTGAAATATAAATTCTAATGTTAGAATTTATGCGTAGGAATGATTTTTATAGGCTTAGTACTTTGTTATGAAACATACTTAATTAATAGTGAGACCAAATATGTAAACGGATCTTTAATTTAGTTGTTTTAAAAGTTAAGATTTTGATGCATTGATATTGTTAGATCGTGAACCCATGTTGTGAAGAGTTAAATTAGGAATCCATAGAACAGTCAAAAGTATATTCAGACTTAATTGAAGGTTTTAGGACTTATATGGGGGATGAATTGAAAATAATTGAATTGGGTTGCAGACATGAAAAATTTTGAGAGTTTGAAAAGAAAAGGATGCCCCCTCCATAACGGTGATGGAACCTGATATAGAACCCTTGCGAACGCTATAATGTATGGTCCAGGACGTTATGGCAGATAGGGATGTTTGGAAGGAGCGCAAAAATATGTCTTTGTTATTTTCGTTGTTTTTTATTTATCTTATTAGGGATTTTCTTGGAGCTTTGGTTGAAAATACCTTAAGTCATGAATTGGGATGAGAAAACCTATTAGTTTTCAGGATGTTCGGTTTTGGAGATTCGGACAGTATTTGGATAAGCAAATGATTATGCGATATCATATGTGCGTGTGTATAAATTAGATGTGTATGAAACATACCATATTTGGCTCGTTGGGAATCTATCAGTTAGGGTGTGGATTTAAATGGATTTAGAACCGAGTACTGTGCTTTCGAATAATATATCAAGTTGTGAAGAGGTAGATATTATTGATAATGCGTTCAGTTAGTCGCCTTCTAATGATGTATATGTGTGGATGACTTTATCCATCAGAAGGTTTTGTATGTTATATGTTACTAGTCGATGGTGTGACTGTGTGGTGATCCCCTATTCTTTTATGTGCACATATTTTATATCCGTTAAGTTCGAGACTCCTACGAATTTATGGATAGAGGCACGAGAATGTCCTCGAAGGTTAAAGCATTTGCGTGATTGATGAGACTTATAATTATATTGTATAGTCAAGTGATGAACATGTTTTTTAAGACCTTATGTCATGCTATTGTCTGTATTATGATATCGCGTATACCTAATTGTGCGGGTGACATGAGTGGGAATGGTATCGAGGAATACTACTTATATACATAGTGTCTTTGATTACAATGTATGTTACCGTCCAAAAGTGGTGGCAACAAATAATAAAGGGGGATAATCTGAAATAAATAATAAATGTAGAGAATGGGAATGAGAGACAGAGAAGTCACAATGATTTTTACGTGGTTCGGCCCTTTGAGGAGACCTACATCCACGGTATTGCTGATTTGCTATTGCACTTATCGACACAGTTATAATTAGGGCTCCTGATACAACCCTCAGTTTTAGAAGGTATCATTGGAGTCCCCTTGTTTCGAAGGCTCGTGCCCTATTTATATGTGATTTGCGAATATTTACAAGAGGACGGGTGGATTGTCCTTATAAGTGGGGCAGTTACACCTAGATACAAGTTTATCATAATAAATGTAGGCGCCTTGAATTATAAACTGACCTCAATGATAAGCGCTGAGATAACTACGAGGTAACAGATATGTTGTTATAGTCCCACGTGGTGAATAAGGGATGTCTTGCGTGTTATGCCCTCACATGAATAAAGATGTGTCCAATATTATTTAAATGGGTCGACCGAGCAGATTGACACTGAGATGACCTCCCTCTGAAGAAAAGTCGAGAACATTTGCTAATTCCTTTGGCCATTCAGAGCTCAAGTCTTTTGGGATTTTATGGGTGTAATCGAAAGCCTCTAAGACCTCTTGAACAAACTCCTCAACCTCAGGCTTAGTGAGTGGAGGAGGTATTACGTGATGCTCGTACTGAATCTTTTGTGGTCAACTCACCTTAGTCGGCGTAAGCCGAGCAGATTTCCTTTAGGATTTCCTATGATATTTCTAAGGACACGTGCTACTAACACTCTCTACCGACGTTTCGTTTTTACAGATTTACTAACGCTTTACCTGCTGCGTCTTTTTAATCTTTTGTCAAAGAGTATAAATACACGTTAATTCCTTCGTTTCATCTACTCCGGGTATTTGCATAGACTTGTAGAGAGAGAAATTTTTGGCACTTGCTTCCATCGTCCTTGAGAGCTTAGCATTTCTTTCGCTAAAAATCTTTCAGTGTTTGCTTCCCTGTTCCTCACAGCTTAATTCGCCATTCATTTACTTTATCAGGTACGCCTTCCTTACTTTGGTTAGGATTTCTTGATGCTGGTAATTTGTTGGCTATTTTTTACTGTTATCTTGTGGCTACAACGTTTAGACGGCTATCGAGCTGGTTGGACTAGGTTTAGTTGAATAAAAAAATAGGAAAACGCATGAATTTACCCCCTTATATTCAAAGAGTTTATGAATTCATTCGTATTCTAGAGACAGAGCGTCCTGGGATCATATAGAGGAGATTTCCTAATCCCCTACAAGTGATTAGACCAGAGGAGGAGCCGACTCATCCATTTTATACTCCCCAAACCCTTCTAGCTGTGGTTCTTCTATTGATTCTGGTGTTCCTTATATTTATTTTCTCATTTTAGAAACTTCCTAACTTTGTTCCTTCTTTTGGTGTGGGCGACTTGGTGAATACTATTTCTATGGGCCTCATAAATCCTGATTATCTATTTGAGGATACTTCCACTGATAGGGCAAAATATATTGGTGGTGAAAGCGTGGGTACCCATCTTTCTGTTGAGGGCTCTCATACCGAGGGTTCTGGTGAGGAAGAAGAGGATCCTCCTGGGTCTTCTCACACTTATAACCCTGTTGAAACTAACGACCATTATTACGAGTGTACTGTTACTACGGATGAGCTTGATTCAATAAGAGAAAGGTTTTCCCTTCCCATGGGTATCTAAATAAGAATTCCCAGTGTATCAGACAGATATTACTCGGTACAAGACTCTGAGGAGATTTTCCTCCCTTTATGGGCTCTCCAGGTAGGTTTTAGGCTACCTCTTTATCCCACCATCCATTCCATCTTGAGAGGTTATGGTGTGACTTTAACCCAGCTGCCTCCAATTGCGAATAGGACCATATTAGGAGCGATGATGTCTTGGAAGCTTAGGAAAGGATTCGATTTATTGGGGGGAATTTTTAGGTGTGTATATAGTTTGAAAGATAATGCCAATGCCCCCGAGTATTATTATTTTTATCTCGAAAGCTCCAATACATAATGGTTATTGTAGTCCAATCTAGTAACCATAGTTGGAAAGGTCTATACGTATTTATGAAAGGAGATTGGGAGTTTAGATCCCGTGAGCGGGACAAGTCTTGGAAGGTTCCTAGAGAATGGAATGGGCCTAATAATATAGGTAAAATCGTTAACATTTGATATCTTGTTCATTTTTTACTGTGCTATAATACTGACATTACTGTTTTTTATTTTTGTTTAGAGAAGCAAACCCTCAAGCTACCCCATCCTTTAGTTGACTTGATCATCTCTTATTATAAAAAGAAACACCCCAAGTTTGTGGATTTGTTTACGATAGAGAAGTTCATTGCAGCTAGGTATCACGCTCCGCCTGGTGGTAGAGTTATTTTGGAGTTTGAAGTTCCCCTGGAAGGTTGGGTAGCAAGGCAAACTTACTTTGAATAAGATATTCTAAAGCAGGTAATTCATGCTAGTGCCTAATTTATTCTCTTCTCCTATTTTATCGTGATATGCTAATGTAAAATTCCATTATTCTGTTAGGAGTAGAGGACCATCTTTCTGAAGAAACTCTGGGTATGGCTCCCCATCTAACTAACCGTAAACATTTGGCTAAGGCTCGATAGAAGAGAGTTGTTGTGGGGAAAAAGTAGGCCGAAATTGACCAAACTGTTGTTTCTAGATCAGCCGACTAGGATGCTCGTCAACAGGAGGCTGTAGCTATTGCTAAAGCAAAAAATAAGGCTCTAATGGACCCTTCGATAGGGGATAAGAGACCCATGGAGTATGAGGAGGATCAACAACCTCTATATAAGTTACTGAGAGAAATGGGTCACGTTCTTGAGCAAAGACGTGCCTCAGGCCCAGGTAATTCTTCTCGTTATGGGAAGGTTCTTGAGTTTTATTTAACCCTAAGCACAAGGTTTCTTATGAATATTTGAAGGCCAACCAAGACTCCATCTATTATCATGCTAAGAATGCCCTTGATCTGCTCGGCTACTGGATTCATAAGAAGGACTTTGAATTTTTATGTTGCTCGGATCTAGACTCCCAGTGGACCTTGGCTCAGCATCGGCTATCTGTGGTATGCACCTTTTGCTCCTTTTAAGGTGGAGTTCTTGAATAGAATTCAATTCTAGCTTTGAAATATTTACTTCCACAATGAGTTCTTATAGGAAATGAACAATCCTCTTATTTATCAAACGACGTTTCCCATATCTACAGAGTATCTGACTTAGCTTTGGGATTATGTAGAAGGAGAAATGTGTTGCTCAGTCTACTTTAATTGAATTTAATTTTCTAGCTTCCATAGGTTGAATTTAAAATTTCATCATGTGGAAGTCGTATTTTAAAACCCAAACTTGACCGAAATTTAATTAGACCAAAATCAATGTCTCATTTCAATCTGAGCCCAAAAAATTCTGTGACTAAATAATTTGTTTTGATCCAAAAAACACCTCAAATTCGGACCAAACCATGAATAACCCAAGTGTTAACCAAAGAAATAGGGCTCTTCAAAATAATTATAGTTTTTATTGTTATATTTTTAATTCATTAGTTTATTTTATAAGTAAATTTTATCACTTAATTAGAAATTTGATAATCTTGAGTTGGTAGTTACCCAAATTTTAGGCATATTAAAATTTTTTGGATAAAATCTGTTTAAATCTATTTTTCCTCACAACTTAGATCTTGTGATTTCAATTAATCACAATAAATGATTTTAAGCAATGGAGGACCAAACAAGGAGTAAAATAATCTCATAGCAGAAAGGATTTATATGGTTCAGCAAATACCTACGTCCGCGTGGTGTTTCTCTATGTATATTAATTCTTTATAATTTTTAGACATAGAATCACATGCCCCAATGCCCGTTATTTATAGAAATAGGAGTGGTTGAGTTATATTCAAACTCTTCCAGCCGTTGGTTAACTCGTTAGTTGATCCTTATTAATCTCCTTCGAGGTTGTATATAATAAGATTGAGCTCTTCATTTTTATCCCATGTAATATGAACTTGAGTGACATGCTTCACGTTTTTGGGTTACGCCTACTTGGGCCACTGGATTTAAGCCATTACGATTTACACCCCACAATTTCCCTTAAAACTCTATGAAAAGAAGGGGTCAGATGGTTTTGTATGCTTGCTTGGCCAAAATGATTAGTCAGCCCATGAAAATTAAGCATTGGGTTTTTGTGGGGTCCTACTACGTAGTTAATTAGTTGCAATGAGGGGTACGTTCATCCTTAGTTTAAAAATAAACCACCAATTGCATTGATGAACTTAGACTATGTTCCATATGATTTGAGTCTTGGGATTTTTCTTCTATTTAATCAAAGAAACTCTGCACCATCATTTGCATACTTTCCTTCATTAAAAAGGAACATTTTGAGCGTATGTCTTTACAATCTTCATGTATGTCCTCTTTATCTTGGCTTGTTTTCCTTGCGACTGCTCTGAGTTTCAAAACTTCTTCCGATCATCTCTATTTCCATTGAGTAGCCCTTTCTTCCCTTTCTTATATCAAAAAATCGTTTACGCTGTTAATGAGAGGATTGTGGGAGAGTTTAGAAAAATATACTCTATTCCTTCTTGGGTAACCATTGGGTGTGCCCCGATCACCAAAAATTGCATTGTTGTTTAATGTGGTCATTGGATCCACACCCTCTCAGTAGCTAAAAGGGGGAATAATGTTTCCCCTAAATTAACTTTTCCTAAAATTTTATGAGTTTTTTAAGGTTGTTCCCATCGAATGTGCCCCAAACACCTGGCGGAATATTAATGGGGTTTACATAATCAACAAGTAATATGGGACCAAAATAGGTATTCCATTGATCAAATATTGTTATTTCTAGTCCCACACAAGATATGGAACTTTATATCTGAAGGTTAGGAAGGCCGATAAAATATTAGTTATCAACCTTCTTGATTCTAATAAGGGTTATTTGGATCAAGGTTTTATTTCCACAAATTAGAAACACCCACCTCTTCTTGAGGGCGAGCAGTATCTCTGTGCCCGAAGAGGTAAAGTGACATATGTTAAATTTTATTTCTCTTGCTCTGAGATTTGTTCAATTATGTTGTTACTGATGAATCATTTCTTTTCTTCTGTCCATCTCGATCAAAGAAGAAAGTGCAGTCTTCTTATCACTTCAATAGGAAGGATCCCATTAAAGTTTGGAATTTGAGATGGGCATGGGTTGCTGGTCATGATTACCCAAGATCGATGTCCTTTCTATTAGAGTATGAGAATTCCACCAGCAGTTTTATTGCTCATCTAGTAGATTTGATACCCAAGGTTCCTCTTTCTTTCATAAGCGAGGAGTCTTCCACTTCCTCCTCCATTGAGTCTTTAAACCCCGAGTTCGTTCCCGCAACTAAGGAAAGATAATATCTCCTAAGAGAAGGATTCTACTGGTGGACGATGATGACATGACTCTCGTTTTTCCAAGGGCTGAGGTTCCCAAGAGGACTAAGTCTAAGGGTCCCTCTACCCCCATATTTGTGTTGAACATCTCAGTTTGAGAGAAAAATAAGGAGGAGAAGGTCTCTTCTTCTTTGGCTACTCTATTTCTCTCCATGAATGGCGACACTCATGGTCATGGTAAGGTCCACCAAGTAATATCGGTGGTTATAAGTCATTCCTTAGCCTCAATTCTAAAAAAAGGGATTGTGCTCCCCCTTGATGGCGAGTAAGTTGACAAGCTGACCCATGATCATCTATCTCCACATGCTTCTCATGCGTTATCTCTGGTAATCATGACTTTTTTTGCACATTGTTATTTTTCTCGAGTGTTGATACTTATCCATCTTTTCCTTTATGCATTTTTTGGTTGACTTTGTCGCCTTTATAGAGAAGTGTTTTGAGCTGCCCAAGGTAGATGATTTAATCATTACCTTAAAGAATTCCGAATCTTCTCTGGTCACTGCTCAGAAGGCCTATGAGGCAGAGAAGACATTCACTAGCTTGGTAATGGATGACCCGAAGAAAAAGATTGTTTAGCTAAAGGCACAACAAGCTAAAGACATCATGACCAAGTAGTGGTCGAACGTGATCGATTAAAATAATAATAACCTAAGGTTATTGGTGCTACCAAGGATGAGGGCTTCCAAAATGGGAATTAATAGGACTTTAACGATTCTAAGTGTCAGTTCGTCTTCACAGGAAGTCCAACTTTAAAAAATTTAGGATGCTGCCCTGACGAAGGCCATTGTCCCAGTTGAGTTAGATCTTTTCGGAGAGCACAATTTGGGTTCCCCATCAAGGGCCGAGAAAGATGACCAAGCAGGCCCCACAACTAACCCAGGTAATTCTAAAGACAATCGAGGTAAGTTCCAGGAGATTTTGGAGCATGTGATGGAGAAGGAAACCAAGAACTAGTTAGGAATGATTAGTTTTAGTCCCTTTTTGTACCTTTTATTTTTATTTTCTTGTAAAGACCTTGCCATATTTTGATATTCAATGAAAGAATTTTTCAATGTCTTAACTTCATTATTTACTTGTTACCGAGCATTGTTCTTTTTATTCTTATAGCATATTAATGTTACTATCGAGACCTTATTTAATGGTGACTCAGATTCCATCATTTGTCATGGGGCTGGTGCCCAAGCCACTACACCAAAATGGCCAAAATGTCACCTTTCAGCTGGCCACCCTTGTCACGATCATTGGCCGTGACAACAAACACGCGTTTTGTGTCACGATCATTAACCGTGGCACGACCGTGACAAAGAATTGTAACGGTCATTAACCGTGCCGAGTCCGTGACAAATGTAGTTGTCACGGACTTGTCACGGTCAATGACCGTGACAATACTTAAAATAATTATCACGGTCAAGGGCCTTGACATGATCGTGACAATCTCTTCAGTAAAAAAAGCCCTAGGCTTTTTTTTCCCACAGTTTTTTGGGTTTCCCCTCTCTCTCTCTCTCTCTCAAAGCGATTTCAGCTCTCTCTCTCTCTCTCTAAGGTATGTTTTTTTCCTCTCTTTCTCTTTCATTTCTATATGTGTGTGTATGTGTGTATATGTACGTGTATATGTGTGTGTATGTATGTGTGTGGTGGTGTGTGGTGGGGGAGGGGGCAGGGGGTGGTGGGGGTGGGGTCGGCTGTGTGTGTACGTGTGTGTGTGTGTGCAGGTGTGTGGGTGTGCGTGTGGCGGGAGGAGGGGGTGGGGTGGTGGTAGTGGGGGTGTGGTGTGTGTGTGTGTGTGTGTGTGTGTGTGTGTGGTGGGGCAATCTTAACAATTGTATAACTTTAATTAATAAATTGTATAGCTTTAATTGTAATTTTAATTGTATAGTTTTAGATTAAAGTAAATTAATAATTAGTGCCCATTTCATATGAAAGTAGGATTTCCCCTCATTGTAAATTAGTAAATTAATAATTGTATACTTTAATTGTTAGTTTAATTGATGAAATGAATTAATTGAGTAGATGAAATAGAAGGTGTACGGGATACCCATTTGTTGTTGACATTGCTGTTGGTTTATTTTGTTTAGTAAATGTTGGGTTGGTTAGTTTTAAAAGTGGCATGACCACTGGATTATTGTCCATATGGGGGTGGGATTTTTCAATTTTTTTTGAAAATTACTTTGTGTGTATATATATATATATATATATATATATATATATATATATTATGATAATTAAATGAAATATACTTGAAATTAAATATAGTGCACATAGATACTAGCCTTCTACTTCTTATGCGTACGCATTCAATAGCCTTAGACCCGTTCGAGAGTCATTACCCTTGTAATGAGATCTTTCGAATTGTCCCGTTTGGACAGTTTGAGACTGTATAATTTATGTATAATATTCTTAGTGGCTTAAAGTTGTTACTTTTGGTGGAAGTTCTGCAGTCGTATCTTAATGTTATCTGGGTACATACTAGATTGACAAGTGTGACTGTTATTTCAATTAATCAATTGAAATAACACTCACAGTTGTCAATCTACGTCGTGTACTTGGAGAACTATGGGGATATGCTGTCAAATTTTTTTCAAATCGTAACAATGTGCATGAGTTGTTAAGTATATTACAGAAAAATGCGGTCTTGAATGGGATAGGACCACTCACCCTTTAGAGGAGATGGAGGAAATAGATATTTCTATTATTAATTAAATTTGAATATAAATAAGACATAATTAAATGAAACATACTATAAATCTAAGTTTTGTTTACCTTTAATAGGTGATTAGTTATGGTGAATACACTTCCAAATAGCTATCCTGTAATGAAGAACAGTTTGATATGTTTGGGAATAAATTATAAATCGATTCATGCTTATGTGTATGACTGGATACTATACCGAAAGGAGTATGAAAATCTCGATCGTTGTCCGGTATGCGATGAACCTAGATATGTCCAATCTACTAGTAAGGAAGGCACAAGCTCAAAAGTGCCTCAAAAAGTATTGAAATATTTTCCCATTGGGCCTCGATTAAAGCGATTTTTCACAGTACCATGGATTGCAGAGGCAATGACTTGGCATGCTAGGGCAGAAGTAGGGGTAATATCATACGTCATCCTATTGATTCTACTGCCTGGAGGAGGATGAATATTGAGTATCCCGATTTTGCTCGAGAACAATGCAACATTTGTTTGGATATATCAACAGATGGTTTCAATCCATTTAGAAATCTAAGCACCAATCAGAGTGTATGGCCAGTGATCCTAGCCCCACTCAACCTCCCTCCTTCAGAGTGTATGAGACCTGAATTTTCGATGATGGCTTTGTTGATACCTGGGCCAAAGGCACCAAGTGATGACATCGACGTCTAACTGGCTCCTTTGGTAAAAGAATAAAATGAGTTGTGGGAAGAGGGTGTGCAATCATTTGACTCTTTTAGAAAAGAAGAGTTTACGCTGAAAAGCTATGTTGATGTTGGCAATTCATGATTTTTCAGCTTATGGGACATTATCCGATTGTGTAGTACATGGTTATTTGGGGGTCCTATTTGTGAAGAGGAGACTGAATCTCTTCGTCTATACTCTAGCTTAAAAAATGTATACCATTGCCACAGGAGGTTTTTACCCTCAGGTCATAGTTTCAGATCTGAGAAAGGTTCCAATTTTTTATTAGGCGGGGTTGAACGTAAGCTACCGCCAAGACAACTTTCGAGTTCAGAAATTGAAAGTAAATCTTCTGAATGTGGCCCTAATATGCCAGGTAAGAATCCCAAATTTAAGAACGTCAAGCATAAGAAGACCCCAACTGGGAATGAAACTGAGAAAAGAAAGGCATGGTCTCGGAGGTCAATTTTATTTGACTTGCCTTAGTGGAAGAATAACCCGGTGCGCCATGTATTGGATGTGATGCATGCAGAGAAGAACTTCGCTGAACATAGTATGGGCACTTACCTTAGGGGGAGTCATTTAAAGGATGGAGAAAATGCACGAAAAGACCTTAAATCGTTAAAACTTAAGCCACAACTATAGTTGAAAGAAGATAGTAGGGGAAGGGTAATAATTACCCCTGGTGCGTTTACTTTGACGAGTGGGGAAATAAAGGTGCTTCTAGACACAATATATAATTTGAAGGGCCCATCTACTTTTCGTCCAACTTGCAAAGGATTGTGAATTGTGCTACTCATGATTTACATAAGTGTAAGTTCCACGATTGGCATGTGATCATGCAATTGGTTCCTTTATTATTTAAGCACTGTTTCTCCAAGCACAAGGATTTGCGTAGGGCTATTATGCAAATTAGTATTACCTTCTCCCTCTTGTGTGAGAAGGTTGTCAATCGAGAACACATAGTGGCCGCAAAATTGGCGATGACCGAAGTGATTTGTGTATTGGAGAAGTACTTTCCCCCAGCATTCTTTGACATAAGTGTTCACTTGTTGGTACACCTATGTGACGAGGCACTTCTTTGTGGTCCAGTTAGATATCGGTGGATGTATCCGTTTGAAAGATTGATGAAAGTTTTTAAAGATTACGTTAAGAATACGTGATACATTGCAGGATCAATTGCAGAGGAATACATCACCGTGAAGTCATCAATATATACTCAGGAATATATGCCTGACTCGACCAGTGTTGATGACACTGATGAGTTCGTCGATGATGGTGGTCATGTGATGGGAAAACGAGTTAAATTAACGAGTTTGCAACATGAACAAGTAGCTCGTTTTCTATTTAACACACATGAAGATGTCGAAGAATGGAAAAAGTAAGTTTCGATTATTATAATGTTTAACATTATTTTAGATTATTTTATACATGATTAATTTTGTAATATGCAGAAAATATGATGCCTGTGAGAACAATAAAAGACGAAAAATAATAGTATAATCAGACAGCGAATTTAGGCTGTGGTTGACACAGGAGGTAATTGTAATGAAAATAGTCGTTATATAACGTTACATTACACTCAAATTTTACCACTAATATAATTAATTTATCTATATTCTCAACTCCTAGAGACGGATGATGCGACATTAAGGCTTGCTCGTCTAGCCACTAGACCCTTGTTCGTGGCACATGAGTACAAAAAGTATCGATTGAACGGTTACATTTTCGGCGCTAAAGTGTACGAGGAAAGTACAAATGTACAGAACTCGGGAATTTCATACAAGGCTCTTACTTTCTTTCGAGCGAGCGCAAAAGATAAAAATCTCGTTGAAGCTGAAATGACTTACTATGGTGTAATCCAAAATATATTTGAATTGGATTATATAAGCTTCAAAGAGGTTGTATTTTACTGTGACTGGGTAAGAGTTGAGGATAAAAATACTTGTAAAGTTGATCCTGTCACCAATTTGATCATGGTTGACTTGTCCAAGTTGAAGAGCAACGACCACGTGAGCGATGAGCCGTTTATTTGTGCATTTCAAAAGGTTAAGCAAGTGTTTTACTCGGAGTATATCAACAACGAGCCGTGGTCAATTGTCCAACACGCGCCAAAGTGTCTAAATAGTAGTATGGATGACTTGGATGCTCTTACCGAATATCAATCCATTTTTTATGATAACCCAAATTTGAAATAATTTTTCAATTTGTAATAAATATTCCAATTTGTACCGAAACATCCATTTTTAATTCTTTTAATTGATTTGCACTTTATCATTTTCACTCTTGTGTAGTGTGCGTGTGTGGAGAGGATATTAATTTGAGGGATTTATCCAACTTACTACGTAACACTCATGGATTCTTATCTTTCCAAAGTGAAATTTCAGTAGGTACTTATTTATTTTCCAACATAACTACCCTACGCGTCTTTCACTTTAATGCATAGTTCCATCGTCCCTTATATGTAAACATCCCCGAAAAATGTAAATTTCGTCTTACATTAAAGGTTTCATATTTTTAATAAGTCTTACTTGTCTTCTTTTATCTCCCAAAATATTTTAATAAGGATGTCTAAAGATTATTACTCATTTATATTGAATTCAACTATTTAGAAGGGGAAATATGAGTCTGCCACGAGGGGTTGATCGATCGATGGCAGGAGCTCGATCGATCGGTTCGATCGATCGATCAAACAAGTATGACGAATTCTGCAGAAAACCAGTTACGGGTTCTATCATCCAACATCATTCAAATCCAAATTTTTAACTCCCAAACTCCTAGAAATTTATTTAACGTAAAGCATGCGAGTTTTCATCAAGATTCATGGATTAAAAGTCCCCAAATTTATACAATTCTCATGAACCCTAAAATTTCTGTAACTTAATTCAAATCATTCTTTCTCCATAAATTCTACTTCTAATTCATCATAAATCCGTGGTTAAACCTCTACATATGAAGGGGATTTCCAGATTATCATTTATATCACTAAAACATCCAATTTTCTAATCTCCAACATGGGTTTTCTTTCATAGAACTCATCCTAATCAACCCTAAACTAACATGAATGAAGCATTAACGAAATTATGCAAGATAAATACTTGCATAGAAATATTTGTCTCTGGTTTGTGGCTGAAATCAGCGTGGTTGTAATCCTTATCACGCTATCTATCATTTGGTGGCGACGGCGGCGCAAACGGAGGAGTTTTCGGCCTAGAACTCCTTGGTAACCTCTTCTTTTCCTTCTCCAATGGCCGTCACTTGGTTTTGGTTGTGTTAACCCTAGAAGAGAACCCTAAGAATCTAATATAACCCTTACAAATTCGTGGGTTTAATGACTCAAAATTACAAAATGTCCAAAATGCCCTCCTGGGGTACTAATTAAGCCTAAAAACGTCCCGAGACCCAAACTAAACCTCCGGGTACACTTTTCTGACTATCTCGACCCTTCTGGACACTTTGGCGCACCCAAAACGACCATACGAGCAACTTATAATTATTCACTTTTTATTAATCGATATTTAGTCCCCACACAACACAGGCGCATCCCGACTTAAATTTCCAAAATTGTCATTTTATTCACTCGTGACATTTAACAGAATCAATATCATATAATACTTTGCTCATTAGTAATATTCAACAAGTTTCCCATACTTACTAACTCACATCACGTTAGTAATTATTAAAAATAATTAATTTCCAGATTTATATTAAATTAATATCTCACATTAAATTTAATAAATCCCCAAATTTAGAAAGCATAAAAATACGAGGTATTACACCTACGTACCCGTTCATAAAACTATACATTTCATGACCCGCGGCAGTATCTATTATTATGTCTATACTCGGCAAGGGAAACTCATCTTTGGGACATGCCCGATTTAAGTCACGAAAATCCATGAAACTTTGAAATTAACTTTTATCCTTCTTTACCACTGGCACAATGCTGGAGAGCCGTATAGGGTGCTGAATAGGTTTGATAAGCCTCGTCGCCAATAATTTCTCTACTTCTGCTTTTATCTTAAGGTCCCCCTCAGCCTTGTGTGTACGAGTTGCTTGTCTAATTGGGAGAGCATTAGGAAGAACAATTAGTTGTGGGAACTCACCTCAATGTCTATCCCCGACACATATGTATATTTCCAAGCTTTTGAAAATTAGATAGGGTCTACTCTAACCCCCTTCTATTCCCATATTAATTCCCTCCAACTCTTGCAACTAGTCCTTTAGTCCATTTTGCATGCACTCGGGGACTTCTTCAAGATCCTCAATATATTCAATAATGTGGGATTCGCCCACCATAAAACACTCTGGTGCCGGGTCGACTCTCATCCCAAAATGCCATCCGTGAAAATCTTTATGAGTGGTATATAACTTTTCCATCCGGTAGGACCACCTTCTTACATTTTCGAGAGGGCTTAGCTACCTCCTCTACCTTTTTTTCCTTTTTCCATCTGGAGAATCACCCTATCCCCCAAACGGTCATGCACAAATGTTCTTAATGGGGTACTCCTGCCACCACTTGTATTCCCTCTGACTTTCTTGTTAAGTTCCTTCAATCTTCATCAAGCTCCGTATAAAACCCTACATCCATCATATGGGACTCCTTAACAGAAAATGGCTTTTGGGTTGCTTTGATTATAATCTCAGTACCTCTAATATTGTCTTTGCACATTAATGGTATGTAGAAGGAACTATGCCATAAGTGTGCATCCACATTCGCCCTATGAGTAGCTGGTAGCTTGTGTTGGTAATAATGACATGAAACTTAATATGAGAAGTGAAGTTCCCTAGCTTGATACCCACGTTCACATATCCAAGCGACTGCATGCCCGCGCTATCAAATCTCAAAATCACCAACGTTACAGGCAATATCTTTTCTTGAGAAATCCCCATCTGATATAATGTGATGATTGGTATAATATTAATGGATGCTCCTCCATCCATCAATGCTCAAGGGAAAGAAATTCCATTGATCAAAACTGTCACATAGACCTGGCGATAGTGAAAATAAGGCACTTGTCTATCTGCCTCATAGAAGACCACTTCATAAGTGTATCTTTTAATCAACCTCCCAATTGGTCCTTCCCAGTTTAGCAAGGGGTCCCCGCGCTGCAGCACTTTTTCCAAAACCTTTCTTGTGATGGCTACCCTGGTGTCATACTTTAATCCTATCTGGTTAAAGAACCATTTGAACTTAGCACTTCTTGCTAAGTCTTCTCACTCAAAGTCCAAGTCCACCTCAAAAGTTTGAGCATTACAGACATACTCTGCTTTATATTTCCCTCCTTCATCCAGAGCAAGGATGACATCTACTTTGCCTTCTAAGGGGTTCACTTTCTCAACCCCTTCACATCCAGACTCTTCTTAATCAGGATTGAAGAACCACTCCTCGCGCCACCTCTTATTCTTAGTTCTCTGTTCACTATCAAGTGCCATCCTTTCTAGATCTTCACATATCTTCTCACTACCTTCCCATTCAATTAGGTCTCGAGCTACTATATCATCATATGTTACCTCCATATTGGCAGTGCCATAATGATGCATTGGATGTGGGCTCTCATTGACATCTATAGGAGGTATTTATAAAGTACCACCGACCACCTCCTCGCCAATGATCCTCCTTAGGTAGTAATAATCTTTGGTGGCGTGTTGCACTCTATGTTGCAACTCACAATATTTGGGATTAACTTTGTCTGCTGTTGTTAGGATTTCACCATTGAAATGAGGGGGTCCTGCTACCCCCTCTCGTATTAATGTACGATAACAGTCCATCGCTTATGCTACACTACAAAGTAGCGACGATGGGACATCCTCTCCAAACTTCCTCTTGTTAATCGGGTTGCTGCCTTTGAACCTGGGCCTCCCTTCTTGCCCTTTGAACCTCCATCCATATAGTTTACCGCTTGCCTCCTCGAGACTTAAAATCTTTCAAAAGTTAGTCACTTTCATCCTCCAACTTGATGACCTAGGCTTGATTATCATGGCTATATTACTGTCAGCCCTGGTGAATTCTCTAAAAGTCCTATATCTGATCTCATTGACCAGGTAGATTTTATATTCTTCTAAGAGCCCCTCAACACATATTTACAGCAGCCTTGCTTCCGCCACATCCTTATGGACATCTAGTGCCCTCTCACAAAAACGCTTAATATATTGAATGAGCTCTTCATAAGGCTTGCACTTCCTGTGCCAGGTATCTCATTATGAACTTATCCTCTGCTACAAAAACTTTTAAAGGAACTGCGTGTGCATTTTCTCCCATATAGGGATGTTATTGGGCATCAAGTGAGAATACCACGTGTAGGCCTTCCCCATGAGGGTCTTGAAGAATTCCCTCAACTTTAATTTTTTGTCATTCCCATGCATCCCCAGGTACTCAACAAATCTTTTCACATACTCCCGTGAATTTTCTCATTTGCCATTAAATTTGATAAATTTAGGTGGAATATACCCCTTCGGGTATGGCTTCTCATTCACACTTTCTGAGTACTCCTCATATATATGAAAAGTTTCCCACTGAGAGGAGGAGAGTACCTATTTTACTTCCTCTATGGTAACAACCTTGGAGGGAGATTCCTCTAAACCAACATTCTTTACTGCTGGTGAACTCAACGGTGTCATAACTTTCTCCGACACCACCTTTTGTAGTTGAGCCACCTCAATTGTTGTTATTACTGCGGTGGTTGCCCCTCTAGAGGGAGTTGTTGCTGGTGTTACATAACGTTGTCTCGAGCTTTCCAAATCCATGCTATTTTATTTCAGAAACTTAAAAAATATGTCCATTAGATTCATACCTACTATTGGAGTTGTTGCTGTTGTACCGGTCTATCCTTCATGGGGAGCAGTCACTCTAGCTCCGACCGCCACCACCTCATCTTGGGAGGTCTGATCACTCTGAGCTCCATTCCCAGGTGGAGTGTCTTCAAAAATCAGCTGGTTATAAACTTTAAAACCATCTTTACCATGAAAGTGATGATAACTCTCCAGCGGAGTCGCCAAATGTAGGAGGGTAGTATGACTGGGTATGGTAGGATGATAAAATGGGTAAGGCGTGATCCATTTCAATGAACTCTTCTTCCAACGTCTTCAAGAGTTTCTAGAGCAGCACCTGCTAAAACCTTCCCCTTTTGGTCAAAATGGAACTAAAGCTAGAACCACTTCCTTCAAGAAGATGAACTTCATAATCATAATAGTAACTTTTCTCAAAAGGATCTCCTGAGAATGATGGTTGTCAAGGTGAGAGTGAAGAAATAAGCACTCCGCACTTAGAGAGAGAGCAGGGAGAGAATAATAGGTGGTCAAGTGTGATTTTGATAGAGTAACGATATGACTTGAGTTTTTGATATCTTATTTGACCTCACCAATGCTCCTATTTATAGGGGAACACTAGGTCTAGCTTGGGCCTTTTGGGCACTGAAAATAAGAGGGAAAACTTAGAGGGACAATGTTTGTAATGTACCCTTTGTCCCTACTAGTTCTGCAACCGCCTCTACCCTATGACAGATGACACTTGGTGTGAACCAAAGTCTAAAAGCAAATGTAATACCCCGTACTTTTATTGATATTTATTTATTGGGATTAATTACATTAAATGTGTATTAATTGAGAATTAATCCAGATAAAATACTAATGAGATGTGAGTTGGTATTTGATTATAACGTTATATGAATATTGAAAATATTGAATTGGTCGTGAGATAGAAATACGGCAATTTAGAAATTTTGTGGGGACGCATGTGACAGTCGCGTCAGGAATATAATTATTGTAATTCAAAAGTGAATATTATTTTTATCAACCGTATGGTCATTTTGAGTGTGCCAACGTGTCCGGAAGGGTCGAAATAGTCAGAAAACACTAGCCGGGGGTTTAGTTTGGGTCCCGGGGCATTTTTAGGCCATACCGGCAACTTAAAAGGATAATTTGGTAATTTTGGAATTTTGGGATTTATAACTAACGAATTTTAGGAGTTTAAAATAGGAACTTTCATGACCCACTAACCCATTACCAGCAATTAACTGATTTGAGGGCAACGGGAGTTTTAGGAGAGGTTAGGAGAAGTTCCCAAAAGAGAAACACAACCACCATCTTCAACCTTCAACCATGGGAGAAAAAGGAGAGAGCAACCTTCATCAATTCAACAACACATTCAGTGAAAAATCCAAGGCAAGTGGTTTAATTACGTTATTGGCAAAGAATTCTTCTTCCATGCGTATAAATTTATATAATTACATTGTTTTGAGAGAATTGCAAAAACCCATGAAATTGGAATTAAAAATTCATGATTTGATAAAGAGATTGTATGTAGAATTGTGTTTGGGCGATTATACTGATGGAAATACATTTTTTTTATTACAAAAACGGATTTAATTATGGATATTAATGACATTAAATTTCTAGGGTTCATGTTCATGAGATTTGGGGAAACTTGGGGAGATTTGATGAATAGATGTGGTTTAGGATGATTTGACCCCATATATATGTTAAAATATGACCTAAGTATGTTTAGGAATGATTAGAAACCTTGAACTACTGTTGGAATGATGTTTAGATGAGATTAGAGGTGAAGAAAATTTGGAAAAACGAGATAGGAGAATTCTGGGCTCGAAACTGTCACCTCGTTAGAAGACATGCCCAGGTCGTTCGAACGAGCTCGTTCGAACGAGCTTCTAACGAGTTGACAGTTTGACTTCTAACGAGTGGGATGTTCATTCGATGCCTTTCGTTCGAACGATATCTCGTTAGATGCCCACTTCGTTCGAACGAACTATCGTTCGAACGACCTCGTTCGAACGAGACTTCTAATGAGTTGACAGATTGGCTTTTTGGCCTGATTTGATTTTTAATGTCCCGTAACCTGGTTTAATTGTAGAGATAACATTCCCTTGATGAATAATTGATATAGTTGGGATATTTGGGATATATTGAGGAGTGAAACATAGAAGTGTGAGTTGAACTAAATGATAGTTGTGGATTAAGGCGCGAGAGACTAATCACGATGCGAGGATAATTAATGATTTAAATACATGTGAACCGGACATACGATTTGTGTGACATTATAAGTTGGTATGATAATGAGAAGTGTACATCTAATAAATTATGGTAATTACTAAGAAGTGTGCATGCTTAGTATATATGATTTTATGTGTATGCCATACCTACCATACTTGCTATCACGGGAGGTTTGCGTTCGCTTAGGGTCGTCTAATCTTTGTGTGCCTACGGGGGGGGGGGGGATTTAGATTGGTACCTCGAGGACATAGGTCAGAGAAGGACTTATTGGGAAGTTAATAAGTTTGCTGATCATGGGAGCGTAGGTATGTGCGTGACCCATGTGATGTGACTGTGTTCGCCTCCATTGTTTGTGATTGTTGTTATCTGAGAACGATTCCTGAGAGATTCAGAATGCGTGATCCTTATGTACGTGATGTACCGGGATGGGATAGCAGAGTATGTGTGCACCGCAGCTTAGCCTCGGGGTGCTTGTATTGTATATTTATGATGTGAATAATATACGGTTAAATGAAAAGGAATTGTTATGTTTAATTGCGAGAATAATTGTAGTAACGCCTTGATAAAGATTAAAAGGGATAACCTGCTGTGAGTTGTATCACTAATAATTGAGAATACGAGTTTGAGTAAAGCCATCTATTTAATTGTTAACGTTGGGAATTTAAATTGTGAATTGAGTAGAAAGGTTAGAACTTATGACGGTTTAGTTAGGTATAAATATCACTTAGATGGGTACGGTACGTTAGGAGTGCACACTTAGACGAGAGGTGAGAATTTCATGTGAGTGCACGTCCTAACATGTATTTTGCATTCATTGTTTTAATGTTATTAAAGAACTTGCTGTTTTTAAAATACTCTCCACTTTCGGGCTCTGACCCGTTTGCTTTCAAATCTATTTTTGTAAAAACCTTTTTAGGTGCCCAGCCACAAGGACACCGTGCATAGGATTTCCATTCAGATGACGAGCTGTAGCTGTTGTGGGAGTTACAGGGCCTTGATATTAGACGCCTCCTTTTTTAGTCTTGACTCCATATTCAGTTTCATCATGTGTAGGGCATGTCGCCCATTTCCATTAGAGACATTTCATATTTTAGTTATTCAGATTTTTGGCATGTAATTAATTCAGGATACACTGTTTTATTTATTTCAGTTGTGGGATTGTTGTGAGGAGTTTTCCTCCGGACTGATTATTAATTGTTGGTTATTCTATTGCTTCTTTATGGTGAATGGTTATGTTATTCTTTCATATTCTTTTATTGCATGTTAATCAGATTTAATTTAAAATTTGATAACTTACTTTTTAAATACTAGGTGGTTAGAAATCCTTAAAATGTTTTCGATAGTGATGCTATTAACTGAACCAACTTGGAGTTTTGAATTAATTTAATAAAGGAGTAGCTACCCGGTATTTAATTAGTCGGGGTGTCACAGGTGGTATCAGAGCATCAGGTTCTAGTGTCCTTTAGGATCTGTACGACTTATTATGTTTCCGCTGAGCTTTCTTTGATGTAGAGCCCTATATATTAGGACTGTTGTATTCTTTTGTATATGCTACGTTCTTTAGATATTTTGAGTTTATAACTGCGAACTTATAAACTTTACTCTTATTTCAGATGCCTCCACGACGTGCACCACGGGTTCTTAGGAATGCACAGCCAGAGCCACAGCCAGCTCCAGTACAGGGCACCATGAATGCCGCCGAGGTTGCAGCCATAGTAGCCCAAGCGGTAAACGCCGCTCTCGCCGTTGTACAGCAGGCACCACCTCAGGCGCCAGTAGCTGCGCCGGTTCAGGCACATGCATTCTCGTCTGCTTGGGAACGTGTTCGAGATGCTTTACAGAAAGCACACCCACCGGAGTTCGCAGGTAGTTCCGATGTTGTGGTTTCAAGTCAGTGGAGGAAAGACATTCAGAGGCACTTGAGGATGTATGAGTGCACCGATGTTCAGAAGCAGGTACTAGCTACTTTCAAGCTAGTGGGATCTGCACTACAGCGGTGGGAGTTTATTACCACCGTAGAGGAGAGAGATACTCTCACGATACAGGAGTTTTGGGTGCGGTTCGACCGCAAGTATTTTCCGCCAGCTGTTCACGCGAAAATGAGGAGGAAGTTAATGAATCTCAGGCAGGAGGGTAAGACTGTGACCGAGTATGAGGCCAAATTCACAAATTTACTGAATATTGTCCCGGATGAGATACCGACAGAAGAGAAAAAGATCCAGAAGTTCACCGATGGATTGACATGGAGGATTCGTCAGCATTTGTTGGGGAATCTCTTGTTGGCCACTTACTTTGATGTGGTCAACGCTGCACTGTTACACTGCCAGGATCACCGCCTTCACATGGCTGAGAGCAAGAGGTCAGGAGAGTCCAGCCATCAGGGCAGGACTGGGGGAAACAGTGCCAGTGGGGCACAATCTATTCAGGGGCAGAGACAGGGTAACCAGGTTTCCCAGCGGGGGGATCATAAGAGGTTCAGATCGGGGAATTTCAGAAACGGACAGGGAGGTTTTAGGCAGGGCCATCAGGGTCCGAACGGCCATCAGAGCCAGCAGGGGTAGAATGGTCAACAACAGTTTTAGCAGGGCCAGCATGGCCAGGGGAAGAATGGTAACGGCCACCAGGGCTGAGGGCAGCAGGGACAGCGGGGGGGGAAACTTCCCGGGGAAGTGTTATGTTTGTGGCAAGACTGGCCATAAACGCCAGGATTGTCCTGATAGGGGCAGGGCCCCGCAGCAGCAACAGCAGGGTGCCCGACAGGAGCCGCAGAGGCGATGTTTTCCGCCGCTCTCCCAGCACCACCACCGATAGCAGCACTACCACCCGTGCCAGCAGGATCAGTCCAGCAGGGACAGCTTCAGTATGGGAGAGTGTATCAGCTCCAGCACGCCGCAGCCCCGCAGGATCCACCAGCCATTGAGGGTATGTTCTCTATTCAGGGGACTATGGGGCGTATTTTATTTGACACGGGCGCTACACATTATTTTATTGCTATGAGATTTGCACGCACCATTGGGTTATTAGACACCGCTGAGAGTACGGTTACTTGTGTAGATTCACCGTTGAGTAGGGGTTCCGTGATTTCCCTTGTATGTAGAGGCGTGGGTATAGAGATCGGGAGGTTTACTTTACCCGCGGATGTGTTAGTGTTAGAGATGACCGAGTATGATGCCATTATTGGTATGGATTGGCTAGTTGTGTATCGAGCCATGATTGACTGTTTTAGTAGGAGTATTATCTTTGCCATTCCCGAGCAAGAGATGTTTTTAGTGGCGATGCCTCGTCCTGAGGGAGGATCATCCACTCACTTTTACTATATAGAGGAAGAGACCTCTAAGGAAGTGGTGATACCACTTGATTCGATTCCGGTTGTTCGAGAGTTTGCCGATGTATTTCAGGATATACCTGGATTACCTCCGAGTAGAGAGATAGATTTTGTGATCTATTTGACGCCGGGCACTCGGCCTATTGCCCGCGCACCTTACCGTATGGCTCCAGGTGAGATGAGAGAGTTACGGGATCAGATTGAGTAGTTGTTGGGTCAGGGGTTTATCCGGAGGAGTACTTCGCCGTGGGGTGCCCCTGTGTTATTCGTAAAGAAGAGGGATGGATCGTTGAGGTTGTGTGTGGATTACCGGGAGTTGAATAAGGTCATGATACGGAATAAGTATCCGTTGCCCTGAATCGATGACTTATTCGACCAGTTGAGAGGAGCTTCTTTCTTCTCAAAGATTGATTTGCGATCGGGATACCATCAGTTGCGTATCAGGGAAGAGGATGTCTTGAAGACTGCTTTCTTAACGAGATATGGTTCCTAAGAGTTTCAGGTTATGCCTTTGGGGTTGACTAATTCTCCAGCCGTGTTTATGGACTTGATGAATAGGGTGTTCAAAGAGTTCCTAGATCACTTCGTCATTGTCTTCATTGATGACATTCTGGTCTACTCCCAGACAGAGGAGGAGCACGCCGAGCATTTGAGGCAGATTTTGCAGACGCTATGTCAGAACGAGCTATATGCAAAGTATGAGAAGTGCGGGTTTTGGCTGAAGGAGGTTCAGTTTTTGGGGCATATTATTTCCGACCGGGGGATATCTGTTGATCCGGGGAATGTATCCGTGGTGAGGGAGTGGGGACAGCCCACGACACCGACTGAGATCCGTAGTTTCTTGGGCCTAGCAGGATACTACAGGAGGTTTATTCGGGGTTTCTCCAAGATAGCGGGTCCTTTGACACATCTGAATCGTAAGGGTGTGCCGTTCATTTGGAGTGATGCCTGTCAGTTGGCTTTCGATGAGTTAAAGGATAAGTTGACCTCAGCACCTGTGTTAGCATTACCGAGACCGGGAGTTGAGTATCTAGTTCACACCGATGCGTCCTTGCAAGGACTTGGAGGTGTATTGCAGCAGAAGAGTCAGGCCATAGATTATGCTTCCCGTAAGCTTAAGCCTCACGAGAAGAATTACCCCACCCATGACTTGGAGTTAGAGGTAGTGGTATTTGCCCTTCGGATTTGGAGACATTATCTTCTGGGGGAGAAGTTTCGATTGTTCACGGACCACAAGTCCCTACAGTACCTATTCACACAGAAGGAGTTGAATATGCGGCAACGGAGGTGGATTGAGTTTGTGAAGGACTATCAGTTTGATATCCAATATCACCCGGGGAAGGCTAACGTGGTAGCAGATGCGTTGAGCCGTAGGCCAGTGGATGAGGTGGCAGGGGTGTGGAAGGCAAAGTGGAAAGAGTTGGGACACCAGGATGCAGTGGCCCGATCGTTCATGTCTGTGATGACTGTTACACCGCAGATGGTCACGAAGGTGGTAAAGGCACAGGCAAATGACTCGTTCTGTCAGGAGCAGATAGTTCGATTACTAGCAGAGGAAGTCGAGTCGTATACCGTTAGCTCAAACGGGGGATTACGCTTCAATGGGAGACTGGTAGTTCCGGAAGGGGAGGAATTGCGACACGAGGTGATGGCAGAGTCGCACGGCTCACGGTTCGTGGTACATCCCGGTGGGGACAAGATGTACCAAGACATGAGACGTCAGTATTGGTGGAGCGGGATGAAGAGAGATATTGTCGTGTTTGTTTCTAAATGCGCCACTTGTCAGCTGGTAAAAGTGGATCATCAGAGACCGGAAGGACTTCTACAGCCATTATAGGTCCCGATGTGGATGTGGGAGAGCATCTCCATGGATTTTATTACGGGGTTACCTACGTCACAGAAGGGTCACGACTCCATTTGGGTAATTGTGGACAGGTTGACCAAAGTTGCTCATTTTCTACCCGTAAGGGCAGATTACACTACGGGACAGTATGCCCAGCTTTTTTATTGCAGAAATAGTGAGACTTCACAGTATGCCCCTAAATATAGTGTCTGACAGAGACAAGACATTTGTTTCACAGTTTTGGGAGAGTTTTCAGGAGGCCATGGGCACGGAATTGCGGTTAAGTACGACATATCACCCGCAGACCGATGGGCAAACCGAGCGTACAAACCAGATGTTGGAGGACATGTTGCGTATGTGCATCATTGACTTTGGGGGTGGATGGGAGAAGTATCTTCCACTGGTGGAGTTTGCTTACAATAACTCCTACCAGTTTACCATTGGCATGGCTACATTTGAGGCGTTGTACGATAGACCTTGTCGTTCCCCATCATGTTGGTTGGAGGTGGGGGACAACAAACTACTTGGGCCGGAAGTGATTCAGGATACTTCGGCGAGGATAGAATTGATACGGATTCGCATTCGGGTAGCTCAGGATCGGCAGAAGATCAACACTGATGCAAAGAGATTTTTCAGGGAGTTCCAAGTGGGGGACCAAGTTTTACTCAGAGTATCGTCTATGAAGGGGATTATGCGATTTGGGAAGAAGGGGAAGTTGGCACCGAGATATGTGGGGCCATTTCCTATCATCGAACGGATTGGGTCTGTTGCTTATAGACTTGGGTTACCGAAGCATTTGCACAGGATTCATGATGTGTTTCATATTTCCTCGCTAAGGAAATATCTTAGGGATGATTTTGCTCATTCTCACATTGCTTTGGAGGACATCGATCTCCAGCCTGATAGCTTCTACGAGGAGGGGCCGATTGCTATTTTGAACCGAAGTGAGCGAAAACTGCGGTCAAAGATAGTTCCGTTAGTACGTGTTCAGTGGCGGAATCATAATGTCTAGGAGTCCACATGGGAGCGCGAGGATGAGATGCGCGAACATTATCCAGAGTTGTTTATACTAGGTACTTTCTAGTTCCGAATTTCTAGACGAAATTCTGTTATTAGGGGGGAAGTATGTATTACCCCGTACTTTTATTGATATTTATTTATTGGGATTAATTAAATTAAATGTGTATTATTTGAGAATCAATCCAGATAAAATGCTAACGAGATGTGAGTTGGTATTTGATTATAACGTTATATGAATATTGAAAATATTGAATTGGTCGTGAGATAGAAATACGGCAATTTGGAAATTTTGTGGGGACGCGTGTGACAGTCGCGTCAGGAATATAATTATTGTAATTCAAAAGTGAATATTATTTTTATCAACCGTATGGTCATTTTGAGTGCGCCAACATGTTCGGAAGGGTCGAAATAGTCAGAAAACACTAGCCGGGGGTTTAGTTTGGGTCCCGGGGCATTTTTAGGCCATACCGGCAACTTAAAAGGGTATTTTGGTAATTTGGTAATTTTGGGATTTATAACTAACGAATTTTAGGAGTTTAAAATAGGAAATTTCATGACCCACTAACCCATTACCAGCAATTAACTGATTTGAGGGCAACGGGAGTTTTAGGAGAGGTTAGGAGAAGTTCCCAAAAGAGAAACACAACCACCATCTTCAACCTTCAACCTTGGGAGAAAAAGGAGAGAGCAACCTTCATCAATTCAACACCAAATTCAGTGAAAAATCCAAGGCAAGTGGTTTAATTACGTTATTTGCAACGAATGCTTCTTCCATGCGTAGAAATTTATATAATTACATTGTTTTGAGAGAATTGCAAAAACCCATGAAATTGGAATTAAAAATTCATGATTTGATAAAGAGATTGTATGTAGAATTGTGTTTGGGCGATTGTACTGATGGAAATACATTTTTTTTATTACAAAAACGGATTTAATTATGGATATTAATGACTTTAAATTTTTAGGGTTCATGTTCATGAGATTTGGGGAAAATTGGGGAGATTTGATGAATAGATGTGGTTTAGGATGATTTGACCCCATATATATGTTAAAATACGACCTAAGTATGTTTAGGAATGATTAGAAACCTTTAACTACTGTTGTAATGATGTTTATATGAGATTAGAGGTGAAGAAATTTTGAAAAAATGAGATAGGAGAATTCTGGGCTCGAAACTGTCACCTCGTTCGAAGACCTGCCCAGGTCGTTCGAACGAGCTCGTTCGAACGAGCTTCTAACGAGTTGACAGTTTGACTTCTAACGAGTGGGATGTTCATTCGATGCCTTTCGTTAGAACGAGATCTCGTTAGATGCCCACTTCGATCGAACGAACTATCGTTCGAACGAACTATCGTTCGAGCGAGACTTCTAACGAGTTGACAGATTGGCTTTTTGGCCTGATTTGATTTTTAATGTCCCGTAACCTGGTTTAATTGTAGAGATAACATTCCCTTGATGACTAATTGATATAGTTGGGATATTTGGGATATATTGAGGAGTGAAACATAGAAGTGTGAGTTGAACTAAATGATAGTTGTGGATTAGGGCGCGAGAGACTAATCACGATGCGAGGATAATTAATGATTTAAATACATGTGAACCGGACATACGATTTGTGTGACATTATAAGTTGGTATGAGAATGAGAAGTGTACCTCTAATAAATTATGGTAATTACTAAGAAGTGTGCATGCTTAGTATATATGATTTTATGTGTATGACATACCTACCATACTCGCTATCACGAGAGGTTTGCGTTCGCTTAGGGCCGTCTAATCTTTGTGTGCCTACGGGGGGGATTTAGATTGGTACCTCGAGGACATAGGTCAGAGAAGGACTTATTGGGAAGTTAATAAGTTTGCTGATCATGGGAGCGTAGGTATGTGCGTGACCCATGTGATGTGACTGTGTTCGCCTCCATTGTTTGTGATTGTTGTTATCTGAGAATGATTCCTGAGAGATTCAGAATGCGTGATCCTTATGTACGTGATGTACCGGGATGGCATAGCAGAGTATGTGTGCACCGCAGCTTAGCCTCGGGGTGCTTGTATTGTATATTTATGATGTGAATAATATACGGTTAAATGAAAAGGAATTGTTATGTTTAATTGCGAGAATAATTGTAGTAACACCTTGATAAAGATTAAAAGGGATAACCTGTTGTGAGTTGTATCACTAATAATTGAGAATACGAGTTTGAGTAAAGCCATCTATTTAATTGTTAACGTTGGGAATTTAAATTGTGAATTGAGTAGAAAGGTTAGAACTTATGACGGTTTAGTTAGGTATAAATATCACTTAGATGGGTACGGTACGTTAGGAGTGCACACTTAGTCGAGAGGTGAGAATTTCATGTGAGTGCACGTCCTAACATGTATTTTGCATTCATTGTTTTAATGTTATTAAAGCATTTTCTGTTTTTAAAATACTCTCCACTTTCGGGCTCTGACCCGTTTGCTTTCAAATCTATTTTTGTAAAACCTTTTTTAGGTGCCCAGCCACAAGGACACCATGCATAGGATTTCCATTCAGATGACGAGCTGTAGCTGTTGTGGGAGTTACAGGGCCTTGATATTAGACGCCTCCTTTTCTAGTCTTGACTCCATATTCAGTTTCATCATGTGTAGGGCATGTCGCCCATTTCCATTAGAGACATTTCATATTTTAGTTATTCAGATTTTTGGCATGTAATTAATTCAGGATACACTGTTTTATTTATTTCAGTTGTGGGATTGTTGTGATGAGTTTTCCTCCGGACTCATTATTAATTGTTGGTTATTCTATTGCTTCTTTATGGTGAATGGTTATGTTATTCTTTCATATTCTTTTATTGCATGTTAATCAGATTTAATTTAAAATTTGACAACTTACTTTTTAAATACTAGGTGGTTAGAAATCCTTAAAATGTTTTCGACAGTGATGCTATTAACTGAACCAACTTGGCATTTTGAATTAATTTAATAAAGGAGTAGCTACCCGGTATTAAATTAGTCGGGGTGTCACAGAAAATATGTCTCCTAATGAGACAAAATATCTATTTGGTAAATATCTTTTCAAATGGTAACTTGTTGTATAAACTTTGTAAACTTGAGAGTGGCCTCAAGGATCACTCACTCTAAAATCATTTTGTAAAAAGGTTCATTTCTTATGAGCATCCCTTTGGCTTCTCACTTCAGTTGTGACTAAGTGTGAGTTGTTTAAGGACTTGAGTGACTCCTAGGGTCTCTCTTCTAGTATTCTCTCTATCTTAAAGTGCTAAGTGGTTGAGCTTGATCAACAAACCTTGTTCCTCATCCACCAAGTCAAAACTCTCAGAAGATCCCAACTGGCCTATTTGAGCCCTACCTGCTCAACTAGGCTACCTATATAAGAAAGTAAATATTAGTACTTTTATTTTATAAAAGAATAACTTTTTCATGATGAGGGGTTGTTCATGGTAGACCCCCTCATCCTATCCTCTTTTGCTCCTTGGGTCACTATAAAATAAATATTGTTTAAACATTTGCTAGAGGGTTCTTTCGCTATGGACTTCCTCACTAGATTTTATATTTTAGCTGGTATTGGCAGAGGGGCCCTTCGTTTGTGGACTTCGTTTGTTTTTCTTTTATGCTATTTTTATTCCTCCTTAGCTTGTGTGCCCTTAATATCACTACCAGTAGGAATTTACCACCTACATTGCCAAACACTTTTGTCAACATAAATCTTTTTAAACTAATGACATATTATTCTCGGGAGATTTTGTGGTCGTGAAGTTCTTTATGGGTTTCAACAGCAGTGATCAAGACAACTTACGAGTTGGTTCAAGGAAAAATTATTGATCGTTTAATAAATACATTGATGTCTCGAGATTCTCAATAATGTTATATACGTCTCTAACTTGCTAAGAATTGGTGGGAAAGGGGAGGGGAGTTAGCACGATGTGTAATCATAATAAGTTTTCCCCCTCTGCAAGTCTTTATGAAGTTTTCATTGAGATTATTTAACTGGTCCAGAGTTTATCCTATTGTATTCCGTTTTGTGGTGAGATTTACTCTTTCGCATGAGTTATATCTCAAATTCTTAATTAATTTAAAATTTGATGTGTTGAATAAATTATTTGTAATTCTTGTCACATAGACCTTTAGGTTGTTCTCGTTTGTTTGACATCGATTAAAGTTGGAAGTAAAATTTTAATTTGGTGTGATCTTGTGTTTCGAGTTGTTATAGGTTAGCCTTTACTCTTAAAGACTAAAAGGGATAAGTCGGTGCCTAATACCTTCCCTCTTCGTATTCTGGCCCCCGTACATAAAACTCTGGTTTTGCATATAGATAAGCACCTTGTATTAAGACCTATGGGGGAAAGCTGCATTTTTATCTTTTCAAGGAAAATATACTAGAGACTCTGAACAACAAACCTACATTCACGAATTCGCTAAAATTCTTAATCGATGGATGCACCCGAGAATAAATGACAACGTGTGATGCACGTGGGGCAAATATCTTCACAACTCCTCGCGTAGTGAGGGTGGGGGTCTCACAATTAACATTCATCTTGTTTACTGTTTTGGGTGGAATAACCTCCAAAGGAGACAACCTCTATGTGATACTAAGAGTAACATCAACTATATGACAATCATTTTTTTTTTGTTTTAAGCCAACAATAGCTACAATATCAATCACATAATCATTACATTACGATGCCAATGGGTGTATGAGATGTTCTCTTTGTTTGGTTCACTAAAGTCACATTATCTTTAGAAAAGAGATATGGCCACCCATCATTATTATTCTCCCAAAGGTCGGATTCTCGTTAGATCAACTAGTTAACCCCATGTGGGTTCAGCCAAATGGAATGCGGCATGATCAGTAGTAAAAGAATAACCCACTAGGAATAAATTCTAATAAATGGGATATAGTTCTTTTATCCTACATTTAAAGATAGGGAGACGTGACTAGCAAAATATAAATGCCACATGAATTATTTCCTTATTTATGGTTTGGGGTAGAGGTGTTAACGATACGATCCAGTCCAATCTAGGTTCATAGATTTTTGGATCGTACCAAATGACTCCCTCTCATAATTTTGTAGACCAAGATAGAACCGAGGGGATCAATCCTGAATAACTTTGGGTCGATCTCGATTTTCATTTGGGCTGCTCTAATATAATATTTCCACATAATGAAATTTTAATTCACTAAATAGTTAACAAAAGTAAAAATTAAACAATATGCAACATCAATAATTCAAATTAAAGATTCCACAAAAGTCAAAGAACTTTATCAAATTTTGGAATTAAATTTTCTAAGAGATTGAAATTATAGATTCAGTTAAAAAACTGAAGGTAGGACAATATATTTAAGCCCTAGCATTTAAAACTTGGATGAGTCTACATATATACACTGGAATATATATATACACAAACATTTTATATATTTATATACCCTGAGTCACTAAATTTCCTACGTCATGAAAAAACATGTCCTAGGTGGTATAAGTTAAATCACAATTAATTAATGCACCCTTTGAAACAAATCCTATTTAAATTGGACCAAGTTTAATCTTTTCGAACAAAATTATTTAGTTGAGATGAATGTGGGTGATGCAATAAATAAATGAGAAAATAAGCATGCAACCACAAGAACACATGATTTTGAGTGAAAAACCTTGCGGGAAAAAACCACTATCGTGACCCAGCCTAATCAAGTACACTGGTATTAATAATTCCAGGTGTTACAATGAATATACATGACTATCATATAAGACAACGATGCACGCTACAATATCTCTTCCATGTGCTCTTCATCGATACCTCTACCGGTATTAACAATCAGCTGCACTTGGCAGACACAAGTTGAACAACTCCCAGATCCTTATATCTACTAATCTCAACCAATACGCGATATTTCCAAATGAATTCTCGTGCTATCAACTCACAATATTATCATGCTAAAATTTTCAAAAGGAAAATTGGAAGGGATTTGTAAAACTAAAAGCTATTTTAAAATTATAGAATTAACATGATTTATTCTCTCATAAAAATCTCTATCAAAACCAAAGTTAGGGTTTTGTAAAAGTAAATTATGCATCAGGAAATACATATTACACAGTTATTTATATATTGATGCATAAAGAGAACAAGTAAAACACATTTTTCCATAAATAATTATGTGTTCACATGATAGTGACCCTCGTTCGGATGATCACTCCATACGAGAGGTCAACGTGCAAACTCAAAAAATTACGAGATGCTATAGAACCATAAAAGGGTTCTCGTACAAAATTTTCTTCGTATGAGATTCTCTCATACGAAAGAAAATGTCTTACGAGGTTCAGTTTTTAAAAACAAGTCTCTAATACAAAATCATTTCCGTGCAACAGTCGTCTCGTTCAAGACGAGAGATTCAATTTTCACAATCCTTGTAAATTTTCCAAAAAAGTAAAAATATTTTCTGAATATAAATTTTTGTCATGTCAATTCTTAACTTCAAAATAAAACTTAGTTCACAAAATCACAAATGCTTACCCAATCTTCACTGTAAAACTATCTGGTCTGGTAATGCGATGTCTAGGTGCTTTATAGTTTTTTTCAAATTCTTCAATTTACAATTCAAGACTTAAAAAGACACCTACACCTAGTTATGTAATGCTACGTAATAAAGGAAAAATCAAAACAAATGAGGGATGTAAAATTATGTCCTTACACTATTACACATTTAATGTTTATTTTGGTATGTGATTTTGAGTCTTTAATTTTTATTTATAGCGTATAATTTTCACAAACTTATCCCTTATCATGTCCATTTGGAGATTGAGAATGATGAGATAGAGGGAGGAGAGAGAGAGAGAGAGAGAGAGAGAGAGAGAGAGAGAAAATATAGTAAATTCGAGTGGAAGAGTATACGAGATGCCATTAAGGATTTGGGTGTCACTAAGCAGGTAAAAAAAATATTAATTTGGGTTCAAACAATTTGTTCGGTCAAATAGTAACTCGATTTTTTTAAACTAGCGGACCAACCCGATTCAAATAGGACTTGACTCTTTTGGACCTTGGACCGAGCAGGACCAAAACAAATCATTTTGGGGGGATTTTTTTTATTTTGTGTGCACCCCGAACCAACATTATATTAATGTTTACTAAACATATTGTATAAGAGTAATGATACGTACAACTTCTCTTAGTACCAACCAAGTACCGAATATGCTTTAAATGATTGTACAAAAGTGTAGGTACCATGTATTAAAGTGGTCCCATGATAGTACAATACATTTAAAGCACAATCGGTACTGGATTAGTACTGGGAGTTGGTGTGTGTAGCATTACCCATTGTATAATAAGCTTTTTGTGATGGTAGTGATATAAAGGAACAATCATAATTTTGTCATGGCCAATAAGATTTTTTAGGCTCTAGTTCACTTATTTTTTTGGCACCAAGGTCCCTCACCCCTTAAAGTATACCTTATATGTTATGGCATACACAAAACTAACACACGTATTACAAAAAAATCATGTATATACATATAATTTACAAAATGTTGAATCCTTGTTCATCTCAAAATTGATAGTCTAATTTTACAAGTAAAAACTTTGAAAAAAAAAATTACTTTCTGAAGTTTTTCTGATAATTTTCAAAAATTACTTTCTGAATTTGTTCTAATAATTTTCGAATGCAAGACATGCATATGGATAAAAGCTCTCACATAATTTTAATATTATGTTTAGAAATAAAAGAATTTTTTTTGTTAATGTACAGGTCTACATATTCCTATAGTTGATACTTAATGAACATCTAATTTTATGTCATTATGTGTCAGTCACATATTGTTTTTATCCTCCATTAAATATGAATAAAATGGGACAAAAAATAACTTATGGTTGTTATATAATTATTAATTAGTTCTCAAAATTGGAATTATACAAAGTTTTCGTATGTTAATTTTAGACAACGCTTATGCAACCTTATTTATGGACTTAATTGAGATCTAATATGTTTGTGACGGCCACAAGTTTTTTTAATCCACTATTAGGCGTTGGTAACGTATTGATCAACATTAAGCCTTAATTAAATCCCAAATCTAGAGCTACCTGGAACAACCCTTAATTTTAAGAGTAATTCTATGTTGACTCATGCTTTCGATAAATTTTATACGACTGACTGACATCTCGTGTTTGATTGATGTCAAAATGATAATCAGTAAGTAGACTCAAAACACTAATCAATAAAGATATAAGATGTCAACGAGTCATATAAAATGTGTCGAAATCAAAAAGTCTCCCTAAAATTAATCGAAGTTTAAACACCAAGAGGAGCCAGTACTCAATTAATTGACTCCTCTAAAGTTATGGGACAACTCTACATCTTAAGTGACCATCTCAGTCTTTTATTTCAAAATAAAATATAAGATTAACTCAATTTGTAAAATAAATATATTTCAAACGTAATTCATTTTTAAAACAATATAATAATATGGTGCAACTCTAATCATTTATTTTCAAATAAAGTGTTGAGATTTGCAGAACTCTACTGATAGATAAGGGTTACGATTTGTATTTTTGGTTGGACTTCGCCGACACGACCGAGGTTTTTTTTACACGGACAAGATAAGACTTCGCATTTTTGTACCTGACAAGAGCACGCCCCGTATAGTACAAGACATGACTAACTTGATTTCTTAACTTTTATGTTCAATTAGACAAAAATATGCACGATAAAAACACAATTGATGCGACAAGACACGATTGACATGACTTATAATTTTGGCACGAATACGACATAACTTCGTGTTAAAAATACTCAATAAGAACACAACAAAACGTGTCAATTTCGAACCAATTTCATGTCGTTTTGTATAGTGTTTTTGTATATTTTTAAAAGAGTAATTCTATTTGTGCGTAGAATTCATACAGAATTATATGTACAGACTGACGTGTCGTGTTCGTATTGATCTGTGTCTTCGATTCATCTAAAATACAAACTAATATAAACACGATAAGGTTCTAAAAAACACGAGCGTGATCGAGGGGTCGAGGTCAACCCTTAAGCTTTAAATGCCTAAGCAGACGTCAAGGGTAAAAAGGAGTTTATACCTTTTTTAATATATTTTAACATTTTTAACTATAACAACGCTATTAAAAATACTAAATGGTGCATACCTTAAAATATGTCTGAATATATGCAAACTAAAATACTATTTTTTTTTAATACTAAGGAAAAACAAAAAAATAACAAAAAGAAAAAACGCGCGTTTTTTTGGACGAGAAGCAGAGAGGTTTGGAATACTATTTGTCTTTTGGTTGTATTGTTTAAGATATTGGTTTGATTTTAAAAAAAAAAGTCTTGCAAGATGATATCGTTTCACTAAAGCGTTGTTGTTTTAAAAAAATAGTGTCTTAAGTTTTTTACTAAGAATAAAGTGTAAAAGAGTTAAGGCATGACTTTTTTTCTAAGCGTCAAATTTAGGTGCGTTTAGACGGATCCTAGACACGTCTTTTAGAACGTATGTTTATACATACGAATATGTATGAATAACATGTACCAAGAGTCCTACGACACATTTGGTTCGACACAGTAACGTGTCGCACTGTTATTGACTAGTGTCGTTTGCATAAATCCACATTCATAAAACAATAGTCAATACCGATATAACACATTACTGTATCGCACCATTACACCATTCTGTGTCAAAACTCTGCGTCGCCCAACATTTCTATATGTTGTTTTTTTAGCATACCATGAGGTATCCGCACCAATTTATGTGCACCTCGACTAATTTTCATTCGCGATTCATGACTTTCGCTAGTTAAACATTACTTTAATAGTATCGGACTGAAGACCAAATTTAATTCCCTCTAAAATTATTTCACGAACAATCTTATACAACTGAATCAAGAGATTTGGTTAATATTTGTTTATGTATACGCATATATTTTTTCCTCTTAAAATTGTTAGCTCCTCCTAATGCACTTATCATCCCAACACACCCACCGACACAAGCCTCACAACTATTTTCTTCTTAAAAAAAAAGTTGTTCACCTTATCCAAAACATTGCAACTATTTTTTGCTTACGCGTGTCATCACCAGACGTTTTAATATGATGACATGGCAAAGATAAATGATGAGAGTGATATTTGTACTTTGTGGATATGGTGAAAGGATATAAAGCAATTTGGTGCAGTGGCCTATGTGTATGTGTCACACAACATATGACAAAGCATTGGTGGTGAAAATGAATGCCACATGTATTCACATCTGCTGTTTGACTAGGAAACAAGAATCAATTTTCAACAGAACTCATGTTTTATGAGTATGTGTCTATTTGGATAAGGTTAGAGTCATCTCACACTGTAGAAACATTGGTTCATCATCGATCCGGGACAAAAAATAAATAAAAAGTGTATCTTTTGGTCCCACTCACGTGAAGGGTGTCATATCTAACAATTATAAAATAAAAATAATTTCAAAATGATAAAGGATTCTAATATAATTTCTTAAATATGTTGACGTGACGAATTTATATTTCATAACATATATATATATACACTAGTGGATACCCCTCCTCGAGGGCACGACGATAAATTTGCTCTCGTGATAAAAAAAAATATGTAAAAAATTAATAAAAAATAGTTTTAAAAAAATTAATAAAAAAAAATTACACGTATTTAAAAAAATACATGTATTTATAAAAGTATAATAGTATTTATAATATTATATATATAACACAAAAAAAAATAACTTTTAGCATGACATTTCATGCATGGGCATGAAATGAGAAAATGTCATGCATACCAAAATGGAGATATTTTGGCCAAAATTTTCAAAAACCATGCTCCTTTGTTATATGGATATATAAAGTTTGAATGTGAGTCAATACAAATGTGACACGTCAGTGTATTTATTAAATTGAGTTTGAATCGTGTTTCGTTATTGAAAGGCTCTAAAAATAAATCCTATTCATGTGGAGGTGTGTTTCGGATGGATCGAATCGGAATAGGGGTGTTCGGAAAAATTCCAAAATTTTTGGAATCTTAAAATTCTTTCCAATTCAGAAAAAAATAAAAATTAGAAAATCATTTTTTCCCTATTCGGCTGATTCGAAATATTCGAAAATTTTATTATTCGTAAAAATATCGGAATTATCAGTTATAATATTTTCGAAAAATATCGGAAATGTCATTTTTGAAAATGATATTTTTAAAATAAAAATAAAAATCAAACACTCCACTTTGCATCACCTATGCAATAAACTACGGAGTTGTGCATCTCTTACCATTTTGAAGAAAGATCAATCAAGGCTTGAGTATGATACTAAGAAACTACAAAGCTATGTGAATGGAAAAAAAATATTGTTTACCTACTAAAAAAAGAAAATGCAAGAATAGTAAACAGGTGTAGCAGAACTTGTGCATCAGTATTTCAAATAAAAAATATGACCAGAAAGAAGATGAGGGAAACTTAATATAAATCATCCTTGGAATCTAAATTCGCATAACAATTTAATAAAATTCCGGATGTTGTCTTTCGATTTAGGGTTAGTGTGATGTAAAATGTTAATATATATGGGTATATAATAATGGTTAAGAGGGTTTTAAATGGAGGGTCAAGATTAAACTAATAAATAATAAATTTATATATATATAAGGGGAGTAAAAATGTATTAAAATAAACAAAAATATTATTATTTCGAAAAATATTTTGGATGGATCGAATCAGCGTGATATTGGAAAATTTGGATTAGAAATTCAGAAATTCGAAATCCATATATGATTTCCAATTCCATTCCAAATTTTTTCGGAAAATCCGGAATTCAAAAATTTGAAAATCGGAAAATTAAAAAATGGTGCCAAAATTGGAAAAATTCGGAAGTTCGAAAACAACTGACACCCCTAGGAGGTGTTGATTCATATTTTGTTTATGTTTAATAGCCGAGTAAATTACACTAGTCTCAAATCTTTGGATAGTGTAATGTTTTGATCCTTGAATTTTATTTTCATAATATTTGAGTTCCGAAGGCCCGTTTGGTTCTGTAATCTGAAAACTCGATGTAAACACTGTCTTAAAATTCAATTTTTTGTGTTTATAAATATTGATGCGCATTTGGTAAACTTGTTATTAAATACAATTTTTTAAAATTTTGATAGAATTGGCAAACATGTATATTAATATTATACATGTATGTGTGTGTATGTGTAAACACATACATAAAATTTTCATACATACATGATATATAAATGTATAGATTCATACATACATAGTACATACATACATACATCAATATATCATGTGTTTTATGTACATTTAATGAAGTAAATTGGGGAGTTTAACAATATATATATATATATATATATATATATATATATATATATATATATATATATATATATATATAGTGTGTGTGTGTGTGTGTGTGTGTGTGATGATATTGCATGTATACATACATACATGAATTGATAGTATATTTAATACATATGTATTATATGAATATTTTCGTATTATTACATGCATAAATAATGCATGTATATAACTATATATAACTAACATGTATCTATTGATAATATTGTTTAATACATGGATCTTAATATATTATATAATTTAATTAATATAAATGTACATAATTTTGTGTACATGTATATATATATATATATATATATATATATATATATATATATATATATATATATATATATGTATATATATTATTTATAAGAATTACACACATATTAATATATTATGTTTGTAAATTATATATAGGGCTGTAAACGGATATTCGAAAATTCGCATCCGTCCGATATCTGAATCCGAATTTGCGAATATTTATACGAAAATATGGAAACGGATACGAATATGGATACTCTATAAGAATATCCGAGAGAACGGATACGGATACGGATAGTATTAGTATCCGACACGGATAATTCATATCCGATGCGGAGTATCCATTTTATTGGATATCCGTTTTACCGGATATCCGTATCCGTCAAACATACGTTTAAAATATTACTAATAATATTAGTACCAGTATTACTAAAAAAATAATATTAAAAAAAAAACTTAATCGTTTATTTTCCCAAACAAAATAAACACATACTCCACTCAAAACAAAAATACCCTAAAGTTATTATTTTATTGGGTATATTATAAAATGTCATGTATTATTATTTTATTGAGTATATTATCATGGAGTTACACTAAAGTTACAAAATACACCCTATCACACACAGCATATACCGACTAAAGAACATATGCTCCACTAAAAAAAAAAAACTAGCTTCGTTTCATTTCTCTTTCGTATAAAACAAGAGAAAATAAACTCTCATGTGGTTGTTCGTTAGTTTCCTTAATTATAAATAAGTGTAAGAGAGAAACATAAAAGAATGTAAGAAAGAAACATAATAGAATGTAAGAGAGAAACAAAAAAAGTAAAGAGATGGTTTTAATTGTGATGAGAACTGAAGTTAACAACATGTATATTATATTCAAAATAAAAATGTATACCTATTAAAATAAAAATATCATTGTGTTTTGAACACAAAAGGTCCATGAGGTTATTGTGACACCCCCCCTAATAAAATACCGGGTGATCAGTCTTATACCAAATTAAAACAGGAATCCCGGTTGGTTCATTCTTAGCATCACTGTCGAAAACCTTTTTAAAAGTTACTAACCTCCTAGTATTCCAAAAAACCAGTGCCAAATTTTATCTTTTTAATTAAACAACCAATAACATGCGAAAAGATAATATTAGTCATACACAACTACTGGATTAAATCAACTAAATAAATAATTAATCTACATGTCGAATAAACCATCGGCCACCAAAGTAAATAAACCAATAACAACCATCCAACATCTGAATAAATTTATCAGAAAACTGTACTGAAAAGTCTGGGCGACAAGCCCTAATAAATACTGAAACTAATAAATAATTCCTTCTCTAGGAAGGAATGAACGATGCGTCTAATCCAAACTCCTGCTAACATCCACATGTGCTGCAGCTACGTGTCCCTAGAATGGAATGTCAATCCTGGCGTCCCTGTGGCTGGAAACCTAAAAGGTTTTGAAAATAATTTTATAGCAAGGGTTAAAACCCAAAACATTTTGAAATATTTAGCAAGTGAATTAACTGCACTAATTTAAAATGCATGAATGCGCTTCATATTTAAGTTCAAATCATCTATACCCTGGTGTCGCGAACACTAAAACTTACCCTCACTATTCATAATAGTTCAAATCCATTGCTATTCAGCCGATATTTGGAAAAACAATCATCTACCCTACTCCCAAAATTCTCGAAAGTAGCCATTCCTCGTATAATACCAATCCCCTCTCTATGTACACCCCCACTCTCTCTTGGTTAACACTAAAGAAATCCACTACCTCACATAAATATATAAATATAGGTAATATGGCTGCTATAGCCGGCGCACCCATTAAATTCGACTTACCCGTGAATTCTAGTGAAAATAATTCTTATATTGTGACACCCTCACTGTCACTCAAAACATAACCCATGCCCATAGGATAAAAAGACAATTACCTCCATACTCTAGCTGTAATGGCTGATCATCGGGTTCCTGAGCAGCTTCCCCCTGCCCGAACGCACCCATGACTTGTTGTAGTGGTTGTACATCCAGGACCTCGTCCTGTAGTTGACCCCTGCCTCGCTTAAGACAATCTCTCTTCACGTGTCCCGCTTCCCCACAAACGAAACACCTCCTAATAAATTCATCCTGCCACTGATCCCTTCCTTGTTGGCCCTGTCGGAAGTCCTGGCCATCCTGTTGATAGCCTCCAGACCTAAATCGCTTGGCCTGATTCCCCTGCCGGAAATCCTGCCCCTGATGTCCCCATATCTGCTGCTGGGATACCCCACTAGTACTATTCCCTCCTGCTTTATCCGACTGACTGGGTTCCCCTCCCCTCTTGCTTCCTTTCATGTGGAAGCGATATTCCTGGCAGTGCAGGAGTGTTGTATTAATGACGTCCTAAGCTACTAAAGCGGGATTACCAATCAAATGTTGCCTGATCCTCCAGACTAACCCATCCATGAACCTCGACTTCTTTCTTTCTTCATTGCTTACCTCATCCGGTACAAAAATTTTCAAACGAGTGAATTCTTCCTCGTAATCTGCTACTAAACGGTCCCTCTGAGTCACCTCACTGAATTTTCTCCTCATTTCAGCCTCAACTGCTGGCGAAAATACTGGCGGTCGAACTGAACCCAAAATTCTGCAATAGTTAATGTATCCCTTTCCTCAATTGTGGTGATCGACTCCCACCACTGTAGCGTTGCTCCCACTAACCTAAAAGTGGCTAGCATTTGCTTATGCACCTCATTGCAATCTACCATGCGTAGGTGATGCTGAATATCTCTCTTTCACTGACACGCTAGCACCACATCTGAACCCCTTCGAAACTCTGGTGGGTGGCCTTTTTGAAAGACCTCTCATACTTGGTGCCACTCTGACTGTCCCGGGTGGGCCTGAACATCCGGTACCGCTAACGCCTATGGCTGATCTCGTGGAAAGTACCTTGCCATTGCGATCATCGTCGCTTGAACTGCCTGTGCCACCAATTCAGTTACTTGTGCAGCCGAAATCATCTCTGGCAGTTGTTGCGGTAACTCTGGCTCTTGATGAGCCTTCCTAATCTCATCTCCCCCTAATGCCCTAGCTGCTCTCTCTCTCTTTCTCTCTCCTGGGAGGCATCTGAAATGAGAATCGAATCGAATGAGTTCACCATCAAATATAAAGAAATTTGCAGAAGAACGTAAATGCGCATACGTATAAGAATACAACAATCTAATGATAGGCCTCTACATCAAAGGACGCTAAGATGAAACGCCGCACAGATCCTAAGGACACTAGAACCTGATGCTTCGATACCATCTGTGACACCCCGCCTAATAAAATATTGGGTGATCAGTCCTATACCAAATTAAAGCAAGAATCCCAGTTGGTTCATTCTTAGCATCACTGTCGAAAACCTTTTTAAAAGTTACTAACCACCTAATATTCCAAAAAGCCGGTGCCAAATTTTATCTTTTTAATTAAACAACCAATAACATGCAGAAAGATAATATGAGTCATACACAACGACTGAATTAAATCAACTCAATAAATAATTAATCTACATCCCGAATAAATCATCGGCCACCAAAGTAAATAAACCAATAACAACCATCCAACATCTGAATAAATAAATCTGAAAACTGTACTGAAAAGTCTGGACGACAAGCCCTAATAAATACTGAAACTGATAAATGATTCCTTCTCTAGGAAGGAATGAACGATGCGTCTAATTCAAACTCCTGCTAGCATCCACATGTGCCGCAGCTACGTGTCCCTGGAATGGAATGTCAATCCTCGCGTCCCTGTGGCTGGACACCTAAAAGGTTTTGAAAATGGTTTTATACCAAGGGTTGAAACCCAAAACATTTTGAAAATATTTAGCAAGTGAATTAACTTCATTAATTTAAAATGCATGAATGCGCTTCATATTTAAGTTGGTGTCGCACTCTCTTGAGGACATACTCACCCCTCCACTATTGTGCACACCTAACGGTTTCCTTAACCCCACCTAGTTATACTACCCCGTCTAACTAGTCCTGGTATAATCTCCCCTTGCCATAAATCGAGTATTATTATTCATGTGTTATAAGTAATCTCACCAATTAACCTAATTAATTCCTTTTAAATAATATCATATAACCGTGACACAAGTTACATAAAATAAATTCATCACACACTGTATTATTACCCGCATATAATATTTACTACCATTATATACGCACCTTTACTACAACATTCACACATATATCATATGTATATCCATCCCTCCAAGTATACCCTCTCCGGATGATTCCCTCTAAAGTGTTATCTCACTAGGTGTGCTCACATAACCTAGTTACTCAAGTTGGAATCGCTCACCAACCTGACCCAAAAATATAAACGTAGTGGAGGCGGTCATATTCCTTCCCTGAAAGTGAGATAAGCCCCTCACCCATATACCGAACGCTATGACCTGGGGATATACTCACCCTACTCTTCAAGCTAGGGGATTCACCCACAATGCGCAACCTCCCTTGATAGCACTAGAGTATACAAATTAAATAAATATATAGTCACTGATATTGAATATCACACACAATATATACACACATATATATACTATCACTACACCATATATATATATAATATAAACCCTGACTTTACCCTGTACTCAAAAACCCGTAACACTAGCCTGAAATTCTCCGAGTCGTTGACCCAACTCTAATTTATTTAATTCACACATTAATTAATATAATATCCCCCTCCCCCCACGAGTCTATGGTCTGACTCTAATATAAATAATTTACACATTAATTCATTTATCATCTTGTGTCACTCAACCAACATACCCGGACTCGCTCACCTGGCCCATATCTTAATATTTCCCGAGTCTATATCCCGACTCTAAATTTATTGGTTTCTCTCCATAATTAATTCACTACCATGGCGTCGCTTAACCAATATACCCGGACTTGCTCACTCGATCCGTATCTCACTATTTTAGAATACAATTCCTCAAATTTATCCATAAAGTGTCCCACATAAATCCTCCCTAATCCGAATTACTTTTCCCCATAATTGCTAGGAATAGGTGCCTCTAATTTATTTATCACTAAATAAAGCATAGAAATTAAATTAAATATAATTTCCCCCTTATACATAAAAGTGGGTGAACTGTCAAAAATCTGGGACCATCGATCGATCGATCGAACAGATACCCTTCTTCTCCGACTTGCTGTTTCAGTCATTATTAACCCAACCAAGCTTCTAGTTCATCTCTTAACATCCTCTGGTCATAATCAACGATATTTTCACATGAAAACAGGTTCTAATCGTCCTATAAACCTTAATCCAACAACTAATTTCCATTAATTCCAACGTTTTCCCGATTTGGGTTTTATCCGGGTTTCGAATCTCCAATAAGATCTTCATTCATATTAACAGAAATTTACCATCGATTCTTACTGGTTTTAACATACGATTCATACATCTACATTCCAGAATCATAAACATAATAAATTTCACCCTTAATCCCATTAAAGTATAGCAATTACCAAAAATCCAATTTTATATGAATACCCACCCCAAAATAAATTTTGAATTACACCTCCCATAATATGAACTGAATATCATCAATTTAAGAATCACAACAGTTAACCACTTGCCTGAAATTGTTCGTATAATCTGATTCGTTGGTGTAGAGTGACGAACCCTCACTTTGTCCCTCGATTTGTCTCCAAACAGTCTCCAATTGGGTCTTGATTAGCTTCCTATGTTTCTCTCTCAAACCATAGGTTTAGAATTTGTTAATTGTCGTTCAACTAGTCCCTCAATTGGGTCCCCTAATCCCGTTTTTGACTATATGGGCCTAATTAAAATGGTCCAAATCACCCCGTGTGGGCCGGCTATGCCCAAAAATGACCTGAGGCCCGATTACTATCCCCGGGTACTCTTTTCCACTATCTCGACCCATCCGGACTCAACCGCGCACTCAAAATTGTCATCCGAAATACTTTATAACATTCTCCAATTTTTTTACCTCAAAATGCGACAGACAAAATTTCGAACAATTTAACTTAAGGTCGACAAATATAAATAATTCTTCCCACTCAAATAAATTCTCCAAATTATAAATTTAAATTTCTCCAATTTAAATATTTTTATAATTTTCAAAAATAATTAAATATTAAATCCTCAAAATTACGAGGTGTTACAGTTATCATCCTCAATAAATTTGATTAATCTAAAAGGTGCATATTTATTTCTACTATCATGGAATGCGACTGTTATTTTTTTTATGGCTTTAAGCTTATATGGTTGTAAAGTATAAATGGCTTTAAGTCATATCATCATTATAGAATGATACTATTATTATGGAATCCATAATTGTTGATGTTAGGAGGCGGTAATTTTATTATATATTTATTTGGATTGGATTGGATTTCATTGGATTGGATATTTTAATTGTTATTTTTTGTGATGACTAAATAATGTAATCGGATACGGATATTATCTGAATCCGAGGTATCCGAGCGGATACGGATATGGATAGTTGTTTTAACTATCCGGGTGGATACGAATACAGATAGTACATTCAGATAGCTGATACGGATATGAAAAACATTATATCCGATCCATATCCGTTCGTTTACCACCCCTAATTATATATTAAGGTATAATTGCATTAAAATATTAAAAATGAATAATTCTGAGTTTTTGAGAAATAAAAAATAGAAGTTAGAAAACTTCCTTTTACTCTTTTTTGAAAATTTTGATTCCAACACAAAAGTATTATAATTTAGTGTTTAAAAATAGGCGAACCAAATGAATTTTTTTATCAAAATTGTATTTAAATACAGAAAACAGAATTACAATTGCAAATCAAATAAGCCATTTTGTTTTTACTTTTGCAATACTCGCTATTTTAACCAATTTTCCTTTAAATCTAACGAAATTAGTCAACGCGAAAACTATATCAATGCATAAATTTCATGCTTGAACCTTGTGCTTAAAGTAAACAAAAAACCACTCCAACGAGAACAAAAAAAACAGATTATTTAACTAGGGGTGGCAATTCGGGTTAGTCGTGTCATTTTCAGGTCGCGTTGATTTTGATTTGATTATAAGTTTTGGGTACTCTTAAATCTATACAAGCTAATCGTGTCATGTTCGGATTATTACCGTAAACGTGTTATCATATAAAAAATTACCAGCCCTAGATTTAACATGTTATCACTTTACAATAAATCTCAACACAAATACAACCTATCGAGTTAATTTTGAATCGTGTATGTAATAATCACCCCTACTCATAGGGTCATACCCAACTTATTATTAGAACTTTGTGGTTAAACAATGTATTCAAATATTGGGGTTTGTGTCTTGTCGATTGGTTCAGTCATTAGCTAATAATTTTGTATCGATTTGTCTGTTGATCTCATTTTGCCAGAAGACCCCCTCAAGATAATCACCTAAAAAAATAATAGATTATGTATTTTTAGGACTTAAAATAATATTGATTATGGATATAGGACAACAAACACTTTGTTTTCATTTTTAGTCCCTATTTTCAAATTAAAGGGACACGTGGCATGCCGTGATTGGTCAGTGTTTTATAAATATGGGTCCGCGCCAGCGGCTTTATTCAAAAATAGGGACTAAAACTCTAAATAAAATGTTTCCTGTCCTATTTTCAAAATACATATTACAATAGGTCCTAAATTTACAAAGTCCCAAAAAATAAATTTAAATTGGCCAACCATCATTAGTGAGGGTAGGACCCTCAAATGTTATTGGTCACATTATTGATGATGAACTATTAAACACTTGGATTTTCACTGTTAAGATAACAATAATTCCACTCATAATAATTGCCCTAAATGAATGACAATAAGCTTTCGACTTGTCAAACACCACATTTTTTACATTTTAAGGAGAGATCTAAAATTTTATCATATTTTTAGTTAAAAGATTTAACATAGGCACTATTAACCAAACCAGGGATTTGCTACTTTAAAAACGAATTTTTACATTTTAATCCATAACAAACAATTTTTAGACACTAAGTCACATTCAAATAATTTTTAGATATTTAAAAATACACACAAATTCATTTATCCATTTATCCCTCTTAATCTGTAAAAACTTCTCCCGGCTCTATCACCGACAGAATGAATGAGGGGACGTAGCGTAAACTTTTAAAAATAATAGAATATTAAATAAATGAATATTCGAGGGACATACATTGAAAAGATTAATTTCTTGATTTTAAAATTCAAAAATTGATTACCAGAGACTAAACAGAATTTATTCCAAAAAAAAAAATCATTTCTTCTTTTGAGTGGACCAAGTATATCCAAGGCTAAATCTATAAAGAAAATCACACGACACTAACACTCGACATCAAAATAAGTGGACCCAAAATCAGCACCCCATAGCAATGACTGGCTAGGAAACATGTCATTCAAATGAATTAAAACCATTTAAAAAATACAATATTATAGAACCACACAGTCAAATGGATTTACTCACCACAATTTTATAGTCTTCTCCACTAGACAAATTGGCCCCACAGGCGCCACCAAAACTAGTGGCTGAAACACTTGCAAGGAAAAATGACAAAAATCCATATGATATATCCCATGTCAGCACAACAAATATCCCACACTTTTTTGGTAAAACAATAATATGCATAGGGGGAGGCATCAATGAAGTTAAATCAAACAAAACTGTGTATATAGTAATTGTAAATTTTATAAATTACAAGTCCAGTAGATAGTTCAAATTCATTTTCTGGGGAGATGAGGCTTTATTGATTCTACAACCACCTGCATGCATATAAAGAAGAAATTAGCACCATCCTTTTAAAAAAATAGAATAAAATAAAATTCTTTATGTTATCTATACGCTTTGAATTAAGGCCCTCTTATCATAAGATACTAATTAAGGGTGTGTTTGGCATAGTTGTTGAATCGTGATACGTATCGTGAATCGTATCGGAATACGTATCGTATGATAGGGCACAAAAAAATAAATAAAATTGTAAAAATTAAATAAAAATACGGAGAACACTTTACAATCAATTATATAAGATAATATGATTCAAACTTCTAATTTCTCCACAAGCCATATTTAGATATACTAAGTAACTATTAAGTTATCGTCATGGTGTCATCCTCAACTATGATGATGATACCTTAATAGTATCCAAAAAATAATAACCAAATGCCAAAATATATCCAATAAAGTCGTCATCTTCATCACTCCGCAAATTATTCCTAAATCCTACTCATCCTCCTCCTCATCATCATCATCTTCTATAACGATTCTCTACTCTTCTCTTTTGTCCTCCTCGTCATCTTCAATAACTTCAATATCATCTTTATTAACACGAACCGACTTTCCTTTCCTCCTAGTGACATATGCATCCATAGTTCCCTTTGCTTTTTCGAAATTTTGCTAAACTTCAAACTCCTCTTCACCCTCATTTTGTTGCCCTCCTTCTCCATTATAATCATCCTCATTTACTCCTAAAATATTTGCAAACTTTTTTCTAACATCTTCGGGGGCATTGCACACACTTTTTTGCATCTTCTCCGTACCGGCAAGATGGTGCTTCATTCTAAAAATACCACCCCATTTTGCATCCTTACAAAAATTACATCTTAAATGCAATCTATTATCATTCACCTTTTCACAATAATCCCATGTGGGGTCAACCACAACATTTCTCTTTTTTTAGTCATTTCCTAAATAAATAAAGAGGAAATATCAAAGATCAACGCTACCAAAACAATAAATAAATAAAGACAACTTGATAAATAAGTAGGAAGACATTAAATAGGTTGAGAAAGTGAGAAATAATAAATAAATAAACCAGATTACTTACCAAAGTGCCAAAACAAAGGATATTAAAATAGGGTGGAAGCTTCTCTTTGCAAAAACTTGAGGAAAAGGACAAGAAAGGTAATAGGTGGACAAAATATTAATGATGGGGAGCACAAGAAAAATTAGAAAGGGACTTTTTATACCTAGAGTTTTGCTCCTTTTATGGTTTTAAAAGTCTTTAAACATTATTACAATCATTTTCAGCCAAAAAAATAAAATAAAAAACACTTTTTTCCGGTTTTTTAAGCTCTTGTGCCGAAATAACCCAACCCGACCCAAACGAACTAAATCGCGAGTGAATCACGAATCGCTCGATTCATGTATCGAATCGCGATACAACCCCGATTCGCACGATACATTGACATTTTCGATTCACAGTCCCCATATGTATCTATTCAGGGCAGTACCGAACAGAATCGGCCGATACTAACAACAGAGGTGTTTGGGAACCGATTCCAAGTCAGAATTAGGATTGGAATATTTTCAGTCTAAAATTTTCAAAATTTGAACTGAAAATTCTCCAATTCCAAAGCATGGAATTCGGGTTCCTAAACACACCCTAAGGTTGTTTGTACTTCGGGGTCCATTATTTCTTCGTAATTCACTTTGGGGTCTAATTATGACTATTTGCACTTTGGTGTCTATTTTCACTCTTTAAGACTGCTTTCTAAGCTTTCTTGCAACGCTTTTTTCCTACAAAAGTGTCACCAAAAGTGAAGAAAATATCGTGCACATAGTGACACTTTCGACCTCAAAGTGCATTATAAAAAATTACTAAATCCCAAAATACAAATAACCCAAAAAATAATTGTTCATTTGCAAGAAGAATCCGCAGGATGAACACTACGATGCTTACCATATTACCGCTCACTATCGAAAAAGTCAATTCTTTAGGAAAATACTAATTTTAATATCATTGATGGTCAAGAATGATTATTTTGGTCAAGACTGATACTAGTTCAACTAACATGATATTTAGTACATCAGTTTTCAAAATGTGACAAGCGTCCTAAAAAGACAACTGTAACTCTTAACGTGAGAGATACGGAGTATAATGGTATTAATATATGAAAAAATGAAGGAAATTCGTATCTTCTCATGAACACCAATGAGTGGATACTTATCCTTAAGGATCCCCGACATAAAACTATATCTAGCAAAATGAAAACGGTTGACCCTTAGAAACGCTAACACAAATGAGTGATACTTATCCCCTCCTCTTCCTCACCCCCTGCCCTTCCCCCCCCCCCCCCCCCCCCCCCCCCCCCACAACACCCACCCACCCACCCACCAACACCCACATATATATAGCGAATACACAATTTAAACACGACACAAACTATGCGTGACTCGTAACACATCAGGAAAGAGTGGAGGAAGTTTTAACACGAACACGACCCTATGCCAGGTCTACATAAAACATTAGTGGAATTACCCTCCCGTCATAGGACAATGATGCAAATATCCAAGGCTCTCGAGAACTCCAAGCCAGGCCTGCAATTTTAGGTAAAATTTGTCAAGACAAGTTTTACCATTAAGCCAAACAGAAATTCGGAAAGGCCATCGTAATCACCATAAACACTGTCTTCATAATCACTATATGAATGAAGTAATGGATCTACCCGCCTTCTAGGCGACTCTACCAAGCTGCCAATACCATAAACAAAAATGAAAAAATCATTAATATTTAAAATAAAATAAAAAAATCTATTGAAAAATACCAATGTAAGAAAAACACCTTTCAGGTGTTAAATCATCGCTGCTAGGAGGAGAAACCAACCACAAATTTACTGCAGAATCTGTTCCAGCACTCTGCAAAAGTTTTCATTTCTGTTAGCAAAACATTACCTTGGTATTTAGTATTTGGTCCCTATGACTTGGTCATTACATTAGTAATAACACACAAAATGGGGGGTCATTACAATAGTATTTAGTGTTAGATCCCTATGACTTGGTCAACTAAGTAAAAAACCCGCATTTCTAAAACTTTAGAGTGCGGTCCTTGCTTTTTTACAAAGTAGCATGCGGAAAACATTTTCATATGTAATATCAGAGCGAAATTGTATAATAACGTGGATGCTAAAATATCTTCGTTGGCTGTCAAATGTTAGTGACAGGGACCGCTTACTAAACTGCAGAAATATGGGGATTTCACACAAATATCATCACATTAAAGACCAAGACCTATAATAAGAGAAATTATGACTTCTATGAGAACATAATTTTTTGACGAGTATCATTCAAATCTTCAAAATTAATAATGCGAGAGAGAGAGAGAGAGAGAACCAATATCAGCCCTTCATACTCAGGATTACATCTAACAGCCCATGTCCTGCCAACAAAATTTAATACAAAAAAGGTATAATCAGATCAGATAAAATATGAGATATACAAGTATAATGAGAGAAGCAGTCATACTTTTGCTACCGCTGATATAAAATACAAACTTAATGAGGAAAATCGCGTCGCATTAGCGAATTTATACCAGTGTGAATGTCCAGGGAGCTCTAGAGCAGGAAGCTTTGGCCTTCTAAGATCCCATATGTGTACCCCAGATTCATCCTCTGCAGTTACCTATATTGAACAAACAAAATTGCTAAATAACAGGAAGCTTACAACACAAACACAATGAAATATTCATATGTGCTTCACAAGTATTTCTTTTATTTCCTTTCCTCAAAAACAATTTTCTATTGTTTTCATAAAGTACAGTAACAACAGAGTCGGATAACTGACCTCTTAAAGTTATCACCACAAGCCCACCCAAAACAAGAAAAAAAAAAAAAAAAAGGTACACACGCACACACACACATATATATATATATATATATATATATATATATATATGTGTTGAGAGAGAGGAAGGTATTACCAACATGATAATTATGAATATGAATGATTTAAGTGGAAGGGTGTTGGCATTTATTCAAGCCTATGGTAGATTTACTCATGTCTATTATATATACAATGTTTTGAAAAACGGTCCGAGGCATCACCTCAATGCGAGGAGGTGATTAAACGCATCGAGGGGCACGATTGAGGTTTACGCCTCAATTGATCGAGTGGGCGCCTTGAGGCATTATGCCTGTCAGTGAGACGGCCAAAGCTTGAATCTATTAAGGCATGATATATTTATAATGTCGTTACCTTGTAATAATATGTTATATATAAATATATATATATATATATATATAGTGGGAGAGAGAGAGAGAGCAAGGCTCCTATACATCATGCTTCTTATATCACCCATACATCACACCTAGTTCTAGGCCCTAAAATTTTTTTTTTTTCAATTTTCTTATTTTACCCTTTCAATCAACACATGTTCAAATAATCAGGTCAAAATATAATTTTTAGCTATTTTTTAAAAATATAATAAAAAATGGCTGATAATACCTTATTTATAAGGATCTACACCAGCAGAATTTTGGAGGGTAAAATCGTAACTCATTACAAATTATAATGGACATTTACGTAACATAACAAAAAATAAATGGTGGAACTATTGACAATTGACGGACCATCCAAAATTGGGGGTCCCTCCCCCCTCACCTCCTCCCTGGCAGGAATTTTTTTTATTGGGGATTGACCCTTGCTCTACTTCTATTATTAGTGTTGGTAATTTTATTTATGATTTACCTTTGTGATGATGTGATTATGTCACTTCTTATGTTGGTGACATGGATTATGATGTGATTATGCTACACACACACACACAGATATATATATATATATATATATATATATATATATATATATATAGTGCTGGTGACATTGATTATGAACATTTTCTTGTGATTATGGTCATGATACATTATTTTGTGATTTTATTAGTCTTATCTTTATTTAAATTGAGGCTTACGCCTCAATTCACCTCAAAACTACAAAATGCATCAATCCTGCCTCACTCTTAATATAATATTGATATTATATGTACCTGGGAGTTTACGACTCTACCCAAATTGTATTTATCGTGAATAAAGTATAGTAGCATTTCTATAAGATTTCAAAGTAGGGTAAAATGAAGTAACATCGCCTTTATCAAAAAGTCAAATACTGAAGTAGCAAAATCCATTTATTCTAATTATTATTTCAGTAAGTTGGTTTGTTACACTTGGCAGTGAATATATACCAAGAACAGAACACCTCAAAAGTCATTGCTTCACTCAAAACAGCAGATGTGCAAACAGATGTAGCTATATTTGTTGCACCGCATGCTATATTTTATTATTCCCTAAACCAAAAAATCCAATTCAGTTTGGAATTCTGGACACTAAAAAAAAGGTGCCATGCTGAAGAGTATAATATCAACCTCTTATACTAAGCGGCATTCTATAAATATGTCCATGGCCATAGAAATTGACACCGTACCCCCACCCCACAAACACACAAAAACAAATTCCCCTCCAAATTGAGATAAAAACTACATAAATGAAAATATATATATTTTTAACTATGATGTGGCCTACATGAGCTGCAGTGAGGGGAACTTGAGAGAGTTAGTGATAGGCATTGAGAAATCAAAGCATAGGGTGTTCAAGGGAAATGCGTGGCATGGTGTAACGACATAGTGCCTTGCACCCGCAACACGCATATAGTGGCGCCCCGCACCGCATGTCGCCTTGCTATAGGGACAAACTTCACGATTCGACACATGGTGCTTTGCACCCAATGGACACGTGACAGGTGTATCGTGGTGTCCCTGTATGTCCAATACCACAAGGAATAAACTCCACAACAATATATGTCGCGATTCGACGCGAGACACCACGCCGGCATGCCGCTTGAAGGTGGGATCACTAGTATGCTCCCCCACCCCACTCCCCAACACACACACACACAACCCCTCCTAGACATTGTGTGTGCGTAAGATGGTGAGACATTAGGGTCCCAGTTAAATTTTTGGGCTCAGAGGGCACACATGTAAGCAAGCACCTACTTAACGTTAGTTGTGCCATAATCAAGTTGCATTGTTTTGGGTTCGAGTACTAATAAATCTAAACCGAGCATTTTTAATTAATCCTGTCGTGGGTTGTCCTAGTCGGGCTGTCTCAATAAACGTGTTATTGCGTCAAGAATTGCCACGCCTTAAACCGCACCCCTTACATATAAAGCACATACATTAACATAGAGTACTCGCCTAACTCCAATGTCTTAGAGAATAACCACAATGAGGAAAACCCCGCATTTCGATCTCCCCAGGCACACCTTTCACGTAGGCCCTCTTTCTTTCAATTTCTCATTTTTGCGAAAACTAGTCTAACCAAACATCACAAAGCCACAACTACAAAACATCTTATTCATTTTATGATGACCCACCTCGTTCTATAGTATGCTTTACCCAAAAGAATATATGTTAAGCATCAAGGTGATGCGCCAATTTATAAAGGAGAGAGAGGGAATAAAGCCCAATTTTAGTTGACCTCGAGGCGAGGCAGGCAAAATAAGCCTCGAGGCTTAAGCCTCAGGGTTGAATTTGAGGTTTACGCCTCAATGCGCCTCACGCCTTCTAGCTAAGGCGCAAAAAAAAAAAAAAAAACTCGTTCTTCTTCCATCATGAACCTGTTTTAAAGGTTAAAGCTCTTCATTTTTCTAAAATTGCACTGAACTTAAAAAAAATGTTGTTTTAATCTACTAACTCTTTTTTTTTCTTTTTTTGTTTTAAAATTGCACTTAACTTATACTATTTACTATTGTAACTTAAAAGAAATTTTTAAAAAATAACCAATATGTGAATGAAACTTAAAAAATTGATTTTGTCAATTTGATTTTGCATTGATTAATTTATTGTCATTTTATAAAATAACCAATGTGAATGAAACTAGAAAAAATGATTTAGTCAATTTGATTTTGCATTGATTAATTTATTGTCATATTATAAAATTAACAGTATGTAAAAAAGTCATCTCGGGGGAACAAAAATATGTTTAACTATGTGAGCAAGTCCTCGAAGAAGTTTTTTTTGCAGTTTTATTTTATATTTCTTTGCTACTTTATTTTTTATGCTTTTATTAGTATTTTTTTAATATTATTTTGTTCTTTATTTTTTTTGGTGAGGCTTATGCCTCAATACACCTCGCCTCGCGCCTTTTTAAACATTGGACGCAGGACATGAAACACCACCTTTGACAAACGACTTCAACACTTGCTTATAATTCTAACCCCATACTTCAAAATAGAGCCGGCAAAAACAACCCATTTTTGTTGGACCGCCCACATAAACCCATTATGGCTGAATATGGCCAGGTTTAATTTTTCACAGGCTGAAAATGGGTTGTGTATGGGCTATGGCTTAAAAACAGATGGGTCTTGCAAATCTCTATCAGACGGTCCTCTCTTTAACCTAATTCTCTTTTGTGTCTCGTTAGTCTAATCTTTCAACCAATATGTCAGCCACTCCTCCTTTCTCTCCTCTCTATGAGATATTTAGTCATACTATCTATTTTTCAGACCACTCCAACAACTGGGTTTGAGAAGAACCCACAGCTATCATATACTCCTCTCTCTCTCTCTCTCTCTCACAACCAATATGTTAGCCACTCCTCCTTTCTCTCTTCTCTCTCTATGAGATTTTTAGTCATATTATCTATTTTTTAGACCACTCCAACAACTGGGCTTGAGAAGAATCCATAGCTATCATATACTCCTCTCTCTCTCTCTCTCTCTCTCTCTCTCTTCATATTTGGGGGGTGTTGTTGGGTTCTTTATTCCTCTAGATCCTATTTCGAAAGGCTTTTTTTTTGTTTATTTGTTTTTTAGCTTTTGGGTTTCTTATTGGGGGTTTAGTATGATTAATTACCATGGTTTATGTATTTGCAATCTGCTGTAGTTATCAAATTACAATCCTTTTTTTCTTTTCCAAGTTAATGAAACATATGAATTTGCTATATCAATGGTATTCTTGGTTATGGGCTAACCCGGTCCGCACAGAAGCTGAACCCATTTATAGCCCACCTACAACCAACCCAGCCATAAATGGCCCACCCATATTCACCCACACCCATCCAACTGCCGGGCCTACTTCAAACATATGCAATATTACATATCTATATACATAAACAAATTCATACATACTGAATGGAGATACAGATAGCCGGGGGCATGGAGACCTATGGCTAATAATAAGCATCAACATCTGTAGAGTATCTACGAAGTTGGTTGAGGGACTCTAAAGTTCAACTAATGGGGCATCTGCTGATCTCGAGAGGGTGATTCTGGTATCACAAGAGGGTCGATAAGGTATTTTTGGCCAATGTTTAAAAAATCAGGAGAGGCGAATCAGTGAAAAATGCCTTGAGGCTTAAGCCTCAGTGGTGGAATTTGAGGCTTACACCTCTGTTGGTTGAGGCGCTACGCCTTGAGGCACAGTGAGGTGAGGCATTATCAGGTAAGTGTAAATTTAAAAAAAAAAAAGTTTCCAAACCCCAACAATACTTCTCTTCCTCTCCTTTACTCCCGACCAAGTTCACAGCCTTCTTCCAACCAAGGTGAGCCATGCATTTTCATTTCTCCTCTCATTTCTTATGTCAATCAGTAATAACTGATCGTTTTCGGTTTTTGTTTGTTTTTTACCCCTTGTTTTATGTCGGCATGTTTTTTTTTAGTTTTTATAAATCTCTCTTTCCGAACATTGTTTTTTGTCTTGTTTTGTTTGTAAACCAAATATAGCTGTATACGACCTCTTTTTTTAGTGTTTAGCAAGAAATGATCTGTTTTTATTTTAAGTTTTTTAAGTTTTTAACAACGTGATCTGTTTTTTTTTTAACTGAGCTTAATATTTTATCAAACTAATATATTTAAATGTCAAATGCTTTGTCTGTTTTAAAGGATAAATGATCTGTGCTTTATTTTTCAAATTCACTTTTTTTTTAAAGGTTAAAGACCTTCTTCATTTTTCTAAATTGCACTTAATTTAAAAAAATTGTTTTTTTAATCTACTAAATCTTGTCTTTTTTCCTTTTATGGCATCTCGAGATGGTTTTTCTAAAGATATTGTTTTTGGTACCTCAAAGGTTGTTTCTAGCATCTCGAAAGACAAAAAATATTTGTTATTTATACTTAAAAGTTAAAAATGTATTGAATTCTTTATTGATGTATATTCAACATGTCTGTCTCCTACTTTTTTAGTGTCATGTCAATGTGTTGGTTTATGCCATACGGTACACATATCCGAGTCCATGTTTCAAAGATTACAATTGCGCTAAAAATGACAAATATTGCCACCAACAACCATTTTAACATGCTAAAATACTTATATGGAAGAACTGGGTAGAAGAACGTTTGCACATATCAATGGATGTGCAGAATGGGTGACAACAAATGACAAATTGCAGTACCCTGTCATAAGTAACAGAGCAGTCCAGAACTCACTTATTTTTGCATTCTATCAACCAATGTAAAAGGCATTGGGCAGAAGGGTTAGAGGTCACCTATGTGGTTTTTGTTTTTAATTTTAGATACAAAATTATAAAAACTAATTATTAGCATAAACTTAACAATTCAACACAAAGTCCAAGTAGTCACATCACATCAATAACAGATACACCAAATAATAGCCAATATACATTTGGGCCAGGCGTAGATCCTAAGGCCTAGGCCAAGCTGGGATTTTTATAACACTGATGTGAATCATTCAACTGCTACCCAAAGTTTTGTAATACAAATGTTGTTGCTTATCAGGCATCTAAATCACGCCTTAATATTTTCCTATCCCACTCCAATACTGTAGGCACAGAAATCTGTGAACTAATATAATTAAAACATCTGTTCAGTTACATAAATATATGCAACAAATGCTACGTCGTGGACCTATGTCCACTTAAATCTTACAACAGAAACAGCGAAGCATAAAGGAGAAACATGTACATCAAATATACACAACCCTGATAAAACTGCCTTAAACTACACAATAGCATTTTTCCAGCTCAAGGTAACAAGGGAAAAGGGAATTTTCTGGAAATGCTTATTAAATTGCATATTCACCCTTCAAAATTGGAGGTCCTCACAAGATATAAAATGGAAGAATGTAGATCCTGCAAATAATTATCTACATGAACCAACTTCCTAATTGGTGAATTTCCATTTACTGCCACATAAACATAGTACACGAGAGCACAATTTTTTCCCCATCAAAAACTAGATAAAGTTTTAATATATGACGAGAGCAGGAGAATGTACAAAAAGTGGACCAGAGTCCACAATAGAAAAAGGACAGAAAAAATACAAGAAAACAACAGAACGGCATTAAAAGAACGTAATCAGCAGAATACTGAAAGGCAAACACAAAATCTCAGACCAGCAGCTCCCGAGAACCTTCAGATCAGTGCAATTGCCCAATTATTGATAATAAATGAAAGGCTACCTTAAATTGCTTTAAAGCGAAATCCAAAGGGAGGCTATAAATTAATCTCTCTTTCAAAAGTCTTCCTTCGGTACCTCCTTGTTCCCAAAGGTCCTCTCATTTCTTCCATTCCAAACACACCAAGTCACACACACAGAAATGCAGAAGCACATGTTCTTCCTCTTCTTATTATTATTCCCTTTGCTCAAAAGATCCGTGACTAAAAATTCAGACCATGATTTTGGGCAAAACACCTAAACTATCAAGCTCAAAGAATACTTTGTCCTAAAAAAATCTGGTAACGTCAGACTTTAGGAGTAGGTGGTCTATGTCTTCGCCTTTACTTTTGCAAAGGAGACATCAAAAAAAGGGTAAACAGGTGTCTAGTCTCTTTGTTTGCATCAAGTCACAAGTATTCACCTTTTTGTGAGCGCACAACTATGCAAAAACTTGAGATTCTTAAAGGACACACATTTCTTAATACTTTTATAAACCCCGAAAAAGAAAAGAATGGAGAGTCAACCAAAAATTCAAAGAAAGACTACATGAAAGAAGACAAAAATGATTTACCCAACCACATTGTATTATCGGAAGATTCCCTCATAAAATGAAATCCCTCTAACATACCAAGAAGAGAGAGAAAGTCCTTAAAAATACGAGATTCGAAGAGAAATTAAAAGGAGAGATTCAAGATTACAAGGTGGTGATGGTCACATGAAGAGATGAAAAACAATAAATCCTTAACAATCAAGTGCAAAGATTGGACTTCCCTAACCACTCATCCTCCCATAATTTAATATTGTTCCCATCCCCAACTTTGAGTTGAGTGTGTTTCAAAAAGAGATTCAAGCCTTGAGAAATCGATTTTCATGGATATCGAGAACTCTTATCGAACACATTAGAATCTCAAACGTTATTATGAATACCATATTTACTCCAAATGAGTCCTGTTCTAAGAGGAACCGAACCATCACAACCATTTCCACAAAAGAGGTAAAAAGAATTTCTTGATGGTCCTTTTCCCCCTCCATGATCACTTCCATAAATTTTCATTAATTTTTCAAATTTATTTATGTTGACAAGAATCCTATAAATAATCGAAAATAAAAGGGAAGGCTTCCCTAGCACTGAATGTGCAACCTATCCCCTCTAGATAGACAACCCCACTTCCATTCATCTAATCTTTTGGAAAGTCTTTCCAAAGCTGGTTCAGAAAAGAGAAGGATCTTGGGTTCCGCCTAAGGTCATACGCAAGTATCTTATGAGTCGAGAACCAAAGGTACAATCAACTTTATTTCTTTATTTGTTGATTTATCCTCTTCAATATTAATGCCCACCAAAACACTCCTTGTCATGTCATGTTTATTTTAAGCGCTGAAAGTCTTCTAAAAATTTCATCGATCCCAACAAGATTGTCAAATTCATTTTCATCCACGTCCATAAAGAAAATCATGTCATCCGCGAATCGTAATGAGAAACCCTTATCATCTTCTTTCTTACTTCAAACTATTTATCAAAGAAAGGTAATGCTTTTTTCATTAATTTACTTATAAAAAAAATAATAGAGAGAAAAATGGCAAAAGGGACCCCTTGTCTAATGCCAATAATTCCATCGTGGTCTCCTGTTCACCATAATGGAGAAGTTAGATGAGCTCAACCAACCCCTAAGCCACTTTCTCCGTTGGTTCCAAATCTTTTTTGTTCCAAGGATAAATCAAGAAAATCTTGATTGACCTTCACGCCCCATGTATTGGCACTGAATCAACAATTTGCCTTGCCCCACCAAAAGCCCCTTGGAAGGGGGAATAGTATTAAGAACACAACTTAACCCTAAAGAAAGCAATTTTGACAACAGTTAGGCAATTAGTAAGTACATATCCATAAAAGTTATAAATTATTGTAAGCTCGACATTAATGTGAAAACTGCATCACAGAGAGCACGCTTGAATAAGCTGAAAGCTACAAACTTACAAGCATATATTTCTTCTTGTTGTCATAGTCCACGTTACGTACATGTGGATGCTCAATAGAATTTGTTTTCCTATAAGCCAATGAATCTTGATGTAGTTAGTACTTATGAAGGCAAACACTTCCCACCAACCAAAATGATAAATTGGAGTCACTGCCAACATAAAAAGTTTGAATAAAAGGTCGAAGTTTATAAGTGAAACTTGTAGGCAAGGGAAATGAAAATTTCAGCGAACACATATATCATGACAGAAACCTTTTAAGTTGACTTAAAGCAAACCAATGAAGCATGCCTATTTAGAAAAGAATGGGAAACTAAATGAAAAATAAAAAGCAGATCCAGTTAGAAGAGAAACGGGTTTACATGGAATGTACCAAAGATTCCTTAATGTTTGCGTGTATGTGTGTGTGTATGTAAGAGAGAGAGAGAGAGAGAGAGCAACTAAAAACACATCAAGCAGGCACTAACCAGGACAATGCAAAAAGGGTATTACTATATTGGTAAAGTTGAGTGTGAAGCGGCAACGTTGCTCAGGTGGGCGCTTTGATTTATTTCATTTTTTTCTTTTTGGTTATTAAGCTTATCTTAGTTCCTTATTTTTAGTTTCATTACTGTTTAGATGTTAAATAAATGCGTCATTACGATAATCTTTAGTAAGTAGTAGTTGAATCCAATTAGGATTCGCTTACTAGTATTAAAAAGACATATTTTGAGTTTGCACCATAATATGAGTGTGGACTATGATAAATATTGGAACATCCAACCCAAAACCAATTGGCAATAAGATGTGAAGTGATCCAAGGACCTTATATATTGTGGTGCAGGATTTAAGTATCCAATAAAATATTCTCAACACGCTCCCTCACGTCTTGCATGACCTGAGCCAAACACATGGATTGGTTATATTGGGTGACATAAAGTAATTGGGTCGTCAGCCCATCAAATGGCTTGCCCTAATGTTAAATATTGGAGGATCCAAACCAAAACCGATTGGCAATAAGTGGAGTGGCCCAAGGTTCGTTAATAGCATGATGAAGGCTTTGATGTGGGATATAACATCCTCAACACACTGCACATATTATGCATTTGTGGCAATACCCTCTATATTGAATATCTGCTTTTGGACATAAAGCATATGGGAGGTGCTATATTGAGATTTAAAATGTGGACGGATTGGACATAACACAGGGACGGTTTGTCCATATATACTTTACGTAAATGCTTAGGTGGACGATTTGCCCACATATCATGAACTCTGCAATTCTATAGTTTAGTAATAATATACACTCTCTTGCCGACTAAAAAAAATATCCTTATTGAGTTATTTAATTCCATTATGACTTCTGAGGTATAATCAAAATTAGTTCTCTCGTACTATTGTTAGAAGTCTTACTCTATTGCTCAATCATTCTCTTAAAGTTCAATTGTTTGACTTTACTGTACAACTTATGAAATCTTCTTTTATTTTATAAATAAGTATTAAAATACTCTTTCCCCGCTCATAAAACTTTTTGTAGACATTGAAGTCTTATTAAACAAAATTTGCTAACTCCATCATCCACTCAACACGTCCACAACTCAATAGAAATATCATCCTATACTAATGGCTAAAACTCTGAGTCATCTTTTCCAAACGGCTCTTAAGTTTTGATACCTAATTGTGCAAATTCTTCCTAAGGTAATTACATTCGTCTAAAGCTAAGCTTTTCCAATGTTTAAATTCTCAATATACTTTTTCCGCATCTCCTTAATATTTTTTTTTCTTTTTTTAAAGCCCTCAAAAGTCCCAACTCTTAAATACATTAAGCATAATTAAAATCTCTATTTTTCCATCCCTTCAATTTATCTGAGTATAGTTTGACCCATCCTTAGTACAAAAAACTTCATATACAAATGGGTGTTAGGTCACATGGTATGACTACCAACCCTCTACAGAGTGAGCAGGATTCAAATCCCGCTAGTTTTACACCCTTTGGGGTTGTTTTAAAATGGGAAGGCTACTTCCAGTTGTGTAGCCGTCTTCTTTCTTAAAGTAAATAAAGCTCTAGTTGGGAATTATTACCATCTAAAGTTTTTAATTTTTCTTTTTAAATTTATATGCATTATAACTCATCTCTAACTGTTCCTTAAATTATTTCTTTACACATTTTATATTTCGAAAAGCTTTTCTCATCTCTAGTCTTTTACCAAATTTTAGAACGTCCCTCCAATTTAATTTAAACAGAAAACAATTAATAGAAACATAACTCCATAACAGCTAAGATATGATAGTAACAATAAAAGCATTTCAAATTATTCCCCAATTAGTGGTTTCTCAATATTATGACAAGGAATCTCAATTAGCATATGTTAGTGCAAATATTGTGATGCTTAGAGTGATGTTAGTTGGAACCAATTTTTATAATTTACTAGTATTTCGACGATTTACAAATCCACTATGTTAAGGCATGCGTATAAAATAAGCTCAAAGATTCACAAATCCACTATGTTTTGAGCTAAGTCAGTTGGAACCAATTTTTATAATTACATTCATTTCAATGATTTACAAATACATTGTGTTAAGGCATGCAATTTCATGATTTTAAACTCCAATTCATCTTGTTCAATGAAGCTCAAAGTGGCTAAGCTCGTGCTTTTAATAAAAGTTTGTTTAAGATGATGCAGCCAATGAGCGCTCAAGTGTCATTGATAGTCAAGTGTTGCAAGACGATGGAGTTAAAAAATAACGTACTTCATTGTCCGTAAGTCCCAAAACTGGATCGATGATTCACACGTTGATGCGATAGCATTCACATCATGTGGATCCCATGCTCCACCAGATAAAGACTGCATGCCAGCTGACTCCTGGGATTGTACCTAGATTTTGCAGCAAGACCTGAATAATAATTAGCCTGATCATTCAGGAAAATGTGCCTAATACTTCAATTTTCGGGGTCCTACAGCAAGAACTCAAATTCATAAGGCATGTTGAACAAGCGATGATGGATATAAAAGAAACTATAAATAAAGATAAAATTATAATGGTACCCAACCTACCCGTTATTTCAAATTACAATATGAACAATAATAAAGCGAGCATACGATAAAGAGAGAACATATTAAAATATGATGATGAATGACTTGTTCATTTCAGGAAAGTTGAAAGTGAGAACATATTAAAATATGATGATGAATGACTTGTTCATTTCAGGAAAATTGAAAGCGAGCACTATCTCATGTAAATATTCCAAAATTGTTATCATATATAAAAGGTTTAAGTTTCCAGAGAGCTATAAATATTAAGAGATCAAGGGGGGCAATGAGATTAAAAAGGAAATGGCTCGAAAGTTATACCACTTAATGTACATAATGTCAAGGTGAACCTCTCTTGAGATGTGGAGTCCTCAAGAAAACTCTCTATCACTCTCTGTACTCCTCCGATCCTCCCTCAATTTTCTTCTCTTTCACTTTTTAGCCTTCCTCACATATGTATTTCTTCAAGTCCTCCTCTTTGTAATTTCTTTATGTTCTACTTCGGTTGTTCAATATTTTTTTGGCACACCAAATATGGATTTCTCCGAAAATTGTGTCTAGCAAGCAACTCCAGAGGAATATGTTTCCTGGTGAGGGAATTTTGTAAAAGATGTGATTACCTCTGATCTTGCTTGGCGATTTGATGGATTTGGTGGATCCTTCAAGGAAATTTCAGATTGGACATTGAGGTTGCAAGAGAGTCGTATTTTGAATGTCAATTAGCTGGTGGGTGCAAATATGAATATAATTAAAACATACACACACACACATGTACATATACATTTCCATTCCATTCCAATACATACCTAAAATGAGGTCCTAAGTTGCGAACCAATTTTCAAAAAATAGTAAAAAAAATTATTTTGGATTGATTTTGTTACAGGGTATCCAAACATTTCATTTATACGCTATAAAAAAATTCAGGTCAAAATAATTTTTTTACTATTTAAAAAAATTGGTCGGTATTTGACAGTTTTTAATATTTTGACTGAATTTTTTTATAGGGTATCCATTGAATGTTTAGATATCATGTAAAAAACTTCAGCCCAAAATAAAATTTTTTCCTAGTTTTTCAAAATTAGTCCGCTACTTAGGACCTCATTATATATATATATATATATAGAGAGAGAGAGAGAGAGAGTAGTATAACGAGAAGGACCACTCAAAAGTGATCATCGAAAGAGTGAGAGAACAGGTGTCCTTAAAAGAGAGACAGAGAGGCAGACAGGCCAAACACTATAAATAAAGTGAATAGCTTGAAATGATCAAAGGTAGAACATAAGAACGTTCTTGAGAATTACGAGTTCAGTAGTTGAGAGGAATTATAGTGTTATTGTTCTGTTATATTAGGGAGAAGGTATATGTTAGGGAGTTTGGGCGTGAAAGGCAAAGGTGGCCACCAAAGGCCAGTGGTGGAGGTGATGGACATTAAATTGGAAAGGGATGGCTCTTATCACAACATTTAATGAAAGCGTTATCTACTTCTTAGGGGCTGAAAAGATTTGCTCAACAAACGTGGGCCTGATTCGCAGCTGTATAAAATTGTAATCATGGCTAGCTTCTACAAGGCTTGACTATCTCTTGGCCAGGTATTCTCGAGATGTTATGGTGTACTAAGTGCTCGACTCTCTAATGTAGAGTTACCAAGAAAATCCTGTTCATTATCCTCCAAGCCAAAACCCTCGAGAGAGGTGCCAAAGGGGAACCTCGAATCTTCCTAACTCAAGAAATGTTATCATAAACATCCATGCAGTAGAAATAATTAGCATTTAGAAATTTTTGGTGAGCTTTGCAATCTTACTTGAGTCTGAGAACTCTTGAGTGATGTTGCTTTGGAGGTCCCAGACCTTTGGGAATGGTCATATATCATTGTCCGGATAAAACAGTCGAGCTTTATCAAAGTGTCTCAGAGTTATGGACATCTAAGATTAAGAAGGGGTGGGGAAGGAGGAATCCATGCACAGAAATGAGATGGAAACATGTGTTCAGAGACCATTAATGTTAATCACACGACTCACATGGTGCACTGTGATGTTGGAATAGATAAACGTCAAAAGACATCAATGAGGACCAGAAGTTTTCTCGTGCAATATTTATGGGGCATAAGGGGGGGGAACAATAGTGATAATGGGAAAAAAAATTGTAAAGTTTTTAACTGTCCAGGTCAAAGTGGGTAAGGCCCGAGGTTGGGTTATTGGACGCAAACCCTAAGTGTAAAAGAATTGGGTTCTTCACTGGACCATATTTGCAGAAAACAAATATAAAAACTCGTATCTGTTTCGAGCAGCAAAAGATCCTCATGATGGTTCTGTTGGAGAGTTTCAAAGCAAATGATTTGGAGTGCAAGACAGGAGAAAGACCAGAGGAAAGTTCAGCTGGAAGATCTTCCATGATATTTTAATGTACACGCGGCTAAATAATAAACTATCTCCGACCCAAAGTTTGATCTCTCTCAAGTGATAATTGTATTACAAAAAGCTACCAGGTCTAGGCCCGGTCTGTATTATAAAAAAATCCTAATTTTAGTAATTAACTAGTACAAAAATACTATATAAGATATATCCAAAAAGCTGCCTATAATTCAAAAATATCCTCCCTTGCTGCCCAATTCTATCCTTTAAGGACCCACACGACTATTGTTCATGTCACTTCACTTTCCTTCTAAGTTACCTACGTGATTTGAGTGGAGAGATGTGGCAGATGCTTCACCTTTAAAACAGGATCTAATGTGTGAACATAGGTCGACTCTGGTTAGAGATGAGTTAGTTATCCTGGAAAAGTTAAGAATGACAATACTTGTGATTTTAAAGGAAAGGAACATTTTATGTTTGTGAATGACGAGGATCTTCAAAAGAAAGATTGAGATATTTTTTCAGGTACGACAACTTGTTGATAGAAGAGCTTAGAAAATAGAACTTTTACCCTTACAGCTTTAGAAAATCACAACTTTGATTGTACGTTCTTAGTTTGATAAAATTTAGTATTTCTGGAAAGCAATGGTCAGATTTACCGGAAAAGATAAATTTTATAAATAAGGATGACAAGACTTGTGATTTTAAAGAAAAGGAACATTTTATGTTTGTGAATGACGAAATTTTCAAAAGAAAGATTGAGATGGTTTTTCAGATACAGATGACAACTTGTTGATGCTTAGAAAATAGAACTTTTACCCTTGTAACTTTAGAAAATCACAACTTTGAATGTACGTTCTTAGTTTGGTGAAATTTAGTATTTCTGGAAAGCAATGATTCAGATTTACCGGAAAAGATAATTTTATAAATTAGGATGACAAGAGTTGTGATTTTAAAGGAAAGGAACATTTTATGTTTGTGAATGACGAAGATCTTCAAAAGAAAGATTGAGATGGTTTTTCAGGTACAGATGACAACTTGTTGATAGAAGAGCTTAGAAAATCGTACTTTAACCCTCATAACTTTAAAAATCACAACTTTGATTGTACATTCTTAGTTTGGTAAAATTTAGTATTTCTGGAAAGCAATGGTTCAGATTTACCGGAAAAGATAAATTTTATACATAATATATATATATATATATATATATATACACACACACACATATATATATATAAATGCTCTTAGAGTTTAAATAGCAAACTGAAATTTATCAGTTCTGTTGTTTTCTCAGTTAACAATGTGAGATTTATTAGTCCCGATTATTTTACAAAATTTCATAGTCATCGTGGAATTTTTTTTGATAGATCTCAGCAAAAGCTTTCCAAATATATTAACTTTGTAAAACACAGACTTGTAAATTGAAAGTTAGAACATTGTAAAGCTTGAAAAACAGACAGAGATATACAGTAGAATATTCTCATTCACGGTACTTGGGTAGACTTTCTCTAAACTACTTCTGAAGTTGGATTTATACGAGTGGGGTTCTGGCCAAATGTCATTTAAATTATGTACAATGGTCATAAGCTCCCAAATCCAAAGCATACCCCCAAAGATAGCCATCTATATCACTCATTATAGTTTTCTGGGCCATATGACAAAGAACATCAGTTATCCGATTACAAATAATATTCCTCGATTACTACTTCCATGCTAATATTTTCATTTTACATGATCTTCTATTTCATTTAATTAGGTATCACAAAAACTGATACCGCACAATATTATAAAACTGATTCAGTCTTCAACATGTAGATAGAGCACTAATATAACTATATAACGCACATGGATAACCAGAGATATTATGTTCTCAAAATCTATGGAAATCAAGTAGCACAAATAAGGAAACAGCATAGCTTTATATCAGTATCTGTAGCATGCAGCAATATCATTTAAACATGACATATGAACTCCTTCAAAAATATTTAGTTGCTTATACCTGGGCAGTCTTCTTGGAAGAATCTAAGCTCCAAAGGAAGAGATTCTGCTCATCGATACTGATCAACTTGTCATGCCTTCCAGATGGCCACCAAAGTGTGCTGTCAAGTATATGCAATAGTTAAGTGCCAAGAAAACGCGAAACACATCCGCCTCTTCAATGTGAAACATAAAATTTATTCAATCGGTTTCAACATTGAAAATTAAAATTTAAGTACTTCAAATTGTAACATAGAATGCATCTAATCAGTTTAATATTGAATAAATATATTTTTAATCTGAAATATAACATTGATTGTGACATGCTTTCAAGAAAAAAACATTTTCAACATGGCAGTTAACCCCTCAAAGCAATTTGTCGGGGTTCATAGAAAAACTAAAAATTATTTCTTCGCCACGACAATCTATAACTAGTTTTTCAGCACAACAATTTCCAAATTTTCCATGCAACATTTTCCCCAAAGTCCGTACCACAACAAAGATATATTAGTTCACTAGAGAACGCGAAGGCGATATAAACCTCAGAAATTCCAGAGAAAACCTAGCACAATTCCGTCACTACCATCTGCATGCATCTAATAGTATCTAGGTGATTTTATATCATTATGGGTTGAAGTAAAAGGTTGAGCAATCTTGAAACGACCACCTGTCCTAAAAGAATAGTCACAGAAGATCAAAAACTGGGTGCAGTGCGGCAAAGATATATCCGACCTCTATACATTTTAAGTTGAGGAGACATTAAAAAACCACCAACATTTCTTAAGAAACCATAAAAATTAGTATACGGGAGCCTACTGGTTGTGATACCCTGCCTAATAAAATACCGGGTGATCAGTCCTATATCAAATTAAAACAGGAATCTCATTTGGTTCATTCTTAGCATCACTGTCGAAAACTTTTTAAAACTTACTAACCACCTAGTATTCAAAAAGCTGGTGCCAAATTTTATCTTTTTATTTAAACGAAATAACATCATGCGGAAATATAAAATGAGCCATTCACGACAACTGAATCCAAGTCAACTGAATAAATAAATAAACTACTGGCCGAATAAACCATCGGCTACAACCAACAATGTAAAGAATAATCCAACTACTAAATAAATAAAACCAAATACTGAAACTGAAAGTAATTGGGGCGACAATGCCCGAAATGATAACTGAATCTAATAATAGATCCCTAATTTAGGAATAAAGAAATGAGGCGCCTACTCAAACTCCTGCTAGCATCCACATGTGCAGCAGCTGCGGGTCCCTGGAATGAAATATCAGCCTTGGCGCCCCCGTGGCTGGACGGACACCTAAAAGGTTTTGAAAATATTTTGATAGCAAGTGTTAGTACACAAAACGTTTTGAAAATATTTAGCAAGTAATTTATCGCAATAAATATCAGTTATTGATTACACATGTTAAGATCACGCACACTCTCTTGAGTTTCCTCACCTCTCATTTATAGTGCGCACCTAACGTTCCCACCTAGTCACGCTACCCACTCTAACTAGGTCTCCAATATCTAATAAACTCAGACAAAACTAGTTTACCCGTGCCGTCCATACAGTACGCTACATACTACCCTTAATTTCCATTTAGTCATTAGTTAAGTTTCACTTTAACTTCCCATACCGGCCATACAGTATGTTCCCGAACGTCTAGTAATTGTAATTACTCTTGCTTTATCATTAATACTATAATATAAAGTCCTCACACTTACTTTCTTTAGGTACTTATCCCTCCCACGAATACATGCCCTGAGGGTAAGGGCGGACTCTGAGCCGTGCGGGTATGCCGTAATGTGTCTGGGTTCGATTCCCCCTCGAGTGCCAGATTTAAATTGGGGTGTGTGTTAGGGTAGCTCTGGCACTTGCGCCCCCCTATTTAGCACATACGAGGGAGTCCAAAGGGCTCGTTCGTGTGGAGGTTTAGGGCTTCAAAAAAAAAAAAAAAAAATCTCACTACTATCACGTCTTTGTAGATTTAAAGCATTGCTTAGGTACCCCACCTAATCTTACTACTATCACACATAAGTGGATTATTCATATGGTATATATTTCACACACATATATCCAACATTGCATATCCTGCTATCAAGTCTCCGTTTCACACACTAAGGACAAACGGTTCGGAATATCTCATCGAGTATAGTTCGGAATGTCTCATCGTACATGGTTCGAAATGTCCCCTCGAACCTGGCTCGAAATGTCTCATCGAGCATAGTTCGGCATGTCTCATCGAACTTGCCAATCCTATCACATGGAAGCACACAATAGGCATTCACAACCCAAGTACTTATATAAAATAGTAGGTATTCACACAACCCAATTATTCGCATGTGTACGTAGTATTTTTCTCGCTCATACTTGTCGTACTTATCATTTAACGATTTATCTCACTATCGTATCTATTAGAGTATTCGCACAACTCTAAGGCGTCTTGCTACCCCTTTTATTTATAGCAGTAGTTAAACTATCTCTAACCTACTGGTATACACCTTGGATTGACGTTGACTCTCCCCGTAACTCAAATCCCAAATTTCCGACATCAACTCGATCGGTTTATCCCTGTCGGTCCATATTCCAAACCTTACACTCCAAGGCCATAACAAACCTTAACTATACCCTCTACTGGTCTTTATCAAGTTCCTCCATAGGTATAATAACATCCCCAAAATTTCTCCCCATCGTTGGAATTAAAAAAAACTCAACTAACAAAAGAACCCAAAATCAGCTTTGGTCGATTGATCGACCAAAGGATTCGATCGATCGACTCCATCGATCGATCAACATTCTTGAGTCGATCGATCGATCGAACAAGTGCATGTCGTCTTCCTACTCATTTCACCATGTTTGTCCGATCCAAAATTCATTACACCTTGTGGAAATCCCTCCCAACACAACCAAACATCTTATAAATGTATAGGGATCATTCTTAACGTAAATATATCCTCAGATCCACACTAAATCCATTCAAGAACCATCAAAATCTAAACTTTCTCAAAAACCCTAGATAATTGAGTTCTTCATGATTATACAACATAAACCCATATTTAAATCCGTATTTACGAATATAAATTCATCTGATATCAATCATCTATAAATGTAAATACCAACTACATGCAATCCTACCCAAACATGTAATCAAATCATTCTTTTTCTCTAAGAACTTTCCATAAAATCAATTTATTTGCAAAGCCCTACATATGGGTATTATAACTTCATAAATTTGCAATAAACCACTTGCCTTGATTATGGTAGGGTCTGATTTCGTGGTTGAAGAGGGTGTTTGATTGATTCCTTCTTCAATATCCCTTCCCAATTGATCTTTGTTGCAAGAATCCCTTTGGAGCCTTCATAATCACCTCTTTAAGCCTTGAGAGCTCTTTCTCTTTTCTCTCAGTTGGTTCCTCTCTATTTTTCTACGCTCTGAACCCTAACTTAAGCCCCAATACATCAAATATAACTTGCAAATTTCATGGGTCTCCCCACCTCTATTTGCTAAATGACCACAACGCCCTCAATAGGTGTTGGTTTGGTCTACAATTGACACGAGACCCAAACTGTACACCCGGGTACACTTTTCCGGCTATTTCGACCCTTTCGGGACCAACCGTGACCTCAAAATTATCATTCGAGTCACTTTAAAAATCATCTCATTTCCACCTCGAAATGCGACACGTGTACGATTTAATCTTAAACCAAATTAATTAAATCTAAATCACCAAATTAATTAATTTCCCAAATTAAATAAATTTTCTAAATCACCAATTTAATGAATTTCCATATTCTCCAAAAGTATGAGGTGTTACATACTTCTCCCCTTGCAAAAAAATTTCGTCCTCGAAATTCGGATGAAGCTCTTACTCTAAGCTCTCTACCCGGCCTGAATCCTATACTCTTAAGGCCACTACATGTATTATTTTTATCCTCCCTAATCGCGGATACACCCTATACCTGTGCACAAATGCACAAATGCACCCTATACCTGTGCATACACCCTATACCTGTGCATAACTGCACAAATGCAACTCGGCTCCACTAGCCTCAAATTTTTAACATCGTTACTATCCCTCAGATATGACTGTATAACCAAACCATAATTACTGTGCTCAGCCCATGTCCTAATGACCAACCATCTCCCCACTTCTAACGTTGCGATAAGTTTCATGCGTGGGATGTCTCGCAAAGCGAAATCCAAACAAGAACCCCCCCGATACACTACTACTTAACATTATCGGTCGTTGGGATTCGTTAAGCCCTTAGTCCATAGTACGTAACCCCAAAGTTCTTGTCTCTAGACATAAAAGTATACTCGTCCGCTCTCATGTTTCAGAAGACTACACATACCATGGCGCTCTTACTATCATTAGTCTCTTAGCGCATAAATCACGAGCCATATCTCTCCGCTCGATAAAAGTCACTTTATCCTGAATCACATCAGTAAACGTCTCTACTCACCAGGATTAAATATAAAATAAACACTTTCTTTATAAGTCTATTATGAATCTCATAATAACATATACAAACATATATAGGTTAGACCCTCGTTCAGGTGACACCTAGAAAAAGCTTATGCTGGAATAGCAAACAAAAATCCTGCTATAACTACGCTATAGCCTAAACCATCGCTAATCAGTCGAAACTCAGCAAGTAGTCTACTCGATTCTCATAACTCTCGAAAGTAGTAAACTAACACGTAATGCAACCACTCTTAGTGTACACATCCGTTCTCTCTTAGGCGACACAAAAGTTCCGCTACCCCACGGTAACTAATTATACACATAACAATTAAGGTTACTACTTCTGCCGCACCCACTAAACCCGACTCTCTCACGAATTGTAGTGTTAACAGTCTCATTCGTGACGTATCCATGTCACTCAAAAATTTCTACACTCATAAGGATAAACATAAAAGTAATTACTCCATATTCTAGTCCATTATCCTGCCGCAAGATTTAGTCTCCCAAATATAATATCGACTCCTATACAGACCAAATGCATCAATGCCCCACAATCCACTAGTGACTCCACACTCATAAGGGAACTACCGGCTACCTCTAACATGCCAGCGGTTCATGCGAAACTAGTCTTAATAAACAATTGTAAGGCCCCAGTATCAAACCAAAATCCTACTCTCAAGCTAGTGAGTAGGAAACGTACACTCTATTGCGGTCGGTGCCTGTGGTGCTGGAGGCATTGGTACATCCCGGACGTTATACACACGCCCGTAGTGCATCTGACCCTGTTGCTGCTGTGGGGCCGGTCCTGGTGCTGGAGCTATCGGAGCCCGCTGCTCCTGCGGGGCACCCTGCTGCTGAACCCTGTTCTACTGCGGGCATTGTCTCTGCCTATGACCCTGCTGGCCACATATAAAACACTGTCCCGAAAATTGTCTCCTTTGGCCTTGTTGGCCTTGCCTAAACCCCCCGTCAGGTCGGTAACTTCCAGGCCTGAACCTCTTGGCAGAGTTCTCCAACCGAGAATTTTGCCCCTGGTGACTACCTATCGGCTGCTGCGGTGCTCCACTGACACTACCCCCATTGGCCTTGTTCCGCTGGCTTGGCTCACCTCTCTTGCTCCCCTTCGCATGGAAGCGCTGATCCTGACAGTGCAGTAAGGCTGCATGAACGACGTCAGTTTATGTCACCTGTGCGGGGTTACCTATCAAATGCTGCCTGATCCTCCAGACCAAACCCCCCATGAACTTTGCTTTCTTCCTTTCTTCATTGCTTACCTCATCTGGCACAAAATTAGCCAGGCGGATGAATTCTTCCTCGTAGTCCGCTACCGAACGGTCACCTTAGAACTACTTCATTAAATTTCTTCCTCATCTCTGACTCCATTGCAGGCGGAAAGTACTTGCGGTCAAACCGCACCCAGAACTCAAAAATCGTCATCAGATCCCTCTGGTCACCGACTCCCACCACTGTAGAGCTGCTCCAGCTAATTTGAAGGTAGCTAACATCTGTTTCTGAACCACGCTGCAATCTAACATGCGCAGATGGCGCTGAATGTTCTTCCATTGGCACGCTGTCACTACACCCATGCCGCCCTGGAACTCGGGCGGGCGGCCTTTCTGGAAAATCTCTTTGATGCTGTGCCAAGTGGGTTGCCCTTAAGGGGCCTGAATAACTGGGGCTGCGGGTTGCTATGCCTGAGGCTAAAGGAAGTGGGCTGCCATGGCCCTTATAGCTGTCTCCATGGCCTATGACACTATCACCGCCACCTGAGTAGCAGAAATCATCTCTGGTGGTGGTGGGGTGGGGGAGTCCTCCCTAGCCTCATCTTTAGCGTCTGCCCTCTCGGTTCGCTCTCTCCTCGGCGCCATTCTGAAATAAAATTCAAATTTGTACAAATACACAGTTTATACAAAATTCTAATAGTAGAAGAACGATATCGTAAGCACACAAGGATAATTCAACAGTCCTATCAATAAGGCTTTATATCAAATTAATGATACGCTGAAATCGGAGTGAGCCGTACAGATCCTAAGTACACTAGAACCTGATGCTCTGATACCATCTGTGACACCCAGCCAAATAAAATACCGGGTGATCAGTCCTATATCAAATTAAAACAGGAATCTCATTTCGTTCATTCTTAGCATCACTGCCAAAAACTTTTTAACCACCTAGTATTCAAAAAGCTAGTGCCAAATTTTATTTTTTTATTTAAACGAAATAACATCATGCGGAAATATAAAATGAGTCATTCACGACAACTGAATCCAAGTCAACTGAATAAATAAATAAACTACTGGCCGAATAAACCATCGGCTACAACCAACAATGTAAAGAATAATCCAACTACTAAGTAAATAAAACCAAATACTGAAACTGAAAGTAATTGGGGCAACAATGCCCGAAATGATAACTGAATCTAATAATAGATCCCTAATCTAAGAATAAAGAAATGAGGCGTCTACTCAAACTCCTGCTAGCATCCACATGTGCAGCAGCTGCGGGCCCCTGGAATGAAATATCAGCCCTGGCGTCCCCGTGGCTAGACGGACACCTAAAAGGTTTTGAAAATATTTTGATAGCAAGTGTTAGTACACAAAACGTTTTGAAAATATTTAGCAAGCAATTTATCGCAATAATAAATATCAGTTACTAATTACACATGTTAGGATCACGCACACTCTCTTGAGTTTCCTCACCTATCATCTATAGTGCGCACCTAACGTTCCCACCTAGTCACGCTACCCCCTCTAACTAGGTCTCCAATATCTAATGAACTCAGTCAAAACTAGTTTACCCGTACCGTCCATACAGTATGCTACATACTACCCTTAATTTCCATTAAGTCATTAGTTAAGTTTCACTTTAACTTCCCATACCGCCCATACAGTATGTTCCCGAACGTCTAGTAATTATCATTACTCTTACTTTATCATTAATACTATAATATAAAATCCTCACACTTACTTTCTTTAGGTACTTACTACCTACCTTCTCTACTAATCACACACAAGTAGATTTTGCATCTATTTCAGATGTGCACTTATCTATTCCTACTACTCTTACTCATAAATAGCCTATACAATTTTAAATATGCACTAACAAATCTCACTACTATCATGCCTGAGTAGATTTAAAACATTGCTTAGGTATACCCCACCTAATCTTACTATTATCACACGTAAGTAGAGTATTCATATGGTATATATTTCACACATATATCCAACACTGCATATCCTGCTATCAACTCCCCGTTTCACACACTAAGGACATACGGTTCGGAATGTCTCCTCGAACATGGCTCAGAATGTCTCATCGAGTATAGCTCGGAATGTCTCATCGAGTATAGTTCGGAATGTCCCCTCGAACATGGTTCGAAATGTCCCCTCGAACATGGCTCGGACTGTCTCATCGAGCATAGTTCAGCATGTCTCGTCGAACTTGTCAATCGTATCACAAGGAAGCACACAATAGGCATTCACAACCCAAGTACTTATATAAAATAGTAGGTATTCACACAACCCAATTATTCACATGTGTACATAGTATTTTTCTCACTCATACTTGCCATACTTATTATTTAATGATTTATCTCAATATCGTATCTATTAGAGTATTCACACAACTCCAAGACCTCTTGCTACCCCTTTTATTTATAGCAGTAGTTAAACTATCTCTAACCTACTGGTATACACCTTGGATTGACGTTGACTCTCCCCGTAACTCAAATCCCAAATATCCGACATGCGACTCGGTCGGTTTATCCCCGTCGGTCCATATTCCAAGCCTTACACTCCAAGGCCATAACGAACCTTAACTATACCCCCTACTGGTCTTTATCAAGTCCCTCCACAAGTATAATAACATCCCTAAAATTTCTCCCCATCGTTGGAATTATAAAAAAAAATCAAACAATAAAAGAACCCAAAATCAGCTTTGGTCGATCGATCGACCAAAGGATTCAATCAATCGACATTCTTGAGTCGATCGATCGATCGAACAGGTGCAGGTCGTCTTCCTCCTTATTTCACCACGTCTGTTCGATCCAAAATTCATTACACCATGTGGAAATCCCTCCCAACACAACCAAACATCTTATAAATGTACAGGGATCATTCTTAACGTAAATATATCCTCAGATCCACACTAAATCCATTCAAGAACCATCAAAATCTAAACTTTCTCAAAAACCCTAGATAATTGAGTTCTTCGTGTTTATACGACATAAACCCAGATTTATATCCGTATTTACCAATATAAATTCATCTGATATCAATCCTCTATAAATGTAAATACCAACTACATGCAATCCTACCCAAACATATAATCAAATCATTCTTTTTCTCTAAGAAATTTCAATAAAATCAATTTATTTGCAAAGCCCCACACATGGGTATTATAACTTCATAAATTTGCAATAAACCACTTGCCTTTTGATTATGGTAGGATCTGATTTCGTGGTTGATGAGGGTGTTTGATTGATTCCTTCTTCAATCTCCCTTCCCAATTGATATTTGTTGCAAGAATCCCTTTGGAGCCTTCACAATCACCTTTTTAAGCCTTTCTCTCAGTTGGTTCCTCTCTATTTTTCTACGTTTTGAACCCTAACTTAAACCCCAATACAACAGATATAACTTGCAAATTTCGTGGGTCTCCCCACCTCTATTTGTTAAATGACCACAACGCCCTCGACAGGTGCCGATTTGGTCTATAATTGACCCGACATCTCCTCAAAGATTGACTTGGGATCAGGATACTGTAATACCCCGTACTTTTGACTATATTTATTTTTGGGATTAATTAATTAAATTGCGTATTAATTGGAAATTAATCCGGGTCATAAATACTAATGTGATGCGAATTGGTATTTGATTAAGTGCATATATGATTATATATGTATTTGGTATTATAAAATTTGTCGTGAGATTTATATACGGCATTTTAGAAATTTTGTTGAGACGCGTGGGACCGCCGCGTCACGGTATAATATTTTGTTAATAAAGTGAATTTAAAATCTATAATCCGTATGGTCGTTTTGAGTGCGCCAACGCGTCCGGAAGGGTCGAGATAGTCAGAAAACACTAGCCGGGGGTATAGTTTGGGTCCCGGGGTATTTTTAGGCCATACCGGTAACTTAAAGGGTATTTTAGTAATTTGGTATTTTGGGTAATTAAAAGTGACGAAAATTGAGAGTTGTAATCTGATAAGGAATTAACCCAACCAACCCTTATTAAACCAACAAGCTACGGAGGTTTATTAAATTAGGTTTTCATAAGTTCCCCAAAGCAAACCCTAGCCACCATAGCTTTTTGGAGAAGAAAGCTTGGAGAAGGAGAGAGAGAGAGGAATTCTGCAGAAATTCTACACCAAATCTACACCAAACTCAGAGACAACCAAGGCAAGTGACTTTATTCCATTTAATTTCTGAGAATGTTTCCTCCATGTTAGAAAATTCGGATTTATGTTTGTTCTTGAAGAAAATATGAAAACCCATGTAGTTTAGATCATAGGAATTGAGAAATTGTGAAGAGAAATGCATGTAGTATGTTAGGTAGATGATTTCCCTTATAATAATTGTGATTTTAAGGAATTAAAACGAAATAAATTCTGGGATTTGATGATGATATAAACCTAGGGTTCATGTTCTAGAGAAATTGGGAAAAGTGTAGAGATTTGTAATTTTGGTTGATGTTGTGATGATTTAATCCTTGGAAACATGTTAGGAGATGATGTAAATATGATTAGGATGAATTAGAGACCCTAATACGTTATTTGGATGAACTTTGGAAGAGATTAGAATTGTTAAAAATGGTGAAAAACGAGATGGGGAAAAATCTGGGCCGAAACTGGTACCTCGTTAGAAGCTGCCCCCAGGTCGTTCGAACGAACTCGTTCGAACGAGCTTCTAACGAGTTGACCAGTCGTTACTAACGAGTAGGGATTTCGTTCGATATCTCGTTCGAACGAGATATCGTTAGAAGGGACAGTTCGTTCGAACGAACTGGGATCTCGTTCGAACAGCCTCGTTCGAACGAGACTTCTAACGACCTGACAGTCCAAACTCGTTCGAAGCCTCGTTCGAACGAGACTTCCAACGAGCTGGCAGTTTGGTCCTTTTTGGACTGTTTTGACTTTTGGAGTTCCGTAAACTTGTTCGAGGATATAGTTAACCTTCCAATGATGATGTAGTGATAGGTTTGGGACATTTGGGTATTTATGAGAAGGAATTTACATACAAGAGTGTATTACATGGACGGTTTGGGTTGAGACGTGAGTACCTACTACGACGTGAGATAATTATGACGCGTATGATTACAAACCGGAATAGTATGAATTATGATAAGTATAAGCTAGTACGAGTATGCAATATGTACTACGATTAAATACGGTATTACTAAGACGTGTGTTTACTTAGTATTAGTATATGGATTGTGTGTATGACATACCTACCATACTTGCTATCACGGGAGGTTGCGTTCGCTTAGGACCCTCTATTCCTTGTGTGCCTACGGGGGGGATATAGACTGGTACCTTGATGAACATAGGTCATAGAAAGACTTATTGTGATATTAATAAGTCCGCTGACCATGGGAGCGTAGGTATGTGCGTGACCCATGTGATGGTGACTGTGTTCGCCTCCACTATTTGTGATTTGTGTTATCTGGACTATTCCTGAGAGATTCGGAATATGTGATCCTTATGTACGTGATGTACCGGGATGGATAGCAGAGTATGTGTGCACTACAGCTTAGATTGCGGGGTGCCTGTGTTGTATATTTATGATATGATTAATATACATTATATTACGGGAATCCTCATGTTAATGTTGTAAATGTATTACGGTATTGTTTCGAGATATATAAGGAGTTAAATGATACTTATATATATGGCATATTTAGTAACTGAGTTTACGTTAAATCCCTATTTAATTACGAGCGTTATTACGTTATGGAACCAAGTAATATGGGTAGAACCTTTGGCAGTCTAGCTAGTTATGTTGTCGTTATAGATGGGTATTTGCGTTAGGAGTGCACAGTTAGACGAGAGGTGAGAATATCATGTGAGTGCACGTCCTAACATGTACTTTGCATTTAATGTTTTAAATGTTTTTAAAGCACTTGCAGGTTTTTAAAATATAACACATTCGGGCTCTGACCCGTTTGCTTTTCAAATCTCTTTTTCTTTGTAAAACCATTTTAGGTGCCCAGCCACAAGGACACCAAGCATAGGTTACTCATTCAGGTGACGAGCTGTAGCTGCTTGTGGAAGCTACAGGGATTTGCATGTAGACGCTTCTATCTTTTGGATTCCAGAGTCATCATCTATCAGTTTTAGGGCATGTTGCCCATTTCTTTAGAGACATCTTTTACATTTCAGTTTTCAGACTTTAGCATGTATTGTTTCAGTTTATTTATTTCTGTTATGGGATTGTAGTGAGGAGTTTTTCCTCCAGACTTTATTTACTCTATTGTGATGGTTATTCAGTTTACTTCAGTATGGTGAATGGTGGTATCTATTTCCTCATTCCACTTGTTGCATGTTAATCAGACTTAAATTAAAATTTGGCAACTTGATTTTTAAATACTAGGTGGTTAGTAATAATAAAATGTTTTCGACAGTGATGCTAGTAACTGAGCCAACTTGGCATTTTGAATTAATTTTATAAAGGAGTAGCTACCCGGTATTTAATTAGTCGGGGTGTCACAGATACCATAAGTTGTGTATCAGGGAGACTACTTCTTTACGAGATATAGGTCCTATGAGTTCAGAGTCATGTCGTTTGGGCTGACAAATGCTCCAGCCGTATTCATGGACTTGATGACCCGAGTGTTCAGAGAGTTCTTGGATCAGTTTGTCATCGTCTTCATAGATGACATCCTAATTTATTCACAGACTGAGGAGGAGCATGCCGAGCACTTGAGACAGGTTTTTCAGAATCTACGTGAGCATTAGTTGTATGCTAAGTATGAGAAGTGCGGATTCTGGTCACGGGAGGTACAGTTTTGGAGGGGGCATGTTGTGTCGGAATTGGGGATATCGGTTGACCCGAGCAAGGTGTCGGCAATGAGGGAGTGGGGATAGCCCACGACACCGACAGAGGTGCGTAGTTTCTTGGGGTTAGCCGAGTACTACAGGAGGTTCATCCGAGGCTTTTCGAAGATAGCGAGTCCGTTGATGAATCTGACTCGCAAGGGAGTACCGTATGAATGGGATGATGCTTGTAAATTGGCTTTTGATGAGCTGAAAGATAAGCTGACTTCGGCGTCGGTTCTTGCTTTGCCCAGGCCGGGAGTGGAGTACCTGGTGTATACTGACGCCTCTTTACAAGGACTCGGGGGAGTACTCCAGCAGGAGGAGCAGGCTATAGCTTTTGCATCCCGCAAGCTTAACCCTCACGAAAGGAATTACCCCACCCACGACCTGGAACTAGCAGCGGTCGTGTTTGCATTGCAGATTTGGAGACATTACTTGTTGGGGGAGAAGTTTCGCTCAAGTCACTGCAAAACTTGTTCACTCAGCGGGAGTTGAACATGCATCAGCGCAGGTGGCTGGAGTTTGTGAAAGACTACCAGTTCGAGATACAGTACCATCCGGGGAAGGCCAATGTAGTTGCTGATGCGTTAAGCCGTAGACCGGTAGGTGACGTAGCGAAAGTATGGAGAGCAAAGTGGAAAGAGTTGGGACACCAGGACGCAGTGGCCCATTCCTCTATATCTGTTAGGTCAGTCACACTCGAGATTGTTACGAGGGTAATACAGGCACGAGCAGCGAATACTTTTTGTCAGGATCAGATTGTAAGGCTTTTAGCTGAGGGTGCTGAATCCTATTCAGTGAGTTCTGATGGGGGTTTGAGGTTTAATGGGAGATTAGTGGTCCCGAAGGGAGATGATTTACGTCATGCAGTGATGACACAGTCGCACGGATCCAGATTTACGGTACATCCCGGTGGGGATAAGATGTACCAGGATATGCGTAGGCAGTACTGGTGGAGCGGGATGAAGAAGGATATTGCCGAGTTCATCTCGAAATGTGCCACTTGTCAGTTGGTAAAGGTGGACCATCATAGACCGGCAGGACTTCTACAGTCATTAGAGGTTCCTATGTGGAAATGGGAGAGCATTTCCATGGACTTCATCACAGGATTACCTACATCGCAGAGGGGTCACGTACGATATGAGTGATAGTGGATCGGCTGACCAAGGTAGCCCACTTTCTGCCAGCCAGGACAGATTACATCACGGGACGGGACGCCCAGAGATTCATAGCAGAGATAGTGAGACTCTACGGAGTGCCTCTCAATATCGTGTCTGACAGAGATAAGGTGTTTGTGTCTCGATTTTGGAAGAGTTTTCAGGAGGCGATGGGGATGGAGTTGCGACTGAGCACATCTTATCACCCGCAGACGGATGGTCAGACCGAGCGAACAAATCAGATGTTAAAGAACATGTTGCGTATGTGCATCATTGATTTTTGGCGGATGTTGGGAGCAGTACCTCCCACTGGTGGAAGTTTGCCTATAACAACTCCTATCAGTTTACTATCGGTATGGCTCCATTCGAGGCACTATATGGCAGACTTTGTCGTTCCCCAGCATGTTGGTTAGAGGTGGGGGACAACAAGCTACTTGGTCCGAAGGTGATTCAGGATACTTCGGCAAAGATAGAATTGATACGAAGCCGTATTCGGGTTGCTCAGGATCGACAGAAGAGCTACACTGACGCCAAACGGTATTTCCGAGAGTTCAACATTGGGAATCAGGTGTTACTTCAAGTGTCATCTATGCAGGAAGTTACGCGTTTTGGGAAGAAGGGAAAGTTGGCGCCTAGGTATGTAGGGTCATTCCCCATTATCGAGAGGATTGGGCCAGTTGCTTATAGACTTGGGTTACCGGAACACTTGCATAGGGTCCATGACGTGTTCCATATCTCTTCGCTAAGGAGATTTCTTCAAGATGATTTGGCCCGTACTCACATTGCGTTGGAGGAGATCGACTTACGGCCTCATAGCTCCTACGAGGAGGGGCCGGTTGCTATCCTAGATCATAGCGGGAGGAAGTTGAAGTCGAAGATAGTACCACTAGTCCGTGTTCAGTGGCCGCACCATAATGTTGAGGAATCAACCTGGGAGCGCGAGGATGACATGCGTGAACATTATCCAGAGTTATTCTTGCCAGATATATTTCCATTTCCGAATTTCGGGACGAAATTCTATTATTAGGGGGGAAGTACGTAATACCCCGTATTTTTACGCATGTTTAATTTATTATGAAATTATGGAAAATGGGGATTAATTAATTTAAGGGGAGAAAATTTAATTTGTAATTAATCCGATTTAATGGTAATAATTACTAGCGTGACGAGAGTTAGTAGTTATCGAAATAATATTATGGCCGGAATGAGATACATGGCAAGCATGATATAATTATTTGGGACGCGCGTATGAGTTGCGTCACCAGTATGTATTTGGGGTTTAAAAAGGTAAATTATTTTATAACCCGAACGACCATTTTGAGTGCGCCAGAGTGTCCAAAAGGGTCGAAATAGTCAGAAAACACTACTCGGGTATTTTATTTGGAGTTCGGGACATTTTAGCCCAAAACGACACCCCGGAGAGGTATTTTAGTCTTTTGGGATTTTTGGGTAATTAAATGGACGAAAATTGGGTTAATAAAAAGCATTGAGGGTTAGTGGTCTGTCAGTTTCAACTTACGTGAGAAAGAGAGAAAAGGAGAGAGAGAACCAAGGAAGAAGAAGACTCCATTGGAGTCATAAGCCAAGAACTCGAGCTTTCACACCAAAAATTACACCAGCGCGTAGATCGTGTCAAGAGGATCGTTCCCATACCAATTTTAGTCCGAGAATCAGAAATCCATTCTAAGGCAAGTGTTTATCTTGCTCCTCTTTTAGCATGTATTATTCCTATTAATTTAGATTAAAGGCTATGAAATTGTTGTAATGAAAACTAGGGTTTAAATTGACTGATTTGTAAAGAAACTCCATGAATTGGAGATAGGTTGGCATGTGGAAGAAATTCCCTTCTTAGAACTGTTAATATTGGTAATTAAATGTTGAAATCACGAAATAAATTGGGATTTTGAAGGATTAGAAAATTCTGGGTTCATATCAAAGAGATTTATAAGAACTTGAGTAATTTGTTGGATTCCCTTGATTTCATAAGGATTTAACCTCTAATTTGTGCTAAGAAGTGTCCTATGGTAATTTAGAATAGCTTAGAAACAATTATATTAGGTTTGGATGGATATTGAAGAATGAAAATTGGAGAAAAACGAGTTTGGGGAAGAACAGGGCCAGTTCGGACATCTCGTTCGAAGACCTGCCCAGGTCGTTCGAACGACCTCGTTCGAACGAACCTTGTAACGAGATTTCCAACGACCATTCTAACGAGTTGCTGAGTTCATTCGAAGTGCGAACTTCGTTCGAACGAGAATCTTGGAACTTCTAACGAGATTCCATAATGAGTTTTTCGGGTCCGTTCGAGTTGAAAACCATCCTAAGGTTATCCAAGCGAGTGTATTAACCTACATGAGTAACGGGTGGCTTAAATTCCAAAGTGTTATGGAATTAAGGGTGTAATGGTCCTTGGGGTATTGAATTTGTGTGAAAACCTAGGAGAGAATGTAGGTCCTAGAGAGGCTACATATATACGGATATCGTGGAGAGTAATGACGTTAATATTACTTATGGATTATAGTATTTGGGTCATGTGATTACCTATTAATGTATATAAGTTGTGTGCATGCTTATTACTTGGAATATCATGTGTATGACATACCTAGCTACTGGCTATCGAACGGGGCTTAACGCGTTGTGGACGACCATATCTTGTGTGCCTTCGGGGGGATTTCGAGTCGTACCACTAGAGCATTGAACCTAGGTACGGGCTATCTGTGAGAACGATAGTGTTAACGGTCGTATGGGTGCGTAGCCCATCGGCTTGGGACTATGTTCGCCTCCAATATGTGTTTATGTTTTATTGGTTCTTGAGAGATTGAACCTATTGTCCTTTATGCGTGAGCTTTGCAATGGGACTAGATAGCCGAGTATGCCTAGCACCAGGGGTTTCTTAACCATGGGTGCTGTATTGATATATTTGTATGTATACATAGTGAGATTTTATATATGTATACGGAGTTCCTATTAAGTGTTTCTTGTTGGCTACTTTATTATAGCATATACTTATTGGGTCACCAGTTGGGAATATAGAATACTATAAGAATGAGTTATAACATCCTTGAACCTATTCCTGAATAATAATAAAATACTGGTTACGGGTTATTTGTTATTGTATCCGGCATAGCGATTATACTACATAATGTCAGGTAGAGTGTCGAGACTAGTATGGATAGTTAGACTCGCTCGGTGTGCACATTAAATGAGAGGTGAGCATCTCAAGTGAGTACGCTAAGTTATCATGGATAATATATGTGCTAATTAAATCAATTTAAGCACTTGTTGTATTTAAACTGTTTTCTACTCGGGCTCTGACCCGTTTTTCTGCAAATCTCTTCTCTTGTTCTATTATTTTAGGTGCTCAGTCACAGGGGCACCAGACTTAGAAGATTCTATTCATTTGTCGAGTTGTAACTGTTGTGGAGGCTACAAGATATTGCTAGTAGACGTTTCTGAGTCTATTGCTCCTTATCTATCAGTCTTATATTTCAGTTGGACATGTCGTCCATCCTATTTACATTCAGAGATTTAGAGTTGTTTTATTTCATCATTAGACTTTAATTTCATGTCTTTGGATTATTGTATGGGATTTGACTGGATGTGTTTGCTCCAGTTCCTTATTTATCTTCAGTTAGTCTTCCTTATGCTATTGCGGTGTATGATGATGACTTTATAAATTCACTTTGATGTTGATGGTTAATAACAAGATGAAATTTTGACACCAACCTTTTTAAATATTAGGTGGTTAGTTTTTATTAAATTAAAATTTGAGTTTTCGATAGTGATGCATTATCTGAACCAACTTGATATTCTGAAATTAATTAATTAAGGACTGATCACCCGGTAATTAATTAGGTGGGGTGTCACAATTAATTTTCATTTTCTCCAAAAGTACGGGGTGTTACACTGGTAACGGTCCCCAATGTGAAGATGTTTTTACTTGCACTTTAGTTCTGATATTTTACAACCCGCAAATATAATTTAGCATTTTCGCTCTGATAATTTATGCCGCGAATATATTTTGATTGAAACGGCAAGCTAAAAATTTTACAAAAACAGGGAGCACCCTTTAGTTTTAAGAACAAGGGTTTTTTACTAAGTTGACCAAATCATAGGGACGTGAGACTAATTACATTTAATAGATTCATTATCTTGAGAAGTATAACAAATAATTGTTAGCCCTGAATTGATAAACTCACCATTTAATCTTTGAGTTATGTCCATCTAGTAAAGCAATTCGTTCCAGCTGAGGAGAATTTTGTTGGCCATACAGTTCAGGGATCTGCCACACTGCTGCTCCATATGATTCACCTTGAAGAATAACACAACATCAATCCCTGTCTTCGCAAAATTAAACTTCTAAAGAAGTGTAATAATAAAAGAAGGTAATAAACAAAATATCCTAAAAACTGTCACATTGCTGAAAATCTACAAATTATCAGGTCCATGTGAAGTTCAAATTCAGTTGGATACAGATTCAAAAATAGATACTCACAAATTGAACCCTCCCTAAAATGCATTAGATATGCAAATTTTTAGAGACAAACAATTCCGCAGAAATATGTATGAATAAGAGAAAATAAAATAGAGAAAATATCCTATATAAGGTGTCAGATTGCTAAAAGTCAACAATTTATCAGGACATTGTGAAGTCCAAATTCAGTCCAATTTTTAACAAACTATTGAATTCTAAAGATTGATGCTCACAAATTAGACCATCCCAAAAATGCATTAGATTTACAATTTATTTAAGGGCAAAATTTCTAAAGATGTGTGAGAATAAAAGAATGTAATAAACAAAATATCCTAAGATTGCTGAAAATAGACAAATTATCTGAAGATTGTGAAGTTCAAATTCAGTCCAATTTTTGATAACCTACCAGGATTTATATACAAGTTCAAAAATAAATATTCACAATAGAGAACTTGCAGGGGGTGTTTTGGTGTGCTAATATAACAGTGACAATCACTGATAATATGACTCACATTTTGTAATATAACATTGTCACCGATAATAGACCAATAAGTGCCCGTAAGTAAGAGTAATTCAGTTCATATGTATGGTAATGCTAGGGTAGAGGCAGGCCTAAACTAGTGATGAGTTCATATGTATATAAATGCTAGGGGTAGAGGTAGGCCCAAATGGCACATGGTATGGTATCATGTGATTAATCCGAGAACATCGCGCTAAACAAAACGGAATGAACAATAAGATTCATGTGGTCAACTCCAAATAATTAAAAAAAGCTTTGTTGAGTCAAGAAACAATAAGATTTATGACACAGAGGGACCGCGACCTAAAATCCAAACGTTGGACAGAGCTTAGAACCAAATGGTAAGTAGACCATCCTAAAACGCATTAGACGTAAAATGACAATAGAAACACCATGAAATGGGATTTGATTGGTTACCGGAAGAGAAAACAGTGGAAAATACGCGTTGATCGAAGGGACAAGAAGCAAGGTCCCAAATCTCATTCGGATGCGAAAACAAACCCTCGCATACCAGTTCTGTATCGCCTGATGATAACCTAATTAGGTGCACCTGAAAAAGGTAACATTCCATAAAAAATTCAATGAAACTAAAACAACTAGATTCAATTATATGTAAAACAAAGATCAAATTTGAATCTCATTTTCTTCTTTGAGACTAAGAGTGTCAGTGATGCAAAACATAACGAACCATTAAATTCAATTAAAAACTTAAACAATCAGATTCATTTATTATAAATGAACAAGGACCGAATTTTAACCTCGTTTTCTTCTTTGAGAATAGGAGTATCAGCAATGAAAAACTAAACAATCAGATTCAACTATACGGAAACAAAGATCAAATTTGAACCTCGTTTCTTCTTTCAGGCTAAGAGTGCCATTGATAGAAAACATAACATTCGATTAAACTCAATTAAAAACTAAAACAATCAGTTTCATATTTCAAATGAGCGGAGGTCAAATTTAACCTCGTTTTCTTCTTTGAGACTAAGGGTGTCAGTGATGAAAAACATAACATTCAATTAAATTCAATTAAAAACTAAAACAATCAGATTCAACTATTATGAATGAAGATGACGTAAACCACCCGTCAAAAGGCTCCTAACATTATCTAAACACCACTTTAGAGAGAGAAACACTCTTTTCTATTGTCAAAATTCAAGTCTACCTCAAATGAGGCTTACAAGTGGGTATTTAAAGGAGAGGAGTAGCTTAGATTCCAAGTTAAGACCCTAATTACAAAAATGCCATTAATACTCCTTACCTCTAAATAATAACAAAAATAAATGAAAATACAATAACAAAATAAAATAAAATAAATTGACTAACAAAACCCTAAAATAGGGCCCGTTTCCATCACTCTCCCCCTCTTCGGATCAAGCTCGTCCTCGAGCGTTCAAAAATTGGGGATTCATGAGGAAATTAAAAAAAAAAGATGCCAAAAACTTGTGGGGACCAAAAATTAATTTCTAAAAATTGAAAAATGTCCATCACACAAATCTTGGTCTTTATTTCTTCATCTTCTCTCTTCTTCTCCACTTTCTTCACCCAATTAAGCCCTAGAAAATTCCACCCGGGTCAAAAACCAATGTTTGGAAGCGGGAAGAAGGATTTGGGGATGGGTAGGGCAGCCCAGGGGGTTCCGAGCAAGCCTAGGACAAAACCCTAGGTTTTCGGGATCAATTTGGGGCTAGGGGCCTGCGCAACCACCAGGGGTTGGCGACGGCTAGGAGGGGAGGGGTTGGGATTGTCATAGATGAGGTGGGAAGGCAGGGGGCTGGGGCTGCTATCGGCAAGGGGTTTTTGTCCTGGGAGTCTTCAAGGAGGTACGGGGGGCTGGGCGGCGAAGGTTAGGGTCATGATTAGTTTTTTTTTTTGTTGGGGTGGAGTAAAGGATTTTGGGGGTCCGATGGTAGCGGGGTAAGGTTGAGCCAACGGGGCGGAAGCTAATGTTAGGGTTAAAAGGGGGGCTAGGGTTGTCGTTCTTTTTTAGTTGGGGCAGCCATGGGGGTTGAAACGTTAGGTTTTAGCCCTAGGTTAGCAAAGACTTGGGCCATTTGTTGTTGCAACTCTGCAATTTGTTGCCTCGACTCTCGATTCTCATCTTGTTGTCGTTTGGATTTTTTGGGAGCCATTGAAGAGTAGTGTACGATTTGCTAAAAATAAACACCGACACACCAAACATCAATGTTGGAGCGACACCCGCGCTAATACCAATTTGACGTAAGTCACCCGTCAAAAGGCTCCTAAAATTATCTAAACACCACTTTAGAGAGAGAAACACTCTTTTCTATTGTCAAAATTCAAGTCTACCTCAAATGAGGCTTACAAATGGGTATTTGAAATAAAGGAGTAGCTTACTCCAAGCTAAGGCTTTAATTATAAAAATTCCATTACTACTCCTTACCTGTAAATAATAACAAAAATAAAGGAAAAAACAATAACAAAATGAAAGAAAATAGAACTAAAATAAATTGACTAATAAAACCCTAAAATAGGGCCCGTTTCCATCAGAAAATGCATTGAATTTTAACCTTGTTTTCTTTAAGATTAAGGTTGCGCTTGTTTTGGCCTGAAGTCTTAAATTAAAAACTATGTTTGTTTTTATGTAGGTAATTTTACATCTTAAACATTCATAGGTAATTAATCTTTTAAAACAAACACTACAAATACCTCTCAAAGTCTTAGAAGGTTCAAATTCGAACTTAAGAGGCAAAAATCTAACATTCCATTAATTTCAATTATAAATAAAACTATCAGATTCAATTATATGTAAAACAAAGATAGAACTTGAACCTCGTTTTATTCTTTAAGCCTAAGACTGCGTTTGTTTTTTCATCTTACGATTCAGCTTGAAAAAATATGTTTGTCATTATGTCTCAATGAACTGAATGAAACACTATTTGGTACCTATTAACCATTCAAAGTCATAGGCAAAAATAAACAACCCCCAACATTCCATGAAACACAATTAAAAACTAAAACCAACTCACATTCAATCATAGGTAAAACAAAGAACAAATTTGAACCTAGTTTTCTTCTTTGAAACTAAGAGTGCCGGTGATGAGAAATGTAACGTTCTATTAAATTCAATTATTATAAGCAAATAGAGATCAACTTTTAACCTCATTTTCTTCTTTAAAACTAAGAGCGCCAACGATGAAAAACGTAATATTCTATTAAATAATAATTAAAACCAAAACAATCGGATTCAGTTATTATTATAAATGAACATACATAGAATTCGAATCTCGTTTCCTTCTTTTCGTTTGTTGTTTCATTGAATCTGAAGTCTGAAATCTGAAATCTAAAAACTGAATCTGAAGTCTAGAATCTGAATCAGAAAAATCTAAATCTGAATCTGAAGTCCGAAATCTGAAGACTGAATGTATTTAGACTGATTCAGATTTCAGATTCAAACTTCAAATGTAACTCTACCATTAATCAGTCAGAGGCAAATATAACCGTTAGCCTCTTAATCACTTAGAAAAACAAACATTATTTATTTCCTATTAAGTTTGAACGGTTCAGATTCAAATTTAAGAAGTAAAATCAAACACCAATTAAGATTACAAGTGATGGAAAATGTAACATTCTATTCACTTCAATTAAAAACTACGGTTGCATTTGTTTTTCATTTGAATCTGAAGTCCGAAAGAAGCTTGAAATCTGAATCCGAAAAATATGTTTGTTTTTATGTGTGAATGTACCTCTGAATGAATGTATTTAGACTGAGACTAAATTCGAGACTAAATTCAGACTTAACCATTAAGATTTAGACTGATTTGTTTTAGGGTATTTTTTACATAATTTTGATGGACAAACTGACGTGGCGGGTATTTATTGGTTGGTTTCTAGGTCACACTGGCGTGGACCCCAAAAATCAACTAATACAACCCCGCCACGTCAATTTGTCCATCAAAATTCGGGCAAAAATTCGGGCACAATAGCATTTTTGTTTGTTTTAATGAATGTATTTAGACTGAGACTAAATTCAGACTTAAATCATTAAGATTTAAACTGATTTGTTTTTATGTGTGAATGTACTTCAGATTATAGCCGTTAGACTCTTAATCATTTTTTAAAAAAAAAATTGAAACCTCTAAGTCTGAATCAGACTTATTTTAAGAGGTAAAAGCAAAAAAACACCTAAAACTATCAGATTCAATTAATACAAGTGAAAACAGATCAAATTTGAACCTCATTTTCTTCTTTGAGCCTAATAGTGCCAGTGATTGAAAACGTAACATTCAATTAAATTCAATTAAAAACTAAAGCAATCAGATTCAATTAAGATTATAAATGAACACAGATCGAAATTGAACCTCGTTTTCTTCTTTGAGACTGAGAGTGCCGGTGATGAAACTTGTGTGGTCTGTGTCAGCTTTAACATCTGCAATGCATCTTGCCTACAATATATAAATATATGATTGAAAATTCAATTACTTCATACAAATTTTTCAGATCTTGAAGGGTTTTTTGGTGAATATATATCTATATATACATATATACCTGGTACTTGAGACCATAACCGATGCCTGTTGATCCTCCTTGCATTTTCTCGCAACTAATGAGAACCGATTGTTTTGTGATCGTGAAGGTGTACTCTCTACTAAACGGCAAACATTTTTTGTGGAATAATATTTTTTTAAATGATTAATAAGTTTACGGTTATATTTTTATTTATGAATGATTAAAAGTTATATCTTCTGATATATTCGGACTTCAGATTTACTCTTTAAATTTTAGATTCTGAAATCTGAATCTGAAAGTTCACAATACTATTGTAGGTCCGTTCGGTAAGTCCTGATTTTTACTTGTTCATATTTTATTATAGGCGTGTTCGGTAAGTACACATCATCATCTTCATATATCTACAACAATGGATCATTAAGTGATGATGGTCGAAGGAACTTGTGTATCGTTATGCATATCGCGGATCTTGCCATCAAACAATCAAATGTCCTTTCAATCACATTTTTTAATTTAGCATGCGCGTGGTTCAATTTCTCTTTTTGATCTCTAGGTTGATCGCATCTAAAATTCGACATGCAATATCGTGTACTTTTATAGGAACACGTAAAGCCTCTAGTGTGGTTGTATATGGCATCACACAAATAATGCATACACCACACAAATAATTAGGAATAAACTAATCATATAATTATAAAATATTTAATAAGATATATCACCTTCAGGGGGCAATGGAAATTTGTTAATTGGATGGCGCAAAGTCTCATTTAATACTCGTGAATCGTGCACAATCTCCTCCCATCCAACCATCATGTATATAAATTTCATGTTGAAATCACATACGGCCATGACATTTTGAAAAAACATTCCTTACCTCCTCGCCCTCTGAAAAGGGTTTGTTTATCGACTGAAATATGTGCAATAATAAGTGTGTCGTCAAGTGCTCCAACAATCCCTTTGAATGGTTGTGACACCGCATAAAATTCATAAATAGATTGATCAAGTCTAATATAAAAATCACAGGAATCAAAAACTTTTAGTAACACTCTCGGCATAAAAAAAAATTAAAACAATGGAAAGATAATGAAACACTAAATAAACACAAAACCAATTGTGATATCAATCACTATCAATACCACATAAGTCCAACTCTAAATATAAAATGCGACCATACAAAAGTCTAACTCTCGATATAATATATATTTACAACAACATTTAAAATAAAAATATACAATACAAGAATGAGCCAAAGTTGCTTGACTCCTACAATCATAGGAGTAAGAAATGGGGCATCGCTAGAAATGCTACTCCAATGAACTCGCATCTACAGTAACTACCACAATAGGGGCTTGTAAAAACTGTTTTTTATAAAAACGTAAATAGTAAGCCTATGAAGAATATGATTATAATTGAATGGGGCACGTTATTACCACACATTTTCCTCTCGTGTTTAATATATTTTAAGTTATTCCAAACACCTAAAATATCACGCGGTTATAAATCTCGAATCCATATGTAGCCGATGTGATTTAAGTCTTAAAATATCATTATTTAATCTTTATCATTAACTAGATTAATCTTTTTCAACATGATGCACTAATCTCTTAAACCCGAAGGTACTCATCACAAAATAACCACGATACCAATAATAGGCTCATATCTATCCACATTTGGCCATCTCATACCAATAATGCAATATACACTTCTCTAGTATATGTAACACATAAATCTAAAACATAATTATATAGGTGGACATCACTGCTATAAGTCATATACATCTCTACTATAACATATAATCCGGTATAACTATCTCTAGTACAATTACACAATAATAACATATGGTAAGTGTGAGTACAAATTAATCACAATACAAAGTATTCCAGAAAGTAATTAAAGAATGAACAAATAGATGTCAATCACACAACATAAAAATATATGTAGTTCGATAAATTACTGACGTCCACAGAGAGGTCACTGTATTTTATTAAGTTCTCTTAAAGTTTCAAAATTACATCCCCTTTGACCCTAGGCTGAGAGTTACATTTATAGTGGTATAAAGTGGTTAAGCCATGTAAGGAACTCTCCCAGCTTATTATTGGCTCGTGTGGTGACTCCTGAATATCTTGTCCGAGATTATTGGTAACTAGTTAAGCCTATCCATATTTAAGTGATAAACATTCGTATTTATCCATATGACAAATGCTTGCACTAATCGATTGTTGTTAAAAGGTTTGGTCAGGCATGCGCCACATGCTGATGGGCTTCGACGGCCGATCTTCAATTGGTCCTAATTAATAATCTAGGTCCCTATAATTTCCCCTAATATCTCTGGGCTAAGGTTTGTTGGGCCACTAGATTTCATCACTGCCTTGGGCCCAGTGATGTTGAACCATGCTTATGAATTTGAATCGATAGTTCAAATTTGTAATTATGTAGACACTTCAGGGGTACTCTCATCCGAGCAAAGAGTGAAGCGCCAAAATCTCCTTGGGCACTACACCTTATGATTGTGCACTAGGTTTCAAACTGGGTTGCATCCACACCGAACCGTCACTTATATTTCCAGTTTTCTGCTATCAAAATTCCAGAGCGTTTTCCCTCGCAATTCTTCATCTTTATAAGTTTTGATCTTTATCTATTACTTTCGCAACTTTCTTTTTCTTTTCCTTCTATTTGTCTTCAGTAATGATGATTAATTATTCTTAAAATGTCCACCATTAATGGAAAAATTGTAGAGGAATTTAGGAAAACCTATATTATTCCTTATTGGGTGGTCATCGATTGTGCCCCTATGCCCAGAGATATCAAGGACATCGAAGGGGCGCACTGGATTCACATATTGACAGTGGTCTTAAGGGGATTGACATTTCCCCCAAACCCTTTATTTTCGAAAATTTTGACTTCTTTGGGGTGGTTCCTACTCAGTGTGCCCCTAATACTTGGTGAATAGTCAATAGGGTTAATCGTATCAACGAACTTTATTTGACCAACCTTAGCATCCCAGAGATTAGGCATCGCTGCACTTAGTCTCGTACCACTGATGACCTCCTCTGTTTGAAAACGAGGAAGGCCAATAGGGTGTTGGATGTAAACCTTCTTTATTCTAATAAGGGGTATTGAGATCAGGGGTTCATTGTTAAAAATTGGCAACATCCACCTCTTCCTGAGGGCAAAGAATACATAGGGTATCTATGCCCTGACTGGGGGATGATCACATAGGTTAACACTTGTTCTTTTAATTGCTTATATTTTGCTTATTATCTCGCTTTGTTGTTGCTAATTGTGATTTTCAGTTGTCTTTGAACAACTCGCAAGAAAAACAAAGAGCCTTACCTTTGAGACATCAATGCTTGGAGGGTCAAAGAATATCTATCTGATGGTGAACACCCCCGATTGTCAGCTTTTTTGCTCAAGTACACCGATACTACTAGAAGCTTCGTTGCTTGAATGGTAGATGACATACGTGATCTTCCTCTTCCCGAGAAGGAAACTTCTTCTTCTTTTGAACCGCTAGATGTTGGGTCCATCCAACTAGAGGAGGAGGATTCAACGACACCCACCAAGAAAAGAGTCCTTTTGATTGTTGTTGTTGTTGATGATGATTGATAAGCACCCAAAAGTGTATATTTTATAACCTAAATAGTCATTTTTTTATCGCTAGTTCTCAATAAACTTAGACTTATATTGGTATTTGTTTATTGGTAGGCTTATACGCATTAGCAGTTTTAAAAGTTTTATTTCAAGATGATTGTGGCACATGATGCACTTATTCAAGGCTAAAATAATTTTCTAACCTAAACCCATCTGATGATGTTGTAAACAGCACCACCAGATAAAGAGGTAGTAGAGCTTAAACAGGCATAACAATGACAGTAAATAACAACACATATATGCAGAAGGAGATGAGGAGAAGAGGAGAAATCACACCAATATAAGTGGTCCGGCAATTGCCTACGTCCACTGTGCAAGTGAGTGTAAGTATCACTCTCAGAAGAGGGCTATAATGGCCTTAGCAATACAATCACTCCACTTATCTCTCTCTACTGTAAATGCACCAGAGTTTGGATAGGATTTATAATTGAGGACCTTTTACAAGGTAGGAGAAGACAAGTATATATAGTGCCTGGGGGGTGTAGTGTACCCCTAGGCATGCAATGAGCATGTGTAGAATGATCTAGTCAATCTAATGAAGCCACCTATCACTGTTATATATAGAGGATGATGATGAAATATTCCCTCACGTGCCAAGAAGATTTGGTCATAACGGTTTCTCCATGTGGGATATGCCATGTTGGGATCTTATACTGCTCGTATGGTAGATGTTATATGGGGGTCTCGGCCTAGAGTTTGTCATCCTGTTCCCGGTTGAGGCTGAGACGACGTTGATGCTAGAGATGGTCGAGGCCAAGTTGATGAGTCAGTCCCCTGATGGGAGTCCTCCTTGGTATTTATCATCCTAGTCTCGGCTGAGGTCGAGACGACCTTAATGCTAGAGAAGGCCGAGGCCGAGGCACAATGTGATAATCTATGAGGCTGAGGCCAAGGCTGAGCTGCTGTATGAGAGCTATGAGGCCGTGGCCGAGGCCAACGTCTTATGTTCCGACCCTTAGGCCAAGGATGAGGTTGAGGCACCGTGTGATGAGCTGTGAGGCTGAGGCCGAGGCTGAGCTGTTGTATGAGAGTTATGAGGTTATGGCCGAGCTGACATCTTCTGTTCCGACCCTTAGGCCGAGGTATCAAGCTCACTGCATGATGGCCGAGGTTGCTGCCATGATGTCTGAGGTTGCCAATAATAAACTGATGATCTTGCGCTAATAGCTGCAAATATAGTCTCGATTGTAGTGATCAGGTCGAGGTTGATTAAGTCATGGTCGACCCTACTGAGGCCGACCCTTATCTGGATGACCCTGCCAATAATTAAGCCGTGGCCGACCCTACTGAGGACGACCTTTATCTGGATAACCTCGCCAATGATTAAGCCATGGCCGACCCTACTGAGTCCGACCTTTATCTGGACAACCCTGCCAATGATTAAGCCGTGGCTGACCCTACTAAGGTCGAACCTTATCTGGACGACCCTGCCAATGATTAAGCCGTGGGCGACCCTACTGAGGCCGACCCTTATCTGGACGACCCTGCCAATGATAAAGCTGTGGCCGACCCTACTGAGGCTGACCCTTATCTGGATGACCCCGCCAATGATTAAGTCGCGGCCGACCCTTATCTGGATGACCCTGCCAATGATTAAGTCGTGGTCGACCCTATTGAGGTCGACCCTTATCTAGATGACCCTGCTAATGATTAAGCCGTGGCCAGCCCTACTGAGGGCTGCTAATGATTAAGCCGTGGCTGACCGTTATCTGGACGACCCTGCCAATGACTAAGCCATGGCCAACCCTACTGAGGCCAACCCTTATCTGGATGACCGTGCCAATGATTAAGCTGTGGCCAACCCTACTGAGGACGACCCTTTTCTGGATGACCCCGCTAATGATATGTAAGAATCTTGTGACGACTCGACCGTGAGATGTGATGCCCGTCGTCCTAAGAGATGAGGGTACATTTTGGTCATATCACCATCCAATTACTCAAGCTCGAAATCGAATTTAGACAACCCTGAACCCCAAGCGTGTGTGTGTGTGTGTGTTGTATTATTTTTATTATTTTTTATACTTTTAAAGTCATTTTTATTATTTTATTTTATGTTTACTATTTTATTTTTTTATGTAAATACTATATATTATGTGTGTATCGTTATGTCTATATTTGTATTTATTAAGTGTGCGTAGTTGTTAGATTTTTAGTTATTTTATTTTAATTGTCTTTAGTTTTTAATTTAATTTTATTAGTTTAGTTTTGTTATCATTTTATTTTATTTGAATATTTTATTAAGAGGTTAAGATTTTTTTTAATAGATTTTAATTTTTAGTTTTATTAATTTTGTTAGTTTTATTTTTTAGTTAGGTAGTGTTACTTTTATTTTAAGTACAAATCTAAACACACACACACACACTAACTAACCTACACTCACCCACACCCTAACACACCCATCAATTACGATTCGTCATCTTCTCAAAACCACCCACACATTCTCTCCCCTCTCACCTCCTTAACAAACCTTACTCCATTAACCATCAAAACCATAAACTCACCACTACCGTGGTATCCATACCCAAACCCGACACCCCCTTGTTCAACCGTCATACGCCGATTTCACACTAGACCTGGCAAAATGAGGCACGACACGTAAACCGACACGAACCAACACGAAGTTATAAGTTAATGGGTGGACCCTTAATGGGTTCGGGTCATATCAGTGCCAATCCGATAAGACACGATAGTTAACGGGTCGGGTTAGGGTTGGCCCCCTTAACCCGTTAATACCCGATAAACCCCGTTATGACCCATTAATTTAAGTAAATAAGATATAATTTTGAAACTTATAAATAATATATGTAATATAATGTTAATTTAATCGTAATAAATATTACTAAATAATAGATTTAGTAACGTCAATGAATTAATGGGTCTATTTGGGTTAAAAAATGAGATATATATCAACTTCTATACAATTCAAAATAATTCATTATCTTAATAGGTATTAACGAGTGAACACGACACGACACGATAACATAACAGGTCGGGTTTGAGTATGATTTTTTCACACGATAAAAAAGTCACTCGTTTAGACACGAACCCAATAAGACCCGAATACGATAAAAAACGACACGAACACGACTCGATACGACCCATTGACAGGTCTATTTCACACCTCTTCAACCCGCGACCTAAGAACCCGCTTGAACCATCCCATTTCCAGCCACACCATAAATCGACCTCCAAATCTTCGACCAGACCAGCTGACCTCAGTGAAACCCATCCTTTACGTTAGGAAAATCCACAATACCAGCCAAAATCGCTGCTCCTGCTCCATACACCAAAACCTGTGAAAACCAACCGCTCCGTCCCGATTTTGAACTCAGAGCTGCTTTTGTTCTTCGACCCAACAAACCAACCTCACCCCTCTTCAACCCGGTACCCCATGATGTGCTTACCCAATCTTGTAAACCTAATTCCAAATCCCATACCCGATTTCAACCCGAAACCCACCAACCTAAACCTATTCATCTTCAAGCCACCATTTACCCATGTACAATTTTAACCAATATGAAGATAAAAAATGATTCTGTATAAAAACCAAAAGTAAAAAAAAAAGTCTCAAACCTCTATACCCATTTTCCCAAACTGCCCTCATTAACCCCATTATCCACATTCACTCATGTGAATTATCCTTACCCCTCTCTCACCTCATACCTCTCATGCACACTAAAACCTCCCCCAAGCCCAAAATACCCCTACTCCATGTGCATGTATAAAAGAAGAACTGAGAGCTACAACAAAAAGAGAGTTAGAGACGAAGACCTCAGAATAGAGAGAGAGAAAATGAGAAAAATAATTGAGAGAATTTTTAGAGATAAAAATTGTAGAGAGTTTAAATTATTGGATTGAAGATTATAAATCTCAATTTAGTATTTATGCTCAATTTCTACTCAAACTCTATTTCATTCCATTTTATTTCTTCATCATGCTCGGCTAATCACTCATTTTAAGGAGTGAAATGAAGCCTCCGTGGATATAATTAGATGAATTTATTAATCATGTTTACTTTGTTTCATTAGTTAGTAAATTGTTCTTCTTACATTTGTTTATTCATCAAGAGATGATAAACCATCTTTGAGAAGGGATTGAAATTTATTATATCTTTAATTTTTGGATTTAGAGATAGGATGATCCACTAGTTAGAGTATATTATATTTTCACATTACTCATATTTTACTTTTAGGGGATTTAAAGTTCATCATATGAGTTAGCTCTAGTGAGTGATTTATATAATTTCTCTAAATACTTTCTTCATTTGAGTAGTAGGGATGACAAATTACCTAATTAAATCTATATTTGTTTATTTCGTCAAATGGTGAGAATTAATTGATGAAATAAATAAATATTTGGGAATGTAGTAAACTTGAATAATCATCTACATTTAATTCATGAAGTGGAGGTGAATTTTCATTCCTTGATTTTATCTCACTTGATGTTATGTTATTTTATTCACATCTCATTTGAGTTACTTGATCTAATTTAGCACACTTTTTTACTATTGTCTTCATACCTCTCATTTGCTTATATTTCACTCATTTTCATCACACACTTTCTAGTTATTTTTTTTATATTTTTATTCTAGTTTAGTTGATCTCTTTCATTTAGTGTAGTTATGTCACCATCACATAAAATTGTTTTAATATTAAAAAGATAGAAAACAAAGAAAAAATAGCAAGAAATTGGATCACATGACTTTTCATTTGTATCACTCCACAGAGTTGGATTGGCTTACTTACTATTATACGAGTTCGTGTGATATATTTTTGTAGGTAAATGAAAGGAGTTGATTAGCTTAGAGAGGATGTAAAAGTCAAGTTATCAAACGTTGTTGTTGCCACTTTTTAGAGTTTGACGCACTTGAGAAGATTTTCGGATTCTAATTCATTAGTTATTTCTATTTTATTTTTATTTTTTTTGCTTTTAGTACCATTTTTCACTTTATTAGAAGTTTTGTATTAAGATTTTACCATTTGGCTTGCATTTGCGGTGCTTGGAGACACCATTTATTTTTCTTTTATATTTGTAATAATTAATCACAAAAAAACAAAAAGGAAAGCAGGACAAGGTAGAGAGGGAGCGCCCTTGGAATGGAATTTTCAAGCCTCTATACTTTTGATTCCTAAGACTCCCGGGGATGACTAAAAGTAGGTGACCTTCCCCACGATCGACTCAACTCTATCTTTACCCCACGTGTGTAAAAGCCGTGGGAGGTACATCATCCATCACTCACAAATCTCGCGCAAGCGAGTTCATTTTCTGTGTGATTATTTAATCTTATGTGCTTTTATTTATCGCGTCACACTTAATTTGAATGGTTTGATGAATTAATTAACCTAATATCTAGACCCGGTTAATGAAACGAGTTGGGATTTCACCACCCACTCAACCACCTTATCTCATTTGCTTGTTACTCATTCCATCACTTAATTAAAATCAATCAACTAGCAAGCCAAGTAGGATTCGGTGTTCACCAGGAAATTTTGGAACGAGACACTCATAGGATACTTTAGCGAGTCATTTCCACCTTTGCCACTCGTTGATGGACTTTTTTAAGACATTGTCTAGGAAAATCGATTTTAAGTGAGGTCGCCCAGTAAAATTGGTTTGTGATTTTCCCAGTATGGCACCGGACCGCAGATCATTATAGTAGCTAGTGTGGGAAGACTTAACTAGTAAGCCTCTTGTTATCTTAGGAAAAAGTAGGAGCACACTTTTCAAAGGCGACGTATAAGGATCCGTATATTTCTCGTCCGCGAATTAATTAAAATTTGACTACCCACTTACATAATTAAAGATAACAAATTGGCTATGTGCTCATTAGGAGTTCTACCTTCCTTGTACGTGTCTAATTTAGTCTTTAGGTAGTAACTTTTATGCTCCATCCTTTTGAGTTTCAAATCGAGTTCATCGCCCATTTTTTTTCCCCAAAAAATCCAAAAATATTTTTCATTTTTTCTTAAAAAATCCAAAACTCCCAAAATATTTTCTTTCCTTCATTTTTAAAAACTCCAAAAATATTTTCTTTTTCTTTTCAAAAATAAAAATTCACTCTTTGTATGCCCATGTGGCAACAAGCTAATCATCGATTAATTCGTTCCCTCAGCCTCTCTCTTGTTTTATCCTCTTTAGGAGAACCACGTGTTCCCCTTGATTTTTTCCTTGCCATCAGTCACTTCTAGTTGTCCCCGCATAGACAACTCTACTTCATCCATCCATCCACCAATCAGGGCCGACGAGCGCGCCTTATGGGACTATTTTTCCCCGATTACGACTAACCCACCATCAAGCATCATTCTTCCACCCACCCCAGCAGTCCAATTTGAAATTTTCCCATCATTCATTTAAATGTTGCCCAATTTCCATGGCCTTGAATTTGAGTCTCCATACACTCACTTGCAAAAATTTCTCACGATTTGCGCGACTTTCAATAATCAAAACTTAGATGAAGAAAATGTTCATATTCGCTTGTTTCCATTTTATCTCCACGGTAATGCATTCATGTGGATCCATTCCTTGCCACCGGATTCTATCCATACGTGGGAACAACCTGTGAAGAAGTTCATGTCCAAGTTTTATCCGATGAGAAAAACCAATGAGATGCACCAAGCCATCTAAGATTTTCATCAAAAGCCAATCGAGTAATTTTATGAAGCATGGGGTCGTTTTCAAGGTTATATCAATAGTTGCCCACATCGTGGTCTCGAGGAAAGTCTCTTAGTCTATAGTTTTTACTATGGTCTTATTCCTTCCTCTCGAACCATGATTGAATCCATGCACAAAGGGAAGTTATTGCATTTAACTCCCACGACCGTCTACAATTTTCTCCTAGAATTAGGCGATGACTCCCAAGATTGGGAGAGAACCAATGAATTTTCGAGATCCGATCCACCACATGTAGGGAGCACTTATGAGGTAAAAAATGATCCCAATTTTAAAATTTTGCTTCATGGCTTAAACACTTTGACTAAGACCGTTGACGCTCTCAGTTGTTTTATGCAATAAAATGTTTCTCTTTCTAAACAAGTGATGAATGTCAACGAGTCTAGTACTTCTTCTTGTAATGTACATTTAAGCCACGATCGTTTATCTCATTTATGCCCCCTCATTCAAGATGATCCCGAACCCGCTATGGCCCCCAAGCATGTGCTTTTGATACGTTAAAAAACCCATTCCCCCATCGTTTAATTACAATCCAAATAATAAGAACCATACCTATTTTTCTCATAAGTATGACAACAATCTCGCTCCATCACACTTCCCCCGGGTTTCACCAAAACCCACAAAGGCAACATCGCCCTCCCATCCAGAACCACCATGCTCAATACCATCAGCAAAACCATCCATCACCCTTTGTCCCCCATGGAGGAACATTAAACACCAATCATCAAATTGTCCCAGTTCCACCTCCCTCTTACGAGTATTCCCCACCACTTAGTTCTAAAAGTGAGTTGGTCTCCTAACCCCCCTTATGCCCCGCCATCCCAATCGTCTACCTTATCTCTTGAGAATCTTTTCACTTAATTTATCATGACTCAACAACAAACCACGCAATCATAAACTCAAGCCATCCAAAGGATTGATCAACGTCTCAACTAGTATGAGTTCGAGCGAGAGAAAGGTCGATTCCCCAGTCAACCCATTGCTAACCCTAAGGGGAATGGCAAAGAGTCAGCTTATAAGGTTGGATATGTTTCCAATCCACCCACATACCAAGTGGACATGAAAGCAGTAAGTACTCTAAGATTCAAAAAATAGGTTAAAAATGGTGTTGATGCTTCCTATGATGTGTAAATCCCGCCCATCTAGAATTGCCCATTAAAACCTCTCCCTAAGGTTCCATAACCCAACAAATCCACAGAAAATAAGGACTCTAAACCTTATGAGTCCACCACTGTCTATGTAACCAAATCACCTTTTCCTCATAGGTTGGCTCCGACAAAGAAAGCCCAATAATTTGATGAGATCGGGCAAGTATTTCAGAATGTTCGCATTAACATTCCATTCCTCACTGCGATTCAACAAGTTCCCTCACATGCCAAATTCTTAAGGGATTTATGCACTGTCAAGCGACAGATGAATGTGCCTCGTGATGCCTTCGTTACCGAGAAAGCCACGTCCCTTATCTATGAGAATGGTATTATAAAGTACAAAGACCCCGGTCATCCTATTGTCTCTTGTATGTTAGAAGGTAAGTTCACTACTCTGACTTTGCATGATCTTGGGGATAGTGTTAATTTATTACCTTACCCCCTCTACCTTGAGTTAGGTTTACAAAACATGAAATCTACATGGGTTAATGTTCAACTTACTGAACATTCCGTGAAAGTGCCTAAAGGAATAATTGAAGATATTTTGGTGAAAGTCTTTAACTTTTACTACCCTGTAAATTTCATCATCTTAGACACTCTTACTCCCGACCCAACCAAAATTCCTATCATATTGGGTCACCCCTTTTTTACAACTGCAAATGCCATTATTAATTATCGTGATGGGTCTATAAATCTTTCTTTTGTCAGCATGACCATTAAAGTCAATATCTTCCACCTCATGCAACAAAAGTCTGACGTTGATTATGTTGATGAGGTGTGTGTGATTGACTCCTTGGTCTAACAGATATTGGATCAAGCATCCCCCGAAGATCCTACCTATCCAACAATGTTTGTCTCACTTGGGTCTAACTTTGATATTAATTCCTCTATCTCTGAAGTGAATGCCTTGTTAGTTTTCAAACCACTGATGGACACGTCCAATTGGGTCACTCCATTTAAGTCACTCTCTATCGACACTCTTCTTTCTGTGGATGACCCAGTTAACCCATGCCCCGATATTTTCCCGAACTCTATTTTTGCATTTGAGTTCGAGGCCTCTCCTAAGTCTCCACCTAGTTTGGAAATTAAGCCACTACCTTCCGAGTTGAAATATGCTTTCTTATGCCCAAACTAAAATTGCCCAGTCATAATTGATTCCAACTTGATCCCGGATCAAAAAGAGCAATTAGTCCACACTCTCACTCAATATAGCATTGCTTTAGGGTGGACCATTTCAAATATTCACAGTGTGAACCCCAATGTTTATAGCCATCGCATTCATTTGGAAGAGAATGCTAAGACTTCTAGTGAGCCACAACGTCAACTTAATCCAGTAATGAAGGAAGTCGTGAGAACTAAAATTTTAAAATTTCTTGATGCCGGTATTATTTACCCCATATCGGATAGCCAATGGGTAAATCCCATTCATGTTGTACCAAAAAAAGTTTGGTATCACCGTTCTAAAAATAGTGATGATGAGCTTGTGCCCATCCGTATACAAATTGGCTGTCGTGTTTGTATTGATTATAAAAAGCTCAAAGTTGTCACTCACAAAGACCATTTTCCTCTCCCGTACATTGTCCAGATGCTTGAAAGCTTAGCAAGACATGCTTACTACTGCTTCCTTGACGGATATATATGGTACAATAAAATACCCACTTCCCCTGAAGACTAAGATAATACTACCTTTTCTTGTCCTTTTGGCACCTTTGCGTACCCTCATATTCCTTTTGGCCTTTGCAATGCACCTACGACGTTTCAAAGGTGAATGAATAGTATTTTTAGTGACATGGTAGAGCGTTTTCTCGAAGTCTTTATGGGCATTTTTTTCATTTCTAGTTCATCATTTGAACAATGCTTGTCTCAGCTCACTATAGTCCTTCAGCGCTGTCAAGAAAAGAAGTTGGTCATCAATTAGGAAAAATGCCATTTTATGGTAAAAAAGGGTATTGCTTTAGGTCATGTTGTCTCTAGCTCCGGTATTGAGGTAGATAAAGAGAAAGTCGACTTAATTATCAGGCTTCCCATTCCTACGTGTGTTAAGGAAATTTGTTCCATCTTAGAACATGCGGGATTCTACCAGAGCTTCATTAAGGACTTTCTAAAATCACTCGACCCTTAACAACCCTTCTATCCAAAGATGTCCCATTTGTATTTGACAATGCATGTGTCGCAGCTTTTGAGCACCTCAAAGCTGAGCTCAGTTTCGCTTCTATCATGCAACTTCCTAATTGGTCTTTCCCATTTGAGCTCACTTATGATACATCTGATTTTAACTTGGTGTTGCGCTTGGACAAAGGGTTGACAAGCACCCTCACGTTATCTACTATGCCAGCAAAACCCTTCACGATGCTCAACTCAATTACACGACCACTGAAAAGGAGTTATCGTATAATAAGTTTCGGTCGTATTTCATAGGTTCCCTATCATTATGTACATTGACCATGTTTCCCCAAGTCACCTTCTTCACAAGACAGATTTCAAATCCATAATTAATACGGTGGATTCTCTTATTAAAAGAGTTTAACCTTGAAATTCGCAACAAGAAAGGTTGTAAAAACATAGTCGCTGACCATCTTTCCCGCATTACTATTACGCCTGACTCTGATCATGTCCCTATTTCTGATAAATTTCTTAAATAATAACTTTTCTCTATCTTCACCTCGCCTTGGTACTTCCCAGTCATTGGTCAAAACAGGAATGCCCCGAATTCATGGCGAATGTGAAGTTTTACTCTTGGGATGACCTGTTCCTTTTTAAGTATTGCACTGATCAAGTTATTCATCGTTATGCTCTCGAGTGAGAACAACTATGTATTCTACCATTCTGCCACGATGGTGCCTGTGGTGTTCACTTTATCTAAAAAAAAACTGCCGCTACAATTTTGTAAAGTGGTTTTTATTAGACCACCCTTTTTCGAGATGCCCATCACTATTGCTAGGCTTGTTCTAATTGCTAACAATCTGGGTGTATCTATCATCGGCTATGATGCCTCTCACACTCATCATCATTGTTAAAATCTTTTATGTGTGGGGTATTGATTTCATGGGACCATTTCCTTTCTCTCATGGTTTTCAATATATTCTAGTTGTGATTGATTATATCTCCAAATGGATTGAGGCAATCACTTGTCGCACTAATGACCATCGAGTTGTGGTTCAGTTTCTTAAGGAGTGTGTATTCACACATTTTGGAATCCCCAAAGCTATCATTAGCGATGTGGGTAAACATTTTTGTAATTGAGTTTTTGAACACCTTGTTAAAAAGTATGGTGTTACCCACGAGGTTGGTATCTTTTACCATCCTTAAACTAGTGTTCAAGTTGATATCTCCAATCGCGAGATCACGCAAATTCTTGAAAAAAACATCAATCCTAATAGGAAAGACTGGTCGTTATGCTTGAACGACGCATTGTGGACATATCGTACTGCTTATAGGAGTCCGACTGGCATGTCTTTTTATCGATTGGTCTTCAGCAAGACTTGCCACCTTTCTGTCGAGCTTGAATATCATGCATATTGGGTTGTTAAGGCCCTTAATTTTGATATAGACTAGGCAGGAGTCCATAAGAAGCTATAACTTAATGAATTGGAGGAAATAAGAAATGATGCCTATAATTTGTCTAAGAAGTATAAGGACAATATAAAGTGGATCCATGACCAAAGCATCATGCGAAAAGAATTCCACCATGGTAAAAAAGTTTTGTTATACAATTCCCGCCTTCATCTCTTTCTCGTGAAATTGAAAACCAGGTGGTCTGGACCCTTCATTGTTGAGTCAGTTACTCCTTACGGTGCCAACCCATACCATTTTTTTACCCCATTTGATTATAGCTTATATCTTATTTTTGGGTGCATTCATTCGGTCTGGCTGTAGATATTAAACTTAGCACTACCAGGAGGCAATTCGTTATTTCTGAGTATTAGTCTTATCCTGTTTATGGGTGGTGTTTCACATCACCCAATTGTTTACCATGTTTATGGACTTGTACGTATTTTTATCTCATTACTTATTCTGATTTATCTTGGATACGTATGATCCAATTCATTAGCGTTTGATTACGGTAATCTTTTTCCTCTCTTATGCTCTTAATTTTAAAAATAGTTTTATTTAACATCGAGGATGATGTTCTCTTTTGTTTTGTGGTGGAGAAATTTATCAAAATTGTACCTCTTTTAAATTTTTTGTCAGAAATAAGTCACTTTAATTTTTTTTTTTTTGTTCAGTTTAAGTCAATTTTTTATAATATGAATTGTCTATCATCCCTCTTTTAGAAGTCTCGAATTACCCTTATTCGTGCCCAAATTACGCTTTTACCATAAAATTAAGTAGTACCTCTTAAGGCGTACTTGCACTATAAATTCCTAAACTCGGTAAATTTGCACTTTCAAGTTTACAATCAAAAGAATAAGAGTAATTACATTCTCAAGAGATCACTAAAAGATCACTTGTGGAGACTTAAACCCATGAGAATTGAGGTATTCACCTTTTTGAGGGTTTTTACGTATCTCCGAGTCACAGGATGACTCAACTTTCTTTGGGTATCGCATTTAGTCGTTTCATGATCTCATTATTCTTCATCTTTGGCATAACCACTGAGAATGACATCACCTTTGAGTCGTAAGAAACATGTGTCTCGTAGTTTATCCCGAGCACCAAACCATTATTTACCATACATTCACCATTTCTCCACTTCACTTCACCCATTACCTTCCCATATTTCCTTTATCCTTGAATATTGCCCACACCATCCATATATCATTTCCAATCATTACCATCCATTATTTTTTGAGAAAATAAGTGTTTGAAATTACAAATATAAAATGTCTTCTTTATTGATTCGAAAAGAGAAATGCAACGCAAAAAAAAAAAGGAAAGAAAGAAATAAAGAAAGAATATATATATAAGGAATAAAAAGAAAGAAAGCATGTGATGATAGTTTTATAAAATGAAGAAAGTAGTAATTATATTCCACTCTTCCCAAAAAACCATACCAATATCATCCATCATCTTCATTTCATTTTTCCTATCATTTCTTACATTGACCCCATTTTTCGCCTTTGATAATTTGTTCAAGCAAACGAGAAGTCTATATAGTGAATGGCTAGACATTCTCAAAATAGTGGTTAGCATTCGTTTATGAGATAAAATTCTTTCATATATCCGTCATTTCTTATAAGTGTGTGAGACATTTTATCTTCTTTACATTTACTCACCTCCTCGCATACTAGAGAGATACATGTAATACCCCGTATTTTTAATGATTTTTAAATATGGGATTAATTAATTTAACATGTGAAATTATTGATAATTAATCTGAATTAAAATAAATATTAACAAGCGAGATAAGGGTTAGTATTTATTAATGTGAATTATATTAAATATTACTGAGCTAATGAAGTAATACGTGATTATGGATTATATAAACCGTCGCAAATAAAATATACGATAAAGATGAAAATTGAGTCGAGACGAGCGTATAAGTCGTGTCGGAACTAATTTAATGAGATATAAAGTAAATTATTCTTAAGTCATCCAAATAGTCATTCGAGTGCGTCAAAGTGTCCGAAAGGGTTGAGATAGTCAGAAAAGTCTACCCATGGATTTAGGTTGGGTCCTGAGGCATTTTTAGGCTAACCTAACATCCCGAAAGGGTAATATGACCATGGGTAATTTAGGTGTATAGTAACCTACGAATTTTGCTAAGTTTATATATTGGTTGTTTGGCAGAAGTGAGGGTTAGTATTCACATACTCAAAGGAAGAGTTGCAATGGGAGAGGGAAAGTCAAAAGCCAAGAGTCTAGGCTAAGAAACACCGCCGTGAGCCACCACCGTCGCCGAATTATTGGTCGAAAAAGGTGAAACAAAATCCTAACGTTCTTATTCAAAGGATAAGACCTACAAATCATAGTTAAGTGTTTATTTTGCCAAACTTGTGAATTGATATATCATCCATGTTAGATTAGGATTGATTTTTTTGAAAATTATGAAATTTGGAATTGGAGATTTGAGATATAATTCATGTTCATATGTAGAACTGATGTAAAAAATGATCCCCGAGTTATATAGGTTATTCATAATTATATATATCATGAAATTATGTTAATAGTTGATGATCAAATTTGGGTTCGTAGTATAATTATTGAATAAGTTGATGAACAAGGGCTTCTATGAAATTATCTTGATTAAATCCATATACTTGATGATCCTTGATGTTAATTGTGATTCTTGAACGTTAGAATTCATGTAATTATGTTATTATAAAATCTAGTATGAATAATTGGGAGTATAGGATGTTAGAATGATGATTTTGATGATGAATATTGAGGAAACTCGTAGGAACAAATTCTACAGATTTTTGAGACCTGCAGAAGCGAATCTATTCAGACCAGGCCGAATCGATTCGGCAAGGCGAATGGCTTCTGACAAAGCCGAATCGACTCGGCTGCCCAATTTTGGCTAAATTTTCCTTTTTGTTTAGAATCTTTTGGGAAACACTCGGGATTAAAAAATGGGACATAATTTTTAAATAAAATTGGAATATAATGGGATACTAGTAGGCCTAGATGGAGTTTTGAACTTGGGCCCGAGAGAGGGAACTAAGGGTTAAACTTAATTAGTATTAGTCGGGGAAAATACTTACTTTAGAGAAGAATTCGGGACTCGAAGATTTGAGATAAATGATGACTTAGACCAGTAGGGTATAGGGATTTTACCTACTATTACGATGTGAAAACTTAAGGTCACCTTTGGAGAGATGAGAAATACTCGAGAGCATTTGATAATGAATACAGTTATAGATACGTAGATTATTCGGGATAACAATATACTACGTATGGAACATATGAAATAAATTTACAGGTGGTGTGAATACATATTGTATGTTTGATTATGGGTATGACATATCTACGCTACATGTTATCACGAAAAGTATTTTGAAAGAGGACAGTCTTATCCTGATGATCCCATTGGTGGGGATTTTAAATTTGGTACCTCTGAGCATAGAACCTAGGTACAGGCTATCTGAGAGAATGATAGTGTTGACGGTCATATGGGTGCATAGGTATGTGCGTCGCCCATAGACCTTGAACTATGTTTGCCTCCAATAAGTGTGATTTGTATTTATGGTTCATGGGAGATTTCCAAACCGATTGTCATTGTTTGAGTACGAGATGTAACTAGACTAGATAGTAGAGTATGCATTGCACCGTAGCTGAGTCTCTAGGTACTATATTAGAATATATATATATATATATACTAGTGTGAAGTCTTAGTAAATAAAATAGATAGTGAAATCTAATTTAACTTAAGTGTGTGAACACTTAATGTTAAATGTGAGAAACTCTCATTCAAGATAAAAGATGTGAAAACATTCATTAACATATACGTAGGAAATATGGGGGGTTATTATGAATTAATTGAGTTGAAGATTAATGAAGTTGAGCTATCAGATGCGATAATAGTATCTAGAATGAATTAGTAGTACGTTAGGCGTGCACACTAATTGGGTGGTGAGAATTCTCTAGAGAGGGGTCGATAACTAATATGTACGTGATATCAATCTCGTAAGTAATTTGAATTACTTACTAAAATGATTTAAACAATTTTACTCTCGGCCTCTGACCCATTTCTTGCAAAACCTCTTTTCTCTTGTACAATCTATTTTAAGTGTCAAGTCACAGGGATGCCCAGCTTAGACTGTTGGATTTTTTAACGCGCTACAACTGTTGTGGGAGTTGCAGGATCTCATGATTAGATGCCTCCACTTCTCTATCATTTAGTTCATGATTCAGTCATTTACTTTAGAGCATGTGTCGCTCTTTTTCAGTTATTATTCAGAGAGATATTGTGTAACGTCATTTCACTTTGATGGGATTTTATGTTGTTATGGTCTGTTGGATTTGAGATTATTATTGAGACGCTTTATTCCAGTTTTATTTAGTTGGAATATGGTTCAGTATTATTTTATTCACGTGAAATGGTGAATATGTTAATCGATTTTAATGAATGGAAAAAAATGTTTTGACACCAATTTAATTATTTACTAGGTGATTTAAATAAGTAAAATATTTTTCGACAGTGATGCTAAGAATAAACCACCCTGATATTCTATTTTAAACTTAATAAAGGACTGATCACCCGGTATTTAATTGGGTAGAGTGTCACAGGTGGTATCAGAGCCGGGTTCTAAAGTCTTTTACGATATGTACGGTTTATTATGCTTTCAGGTTCAGCCCTGTGTTCTTTGATATAGAGCCCTATGAATAGGATTGTTGCATTCATATTGTTATGTGTACGTCTTTAGCTATTTGAGATTTAATAACTATGGACTTATAAATTTCATCTACTTTCAGATGCCTCCTAGACATGCACCAAGGGCCATAAACGCCCAGCGTGTGCCACAACCAACACATGCTTAGGGTACACTAATTGCTGCCAATGTCGCTCAGGCAATGAATGCGGTACTTAATACCGTTGCACATCAGGCACCACCATAGCCTCAGGTAGTGGCACCAGCACCTGGACATGCGTTCCCTACTGCCTGGGAGAGAGTCAGAGATGCTTTTCAGAAGGCGCATCCCCCAGAGTTCCAGGGGAGTTCCGATGCTATGGTAGCGAGCATATGGAAGAAGGTTATCCAGAGGCACATGAGAATGTACGAGTGCACGGAGGTATAGAAGCAGGTACTAGCTACTTTTAAGCTAGTTGGAGCAGCATTACAATGGTGGGAGTCCACTACTACTAAAGAGGAGAGAGATACTATGACTATTCAGGACTTCTGACTGCGGTTTGACCGTAAACATTCCCATTCTTCCGTTCAAACTGAGATGAGGCGAAAGTTACTAGACCTCACCCAAGAGGGGAAGACTGTAGCCGAGTCTGAGAAGGAATTTACTAGGATGGTTAATCTGATACCAAGGGAGGTACCTACTGAAGAGAAGAAGATACAGTTGTTCATGGATGACCTTACTTGCAGGATCAGATAACATCTTCTAGGTAATCTTTCTTTGCAAACTTATAATGATGTTGTGAATGTTGTTATGCTACACTGCCAAGACCATCGCTTCCATGTTAAGGGGAGCAGACGGAGTGGTGAGTCCATCCAGTAGGGTAAGACCGGGGGAGGTAGTTCCAGTGGGGCACCAATAACACAGGGTCAGCTGAGACAGGGAGAGCAGGGTTCCCAGTAGGGGGATTCTGCTAAGAGATTTCGATCAGGAGGTTTTCGTCATGGGGAAGGAGGTTTCAAGAAGGGCCAATAACAGTTTTAACAGGGACATCAAGGCCAAAAGAGAGGTGGTAACTGCCAGCAGGGCCGAGGACAACAGGGTCAGAGGTGTGGAAACTTTGCTGGTAGGTGTTTCATTTGTGACAACACTGGCCACAAGCATCAGGACTGCCCGCAGAAGGATAGAGCCCCGCAGCAATAGCAGGGTGCTCGTCAGAAGCTCCAAAGGCCTATATTTTCTGCCGCCCTCTCAGCACCTGCACTAGTTTCAGCTTTGCCTGCCATTCCAATAGCCCCAATTCCGCTGGGATAGTTATAATATGAACGTGTGCACAACGTTCATCAGGCCGCAGTTCCATAGGCTCCACTCGCAGTTGGGGGTATATTTTATATCTATGGGGCGTATTTTATTTGACATAGGGGCTCTCATTCATTCATAACCACTAGATTTGCACAGGCCCCAGGGTTATTAGACACGACCATTAGTACGATGACTTGTGTAGACTCACCGATGGGTTATGAGTCGTTAATTTTCTTTATTTTCGAGGAATGATCATAGAGATTGGGAGTCTTATTTTGCTTGCAGATATGCTTGTGTTAGATATGTCTGAGTATGACCCCCTTATTGGCATGGATTGGCTAGTTGCGTATAAGGCCTTGATTGATTGCTTTAGTAGGAGCATAGTTTTCGCTATTCCTGGTCAGGAGATGTTCATAGTGGCGATGCCTCGCCCTAAGTGAGGATCATCCACTCACTTATATTATATAGAGGAAGAAACCTTTACGGGAGTTGTGATTACTCTTGATTCTATTTTGGTAGTTTGTGAGTTCGCTGATGTGTTCCAGGAGATACCATGATTTCCGTCGAGTAGGGAGATTGAGTTTGTGATCGATTTAGCACCCAACATCAGGCCGATTGCTCGTGCACCTTACTGTATGGGTTCGGCAGAGATGAGGGAGTTATGGGATCAGATTGAGCAGTTTTTGGGATAGGGTTTCATCTGAAGGAGTACCTCACCTTGGGTGCCCCAATTCTGTTTATGAAGAAGAAGGATGGAGCCTTGCGACTGTGTGTGGATTATCGAGAGTTGAATAAAGTCACGATATGGAATAAATATCTGTTGCCTTGAATCGATGACTTATTCGACCAACTGAGAGGAGATGCCTACTTCTCGAAGATAGACTTGAGATCCGGTTATCATCATCAGTTGCGTATAAGGGAGAAAGACATGTCTAAGATTGCTTTTCTTACGAGATATGGGTCTTATGAGTTTCGGTTATGCCATTTGGGCTAACCAACACGCCAACGGTATTTATGGACTTGATGAACAGGGTGTTCAGAGAGTTATTAGATCAGTTTGTCATTGTCTTTATAAATGACATCAAGATTTAGTCACAGACTGAGGAGGAGCGCGCCGTGTAAGGACATGATTTTATAATTGTCCGTTACCAATTAAGTATGTCGTATACCGATACACCGTCGAAGAGCGTTCAAGATCAAATATGCATCGAGATTGATCCGAATATCAAGTTCTTCAACAATCAAGACTCTGCAAGAGGAATATGGTAATGATTATGTTTTTATTCCATAATTATTCACTTTAATTTTGGGATATTTTTTCATAAAATATTTTCTACTAAGTGTTGGAGCGGAGCTTTAAATGTTTTTATCAAAAGTATTTTTTTGGAGTTTTTGAGGTGGTGCATTTAACGAGGAAAAGATAAATGCAAAAAGTTTTAGTTTTAACACTCTCGTTCAAACGACACCGTATATTGTTCAAACGATAGTGTGTCGCGCGATGTGTATATGTCATTCAAAAGACAATGTATATCGTTCAAACGACATGTTGTCTCGCTTGAACGACCCACAACCTTAATTTTTTTATAAAAGAGTCTTTCCAACTCCATTTTTCACACGAAGTCTTTTTCCATTCCGCAAACACTGAAAATCGGCAGAAAGCTTTTGCCTTTTTTCTTTAAGGTTTAAACACCGTGTTTTCAATTCACAAAACCGTCCCAATCTTATGCGAATTATTTTGGAACCCAAGAACAAAACTTTTATATTGTTAAAATCTTTGTAGAGAGGATGAATCTACACCACACTGAGGCCAAATTAGGGAGTGTTGCGGTATTCCTGGGCTGAAGATAGGACTGTCGTATTTGAGGTTCGTTGCGTGTGGATTTTTACTGAAAACAAAACTGCGTGTTCTTGAGGAGTAGTTGCGGTTGTTCCTTTGCTGACGACACCGACCGACACCTGAGGGTATTCGTGTGTCAAAAAACTATTTCATTAAAACCGTGTAAGTTATGATTTACAATTATAGTGGAACAAAAGGTTTTGCCCTTGTGGGGGATTTTCCTGAAATTTGATTTCCTTTGCATTTTTATGATTTCATATCACTTAGATGTATGTGTTAGGACAAAATTAAAACTTGGGTTTCATTGAAACTGGTTTGGTTGATACACAATTAAAATGGATTTATTTGAAAAGTTGCATTTATTCCGTTGTAGCATTCTCAAATTGGTATTAGAGCTTTTTAAAACGAGTTCATACCTTTACAAATTGGTATCAGAGCTTTTTATTTAAAAAGTGAGTGAATACCCTTTTTCAAATTGGTTTCAGAGCGGGTTACGCTAATTTATCGTGTCAAAGCCTATTGTACTAAGTTATTGCGTTTGATCCTGTTTTTCTAAAAAATGGCTTTGAATGGTTTTGATGATTTTCGATGCCAACTTTTTGAAAAGTCTAATTGGAAAATTCACACGAACTCTTATTTTAAATCGTCCATTAAAAACGATTCTGAGAGGTGTTCGTGTTGTGAGGGTGTTGGTCACACAATAGATGAGTGTCCCACAAATTTAAGGAAGAAATTGAAAAAATCGCCATCTCATATGTCTACCCTTAGTTATAGCGATTCGAAAGAAGAAGTTTTTTATGCTTTTAGGAAAGAGCTTCCCACTCGTGTGATTAGTGATGATAGTGAGGGTGATGAGAGTGAGGATGGAAGTGTAGATGAGCGTTACTTGCAAACTGCTTTCAATGAACTTTATACTGAAGCTTTGAAAATAAAGAAAGAATATTTGAAATTGAAAGCTCAATTGCAAGAGCGTGCCTTAAAAAATAATGATGTTTTAGTTGAAGATCTTAGGGCACGTGAGAAAATTTTGAGAGAGAAGCTTGAGTACGTCGAGGGTGGGAGAGATAGTCTTAGAGGGTTAATGGAGACTATGAAAAATGAACTTTAGAGTTTGAGGATTCTAGATGTTTACTCGAGTCAAGGATAGGTGAGCTTGAGAAGAATTTGAGAGAATCAAGCAAGGTAAAATTAGATTTGGAGTCTCGATCAGAAAAATTAGATAAAATTTTTAGGACTGTCCAAATTAAGGAGGTTAGGAGTGGTATAGGATTTGATGAGAGTGTCACACCCATTATCAAAGACAACCCCACACGTGTGAGAGAGCCTCCTAGTATTGTTAAGAGAGAGGCACCTAGGGTTGTTAGTAGGGATGCACTGAGTGTTGCCAAGCAAGAGCCACCTAGGTACATCGTGCGAGAGCCACTGATAATACTCAAATATTGCGTATTTCATCCCTCGAACCTACACATTTTAGCCCCCTCGGGTATTTTATTCCCTATATTTATGCTCGTTAACCAGATAACCTCGAATTTCCATGTTAACATGCTTTGCAGGGGTTAATTGAGCTTTTATAGGTATTTGGATGCTAAGTGTGAAGTTTGGACGCATTCCGATGAGTTTCCGTACACAATCTCACGTTCAAGGGCAATTTAGTCTTTTCACAGTTTGGGCACCTGGCCCGACATCTTCACGGAAGTTGTAGCCCTCCTCGCAATCTTCGCGTGGCTGTGAACGATGGGCAATTCCGAGTCCGAATGAAGAAGTTACGACGATTTTAGCGGAAGAGATTTCCATTTGAACCAAAACAGGAGAAAGCTTGATGCAGCCCTGCTTGATCGATCGATCGACCAAAAAGGGTCGATCGATCGATCCTTAAATTTTCATCTTCGAGCTTTCACCGTGGGCAAATATCTGCTTGATCGATCGATCGACCAAAGGGGTAGATCGATCGATTCCCTGTTTTCAGAGATATTTTTGCCCTTTTCTTTTCTTTTCTTTTTCCTTTTCTTTTCTATTTCTTTTCCAACTTACTATATAAACCAAATTTGGTTTCTTTTGTTGGGATATCTTGTAATAATAGACCATTTTCCATATTTTGGGAGCTAGGGTTTGGTTAGGGTTTGAGAGTGTGCCATTTTCTCCCTCCGAGGGCTTGTCCGTATAGGGATCGATCCGTCGAGGTTGTGTAAGAACACTATTCCTCTATCCTCTCCTTTAATCCAAGTTTTTGTTTATTTATTTATCGCGTTTTTACTTGCTTTTTACTTTAGATTTATTGCGTTTATTTATATGCTTTCTAGTGTAGATTTATCGCATTTTTATCATGCTTTCTAGGCTAAATTAGCTTAGGTTGTGTTGGATCGAACTCGACTTGTGTTTATCGTGTTGCTTTGCTATGGTGATGGAAGATACGTGTTTATTTAGATTGGGTTGTCCTAGTTATTATGCTTAGGAGATTTTACGGGGTATATCATGTATACTCCGTGCTTACGACCTTGCGTGCGTAATTTTCAGGGTATTTGTTGACGCCAAAATCTTATTAGACTTTTATGCGTATTTAGGGGTACGACAACTCTGGATTTAATTAACTGTCGAAACGAGATGCAATCGTAATGAATCTGTAAAACCATGTAACCATTTATAATCGTTAAGCTAAGTTGAGGGATATCCGACGGAACCTATAGTTTTTACCATTTTTATTAGTCTAGTTTAAATAAATGCCTAGATTAATATTTCCCTTTTCTGCATCTTTTCTTTTTGTTGTGATTATCTTTTGCACTTTTGTTTGAGAAGTACTAAACCAAGTAATATTCTAGCAACTCGTCTCTGTGGATTCGATACCCGGACTTGGCCGCTATACTCACCCGTTAAGTGTAGTCATAAGTTTAGGTTTTTTTATAGTGCGGGTGAGCCGAACATAAAATGACCAGCGCGCAGGTGACGCTCGCGTCGCGAAAAAACCCCTGACTATCAAATGGCACCGTTGTCGGGAACGAGTTTATTTTAGAATTTATTTGATTTAATATTTCGTAGTATTTTCTTTCTATTTGTATTTTTTTTGCTACCCTTTTTGCTGGTTAGAACATTTGAGCGCTAAGAAACTTTGATTCTCGGTCGCGCACCTTCCTTCTCGGATTCTCCATCAACAAACAATTCGGTAACCTTTTCCTCTTTTATAGCTTTTTGGTAATTCTAATGTTTCATTTGGGATATGTTCTCGAATTTGGCCCTGCGAATGTTTCATTTGGGACCTATTCTCGAATTTTGAACCATTTGAATTACCGGTGGATTTCTATGAGTCGGTAGAAATTATTAAAAACTTTTAAAACCTTTTGCCGATGAGGACTCTTTGCCGCTCTTATTTTCCATGATGGATGCTATCCCCACGTGTGCACCATCTCCCATTCCGACTGAAAAACCTTTGGTAGATGAGTCTATTTTTTTTGGATACCAAGTGTTTCTTTCCCCCTTGTTATCCAAATCCCCCATCGTCCGCCCAAAAACTCAAATTGGCGATGGTTCACTTTTTCCACCACCCATGCATGCCTTCCGTTGTTCTTCCGGAAGGCAAATTGTAAATACCATGTTGTAAATAGTATGTTGTAAATTGTGGGTTGCATATAGTTAGCTTTTTATTCTTTCTTTCTTTTCATTTTTTCTTTCCTTTTTATTTAGCCTAGTGAAATTAGTTAACTTTTTGTTATTTGTTCTTGTTATTCTTGGTACTAACTTGTTTTGTAGATTCTTTGGGACTCGTGCTTATGGAGATCGCTCCAATTTTGGGTAATATCGTTCTTTTCCTCTCTTTGTGTTGTGTTCTTAATGGACGCATTGAGGACAATGCAACATTTAAGTTAGGGGGTGTGGGATATTCTATCCATTTCTTCGGTTAGTCCATTGAGTTTATTACATGTTAGTTACTAAGTTTGCTTTTCTTAGAAAAATTTGAAATTTTCAAAAAGATTTTCTTTCTTTTTTTCTCCTTTTTTGGGCATTTTGCCTTTGTTTTCGATGATAAATTTCAATAATTGCCCGATCCAATAGACAACCCAACGATGCATGTTCTCAATTTTAGAAGTTATTAGACTTTAGTCCTAATTATTGATATTATGAATAACTTTATGAATTAAACTTTAATCCCATGAGCACATGCACTTTTCTTGCTTTATTGATTTGGTTTAAGATTTTTATAACTCGATTTTTTTTGTTGCATTGTATATACTTACACCGAGTAAGCCTTGTACCTTTCGTCGTTTGTGAGTGTATACATCTTTCTTTCCTTTTTGAAAATGTTGAATTCGTCGGTAATCTCACTATTCTTTCATTTGATCGTTCATTAATTGAGTTCATTCATGAAATGTGTTACTTGAGCATGATTTTCATTTATTGTTTTGACTCGAGAATTGCGTAAACTTTAGGAAATGATCATATGCCATCTTTGTATATCACCCATATGACCTCGACCTCACATTATATGTTTCCCCTCGTTAACCCCTTTGAGCCTAAATATAGCCTTTCGTTTCATTACCCAAAATCCCATAACTAACTCCTAATTAGAGTTTTAAGCCATACATATTACTTTCCTTACCTTTGTTTGGAATGTTGTTTGGGATTGAATAATGTTGTTGTTTTGTGGTTCTAATTTAGGCATGTGATAGTGTGAAAAGTAAAGAAAAGAAAAAGTGAAAAAGAAAAGAAAAAGAGAAGTGAAAAGTAAAAGAAGATAAAAGAAAACACGAGGAAAAAAAGAAAAGAAAAAGAAAGAGAAAGTTGTAAATGTTGTATATAGTTCAATAAGCTTTGATTACTCTCCAATTGTTATATCCAATGCCTTGTTTGGAACTTGGTTTCCACTTTTGATATTGCCCGCGTTCTTCCCATTATTCCAAGTTTTCATTTCGAACATTTTGAATCCGTACATATATCCTTCGTTTTGTACGTTAACCCCAAACCTACATTACAACCCTATTCAAGTTCTATGTGATCTTAGGGTGCATTCAATTCAAAAGTTTAAATAGTTTTGATAATATGTGAAAATGTTTTTCGCCTCTTTTAATGTGCGGTACCTTTATTGATATTACAGTTTTTAATTTTCTATATAGCGTTCTTCATTTGTGACATATTTGCGGCCTAGTTTCCATTTACATTTACTCTTTATGCTCGCATGTTCCATGTGTTAGCTCCCTGTTTCGAGTGAATTCACTTGATGAGTGCAATGGCCGTGATGATTGAATTTATGCTTGCTTTAACTTTTATCCGATTTATTTAAGTTTTTTCCAAATCACACTTTGCATGTGCTCGCTCCCCTCCCACATTTTAAGGTTTCAATTCTATGAGGTGCATTCTATAATGTTAATGATTTGGACTTTCGCATGAATTCGTTCATTTTGCTAATAATGCGTATGAAATCTTTTTCATTTTTTGATGGGCTTGTCGCATGTTGATTTGGGCATATTTTGAGGAAACCTTATGATGTTTGTGGGTTTCATCCGTGAAAACCCTCACGAGACGACACTCATCCACTAGGGTAACCTAGGGGTTTAACGGCTTATTGCATATGCTAAATGCAATCGAATCGCACGCGAAAGTGGCCTTATAATTTTATACCATATTTTTGTACTTGTATCCTACTTTTGATTTGCTTGTAGTTCTTGTTGTATCCTATTTCATTGCTAGGGACTAGCAATGTGTAAGTTAGGGGGTGTGATAATACGCAAATATTGTGTATTTCATCCCTCGAACCTATGCATTTTAGCCCCCTTGAGTATCTTATTCCCTATATTTATGCTCGTTAACCAGACAACCTCGGATTTCTACGTTAACATGCTTTGCAGGGGGTTAATTGTGCTTTTATAGGTATTTGGATGCTAAGTGTGAAGTTTGGATGCATTCCGGTGAGTTTTCGTACGCAATCGCACGTTTAAGGGCAATTTAGTCTTTTCACAGTTTGGGCACCTAGCCCAACATCTTCACGGAAGTTGTAGCCCTCCTCGCAAGATTCGCGTGGCTATGAACGGTGCGCGATTCCGAGTTCGAATGAAGAAGTTACGACGATTTTAGCGGAAGAGATTTCCATTTGAACCAAAACAGGAGAAAGCTTGATGCAGTCCTGCTTGATCGATCAATCGATTGATCCTTAAATTTTCATCTTCGAGCGTTCACAGTGGGCAAATATCTGCTTGATCGATTGATCGACCAAAGGGGTCGATCGATCGATCCCCTGTTTTCAGAGATATTCTTACCCTTTTCTTTTCTTTTTCCTTTTCTTTTCTATTTCTTTTCCAACTTACTATATAAACCAAATTTGGTTTCTTTTGTTGGGATATCTTGTAATAATAGATCATTTTCCATATTTTGGGAGGTAGGGTTTGAGAGTGTGCCATTTTCTCCCTCCGAGGGTTTGTCCGTATAGGGATCGATCCGTCGAGGTTGTGTAAGAACACTATTCCTCTATCCTCTCCTTTAATCCAAGTTTCCATTTATTTATTTATCGCGTTTTTACTCGCTTTTTACTTTAGATTTATTGCGTTTATTTACATGCTTTCTAGTGTAGATTTACCGCGTTTATTTACCGCGTTTTTATCATGATTTCTAGGTTAAATTAGCCTAGGTTGTGTTGGATCGAACTCGACTTGTGTTTATCGTGTTGCTTTGCTATGGTGATGGTATATACGTATTTATTTCGATTGGTGTCCTAGTTATTACGCCTAGGACATTTGACGGGGTATATCATGTATGCTCCGTGCTTACGACCTTGCGTGCGTAATTTTCGGGGTATTTGTTGACGCCAAAATCTTATTAGACTTTTATGCAAATTTAGGGGTGTGAAAACTCTGGATTTAATTAACTGTCGAAACGAGACGCAATCGTAATGAATCTGTAAAACCATGTAACCAGTTATAATCGTTAAGCTGAGTTGATGGATATCCGACGGAACCTATAGTTTTTACCATTTTTATTAGTCTTGTTTAAATACATGCCTAGATTAATATTTCCCTTTTCTGCATCTTTTCCTTTTGTTGTAATTATCTTTTGCGCTTTTATTTGAGAAGTACTAAACCAAGTAATATTCTAGCAACTCGTCTCTGTGGATTCGATACCCGGACTTGGCCGCTATACTCACCCATTGAGTGTAGTCATAAGTTTAGGTTTTTGTATAGTGCAGGTGAGCCGAACATAAAACGACCGACGCGCAGGTGACACTCAACGAGTGAGTATAGCGGCCGATATACAACGATCACCGGTCGTTTTGAATTCGACTCACTTGCACTCTACAAAAGCCTAAACTTATGACTACACTCAACGGGTGAGTATAGAGGCCAAGTCCGGGTATCGAATCCACAAAGACGAGTTGCTAGAATATTACTTGGTTTAGTACTTCCCAAATAAAAGTGTAAAAGATAATTACAACAAAAGGAAAATATGCATAAAAGGGAAATATTAATCTAGGCGAGGAAAAATTAAACTAGACTAAGAAAGCGAGTTAAAACTATTGGTTGGTTTGAATATCCCTCACCCCGAGTTAATTAGTATAAAATATTTACATGGGTCGACGAGTTATTAAGACCGTGTCTCGTTTCGATAGATAATTAAATCAAGAGTTGTCACACCCCTAAATTCGCATAAAAGTCTTATAAGATTTTGGCGTCAACAAATACCCCAAAAATTACGTACGCAAGGTCGTAAGAACGAAGCATACATGATATACCCCGTCAAATCTCCTAGGTGTAATAACTAGGACAACGCACTCGAAATAGACCCGTAAACTCCATCACCAAAGCAAAGCAACATGTCAACCTAAAGTGAGTTAAATCCGACACAACCTAAACTAAATTATCTAGAAAACATAATAAAAATGCGGTAAAGGAAAGCGGTAAATAAACGCAATAAAACTACACTAGAATGCACGGAAAGAAAGCACGTAAATAAAGCATGTAAACCTAATTATGAAAGTAAGTAAATTAACTACAAAGCAAGAATGAAAGGAATACAAACTATATTAAATGGAGAGGATGATGAATAGTGCACACTTACAAACCCAAATGGGTGGCAAACCAAGAGAGGAAGAAGAATGAGCTCTCCACCTCCAAACCCTAACCTAACCTAACCTAAAACGAATTATATCTAACTATATATTTTTACAAACCAATTTTTTTCTTAAATAGTAAGTGGGAAAAGAAATAGAATAGAAAAGGGAAAAGGAAAGTAAAGGAACAAAGTGGCAAAAATCTGGAAGGATCGATCGATCGAACCAAACTGTTGATCGGTCGATCGAGAAGTGCTAAACCCACTGTCTTCGATCCAAAGCAAATTATCAAACCGCGGTCGACCGGGGTCCAAAGTCCGGTCGACTGGCACTCTGTATCTTCGCATTCTTAGTCCATAAAAAGGGGGGAAAGGTTGGAAACGGAAATGGCCATAACTTCTTCGTTCGAACTCGAAACGATGTACCGTTTATGGCCACGCGATGCTAACTCAACAAACTACGCATTTGTAGAATTTACATGAGCTGGAGATAAAGTGTGAATTGACTAAAATTCCCTTGAAGTAGCGTCAAGCGATGAAACTTCTCCGAAATGCAACGGATCCTCACTTTTAGCGTTCCAATACCTATAAAAGGACAATTAACCGCTATAAAGCATGTATATATCCAAATCCAAGATTTTTCGATTAATGAGCATAAATATAGGCATTTAGGATCGTAAAAGTGCTAGAATGCATAAAGATAAAGGGTGAAAATATGTAATATTCGATACGAATCACCACCCTAACTTAGACATTGCTAGTCCCTAGTAATGAAACAAACAAAACCAGTTCACAGAGGGCAGTACAAGACGTATATATGCATTGAAATATAAATGCCACATTTTTAGGGAGCACGATTGCATTTAGCATATGCAATAAGTCGAAACCCCTAGGTTACCCTAGTGGACGAGTGTCGTCTCGTGAGAGTTTTCAGAGATGAAACCCACAAACATCATATGGTTTCCTCAAAATATGCCCAACCCATAATGCTACAAGCCCAACAATAATAAAAAGGATTTCATACGCATTATTAGCACAATGAATGAATTCAAAACAAACTCCAAATCATTAACATTATAGAATGCACCTCAAAGAATTAAAACCTTAAAATGTGGGAGGGGAGCGAGCACATGCAAAGTATGATTTGGAAAAAACTTATATAAAATGGATAAAAATTAAAGCAAGCATATAATCAATCCTCACGAGCATTATATGTAACAACCCAGGTTTTTGAGCGGCTATTTTATATTATTTTGCCCGATGGGCTAATTTTATAAAATAGGGGATGTTGGAGTAAATATTGTTTCCCGCGATATTAAGGGATAATATTTACTATGTTTTGTCTATTTACCGTATGAGAAGGTAAATAACATTATATTGTGATATATTGTATCGTTATATGTAAAACGACGGTAGTGACCTATATTTAAAATTTGGTAAAATTAATGCATTAAAATGAAATTGGAACATAAAACTTGTTCACATTTTCCCGAATGCCAAAATAGGGGGTGCGGTTGTTTTTAGAATGGTCGAGATAGTCGAAATAAGTGCCAAGTTGTATTTTGAAGTTTCGGGCACTTTTAACGCGTTATGACTCAATTAAGTGTATACGAGTCATTTTAATGGTGTATTAGCAATTAAAAGTGGGAATTTTTGTTTTATAACCGGTTTAAGTCCCCCACCCCTTTTTATTCCTTCATTTGTGAGAAAAGCCAAAGGAGAGGGAGAAGAGAGAGTTGGGAGAAAATGGGAGAAAAGAGAGAAAATGGAGATTTGGGCCGGATTTTCGTTGCTACCGGAGGTGGATCAGAGACTACGAACCTCGAGGCAAGTTTCTTACTTGATATATGTTGATTTAATGTGATAAATTACATGTTTAGTTAAGTTTTGGGAGATTTAAACCATAAATTTGGTTTTGTTGATTTTGATGATTAAACCCTTAATTCTTGGTTTTAATTTGATTTGAGGATAAATTATTAGTTGTTGATAGTGTAGAAACGATTTGGGTAAAATTATTGTTGTTGATGTTGGGGAAAATCAAGGGTTTAGGGGTTTTGGGGCTTTAGGGTTCAAACAACCCGTAGACCAAACTTAGAAATTCTGCAGAACCGAATCGATTCGGCCCTAGCGAATCGATTCGGTAAGAGGGAAAGTGTCAGGTCTGGGTTGACCGAATCGATTCGGACCACCCGAATCGATTCGGGGTTATGCAGAATGCCAGGGTCTTCTTGACCGAATCGATTCGGACCTACCGAATCGATTCGCTATGGGCCCGAATCGATTCGGCCAGGGCGAATCGATTCGGAATTCTTGCATTTTTGGGATGTTTTTCTAGTTTAGTTTTTATCCCTTTTCCTTTAGGTTCGAGGTTTAGGAACCTTCCTTTGGGAAGTAATTAAGAGTCCTAGAGGGTTGTTATGGGCAGACTAATGTCCTAGGCTAAAATAGGATGATTTGGGCTTACCCGATGGCTAGTTTGTATAAGTAAATGCCCTAACGATATATGAAGTTACTGAAAGATAAAATTGGAGATAAAATGTGAAAGTTGAGACTCTTGGGAGATATTCCTTGAAGGAGGCTTACTTTGAGGGTTTATGAAATTTTATGAACTCTTGGAGACTAGTTTGAGGATTATGGTACTTCGGGTCTTAACCATTAATAAAATATGACACTAAGAATAAGAAAAACATATGATAATATGTGGTATTAATGAGTAAGTACAAATGATTTTGAGAATGTAAAAGTGGAAGTTTTCAAAAGGAAAAAGAAAATTTTTTTCATAATTGTTAACATATGGTTACACACCTCCCTAAATCGCTATCATAAGGGAAGTTGCGTGCGTGTGGTGAAGCCCCCTGACTAATGAACGCAGGGTGGATATAGTACCTAGGCCATATGTTCATTTATTATACTGCACTGGTTAGGAGATTCTGGGTGTGGTCTTGATTTTCCTGCAGGCAATATGGCCGCTTCCCGACGTTGGTAGGTTTCCAGGTTGTTTTGTATAGATAGGCCCTGGAAGATGATAGCCATTTAGGGGCGCGTCCAGTGGGGAAACCCGGAGGGACGGTCTTAGATTATTAAAGCAATTCATGATAATAAATTGGCTTTAATTACGTTTCCTGGACGGAAGAGGGGAAATGGGGTATATGGTACAAAAGTATTTTTATGCTAATAAAAGTGACTTTTGATTTACACTTCCTGGATGGAAGAAAGGAAGTGGGATTTTATGTAAAAGGTTAAAGCACTTTTATGTTAATAAAACTTGCTTTAAAGAATGTATTCTTCCTGGATGGAAGAATGGAGATAAAATTGGTAAAGAAATTGTATAAATGAGATTAATTAGTAAACATTTGATAAAATGTTGTACCATTTATGTATATTCCTAAGAAAGAAATAGGAATGGTGCATATAGAGTTATGAGATGGAAATGGTAAACATTTGATAAAATGTTGTACCATTTATATATATTCCTAAAGAAAGAATTAGGAATTCTGTTTTTAGATGGTGAATGGAATAAATTAAGTTTTCTTGAGTAGCTGTAGATCATATGCACACACACACACACACACACACACACACACACACACACACATATATATATATATATATATATATATATATATATATATATATATATATATATATATATATATATTGTTTACGTGCTAAGGGTCTAATGGATCTCAACGATCAACCTTGCCTAAATAGTAGTGTATCGGGGGGGGGGGGGGGGGGGTTCCTTGCTTGGATTTCGCTTTGCGAGACACCCCACGCACGAATAGGGCATAGTGTTGAGACTGGGGAGAAGTTAGCCCGTAGTACTTGGGTTAACTAGATCATCTCATGGATATTGCGCTAGGTTGCTTTTAGACTGAGAGGTGAGAAATGTATTGTTAATTGCGAGAGAATTACGCACTTAACTTTCATGCATTTTAGTCACATGGGAATCATATCAAACCGGGCCCTGACCCGTATGTATATCTTTGTTTCTGCATATACTTTTTGCCGTACAGGTTCTCTACCGCATGGACACCCGTAGTTACATTTCCCTTCCGGTTGTCATGGAGCTACATCACATTGCGGACGTTGTTGGTTATTTATTTTAGACGTTTCTTTCCATTGTACTCTAGTTATGTTCAATTATTTATTCGGGTGTGTTGCCCAATGCATTGCACCCATTTATTATATTGTAAATATTGAAATGTAATACTCGGTGTAATTATTTGTATTGGTATGTTCACAGACAGCTTATTCGGTGATTATTTATTATATTGTCACTCTTTATTCATCGGTTTTTGATATCCACCGTTTTTACTAATGGGGTTGTCTAAGTGTTTTTCTTTTACTTGCAAATTCTTTTACATTGACAATCCGTTTTCTAAAATTATTGGTGGTTATCTCGTACTATTATTTTTAATCGGCAATGATGCTGAGAATGGACCATCTATGATTCCTGTGATATTAGAGTATTGGGCTGGCCACCTATTATTTTAGTAGGTGGGTTGTCACAGATGGTATCAGAGCATTAGGTTCTAGAGTCCTTAGGAATTTGCACGGATGTTTTACATCTTGTGCGTTTCTCTCTATTTGATGTAGAGCCTTAAGATTAAGGTCGTTGAATTCTCTTGTAAGATTCCGTTCTCCTGCTATGGTACGAGAACCCCGAAGATCTTTTGAGCGTTCAGGTGAGACTTGTAAGTCGTCAGATGAAGGGCGTTGAGGAAGGCCGTTGTGAAGGCATCATAGGATGGGATTACTATAAGCTGTAGGCTGTAGTCGGGGATAAGGGCCACTTTGGAGGTCTCTCCCTTTGTAGCATTATTTTATATTGCCGTCGTGACTACTGAGTACGGTGAAAATAGTTTTCCTAAGTACCGCTGTCGATAGAGAGTGGTACTATGCTTGGGATTCCAAGCAATGTCAACTCGGAGTTGAGAGGTCCTTGACAAGGACCACATGTTGAAGTTCGGTTGGATAGAGGAAGAGTAATCTCATTTGGTGAGAGAATAAGGCCCGAGAGTTTTGGCTTATATATGGGTATAGAAGTACCCAAGTGTGAAGATTGGAGGAAATCTTTCACCCATTTGGAGTAAGGTTATGTGGCGGAGAATGGTAGTCGCCATATTTTGGTGGAACGAGAGGTTTTGCCCATAGAGAAACCCGTTAGATATTTTCAATGGCGAGTTTCTCTAGGATGTCAGGAATGATGGGAAAGTAGATTCTCAGGTATTCACGCAAGGTTCGGTTAGAGGCCGATAGTGAATAGAGGGTGCTAATGCGCACCTAAATAAGGGTGGTACAAGGAAGAGATAGCCCTTCAATGAAAATGATAGGCTCACAAGTAAGTGTTGTTAACACTTTAGGAGAAGTGGTGTTCGTGAGACCCCATCGGTGGACCTCCACCCGGGAAAGACTCACTGAACTAGACAAGGGAGGCCTGTAGAGTGTTCTCTTTACTTGAGGAGTTAAGGGAACTACTCGAGAAATCATTGGGGTAGCTAGACATGGAAGTAGTTTCGTTCGAATGGGACTAGATTATGTGCCTAGGAACCATTTGTAGTGGCCAAGTAGATTGACATGAATGTTGACAGAAATTTCCACCGTAGTTGAGGGTGGAGCATTTCCTTATGATAAGTTGAGTAGAATATATTTACCATAGATTCGGGTGTGTATCGAGCTTGTGGTATTGTGGATGTTAATATAGTGAATGTATTTATATAACTTTCAGGATAAGGAAGTTTTGTGTTTTCCTTTCACTCGTTATGGGGCGAGTGGTGATGTGTGTAGTACGTGCTACTTGTATTATAGGTAAAATACGAGTAGAGATATTCTTGGTTTGGTGGGTGCGATAGCGAGCGAATAAATCGCGAGGCTATCTTATTCCTAGTCCTAGAGAAGGACTAGTTGTTCTATAATATCTCTCCTGGATACAGGTTGAGACATTATAGAGGTGGTTTACGGTGTGTAGTTAGTTTTCATTTTATTTTTATTCTATTTGTGTTGCTTTATTTGTTTTTGATTGCTTGCTTGCCTTGTTTGCCTTGCTTGTGTATGATGTTGCTTGATCTCCACAACCAACTAGTTAAGGGGATTGTGTGGAGGGGTTCCTTGTTTGGATTTCGCTTCGGCGAGACACTCCACGCATGAACCTTAACGACGTTGGGAGTGGAGAGATGCGCATATTCTTTTCTTTTCTTTCTTTACTTTTCTGTTGGTTAAGATGCTGGGTTGGAAAGGTTTTGCCAAGAATCACGTAAATGAGTGATTAGAGGGCTAAGTTAAAGTGAGTAATATGAGCGCTGTGATAGTTTTCCTCTGATCGATATGGGGAAGACTAAGATATGAAGTCGAATTGAGACTTATGGTTATGCCTTAATGAGAAGGCCATCTATAAAAGATGTATGTATGTATATTGGGATAAAGTGATAGTGGCATTTTACAGAAAGTAAATGCCAGGTTAACAAAATTTTAAGTTGTTTGAGATGGTAGGACTTAGGTGTAGAAAAACATTTGTGGAGTGACGAGTTAGGATTCTAGCGATCCCGATCATGTATCTTAGACTGTTACTTCTCGACGACCGACGATGCAAGGTAGTAGTGTAACGGGAGGGTTCCTTGTTTGGATTTCGCCTCGGCGAGACGTCCCACGCACGAAACCGAGCGAATGTCGGGAGTTGGGAAAGGTCTTGGACACTAGGGATATAATTAGGATAATACTTATACGACTAGATCTAAATAGATAGATTAACTTTAGGATTTTTATTTTTAGGACGCAATGCCCTTAAGGCATGTAGTATTATTTTAGGAAGGTGGTAAGGAATTGACCACAATAGGTTTGTGGGCTAACTCTAAGTGGGATTCGGTCCCTAGGACGAAGGAGTATAGGATCTTAAGTGATTCGAAATGATAGGACTTTGAAGGTGGGGCCTTTACTAGATAAAGCGTTACGTTGGTAACCTACCTTTCGAGGAGTTGAAGTATAGGTTGACTTTTACTCCTGCACTCGTGTTGTTATGATCGAAAGTGGATTTGACAAATGAGTCTTTGCCAGGAACGAGAAGTATTAATACCGGAGCATGAACTCCTTAATTTATGCGTCTCACAGACTTAAACTCCGTGAGAAGTATTATCCCCCGCTTTAGAGCTCGTAGCGGTAGTTTTCGCCTGAGCAGAGGCACTGCTTCCTGGGCAGGAATTAGGTCTTTTCATGAACAAGAAGTTGGTGTTCGTAAAGGATTATCAATTGGATATTTCCTTTTTCTAAAGAAATGCTGATGGGGAAGGTAATACACTGAGTAGAAAATGCGTCGGAGAGATTAGTTACGGCATGGAATACCAAGTAGAACGAGCTTCACCGAGGGGACACTATAGTAAGGGCGTTCATGTCCGTGATTAACCAACTCACCTACTAGTGTGAAGAGACTAGTGGTGGGACGAGGAAGGAGTGGAGTAGTAGCTTTTAGGAATCAAATTTTCGTACGATGGTTCGGATCGATTCTCATGAGGAGGGTACCGTGAGTGTGGCCTAGTGTAGTTATTCCCTAGCAAGGGTATAGCGTGATTCGGGAAGAAAGGCAAGGTATGCCGAGATGTGTAGATATCTCCTTTCGTAGTAGAAAGGTAGGATCGATAGTTCATGAGGAACGGTTTTGTGCTGTGATAGAGCACGGAGAATGTAGACTGAGATCAAATAATGATGACCTTAGTTCGAGTCCAAATGGGGACACCGCGCTACCAAGGGGTTTGCTAAGAATGATAGAACGATAGTTTAGTATGGTATACCCTTTATATGATTAAGGTTATACTGTATGCCTGAATTTTGAGGGCAAAATTCCCTTCTAAGGAGGGGAGTATGTGACAACCCAGGTTTTTGAGCGGCTATTTTATATTATTTTGTCCGATGGGCTAATTTTATAAAATAGGGGATGTTGGAGTAAATATTATTTCCCGCGATATTAAGGGATAATATTTACTATGTTTTGTCTATTTACCGTATGAGAAGGTAAATAGCATTATATTGTGATATATTGCGTCGTTATATGTAAAATGACGGTTGTGACCTATATTTAAAATTTGGTAAAATTAATGCATTAAAATGAAATTGGAACATAAAACTTGTTCACATTTTCCCGAATGCCAAAATAGGGGGTGCGATTGTTTTTAGAATGGTCAAGATAGTCGAAATAAGTGCCAAGTTGTATTTTGGAGTTTCGGGCACTTTTAACGCGTTATGACTCAATTAAGTGTATACGAGTCATTTTAATGGTGTATTAGCAATTAAAAGAGAGAATTTTTGTTTTATAACCCGTTTAAGTCCCCCACCCCTTTTTCTTCCTTCATTTGTGAGAAAAGCCAAAGGAGAGAGAGAAGAGAGAGCTGGGAGAAAAGAGAGAAAATGGAGATTTGGGCCGGATCTTTGTTGCTACCGGAGGTGGATCAGAGACTACGAACCTCGAGGCAAGTTTCTTACTTGCTAGATGTTGATTTAATGTGATAAATTGCATGTTTAGTTAAGTTTTGGGAGATTTAAACCATAAATTTGGTTTTGTTGATTTTGATGATTAAACCCTTAATTCTTGGTTTTAATTTGATTTGAGGATAAATTATTAGTTGTTGACAGTGTAGAGATAATTTGGGTAAAATTGTTGTTATTGATGTTGGGGAAAATCAAGGGTTTAGGGGGTTTGGGGCTTTAGGGTTCAAACAAACCGTAGCCCAAACTTGGAAATTCTGCAGAACCGAATCGATTCGGCCCTAGCGAATCGATTCGGTAAGAGGGAAAGTGTCAGGTCTGGGTTGACCGAATCGATTTGGACCACCCGAATCGATTCGGGGTTATGCAGAATGCCAGGGTCTTCTTGACCGAATCGATTCGCACCTACCGAATCGATTCGCTATGGGCCCGAATCGATTCGGCCAGGGCGAATCGATTCGGAATTCCTGCATTTTTGGGATGTTTTTTCTAGTTTAGTTTTTATCCCTTTTACTTTAGGTTCGAGGTTTAGGAACCTTCCTTTGGGAAGTAATTAAGAGTCCTAGAGGGTTGTTATGGGTAGATTAATGTCCTAGGCTAAAATAGGATGATTTGGGCTTACCCGAGGGCTAGTTTGTATAAGTAAATGCCCTAACGATATAGGAAGTTACCGAAAGATAAAATTGGAGATAAAGTGCGAAAGTTGAGACTCTTGGGAGATATTCCTTGAAGGAGGCTTACTTTGAGGGTTTATGAAATTTTATGAACTCTTGGAGACTAGTTTGAGGATTATGGTACTTCGGGTCTTAACCATTAATAAAATATGACACTAAGAATAAGAAAAACATATGATAATATGTGGTATTAATGAGTAAGTACAAATGATTTTGAGAATGTAAAAGTGGAAGTTTTCAAAAGGAAAAAGAAATGATTTTTCATAAGTGTTAACTTATGGTTACACACCTCCCTAAATCGCTATCATAAGGGAAGTTGCGTGCGTGTGGTGAAGCCCCCTGACTAATGAACGCAGGGTGGATATAGTCCCTAGGCCATATGTGCATTTATTATACTGCACTGGTTAGGAGATTCTGGGTGTGGTCTTGACTTTCCCTCAGGCAATATGGCCGCTTCCCGACGTTGGTAGGTTCCCAGGTTGTCTTGTATAGATAGGCCCTGGAAGATGATAGCCATTTAGGGGCGCGTCCAGTGGGGAAACCCGGAGGGAAGGTCTTAGATTATTAAAGCAATTCATGATAATAAATTGGCTTTAATTACGTTTCCTGGACGGAAGAAGGGAAATGGGGTATATGGTACAAAAGTATTTTTATGCTAATAAAAGTGACTTTTGATTTACACTTCCTGGATGGAAGAAAGGAAGTGGGATTTTATGTAAAAGGTTAAAGCACTTTTATGTTAATAAAACTTGCTTTAAAGAATGTATTCTTCCTGGATGGAAGAATGGAAATAAAATTGGTAAAGAAATTGTATAAATGAGATTAATTGGTAAACATTTGATAAAATGTTGTACCATTTATGTATATTCCTAAGAAAGAAATAGGAATGGTGCATATAGAGTTATGAGATGGAAATGGTAAACATTTGATAAAATGTTGTACCATTTATATATATTCCTAAAGAAAGAATTAGGAATTCTGTTTTTAGATGGTGAATGGAATAAATTAAGTTTTCTTGAGTAGCTGTAGATCATATGCACACACATACATATATATATATATATATATATATATATATATATTGTTTACGTGCTAAGGGTCTAATGGATCACAACGATCAACCTTGCCTAAATAGTAGTGTATCGGGGGGGTTCCTTGTTTGGATTTCACTTTGCGAGACACACCACGCACGAATAGGGCATAGTGTTGAGACTGGGGAGAAGTTAGCCCGTAGTACTTGGGTTAACTAGATCATCTCATGGATATTGCGCTAGGTTGCTTTTAGACTGAGAGGTGAGAAATGTATTGTTAATTGCGAGAGAATTACGCACTTAACTTTCATGCATTTTAGTCACATGGGAATCATATCAAACCGGGCCCTGACCCGTATGTATTTCTTTATTTCTGCATATACTTTTTGCCGTACAGGTGCTCTTCCGCATGGACACCCATAGTTATATTTCCCTTCCGGTTGTCATGGAGCTACAACACATTGCGGATGTTGTAGGTTATTTGTTTTAGACGCTTTTTTCCATTGTACTCTAGTTATGTTCAGTTATTTATTCGGGCGTGTTGCCCAATGCATTGCACTCATTTATTATAGTGTAAATATTGAAATGTAATACTCGGTGTAATTATTTGTATTGGTTTGTTCACCGATAGCTTATTCGGTGATTATTTTTTATATTGTCACTCTTTATTCATCGGTTTTTGATATCCACCATTTTTACTAATGGGATTGTCTAAGTGTTTTTCTTTTACTTGCAAATTCTTTTACATTGACAATCCGTTTTCTAAAATGATTGGTGGTTATCTCGTACTATTATTTTTAATTGGCAGTGATGCTGAGAATGGACCATCTATGATTCCTGTGATTATTAGAGTATTGGGATGGCCACCTATTATTTTAGTAGGCGGGTTGTCACAGATGGTATCAGAGCATTAGGTTCTAGAGTCCTTAGGAATCTGTACGGATGTTTTACGTCTTGTGCGTTTCTCTCTATTTGATGTAGAGCCTTAAGATTAAGGTCGTTGAATTCTCTTGTAAGATTCTGTTCTCCTGCTATGGTACGAGAACCCCGAAGATCTTTTGAGCGTTCAGGTGAGAATTGTAAGTCGACTGATGAAGGGCGTTGAGGAAGGCCGTTGCGAAGGCATCATAGGATCGAATTACTATAAGCTGTAGGCTGTAGTCGGGGATAAGGGCCGCTTTGGTGGTCTCTCCCTTTGTAGCATTATTTTATATTGCCGCCGTGACTACTAACTACGGTGAAAATAGTTTTCCTAAGTACCGCTGTCGATAGAGAGTGGTACTATGCTTGGGATTCCAAGCAATGTGAACTCGGAGTTGAGAGGTCCTTGAAAAGGACCACATGTTTAAGTTCGGTTGGATAGAGGAAGAGTAATCTCATTTGGTGAGAGAATAAGGCCCGAGAGTTTTGGCCTATAGATGGGTATAGAAGTACCCAAGTGTGAAGATTGGAGGAAATCTTTCACCCATTTGGAGTAAGGTTATGTGGCGGAGAATGGTAGTCGCCATATTTTGGTGGAACGGGAGGTTTTGCCCATAGAGAAACCCGTTAGATATTTTCAATGGCGAGTTTCTCTAGGATGTCAGGAATGATGGGAAAGTAGATTCTTAGGTATTCACGCAAGGTTCGGTTAGAGGCCGACAGTGAATAAATGGTGCTAATGTGCACCAAAATAAGGGTGGTACAAGGAAGAGAGAACCCTTCAATGAAAATGATAGGCTCACAAGTAAGTGTTGTTAACACTTTAGGAGAAGTGGTGTTCGTGAGACCCCATCGGTGGACCTCCACCCGGGAAAGACTCACTGAACTAGACAAGGGAGGCCTGTAGAGTGTTCTCTTTACTTGAAAAGTTAAGGGAACTACTCGAGAAATCGTTGGGGTAGCTAGACATGGAAGTAATTTAGTTCGAATGGGACTAGATTATGTGCCTAGGAACCATTTGTAGTGGCCAAGTAGATTGGCATGAATGTTGACAGAAATTTCCACCGTAGTTGAGGGTGGAGAATTTCCTTATGATAAGTTGAGTAGAATATATTTACCCTAGATTCGGGTGTGTATCGAGCTTGTGGTATTGTGGATGTTAATATAGTGAATGTATTTATATAACTTTCAGGATAAGGAAGTTTTGTGTTTTCCTTTCATTCGTTATGGGGCGAGTGGTGATGTGTGTAGTACGTGCTACTTGTATTATAGGTAAAATACGAGTAGAGATATTCTTGGTTTGGTGGGTGCGATAGCGAGCGAATAAATCTCGAGATAATGGAAAAAATACGGGCAATATCAAAATTGGAAAATAAGTTCCAAATAAGCATTGGATATATCATTTGGGGAGAAATCAAAGCTTATTGAACTATATACAACATATACAAATTTCTCTTTCTTTTCTTCTTTTTCTCATGTTTTCTTTTTGTTTTCTTTTGCTTTCTCTTTTTCTCTTTTTTCACATCTCTCTTTTCTTTACTTTTCTCACATCATTCAATCCCAAGTAACATTCCAAACAAAGGTAAGGAGGGTAATAAGTATGGGCTAAAACTCCAATTTAGAGTTGGCTATGGGATTTTGGGGTATGAAACGAAAGGCTAATATTTAAGCTCAAAGGGGTTGAAGAGGGGAAACATATAAGGCGAGGTCAAGGCTAATATGGGTGATATAACAAAGATGGCCTATGATCGTTTCATAAAATTTACGCAATTCTCGAGTCAAAATAATATATGAAAATCATGCTCAAGTAACACATTTCAAGATATAAAGTCAATTAATGAACAATCAATGAAAGAATAAAGAGATTACAGACGAATTCAACGTTTTAAAAGAGGAAAGAATGGTGTATACACTCACAAACGACGAAAGGTACAAAGCTTACTCAGTGTAAGTATATACAATGCAACAAAAGATTATCGAGTTATAAAAATCTTAAACCAAATCAATAATGCAAGAAAAGTGCATGTGCTCATGGGATTAAAGTTTAATTCATGAAGTTATTCATAATATCAATGATAGAGGACTAAAGTCTAATAACTTCTAAAATCGAGAACATGCATCATTGGGTTGTTTATTGGCTCGGGCAATTATTAAAATTTATCATCGAAAACAAAGGCAAAATGCCCAAAAAAGAGAAAAAAATAAAGAAAATCTTTTTGAAAATTTTCAATTTTTTGCAAGAAAAGTATACTAAGTGACTAACATGTGAGCAAAAACATGAACTAAATAAAGAAATGGATAGAATATCCCACACCCCCTAACTTAAAACCTATCATTGTCCTCAATGTGAATTAAGAACCAAGTTAAAGAAAGGAAAATAGCGATAGTACCCAAAATTGGAGCGATCCCCAAAAGAACAAGTCCAAAGAATCTACAAGACAAGTTAATACCGAGTATAACAAAAACAAATGACAAAAAGTTAACTAATTACAAGAGAGTGAATTAAAAAGGAAAGAAAAACTAAAGAAAGAAAGAATAAAAAGCTAACTATATACAACCTACTATTTAGGCTTCACACTAACTGTACACTAGAAGTCTAAATAGTTGAGGGTCCACCATGACAACGATTTAACTTTTGAGGATAATCGGTGTACCCTCACTCTCAAGCATGCCTTCCGAAAAATATGAATTCCGTTTGAACAACGGAAGGCATGTATAAGGCGGAAGAAATGAACGGATGATAAAAACATGTGGGGACCGAGAAAAGCAAAAAATCCTCCCAAGGATTTTGAAGTTGGAATGGGAGGGGGCGCACACAAAGACAAAAATGCGATCATTGAAAGCGACTCGAGCAAGTACTCCTCATCGACGAAATGGTTTAAAACATTAAAGTTTGAAACCGAATCATCGGGTACTTGTGACGGTGTGATAACAGAGAATGAAAATGGGGAGGAAAGAAACTCAAACTCAAGAAATGAATCATCACCGCTTGAAGATTGAGTTTCGAAAGAAATAAGATCATTTTCAATGAAATGTTCTTCTTTGGGGGCCAAAGAAGAATTCATTTCATTGCAAATGGATATTACTTCCATTTCATTCTCACTTTCAATATCTATTATGCAATGGGCTAAGTCAATAATGGTTCGTTCCAAAGTAGGCACAAAGTCCTCATTTGGTTCAAAACATTCATCGACTTCGAAAGTCTTAGAAGAAAAATCATCGTCGGATTCAAATAATAAATCCAACTCATGTTCCAAACAATGATTTTCTTCCCGATAATGATTTTCAAGTTTCTCATTTTCAAGCATGCGCAAACCCTCGCCGAATGTCATAGGTCGAGGTGCGGATCCTTGAAAATGCGAACTTTGAAAATTACCATCGGACTTAAACTTAAACCCATTATTATAGGAATTTTGAAAACTATTGCAATTCATTTCAAAATTCCTATTATAAGGAATTAGAGGCACAAAATCATTATCATCATCATCAAAATTCCAATAACCCAAGTTTTGTCTTTCGTTATACTCGCCCAAAGTCATATTTAAATTTGTAATTTTTTATGACTCTAAGTATTGACCGAAAGTCATAGGATTATGGGCATTTTGAGAATTATAATAATGATTACCGAAAGAATTGGAATAAGACATGATTACCCCAAAAATGGCTCGAAGTGGTGAATTCCACAAAGTAGATACGCGAGCGAGAAATTCAAGCGTTTCTTGGTGCTCAAATGTAGAAGTCCTACAAAAAGGTTAGGAAAAAATACAAATAGAAAGAAAATACTAAATCAAATAAATTCTAAAACATCAAGTCCCCAGCAACGGCTCCATTTTGATTAAGGGTGAAAAGCGGCGTGCGTCAAAACGCTGATCGTTGTATAGCGGCCAAGTCTGGGTATCGAAAATCCACAGAGACGAGTTGCTAGAATATTATTTGGTTTAGTACTTTTAGAATAAAAGCGCAAAAGGTAATTGCAACAAAAAGGAAAATATGCACAAAAGAAGAAATATTAATCTAGGCGTGTATTTAAACTAGACTAATAAAAGCGGTAAAAACTATAGGTTGCATCGAATATCCCTTACCCGAGTTGATTAATATAAAATGGTTACATGGGTCGACGAGTTATTAAGAATGCATCTCATTTCGACAGTTAATTAAATCAAGAGTTGTCACACCCCTAAATTCGCCTAAAAGCCTAATAAGATTTTAGCGTCAACAAATAACCCAAAAATTACGCATGCAAGGTCGTAAGCACGGAGTATACATGATATACCCCGTCAAATCTCCTAGGTGTAATAACTTGGACAACACTCAAAAGAAAATCGTAAACACCATCACCAAAGCAAAGCAACACCTCAACCCGAGTGAGTTCAATCCGACACAACCTAGACTAACTTAGCTAGAAAGCATATTAAAAACGCGATAAATAAATGCGGTAAAGCTACACTAGAAAGCACAGAAAGAAAGCACGTAAATAAAGCATGTAAACCTAATTATGAAAGCAAGTAAATTAACTACAATGCAAGAATTAAAGGAATACAAACTATATTAAATGGAGAGGATGATGAATAGTGCACACTTACAAATCCAAATGGGTGTCAAACTAAGAGAGGAAGAAGAATGAGCTCTCCACCTCCAAACCCTAACCTAAAATGAATTATAACTGAATATTACACAAAATGAAGCAGGTCTTAGCGAAAGAGAATTCCAAATGAACCAAAACAGGGGGGAACTTGGCTAAGACCTACTTGATCGATCGATCGACCAAAAGGGTCGATCGATCGATTCTACAATTTTCATCCATCGAGCTTTGACAGTGGGCTGATTTTTCAACCATCGATCGATCGACCAAAGGGGTCGATCGGTCGATCCCCTGTTTTCTGCGATAGTTTCCCTTTTCTTTTCTTTTTTCCTTTTCTTTTCTAATTTAATTCCAACTTACTATATAAATCAACTTTGTGTAATATTCTGTTATAATTCGTTTTAGGTTAGTTTAGGTTAGGGTTTGGAGGTGGAGATCTCATTCTTCTTCCTCTCTTAGTTTGACACCCATTTGGGTTTGTAAGTATGCACTATTCATCATCCTCTCCATTTAATATGGTTTCTATTCCTTTAATTCTTGCTTTATAGTTAATTTACTTGCTTTCATAATTAGGTTTACATGCTTTATTTACGTGCTTTCTAGTGTAGTTTTATCGCATTTATTTATCGCGTTTTTAATTTGCTTTTTAGCTAAGTTAGTCTAGGTTGTGTCGGATTGAACTCACTCGGGTTGATGTGTTGCTTTGCTTTGGTGATGGTTTTTACGGTTCTATTTTGAGTGCGTTGTCCTAGTTATTATGCCTAGGAGATTTGACGGGGTATATCATGTATACACCGTGTTTACGACGTTGCGTGCATAATTTTCGATTATTTGTTGACTCTAAAATCTTATTAGGCTTTTATGCGAATTTAGGGGTGTGACAACTCTTGATTTAATTAACTGTCGAAACGAGACGCATTCTTAATAACTCGTCGACCCATGTAATCATTTTATACTAATCAACTCGGATGAGGGATATTCGACGCAACCTATAGTTTTTACCGCTTTTATTAGTCTAGTTTAAATACATGCCTAAATTAATATTTCTTCTTTTGTGCATCTTTTTCTTTTTGTTGTAATTACCTTTTGCACTTTTATTCTAGAAGTACTAAACCAAATAATATTCTAGCTACTCGTCTCTGTGGATTTTCGATACCCGGACTTGGCCGCTATACTTACCCGTTGAGTGTAGTCATAAGTTTAGGTTTTTGTATTGAGTGGGCAAAATGAATTCAACGATCGACGCTTGACGGGCGCCGCTTTTCACCCTCGATCAAAATGATGTCGGGCCAGGTCCTTAAAGCGTGAAAAGACTAAATTGCCCTTGAACGTGCGATTGCGTACGAAAAATCATCGAAATGCGTCCAAACTTCACACTTAGCATCCAAATACCTATAAAAGCTCAACTATACCTCATATAGCATGTTAACAATATAAAACAGAGGTTGTCTGGTAAACGGGCTTAAATATAGAGATTAAGGCACCCGAGGGGGCTAAAATGCGTAGGTTCGAGGGATGAAATACGCAATATTTGCGTATTTTCAGGCACCCAGTAATTTGAGGAGTGTCCCACCTAGGAAAATTCAGAAAGAGACACCTAGGAATCTGAGAAGAGATCCACCTAGAAACGGTAGGAGAAGACCGCCTTTAGGTAACACTCACTGCCCGATTTACACTTGCACACATTGCGGTAAGCAAGGTTATCTTAGGCATTTCTGTTACAAACTTTTGAATGGACCTAGGAAGTTTAAAGATAGAGTCACACCGATTCCTAAAACCCCCACACCTCGTTACACATCGATTTGGGTTAGAAAATCGGATTTAGAGGCTCATGGTCTAATTGTTCACGACTCTCGTCTTCTTGCACGTGATTTACCCCATGTGAGATCTTTTGGTTGATTGTGTTGATATTTTTCATACACTAGTTGTGCATCTTGATATATTTTTGCTAGTATTATGACTCACTTTGTTGTAGCGCACATTGACTTATTTATTGATTTTGCTATTTCGCTACTATTTTGACACTGTATTGGATCTATCAGGCCCTATCTGGTACTATTTTATGGAAAAAATTTCATTGGGCAGAACTGTTTGATTATGTGCGCTTTCTGGGAAATTTCTTTTTCTCGTTCTAACGAGATAGAGGATCGTTCGAGCGACATCTTATGTCGTGAGATAATGTCGTTCTAACGACATACCACTTAGTTTGAGCGACGTGGTCAACTTTAAACTTTCTGTTTAAAGTACCCTGTGTTCATTTGCTTAGGTTTTTGGTACTGCTGGTTGCTTCTGACAGTTCACATGCAGTCATTTTTAGTATTCATGCTTAATTGATTATACTTCGTCATTTGTTTAATTACACCTTCTTAGATTATTGATTCATTTGTGAGATTACTGTTTGCTAGCATATGATGTTTCTCATGTCGATATTATGCCTATTGCTAGTGTGTACCATGTTTGTATTTATGATTTTCAGTTTTAATTTTTTTTTGGAAAAATACAAAAAGATTTTCACTTTATTGAAAAATTAAAAAAGACAAAAAGATTTTTGTATTATGTTTACATCATATATGAATGGACACTTATGACCGAGTCACAATTTCATTTCATTTATCCACGTGACAATTTGATAGTGTTTTGAGACAATATATCATGTCATCCATGTGCTTTATAATGTTTGGAGTCATTGAGATGTTATTAGTTGATACTTCCTATATCTTTGACTCATTATTTCCTTTATTGCACACGTGTACAAATTTGTTTGATTACTGTACTTGTTTATCACATGTTGGTCGAGTGTTTTCATCTCAATCTTGTCCTTAAAACGAACCAAGTGCAATAATATGAGAGTAATAAAAGTAGTGCATGTCAAAACCATTTCCCATGAGGAATTTGTTTAAATTTAAAAAATTGATGAGTGACACGAGAAAAGGGATGCGTGTGAATAACAATCATGTCGTGAAAGCCACCATTTGACAAGAGCCCGCTCGAAAAAATAATTAAGGCAATAAAAAGATGATATATGCCAAAATTTGGGCCATTGGTTTTTCTCTAAGTTGAGAATTTAATACCTCATTAGATATAAAGATTACTTTATTATATATGAGGGAGTTTGTTGGAAAGTAATCAATGGGTTTGCACGTTCTTTGAAAAGTTATCGAAACGACACTAAAAAGTTTTGGACGTTATTGGTGTGAAAATCACTTAGGCTTTGATTTGTTGATTTGATTTAGTCGATATCATCTAAATTCAATAATTTTACACCTAAGGATATTTTTGATCTTCAATCCATAGGAGTATACTTATGCATCGTGCACATATGCTTGATTGAGTTTTATTACCCATTGAATTTTTCACACCCATTCATTCCATATCCATGATTTGGTTGTCTTAATGTTATTCATGGTGTTTTTTTGTTTAAAAAATTAAAAAATAGTTTGTGGATCCTTTCAGTATTTCCTCTACATGCGCGTAGTTTGATCCATATTTTTTATGTTTGTCGTGACACTCCGTGTTTTGTTTGTTTATTTTTTTCCTTGTCTATTTCGAACAAATAAAAAGGGGGAGAACGAATTATGGGGGAGTTTGCATTATGGGGGAGATTTGAATATATTGACTATATTGATTTATTCTTATATCTTTTCAAACTCGATGCATCACGAAGGTATTTGCTTTGTCTCATGTGTGTAGGTACGAAGACTTGATGATGATTACTGGAATGCACACCCTGATGAGAAAAGCCTATTTGATATTGAAGATTTTGAAGAAAAGTTCTAGTCCTACATGTTTAGTACCTTTTCACTTTTGAGTTCATGGGAAGGTATTAAATTTGTATAGACATTTGATTTGATAATTCAGATATTTTTATTTTGCATCGACATACACATAGGGGGATATTTGTAAGGACATGATTTTATAAATGTCCATTATCAAAATGTCGTATACCGATACACCGTCGAAGAACGTTCAAGATCAAATATGCATCAAGACGTTCGAATATCAAGTTCTTCAACAATCAAAACTCTGCAAGATGAATATGGTAATGGTTATGTTTTTATTCCATAATTATTCACTTTAATTTTGGGATTTTTCATAAAATATTTTCTAAGTGTTGGAGCGGAGCTTTAAATGTTTTTATAAAAAATATTTGTTTGGAGTTTTTGAGGCGGTGCATTTAACGAGGAAAAGATAAATGCAAAAAGGTTTAGTTTTAACAATCTCGTTCTAACGACACCGTATGTCGTTCAAACGATAGTGTGTCGCGCGATGTGTATCTATCATTCAAAAGACAATGTATATCGTTCAAACGACATGCTGTCTCGCTTGAACGACCCACAACCTTATTTTTTTTTTATAAAAGAGTCTTTCCAACTCCATTTTTCACACGAAGTCTTTTTCCATTCTGCAAACACTGAAAATCGGCAGAAATCTTTTGGCTTCTTCCTTTAAGGTTTAAACACCTTGTTTTAAATTCACAAAACCGCCCCAATCTTATGTGAATTGTTTTGGAACCCAAGAACAAAACTTTTATATTGTGAAACTCTTTGTAGAGAGGATGAATCTACACCAGACTGAGGTCAAATTAGGGAGTGTTGCGGTATTCCTGGGCTGAAGATAGGACTGTCGTATTTGAGGTTCGCTGCATGTGGATCTTTGCTGAAAACAAAACTTCGTGTTCTTGAGGAGTAGCTGCGGTTATTCCTTTGCTAACGACACCGACTGACACCTGAGGGTATTCGTGTGTCAAAAATCTATTTCATTGTAATCGTGTAAATTGTGATTTACAATTATAGTGGAATAAATGGTTTTGCCCCTGTGGGGGATTTTTCCTGAAATTTGGTTTTCTTTGCATGCTTATTGCTTTATGATTTCATACCACTTAGATGCACGTGTTAGGACAAAATTAAAACCCGGGTTTCATTAAAATTGGTTTAGTTGATACACAATTAAAATTGATTTAATTGAGAAGTTGCATTTATTCCGCTGTAGCACTCTCATGCCGAGCATCTACGTAGGGTTTTACAGACTTTACGGGAAAATGAGTTGTATGCGAAGTTTAAAAAATGTAGATTTTGGCTGCGAGAAGTACCGTTTTTTGGGCATATCGTATCAGAAAAAGGGATATCAGTGGACCCTTGCAAAGTTTCAGCGGTAAGGGAGTGGGGCAACCCACGACAACGATGGAGGTGAGGAGTTTCTTGGGGTTAGACGGATATTACAGATGGTTTATTCAGGGATTCTCGAAGATTGCAGGTCCGATGACTAATCTGACTCGTAAGGGCGTACCATTTATTTGGGATGATGCGTGTCAGTTGGCATTTGATGAGTTGAAAGATAGGTTGCTTCAACGCCTATATTAGCACTCCCTAGACCAAGTGTGGAGTACTTTGTTCTCACTGGCGCGTCATTACTGGGTCTAGGTGGAGTATTACAGCAGAAGGATCAGGATATCACTTTTTATTCTTGCAAACTTAAGTGTCAAGAAAATAAATACCCCACCCACGACTTGGAGCTAGAAACAGTCGTGTCGCACTTCGAATTTGGAGACGTTACCTCTTGGGAGATAAATTTCACTTATTCACAGATCACAAGTCACTACAGTACTTGTTTATGCAGAGAGAGTTAAAGTTGCGTCAGCGCAGGTGGCTTGAATTTGTTAAGGATTACCGATTTGAAATCCATTATCACCTGGGTAAGGCTAACGTAGTAGTGGATGCATTGGGTCGTAGGCCAATAGGTGAGGTAACTGAGGCGTGGAAGGCGAAATGAAATGAGTTGGGACATCAGGATGCTATTGCCCGATCATTCATGTCCATTATGACCATTATACCTCATATTGTGATGAGGGTAGTACGTGCATAGTCATCGGATCCATTTTGTTAGGAGAGAATTGGACAGCTTCTAGCCGAGGGCGCAGAGTCTTACTCAGTGAGTTTCGAGGGTGGATTGCGCTTCAATGGATGTCTGATTGTTCCTAAGGGGGAGGATCTACGAAATGCGGTGATGACAGAGTCTCATGGACCTAGATTTATGGTACATCCCATCAGGGATAAGATGTACCAAGATATGAGGAGACAGTATTGGTGGAGTGGTATGAAGGGAGACATTGTTGAGTTTGTGTCGAAATGCACTACATGTCAACTAGTAAAGGTGGACCATCAGAAACCAACGGTTTTCTTCAGCCACTAGAGATCCCTATGTGGAAGTGTGAGAGCATTTTCATGGATTTCATTATAGGGTTGCCTACTTCTCAGTGGAGTCATGATGCCATATGGGTTATTGTAGATCGGTTGACTAAGGTAGCTCACGTGTTACCAATTCGGATGGATTTTACAACAGGACAATATGCCTAGTTATTCATTCCTGAGATAGTGAGACTACATGGGGTACCTCTTTATATTGTGTCCGACCGGGATAAGATTTTTGTGTCTCATTTTTTGGAGAGCTTCTAGTAAGATATGGGCACCGAACTGCGATTGAGTACGGCCTATCATCCATAGACTGATGGGAAGACTGAGCATACTAATCAGATTCTTGAGGGTATATTACGTATGTGTATTCTTAATTTTAGAGGAGGTTGGGAGCTGTACCTTCCACTGGTGGAGTTTGCATACAATAACTCCTATCAATATACTGTTGGCATGGCCCCATTTGAGGCGTTATACGGTAGGACTTGTCGTTCTCCTGCTTATTGGCTAGAGGTGGGGGACAACAAGCTACTTGGGCCAGAATTTATTCAGGACACCACGATCAGGATAAATATGATTCGGGGTCGTATACGGATAGCTCAGGACAGAGAAAAGAGCTACGCTGATGCTAAGAGGTCCTTTCAAGAGTTTGTTGTGGGGGACCAAGTTTTGTTGCGAGTATCTCCTATGAAGGGGATCATGCGATTTGGGAAGAAAGGGAAATTAGCGCCAAGGTACGTAGGGCCATTTCCTATTATCGAGAGAATTGGACCGGTAGCATACAAACTTGGATTATCGGAACACTTGCATCGTATTTATGATGTACTCAACACCTCTTTACTTAGACGGTATCTTCGTGATGAGTTGGCCTATTCTCTTATTGCACTAGAGGAGGTCGACTTGCAACCTGATAGTTCTTACGAGGAGAGACCTGTGGCTATCTTAGACCACAGTGAGAGGAGATTGAGGTCAAAGATAGTTCCAATAGTGCGTGTTTAAGGGGAGCACCACAATATTGAGGAGTCTACTTGGAAGCGCGAGGATGAGATGTGCGAGAAATATCCAGAGTTATTTTTACCAAGTAAACTTTTATTTTTCAAATTTTGAGACGAAATTCCGTTGTAAGGGGGGAAGTATGTAATACCCTGTATTTTTAATGATTTTTAAATATGAGATTAATTAATTTAACATGTGAAATTATTGATAATTAATCAGGATTAAAATAAATATTAACTAGCGAGATAAGGGTTAGTATTTATTGATGTGAATTATATTAAATATTACTGAGCGAATGAAGTATTATGTGACTATAAATTATAGAAACTTTCCCAAGTAAAGTATACGACAATTATGGAAATTGAGTCTGGATGCGCGTATAAGTCGTGTCTGGACTAATTTAATGAGATATAAACTAAATTATTTTCAAGTCATCCAATAGTCATTTCGAGTGTGCCAAAGTGTTCGAAAGGGTTGAGAAAGTAAGAAAAGTCTACTCGGGGATTTAGGTTGGGTCTCGGGGCATTTTTAGGCAAACCCGGCATACTGAAAGGGTATTGTGGTCATGTGTAATTTAGGTGAATAGTAACCTACAAATTTTGCTAAGTTTATATATTGGTTGTTTGGGAGAAGTGAGTGTTAGTATTCACAAACTCAAAGGAAGAGTTGCAGTGGGAGAGGGAAAGCCAGAAGCCAAGATTCTAGACCAAGAAACACCGCCGTCAGCCACCACCGTCCCGGATTATTGGTCGAAAAAGGTGAAATAAAATCCCAACGTTCTTATTCAAAGGATAAGACCTAAAAATCATAGGTAAGTGTTTATTTTGCCGAACTTGTGAATTTATATATCATCCATGTTAGATTAGGATTGATTTTTCTAAAAATTATGACATTTGGAATTGGAGATTTGATATGTAATTCATGTTCATATGTAGAATTGATGTAACAATTGATCCCCGAGTTATATAGGTTATTCATGATTATATATATCATGAAATTATGTTAATAATTGATGATTAAATTTGGGTTCTCAGTATAGTTCTTGAATAAGTTGATGAACAAGGGTTTCTATGAAATAATCTTGATTAAATCCATATACTTGATGATCCTTGATGTTAATTGTGATTCTTGAACATTAGAATTAATGTAATTATGTTAGTATAACATATAGTATGAATAATTAGTAGTATAGGATGTTATAATGATTATTTTGATGATGAATATTGAGGAAACCCGTAAGAACAGATTCTGCAGATTTTTGAGACCTGTAGAAGCGAATCGATTCTGCTGCCCAGTTTTGGAAAAATTTTCCTTTTTGTTTAAAATATTTTAGGGAACATTGGGGATTCAAAAGTGGGACATAATTTTGAAACAAAATGGGAATATAATGGGACACTAGTAGGCCTTGATGGAGTTTTAAACTTGGGCCCGAGAGAGGGAATTAAGGGTTAAACTTAATTAGTATTAGTCGAGGAAAATTAAAGAAGAATTAGGGACTCGGAGATTTGAGATAAATGATGACTTAGACCAGTAGGGTATAGGGATTTTACCTACTATTATGATGTGTAAACTTAAGGCTACCCTTCGAGAGATGAGAAATACTCGGGAGAGTCTTGTAATGAATAAATTTATAAATATGTAGATTATTTGGGATGACAATATACTACGTATGGAACATATGAAATAAATTTATAGGTGGTGTGAATACCTATTGTATGTTTGATTATGTGTATGACACACCTACGCTACTTGTTATCACGGGAGGTATTTTTTTAAAGAGGATAGTCTTATCCTGATGAGCCCATTGGGGGGATTTTAAATTTGGTACCTTTGAACATAGAACCTAGGTACGGGCTATGTGAGAGAATGATAGTGTTGACGGTCATATGGGTGCGTAGTTATGTACGTAGCCCATAGACTTTGAACTATGTCCGCCTCCAATAAATGTGATTTGTATTTGTGGTTTATGGGGGATTTCCGTACCGATTGTCCTTGTTTGAGTACGATATGTACCTGGACCAAATAGCAGAGTATGCATTGCAACGTAGCTGAGTCTCGGGGTGTTGTATTAATGTGTGTATATATATATATATATATATACTCGTGATATTTACTAGTGTGAAGACTAATTAAATAAAATAGATAGTGAAATCTAATTTAACTTAAGTATGTGAACACTTTATGTTAATTTAACTTAAGTATGTGAGGAACTCTCATTCAAGATAAAAGATGTGAAAACTTTCATTAACATATACGTGGAAAATATGGGTGGTTATTATGAATTAATTGAGTTGAAGATTAATGAATTTAAACAATTAGATGTGATAGTAGTATCTAGAATGGATTAGTAGTATATTAGGCGTGCACACTAGTTGAGAGGTGAGGATTCTCAAGAAAGGGGTCGTATAACTAACATGTATGTGATATCAATTTGGTAAGCAATTTAAATTACTTGCTAAAATGTTTTAAACTGTTCCGTTTCTTCCAAAATCTCTTTTCGCTTGTACAATCTATTTTAGGTGTCCAGTCACAGGGACGCCATGTTTAGACTGTTGGATTTTTTTACGTGTTACAGCTGTTGTGGGAGTTGCAAGATCTCATGATTTGATGCCTCCACTTCTCTATCATTTAGTTCATGATTCAGTCATTTACTTTAGAGCACGTGTCGTTCTTTTCTAGTTATTATTCAAAGAGATATTGTGTACTGTCATTTCAGTTTGATGGGATTTTATGTTGTTATGGTCTGTTGGATTTGAGATTATTATTGAGACGCTTTATTCCAGTTTTATTTAGTTAAAATATGGTTCAGTATTATTTTGTTCATGTGAATGGTGAATATGTTAATGGATTTTAATTAATGGAAAAAAATATTTTGATACTAGTTTAATTATTTACTTGGCGATTTAAATAAGTAAAATATTTTTCGACAGTGATGCTAAGAATGAACCAACCTAATATTCTGTTTTAAATTTAATAAATGACTGATCACCCAGTATTTAATTGGGCGGGGTGTTACAATACACTTAACCAAATCTTGAAGCGTTCAATTCAGAGAGACATATCTAGCGAAATTTGAAGTCAAAGTGTTGATTCTATAAAAACAATCTAGGAATTACTCTCATGATACTTGAGATTATTTCACACTACACATGCTGAGGGTTTTAGGAAGGATTATGCCTTTGGTATTAAGTAATTTTATGCCATACACTCATGGTTGAACATTGTTTTATGTGAAGTCTTTATATATGGGTTGTATAGCTTTTCATCGTCAAATAAAAGACAGCCCTCTTAATAAATTATTTTCAATAAAATTTTGTATCTTGTGGGTATATTCCCTACAAACGTTGATGAGACAAAACTCGTCATGTAGGGAAACCTATAGGTTTAATAACTTGTTGCACATGCTAAGTGCAAGTACCTGCGAAAGTGGTATACTTTTGGTTTCTTATCCCTTTTTTTCTCTCTATCTTGAGAACTAACAAAATTCTGTTTGCGGTTGACGTGATAAGCACCCAAAAGTGTATATTTTATACCCTAAATAGTCTCTTTTTGATCGCTAGTTCTCAATAAAATTAGAATTATATTGGTATTTGTCTGTTTTGTAGGCTTGTACGCATTAGAAGTTTCAAAATCTTTATTTCAATATGATCGCGCCACATGATACACTTATTTAAGGCTAAAACAATTTCCTAACCTAAGCCCATCCAATTACCCCAGCTCGAACCCTAATCTAGACCACCCCAAACCCATAATATGGGTGTGTTGTCTTATTTCTTTTATTTTATATATTTTTAATGTCATTTTTATTATTTATTATTTTACGTAAATATGATATACTATGTGTGTATCGTTATTCCCGTGTCTATATATATTAGGTGTGCGTAGTTGTTAGAGTTTTAGTTATTTTATTTTAATTGTCTTTAGTTATTAATTTTAATTTTATTATTTTAGTTTTATCATTATTTTATTTGAATCTTTGTTTTATTTTATTTGAATCTTTTATTAATAGGTTAGGATTTTTTTAATAGCTTTTAATTTTTAGTGTTATTAATTTTGTTAGTTTTATTTTTTAGTTAGGTAGTGTTATTTTTCTTTTAACTACAAACCTAAACACACACACACACACTAACTAACCTACATTCACCTACACCCTAACATACCCATCACCCACTATTCATCATCTTCCCAAAACCTCCCACACATTATCTATCCCATCACCTCCATTAACAAACGTTACTCTATTAGCCATCAAACCCATAAACTCACCACCATTATGGTATCCATACCCGGACTCGGCTTCCCCCTGTTCAACCGCTATAACCCGATTTCACTCCTTTTCAACCCATGACCCAACCCATTTCAACTACACCATAAACCAACCTCCAATTCTTCAACCCAACCAACTAACCTCAGGCAAAACTCAACCTCCACGCCGACAAAATCCACAACTCTGGCCTAACCCGTTGCTCCTTCTCCATACACTAAACCCCGTGAAACCCATCCGTTCCTACCCGATTTCGAGCTTCGACCCAACAAACCAACCTCACCCCTATTCAACCCGTTATCCTAACCTTGTAAACCCGGTTCTAAATCCCATACTAGGTTTCAACCCAAAACCCACCGACCCAAACTCATTCATCTTCAAGCTACCATTTACCCATGTCCCATTTTAACCAATTTGAAGATCAAAACCGATTCTGCATAAAGACCAAAAGTTTAAAAAAAAAAAAGTGTCAAACCTCTATACCTATTTTCTAAAACTGCCCTCATTAACCCCGTTACTCACATGCACTCATGTTCATTACCATTGCCCCTCTCTCGCCTCACACCTCTCATGCACACTAAATCCTCCCCCAAGCCCAAAATACCCCTTGCTTGATATGCTTGTGTAAAAGAAGAACCAAGAGCTACTACAAAAAGGAGAGTTAGAGAAGAAGACCTTAGAATAACGAGAGAAAAAGTGAGAAAAATAATTGAGAGAATTTTTAGAGATAAAAATTATAGAGAGTTTGAATTATTGGATTGAAGATTATAAATCTCAATTTAGTATTTGTGCTCAATTTCTACTCCATCGCTGTTTCATTCAATTGTGTTTGTTCATCATGCTAGGCTAATCACTCATTTCAAGAAGTGAAATAAATCCTCCATGGATATAATTAGATGAATTTATTAGTCTTATTTACTTTGTTTCATTTATATAGTAAATTATTGTTCCTACATGTGATTATGCATCGAGATATGATAAACCATCCTTGACAAGGGATTGAAATTTAGTATATCTTTAATTTTTGGATTCAAACTAGAGATAGGATGATGCACTAGTTAGAGTACATTATATTTCCATATTACTCATATTTTACCTTTTTGGGGATTTAAAGTTCATTATATGAGTTATCTCTAGTGAGTGATTTATATAATTTCTCTAAATCCTTTCTTCATCTGAGTAGTGGGGATGACAAATTACCTAACTAAATCTATATTTTTTTATTTCGTCAAATGGTGAGAATGAATTGATGAAATAAATAAATATTTGGGAACGTAGTAAACTTGAATAATCATCTACATTTAATTCATGAAGTGGAGGTGAATTTTCATCCCTTTATTTTATCTCACCTGATCTTATCTCCTTTTATTCATATCTTATTTGAGTTACTTGCTCTTGTCTTATCACACTTTTTAATATTATCTTTATATCTCTCATTTAGTTATATATCACTTATTTTCATCACACACTTTCTAGTTATTTCTTTATGTTTTTATTATATTTTAGTTAATCTATTTCATTTAGTTTAGTTATTTCACCATCATATAAAATTATTTTATTATAAAACAAAGAAAAAAAATAGTTAGAAATTGGATTACATGACTTTTCATTTGTATCACTCCATCAAGTTGGATCGAAATCCTTACTCACCATTATACGAGTTCGTGTGATATATTTTTGTAGGTAAATGAAAGGAGTTGATTAGATTGGATTTTGACAACGACGACTCACACATACAAAAAGTTTAAGAATGCCAGCTTCAAGCAAAGATCCCTATTGTCAAGGACAAACTTGGAGCAAGGCTGGTATAAGGCATGTGATGATGACAAAATCTAGACCGCCTATGCTCAAAAGGTGAGCTTCACGAAAGGCTGGGATCAGGCCTTATCTAAAACCGAAGTTCCAACTGAATCTGAGCTGTACGACGATCACCTCCCAGGTCCCCTTACATAGCTGACAAAAAGCCTTCCACTAGTCATCCTGCCGACCAGGAAAAGGAGGTGGCGACCAAGGAGAAGGAAGTTAAGACAAAAAAGCAAGTGAAAAAGTGAATCCCATAGTTTTTAGGGTTTTTATTTCTTTTTCTCGTGGATTGTACTCTTCATGTTTCCTTGTGGTGATGGATTGTAATGGCTCTGCTTACTCCTTATCTTGTTAATGAAAAGAGTATTTTCATTTCTTTGAGTGTGTTAATTTATTTTTCTAATGATCTATTGTATGTTATGCTCTGATATTATAGGCTATTGCCTAGGAGATTCCTTCTTTTAGCAATTTAGATAACATGCTTGGGTGAGGTGCTAGCGAGTAAACTCGTCGAACATTTTTGACTGCCTGTAAGGCGTTGAGAAAAAGGATTGAGGCCTACAAGAACTAGTCTACCTTGGTCGCCAAGCTAAAGGATGACCTAAAGTACTTGGAAGATGTGAGTTCTTCCCTTCAAAAGAAGATAGACAACATGAAGGCGTAGTTATCTAAGTCCAAGGATGTTGGGACTATTGACGCTCTGGTCCAGTTAGTGAATGATGCACCGAAGAAGAAACTTGCTAAGGCTAAAAAAAATTCAAAGGAACAATGTCATAGTGATGGGGCTAAGCTGTGACGTGAATAAGCTTCAATATTTATTTAAGATCGGTCCCAGAGAAGCTTGGTCAACTGGTTACGATGAGGAGTGGTAAGACACTCCTTCTAGACTGCAGGAAGTCCAAGACGTTGCCTATAAGCACAACTGGATGAACACCGTGATTCTCAACTCTAGTATATGTATCAAGTTGATTACCCGCATACAACTGACCTCCTTTTGGTCACAATGAGACTTTTGTCCCACTTGATTCCATTCCCATTCCCCTTATCATCATGACACTGATGACGAATATAGGCCTAAACCTGACGATTATCGAAGGAATAAAATATAAAAAAAATTGTCTGATCTAGCATAAACCATCGCAATTTTTTATACTTTTTGTAAATGTTATGTAATTGGTACATTTTGTAATTGGACACTGCTAAATGAATCAAATTAATACCAATATTTTAGCATTTTTCCAATTTATTATGCCGTTGTATGTATTGTTCCATCTTTCTTATTTTTTAAGTCGTATCGTCACAGTCCCTCAGGCCTAGAAAAGATAATGGTAAAAATGCACCTGTTCTGCGGGCGATCCACTCGTTCAGGACTTTAGTCGACTAAGAAAATGTGGTTTATTGCCTAGGGATACCCCGTAGGACTTTTATCTTATATGGGCTGTATTGGTTATGAAAGGGACCTGAGAACTTTAATTTCAATTGTTATAAGCAACATTACCATTGTAATTAAGTTAAAGCCTAGTCGGCACCGTTTAAATATTAAATGCCCATTATGAGCCTGCTAATTAGGAAATAATGTAAATCAACTGATTTAACTCAAGAGATATGAGCAAAATATGAAGAGAATGGCCGTTATTTATTCATAATAGAAATAACAAATTGCGAGCAACATAAGTTTGAAATGAAAATTTGCCTAAACTAATGTGCTGAGAAATAAGAAGACTAAAATTAGAACTTCATGAGGTTGACTACATTCCATGCCCTTGCTATATCTCTACCCTCCATTATTTCTAAGTGATAATCTCCTTGCAGATCATCTTTGATTACTTGAAATAGTCCCTTCCAGTTGGGCCCCATCTTACCGTCCGACAACCTTACTGTGCTGTCGAGAACTTTCCTTAGGACATAATCCCCCACTTGGAATTTCCTCGGATTGACCCCCTTGTTGTACTGCTTTGCCAATTATTATTGGTATGAGTTCAAATTGATTATGGCTTGCTCTCTTTGTTTATCGATGAGGTCAAGTTCAGAGCAAAAGGCATCATCATTCAGTCCCTGGTTAGAGAGTCCGACTTCAAGTAAAATTATAGCTTCCAATTTATACGTAAGTGTGAAAGGCGTTTATCCTATTAGTCTTTTGGGCATGGTATGATATGCTTAGAGAAAATGAGGAAGCTCATCCAACCAAGCTCCCTTATCTCTTTCCAACCTCTTCTTAAGGCCATCAATCATTGTTTGATTGGAGTCTTATACTTAATCGTAGTGCTCAACTGAAGTTGTGATTAATTCCATGCTTATCCTATAAATTTTGAAATGGACCACTCTCGAACCGTGTGCAATTATCAGTTATGATGGATCTTGGTACCCCAAAACGTGTTATGATGTTCCTCCGAATGAACCTTATCATGTCTAAGACTCCAATATTGGCCAGTGGTTCCGGCTCTACCCACTTGGTGAATTAGTTATGTCGACCAACAAGTACTTACGATTCCCAGGTGCAGTAGGTAGCGGTCCATGATATCCAAACCCCATTGTGAAAATGTCCATAGAATGGTCAAAGGCCTTAGGTCGTTAGGCGATTAATGGACCATGTGAGAGAATTTTTGGCACTTCTTGTGTTTTTGAACATAAATGCTAGTGTCTTTCTGCATATATGCCACCAGTAGCCTTCTTTGATTGCTAAAAAAGCCATGGATCTTCCTCCTGCGTGGCTTCCGCATATGCCATCATGAAATTCATAAAGAACTTGTTTGACGTCCTTTGGGTGTAAGCACTGAAGGTAGGGTCCTGTGAAGGATGTCCTATAAATTTTATCCCCATGGTCCAAGTAAATGTGTGCAATTTTGACCGTGACCTGGTGGGCTAACTTCTTATTGATTGGCAGTGTATCATTCCTTAAGTATGAAACGATGTTGACCATCCAACTGGAACCCTAGTTAAGGGATATGACGTACTCAATGTTTATTATCTTGTCAATATTGGGATTAGCAAGGAATTCCATTCCAATGGTTCTCTTGAAATTTGAGTCCACTACTAAGCTTAGTACTGCTAAAGCATCGACATGACTATTGTGCCCTCGGGGGAACTGTTAAACATAAACTTCCTCAAATTTTATAACCAGTTCACGTACAATTACGAGGTAGGCTATGATCCTATCGTCTTTAGCATTAAAATCCCCCATTGATTTGATTGGATACTAATTTGGAATCGCAGTGAACATTAAGTCTCCCCGAGAAGACATGCTTTATGAAGTCCAGTGATAAGAGCCTCATACTCGGCCTCATTGTTAGAGTATTCAAATCCCAATCTGATCCCTTACTCAATCATAACATTCTTTGGGGTCACAAGGACAATGACTGCACCAGCCCCGTTTAGGCACCATCGACATATAATGCCCAGTTTTTATCTTAGGCTTGTTCGTGTACCTCTGATTGATTTGATAACTACCGGTCGCTAAGGCCATCCCTTGTGAATTTTGCAATAAAATTGGCCAGAACTTTCCCCTCGATTGTTGTCCTTGGTTGGAAGTGAATGTCAAACCTTCCAAGCTCCGCTGACTTGTTTGACATCTGTCTAGAAAAGTCAGCCTTGCGAAAGATAATTTTAAGGGGGAAGAAAGTAATCACAGTGATAGAATGAGCCTCAAAATAATGCTTTATCTTTCTCAAAGCGATCACCAATGCATAAATCAGTTTCTCCAGGGGCAGGTAACGTTGCTCGACATCCAAGACGTCTTGCTGGCATAGTAAACAGGAAATTTCTTTATTTTTCTTTCACAGACCAAGGCTGAACTGATTGTATGACTTGATACTAAAAGATAAAGGTAAAGATGATCCTCCTGATCGAGGATCACCAATCGTGGAGGTTTGTTGAGGTATAATTTTTTCTCTTCGAGGGTTTTAGAGCACTCATCGTTCCAGGTAAGGCCCTTTTCCTTCTTGATTATCTGAAAAATGGTCGGTGACACTCAAACGACTTCAAAATGAAGCGGTTGAGTGCTGTGAGCATTCCAGTGAGATTTTGGACCTCACTTAATGTCTTTGGCATCTAAACCCTGGTAATAGTTTCTATCTAATTTGATTTAGCCTCAATACCCCTCTTGATGACTTGATAACCCATAAATTTTTGTGACTGGACCCCAAATGGACACGTGCTAGCATTAAATTTCATTCAGTAGCGCTTGAGGATTTTAAAGGTGTTGGATAGGTCTCGGGGATGGTCACTCTTATTCCTGCTCTTTACGAGCATGTCATCGATGTACACCTCCATTGTTTCCCTCATCTAATGTTGGAGAATCTTATTGACTAACCTTTATTATATAGCTCCAACATCTTTTAGGCCAAACAGCATGACTTAGTTGCAATACGGATCCACTGGTGTGATGAAATACGTCTTGTCTTGTTCGGGGCTAAACAAAGGGATTTGATGGTACCCTGAGTAAGCATCAAGGAAACTCATTCGCTCATTCGTTGTTGTGGCATCGACCAATTAGTCTATCTTTGGTAAGAGGAAACTGTCTTTGAGACAGGCCCTGTTGAAGTCAGTGAAATCTATGCGGACCCTCCAACCCCACTTCTTTTTTGTACCACGATCAGGTTTGAGAGCCACTTCGAGAATTGATCTTCCCTGATGGACCTTGCCTCTATAAGTTTCCATACTTCCTTGTCCACTGCCGTTTCTTCTTGAGGGTTGTTCGGTGAGCTCTCTGTATAATTATCTTGAATGTTGGATCCAAATGGAGTTAAGGATAAGCAACTACATGATTGATCCCCGACATTTTGTATGCCTCCCATGCAAATACATCCAGGCTCCGTCTTGTGAAGGCGATTAACTCCTCCTTTTCAAGGGCGATCATGATCATCCCACTAATAAAAATTTCTCTTCGGTTGGACCTCGTCAAAATTAATCTCTTTTTAGTTTTTTAATGACCCTGTCGATAGGATGAACTTTGGTCTCTTCCACCCCTAGTCAGCCGGATCATATTTATTATTTTGACAGAGTAGCCCCGTCCTGGTCTGTCTTTGGGATAGACTCTTTTTATTTATTCTTTTTCTGTGTGGGCCTAGTGGTGGCGATGTAGCACTTCCGAGCAACTACTTAATCGCCTTTGATCTCCAGTATCCTCTTATTCGTGATACCCTTGAGCTTCTGTTAGTAGGTGTAGGGTACAACCCTTATATCATGAAGCCACCCTCTGCCCATAATGGTGTGATGGGGTGAGTCAATATCAACCGCCAAAAACTCTATGAGTTTTGAAATATTCCCTTCCCTCACTGGCAAGACTACCTTCCTTAACGACATTGTCATCTTACCCGCAATGTCGACTAGAAGAACAATTGCCTCCTTGAGTTCTGACATCTTAAGCTTGAGTTTGAAAAAGAGATCTTGGTACATCAGAGAGTGAGCAATTATCTAGTGGCTTTAACTTATTAAATTTAAATGACAATCCACACCAAATTTTAATCTATTAGCCCTTAAACATGTTACTATGTGATTCAAAGCATAAACCGAGCCAAGCATGTAATGAAAACAAAGTTTCAAGAAAAATCCTCCCATGGCAAAACCTTTAATTCACTTTATAACATTTACAAATTGCAACTTACAAACTTTATAAAGGAATCTATAATGATCCTCTCAGGAACTACACTGCCGCAGCCTTCCTTCAACAATGACCCTCGTAAGAATCACAAGAACTGCAGTCCTCCATCTTTAGCAGTGAATACCCTCGGGTTTCACAAGTCAGCCAAGGAGATGTCTTCTCCATAAAGGTTGTATGCAAGATACACACTATAGGGTTTAAACTTGATTCGTTCAAATAAATTATGGGAATGATATGTGAATAAAAAAGGATTTCAAAGTTCAAAAGGTTAAAAACTTTTACTAAATATATGCAGAATCAGTTCTAGCAAAAGTCTCAGCGAAATCAAACTCGAAATAGGTATTTATATGAAGAACACAAATTTCGAGGCAGTGACCCTCGTTCAAAGAAAAAGGAGTCACGTTTAAATGAGAAATGAACCTCATTTGAAGGACAACAGGGTCGTTTGAATCATATCCACTCGAACGTTGTAAAACAATATGCCCGTGTTAATACCAAAATTAGTATGCTGATATGGACGAATAATAAGAAGACACATGTCAATCTATGTGGCACAATAGCAACGAGGAAATTGATTTCCCCGACCAAGTCATACTCACTCCGAGCAGCAAGTGTACTCCGAGGAACAGACTTCTCCGAGGAACTCCAATACTCCGAGGAACTCCAATTCTCCGAGGAACTCCTGAACGACGAGCAACTAAGGCGGTTCGAGCTTCATCTAGGCCACAGCATTGATTGTCAGATAACAAACAGTTCAACTGGTTCATTAAATGCTTATCCTTGACGCACACGCCTAAGGGCATTAAATGTATTACCCTTTCATATTACAGCCTCAAGGCTATAAATACATTGTATCTCCCTCATTCAAAGGGACCGGAATTTCTTGATAGAACTTGTAATCGAGAATTCCCATAACACTCAGCAATAACATAACAGTGGACGTAGGCCATTCTTATAAGGCCGAACCACTTTAAAATTCTTTCTCTCATTTATTTATCTGTGATTGAATAATTAGAGTGATCTAATTTTTTACATCAACAGATTGGCGCCGTCTGTGGGAAACGACTGTTGTTATCGTTTTTCACCAAAAAATCATTCATCATCAATGGCAGATAATCCGGAATCCAGCAATCGAAACGCTGGAAATGCTGGAAATCTTCCAAATCCTTCTGCACCTCCAGATCTGGCTGGAATTATGACGAATCTGGCTCAAGGATAAACCGCCATGCAAGAAACAATGCGACAACTCATACAAACCCTTCATGGCGTTGCACCTGCACATTCGGGACAGCGAAGTGGTCAGAGGCAAACCTATTTACTTTCTTCACGATCCAGGCGTACAGATGCGTATCGTAATGAGGAATCTGATGATTTCTCTTATCAACCTGGGCAAACTTCATCAATACGGGCCACAGATACTGAGCAACGTATTTCTCTCTCTCCAGAGAGGACCAGTGCCTTGGAAAGACTGAGCAGGGTGTCTCCTTTCAGTCGATTAGGCCCTAGGAGGAATAAAAGTCCATCTAAATCCATGTCGAGGAGTTTTCGACAACCATCAGATCTAAGAGAAGGATCAGCACAGTCACGACCAGTTACTCGTCGAGATGTATCTGTTGACCGATCAGCTGTTCGTCAAGATAAATCCCAGGAGGCCACTTCAATGCGATCAGCTGCTCGGACCAATAGGCCCGAGGAAGGAAATGATGAATGGAAAGGTTCCATTCAGCAGTTGGAGGATAGATTGGGATAAATGGCTAAAGCGAGGAACCCCTTACAACGGACTTTTGTTCAAGGGACACCTTTTGTACAGGCCATTGTGGATTTTCCTACACCGTCGAAATTTAAAGCACCCGTGGTGACCCCCAAATATGATGGAAAGACAGATCCTGTTCTTCACATAGAGAAATATCAAGCTGCTGCCGACATCTATGTTGTCCCCGACGAGATGAGATGCAGAGCATTCTCGGGAACTCTTACTGGATCTGCCCAGATATGGTACAACAATCTTCCTCGGGGTAAGATTTCAACTTTCTTTCAGTTGGCCGAGTTGTTCATTGGCAATTTCTGTTTTGGAGCAAAGCTAGTAAAACGAGTAGCACACTTGTTAAGTGTTAGACAAAAATCTGGTGAGAGTACTAGAGATTACATAACTCGTTTCAATAACGAGAAGCTGGAAGTCACAGATTATGAAGAAAAGACAGCAATCACCGCCTTGATGAGTGGGTTGTTGCCTAACAAGTTGTATTACACTTTGGCCAAAGATCCACCTACAACTATGTCAGAGTTGATGGCATAAGCGGCCAAAATCATGAATGCCGAGGAGGCTATGACTGCGAAGAAGAATATGGATAAAGAGACCAAGGTGGAAGTCGACAAATCTAAGAAGAAAGAACATAAGGGCAATGGAGGTGACAAGCATTCCAAGAATAATAAGTCGTCATGGGAAGTCCTGAAGAAATTCGATAATTATACTCCTTTGAAAATGGGTATTAATCATGTCTTGGAAGAAATCAAGAATAACGAGGAAATAAAGTGGCCAAAGAAACTGAGGTCAGACCCTGATACGAGGAATAGGGAGAAATATTGCGAGTTCCATAAGGATCATGGCCATATGACCAAAAATTGCATAGCTCTTCAGAACGAGATTGAAACACTCATCCGAAGAGGAAAGCTAGCAAAGTATGTTGATAGGGGAGGTGAAAGAAGAAATAATGACCGAACTAGAGAGAGGTCTAAATCTCCACGTCGAGCAGAGGAGAAAAAGAAGAGAAACTATGAAGAGGATCCAGATGATGACCCCGATCTTCCCAAGAAACCAAGGCAGCCAGAACGAGAGGTATTTTCAATACGTTTTGGGTCATTTGATTGTAATGTTATTACAGGAGGAGATGCAGGAGGAGGAGACCTTACTGCAGAAAGAAAGGCTTACCTTGGAGAGGCTCAAGCTTGCTCGTACATTCAGCGAATAAATTTGGCTGAAGAGGATCGCCCGAGGAAGGTAAACAAAGAGAAGCTAGTCATTGGTTTTTCAAAAAACGACCTTGAAGGTGTTCTTTACCCTCACGACGACCCTTTGGTGATCAAAATGAGGATGAAAGAAGTAGTGATTTCAAGGGTTCTGGTAGATAATGGTAGCTCGACAGACATCATGTACTACTCATGCTTTGACAGTTTAAATTTGAAATTATCTCAATTGGAGCCTTATCACAGACCTCTCCTGGGTTTTGCTGGCGAGAAAGTTTTTCCACTTGGGACGATCAAATTGGATATATTCATTGGAACTTGGCCTGCTTGTCGAGCAGAAAGAATACGCTTCTTTGTGATGGATAAAAATGTGCAATCAGCCTACAACATCATCATGGGGAGAGTTGGTTTGAAGAAGTTCGAAGCAGTTCCATCTACAGTACATCAGTGCTTAAAATTCCCAATAAATTTCGGAGTAGGAGTTGTGAAAGGTGATCAAAAAGTAGCTCGGGAATGCTATTATTCATCTGCCGAGCAAGAGGAGCTTGAAGAATCAAGGAAAAAGACTACTACCTACTAGGTGGATGAAGGTACAGAAATTGAAACACTTGATCCCAGAGATGAATCCCAACTTGTAAAAGGACAGGTGGTGGAATCTACAGAAAATGTTATTCTGGACGACGAGCACCCTGAACGAATAACCCAGATAGGTTCGACGTTGGATGCTTCAATAAAATAGGAGTTGATAACTTTCTTGAGAAACAAGAAGAAAACTTTTGCATGGAGTCATGAAGACATGCCAGGAATAGATCCAAACTTCTTATGTCATGAGCTCAATGTGAATAAGGAGATCAAGCCTATAAAGCAGAGAAGAAGAGTATTTAGTCCCGAGAAGAATCAAACTATACAAGTGGAGGTCGAGAAGCTCCAAAAATCCCAATTCATTGAAGATGTGAAATATCCCGACTGGTTAGAAAATGTGGTGATGGTAAAGAAGAAAAACAATAAATGGAGAATGTGTGTTGATTTCACCGATCTCAACAAGGCATGCCCAAAGGATCACTTTCTATTACCCAGAATTGATCAACTAGTGGATGCTACCTCGGGACACGAGCTGCTCAGCTTCATGGATGCTTATTCTGGTTACAACCAGATCAAAATGAAACCTGAAGACAGGGAAAGTACTTCTTTTATTACCCCTAGGGGAACTTATTGTTATAATGTTATGCCTTTTGGTCTGAAAAATGCAGGAGCGACATACCAGCGGCTGATGAACAAGGTTTTTGCCGAACAAATCAGTTGCAATATGGAAGTCTATGTCGATGATATGCTGACAAAGATCAAGAAAGCTGCTGATCATCTAGTTGACTTAGGTCAGACCTTTGATCAACTGGATAAATATCAAATGAAACTCAACCCGACGAAGTGCACATTTGGAGTACGAGAAGGAATGTTCCTCGGGTACATTGTCAACCAACGAGGCATTGAAGCTAATCCAGAAAAGATCAAAGCTCTTTTAGGGTTAAGATCTCCAACGACGAAGAAAGAGGTGCAAAGTCTTACAGGACGAGTTACAGCGCTCAACAGATTTGTATCCCGAGCAACTGATAGATGCCTCCCATTCTTTAAAACACTTCGAAAAACTTTCGAATGGAATGAGGAATGTGAAAAAGCCTTTCAAGACTTGAAGAAATATTTGGGAGCACCTCCACTATTGTCCAGGCCAGTAATGGGAGAAAAGTTGTACTTGTACCTGGCAGTATCAGAGAATGCAGTCAGCTCAGCATTGATCAGAATGGAGAATGGAGTCCAGAAGCCAATTTATTACACAAGTAAGGCTTTCCGAGGTGCAGAGATCAGGTACCCAAAGCTGGAAAAATTGGCATTGGCGTTAATCGAGGCAAGTAGAAGAATGAGGCCATATTTCCAGGCCCATACCATCGTCGTGTATACCGACATGCCATTGAGACAAGCCCTTCATAAGCCAGAAAAATCAGGGAGACTGATGTATTGGGCAATAGAGCTCGGTGAATATGATATTGTGTATGAACCCAGATCATCATTAAAAGGGCAAGCTGTAGCAGATTTTATACCAGAGTTTACATATCCTGATACCCCCGAGGAACAAAAGTTGCTCGCTGACCGACCTGTGGATATTACAGGATCAACAGACATAAGCTCAGACCAACTCTGGTTGGTAAAAGGGCTTGTGGATGTAGAAAGATCATCAAATTCAAACCCAGACCAACTCCGGTTGGTAAAAGGGCGAAAAGAGATGGTCGACGAAGAGCGAAAAATACCAGGGGAGGATGAAAGGAAACAACAGATATTTCATCGAGGAGCTCTGTCAGATAAGAAATTTGAAGACGAGTTACCTACATGGAGACTATATGTAGATGGGTCATCCTGCACAACAGGTTGTGGAGCAGGGATTGTTTTGAACACCCCAGACGAGATTGACATGGAATATGCCCTGCGATTCCAATTCAAAGCCTCCAATAATGAGGCTGAGTATGAAGCCATGATAGCAGGTCTTAATTTAGCAAAGATTATGGAAGCGCAGCAAGTGATGGTATTCAGTGATTCTCAATTAATTGTGAATCAGATGATGGGAACATATGCAGTTAAAGGAGAATTAATGGTCAAGTATCATGCCAAGGTGATGGAGTTGTTGGCAGAATTTGATGCCATTCAATTAATCAGAATACCGAGAATGGAAAATGCACAAGCAGACGCACTGGCCCGACTAGCATCAGCTACTCGTACCGAGCTGCGAAGAACAATACCAATTGAAGTATTAGAAAGTCGGAGTATAGATGAAGACCTGATGATGAATGTTATTACCCTTGATTTAGGACCATCTTGGATGGATCCCATCAGGGCATATATTGAGGAGGGAGAATTGCCGGAGGATAAGCTCGCTGCAAAGAAATTGAAGTTTAAAGCTGCTCGATATGTACTAACTAATGGTGTTTTGTATAGACGAGGAATTATGGTAGGTTTGCAGAGATGTGTACATCCCTCCAAGGTGAAAGAATTGATTGAAGAGATCCATGAAGGGTCTTGTGGAGCACATGTAGCAGGTCGGACACTTTTGCAAAGAGTGATGACGCAGGGGTACTACTGGCCAACGATGAGGGCTGATTGTATAGCCTATGCCAAGAGATGTGATAAATGCCAACGTTTTTCTTCCATCCGACGTACTCCACAAGCATTGTTGACACCCATAACTTCCCCTTGGCCATTTTCCATGTGGGGAATTGATTTGGTTGGACCACTGCCAACGACCCGAGGAAGATTCAAGTACCTCGTCGTTGCAGTGGATTATTTTACTAAGTGGGTAGAAGCTGAGCCACTTATTGATATGACATATGAGAAGGTGTACCAGTTCGTTTGGAAGAACATCATCTGCCGATATGGTCTCCCTCATGCCTTCATCACAGACCATGGAACGTAATTTGATAACGAAGAGTTTGCCGCCTATTGTCGTCAGTCAAACATTTTGAAGATTCATTCAGCACCAGGCCATCCTCAGAGCAATGGACAGACTGAAGTGACGAACAGAACATTACTAAATGGTTTGAAGAAAAGGCTAAGTGAGGCTAAAGCTAATTGGATTAATGAGCTACAGTCAGTATTGTGGGCTTACCGACCAACTCCCCGAGCAGCAACTGGAGAATCACCATATATGCTGGCGTTTGGAAGTGAGGCCGTAATACCTGCCGAGTTGGGTCTTCCAACACACAGAGTGCTGAATTTTAATTCCCCAGTCAGCGATTTAATGAGAAGATTAGATTTGGATATGCTCGAGGAGGTTAGAGAAGAGGCAGCCATTAGGAATGCTGCTTACCAACAACGAACAACTCTGTTCTACAATAAGAGGGTGAAGAAATGTGACTTAAAAGAAGGAGATTACGTGCTAAAGAAGGTCATTCAGAAGCACAATAAGTTGAAAGCAAACTGGCATGGACCATACCGTGTTACAGAAGTTGTTCGACCAGGAACTTACCGTATAGCGACTCTAGAAGGAGAGGAATTTAAGAATGCATGGAATGCTGAACACCTCCGCAAGTATTATCAGTGATGTAAAATGTAAAGCAGTTCCATCAATATGAATAAAACGATGATGTTTCGCCATCTTCTTTCTTTTATTGAAAGTTTTTCGGGGAATACTAGTGTACAACACTACGCTGCTCAGCAGTAAAGACAACACGATAGTTCGAGCTCAGACCAACTCCGGTTGGTAAAAGGGCGAGAACAAACCATACTCCTTTGGTTAGGAGGCGTACACTAGCTCAGACCAACTCCGGTTGGTAAAAGAGCGAGAACACCCCATACTCCTTTGGTTAGGAGGCGTACACTAGCTCAGATCAACTCCGGTTGGTAAAAGAGTTAGTAGACATGATAGTTCGAACTCAGACCAACTCCGGTTGGTAAAAGAGCGAGAACAAACCATACTCCTTTGGTTAGGAGGCTGACACTGGCTCAGACCAATTTTGGTAAAAGGGCAAGTGGACATGATAGTTCAAACCCAGACCAACTCCGGTTGGTAAAAGGGCGATAACAACAAGGCCAATCTCGGTTGGTTAGGAAACAAGATATGCTCTCAAATGCCAACTCATGTTGGTCGGGAGGTAAGATTATTACAGAAAATACAAAAGTTCCTCGAAGAATAAAATTTTCCAAACTGTACCAAGTATGGTTGGTCGGGGATAAAAACCCACTAACTGTAGTTGGTCGACGAGAAGAATTTATCGACCTTGGTTGGTCGGACACATTTTATGAAAAAGACAAAAGTATACCAAGTATGGCTAGTCGGGGATAAAAACCCACTAACTGTAGTTGGTCGACAAGCATAATTTAACAACCTTGGTTGGTTGGAAACATTTTAAACATTTTTATACTCATTACTTTATTATTAAGTGATCGAGCAACATTACTGATACTTGTAACTTTTTATTACTAAGTTGGTCGATGAACAGCACAATATTGTTATCTTTTTAACAGATACATATGCATAAATGTAAAGTGTTTGATATTTACAAGACAATAGCAATTAAGATTGCGAACAAAAATGAAAGTCTTTCATTAAATCCAAAAAACAAAATGAAAATGTATACTAACTGTTACATAAGAAATTCCTATTCTATTGGTTTTTTCCCCTCAGCCTTAGATACAGGTTCCTCGCCAGCAGGCGGATCATTTAAAGACTGAGGAGAGTTAATGAAGTTCAAGTCCTTCAGCATCCTAACGTTCATAACCGAAGGACGATCTAGAAGATGCTCGGGACGAGAAACCTCAAACTGAGAATGTAAACTGTAGTCACCGAGATACTTCGTAATTAAGCTCCGAGGAATGGCACGAGCTGGGATCCATTCCATGTCCAAATTGAACGGTGGCACAAACAAGTCGAGTAATCCAGGCTCATAGTAGTCCCACAAATAATGTCCCTGTTCGAGTTTCAACACACATAAGGCATTCAACCAGCCTTATTTGTAGCCCTCATTATTGGCATTCTGGATACGAGCATCTAAATGGAATAGTGCCTCGTTGTATCCAGCCATCTAGAACTCCCTGGGCTGTTTATGGAATTGAAATGTTAACCTATCAAGCTTATCGTGAAGACTCTGAATGAAAAGTTCATTAGTCTCCAACACCGATTTCTTTGCAGAGAGTTTTAGTTCCAGTTCTCTAACTTTCTTGGACAATTCAGACAAAGCTTGATTTTTTGCCATCAACTGGAATGCTTGGTTTTCCAACGCTGATTGAGTACGAGCTTCTTCAACAGTACGACGAAGAGTTCTTGATCGACCCCGAGTAGGTGGAGTACTTTGTTCCTTGACAACATTCTGAGCAACTCTTCCTCATCCACGAGAACCTCTTCCTCGTCCCCGAATAGCCGTAGAAGTGCCCGACCTTCTCAGGGTGTCCAACTCTTGCCTTAATTTGGCATTCTCAACCTCTAGAAATGAAAATCCCTCATCAGTCACTGGGATTACAGCTGTTGAAGAAGAGGCTGCAGACTTATACTGTGCTTGCTCCAGTAGCTCGGCAATCTGTCTACAAGCTTCAACTTCACCTTTTAAGGTTCTCTCCCTGACATCATATCCAGCAAAGAGCTTCTCGTAGCCCTTCTCGGCAGAAATATGCTGATACTTCTTCTCATACCCCTCATACAACAGGGCAGTTGATTCCTTGTACTGATTTTGAAGATCTTCTAGGGTACATTGAAGCTCCTCGATCATTTCGTAGTACGCCACATTATTGGCCACAGCTCGGTCAAGTAAACATTTCAAGTACTGATAAGCTTCCACTGCCTGCTCTGAAGCATCATGACCAAGGATGTCGGCAACTTCTGATGCACTTACTTCTGTGTGACCAGCCTTATAATATTCATTACATTACTGCATCAACTTTGTATCATTGGCAGATATCAATTCCATCCTGGCCAGAAACTAACAGGGAAAAAAAAGACTATCATCAAAAAGAAGATCAAGACAGAGTACAAATAGAAAAGATACAATCGCATAGAGGGGAAAACTTAAATTTTATTAGATCATAGTGCATAGTTACAAAGATCTTGGTAACACTTGATAAAGAAGAAAAAACAGAAAGAGAATACCGAACAACTTCACACCTTTTCCTTGTCTCCCAAGACTTTCTCGGGAGGCTGGGACGAGGAGCTCGGTTGCTCGGTGGGAACAATGAGATGGTTGGCTGAAGTTGGGACTTGTTCAGGAGGAGCAGGAAGAGACGAAATCTCCTCGGTGGCTGTCTGATTGGGTTGTGAAGCAAGGACTTGATCACCCACTGTCATTGAAGACTCCTCGGATGCAGCTTCGTCTTCTTCCTTATCTTCAATTCTTGGAGGGGGACCAGGAAGATGCTGTTGGAATAACTCAGAGTCCTCGTTAACCTTCAACTCTTGCAGGGCAGCAACCCAACCGTCTCGGAAGTATTTCAAACTCCCATACTGCACCTGAGTCATCATTGCTGCTACTCCCCTGTCCCAGCCTGTGCGGAAAGATTTTTTCACCGCCACTTTTCTTTTTATTTTCTCCGAGGAGAGCTTCTCGGATAGAAGATCCTCGGTGGCCTTCAACTTAGCTTCCACCTCCTCCTTCTGGCGATTTACTTCTCGCAGAAGGGTTAGCTCTTCCTCAGCCAATTTAAACTTATTTTCAAGCTCCCCAAAGTTTGTGAGCTTCTCGGCATATTTCTTGTTCTCTCTCTCCAAGTCTGTCACTTTATTTCCCAACTGCACCTTCTCGGCCTCAGATGCAGCCAACTTCTTCTCCCATTCACCCTTATCCTCGTCATACTTTTGACGGGAGTCCTTCAAAGACTGGGCCAAACCCTGTAAAGCATCCTCCACTCCAGACGAGGAGCTAGAAGCCTTGATTGCTTCATCCTTCCTCACAATGGTGTTAAAACAACTCACCAGCTGAAAAAGAAGATAATGATAAGTCATTGCAGAGATACATGAATTGATGGAAAGAAAGAAAGTTCAGAATAAGAGAAACTTACTGAAGTAATGTGACGAGTAGCCAGAGATGTAAGCATATCCCTGGACAAAATTCCCCTCAATTCCTTGGACTTCAGGAATAGTCCAAGTCTTTACCGAGCTCATTGCAGAACTCGGGGGAATAATAGTTGGAACACCAGCTCCACTAGCTTGGAGCTGGGGAATGGTTTCAGAAAAACTGACCGAGGAGGATTTCTTCAGTCTCCTCGGTGGCATTTCAGCAGTTTCAACCAAAGAAGAGCTTTTGGTTGGGGAGATGGTGATCACTTCCACAGGTGCATCCTTCTTGGTAGGAGCCACTGGGGGCTTCTCGACAGCCTTCTGAGGAGCAACAAAAGGGGAAACATCTACTTTCTTTATCCCCTTTGGGACATCAGTTCTGTTTCTTTTTCCATCTCCAGCTGAGGAAGTCTCTTCAAAAATAGCAGGAACTCTTCTTTTGCCCATTTTCTGACTCAGAGGAATGTGAGATTCTGGAGAAGATTCCTCAGAAGCTGGTGCTGGTTCACTAATGCTGACCACAGGAAGAGCAGTAAAGGATGATGTATAGCTCATGTACTGCAACAAGTATGAAGCAGACCTGACGTGCTCGTCTGCAACTTTCTGATGCAAACTCTAGATATGTTTCAAATGCTTGATATTAACTTCTGATTCTTTTGGAGTCTTTCTTTTGATGTCAACTGCAAACAAATACATATTGAAATATCAATCACGCATTTATTCAAACATAATGAAATCATAGTTTCAGAAATAAAATAAAATGAAAATAACCTATCCCATTGCCATATGGAGGGCATTTGGGACCTTCATATACTTCATCTCCAACCAAAGGGGCATGTTGCCAATTTTTGATAACTACCCCATGTTCAAAATAATCCCTATTAGCATCAGGGAGATTGACTACTAAAGCCCTATTCAAAAATCTAGTTTTTAAATAATAAACATTGTCTAGAACAGCCCATCTATAATAATACATAATCTCAGGAATTCCTATATGAGTTCCATGAGTTTGATTTAACCTATGCACCCCATTAACTATTCTCCATGTGTTGGGGGCTATTTTTGCAGGAACAACATCGAAATAATGACAGAACTCTAAACATAAGGGGTTTGGTGGAAAAGAAAATCTACATTCAGCAATAAAAAGGCTGGGGAACCAATGTCCCTCAGCCAAACGAAAATAATTTGAAGGCTCAAAAAGATCCTCCAAAGTTACCCAAGACGGAATGGAAAAATCAGAACGGAATTTCTCAAGAGATTCAATAACATAAACCATGGTGAATAAAAGAAGAAGGAAGAAGATCTTACAGGAAATAGGGAGATATGTTGGCAACGAACGAAGACAAGGATGAACGCACAAGAGAAAGAAAGACTATGGAAAACTCGAAAGCAGAAAATTGAAAAGGTAGAAGACGGTGGGATTGCCTATGAAGCTTAAATACTTTGCCTTGGGAAACGGCGAAAGAAATGATTACAAAAAGGAAACTATTACGCTACCGGCGGCTAAAAGGATAAAAAGTGCACGAAAATCGAAGCGCTTATAAAAATTCAAAAAGGCGGATTCTGCGAATTTGGAAGGAAATTCAAATACGAAGAAAATGCTCCTAAAACCCAGGAAGGTCATTTAATAATTCCATATACCGAGAAAGAATGTTCCATACTCCTCAAAGTTCGAAATATAAAACATTGGGGGCTTCTGTTGATACCAAAATTAGTATGCTGATATGGACGAATAATAAGAAGACATGTGTCAATCTATGTGGCACAATAGCAACGAGGAAATTGATTTCCCCGACCAAGTCATACTCACTCCGAGCAGCAAGTGTACTCCGAGGAACTCGCACGCTCCGAGGAACAGGCTTCTCCGAGGAACTCCAATACTCCGAGGAACTCCAATTCTCCGAGGAACTCCTGAACGACGAGCAACTAAGGCGGTTCAAGCTGCATCTCGGCCACATCATTGATTGTCAGATAAAAAACATTTCAACTGGTTCATTAAATGCTTATCCTTGACGCACACGCCTAAGGGCATTAAATGTATTACCCTTTCATATTACAGCCTCAAGGCTATAAATACATTGTATCTCCCTTATTCAAAGGGACCGGAATTTCTTGATAGAACTTGTAATCGAGAATTCCCATAACACTCAGCAATAACATAACAGTGGACGTAGGCCATTCTTATAAGTCTGAACCACTTTAAAATTCTTTGTCTCATTTATTTATCTGTGATTGAATAATTAGAGTGATCTAATTTTTTACATCAACAGCCCGCGTGAGATGTTCAATCGAAGAAATCTTCAAACGACCACTTTTAACGATATGCCATTCTCTCTTTAATGAGATTCCTATCTCATTTGAAATAGATGCACGTACTTTAAATGTTTTTAAATATAGAAAAATTGCCATGATTTTTAAATAAAAAATAATGTTTCCAGTTTTAATAAAAATGAACATCCCGAAATAAATTCAAGGAATAAATTTAAACACTAAAGAGTTATACCTTCAATGTATGGAGATGCTTGAATTTTGGAGATGTTGAAAATCGATTCTTCGTGAAGGCTCGAATCAATCAGTTGCGGGATATGCCAAAAACTATATGTAGCCTGAGCTATGAGTAAGTGATGGAAATCATGCTCTTACAAATCTCCCATTTTTTGGCTATTCCGGTATAAACATAAAATCCAAATCCAAATTATAAATAGTTTTCTAAGACGAATACAATATCCTAATACCCTCCCAAACCCTAAAATGGATAGGTACAAAGATAGAATTGTCTTTAAAACAAAGTCTTCAAATCTCCACTTCTTCTTGGTTTTCTCTTTGGTACTTTATCTTCATCGAGGGTAATTCAAATATGATTATTTAAAATACCTACAAACATGAAACAAAGAAAATACCCCATGATTCACCGAGCTTGAAATATATCAAATAAAATGCATAGGAACATTCTCCCCTAAAAATGAAACTCCCTGTCGTAATTTGTTCTCCCCCTTTTTATTTTGTTCGAAATAGACAAGGAGTAGAAACTAATTTTGAAAAATATAGGGAACGTCACCAAGCATAAAAGATATCATCACAAAATGATATGATTGAATAATAATGCAATGTTAATCTTAAAAAACACCACAAACTATTATTTATTTTTTCAATTTTTTTTTACAAAAACGACACACTACTGAGAAACACAAAAATAACCGAATCATGGAAACGGAATTTAGGGGGTGAACACATTCTATAGGTTAATCAATGTACACAAATATAGCATATGTGCATGAAGGAATGAGACACCACCAACGCAAGATCTCAAAGTCTACCTTAGGTGTAAAAATTGGTGAACTCCAGTGAAATCAACTTAACCTATTCAACTAATTAAGATCATGAGTGATTTTCACACCAATAACACCCCAAAACTATGTAATTCTTTTATGAGAAATTTTCAGGACGTGCAAACCCATTGATCTTCGATTAAACTCCCTTAAAACCTATATATAGAATTTTTTCTCTGAAATATTTTTGAAAAAATTAATGCTCATATATAGCGAAGCATCAATGTTATTTGAAATTGATCTGACACTTTTTTTATATGCGCCTTTAATCTTTTAGGCTCTTTCTTTTTGTAAATGGCAGCTATTCACACAAAGTCAACTTGTCTTTCGCAGCTCGATTCCATTGCTTAAAATATATACGACATTTATCAGAGATATGATTTTTAATTTTTTCAATTCGGGCAATGGTTCTTACAAGCACTATTTTCATTATCTCATTTTTTCACACTTGGTTCGTTTGAAAAGTAGGATTGAGACGAGAACACTACAACCGACACGTAAAAGGCAGATGCAATACTCACATAAGTTCATGCACATGTGCATTAAAGGTGACAAGGAGTCAAACATGTAGCAAGTAGTCATCATATCACGTCTTAATGACTCCACACATTATTAAGTACAAAATGAAATGATGTCACGTCTCAAAACACTACAAAATAGCCACGTGGAAATGGAATGAATGGGTGATTACATCTTTAATGTTCATCCACATATGGTGTAAAAAAAATACAAGTCTCCTTTTGAATTTTTCAAAAATTTTATAGAAAATAAAATCTTTTTGTTTTTTTCACTTTTTCTTAAAAAAAAACCGAAAATCATTTTGTATTTTTCCAAAAATTTTCAAGAAAAATAAAAATCTTTTTGGATTTTTTAAAAAATATATCAAAATGAAAAATACAGCTACAATTATAGCACAATCTAGAAATAGGCATGTAAAATATGAATATGAAAAGCATCCTATCCTAAAAACAAGTCTCAACCTCAATCATTAGGCCCGACGGAGTTCTCCAAAAGAGATGACATCCTATGAAAAACATCCATTAAATCTTGTGAGGTCTTGACTAAATACTCTGCTTGATCTTGAAATATCGCATGTGATATGCAGAAGTATGCGAAGTAACATGTGTGGGAGTGCGTACGGGAACAAGTGTAGTAGCATATCGTGGTAGATACCAATAAGACACTCTCCCTAACTTAAAGCAAAATTTCCTAAAGTTACCTCTTTGCTTGCAATGGGAACAAACATACACAGCCTTGGGTGCACCTCTCTCACAACGTTTATAATGAGTGCTCCTATGTGGAATTTAACGCCTAGGTGGGTTAGGTTGATAGCCATATAGATCGAACACAATCTTAGGAACGGGCTTGGGTGCAACATGGGAATGGATGCACCGTCATAACCTATTCCTAGACTCTCAACATTACCCAAAAAGTGATCGAGGAACATCTTTACAACCTTCATAGATGTGCCTCTAAAGTGACTTTTACCTTTCGAGGATGTTCGAGATCCCTTTCAAGTTGGGATACACGGGCTTCAAGTTTTTCACAAGTCTTCATCGAAGATTGAATATTTCTCGTAAGACTAGCCACAATATTAGTTAATTCACTCTTTTACCTATCTAAAACGATCAACTTTTAGCACAAAGAAACCTTCACCTTCTCTAGTTGATTCACCGACGCCTCATATACCCTCAAAACTTTCACCTCTCTGTCCAAATCTAACTCCCTAAGAAACAACTCTTTATTTAACTTTTTGGTTTTCAAAGTCTCGGTGTATAAATCATTAAAAGATTTTTAGAGATCCCCTTCTCCCTCATGTAAAATTCCATCCTCATTCGCACTTTCTCCCGAATGAGTCAAAACATCATTGAGGTTCTCACGTTTACATGTATCCTCATCATAGTGGGACAAACTAGAAGTACTCACGTGACTAGCCATGAAAGCAACAAACTTTTCATGTGGTGATTCTCCCCTTGAATCAATCGAATCGATGTCACCATTGATAAGAGTGGCTTTATTTTCAATCTCTTTGCCCCTTTCTCTTTCGCATAGTGGGACACTCAAATGACTTGTGACCTTTACCCTCGCACCCAAAACACCTTATCTCTTCATCTTTCTCACCGCTATCCTTGACCTCATCTTTATTTTTATTTTTCTCAAAAATAATTTTACTGGAAGATTTTTTTAAAAAAAATTGAGAAACATTGGTAAAAAACTTTACAAATAAGGCAAAGTCACCAACATCAAAATCTCCCTCAAATTCAGACTCATAAACTTTCTCCTTTTTCTTCTTCATAGTTTGAGTCTTTAAGGCTACCCCAATATCCGTAGGTTTAATGGTTTTAGGGAACATATCTATCTCATAAGTTTGAAGGTCTCCTATAAGTTCTTCTAACCTAAGAGTGTCTAAAAACCCTAAAGAGTTAAACACGGTAACCTTAGTAATAAATCGGTAAGGGAGTGACCTCAAAATCTTTTTAATAATTGTAGTCTCAGGAATTTTCTCACCCCAATTAAACTAGAGTTTACGATGTCCCACAACCTAGCATAAAATTCATCGAAACTCTCGGACTCTAACATAGTGATGGCTTCAAATTGGGTGGTCAAATTTTGAAGATTAGACGCCTTAACAACGTCGGTACCCTCATATGTTAACTGGAGGATATCCCATGCTTGCTTAAACGTAGTGCATGTTATGATGCATTAGAACTAGTCAGGGGTGACGCCTCCAGAAATAACACAAAAGCCACGGGAGTAATAAGTGCTCCATTTAAACTCATCATCAGTACAGTAAGAGACGGGTTTAGGATTTGTGACATTATCAACAGCGATCGTGGGAGGAATCCACCCTCTTTCACATACTAACCAGTCTCTCTCATATATGGATTTTAAAGTGGACCTCATTCGGGCTTTTCAATAGGCATAGTTAGATCCATTAAAAAATGGAATCCTATTTTATAAGTTCTCCATCAGAAAATTTGCGATTTTCAAAATCAAATTTTCATAACAATTGATATCACATAATTTTTTTGCAAAAAATCAGTTACTCGTGGTAAATTGGTAAAACCTGCTCTGATACCAATTTGAGAGTGCGCAATTATCTAATGGAGTTAACTTATTAAATTCAGATAATAATCCACACCAAATTTAAATCTTTAGCCCTAAATCATGTAACTATATGATTCAAAACATTAACCAAACTAAGCATGTAATGAATCAGAGTTTCAGAAAAAAAATCCTTTCATGGCAAAACCATTTATTCACTTTATAAAATTTTCAAATTGCAACTTACAAATTCTATAAAGGAATCTATAATGATCCTCTTAGGAACCATACAACCACATCATTCCTTCAGCAATGATCCTCGCAAAAATAACAAGAACAATATTCCTCCGTCTTCAGCAGTGAATACCCTTGGGTTTCACAAGTCAATCATGGAGATACCTTCTCCACAAAGGTTGTATGCAAGATACACACTATAGAGTTTAAACTCGCTCAGATAAATATTGGGAATGATATGTGAATGAAAAAGGTTTTCAAAGTTCAAAAGGTTGAAAACTTTTGCTAATGATATGCACGATCACTTTTGGCAAAAGTCTCAGCGAAATCAAATATGAAACAAGTATTTATAAGACGAACATAAATTTTGAGGCAGTGACACTTGTTTGAACGAAAAAATAATCTTATTTTAACGAGAAATGAACCTTGTTTTAATGACAACATGGTTGTTTAAACGACATCCAAATCTTATTTAAGCGAGCTACAAACGAGCTTCGAACGATATAGAACAGTATGCCCTTGTGAGATGTTTGATCGAAGAAACCTTCAAATGACCACATCTAACGAGAAGCCAACTTCATTTGAACGAGATGCACATACTTTAAATATATTTAAATATAGAAAAACTGCATTGATTTTTAAATAAAAAGTCATGTTTCTAGTTTTAATGAAAATAAACATCCCAAAATAAATTCAAGGAATAAATTTAAACACTAAAGCATTATACCTCAAAAGTATGGAGATGCTTGAACATTGGATATATTAAAAATTAATTCTTCGTGAAGGCTAAAAAATCAGTAGCGGGATATGCTAAAAATTAAATGTAGCCTAAGCTATGAGCAAGTGATGGAAATCATGCTCTTACAACATCACCTCTGAAGAGCTCCTCTGGTATACTAATAACTTGTCCATGTTTCAATTCTTGATTCTAACAGTGATTACCAGAGTGTCGTGGTGTGGGGTTTGCATCCCAACCAAGTACTCCTCTTTGAAAATGATTTGCTTATTGTAATCAACATCCTCTGGTCACAGGACCTTGACAGGTTAGCTTTTAGCTGGATCAACGTGGAAAGATTTCATCACAGTTATAACTTTTTTGAGTTCCCTCCGAATAACATTCTTTTCAATCTACTGAAGGTTGGACGATCCATATATAACTGTGAACTCGTGTCTTATCTCATCATATAGAACATTGTCTGGTTTTTAGTTTCCATTGGTTGTGACCTGGTTTGATTTCTTCTCAATAAACTCATTTAGATACCCAACTTGGGCTAATTCCTTTAGATGAGCTTTAAGTGACTTATAATTTTTGAACTTGTAGTCGCCTTCTTTATGGAACGCACATCGGCATGTGTTGTTCCTCTTAGTCGAATCTTTACCCATCTTCTTTGACCACTTGATGAACCGCTAATTTTAAATTTTTATCAGGATTTTGTAGATTAGCTCCTTGAAAACTATATTAACAGCCTGACTAGCTTTAGAGGAATCTCCCCTGCCCCTATTCTTGGCACCATTTTTCTTCTCATTACCTTTCTTGGGATTAGTTTCCTAGTCTCCCCTTTTATTTTCCTTGGCACAATCAGTCTTAGCCTGACTAGTGTGGACCATGTCCATCACCTTAACATATTTTTTAATTCATGACATGAGATCATCAATGGTATCAACTTCCTTTTTAGTAAGGTATTGATATAATATTAATTTAGGGGGTAAACCTATCTTAAAAGATGATACGATGACTTGCTTCGAACAGTCTTCAACCTTATTACATACTTCCTAATAGCACTTGGCGTACTCGAGCAATGACTCATCTGATTTCTTTCTCATTGTGAGCAGTGAATCCATTCTCTTAGAATGAGAGTTGTTAGTGATGAAGAGATGAGTAAAGGATTCGATGAACACCTTGAAGCTTTTGATGGACTTATGAGGCAATCTCTCAAATAATTTTGGGGCGACGTTGCCCAGACTAGATAAAAAAATACGACACATCCGCGGGTCATTATGACTCCATAGAGTCAGGGTCTGTCTATATTTTTAAACATGGTCAATGGGATCAGTCTTTACATCATAGATCTTAAATTAAGGTTTGCAAACTTCTTTAGGGTATCCTCCTCTTTATCGGTCCTTAAAAAGGAGACTTTATTTGAGTGATAAGAGCTCTTCTTGACATTTCCTTTCTAGACCTCGCCCCTCGATGGGGCAGCGTATTGGTCTATCTCTCTTCGATCTAGACTTCTTATGTTATCATTGTTGCACTCGTTGTCCCTGTGGCACCTCACTTCCATGATTTTAATATTATTGGTCGCGATTGGCTCTCTTACCTCGATCGCGAGTATTGCTCACCTGAGTGCTAGGAGTCCAAGCACGATGCTTTCTATTGTGGAAGAGTTCTCTCTCTGCCTCCTCTTATTACTATTTAGGCAAGGATTTTCTTCATTCTAGAGACGAGCTACCTCCTCTTACTGCTGGAGCCTTGCTTCATAAGCGTCTACCAACCATGAAATCTGTGTAGACTTAGGCTGCCCATGACTCTCCTTAAAAGGTTAGCACTCTGAATGAAAACTTAGATTATCTTCAAGGTGGACCTCATACCTGACCCTCAGTGGCGCCAAATCTGCCCACATATTTCTAGGTTGAGGTGCACTATTTGGTTGGTGAGACATCCTAAATGTTCTTCATAGAGGTTACTTTCGTGGAAAGGCAAATCGTTCCCATATATGGTGCCAATTGTGAGTACAAATTAATCATAATAGAAAGGATTCTATAAAGCAATAAAAAATAAAAAAATAGATGCCAATCACACAACATAAGAATATACGTGGTTCAACAAATTACATGCGTCCACAGAGAGGTCACTGTATTTATTAAGTTCTTTCAAAGTTTTGAAAATACATCCCCTTTGACCCTTGGGTAAAGGTTACATTTATAGTGGTATAAAGTGGTTCAGTCGTTTAAAGAACTCTTTTGGCTTCTTATTAACTTCTGTGGTGACTCCTGAATATCTCATCCGAGATTATTGTTAACCAATTAAGTATATCCATATGTAGGTGATAAACATTTATATTTATCCACAAAACAAATGCTTGCGCTAATCTCTTGTTGTTTAGAGGTTGGGCTGGGAGTACCCCACATACTGCTGGGCTTGGTCATACGGTCTTCAATTAAGCCTAATTAATAATTTAGGTTACTAAAATAGGAGAAAGACTATACTCACATATAACACACATACAACTGTAAGACACTGGGCATGTATAACTAAATGGACACTCGCACGCCCACATATACGAAGGCATACGCCCCCATAAAATGAAGGCCTACTCTTATTACTTTCGAGGATCTCTTTCATGTACTAGTATAGTCTTATGTCGTCCCATACCTACCACCTCATTTTGTCAAGGGATAAATCACAACCTCTACCCATCAGTCATAAAACCTACCGTACAAAAGACTTATGAAAGAAATATCGTCCTAAACCATCTCGATCGCGAGTACCTAAACGTGTGATCTAGGGGTAAATATAACTAATGAAGAGGAGCCGATCTAATCAATGGGATACCAGCGTGGCCCGTGTCTCACGTGCCACATCATGGATTCTTATGGTAAACCTTCCAATGAGAGCTTATGCGTTGCATATAATAGACTCAAAGAAGTATAACCCTCACTAACAGGTAAAAGTAAATATATCCAATTCTATCCGATCGCACATGAAACCATAAAAATACACAAGTGTATTCACGCAATAACCCTAATCGACCCTATACAATGTTAAACCTAATCCTCAAGACCTCTCAATTCTATTACTGTATTCCCCCTCGCTAATGAGGATCATCCAAATCATATGCTACCCTCTACCATGGGTTATTGATCATACTCTAAGCCATACTTAGCCTTAAGCGTTCATATATGCATTCCTAGATATCCAATATATGCTGAGTCTGGACCAAAAAACTAGGTACCCTTATTAGGTATTCACCCCACTAATTCAAGCTATAACGTACACACGGTAGATATATACCTAATGCACATAACACTATCCCGACCTCTCGAGGCTCTATTTTTAGGCCTTACGACGTACTTAACTCACGTATGAACAATCAATTTAAAACCACTGCGACTCTAGGGTTTATGGCTAATTACTAATCTTCCTGGAGGATATAAGCCCTACGTTTTACTTTCACTAAGTCCTAACACATCTCAACCATCTAAAATTAATCCCAAAATCTCTGAACCCTCCAATTAATAATCTTTGACACCTCTTAGTAAAACACTCACCAAAGTTCCATATAAATTAGAAAAATACGAAACCAAGAAGGCTTGAAACTTATCAGCCGATTCAATTAGCCAATAGCCGAATCAATCTGGATCTGAGCAAAATTAAGGATTCCCTAAATTCATTAAAATTGTGGCCCAACTCAATATCCAATCAAACTACAAGGCTTAAAACTTATTAAACCTCCTCTTCTTTCATATATATTTGGTATATCCTCACCCAAACACCAAGTCTAAATTTTTTAATCCAAAAGCACAAGATTAAAAGGGTCAATTTCTAACTTTAACTTAATAATCCTAGTTTTGTCAATTTCAACCAAGTTATTTATTTTTAATCCAATTCAACATATTTATAATGAGCTTTTATATAGTTTTGGTTGTTAAACATACTTTTAACAATATTACATTGATTTATCCTTAAATAATATTAATTTCATCTCAATTTCATTAGTAGAATTAATAGACATTTAACATAACATAAAACCCCAATTAACTTAATTAATCAGAACCAATTCCTAGTTCAGATTTCAATGAATAGGAATATAATTCACAAATACAATTATAATCCAACACTTTAATAGAACTTGTTTATTGGTGGATTGAGAAATCACAGCCTAAAATCTCCAAGCCTCTTCTCTATTGCCTTAAGTCGCCTTCCCAACTTATGAAATGAGTTTTAATGAGACCCTACTGACCCTCTTAGACTCTTAATCCTGAAATAAGGCTTGGGCCCAATATAAAGCACATTTAAATGAGGTGAAAACACACCAATCTATAACTCACTATTTTAAATCGTAAACAAAAATTCTATGCGTCCCAAAAGCCAAGTACTATACGAGTCCAAATATCAATTAATCAACATATACACACACACACACATATATATATATATATATATATATATATATATATTGAAATCTGAATTAAACAATACACAAAAATGTAAATATTGACATCTCCAGTCATGACAAGCATACAATAATTAATTTCAAAATTTTTTATAATTAAATATGATGCATAAAAATACCGAGAATTATATACCTCCCCCTTAAACAGGAAATTTCGTCCTCGAAATTTGAACTCTTTATGGATCTATATAAAAGTCAAGAATATCTCGTCTGTAGCGTCCTCATAGTACCATAAAATATTACCAAGATTACCATTAAGAAACTTCTCATCGGGTTGCTAACTCTCGTTCGAACCAAAAATCACAATTTCCCCTCATCGTAAATATAACCCAAAACACCTGGTCCGTTTCTTTTGGGACCATAACCTATGCTCCTGCTTAGTTTTAAAGACTTTTTTGCCTACTCCAACATAGTTCACACATTCGATAACGAACACCGCTTCCCTTGAAGTGTCCTTAACGCAACCCCAAACGAAGTAGTAACTAACTCTTATCCCTGAATACCTCGGTCAATATAACTCAAATGAACCCAAATGGTGCCCCGCCCTCTTTGGAACTTGTAATTCCCATAAGAATCAATTGGTTTACTCTTCCACTTTTATGTTGGGATTTCAAACACGGCACCCTCCTCAAATATCTTTGGTGTTTTACAATCTCAACAGACAGGGAAACCCATTCGACCAAAACCATACCAATAATTACTTCATCATATTAATCGTATAAACTTTACCAAATTATGTACACCCAACCACTTTTAAAATGTATACCATACCACAAAATACGCACCTCAATCAAAACTATTGTAATACCCCGTACTTTTAGCTATATTTATTTTTGGGATTAATTAATTAATTAAATGCGTATTAATTGGAAATTAATCCGGGTTATAAATACTAATGAGATGCGTATTGGTATTTGATTATGTGCATATATGATTATATATGTACTTGGTATTATAAAATTTGTCGTGGGACTTATATACGGCATTTTAGAAATTTTGTTGAGACGCGTGGGACCGCCGCGTCACGGTATAATATTTTGATAATAAAAGTGAATTTAAAATCTATAATCTGAATGGTCATTTTGAGTGCGCCAACGCGTCCGGAAGGGTCGAGATAGTCAGAAAACACTAGCCGGGGGTATAGTTTGGGTCCCGGGGTATTTTTAGGCCATACCGGTAACTTAAAGGGTATTTTAGTAATTTGGTATTTTTGGGTAATTAAAAGTGACGAAAATTGAGAGTTGTAATCTGATAAGGAATTGACCCAACCAACCCTTTATTAACCCCATAAGCTACGTAAGTTATCATTTAGTCTTCCAACTCTCCCAAAGAAAACCCTAGCCGCCATAGCCATCTTTGGAAGAAGAAAGCTTAGAGAGGAAGGGAAAGAGGAGGAATTCTGCAGAAAATCTGCAGAAAGAAATTACAAATCAACACCAAATCCGAAATCAAACCAAGTGATTTATTCCATTTAAATTTCGGAGAATGCTTCTTCCATGTTAGATTATTCAAAAACTTTATGTGTTCTTGGAAGATAATGAAAAACCCATAAGATTGGAGTTATTAGTTTAAATTTTGGGATATAGGTTGCATGTAGAATGTTACTGGAAGATTATATTAAGAGAATTACTGACTTTTGTTATACCAAAAACGGATTTAAGATGAAGTTTATGAATGTTCTTGAGATAAAATCTGGAAACTAGGTTTTTGATGAAGTTTGATCCATATGTAGCCTTTAGTTGTTGAAATATTAATTTGTGGACGTTAGTAACATTGTAGGATGGTTATATGACATTACTATAACGTTATATTTGAGAATCATACATTAGAAATAAGTTTTTGGACGTTTTCAAATCTGCAGAAAGAAGCAGTCCGTAGCCATACCTGTTCGATCGATCGATCGACATTCATCAGTCGATCGATCGACTATATCGATCGATCGATATTCATAGGTCGATCGATCGACCTTCCCAGAATGAGTAAAATTTTCCTTAATTTGATTTTAATGGCGGAAACCCTCGGAGAATATGTTTGGAGAACTTATGAATACCCTCACCCTTAAGGAAGACCAGTAGGTGTGATTATTATAGTGGACTTTAATTAGAATGCAATTCATGGAATTATTCTAGGTTATTGAAATTCGTTAAGTGAGATAACGTTTGGGTTAATAGTGTAAAATTGTGTAATTTGATGAAATAAGGTTTAGAGCAGAAGTAAAGACCTTAGGAATAAAGATGTTATATTTGGGAATAATCGGAACCTAATGATCTATTATAGATAGGTTTTAAGGTTAAGGGACTACGACGTGAGACGTGTTGGTAATTTAACTTTATATTAACGGGAGACTTGAAACACATAAGTTTGGAATAATGGTATTATGATGTAGCTTATACCTTATTAAAATGGTGATATCTAAGATGTGTGAATGCTTAGTATATAGTTTATGTGTATGACATACCTACCATACTTGCTATCACGGGAGGTTACGTTCGCTTAGGACCCTCTAATCCTTGTGTGCCTACGGGGGGGATATAGACTGGTACCTTGATGAACATAGGTCATAGAAGGACTTATTGTGATATTAATAAGTCTGCATGATCATGGGAGCGTAGGTATGTGCGTGACCCATGTGATGGTGACTGTGTTCGCCTCCACTATTTGTGATTTGTGTTATCTGAACTATTCTTGAGAGATTCGGAATATGTGATCCTTATGTACGTGATGTACCGGGATGGATAGCAGAGTATGTGTGCACCATAGCTTAGATTGCGGGGTGCTTGTATCGTATATTTATGATGTGAATAATATACATTATATTAATGGGAATCCTCATGTTAATGTTGTAAATGTATTACGGTGTTGTTTCGAGTTATCTATAGAGTTAACTAATAGTGATATATGTAGCACTTATTGAGTATCTGAGTTACATTAAACCTCTATTTAATTACGAGCATGGTTATAATAAATGAACCGAGTAAAATGGATAGAACCTTTGGCAGTCTAGCTAGTTATGTTGTCACTTAGCTAGTAGTATGGGTAGTTATAGATGGGTATTTGCGTTAGGAGTGCACAGTTAGATGAGAGGTGAGAATATAATGTGAGTGCACGTCCTAACATGTACTTTGCATTTAATGTTTTAAATGTTTTTAAAGCACTTGCAGGTTTTTAAAATATAACACATTCGGGCTCTGACCCGTTTGCTTTTCAAATCTCTTTTTCTTGTAAAACCTTTTTAGGTGCCCAGCCACAAGGACACCAAGCATAGGATTCTCATTCAGGTGACGAGCTGTAGCTGTTTGTGGAAGCTACAGGGATTTGCATGTAGACGCTTCTCTCATTTGGATTCCAGTCTCAGCATCTATCAGTTGTAGGGCATGTTGCCCAATTCTATTAGACATTTTTACGTTTCAGTTTTCAGACTCTAGCATGTATTGCTCAGTTCAGTTTTAGTTATTTATTCAGTTATTTATCAGTTATGGGATTGTAGTGAGGAGTTTTCCTCCAGACTTTATTTACTCTATTGTGATGGTTATTCATTTTACTTCAGCATGGTGAATGGTGTTATTTATTTCTTCTTTACTTTTGTTGCATGTTAATCAGACTTAAATTAAAATTTGGCAACTTGCTTTTTAAATACTAGGTGGTTAGTAATAATAAAATGTTTTCGACAGTGATGCTATTAACTGAGCCAACTTGGCATTTTGAATTAATTTTATAAAGGAGTAGCTACCCGGTATTTAATTAGTCGGGGTGTCACAACTATTCTCTTAGTTTGTGACCTCCCCCTGCCAAAAAAAATTATCCCTAATAAATGTAACCCTCTCATGTCATCAAATGGAGAAAGGACCAATTCCCAATACTTTTTGGATACTCACTCTCGATAAACTTACACGTGGGTGTATAAAGCACCCTTAATCACATATTTAGTTGTAACGGACACCACTACTATACCATTTTTTCCCAATAGGATATTGTAAAAAATCATAGCGAAATACTCCTTCGTGTTGTTAAAGACCCACAAATAGCATGTCTGATTGCAAGAATGATGATAATTCGCTTCCAATTCATATGGTAGGAAGGAAAAACTCTTTTTAATTGTTCCAATAGGTTAGTGCTATGTGATAATAAACACCGGTCTCGTATCTTAACCCCATCTAACACGTGGTGGTGTGCATATCCTCTTGTTTACTATGTTATTAACAAAATGTTACAGTTTAAGCAAACTCCGAATAAACTCTTTGATCGAAACTCTTTTTAAAAGAAGTCACACAAGATGTGTGTAAACATGTTAAGTATGGATGTTAAATTTGATAGTTGGTTACCTTAGGCTTTAAAATAAACACTTATACTATATCTTTAGTATGAAACCACATAATAACAGTTTAAGAAAGATTCAAGAAAATTAACACCAGATTTTAATGTGGTAAAGCCCTAACGCAAGGGAAACATCCACGCCCCCTCTACGGAGCAAAACGAAAATTCCACTAGAAACAATCACAATAGAAGTTACAGCACTACGCATGCAAATCAAGATCCTAAATCTAAGTCAAGAAAATATACCTATAGGAGTTACTCCACTCTCAAAGGCTTCTGGCTTGATTTTAATCTTCCTCCAACAGCTTCCTTGCTTCGTCCTTGTCCACTGATTGTAGCAGCACTAACAACACCAAATTTCTCAGAAAGAACCACTAATACTAAGTGTTCGTGTGAGAGTGTAGGTGTACGTGATGTGAACTAAATGCAGAAATGCAACTCACACCTCTCAGAATAGTTATACAGATAAAATCCTATAAATCATAATCATTTATATGACATGCAGATTCTGATTTAACTTGTTTTGAAAACTAAACTTATTATTAATGTCAGGTCGAAAAAAAATCTTTCCATTTAAAACCAGACAAGATCCTAAATGTCTCAACCTTTATTTCTTTACAAATTTATTTCATAAAATGTGAAATATGAATTGGGAGACACAAATGCTTTTAGATATGAAAAACTTAAAAAAATCAGAAGTATCTTTCTCAAATAAATTGCAAACAGAGAAGGATCATTTTCAAAATAGTCGAGAAATATAAAGATCCAGGAAATAAAAAAACCTAGAAAAATTCGTGTGATTTTCTCTTTGGAAAACCTAAAGATTTCTACTAAGAAATTTGAGTTTTTCGTAGAGATAGGTTCTAAGAGAGACAATTGGTTTGAATAGATATTCAAACTACAAATACCGCAACATCTTAACACTCACGGAAACCTTAAATCTAACTCTCAATATTAAGTTTTCTGGTATTTGGAGATATAAGGTTTTGTTGTTGGGTATTTGGGAGAAAACACTTAGGGTTTGATCTTGAGCGAAATTAGGATTTTTTATCTTCTCTTTTTTTTTCTCTCTTCTCTCTGGTATTCTTTCTCTCCAAAATGAGATAAAATCAAAAATTTCTCAAAAGGTAACATATGGTCTCCTTATATACTAGACGAAGAAGGATCGAGAAGTGTGAGCCAAATTAATGCTAGGATTCATTCGCCTGTCGGGGTTCTCATCTAATGACTATAAACATGCGGTGATTAAACTATCGTTAATTGGTTCTAATTAGGGTCACAGGGATTAAGTTGAGTAACATGCAGACCGTTGATGAATGTGATCTAAGGGTTACGATTAACTCCTCAGTCCAAGACACAAAAGAAAGACAAATCGCTTCGATGGAATGACAACACGTGTACGACTTTAATTAGAAACAAAACGCGTGTTTTGTGTGTTTTAAAAATATGATTTGCACCCCAAGAATTCTCTAGCGCATTTGGATTCTTGCCCGAACATTTTTTTAGGAAAAACAATATTTATATTTTAACCCTAAATATTTAAAATCAAATTTTAATTTATTTTGAAAAATCATTTTTAATGATTTAAAAATGTTTTATGTAATTTAAAAAAGTTAGAAAAAAGTCCTAAAAATAACACGACCCTTGTGCACACATAAAATAAATAATATGCAGTGTAAGTGTCCTAAAGTGGTCATGAGGTAGATATAACTTCCCTTTTATGTGGATCATGGGGTTCTTACACTGGATATCTTCTTTTATGCTTTGATACTTTGAGAGAGAGTGCAAATCTTGAAAATCTAAGCTATTTTATCTCAATGTCCAAACTTGATGGAACTCCTATATGATATAAACTCAAGTAAGTAAATCATATAATGTGTTCTCAATATCCCCCTTTGGATATTAGAGACAAAATTCCCTTGAGTAGCTTTTACTCGTGGGTAAAGAAATGTAAAATCCTAGATTTCATATACAAAAATTTCTAACTACCCAATCCCATCCTAGAATCGAAAATAAGAGAAAAAAATACATCACTTAACTACAATACATACCAATACCCTAATAAATGGGACAAGTGTAATACCCCGTAATTTTATTGATTTTTATTTAATGAATTAATTAATTAAATGAGAATTAATTGGAAATTAATCCGGATTTAAATACTAGTGAGACGAGAGTTGGTATATGATTATGATGATAATAGTGAATATTACTGGGTATATATGGTAATATATGCGTATTGAAAGTATTAAAATTGTCAAGAGATATATATACGACAATTTGGAACATTAAGTTGGGACGCGCGTGTCAGTCGCGTCAGAGACTAATTTAATTTGATTTAAAAAGAAAATTATATTTTTATCAACCGTATGGTTATTTTGAGTGCGTCAACGTGTTTGGAAGGGTCAAGATAGTCAGAAAACACTAGCCGGGAGTTTAGTTTGGGTCCCGGGGCATTTTTAGGCCAACCCGGTAAACCGGAAGGATATTTTGGTAATTTTAAAAATTCAGGAATTAAGACCCATGAATTTTAGAGTTTATTTATATATTATTAGAAAATCCATTAAGGCCATTATCAGCCAAAAACAAGAAAGTGGGCTACGTGAGTTAGAGAGAAGTTGCAAAAGGGTTTCAAAACCAAAACCACCACCCACCACGGCCATTTTTGGACGAAATTGTGACCGGAATGAAGAGAGAACCAACCCTTGAACACCAGCAACGAATCAGAACATCAAACTTAAGGCAAGTGATTTGGTTTCATTAGTTAAATGAATATTTCCTCCATGCTTAGTGTAGAAATTTAAGATTGTCTTGAAAGATTCGATGAAAACCCAATGAATTTGGTGTACAACACTAAACTTTGGTTACGAACTGTATGTAGATCTGTTTTGGATGAATTTAGTATCCCAAACATAACTTTTGATGATTTAAAAACAAATTAAAGAGGAGATTTATCATTGTTCTTGAAGAAAATAGAAAACTAGGGTTTTTATTGAAGTTTTGATCCATATAAGGCCAATGATTGATGATTAAAAGGTTTTGGAACGTTAACAATGATGTATATTGGTTGTATGATGATCCTATAACGTTAGATTAGATTTTCATACCTCGTAATTAAGTTTTGGGAAAAATTTTGGATTGAAAAACGAAGCAGGCCGTAGCCTATCAGGTGCGTTCGATCGATCGATACTCCCAGGTCGATCGATCGACCACCATCGATCGATCGACATTCAAGGTCGATCGATCGACCTTCCCAGAATCAGTTATATTTTTCTTTTGTTGGATTTTAACAATTTCGACTCTAGAGAATTATTGGTGGGGACTTTGTGAATACTCTTAGATTCAAGGAAGACCAGTAGGCATAATTGTAAGACTCGAATCATAGTTAAAAGTCAAATTGGGAGTTATATTAAACTTAATAAGGCTCGACGAGTGTGATACCATTTGAGATTGAGAATTGATGAGTAAGTTTTAGATAGTTGGATAATATAACGTTAGTGGCAGAAATGAGACTTGGTAATCTTTGTGGGTTAGGATTTAGGTACTTGAAACTACGACGTGAGATGTGTCAGCGGTCTATATTATATATTGTTCAGAGACTTAAAGATGTACAAATTAGAATAACGGCATAGGAATGTAGAATATACCTTATTTAATATTTTAAGTTATCTAAGTGGTGTGATTGCTTAGTATATGAACTTATGTGTATAACATACCTACCATACTTGCTATCACCGGAGGTCGGCTTTCGAATTGGGCCATCTAATCCTTGTGTGCCTACGGGGGGATTTAGATGGATACCTTAAGGACATAGGGCTATGAATGACTTATTTGTGAGTTGATAAGTCAGCTGACCATGGGAGCGTAGGTATGTGCGTGACCCATGGGTATGTGAACTATGTTCGCCTCCATTATGTGTGATTTTTGCTTATTGATACGGTTCCTGAGATATTCGGAACGCGTGGTCCTTATGTACGTGATGTACCGGGATTTGATAGCAGAGTGTGTGTGCACCGCAGCTTAGCCTAGGGGTGACCTAATTGTATATTTATGATGAGATTAATATACTTGTAATTGAAATGAACTCTTTATTTAAGTGTAAGTGTGAATACTCGTGATATTTTAGTAGAGATAAAAATGGGAATTTCACATAGTAATTATTGTAAGGAAATCTGAGAAATAAAATGGATGACACGCGCAGGTTATATTAGAATGTCTTGTTTTGACTCTCATATTATAATGTAAGGTCAGGTTGTGAATTAAACTAGTTAGTTAGCGGCACAACTAGGCCGGGTTACGGATACGTTAGTGTGCACAATTAGTTGAGAGGTGAGGAACTTATGTGAGTGCACGCAACTAACATGTATTTTATATTCACTGTTTAATGTTATTAAACACTTGCTATATTTTAAACTGTTTTCACAATCGGGCTCTGACCCGTTTGCTTTCAAATCTATTTTTCTTGAAAAACCTTTTAGGTTTCCAGCCATAGAGACGCCAAGCTTAGGAGTTCCATTTCAGTGACGTGCTATAGCTGCTGTGGAAGTTACAGGATCTCGATTGTAGACGCCTCCACATTTTACTTTGACTCCATTTCAGATTTATTTCCTATGTTAGGGTATGTCGCCCTTTTCTTTTAGAGAGAGTTTTATCATACTCAGTTTCATTTCAGTTTTTGGATTAATTAATTTATCATTCAGATTTTGTATTTGGCTTTATTCAGTATTTGGATTGTTCAGGGGAGTGTTACTCCAGACTTAATTTTATTCCAGCATTTTACATTATTACTGTATTGTGATTGTGATGTATTTAGTTGATAATTTATTTGGAGGCATGTTAATTTAATTTAATTAAAATTGACAACTCACTTTTTAAATATTAGGTGGCTAGTAATGACTTAAAATGTTTTCGACAGTGATGCTATGAACTGAACCAACTTGACATTTTGTTTTAATTTGAATAAAGGCGTAGCTACCCGGTATTTAATTAGACGGGGTGTCACAGGTGGTATCAGAGCATTAGGTTCTAGTGTCCTTAGGATTTTTACGGCTTGTTATGTTTTCGCGTAGCGTTCTTTGATATAGAGCCCTATATTTTAGGATTGTTGTACTCTTTTATGTATCTTTCGCTCTTCAGCTGTTTTGAGATAATAATTGTGAACTTATAAATCTTCTCTCTCATTTACGATGCCTCCATGACGTGCACCGAGAGTTTCCAGGGATGCTCAGACCGAGCCACAGCCTGCACCAGTTCAGGGTTCCATGAATGCCGTAGAGGTTGCTGTCATTGTAGCCCAAGCAGTAAATGCCGCTCTAGCAGTTGTGCAGCAGGCACCACCTCAGGCACTGGTGGTAGCCCGGTCCTGGCTCATGCATTCCCATCTACTTGGGAACGTGTTCGTGATGCCTTTCAGAAGGCACACCCTCCAGAGTTTGTAGGTAGCTCAGAAGTCATTATGTCCAGTCAGTGGAAGAAGGACATCCAAAGACACTTGAGGATGTATGAGTGTACGGATGTACAGAGACAGATAGTGGCTACTTTTAAGATGGTAGGGTCAGCGTTGGAGTGGCGGGAGTCCATTACCATTGCGAAGGAGAGAGATGTTCTTACCATTCAGGAGTTCTGGGTGCAGTTTGATCGTAAGTACTTTCCCTCAGCAGTTCATACCGAGATGAGGAGGAAGTTGATGAACCTCAAGCAGGAAGGGATGACAATGGCTGAGTATGAGGCCCAGTTCACCAATATTCTGAACATCATTCCCGATGAGATTTCAACCGAAGAGAAGAAGATACAGAAATTCATGGATGGGTTGACTTGGAGGATCCGTCAGCATTTGCTTGGAAAAATCTCATTGGCCACTTATTCTGACGTGGTTAACGCAGCACTGCTTTACTGCCAGGACCACCGCTTTCACTTGTCAGAGGGTAAGCAATCAGGAGAGTCCAGCCATCAGGGCAGGACAGAGGGAATGGTGCCAGCGGGGCACAGTCAGCTCAGGGTCAGCACAGGCAGAGTGACCAGAGTTCCCAGTAAGGGAATTCTAAGAGATTTCGATCTGGAGGTTTCAAAAAAGGTCAGGGAGGTTTTCGTTAGGGCAAGCAGGGTCAGCACGGCCATCAGGGTCAGTATGGACAACATCAGCAGTTTCAGTAGGGCCAGCATGGTCAGGGGAGAAATGGCAACGGTCATCAGGGCCGTGGGCAGCAGGTTCAGATAGGGGAAACTTTGCGAGGAAATGTTTTATTTGTGGCAAGATTGGAAACAAACGCTAGGAGTGTCCTAAAAGGGGCACGACCTCACAGCAGCAGCAACAGGGTGCTCGACACGAGCCGCAGAGACCTATGTTTCCCACCGCCCTCCCAGCACCACCACATATGCCAGCTTTACCACCCATCCCAGCAGTCCCAGTCCAGCAAGAACAGCTTCAGTACGGGTGAGTTTATCAGCTCTAGCAGGCCGCAGTCCCATAGGATCCACCCGCTATTGAGGGTATGTTCTTTATTCAGGGGACTATGAGGCGTATTTTATTTGATACGGGGGCCACACACTGTTTCATTGCCACGAGATTTGCGCGCACTATGGGGTTGTTAGACACTGTGGAAAGCACAGTTACTTGTGTAAATTCACCATTGAGTAGGCGTTCTGTTATTTCCCTTATATGTAGAGGTGTGATTATTGATATCGAGAGGTTTACTTTACCTGCTGATATGTTAGTGTTAGATATGACTGAGTACGATGCTATCGTTGGCATGGATTGGCTAGTTGCGTATCAAGCCATGATTGATTGTTTCAACAGGAGTATTATTTTTGCTATACCCGGGCAAGATATGTTCTTAGTGGCGATGCCTCATCCTGAGGGAGGATCGTCCACTCACTTGTATTACATAGAGGAGGAGACCTCTAAGGAAGTTGTAATACCACTCGATTCGATTCTAGTTATTAGAGAGTTTGCTGATGTATTCCAGGATATACCGGGATTACCTCCTAGTATAGAGATAGATTTTGTTAACGATTTGATGCCGGGAACTCGGCCAATTGCCCGTGCACCTTACCGTATGGCTCTAGCGGAGACGAGAGAGCTAAGGGATCAGATAGAGAAGCTGTTGGGTCAAGGGTTTATCCATAGGAGTACTTCGCCATGGGGTGCCCCTGTGCTGTTCGTGAAGAAGAGGGATGGATCTTTGAGGTTGTGTGTAGATTATCGGGAGTTGAATAAAGTCACGATACGGAACAAGTATCCGTTGCGCCGAATCGATGACTTATTCGACCAGTTGAGAGGAGCGGCCTTCTTCTCAAAGATTGACTTGAGATCGGGTTACCATCAGTTTCGTATCAAGGAACATGACGTCTCGAAAACTGCTTTCTTGACGAGATATGGTTCATATGAGTTCCGGGTTATGCCTTTTGGCCTAACCAATGCCCTAGCAGTGTTTATGGATTTGATGAATAGGGTATTAAGAGAATTCCTAGACCAGTTCGTCATCGTATTCATTGATGACATTCTGGTTTACTTCCAGATAGAGGAGGAACACACCGAGCACTTGAGGCAGGTTTTGCAGACGCTGCGTCAGAACAAGCTATATGCAAAGTACGAGAAGTGTGGGTTTTAGTTGAAGGAGGTTCAGTTTTTGGGGCACATCATTTCAGACAGGGGGATATTTATTGATTCGGGGAAGGTATCCGCGATGAGGGAGTGGGGACAGCCCACGACACCGACTGAGATACGTAGTTTCTTGGGCCTAGTAGGATACTACATGAGGTTTATTCGGGGATTCTCTAAGATAGAGGGTCCTTTGACACATCTGACTCGCAAAGGTGTGCCATTCATCTGGAGCGATGCCTATCAGTTGGCATTCGATGAGTTGAAGGACAAGTTGACCTCAGCACCAGTGTTAGCACTGCCCAGGCCGAGAGTTGAGTATCTAGTCTACACCGATGCGTCCCTACAAGGACTTGGAGGTGTAATGCAACAGGAGAGTCAGGCCATAGCTTAGTCTTCCCGTAAGCTTAAGCCTCACGAGAAGAATTACCCCACCCACGACTTGGAGTTAGCAGCAGTTGTATTTTCTCTTCAGATTTGGAGACATTATCTCCTGGGTTAGAAATTTTGTTTATTCACGGACCACAAGTGCCTACAGTACCTCTTCACGCAGAAAGAATTAAATATGCGTCAACGTAGGTGGATTGAGTTCGTGAAGGAATATCAGTTCGATATCCAGTATCACCCGGGAAAGGCTAACGTGGTAGTAGACGCGTTGAGCCATAGGCCAGTAGGTGAGGTGGTCTAAGTGTGGAGAGCAAAGTGGAAGGAGTTGGGACACCAGGATGCAGTGGCCCGATCATTCATGTCGATAATGATCGATACGCCCCAGATTGTTACGAGAGTGATACAGGCCCAGGCAAATGACTCATTTTGTTAAGAGCAGATAGTTCTTTTACTAGCAGAGGGAGCCGAGTCCTATACCGTTGGTTCAGATGGGGGCTTACGGTTCAATGGGAGACTGGTTATTCCTGAAGGGGAAGACTTGTGGCACGAGGTTATGACAGAGTCGCACGATCCGCGGTTCGCGGTACATCCTGGTGGGGATAAGATGTACCAGGATATGAGGTGACAGTACTGGTGGAGCGGGATGAAAAGAGATATTGCCGAGTTCGTTTCTAAATGTGCCACTTGTCAGCTGGTAAAGGTGGACCATCAGAGACCGGCAGGACTTCTACAGCCGTTAGAGGTTCCTATGTGGAAATGGGAGAGCATTTCCATGGACTTTATCACGGGATTACCTACTTCGCAGAGGGGTCACGACTCCATATGGGTAATCGTGGATAGGTTGACCAAAGTTGCTCATTTTCTGCCAGCCCGAACAGACTACACTATGGGATAGTATGCTCAGATTTTCATAGCGGAGATAGTGAGACTTCACGGGGTGCCTCTCAATATCGTGTCTGATCGAGACACAATATTTTTTTCACGATTTTGGGAGAGTTTTTAGGAAGCCATGGGTACGGAGTTACGACTGAGTACGGTATATCACCCGCAGATAGATGGGCAAACCAAGTGGACGAATTAGATATTGGAGGACATGTTACGTATGTGCATACTAGACTTTGGAGGTGGTTGGGAGCAGTACCTTCCACTGGTGGAGTTTTCTTATAATAACTCCTACCAGTTCACTATTGGCATGTCTCCATTCGACGTGTTATACGGTAGACCTTGTCGTTCCCCAGCATGTTGGCTAGAGGTGGGGGATAACAAGCTTCTTGGACCGGAGGTGATTCAGGATACCTCGGTGAGGATAGAAATGATACGAAGCCGTATTCAGGTAGCTCAGGACCGACAGAAGAGTTATGCCGATGCCAAAAGATCCTTTAGAGAGTTCGAGGTGGGGGACCAGGTATTACTTAGAGTATCTCTGATGAAGGGGATTATGCATTTTGGGAAGAAAGGGAAATTAGCACCTATATACGTGGGCCTATTTCCTATCATCGAGCGGATTGGACCAGTAGCGTATAGACTTGGGTTACCGGAACACTTGAATAGAATTCATGACGTGTTCCATATTTCCTCGCTAAGGAGATATCTTAGGGACGATTTGGCGCATACCCATATTGCTTTAGAGGACATCGATCTTCAGTCTGATAGTTCCTACGAGGAGGGGCCGATTGCTATTCTGGATCACAGCGAGAGGAAACTGAGGTCGAAGATAGTACCATTAGTACGTGTTCAGTGTGGCATCATAATGCCGAGGAGTCCACATGGGAGAGTGAGGATGAGATGCGCGAGCGTTATCCAGAGTTATTTTTGCCAGGTATACTTTAGTTTTGAATTTCGGGACGAAATTCTGTTATTAGGGGGGAAGTATGTAATACTCCGTAATTTTATTGACTTTATTTAATGAATTAATTAATTAAATGAGAATTAATTGGAAATTAATCCGAATTTAAATACTAGCGAGACGCGAGTTGGTATATGATTATGATGATAATAGTGATATTACTGGGTATATATGGTAATATATGAGTATTGAAAGTATTAAATTGTCAAGAGATATAAATACGACAATTTGGGAAATTAAGTTGGGACGCGTGTGTCAGTCGCGTCAGAGATTAATTTAACTTGATTTAAAAAGTAAATTATATTTTTATCAACCGTATGGTCATTTTGAGTGCGCCAACGTGTCCGGAAGGGTCTAAATAGTAAGAAAACACTAGTCGGGGGTTTAGTTTGGGTCCCGGGACATTTTTAGGCCAAACCGGCAATCCGGAAGAGTATTTTGGTAGTTTTAAAAATTCAGGAATTAAGACCCACGAATTTTAGAGTTTATTTATATATTATTAGAAAATCCATTAAGACCATTATCATCCAAAAATAAGAGAAAGGATACGTGAGTTAGAGAGAAGTTGCAAAAGGGTTTCCAAACCAAAACCACCACCCACCACCACCATTTTTGGACGGAATTGTGACCAGAAAGAAGAGAGAACCAGCCATTGAACACTAGCAACGAATCAGAACATCAAACTTAAGTCAAGTGATTTGGTTTCATTAGTTCAATGAATATTTTCTCCATGCTTAGTGTAGAAATTTATGATTGTCTTGAAAGATTCGATGAAAACCCAATGAATTTGATGTAAAACTCTAAACTTTGGTTAGGAACTGTATGTAGATCTGTTATGGACGAATTCAGTACCCCAAACATAAATTTTAATGATTTAAAAACAAATTAAAGAGGAGATTTATCATTGTTCTTGAAGAAAATAGAAAACTAGGGTTTTTATTGAAGTTTTGAACCATATAAGGCCAATAATTGATGATTAAAAGGTTTTGGAACGTTAACAATGATGTATGCTGGTTGTATGATGATCCTATAATGTTAGATTAGATTTTTATACCTTGTAATGAAGTTTTGGGACAAATTTTGGATTGAAAAACGAAGCAGTCCGTAGCCTATCTGGTGCGTTCGATCGATCGATACTCCCAGGTCGATCGATCGACCACCATCGATCGATCGACATTCAAGGTCGATCGATCGAACTTCACAAAATTGGCTATTTTTTCCTTTGTTGGATTTTAATAATTTCGACCCTAGAGAATTTTGGTGGGGACTTTGTGAATACTCTGAGATTCAAGGAAGACCAGTAGGTACAGTTGTAAGACGCGAATCATAATTAAAAGTCAAATTGGGAGTTATATTAAACATAATAAGGCTCAACGAGTGTGATACCATTTGAGATTGAGAGTTGATGAGTAAGTTTTAGATAGTTGGATAATATAAGGTTAGTGGCAGAAATGAGGACCTTAAGATTAGTGGGTTTAAATGTGGGAATAATAGGAGACTTGGTAATCTTTATGGGTTAGGATTTAGGTACTTGAAACTACGATGTGAGATGTGTCAGCGGTCTATATTATATATTGTTCGGAGACTTAAAGATGTACAAATCAGAATACCGGTATAGGAATGTAGAATATACCTTATTTAATATTTTAAGTTATCTAAGTGGTGTGATTGCTTTGTATATAGACTTATGTGTATAACATACCTACCATACTTTCTATCACCGGAGGTCGGCTTTCGAACTGGGCCATCTAATCCTTATGTGCCTATGGGGGGATTTAGATGGATACCTTAAGGACATAGGGTTGTGAATGACTTATTTGTGAGTTGATAAGTCAGCTGACCATGGGAGCGTAGGTATGTGCGTGACCCATGGGTATGTGAACTATGTTCGCCTCCATTATGTGTGATTTTTGCTTATTGAGACGGTTCGTGAGAGATTCGGAACACGTGGTTCTTATGTACATGATGTACCGGGATTTGATAGCAGAGTATGTGTGCACCGCTGCTTAGCCTAGGGGTGCCCTAATTGTATATTTATGATGAGATTAATATACTTGTAATTGAAATGAACTCTTTATTTAAGTGTAAGTGTGAATACTCGTGACATTTTACTAGAGATAAAAATGGGAATTTCACATAGTAATTATTGTAAGGAAATCTGAGAAATAAAAAGGATGACACGCGCAGGTTATATTAGAATGTCTTGTTTTGACTCTCATATTATAACGTAAGGTCAGGTTGTGAATTAAACTAGTTAGTTAGTGGCACAACTAGGATGGGTTACTGATACTTTAGGTGTGCACAATTAGTTGAGAGGTGAGGAACTCATGTGAGTGCACGCAACTAACATGTATTTTATATTCACTGTTTAATGTTATTAAACACTTGCTATATTTTAAACTGTTTTCACAATCGGTCTCTGACCCGTTTGCTTTCAAATCTATTTTTCTTGAAAAACCTTTTAGGTGTCCAGCCACAGAGACGCCAAGCTTTGGAGTTCCATTTCAGTGATGTGCTGTAGATGCTGTGGAAGTTACAGGATCTCGATTGTAGACGCCTCCACATTCTACTTTGACTCCATTTCAGATTTATTTCCTCTGTTAGGGCATGTCACCCTTTTCTTTTAGAGACAGTTTTATCATACTCAGTTTCATTTCAGTTTTTGGATTAATTAATTTATCATTCAGATTTTGTATTTGGCTTTATTCAGTATTTGGATTGTTCAGGGGAGTGTTACTCCAGACTTAATATTATTCCGGCATTTTACATTGTTACTGTAATGTGATTGTGATGTCTTTAGTTGATAATTTATTTGGATGCATGTTAATTTAATTTAATTAAAATTGACAACTCACTTTTTAAATATTTGGTGGCTAGTAATGACTTAAAATGTTTTCGACAGTGATGCTATGAACTGAACCAACTCGACATTTTGTTTTAATTTGAATAAAGGAGTAGCTACCCGATATTTAATTAGACAGGGTGTCACAACAAGCTTATACAATTGAGTCTGATAAATGCTTGAAACAAATAAACACTCAATGGCATATTAGTTGAGTTAGTATAAGATAAGATATAAATTATAAGCCAGGTACTGAAGTTCCCCTCCCCCAATTTTTCTCAAATATACAACAAGATATAAAGATATAAGGCAGGAGAATATGTAATATGAAAACAACACATTCAATAGCATAATCAAAGGTAGATGCAAGGGTCTCCTACATTAAGTAGATGTTAGGAGGAGCCTTTTGACATTTTAAGAGACATCCATGCCTTAAATCCTCAGAAACGAATAGTTAAGCGAACAACTACCGAGGTTATGATTGATGTGTGAATTATGTAAGAACTATCATACCTATGGCATTACGAAGATAGTCAAATTTAATATTATCAAGCGGTTTAGTAAACAGATAAGCTAACTATTTTTCTGTATTAAGATACTCAATGTCTAGTTCTTTAGATTCTATAAGATCACGAATGGAATGATGTCTTATTTTTATATGCTTAGTTCGCGAGTGTTGTACATGATTCTTAGATATATTTATGGAACTCTATTTATCGCAATACATAGTCAATTTTTATTCAACTATACCGTAGTCACTAAGCATCTGCTTGGTCCATAACAGTTGGGAACAATAACTACCAGCTGCAATGTATTCGGATTCAGCCGATGAGAGAGAGATATAATTTTGCTTCTTACTACTCCAACCTACTAAATTATTTCCTACATAATAGCAGGTGCCTGAAGTACTTTTACTATCGTCCAAACACCTTACCCAATCGGCATCAATGTATCCTATAATAGCACTAATGGTGTCTTTAGTGTACCAAATACCGTAATTTTGTGTACTCTTAACGTATTTAATGTGACACTTACAATGCGTGATTTTTTGGGTGCACATTGGTATCTTGCACAGACACATACGGTGAAAGTAGTATCAGGTCGGGAAGTAGTAAGGTATAAGAGGCTCCCTATGATACTTTCATAAAGAGTGGGTCAACATCCTTCCCATGTTCTTCTTTGGATAATTTGGTAGTCGTGCTCATGGGTGGACGTACTGGTTTAGAGTGTTCTAACCCAAATTTCTTAATGAGATCAGAGGCATATTTTGATTGATTAATAAATAGACCATCATTAAATTGTTTGACTTGTAAACCTAAGAAACATTGTAATTCACCTATTAAAGACATCTGAAATTCAGCATACATTATCTCAGAAAAATCTTGTACCTGATTAGGACAGGTTGAGCCAAAAATTATATCGTCTATGTAAACTTGGGCAATCAATATATATTTGTCTGATTTCCTAACAAGTAAGGTTGGATCGTTTCCACTTCGAATAAATCCTTGAAAGACTAGAAATGTAGACAGAAGGAGCCCGTTTCACTCCGTATAAGGCTTTCTTAAGTCAAAATACGTGATCAGGATGAGTGGGATCGATAAAACCTTTAGGTTGTTCTACGTATACTTCCTCAGTTAAAATTCCATTTAAAAATGCAAACTTAACATCCATCTGAAAAAGTTTGAATTATAAATGTCATGATATGGCTAAATGAAGACGAATTGACTCAAGACGAGTAACAGGGGCAAAAGTCTCGTCAAAGTAAATTCCTTCTATCTGAGAGTAACCTTGTGCTACTAACCTAGCCTTATTTCTAATGACCTCCCCATTTTTATCAGTTTTGTTTTTAAAAATCCATCGAGTGCCGATAACCATCTATGTTTTAGCCTAGGAATGAGATACCAAACATCGTGACTTTGAAACTGGACAAGCTCTTCCTACATAACCTTAATCCAGAAAGAGTCATAAAGGGTATCATTTACATTTTTTGGTTCTATAAAAGAAACAAAACAAGCAAAATGTGCTACCTTTTGAAGTTGGGATCTAGTTTTAACTGGCTCAGAAGGATTACCAACAATCTTATCAATAGGATGGTCTTTAGAAACCTAAGTTGGTGCATAAGGATTCTCAAGTGGCAATGAATTAGTTATCTCTTGAGAGTTAGGAATGAAATTGGTTTCTTCCTCATCCAGGACGTCTAGTTGACTGACATTACTCTCTGTACTGGTATCATTTACAATTACATTAAAAGATTCCATAATGACCTTGGTTCGACAATTAAAGACACGAAAAGCGCTACTTGTTTGAGAATAACCAATAAAAATTCCTTTTTCTCCTCGGGTGTCAAATTTTGAAAGATGTTCCCTGTCCTTACAGATATAACAGACACTTCCAAAGGTTTTAAAATATTTTAGGTTAGGCTTTTCATATGAAGTTTTTTTGGAATTTTTCTTAAGGTGTACACGATTAATGATATGACAAGCGATTTGAACGGCTTCAGCCCAAAAATACTTAGGTATATTTTTCGCATGTAATATCACTTGAACCATCTCTTGTAGGGTTCTATTTTTACATTCAGCAATTCCATTTTGCTGAGGTTCCTTAGGCGCACTAAATTTATGTTTGTAACCCTTGCCCAGTATTCTGAAACACTAGAATCTTTGAATTCTCTACCTCTATCACTTCTGATGCGACATACCTAGGTGTCCTTCTCGTTCTCAATTTTTAAGAACTCACTGAAGCTATCAGATTTATTTTTCATATAAGCCATCCATGTATATCATGTGTAATCATCCACAATAACAAGTATATAACTATTACCAGACAAGCTAACATTTCTAGAAGGACCCATAAGGTCCATGTTGATTAATTCCAAAGGTTTTGTAGTTACGATATCTTTAACTTTCTTGTGAGGAGATTCATTTATTTTCCCTTCTTGACAAGGACCACAGACAAGATTAAAAGAATTTTTCATTTTTGGTAATCCTCTAACTATTTCTTAGGAACTTAACCTTCTAAGATTATCAAAATTTTTATGTCCCAATCGATTATGCATAAGATCAACATCATTTAATTTGGAAACTTGACAAGATTTAGACTTAGGAATGACTGTGTAACAATCATCCTCATTTCTATTTCCTATTAAAATATAGTTCCCCTTTTCATCCACAATTTTCCAATCATTTTTTGAAAAGTTAACTGTGTGATTGGAATCACAAAATTGAGATATGCTTAGCAGGTTAAGCTTGAGACCTTTAACTAGAAGAACATCATTTAGTTTGGGGAGACCTTCCTCACACAATGTTACCTTACCTATTATCTTAGACGAAACTTCATCTTCAAACATAACATTACCTCCAGAAAAGTATGTTTTATTTGTCAATTTGGTTTCATCTCCGGTTATGTTTAGAACATCTGGAGTCCAGGTACCAACCAGATGAAGTGCGTTGTGCCTTAAAAGCTGTTATGATAACATTGCACTTGAGCTGTGGTAACAAGTCATCTTTTTTAATCCAAATGGGCCTAGTTTTTAAATTTTTGTTGGCCTTTGATTTAGAAAAGTTTTGTTCGGTCTTTCTAAATGGTTTCTTTTTAGTTTTAGACCCCCCCTTCTTTTTATAGTTAGAGTTACGTGTGGTATGCCTTGGGAGAACATAAGTATTCCTACTCTTCCTAGAATAGTTAAAATTTGGATAAGTAGGTGTGTACAGTCTTTTTTGAAAACATTCGATAATAGTGTGGCCATAGACATCGCAGTATGAACAATACTGATGCGTGGAGGACTTGACTTCGATATTAAAGTCTTTAAAGATAGTTTTAGCCCTAATAAGAATGGTTGTCCAAGTTTCATTAGTTTTAGATTTCTGACATTGGTCCCTAACAGGAGGACATACGTACTTAGCTGGTCCATTAGATGTAGGATGTTGAATACAATTACTTTGTTTTGCCTTAGAGACATTTTTATAACAATTTTCTTTCCGAGTATTTTGAAAATTCTGGCCTTGTCTGAAAAAAGTAACATTTTCAGGAGAACAGTCTTCTGGTAATAACCTTTTCTCCAAAACCTAGGCCAGATTTATTTTCAGAATCAAACTTACTTCCTTCAATAATTTCTTCATAAGATTTCAGTTGTGTTTCAAAATGTAAACATTTTTTAAAAACATTTGAAGTTTTTTATTTTGATTCTTCAAGTTTAACAGAACAGATTTAAATTTTTGCTTTAAAACATAATTTTTCTCAGACAAGTCTTTGATTTTTAAATAAAACTCTTTTGTTTAAGTCTCATGGGAAACACATTGTGCTATAAATTCCTATGCCTTCTTCCTAATGGTCTGGTTAAGCAAATCAATACGTTTATTTAATAGCTTCACCATTTTTTCAAGACAGGCACTTTTCTTAAGTGTTTTCATGTATAGATCTTGAAGATCTAGAAGATCATCATCGGACTCACAATGTGTCTCATGTGTAGTGTCTCCTATAGCGCTCATTTCTTCTGTAGAACTCACACACTTTTTAGATTTATAGACAATGTTCTCCTTCAGACACACTCGTATACTATCATTTTCAGTGCTATTTTTATCATCAACACACACTATGTTATCATTTGCAGATACAGTAATAACATTATCAGGCACAATAGAATCATGAGTAATCAAACATTCAGTACCAACATGGTATATGATTTTAGCAAAGAATGACATGCAAGATTCATCATTATGGGTTGACTCAGTTTCATTTGAATCAGAATCACTAGAGTTATCCCATGTTTTACAAATTTTTGCCATATTGTTCTTGTTCAAATTAATTTTGCATCTATTATCATAGTGTCCCATTCTACCACATCTATGACATTCCACATCTTTTAAGTCAATCATAGGTTTATTTTTGTCATAGGACTATTTGTCATTATGCCTTTCATGATGTCTGCAATTCTGATTTCCTTGATAATTTTGTCTGCCTTGTTTAGAGGCTACTGCATTTCTGAACTTGATAATTTTTTAAAATGCTTGCTCATAAGAGCTATTTGATTGTTAAGGTGATCCAAATCACAGTCATCAGTTAAGTCAAGGTCATAGTCTAAGGGACTTATTTTAGGTGAAGACGTTTGTGGTGAAAACACAACATTAGAACCAGTGGGTCTCTTGCTTTTGGGCAGTCAATTGTTTTTTAAACTCTAACTCCATCTCAACAGTTCTTAATTTTCCACTTAGCAACTCAGGAGTCAGGTATGGGTCGTCCATTTCTTCTTGGGCATATCTCTTATTGTTAAATTTAGCAGGTAATGACCTGAGAATCTTTTGAACAATTTTCTTTAAATTATAGGTTATACCATTTGCATGTAATTTTGTGAAAGTATCAGTTAGCCTTATGTAGAAATCATCAAAATATTCATTGTCATCCATAATCTGTGTATTGTATTGCTGGACAAGCATTTGGGTCTTTCCGGCCTTAACACGTTCATCACCCTCATGAGCAGTGACTAGAGTGTCCCAGGCCTCTTTAGAAGCAGAGCGCATATATATGTTCTTTGAAACTCATGCTCATTAATGGACATAAAGATAACATTATTTCCCCTATTATTATGATATTATCCATAGATAATTTTTTCTCATCTTTAGTGAATTCGGTAAGACTTTGATTGACAAAATGTTAGTATAAATTTTTTTTTTACTATTTTATTAACAAAATGTTACAGTTTAAGCAAACTCCGAATAAACTCTTTGATTGGAACTCTTTTCAAAAGAAGTCACACAAGATGTGTGTAAACAGATTAAGTATGGATGTTAAATCTAATAGTTGGTTACCTTAGGCTTTAAAATAAACACCTATACTATGTCTTTAGTATGAAACCACACATAAACAGTTTAAGAAATATTCAATCAAATTAACACCATATTTTAACGTGATAAAACCCTGAAGTAAGGGAAATATCCATTCCCGCCTCTAGGGAGCAAAACAAAAATTCCACTAGAAACAATCACAATACAAGTTACAACACTAAGCATGCAAATCAAGATCCGAAATCTAAGTCAAGAAAATATACCCACACGAGTTACTCCACTCTCAAAAACTTATGACTTGATTTTAATCTTCCTCCAGCAGCTCCCTTACTTTGTCCTTGTCCACTGATTGTAGCAGCTCTAACAACACCAGATTTCTTAAAAAGAACCACTAATACTAAGTGTTCGTGTGAGAGTGTCGGTGTACGTGATGTGAGCTAAATGCAGAAATGCAATTCACACCTCTCAGAATAGTTATACAGATCAAATCCTATAAATCATCATCGTTTATATGACATGCAGATTATAATTCAACTTGTTTTGAAAATAAGACTTCTTATCAATGTCAGATTTGAAAACAATCTTGCTATTTAAAACGGGACAAGATCCTAAATGTCTCAACCTTTATTTCTTTACAAATTTATTTCAAAAAATGTGAAATATGAACTAGGAGACATAAATGCTTTTAGATTTAAAAAACTTGAAAGAATCAGAAGTCTCTTTTTAAAATAACTTGAAAATAGAGAAGGATCTTTTTGGAAATAGTCGAGAAATATAAAGATCCACGAGATAAAAAAAAACTAGAAAAAGTCGTGTGATATTCTCTTTGGAAAACCTCAAGATTTCTACTGAGAAATTTGAGTTTTTCTTTGAGATATGAGAGACAACTGGTTTGAAGAGCTCTTCAAACCACAAATACCGCAACACCTTAACACTCACAGAAACCCTAAATCTAACTCTCAATATTGGGTTTTCTGGTATTTGGAGATAGAAGGTTTTGTTGTAGGGTATTTGGGAGAAAACACTTAGGGTTTGATCTTGAACGAAATTAGGGTTTTCTCTCTTCTCTCTCTTTTTTTCTCTCTTCTCTCTGATTTTCTTTCTCCCCAAAATGAGACGAAATTAAAAACTTCTCAAAAGCTAACATATGGTCTCCTTATATACTAGACAAAGAAGGATCGAGATGTCTAAACCAAATCAACGCTAGGATTCATTCGACCGTCGGGATTCTCATCTAATGACTATAAATAGGCGGTGATTAAACTATCATTAATTATTTTTAATTAGGGTCACAAGGATTAAGTTGAGTAACAAGCAGACTGTTGATGAATGGGATCTAAGGGTTGCGATTAACTCTTCACTCCAAGACACAAATTGTGCCGATGGAATGAAAATACGTCTATGACTTTGATTAGAAACAAAACGCGTGTTTTGTGTGTTTTAAAAATATAAATTGCACCCCAGAATTCTCAAGCGTATTTGGATTCTACCCTAGACATTTTTTTAGGAAAAATAATATTTATGTTTTAACCCTAAACATTTAAAATCATATTTTGATGAATTTTGAAAAATCATTTTTAATGATTTAAAAATGTTTTAAGTAATTGTAAGACCGTATGCGATATTGATTCAAATAGACTTGCAATTTCCAATTCAGACTTATTTAATTGGATGTCTAAATTTACTAAAACCAAATACCAATCAAATCAGCCCCTAAACATGCATCTACGTATCAATTCAAATCTCAGATTAAATCATGCGATGAACAATGCTGATAAAATCATATTTCAGGAAACAAACTCCCACAGGGCAAAAACCTTTTATTTCCACTATAATTTGTAAATGAATGGTTTACAATCGGATTACACCGAAAATACAATTGACTTACGAAATACCTGCAGGTGTCGATTCGTAGTCGTCAGCCCAGGAACACCGCATCACTCCCTATGACACGCAATCGATCAACCCAGTACCTCCCGCAAGTGGCACCTCAGCAGCAAAACACCTCGCAAAAATATGCTTCAGGTTCCACAAAACAACTCACACAAAATGTCTAGGATTTGTGAATTGTAAAACACAGTTTGAACCCTAAAAAATGTGTCGGAGAATAAACAAAAACACTCAAAACGTATTCTGTTAAAACCAGTGTTTTCTCCACAAAAAAATCAGAAGTCTGACACCCTTTTATATAAAAATATTTAAGGTGGTGACGTGTCAGAATTGAACTCTGTCGTTCGAACGAAAAACTACGTCATTCGAACCAGACTCGATCTCGTTAGAACGAGATGTGACGTCGCTTTAACGACAACCACTGATCCATTTAAAATCTTTTAATATTTAATAAAATGGAATCCTTAAACACCAAAACTGTTTATGGGATCAGGGGCATTTGCCCAAAACTTTTATGATTAAAATCATTAAAATCTTTTCAAAAATTATTTATCATAAATAGAAAAATATTTTACCTTTCAAAAAAATATCCCAACACTTTTAATGTAAGATGTAAATGTAAAGAAAACATATTTTACCAAATTCGTCCTTGTTAGGCTTGAATGTTGAAGAATTTTTAAAATTCGGATTCGTCTTTGTAGATGTAAGTTTCTCAATCCTTCAACGACTTATAACAACTTATAGAAGTATATGACATACTAAAATGTGACGGACAATGTCCTTACAAATCTCCCCCTATGCCTATGCCAGTACAAAATAAAAATATCCGAATTATCAATCTCAAATGACCTATACAAATCTACCCTCCCAAAAACTCAAACGTGGAAAGATAAACTGACAAGTCTTCAAACTTTTGAAACGAAGCTTCAACAATCAACTCTTCAAAACTCTAAGATTTTCTCATCAGGGTGTACAACATAATGTTCTTCAATTGTATCTACACACATGAGACAAAGCAAAAACCTCATGACGTAAGAAGTTTGAAATGATATAAAGCATAAACACGAAAGCATAATCAAATCTCCCCCATATATAAACTCCCCCATAAAATCATAATTCGTTCTCCCCCTTTTTATTTGTACAAAATAGACAAGGAAGTAATAAATCACATAAAGCAAATCGGGGTGTCACGGTAAACCAAGCAAACAAACTATTTTTCAATTTTTAAATTTTTTTTATACAAAAAGCAAAAATGATGTTACAAGAATCACACACCATGAATTTACACTAAGACAACCAAATCGAGGAAACATAATGAATGGGTGTGAACAGATTCGATAGGAAAATCAACTCAATCATATCATATGTACAAGATGCATAAGTGTACTCCTAATGAATGAACATAAAAAATTGTCCTTTGGTGTAAAATTGTTGAATTTAGATGACATCGTCTTAATCATATCAACAAATCAAAGTATAAATGATTTCCACACCAATAAAGTCCAAAACTATGTAATGATTTTTCATGACTTTCAAGGACGTGCAAACCGTTGGAAATTCCATCCAAACTCCCTCCTTAAAATATGATGAATTTTATTTTTCTTATGAGGTGATGAAACTAAAATCTATTGGCCCATTTTTGGCATAATTTTCTTTTTATTGTCTTTCAATTTTTTCGGGCTCTTTTAAACCTCATCGGATCCCGGATAATTTTCGATTCCTCAATTTTTTAGGTCCATTTAAACAGTGGCTTAACCGCAAAGGAAAAATGAGTACCTTTCGTAGCCCTTCACCGTTTTTTAAAATAAAACACACAAACTCACAAATGATTTATAACACGCACTACTTTCTGTTAAGTTTTATCGCATTTGTTTCGTTGTATAGACAGAATTGAGATGTAAACACTCAACCAACATGTGATAGACAAGCACAAAAGTCAAACAAATCCATGCATGTGTGCAATAAAGGACAAATACAGTCAATCATGTAGGTAGCAACACTATATCATCTCAAAGACTCCAAAATTTGTAAAGCACGTGAATAACACAATATATTATCTCAAAACACTATCAAATAGTCACATGGATATGGCATGAAGTTGTGACCTGGTCATCCTAAATGTGCATTCATATAAGGTGCAAACAATATACAAAACTCTTTTTTTTATTTTTTTCTAAAAAGAGAATCTTTTTGCTTTTTTATTGATCACTGTTCAGAAACAACCCAGCAGTACCAATGAAATATAACCATAAGAAACAGGGGACTGTAAAAATATCCAGGGTCGTTCGAATGAGATGCCATGTCATTCAAACGATAGGCAATCTCGCTAGAAGACTTTGCGAGAGATGCAATCTCGTTAGAATGAGAAAAATAAATTTCCTAGATAACACAGAATGGCATACAGTTTAGTTCAGCGAAAAATTTCATAAAAAATAGTTCCTCGAATGGGCAAATAGTTCGAAAATAGTGATGAAATAGTACCAGAAATAAGAAAAGCAAATAAAATACAAATGGTACATACTAGCAATAGCCAAATGTGTCATCTTGTAAATCACCCTATGCTAGCAAACATGTCTAGACCTCAACTGGTAGGAACGATGGAGTTTTCCAAAGATGGTGAAATCTTTTGAAACAACTCCATCAAATCATGTGAAGTCTTGACCAAAAATTTTATTTGCTCGCGAATATGTGCAAATTATCTATCATTATGTGCAAGCAAAGTATCATGAGTGGGTGCGTGCGAATGAGCATGTGTAGTGGCATAATGTGGCACGAAACCCAACTCGAAACAAAACTCCATAAGGTGTCCTCTATTTTTGCAATGGGAGCAAACATAAATCGGCCTAAGAACGCCTTTCTCATAAACTCTAGGATGTTCTCTCCTAACGGGAATGGGACACCTAGGTGGGTTGGGATGAGAACCACGTGAATCAATCACCAAAGTGGGAATGGGCTCGGGTGCAACAAAAGAAGTGGAAGCACCGTCATGACCTTTTCCTACATTCTCACTACCACCAAAAAAGGGATTGAGAACTATCTTTTCAACTTTTTTAGGTGCGTTCTCTAAAGGGATTTTTACCTCCCGGGCATGGTCGAGATCACTCTCGAGTTGGGATACATGTGTCATCAGACTAGACACCGTGTCGGTCAAGTCACATTTTTCACTCCTTAAAACTTCCTTCTCTCTTACCAAATCCAAAACCCGCCCAAATCCCTATTATATTTCTTCATTTTCAATGTCTCGGTTTACAAATCCCTATAAGCTTTTTGGAGCTCACTTTGATCTCCACTCTCAAACTCACTCTCATTTCCACTAGAAACACTCGACTCGTCTCCGTTGCTCTCATGGACACTATCATTGTGGAACAAAGTGGGTGCGTTCACACAACTCGAAAAGGCTACACACATCCCATGAGGTAAACCTTTTTTGGACTTGTCTTTCTCATCATCTCCCTCACTATTACTAAGAGTGGTGGTCATGGCTACTTTCTTCCCTTTTCTTCTTAGCCTAGTAGCACATTCAAAAGCCCTATGACCTTTACCTTGACATTCGAAACAAATCATCTCATCTTCCCCACTCTCTTCCTCTTTTTCTCTCTCACTCTCATTTTCATTGCCCTCTGTGGCCTTTTCTTTCCTTTTATTTTTCTCAAAAGACTTTTTTTTGAAAGAATTATTTTTGTTCATTTTGAGAAACTTTCTAAAATTTTTTGCAAATAAGGCCACATCGTCAATGCTAAACTCTTCCTCATAATCAGACTCGTACACTCTCTCTTTATCTTTCTTCCTAACTTGAGTTTTTAAAGAAACGCCTTTATCCTTAGCCTTAATGGTTTGAGAAAACATGTCAATCTCATAAGTTTGTAGGTCTCCTACGATCTCTTCTAACTTAAGTGAATTTAACTTTCCCAACGAATTCAAAACAATGACTTTAGGAATGAAACGTTTTGGAAGAGATCTTAAAATATTTTTAACGACACACGTGTTATCAATCGGCTCACCTAAATTAAAACTTAAGTTAACAATGTCCGACAAATGTGCATAAAACTCATCAAAACATTCAGACTCAGACATAGTAATGGTCTCAAACTGGGTGGCCAAATTTTATAATTTTGATTCTTTAACTGTGTTCGTACCCTCATGTGACAATTGGAGGACATCCCATGCCTCTTTAGACGTGGTGCACGTCACAATTCGTCCAAACTCGTTGAGGGTGATGGCTCCAGAAATAGCACTCAAATCACGGGAATTAAAGTTACACATTTTAAAATCATCTTCAGTCCAATCTGACACAGGTTTCAAAGAAGTGATGTTATTAGCAGTGACAGTGGGAGAAGTCCACCCTCTTTCACAAAGAAACCAAACACGTTCATCAATGGCTTTCAACTGGGATTTCATACGAGCTTTCCAATAGGTATAATTGGACCCATCAAAAATCGGCATTCGATTATATAAGTGCTCGTTTGAAAACATTGCGACAAGCTTTTAAAAATCAGATTTCTGCAAAAAATAAATATCTCACAAGTTTGCGAAAAATAGGAATACGCGATAAATTAGCGTAACCTGCTCTGATACCAATTTGTAAGACCGTGTGTGATATTGATTCAAATATATTCGCAATTTCTAATTCAGACTTATTTAATTGGATGTCTAAATTTACTAAAACCAAATACCAATCAAATCAGCCCCTAAACATGCATCTACGTGTCAATTCAAATCTCAGATTAAATCATGCGATGAACAATGCCGACAAAATCAGATTTCAGGAAAAAAATCAAAACCTTTTATTCCCACTATATTTTGTAAAGGAACGATTTACAATCTGATTACAGCGAAAATACAATTGACTTACGAAATACCCGTAGGTGTCGGTTCATAATTGTCAGCCCAGGAATAGCGTAGCACTCCCTATGACACACAGTCGATCAACCCAGTACCTCCTGCAAGTGGCACCTATGGTCAGTCCAGTACCTTTCCAAGGCACCTATGATTTTGTAGCAAAACTCCTAGCGAAAATAGGCTTGAAGTTCCATAAAACAACTCACACAAAAAGTTTGGGATTTGTGAATTGTAAAACACATTTTGAACCCTAAAAAATGTGTTGCAGAATAAATAAAAACACTCAAAACGTATTCTGTTAAAACCAGTGTTTTCTCCATAAAAAAATTAGAAGTCTGACACCCTTTATATAAAAACATTTAAGGCGGTGACGTGTCAGAATTGAACTCTGTCGTTCGAACGAAAAACTACGTCGTTCGAACCAGACTCGATCTCGTTTGAACGAGATGTGACGTCGCTTGAACGACAGCCACTGATCCATTTAAAATCTTTTAATATTTAATAAAATGGAATCCTTAAACACCAAAACTGTTTATGGGATCAGGAGCATTTGCCCAAAAATTTTATGATTAAAATCATTAAAATCTTTTCAAAAATTATTTATCATAAATAGAAAAATATTTTACCTTTCACAAAAATATGCCAACACTTTTAATGTAAGATGTAAATGTAGCGAAAACATATTTTACCAAATTCGTCCTTGTTGGGCTTGAATGTTGAAGAATTTTTGAAATTTGAATTCGTCTTTGTATATGTAAGCTTCTCAATCCTTCGACGAATTATAGCAACTTATAGCGGTATATGACATACTAAATTGTGACTGATAATGTCCTTACAGTAATTTTAAAAAGTTAGAAAAAATTCTTAAAAATAATATGACCCTTGTGCACACATAAAATAAATAATATGCAGTGTAAGTGTTCGAAAGTGGTCATGAGGTAGATATAACTTCCCTTTTATGTGGATCATGAGGTTCTTGGACTGGATATCTTCTTTTATGCTTGGATACTTTGAGAGAGAGCGTAACTCTTGAAAATCAAACCTATTTTGTCTTAATGTCCAACTAGATGGAACTCATATATGATATAGACTCAAATAAGTAAATCATATAGTGTGTTCTCACTTTGCATGGTTTATGTGATCTTTTATCGCTATTATAATGCTTAACAAAACACAAGGTTACAATTCGATGGACTTCTATCATCTTTTGCGAATTCAAGGGCATTTTGGTCTTTTCATTCTTCACGTCTTGACCAGTGGATCTCCATGGGAGCGTAGGTCATTGACCTAGCTTCGTGTGATCGTAAATAGATCTTCGTTTTGAGTCCGAATGATGGAGTTATGGACTTGATCTTAATACAACTTTTCCCCTGTTGAAAGACCAATGGTCCCCTGAACATAGAGAACCCCGGTCGACCGACCCCCATAACCCGATCGATCAACATTTCTTATTATGCCTACTATAAAAGGCAATGACTTGATTTTTTCCCCTAATTGACTGGGTTTATTTTTTAGGTTAGAGCATCAAGTGATTAATATCAGATTTCTAGGTTAGAGAATAGGATTTGAGAGGATTTTGGGAGCTTTTCCTTCTCTGTCATAGGGTTTGCCCATTTAGGTATATAATCCACTATTCTCCTTCTTCTTCCTTAATTAAAGCTTTCTTTTGTCATTATTTCTTTGTTGTTTATTTTATTTAATTGATTTTATTTAATTAATTTCATTTACTATGCTTTGTAGGTAACTCGGATTAGGTTGAGAAAATTGAACTCACCTTGGATTAATGGGATGCTTTGCTTTGGTGACGGGTTTTATGAGGTTAAATGGGTTAGGTTGATTTTTATTTCATGCCTAGGAGATTTAACGATGTATATCAAGTATGAACCGTATTTACAATCTTACGTGCGTAATCTTGAGGATATTTATTGACACCAAAATCATATTAAGATTTTATGACAATTTAGGGAGTGATTACTCTAGATTTAATTAATTGTGTAAATGAGATTTAATCTTGAGAAACTTGTCTTCTCATGTAACCATATATACTTATTAACTCGAGGTGAGGGATATTATTCCCAATCTATAGTTTTTATTCGTTTTGTTAATTTATACTTTAAATACATGCCTAGATTTATATTTTGTTATAATTTCCATCTTTTATACTTTTATTCCTGAAATAATAAATCAGTTAATGTCTATCAATATTCCCTATGAATTCGATACCCGGACTAGCCGCTACATTCCCGTAAAGCGTATAGTAATAGTTTAATTATTTTGGATAGCGGTGGGAGCCAAAAACAACGACAAGCGTAGGTAACACAAACACCCTATTAATCCTACTATCACTATATTCACGTATAACGCAGATACAAAAGTACAACACCGAACATGTATAAATAAATGGGCTACTCACATGACCACATTAACGAAGGTGTACGCCCCCATATATTGAAGGCTTACTCTTATTGCCTCTGGGGATCTCTCCCACGTACTACTATAGTCTTAGGTCGCCCCAAACCTAGGACCTCATCATAGTAAAGGATAAATCACAACGTCTACCAATCAATCATAAAGCCAACCATACCCAAGACTTATGAAAGAAATATTGCCATCAACCATCTCGGTCGTGAGTACCTAAATGTGTGTCCTACGGGAAAATATGACCAATGAAGAGACTGTCTACTCAAGTGGGTACTAGTGCGGCTCGAGTATCACATGCTACATCATGGAATCCCTCATAGTACACCTTCCAACGAGAACTCGCACATGTAATGCATTGCACATAAAAAACTCGATGAAGTTTAACCCTCACTAATGGGTAAAAGGAAATAATTCCAACTCTATCGGATCGCACATAAAACCATGACAACACACAAGGGTGTGTAACACCTCGCATTTTTGTGCATTTGATATTTCATTAATTTGGCTAATTTTAAATTACTTATGTGTCATAATTTAATTGAATTAATTATTATTAGTATTTATTTAAATATTAATCTGGAGAGTAAATGGTTAATATTTATGGAACTTAAATTACTAAGTGAATAGTAATGATTTATTTACGTCATAACGAGTGATAGTGACGTGGCATTAATTTATCTTAACTGGGAGTCGGGTATAGACTATATTGGGGTCGAGATAAGAACTTTTACTAAAACAATTCAGATGACCATTCTGAGTGTACGGTTGATTCCGGATAGATCAAAATAGTCGAAAAAGAGTATCCGAGGGTAGTAAATGGGTCTCGGGACATTTTTAGGCATAACCAGACCCATATGGGAGTGTTTGGGCCATTTTAATAAAGCCCACAACCTAAAAAACGGGATTGGCTTAATATAATGTGTGGCAACCATAACTCGTTTAAGAAAATCTAATTAAGTAGAGGAGAAAACAGAGAGAATTTGGAGAACTCTCGGGTGACAAAATCAAGAACAAGTGTGGGTGTTCTTCATCAAATATTCATCTACACTAAAGGAATTCGGACCCTATGAATCCTAAGGCAGGTGGTTAAACTTTCTTTTCAATTAATTATAATTTTTAATTCATATCATAGTGGGTATGATAGAAACCAATTATTTTGGGTTGGGGTTGATATATAAATTGGGGTTTCAATTTATGGATGATTACATGTAAATGTTGTTGGGGAAGAATGATATATCAAATATACTGTTGGGGAATTTAGATTAGTGATTTGAACCCATAAATTATCTTTTTATATTGATAATTGGTGAAATCAAATTTGAAGAAGGATTATTCATCTATGATATTTAGATTTATGTATTTAGGGATAAGATCTGTGGACAGTTAATGAATTTAATTCGATGAAATTTGATTAAGTGGTTGGAATTGAATTGGAGATTTATATCTGAGACTTGTAGAAATCGTTTCATATTAAAGAGATTACCAATAGAAAATTATGGGTTTAAAAGCTTTAAAGTTCCCCCATGGCGGGCGAACTTCACGAAGAAGAAGAAAGAGAAAAACCTAAAGGTCATTCGAGCGACCTGGATTTCGTTCGCGCGACATCCTTTATCGTTCGAATGACACGTGGCCTCGTTCAAGTGACGTGATAAATCCGGCCACTTTTTTGTACGGTTTGGCTTGGGAATGGTTTGAGGATTGCTATAGTTGTTCGGTAAATTTTTAGCCTGGGATTATTTGAGGTTATAACGGGGCATGACAATGTTAGATTAAACTTAATGTGGGAAGATAAACATTAAGAAACATTAAATTAATAAGGGTGTCAAACTTATTAAGGGGAATTCTAGATAATAAATTCTAAATATTAAATTACGGGACAAGTGAGTGAGTCCGGGAATTAAATTCATCAATGAGAGATTAATTAAATTAAGAGTCGGGCTATGGACTCGGGTACATTTAGGCTAATGCTACAAGTGTTGGGAAAGATATAGCCGGGATTTAATTTAAATTATATGTATACGATAGCGTGATAGTATATATATTGTGTGCTATTAAAATATCGGTGACTAGGTATTTTATAATTATTTACCCTCTAGTGCTATCACAGGAGGTTGCACGATGTGAGTGAACCCCCTAGCTTGAGGAGAAGGGAGAGTATAATCCCAAGGTCATAGCGTCCAATAGAGGCAAGGCATGTGAGATGATTGTCTTCACACTCCGGGAAATATGATCGCCTCCACTACGCTTATGTTTTATGTCCCGACTCGACGGTATTTAGCTATCTCGAAAATCCAGGTGGGACTGAGTAGACCTGGGATGGCAACACTTTAGATAAGCATCTGGTGAAGTATTACTCGAGAGGATTGATTTATATATATACGACATATGTGCGAATGTTGTAACATAGTTCTACGTATATAATGGAGTAAATAATTATAATGGGGTAAAAAATACATAAGGTGAATTGTATTAATTATATATAACTCGTGAGAATGTTATATGTTCTTTAATGAAAATTGATTAGATAATTTAATGTGTTAAATAACTTACAAATCATAGATTAAACATACTCGGGCTAGAGTAGTGTGACAGGATGGAGTTATAACAAGAACTAGTTACGGGGTAAATGACTAGCTGGGGTATAAAAAAAGCGTTAGGTGTGCACAATAGTTGAGGGGTAAGCGGGTCCTCAAGGGAGTGTGACACTAGCTTAAATATGAAGAGCATTCATGCATTTTAAATTATTGCAATTTAATCACTTGCTAAATATTTTCAAAATATTTTGGGTTCTAACCCTTGCTGTCAAATATTTTAAAAACCTTTTAGGTGTCCAACCATAGGGACACCATACTTGATTCTATTCCATAGTTACGCAGTTGCGGCATATGTGGATATTGCAGGAGTTGGAGTAGTCGCCTCTTTCATTTATTCCTAGTTTAGGAATTCTATCTCAGTCTTATTTCGAGCATGTTGCTCACAACATTTATTCTGATTATTTCAGTTCAGATTGTATGGGATTTATTTACTATCTATCAGATTTATTTGGTTTGGATTTTAGCCGATGGTTAATTCGGAAAGACTTTGATTCAGTTATTTGATGGGATGTTTAGACTCTATTATTATGTGATGGTTCTATTTAGTTATTCGTTGTACTTATTGGCTTGGTTATTAAAACATAAAATTTTGGCACCAACTTAATTAACTAATAGGTAGTTAGTAATTAATAAGGTTTTCGATTGGGAATTACACGTATTAATCCTATTGACCATATACAATGTTAAACCTAATCCTTAAGTCAATTACCACATTATCGTCACTAATGAGGATCGTCCAAATCATATGTTACCCTCTACCACGGGTTACCGATATTACTCTAATCCATCCCTAGCCTTAAGCCTCCATATACGCGTTCCTGGATATCCAACATATGATGAGTCTGGACCAAAAAACTAGGTCCCCTTATTGGTATTCATATCGCCTAACTCATTCTATAACTTGCACACGATTGATATATCCCTAATGTACGTAACACTAGCCCGATCTCTCGAGTCTCCAGTTCTAGGTCTTATGATGTACTTAACTCACCTATGAACAATCGATATAAGAAACTACCCTCACTCTAGGGTTTATGGATAATTCCTAAAACTCAGCCATCCAAAGTTAATCCCAAAACCTCTCAAACCTCCAATTATCAATCCTTGACACCTCTTAATAAAAAACTCACCAAAAATCTAAACAGATAAAAAAAAAATACGAAACTAGCAATCATGCATTTGTGATTAAAAGATCTAAAAATTTATGGGTGAATCGATTCAGATTGGAGTAGAATTAAAGATTCCCCAAATTCATAAAAATGTCGACCTAACTCAAAATCCAATTGATCCACAAGGCTTAACACATATTAAAACCCCTCATCCATTATATATATTTGGTATATCATAACCCATACATCAAATCTAAAATTTTTAATCCAAAAGCACAAGATTAAAAGGGTCAATTTTCAACTTTCACTCGATAATCCTAGTTTTTTCAATTTCAGTTTAATCCAATTCAAGATATTTGTAAGCAGCTTTATATAGTTTTGATTGTTGAACATACTTCTAACAAAACACATTCATTCTAACCTCAAATCATATTAATTTAATCTCAATTTCAATAATAGGCTTAGTAGATATTTAACATAACATAAAAAACTAATTAAGTTAATTAATCAAAAGCAATTTTTATTAGTTTAGATTTTAATGAATAGGAACATAATAACACAAATATAATTATAATCCAACACTTCAATAAAACTTGCCTCTTGGTGGATTGAGAAATCACACCACACCCAAAAATCTCCAAGTCTCTTCTCTCTAGCCTTAGGTTGTCTCCCTAACTTATGAAATGAGTTTTAATGAAACCCTTGTGACCCTTCTTAGACTCTTAATCCCGAAATAAGCTTGGCCCCCCTATATAAACTTCAAATAATTGATCTAAGAAACACACCAAGTGACTTAAAACATTCCCTAGGCCCTTTACTAACCTAATAAACCTAAAACCCACTATTTTAAGTCGTAAACGAACATTCTACGCGTCCTAAAAATCGAGTACCAAATTATGCCAAATATATGTAGAGAGAGAGGGAGGCAGTCTCATGTGCACACTAAGTTTGCACACGTGCTGGCGCACACCAATTTGTTTAAAATATTAAAAAAATATTTTGGAGTTGATTTTTTATGTGATATTTAAACATTTCAACGGACCCATATAAAAAAATCAGCTAAAAAAAACGTGTTTTGATATTTTTAAAAAATCAGTCAAACTTTCACAGCTTTTAAAGTGTTTAAAAGCAACGGAAGTTTGAACGATTTTTTAAAAATAACAAAAAATGTTTTTTTGAGTTGATTTTTTTTATATGGGTAACTTTAAATGTTCAAATATCACATAAAAAATCAGCTTAAATATATTTTTTCTACTATTTTAAAAAAATGGTGTGGAAACTTAGTGTGCACAGGAGCCTGATTTTCTCTCTCTCTCTCTCTCTCTCTCTATATATATATATATATATATATATATATATATAATCCGATTTCAAATTCGTGTTAAACAATACATAAAGATGTAAATAGTGACATCTCCAATAAAAAAAGGCATAAAGTAATTAATTTCCAAAAAAAATTATAATTAAATATGATGCATACAAATACGGGGTATTATATACCTCCCTCTAAAACAGGAAATTTCGTCCTCGAAGTTTGAATTCTTTATAGACCTATACAAAAGTCTAAGAATATCTCATTCATAGCATCCTCACAGTGCCATAAAATACTACCATGATTGCCAAGATTACTAATAAGAAACTACTCAACAAGTTGCCATCTCTTATTCTAACCCAAACACATAACTTTCCCTCATCGTAAATATAACCCAAAACACCTGGTCCCTTTTTTCGGGGACCCCAAACCCTGATCCTGCTCAGTTTCAAAGCTTTTTTTCTTGCTCCAACATAATCCACACGTTCTACAATGGACACCGCTTCCCTAAATGTCCTAAACACAACCACAAACGATGTAGTAACTAACTCTTAGCCATAAGTAACTCGATCAATCTTACTCAAATGAGCGCAAATGGTGCCATGTCCTCTTTGGAATTTCTAATTCCTATAAGAATTAATTGGTTTGCTCTTCCACTTTTATGTTAGGATTTCAATCACTGCACCTCGTTAAATACGTTTAGTGTTTTACCGTATCAACAGATAGGGAAACCCTCTCGAGAAAAAGCATACCAATAATTACTTCATCATATCAACCATACATACTTTCTCAAATTATGTACACCCAATCACTTTAAAAATGTATAGAATATCTCAAAATATGCACCTCGATCAAAATGACTTATCCTAGTTTGAGACCTCCCCCTGCCCAAAAAAAATTTCCCTGATAAATATGACCCTATTGAAATGGAAAAAGTACCTATTCCCGGACTATTTGCATACTCACTCTTGGTAAACTTACGCATGGGGGAATAAACTACCCTTAATCATAGATTTGGGTGTAATGGACACCACTACTACACCATTTCTTTCTCAACAATATGTCGTCTCAAATCATGGAGAAATACTGTTTCGTGTTGTCAATGATCCACAAATAACGTTTTTGATTGCATGTTTCACATGGTGGGAGGAAACACTCTCCTTAACTATTCCAATAGGTCATTTCTACGTGAAAACAAACAGTGGCCTTATATCTTGTCCCTATCCTTCTCCTGGTGGTCTACACATCCTCTTAGTGAATAATCCCTCTTTTGGAGCTTCCTGGAGGTAACGCCATCCCTGAATACTCTACCGACTCAAAAATTGTGATGTCTGCTCCCACGACACCTCTACTATATCCATGACTAAGTCAGTCTCATAAAATGTCCTCGCGACAGAACCAAAGATAATGCCAAATCCAAGACAAAAAGAAATACCTTACGTAGGTGATAAATCACAATCAATCAAAAGAAATTCGGATTATCGGTGACACCTCTACGCAAATGTGATTCCCTCTAACATACTAACCTCCATATATAAACTAATGTACCAGACCTTCTCCCATGCCTAAGTACAACTCCCAAAGAAAAAAACCAACCTAAAATTTTATATAAAAGCCTATCCCTGGTAGTTAATATAAGCGTAAAACATAGTTATATGTAAAGGATCGCTAATAATACGATGTTATCTCTTCTAAAAGTAAAAAAGTGGCTAAAAATCAAGTCGAGCAAATAAACTGCCCCGTCTCTATAATCACGACGTAAAGCTTCCCCCCTTGCATGTTGGAGGTAAACACATATATGTAAAACTCTAGACTTGGCAAAATGAGGCACCACACGATAACATGACATGAAGTTATAAGTTAATGGGTTCGGGTCATATTAGTGCCAACCTGATAAGATACAATAATTAACGGGTCGGGTTAGTATTGATCCATTTCACCCGTTAATACTCGATAAAACTCGTTATGACCCATTAATTTAAGTAAATACGATATACTCTTGGAACTTATAAATAATTTATGTACATAATGTTAAATTAATCATAATGAATTTTACTAAACGAGAGATTTAGTAATGTCAATGAACTAATGGATCTACTTGGGTTCAAAAATGAGATAATATTTCAACTTGTATACAATTCGAAACAATTCATTATCTTAATGGGTATTAACAAGTGAACATGACACGACACGTTAACATAACGGGTCGGGTTTGGACATGATTTTTTCACACGATAAAAAAATCGCCCGTTTAGACACGAATCCCATAAGACCAGTATACGATAAAAAATGACACGAACACGACTCGACACGACCCATTGACAGGTCTATAAAACTCAAAGAAATATCCATATGCGTCATAATTATAGTATACACACACTACTAATAAAGAACAACAAACCCTTGATGTCTAAACTAGACTCATGCATGTGAGCTATAAATATACTTATATCCATCGCCCGAAGGTACATAAAAAGTTAGTTTCCACTAAGGCATCTAATAATTAGGTGGCCTCACTCACCACAAGCATAACACCCTCCTTTAAGGGAAATATCGAAATGGCGGCCTCACTAGCGATACTCTTGACCTTTCTTCTTTAATCATCCCTCATAAAATTGTCTCATTTCTCTGGTATCATAGTTCATGGCTCTATTGGCCATAAATCCCCTGGCCTTTTTGGCCAAATGAGATCACATCGTCTACTCTTGGAAACCTCTTAGGGTCAACTCCCCCTTTGTGGTTCTTTTTGCTAGTGCGGTCCCCTTACTCGGGTTCATGCTACACTATCTCTATTCATTGGGCCTATTTGGCCTCGGTATTCTGAATCTTAAGGACTCTATCTATAATGCCCTGAACAAAATTTATGGTTAACCCGTAGGTCAACCTGGTCCGTCCCGAATGTTAGGTGTAAAGTGCAATGAGACCACCTAAATAATGATGAGAGTCCATTTTTATTTAATTAACACTTTACTTGTTTAGCATGCGATTTTAATTTATATCAAGCTGCACGTGGGACTCATTGTAAGCATTCTTGTAATCCAAGCATTCAGAGCTACGTAGCGCTCTTAAAATACAGAACCGCACAGAACCTACTGTAACAAGGAAGAGGGAATGAGCCGAATGCCCAGTGAAAAAATACAACAATGTAATATTGAATCGAACGGAAGAAAATACATTCTAACACGTCACATGCAATTACCCCCCCCCCCCCATATATATATATATATATATATATATATATATCATGAAACCATTTTTATTCCAAAAACGTTGCTTGTTTCAATTAAATCACAGTAGTTTTATAAAAAAAATCCTTTTTACTTGATTTAACATTTATTTCCCGATTTAAAGCACCCGATTAAATACTTTAAACAAAATGCCTTTTATTTTGGGAAAATCACTTCTTTTACCGAAATTTCCATTATACTCACGCCAGCCTTCTTTATTATTTCCTCAAAAAATACGTTAAGTTACTTGATTACCCATTAAGCACTTCACTTGTGACACTAACTCACATTTTACTTACACTTAGTCATTTACATATATCTTGTCCAAATCATCCTTTTTAAAATAGGAACATTTATCAATTTCATTTCATAAAAGGTTACCTTTTCTCTTTTTCGTAGCACAACTAGTTTATTTATCATGTTCAAATTTTCTCATTAACTTTTGCTCTAAATACACTAATACTACGTACTTTAACTTGTTCTACACTGCCGACGATGCTACCATATGCTTTGACCAGTGCTTTAGGTCTTTCAGACTAGGGCTCAGGGCCCTTCTTAATTTTTTCGGTTCTTTCGAGTCTCTTTACCATCTCTTTTAAACTTTTACATGTCCACATTGCTCCACTTTTACCGACCGAAGATAAATCCCAGGGATTTCTCCCCGCTTTGTGTTAGACTTTGGAAATCGCTAGTTCTTGTCCTTTACACACTCACATTAGTTTTAACCCCAAATCACCTCCATTTAGGACCATTTGTGTAACACCTTTTTAAACATATCTATTCCAAAAAAATGTCCCACTTTAGATAAGTTACCATTTTACTAATTGGTTCCAACTTACAATTTTCCTTCATTTCATGAGTGTTATCTCTCCAAAGACATTGTTAAGTTACCCACGCTAACTTCTTAAATGCTTTTAACTCGTTAACACTCATTTAATACTTTAGAGTAACACGTTTTTCAAGTTGGAAAACTCTTTATTTCATTACTTCCTTTACTAAGGAGACTATTTGATCTTTCGAAGACTAATTTGCAAGAAAACACCATAATTCCTTCATTTTCACATGTAGCCTTTAAATACCCACGTATCATATTTTCTACACTTTAAGGACTGAAATTTATATTTTTTATATTAAAACGCCTTAAAATCTTCATTAAACTTATCCACGTGCTTATTGCCAAATTACTACAAGTTCAAATGTAAGAAAAGGGATTTAAGTCCAAAAATCCAGTTAAAAGGGTGTGGCCATCCGAGTCGGATTCCTCCTGTGCGGGCTCATGTATTGAAGTCGAAACAAAGGAATAAAGAAAGAAGTTCCTTTCGTCCCTCTCTCTCTCCCCTCTATATCTACCCTTTTTTGGCCTTGCAAGTGCGGGGATTCGAGGATATGGAGGTCCTCTTTTCGCCAATCATGTTGGTGTCCTCACGGTCCGACCTCGGATATAAAAATTGGCCATCGTCAAATGGGGCAACACGAAGAGATATAGTCATCAACCTATTTTTCTCATAATAGTAAAAGAATGTTGACACCTTGAGAGAACGATATCAAAGTCAAACTCATGCGAAATCAAGTGATTCAAAGGTTCAGGACTAAGTTACGGAATGGGATGGTGTTAGGCACCAATTTCACCCTTTTGGTCTCTCATGGCCTATGTTAATCTTCTCATTTTTTCTCCGGGATGTGTGTGTACATGTGTATAATATAATAAGTAACCTGAGAATGGAATTATTTAAGTCGCGTTATGGAGTAGAGGGTGGAGGGAGCAGATTCATGCGTAGGAGTGTACCAAAAAATAGTCATAAGCATGTGATATAAGTGCTTGTCGAATCAGGAATCGCTATAGAAAGAGCAAAAGCACATGTCGGAGGAGACAAAAATATGTATAAGTCCAAGACAAACAAAATCAATATAATATAATACAAATGATATAATATGAAATGGGATGAATCAAATATCGAGATTGGCCTAAGATGCCTACGTAGCCCAAGGGTATCAAAGTCCACATATTTTGAAAATAGCATAGGATTGGGGTTCAACCCATAAATTGAAATGTATGACTCCTCTTGTGTGGTTTTCGAGAAAAATATATGCAAGTGTGAAAATGTGAGAAAATGGAAGTCTTACTTTTGGAATTTATGAATAACCCCACTATTATTTTTTTGGGATTTTTACGAAAATAAGTTATGTGCAACACTACTAATAAAAAATTGAAGATTATTTGATTTGATATGATTAAACAAAACTATAAAATATCACAAAATGAGAATACAGTGAATAATAACACTTAAATGATTAAAAGTAGAAAAGAGTGAGGGATGAACCTCCTTAATAGATCTTATTGCTCAATTTAGAATCTAAGCATGTTGATTTTTCAAGTGGTATGAAAGTAGTACAGTAGGATGAGGTGGGTAGCTAAGTGAAGTACGAAAGTGAGGTGAGGGAATATTGGAAAATGAACTATTTTGGAAAGGGGCTCTGATTTAGAGGAGAATGTATGTTGGATGCTGAAAGGGACCCCTTTCCAAGGGTGAGGTTATGGACCTTTTATAATGGAATTTAGGGTTTAGGGGGTACTGATCAGAATGACCCCTATCCTGCCTATTTGCATAGGACCTGCCTTACTGGGCAAGGAATGGTACACCATGCCAATAGGCAGGGTGTCTAGGGTGCCTATAGGCAGTTCAGAATGGATTTTTCAGAAAAATGGGCATAAAATGAAAATCGAAAGTCCAAATTGTGCATGACCGAGACTGTTGGAAAGGAAATTCCGATCCCTTCAAGAAACCATTGAGACACTCCCAAGTTTGGATGTTAACCAAAGTCAAATCGGGCTCGAAAGCAGTCGATGGTCTCTAGGCATGGAGTTTCTAGAGGATATCAGATCGTTCGTCCAAATCGTGAGACCGATTCATGAAATACATGGATAGTTGGAAAGGTAATTCAAAGCCTTTTAATATTTCATTGATCTTTGCTCTATTTGGATAGTTAACTAAGGTCAAATGGGGCCCGAAAGAACCCGGTGGTCCTTAGAAGGAGAATCGATCATTCGTGCTAACCGTGAGGCCGATTCACAAAGGGAGCCAACCGTTGGAAAGGGAATTTAGAACCCTTCAAGGATTCATTGAGCCTCACTCAGGATGGTGAGTTTACTAAATTCAAATGAATCTTAGGAGCGCTCGATGGCATCCAGATCAGTGTTTGAAGTAAAATGGATCATTTGTATGGACCATGAGGCCGACTCACGCACGGGATGATGCATTCAAAAGAGGATATAAAGCTGTTTAAGGATTCATTGAGCTTCGATCAGGCGGGAGAGTTGATCGGAGTCAAACGGAGCCCAAAAGTGTCGAGTGACCTCTAAATCGATACTCAGAGTGTGACCTAGGGTTTATAATGAATGGATGACCGTTAGGACCCAAGGAGGTGCTTAGGGGGGTTCTTAGGATAGGAAGTCTACAATGGGTTTAACACATGGTTCATTATAGAAATTTTATAATATTTGTAAAAACTTTCTTGTCATGGTCAAAGGACATGTTTGTTTCTCCAAAACTTAAATAAATGTCAATGTTTATGAAAATCCCAATTTTCATAAAAAAACGTTGAGATATTTGTTCATAAAATATCTTGAACAACACAAATATTATTTAAAATATTTTATTCCACAAAAGGTTTAAATGCTAATCTTTATTAGAATATATCATTTTACTCACAACTCTTGAAATCATTTGTAAACCATTTCAAACAAATAATAAGAATTAACCTTCTTAAATCATATAAACATTCTACTCTTTCAAACTCTAACTATAAGGCTAATACTATGTAAAATAGAGTTTTTAAGCTAAAGAGTAGAGTTTTCCACCTTAAAGAATCTCTAGCAATGGTAGGATGAAGAAGATGGTTATGGAAACCTCCCACCTCCTAAGGTGGCCTCAAAGAGGTTGCCTAGCTCCACAAATGTGCTCCACAAAATCCCAAGGTCTAACTCCCTTCTTCTTCTTCTTCTTCTTCTTCTTCTTCTTCTTCTTCTTCTTCTTCTTCTTCTTCTTCTTCTTCTTCTTCCCAATGGCATCCTCATGAAATCCCTTCTTGCTCAAATATGTGGTGTATTTGGATTTTAAGAGCTTAAGGTGGGGAATGGTGGTTGGTGGAGGAGGAGCTCCAAGGGCTAAAGAGAGAGAGAGAGAGGTAAAATCTGATTGGGTTGCTCAAACGATCCAAAATCCACTTTAAATATCCCAAAAACCCTAAGGGTAAAATCTAAAAAGGCCTTAAACTTAACCCTTTATCCATTGGTCCATCAATCCCTAAACCCACATTTTTATATGATCCTCTAAAAGCTTGACACGTCATCCAATTCGATGATCCACATCGCGATAACACATTAAAATGTGTAAAAATATTTATTTCTCCCCTCTCGCTCAAATGAGTGTTCTAACAAGAGTCAAACGTCGTTAAAAAATAAGGTAAAACATGTGCTTGTTTGAATGAAAATGCACCATTCATTCAAATGATAATGTGCCTCGTTCGAAAGAGGGTATTCCAACGAGATTCTAGAGAGCAATGGAAAATGAACAGGTGTTTCTCGTCAGAAGGTCGTTCATACCTCTTTCAAAAGACATAACCTTTCTTGTTCGAATGACATTAATGCTTCGTTCGAACAACAACCCAATTTCCTTATATAAGCTTTGGGCAATTCAAATCTAATTTAATCACACCGGAGATACTAAATTACCAAAATTTGATCCATGATCCATTTTACAAGTCTAAAGATCAAACGGGTCATACCAAGTTACCAAATCACACGGGTACGATCAAAATCACGAGGTGGGTGTTAAATTCTTCCTTCCTTGCGGAATTTCTTCCTCAAAATTCATAATCCATCAATTCCCTAAGTTTTTGGTTGTTATTAATTCTTATTCTAAGCCATAGGGGGCTTTCGTGGCCATGCCATTGAAATTCTCAATCACTAATAAGTCATCATACATCGTTTCATATGGGGTTCTCACCAAAGGACTCAACGAAACACACTAATATCCCATTCATGATTTCAAATTATTTTAATTATTAGGAATACACATCCTGAGCCTCCTCAAATTCCCGGGTCATCCTAATCGCCTAAATTCACTTAAGCTTGATACCAACTTCGCATCTCTAGTCACTCACTTCGAGGAGCGATATACCAATTAAGTCATAAATCATGAGTCTGACTAATACCTTCCTACATGATCCTTTTATGAACCTAGGATCACTCTAAGCGTCCAATTATGGAACACTCACCTAAGTATTACACCAATCCACTCACTGTAATACCCATGTCTAATATTATATTATTTTTCCCTTGCAAATTATAATAATGTGAAACTCTTGGGATTTGTATCACTAGTATGGACTTCTATTGCTATATTTGATTATCTCTGGGCTTTAATGGTAATTGTCAGAAGTTATTGGGCAAAATTGGAGATTTTAGAAAAATTTGGCTGGATCGAATGACCTAAACGTCATTCGAATGAGATCTTAGTCTCGTTTAAATGATAATTTGGTGGTTTTAACGAGAGTCAATGGTTTTTCAAAGCAGGGTTCAAAAGGGGCTCGAACGAGATGCCACTGTTTGATTGGTTAAAAGGTCGTTCAAACGATGTCTCATTTTCGTTCAAGTGTATTCCATCTCCTCAGAGCTTTTTCCACCATTACTACACTATATCCCCACCTTATGCCTCTATATATATCTAGTATTCCACCATATTTAAGCCCAATACATCCATTTCAACAATGGTTGAGCAAAGCTACGAATTTTAGAGGTGTTATTAGGGTGTTTTTGGAGAAGATGAAGATGGAAGAATTATGGAGTTTGAAGGGGGATTTTCTTAGAGCTTTCATGGAGGAAAGCTTTTTGGATCTAGGCAACCTCCTCTAGGCCACCTTAGGAATTGGGAGTTTTCCACCATCTTCTCTTCCATACAACCAATTTTCAGTTCCATTTGAGGTGGAGAAACTCTACTATTTATTTAAGACTCTTTTTTGCTTATTAGTAGTCTTGTAACTAGAATTGTTGGAGTAGGATGCATACATGAGTAAGAAGATAAATTATTAAGGTTTGATATAAATGGTTTCAAAGGTCTGAGAAAAATATTATGATTCAAGAATGTGGAACAAATGGTGTATTCGAGAAGTTTGGTATAAATATTTTATGGAACAAAATGTTTGAAAATGATAATTATCTTGCTAAAAATATTTTGGGTGAACTATGATTTAAAGTTCTTGCAAAAATGAAGATTTTAAAAAATTGAACATTTGTTGAAGTTTTGAAGAATAAAGTGTCCCTTAGTCATGAAAAAATGTATTTTTTCAAGTATTATGAAATTTCTAGAGTAAATCACATGTTAGACCCATTTGATAGGATTTGGACTTAATATTCATCTTTTGAAGTTAAGCATATAACAAGTTTAATGAAGGATTTATGGGGTTTAAACATGAAACGTGAAGATTACAAATTTCAGCCTTAAAGCGCGTGAAAAAGGTATTCAAATATGATAAATATAAAGATTCAAGACTAAATGTATTAATAAAGAAAATGGTATTTTTCTTATAAAGTGGTCTTAGATGCTCATTGATTCTTGGAAAAAAAGTGATACAATAAAGATATTTTCAATTTGAGAATAATGTCAATCCAAAATGTTAACAAGGTGTTAATGTTTTAAAAACACTTAAGAAGTTAATATGGATAACTTACTGGTATTTTTTTTGGATAATAACACTTGTTAAAATGGAGGAAAAGATAAGTTTGGAAACAAATGGGTAAAATGATAATTTTACGTAAAGTGGAACATTTTTATGAAATAAAAATATTAAAAAAGGTGTTACACAAAACGGTTATAAATGGACTTGATTTTGGAACAAAAATAAATGCTAAGGTGTAAAGGACGAGAAATGACATATCAAAAGTGTAACACAAGTTGGTGCAAAATCTCAAGTTTTGGCTTCGGTCGGAAAAAAGGAAAAGTGGTATAATGTGGACATTTATAAAATGATAAAACACATTAATAAGGAATCGGATGACACTGAGATAATTAAGGAGGGCTCAGAGCCCTGGGGTGAAAGATTCAAAATCACTGACCAGAGCATATAGTTGCATAGCCGACGGTGTAGAGCCCGTTAAAGTATGTGGATATTTGAAGAATTTGATAAAGATAATGAAATATGGAACACGTCAAAAAATGGGTTATGTGGTGAATGTATGAAAATACAACCAAACTTGAATGAATTAATAAGTATTCCGGTAAAGGAAAAAATTGACAAGTAATGTGAAAATTGATTAATGTGCATAAGAAAAAGCAATGGTAAAGTGAAGTTATCAAATGGGTAGTTAAGTAACCTAAAGAGGTTTAACCCATAATTAACACAAGGGTATGTTTAAGAAAGTTTTTCAAGGGAAAAATATGTATTTTCTAACACAGCATTTGCTTGTATTCAAAGGGAGAATTTCATTGAACATACCAATGTTGATTGGCACAAATTAAAGTAATTTCGGTGAAAGAAATGATTTTCCTTAAACAAAGTATATTTTTTTAAATTATTTAACCGGGTGTGTTAAATCGTGGAATAAATTTCAAGTTAAGAAGAATGGAATTCTTTATAAGATTAAGGTGAACTAATCGGTATAAGAAAAAATTTTGGGAATAAAAATGATTTCGTGCATTCAAGTGTGTGTGTGTGTGTGTGTATATATATATATTTGTGTATGTATGTATATGTATGTATGTATGGTAGCTGCATGTGCACGTCGAAATAACATGTTAGAGTCATCTTTCTGCCGTTTGTATCTATATTACATTGTTGTAATTTCCCACCGGGCATTCGGCTCATTCCGTTATCTTTGTTACGACAGGTTGCGTGCGGAGCGGTATTTTGAAGGCGTTTGTATCTATATTAGTAGTTTTGTATGCTTGGATACTGTGGACGCTTTTCACGGGTCCCTCAAGTAACTTGATTTTAAATAGGAATTGCATACTAAACAACTAAAATTCTAACTAAATAAAACTAGACTAGCAACATAATATAGGTTGTTTTGTAACACTTCACACCTATTGCTCAAGTTGGATCGAGTTGACTACGAGTAACTCATAAATCTGGATCGGGTCATTACAAATGGTATCAAAGCCCTAGGTTCAAGGTTTCTTTCGGAAGTGACATGGTGAGGTCGGTAGTGGATCTTTCGACGTTAGTGTTGGTTTTGGGCCAATCACGCTAGATTGGTGACGGTTTCAATTTGTATTCTCGATGGTAAAGTCATAGACATGTGCACGAAATGTAACTCATTGGCAAGTGGCATGTGACCACATTAATTGTCGTTAATTACGTCTGCACTTCTGATTAGACATGTTAGTTATTTGCGAGTGTCTGTGCGAACTAATAATGGTGACGCGTGGTTTAGTGTGATGTTATGGTATGCCAACCCTCGATGATGTGAGAGGTCAATTTAGATGCAAAATGGTAAATAATGTCCATTAAATTATAAACATGAATTGTGCAAAGTCAATCGTTAGAATTAGGTGACTAAGGTGTCATGCCTAAGTGGTGTTGGTTGTGATAAGAATGTAATAAGTTTTGGGTACGATACTTTCAGATCGATAATAATGATGATGTAATTACGCAAATCCAATATTTGGGGTAGTATCGAATCGTAAGCTAATTGGTGATTAAGTAGACATAAGGAACCATGTTGGTCAACACTTGGGGATGTGTACTCGATCTGAGTTAGTAGAATACTTCTGCTATAAGTAAGTATCTTGGTGGTTATTGATTAAAACTTGTACCTTGCAAGGTATGATGCGAGTTATATGTAACGACCAAATTTTCAATTGAGTTTTAATGTAGTTTTGACTTATTCTTGAAACAAGGCACGCTTGAGTCATAGGTAGATTTTTATTGTTACGATCCCACACAGACTATGACATGTCGAAGATTAATTGAAGACGTTGCGGTAAAGCTTCAAGGAATTGATTATGCCAAAGTTTAATTGGTGAAAATTTCTCATCTTCAAAGTTTAATTGCATTCCTAGATCACTTAGGTATGAATGCATAATGTTGATAAAACTCATAATTTAATTTTATAAAATATAAGGATGTTATTTTTTATTTTTAAAATGTTTTAAAAGTGTTGTACTTGTTAACACTTCGTTTAGAGCTGATAAGGACGGTTTAGATATTGATTTGGTTTGGACTGTAATCTAGGCAATGTCTGTCAAATGACATACGATGTCGTTCGAAAGAGAGATACTATCGTTAGAACGATGTAGTATCTCATTTGAAGGAGAATCCACCGCCTTAAAATAATTATAAATAGGCGTGTTCCAGTTTTGTCGAAGTGCGTGCAGTACAAAAAATAGTTTACAATCTAGAGTGTTTTCTGAACAAAGTTTTCTAAGGATTTTCCTTAAAAATATTCTTACAGTTTACAAAGATCTGAGTTATCATTACCATATGTTTATGTGATCTTTGTTGCACCAAGTTGGGTTTGTTTAACACTTGAACATTGTTGGTTTTGCGGTGAAGATTCGGCGGAGTCCGATTTCAATATCGTAGACGACACAAGGCCATATCGGTGGATACCAAGACATTCATGGAGGCAATTGATGTGGACAAGCATCGTGGAAGAAGGTTACTTTCTGCATGGACACTATGAAAATTGGTAGAAGATAAGAGGAGCGTCAAGTCTCGTGGGTGAATCGAGTCGTTGTATAAGACTACCGTCTGACCTTGTAAAACCATTGTCATAGTAATTGTCTGGCCTAGGCCGTTCGAGGTTTTTTCCGTTTGTGATTTTCCTCGTACATCGGCGTTGTGAGTATTGCTTTGCATTACTTTACTTTACTTGCTTTAATCACTAGTTGCATGCTTAGGATTAAACAAGATAAAATCTGGTTAAGTTAATTTGATTCACAATTTGGTGTGGTTTATAAAATTGGAAAAAAAGTTTTTCAAAAAGAGTTGGTTTGTATTCATCCTTAATATAATTTTGCACAAGCAAAAATTTTTGTTTAAGTAAATTCGGGGCCTAAAAAGTGGTATCCGAGCTAGAAATACATTTTTATTGTGTTTGAACCCTTTTTTCTTGTAAGGATGAATTTAAGAAATTATGATAGTTTTTGCGCTCCTGTTTTTTATGGCACTAATTATGCTTATTAGAAAATGCGATTGAGAAGTGCCTTAAAATCCATTGATGATCGTGTTTGGTTAGCTGTTGAAAAAGGTTAGTCACCACCTGTCACACAAGAGGGTGAGGTCACTAGTTTGAAACCCATTGAGTCATGGACTGAGACTGAACATAGGCTCGTATTGTATAACTCTAAAGGTCTGCACGTTATTTCCTCACTTGTCACACCTGAAGAGTATAATAGGATCATGACTTGTGAAACATCGAAAGAAGCTTGGGATACACTTGCACTCACTCACGAGGGCACGACACGGTTAGGGCATCTAAGTTGAAAAATCTCACTACACAATTTGAGACGATTAAGATATCAGAGAGTGAGATGTTTGATGAGTTTTACACTAGGTTGTACACTATTGTTAATGCGGTGTTTAACCTAGGTGAGAAGATTCCTGATAACCGAGCGATTAAGAAAATTTGGAGATCGTTGCCGAGTAGGTTTGATGCGAAAGTGATCGTTATGAATTCCCTTGGTATGCTTAACTTGTCGAAACTGTAAGAGGTCGTAGGTAACCTTAAAACCTATGAACTCGATATGTTTACCTCCAAGAAAGTTCTAAAAAAAGAAAAGGGCATTGCTTTGAAATCCCTGAAGGAGGAGACTAAAGTTTTGAATGATGATTCTGATTCTGACTTTGTGGATGTCGTCTTGTTGGCAAAGAAGTTCAAAAGGTTTCTTAAATTTCAAAAGCAATCGAAAGATGCTAAAAAGTTTGAGAAATTCAAGAACAACAAGGTAGAGTCCACCTTTATGGATAAGTTTGAGAAGCCTAAGAGAGATGATTCTAATCGTTGTTTTGTGTGTGTTGGGTATGGTTACAAAGTAGCTGAGTGTCCCACTAGACTTAAGAAAGAGGGCAAGAAACCGATAGCATACAACTCCACCTTAAGTGATAGTGAACCGAAAGAGGGAGAGAGTTCCCTCATTGAGCGTAACTTAGTTGCGTTTATGGCATGTCATGTAAGCGATGACGATATATCTTCCCCCGAGGATACTCATGTGTATGACACTTTCGAGGTTGTTGAGAGTGCTTCCCGAGAGGGTGAGGGTGATGAGAGCGAGGATGAGGAGATCAACGTAGGAGAGTTGGAAGTTGAATTTCGAGAGTTATTTGAGGAGACGGTGAAGGTGAAAAAGGCTAACTCAAAATTGCAAGATAAGTTGAATGAGAGTGACGTAGAAAATAATGATGCGTTGATTGAGGATCTTAGGGCACGGGAAAAAAAGCTTAAGGATAAGCTAGAGTACATCGAGAAAGAGAGAGATAGACTTAAAAGGTTTAATGAAGACTTTGAAAAAGGAGTTGCTGGAGTTTGAGGAATCTAGGCGTCTACTTGAGTCTAGGATTAAGGAATTCGAGGAGAGTTTGAAAGACTCGTCCAGAGTTAAGTTTGACTTGGAGTTTAGTTCAAAGAAATTGGATAGGATATTAGCCACCGTCCAAGTCAAGAGAAATAGGTTTGGTATAGGCTACGACGAGAGAGTTGTTCCCGCCCCCAAAACCAATACCAATCGTGTGAGAGAGCCCACTAGGAACGTGAGGAGAGGTCGATATTTTGGTAATCATTCCCACCATGTTTACACTTGTTCCCATTGTTGTAGGAAATGTCACCTTAGACGTTTTTTCTATAACCTTAGTAATGCTCCTAGGAAGTTTAGAAATAAAGTCGTGTCGGTTCCCAAAACCCCCATGCGTTATGTTACACCTACTTAGGTTAGGAAATCGGACTTAGAGGCTTTAGGACTAAAACTTCATGGTTCTCATTTAGTTGCACTTGATTCTTCTCGTGCTAAACCTAAAGGTTGATAGTGTTACCATGTTTGTCATATGCCAGTATTTTCATTCATGATATATACTTTGCTAGTATTATGACATTTTTATCATTTTGTATTATATCCTTCATTTATTGCATCTTATTTGAAAAATTAAAAAAGATTTTTGGTTTTGAAAATTTTTGAGAAAAACACAAAAAGATTTTTCTTTTATTTGAGTCAAAATATTTTGAAAAAGCCAAAAAGATTTTCGATTTTATTTTTGTGTCGTGACTTTAACATGTTTGATGTGGTATATTGGTGTGCTAGCCACATTGGAAAACCTAGTTTTTAAATAAAATGGTTAAGATCATTCCTTCTATTATCCATGTGGCTAGGACATTTGGTCATAATTATTGATGCTTAGAATGATCTTAACCATTGTATTATGGGGTTGTTTTGAAGTTGATATGCATTTTGATTCGACTTTGTATATATGCTATCTTTGCACACATGCACGAGTTTATATGGATGTTTGACTACTCTTACATATTTGAGTTTGGTGAGGCATTCTTATCTTAATTTTGTCATCTATGTGTAAGTAGACTTATGGAGGAAGTGTGCATGTAATATCTGTTTACCATGAAGATTAAATTGAACAATGATGAGTGTTCACGGGAAAGGGTTGCGAGAGTGTAAAATTGACTCTTCGTGAAAGCCACCATTTTAAAGAGACAAAAAAAAAATCATAAGGCAATAAAAAGAATCATATGCCAAAATGGGTCAAATTAGTTTAGTTCATTCAAAAGAAAAATATCATATATTTGATGGAGTTTGGATAAAAAAAAATTAAACGGGCTTGCACAAAGAATACTAACGTTGAAAATTCGTGCCATGACGCTATTGTTTGTAGAATCGTCAAAATTTCGTATTCGTGTGCATGATGTTTATTTAGTTCATTAAGCTCACACTTTAATTGTCACATATAGGTTAGATAAAGTTTCATTGGGTACCTCTGTTTAATATTCTGGGGAAATTGTGAAAGTTTGATGATTGTCGTTCTAACGACATCAATTTCCGTTCAAGCGATGTTACTTCTCATTCAAGCAACATCCCTGGGTCGTACAAACGACTAGTTTGACCAGTTGAATTTTCTGGTTGACTTCTATTTCAGTACCCTGCTGCATATTGTTTACTTTGATACTGGGTTGTTTGTGGACATATTGTTTTTGCAGTCTTCTTTTAGAGATTTGATCTTTTACTGCATTGGTTCGTTTAATCACGCCTGCTTGGATTGAGATATGTTTTGTCTGATTCATTGATTACTAGGTACTGATTTTAACATTGATTGATCATATTTAGCTGGTCATTTCATGTTTGAGCTATTATTCAAAGTTGATTTATTGAAATTGGTATCATATTATGCTAGATTTGTTTATCTTTTCACTGGATTGTCTATTCGAGACGAAAAGGGGGAGAGATGTCTCTGATGTAGGGGGAGTTTTTGTGAGTTTTTTTGGCATGTTGAACTTGATATCCTGATTTATTTATTTTTGCGCATATTGGTATCATGTTTACACAAAGTGGTTTCATATTTACTCACATAAAAAATGATTTTGATTTGAGTTTTCATATTGATTTATATCATTTTTCCCTCTATACTTCACTGGGTATTTATCTGTATCATGTGTGTAGGTATGCTTAAAGTGATTCAAGATTTCAAGTCTATATCACATTCAAACATTCAGAGACAATTTCATGCTTGTCGGTCCATTATTTATGAGTCTTATCATGTGTTGATGATATAATTTTATTTTTGGGTTTTTATGGGATGGGATTTAGGAGTCATATGGCTTAACGGTCCGGACTAGGCTTTTCAATGTTGGTTTTGTTCCAGAATAGTCAAATGGGGAGATTTGTAAGGACCAAATTTCTAGTTGACTCTTAATGTAGTTTCGACTTATTCACGGAATAAAGCACGTTTGAGTCATCAGTAGATTTTTATTGTTACGATCCCACACAGACTATGACGTGTCGAAGATTAATTGAATATGTTGCGACAAAGCTTCAAGGAATTAATTATGCCGAAGTTTAATTAGTGCAAATTTCTCATCTTCAAAGTTTAATTGCATTTCGAGATCACTCACGTATGAATGCATAATGTTAATGAAACTTGGAATTTAATTTTATAAAATATAAGGATGTTTTTTTTTGTTTTTAAAATGTTTTACTTGTTAACAATTCGTTTGGAGCTGATAAGGATGGATTAGAGATTGATTTGGTTTGGACTCTAATCTGGGCGATGTCGTTCAAACGAAATATGATGTCGTTCAAACGAAAGCTACTGTCGTTAGAACGACATAGTATCTCGCTCGAATGAGAAGCCATCACCTTAAAATAACTATAAATAGGTGTGTTCAAGTTTTCTCAAAGTACGTGCAGTACAAAAAATAATTTACAATCCAAAGAGTCTTCTGCACAAAGTTTTTTAAGACTTTTCCTTAAAAACATCCTTAGAGTTTACAAAGATCTGAATTATCATTATCATATGTTTATATGATCTTTGTTGCACCAAGTTGGGTTTGTTAAACACTTGAATATTACTGGTTTTGTGGTGAAGATTCGGCGGAGTTCGATTTGAACATCATAGACAACACAAGGCCGTATCGGTGGATACCGAGGCATTCGTAGAGGCGATTTCTGTGGACAAGCATCGTAAAAGAAGGTTACTTTCTGTGTCGTCACTGTGAAGATTGGTATAAGATCAGAGGAGCATCAAGTCTCGTGGGTGGATCGAGTCGTTGTATAAGACTACCGTCTGACTTTGTAAAACCACTGTGATAGTGATTGTCTGGCCTGGGTCGTTCGAGGTTTTTCCCATTTGTGGTTTTCCTATTACATCGACGTTGTGAGTATTGAGTTAATTTATTTTACTTGCTTTAATCACTGGTTGCATTCTTAGGGTTAAACAAGATAAAATCTGGTTAAGTTAATTTGATTCACAATTTTGTGTGGTTTATAAAATTGAAAAAAAAGTTTTTAAAAAAGAGAAAGTTGGTTTCTATTCATCCTTAATATAATTCCGCAAAAGAAAAAGGTTTTATTTAAGTAATTTCGGGACTAAATTGCGGTACGTATATTACGTATGCAACGATGATGGTTGAGGAAACTTACGAGTGAAGTCTAGATAGTCTTCCACGTCAGGGTTTTAAGAGATATGATGCGATTTTGAGGGATAGGATCTTTAGTGATGTCCGTGATGTATACTTAGAGGTTTATAAGTGGTATGTGATGTCCTGTATCCTACCACAATCCTTCGTAGTGTTAGTTTGTGATTTAGTATGTGGCTTATGGTCATAGCCATTGAAAGAGAGATAAGATTATTATTTAAGTGTCAAGGCCTATTTTAGTGGCCTAAGTAATGGCTAGATGCAAGGTAATCCTAGCGTGAATGTGGTCAAATGACATCTTCGAGTGTCCATAGGATAAACTGTGTGGTGTTATTGGGAATAAAAATCGACTGTTATGACATCTTAAGGTGTTTGATGGTTAAGGTGTGCCACATTTAGAAGCTCATATACTAGTGTCTTTGCAAGCACCAAGTAATTTCAATGTGGGTATTGAGATATTCGTATAGCGCACTCACGATGAGAAAGTCATGGATGATGAAATCTTATCGAGCTTTAAAGACTTTTACATGGAGAATATTTGATATCCTTAGGAAACCAGTTAAGTTGGGTATAAAGAAGTATTAGTTTCAAGGTGATGGTTATAGTGAAAGTCAGGTAATGACCTCAGGTTATTGGTCAAGGTTTAAAGGGATTCGAATAATGTTCATGCCTGGTGCAGTCATCCAAAGTGGTGTAGATGGGTGGTGTAACCTTCTAATAAAAATTGGAAGTCTGTGTTGTGAGTGGGCATAATGCTCGGGTGTCATGGAATGACTAGTGTAGGTAGTGTGACACTTGATTTTGAGGAATACTAGGAAATGTATTTGGGACTTATATTGATGGTGTACCATTAGAGACTTAAAAATGGCACCCAAGGTGAGAATATCGAAGCATGATTAGAATGTTAGCGTGTGTCGATAACATAAGTTAGAATAACCCTAACAAGGTAGGGACTAGTTCTTGGTATGTCTTGCAAAGCCGGTATGGATTAAAATATGTAGCCCTGTGTGGTACTTAATACCCTTAGAATGGTAATGGCAAATGGAATGGCCATCACGTAAGTTCAGTTTGGGTAGAACCTGGAGATAAGCTCGGTGACAGTTTTGCGTAGTTAAAGGCTATAATAAGGTGAATGTTTCACTTGAACGGGGTACTTCCTAAGAAGACTTTGGGGTTGCGATCATAATAAGATAAGGAAGACAGTAACCTAGGCGTAGTAGGTTGGTGATGTCATCACTAGTAAGTTGGAGAAGGTCAGTGTCGACATGGGCATTAAGCATTCGCCAACCGGAGTGGTTCAAGTGTGGCAAGGATGTAAGGGGTAATGCCTTAATCTTAAGGAGGGAAGTCCAGTGTTTGACTTCCCAGTGGATAATAGGTTCATATGTGACTTTTTTCTTAAGAGGATGAACGGTTTTTGATCTGACTCATTGCGTTTTATGACTTGAGCCAGGGTGTGTGGCTAGATTGGTACCCAGTGAGAATGTTTGGGAGTAGTAGTAAACCTCAAAGCAGGGAACGTAGGTTCACTTTTTGTAAACCATAGTCTGACGTGTATGGATGGAAATTTCTCGAAATGATTGTTTGTTCCTCTTGATTCTTGTGTATACCTTTTAATTTTGATAATCGAAGATTGTATTCCCACGTATGTGGAAGCTCGAATTTGTATCTTATCATGGTACGGTGCAGTTTGGTCTAGTAGAGTGCGGATGAACTTGACATGGTCAATGAAGTTCAGTAACTAGGTGTGCCCCTATCTGAGGTATCTTTGTCATTGCACAAAGTTCAGTGTACAGGTGATCATGCCAAGATAATGACTTGAGAACATTATATAGTGTTAGAACTTGGGAAAACTTATAACATAATGTCATTTTACCACAGTGAGTGGATTGGCGTAATAGTCAGGTGTGTGCTCCAAAGTTAAGCCTAGAGTAATACTAGGGTCATAAGTGTGACGCATCAAAAGGTGTCAACCTAGTGCATGATGATTTGGTTGGTGTGTCACTCCACAGGAGGAGTGATTTATGATATGAGGTTATGTGGTTATGATGAATCGAGAATATGAGGAAACTTGGAATGTGTAGTTCTTAGATTTGAGATGGTCCTTGATGATAAATTGGATAATTGGTTGTATTACGGTTCACTCTTGGGCGAGTATTGATCACTAGAGAGGGTTGCCTGAAAGAGGCACTTGTATGCTAGGGGTGTTAGAAAAGGTAGTCCTAGGACTTTTGTTTCGTTTGATCATCAAGTGAGTAATGACTCCAGATGGTTGTGTGACGTTGATGGTCAGCGTGGCGTTGAGCATTAGAGCATGTCTCATGTTGAGCTTTTAGCTACAACCCCTGTGTAAGGGAATGTGATGTGATCTTTTCTATTAAGGACTTTAATGGTCACAACCCAAAGCCGTGACCACATTTTATCTTAAAAATAAAATAGTCATGGATATGGGTTGTGACTATGTTATTTTTTAAATAAAAGGTGGTCACGGCTTTGGGTCATGACCATTTTATTTTTACATAAAATATGGCCACGACTTTGGTCCGTGACTACCTTATTATTGAAATAACAGTTGGTCACAACTTTAGACCGTGACCACCTTTTATTTCAAAAATAAAATAGTCACGGCCCAAAGACGTGACTATTTTTAATTAAAAAAAAGCATTTTATCCTCGAATCGAGAGTCTAATCGGTCAATTGCTGCAAGTGCCCATTGGGTTACATTGACCCCTTGGGTGTCTACGCGGTCGGTTCCTACGAGTTACATTTATCCCGTAAAAGTCTTTATATTTTGTAAATTTTGATCGTGCTCTCAAACCGGGGTTTCGTGACTACACGATAGGTTCCTGTGGGTTACATTGGTCACGTGCGAGGTGTTCATGCCTCTCATGGGGCTGTATAGTATTTTACATTCTCACCCTCTAACTACATGTTTTTGCGCCTAAGTCTAACAGTTTGCAAATTTTGTTCGTGCTCTCAAACTGAGGGTCCCGTGGCTACGCGTTTGGTTCCTACGAGTTACATTGGTCCACTATTGCTCCACTAGAGAAGAAGTTTTTAGAGTGGGTTGGCTATAAAATAGCATACGTCAACTATTAGGTTTATTTATTAGGGTTTACAATAGCTCAATATGATGTGCATATGAGTGATTTGAGTTGTCCCTCTAACTAAGGGACTGTTCTTTATTTATAGTTGTGTAAAACCTTATATGGAACTCCTTTATATTGCTAGTCATTTTCATCTGTATACTATAAATGAAACTCTTGGAATTCAGTGTTGGTAGGCATCCCATCTGAGTAACTTTTGGTCTTCCTGATGGTTGGCCTTCTAGAGTTGGTCGGAATTGAAATCGACTAAGTGTCTCCGAATCTAATCAAGTTGTTAGTCAGCCACGTAGGAGGACATGTGTATATTTATCATTGGTCCATGTAGGTGGATAATTTTTACATACAAAAAAAGCACCCAATGCTCCATGCTTGATGATTATTTGAAAGTATGGAGTATTTATCCCAGTAAATTGCTCGGCGTATTATTTTGAGAATTTCGTTGGCAGTCGACTTCATACACTTGTAAAAAATTTCACCGGTGCTGTTTGATAATGGCATTCTTGTAATTACTCAACCTTTTTTGAACCACCAAAGAATATGGTAGTTTTTCAACACTCGGGGAGGTGTGAAATCGGCGGTAGATATTTAGTTCATTCAGTTAATCATTTCATTCCCGTTTATCGAGGCCATTTATAAATACGGAGAAATTTCCCTCCTTTATTTTTACCTCAAATCTTTTGTAGTAAAGAGTTTTCTTTCGTCTCCAAGATTTCTTTGTGCGATCGTTCGTTGCTATTGCTTTTCTTTTATTTTCACAATCACCTTTAGATTCCCTGTAAGCCTTCTTTCCCTTTTTCTCTCTTTTATCATATTTTCCTCTATTTCCACCATGGTTCACATAGTAGATGAGAGTTCGTTAGATGAGTTTAGAGAAAAAAAAGAAAAGTTCTTCTTGGGTAGATTTAGAGATAACCCTGGGTCCCATAAATGTGTATTCACTTCGCGAGGATTATTGAATCCCTACTTTGTTCATTACTGAGTGTGGCATTACTTTTCCACTAAACCCTATTTTTCTTCAATTTTGCCAATATTTTGATGTAGTTCTTTCTAGAGTAGCACCCAATACTTAAAGGGTTGTAAATGCTGTACATAGGTTGAGTGAACTTTATAGAACCCATATTGGGGTTTTGGAGTTGATGTTCTAAGATAAGTGGGATACTGTCAGAGAAAGTGCATATTATTTGAAGAACAGGCAAGCCAATAGGGATTTAGTGGTAAATCTACCAGATTCCAATAAGAATTATTGAGATTATGGTGTAGTTGTAAACAGCTGCCAATATGGTCCCCTCCCTACTGGAGTATGTTATACTGGTCCCAATTGTCCTCAATCAGGACGTAGCATAGGTTGTAATTCTGTTAACTGCTTTTCCTCTTTTGTTATTCATTTATTTTGTTTGTCGACTAACTTTGATGTTTCTTTTTAATGTAGAGAAAAGTAAGATGAGGTGTCCCAAAGAAGGGGAAATTAACCTTGAAGAACAGAAGTTTTTGTGGGGACTTAACCAGATAGTGGGAGAAGAAAATCCCCGATTAACTTCTTTTTCATTGGAGTACAAAAGTTATATCATATCTTTTGTTGCCAAACCAAAACTCGTGATTCCTTAAATTACAATCAACTTAGAAGAGGATCTTGTACCTACTTCCTCTGCCATAGGATCTCCTGGTGCTGAGTTCACACAGGGAGGAACTTCTTCTTCATTCAAATCCTTGGAAATTTATGAGGTCCCCCTTTCTCCCTCACCCGACATGATTCAGAGGAAAATGTCTAACTTCCAAGGTGGAAATTTATCTCCTACTCCTAAGAAAGATGTTAATGCCGGTACGAAGCCAACCAAAAATTAGTCCTAAGCCGGTGACAAGAGGCCTTTAGCTGAAGGGACTCAAACTTATGAATCTTTACAAAAGAGGCTGAATAGAGGTTTACCTAAGCCTAAAAAATTGGCCCAAAAAACACCAGTCGACCAACAAGCATTGGTTGCAAAGAAGACTGCTGACCAACAAGAGTTGGTGAGAAGAATTCAAGTCGACTTGAACATTGGGTCAACCTATGTTACTGTCAACCCTAGACTAGACAGGGGTTTGATTAAGTCTGGGACACTTCCTGCCAGTGTTCTAAAAAACGCGCCTAGGCGGCGCCAAGGCGCTCCTAGGCGCGAGGCTTTTTAGATACGCCAAGTTTTGGCCCTAGGCGTGGATCAAGGCGTGGTCAACGATGGTCAACGTTTTTTGGGGCAAGGCGTGAAAAAACGTGCATTTTTTGGGGGTAAGGCGTGAAAAAACGCGAGTTTTTTAGAAGTAAGGCGTGAAAAGACGAAATTTTTTTGTTTTTTTTTTTGTATTTTAAAAAAATAGTATTTTAATTTACAAATATTTAAACATATTTTTAAGGTATGTACCAATTTATTATTTTAAATAGCCTTGTCATAGTAAAAAAATATTAAAATATATTAAAAAATGCCTAAACGCCTTTTCACGCCTTTTTACGCCAAGGCCCGCCTAGGCTTCTAAGGCTTAAGGCTTGGCCTCTACGCCTTGGTCACGCCCCGCGTTTTTTAGAACCTTGCTTCCTGCTGATAGAGCTGCATCAACCCCTATGCCTAGGTCCAGGCTGATTGAGAGGGCTCTTTATAACTCAACATTGGTAATCTTTTCACTTTTTGCTCTTTATTCCATATTGTTGAACTCCTATTAATCATCTTGTGTTATTCTTTTGATAACTTTGTAGTTTTTGGTTGACTTCAACTAAATTATGGAGAAGGATGACCAACTGAGGTCCTCTCTTCGTGAAGTGGAAGAGGCCTTTGAAGGCTTAAAATATTCCTTGGAGGCTTCCTAATAAGATTTGGAGACAAAGTAGAAATCCGGGGAAGAGGATTTGATGAAGTCCAATGACTGGGCTATTGAGGCTGATGGCCAAATAAATGATGCAGATAAAAGAGCAAATGTTGCTGAGCAGAAGCTGATCGCTGCTCAAGGAAGGGCCAAGACTGCTGAAAATAAGCTCTTAGAAGTTATAACCCGAGCCCAAGCTGCTGAAGATAAATTGGTTGGCTTGACTTCTGAGGTGACTTCCTTGAAGGATAAAAGCAAAGCTTCCTTTAATAAAGGTTGGGAGAAGGCCCTCTTTTTCGCCTCCACTCAAATTGAGTATGCTAAGAAATTATCCTTCAAGGAAGGATGGCCAAAGGATCTGAAGGTCGACACCGAAAAAAAATTTAAACTCTTCCAAAGGCATGATCCTGGTATTTTTCCTAACCCGGATGAGGAGTTTGATAACGAAGAGGGGTCCGACGAGTCTTCACTAATGCCCATGAGTCCTTAATGGTGCCAAATACCAATGTCGACCAACTTAATGCTGCCAGCCAAGACCAGGCTAAGGACAAGGAGCTCATTTTTAGCAAGTTTAGTTTTTGTCTTTATTTTCTTGATGATGTATCAACTCTTGTACCTCAATGATTAATGAATAAAATGACAACCTTTTCTTTTCAATTATTTATGCCTTAGAATGATTTTGATTTCTTATTGGACTGTGTTGCCTATTTCTATGGATTTGCACTATAAACTCATACTTGTAACCTTCTAGTCTGATTCCAAGAAGAAATCTATTGTATATGCTGAATTCGACCTACTTAGGCGGTGCAAAAATCTCTTTGAGGCTGGCTATGTTCTTTTGTTCGAGGAAGATTTATCAGGGTTTCTTGGCTTATATATGTATGCTCAAGTGAAAGAATGTTTCATCCATCTCCACAGCCTCTTGGATAGGGCAGTGGCAAATAATGATGGTTATTATGAGATGATTGAGAGGATGCAATAATATCACAAAGTTTCCAAGGCATTGCTCCATTTTGATTATGAAGATAAATATGAGGCTTTAAGTGAAAGTTGTGGCTTTGACTATAAATTAAAAGATATTACTTCTGCTCTGCACAAGTGAGAATTATCTTTGAAAAAAGACTTGAAAAATGACCGATTAATTTCTACAATGCTGGAGAAATAAAATAATGCCCTAAGGAATGAGTTAGACAGTCTAAAGAGGTCTACCACCACTCGTCTAGATGAGGGTGTTTCCTTTTTAGAGATCGAAAACGGTAGGTTGTTAGAGGAGTTAAAGCTTTGCAAATGACAAAATCCTAACCTGTATGATCTCTCAGGCAAAGTATAGTTTCTTGGCCAACCATTGAGGGGGGAAGAATAAAGAAGACTCTGTCCGACCAAGCTGGCCTTGTAAAATCCAAAGACAGTGTTCTCGAGAAGCTCCAAGATCAAGTTAATAGACTGACATTCCATTTCCATAAATAGACAAGGTAAGTTTAGATGGAGGATTATAACAAGGCCTTAGCTCACTTGGATGATCATCTTGCTCAAAGCAATAGTGAAGGCGACAAATGGGGGTGGACCAATTTCTTGACCTTGCTGAAGTATGATCAAAATAGTGATTTGTGGCACTGGAATGACTCGGGTTTTTTGTAATGTGAGAAACCTACCTTCAAATTGTACACGATATGGATTCCTCCTGATGCCATTCCTCAATGCCTAATAAGTAAATATTTGGAGGATTATGGCTACCATGACGAGTGTGACATAATTCATCCTCCTCACTTGCTTGATAGGCAAAGTAATAATAATAGGCAAATATTACAAGATTTCAATACAATAAATTCACCGTATACCCTTGACGATCCTCCTGCTAGGATGTAGAAGGCACAAGGAAAGCGTCCAATTGAATTGACTTGTATTTCTCCTTATATCTGTAATTCTTTTCTAACTGTAATGTAATTTTGGTCAATGAAGTTATTTTTTATTGTGAGTTTCCTCTATTTAAGCTTGTGGTTGATATTTAATCTTTCTGCTGACTAGGTAATCTATATAATGATTAGTTAACCGGATTATAGATTAAATAGCCTGCTTAAATGTTTAATATTTGATTCATGTTTGAATCATTTACACGGCCTTAAATTTGACTAATGCACTTAGATTAAATTGTAAATAGCTTTATTGTACTAAGTTGTAGCATCAGTTATCAGTGGAGACCAAGTATACTAGGAATGCATAATTATTCAATTGTTTTAACATGGTCGGGTAGCCTTCCTGTTCATGACTTGCCGATGACAAATCATACATGAAGTTTAACTTTTTTAAAATTGGAAAAGATTGAAAATTTTAAACTTTTCTGAAGTTGGAAAAGTTTGACAAATATAAAGAACTTTTCTGAAGTTGGAAAAGTTTGAAAATATAAAGAACTTTTCTGAAGTGGGAAAAGTTTAATAAATATAAAGAACTTTTCTAAAGTTGGAAAAGTTTGAATTAAAATTGCTCATTAATTTATGGTTAATTTGTGTAGCCACCATGCTTTAAAAAAACACAAAAATGATGTATAATGGGGGAAAACATGAAATTTCATTAAATTGAATAACTAATTAGAATAAAAATGGAGTTTTTGAAAACTGAATTATTGATAATACTTGCGCAGGTGATCTAAGTTCCAAGGATTCTTGAATTATTCTCCTTCCAGAGTTTTCAGTCGATAAGTTTCTGATTGGATAAACGTCGAGATAAGGTATGGACCATGTCAATTAGGTTTTAACTTGCTACTCTTTTGGATCACCTTCTTAAACACCAGATCTCCCTGCTTCAGGTTGGTCGGCTTGACCCTTTGATTATAAAACCTCGCAGTCCTTTGTTGGTAGGCAGCCATCCAAATAACAAAATCTTCTCGGACTTCTTTTATCATGTCCAGATATACTCGCCTCGAGAGTTCACTCTTGGGTGAATCAAAATTCAACACCCTGTGAGTCGACATACCTATTTCCATTAGTATAATTGCCTCTGTGCCGAAAGCTTGCATGTATAGGGTTTCCCCCGTTGCTATTATGAAAACAGTCCTATATGCCCAAAGGACACTGTAGAGTTCATTAATCCAGTTGACTTTAGCCTCATCCAACCTTTCTTCATCTAATCTGGCAAGGTTATGTTGGTGATTTCTGTCTGGCCATTGCATTGTGGGTGCCCAGGTGCTGAATGAAGTTTCTAGATGCAGGACCTAACACACTACTCTTCAGATTATTCAGTATCAAATTAAGTGCCATGGCTGGTGATGAAGGCATAAAGCATGCCATACCTACAAATGATCCGCTTTCATACCTTTGATAGGGTATGTCAATCAAAGGCTCAACCTCCACCCATTTGGTGAAGTAATCAACTGCTATAACCAGATATTTAAACTTTCCCTTGGTGGTCGGCAGTTGCCCGACCAAGTCAATTCCCCAGATAGAGAAAAGCAATGGAAAAGTGATAGGCGTTAAAGTTTCCCTTGGTCTTTTATGTACGGTGGTAAATTTTTGTCACTTATCGCATTTCTTAGTGAAAGCAGCACAATCTTCTTTCATCGTTGGCTAGTAGTAACCTTGCATTGCTATCCGTTGTCTTAGAGACCTCCCAGCCATGTGAGCTTCACATGAACCTTTATGAACCTCTTCGATTAGATCATTTACTTATTTGGGATGAACACAATCAAGTAGGAAAATAGTGTATCCTCGCTTATATCGGATACCTTTTTCTAACACATAACTGGTTGTTTTGTACCTCATGTTTCTGACCTCTTACCGGTCAGATGGCAGTGTTCCTCTTTTAATATACTCTCTAATTGGATCCATCCACGAGGGACCTAATTCCACAGAGATGACGCTGACATTCATTCCATCAATGATTTTATGTGCAGGAATTTCCAATGGGATTGTCCACCTAAGTTCTTTTTGAGTTGCTGAAGAAAGCCAATCAGATTTTCAATCCTAGGAATTCTCACCATTCGTACTGAAGTGGACAACAAAATAATCTCCTTAGTTTTTTGATGATATCTCATCATTGTTTCCCCTTTAACACTGATATTTTCCCTTTTGTGTATATGTCGTTGTGGGGTAAAGACGGTCAATCAAAAATCCCTTTTGGTACCTACAAACACACTAAAAATGTATATTGACAAGTAAGGGGTCAATCCGCGCTCTCTAATGTGGACAAGAGCAAAATGAAGACAATGTATGATTTTTAGAATAATTATGAAGGGATGTTTATACTACTAATTATGAACTAAAATTAAAACTACACTAATAAATAAAGAAAATGATAAAGTGAGCTAAATATGAGGAGAAAATAATTATGAGATAATTCAAGGGATTTAAACTTCACCACTTAACCTATTTATTTTCATTAATTAGTTTGTCTATTTGAAATACCCCAAAACATATATAAATTCACAAATCAACTCTCGTTGCAAATGTAAATTTACATATAGCCTTTCTAGAAGATTAATATTTAAATTTCACATACTCACAAAAATTAGATTTAAACATTTTCTAATAAATCACCCGCTAGGAAAAATTTACTAAAAGCATTTAAATCATAAAAAAAATAAGTTTTAGAGTTGAGAAACTCAAACTACAATATCATTCAAAAATTGTATATCTCTAGTTTAATGAGTGAATAAACTTTATAATCCGAATTTGCAATTTTCTCTTGAAAATAATTCACCCTCTCTCGAGGCGTAAATATAAATTGTAAAATTTTAATATTAAACCAAAAATAAAAATAACTAAGTCAAGGGTTCCATCTCACCCCTTGAATGGGGCATTTAACCTCTCAGTATGGTGTTATTATATATAAAATGTAATAATGACACAATATGAGGTATACAAAATAAAATAGAGTGAGAAAGAAAATAACTAAACCAAATCTCCTTGAGTTTAATATTATCTTCCCAAACATGAATAATTAAATTCACCCACAAATCTAAATTTATGAACACTAAAATTTGATACCAACTCAAAATTTATATTTCACATTAATCTCCCTCACACTCAAGTCACTAAAAAAAATATAAAAGAAGAAATAAAAACTTATATACAATGTACAACTAAAAATGAGCTCCAAAAAATGGAGCACTACAAAAACTAAAATGCTCTCTTCTCTCTACACTGTGTCTCTGTCCGATTTTCTTCTCTATTGGTCTCCCGTTAAATTGAAGAGTGGGTCTTGACTTATCATAGGCATGAAGCTAGGGAGGATATAGGTAATGGGTTATAGAAGTGGGTTTACCCGGGTATGGGAAATGGGTTGGGTGGTCACGGTTCAAGCCATGGCAGAATCTAACTGTATTGGGTTCGACCGGGATCGGAACCGCCCAGAGCTCGGGACTTCGTCGGCGGGTCGGGGGGGGGGGGGGGGGTTGGCCTACTGGGACGCCATCGGGAAAAGGGTAGAACCCGAGTTGAGCCGCGCCGGAGTTTGGGCGAGGGTTAAGCTCCGGGGTTAGGTTTAGGTTGGTAGGACAATGGAGAAGTGGGTTTTGTTGAGGGTGGAAATGGGGGTTGGTATTAGGAAAGAGAGAGAATAGAGGTTGGTAGGTGTGAGTTGGGGTTTCGGTTATGGAGGTGAGAGAGTGTTGTGAGGTTGAAGATGGAGTAGGGGGTGGTTGTGAGTGATGAGGGTGTATGGTTTGATGGGTGTGGCTTAGGTATTTGTTTGGGTGTATGAATGTGTAGTGGTTTAGGATGTTTGTGTGTGTGTTATAGTTTGTACCGAACTAAAAAATAAAACTAACTAAAGCTAAAAATTAAAATCTACTAAAAAAATATAAAAATCCTAATCTACAAATAAAATAAAATAAAATAAAATAAAATAAAAAGCAATGAAAATTAAAATAAATATCTATTAAAATTAAAAACTAAAATCCTAAAAAAATGTAAAATCTAATAAAACAAAAAAAAAATGAATTCCTAAAAAAAATCCTAACTAAAATAAAAACTAAAAACTAATCAAAATCAAAATGAAGAAATATAAAAATAGAAAATAAATCCTAGAAAATTCTAAATAAATTTAAAATAAAAACTTAAATATAAAACGACATAAAATAAAAATCTATAAAAAAAATCCAGAAAGCACAAACTAAACACACACGGGCTCGGGTGAAGATTTGCACTGAGTTTAGGCTCGATTTGGTGTAGGCTAGGGTTACGGGACAAGGTATTTAGCTCTATAAATTGCACATTTGCCTTGAAATAAGCGTCGAACTTTCGTAAATGGCGGTCAAGCTTGCACATAAACATTTATGCATATAAGACTCAAATTGTCAAGAATTAGCAACTAAAATGCGTCTATTCGGGGTATCAATATAACACTTTTGGGTGCTTATAAGACACCATAAATCTGCTGCATTTGATTGGCAATTAATTGAGAATCACTGTATACCAATACTTGGTCAGCACTCAATGATGAAGTTAATTCCAATTTTGTGACCAATGCCTTATATTATGCCTCATTATTAGATGCATTGAATTAGAATCTCAAAGCATATTCCATATCGAAATTATCTGGAGTGTTGAAGATGAGACCTGCTCCATTTCTAGTAGCACATGAAGATCCATCTACAAAAAACTACCAGATTGGAATATCATCAAAGAATTCTTCTTTTACCAGTTCTCCATGCTTGAACACCTTCTTGCTTTGTTGAATCCTTTCCTGAGTAGTCGACGAGTCTGGTTGATCGGTCACAATCTCTATTTTCTTTTGAGCTAAGTTGTCTTTCGAAGAAGTCGGCTAGGCATGCAAACTTGGATTATGTTGCTCCTTTACCTATGTGAATTCGACAATGAAGTATTCCATTAGTTGGCCTTTTATTTCCACTCTGGGATCATACACAGTTTCATACTCTCCCATTTCAACTACCCAAGACATTAACCTGCCAGACTTCTCAGGTTTATGCAATACTTGTTGTAAAGGCAAATCTAAGTAGACGACAATGGTGTGGGCTTGAAAGTAAGGCCTCATCCTCCTAAAAGTTTCAATGGAAACTAGGGATAAATTCTCCAGACGTGGATTGAGAACACACTATATGGTAGACTTACTTAAGTCTGTGCTATATAGGAGTTCCATTTAGTTTGGACATTGAGATAAAATATTTTAGACCTTTTAAGAGTTATTCTCTCTCAAAGTATCCAAGCTTCAACAAGGAAATCCAATCCAATAACTACAATGATCTATCAAAAGGGAAGTATTAAAACTCATGAGCCACATTAGGACACATTCACTGCACTTAAGTGTTAATATGTGTGCACAAGGGGTTAAATAATTTTTAGAAATTTTTCTAACATTTTAAACATTAATTTTTTTTTATTGAAAATTTTGTTTTTAAAAGTGTTGGTGTTAAAATTGAAATTATTTTTATCCTAAAAATTTAGTTTAGGTAGAAACCAAAACGGAAGATAATATTGGGGGTGTAATTTATACTGTTTAAATAACCAAAACATGCATTTTCTGTTTAATTTGAGTCGTCCACATGTTGATCATTTAAGCAGTGTATTTGTGTTTGTTTGGTGTCTGTTTTAGAAGACATAATCTTGAGCATTGGATCATATGTTGTCGATGTCTTGTATATTATATTTTCCAATCCATGTATTACCCAAACTAGTCAGTTAGTGTTCGCATAATCATCGCTTCTCTACAACCCATGGATTAGAGGTCAAACGGTCATAATCAATCTTAACCCTATATTTGGTTCAATCTTCTAGATCCTTCCTTAACCACTATTTAATGAACCTTAGGGTCTGTTTTTATAGAGTTTAGACTTCGTCTCATTTTTTAGAGAAAAATAAGAGAGAAGTGAGAGCATAGAGAGAGAAAAGAAAGAAGAAAAAAGAGAGAGGAAAAACAGATGTACTTATTCAAACCCTACTTATTTTTATCCTAAAACCAAACACCAAACCTTTCATTTTAGAATATATAGTAAACCCAAATCTGAGAGATAGATCCTTAGGATTTTTGTGTAAGTTACGTGTTGTTGGTTTATACATTGTAAGGACATTTTTATCCGTTATCAATTTGTATGTCGTATACCGCTACACCGTCGAAGAAGTTCAAGATCACATTCAAATCAAGACGGATCCAAATAATCAAGGTTCTTCAATAAATAGTTTTCGCAGGGTTAACTTTGGTAAGGCTACGTTTTAAAGTACCTTAATAATGCACCTAAAGTAATGGGATATTTTGCACAAAATATTTTCTAAGTGTTGGAGCAGAGCTTTAATTATTTTTCGTCTAAAATATATTTTTCGAAGTTTGAGGTGGTACATTTACTGAAAGGATAATTCAAGAAAAAATATGTATTTTTAAATCATGTCTTTCGAACGACATCGTTTGTCGTTCAAACGAGACCTAATGTCGCGCAATACTTCAAACGACCTCGTCTCTCGTTCGAATGACCCACCGCCTTAAATATTTATAAATAGGCTTTTCAACTCCATTTTTTAATGAGAGACCTAACGTTTTTATTCTTTACAAAACTGTGAAAATAACAAATTTAGGTTTTCTCCTTTTAGGGTTTTTAATTCCTTTTTGTTTATAATTCACAAATAAATCCCAATCTTTATGTGAGTTGTTTTGTAACCCAAAGAACATACTTTGTTGTTGTTCATCCTTTGTGGTGAGATCTCTACAACCGAGAGTTGTGTGCTATTGTGGAGTGAGTCGCTACGAAGTTTATGACTGCGTGTCGTTGAGGATCTTTTGTGTGTTGATTCTATGCTGAAGACTGCATGTCTGAATTATGTGTCCTTGTGGTATAGATGCGTGTGAACCATTACTGATATCTAGACGTTGCCTTAAAGGTTTGGCTAAGACACTACCCGTTACACTTGTGGGCGATTATCAGGTTGTATGGAAGTCAATGGTCTTGTAAACTTGTCAAAGTTATAGAAATAAAGGTTTTGCCCTTCGGGGATTTTTCCTGAATTTTGTGTCGCATACTTGATTTGTTTTGACACGTAGATGCATGTTTTAGGGATGAACTAAAATTGGTTTAAAATTGGGAATTTGTGAAAACCACCAAGGCAATTAATATTTTGCTATTTACAAATTGGTATCAGAGCCCGTTGCACTAATTTACTGTGTAGATCGTGTAGTGCATTTGTTTCGGTGGTTATTTGTGTTCCTCTCCTGATTTGTTTTCTCGATGGATTCTCATACTGTTGATGTTGTTAGTCGAGATGAGTTTGATAAATTTCAAGACCGTACGAAAAAATTAACGCTTTTGAATTTGAAACTTTGCAAAAGAATTAAAATATTGGAAGAAAAAAATTCTCTTTTAAAAATAAGTTTGAATATTTGTAAACGTTTCAAAATCAAAGATATATTTGTCGTAAACACTTTGGTAATTTGTGCATTGACTTTAATTCTTTAAAAATTGCCATAGAGGAGAGTGATGATAGAGTCTTATTTTTAGAAAAGGAATTGGAGGATTTTAAAAATTTTAGGGTTCCTGTTTGTGCCGCTGAGGATAAAAAAATAATCGATGATTTTATGGCATGTGAAGAGACGCTTAAGGATAAATTTGTTTCAATTTGAGCAGGAGCGAGAGTTAATTGATAATTTGAAAGAGTCCCTCAAATTGGAAGAGGCTAATTCTTTGCTTGAGTCTAAAATTTTGAAGTTGAAAAATGATTTGAAAGACTCGAGTAGTTTGTGTAGTGATGGTAATGGCTCGTCTTGTTCTCATGGTTCAAGTGTTAAAGCCAAAACCATAGCTTGTTTTAGAGGGTCAACCATTTCCAAGGACGTTAGAAAAGGTCAACCCATAGGTGTTGTTCCACGCATTTACGCATGTTCATATTGTGGTAGGAAAGGTCACCTAAGGCGATTTTGTTTTGATATTCGAAGAGGTCCTAGGAAGTTTATGCCTCGTGTTCCCGTGATTCCCAAAAACCCCACATGATGTTTCACATATATTTGGGTTAGGAAATCACTTTTAGAGGTACTAAATTTTAGACAAATTGATCCCCGATTGCTTGCACATGATGATGCTCTTGCCATATCTTATAGATGATTGTGTCTTCATATTAGTCATACACTAGCTATGCTTCATGATATATTCTTGTTAGTGTTATGACAGGTGTACTTTATACATGTACCATTTGTTTTGTACTTTTTAGCATTTTTTTGTTTTGCTTTTTACTGTTTTAGCACTGTTTTGGATTTGTTTGCCCATTCCAGGAACTGTTTTTACAAAATTTTCTCACTGGTCTAAACTGCATGATATTTTGAGTGACTTTGGAAATTTTCCTTTTCTCGTTCTAACGAGAATCCATCTCGCGCGAAGCCTTCTCATAAGATCCCCTGTCATTCAAATGAGAAGGAGTCTTGTTCGAATGACCCTGGAATTTATTTTCTGTTTGTAGTCCTCTGGTTTATATTGATATATTATTTGGTACTGTTGGGTTATTTTCTGAACAGTGTTCGAAAAAATACAAAAAGATTTTTGTTTTTTGAGATAAATTTGAAAAAATCCAAAAAGAGTTTTATATTTTGTTTGCACCTTATATGACTTGACATTTAGGATGACCATGTCACAATTTCATTCCTTTATCCATGTGACTATTTGATAGTGTTTTAAGACAATAAGTCGTGTCATTCGTGTGCTTTATGGTGTTTGGAGTCATTAAGATGTAATTAAGTGCTATTACCTACATGATAGACTCATTATTTCCTTTGATATACAGGAGCACGAATTTGTTTGAATATTGTTCTTTTCGAATCACATGTTGATTACGTGTTTTCATCTCAATTTTTTTATTAAAATGAAGCAAATGCGATAAAACAAGACAATAAAAGGTTTGCATATTTTAAACCGTTTGCCGTGAGTTTCTGTGAATTTTAAAAACGGTGAAGGGCTACGAAAGGTACACATTTATCCTTTGCCATTAAGCTACCGTTTAATTGGACCTAAAAAATTGAGGTATTTTAATTATTCAGGTTCCAAAAAGGTTTAAAAGAGCCCAAAAAAATTTAAAGGCAATAAAAAGAAATTTATGCCAAAAAGGGGCCATTAGGTTTATTCACCAATTCTCCAATGTTTGAGAATTTAGATCACCGGGGAGTTTGGTTGGAGAATTAAAATGGCTTTGCACGTCCTTAAAAAGAATTAAAAAGGCGTTAAAAAGTTTTTAGACGTTATTGGTGTGAAAATCATGTAGACTTTGATTTGTTGATTTTGATTTAAGACGATGTCATCTAAATTCAACACTTATAGACCTAAGGATGATTTTGATGCTTATTCGTTAGGAATACACAATATGTATCGTGCACATATGACGTGATTGAGTTTTATTTCCTATCGAATATGTTCACACCCATTCATACCTTTTCCACGACTTGGTTATCTTAGTATGAATTCATGGTGTGTGTTTGTAACACTTTTGTATAAAAATTTGAAAAATTAAAAATAGTTTGTGAACATTTTTTTTAGCATATCCTGTATTGAGCACGTTTGTCATATCTTTTTGCCTTGTTTCCCATAACGCCCCGATTTGATTTATTTGGTTTATCTTTTCCTTGTCTATTTCGTACAAATAAAAAAAGGGAGAACGAATTATGATATTATGGGGGAGTTTAAATATGGGAGAGATTTGACTATGCTTACATGTTTTATGTTTTCATTTCAATCTCGATACGTCACGAGGTTTTTGCTTTGTCTCATGTGTGCAGGTACAATTGAAGATTCTTGGATTGCACACCCTGATGATGATAAAGAATGTTTAAAGTTTATTGAAGATTGGAAAAGTTTGAAGACTTCTCATTTACCTTTTCAGTTTTGTATTCATGGGAGAGTATATTTGTATAGGTCATATTTTGAGATTGATAATTCGGATGTTTTTATTTTGTACCAGCATAGACATAGGGAGAGATTTGTAAGGACATTTTTGTCCGTTATAAATTTGTATGTCGTATACCGCTACACCGTCGAAGAAGTTCAAGATCACATTCACATCAAGACGGATCCGAATAACAAAGGTTCTTCAACAGATAGTCTCCTCAAGGTTAGCTTTGGTAAGGTTACATTTTAGAGTACCTCAATAATGCACTTAGGGTATTGGGATATTTTTCAGAAAATATTTTCTAAGTGTTGGAGCAAAGCTTTATTATTTTTCAGAGTTTGAGGTGGTGCATTTACTGAAAGGATAATTGAAGAAAAAATATTTATTTTTAAATCATGTCATTCGAACGACATCGTTTGTCGTTCAAACGAGACCTGATGTCACGCGATACTTCAAACGACATCGTCTCCCGTTTGAACGATCCACCGCTTTAAGTATTTTACAAATACGCTTTTCAACTCCATTTTTTATTGATAAACCTGACGTTTTTATTCTGCACAAAACTGTGAAAACAACAGATTTAGGTTTTCTCCTTTTAGGATCTTTAATCCCTTTTTGTTTACAATTCACAAATAAATCCCAATCTTTATGTGAGTTGTTTTGGAACCCAAAGAACGTACTTTGATGTTGTACATCCTTTGTGGAGAGATCTCTACAGTCGAGAGTTGTGTGCTATTGTGGAGTGAGTAGCTACGAAGTTTATGACTAAGTGTCATTGAGGACCTTCTGCATGGTGATTCTTTGTTGAACACTGCGTGTCTGGATTGTGTGTCCTTGTGGTATAGCTGTGTGTGAACCATTGTTAATTTCTAGCCTTTGATTTAAAGGTTTGACGAAGACACCATGTGTTATACTTGTGGGCGATTATCAGGTTTTTTGTAAGTCAGTGGTCTTGCAAACTTATCAAAGTTATAGAAATAAAGGTTTTTCCCTTCGGGGATTTTTCCTGAATTTTGTGTCGCATACTTGATCTTTTTTGACATGTAGATGCATGTTTTAGGGATGAACTAAATTGGTTTAAAATTGGAAATTTGTGAAAACCACCGAGGCAAGTAATAATTTGCTATTTACATACGTTTTGTTTGAAGACCACTTCAAACGTATATCTCTCTTAGAACCACCCTCTAAGAAAAACTCAAATTTCTTTGTAGAAATTTTGGGGTTTTCTAAAGAGAACAATACACGTATTATAGTTAGGTTCTTTTACTTATGTTTCTCTTCGATCTTACTTGATTTGTTATATCCTCTAAGATCCTTTCTCTGATTTCAACTTATTTTGAAAAAGAGACCTATGAGATTTTAAAGTTTTCAGATTTGAAAGTTATTTGTTTCAAAAGTTGTCACACTTTGTGAAATTAATTTGTATAGAAATAAAAGTTGAAACAAACTAGATACTGTTTTTAAGAAATTCTTATTTCAGATCTAGTAAAAATTGAAGTATAATTTTCAAAGGTATGTATAAACAGTCTGCATGGCATATAGACTTTTGTAATTCATAGCAATTTGTTTGTATAACTATTGATACGCGTGAGTTGCAGTCTTTCATGTAGTGTAAATCACATCACATTCATTATATCACTCTCACATGATCACTTAGAATTTTTGGTTCTTTGAGAGATATATAGTTGGATGAGCTACTACAATCAGTAAACAAGGAAAATGCAAAGAAGCTGCTAGAGGGAGATCAAAGCAAGTCAGACTACCTTTGAGAGTGAATAACTCGTGTAGCTATATTTTCTAAACTTAGACTTGGGATCTTGATATCGCATGCTTAGTGCTGTAACTTCGAACTTGTGATTGTTTTAGTGGAATTTTTCATTTTGTGGTGTAGAGGTCACCGTGGATGTTTCCCCTAATTTGAGATTTTACCACGTTAAAATATGGTGTTAATTTTCTTGAATGATTCTTAACTGTTTATGTGTGGTTTCACTATAAAGACATAGCATATGTTTTTATTTTAAAGCCTAAGGTAACCAACTACAAGATCCATCATCCATACTTAAACTGTTTTCACACATCTTGTGTAGTTTCTTTTGAAAAGTGTTTCTATCAAAGAGTTTATTCGGAGTTTTATTAATCCTTAACATTTTGTTAACAATTTAGTACACAAATAGTCTCATACTATATTTTTCAAGTGGTATCAGAGCGGATTTATCAAATTTTATTTTGATTCTAAAACGCCAAAAATTGTTTTCAAAATCTTTTCTAAAATGGATGAAAGATTTGTGAAGTTAGGTAACCTCTAATGCCCACCTCTCTTTAATGGAAACAACTTCTCCTACTAGAAAGTATGGATGGTTGAATTCATTCAAGGAACACGGGGTGATGACATGATGGACATCATACTAAGCCTTTGTCTGAAACCAATCCTACAAGAGTTAAGAAAAGTCTTAGCCAATTTACTAAGGAAGAGAAAAAGACGTCTCTAGATAATAATAATAATAATAATAATAATAATAATAATAATAATAATAATAATAATAATAATAATAATAATAATAATAATAATAATAATAATATCTTTATGTCCATTAACGAGCAAGATTTTAAAAGAATATCTATATGCTCTACTTCTAAGGAGGCATGGGATTCTCTAGTCACAGCTCATGAGGGTGATAAACGTGTTAAGGCCGAAAAAATTCAAATGCTAGTTCAATAGTACAATACACTAATTGTGGATGATAGTGAATCGTTTGACGATTTCTACATAAGGTTAATTCATATTTTCACAAAATTGCATGCTAATGGTATAACCTATTGTATAAAAGAAATTGTCCAAAAGATTCTTAGGTCCTTACCTGCTAAATTTGACAATAAACGATACGCTATAAAAGAAATGGACGACCCAAACCTGACTCCTGAATTGCTCAGTAGCAAACTCAAAACTGTAGAGATGGAGTTAGAAAATAAAAATCAATTAATTGCCCAAAACAAGAGACCTACTTGTTCTAATGTTGTGTTTTCATCACAAGTGTCTGTTCCTAAAATGAGTCCCTTAGACTTTGACCTTGACCTAAATGATGGATGTGATTTGGATTATCTTGAGAATCAAATTGCTCTTATAAGCAAGCATTTCAGAAAGATAATCAAATTCAGAAATGAAGTAGCCTTTAAACAAGGTAGAAAAAGTTGGCAAGGTAATCAAAATCACAAACCTCATGAAAGATACTATGACAAATAGTCCCATGACAAAAATAAACCTATGATTGACATAAAAGATGTCAAATGTCATAGATATGAAAAAATGGGACTTGATGCTAATAGATGCAGAACTAAATTGAACAACAACAATAGCACTAACATATGTAAGACCTGCGACGACTCTAGTGAATCTGATGAAGATGAAACAAAGTCAACCCAGAATGATGAGACATGTATGTCATTTTTTGCTAAAATTTTGTACAATGCTGATACTGTATGCTTGCCTAATCGTGATTCTATTATGCCTAATGATATTGTTGTTGTATCTCCTAGTGATAACATTATGTCTGTTGATGATGAAAATAAATATGATAATGTTAGTATTTGGGTGTGTCAAAATGAGAACATTATCGATGAACTAAACATGTGTGTGACTTCCATAGAAGAAATGAATGCTATAGGGGACGCTACACACTATGTACTGTAATACCCCATAATTTTATTGATATTTTTATTTATTGGATTAATTGAAGTAAATGAGAATTTATTGGAAATTAATTCGGGGACTAAATACTAGCGGGACGTGAGTTGGTATTTGAGTATGATGTTAAAATTAAATATCACTGAGTATATATGGTAATATATGAGTATTGTAAATATTAAAAGTGTCGCGAGTCAGAAATACGACAATTTGGGAAATTAAGCTGGGACGCGCATGTCAGTCCCGTCAGGAATGGATTTGATTAAATTAAAAAGTAATTTATATTTTTATCAATCGTATGGTCATTTTGAGTGCGCCAACGTGTCCAGAAGGATTTAAATAGTCAGAAAACACTAGCCGGGCATTTAGTTTGGGTCCCGGGGCATTTTTAGGCCAAACCGGCAACCTAGAAGGGTTTTTCGGTAATTTTAAAAATTAAGGAATTAAAACCCACGAATTTTAGAGTTTAATTATATATTATTGGAGGGGCCACTAATGCCATTATCATCAAAAGACAAGAGAGTGGGCTACGGGGGTTTTGAGTGAAGTTGAAGAGGTTACTAGAGGTTCCAAACCAAAACCATCACCCATCACCACCATTCTAGAGGGATTTGTGACAAGAAAGAGGAGAGAATCAGCCTATAATCACCGACAACAAATATGAAGAACAAACCTAAGGCAAGTGATTTGATGTCATTAATTTCATTGAATATTTCCTCCATGTTTAGTGTAAAAACTTTATATGCCTTGAAAGTTTTGATGAAAACCTAATGGGATTGTTGTGGAACTCATAATTTTGGATAGGGATTGCATGTAGAATGATTATGGACGAATTCAGTACCCAAAATATAACTTTTGATGATTTGAAAACGAATTTAATAAGGAGTCTTTATATTCAATTAAATTCTGGGTTCATGTTCATAGGGTTTGAGACAAGATTTGGGAAATTTATACGTTGAATCGTAAGATTTGACCCCAAAAATATGTTAAGGAGTGACCTAGGGTGACTTAGAGTAGTTTAAAAACATTAAAACTTAATTGGTACGAACTTAGGATGGATTTAGAGAAGAGAATTTTGGTGAAAAATGAAGTTGGGAAAATTCTGGGCGTTCTCTGCCATCTCGTTAGAAGACCAACCCAGGTCGTTCGAACGACCTCGTTCGAACGATCTTCTAACGAGATTCCAGTGCCCCTTCTAACGAGTTCATAGTTCGTTCGAAGACATTCGTTCGAACGATAATCGTTCGAACGACCTCGTTCGAACGATATTTCAGTGGCTTCTAACGAGTTCACAGAATGGTCTTTTCGGCCCGATTTTAGTATCGAACTTTTCGTAGGCTTATTTAATTGAGTGTTATTCTTCCCTTGTTGATTAGTGGGTATAGTTGTGAGATTGGAGTACGTTGAGGATTAAAACTTGGATTTATATATGGTTTAGGTTGTAAGTACTTGCATTTGCGACGTGAGGAGTGTTGACAATCTATATTGTATATTATCCGGGGACTTGTAAATGTACAACATTTAATGACGGTGTAGGATTGTAGAATATGCCTCTATTAATATTATAAGATATCTAAGATGTGTGAATGCTTGGTATATGGACTTATATGTGTATAACATACCTATCGTACTTACTATCACGGGAGGTCGACGTTCGATCAGGGCCATCTAATTTTTGTGTGCCTACGGGGGGGATTTAGATTGGTACCTCAAGGACATAGGTCAGAGGATGACTTATTGGTGAGTTAATAAGTCAGCTGACCATGGGAGCGCAAGTATGTGCGTGACCCATGGGTATGTGAACAATGTTCGCCTCCATTATGTGTGTTTATTGCTTATTGAAACGATTCCTGAGAGATTCGGAATACGTGGTCCTTATGTACGTAATGTACCGATTCGATAGCAGAGTATGTGTGCACCGCAGCTTAGCCTAGGGGTGCCCTTATTGTATATTTATGATGAGATTAATATGCTAGTAATTGAAATGGACTTTTAGTAAAGTATGAATGCGAATAATTGTGACATTTTTAGTAGGATTAAAAATGGGAAATTCTTAGTAATTATTATAACGAATTATGTAGTATAAAAAGTAAGACTCTCAGTTTATATTGAAATGTCGGGAATTGAACTTTGAATTGTATAGTAAAGTCAGGTTGTGGATTGGACTAGTTAGATAGTGGAATAACTAGAACGGGTACGGGTACGTTAGGAGTGCACAATTAGTTGAGAGGTGAGGAACTCATGTGAGTGCAGGCACTATCATGTATTTTATATTCACTATTTAATGATATTAAACATTTGTTGTATTTTAAACTGTTTTTCACAATCGGGCTCTGACCCGTTTGCTTTCAAATCTATTTTCTTGTAAAAACCTTTTAGGTGCCCAGCCACAAGGACACCAAGCTTAGAAGTTCCATTCCAGTGACGTGTTGTAGCTGCTGTGGAAGTTACAGGACCTCGATAGTAGATGCCTCCACTTTCCACTTTGACCTCATTCCAGATTTATTCATATGTAGGGCATGTCACCCCTTCTTTCTTAGAGACAACTTATTTATTCAGTTTATTTCAGTTTTGGATTTAATTAATTAGTGATTCAGACTTTGTATTTGGTTTTATTCAGAAATCGAATTATTCAGAGGAGTATTCCTCCAGATTCATTTTATTCCATTGTTATTATATTGTGACTGTGATGTGGTTGTGGTATTAGTATTTCATAATTTAATTTCGTTGTATGTTAATCTAATTTAATTAAAATTGACAACTCACTTTTTAAATATTAGGTGGCTTGTAATTGTTAAAATGTTTTTCGACAATGATGCTATGAACTGAACCAACTTGACATTTTTTATTATTGAATAAAGGAGTATTTACCCCGTATTTAATTAGTCGGGGTGTCACATGCACTTAGAGAGTCCGAAGATGATCTTCCAGATCTTTAAGAGCTATACACGAAACACTTAAGAAAAGCGCCCGTCTTGATAAAATGGTGAAGCTATTAAACGAACATATTGATCTACTTAACCAAACTATTAGGAAGAATACTGAGTAGTTTACAGCACAATGTGTTGCCCATGAGACTGAATCAAAAGAATTTTCTTTGAAAATAAAAGACTTATCTGAGAAAAACTATGCTTTAGAGAAAAGATACACATCTACTCTAGTTGATCTTGAAGAATCAAAATAGAAGGTTTCAAATGTTTTTAAAAAAATGTTTACATTTTGAAACCCAAGTAAAAACTTAAAAGAAATTGTTCTAGGAAGTAAGCATTCTAAAGACAAATTTGGCCTAGGTTTTGGAGAAAAGGTTATTACCAGTAAGACTATTTCTCCTGAAAATATCATTTTAATTAAACAAGGCCAGAATTTTCAAAAAACTTAGAAAGAAAATCACTGCAAAAATGTCTCTAAGGCAAAACAAAGTGAGTGTAATCAGCAACCTAAATCTAATGGTTCAGTCAACTATGCCTGTCTTGCTGTTAGAGACCAAAGCCATAAATTCATGACTAATGACACTTGGATAACCATGCCTAATAGGGAAAAACCTATCTTTAAAGACTTTAGTAATAAAGTCAAGCCTTCCACCCACCAATATTTATCATACTGCGATGTCTATGGCCACACCATTGCCAAATATTTTCAAAAAAGACTGTATAGACCTACTTTTCAAAATTTTAACTATTATAAAAAGGGTAGGAATACTTATGTTCTCCAAAGAAAGACCACACACAACTCTAACTATAAAGAGAAGGGAGGATAGAAAACTAAGAAAAAAACATTTAGAAAGACCCAACAAACCTATTCTAAACCAAAGGCTAATAGAATTTTTAAAACTAGGCCTATTTGGATTAAAAAAGATGAATTGTTACCTCAGCACAATGCACTTCATCTGATTGGTACCTGGACTCCGGATGTTCTAAACATATGATCGGAGATGAAACCAAATTGACAAATAAAACAAACTTCTTTGGAGGTAGTGTTGTGTTTGGCGATGGTGTTTCGTCTAAGATCATAGGTAAGGGAACATTGTGTGAGGAAGGACTCCCTAAACTAAATGATGCTCTTTTAGTTAAAGGTCTTAAGGCTAACCTTCTAAGAATATCTCAATTTTGTGATTCTAATCATAAAATTACTTTTTTAAAAACAGATTGCCAAATTGTTGATGAAAAGGGAAAATGTACTTTATTAGGAAATATAAATGAGGATAACTGTTACACAGCCATTCCTAAGTCTGAATCTTGTCATGGTTCCAGATTAGATGATTCTGATTAATGGCACAATCGATTGGGACATACAAATTTTGATAATCTTCGTAGGTTAAGTTCCTAAGAATTAGTTAGAGGGTTGCCAATTTTTTTTAAATGATATATATGGCCCGTGTCAAAAAGGGAAGATAAGTAAATGTAACACCTCGTAATTTTTGGGTTTTATCCTTATTAATTAAGGTTTTATCTTTATTAATTAATTCAAAAATTTGGTACTTTACTTGTGTCGTAAATTAATGAGAATTAATTAATTGGGATATTTGAAAGTGGGTGTATTTAAATAAATTGACTAATGGAAGTTAATTTTAAAAATTATAATTCGGATGGTGATTTTGAGCATGCAGTTAAGTCCGTTAGGGTTGAAATAGTCCAAAATGAGTGGCCATATGTATATAATGGGTTTCGGGTCTTAATTAGACATGTTTGAACCCCAAATAGTGAGTTTGGGCCCTTTTTAGGAAGCCCATAGGCCCAAAAACGGGATTTAAGATTTTTACCCTAATTAGGTAAGGGTAAGATAACCTAAAGTCATTTTAGAAGATTAAAAGTGTGGAGAACTTGAGAGGAAAGCCATTAGAAGAATTTGGGGATTTTGGAAGGAGCTTCAATAACAAGAAGAAACCCTTGGATTCAATCCATCTCCCTCATCCAAGACCTTGAGCTACATTGAGGCAAGTGGTTTAATTTGCAAATTGTTAATGTGTATTTACTTATTCATATTAAAGGAGGTGAGACTCAATTAAAATGTTAGGGTTGTATTCATTAGAAATTGGGGATTATTTAATTTGAAGTTATAAATCTGTAGAGGGGCTAAGATTTGATGAAATTGATGTTCTAATTGATGAAATGGTTAAGATTAGATTGAATATGATATAAGTAGGGAATTAGGATGAATCTGGGGACGTTTTGATACAAAAATCTGTTCAGAATAGAGGTTGAAAACATATTAATGGCAGACTGGGTTTTTAGCAGAAGAGAGAGAAGGAGAAATACTAGGGTCGTTCAAACGACCTAGTATTTTGTTCAAACGAGATCCACTGTCGTTCGAACGACAGGGCTCTTCGTTTGAACCAATTGTTAGGTCTGCCAGATTTCTGCAATTCCCCTGATTCAGACCTGTTGTGTTGGAGATTTACAGTTCCTGCCCTGACTGAATTATGAAATTGAGTACAAATTAGGAATTAATTTTGGAATACCTAACCTTGAATTAATTGGGGGACTAATGAAATTAAAGATGAAAGTTCATGATTTAGCATATTGTAATCTTGTTGTTTAAGTGATTAGACTTGATTACATGAAATTGAAGAAGCGGATTGAAACTATTGAATTTCGGGCCGAGGGATAGAGAGTCCGGGTATGCTTGAGAGGGATACACTAAAATAATGAGAATTAATTAGTGTGTAATTAATTAAAATGAAGTCGGGCGATAGACTTAAATATTTTAGGCTTTATGTATGGGCATAGTACATCGGTAACCTAGATTTATATATATATATACGGTGATGTTTAGTATATTTATGATATAAATATTTGTGTGAATTATAATTATAGTAAAGCATACCAGTATTAATGCTATCTTAGGAGGTTGAGCGATGTGGGTGAGTCCCTTGACTAGCGAATGCATGGTCAAGTCATAGCGTCTGTTTATGGGGGTGGGCCATTTTGGTATGGAACGAGCACTTACGGGGGGAACTATGATCGCCTCCTACACGTTGAGTGATAGAATTTATATCCTACATGTGAGGGAATGTTGTGATATGATACGTATATATAGTGCAGAATTATATACGGATATAGATATACGTGGTGTAAATGTATAATTAATATAACTTGTGAAACGGTTATATAGTATTGGATGAGAATTGGTTCAAATAATTTAATGTGCATACAACTTATAATGTGTATGCTAAACTCACTCGGGGTATAATAGTGGGGCAGTTAGTATAATGTTTGGGTCAAGGATAGTTACGTGGAGAGTGGCTAGGTGTGTTATGTATAATTCGTTAGGCGTGCACATTAGTTGAGGGGTAAGGTGTACTCAAGGGAGTGTACGACACTAACTTAAATATGAAGAGCATTTGCATCTTAATTTCTTGCATTTAAATACACTTGCTAAATATTTTCAAATGCTTTGGGTTTTAACCCTTGCTATAAAACCTTTTCAAAAACCTTTTAGGTGTCCTACCACAGGGGCGCCAGGCCTGATCCTTCCTACAGGGTGCGCAGCTGCAGCTTATGTGGATTGCTGCGGGATCTTTGTTTAAACGCTTGTCTCATTTTATCTTTAGATGGGGACTTTTTCAGTTGTACTATTGGGTTTGTACTTCTATATTTAGTCTTGGCATGTATCGGTATTCTTTTATACTTGCACTTTGTGGATTTCTTATAGTCGATGTTGCTCGACAAACACTCGTACTTATTTTGTGGCATGTTTAGTTTCCTTCTTGTAATAGTTAATATGGTTTCCTAGCATGTTGGTTAGGTTTGATTTTATTCATAAGATAAAATTTGGCACCGACTTAATTTCAGACTAGGTGATTAGTAATTAAAAAGTTTTTTGACAATGATGCTAACAATGAACCAGATGAGATTCCTGTTTATTTGGTATAGGACTGATTACCCGATATTTTGTTAAGAAGGGTGTCACAGTAAATCTCCTCATAAGAAAGTTAAAGATGTTTTATCTACAAAACCTTTGGAATTAATCCACATGGACCGTATGGGTCCCTCTAAAACTGTCAGCTTATGTGGTAACAGTTATATACTGTTATTGTGGATGATTACACAGATATACTTGGGTTGCTTTCATGAAAAATAAATTCGATACCTTTAGTGAGTTCTTAAAAATTATTTAAAAAATTGAGAACGAGAAGGACACCCAAGTATGTCGCATTAGAAGTGACAGAGGTGGAGGATTCAAAGATTCGGGTGTTGCAGAATATTGTATAGGCAATGGTTATAAACACGAGTTTAGTGCACCTAAAACACCTCGGCAGAATGGTATTGATGAACAAAAAAATAAAACCTTACAAGAGATGGCTAGTGTGATGCTACATGCTAAAAATCTACCTAAGTATTTTTGGATTGAAGCAATGCAGACTGCGTGTCATATCATTAATCGTGTTTACCTTAGCAAAAATTCCAAACAAACTTCATATGAACTTTGGTTCCACAAAAAGCCTAACTTAAAATATTTCAAAACCTTAGGTAATGTATGTTATGTCTGTAAGAACAAAGAACATCTTTCAAAATTTGACACCCGAGGAGAGAAATGAATCTTTCTTGGTCATTCTCAAACAAGTAGGGCTTTCGTGTTTTTAATTATTGCACCAAAGTCATAATGATACCAGTGTTGAGAGTAGTGTCAGTTAACCAGTCATCCTAAATAAGTAAAAAACCATTTTGACTCCTGACTCTCTAGATGTAAGTGTTTCACTGCCACTTGAGAGTCCTTCTGTACCAACTTGGATTTCTAACGACCATCCTATTGAAAATATTATTGGTAATCCTTTTAAACCAGTTAGAACTAGATACCAACTTCAAAAAGTGGCTCAATTTGCATGTTTCGTATCTCTTGTAGATCTGAAAATGTAAACGATGCCCTTTGTGTCTTATTCTAGATAAATGATATGCAAGAAGATCTTGTCCGATTTCAGAGTCATGATGTGTGGTATCTTTTTCCTAAGCCAAAAGATAAGAAAGTTATTAGCACTCGATGGATTTTCAAAAACAAAACTAATGAAAATGGGGAGGTCATTAGAAATAAAGCTAGGTTGGTAGAAAAAGGTTACTCTCAGATAGAGGGAATTGACTTTGATAAAACCTTTGCTCTTGTTACTCGTCTTAAGTCAGTTTGTCTCCTTTTATCCATATCATGCCATTTATAATTTAAACTTTTCCAGATGGATGTTAAGTCCGCATTTTTAAATGGAATTTTAACTGAGGAGGTATACGTAGAACAACCAAAAGGTTTTATTGATCCTATGTACCCTGATCACGTCTTTAGACTTAAGAAAGCCTTATATGATTTGAAACAATTAGACTCTATTTGTTAAAAAAATAGACACACGTGACTTAATTGCCCAAATATACATTGATAATATCATCTTCAGTTCAACTTTCTCTAATCAAGTAAAAGATTTTTGTCGAGATAATGCATGTTGAATTTCAGGTGTCCCTAATAGGAGAATTACAATGTTTCTTAGGATTTTAAGTGAAACAATTTAACGATGGTCTATTTATCACTCAATCAAAATATGTTGCTAATCTCATTAAAAAAATTGGGTTAGACCACTCTAAACCTGCACGTACACCTATGAGCACGTCAACAAAATTATCTAAAGAAAAAATGCAAACGACGTTGACCCGATCCTTTATAGGAGTATGATAGTGAGTCTATTATACCTTACTGCTTCTCAACCAGACATTTCTTTTGGCGTATGTGTATGCGCTAGATAGTAATGTTCACCCAAAGAATCCCACATGTTGAGTGTAAAACGTATTATTAAATATGTTACGGGTACACAAAATTATGGTATTTGGTATACGAAGAACACCAATAGTTCTATTGTAGGATACACTGATGCCAATTGGGTAAATTAGATCTGGTGCCTGCTATTACATAGGAAATAATTTACTAGGCTGGAGTAGTAAGAAACAAAATTGTATCTCCCTTTCTATGGCCGAGTCAGAATGCATTGCAACAGGTTTCCCATCTTTTATGGATTAAACATATGCTTAGTGACTTTGGTATCAGTGAAGAAAAATTGACTATGTATTGCGATAACCAGAGTACAATAAATATATCTAAAAATCCAGTCCAGCAGTCACGAACTAAGCACATAAAAATTAAGCATCATTTCATTCGTGATCTTGTTAAATCTAAAGAGCTTGACATTGAGTATCCTAATACTGAAAAATAGTTAGCTGATATGTTTACCAAACCTCTTGATAATATTAGATTTGATTATCTTCGAAATTGCATAAGTATGATAGTTCTCAAATAAACCATTCTACACATCAATCATAACCTCGGTAGTTTCTCGCTAATAATTGGTTTCAGAGGATTTAGGGCATAGACGTTTCTCAAATGAAAAAAATGCCTCCTAACATCTACCCAATGTAGGAGACCCTTGAATCTGCCCATGTTTATGATATTGTTTGTGTTCAATTCTTTACTTATATTCTTCGGTTTTCAATCTCTTTTACCCCATTGTATATTTGAGAAAAGTTAGGGGAGAAAAACTTGAGTACCTGGCCTATAAATCATATCTTATCTTGTACTAACTCAACTAATATGCCATTGAGTGTTTATCATTTTCAGGTATTTTTTAGACCCGACTGTATAGCTTGTCCTATTTATTAGGGTATTGGTCTGTATTGTAGTTGAGTAATATATTTTCTTCTTTTATTTTCGATTCTAAGATGAGAATGGGTAGTTATATACTTTGTATAGGAAATCTAGGATTTTTCATTTCATTACCCACAACTTCATGTTACTCAAGGAAATTTTGTTTGTAATATTCAAAGGGGGAGATTAAGAACACACTATGTGGTTGGCTTACTTAAGTCTGTGCCATATAGGTGTTCCATCTAGTTTGGACATTGAGACAAAAATAGTTTAGACCTTTTAAGAGTTATTCTCTCTAAAAGTATCCAAGCTTCAACAAGGAAATCCAGTCCAAGAACTACAATGATCTACCAAAAGGGAAGTAATAGAACTCATGAACCACATTAGGACACATTCACTTCACATAAGTGTTAATATGTGTGCACAAGGGGCTAAATAATTTTTAGGAATTTTTCTAACATTTTTAAAAAAAATTATATTGAAAATTATGTTTTTAAAAGTGTTGGGGTTAAAATTGAAACGACATCCAAATTCGAGTGTCGGTTGAAAATTTATGAAGCTTCAAAGTTGAGAAAAAAATTAAGGAAGAGAAAAGAAAGAAAAAAATTCCAGCGAACCGAACCGATGGCAATTAAACCGAACCAGCCCCCTTCACGGGAATGTTCGAAACAAACCGATGAAAAAGATTTTGAACCGATCCGTCATTCTGTATTAACCAGACCGGTTCACCCCATTAAAGAAGACAAACTGGATCGATTTGACGCAACGTATTTTTTATTCTTTATTCTAAAAATTAGAGTTGTGCATGGTTCAAACACTTAATAAAACGTGTGGGTTATATTTTATTGTATCACAAGACATTAGGGAGGAAGTTTTTACATAGTTTTAGGATATTCTTGAAGGCAAGAACCCTAGGATTCATCTTGTTCAATAATTATTCATCTTTTGGCATTAAATTCAAGGTTTTTTTCTTCAATACAAGTATAGTTCCTTTATTGCTTTCAATTTTTCTCATCTTTTTGGTTTATGATTCATTATTTATTAGTTAGAATTCTCTTTTACAAGTTTGATTTCACTTTTCACATAGGAATGATTTCATGCAACGTAGAATTCATGTGTAGTGTTAACTTTTACATGTCCGACTAAGTTTTTAGAGGGTTGGTGTATATGAACCCAACCTAGGTAACACATATGGATTTAAAAGTGAATAAAAAGTAATCCCTTATTCAAAGGTTTAAACTTTATCAAGATAAAGATTGTAGGCCCTTTAATTCGGTTTGTCCTAAGTAACTAGAATGTTTAAGGGTGAAATTGGCGTTTTGATAACTTCTCATCCTCGTCAAATACAATTTTCTATTTGATATTGTGCGGTATTTAGTCCTCATATGTCGAATGCTTAGAGAGTATTTAATGTCTCTTTGAATGAAGAATTATCTTTTTGAAGCTTTTATGTTTTATGTGAACACTGACGGTCCGGGGGAGTGTACCTTAACTCCTTTTTCTCGCATATAGTTAAAGTTTAATTTAGTTCTTGCATGCTCAGTTAGATATTAATTTAATTAAAAGTGCATTAGTTGATAGGTATAGTCACAAACCCATCACCTTTTTCCTTTCTTTTTCTGAGTCCTTCTAGGGTTAAGCGTCTTTCTTGTTCGTCGTCATGAGCATTCGTCATATTCCCTGTGTTCGATACCTGGTTTACCGATTTATACTTAAGCAATCGGCTTACACTTGAGTCAAAATAAGCACGCACTAGAAACACTTTTAAAGTCGCGTCAGCCCACATCAATATAGCTTTCAGCGTAAACTCTTATTTTTTAAAAGAGTCAAATGCTTGCAAACCCTCTTCCCACAACTCATTTAATTCTTTCACCAAAGGATCTAGGTAGACATCGATATCCTCACTTGGTGCCTTTGGACCATGTATTAACAAAGACAGTATCGAAAATTCATGTCTCATACACTGTGAATAAGGGAGGTTGAATGGGGCTAGGATCACTGACCATACACTCTGATTGGCACTTAGATTTTCAAATAGATTGAAACCATCTGTTGATGTTACCAAACGAATGTCGCGTTGTTCTCGAGAAAAATTGGGATACTCAAGGCTCATTCTCTTCCAAGCTGTAGAATCAGTAGGATGACACATGAGATTATCCCCTGCTTCTGCCCTAACATGCCAAGTCATTGCCTCCTCTATCCATGGTACTTTGAAAAACTACTTTAATTTAGGCCCAACACGAAAATATTTCAACACCTTTTGAGGCACTTTTGAGCTTGTGCCTTCCTTGCCAGTAGATTAGACAGATCTAGGTTCATCGCATACAGGATACCGATCAAGATTTTCATATTCCGTTCGGTATATTATGCACTCATACACATAAGCATGAATTGATTTATACTTCATTACCAAATATTTCAAACTGTTTTTCATAGTAGGTGTAACACCCCGGAATTTTATAGATTTTTATTTTGGGAATTAATTGAGATTAATTAAATTATATTTGGAAATTAATCCGATAAAATAAATATTAATCAGCGAGAAAAGGGTTAATATTTATTTATATTGAATATTACTTAGTGAATGAATAATAATAATGATAAGAAAATATTATCATTGTCGTTAGTGAAAAACACGATAATTATGGTAAATTTAGTCGGGACGCGCGTGTCAGTTGTGTCGGGACTTAATTTGAGCAAAAAAATATAATTTTAGTTTTAATATTCCATATGGTCATTTTGAGTGCGCCAATGTGTCTGTAAGGGTCGAGATGGTCATACCGGTGTACTCGGGGTTTAGTTTGGATCTCGGAGCATTTTTAGGCCAAACCGGTACCCCGAAGGGGTATTTTAGTCTTTTGAATTTTTAAGGAAAATAAACCTAAGAATTTTATAAGTGTAAATCAAATTATGGGGAAGTTAGGGTTACCAAAACAAAAACTAAGAGAGGTTATCAGGGGAGGAAGAATGAGAGTTTTGAGGGAGTCCCAAGGCTGTTTTACATCATTTTACACCACCGCCACCACCATTGTGTAGATAGGAAGGAGAAGAACACCACCCTACCACTCATCTGCAGAGATTCAGACTTACAACTCGAGGCAAGTATTTATCTTGCTAAATTCTGATTAGATATAATTTCCATGTTAGAGTAGGATGATTATTATCTTGATTATATGAATGTTGATGAGAAAATTAAGAGATTTAAATCATGTCTTGGGCTGAATTAATGTAAGGTTTGAATCCCTTATGGAAGAAGACGAATTTGATGAACTACTGATATCAAAATGTGAAGAAATTTAAGTTATATAGATGCTCTTGATAAAAAAAAAATGGTGAACTGGGGTTTTTAGAGGTTAATCTTGAATTAATTCAAATTAATTGATGTTCTTTGATGATTTGATGATTATAAAACGTTAGAAATCATGTATATAGGTTGGTATAATGTTTGGTATCCTTGGTTGGGTGAATGGGATCGAATCATGGAGGTTTAGAGATTAAAAATGGTGAATCCCGTAACTGTTTCCATTGGAGAAAATGAAACATGTTTGAGTGAGTCGATTCGGCTCCTTAACCAAATCGTTTCGGAAAGCGAATCGATTCGATTTCCCCAAAATTTGCCAATTTTTCCCCTTTTTATTTAGAACTCGTGGGAAACGATTGAATTAACTTTTGAGATAATTTTAAATATAAAGCGAGTTATTTTAAAATACCAGTAATCCAATATTGGGTTTAAAATACCAATTTAAATTTCAAATTCAAATTCAATTTTAATTTGAAATTGAAATTAAAATTCAATTTATAATATTAATTCTTATTTCCTCCATCTCCTCTAAAGGGTGAGTGGCCATATCCTATTCAAGACCGCATATTTCTGTAATATACTTAACAAATCATGCACATTGTTCCAATTTGAAGAAAATTCGCCAGCATATCCCCATAGTTCTCCTAATACACGACATAAATTCGCAAGTGTAAGTGTTATTTCAGTTTATCAATTGAAATAACACTTAACATCGCATCATCTAGTATGTACTCAGAGAACATTAAGATACAACAGCAGACTTCCCCCCAAAGTAACAAGTTTAGGCCACTAAGAATATTATTATACAGAAATTATGCAGTCCCAAACTTTCCAAACGAGACAATTCGAGAGATTGCATTATAGGGGTAATTACTCCCGAACAGGTCTAAGTGCTATTGAATGCGTACACATAAGAACTAAAAAGCTAGTATCTATACACACTATATGTAAGTTAAAGTATGTTTCATTTAATTATGTATTATCACAATTTGAAAGATTTCATTTAGTTATGTAATTTAAAGTGTTTCATTTAATTTAAAGTACGCATAAGAACTAAAACTTATACCAATTTCAAAATATACGATATCAATTTCAATTTCAATTTCAATTTATACCAATACAAATACCAATTTATATCAATTTCAATTTATACCAATATCAATACCAATTTATACCAATGTCAATACCAATTCAAATTCAATTTCAATTTATACCAATTTATGCCAATATCAATACCAATTCATATTTAATTTCAATTTATACCAATACCAATACATACGATAACAATTTCAATTTCAATTTACACACCTCCCCCCCCCCAAAAAAAAAAAAAAAAAACACACACACACACACAGAGGAGAGGAGAGAGAGAGAAAAAGGAGGGAGAGGAAAACGATGGGGAAAAAAATAGACGTCTAGGGTTTTTAGTTAAAAGAGTTGTCACGGACCTGTCAAGGTTTTTTACCGTGACAACTCTTTAAAGTTGTCACGATCATTGAAGTTGTCACGGTCATTGACCGTGACAAGTCCGTAACAGCTGTACTTGTCACGGTCAATGACCGTGAAAAACCCGTATCATAGACTTGTCACGGTAAGGGTTTGTCACGGTCATTGACCTTGACCAAAAACGCGTGTTTGCGATTGCAAGTCATTGGTTTTCATTTGTAAAACTCTACCATAATGCATTTGAAGTTTCGCACAACTAAGATTTTTTCTCATTGTGGATTTTTCGTCGTACAACTTGGTATTGTGATATTGTTTTACATTATTTCACATTTAGATTAAATTGCCAATCTTTAAAGATAAAACCCTTTGTAATCTAAGGGTCCGTTTGGTTCGTGGTGAAATATTTTTTACCGTGTTAAAAAACCATTCACCTTGATAAAATATTTGTTTGGTTGGGCATTTAACATGATGAAATAAAATGAATATGGTGAAAAATGAGGTGAAACTTTAACCATTTTAAATCATGGGTAAAGTGAATAATTTAACAGGTGAAAATAATGAAATTTATCTTATTACCATACTAACATTTTTTACTTCCACTTATAACAATCACACGATCATTAGACATTCATTTCTTCCTCTCAAGTAATACGATCATTAAATATTCATTTTCTTTAAAAAAAAATGAAAAAAATAATTTTTTTTATTTAATTTTTTTATTTATAAAAATTAAAAATAAATTAAAATATATAAAAATTAATAGAAATTAAAAAAATTAATTAAATTAATATATATATATATATATATATATATATATATATATATATATATATATATATATATATATATATATATATATATATATATATATATAATTTAAGAAAAAATTAAAAAATAACTTTAAAAAATAAAAAAATAAAAGTAAATTAAAAATAAATAAATAAATGAATATTTGTTTGGTGCAAGGTAATGTGTTCGGAATTTTTTTATTAATTGGAACGGTTTCACAGTTTGAAAATGTTTTTTTCATAGTTGAGATTTTTTTTTTCAAATTCTTTTAATTTGGACTTTTTTTTTAATTGGGAACTGTTTTTTTCATCTTGAAAACCGTTTTCAATGTTGAAAATGGGCCCTTCCAGTCGTGTCCCGTTTGCAAAATTAATGTTGGGACTTTTTTTTTACTTTTTATCCTTATTTGTCTTATATAGCCAAATTAGGGTTGTAAATCGAGCTGGGTGAGTCGGGATTGGGCTTGCTCAGGCTCGGCCCGAACTCACTTATCCATGCTCAAGCCCGAGCTCCGCCGAACTAATTTTTCCTACCTGAGCCCGAACTCGGCTCATAAATATTACGGGCTTCAGGTCTGATTTCAATTTTTTTTGTTAAAAATGTTTGAATTAGTATTTTTTTTCCCTTGTATTTTCATCATGGACAAAATGTACACACTAAAATCTAATTGATATTTCATAAAATAAAATATATAATTATGAAATATATTAAATTAAAACATGGTAAATAAGAGTAAAAAACTACAAATGCCTATTAAATTTCATGCATTTAGTAGTATTTGATCATTAACAAAGCCCTATTGTGACTTGGACAATAACTAAATGAAATACCCATAATGAGATTAACAATAAAATCACAAAATTGAAAATCACATGTAATTTAATGGATTATGACAAATGAAACTTAAAAAAAAAGTAGTAAATGAAATAAAAGAACGAAACATGATTAAACAATGTTAACATAAATATGTTATATTATATAAATTATTTATTTATTTATATATATATATAAATTCGAAGTTCGGGCTTTGTGCCCAATTCGAGCTTGGCAAAGTTCGGCTCAAGCTCGACCCGAAATTCATTCGGGTTGAAAATTTTGGCTCAAGATCGGCTCAGCTCAAACTCAAATAAAGCTCGGCCCGAAAATAGCGGACCAAACGGGCGGACTTCGGGCCTCGGTGGCTCAATTTACAAGCCTAAGCCAAATATGACTAGTTTTGTGTGTTGAGGGGGGGGAGGGGGGGTGTCAAATATGAGTTTGAGGTAAATTAATATTTTTTAATCGTCATGATACTTGTGTGATGAAAATCAAATAGTTAAATATAAATATTTTTGTATCCATTTGAAATGTGAGGATAATATGATCATTTTATTTTTATTATATTGCTCTTAGCCATCCAAACAACAAATGGTGAAAACGTTAAAATTTTAAGAGTAATCCATTCAAACGAAGATGGTGAGAACAAAATCATCAAACTAATCATTCAACTTTTTATTTTAACACGGTAAAAAATATTTTACCGCAAATCAAACGAACCCTAATAGATAAACTTTTTCATAACACAGAACGGACCCTAATAGATAAACTTTTCATAACATAGACCTAGGTGATTGTATTTGTACCTAAAAGGAATTGAACGAAAAGATCATTTCTATCTCAACAATAAATTTAATCAAGTACCCTTAGTCCGTTCAGGTTTTGAGCACATTGCACTCTAAAATAAAAATAAAATGAGGCCCGGAAATTTTTTGGAAAGCCCAAAACAATTTATTTAATTTTTTAGTCAAACATAATTTTTAATCCCTAAGAATGACATTAGCACAGAAATAGTAACAACAATGTGTCCGATTAATGTTGCTATTTAATGATGTCATTATTAGGGACTTAATATTATTTTTAAGGTCAATTCTAGGAAGACACTTTGGGACACACATTAGGGAACACAACACACGTGTCCTAATATCATTAGTAAACACATTAAGTAGAACACACTCCACTCAAGTGTTATGTCGTAACATTAAAAAAGACAAGTCATTACAAGGACCAATATTAATTTGCATTATATTGAATACCTTTTCCCGGCACACCCGTTGAAGATGTGACAAAAGACATTAATTTCAAGTTACACCCCCGCTTTTGTATTATCCTCTAAACAAAAAATACGAATAACCCCCAAATGTGTAGCTAAAATCTCATCAAAAGGGCTACAAAAAATAATGATGAAAGAAAGTGATGAATGGCTCAAATTCCTTTTAGCTCGAGGAAAACACAAAAGTGAGTAAAAAATGGAGGTGTAACTCAAAATAATTCCAGTAACTGGTTAAATTCTTAAATCAACATACATATCATTCGAAGATATAGAAAACAAAATTGACCATGATTTCTCAAATTAGACATGAAAAAATTACATCTTCCACCAACTATTTCCACATCATTTCACAGCATTATATAAGACAAAATTCAGACCATCACAATGGTTCAACATTTGTAATCATCGGTCTATACCCCCAATCACATTACCCCCCATCCCCCACGAAAACAAAGATGAAAATTAAGATTAAAAAAAATGATTGTGCTAGCAAATCAATTACCAGTTTCATATTCTCGTCACATGCGCAATCTGAAAAAACTACAACAGTTCCGCCTCTGACGCTCGAAGAAGAGATTGCTTGTGTAACCGTAGCTCCAATCTTGAGCAATTTTTTCGCTTAGTAAAATATCCTCAACTAAACTTATGTACAAAATTGTCAAAGTATCATCAAAATTTTCTATCTTCAAAGCAAGGACCAAGGTTTTGTAGTGGTACCAAGATGCTCCGAAAATTAAAACTTAGAAGATCAAATAAAAAAATTAGGAAAAAAAAAGGAGGCTGAAGCGCAAAAGTGAGTATAAAATGGAGGTGTAACTCTAAATAACCCCTCCCCGAACTACGTAGTTGTTGTAAATATCCCCTTCTCAGGACTTTTTAGCGACACATAAGGGGTCTTCGCACTTCAGCCGAAAACTTTTCCATGTGTTAGTGATGAATCACTGTGGCTTTATTATCCAAATATTCAATCTGAGAGCAACTCTTCCAACTCAGGTTCCTCATATGTGGATGGGTCATAATCCACATTTGTTCCATTGAACATATATTTGTCTTGAGGGCCATTTAAATCTTCTTCTTCTTCCCTATCAGACCATTCAAGGTCATTGTCACTATTTTGATCATCAATTACTTCGTCAATAACATTTTTCCTTGTTGAACTATTCCCCGTACCAAATTTTCGAGGACCTGAGTCCATCTTTGCTTTGGCCTCTGAGTCTTCACATAGGCAGGCAGATGGGTTTTCGTGAAACTCACCCCTACCGGGCCTTGTCTCCTTCGGCTCGCCCATGAAACCTCTCTGAAATGTGCGGACACTGGGGGAAAAATCGTCCCAAGTCATGTTATCACGGTTCAAGAATAACCTATACAGTTTTTTAGCATTGGGACGGATTGTGGGTTTATGTCCAAAATATCTCCTGTAAAAAGGGACAGAAACTATCGTCAGCATGTATTTCAAGACCCAAAAGTTCATGGTAATCACTATTGGATTGAAGTTGATAGGTTAATAAAAGCCGATATTATTGGATGCTTTGACAACTTCAATCATGCTCTCCTTAATTAGAGAGTAAAATTTCACATTGACAATGATAATGAGAACTACAAATCAAATAATATATTTAGGGTAAATTACAGCTAGCGCCCGTCAACAATCCCAAACTCACCCCTTTAACTAACAACTCGTTGCAATTAAGCCCAGAAACCGGGTTCCCTCCATTTTTAGGGGTAAATGGATAAAAATACCCATGAACCCCGCCCCCCCCCCCCCCCCAAAAAAAAAGAAAAGACTCAAATCAATATATATTGACGTAAACTACACGTCAATAGCTAAAAATCAAACAAATAAGATTTCTAGAGAGAGAAAATAAGGCCCAGTTTGGTTGCGCAAATTATTTGATTATGTAAATTGGTTCATTGTGAATTAGTGAATTGTAAATGAGTGAATTTGAAATGAGTTAAATCCAATTTTACACAATGTTTGGTAATTTGAAATTGATGTTAAGGTTCTATGAAAAAAAGATAAAAACAAATCAAGAGAGAGGGGGAGGGGGAGGGGGAGGGAAAGAGAGAGGGAGAGGAGGGGGAGAGGGAGATGGGACATGCACTTTATGTGACTCCTATTTCAAATGGATTCATTTCACATTTTTTGTGAAATGATCCAATTTCAGATTTTGCACATGGGCAATTAACGAATCCTTTCATTAATGAAACCAAACACAATTAATAGGTCAATTTGTAAATGAATCAATTTATTAATGATCCAATTTACAATTTAGGGACAACCAAACAGGGCCTAAGAGATTTCTTATATTTCAAGAATTGAAGCCAAGTACAAATGAGAATACAAAGGGTATTTATAGGGGCTGAATTACTTGCTAATCAAGTAATTTGCTAAAATGACTAAAAGGACCAACTAAGAAATAAAATAATGCCTAATTAGTCCCAAACATGCTTGAGGCTAATTAATGAAAGAAAATGCCTGAAAAAGAACAAAAATAGAAATAAAATGGAAAATAACAGGAAAATAGCAATGGATTCTCATCATATATATATAAAATAAAACTCGAATCAAAACCAAATCCGGTCAACCTCTCTCTCTCTCTCTCTCCACAAATCACACTCACCACAAACCCCCATAGTCCCCCACCTTCCACCACCACTCGGCAACCAACACCGGCGGTCCCATAGACCCCACCTCCTCCCACCTCCACCCGATACCCCACTTGAAACCCATCCGGCCAAAATTCCCCACAACCCCACTGCCCAAGCACCATTCCCTACAAACCCACTACATAAATCACTGCCGGCACACCTTCATCTCCCACCAGCTACCCACAAATTTTCGCAACCACCCAACACCATCCACCATTTTCACAACCAATCACTTAAACCACCATGAACACGATTTCATCAACTCCTCAAATCCCACAAAATCCAATCGCTTTCCAAAATCGCACAAAACACCCCAACGCCCTGAACCCAATTTCAGATCCAAGGTTTGGTTTAGGGTTTTGATTTTGTTGATTTTGAATGACTGTTTTTCGGTGTGTTGATTTCAGATTTGAATGACTGCATGTTTTGGTGGTGTAAGTGACGAGGTGGTGGTGTAAGTGAAGAGGTGGTGGTGTTCAAAATAGGCATGTTGAGCTGGTTCCTAGTGGTGGGGAGGTGGTGGTGGGAGGTGGTTTGGGAGAGGGAGGGAGGTGGGTTTGGGAGAAAGACGAGCGAGTTTGAGAAGATTCCGGTTTGGCTGCTGTTGAAGAGAGAAGAAGCCGGTTATGTTTGTGTGTTTGAAATTTGGTTTTGGTTTTGAAATTTAAAATTTGAAGTTTTTTTGGGTTTTAAAATTTGGTTTTGTTTTCGAGTTCTATAATTTGATTTGAGGGGTATTTTTGTCCATTAACCCCTAAAATGGAGGAAACCCGGCTTCTGGGCTTAATTGCAACGGAGTGTTAGTTAAAAGGGTGAATTGTCAGGTAGTTTTTTTAGGAGGGTGACTTGTAAACCCGAGATAGTTGAGGGGGGCTAGATGTAATTTGCCCATATTTTTATAACAATATATAACTACTAAAAAGTAGGCGGAAAACATAAATGTAAAAAAGATTGTCCCAATTAATATTTTGAAGGTTCTTAATTTAATAAGAGTATATCATTATTGGGAAGTTTTCTAGTATGTATTTAATTTGATTAAGTAAGGGCATTATAGACCTTTTGGGTCCACTTCGTGACGAGGCCATATATGAGGGAAATTTGTACCCTTGTAGCAACCTTCTCATAGTTTAGTCAACGAGTCATACGTAAGTCGACATAGCTCCATGTACATGTTTTTTCGAGCCAGAACCAATCAATAGAAAGGAATGAAATAATGGTAAGCCTAGGCTAGGAGAACAAACATGGCTGTTTTCACTGTTTGCACTTCGGGTTACATTTCCATTTTGGCGGAACTTTTGTAAAATATAGAATACTTGGGATTCAAAGTGCATTACAAAAAACTTCAGGATCCCAAAGTTGAAAAAAAAAACACAAGGCATGGCATACCTTCGTCCGGCTAAAATTTTTGCCATATTACCATTGTTGTTGGTAACAAACACGTCGCTTTCATCACACACGATGAAATCTAGAGCAGCCATGCGAGAAGAAAATCCATTAAACGGTTGCAACTCTTCTTTGGAGGCTATGGTGTCTTTAGAATAGAAGTTTGGGAAGAGGGCTTTAAGGGGGGCCAACGTTTCTTCACCTCCATATACTTCACCAGAAGCCACGTATATATGAACATCTTTGCCATATCCAAGTGCTCTCAGCATTAGACCTACTTCTTCAGGAGTAAGTGGGCATCTTCCCTGTCTTCTTCCCTTATCTGGGTTGGTAATCTGCAAATAGATTAGAAATAGCACTTATTTACACATCATAATTTTTGAGGTTTTTTTAACTTGGGTACCTTGCTAATGGTAGTATTTAGACTTTGGTACCTGCTTAAATTATTTTAGACTTTGGTACTTATTTTGTCGCTGAATGAAAATGTTTCTTCTCTGATGGTGAATAAGAAAAAAAAATTAACTTTGGTACATATAGTGGCGAAAAATTTACATTTTTGCGAATTGCGATAACAAAAAATTCCGAATTGAGGTACCAAGACCATTATTGAGATACCCATGTCAATATCGCCCTAAATTGTTTTGATCAAAAACCCAAGCATCATATATTGGACCCTTGTAATTCGTCCATTCAATTCTTTAGTTGGATTAAATTAGACTCAGGTCTAGATTTTACGCATACATACACAAAGTTCCTGCCTTTGGTAGAGTTATAAATACAAGGGTTAGTTGCTCCATTAGTTTTCTGTATTTTTATAATGAGTTGTTTTCACTATTTGCACTTGAGTTCCATTTTCACTTTTTGCGAAATTTTTGTGAATAAGAAATGTCACAGAAATATTATATAGTGGTGCTAGAAGTGAAAATGGATCCCAAAGTGCATATAACAATAGACCGTAAAGTGCAAATACGCATAAAACTGGCCCCCAAAGTTCAAAGAACTCCCCCACCCTGAGCCGCAAAATGATATTAAATATATATCATCAATGAAAAACATTGGATCATGTTAAAGCATAGAATTGTCTCTCTAGAAAGAGGGGAAAAAATCACGAGTCCATACCAATATGATCTATTGCATAAAAGTTGTTCGTACCGTGTCAAATTAAGGGTCAAATTCCTTTTTTGGGAAGTCCCAAATAAAGTCATGTTTCTAAAATTCAAGGTATAGAAAATAATATGTTGTTCCAATTTCGTATACACACTCATTCCCAAATTAATGTACATCCCAAATTAAGTGTCCATTTTAAAAATCAACGAACCAAGTTCCAGGGTATTCAAGTAAGCTTTAATTTTGGCTATTGACTATGTCGAAAGTCATTTTTTCTTAAAATGCTTTGACTTCCAAATGTGGATTCTTAATTTGAGAAGATCAGACTATTAAGACATTATTTAGTTATTTTAAGCAAAGGTTATATGTGGAAAGTAAACCTGTCCTCAAAGTCAAACACTAACTCTGAATGTAGGGAGTAAACATATAGCAATCATTCAGATCTATTTTAAATTCAAAGTTCCTTCCTTATGAGGATGTAGATAAAGTAAACCAAGTATAAAAGTTTGGGTCCTTACATGTAAAGTTTTCCACCTCTTTCGAATTTTACCCAATTCTTTCCTCTCCTTTTCACCTCCCCCGTAATAGCATCCAGAAAATGCAAGCATATCAGGCTCAAATCTGTAACAAGAAACATTTTATTGCATGAGGACAAGTCCGTAACAAGTACACGCTACATTGAACAGAGTTTCCATTAAGGTTGTTTTTACGTAGCCACCTTGTTGATCATCAAAATTAGACTTTGGTACTATCGGAACTGTTATTTGAAATCTAGTACTACTTTGGTACATTCTCTGTCGTAGAATGTAAATTGTTCACCAGTGAAGGTGACATTTACTGACACAAAAGTACTGAAGTCTAAGAACATAGGGTTCACTGTATTTGATGGTCCGTTAGTTATTTGTACTATGAAATTGGGGTTTAAAGTTATCATTTCAGTTTCAGGTCCTAAAGCATCACTAAAAGTTCTTATGGCACTTTTTGAAATCTTTTATGATGTTTTTGTGTATTTATGACACGTTTGGACCCTATACACATAATATGAAAACTAATGGATCCCAAAGCTAATGCATCAAGCCCTAAAGTGCAAATTTGCATAACTACTGAACCCCAACATGCAAAAAACCTAACAAATTATTTTTTTTACTTGGATACCTCGCTAATGGTAAATTTAGACTTTGTTCCTGCATAATTTTTTAGGATATAATATAATACTTTTTACCGTTAATGTCATTGTTTTGTCGATTGATTGTAATTTTTTTTCAAATTTGGTACATTTAGTGTCGAATCATTTACTTTCAGCAACGAAAAAAGTAACAAAGTCTAAAAAACAATTTTGGAGGTACCAAAGTCAAAATACAACAATTAATGAGGTACCCAAGTCAAAATCACCCAAAAATAATTACATTAGTACCAAAGTCTAATTTTGACCATTAGCGAGGCGCCCACATCAAAATGACCAGTTTCCATTACTATAAGGCATTAGAGAAACAAAAAAACATAAAAGAGTCCAAAGCAAAATTGTATAGGAACAAGGATAAAGCATAATACCTCAGGTGCAGGGCAACATAATGCTTGCTCATCGACCTCATTCGATGGACCAATTTTTCACCCATTTTGATTATAGGATTAGTGAACTTCAAAGCGTGGTAATTTACTCTACATCTAAGCTTCTGCAAATCCGTCTCCAACTTATTTGCAAGTCTGTAATCAAACTTGGTGAGCTGAACAGCCTGTCACAAGAATAAAAATCATGTGTTACTATACATTGAAGGTAAAAAACGAAGATACATTTAAAATTTCCTCTACTGATGTGTGAAAATTGTGGGCGGAAGCAACAAAAATTAGAAACACTAATAATGTGTTTGATTGGAGTGGGTGGGAAAAAAATTCCAAGTTTTCCATGGAAAATTTTCTTACCCCACCAAAGAAATTTTTTCCATGGAGAAGGTCCAAAACGTGCATTATTATACAACCTGGAAAAAAATTCCAAGGAAATTTAGATAATCAAAAACACCCCAAGTTGAAAGATATTGCCAGTCAAACACACCCTAATAAAACTATTAATTCTCTGAAGCGAGGTTGAGAATTATTTTCATATGGATAAGCGAGGTATCGAAGTACTGGCAAAGCATGAGTAGAGGTGTTGACAGGTTTTGACCTCCTCTTTCATTTAGCTTAGACTCGGATGAAACTTACTTCAACTCATTCAGGTATGCCACTGCACTATAGTTCAGACGATTCAACTGATACCGCTGATTACCAGAAATTTGAAGATGAACCACTGAGTATCCAGCTCATGTAATATTATCGGATCGCCACACACAAAATGAGTCAACTCAGCCGATACCGAGTTGAATCGACCGAACCTTTAACCATGATCTAAAGCCTCTTTCCAATTTGGAAAGAGCTCATCCACTTCTCCTCTGTGTTGGAATGAGAGTACAACAAATGCCTTGCCCAGTGACAAAGATGTTAAGTGAACCCGTAAAAGGTTAAAGGTATACCCTTCTTAACACCAATTCATTTTAGGTGAGATGGTGGCTTGCGATCCGACTAGTGGTATAAGAGCCAATGGTTACGGGTTCGACTCTTGTCTGTGTCAATTGTTGGAGGGATTGTGTTGGAATGAGAGTACAATAGCCTTACCGCAAAACATCGACGTTGAGCAAACCCATAAAAGATTAAAGATTTACCCTCCCTCCATAAGGCAGAAAGCACAATAGAATGGAGCAAATCGAGAGAATTGCTTTATTTAATGTTCTCATCATCAGAACAAAAGTGGGGTGCGAGATTTGCAGATCCGGGACATTAAAGGACCCAAAAAGGATACTCAAGATCAGAAACGCAATACTCAGGGGGTTGAGAGTATTTGGTAACACTGTCTTACCATCTGAATGGGTGAACTAATTTGCAGTATAACCGGCTAGCAAAATGGCCTACTTATCACATTATCACATCCCAGATTCCAGAACATAGTTGTGAGCCATGGTTGATATTCCTTTTCATTAGTCTTTAACACGAAAATCGCTTATACTCATTAGCAAAAGCTAATACAATGCAATAACAAAATAATCTCAAGACAAGGATGTCTACTTAATATTTAACCATTTCCTACATTTTATTTGACAAGATAGGGTATGTGGAAGATTAACCAATAGATCTAATTAAGCGTCTGCATGGTTTCAAAGGTAAGCATCTCATCATCGCTAGAAAAATATCGAATCGAATTGGATTGGATAGCATAAACTAATGCAATCTAGAACATTATTTGACACGCAAACACACACACATAACAGAAGTATAAGGAACCTGATAACTTACATGTTTTTTCAAAAGCACAGGTAATACACGATTTTGATAGCATCTCGCATTACACTTTCTTGGAACACGCATGCGTGTTGGAGACCATGTCTTCCCTCTCCGTTCTGGAAGGGCTTTTATGATTTTAACATCTTTCGATAGACGAGATATAAACCAATCAACATCAAATATCTCTGAAAAATTACTGCACATTCCCAAGCAACAGATTTGTTATCAATAACTCTACAACTAAATGTGAAAAACACTTGTCATTTTTCTTTTACACATTCGCAGTATTTTTCATGGAAAATATAGAATCTTCTATATTTTCCAACTCTTAGTGTGTTTAGTTTGTCTAAATTTTTGCAGGCTTGCGTAAAGTACAACCTGATAATGAACATTTTGGACATCTTCCATGGAAAATTTTCTTTTGAGTGAGGGAAGAAATATATTCCTTTGAAACTTTTTATACCCAATTCAATCAAACAAACTCTATATGAAAATCTGTAGCTAATAACAATCATTAAATTGCTAAATAAAAGGTTAACGCATCCATGTTCCATGACTAACCTAGCATCCTTCCAGAATGACTTTTGGTCCAGTTTTGGAACGACGAGAGTAGCATTCAAAATGCGAGCAGCAACAACAGCATCTGTGATCTGAAAAAAAAAGGTAAAATAAATTTGACACCAACAACTAGCTCTACAACATATTAGACATTTGTATCCCACAATTGGCAACGTGGTGGTTACAGTAGTCAACTGTTGCAATAAAACGAGATGCTTCCTCCGTCCCATATTAATAGTCCTACTTTCCTTTTTAGTTTTTAGTCTGTCCCGAATTAGAAGTCTCATTTCTAAAAAGTATTTAAAGTAGGTGAGATTACTATGTTATCCATCCTAAATTACCCATGAGAGAATAGTTATGCAAGTGTTTGTCTTGCATTCAAAGGTATTCGTCATTTTTAGGAGGATAAACTGTTTAAGTAATTTTTTTCTTAAAATGTTCGACTTTAAAACATTGACTATCTATTTGGGCTGGAGGGGTGGTATATTTCAGAAGAACATATACACAAACAACTAAAAAAGGAATGAACCCGCCTCTCCATCTTTCTTCATCTCTTCTTTTTGTATATATATAATATGGTGAGGGTCTAAAAAGGACTTCGTTAAGGAATTTACAGACCTCCCATTTTTATTTTTCTGCGCAGGGGAAAGGGGGTTTAATTGGTTGAATTTTTCTTACCAAATTTGGTGGCGATGGTCTATATTAATCATACCGTTCAGTGGGTGAAACGGAAATTATATGTATATATATATATATATAATATAATGCTCTTGTGCGGACTAGTCCGCATTTTAAGAATGCGGGCCGGACATGTGTCACCTAACGATTCCCCTAGAAATTATCGCCTAAATTATAGGCACACTCTCTCTCTTTTCTGGGGTCACCGCCAGGTGACACATGTCCGATCCGCACTCTTAAAATGCGGACTAGTCCGCACAAAAGCAGGACTGTATATATATATATATATATATATATATATATATATATATATATGTGTGTGTGTGTGTGTGTGTGTGTGTGTGTGTGTTTTTCCCCTTGAAAATCATCTCTCTCACTAAACGATTTTAATTCTTATGAAAATTGGTGCTGATGATTGGTCAAAAAATTCAACCTTTATCACTCTAAAATAAGAGGTCCGTAAATTCCTTTAACTTTAGGAAGCCCATTTTGTAGCCCGACTGTATATATATAAGGAACGACATATAATTGATATAATAAACAAGTACACGAATGGGAAAAGGTATTCAATATGCAGAATACAGACTCAAAATACCTCTCTAAACTAATGCTGTACAAATACTCAACAAAACCTTTTCCCAATTATTTGGGATTAGCTACATGAATCTTATTTTTCCATTCCATTATGTTCAGTGCAATATCTTCGGTTAAACCACAAGATATCATGTCCTTTTTTCCAATATCCCACCAAGTCAATTTATGTCTACCTCTACCCCTTGCGTTACCATCAATGCTAACTAAATCACTCTTCCTTACGAGGGCATCCATTGGTCTACGCTTGACATGCCCAAACCATCTAAGTCGATTTTCTCTCAATTTATCCTCTATAGGAACTTTTACCATTCACGAATTTGTTTATTTATAATTTTATCCTTTCGAGTTTTAACACAAATCCATCTTAACATTCGCATCTCCGCCACACTCATTTTCTGCACATTTTATTTTTTGGTTTCCCAATATATAACATGGCGGGCCTAATGGCCGTCTTAAAAAATTTACACAATACGCCGGTTTGTTGCACTTTTGCACTTAATCCAGCCTGCTTTAATCCTATGAGTGACATCATCACTAATATCTCCATCTTTTGGGGTAATCGAGCCTAAATAAAGAAAACGATAATTTCTAGATATCTCTTAACCCTCCAATTTCACCACATCCCTGTTTGTCCTCCTATTGCTTATAAACATGGAACCTTAACACAAAAAAAGACGAGCACTCTCTACAAACAATCATTCAAGCCTAATGACAAGATAGGAAGGGAAATCTGCAAAGCTTGAGAACACAAAAGGCTACAATGTTGCTGAAATTTTGACCTTCTCCCAAAAGCTCTCCTTCTCTGTCTAATTGTCTTACAAATTTCTTAAGTTCCTCTCATTCCGTATCAACCAAAAGAACCCATTACTACGCATCTCCAATGATGGCTACATATTTTCGTATCTCCTTGAGATACGAATTTCATGGGTAACAAATCTTTCACTTGCGGAGGAGGCACAATGCAATTCCAAGTTATCCCATCACTATCTGCCAATTGAAAGAGGCAAGATTGCAATCAACCAACAAATGACCCAAGTCTGCATTAGAGATGCAACTCATCATAAACCAATTAGGTGAAAGTTGTCAAATGGTTTGTCTCCTTTGGATCAAGACATAAAGGGTTAACCTTCCTGTAAGACACTAACCAAGAGAAGATAAGCTTTTGAATTGAAATAGACTTATTGAACCAATCCAAATATTGGGGTGGCAATTTTGAAACATGACACGAGCCGATATGAATATGATAAATTATGTTCATGTTGTGTCGTTTTGTGCTCATGTTAATATTACGACTCGTGTTAGTCGTGCTATTCATGTCATGGCATGTATCTATTCGTGTTTTCTTGTCATGTTCGGTTTAATTGGGTATGAAAATCATGAATCAAGTTAATCGTGTTGTATCATGTCACGTCTCAAAGGGGTCGTGATCAGGTCAAGTAAAAAAAAACAGTGCTCTAAAAGGCACGCCTAGGCATTGGAGAAACTCCCCGCCTATGCCTAATGCGTGGTAAAAGGGGCATGTAAGGCGTGGTCAATGGTCCATGCGCGCCTCGGCGCTGCCTTTTTTTAAATGCTTTAGTGAAACATCATCATCGAGGCTTTTTTTTTTCTTATATCTCGTCCAAAACGATCAAAGACAAACATAAATCCAAACCTCTCTGCCTCTCGTTTCTTCAAAAAAAACATCTAACATTTCCTACCGATCGACTTCCAATCAAGCCCCTCTTTGCCTCCAACTGACTTCAGATTTCTAGTATGTCTCTCTTTTCTCATTTTTTCTGGCTAATCACGTCAATTTTTTTGTTTCCTATTTTCAACCCTATGTTCGACTCTGAACTGAAATACTTTCAATGTTTTTTTTGTTTCCTATTAAGTTTTGACAGTATAAATATATTCAGTGCTTTTTTTTGTCTTATATTTGTTTCATTTGAAAGCTGAAAAATACATTTCTTATATTGAATCATTTTGTATTGATTATTGAATGATTATTGATATTGATTAATGAATGATGGAAAATACATTTTGTATGCTGCTTATTATCAAATTTCAACGTATGTATTATTTTAGGGTCATTTACTATTTGGAGTACATTTGTTTATAATATTTGGTGCTTGGGGTACGCTAGTTTCCATTATAGTTACATAGGTGTTATTTTAACGGTTGTTGTTAACGCCTTTTAACTACTCTCACCTCTTATTATCAACTACCAAAAATACCCCCACTCTTACAACTTACAAGACAAAAACGTTTTCAAACCCCAAAAATTGGTTCTCACCTCTTTCACTCTCTCTCCTCCTCAAATGGCAGCCATGGCCACCTCTTTCATTCTCTCTCCTCCTCTAATGGCAGCCATAGCTACCTTTGTGGCTACCCCAGTCTCTCTCCATCACGGATTCCCCCCTCCAGCCTCGCTCCTCCACAAACCTTTTGTTCGAAGGTTTGTTTTCCCTTTTTTTTTTTGAAAAAATCATTTTGTTCGAAGGTGGGTTTGATGGCCGGAGTTTGGGTTATTCATGGCTGCTCATTTTTAGGGAGTTTTTCATTTTTCATTTTTTTGGTTTTTCATGGCTGTTCATTTTTTCATGGCCGGAGTATAGAGTTTGGGTTTTTCATGGCTGTTCGAAGGTGAGTTTGATGGATGTTCATTTTCATGGTTGTTCGAAGGTTTGGGCTTGAAATCAGCTTTATTTTATTTTACTTCGATTTGGAGTTTGGGTTTGGTCGTCGGAGGTTTCTTTTTTTTTCAAATCATTTTGTTGGCTGGAATTTTTTTTTAAAATGAAAACAGTTTTATTTTTATCAAGTGAAGCATTTTTTTTCTAAAAATAATTTTATTAAGTGAAAAACTTTTTTTTTCTGAAAAACAAAAAATTTAACTGAGTCTTCTCAAAACCTTGAAAAAAACACGATGTCATGTTGTATTCGTATGTTAAGGAGTCTTGTAACATGATAATTGTTATTTAACGCGCACCAAGGAGCCAATATTTCCCTAGAGCCTAGGCGCAAGGCGAGGCACGCCTAATCGAAGTGAGGCGCACATTATACAAGACATGCAAAAATTGTATATCTATATTAATAAGATTATTTTATGATCCTAAATTTCAAATATAGTATAAATTACTATTATATAAGGTTATGAAGAGACACATATGAAGATACATCTAATATACCAAATGGAAAAAAACATAGAATCAAATATCAAAATTTATTTAACATTTTAATTATCAAATAATTAACAAAAGCAAAGATATTAATATATTTAAAACAAATGTATTCCAATGTGTGAAAAGAAAAATTAAAATCAATTGGAGATGCAACAATGTTGGAGTTTTTTTTGTTTTCTTTGCTTAAGTAGTGACTAGTGAGAAAGATAAAGTTTCACCACAACTTATGCACGACTTTTTTAGTTTGGGGTGAGAAATTTTTCAATTCTCCATCTCATTGGAAAATACATAATGTCAACATATTAACTGATCCATTCCTGTATTGGGAGCATTTTCTAAAAAACATTTAACAAGGCGCACCTTGAGCCAGGAGCCTAGGCGCACACAATGCGCGCCTTATTGAAGGGGCCTTGCCTAAGGTGAGGTGAGGCGAGGCGCCAATGCTGCGCCTTGGTGAGCCTGGAGCCTAGGCGCGCGCCTTTAACAACTATGAACGCGACCCAAAGACAAGATTTTCCCCCCTAATCCAATCCAAACAGACTAACCTTTGGAAAGTCAATCCAAGAACGTGGTACATTTTAACTATTTACAGAAAGAACGGTACTCATGGATTACATATGGTGTTCATAGCAAAACCTTTTGTCCCTACGTACAAACGGGTTTTATTTGTAGAACAATGCTCATGCCATGAAATCTACGACCTTGTCATCTTAATTCGATACTTTGGTCTAACTTAGATTTTCCGAATCTCGATCCATACGGAAATAGAAAGGTAAATGGGATTACGAAAATCTTAGCTCTGCAATTGTGGCTTATAATGAAGAAAATGCCATGATATGTTAAGAGTTATGCAGCATAGAAAAATCGACTTCAAATTCACTAGGAGATACGTAATTAATAGAGATTTTTTTATAAAATTAGGAGATATGTAAATAAGAATAGAGAAAACATTACAAAGTAACAAGGAATGACAGTCCAAGATGCAAAAAGAAAATGTAAATAAAAGAAAAACAACAATTAGGCTAAACATGAAGGCAACAAAACCAAAACTGATTCCTCATATAGTGACGACAGTCAACCAAATTAAACAACCACTACTTGGGAAAAACCCGAGTCGAAGATCAACTCCAAACTCAAAACAACAGCCCAAAAGACTACATAACATGACCAGCCCTGCCTCACTATAATGATTAATGATGTATGAAACCTCCATACCACAGAAAGCCTTAGATATTGAGTCCCAAAGGGAAGCTAAGAAGTTAACTATGTCTTGTAGAACTTCCTTCTCCACCTCACTCGGGAATTATGCTCCAGCCAGATAAACCAAGCTAAAGCCAAAGCCACATACCTCCACAAAGTTTAGCCTTCTTGTCACCTTGTACTCTCCAATCAACAGGAACTCATACCAACTATTAGGCATGTCTCCCACCAGATCTAATTCTCCAAAGGTGTTATTCCATATATATCAAGTACACCTATAATAGAAGTTAAATGTGTTCAACACATTCACACTTTTAAAACTGCAACACCAGCTAGGAGATAGTAAGATTGGAGGTCTTTTACTTGGGAAAAAAATCACAAGTGTTGATCCTTCTATTGGCGACCAACCACAAAAACGGTATTTTTCAAACGGAACCCTGTCTTCCATATTGGTTTAAATTGCTTAAAATTGGGGAACAAAGGAGAATCAAGACGGAATTACAAGAGAACTCTCCGCATCACCTTTTGCTTGAGAACTCTACAGATAATGGAAAACCATAACAGAGCAATAAAATCATCAATCCCCAAGAAGTTTCTTCCGAAGAATTAATTCCAGCAGTAACTTGAGTTAGAAGACCAAGAAAAGAGATTAAATAGATGCACGAGGACGGATGGATAATCTGAACAATCTAGGGAAATAAACAGGCAAGGCAACGTCCCAAAATCCTCCCAAAAGTGAATTTTATGCCCCCGCCCCAACACGCACACACACAAAAAAAGTAGAAGGTGAATATTTTATTGAAAAGAGTTGATCTCTACCCAAGGTAAACTTTGATGGACAACAATGTGTACTCCTGTAATTCGCACAAGGTGGAATGGAGACAGTATTTGCCACATAACATTAAGCCCCAAAGAGAATTTTGTTTGAGCAGGAATCTCCAAATCCAGTTATCTGCCAGGACTAAACTCCTCTTTTTCAAATTACCCACTCCTGACCCACCTTCCAATTTTGTGTGCGACATGCATTTCCAATTAACCAGATGTTCTTTATTTCCCTCCCCAAAACCACTCCGAAGAATATTCCTCATTAATTTTTCAAACATATGGACAACTCTAATTGGCATTTTTTAAAAGGGCAAGTAGCAAATGGAAATGCTACCAAGAACCGAATAGGTCAACCTCTAGAAAGACAAAACTTGTGCCAGCCATCTAGTCTCCAAGAATAGAGACTACAATTTATAGAGAAATTAAACCCTAATTCTAGTACAACTAAAATACCTAAACTAAGATTAATATTAATAAATATCCAACTAAAATTCTATTTAAAACTAGATAATCATTAAAAATAAGTCATTAATAATATCTAAATTGCTAAATATATAATATCAAATTAACCCTACTTCAATTTTGCTCGTTCCCGATCACCTTACTTTAACTGTGTAGCCTTCTTTTCTCTTGGTTTTTATCTTTTTGGCTACTTTTTATACATCTTTTGATGTGTGTTTCTTCCCTTTATGCGACCTTTTTCTAATATATATGTATAATCAACAACAAAAAAATGCTGCTCTAATATTATCAATGGTATGTAGTGATGATCAGAAATTAATCTATTAGAATTAATAGAAACAAAACTGATCTTATTTAATTGTATATCATTAGATTAACTCCTGGCTACGCCCCCAGTCTTCAAGGGAAAAGTAATATATTACTCAATTAAGCAACCGCCGGATTAACTATAACCCCGTAGCAATCACTTCTTAAACAATTCGGAGAAGATGATGAAGACAAGGCTCCCTTCATAGATGCTTACGTATCTTTAGTACATATAAAATTCCTTAGTAGCCAATGTAAAAGACATCGTCAGAAAATTACCCCGGTTCTTTGTTGGTTCAACCCTCCACTGGTCGCAATCAACAAGTACCGATTATGATGCAGGACAGCTTGAGCTTCTGTAATTTGACCAACAGGAAGAAATCAAATACGTTTAAAAATCTCATTGAATCAATCCGTCATGCTATTACTAAAGAAATAAGTAAGAAATGGGGAATCAGTGAGCTGTAACTCACATCACATGGTACAACTACCCAACTTGCACAAAGGAGGCTGGGTTAGGGCCAGTTTTACACTCCTTTATCCTTTGTTTGGTAGAGTGGAGAACTGGAAGCAAGCAAGGTGAAGAAAGGAAAAGTTGGAAGGAACCATTTTCCTTTGTTTGGGGAGAACAAGTGGAAGGAATCGAAAGTGAAAAGACGCATTTTCCACCCTAACCTACCAAATTGTATCCCTCCAAAAATGAGAGGAAAATTGGATGGAAAAGGATGAAGGGGAGCATTAGTTACTAAAATAGATTAATTCTATCATTACCTTCTGTAACATATCAAATTAATTTTAAGTATTTGAATCTAGGGATCTAATTGGTCAAACGTATGTATTTTATTTCTACTTCCTTCTTACTAAAGACAAAAGACAAACTAGTGCCATTTTTTCTCCTATTTTCTTTCAATCCTACCAATCAAAAAACATGGGAAAAGGACTTCCTTCCCTTGTGTATGAAAAACTGCATATCCACAATTTCTTTCCTTCCACTTTCTTTGCTTTCTATCAAACTAAATTAAAATGGGGAAAACTACCGTGCAGTTGTGTAGCCCATCTTTATTTCATAAATAAAATATGGCTCTAGTTGGAGATTAAGAATTATTTTCCACCTAGAGTATTATAAGAAGAAAAAGTAAGAAGGGGGTAGGGGTTAACAGCTGGTACCGACTACCAAATAGGATGAAAAACTTCAACTGTAGGTTTTAATGAACATGAAATTGAAAATATTCATAAATTGCATATAATTGTTGTGGGGTGATAATTAAGTTGACGCACTTGGAAATTTATTGCTGGCATTACTGCATCCGTAGAAGAACTGGGACATTTTTGAACTCCATAGATCACGATCAGATATCCCTCCACTGGTCTAGATCTCGAAGAACCAACAAATCACATTTTAAAATCTCAGATACAATTAAACCTCATATAGCAATTAACAACTAATAAAACAAAGAATGCATCTAATGGCACCCATTCAATATCTCTCTACACCCAACCCACGTTGACTTTGAGGGCTTCAATTCATTTGTAGTAGGTGGGAGACATATTCAATTGGTGCCAACAGAATCCTTCAACAACGAAAGGGATTAAATAAAATGTGTTGAATAAAACCCTAACCGGTACACGAAACACTGGAACACCAATCGCAGCACCGACTCCATTGTTAAACTGAATCAATATGAAATATAATAATCATCAAACATCGTGTAAAAGAACTATAACTATATATACACACAAAAACATATTAATGTTTATATAGATGAACAAATATGTATGATTGCGATATCCCTCCACTGGTCCAGATCTCAAAGAACAAACAAATCACATTAAAAATCTCAGATCCAACTGAACCTCATATAACATCTAATAAAGAAATTACTATCTTTATTAACACCCATTTAACATCTCTCCACACCCCCTCAAGTTGACTTTCAGGGCTTCAATACACATATCAATTGGTGCCAATAGATTCACTCAGCAACAAAACAAATCATGGTTCTGTACGGTTCTATTTGATTTTCATCCGAGTCCCAAACATATAGTTTTATGTCCGAATAAACCTCTAAATATATGAATTTAGTCAAATTAAAATTCATTAGATTCAGAGTCAATTTCACATAGAAGTAATCACAACCGTTAGGCAATTATAGCTGTTTGCCTCTTAAGTTCTAATTAATTAAAAAAATACTATATTTTAGTCATACTAGTTCAGATTGATACTAGGCAAAAAGGAAACAACTACTACAATAAACTGTGTTCAATAAAACCCTGACTGGAACACGAAAGAGTGGAACTCAAATCGCATCACCAAAGCCATTGTTAAACTGAACCAAATGACACGTTTTTACCCAAAAAAAATTCACCTCCAAATGCATTTCCAAAATTAAATTGGTCCTGAAAATCTTACACGTTCTCTTCAAGTGCCTCTAGCGAGGATCACTTGTGGGAGTGTAAGATTTTCCAAACTGATCCTATTTGGTAGTGTATTCCATTGCTCCCCTTTTCCTGGAATGCAGTAAAATCGATTTGACATATCTTTGTAAGAAGTTGTAAACTCCAACCAAATCACCGCAGCCATTGTTAAACCAAATCAATTTGACATATAGCAATCAAAGAATCATCAAGCATCATATCTAATAACCATAACTCTACACAATCACACATGCACATAGAAATTAACAATCAAAATCAAGCATATTTTTCCAATTCAAATTGCATTCATTTCTCAGTTTTCTCACCTCATGTTCAAACTCGAGATGAAAAAACAAACGCAGCCAGTTAATTTTTCCTCTTCACCCTTCATAGGTAATTCTTATGAATTCAACAGTAATTATAGCCATTCGCCTCATAAATTCCATAAAAAAAAACACACTATTAGCTATCTTTTAAGTCTTGAAATGGTTCAAATTCAGATTCAAATTCGCAAACCATTCCACTAATAAACTGAGTTTAATGAAACCCTAACCGGAAGGGTATGATATTGTTTATTTTTACCTCTTAAGTCTGAATCTAAACCATGCAGACTAACGAAGTACCAAGTAGTGTTTGTTTTTTTAAATGATTAAGAGGTTAACGGCTATTTTTGCTTCTTAATGATTAAGAAGGTTCCCTTAAGTCTGAATCAGTCTAAATCAAGGTTCAAAAAAATGCGAGTGTGACCGAGGCATCGAGGCCAAGCCTTAATCCTTAAAGCCTAGGCGGGCCTCAGGCGTAAAAAGGCGTTTAGGCTTTTTTAATATATTTTAACATTTTTAACTATAGCAAGGCTATTAAAAATACTAAAATGGTACATACATACCTTAAAATATTCCTGAATATATGCAAACTAAAATATTATTTTTTTAAATACTACGAAAAAACAAAAATAAATAAGAAAATACGAAAAAACGTGCGTTACGAGAGACAGAGGTTTGGGATACTATTTATCTTTTGTTTGTTTTGAATGAGATATTGGTCCGATTTAAAAAAAAAAAAGTCTTTAAAAGGCGATATAGATTCACTAAAGTATTTTTATTTTAAAAAAAAAGTGCACCATAAACCTTTTACCAAGAATAAGGCGTAAAAAGCTTAAGGCGTGACGTTTCTCCCAAGCCTCGACCCTAGACGAGCTGTTTAGAACACTGGTCTAAATACATCCATTCAGTCGTAAAAACAAACACATTCAGATTTCAGATTTCAGATTCAAATTCAAATGGAAAAACAAAGGCAACCTAAATCTAAATCTGAACCATTCAGATTAAAGAGTTACCAAATAGTATTTATTTTTTTAAATGATTGAGATACAAACGACTATTTTTATCTTTAAACGATTAAGAGATAAATGTACATCCGAATCAACCTAAATACATTCATCTAGAGATCAGATTTTAAATTCAAACTTGAGATTCAAATGCAACCTAAAAGTAAAACTCCAACCACTCCACCACCGCCATTGCTAAACAAGATCAATCTGTCATATCATACAACAATCAAATAACCATAACTCAATACTAATCAAAATCAAACAACATACGAATGAGAAGTAAATAAATTACCGAAACACCACGTTGATGATGATGTAGCTGATCATTTTCGATAGGTGACGGAGCTAGAAAATAAAGGAAAACAAATAGCAAAAGAATCGCAATAGATACAGACGAAATCGCCGGTAATAGAAACCGAAACCGGTTGTGATTGTGGTGTCGCCGCCTATGAAACGCCATTGAAACGCCCTGTCTCTCACTACATCTATATCTGTATCTGTATCTATATATCTCTTATGTTTGTTTAGGAGAGAGAAAAAGGAGGGAACACGATCTGAGTGAGAGTGAGTTTTAGCTGGACAGGTTTTACGATCACGACAAATGATTGGAGAATATTTTGTTATTTCAATATGTTTCTTTCGGAAAATGAAAATGGATTTTCAATACTTTTTAAGATCCATACAAATGGGATAAGATTCCATGCAAATATTGTACATCAGTGTCTTTTGGATGTATTCATAAAAAAAATGGACTATTAATGTATAAGTAATAATAAATAGATGAGCGAAGGGTTCCGTGCGATCGTTTAGTTAGCACATGCGTAGCTAAATTATGTTAGAGTGATCATTTTAGTCCTTCACCGACGCTTCGGTAGTCCTCATCGGAGTTTTGGATCACTCTCACCGGAGCTTCGGTGGGAGATGTCGAAGCTTCGGCAGTGGGATGTGGGTGGAGAGAGGTGGTTAAATGGATTTATGTGTGTCTTTATTTTGAGTATTTTCCTTCGAGGGACTATTCAGTATATGCCCTTGTTGTTTAAATCTGTTTTTTTGGAAAATGAAAATAGATTTTGAATAGTTTGTGAAATAATATGGGAGTTGTTATGACTTGTGAGATGGAGTTTTGTTTGGGTACGTGTTGGGGTAAGTATGTTTTCGATTTGAAAAAAATTATCGATCGTGTTAGTCATGTTATCGAGTCATCTCGTGTTTTCACTGGTATTTCCGATATTATCGTTTTCGATTTGGTGTAAAAATTAAATGTGTTAGGAGCATCGTTTCGCGTTTTAAACGAGTTGTGTTGGTGTTAAATAAGAAATATATAATTTCATGACTTTTGGGTTTGTGAATTTTGAACATGGTTCCTTACCAAATTTTTTTTATCAGGTTGCTTTAATATGGTTATATACAAAGTAGGGGTGTGCACGAACCCGAATGGACCAAAAAAAATGAACCGAACCGAACCTACTTTTGCGAATTTTTTTTTAATTCGGTCTTAAAATGTGAAGGACCGAATTATTCGGTCCGGTCTCGGTCTTGGGTCGTAAAAAGTGGGTCCGGACCGGACCTCTTCTATTATATATATATATATATATATATATATATATATATATATATATATATATATATGGGGCATTTACGTTTAGATCCTATTAGACGTTCTTATATACATTATAGTCCCATCATGTTTTTCTCTTACATATAAGTCCTATTCCTAATTTTTTGGAACTTTTTTTCCAATTTTACCTTTATAAAACCAACAATCCGTAACTTCCTTGAGGAAGTTACATAAGTGGTTGAACTTTTTTTTTAATCTTCAAATGATCATAACTTTTGATTCACAAATCCGTTTTTCACAAAATTACTATTTTTGAAATCTGCTCGACGAGATCTATCAAACAAGATCCATGAAGGCTATAAAATTCCAAAGAAAAAAATTTACACAAACAGTAAACTTTACTGTATGAACTAGAATATGAAATAGTTTTATATATTTGACATTTTCACAAATAGACAGTAATATTTACTGTGCTAATACTACACAGTATATATATATATATATATACGGTGAATCCAAACCCTTTTTTTCAAAATTACCTTATATTTGAAGGTTCGCGCTAGCGGTATCCAATCCTTACCACCATTATTGGAGCTTCAACGACCTTCGTCAGAGCTCCGATTTGGGGTGGGTAAGGGTGGCATGTGGTGCCACTGGAGCGGACCTTTGAAAATAAGAGACTTTTGAATAAATGGGCTTTGGATCCATCGAAGTATCATGGAGGGCCGCTGGCGCGGACCTTTGAAAATAAGATTGGATAAATGGGATTGGGATCATCTGGAGCGCCAATTTGGGGTGAATAGGGGTGGCACAAAACTTTAAAAATAGGAGCATATTGGATATATATATATATATATATATATATAGTTTGTAAAAATGTCATAGATATTAAACTTTATTGTATACACCATAAAATGAAATAGTTTTATATTTCTGACATTTTCACAAACAATAACATTTACTGTGATAATATATTTATGAAATAGTTTTATATATATAACATTTTCACAAACAGTAACATTTACTGAGTTAATATTACACAATATATATAACATTTTCACAAACAGTAACATTTGCTGAGTTAATATATATATATATATACACGGTAGATCCAAACCTCTTTTTTTTTAAATTACCATATTTTTAAAGGTTTACGCTAGCGACATTCAATCCCCACCACTACCCACCCCAATTGTCGAAGCTTCAACGACTGTCATTAGAGCTATGATTTAGGTGGGTAGTAGTGGCATAGGGTGCCGCTGGCGCGGACTTCTGAAATTAAAAGAATATTAAATAAATGGAGTTTGGATCCACTGGGGCTCCGATTTGGGGTGAGTAGGGGTGACAGTGGGTTAGGTTTATATCTATAACATTTTTACAAAGGTTAACATTTACTGTGTTATAACACAGTGTATATATATATATATATATATACGGTGGATCCAAACCTCTGTTTTCTGATATTGTCTTATTTTTAACGACTCGCGCTAGCGGTATCTAATCCTGACCACCACCAACCCCAATTGTCGGAGCTCCAACAACCTTCATCAGAGTTCTGATTTGGGGTGACATGGAGTGTCGCTGGCGCGGATCTTAGGAAATAAGAGAATATTGGATAAATGGG